>CM072794.1:353389-2853389 GCA_036983795.1 Megachile lagopoda
AGTTCCTACGATAGAAAGAGGGAGAGTATCTGTTCCGATCGGTAGCAGCGTATAACCGCGCGAACTAACGAGAACGAGTCGACGAGAAGATGTACAGGCGCGCGCGTGTGCGCGCACACGTATACACGCATATATAAACGTAGGTATACAGACGATGTATCGTTTACCTCAATAAAATGGTGAAACCTTCAACCCAAAGACGAGGTGGTTACGAACGCTTCGACGAGGATCGAGCGCGATCGTAAAAAAAAAAAAAAAAAAAAAAAAAAAAAGAAAGAAAAAAAAAGAAAGAAAAAATGAAAAGAAAAAAGAAAGTTTCTGCTCGAGAGTTCTGTTCTGCTCCTGGCCATACCGTTTAGCCCCTGTTCGTCGCGCGTTCGAATCGCGCGGTTAGATCGTTTCGGTAAACGGCACGGCACGGCACGGCACGGCACGGCATGGCACGGCGATACCACTCGCGCAGGACTAATTGTCCTGATTGTTTTCAGATGTACGGATATTGGAGTGGTCGAACGCGAGGACGCAAGCCGCGGTCGTCTCGAGTTACATCTGTCCAAAGTGCAACGCAGGATTTCGAAGGATGTGGGACCTGATTAGACACAAGTGTGGCCAGATTCCTAGATACGCGTGTCCTTATTGCCATAAGAAGGACAATTCATCCTCGAACGTTTACAGACACATCAGACGATGGCATCCGAAGTTGCCGGTCGGTGTGAACAAGATGTTTTGAGTTCGCGTCGGACGACGAGCGCGTAGCTCGCAACGCGTTTCCGACAGATCGACGATTCGGCCAGGTACCGGATATACGCGGTCTTGGTTGCGCGAACCGTTCCGTCCTTTCGTTGTCCTCTTTTCTCCTCGGTCGATCGTCGTTTCGACCAGCTTTTAAAAGCTTCTCGAGAGCTATGTAAACGAGAAAATACGAATAAATCGAGCGACGCGGTGGGAGAGCGGTGGGAGAGCGGTGGGAGAGCGGTGGGAGAGCGGTGGGAGAGCGGTGGGAGAGCGGTGGAAGAGCGGCGGGAGAGCGGAGAAAGAAGCGGAATGATAGAGAAAAGCGAGAAGAGAATTGGTCGGAACGTTTCTCCTCCTCGTGCAGAAACGATGCACGCCGCGTTTCAATGATCGATATAATGTATTGGTTCGTTTTTAGCCGATTTCGGTCGATTCGGTCGATTCGGTCGATTCGGTCGATAAAGTCGATAAAGTCGATAAGGTCGATGAAACGGCGCTCCGAATCGTTCAGACGTGTACGGCGTACGTGCCCCGGCTAAGTTAGGTGGAGGGTACGAGGTAGAAAAACAACACGGGGCGCGACTCGGCAAAGGCCGACGAGCTCGAGCCCAACTTTCATCCGAAATTTGTCTTTTGATTTTCAGATTGGAACGAGTTGTCCTGTTCGAAGGCGAATTCGACGTATTGTTCGCGATGCGACAAGACGTACTTCAAGCACAAAGAGCCGATGTTCCACGCGAGGCACGTCTGCGATCAGAAACGCAAGATTCGTAACGCGAAACGGGCCGGTGCTTTTCTCTGCGCTGGCAGTTTGGACTGCGATCAGTGCGGCAAGACGTTTAAACGGCGAAAAGATCTGAATTATCACGTGCGTCATTTGTGCGGCATACGCGGGATACAGTGTCCGTATTGCAACAAATGTTACACGTACACGTCTAACGTAAAATATCATATAAGCCGTTATCATCAGGGGAAGGAAGTGTATTACAACAAGTTGTTCTGAATTCTCGATTTCGCGAGTTCGCCACGCGACGAATCGTCCTTTAGTTTCATGTTCGCGGTCAGCGAAAAAATCCAGCGAGCACAGACGGATCGTTTCGTTCGGACGCGAGACGTTACCTGCGTTCTCTAGTTACTCGATCGTGCTCGCTGCCGCGAACTTTCGGTTTCGCGAAGCTAGTTCGACGAGAATATTGTAAGAAATCTCGTAAGAGTCATGTAACACGACTTTCAAACGATTAAAACGAAAGTTCGACGAACCTTCATTCCCGTTGTTTTAATCTGATCCCGTGGCGTTGCCGCGATCCTTCCATTCGATCACGTCGCCCTTTCCTCCTTCGCACTTTGTCACTCGTATCGTTCCCGTCCTTCGATATCCTCGTTCCTTCTTCCTTCTTATCGTTCGTCGCGCTGCGCCGCACCGCGCCGCGTCGCGCCGCGTCGCGCCGCGTCGCGCCGCGTCGCGCCCTGCCCCGCCGATTAAAACGTTTCTCGTACGATTCGTCAACGAGATGATTCCTATTGCACGGTTTAAAATGGTTTACGAACGCTCGAACGATTCGAACGTCGATTAACCATCGTGCGTCTTGATTTTTCCAGGTGATTTTCGAGGCGAGCTATTCAAGTGGAACGACGCGAGCATCGCGGACTATCCCGCGGAGATGAAAAGCCTGTTAAATAGGTATAGATATTACCCGAACGAGCGTAAACGGTTCGAGTGCCTCAACTGTGGATGTCGTTTCACTCAGAAGACCACCATGACCAGGCATCTGCGTTACTTTTGTGGCCAAGGATATCGTTATCAGTGTCCGTATTGCGAGATGAAAGCCTCTTGCTCGTCCAATATTTACAGACACGTCAGATCGCGCCACGTCGGTTACAAAGCTCACGCCATCAAGCTCTTCGCCCCGATTAACGCTCGTAGAAGCATGTGAAATGCTCGTCGCGAATGGACCACCACCACCACGACGGAACCGAACGGCACGAGCGGTTGTCGTAGACGCGCGTCCTCGACGGAAAAATATCGCTATCGAGTGACCGATCGCGTCCGATCTCTCGAATATTTTTCTGGTCGCGCGCGACGCGTCCACCACGACCGAGAGAGAGAGCACCTACACGCTACGAAACGATGCGATTAGCAACGTAAGATCGTGTATGATTTTTCACGTGTTCTACCATGTCAAATATATGCGTGTTTGTGTATCAGTGTCCGAGAGAGTTGCTCATTTGGTACAACACATATCCCATTTCAGCCACGACTTCTCTATAGTCGACCGTATTAGGCGACTCTAGAAAAGATTCTCGTCGAGCGTCCACGTTCGACGCGGACCGCTCGACCGTTTGTTTTCGCGTGTCGGCGAAGCTCGGAACGCCGCTGCTCCTGCTGGACGGGACAAAAATCCTCGAAAGTCACTGGATCGTCGTCGCGCGATTCTTTCTCGCTAACACGTTCCTTCGATCTTTCAGGTGTTTGCCAGAACGTAACCAGGAAGCGGCGGAAAATGTACTCGGTGAACAAGAGTTACTATTGTCCACGCTGCAATCACGGCTTCACTCTAAAGAAAAACATGACGCGGCATCTGCGGCACGAGTGCGGCATGGCGCCGAAATATCAGTGTCCTTACTGCGACAAGCCCTCCAAGTTTACCCAGAACATTTACGCTCACATCAGGAAGTATCATCCCGGCCAAGTGCTCTGCTTCAGGCGGCTCTACTGATGAGCTACGCTCTCCCGTCCGCATCACGTTTCTTCTGCGTCCGTTCTGCGTCCGTTCTTCGTCCGTTCTACGTCCGTTCTACGTCCGTTCTACGTCCGTTCTACGTCCGTTCTGCGTCCGTTACGTGTTCGGTGGTACACGCGATCGACGATGCCAATAAAGTTCTCTCTGAATTCCAAATTTCTGCCGGCCTGTTCATTTTCGAGCCAACTCGTCGAATACGGTCGGGAACGAAAGCAACGTCGCCTCGCGTTTTCTCCTCAGTCCGATATACTAACCATCTCGGTAATGTTGATTTCAGGTGGCGGCGATCTCGACGTGCGTACGTCCCGACGAGCGGCGGCGAATGGACTCGGACGGAGGGAGAGACGACGCGCGACCGCGATACCGAGATCCCGATCGTGTACTTTCCTGCCATTTTTCCATTGTAACGTTTCTCTACTAAGAATAAAGGGCAACGCGTCGCTTTGTCGTCTTTCATGTTAAAACGTTCGCGAACACAAAGAGAATTGTTGGCGCTCTAACTTGATCGAATCGATCGAAGAGTCTCGCGTCTGCTCATCTGTCGATCGTGTCGAGCTTTCCAACGTACACACACTGTACCGCCAATTCATCGGATCAAAGTATCGGAATTGTGGTTTCGCTTGTTCTCTGTTTAGCGGCGCGTCGCGAGCTATGCAGAGAAACAGGCGAAATTATTGCTCTTTTATGTGTCTCGTCGAGCTACCCCGTTTGCCTGCTAACTTCACTCACCGAGAAAACTACCGTGTAATTTTACAGTGATGTTCAGCGCGACCACGTTGCCCTACCTGACCCCCGTGCTACTGGATCGGAGACGAACGTGCTACAACAACGCCGGTAGGCTTCCGGCGACGAACAACAGCTCGCGAGGTAACTTTGCCTGCCCGAACTGTCAGAAGACCTACAAATGGTATCGAGGACTTCACAGACATTTGAAATACGAGTGTGGTAAGGCGCCGCGGTTCAAGTGTCCGCACTGCATGTACGCCGGCAAACACAGATCGCACGTGTATTCGCACATCAAGAGCAATCACAGCGATCGACCGATTTACGCTTTGGACACTCAACAGGCTTGAGGGTCGCGAGCGACCGGTACGGCACGCTACGGCGACCACGACGAAAGACACTCCGTTAGTAAAACGAAATTACGCTTCGAGTCCCGTACTAATAGCAAAGCGGTCGAGCGAAGGATGTCCTTTCCGTACTTGTTGCCGCTAACATTTTCCAACGTTGTACGTTTTTATTCGTAGGAACTGTACGAAAAATAAATCTTCTTAGAGATCGAAACGGCTCGTTTCCTTCCACCTTGGACCGGCCGTCTCTCGTTTTCCTCCCGCTAAGATACGCGCGACGAAGAAAAGCAACACGGTCGTACTACTCCTCCTCCTCCTTTTTCTTCTTCTTCTTCTTCTTCTTCTTCTTCTTCTTCTTCTTCTACTTTTTCTTCTTCTTCTTCTTCTTCTTCTTCTTCTTCTTCTTCTTCATTTCCGACACGGACGTTCAGAACGTCCGTTTACCTCGTTGCCCGACGACGTCGTGATCGTAGGTTGGCCGTGCATCGTCGACGAGCGGACAGAGTCGCAAAGTCGTTCGAGTCTCCGCTTCGTTTCGAACCCGTTCAACTAACCGTGCGAAAAATTTTTCTCTTTTTCAGGTTTGTCGATAAACAGCTGGAGCTTAAACGTGCGCGGAGGCTCGAAGCAAACCTGCGATTACGACGTTTGGAATCGACATCCGTGTCCGAAATGTTTTCGCAGTTACAAGCATCGTAGCCACATGATACGACACTACAAGTACGAGTGCGGAACGTCCCAGAGATTCGAGTGTCCTTATTGCAAGCATCATCTTCGACAACGTACCCACGTGTGGACCCACATACGCACCTTTCATCCGAATTGCGAGCTCTATTGCGTCGATATCGTCACGAACGCGAAGCTGATCCATCAGGAGCATCGGACCGATTAATTCGTGAATCGACCTCGACCACCGCTGATCCCCGTTCGTTTTCTTTTTCTCTTTCTTTTTCTCTTTCTTTTTCCTTTTCTTTGCTTATCTTTTATTTTCCGTACCTCTCGTTTCGTTTCGTTTCGTTTCTTCGACGCTTCTTTCGTTGTGTTTTTCAGTTCGTGCTCGCGTGTCGCGTAAGTTGCGCGTCGATCGAACGTCGTTTCGTTCATTTTTTTTCTTTTACTAAGCTTTGCTTTCCACCGCTGTTCGACGAGCAACGCAAGTTCAGCGAACGAATCGACGAGAAACATCGGTTTACGTCGAGATGTCGGATGTCGAGAGCAAGAAAAAACAATCGAGGATACTAAAGACGCAGCAGCGTGTGGCACACGATTTCGTTCGTTTCTTCTTCTACTTCTTCTTTTTCTTCCTCTCTTCCTTCTCTTCTTCTTCTTCTTCTTCTTCTTCTTCTTCTTCTTCTTCTGGTTCGTTTTTGCGAGAAATCGATGGAACCGAAGAACAGAACGAAATGTAGGCATACGCGACGAAAATTGACGGGAGGAGCTCCCGTGGAAGCTCTGCGAAGCAGTCGTAGGCCAACGGTTGCGTCGTTATTAACGGTTCGTTTTTGTTTGCGTTTGTTTCAGGTTGCGCGAAAGAGGTGACGAAATTCGAACGGTTTCACGGCCGTTCCGGCAGGGAGTTCGTCATCATCAGACGCAACGGGATGTACGAGTGTCCTAGTTGTCACAATCTTTACAAGTGGAAGAAGTCGATGCTGTCGCATTTGCGGAATCAATGCAGGCAACCACCGCGGTTCGAGTGTCCGCACTGCGCGATGAAAAACTACCAAAAGGCGCACATGATTCGACATTTACGCGTGCACCATCCTCAGCTCGCGCAAATGTTCTGGGACCGGAAGCTCAACGGTTTCTTCCGTCTCTAATTTCGCTTACTCCCATTAATCTTTCGTTGTTGCTCGTAATAAAGCTGCGTGATGAACTCGAACAACGATGATATTGATCTTACCCTCGATTCACGGTGTTCCCCCGACCCCGTTTCTTTCTCGACGTCCTCGCATCGTATCGCAGAGAGAAAAAGAGAGCGAGAGCGAGCGAGAGAGAGAGAGAGAGAGAGAGAGAGAGAGGGAGAAAGAGGTAAATCTCGAGTGGACGTTCGAGTATCATTTAACGGTTTCCTTGGATGTTTTTCAGCTCGCGATCGACGACGACGACGACGACGACTACGATAACGCGGACGACGACGACGACGACGACGACGACGACGATAACGCGAACGGACGACGACAACGACGACGACGATGATGATGAGTTTCGGTAGCCGTCATCGGGTAACAGCCCGATGCTGAGACAAGTATAAGGAACGGATAAGTAACATTTGTATCGTGTGTTTCCGTGGTCGTTGCGCGTAAAGGTGGTACCAAAGGAGGCGTTGTTTCGCGACGCGCGCCACGAAATCGTTGATAGCGCGATCGCGCCCGAAGAGACGAAGGAACGTTGGTCGAAACGCGCGTTTCATCGAACGGCGATCGTTTTCGCTCGCGCGACCTGTTCGAGCCAACAGAGTCGAGACGCGGAATCGCGTCGCGTTCGATGAAACGTTCGCGTTCGACGCGCGGCCAGCTTCGGGTTAATGCCCGGTTGGTTAGCGGTCGAGTATTCTGTTCAGCTTTTACGTCTCCGTGTTTCAGGATTCCATATTCTGCCGCTTCCGCTCGGGCATAATACCACGTTCAAGAGCCGATCGGGGACGATCGGCAAACAGAATTTGGAGTCGAGCAAAAACGTGAAACGCAAGAGCTTGAAGATGAACGCTTGCGACAAGAAGAAACCGTTTCAGTGTCAAAAGTGTGGTCGCGGGTTCACCTTGAAGAGAAACAAAGATCGTCACGTGAACTACGAATGCGGTCACGAGCCAAGATTTCAGTGTCCGTACTGTGGTCTGCGCAGCAAGCAGACTTCCCCGGTGTACGCCCACATCAGGAAGAAACATCCGGAAGAGGAGGTGTTTATCTTCGACATGAAGCTCTGAACTGCAACGTTCGACGATCCGCGTTGATCTCGATCCACGTTCTCGGTCGATGTATCTCCTTACGCGTCGCTTTCCAGTTTTCTCCTTCTATCTCTGTCTTCTGCACGCGTTCGTTTCGAAATACGAGGACTTTTTGCGCAGCAACGTGGAATCCGTGACGCGAACTTTCAATCGCTATATCCTTCGAACCGTTTGTCTATCAAATTTTTGAAATATACGAAGAAAAATCATCGATCTCCTTTCTTATAAATGTCTCGAGTTGAACGTAAATTTAATCGATGCTCTATAATACTATACTCCGTCGAACGGCAATTATAACAGCAACAATTACGAAAGCAGCAAGAAGAAAAAGAAAAACAACGATAACACGTAAACATAATAGACATAGACATAGGACGTAGACACGATTACCGATAGAAACATACACGTACATACACGCATACACGCGCACGCATGACAAAAGTAATTGATAATATATAATAGCTTAATCCGTCTGGCGGTATATGCGATCCGTGGGCAGCGAGCACGGCGTGCTCGAGACGGATCATCGAGGAGCCGTCGCCACTGGAAGACTGCATCACAACGATCTCGAGTCGATCGATTAACGGCTACCGTGTATAGAGTTTAAGAAGCATTTCTCGCAAGTAGATATATTAGAATACGATACGAGTCCGCGGAATTGACGCGTCTTTTGGTCTCGGTGTAATTTGCTTCGCAAAAATGTTCGGAGAACGATCGAAATCGATTCGACGTTTTCGTCCAGAAGATCGCCCGCAATCTTTCAAGGTATCATTATTTCTCTCCGTTTAAAGATCGAGAACTTCAAAGCATGTGACCGTCCCCCGATATCCGGAGTACGAACCATCTGATCCGAGATCCTTCCTCGATTTTCGATTTCCTCGCTTCTTTCGTCCTCGTTTTCCTCGCCGTCGTCACCGCCGCCGCCGCCGCCGCCGCCGCCGCCGCCTCCTCCTCCTAACCCTCCTTTCCAATTTTCAACGCTGTACCCAGCTGTACGCGCTTTCGGTTCGACTAATCGATCACCCTTGAAGTTTCAGGTTTCTATGCTGCCGCGCCGCAGTTGGATCTAAACTTCGTTTTACAATCTTGCAAGGCGTTCGAGAACGAGGGCAACGGTAGGGAAGTTAACCAGAGCGATTCCGGCGGCGCGTCGTCGACGAGGTCGCTGCCGAATTACTATGCTCAGGCCCGCGCGAGGAACGCTTACGCCAAGGGATCGTTCGCCGAGTGCTTCAGGAAACCGTTCGGTTGTCCCAAGTGCGGACGATGCTTCACCGTCAAGGGCAACATGACCAGGCATCTGAAATACGAGTGCGGTCAGGCGCCCAGGTTCCAGTGTCCTTATTGCGAGTTCCGTAGCAAGCAAACGTCCAACGTGATGTCTCACATCAGAACCAGGCATACCGGCCAGCGGGTTTACGTGGTGCACCTCAAGTACGAGAACTGAACAAGGGCCAAACGGCATCGGCGCGTTGCATTTCTCTCGAGGATCGTTGAACACGCGATCGGTTACTTTTAACACGTTCTAGACAATCGACCGCTTTTCGCCGATACTTCCGGCCTTTCCCACGACATTCGAACAAAAAAAAAAAAAGAAAGATAAAAAGAAAGGAAGGAAGGAAGAAAGAAAAAAAAAAGAAAAAGGGAAAAGTACATTTAGCTAGATAGACGCGCGCGTTACGGTTCTCGACGCGACGAAACGAGTCGCTCCTGGAGGACGGAGCAAACACTTATATTTTACGTTTTAGGTCGTTATCGAGTTTACGAATGTTTTACGCGTCGAAAAACGTTCGCCGTTTAACGGACTCGAAGGTCGGTCATGGGGTTAGAGGCGATTTTTATTCTCCCTCGGCTTTTTTCGGCATTTAAAGTTGCCGCGTTGCGACGATGCTTTGTTCGATCGTACGAGTCGAGAAGCAAAAGATACGTTTCAAGTACAAGTGCATTTAAAGTTCCACGATGCGTACACGAGTCGTCGAGCGTCGTCGCGTTTCGATTCCTATGCGCCCCATCGTTTCAAGCGGCGGCTCGAAACGGACAGCGTGTACGCTTCGTTCGTTCGCGACGACCTAAGTCCGCGACGAAGTCCGTGACGAACGGAGATAACGATTGCGAGAAGAAGACGAAGGAATGCGCCGTCAATGTTCGTCGAATATACACACGTACCTTATAACGAATCTATTCGTCTCTGTTGCAGTTGTTTCGACTAATGATAATGTTGCGTCCGATGTATCGTTATTCGTTGCGTAAAGAAGAGGCAAAGTGCAACGTACGGCTCAAACACGGCGCGTCGTGTTAAGACTGAATGGTACAGGGTGTAGCGTCGGGACAAACGTTATTCGTTTCCGTTACCTCTCTCTCTCTCTCTCTCTCTCTCTCTCCCTCCCTCCCTCCCCCCCTTCCCATACCTCTTGATTTCGTCGTTCCGTCGATCGGAAGCGTCGCGACGACGGAACGTAAAACGCGATATGGGAAATAAAGAGGAAGAAGGTGGTCGCGGAGCACGGGGCGAGTCGAAAAAGGAAAGTGCCCGAAACGAAAGCGTCGTTGTTCGCGTTGCGATGATCTTATTCCCGTTGTTTAAACCGCACCTAGACGTTCGACGTTAGTTGCCGACTGTTTTTGTTGCTGTGATATACGTATTATTAACGAGGATATTGTAGCGATAAGGGTACGTTCGAGCGGTCGATTCGGAAAGTCGCGCTTGCGCTCGTCGCACACGAGCGAGAAACTTGTTCTTTCTACGTTCGATTCCGCGACTCATCGAGCACGGATAAATGTTCTCGCGCGGCGACACATTCGATGTCTTATACAATTACTATTTCCCCGCCCCCGTTCTTTCCCATTCTTACCCATTCTTACCCATTCTTACCCATTCTTACCCATTCTTACCCAACCCCACTCCGCGCCCCCTCCCCCCTCACACTGTCCACGATGTTTTGTGATCGTATATCGTCGCTATGGAAAATGTAAGATAAAAATAAATCGATGTTGAAAGATTCAGTTGGTTGTATGTGTGTGACACGAACCGGCGCGTTTCGCGTTTCTTCCTCGACTCGGTCCGCGCGCGAGGGAGAAACGTCGGAACGCCGATACCGAACAACGCGCCTACTCGATCGCGGCCGCGAGATTCGTTCCTCGAACGGACGTTCACGGATCTTACGTTTTGTTTTTCAGATCTCGACCGGATAGACTACATGATGAACGCGATCGAGCGCGGATTCAACACGGTCAGTTACTATTACTGTCCGAAATGTCTTCATAGATACACGCTGAAGAGCAACCGCAATCGACACTTCAGGTACGAGTGTGGATACGAACCGAGATTCAAGTGTCCTTACTGCGATCTGAGGAGCAAGCAAACGTCTCAGATCTACCACCATATTCGAAAGGTACATCCCGGTCAGATCATTCGGCTGATCGACCTGAAGCATTAGCGAGCTGGATCGATACCGTCGACTAACCGGCCTTTGGTCCCGTACGCGCGACCGATACATTGTACGCATCATCGAGTCAACGAATAAAAGATCCTTTCCAATTAACCACGACGATTTCGCCTTTGCACGCGAACCGATATTTCTGTCGAGCACGAAACGGCCGACGAGGAATCTTTCCCCGTGGGAAACCGTTTCCGTTACCGTTACCGTTACCGTTTCCGTCGCCTCGCTAATCGTTGCGATCTTTTGTTTTCAGTGGGCCGTTCGTATCGTGCACCTCTTACGACGTACGACGATTACGGGAGCGGCGATCCGTATCGTCGGGCCGAGACGTTCAAGTTCGAGGCGTCGAAGATGGTCTACGGGACGCTGCGAGGCAGAGGGAACAGGAGAAAGAACTACGAGTGCCCGAAATGCGGGAACGGTTACTCCGTGTTGAAAAGTTTGAGGCGTCATCTTCGTTACGAGTGCGGCGTCGCGCCGAAATTCAAGTGCCCGTACTGCGATATTCGTAGCAAGCAGAGGGCTCACGTGAACGAGCACATACGTAGAAAACATTCTGGTCAACGCGTCTATATCGTCGACTCGCCTTGATACCGGACGAGTTCTCCGAGCCCGTCGTCAACCTCTCTTCTACTCGATCTCTTTTTGTCCACCGTTCGCTCCGATCGAGCAGGATCGCGCGGCGAAGGCTGCCTAGCGCGAAAATCCTTTTTTTGCCTCTCGTGCTTCGTCGCGCTTTCGTTTCTCGTCGATTCACGGCGTGGCAACTACTACGGTGCTTTTTAATTCATTGTACATGTGATCGAATAAAGCATTCTTCTTACGATGCTACTGCCTTTCAAGACCGTATCACTTCTCGGAAGAACGTACCGTCGACCGCGATTTCCGAACTCGTTTTTCCGTTTTTCTTTTCACCCTCCCAATTCACTCTCTCTCTCTCTCTCTATCTATCTGTCTCTCTCTCTCTCTTACTCTCTTATTCTCTTATTTTCTTTCTCTCGTTTTTTCTTTTCACCGAATCTCAGATTAACGACGAACGTCCGGGCCGAGAATCCCTTATCCAGGTCGGGAACACAGGTGACGGGAAAATAACTATCGGCCGTTCGCAACGACCTAATCGCTTCCATCATTTTTCTTTCGTTCTTTCGTTCTTTCGTTCTTTCGTTCTTTCGTTCTTTCGTTCTTTCGTTCTTTCGTTCTTTCGTTCGTTTTCGTTTCTCCATTTTTCTGTTGTACCCGCTGGTCGCGCGAATTCGCCTCGATCCGCATCGACTAATACCGTCTCCTTTTCGTTTTTCTTTTTGTAGACGCGAAATGCATCAAGATCGAAGCCGATCTGGAGAATCTGTGCTCGGTGGTGATGGAAGAGGCGAAGGAGTTCGATTACGAGGAAGAAAAGCCGCTGAATTCGAGGAGGCGAAGAAGCGGGGTCGGTGGTGGCGGTCTTGGAGCGATCGAGAGACACACGTGTTCGAGGTGTTCCAAGAGTTACATACACGCTTGGCACCTGAAAAGGCACACCAAGTTCGAGTGCGGACAAGAGCCGAGAGTCCAGTGTCCGTACTGCACCGCGAGGATGAAGCAACGCGGTCACGTTTACAGACACATTCGACAGTGCCATCGTGGTCAGAACGTATACGTGATCGATCTGAACTAGGGGATCGCTTCGAAATCGAACTTTTACCCGGTCCGAAACAGGAGAGAGCGCGGCTCCTTTTCTTCTTCGACTCGATTCGAACGGATCGAGCGTTACGTCCGACGCCGAATAGCCATGTATCATCGTTAAAAATGTTTTTATCTTTCGAAAAACCGTGAGAGACAGGACACGAGAGAGACACGGAGACGGAGATTCCGTTCCGTTTCGTTACCGTGATCCGCATTGTACGAACGTGCCGAACGACGATTATTGGACGCAATAAATCTGACAAAGAATCGACGGCGAAATCGTTTTGCGTGAATTGCGATTTTCTTGTTGTTTTTTTTTTTTTTTTTTTTTTTCTTCTTCTTTTCTTCTTCTTTCTTCTTTTCTTCCTGGGTTTTTCTTCGTTTCGGTCGTTGCATCGATCCCGGTAATCGCACGACGAATCGAAAGGTTGGCGCTATAAACGATAAACGAGATAATAAAACGAGAGGGTAATTCTAATTGACACGTTCGATTTCAGGTTCGCGTCGAAGCGCGTTCTCGAACGTCGGAAGGAATTGGTCGCGTCGACGCGGATCAGGAGGAATCCACTCGAGAGCCACGCAATCCTCGTCGTCCGACTCGAACGTTTGTCCAAAGTGTTTGGTCAAGTTCGATCGCGTGCGCGATCTTCGAGCGCACATGATTCGGGCTTGCGGATTCCTGGCGAAGAAGATGTGCCCGTACTGCGATACCGCGGGGAACGCCGCCGACGAGATTCATCGACACATCGAACGTAGTCATCCGAGTTTGCGAATCGCGGTGCTCGAAGTGTATTACGTGGATGGGAGTTGAACGACGGACGACGAACGTCGAACGGATCGGACATTATTTACCATCTTTGTGTTGTATCTCAATAAACGTTGCTTCGTCGATGCGAAACGCTCGCTCGAGTTTGTCGCGGTTCTAACCGCTCCAGAATCACCCGCGCCCGCGGACATTCGATGCATCCTCTTTCGTCTATCCGTTGAAACTGTACCGTAACCGATACTCGATCGAACGACCGCGTTCTCGATCGAGTCTCTTGTCTCGTACAAGAGAGAGAACGCGCGTTAGAGATTAAATAAAGAAAAGAAATAAAAATAAAAAAGAAACAAAAGAAAAAAAAAAACAAAAAAAAAAACGTCATCTCTCGCTTCGAAGAGTCGCACGTTTATGCTCGACGACTAACGTTCCACGTTTTCTTCTTGCTGTGACTTGCAGACCTACCGATCCCCTGCATCACTATGCCGAAGAACTATCAAAGGAATTGCAACTACCCGATGCTGCCTTTGATGAAGAACCTGGCGACCCTCTGGATGGCGAAGCGGGTCGAGTTTCCGTATCGGTGCGAGACGTGCGGCAAAGGATACCAGCATCGCGCCACCTTGGTCAGGCACACCAGACACGAGTGCGGCAAGGAGCCGCAGTTCAAGTGTCCCTATTGCACCCACAGAACCAAGCAGCGCGGCAATCTTTATCAACACATTCGAACCAATCATCCCGGCAAGAACGTCTTCTCGAGCAGTATTTAACTTCCTTCCATCCCATCCAGCCTCCTTTCCATTCTTCCTGTCCCGTTTCTGAGCCGCAGCAACGCGTTTCGTACCTACTCTCGAGCGGCATCGCTTCGTAGAAGCTCGTAGATACGGATATAGGGTTCGTCGAATAGAGAAAAGCTTGTAACGCGAGAAAATAGAGAGTAGAGGAGAATCGGGCGTTACCGGTGAACGAAAGTCGAGCGCGTTTCGTTCGTCACGGATCGGAGACGAAATCGAGCGACCGCCTTTTCCTATTGTACCGAGCGTCGCGAGCTTGTAGGCGCGCGTGCCAAATGTTTCGCGACACCGACGAAACGCGCGACGTTTGTAAGAAACGAATAAAAGAAGCAGTTGGCCACCGTTCCGTTCCAACCAGCGATCTCGTCACTTTATTTCCCTTGGTAATCTTGTTTGCAGGAGAAACCGCGCGATCCTCGCTCTACGAGCCGACCATTGTATTTCTTCGTATTTTTCTTTTTTCCAGAGTCCGCCGCGGCGTATTATCGATTCCACGGACGGACGCTCGACAGCCCTTACAACGGAGCGTCGATATCCTCGAACGTTTCGGGCTTCAAGATACCAGCAAAGTCCGGCAAAGGTTTGGACAGAAAGCCGGGTTGCTTTCGGTGCCCGAGATGCAACAAAGGCTACCGTTGGCTACGAAACATGAGGAATCATTTGAAGATTCAATGCGGCAAGGATCCGAACGAGTGTTGTCCGTACTGTCCTTATAGAACCAAGTACAAGAGCAGCTTGCAGAGGCACATTCGCGGGATTCACTTTGGACGATGATCGGTTTCGGCGTGGAAGCTCGTTAGTTTACGAAATCATGTCGCGCTGTGAACGCGCGATCGTTTCTGTACGAACAATAAATTCTCGGTAGAAGCAAAGAAAGGCTTTCGTATCGACGTCGGGGAGGATGTAATCGAGAAAGTCGAGAAAGTCGAGCTTTCGTTTCAGGCGCGCGACTTCACGGAAGAAACCAAGTCAGCTTTTCCTGCAAAGTTCGCGAGCCACGAGTTGAACCTCGAGGGAAATCCGAAGAGGCGGACAACGGTTCTTGACGCGTTCGTTGCCCGCGTAATCTCGCGACAGGATTCTGTGAACCGATGATTTACTCGACAATAAAGCTTTTCGTTTTCGAAGCGAGCAAAACCCTGTATTCCAAGTCCGTGATCGAATCATCGCGACTCTCGATCGCGACTCTCGATTTTCGTTCGGACGTTGATCTTTCAGGTAAGCCTTCTCTCGGCCAGACCGATGCCAGACCGCGGAGAGACCGCGAACGAACGTAAGTATAGATTCGTGCACGAAACTCGTAACGAACGTAAAAGTGTGCTATAATTGGTAAGAGTCGTTGTTTATTTTTCTTCGATATTTTCGTTTCTTTTCTTCGATTTTCTCTCCGAAGCTGCTCGACGATAGACGCGCGCGTTCTCTTCGAGTAAATCTCGGAACGGTTCGTCCCGTGGCCGTTTTACTCGAAGAACGTCGAGCGCGTAGCTCGAAACGGACCTCGTGTCCTCGAGCGCGCTCTCCGTTCGAGAAAGCAAGGCATGCGCTTCGATGTCTAGAAGCTAGCCAGTGCGTTTGTCTCTTTACTTTTTTTTTTTCTCGAATTTTTGGGTTTGCTCTTCGTTCTCTCCTACTTTCCGAATCCCGAGTCGCGAAGCCCGTCTTCTCCTCGAAGGTCGATCGATTCGTGCACCGTCGTTCGCCGTTGTTCTTTAACCGACTTTTCTTTACAGATGCCCCCCTGTTTCCGATCGTGAGGCCGCGGCTGCACGTTTGTCCGCGATGCGGCCAAATGTACTCTTGGGCGTCGAATCTCCGGAAACACTTGAAGATGGGATGCGGAATGGTCACGTTCGAGACGCACTTCTCCTGCCAATATTGCCCTTATAGATCGAGGATCGAGGCTTCGTTTCTCAAGCATCTGCTCTCGGTGCACAACATCAAGTAGACCTAGATTCGCTGAACGATCCCTCCATCGCGCCGACGCCGACGCCGACGCCGACGCCGACGCCGACGCCGACGCCGACGCCAACGCCGTCACTCGTCGTTCACGACCGTGTCTTCGTTCAGCGATATAAGCGCGACCGACAACAGGACTGTATTCATTTTTCGACACGTCCGTGTCCATTTCCGTTGGTTCTCTCGTTGTTCGAGAACGACCGAACGGGTAACCGTAAATTATCGAGTCTCGTCGAACCGAATCTAGTCCGAAGGCTGTTTCTTTTCTAACGTTTGTCGACGACCGCGATTCGCGACGTGGTCGTTCGTTGCGTTCTCTATCGAACGCGGAGAAAAACCTATCGTTTTTACGTATATATCGCCACCATTTTCACCGTATCGACGAAATAATCGAACGCAGCGCGATAAAGTCTAGCAAACCTACTTGTTTCGCGTCGATCGAAACGATCGCGCAGCGAAGAATGTTCGTTTCTGTAGAAAAGGTTCGAGATCGCGGTTCGAAATCGCGCGGTTTAAACGATACGATTACGATTTGAAGGTTTGCGCGATCGATTCGCATCGTTCGAACAAGAATTCGAACAAGAATTCGAACACGGCGACTCTTGCTTACTTGTTCGAACGCGCGTGGAAGAAAAGTAAAACTGAAACTGAACGAAACTGTCGAGAAATGCACCGTTTTGCGTACCGTTTACCGACCGAATCGGTGTACTCGACAATTTTTTCGCGAACATTTCTCGACGGTTTTCCTTCGATTTCCTCGCCGCGAAGAAAGGTGAAGGGAAAACGGAATGGTAGGTAGGAGCTAGTGTCCGTCGCCGGTAACCGCGATCGGTTCAAATACCATCGACGCGTTACGGATCCGATTTCATATGCTTACTCACGCTAATCAAGTAGTGAATGTCACGTTTCGTCTCATTGTTTGTATAATCTAACGAGCGCGAACGTACTCGTTATCGATAGCTTAGGACGAATAATGTACGAGTCGAGCTTGTCTACGATGCATGACACGATCCTAGTCTATCTTATCCGTTCGATTCGATAGATCCGTAGATCTGTTAGGTCGAGCAAGAACGCTGCGCAGTGGTGGTTAAATGTCCCTGTGTAACGATGTCCGGCAGTCGATTGCTTTTTAAATAAATACCTGTGTACAGATTCGAGTTTCTGAACAGATGATTCTTCTTCGAGGAACGTCCCGTTTCGTTTTCGACGCGCTCACACGGTTCGAGTCAATGGATGGGAGAAATTTCACGGTGGGAGAATTAACCGACGTAAACGCCGACGTAAACGCCGACGTAAACGCCGACGTAAACGCCGACGTAAACGCCGACGTAAACGCCGACGTCGATGTTCTGTTTCAGATCGTTCGAGCGTCCACGGAATCGAGGCGGAGATGATTCGCGCGGACGAAGCCGAGAGACTTTCGATGGAAATTTCGCGGAAAGATCGTTACTCGAGAGGCTGGAAAATATTTGGCGGCAAAGAGAAACGACGAACGATGTTTCGCGTAGCGCGTACGGAGAGTCGAAAGAATTCGAGGAAGAGGACGACGGCGGTGCAACGGTTCGTCGATCGCGCCACGGAATCACGTCCTCGTTGTACGCGTTGTGCGAAAGAGAAATAAATGTGGCGTCGATCGGAGCGATCGCGAAACGAGCTCTTTACTCCCATCCCATTCGACGCCTGTCTGCTCGTTGTTGACGTTTTGTCCGTAAACCTCGTCGTCGCTTGGCCGCTTTTCCGCGACGATCGATCGATTCCCCGTTCGTTCGCGTCGTACTTTCGCTCGAAGGACGGCTGTCAGCGAAGAGAAAGCGGATTTATCCCTATCGCGGAGCACGACACGCCAATGACGGATCGAATGTTGTGTTTCAGGTGAACTGATCCTTTGGGAGGACTATCGAGGATTCGATCCCGCCACGGCCACCGAAACCGGCGACTTTCGATCGAACAGCTGTTCTTACGGAGCAACTTATTTCGAGTCCGATCGGAAACCCGTCAGAGTGTTCCGAAACAAAAGCACGGATCCGGTGGTGGGCAGATACAAGTGTTCCAAGTGTTCCAAGTCGTATCGTTGGAAGCACCATTTGGTGGAACACGTAAAGGCGTTTTGCGGCCAGAAGAAGGCCGAGTGCTGTCCGTACTGTAGCTACAGAAGCAATCGAAAATGGAACCTGAAATCTCACATGAAGAGAATTCACGCGGACGTATAAACATCTTTCGGCCACGTCGTTTCTTTCGAGCCTCGTTCCCTTGCTCTCGAGTTCGCGTTAAACCGGTAATCGTTTGCCTGTCCTGCCTCGATTCCCAAAGCCCTTTTCTCGCTAATCATTCGGCATCGTTTCCTTCGTCACGACGGGTGCTACTCGAACACGAATACCATTGTAAATAAAAATCTGACGCGACGTAAATATATGTATATCGAACGTTGTTGAACGTGTTTGCCCGATGCAACGATTACGTTAAGTGACAAACCTGATCCTCGAAAGGCTGAGTCGTAGGAGGAGGAGGAGGAGGAGGAGGAGGAGGAGGTGGTCGAGCGGAAGAACGCGGAAAAGGGGAGAGTTTTCTCGCCCGCAGAGACGAACGAAAAATTACACCGCATCTCGCGGCCACGATGTTCCACGATTTGTCCAACTTTTGAAAGTTGGATCGCGCGCGAACCGATCGTGGCCCGGAAGGGGACGTAATAACGCGAAATAACGCTGGCTATTTGACGTTACGCGGCCCCCTCTCCGTGCTCGTTCGAACAATTCGCCTAAAAGTGCCCCGTTTCTCTGTCGATGTTCCACTTTGATACCGACTCGTTCCATCTGTCTGCATTTTTCAGAGACGCGGACGATGGGCTACCTGAACTGCCAGCGAGTCACCTATCCGTGCAAGAACTGCGGCAAGGTGTACAATTACTACTCCAGTTTGGCGAGGCATCTGAAGCACGAGTGCGGCGTGGAGCCAAAGTTTCACTGTCCTCTCTGCACTTACAGAACGAAGCACAAGTCCAGTCTGAATACGCATCTGAACGGCAGACACATGAAGCTGTTGAACGACTTGTACGCGACACCGAACGGAAACAAACTTTCGTCCTCGATGGATGCCGGCAATTGATTCGTTTAGTTGGTTCGTTCGCGTTCGAAGGAGAACGGCGATCGCTCGTTTTCTCAAAGTCGATCGTTGCGCCGGCATATATTTTTTCAACGTATCGTTCGAACGGGCCGCGCACGGTACACGCGCGCACCAAAGATAGCGTCGAAAATTTGTACTTTCCATAGTCGCTCTATTTTCCGTGAAACACGACACGACACGACACGGGATGTTCGCGAACTTTTTCCATCGGTATCGATAACGCGCACGAGGATACTAGCGTCTAAAACGTTAACCGAGTCGAATCGAGTCGCAGCGATCAGCGAACGAACAGTGTTCCGTGCCGTACAACTAGCGAATCCCTCCTCTGTCGCAAACTCGTCGTCGCGTTTATCGAGCCAGATACTTAGTTAGGCGGCATCCTCGATAACCCAGCCATGCGTCCTATCGTTTAGATCTCGTTCGAAAGCTTCGACCAAAGTACCAGGTAACGAACATTATACCGAACGTACCTATATGTATGATACAATAAAAGATGAAACTTTGAAATTCGGCCCTTTCCTCGAAACGCTCGTTTTTTCGCGCGGCTTTTCGCGCGGCTTTTCGCGCGGCGAAGGCGCTTGGTGCACTTGGAAGAACCGAGCGACCCAGTGTCGGAGACGGATTGGATTCGAGTTGGCGCGATACGCGTGATTTCGATCGAAACGCGTGCATGCACCGACGAACGCGAGACACGTTCGTCTCGTGTATCGATCCCTCACCCAGTTTCCATGTCCGTATGTTGTCGTCGCGTGCACGACTCGCTCGCACGCTTAGAGCCGATTCTCGATCGATCGATCGATCGAGTGACGCTGTCGTTCTCCCGTAACGTCGACGCGTGCTCGACGAAAGGAACGACGACGATCGCGACTCGCTGTTCGGCTAAAACTTAACCGAGCTCTCTTGCTGATTACAGATTACTCGAAAACCAAGTACTACATCGGCCAAGTGGCGAAGGATCGAAGAAGATCGCGGGGTCAGGGGCGATTCGCGTGCGACAACTGCGACCGGCGTTATCACGAAATGAAGAATCTGAGGAGGCACATGATTAACGAGTGCGGCAAACAGCCGATGCACCAGTGCATCTTTTGCCCGTACAGAGCGACCTACAGGTCGTATCTTCAGGTGCACATGATGAAGCACGCCAGGCAAGGATTTACACCGCGAACAGCGAACGTCAGGCAACACAGGGACTCCTGAGCGACCCGATCACGGACCAAACCTCGCGAAATCTCGTTACGGGGATCGAGCAGAGGGACGTTCGCGACACGCGACGACCTCCTTCGAGATCGGTCCTCCGTTCGTTGCTTCGGCATCCGAACTAAAGAGAACAGAGAATAGAGTGACGAAAGGGGAGAGAACGAAAAGAAGAGAGATATCGTATAGGTGCTATCGAGAGGTATCCGCGACCGTTTCCGAGTACACACGCGCGTCAGCGAGTCCGTCTGTGTGACTTTCGTAAACTGGACGACCAAAGGTGGCACGAATCGAATAAAAGTCTGTCACGTTCCGTACCGAACCACTGTCTCTGTCTCTGTCGTGCGTTAATCACCCCATTCCGCATAAAACCGCATCCTCGTATATCACTCTTGCCTCGTTTTGTCCTTCGTCGGATCGTTCGAGGAGTAAGACCGTACGAGACGAGTCGGCGCGTCGCAACTAAATCGGAACTAAACGAGAGTGTTTCCGCGCGGAGTAGGAGCATCCTCGACTAACCGAGATCGTCTCGTGTCTGTTTCAGCGGAGTCGAAGTATCCTGGCGCGTCGGTGTTTAAGCACACCTGTACCACCTGCGGTAAAACGTACAAGCACAAGCATCATTTGAAGAGACATCACGATTTCGAGTGCGGCATCGATCCAAAGTTCAAGTGCGCTTTCTGTCCGCACAGGACCAGATACAAGGACAGTTTGATGAAGCACATACTGGCTAGGCATCAGTATCTTCTCGAACACAACTCTCAGTACGGGCCGCAACAGGTGCTCGACGTCCACGGGGAAATGGATGGAAACGCGCGCGTTCAAGGAACCATGTTCGCTTCTTATAACGATTTCCCGCAGAATATATAAGATTCTCTCGACGTTCGCGTCCTAATTTTCGACGTTGTAAACACCCGTCGAGCATCGTGTAAATAAAGATCGATCCTGTCTACCTTATACCGGTGAAAATTTTCAATTCGAATCACGTTTTCCGTTTTCAGATACGTGAAAGGAACGAACGCACGAACGAACGAACGAACGAACGAACGAACGAACGAACGAACGAACGAACGAACGAACGAACGAACGTACGAACGAAAGAACGAACGAACGACGCGAGGCTTTTACGATCTCGTCGCGGTCGAGCCCGAACAAACGTCTCTCATCCGATTTGTTCGTTTTCAGGCAACGAGTACAGCTCGTCGAACTGGACGGTGGCGACTTTACCGTCCACTTCACGCGCGGTCACCTACACTAGACGGCTTCGATCCATGACATCCAAGGACGAACAGGGCAGAGCGCATCGTTTGGGACCAAGAAAGTACGCGTGCATCGATTGCGATCGAACGTTCGCGCTGAAGGCCTCGTTGATCCGTCATCGAACGTTCGAGTGCGACAAACAGCCGGTAGCGGTGGAACGCGATCGTACCGAGAAGACGCTTCGGAAGAAGAAGAAGAAGTACCTTTGTCCCGATTGTAATCGCGTCTACGCCGTCTTCACGTCTCTATGGAGACACCGGAACTACGAGTGCGGTGTCGAGCCGAAATTCGTTTGCCCCATTTGCCGCTTTAGATTCACTCAGAAGAGTAATCTCGATCGACACGTTAAAACCAAACATTAGATCCTGTCGCGACCGAACAGATAGAGATAGAGTGAGAGAGAGAGAGAGAGAGAGAGAGAGAGATGAAGCGTTTATTATTCAGTCGTCGCCGAAGGTGTCCAAAGATAGCGTAATAACTGTACGAGTCGAATAAATTTCTGCGTGTTTCCCTACCTAATCGATCGAAATCGGTTTTTCTTCGCAGGAAAGTGGCTGGAAAATCGTGTCTCCGTCCGTGACGTTCCAATGTGTTTGTACGTTCCGTGTACGACCACGTCTCGATCGTTTCTCTAACGCACTTTACCGTTTATTTCTAGGATTCGAGTGGAGTCCCGCGTTCGAGAGTAACGTCGCTCGGAAAAAATCTGTAACCGCGAACGAGTCACACGTGAGGTGTCCACGATGCGGAAGAAGTTATAAGATGAAGAGAAACTTGACGACTCATATGAAATTCGAGTGCGGCGGGCAGAGGAACTTTACGTGTCACATCTGCCCGGCGAAGTACACGCAAAATATCGGTCTGCGCCGGCATCTTTTGCAAAGGCACAACGTCTATCTTCCGCCAAAGTATACCGTGCCCAAACGGATTTTCGCCGTATAACTTTGTCCGATGAAACGCGTCGTTTCTTATTTCTTTTCTCGTTTTAAAGCCGTTTCTATCCGCGATTCGACGACGCTGCTACCAACAGCCGACAAAAGGTTAAATCGATTAGGTGTTTCGTTTAGAATGTTAAGTTATCGTTGTTGACTCGAATACAGGCGAAATAAAGATCGTACACGTAACCTTCAGCTGTTTTTGATTGACCGAGACACCGAGAGATCGAGATACGGGAAAAGTAGTTGCTTTCGCGGAAACATTCTGATCGTCGATAAATTATGCTTCACCTTTAATTTTCGTTGTTTTGCAGAGCTGATAGCCAGCGCGCGGTGCGTCGGAGACGGATGCTTCGGGAATATGGAAGGGTTCACCTGTCATCGATGCGGCAGATCGTATCAAATGAGGCACAATTTGGTGAAACATTTGAGATTCGAGTGCGGCGGGCATAAACATTTCGCCTGCACTTTGTGTCCGGCGAGATACACGCAGAACGGCAAACTAAGACAGCACATGCTGAACGCGCACAATATTTTTGTTCCGCCGCGAAAGACCAGAATACGATGCGCTTACGGTTGAACGGAATCGTCCTCGATTTTTCCGCGATCTTTTTCGAAGGCAACACCGAGTATTTTGCTACGAAATATAACGCTATCGCTCGTAACGCTATCATGTAACGTTTTTGTGACAGTTCGAATGCTAGAGTACCAATAAAATCGTTCGAGAGAACCGAACGAAAACGAGAAGCTGTGCAGTTTCATTGGCGCGCGGTACGTTGCCGATTGATAGGAGGGCCGACGAACGCTTCGCAGGAGGGCGTAGAAAGCTCGAGCTTTCGCGAGCCGCTAGTTCGGTAGATCGATCCTTCTGACCGAGGCACAAACGTTTCTGTTTCAGATTCGCCACGAAAGAACGGACGCGTTCTTCGCGCGAAGACTTCGCGCTGGTCTGGATCGCGAGCGAGCTAGAAAACACGACGGAAGAGAAACGAATTCGAGGAACGAATGCTCGAAGAAGCGTGGCTCGATTTTCGAAGACGGCTCACGCGCCATATTCTCCACGCGAAGATACTCGTCCACGAACCGAAGATCCTTTACGTCCACATGTGGAATTTTAATAAACGATCATTAACAATCGTGGCCATCGTTGATTCATTTTTACGTACATAGTTGAGCAGAGTTTGTCACGATTATTGCCTCGAATATATTATCGTTGATCGTTGATCTGTAGCGAATTGTAACGAATTCTAACGAATTGTAACGAATTGTAACGAATTTTAACGAATTTTAACGAATTGTAACGTATTGCAACGAACTGTAACGAACGGACGCGCGATTCACGGATAGCTGACTCGGAATCGCGAGACGCGTCGTATTCGTTCGTGTAATCGTCGGTATACTTACAGACGGTATAATAATGGTACTCGATGACCGGTTTCGCGATGCTCCTTCGTATCGTCGAGGATATTTCAGACGAATCTTTTTCACGGAGACGAGGGAAATACCGATTATTATTATCGATCGTCGCATTACGATAGAACCGTCGTTCGGGAAGACGGACAATCGCGTTTTATCGCGTTCGATTAGTAAGTTTCGAGTTGGAGAGGAGAAACGAACGATTCGTCGACGCGAACCGATCGCGTCCGTACCGATGTTGCCGGTAAAAACTTTCTGACGGCGGTGTTTCTGTTTTCGTTCGACAGGTTTTCTGAGGTCCCGGTTCACCTGTCAGCAGTGCGGCCGAGGATACACGATGCTGTGCAACCTGAGGAGGCACATGAAATGGGAATGCGGCGGCAAACGTCAGTTTCCTTGCTACTACTGCAGCTACAGTTTTACGCAGAAGACGAGCCTGCAACGTCACCTGACCGCGATCCATAAGATCGACGTCGTGAACGGGGTGGAACCCAGTCTCATGTTGTAGACGAGCGTCCTAGCGTCCCGATCCGCGACGATATCGGACGAATTCGTCGCCTCGCTTCGTTCACCTTCCATCCGTCGTTCTTCCTTCCTTCCGCCCATCCGGCCGTTCTCGTGCTCCTCGCGTTCTCGTCCCTTAGGTTAATCTTCTTTTCAGAACGACACGGGATAAAATGCCGCGAGGCGGGCAGCGATTCCAGGGATCGGGGTAATCGCTTGGAACCCGGGTCCCTCGAATTCTCGACTAACGCGACTATGCTGTTAATGTTCTTTTAGGTGTTGTCTCGCCGAGCTGCGCGTATCGAGCGCTCGAGCGTTGCCAGGACACGCTCCCGGAGGAGGCGAGATCGAGGCACAGACAAGAGGTTCGACGCGCGATCCTCGAAAGTTTCTTAACGATCCGGACGGAAGGTATGGCCAGAGCAAGAGTTGTCGTACGTCGGCTCGAAGATTACGGGCTTCGTCCACGAAGATATTCGATGTCCCGGCGGACTCGTCCCGGCGGACTCGTCCCGGCGGACTCGTCCCGGCGGAGTCGTTACGCCGCGCGTCTCCGCGAGGAAGATAGATCGAGTTTGGTGCCACTGCTCGTTACGGAAGACATCGTCCAGGAAGATTCGACGTCGGCGAAGACTGTTCGCGCGAAGACGACGCTTCACGGAAGACGAAATAGAAGCGCGACGAACATTTTCTAAAGTGCCGTATGAACTCTCTGATCGCTCGAGTTTCTCGGTCGTCTCGAGATCGCGTAGATAGTTATTCGATTTTGGCACCTGGTAAAAGGCTTTGTCGACGAAACGCGTTCAACGTAGTTCGATTTCGATGCTATATTATCAAAGTTCACGTTAATTCGCTTCCTAGAGCGCCACTTTCGATAGCTAGTTTCGACGTTTAAACTCTTCAGTGTGCCACCGAGTGTGTCTAGTTGCGAATAATAAATATAACAATAAAATTTTACGCATACGAATCGTTACGATGCAGAGAAACCTGCCAATCTTTACGCACCTTGTTTTTCTAACGATCGTTCGTGCTCCGTTCCAGTTACGCGAAAAACGTTTCTCGACGAATTCTCGTTAATCCTGATCTAGTACTTTCTCGTTCCTGCTTCTCGTTTCCGACGCGTTCAAACTGGACATATCGTTTATTTTATTATTTTCTTTAATCATCGGCCCTTCGAATCAGCGTCGACTCGCGTCGAAGATACCGAACCTGCGTATCGTTGCTATATACAAGTACGTATACAACAATTGTTACCGATCCTTCCCTCGACGATCGGCCTTTCGTATTTACGCGAACATCGCGAAAACAGACGACGATCGTTATCGTTTCTAATTGTTTTCTTGGGTATTTTTTTTTTTTTTTCGTTCTTTCAATATTCACGACAACCCGTAAGTTTCCTTTTACCGCACGACGCTCGTGTCGATTTGCGTGACGGAAGAACGCGTTCTGTACATAACGACACACACGGGTTGGAATGTTTTTGTCGTTTGTCGCGAACGACAACGCGGTCTTTCACGAACCTTTTTCGAACCTTTTTCGAACCTTTTCGTTCCGTTGCTCGTTCTGTCCGTCGACCGATCAACAACGCGACCGATCTCCCGAATTCTCTTATCTCCCCGCAAAACCTTTCGCGCCTCTTCCCTCCGTAACGTGTGAAATTTGTCTGTTTCTGTTTTGCAGAGAACAAGCCGGATTACCGAACGTACCTCAAGTGTCTGCCATCGCTGAACCTCGCGAACAACGCCACCGGTGGCCCGTACGATTCGCCGGCCATAGGTTGTTCGCCGGATCCGCGGTTGCTCTTTCACGGTTCTTCCACCTGGATCCCGGAGACGGACAAGCCTTACATGTGCTCGAGCTGCGGCAAAGGGTATACCCACATTTTCACCCTGAACCGTCATCGCCGAACTGTATGCGGCAAAATAAAGAACACCAGCGGCAAGTGGAAGTGTCCCCGTTGCACGAGATCCTACGTGACCGAAGGGAATCTCGTTCGCCACGTGCGATTCGAGTGCGGGGTCAGAAGAAAGTTTTGCTGCATCTTTTGCAATCGCAAGTTCACGCAACGTTGCAGCCTGATCAGACATCTGAGGAACTTTCACAACGAGAGCTTCGACAGCGCGTCCAGCGCGGTTCCTCAAGAGTATCCGCCGATCGACGCGTGCCTCGGGGAATCGAAAAAATCCGAAGACTCCAGAGCATGAACGACGTCGATCGTCGTTTAGATTTTTCCTTTTATTTTCTCTTTTCCTTCTCTTGGTCTTTATTGTTTTTTTTTTTTTTTTTTTCTTCTTCTTTTTCTTTTTCTTTTAGGAAGAACGAATAAAAAGAGAGAGAGCACGTTTCGAACGTATAATATCGGTTCCTCCGATAGGAAGCTTCTACAAGCGTGGTTGTACCGGATCTGTGACGTTACACGACGAGCCGGACGAAACCGACCAGAGAACACGACGGCAAACGGTTCCTTCTCGAGGAACGCTCCTCGACAATTCGCATCGGCGGTCTTGCGAGATCGTCCGAGTTACGCTGGTGATTTTTCCGCGCGAGACGGAATTCCTTCGAACATCGAAATCGATCGAGAGTGAACGCGACGATTTTTCGCTCCTTTTGGTCGACGACGAAGTGTGTTGCGAGAAAGCGTGTGCGTGTGTATATTTGCAAAAGGGAAAACAGAGAGAGAGAGAGAGAGAGAGAGAGAGAGAGAGCGTATGCGTGCGTGAGTTTTAGAAGGTGATCTCCGAGAAAAGATGCAAGTACCTTTTTTCCTCCGTTTCGCGAATACTAGTACTTGCCAACGGTTAAAACGTTAACGACACACGGCCTTTCGATTATCGAGAAAACGCAAAACACGCGTACACGGTTAATATTTATAAGACGAGATTATAAATGGCACCGATGCACGAGAAAACGCTTTATCGTTAAAGTTGCGAATGGTAGAGGCCGCGAAATTTTAAGCGACAATGATGTGCCCTTTTCTTGAAAAGTGTCTTATAGTTAGGATTCGCGCGTACATCGAGACGATGTAATCGAGTACGAGAAGAAAATACGCTTCGTTGTTCGTTTCGGACACGCTTCGAATTTATCGTTAGGATTAATCGTTCGGCGACGCGTTTCGAACGTTTCCGAAGGTGTTTGGACTCGGTCGAACAGCAGCGCGAAAATTGTACAAGTTTGTTCGCGCGCAGTCCCGCTGCGTCCAACGACAACTCGCGAACTAAGGCCGTCACCTTATTTTTCTAAGGTGCATACTTTCACCGGATCCAACTAATTTCATGGTGCTAAATTATTTAAACTACATTTTATCTAATCGTTTTTGTCATCGTTGCTATTATTGTTCTTATCGCTCTTACAAGTAATCTTATCATTATTCGTACTTTTACTATTATTATTATTACTATTACTTTTACTACATTTTTGTTTTCTTCGGGAGAGGGGGAAATGCGTTGTGCATAACCCGGAGAGACTACCGCGTAGGCAGAACCTCGACCGGATAGTATGTAACTCCCCGGTGGTAAAGTCGCTAAAAGTCCACCTTAACGATCCGTAGATAGCCCTTGGAGCCGGACCCGCCGAACGATCACTATGAACTCCGAGGCTGCGTTATGGTCGTCTTTTCAGCCGCGTACTATCGCTCTTACAATCATTATTATTATTACTACTACTACTACTATTATTATTATTACTACTACTACTACTACTACTATTATTATTATTATTATTATTATTATTATTATTATTAATTATTAATTATTAATTATTATTAATTATTATTAATTATTGTTGTTATCGGTAATACTTAGTAGCGTCGCTGTATCGTTGTATTATTTTTATTATTATTATTATTATTACGAAATTAATCTTTGAAGACTGCGTTATCGAAAGGATTAGGATAATCTGTGTAAAACGGCGATACACTCGAAAACTTATTCGGTAGAATCGAATTCTCGAGAAGCGTAGATTGTAAAAACCGGCGATTCGGAGAGTTGTATCGCGAGGTGAATATTTTTCTTCTTGTTCTTCTTGATGATTCGCATCCGACGATTAATTGGGCTGTGAAAATTATTTCTTTTTCATTCCTCTCGATAACGGTGTATAGCGTAGCTTTAGGTATTTCGAATCGAATCGAATTGTTATCGATAAAGGAAGGGAATTGCACCGAGTCTCGCGTACAAAGAACACGAGCCTGTGGCGACTTTTTTTGTTTAAAGAGAAAATTTTGTTGTTGTGTAAGGTGTTACGTGAAAGAAACAATAAATACGCAGTTATCGAAGCGACGTTTGGTATTTTCGGGACGCGAAAGACTGATTTGTCCGTGAGAAAATTGGCATCGCAGTGCGCGCATTCGTCGATCTCGTCTTCGTCGTTCGCTCGCTCGCTCGTTCGTTCATTTTTCTCGAATACTTTATCGAAGGATAAAGCGCGGTTCCGTTCTCGGTCCTCTGCTTTCTCTTCTCTTTTCTTCTTTTCTTTCCTTTACCGTTTAGTTTTCCCAGCAAAGTCTCGTATCGCACCGACGTTCATTCACCTCGCTTTCCGCTGTTGTTTCAGCCCAAGGTCCATTTTTTTGCGATCAACTGCCACGCAATCTTTGGAAACGTTGCAAGGACAAGCTTGTCTGTTTGAAGTGCGAAAAGAAGTACAGCGACTGGAGGAGTTTGCGGAAACACATGAATTTTTTTTGCCAAATGGAACCGCTCTATCCTTGCCCTTATTGCGCGCACAGAGCCAGAACATCGACCCTGTTAAAGTATCACGTGGTACGCGAACACACGGCTTTCGCCACGATCGAGGAGGTTCATTAGCGTTCGTTGCGCGATACGCCTCGATGTCGCGAATCTGTCGAATCGTTCGGACAGTTGACGATATTCGTGGTCGTATCGACGAAGCGAACCTCTTCGTCCTCGACGATTCGCGCGCGGCGATCAGGACGATATTCGAATACGCGCGTTATCAGTAAGTTGTACATGTTGTGTTATCGATCATGCGAGTTCCAATAAACGTATCGTTCACGAAAACGTGTCGTACTTGAACGCAGGTACGGATCTCTTCTTTCCGCTATTCCCAATCTCGCGACGCGATATCGTAACGATTCCCCGCGAGCTTTTTCATCGAAGATGAAACGCCGACGCGTTTTCATCGAAGAAAACACGTTTTTATCTTTCGAACAGGTTCTTCGACCGTTGGATTCGAAGCGATCGACCAGCAAGATTTTCTTTTCTAACGCGTACGCTTTTGATTTTTAGGGGGCGGTCAGTCGGACCTCCAATTGGACGACTCGGTGTCGCCGGATCAGTCCGGCAAGCCCGTGTTTGTCTGTCCGAAATGCGGCAAAGGTTACACCTGGAAGGCGAGCCTTCAGCGTCACCTGAGCACCGGTTGCGGACTACCGCCCATGTTTCGCTGCAAACTCTGCGACTACAGGACCAGCAGAAAGGACATTCTCTTCAGGCACATAAGACACGTGCATTCTCGGATTTTGGCTTAGCGTATCGTTGTTCCTTGTCATCGAATCGTTCGATCATCGAAACGAGAGCGAAACTGGCCTTTTCTCTCTTCCTTCCGTCTATTTCTCTTCTTCCGTTCTCTTTCGGTTATTTAATAAATACAAGCATCGTGTTACACGTCACAGTTCGATACACATTGTGTTGCGTCTCCAGCAGCCGTTAACGCGGCAGCGTTTCCAGCCGAGCCGGAGTTTCGATTCCTCCGATCCAGGATACCTTTCGAAACGCTACATCGAGCCTACGAGATCGTACGCGACGCGTTCTTGTCGTAGCCGCGATTAAAAAGAGCTGCTCGTCCAGCGCGTAAGGTCGCTCGGTGCGTTCGCGTGTCGGAGGGAACTCGCTTTCATCGTTTTCGTTTCGGTTTGTTGCAGGCGTTTGGGAGGCACCGGGTTACGTGGACGGCTACGACGGATTGCATTTCCCACCGGAATTCGAGAAATTCAAAGTGTCCGCGGAGGCGACGCCGCAGTCCTCGCACTCGATGCCCAACTCTCACAAGCGTCACATGTGCGCTTTCTGTAAGAAGGTTTTCCCCTTGAAGAATCTGCTCAGGAGACACGTGCAGTTCGGTTGCAAGATGAACCCGAGAAACTCGCAGTTCGCTTGCTCCTTCTGTCCCTACAAGAGCACCTACAAGGCCAACATGGAGAGACACGTTCGAAACGTGCACGACACCGGTGTGCTCAAGTTTCGCTGCGATCTCTGCAACTTTCGCAGCAATTACTCGTTTTGCGTGCGACGACACGCCAAGACTTTTCATCGCGCGGCCGACGACTCGAGCGTGTCCGCGACGGCGGCGTCGATCGACGCGAGCGACGCGCTCAAGCGATAGAGACCTTTTTACGTAATTTATACGTAATTTATACGTAATTTTTACGTAATTTTTACGTAATTTTTACGTTCGTTCCGCATGTGCCCGAAATTGTATCTTTTATCACCATCCCCTCGTTCATTCCGTCGAATCACGCTCTACCGAATTAGTAAGATCGTTCCCTCGCAAAGTTTTACCTTGTTCGGGAAAATTCACATTGTAAGTATCCGTGTCGTCGAGAACCGTCGAGAACCGTCGAGAACCGTCGAGAACCGTCGAGAACCGTCGAGAACCGTCGAGAACCGTCGAGAACCGTCGAGAACCGTCGAGAACAACAGCTGTAAATCGTTTTACGTTACAATAAATTATTCGTTTCCTCGAACAAACGATCGTAGCGAACGATTAAGCTGTAAGGTCGATCGCGTAGATCCGTGAATTTTCAGGCCACCTCTCGCGACCAGGACTCGTCCGGACAAAGAGAGCGACGAAGGTTCCTCGAGCGTCGACGACGCGCGGACGAGCGAGCGAGGAGAGGGAGAACGAAAATTTGTTAATCGCGTTATGCGTATAGTCGTCGAGTGAGAGAGAGAGAGAGGAAAAAAAAGAAACGTTAAAGAAAATGCGATTACTTTTCGTTTCGCGGCGCGCGGTCGTCGTCGATCGGTCGCATTAACCAGTCTCGTGTTGTTGTTTCAGCAATGTTCTGGCCGTACAAGAGATTCTACGTTTTCGAAGCGGCGAACAAACTCTCTCGAAGGATCGATCAGCAACAACGAGAAAGAAGTTTCGTTTGCGTCGACTGCGGCAAGGCGTACGCGGTGCACAGATCTCTTTGGAGGCATCGAAAGTTCGAGTGCGTGAATGCCAAACCAAAGTTCACGTGCGAAGTGTGCCCGTACAAAAGTCCTCACAAGTGGTGCATCGAGAATCACAAAAAGAAACACCACAAACTCGTTTTCGATTGACGTTCCTACGACCGACGCGACCTAGACCATTAAAGACTGACGAACGAATCGAACGGAGAAGAAGCCGAAGAAGGAAGGTATCGTGTTTAATCGTTAGGGTTCTGTCGCTGACGCGTGATCGAACTCTTTTGAAACGAGAGCTCTTTCTCTTTCTCTCTGCCTCTGTTTTTCGTTTCTTTCTTCCACGACGAAGCGTTACGAAATCGGATACGGAGTAATACGCGACGACTAGCGTTTCGAGCGCGCCTCCGAAAGCCTGTGATAAACGAAATCGTCGAATACTTGGTTGCTTCCGTTCTCTCGAAACGCACGTTTCGCGCACGAACGTCTCCGACGGTTTCCTCCGACGGTTTCATCCGACGGTTTCATCCGACGGTTTCCTTCGACGATAAACGCTAGCCGTCGCAGCCGTATTCGAGGACGCGCGACACGCGTTCGCGTTCACCAGTTCGCGAGGAAGCAGCGGTAACGAAAACGAAGAGGAAGAGAGCGGCGAGTACCGCGAGTAGATCGTAATTGTATTCGACGGTTTATCCTATAGTTTATCGACTATCTACGCTTACGCTCCTCCAAGTTTTCTGTAATAAAACAAACATTTCGCAGGATTGCGTATGAACGAGTTGATCGTCTCTCTGAATCCTTCTCGGCACCTCCCAATCACACCAGATCCGTTCTCTTATCGGCGAGTCGAACAGTCGGCACGAAGGTCGCGCGACGATCGAACGAAAAGCGTGCTCTTCGAATCGGCGCGTTTCGAAAGCGCATTGCCGCGTTCGAGAGAGACGCGTTTCGATCGGACCGAGTCTCTCGTCTCTCGTCTCTCGTCCCTCGTCTCTCGTCTCTCCTGTCTAACTTGGTTCCTCTGTTTTCAGCTTACCGGAAGATGTACATGGGCGACCAAGTTCTCGGCTACACGTGCACGATGTGCAGCAAATTCTACAAGATGTGGAGCAACTACTTGAAGCACAAGTGCGAACCGCCTCAGTTCAAGTGTCCGTTGTGTCCGTTCGCGGCGTTCAAGGCCTTCATTCTGCACGCTCACCAGGCCGAGCAGCACTTCAAGGTCACCTCGCCGAACACTTGAACCCGTCGTTTCCGACAGTCTTCGATCTCGCGTCCGAGCGACGCGTCGTCCGATTGCCTTAACTTCTCCAGTCTCGAAGTTTTCTCGTGCCTGCGCGTCCACCAGAGTTTCGCTGTCGTTTCCGGTTGTCCGAGCGAGCAGCGAAGTTCGGTGGGACGCGTTCGACCGCTAGCGAAACGCTCCTCGTCGATAACGAGTCTAGACACGGACACCTTCGGTTTCGTATCGCGCGAACAACGCCGGGTTGCTTCTCTCGATCGGCGTTACGCGACGCTCACCTTCGTAACCGCTAATTACTCGTAAATGCATGTATTTTCGTAATACCGAGAAAAATAAAGAAACACATGAGTATCGCAAACGATCGAATAGGCGATGTCATTGTCCACAGGCGAGAGACGAGAAGAGACGTCTCGCGCTCTTTCTTTCCTCTTCTACTTCTACTTCTTCTTCTTCTTCTTCTTCTTCTTCTTCTTCTTCTTCTTCTTCTCCTCCATCTGTTATTGTTCTTTTGGTATCTGCCGCGAAACAGTGTCGGAGTTCCGACGGAAGAGAAAAAGGTGCGACGAGACGCGGAAGGAACGCGAATAGGCTGGACGGAATTCCTGGATAATAACGAACGATCGATTTTCTGTGTTTCAGCGATGCTCCTTTACCGTTGCGACTCCTGCGGCAAGACGTTCAAGTGGAAGAAGAGCTTAGCTCGTCACGAACGCGAGGAATGCGGAAAGAGGCCGTATCGTTGTCCCCATTGTCCGAGCTCGATGAACTCGAGAGACAGTCTTGTTCGTCATTTGCGAGTAAAGCACGGACAAGATTGTCGCGTTAGAAATCGTATCGCGCATCGATCGACCGGTTTCGGAACGGAGACTCGTTTAGCCGCCGCGATAGCCGGCGAGATAACTCGGCTATCGAGGAAACGCGCGAGGAATCTGCATGCTCGGTATCGATAACGAATCGTTTATCGAAGAAACGGTAAAAAGACGGAATAATTGGTCTTCGTCGCGACCCCGTCGTCTTGGACGCGTTAACGAACGAAACGTAAGAGAACGCAGGAGATTCTTTTCGATTGCTAGGCGTTAGGTTGTCGAGGATAGAGAGTTATCCGCGCGAAACGGAGAAGAACGTTGTTGTCGTTGGGAGACGATTCGAAAAAGGGAGAGAGAGAGAGAGAGAGAGAGAGAGAGGAAGCGGCGGAAAAGCGAAGAGAGCGAAAGGCAAGAAAGGATATACATAGGAGAGAGGGCGAACGCGATCGATAGTATGCTTTGCTTTTGTGGGGCGAAAGCGCTTCTCTTGTTCGTGAACGACGAAACTCGCGTGATAGAGCGGCGTATTTAAAGCTTCGTTTATTCCTTCCTTTCAGGTTTCCACGCGTGCTGCGAGTGCAAGAAAACGTACAGGTCGAGAATGGCTCTAAATCGACACGTTCGAGAGGAATGCGGCAGGGTTTTGTACACGTGTCCCTTTTGCCACAGTATCATGCCTATGAAGTTCAACCTGCTGAACCATCTGAAGAAAGAGCACGGTTGCTTGACGAAGATCTGAAGGGATCGAGCTCCTCGCGCGTAAAACTGTTTGTTCGTTCGCGTCGGCGCGGCGTGCGACCGTTCGGTACAGATGTTCGTCGAATCGTTCGTCGAAGAGGCATACGCGTACAGCGAGTGTATTTGCGTAGCGGGGCGACGCTTCGAGGCGAGAGACACACAGAGCATCTGAATAAAGTGACGTCGAAGCAACGATTTCGTCGCAAACGTATCCTATCCTGGTATCACCCGTTCGATCTCGTTCGGAACGATCGAAACTCGTCGATATGGAGCGGAACGGTAACGCGAAACTACTAACGATCGCATGATTCGAATTAATCGCAACACCCCCCCCGTATCGCTTCCCTGTCTCCGCCGGTGGACGATCTCGCGTCAGACCGTTACGAGCCGATAGGCGAACACTGACACGGCCCGTCCCGTCTCTCCGTTCGATTCGCCTCGATCGATCGCGAATCTCGTCGAATAATCGATATTTCTGCGCTCGATCGTCGTCCGTTTTTCCGCACGTTCTCCGCGTATTCCTCGCGAGGACGATCGAAGGGGGGAATCGACGCGAACAGGTATCGGTGTTCGCCGAGTCAGCCGTACGGCTTCGATCTTTGCTAATCGAACGTTACGATTTTGCTTGCAGGTTGTCTAATCGGCAATCAGTTGCACGCGTGCAAGAGCTGCGGGAACGTGTACATGTATTACAGCTCGTTGACCAGACACGTGAGGGAGGAATGCGGACAGGCACCGAAATATCAGTGTCCCTATTGCCCGAAGAGAACCAAGTTACGGTGCAATTTACTGAAACACATGCGCAAAAAGCACGGTTGAATGGAGCCGAGGAGGAGCCGTTCGAGAGCTGGAAAACGAGAGGAGGACGCGTGCTTTCTTCGTGGAAGAATCGAAGAATCGAAGAATCGAAGAATCGCGGAATCGAAGAATCGCGGAATCGAAGACTCGTCTGTAACGCGGTGTACGATTCATTCGGATGCGCGTGCTTTGTAAATAAATTCGTTGGAATTAGCCATCGAACCATCCGTCTCGAGCAAAGTTCGCCGGACCGAGAATAAGAGAATGGAGCGTGTCGGAGGTTGTTCGCGACCCGTTCTTCCTCGACCGACCTCGATCACCCTCTCGATCGAGCTAATAACGCGACCGCGCGAGGGGAACAGGTTGGTTTACACGGATAACGCGCACCCGATCGCGACGATAAGACGCGCTTGCACGCTTACGCGGGGGCCACGGTTCGGTTCAAGGTGTATTCACCAAACGAACGCGTTTCTTTTTCAGAGTGGAATACCTGTTTGGCCTGTTCAAAGTCGTACAAATGGAGGAAATCGTTGCATCGACACGTTCGAGAGAGCCCGGAATGTTGGCCCGTACTCCTAACGTCCGGAAACGGCGAATTCATCCGACAAATTCACTACAAAATGCTGTACAACGTAAACAATTGATTCGCCTCGTTTTCCGATCGCGAACGCGACGACGATATCGACGAATCCTGCGCCGATATTCGGATGTTCGCAGGATATTCGCGCCGATCCTGCGAAACCTGTCATCTTGTTATTTCAGATATCTTTTTCTAGAGAAATAAACGTTGCATTATATTCTGAGACGAAAGAGAGGAATGCGTTTACGAGGAGCGAGGAGACTCGGTTTAATCGTCCCTTCGAACGGTCGTTTCGAACGGTCCTCGTGCGACTCGTTTTTTCAGGCTGCCCTGCACTCCGGTCCGAGACCCGTCCGATCGTTCGTCCCATCTTCCACGGTTCGCGTTTCGCGTTTCGCGTTCCGCGCCGATTCGATAGGCAACAACACGCTCGAGGTCACCCGATCATCGTCGTTCTCATTTCCCGCGCGCAACAAACACTCTCTAACAAAGATATCCGATTCGGATAAGCACAGTGTTTGCTCTTGAATGTCGTTTTCTGTAACACGTCCAAGTGGATGCATTGCTGTTGGCTGACGCAACGATTTTTCGCAGATTTCCGACGATATCGTCCGGCTCGGACATCGACCAAGCTACGGGGAAGCTACCCTTGCGGCAAGTGTCAGAAGATCTATTCGAACGCGTCCTCGCTGTACCGGCATCTGAAACTGGAATGCGGCGTGCTGCCACAGTTCCACTGCCCCTACTGCCGCTTCAGTTCAAAGAGAAAGTTCAACTTGAACTCGCACGTGTTGCACAAGCACAGCAAAGCGACGAGTCGTTACGTAACCGACTCCGATCAAAAGCTGCCGCTTCCTCGCTATACGTATTAACTCTTTGCAGCCTGTTCAGCCCCGGAGCGTCCGTTGTTTTATCTTGATACCCGATTAAACGCGCGACCTCATCAAATTATTATTATTATCATTATTAATTATTAATTATTAATTATTAATTATTAATTATTAATTATTATCGTTGTTATTATTATTCGATGCACAGAGATAATTCGGTCGTTTCGTCGAAGAACGAATACTGCGCCCCTGATCGTTCGAATAAAACCTATTTTGTTATATTTTATAAGAATAAAGTGTTCGTGCAACGTGGACCTTTTCGTATGTTAACGTTTGCCGCTTCGAAGAGTTAATCGTCGTTCACGTATGGATAATGTAACCGATGCCGAATAAAAGGTATTCGTGTCTTTTCCTAACCACGATCGTTCCTTGACACGTTTCCCCGAACCGAGTTTCGATCCGACCACGGACCACGTCCGGCTCTCGATTCTCCGATGTCGCGCGCGGCAGCAACGTTCGCGTTTACTAATTATTCGTAAATCGATTTTGCAGGTAAACGACGTCGTCGTCGCGGGAACCATTGGCAACGCCCTCGTCGACCAACGCCGACACCTTGCTGTTCGAATCTGTACGCATCCGTTCGCGAGCACAACCATCCGGAACGCGCGATTTCGTTTCGGGGTAGGTCGCGCGCCTCGTCTCCGACGAGGAGAGTGCGTCGCGATCGACGCGCGGAAAAAAGATGTTCGATTTCGTGTTTGACGCGCGAATCCGTCTGCGCATTTCGAACCGAGACGCGTCTCGACGAGACGACCTCGCGCTCCACGTTCGTGCGCATTAATTTAACGAATTCAACCACGAGACACACCTTATTATCTGTACATTGATACGTTCGCTTGAACGGTTTTGCGAAACGAGATCATCCCACGATCATCGAAGCATCCTGGTTGGTAATCTTGTTGTGGAGGGTTGGGAATTGGCATCTTTTCATTTAAGACCGGAGCCGGAGAAGCTGGAAAGACGCGACGGAATGTTTACGCGACCATCGTTCTTCCGCTGGAGAATAACTCGGGAACCATCTTTCCGTCTTTCCATCTTTTCGCGGCGACCATCAAAACTTCACGCCTATTCACGTAAACACGGCAAAATTTTATCCTGGGCGCACCTATCTCTCGGGCTATTGGCTGATACGTTATGTGTTGGGTTGGTTACGGGTTTAATCTCACTGATCTCTCTTGCCAGTCGCGTAACAACACTATCCGTGTATCGGCCGAGATAATCCGCTGTCTCGATCGCATATCACCGTTACCGTTTCTCCTTCTTCGTCGTTTCGACCACCTCCTTCGCCACTTTCCTCTTCCCGTTCCATCGTCGATCCTTTTTATTTTGCATTTTCGACACCCCACGCGCATTTTCTTTTGATTTAATAAAATAACTTTCTACCTCGATCTCGCGTCTCGTTTGGCGTCGGGACCTGTTGCAGGAATGGTTGCGTTACTGTCGTTGTTACGCTCGGATTACAAGCAGCAGCAACACCATCATCATCAACACCAGCAGCAGCAGCAGCAGCAGCAACAACAACAACAGCAACAACAACAACAACAACAACAACAACAACAACACTCGCCTCAACAGCAACAACAGGGAAACAAAAAGACTCGGTGTTCGAGTTCGAGCGTGACGGCTACGACGAGAAGCGGCGTGGTTTTGTCGAGTAGACGCGTGAGTGGTAGCAATGCCGGAGACAACAGAGACAGTAACAGTTACGACAGCGGAAACGACACCGGTGGTCGTAGTTCTACTCGCGAAGTCGTGTTTCCCGATTCTTTCGAAGTTCTGCCGCAACCGCGCGATCTGAGCGTGATTTACATGGGCGTGCCGCACGAGCAACAACGCAAGTTCAGGTGCCGGTTTTGCGGCAAAGGTTATCGATGGAAAAGCACGATGCGCCGCCACGAGATGGTCGAGTGCGGTGGAAAACCTCCTGCTTTTCAATGTCCCGAGTGCCCGTACAAGGCCAGGCAACGGGGCAATCTCACGGTACACTACAAGCGACATCATCAAAAGATCGGTTACGACGAGGGCGCGTAATACGCGATACGTTTCCGTCGATTGGCACGATCGTCTTGGAAATTTGCCCGTCACCTTCTCTACTTTGTCTTCTTACGCGAAACTCGCTCGTATTACGTTCTTTTCCGCTTGTCGTAAGCCTGCAGGCTGGATCGACCGATCAACGTATACGGGTAGCGACGAACAGCGGAAACGTTTACAAGTTACTTTAGGTATCGTTCTTCTTGCCTCTCGTCTCGTTCGTTTACGACGCGAATCGATCTTTTGTACATAGGTAAACGAAAAACGGGAAAAACGCCGAGAGCAGCGTTCGTTTTCGAAAAGCGAACGCTAACTGTCGTTACCTCGATGATACAAGAAGAGTTTATCGCGCGAGATTATCGAATACGCGTGTACATAATCTTTATTATCGTTTATTTAAAAGTTGTTAGACTCCGTAAGAATCGCTCGAGGCAAAACTCATTTCTACGACGATCGTACCGCGAATCGCTGAACGACGCGCTTCGTAAGAGCTTTCGCGTCATTCCAGAAAATTGATAATCGTGTTACCACTTTTGAAATTTCTTAACCGTAGAATTTTCACGTATTTTTCTACTACTTTTATACTCTATCCTTAAACGATAGGTCATTTCGATGGCGAAATTCGCGTTTTACGGGAACGACGTAACGCCGAGCTAGCGACGTACAGTTCTGTACGTGTTACGGATACGACGGATAAAACGTGCCTTTGTTTTTTCGATAGAATCGAAACGCGCGAGTGAATCGCGAATCGATCGTGTATCTATCGCGTTTCGTCGATAGAAAAATCGATTGGTTAAAATTCGCCTCTACCGAACTCGGTATCGAAGTGTCGATGCGTCGACTTCGGGTCGGTACTTGGACGATAGGTACACGATCAGAAAAATTCGGATTAGAATGACGAAGGAGGAATTATCTTGCACCGCGTCGTATTTGTTGGCGACCGTCACGATACACCGTGCAAATCGTGATCGTGTAACGATCGCGACTACGCCCGGTATCAACGAAATACTTAATAATCTCGCGATCCTTGCGGATAAAGTGGACATTTACTCGCGACCAAGTATCGACGTATCTCTGAACGTATTGACCGGAACACGGAGTACGTTCGTTTCGTTTTTTAACTCCGACGAACGGACGGTTCGAGCAATCGTGCTCGAACGAGCAGGACAGTCGATATTTTACGCTCGTGCTCTCGTTCGACTTGTACGAGAGAGAAAATTATTCCTAAGTTATAAAAAGTACTTGAACATTCCTTAATTTTCGTATGTCTTCTACGTGTAGGATCGTATTCTTAATCTTAGAAGAAGCAACGTGTTTTTCCATTTTTATACGAACGTTTATACGCGCGCAAAATAAGAGGGAGAGAGAGAGAGAAAAAAAAGGGGGAGAACGCGAAGAGAATACGCGGAGAAACGAGAAGAGATATAAGGGCTCGTCGAGAGATCGTTCGCTTCTCGATCAGAGTCCAGTATTTTTGATATCAGTATTCACGGATGCTCGCATCTATCACCCATCCACGAAATGGCGTAGGATATAGCAGGATACACGATTTTTCTCGTACCTTTCGTTGTCCAGCGCGAGACGACTTCGCGTCCAACGTTTTCCGATCGCTCTAGCGTTTTCGAACTTTCTTATCGAACTTTTTCGGCTTCTTATCGATCGTCTCTCTCTGCTTTCTATTTGATCAAAATCATCGACCGAATTACGGAACAGCGAGTCGTCTCGTCCAAATACTCGTTCCGACCTTTAACCCCCTGAATTTTCTTTTTCGAACGGTTTACCAGACAAATTATCGAAAATCTACCACCATTATTAGCGATTAATATTAATATTATTACTATTATTATTAACATTATTATTTCTATTATTATTATTATTATTATTATTATTATTATTATTATTATTATTATTATTATTATTATTATTATTATTATTATTATTATTATTATTATTATTATTATTATTATTATTATTATTATTATTATTATTATTATTAATATTATTAATATTATTATTAATATTATTATTATTATTATTATTATTATTATTATTATTATTATTATTATTAATAAAAAAGACAATCTTTGTTGCGGGTTATTTTCTAAAGATCGTACGTGTAATTCCATGATCCCACACCTTCACGCACCAAATCGCTTTTTGTAAAACGCGTCTCGGTTCTGTTGACGACGAGAGCTGGCGATTTAGAGAGGACGGTGAAAAGATCCGATAGAGAAAATGATGGCGTGTTCGTAGAGCGATTTGAGCATTGGCGCGTTGAAAAACGAATCGTACGAGTAGGCGGTTCGACTAACCGAACATTTTTGTTTTCAGTGTTTTGGAATCAGCTGCCGACCGATTTCGAGATGTTTCCCTGCGACGCCTGCGGCAGACAATACAGACGAATAATATCGTTGCAACGGCACAAGAGGCTCGAATGCGGAAAGGAAGCCCAATTCGAGTGCGTGTTATGCCAGGCGAGGTTCAAGCACAAACACAGCTTACTCAGGCACTATAGCATACACGAGACGAACGCGCAGAAATTGGCAAAGTTTAAACGGAAAGGAAGATGGACAACTTGACGGACGAGACTTCGGAGACTCGGATGCGTGGACAGCGACGCGTCCTCCTTACTCTATCGTCTTTTCGTCGCGAAAGCGTTCGATCGGCTTTACGACGGTTCCAAATCGTCCTTCGCCTCTTTTACTCGGATCGAATTTGCGAAACAGCGAATCAGTTTCGCATCGAATAAAGATTAATTATATTAATCGTTCGCCGCGAACTTTTACTTGGAACGCGATCTCGGCGATTCTCTTCGTCCTCTCGCGTATTCTTCGTTCGTCTAGAATAATTGTAAGCGCATAGTTATTTACGTAGTTTAATCGTTCTCTTTTTAAGTTGTTCGATCGTCGCGATCAACGAGTCGAAAATCAGTGATCGGATCAGTGTAATCGTCTTAATTCCTAACGTATAAGACCAGATCTGCACCAAAGTGTTAACTTTGCTTATTCAGTTTCGAACGACGTTATGTTTTTCAGTATTTTTCGCATGTAAGTCGGTCGTTCGTTCGATGTCGGTAACAAAAGATGTTCGAAAATCTTGTAACGGCAAGAGTTTCTCGCTGAAATCAGTTTTCACGATTTGTCTTCTGTTAAGGCGAATAAAAGTTACGCTTTCCAATAGCACCGCTTATTTGTTACTCGAAACATCTCGTTCAACGTTACGCACCTTGTCACGTTACACCGGATACTCGGTTCGATCCATTGTAATCGCGTACCTGTTTCGATCGACGATCTTAACGAGACGTTGATCGAGCTCGCGTCTCGGAACAAGACACCGTCGCTGTACTCGGAACTGTCGAAACTTCTTCTCTACATCGTTTATTCTCGTTTCAGGTAACCGCCGGAGGAAAGAGAACGAAGCCGATCGAAAGAGAGTCCTAAGAGAGTTCGACGGGACGCGACGATAGTCGAATTCGGTTCCGTTTCGAAACGTTGATCGCGTTCTCGAACGATCGTTCAGCGGGCTTGGCTCGAATTTCACGATCGGTGACAAAACGATCGAGTTGGCTAGCCGCGGATTCGGAACGATCCGACGGAAGAGACACCTTTAGGTTTTCGCCGGTGCTTCGAGCGAAAATCCTCGATAGATTTAGACGCTCGGTTCTCGCGACAACGAGAGCGAGGAGAGGAACAGTAGTACAGCAGTAATCTGATTTTTCAGGTGATCCGGTTCGCTGGGAATACGCGATGGTTCGAGCGACACCGTACCAGTGTCCGAAATGCTTCAAATATTTCAAGTCCTCGAAATCTTGCTGGAACCATCGAAGCACGTGCGGCACGGACAAGAAATTTCGTTGCGCGTTCTGCGATTACCGTTCCCATCAGAAAGGAAACGTCCTCAGGCATCTTGCCACGCAGCATCCGGAAGCGAGCCAGAAGAAACGGATCAGTTTCGTGTTGAGAGTCAACGATCGCGAAAAGGCCGATTTCTCCTCGAAACCGACCACCGGACGCGAGTGAGAACGCGTTCCTACCCTTTGCTCGAGTTCGCCAATAAAACCGAGAAACGATTGTAAACTCGAAGACCGATGAAATACTGCGAGAAAAATGCCTTGTATTTATTAACCCAATACGTATATCTCTGTTCGCGTTTCGTTGCGCGGTTTCGTTGCGCGTATCGTTTCGGTAGACGGTAAACGGTAAACGGTAAACGGTAAACGGTAAACGGTAAACGGTAAACGGGTACGTTGTTCGATCGATTCGTGAAAAAGATAGACGTTCGGATCGAAGAGAGCGTCGAGAAAGAAGAGTAACGGCGACGCCACGTACTTCGAGAAAAACCGTGAAACACGTGCCAAACCTGAGAAACCTGAAAAACGTGCAACCGCGAAACGTTGTACATACTACGTACTTTGTTCGTCCTGTTCTCGACGCGCGTTATCTATTCGACCGTGATCCCACTAGCACGTAAGAGACTTTTCTTTGTTTTCTTTTCTATTTTGTTCTTTTTAGAAATTCGAAATCGATCGTTTCGAACAGAATACGTGTACCAGGTGTGTGCTCGATTACGGTGTTACGGAGAAGTGTCGCGAGACACGGGACAAGCCTAAAGCTATTGTTTTTTTTTTCCCGATTGCAGATGAGACGAGGGAGAACGACAGGCCGATCGAGGAGAATGCCGACTTGCCGGTTCAGGCTTGGAAGATCCAGGATCAGGGGTTGCCGTTTGCCGAATTGAAGATACCGAAGGCCTGTAACTACGTCGGGAAGAAACCACCGGGACAATTCGGGTGCAGCGCCTGCGGAAGATCGTACATGAGAAAGGATTCTTTGCAGCGGCACGTTCACTGGGAGTGCGGCAAGGAACCTCAGTTTCAATGCCCCTTTTGTCCCCAACGATGTAAACGAAAGGCTCATTGGTTACGACACATTCGTCGTCTACACTTCGATAAGATAGGAGACATGGAGGCCTATTTGCTCGCATACACGCCGAAACTCGAGATCGATTGAAACGAACCGATTGACCCGACTATCCGAATTTCCTACGTATCGAGGACTCGTTGATTCGAACACCGCCTGTGTCGTCGCTGCCTGACTCGCCATCGCCGTCATCGTTGTCGCCGCTGCTGTCGCCGCCATCCGCCATCCACCGTCGCCGCCACCCGCCGCCGCCACCCGCCGCCGCCACCCGCCGCCGCCACCGTTACGATCGATCTTTCGCGTGTATCGAATCACCGAATATTCCGAGTTTCGATTGGCAGGCGCGATAGATATTTTTCGAATTTATACCACGATCAAACGAGAAAGGACCCTCTGCTGCAAACGGGAAGTTAACGAGACCGTTCTCGGATATCATCGTGTCGTCGAAAACTAATCTGTTTTCTCGAACGTTATAACAGAGCAGCGCGATCGGACGATCGGTGATTGTACCGATCGCCCGATCGCATCGTGTCACGCGCGTACGTTTTTCTTATCCTTTTTCTTCTTTTTTTTTTTTTTTTTTTTTTTTTTTTCTTGCTCGCGTATACGTACATTTATCATCGACGACGATCGTGCGGATTTTGCGTAAAACTAAGATTCGTTTCCACAGGCGTTTATCGAGTGATCGCAATCGCGAGTCTCGTGTTCCGAATCGAAGAACGCGCCAACTCGACTGATATTTATTTATTGAGCGTCGAATTTATAGTTAGTTTGGTATTCGTGTGCGTGTAACGATAACCAGTTTTCGTTTCTTTTTTTTTTTTTTTTTCTAATAAGTTCGTTAATAAGCTGCGCCTATCTTTTATATTTTCTTCTTTTTTTTAACCAATTTCGTTTTATTTTATTTTATTTTTTTTTTTCTTTTTTGTCTCGCAAGAACTCGAATCGTAGTATTCTCTAGGAAGATGGACTTTTTGTCTACGGACGTTCTCCTTGATCGCGTCGCGTACTCGCTCTAGTGCCTTATCGATGCGCGTAAGCGTAATCGGTCAAAAAATCAGACAATAAGTTGCGATTTGTCTAAAAGTTACGACTAAGAGCAGACTATACGAAAGAATCGTTAAAGACGGTACGAGCATAAGATTATTTTCTATAAAACGTAGAAAAGCGTACAGAGGTTCCCGAGCGAACTTTCGTTCAAGACTGACCACGTTTAAACGCGACGAACAGATTCGCAGCGTTGCATTACGACCTTTGCGATTAGTATTAACGTTATACATACATATATGCGAGTTCCATCGTGTTTCGTACGTTTGATTAAATAAATGTGTCAGCAGACGAAAAGTACCAGAACGACACCCAAACATCCACCTTGCCATTACGCGCGTTAATTGTACATTTTTTTTTTTTTTTCTTCGTTACGCTCGAAATCGGACGATGCAACAGAACCTTCCTTCGTATTTTTTTCACGGTAAATCGTTCGCGTTTGTTTCAACTGGAAATGACGAAACGATCATTTTTACGTACCGGCTCGTTACGATACACATTTTTTTTTTTTTCTTTTTGTTACCAGCGAAAACGATCGCATCTCGTCGACTTTGCGAGAGTATATTTTCTTTTCCTCATTTTGGCCTTTCTGTCTCTCTCTTTCTCTCACTGTCTCACCTCGATTCTTTCTCCCTTTCTTCCTTCCTTCCTTCCTTCCTTCCTTCCTTCCTTCCTCCCTCCCTTTCTTTCTGTCTTTCTCGTTTTCTCTGTTCGTTCTCTCCGTCTCTACCTTCCTCCATCTCTGTTCTTCGGTTCTCGATCTCTGTCATGTTCATCCTCGATACAGGAACATTGTACATTGTTACGAATATAAAGGATCGCGTCGACGCGTCGTTCGATCGTGGAAGGTAGGATCGGAAAGCGTCGAGATTATCGACGGACGCGGATAATAGTCTCCGTTGTGTCCGGGCCACGATTCGACGAACGAGAAAACGCGTGGTAGCGATCCTGGATCGACGGTCCGATTGCGTCCTCGCAATTGTATCCTCTCTGTTGAATCGTTGATTTCTCTTTTTCCCTCGACGATCTTAGGGGAGTAGCATGCGCACTAACTCTTCTCGAAACTTGTACATAGAAACACGACTTTTATCGCTTGCGCGTCGAAGGGAACAGATCGGTTCGACCGCGTTCGATCGCGTTCGATCGGCCCCCGATCGATGTACTGCACGTTCTGTTTCTTTCGAGGCGCACAGATATCGCTCCTCCTTCTTCGTATGCGAAATTCATATAGCTAGTTGCTTGGGGCTCGAAAGTAGGGATACGACGAACGTGCATTACTACTCTATTTTCTCTGAAACGGAATAATCGAGATATTACGATCGCGTGGTCGCTCGTTCGGTCATCCGATTCTCGATACTTTCGAGCGAGACGCGATCGCCCTTTTCAGGACACACCCTTCGCGAAAGGTAGCTTCCTCTTCGAGCAGCGAGCCGGAAGTTGCCGCGTCGTCGATCGAAGCTAACTTTCTCGGGGGACTCGGTGGGCGTTCGGCCCAACGAGAAGCGACGGAGAGGAAAACGCGACGCGCGTCGAGTCGGTATCCGCTGTAGCTCGCCTCGTCGCAGGGTGCGTTCTGCCTCGGCTCGTCGAGGCCGACGCGATTCGAGAAACAACGGAAGAGAGACGGTTTCCGTCGGATCCGAAATCTCTGGCGTTCTATAAAAGGAACCGGAAAAAAAAAACAAAAAAAAAAAAAAAAAAAAAAAAAAAAAAAAAAAAAAAAAAAAAACAATACATACGAGCAAACAGGCGAGATCACGTGACAGGATTTAACGATCGATTCCGTTTCCGATTCCGATACCGATTCTCAGCAGGTCCGAGCGCTGACGAGGTTACTAATAAAGCCGCGATTCCTGTGTTCCAGCCGAGGACTTGAGCATCACGGGTCTAAAGTGGGCAGCCGCCTGGCAGCGATGGAGCGTGCCGTCGATCATGTGGCGGTCCGGCGGCGGATTAGGCAAAGGCCTCGGTTCTGGTTCCTCGAACCCCGAAGGCTTCAACTGTCCGGCCTGCGGTAGGGTCTACAAACTGAAGAGCAGCCTGAGGAATCATCAAAAGTGGGAGTGCGGCAAGGAGCCGCAATTCCAGTGTCCTCACTGCGTGTACAGGGCGAAACAGAAGATGCACATCGCGCGGCACATGGAACGGATGCACAAAGAGAAAATCTACAAACAGGAGCTCGTCTAACCGGGCCGGTACGGGGCGGGGAGGGGGGTGACGGATGATTCGGGAGAGACGAGGTTGGCGCACGTAACGAGAACCGTCGACGTCGACGCGGTCGACCGGACGCGGAAGAAGCCCGACGCGAACGGCGCTACCACCGGGAACAAGAGAAACGAAGGGAACAACGAGAGAGAGAAGACTTCTTTCGCGCTCGACCGACGACGAGAGCTGTTCGACGATCGCGGCCAGCGGACCGTTCGCGACCACCGACACGAGGGTAACGCTGGCGTACGGCTGGACAACCGGGAGATCGAACGAGACGAGCGACGCACGAAGGGATTATGAGAACGAGGCTAATAGCGGCGACGATGACGATCGTAAGAAACCGATCGAGAACGGGTGAGACGCGAAGACGAGACGCGGCTGGCTGGGCTGCCGCGGCAGCCACCGAACGGGGCAATTGCCAATCCTCCTTATCTCGATTTTGGATTCTATTTTTTTTAACGTTTTTTAAGGTTTATTATTATTATTGGTTGATTGATTGATTGATTGATTGATTGATTGATTGATTGATTGATTGATTGATTATTTTCGCGTAACGAGATGTACCGCCGCGTATAAACGAGAGAACGCGTCAATTTTCCGCTCGGGGCGACGTATTCGTAGCCAAATCACGATAACGTTCCTGATACAGGCGAGCGTCCGCGTTGGATTCCGTTCGGATCGTGGTACACGGCAAGCGTACGCTCACGAGATGAACGGACTCCTCGATCGGACAATCGCGCGACAAACATTTCCAATGTGTTCGACGATTCCTAGAAGATAGCGAGCGGGAGAAGCGATTTCGAACGAACCACGAGAGAGGCCCGAATCGAACACACCTATTATTATTACTATTACTATATTATTATTATTATTATTATTATTATTATTATTACTATTATTAATATTATTATTAATATTATTATTATTATTATTATTATTATTATAGCGAGTATACTCAAAGAGAGTCGTCCGCGTTAGAACGGCTCGCCCCGAGTCGGATCAAGACCGTCCGGTAAACCGGAGCTCTTCCATAGCAACCATTCTGGTCACACTGGTTCCATATTTTTAAAAGGGCTAAGCCGTGCGCGTGTGGCTCACCGGGGACAACAAAATCGCACGACGGAAAGCAATTTCCAAAATTCACGGAAAGCTAACGACTATCACTCGAGTACGATATCGTAACGGGAACGTTCCTCGATCCGGTTCGCGTGCTTCTCGTCGCACAAACTCGACCCGCGCGTAGCAGGTTCCTCCGGACCGAGAGATTCAGCATCCGAATTCGCGTCAGCGAACTCAAACCGTAATCCGTTTCGCCTTCTTCTCCCAGGAAAGGCAGCCATTTCGTTATATTCCTTGTCGCTGCAGAAGCAACGAACCAGAGAGGGTACACAGTATTAAGCACCGACACGATCGTTCGCCGTCGATCGAGTCGCGCGGTCTTTTGCTTATCTCTAACGCTTCCTTTATTTTTTTTTCTTTTTTCGTTTTCTTTTGTATTCGTTTGAAACTCCAACGAACACGCTCCATTACGTATACGTACGTACACGCATACATGTATACATACATACATACATACTCACCTACATACATACACGCGTACTCGCACGTACAATTAATAATACGAATATTCGAAATACCACGTGGTATTCCTACAGCATTGTGATCGACAGACTGCCAGATACACGAACCAGTAGATTCCTATACGATGCATTTAAGTATATACATATATTTATATTATATAACGCGTACGATTAATGCTTTGATTTTCTTAATTAAGCGATCCTCGAGTTAAGATCCCTCGCGATACTTTTGTTCACTGCCGGCGACCGAAGAAGCACGTCGACCAGTCCGATGCGACGACCCGCGTAAAATTTCTGCCGAGCACGCCGACCCAATCTCTCGCGCGCGTCTCGACAAAACCGCTTTTTCTACGAAAACGTTCTTCCACCGTCTATCCAACCGCTGCCGATTACAGTCTACCGATCGCGTGTATCGCGAGCCGCTTTCTCGCGCGATCGTTCCCGTGTCGCGAACCTCGACGCGAATCGAGCCTATTTTTTCCTACGAAGTTCCGTCGTTGTTCCTGGTTAGACGCTCGATCGCGGAGAACGTGCCGGCGTCGCCGATGTTCCTCGACTAGTTTCCTCGTTCCGATCGAAACCGCGTCCGTGCTCGGCAAGTACCTGGCATCCGGTCCCGTATTCCTACGCCAAATACGCGCGTCACGGCTGCCCGACTTTCCATACTGTAGACAATATTTATGAGACAAGCTAACCTAACTAAACTATACTCGTAATTCATATTCTACACTGTAAGTATGCGCAACGTCTGACGCGAACGAAGCGATAGATTTTATTTCGTTTCCTCACCGAGCGTGCACGCTCCGCGTTTTACCGCGGCCGAGTTCTCGATCGACTCGCGCGCAGCCTCTCGAGCATTCTTCCTCCGCGAAATAGTATTCGCGTTCCTCCTTAAAAAAAAAGTAAATGTAGTCTCGACAAACGTTAATTCGTCTCTTGAAACGGAGAGAAACATCGGCAAAGCGAAGCAGGCCAGGATCGATTCTTCTCCGTACGAGTGCAATAACTAGCCATCCGAATACTTGTCGGATCCGTTCTTTCCGAATATCTCAGATCCCACTTTTCTGACCGCCTTTGATTCGGTGGCTCGGTCGATCGAGAACTCGTTCGTCGACGCGTATGTACGATAGGTCGCGTGCTAATCGAACAAACGGCTACTAACGATCGAGAATAGCTAGAGACGGGACGACGAAGATCGACTATCGGGTGCCTAAGGGTGGGTGAGAGTGATGGTTGGAGAGGTTGAACGATAGCGAAAAGGTACGAGGGTGGGAAAGTCAACAAGTAGACCGGAGAGCTAAACGGGGTTAGCGTGAATCGACGATAAGACGGACGAGTGGGAGTGTATGCGTGTGTGCGAGAGAAAGAGAAGAAAGAGACGGAGAGAGAGAGAGAGAGAGCGAGAATTAGCGCTAAACACGTTTATGGATCGACTCGATACATAGTTACTGAGTAATGTTAATCGATAATATTACTGCCTTACGAGGCCTTGATGCGTGACGGCGGTCGACGCACGAACGAGAACGGAGCTGGTTTCGAACGTTCGCGAAACGATATTAGTCGGAGGAAATGCCGAAGAAATGGTACGAGAGTGAAACGGCAATTTCCATGCGCCGACGGCCAACGACCGACCGCCGTCATCGACGGAGATTACTAGATTATTAGGCACGTAAGAAATAATATTAGCTAGGTCGTAGGTTTTAACGATTCCTTTCTTTTTTCTTTTTTCTTGTATGTAAACGGAATGGGACGCCTTAGCGTTCACCGTACCAGAATCCGTGGTCGGCCAAGCCGGACTAATCGGTTGAAAAATTAAGAGGAGAGAACCGAACTGCTGCGAGCACGAGGCGCGTGAAATCACGAGAGAAAGAGAATGCGTGTGAGCGAGAGAAAGAGAGTTTGCGTGAAAGAGAAATTCCGAGGGAAGCGGTGGTCGCGGTAAATCCTCGTCGATAACAGGGGCGAATACGTGATAATCAACGATCGTGATAAAGAACGGTGATAGGTCGTTCGACGCGGACGGACGAAACAAAGGGGATAGTAAGAGAAACGAATCGCAGTGGTCGCGTAGCCGTTTCAAACGCGTTACGCGAAAGTATCTTTAGGACGATGAAAATTTATTGGCAACGGAAAATCATAGTTTTTCTTCGGGCTGTTAAAAATTGTCGCATGATCGTTGGTAAGTTTATGTATCGGGTACCGTCGTACTCGATAGGATCGTACGCGTCGAAGGACCTCGAACCTCTTTTCATCGTCGCTTTCCCTCTTTTCTCGTTCGTTTTCGGACCGTCTTTAACTCGGTCTCTTCTGATCGGCCGACACGACATTTCACGATTTCTGATCCTCTTTATCGAGAAGACGACACTAAGACGACGATAATCGACTCGCGAGGACCTTCGAGCGCGTGACCGTCTACGAAATCAGCATAATTCGTTCTTGTTACATGTGCCTTTGATGAAACGTTTAGAAAAGAAAAGAACCGGAGAATCTAAAGATTATTACCTGTAATCGTCGTGACAGAGTTCACGGGCAAAATTGACGTTGATCGTAGTTAACGTCGAAACGGAGGATAAAACGCGGGAAAAGACAAAGAGGGAGGGCCGAAGACGCCGTCGCCGATTTCACGAACTTTCGAATAAAAACAGTTTAAGAGCGCGTATATGGGAAGAAACGCGTAGAAAGGTCGCGATTAAAAGGAGGAGAACATTTATAAATATATATATACATATACGTGTATAAATATAAATATATACGCGCGAGTACACGAGGGAATCGTCGTGAAAGGAAAGGATGAAACGGTAGCTTTTTTACGAATTCATTTTTGTACTAATCGTCGTGGCTTTTAACCAGGTTTAACTTCGATCTTACGCATTATAATTGGGCTTATTATAATCGATTACTTACGTTTTTCTTTCTTTTTTTTTTTTTTTTTTCTTTTGTTTTTGTAATTAGGTTTCTCATAATACATTTACGATTGTTGAGGCTGTCGCGGCAAAATTGATAACGTCGCGACAGACGAACGGCGAATTCTTTGGATATTGTTTATCTTGGGTGTCGGTTTGGGATTGGGATAAAACTCTAACCGAAAGCGAATGAAAAAAGCAAAATATGCTATCGCAAAAATCGATGCGTTCGAAGTATCGAGACATAGACGACGGCTCGAGAACAGCGAGGCAAAACGTGATGTCGATAATTTCTTTTTTTTTTATCATTAATATTATTATTATTATTACTATTATCTTCATTATTATTATTATTATTATTACTATTACTATTATTATTATTATTATTATTATTATTATTATTATTATTATTATTATTATTTCGTTTTTTATCGTTAGACATTTTAAACGACGCGCTGAAACGATGGTTTTTATTTGTCGGGAGAAGGGAAGAATTATTAAAAGGTGTACAAAAAGAAAGATATATTATAAGGCAAAAGAGAAAATTATTTGAAACGAAATACGATCGTCGAAATCGAAGAAAATTTTGTTGGTCTTTCGGTGCTTCGAAGCACGATTCGGCGTTGACGAGGAATTTCGATCGTATTTCGTTGCTCGCGACGATTCGGAACGGTTAGAACGCGCGCACAGTGTGTGATATTTCAACGGTGAATTTAAAGTTTAAGGTCTCGAGAGAAACTTCGCGTGGTCGCGTTGAACGTTTTATCGGAAATTTAACGAGATTTTTGCGATGTTGCGAAATTTTATTATCATTTTGTTTATCATGAAAAAAGATCTATTTATTAAGAAATTGTTTAGCGCTTCGACGCAAAGATATTTGTCGATTATAAATATATACATATATATATATATATATATATATTTATTATTAAGAGATGATACGAGTAAAAATTAGCAACGAAAAGAAAAGAAAAAATATGGGAAAAAGGAAAGGAAAAAATGACGAGGAAAGATATTATGTTGTATCGATTTTTTTTTTTCGATCGCTTTTTGTCCCGAGGCTTAAGCTTTATCGGGCTCGTGCGGTTTCTCGAAAGACCGATCTTTTTCTTTGTTTCGCGGCACATACTTTCGAACGAAAGATAATTTAAAGACGAGGGTAAATGGAAAACGCGATTCCGGCGAGGATTAGTTATACGATAGCGGGTAGGATACGTAGGGCAATTTGCGAAGAAAAAGTATGACAGACATATGCCATCCAGGAATTTAGAAAGTACACACATCGCTTTATTTTTTCTATAACGTTCTATATTTCTATTATACATATATCGTATATCAAACGGAAGAATTTGAGGAAAAGAAAAATGAAAAATTATTGAAAAAAAAAAAAAGAACGATTCGATTGCAGAGCATTCGCGTTTTATAGAATATAATTAGGCGACGATAAAGCGACGGAACAAAAGAGAAAAACGATATTGAGCGCGATAGAAACAGGTTGCGCGAGTGCGAGAAAGGGAAGAATAGAAGGATCTAACGAACGATCGCGTCTCGAATTAATCGAAAACTTCGACTTTCGCGTTTGCTTGTGCCGTAAATGCGTGTCTCGATCTGTAAACATAACGGTTTTCGGCCACGCTGTGTATCTATTTTTCAAAAAGTCAGGTTGTTTTCGCCACGAGTGACGTATGCTAATCGTTTGGTGACAAGAATGTTTTTCAGCGTGAACGAGAACGAATGGGTAAAAAGAAAGGCAGCCTTCGGCTGAACGAAACGTCGCGTTCTATCGTAGAAAATTTGAAGAAAATGGAAAAGAGAAAGTCGTTTGGTAGGTTTCGACGACAAAGAAAAAAAAAAAAAAAAAAGTAATAATAATAATAAAACGAGACAAATCGATCACGAAGAGATGGCCCTCGAGAAACAAACAATCGAAACAACCCGTTGGCGTGTCGGGGATTTTAGCTTTTAAGAGGATAGATAAAAAAAAGAAATTTATATAGAAGATACTTATAGACAGGCAACGTCGAAAACTTGCTACAACTCGGAAGACCGCGAACGCTCGCGAACGGAGAAGCCGGCGAAACGAGCCGCGAAACAACGTTCTGTGTGACAGAAGATCTCGTATCGCTGGCTCTCGTCTAAAAGAGAATTATCCGTATCTTTGTATTTACGATTATTTCGCGTCGCGGCGATTCCAATTTAAACTTTATCATCGATCGCCCAGTGTTTTCCGAGTCTAATTAAACGAACGCTCCGTGAATCTGATTCGGCTCTCGAGTTTGAAAAACTAATCCGATGGAACGCGAATGCAAAGCGAGAAGAGAGAACGAATCAAAGTATTTTCTATCGAAGAGAAGAACGGAATGCGTGCCGTGTGGGTATGGGTGCATGAAGAGTAAGAGTACGAGAGTAAAAGAGAGAGAGAGGGAGAGAGAGAGAGAGAGAGTGAAAGAGAGGAAGAGAGGGGGAGGGAAAGCGAGAGAAAAAGTATCGATTTCCTTTTGAAAAATATCGTACTACATCGTACTAGAATAGTCGTACTACGAATGAAATTTTCGAAGCGCAGTCAGGTACTGCGACGCGGTCACCGAACGTTCGGTGTCCAGAAACGAAATTTGGGTTTCGAATTTTCCGATTTCGAATAGGAAGAATTTTTGCGAGATAAATGGAAATCGATCGGCGAGAGAACGGAAAGAGCGAGAACAGATAGCGAAGCAAAGTCGACGAATTTTCACCGCTGACTCGTAGGCAATTTTGTTGATAGTTTCGCGCAGCGCGTGCGAAAAAGGGAGAGAAAATAATGGAAAAGGAACGGCGTAACGAGAGCGAAACGCGCGAGAAAAGAGCGTCGCGAGGCGAAACGCGTGACCGAAAGAATGAAGTAGCTTCTGAACCGAGAGAGCCTTGTGTTAAGTGCCTTCAGTACGACTTAGATTTTAGGATAGTCGAAGGAGAAAAAAGAAAAATAAGAGGCGCTGGGCGCATCCAGCTGTGAACGAATTTCTACGGTATTATTGGCCGAGTGTCATGCGCAGAGAACAAATCGAGCTAATACGTTCGACGAGCTTTCTCTTCGTGCGAGTTTCGATCGCAGAAAGCTCGATTCGATCGCGAGCCTACGCGCCGCGAGATACAGGAATCACGCGGATAGGAAGAGAAGCTCGTCGAAAGATGTTATACGAAAAAATATATACCGCTTAGATAAACGGCACTCGGCGAACATCTTGAGACCAGTGATATTTTTTTAGAAATTATTTATTTACGCCGAACGAAGCAGAATTTAATCTCGATCACTCGCCTTTATACTGCCAATGTATCCGCTAAGACGTACTCATCTTCGTTGTCGATCCATATACATAGTGACCACCACCACCACCACCACCACCACCACCACATCCCTTACGCGTTACATTGTTCCTTTTTTCTTCGACTCCTGACAACCGCAATGTGATTCCCGCGTGTTTATTTTAAACTACAGCTCCTAGTTACACTCCTACACACGTTTCTCCCTATTTTTACGTTTATTGTTTTTTTTTTTCTTCAATTTATCACCTCCTTTTCCGTCTTGTTTTTCCCCTATTTTTGTTTCGTTCTAGCAACGAGTAGAACGGTACTCGTGTTCCTTTATTGTCACAGTTCTTTCGTTCGTTCGTTCGTTCGTGTTTCATTAAAACAGTACAATTACCTGTAATAAATAATAGCGAATTTACCGCGAGCGGCACGAAGCCGCGCCTAGAAAAGAACCGGAGCGGGAGATCCCTTCGAGACAGCAGCAACAGCATCGACAGCATTATCTCCTCCTTAACGGAGGGAGAAACCGAGCGCCGTTTCCCCTCGGGCATCGAACGTCCATCCATTCAACGAGTTACGAGATGCTCCAACATTAAAAGTATTATACAGTGCCTCCGATGAAATTCACCGTTCTCGAAGGGTATCTCGCGCTCCAGCTTAAGTACGATATTCTTATAATTAGTACAAGCACCACTACTGAACTGTATAGAGAGAGAGAGAGAGAGAGAGAGAGAGAGAGAGAGAGAGAGAGAGAGAGAGAGAGAGAGAGAGAGAGAGAGAGAGAAGAGAAAATGCGAGCGCGCGTGTGCGTGTGTGGAGAACGCACGAATGCGAAAGAATAGTGTGTGCGAGTGCGCGTGAAAGATTGTACGCGTGTGCGAGAGGAAGAACAAAGAGCACGTAAAGACAAAAACTAATGCAACTATAACTTCCGCCTCAGCGCCTCGAACGCAAAACATATTTGTAATCGTACTTTCTTTGTCGCCATGTATTTGCCAACGAACGATGAATTATTATTATTACATCTTTTTGTCTCCATTTTATATTAATATTATTTAGAGCGCAATAACGATTAACGATTACGCTACGATGATAACGATATTCTTTCTAGATAATGTTTTTGCTTGTTCTCTTGCGACGAATCCGCACGCACGTCGAAAGAACCGCGTATACGAAGACGCGCGCGACCCCTCGTACGAACGTCGCGCGCGTCTTTTACCATTCGCGACGATAACAAAAACGCAACGCGACGTGACACGATAACGCGTCGCCGATCTTTTTTTTTTTTCTTTTTTTTCCATTGGCTTTGTCGTATCGCGCGAGAAGAGTCGCTTGCTTGTCAAATTTGTAGAGCGATCGGTCGGAAGCACGAGCGCGACGCCGTTTCTTCTTCGGATTCTCGACAGTATTTCAACGGATACGACTAATGATCGATCGATTAATCGATGACCAACGCCAGTCAGACACGGTCGAGAAGAAACGCGACGCGATTCCGTCGACCAACCGATCGTTCCTTTTCTATTTTCTACACCACTGTGCTTTTTTTCATTTTTTTTTTTTTTTTTTTGTACACGTATCGTTTCGACTTTTCGAACATTCCAAAATGCTTGTTTCCCTCCTTTTTTCTTTTTTTTTTTGACAATTTGTAGAGAGCCTTGTATTCGATTTAGAGCAAAATAAAGTCTAGAAAGGCAAACAGTTTGCGTACAATTTCCCGTTCTTGGTTTCGTCGATTGTCGTTGAACCGTTTTCAGCTGGTGTCGATGCGCGGTGTCTCGTGAATTACGAATGGACGACGATGTCGCGGACACTCCGAGAGAGAAGGAAGGGATTCGCGCTGTTTCCGCATACTAATCGGTTTCGTTTTTCGCAGGTGTCGTCGCCTCGATTCGTCGATCGCTCGAGAAGACGATTTTCAAGGAAAAAGAGGAGCAGCAGTCGAAGGATCTCGTTCGTCCGTGAAAATAATGGAGCAACTCCAGACGTTGTCCTCGTCGATTTAGACACGCCTTTACTAATCGTCGCGTTGCTTGAATTTCAGGTTGGTTCGACGAAAAACGAACGGAGTAATGTCGGATGAGAACGCGGAAGGAAGAGTCGACGGCAACGCGTTCGAGTTTCATCGATCAGGAAACTCTTTAGCCGCAAAGAATAGAAAGAAAGAAAGAGAGAAAGGGAGGTATAGAGAGAGAGAGAGAGAGAGAGAGAGAGAGAGAGATGAAGGGAAAAATAGAAAGAGAGAAAGGAATAAAAGAGAGAGGGGAAGCATCTCGCGAAACATCATCAACGATCGCTCATAGCCGTAAAGTCATCTCGGGAAAATTCACGAGTCCCTCGAGAATCTCCTTTGCGACGAAAGAGCTCGCGAGGAGATTCTCCGCGAGTAGAACGTTCGAATGAGCCCCTTCGTTGATCCTCCTTCCCCTTGACATGCTCGTTGTTGCTAAGCTTGAGAACTTGAATGTTTTTCTTTTTATCGCATGGCCCGCGCCGTTGTAAAGAGCAATCGTGTAAAGAACGATCGACGCGTTTAAGAAAAGAACGCAGCGACTAATCGTCCCGTCGAAACCTCTGTTTCGATTGTTTTCAGGTTTCTTCGCGAGCCTCGGCTGGAACTTGGATGGAAGCAGGCGCGGCTCGCGGCAATCCGCGAACGACGTCCCGGCGCCGCTGACGCCTCAAAGACGCGCGAGGCTTCATTGTTCTTCTCGTCATACCGCCAGAAACAACAACAACAACAACAACAACAATAACAGCAGCAGCAACAACAACAACAACAACAGATCGAGCAACGTGTCCGTATCGGGACTGGATCGACGACACAATTGCTCGCGCTGCGGCAAAAGTTACAAGAACGCGTACATACTGAAGAGGCACTTGTTGTACGAGTGCGGCAAGGCACCGTCTTTCAACTGCCCGCACTGCGCGTTCAGCTCGAAATACGAGAGAAATTTGAAGGCGCACATCAATCATCGGCACGTGGCTCCGCAATCGTCGCAGGGCAGCTCGGTTTCGGGCAACGGCGCTTCGGGCACCGGCAGCATCGCCAACATCGCCAGCACCGCCGCCACCGCCGCCACCGTCAATCAAAGGGCCTGAAACCAGCCAGCGACACGAACGACCACCACCCTTCTTCGTAGGAACGTCGAATCTAAGAAATCCTCGTTATCTTAGATCGTCGCGAACGTTCGCGATCGCTTGCTTTTCATTTTGTCCGTCGCCGAACGAGCCATTGCACCCACCGACGGTCCTTCCTTTTCCTTAATTTTCTTCCCTTGCTTCTCGATCGTCGACGATCCAACGGTTCCCCTTCGATCGTCCCTTCGTTTTCTCGCCCGCTCGTTGTAATACCGGCAACCATCCGTACGGTAACGGCAAATACGTGTTCCTGGTTGACGTAGGTCGAAACAGCCGCACACACAAGTGACAATACGTTTCCGTCGTACGACTCGAGGAGAATTTGCTTCGTGTCCGACGATAGAATACTAGAGCGAACGCGCGAAAAGACGGTTTCGTAGCTGCTGTCGTCTTTGCAGAGGAATTACCGATCCCTCTTCGCCGTGGCACGAAACCGTTGTTGGATCCCGTTTCACGAATGTAGCGTAAAACAAAGCGAAACAAAGGAAAAACGCATTGTTGAATATTTTAGAGAGGTTCGAGAAGAGTGTCGGGAGAGGTCTGGTCCGGTCGATGATCGATCGGCCGAGAGAAAGATACTTTCCCGGACGCGGTCTTCGAGCCTCTGACAGATTATCAAATTGCCCAATTATTTTTCTACTAATTATAAGGGAAAGCAAGAATTTCTGCGCGACCCGTCGCGATATGGACGACGTTTCCAGACGGCGCCAGAAATTCCTAAGTCCGTGGTTCGATTCGAAAATAGGTGCACACGCTCGATGATCGTGGTTACCGATCGTTGTCGATAGCCGCGACGATCGAGTCGACGCGGATTTACAGAAGGCCGAAACGGTCGAAAGAGGTGAGAAAATTCTCGGTGCAACGAAAAATCTCCGACGCTAATGATATCCCGATTCTAGCTCTCTAGCGTAGCGTAGCTTTTAAGTATCGTTGGAAAATTCTAGTCAAAACAGATTCGTCGGTATGATTTCGTCGAGTTTCGGCGCGACGCTTCGACGATTGCGATCGAGCGAACGCGATCGAGCGAACGCGATCGTGCACGTAGTAAGTAGTTGCCATTTTTTTTTTTCTTTTTCTCCATCAGAAAACCGCGAAATGCGTCTGTCATTCTCGATCGTCGTCGTATTCGTCGACGCGATCGCGCGCGATCAAAGTTACGTTATTTTTGTCCAAGTTGCATAGTCTGAGAATCTACGAAGCGATCGAACGAATTTCGTTCCGATCCGTTCGACGACTTCGCATCGATTCTTATCGTTCCGTTTAGAGCCGTCTACTTTACGGACGGGCCTAAAGCGGGCTCTTACCTAACATAGGATAATAGTCGAGATAGAGAATCTATTTAAATCAAAAAAAGTATATATATATATATATATATATATATATACATATAAATATATATATTGTATTGTATATAGAATATTATACATACATATATTATATAATAATAAGTTTAAGGATACGTCGTAAATTATAAAAAGACGTAGGCGTTACGGTGGAAACGGAAACGCGTGTTTCCACGCGTAGTTTGGCCGGTCACCGACGAATCGATCGAATCGAACGTTTATCGCACGGGGATCTCTGTGATAATATTAGCAATTAGTAACGTACGAATAGAAGACGCTTCGCGATCGTTGGAAAGCTTGGAGCGACTCGAACGAGAAAAACGAAACGAGAACGAAACGAGAACGAAAGAAGAAACATGTCGCGATCCTCGCGGTCGTTTCGCGCGTTAAAAGAGCTTCCTTCGAGACCCAACGAATTCGAGAAAATCCTCGATCAAGGACCAAAGACTCGAGACGAAGGATTATTCCAAAACAAGATTCTAGTCAAATCGATGTTCGATCACGATTCCGTGAACCGGCCAATGGTAAAGGAGAGAAGAAGAGCGTATCGACGATACGACGGAGGCATTGAATCTCGTATTTATTCTCTTAGAGTTAGAACTTTTCGCTTCCGTTAACTTTCCTGTCCCGATTCTTCTTCTGTCCGTCGCGTCAGCCCTCGACGTAAACGCGCGCCAGAGGTTTCTTTCCCCTTTCCGGAGCTTACTCGCTCGCGGAGTAAGCTTTACCTCTCTAAGCATCTCTACCTGTAGTCTCTCTTAATCGTTACGAATCGTTCGATCGTAAATCTAAGCTACGTCTAGACTCGTTCTCTCTCGTTCGACTGAACCTCGTACGTCCGTGTCTCGTGCGAAATCGCGATCGATTCACGATCGAAGAAATCGTACGAATTTCGCCGACGCTTTCCTTCTTCGACCTCCGCGATCGCCGCACGATCGAACCTCTCAGCTTCCGCGTTGATCTCGAAAACGTCGAATGCTACGACTCTAGCGATCGATCGATGGTCCTTTCGTTTCTTCGCGAGCCTTTCAGCGCGCAACAAACGCAGTTCGATGTCATTTTTTATGAACACTCCATGTGCCTAAACCGTGATCGGAAGAACGCTAGCGTTCGCATCGCGAATCGTTATCGTTATCGTTGTCGTTGTCGTTGTCGTTGTCGTTATTGTTATCGTTATCGTTATCGTTGTCGTTATCGTTATCGTCGTCGTCGACGACGACGACGACGCTATCGCGTTTTTCTTCCGTTTTCGCGGCAGAATTCCAAGGGCCGCGAACGCGCAGAAATTTGTCGTTTCTTTCACGCCGACAGCCGAACGAACCGTAGAATTAGTCCCGCGACGTTTTCGTCAACGCGAAGGGGGCAAAACGTGCGTCTTCCAGGATAATTTTGGTAAAACTTCCGTTAACGCGCAAATTTTTGCACGCGAATAAATAAGGAAAAGCAACGCGTAAGGAAAAAAACAGAAGCGCAAAGACTGATGAAGAAAACAAACGAAAAACTCGTAGAAGACGAGAGGTATACGTTGATTTAGGAGGAAAGCTTTCATCGAATATACATATTTGCCAAGATGATCGCGCGCGTTTCGCGATCCTAGTCTCGGACCTCGAAGAAAGAATCCCAAAGAGAAATCCATAATAGATTTTAAATTAGAATACGCGTTAGATAGTTCAATAGGTGAGAGTGTGTACGTGTGCGAGAGAGAGAGAGAGAGAGAGAGAGAGAGAGAGAGAGAGAGAGAGAGTGAGAATAATTTCGTGCCAAACAATGTCTTTCACCGACTAGTCGTACGAGTGGAAGTTACGATTTACTTTTCGCAAAGAGAAGATCGTCTATCCGAATAAATCCGATGAAGATCCTTTTTTCGATCGGCGCGCTTCCGACGACGATTAGCGAATTGGCGAGGCCAAACGCTCGAGCGATCGATCGTGTCAGCGAATCTCGCGAGACGCTTATAGAGATTATTTTCAAAGCCATTTGACGCGCAAACGCGGCCGAGCCGCAAGAGGTTCGTGAAAGGGCGCGAAATCATGCCGTGAAAGATGTTACTTTTCCGGAGATCGATGATAATAATTAGCACGTAAGCGTTCGATTGTTTCCGTTTTCTTGTCCGCGTGTACGAGAAGAGGTCCGGAAGAAACGGTGACGACAGCTACCGACTAGCTGGTTGGGTTGTTTGAGCGACGAGAGTACGGTACACGATCAACGACCACGCACGATTTCGACGAGAGTCGCGCGTTACGTACACGACACCTTATAAATGTACGATATATTCTTTACGATGTACGATTTATAAGTTTTCTTTTCCGTTTCCTGCGAATTCGAACGAGATTATCGTCGCGTGCGTGTCTCACTGGTAACCATTGTGTTAGCGAGGATACTCGACGAACAATAAAGAATTCGATTTAATTATTCAGAAACGATGTATTTTATCGAATATATGTCGTCGTTTGTTGGATCTTAGTTGGACGCGAAGAAGAAGAAGAAGAAGAAAAAGAAGAAGAAGAAGAAGAAGAAGAAGAAGAAGAAGAAGAAGGAAAAGAAGAAGGAAAAGAAGAAGAAGAAGAAGAAGAAGAAGAAGAAGAAAAAGAAGAAGTTCGCTCCGTTCGTACTGACACGTGTTCCGCTTTTTCTTTTTCAGGTCGTCTCGTGTGCCATCGCGGGCATCGATTCGAGCACGAATTCGTGATGATACGTCGTCAACGGGCAGTCTGTGGTGACGCGGGGAGTACTCACGCCAACGATGCACCTACATGTAACACCGAGAAATTGAACTTGTGCGTACGCCACGCGAAGAAAGAAAGTTGCGACGTGTTGAGAGGAGAGCGTTCACGACCAATCGTTTCTTTCTTATTCCGTTGCGCTCGTCGATCGCTGCGTTCGTATCGACCCTGCACTGTATCGAATGTATTTGCGATGTTTCCAGCGACGAACCTCGAAAGAGTTTCGCAATAAATTCGTCGAAAACGAACTAGATGTACCCCGTACGTTTACCACGAGGTCGTTCGCGCGACCGTAACGAAGCGACAGCGATATTAGGTCTTGTAAATAAGTAGAAAGCCCGTTAGAAGAGGAGAGAAGACGATGCGCGTTTTAGCCGCAGTGGCGAAAAGCGGACGATAGGATCGCTTCCGTGATATCTAGAGTGGTTAACGAAAGGCGTGTTGTTTCTGATTTCAGATGAGAAGGAGGTTCTGCTTTACGCGAAAAACCCGAGGTTCCCGTTCGACAACTACGTAGACCTGGCCTCGTTCCCCGTCAACAACTCCAAGAAATACGTGTGTAACTGCGGCAAGGTGTACAGTCAAAAGAGTTCCCTCGATCGGCATCTCAAGTACGAGTGCGGGAAAATGCCGAACGTGCCGTGTCCTCAGTGCGGGAAAATGTTCAAGCACAAGCATCACGTGACGCAGCATTTGAAAAGCTGTCGACTGAAAGATCCATTGAGCATGGACCTTTCTAATTTTCCCAATTGCTAGCCCACCTCCGCGTCCACGTTCGCCGAAACGAATCGCGCGCCATTTTCCTCCGACCGTCTGTATCGTCGTACGATCCATCGAGAGAAACGAGTTTCGACGATCCGCGACTGCCATCGTCTTCCGTTTCGTACTTTGTCCGAAGTAGACGTTTCACGTTCTTTTTTACGCGTCGATACGATGTACAAACGTCTGAACGAATAAACGACAAGATTGAATTTTTCAAACGCCTTCGATCGATCGTGATTGTGAAAGTCGACGCTTCGCGAGGAGCCAGCGCGAACGAACTCGTCTAATCTCTAATCTCTAATCTCGTGTGCGTTTCGTTTTCAGATATCGAACGAGCAGCGACGTGGTAATTTTGCGAAATTGGAACGTTCGCGTTTTCGCAGGTTTTCGCAGGTTTTCGCAGGTTTTCACAGGTTTTCGCAGGTTTTCGCAGGTTTTCGCAGGTTTTCGCAGATAACCGAAAAGGAGGATCCGATAGAAGCCGTGTTCGTGATCGACGTTACTTCGCTCACTGACGTTCCTTCCTTTCTGGATTTTTTAGCCTCCGCCTCTGGACACGTCGTCGATTCGAGCCGGAAACCTAAGCCGATTCTACTCGCGGGAATCGCGTTGATCGCGCGTTGTTTCCGCCGCGTAACTCGTTCGAGAAACTTGGACGAAAGGTTCGTTCATCGACGAGAACTCGCGGGTAAGACATTTATTAATTTCCGGCCCTTTCGTACATTCATCGATCGTTTCGAGTTTCCTCCGAGTCGAGCTTACATGCCTTAAGGATCGATCTGCTTTAAGAACGCGAGACACGTGGACGATGGATGCGCTTTTCACGAGGAATCTCGAATCCATCGTGACTGATCGTTTCTTTTCTTTCGATATTACAGAGAGGAAAACGCGAGGCTGGGATCGGGAAAACGCTCGTCCATCGAAGATTACTCTGTTGCGACTACGCCGGAAGATATTACAGCCGCGAGAAGATACATCGTCCGGAAGATAGAGGCTTCGAACGACGCGTCGCAAACGTTCGTAGCTTTAGCGTGATCTCGGGAGCGAAGGAGAAAAGCGAGAGGACTCGTTCCGATCGTTTACCGCCGCGAACTTTTGCTTGTTCCGTTGCGTCGCGCCGCGTTTTCGACTAAAATGGCTCGAGTAAAAATGCCTCGTAAATAAAGCTTGTACCGATAGAGGACGCAGAAGGTTACCGGCGATGTCTTGTCATTCATTTCACTTCCCGATCGTCACCCGAAGATGAACAAGCGAATGCTACGTCGGAAGATCGACCGAGAAAGAATCGAACAGAGCGAAAGTGTGCGCGTATCTGTGCGTGAAAGGGAGAGTCTGTCGCTTTTCAATAGAGAGCTTTAATTCCCTTGTACTCGAAACGCGTCGGTCGTTTACCTCGGTTCTCCAGTTGCTGCACCGTCTTTCGTATTCCTATACACACCGTAGACTTTTGTTCACGAGCATACATAGTACGTACGCGTTGCATCGATCGAGTATCGCGCGGAAGCACGAGCGAATCGGTAGACCGATTAACCGACATCATCGAAGATCGATTTTATAAAGGAGCGCGTGCGCGCCTCTCCTTCGGTTTACACGTGATTAGATCGAATAATCGAAGCCTTTCGACCTCTAAATTGCAGGTGATTGCTCGAGGAGCAGTTATTCGTTGCCACGGATCCCAGATTTCTTGCCGAAGCCGTTTCCTTGCTTCAAGTGCGGTAAATCGTACAGAAACAAAGGCAGCCTGAAGCGTCATCTTCGCGACGAATGCGGCAAACCTCCTCAATATATCTGCAGCATCTGCGAGAAGGGGTTCAAGCAGAAGGCCAACTTCCAGCGTCACAACTCGACCATTCACGGTCGAGTTTTCCTTCTAGGACCGTAGAAACAACCGACGCGACGAGCACGCAATCGTCGAAGACCATCTTCGTCAATGTCGTCGTCGTCGTCGTCGTCGTCGTCGTCGTCGTCGTCGTCGTCGTCGTCGTCGTCGACGTTGTCGAGCGTTAGCGAAATTTCAAGAAAGAAACAGGGGAAAAGACGAAGCATTCTCGAAGACGCGATCGCTCGCTATTCGTGAAACGCGCGTCGTCCGTGGATATCGGTTTCGTCGTGACGTTCGTTCAGTTAATCGTATTTTGATTTCAGCCGAGCCGGGGTTTTGTCCAGCCGGAGAAATTGCTCGAAATCGATCGACGAGAATCGTTCGAGTGGCGAACGAACTTAAATTTTTGCCTGACACGCGAATTTGCCTTTCGAAAAAGTATTATGTTCGCGTCGAAAAAAGAAAAGAAAAAAAAGAAAAAAAGCAGAAACCGACGGTAACAGACCTAACTTTGTACATACCGCAGACAAATAAAATTCAATGCAACTGTTTGTATATACCGCTGAATATACGATGATTTACGCATCGCGATTATCTTGCCCTTGATCTCGACACACCCCCTCGATAGAAGCAGCCCTGATCGTGTCAGCTCTGTTCGATGCCACGATATCATAGCCACGATATAATAGCCACGATATAAGGCCGCGTTACGAAATGCGGACGGAAAGCAAACTCGCGAGCAAACTCCGTTGTTGCGAACGATTCGAAACGGTAGTAGGCGAGAGACGTCGGGAAAGGAAAGATCGAAAACGCAGGAGATTCGGAAGGTAGTACCTATATACTGTAGGCGCTAACACGGCGATAAGCCGGTTTCACCGTTGTCTGACCAACGACTTACGGTTTCAGGCTGGCAACCGAGCACGGGCAGAGCCAGCGCGGACACGGCCGGGACCGCCGCGATCTACCGATGCAACGTCTGCGGCAAAAGCTACTCCTGGAAGTCGTCGTATCATCGCCATCTGCGGGAAGAGTGCGGCAAGCAGCAGAAAGCAAAGTGCAAGAATTGCGGAAGACAGTACCGTTGGCGGGATTCTCTGAACAAACATTTGAAGTACGAGTGCGGAGTGGAGCCGAAATACGCGTGTTCCGTGTGCGGAAGAAAGTTTCGTCACAAGCAACTGTTGACCTCCCATCTGAAACGATTTCACTGAACCCAGATCGGGTCGCGTCGCGTATCGAGACGATTAAAGCCGACGCGTTAAAGCCGATCGCGTGTCGGGATAGGGGCGAATTCGCGCGTTATCAAACGGGACGAACGTGGTATCCGCGTCGTCGGTGTCGGTACGGTTTACGCGCTGTAACCAATAAAGAGAGGTATTGATTATTTTCACGATATTTCTCTCCTTTCTCGATTCCTCCCCTGGCCTTTCGCTGCACAAGCTGCGCAAACGTTTGCTTCTTCGCGTTCCGCGCGAACGTTCTTCGAAAGGAGCCGCCATCGAAACGGCGCGATCGCGCATGGACGTCCTATCGTTTGTCGGCTAAACGCGAGCGACGAAGGTTGTGTCGTGCTCGAACGAAAGCTACCGTTTGTCTGATCACCGTTCTCTTTGCGATCTGTTTCAGAATCGAAGAGGGACCACAATCGCGTTAATTACGATGCTCCTTTCACCTGTTACAAGTGCGGGAAACGGTACACGTGGACCGATTCGTTGACGAGACACCTACGGGAAGGCTGCGGAAAACTACCCAGGCACAAGTGTACCCTCTGCGGCAGAAAGTTCAAACGCAGAGACTACTTGTTGCGTCACGAGAACAACGTTCACAAGCTCGAGTGAAGCGAACTCGACGATATCGCTTTCCGAACTGTTCGATAACGTTTCTTCGATTCTTTTCTCTTTTTTTTTTTCTACCGAACTTTTCGAACATTCCGTCAACGATTTTTGCCGCGTCGATCGTTCTGTCGATAGTTCGTCGATAACGTCGCCGTGCACCATATACATATTTTCGTATTTCGACCATGGTATTATCTAGATTAGTTGATCAGACGATCGATAAATACTCGACCACCGATACACGAGATTCGATGACTCGTTAAACGCTCACATAAGACTGACGTCGTTATTTCGCCAAGAACGTGAAACGTTCTTGACGCGGTATAGACTTAACGCGACGATATTTAGGCCGATTTTTCGATCGTGTTTTTTTCACGGAATCTCGAAACGATCGTCGAATATTAGGTGTCCGCGCAAAAGCGACCGACCGATATTCCAGTATTCTTGCCGCCGCTCGATATTTTCCTACTTTTTTCAGCGTACGCGTCTTTCGGAACGCGTTCCCACCGTACGTGCTACGAGTCGATACGTTTTTCTTTGCCATTTTTATGCGGACACGATGTATAATCGATGTATATACGCGCCACTGTAAAAGCGGCAACTGTAATTACGCGCGCGTAATCGAGATGTAAATAGAGTTCCTGTATGCGAACGTGTCGTATTCGAATGATCGAGCGAAACGAACGTCGAGTAAAAAGGTGAGAGAGAGAGAGAAAGAGAGAGAGAGAGAGAGAGAGAGAGAGAGAGAGAGAGAGAGAGAGAGAGAGAGAGAGAGAGAGGTGAAATTTTGAAGGGAACAGTGTTATTTTCCGCTATCGGGATTGCGCCCAACGTCCGAAATACCTTCGACGAGACCACACACTCTGTTCGAATCGAATGTTTTCAGCGAACAACGATTATTCCGACCGACCGTTTCGAGCAAGAGAACGGTACGGAATTTGAATAAAGCGTTTTCACCAGACAACAATCAAAGCGTTTTGAATTATTGCGATCGCGAACGCTACGAAAACCGCGTATCCGAGGAATTTCAACGCAATTACAGAAGCTCCGTTGTTCTTTCAGCTTATTGCGGTTCAGACTATTACAAGAGACTCGGGAGACACTTCTGCTCGAGCTGCGGCAAGGAGTACAGGTGGATGCAGTCTCTGGTCAGACACGAGAGAGAAGAGTGCGGAAAGGAGCCGCAACACCGTTGCCCCGTTTGCGGAGCAAAGATTCGCCACAAATGGATGTTGAAGAAACACTTGGTCAACGTTCACCGTTGGGTCCTCTCGAACGACAAGAACGTTCAATAGGGGCCTTAGCTAAGGCTACGCGGTGTCTTACCTCCTATCGTACAGCTACTGTCCGCGTCTAACGCGTACGTACGCTCCAGATGCTCGAACGTTATCGTTGCCGACGTAAGACGAGCTGAATCGATAGCGACAGATACGATACGTTCGGAAAGCGTCGCGAACGTATCGCGCTGGGTAAATTGCTCGATACGACGTAATCGGTTACCAATCGATTGTGCCGTTTTCAATTTTTCGACCAGCTCGAACAGTTTGTCCGCGACGACCGTGGCAAGATGTCGAAACGAAAGGGGTCGCCGATTTAATCGTCCGCGGTAGAAGATCGAAGCGCAAGCACCGTTCGTAAGAGCCGACGAAGAGACGACACCGACGCGATCGATCGCCGTCCTCGTGGTTCGACAAGCAATAAACGTGCAATTTCTTTCCCTCTTCCCTTCCGTGTCTCTCCGCTTTCTCGAACGATTCGCGGCAACGAAATCTCGCTATGCATAAGTACAAACGACGAGCCATCGATTTCCGCTCGAACCGTTGTAAATATCGACAAGATTTGCTAATAAAACGATTCTCGTTGAAGCCGTGGAAATACCTAGCGCGATATTTACGATGCGAGCCCGACCGAAGCGAAATAGAAAGTACCGGCGTGTTCGTCGAATCGTCGAATCGACGACAGCTGGATTCGTGATGTTAATAAAGGTGTACCTTTCTGTGATTTCAGGTTTACCGATTTTTACGTTTCGCTATCCGTGTGACAGCTGCGAGAAAACGTACAAATGGAGAGAATCGCTGAATTTGCACAAACGAATGGAGTGCGGTATCGAACCACGGTTTTCGTGCAAGATTTGCGGAAGAAGATTCAAACACAAGCACCACGTGACGAAACATCACAAATCCATTCACAATTACGTGGATCAGTGATCGTTCGAGCCGTTCGACCGATCGAAACGTCGACTATCGCGCATTCGGTACAAAATTGTTACTTTCGTTTCTGCGATTCGACTCGAACAAGGTTCGACCGATGTATCGAGCAACGCTTCGATTACTGTTTTACCGATTTCGATGATCGCGGATTTATTACGAGAGTAACGAGGAATGACTAATAAACGTCGAAGAAAACGTTGTTGGAGTGTTTTTCTCAGCTTGGAGAAAGAATTCGCTTTCTTCGAGATGGCGTGTCCCCCGTTGTCTCGTTTCTCGATTACCTCGATGGAAAGTCGACGCTCGATAGCGTACGATCGCGCTATCGAACGTGCCGTTCGCGGTACCTGTAACACTTTAACGCGACCGACCGAACCGTCTTTCAGTTGTTCGACATCCATGCGTCATCGGTAATTTATGTTTCAGGTGAGACTACTCGAGAAACGGTTTACCCGTGCAGGGTGTGCGGCAAGATCTACTCCAGAAAATCTTCCATGTACACGCATCTTCGTCTCTGCGGAAAGGAGCCGAAATTCAACTGTGTTCTTTGCGGGAAGATGTTCAAATACAAGCATCGACTGCAATCGCATCTCACGTCGAATTTGCACAGACGAAAATATCGATGATGCCGCTGTCCGAACTTTATCCGCGTTTTCCGTCGACCAACTTGTTTCGAGGTGGAGAACGCGAACGGTACGCGAACGCGTTTCCACGGACGAGATCGTAACGCGACTTTGCTACAATAAAGATTTCATCTATTTTCGCATCGTCGTTTCAATGCGCATTTCCTACGTCCGGGGACGGGAAGGGCACAACATCCAGCTGATTGTAACGCAAAACTGTTTGAGAGAACGAATAAAGGTTTCGTCGTCGACGATCGACATCGATCCGAAGGTCTGATTTCCTTGACGAGTTTCGAAAATGTCTCGGCATGTTCCGTCTTTCACGGTGTCGTTGCAACGCGCGGGAAACGATAGCGAACGATAGTAAACGATAGTAAACGATAGTAAACGATAGGCGGATCGATTCGACCCGCGATAAGAGAAAACTCGAAGCGACGACTTAACGGGATACGCTTGTTCTTTTTTGCAGCTTACTTGCAGAAGGTGTGGAGGTGCTTTCAATGCGGCAGACAGTATCAATGGCGCGCGTCCTTGAAGAATCACATTCGAGTGGAATGCGGCAAGGAACCCACGTTCAAGTGTCCGATTTGCGGCCGAAAGTTCAAGCACAAACATCGTTGGCAATCTCATGCGAAGTGCATGCATCGTATTCATTTGTAACGAGCATCCTTTCCTGCCGAGTTGGTCGCCGTTTCCGAGACCGCACTGTCGACTCGTCGTCGATCGACGACACCGAAACACGCTAGCATGCCAATAAAACTTTCGTTGACAAGAAAAGACACACTGTTTCTCAAATGTTTATCGTTCGAGCGCGAACGATAATCGTATTTGCGTAGAAAAGGACCGAATATCGCGTTCTACCTAGTTGGATCCTATTTGGATCGCTTTCGAACGCGAATCTAGAAATTTGCTAGAAAGGATCTAGAAAGGATCATCTCTTCGTCGATAATCGAAACGCGTCGTCTCGAAATCATGGTTCGCCGTCAAAATTGTCGCGTTACTCACGCATAGCTTTTAGTATTTACTTTTGTTTTTCTTTTTTTTTTTTTTTTTTTTTTTTTCCTTTGTGCGAAACGTGGCGTGCCTGAAGCAGCTTCACTTAAAAGAATAAAGATAAAAGAAAAGATAATGGAAGAAGGGAAAAGATCGTGAAAATAATTTGTCGATTTTTCTTTGCAGCCACCCCGAAGAAATTATGGTGGTGTTACCGGTGCGGCAAGCAATACATGTGGAGAGACTCGTTGAAGAAACATCTTCGAGTCGAGTGCGGCAAGGACCCGACTTTCGAGTGTCCGATTTGCGGCAGGAAATTCAAGCACAAACATCGTTGGCAGTCGCACGCTAGACTGATTCATTATCTGAACATATGACCGACCGAACGCATCGATTAATTAGCTAGTCACCGTTCGTTCGTTCGTTCGTTCGTTCGTTCGTTCGTTCGTTCGTTCGTTCGTTCGTTCGTTCGTTCGTTCGTTCGTTCGTTCGTTCGGCATTTCGCGGTCGTTGAATCGAATCGATCGACGCGATAGACCGCGTTCGTCGAGAAATCGTGATCGATCGTTTGTACACTCCCGTTGTCTTGTTTGCCCGTTTCCCCGATAAATTCGAGACACGATTTCCGAGAGAACAGTTTTACTCCGCTGCGTGGAGAAATCGAGAGGAACGTCGAATCGACGTTGTTTTACTTATTTTTTAGGAAATAAACGTTACGTATTACGAATGAAAATGTTGACGTTTCCTACGACTTTCCCGCGAAACGATCTGGAACGACCGGAAAGGAGGAAAGGGTAAGGACTCTCGAACGTTTTTAACCGCGGATTCCGCGAAAGGCGAGGACGCGTTCCTGAGAGAGATTCGTAAGAAAGGAGAATTTCGGTATTTCGCTGTTAGTCCAGTCGCGCTGCGCGTTATCGAAATTCTCGTTCGCAGAGAATCGCGGAAAGCTGTAACGCGTTTACGTTCTCTCCACGATCGAGCAGCGCCGTCTCCTCGTATCCTTTCTCGGACAGCCGTGAAATCTGGGAGCTGCCGAGGCGAGCGTTTAACGTTTGGCTATCGCCGTTCTCGTCCTCTGTCCCCCTTTTACTGACCGATCTTTCGTTTCTGCTCTGTTTTCCAGTGCCGAGACTCACGGTGAAGAACATCGAAAACCTGCAGTACAAGAGGAGGCCGGTGATTCACAAGTGTACCAGATGCGGAAAAGGCTATCAGTTGGAAACGTCGCTGAGAAGGCATCAGAGGCTCGAGTGCGGGGTCGAACCGAGACAGAGCTGTCCGATTTGTGGCAAGAAGTTCATGCACAGGTTCAAGTTGACGCATCATTTGGCCTCGTGCAGAAGAAAACGAGAATACTACGGAACCATATGAAGTCGTGTCCTCTCGTCGAACTAGACGCGTTCTCGCGACCAAAAAAAGAGAAAAAAAGAAAAAAAAAGAAAAAAAAGAAAAAAAAGAAAAAAGAAAAAAAACTTTTATCCTGCTTATCGTACAAACGGAATATACCAAAAGACTCGAACGCGATTCGATCCGCGAAATCGTGCAATTTCAGCACGGATCATTCGAAAGCGATCAGAGGCGAAATCTTTTTCTACGCGACACGTGTTTATAACGAACCGACGAAGACGACGGCACAGCTCCGACGACGTTCAAGACCGAGCGTCGATCGATGGAGCTTACCGATGCGAAGGCACAAGCTGTGTACGGCTTTAACACGATGCAATAAATATACATCTTTTCCTGTGAGAAAAACGATCGTTTACCATGTTCCATCGCTCCACGAACGCTCCGTGCGCGCGTTCTCCTATTCGCTGCTTCGACCCGTTTCGACTTTCAATAACAATTTCTCTCTTCCAGCTTGCTCTAGCTCTTTTAATTTTTCTTTTCTTCGTCTCCGATCGTCGACTTCGTTCCGAGTCCACGGCCTTTTATCGGAGAGACTCTGTGTCGCGCACGATTCTCCGAACGTAGCCGACAGAGAGAATTCTGCGCGATCACGCGTGTAGTCGAGACGCAGGCGTCTAACGAACGAATTCTCTCGTTTCAGGGCTACTGGCGACGATGTTGCTGACGCAGGAGGCGCAACAGCCGCACGAAAACAGCGACGCGGTCTGGGATCACATGGCTTTGCTCGGGATGCCGTACAAACCGACCAGAAGAAGGACCAACTCGAAGGACAACGATCAAAAATACATATGCAACAGATGCGGGAAAACGTACAAGGCTACCACGTCTCTCAGTCGTCACAAACGGCTCGAATGCGGCGTGATACCTTGCGAGGTTTGTCCGATTTGCGATCGAAGATTCAAGCACCGATTCGTCTTGAATTCGCACATCATCGGATGCCAGAGGAAACTGCAAAACGTCTCTCAGAAGAGCACCGATCCTCTCTCGCTAACCGAGGAACGAGAGTAGCATCTAGACGTTGTTTCTGTTTTCAGCCTCTTTCGACGATACAATGGACGCGGAATCGCGAGCATCTCTCTCGGCGAACTCGAATTTTCCGCCTTCCCGCAGATCCCATCCGATACTCTCTCTCTCGTTCTCCCGCGCGTCGCTACGATTTACGTTTGTTCGTAAACGCGGGTTTACGAATCGATTCTCAAGTTTTCGACGCGTGTACGTCGTCGTCGTCGTCGTCGTCGTCGTCGTCGAAGAGAGAAACGGAATAAAACAGTACAAACGCTCGTAGAGATTACGTATACGATGTATTAACGTCTCGTCGGTTACAGTGGTACCAGTGTTACAGTGCTTTTTTTTTTCTCGTCGATAACGAAAGCATTTCCTGCCCTTTGTATTCCGTTGTTTTATATGTATTGATAAATAAACGAATTTTAACGATGAAACGTGGTTTGTCTGCGCTGTCGCGCGCGCGCGATCGACGACGGAACGCGCCCCTTGCGATCTTTGCCTCTTCTTCTCTTCATCTTAGCTAGTACGTCTCTGCGAAACACTTTTTCTCCCGTACAATCAGGTATTTCCTCACTGTTGTCACCTGTTGCCACCAGTTCACCAGTGTGTTACTTCGACAGGTTTTCTATCGAAGAACGTGTGGAGCGCGAACGATTATCACAGCGCGTCGATGGACGATATGCTGCTAAAGGAAAGGAACTTCAACGAGGCCTACTACTTCTCCTACTGTCCGGAAGATCCTAATAATAAGCAGCAGCAACAACAACAGCAACAACAGCAACAACAGCAACTGTTCACCTGTACTCTTTGCGGCAGAGAGTACACCTGGATGTACAGCCTTCGTCGTCACCAATTGCAATGCGGCAACAAAGAAGCGAGAAACAAATGCCAATTTTGTTCGAGAAAGTTTTATAGACGCGATAGACTGAAAGAACACGTGCTATCGCATCACTCGGAGTTGATTTAGCGAACGAGAGTAAAGCGAACGAAACGAAAGGAAACGACTCGCGTTCTTTTCTTTTCTTTTCGATCGATACGCGTTGTCGAGGTTTTCGAGGTTTTCGAGGTTTTCGAGGTTTTCGAGCGATTCGAGCGATTCGAGCGACGTCTCGAATACGATGCGATCGTTAACAAGGACGACGACGTGTTCCTTCTTCTTTTGTACGCTCGCACGATTTCCCCGGAAATCTAACGAATTGTATTTTTTCTTGGAAAGTTGCTCGATTCAATAAAGCGATCGTCGGATGAATTCGATTGGATAGATAAGTTTGGAACGGGGGCCCCGTTCCAAAGTAACCGTCACGTTTTCTGTTCCTTCACGTAGTGCTCGTTTGATCACGAATCGTTGTTGGTTAGGTGTGGTGACGCATCGATTCGCAGTAACGAATTTTTCTGGTATTCCAGACGGATACGAGCTGATGAACGAGTTGGTCGCTTTTCAATTCGCCCAGGATACGAAGGATACGAAAATGTTTCCGGACGTGGTTACGCTTCATTCGCCGCACGCCGCTCAGACGACGAACTCGATGCAACGCTATATGTGCGGAGAATGCGGCAAAGCGTACACGCGGATGGCGAATCTTCGCCGACATCAAAGGCTCGAGTGCGGAAAAGAGCCGAAGCATCATTGCAGAATATGCTGGAGGAAGTTTTACCGAAGATACGAGTTGACGAATCATTTCAACACCAGACACAGCGCTCCCTGAGTGGGGCATCCTCGATCGGATCGACTGCTCCGGGAGGAAGGAATTAGAGAATCGTCTAGTCTCTTCGATCGACATACGTATTTTTAAGTCGAAATATTGCGATCTCGTAGTTTGCTCTCGTGCGCTTGGTTTCATTTTTCTTCGTTCGATGTATTTGTACGGTATAGCAACAGGTTGTAGCGCGGCGCGGCGATTTCCTCTTTTCTTCGTAGATACATTATGTGTAGGTGTATAGGTCGAGATGGAAATTTTCGCTCTATCGCTCGCTCGCTCGCGTCCGTATGCTTTGTTCTCGCGAGAAAACTAATTTACCTCTAGTCGAGGCGAAACGTAAGAATAAGGAAAAGTTGGCATTTTTATCTTCTATCGCTGCTGGATTGTGAGCGTCTCGAACTAATAAATGTCTGAGTTGACGAAGAGTAACACGTTTTGTCTGTTGCGCGTATTCGAGAAGGGGGCGGATCCGTGGATTACTCGTGTACCCTATTATACATTATATTCCGGTGCATGCGTTTTATTTCCCGATCCATTCGACCAATCGATCCAACCACGTCCACGCGAACGCGCACCGAGTACGTGTGCCTCTGTTAACGCGAATCGTTGATTCTTCGCAGGGAATCGAGCGAACCTGGCCGATTGGTTTCTGAAAGAGCAGAACGAGTACGAGATGCCGCAAACGTTGTTCGAGTTTGTGGCCAGCAATTACAATTTCGCGGAAACGGGAGAACGGCGGAGGACAGCGAAGACCGTGGTGATCTGCCAGGAGTGCGGCAAGAGCTTCTCCAGGCTCGACAGTCTTCGAAGACACGAGAAGAATTATTGCAAACTGAAGGGGGGACTGTTCTGCCGGTTCTGCGGCAAAAAGTTTGCCAAACGGTTGTCGATGATCTCGCACGTGAAATCCACGCATCCGAATCTTTATCCGAAATCGGAGACGCAACAGTAAAGTTTCGTCGCGGTGTACGCGCGTATAATAACGAATACTCGATATATCGTTTCCGCGAACAATCTTCCGACTCGTTTTCTCTCTCTTTCTCGATCTGTCGCGATTAATTTGCCGCGATTCGATAACGTTACCGTCGATACGAGCAATTGTAACGAGACGACCGTACCGAACAATTAACTGCAATAAAGGATTTTCTAGTACGTGATTTGTTATGATTTCTATCTTCTATAGAGGAGTAAGTTTCCAGCGCAGAAGAGGTATCGCGATCGATAATCCGCTTTCCTAATCTTGCTCTAACAAAAACGATCTGGTTCGGCGTAAGATCGGCGTAAGATCGGCGTAAGAAAGATCGGCGTAAGAAAGATCGGCGTAAGATCGGCAAAAAGATCGGTGACGAATGATAGCTCGATAATGCATGTCTCGAAAGGTATATAGACTCGCGGATAGAGAAGAGGGGCTTCGCTGATGGTTGCATTTAACGGGGAAACGTGTATTTGCAGGCGAGCACTTGCCGAAAAGTAAAGCGGCGTCGATTCGGGAGGAGCTGGAACTGGAGGAGGAGTCGAAGATTTGCGAAGCGTCGTTTCACGGACAGTTGCCGATCAACTATTTGCTCGGCGGCGACTCCGCGTCCATCCTGATGAATACCGTGGAGACGAGCGTGCTTCGTAAGAGCCTGAAATCTCATCAGCAGTATCGGTGCGAAGGCTGCGACAGAAGTTACACGCGAATATACAGCCTGAAGCGGCATCAAATGGAATGCGACTCGTTCTGGGAGAATTTGCAGGGCGAAACCGAATGGTATCATCGACAAAAGTTTTATTGCTCGCAGTGCGGCCGAGGTTACAAGAGGTTGGACACGTTGAGAAGGCATCAGAGACTGGCTTGCGAGAAGGAGTCGGTTTCGACGGCATCGGACAACGTCACCTTCTAACGCGCGACCGCGATATTATTCGCTCGAAGAAGAAGGTAACGATGTTCCGAGGCAGCGAATCGCGTTTGCGGAGAAGAGAAACGGTTTCGATCGACGACGACGACGACGACGACGACGACGACAACAACAACAACAACAACAACAACAACAACAACAACGAGACGCTTTCGAGATTTCGATGTTTCCGTTCTTAATCTAATGTTTCAACGAGACGATTGTAAACAGTCGGACGAGAAATAAAAGACGATGTATTTTGAGGACTTGTCGCGTAATTGATTGCGATCGATATCGATTAAAATCTCTCGTCGAGAAGAAACGAAGAGAACAGTTCCTAAGCGGTTTCTTTTGTTTCTTTAATTGCAGATTTCTCGTCGTTGCAGCTGGGCTACGGTTTATCATCGGGCTTTCAACTTTACGGCAACGCGAATCTTTCGCAACAAGCGGACGCCAAGTATTCGCGGCAAGACGGATCTTTGATCAACGTTTGTTTCGGTTGCGGAAAGAGGTACAAGTGGAGGGACAGTTTGTTGAGGCATCAAAGGGTCGAGTGCGGTAACAAAGAGAAAAAGTTTTGCTGCAAACTGTGCCCGAAAAAGTTCTATCATCAGTATAAATTGAACGAACATTACCAAGGCCGGCATAAACTACCGAAACATCGTTAAAAATTGCTCGAACTCGTGTTTCTTCGTATCGACGGAATCAATTGTACGCTGCGTTGTTTATCGATCCTCGGGGCGGGAGGGGGGGAATGGACGATGTCCGAATTGTACGCTTACCGTGTAAACGTCGCCGGCTAAATGTACGCGAGCAACAGTTGTAACACGCGCGAATCACGGTGATCCGTCTATTTTCTAATATAACCGAATCGTTCTCCGCAACACCGGTTTCTACGTTTGTAATTTAGCAAATTTTCGAGTCGTCGTCGTCGTCGTCGTCGTCGTCGTCGTCGTCGCCGTCGTCGCCGCGACCAACCGACCGAACTAATGTACCAGAACGAAAAACCTCGCTCATCTTTTTAATCTTTTTAATAAAAACCGAATGAAACGAATAAAAGGAATCATTAAGAAAATTTGTCGACTCAATGAATGACTATACGTATACGTAGGTACGCGTTGCGACGAGAGAGAAGGACGACGCGATGCTGCTTCTACGAGTACTTAACTTGAGCGCAACTTAATCTCTAATAACGGCTTGTCAATGTGGTGAACCTGATGCTCGTAAACGTGCCTATAACACTCGCTGTCGAAAGCTCGTTTATCTTAACCCGTACGCGAATCGTCTGGCGGAAGAGCGAGTAAAGCTGAGGGGAAAACGAAGAGACGAGAATCGCGTCGCGTCGCTTCGGCGCGACGTCGTTCGCGTCGAAACGGCCCTCGAGAATGCTTTCATGGTGATCGGTTAAATGTGTCCGTGTTCTGTGTAAGTCCACGTTCCCGCGATGGTCGCTCGATCGATCGTCCGATCCGAGAGACCCGTCGCCGGAATCACGATACTGATTCCCTTGTCTATTTTTTAGAGCGGAAGTACTCGCCAGGTGCAACGATCGAACGGTACTATCAATATCAGACGCTGTATCTTCGATTGATGGCGGAAAATCATCAAATGGCCTTCGAGAACGCGCCCCCGCAGAATCCCGAAGCCGATTGTCCCGGGAAAACGAGCGGCAACGAGCGCGTTCACGAGGAGGACGCGGCCAAGAGTAAAGCGAGCGAGACGTCGTTGGCTGGGAAGCGGCCGATCGCCGCGAGCATTCGCGATTCCTCCAGATACTCTTGCCCCCGTTGCGGAAACGCGTACACCAGGCCCCACTCGTTGAGCAGGCACATGAGGTTCGAGTGCGGGGTCGAGCCGCAGTTCGAATGTCCCGTATGCCACAAGAAATCGAAACACAAGCACAACCTGGTGTTGCACATGAGAACGCACCAGAAACACTGAGCGAAGATATCGCGTTATCTTTGCGCGGGAGACACGGTTATTCGCTACGCGGGACGTTCAGTCGTCGAAACGTCGAAACGTCGAAACCCGCGTGGAAACGCGTAACGCGTAGGTAAAAGCGCTCGCGGGAAAAGTCAAAGATCGATCGCGCGACCGATAAAAGACATATACTTACGATTGTACAGCAACAGAAATAAACATGTATTTTGTATTTACGACACGTTATTATTTTACAAGAATAATTTCCAATCGATCGAGAGGAGGGGCTGTTCGAAGCGAGCTAAGCTCTCTTTCGAAGAAAGGAAAAATCGAACATTCGCCGCAAGTCACCGCCATTACTTTTGATCGTTAATATTATTTTGCTGTTACACGCTTCTTCTTCTTCTTCTTCTTCTTCTTCTTCTTCTTCTTCTTCTTCTTCTTCTTTCGTCGTTCTTCCTTTTCGTTGCATCGATCGTACAACAAATTGTTTCACCGAATCCTTCAAACGATGTTGCAGTTTGGAAGATGCTAAAGGATTTGGAGGATGGGCCACCGTTTCTCTGTCGAAAATGCGGTCGTACTTATTCCCACAAGTGCAACTTGACGAGGCATTTGCGGCTCGAGTGCGGCGTCGGGCCGAGATTTCAGTGCGCCTGGTGTAAGAAACGATTCAAGCATCGACATCACTTGCGAGACCATCAAAGAATTCACCTTTACTCCAATTGTACCGTTGAACCGCGAAACTGAGGACGTTTTCTTTCTTTCCTTCTCTCTTTCGTTTACGTCGCACGATAGACTTGTTTTTCTATATATTTATTTATTTATTTATTTATTTATTTATTTATTTATTTATTTATTTACTCAGCGTACTTAAGCCGTTAGCGAATCGAGCAAAATAGACTTTTTCTCTCGCGATCGTAACAGGAACGTACTTAATCGAGATCGAATTGCTACGATTCGAGTAAAGATAATATCGCAGAGTATGCAGGGCATTAAACAAACGCGAGGAATCGAGACTTTATTCGGAAGATATAGAGTATTTTTATGCGCTCGATGTACATAAAGAAGCTTACGTTCGATGAACAATAGATACCGAGAATTAGAATATTTTCAATGTTCGTGTTCGATGTGACGGTCGAGTTTGTGCCAAAGAAAAGTATTAATATGTACGTATAATATCTGTTAGCGCGTAAGCCGTAATCGTAGAGTATTTTCGCGTGCGAGGAAGGATGCGTAAGTGTGCGCGCGCTTTAGGAACAGACAGGAAATAACGAATACGTAGACCCAGGGAAATGCTCGTGAACGAATCCGTCTGAATGTTGGGCAATTCGGTGCTGTTCGAACGAACCGGAAAATAATTGCAAATACCTCTGAACCGTGCCAAAGATATTTTCTAGATTTTACGTTCGAAAGATCCGTAGCTTGTACAGTGAACGGTATTCCGATACCGCTCGTCGACTAGAAGATAAACCTGCTAATGTATTTTCGTTCGACGCGAGAGAACAATGTAACGACGCTGCACGCGAGTGCGCATCCTATCGATATTTTACAATGAAAATGATGCTGCAACGAGAGCGAGGAATACGTGAAAAGCGCATCGTCGTTTAACCGATGCTTCGCTTAAGATAGACGCGTTAAACGATTAAGGAACAACTGTATCGCTCTAATATTTAAACTCGTGTAATTTTCGCGCATTTCCTAGCGGACGGAAATAACGATGCCGATACTATTATAAATACGCGCGAGTATTTACTCGAGAATTAGAGGCGCCGGTGCCGACTAAGTTACAAAAATTGTTATCGAATCTTCGAGTTCCTTCAATATCCGATACAAGAACGCGTAACTGTGTATACTTAAGAGAAAACGAACGAGACTTTTCGCTATATTATTGGCCTGTAATTACTCAACGATCGCGCAATCGCACGAAATGAACGACACAAAAGACATGTACCTTTGCAAACGAAATAAATTTACTTTTTACGAAAACAAATGGTCGACTTATTTCTAACCACACCCATATTTTTCCATCGCGTGCGCGTTCGCAACATTCGTCATTCGGTGCGAATTTTTCCTTCCAGACAGACGCGTTTCTTCGCCTAGTTCCGGAACGATCGATCGTGCATCGATTTCTCGGATACGCTACGAGCGCAGGAGTGCGAGTCAACGATCGGCCAGCCGCTTGCTTCGCGATCTCCATCTACTACGCGTATACGTAACGGATGTACACACTTTCCAACTATCTACGCCGCCCTGCACCGCGTAATTGCACGTTCAAAGTATCGTAACCAACTTCGTTTACCAACCCGAATGATCAGAATTAATAATTCATAGCACGATCGTAAGTTCTGTCGAATTGAAATTACCCGCGTGCGCGCTGAAAAACATACTGGGTACGCCATCCAGCGACGAACAGCGGAACTACGACAAGAACTATCGAATTACTGCAAAATTTCCGACTTTTTTATTATTTCGAAGGCCTGATAAACAATCGACGATCACTGTAGAACCGACATGAACGTCTCCGCGTATCCTTAAAATCGTTAGAAAACAAAATTGAAAAAAATTGTATTTCGTGGACCACAAAAAGTCCAACCACCTAGCGGTGAACGGCGGAACTACGAAATTAAAAAATTACGACTTTCCGCAAAATTACAGGTTTTTCCGCTTTTCCGAGGCGACTACGCTATTCTACAATCTCGATATAATTGAAAAAATGTCATCCTAGTACGGCAGAAAAGAAACTGAAAAATAATGCATTTTATGGACCGCAAAAAGCGTAGCCATCTAGCGGTGAACGGTGAAACTACGGTAATGGAAAATTTCTATTTTCCATACTGGCGCCATCTAGCGGCCGAGTACCAGGAGCTACATTTAATATCAGGATCGCAGAAAAGTGAAGGAGGTATGCGGAATAGGAATTCTAGCAAACCAAATTCATGCATTTTTGAAAGTGAGGAACACTTTTTACGGATACGTAAAAACTAATTACGTCATCATTAAGAGTGGTCCATTTGACTTTTCTCGGTTAAGCCTCTTTGTAAAAAATGTACTGCGCATATCTGTCTCCAACGGTTTAGGACTGCGCAGGGGGTCAAGGTTTTCAAAAAATAATTCCGGATCCTGGCCATCAAATTTTTCAACAAGTCAAAATTGCTCCGATTTGAAAACTAATTACGTCATCATTGAAAATGCATAATTTGACCTTTCTCGGTTAAGCCTCTTTGTAAAAAATTTACTGCGCATATCTATCTCTAACGGTTTAGGACTGCGCAGGGGGTCAAGGTTTTCAAAAAATAATTCCGGATCCTGGCCAACAAATTTTCGAACAACTCAAAATTGCCCCGATTCAAAAACTAATTACGTCATCATTGAAAGTGCATAATTTGATCTTTCTCGGTTAAGCCTCTTTGTAAAAAATTTACTGCGCATTTCTAGCTCCAACGGTTTAGGACTGCGCAGGGGGTCAAGGTTTTCAAAAAATAATTCCGGATCCTGGCCATCAAATTTTTCAACAAGTCAAAATTGCTCCGATTTGAAAACTAATTACGTCATCATTGAAAATGCATAATTTGACCTTTCTCGGTTAAGCCTCTTTGTAAAAAATTTACTGCGCATATCTATCTCTAACGGTTTAGGACTGCGCAGGGGGTCAAGGTTTTCAAAAAATAATTCCGGATCCTGGCCAACAAATTTTCGAACAACTCAAAATTGCCCCGATTCAAAAACTAATTACGTCATCATTGAAAGTGCATAATTCGACCTTTCTCGGTTAAGCCTCTTTGTAAAAAATTTACTGCGCATATCTATCTCTAACGGTTTAGGACTGCGCAGGGGGTCAAGGTTTTCAAAAAATAATTCCGGATCCTGGCCAACAAATTTTCGAACAAATGAAAATTGCTCCGATTCGAAAACTAATTACGTCATCATTGAAAGTGCATAATTTGATCTTTCTCGGTTAAGCCTCTTTGTAAAAAATTTACTGCGCATTTCTAGCTCCAACGGTTTAGGACTGCGCAGGGGGTCAAGGTTTTCAAAAAATAATTCCGGATTCTGGACAACAAATTTTTCATCAAGTCAAAATTGCTCCGATTTGAAAACTAATTACGTCATCATTGAAAGTGCATAATTTGAGCTTTCTCGGTTAAGCCTCTTTGTGAAAAATTTACTGCGCATTTCTAGCTCCAACGGTTTAGGACTGCGCAGGGGGTCAAGGTTTTCAAAAAATAATTCCGGATTCTGGACAACAAATTTTTCATCAAGTCAAAATTGCTCCGATTTGAAAACTAATTACGTCATCATTGAAAGTGCATAATTTGAGCTTTCTCGGTTAAGCCTCTTTGTGAAAAATTTACTGCGCATTTCTAGCTCCAACGGTTTAGGACTGCGCAGGGGGTCAAAGTTTTCAAAAAATAATTGCGGATTCTGGACAACAAATTTTCGCACAAATTAAAATTGCTCCAATTCGAAAACTAATTACGTCATCGTTGACAGTGCATGATTCGACCTTTCTCGGTTAAGCCTCTTTGTAAAAAATTTACTGCGCATTTCTATTACCGACGGTTTAGTACTGCGCAGGGGGTCATAGTTCCCAAAAGGTATTGCTTTTTATGGATCTGAAAAAGCCTAGCCATCTAGCGGTGGACGACGGAACTACGGCAATCGAAAATTCCTACTTTCTACACTAGCGCCATCTAGCGGCGGATGTCAGAACTATGCCACTCGAAAATTCTTACTTGCTACACTAGCGCCATCTAGCGGCGGACGTCGGAACTACGGCAATCTAAAATTCCTACTTCCTACACTAGCGCCATCTAGCGGTGGATGGCGGAACTACGCAAAACGAAAATTCCGACTAGCGCCATCTAGCGGCGAACGGCGAAACTACGCCAGTCGAAAATTCCTACTTTCTACGCTAGCGCCATCTAGCGGTGGATGGCGGAACTACGCCAATCGAAAAGTTCGACTTTCTACGCCAGCGCCATCTAGTGGCCGCGTACCAGGAGCTACTTTTAGTATCAGGATAACAAAAAAGTTACGGAGGTTTGTGGAAAAAATGGTATCTCGTATGAAGGGCGCACATGCGCAGTAGAACTGCCTTACGCGGCTTACGTGTGTATGGGAATGTTGATACAAAATAATTAATTACTGGTTTTCTGAATACAATTTACGGACTTTCATGATTGAACAATATAAATAACACGTCACTAATCATTCTCCAATCATAAAAGTGCACTAATTATATTCAGAAAACGTGTAATTAATTGTTCTAACTCAGCTCATACATACCGCTTGACGCTGTGCCCAGCCTCAAGATATCAGTTAATAACTTATTATTAACAATACAAATCTGATCAAATGCCAGATGAAAAAGTAGCTAAAGGATCATTGGACATTCTTCGAGCATAAAAGTTCATGAATTGTATTCAGAAAATGAGAAATTAATAATTTTTCATACGCATGTCATCGTGTATAAGGAGTTACTATATAACTCTACTGAGAATGCGCACCGCTCACGCATGCGTATCGTACGCGTGCCCATTTCGTTTCGTTGACGCATGCGCGTTCCATACCTGTTTACTGCGCATGCGCGCTTCTTACGCATGCGCATTGCGTACATGCCTATTGCGCATGCGCGGTTCTTACGCATGCGCATTGTGTACACGTCTACTGCGCATGCGCGCATCTTACGCATGCGCATTGCAAACATACCTATTGCGCATGCGCGATTCTTACGCATGCGCATTGTGTACGCGTCTATTGCGCATGCGCGCTTCTTACGCATGCGCATTGCAAACATGCCTATTGCGCGTGCGCAAGAAACGCGCACGCGCAGTAGGCAGGTGTAGAATGCGCATGCGTCAACGGCACGCATGCGCAGTGGGCGCGAGCATAGTACGCATGCGCAATAAATAGTATCAGGAGCTCAGAAAGTAAAGTAGGTATGCGGAGTAGGTGGTATCCCGAGCAAACAACGCGCATGCGCAGTAGAGTTATATAGCAACTCCTTATATACGATGACATGAGTACGAAAAAATATTAATTTTTCATTTTCTGAACACAATTTAGGAACTTTTATGCTCGAAGAATGACCAGTGATCCCTTTAGCTACTTTCTCATATGACATTTGTTCAGATTTGTATTGATAATAATTAGTTATTAAAGAATATCCGACGGGAAGTCGGCGCTACACCCCGTACGTATGAGCTAATTTGAAATCGTTAATTACACATTTTCTACGTGTAATTTGTGCATTTTTATTATCAAAGAATGTTCAGTGATCCCTTAGCTACTTTCCCATATCATACTTGTTCCGCCTTTTATTGAAAATAATTAGTTATTAACTAATATCCTGAGGCTAGGCACAGCGCCAAGCGGTATGTATGAGCTCATTTAGAACAATTAATTACGCGTTTCCTGAATATAATTTGTGCTCTTTTATGATTGGAGAATGATTAGTGACGTGTTATTTATATTGTTCAATCATGAAAGTTCATAAATTGTATTGAGGAAACGAGTAATTAATTATTTTGTATGAACATTCGCGATACACACGTTAGCCGCCTAAGGCAGTTCTACTGCGCATGCGCGCCGTTTGCGCGGGATACCTCGTATTCCGCATACCTCTTTTACTTTTCTGTGATCCTGATACTAAATGTAGCTCCTGATACCCAGCCGCTAGATGGCGGTAGTATCGAAAATAGAAATTGTCCATTTTCGTAGTTCCGCCGTTCACCGTTAGGTGGTACCAGCGGTTACATTTTCCATATGCCCGCGCGTAATTTTAATTAATCAAAACTTTCTACCAATAAAATTAATTACTTTGCCATGATTTCCTACTTTTGATTATTTTTTAGTAAATTATATAACTACGATGCTTTAATTGAGTATATAATTCACAGAAACTTGTAGAACTTTTATGTTACGCAATTATTGCAGTTACACGCGTTACGATTGACGATCGTAAATATTTGAAATACAGGAATCTTCGAGAAAACTGAACTGGAAAGTATGTCGTTCGAGTACAACGGTGAATCCTCGATGAAGTTTGTTCAAAAAAGAGATTATTCTAACATGAAAGTCTCGAAGAAGATTCATGTACTTATAGTAGATATAATTTTTGTTCGACATTGCATGGTGTACAAATTACTTTTCCCACCTAATTGCGAACACTGTCCAACTACTATCGAATCGACGATTCTGATTAAAATTTACCGTCGATGGCGTTTTATGTATTATTAACTGTGTTAAAATTACACTTGCGAGCAGAGAAAAGAAGCCTGCAGGGCATTGGAAGTCGCGGTGAACCGGAAAAAGCGTTTGCATTTCCGTTCATTACGGATACTTAACTTCTTGTAGCAAAAAAGAGATGTTCGGGTCGTCCGAGGAAACTTCGCATCATACAAATTATGGACGAAGAGAAAGAAACGTAGTACAGTTTACGTATACTGTACATATACATAGTTTCAGTGGGTAAAGTGACATTTTTCGGAAATACAAATGTGATTTTATCGAGGGAACTCCATTAAACGTAATACTTTCTTCTCCCCGTGAAATCGGAACAAGCTTCGAACGCTTGTTGCCATAACTGACAAATAGCCACTATGTTTCAAGAGCATTCGCACGGTTAACAATGTTCGGTATGTCACAAGTGTCATTTTACGGTACTTTTGTGTCGTTAGAATGATACGAAAGCGTGTAACTTTCGAAATCGAACATTTAATATGCAGCCGTCTGTTGAAAAAGGATCATAACGGTTCATAATACTTTTGAAAATTAATTTGAATATTAAGAACGGATCGATGAAAACCGTCGATTCGATAGAGAGCATAAATCGCCGTCGTAAAACCGTAAAATAATTCATAGATAGCGCGCTGCAGGCATTTGTAATCTCCGCGGGCAAATGTAACGTCGTTTAACTTCGTTTTCTAATGGACAGCCTTTCGGAAACGACCGTTCGCACGAATACATTAACAGAAAGACAGAAACTGGGATCCGTTGGTTCGTTTTTGAAAAACAATAGCCTTCGAAACGTCGAAGGAACGAGGTGACTAAATGGAAAAAAGAAGGAACGTTTCCTCGCAAAAAGTCCGAAGGAAAGAAAACTAGCCGATTCGATCGTTCGTCGAGACGGTCGCGAACCGATCAGATTTTTTCTAACGCGTACTCGTATTTTCAATTAGATCTAGTACATCCTACAGAGTATAATACGCTGGAAATGACTACCTTCGAACGCAAGATTGCCCGTTTCTCGCGTACTCCGCGTGCTACCGCGTGTTCGAGCTTTCTCCTTTCTAAAGGAGTAGACCCTTTTGCGAAACAACGAGATTCCCGACGAGACGAAAAGCATCGATCTTTCGAAGATCGAGGAACGACCAAGGCTCGAGAACAAGCCAATCTTCGAGGCGTCGACGTCGAATGCTTATTACGTTCCAGTCGATTAGGAAATTAAGGTCCTCGGAACGGTTTAATTCGAAGAATCGAGCAATAGCATCAGGCACGGCTAATCGCGAGTCTCGTTTAAATTCACGCGATAGCCGCGACTGTAAAAAGCTTCGGATGGCGCAAATCGATTTCAGAGGTGTTAAGATCCGCCGCGGGTTATCCCGCAACAGTAAATGTTAAGAGATTCTCATCGTGCGAAAGTGAAACACATCGGTTCGCAATGTCGGCCGTTAAAACAACAGAAACGGACAAGCGTCGAATTAGATTCGAAACGCTTCTGGCATTTTCAGGTTCCGTAACGCGAGAAGTTGCCGGTAAGCGGATTACGATCGGTGTAACTTTTCCCCCCGTGTCGCCCCCCGTGTCACCCCAGGGTGCCTGATGATACGTTGTAGCCTGCAATCGACCCGGTGAACTTCGCGTTACGCTCGTACACGCGTCGGTTTATATCGGCGATGCCGACATCATCGCAACCCCGTTGATATTAATTGAAACCGGTTGTACGCGGCTAGCATGTTCGCAACGCTGTGTCGGAGAATTGGAGCAAGGATATTTTGAAGGAGCTCGCGAATATCGGCTTCGCGAGTATCGTACAACGCGTCAACCATTTTCTCCGGTTATTAAATAGACGCGCAAACGTCCCGCGAGAGTTAACGAGAAGAGGACACACTTTTAGTAGTCGGGATCAAGTCGTGACTGGACGATCAGGTGGTACGCGTAGCTGAACCTCCGCGAAGCGAATCAGCATAATAAATACTCGACGACGCTGCGAATGCGACCAAGTTAGATGATCGAGATTCTTGAAATACTTTACCGGTTTCACCGGTCAATCTTTCTACTTTTTTTCCACCTTTGGTACTAGACAAGTATACTTCTTTGCTTCTTCACCAGTTTCCTTTTCGAGCAAATGCACGCAGGCTAGGAAATACGAACCTTTTTATTATTAGCATTTATCAGCGATTTCGTCCACTGGTTATAACGTAACGTCCGCATTAGCCGCGCGCGCGCGCCTTACAAATTCGACGGATCTCATAAACGAATCATTAAAATTCGACATTTGTCGTCGAACAATCGTGTTATTTTTAGCGAGGAAGCTGATGTCACCCGTTTCGGTTGCCTCCCATTCGAACGACTCCAATTTTGCTGAACAATAGCCTTCGTTCGACTCGATTATAATCGCTAATCGAGGGAGGTTGTCCCGCGGGTTAACAAACTGTCCCGAAACGACATGGTTAACCATGTGGATACCGTTCTCGATGCTAATTCGTATAAACCTGCGTGTATTTAGATATGCATCTCGTATGCATACGTATTCATTAGCCGGATGAAAGCAGGCCGTATCCATTGAAGCTTCGTATTCATTGAAACGGTAGTTCGATAACGAATATCGTTGCGTATAATAGGAGAAATGGAAGTCGCGTTAATAAAAAGCCGCGATTACGATTCAATCATAGGCGAATCGGCCGAACGGAGAGGAGAAACAGGCTGGTTCGAAGTGCTCGATATATCGAGCAAGACGCGAGAAGAGCGAAGGAAAAAAGAAAAACCGTGTAAGATTCCCGGAACATGTGAAACGAGCAGCGCGTCGCGCTGGACGGTCCACCTGATTCATTTATCTTGGCATCTTTATCCAGCAAGTGGCGTCCACGTTCGAGGAAGAAACGGAATGCCGAACCGCGGAGAGATTCGTTCTAAGCCAGTGAATCTCTCCGTAATCCACGTTTAGGGCATGACAGTGTTCGGACAGGTTAATTAACGCCGCGATTTACAGGGTGTTACATTTTACGGCTGGCCTCTCCTTTCGTACCCTTTCCCATGATCTTTTCTGTCGCGGTTACGAGGCGAACGTTCAATAAAACACGAATCTTAATTGCGCCAAACAATTAACTCGGATGAGTGTGCTCTAAGAAGCTGGACATTAGGGACCTTTACGATCCTAGAGAGGATCGTCGTATTTATCAAGCGACTCCATTTAAAAGCAGCCGAGGTTAGCGAGTTTACGTTTAATTAGCCAGCAGCTGGTGCCTTCTACCGCACATCGGAAGGACCGCGCGAGCTAGAATAGAAATCTTCGTTCTTCTTGTTTCTTCGTGTTCCGGTTAAACGAGGCTCGCGCGGATACACCGATATGCGATTATTACGATTATTACGATTACCAATCGATCCGAGAGTTTCGACAAACTTCCGATCGATCGACTGCTCGCCGCGTATCAAACTCTTTCTAAACTGTTCAAAGTTACAGATGTCTGGCGCGCCATAAAAGGTTCAATGGATACGGTGGAAAAAGTTGCGCGATTAGATCACCGCGAACAAGAAGACAGCTGTAACTTTTTCTATTCTAGAGGACACGTGTATTCGACGACGAAAGATTCCTTATCCAAACGCTATAATTCGATCGCAATTTCTCCGTTATCGATCGATTTCGATATCGTAATCGTCGTCGCGACGATTTTAAAATATCCTCGATTATAGAAAAAACTGAAAAGGTATTTTGGCTTTCACTCGTCGTGGAAACGATCAGGAATCGAAGGAACGTGCCGGACGGCAACAGTTAAACGATACGAATAAAAAGGAAATAATATTAAATATTTCTTTTGCGTAGACAGTATTTAGTGGAGTTGCTTGTACGAGCTTGCCGATGGAATCCGGATAAGGAGTTCTCGGATCGAGCTTAGCACGATAATGACCATATTATAAGCGTCTCATAAATAATATCGTATTCGAATCGATTCGATACCGATGATTCTCTTTCGATCGACGAATTCGATACGAATTAGAAACGTGTCGCTGAACAGAGAGTAAAATTTCTTGGCAAATAATTAAATTGCCGCGCGTCCTTGTTGCGAAGGACGCAAGAAAGAAGCGACGAGATCGTTGGACGATCTAGTAGCGAAAGAGCAGAAGAAATCGAAATTTCCTGGCGTGCACATTTAATTAGGTATACATAGATAGGAATGCCTTGGCGGAGGGTGAAGAAGACAAAGAATACTAGAAGCAAGTTGACGACTTTCCATCCTCCGTTCCTCCGTGGAGCAAAAGCATCGCGTCTCGTGCTCGAAATGTCAAGGTGTTACCGAAGTGAAAGGACACCCGTATTTATGCCCTTTTTTCGCCGCACGATTTCCACGTGGAATAATTAATAAATTATTTTGCACCGGCTGCCGGCACTTTGGCTGCGACCAATTGATTTGTTCGACGCCGCTTCGAGCTATTGTTCAATTAACGGACCCGTTCACCGATCGATTCCGCGAATGGAAACTTATCGAGCGTACGACAAAACTGTTTGTACCGCGAGTTTCCTCCAATTTTTGTTTATTTCTCAAAGTTGCTTCTTCAACGAATGAACGATGATTATTTAGTCGCGTTGGAAAATACCGTGTCGTTATTCGTGAAAGAAGTCGCTCCGCTAGCTCCGTAGGAGCTCCGACACCTATTCTGTCCACGCGGAAAGGTCAACGTACCAGATGGAAATTCGATGTTTTTTTTTTTCCAATCTGTACAATACGAAACTTCGGCCACTATGTTTCGACTTATTTGTCAAGAATGTGCTTTAAGCAACGGAATTTACGAGCTATCGCCGAAATATTACGACTGGACGAGAAGAGGGATACGAAGAACCGGATCCGAGAGGCAGGCTCGTAAAGAGATTAGTGTCCGTGATCGCGTTTAGATTTTTATCGAACAATTAACGCCGTCTGTAAAGTTTCGATGATCGTTTATTAGCGGGCAATTATGCGCAATCTCGAGGTATCGATTATCTTAGAAAGTCGTGTCCCTTCGAAACGAGGTAGTCGGCTGTGCTAAGTAGGTGACATCTATTCGTCGTTGCATCGGCCTATCGGTGATTCGTTGATCGTAAATATTCGATTCGTCGTAACGCCGATAGAAAAATAACAATAGTCTTGCTCTAATCTTGTTCGAGGAAAGGTGAAATTAGTTTGTCGAAGTCCCTTCGGCAAATCCCTGGAGAAAGATTATGTGCAGAACACACGAGGAATCGCGTTTTCTTGTCCATATGGTGGCGGAACGGATTTCTCGAATAGTTTCGCTCTTTGGAATCGGATAGAATCGCCTACGAGAAGAGGGCTCGCTCATAAGAGCGTTTCATCCGGAATTATCGTGGACACGAGGGAAACGGAGTCGAACGTTCCGAAGCTTTCGTCGAGCTTGAAAAACGAAAAATGCGAATGGACGGTTAAACGATAAAAAGTGGACGGTTCAGTTGGTAAAACAAATTGCGATCGAGTTCGTAGGAAAGTTCTCGAAGAAACTGTTCTATTCCAGTTCACGTCCCGTTCAGATTTCTAATTAACGATATATTACCTCATCGAACTACGACCTGAACTTTTACGACCGCGATAAATATTCTTCTTGCTTCTTCTTCTTCTTCTTCTTCTTCTTCTTCTTCTTCTTCTCGAGGATACATCTTCTTTCTAACGCGTACAATTACGCGTTCTCCGATCGAATCGAATGATTTACTACGGACTGTAGTTCATGAATATCCGAATGCTCGGTGAATTTAAAGGAATAGCCTATCGTATCAGCGATATACCGATCGGTATGAATCACCGAACAACAACTAACAAACGATAACATTAGCATACGATCGATCGGTGATAAAAATCAAGATTCCTTCGTTCGAAGTTTTCGTAAAAGTCCTATCGTTAATGATTGATAATAAACAAGAGATAATTGTTCCCGTAACCGGGAAAATCGAGCTCGATAAGAGCCGGTCGTTCGTCTAAATTGATTTCATAAAATCGAAGAGATCCGCGTTATTCGAAGCGTTAATAAACGCTCGGATCAACGTACGATTTATCGCTTGAAACGCGAGAATTGTTACTTACCGATTTCTCTATCCCTGCAAAACGGTTAATCTCTCTTAATTGATTACATTGGTTCGTCGTTTCGCTGTTCACCTTCGAAAAAGAGGAATTCGTAATAAAGTGCGTCGAAGGGTCATCATTTATTTGGTTAGTTGTTTTGCCAGGAAAACACTGGGTGCCACGACCATAAACGCGTGGATCTTTTCTCAAAGGAGAGATAATAATCCGAGGTCAAACGAGCCTGTACCGAGCATCTTTTCGTCTGTGCCGAGGGAACGGTGAACCTGTTTCTCCGGTGAAAATATGTCCAGAGAATGCGATGCGTGACTTAACCGCGCGGTAATAAGCACGAGTCACGAAATTACGTGGGCCCCGAGTCCCGAGACGATATCGACGGGCCAAAAGCTACGAAACACTTTTTTTTTTTTAATAACGCCACGAAATCCCGACGACGAGTTTTTTCCAGTGAAAGTGTCCCGTCGTAAATTATCTGGAGCTTTAATCGTCTTGATCCGAGCCGAGACGCGAAATCGAGCTGAACAGGTTACCGCCACCGGTGGATGATCTTTTCAAACAAATTGTGCCGTACTCCGCTCGTCGCGAAGTGTCGGTGTATCGACAAAAAAATCGCTGAAACATTCTTCGTCGATATTCCTTTTTGAACGGACGTTCATTCTTTTGTAGAAAACTTTCGATCGTCCCTTTAAATCGGATTTCGTTCGAATGGCAATCGACTATGGAGACGTCGAAACGTTTATGAAAAGAGAAAAAAGAACGATCGTGCCGGAGGGAATATATTAATGGGTGTCCAATGAAAGTTTGGTGACAGCCATCGGACAAATTGTATCTAGCTCGAGGAAACTGGTTCCACTCTCTTACTACTGTTATGGAACGAATTCGTGATTGACACATCGATCTATTCTCGAATAGCGCAGTTTCGACGATAATTTCTGATAGAGCAAAATCTAAATCCATTCCATGATCATTGGAACATTTTAACGCGAGACTTCGAGTAGCTTGCACGTCGACTTGTTCGATAAGTATCTCGTTTAATTTCTTCGCTGAACGGCTGTTGATTATCTTTGGAACGACGGGCGTGTGCCGAGGCTACAACGCATCGCCACAGCTAATGTCAAAGCCCGTTAATCACAGGTTGTGCAATCGAGTAAATCAGTTTGCGCGTAACAGCGCTTCTCGGATCGTTCTCGTATTTGCTTTTTTCTTTTTTTCTTCGCCTATCAACATAGAGAATCACCTAATATAATTTCAATTTAGATGAACGTAAAGATAGTCCACCAATTTGTACGTACTCTACGCGCGATTATTTAACGTCTTGCCACACGACCAGCGAGGACACGACAAATTTCCATACACCGGACTTTCGAAATAATAAACAATATTGATCGCGACAAATCAACCGGTGAAATCTGGCATGTGCATACGCTCGAGTCATACTGTTCTTACCTCCTTTTATCGGATCGCAATAGGAGCAAGAGGAACCAGAGCTCGTTCGAGCATGTACAAATAGCGGTTCTAGCGAACAAAGTGTTACAAATCATGTAATAACGGGCCGACGAGCAGGCACACGCTACTTCGTACGGGCCGACGAGCAGTATTCGATTCGAGCTTTTTCCGTTCGCGTTTCGAGCCAGATATACGGCTTACCGACAATCCAGAAGGAGCAGGTTCCCTTCGATAACCTCGACGAACTGGTTTTAACATAATATTTCGTCCGGCTTCGTCCATGGGAGATATTTATTACGTTTCGCCGATAATACACTATCGGCGACAAAACTTCGCCACCGCCAAGGTTACCGTCCGCGGTACTACCACTCTGCGACGCTTTGCCCTGCTTCGAATCCTCTCCAGAATTTCCAACGTCGTCGTATACATACGTCCAGGCATCGATATTGTAAAAGTCTCGGACGCAAACGTAAATCTGATCGATCAACAATGTATACTATCGCTAAAGAAGACATCGTGCTGTTTTTAATTACAACGGCACGCTAATTGAGAATTACCTGGTTGACTTAGTGTAACGTGCACTCGATACGGTCTCTGGACGTACTAAATTCGATACAAGGTAAGAAATTAACGTAAGATGTTCTATCTCGTTTCTTGTCGCTCGATCCGCTCGGACGAGGTTTCGAATTACATAAACGCGTAACGGTAGACGCACGCAAACAGAGTAGTTTTGACACGCGCGGTAAATGATAATTGATTTTCTAGTTATTAGATCATATAGATCGATACATGCTATAATTGAAAATCGGCCGATGAAACTTTTACGCGATAAACGTTCGTGTCGTCGTCGTCGTAAATCGATCGTACCGGTCGGAAGCGGCGACTATAACAAGCTAATAAACCTTAATCTCGTAATTCGGGTGAAATTGTTTAATTAAATTTTCGGAATTAAAACGACGAAAGAGCAAGGGCGTTGTCGGTGTATTGGAACGTGTTACGAACGACGATAACGAAACTGCGAGATCATGACTGGCAGCTTTCTCGATACAAAATTTGCGTATCTGATTCGAACCTGTTCGTATGACAAGTAGCGAACCTCGAAATCAGGACGACAGATTTTACTCGACGACTGCATGAACTTGATCCATTAGCATTGTGCAATGCATCGTGGGTGTGTAGGCTACTCGTTTTGCTGTCGTCCGACATAAAACTCGAATGACGTAAACGAAATCGTTCTTGACACCCATTATCTTCTGACGAACGACACGAACGAAAGGAGTTTCAGGTTCCTTTTGTCTTTTACTTTTATGTCTACCCTCTTTTGCATTTTACTTTTATGTCTAATAAACATACTCGGTTGTTTCGAAAGAAAAGGGTACGACACTTTCTAACGACAGGTTCAACGATTCAAAGGTGACACGATTCTCGAGTGATCGGACGTGATCGGTTGTGCCAAATTTATCGTCCCACGGCTTATCCCCGATTTAGACAGTTCCTAGGGAAGACAAGCGTGCTAGCTACGGTTAGGTGAATGGAACGTTGCTCTGCTTCAAATTTAATTGTCGTCATAACGATTCGTTATACCTAATTGGTTAAATATCCTTTTCATCGGCTAACCGGATAATCGGGTTGGATTTTCTCTTCGTCTAGTTGAGGAGGTCAACGAGCGATTTTTTATAGGTGAAATGACTGAATACACCGGACATTCGAATGGTACAGCAAGATCGCGATGCATCGTTCCATGCTCGGATAGAACGTGTGCCATTTGACGATCGAATCACGAACGTGCAACAACGCCGACCTTAAAAGCTAGAGTGCCGGTAGTGAGTCACGTGATCCGTTCATCCGTCTCGAAATAGTAATTAATTTTATGACAAATTACCTCCGTTACTTCCTCGCGAAGTGAGAGGCTAATTTATTCGCGAGTCGACGAGCGGAGCGCAGAAAGACATATCACGATTATCCGATAACTTGCAATTGCTGGTACGAGAGTGAATTTCGCGAGTACCGAAAATCTTGAGGGTTCGGTTCGATGGAAAGGAGCTACTTTTTTGTCGAGGGGGTAATTAAAAACAAGTAATTGTGGAGGAATTCAATCTCGCAGCGACTATTCGTCTCTCGATTTTAAGCAAGGCAAGAACATTAATCGACGTCCGCTAATTATTTCATCTGCGTCTACAGGTATTCCGTTCGGAATCGTTCATTTGTATCATTGCAATTAAACAGAAAAATATCGGTCGATGGAATACATTCGAAATGATTTCTCCACGGGTGATCAGGTATGAAATAAAACCGATCGTCGATGAATAATAACGGCGATGACGAACCATTAATTTCTCAAACATTCAAATGGAATAGAACGAATCCGGTGAAAGCCAGACAAATTGACAATACTTACGCGTATATTCGTGGAATTTTGTAAATTCTTCTACCCGTACAGTGGACCATACGTGTACCTATTTTTTTCTCTGTCCTTCCAGAAAAATCTACGGTCGCTCTTATCCCGTGGCAAACCTATACGCTGAACAAATATTAGCTTGCTATCGCGGGAACGCTTATCAAACATTTACATTAGACGTTTGATGCGGAGTACATTTGAAGTTTAGACGCAGCTTGGAATGTCAGGTAGTCGAATCGGATGACTTTACGGTTTTCGAAGTGCACGAGATCCTGCTGTGACTTTACCATCGGATATCTTCGGAAAACTAACAAAATTTTAGCTCGTACGCACCGATTTTACGTGTAAAGTTTTTATCCTGACATTCGAGGATGTCTCGATATTATTTGACAGAAGAATAGAGATTTCGAACGAACTGTTCGAGTCGATTAGCGGTGCTTCCCAGCGTTTCGCATTAATTAATTCCGTGCTGTGTCCCCTTTACGCGGTTAGATTTTCGTTCTCGTGGAAATACTCGCTGGAATCCCGTAAAAGGACACGATCCACCAAGCGGCAACGGGACGGTCCAGACATTCTAAGGTAGCTTCAAGCGGTCTACAAATCAGAAATAAATAGCTCCTCGTTGTACTCGAACGTTTAACGGAGCTTTCAACAAACATAGGAGCGTACGGTCTTCGAGTGTACACTTGCGTGCCATTATTCGAGGCTTCTGGTGACTCCGAGAGAGGAACAGCTATCTCTTCGTGGCGATACGATCTCTTTCGCGTTAGAAGAGGTCCTTCGAGTTGTGCTTCGTGTCAGGAGGAAGTAACATGCTCGACGTATGTACGTATATTTTCAACGTACCACGTGAAAGCAGAACCGTCTCTTGGAACCGCTTGCTCGCCGATCAACGACTTATTCTAATTAACCTCGATTAACGGACGAATTCGTTTCGAATTTTTCTACGGTACGAGTCGTGCGGACTTTATCCTCGTAATCGTGTTCTCAACGTCTCTTATCGAACGAAAGTCTATTAATACGTACAATCGATTAGTATGGGGGTCACCGATGAACCGAACCGTGAATTAAACGCGATCGAACAATCGAAAGAAACAACATCGAAAAGAATCGGAATATTTATCGATAATATGCCAGCAACGCGAAGCAACGCGAAGCAACGCGAAGCAACGAATGAATAGGTTCGATTGAGAGATGGAACGAATCGTATTCTCGACGCTTTTCACGGCTGCACCAAGAACGAACGTATTATGCCGATCTATCTCGATCTCGAGAGAATAAAAAATTTCACGAGATATAGATGCTCGTCGATTTCCTGTTAAATAGAAAGAAATGGAATGTAAGTATGAAGGAGAAAGCAAGGACGGCCGTGTTTCGCATCGCGTTTTAATTATCCACGCTTTTAAAGAGTATTAGTAGAAAGATCGGAGGACTTTGATGGACTTCGACGATTGGTATTGGATAGAAAAGTTAGAAGATCAGTGAAAATTCTTGGCCGTTTATTGACACGATTCGCTCGTTTACACAAATTGTACGGAATATATTACAAGTAGAAAGAGGATGCCAGTTTATACAAGTGGAAATAGAAAATCAAATACTCGGAGCATGTAACGTTTATAAATATGTACAGCGCATTCGCGAATCGCTCGTCTTGCATCGTAGTATCGAAGGTGAAAGAACGAAATCGATATTATTTCACGGTATTAATTCGCTGCGCGTATAAATAATCGGCGCAAAGCTATAGAAGGCGGCAAACAGAAAACGTAGAAAGGTGGTATCTCTCGAATTCGAAAGAAAGAAAATGAATTCGGAACGGAGAAAACGGAAAGAAAAATTGACGATTGACGTAACAATTTGCGGACAGAATCGATACATACGTGCTACAGCGAAAGAACAATTTCCAGGAAAAGGCAATCGTTTCTACTGTTATGGTAGCTCTCGGATTACCAACTGACAGGAGCTACTTTCAAACGTATCTAATACTTTCTATCGGTCGATTACACCGGCGTCGACCGAATGCTCGATCGATTTTATCCGATGCCGATCATCGTGCATTACCGAACTTGACTCCGAGAAAAAAAATAGAGACGGCCATTCTCATCGGGCGCAAAAAGTGGTCGCACGATCGTCCGATCGTCCGATCGGCAATTACGCGAAATGTGCAAATTTCACCGTTATTAAACTTGATTCATAGCGGTTACGTGGTTGGTTACATCACAGACGTCGAGTCTGCCATTTGTCGCGAAGATTGATCTCACCGTGACAGAAACGTATCGTGTTAACCGTCGAAATTGGAGAACCGTTTTACGATAAAGACACAACCCTTTCCGATCGGATTCGACGAGTTCGGTTAATTCTATCGTCGGACAGAGAAAATTGTTCGACCTATCGACCTGTCGGCGATAGAGCACGACGCGTAACGATACGTTCCGTCAACGGAGAATATAGGATGAAAACTGCGAGAAACGCAGAATAAATACATAGTACCTAGAATGCGTGTACCTGGCCAACCTGGCGATTCTAACCCTCTGCTACGTCCCGGTTACATCGATTCCGGTGATCTTGGAAATAGGCGTTAAAATACTTAATTCTTGATCCGAATTCGGCGGTGTCAAAGTATCCGTAGGTGTCCTCGATATTATCCTTACCTGCGCATCCTTGGACGATTCCACGATATTGCTCTCCATTCGTGTGCTCATCGTTTCGACGGAATTGTTAACGGTACACTTTTTGAAATGGGTTCTCATATTGCTGCTCTGCGAAAATCGTAGAGCACAATTTGGACAAGAGTACGGCTTGGTGCCGGTGTGGTAGTTGAGATGAGTCTTGAGATGATGCTTCTTCGTGAACGCTTTCGAACACAGGGTACATTGATACGGTTTCAATCCGGAATGAAGCCTCGTGTGCAACGTCATGTTCGAGCGATCAGCGAAAGCCTTCTGGCAGACTTGACACTGATACGGTCTTTCACCCGAGTGGGTCCTCAAATGCTGTTTCAACAGCATCTTTCTGGAGAAAGCTTTGCCACACTGCTCGCATTGATGCGGTTTCACGCCGGTATGTATCCTCACGTGCATATTGTAAGCGACCCGTTGATTGAAGCTTTTCCCGCATTCGGTGCATCCGTATTCTTTCCGATTACGATGGATCTTCATGTGAGAGCTCAGGTAGCCACGATCGTTGAAGTATTTACCGCATTCTGGACAGGTGGCCGCGAATTCTCTGGTACCCTCGTGAACGCTCCTATGATACTTGTAGTTTCGCAGCTGAGAAAATTGCTTGCCACAATCGGCGCAACGAAACGGCTTCTCTCCCGAGTGCGTTCTGACGTGTACCTGAACGACATTTGAAAAATGCTACGATAAATACCGTATCGATCTGTATTCGATCATTTACCCATATTGAACGGGCGGACCGTTTACCGTGGCTAGCCGTCGTAACGAGCTACATAATAAGGTAAACGATCGGAAACTTTCGAAAAATCGAAGAAAATCGAAATCAATATACCTTCAAGGATGCTCTGGTGACGAAAGTCTTGCCACACTGGTCGCATCGATGATTTTCCTGAATCGTAACGGGTCTACCACCGTGCTGAGAAATATCGTTACCAATGATCGCGTCGTTGTTATTGTTGTCGCTGTTTCTGATCACTCGCTCGGCGACCTTATCGTCGTCGATGCGCGCCTCTTTTCCCGTTTCCGTTGTCGCGAAACGATCGTTCGTATCGTTCGAGTCGATCGTGTCGCACAATCTGCTAACGGGATGAGAAATTTCCGGCTTCTGGACCGGATGCTGTGACACTGATCCGAAATAACTAGTCTTTCGATTATGGTTCGATTCGCGGTTCTCGTTAACGCTCGACGTACACCTCGTCGCGGTCGATGTCGCGTTGTTTTCAAGCTGCAAAAGAGATTCGTTGTTTCTGACCTCGTTACCGATCGACGAAGCGATTCGAGCGCTGGACGACATCGGGATTTCGCCCGAATAAAACTCCTGTTGTTTCGTTCCCGAACTATTATCTTCCAATGTTCGGGTATTATTATTACTGTACACGGTTTCGTGGACGATAGGAACTTCGAGGTCGTAGTAGAGATCGTTAGATGCTGCATTTCTCGGTAACCGTAGATTCAAACTGCCAGAGGTTACTCGCGTCGTTTCCGTTGGACCAAGTTTTTCACCGACTTCCTGCAACGGTAAGATCAATGAATATTATTTATTTTCGTCTGCTTCCTGATCGCCGTTATTTCGTTACGTTACACATTCGAGCAAGATTGTCTTATCGAAGAATCGACGGAGCACCGAATCGTTGCACGACAGTGTGTTAATACACCTTCGCTCTATTTTACGCTGTCTACCACGGTCTACCACCGTGCACGAGCATGCTTTTAACCGTAATTTTCTATAATTGCCGGAGAAAAAAAAGTAGAAAGAAAGTGGTGCAACGAAGCGGTAATTCGATACGAATCGAAGATGTATTGCCAGAACGTTTAATTATTGATCCATATAGTCGTTAGACGTCATTATACTCGTCACGTATATTATCGGCAACTAGTTTGCAATCAGTGTATACATCAGTCTATTTTACGCGTAATTAGTTATCGTTTCCGTGATCGTAAATAGACGCACGGTACATGAATTAATACGAAGTAGAACTTCGATAACGTACAATCGAACCCGTCGTTCACCTGACGATAAAGTAACAAAGTGATTGCAAGATATTTAAAATTATCCTTATCGTTTAATTGGGTAACGAGAAGAGTAACGATTGGCGACTATTAAAACGAACCGGTGCTTCGGAACGACAACAAATCCTCGATTTTTTTCGCGCAATTCGTTACGCGTCGAATATCGCGTGATGGCAAGTATCGCTTCTTGCCGGCAAAATCACGTTAACCTATCGGCGAATCCGATCCGTTAATTGCTCGATCGAGCTTCTCCCACTTGGTCGTGGAAAGGTGCAGTACGATGCAGTCTGGCGAGATAAACGACGAAATGAAAAAAGCGTATAAAAAAAAAAGGGAGAGGAGTCTCGGCATTAAAAAGAACATGCGCCACGTTGCGCAAGGTCGTAAAGCAATCTGGAAAAAATCTGGAGCATATCAGTGCACGTGTCGAAAGAGAAAACGTTCCTCTCCGGATTGCGTGTAATAACATGTAAAACCAAAGTTCGCAGCTGGCGTGCACCAGCTGGTGATGCCGTTTGCCCGCCGTGTTCCGAAATAATCCGGAAAAAGAAAGCTGCATCGAAAAGTACGAAGGACGAAGAGAGATGAAAAAATTCGAGCAACGAAAAAAGAAAGAGACGATGAAAAAGACGGGGAAAACAAGACAACTGCCATGTAACTGATAGTTTCATTAATCAGAATGACATTGGGCTAACCAAGAGGAGGCAGCTGGTCGTGAATGTACATCTTATCACCTGGCACCATCGTATTACGCCGATCCAACTAAAATGAGTGGTTGCAAAAGTGCAGCACGAACGACTCGGGCACTGATTCTTCTGCATATTTTAACGGAAGAAAGCAAAATGAACGGCTGGCGGCCCGGCGTATCAAGAAACGGTCGCGAGGTTCGGCGAGGTTCGGTGCGGCGTGCTTTCATTTGTTGGTGAAAGGTCGATGAAGAATAAAGTGGGTCCTGGTTACCCTGTTCTTCTTCTTGTTTCCTTAAGAAACAACCAGAGGTTCGCCTATATTTCATATGGATAAACGGTTCTGTGTTTCTGCCAACGATAACGATCTATGCGAGAAATTAAACGCAGAATCTAATGAACAGGATACGCACGGTATCGGGAAGCTGGTAAAAAAAAAAAAAGAAACGACAACACCTTTACTCGATCGGACACTGAAACCGTCGAGTCGGTGAACGATATTTAAATATTATGACGGTGAACGGTCCCTCGGCTCCACTTTGTTTCTCGAATCCAGTTTTCTTCGAAACAAAATTTTGCCTCGCGGGGCTGAGGTAAAGCTCCTGCGGCTTACACCGAATATCTCGAAACGTTATGCGGCTGAAAAATCTATTCTCTTAACGATTTCAACCGAAAAAGCCTCGAAGGAGTTCTTAACCGTAGAAGATTCAGGCCACGAAAGCCTGCAGAATCTTAATTTCTGCTCTACTTACATCCGGCATAAACATTCTTTTCTACCGAGAACGCTGATAAGAATCCGAAGGCAAATTAACCTTTCAACGGTGCATTCGGAATATTTCGTAGTCGCTCGGCGCGAGATTGGTCGGACCTCTTTGAACGGTTGTTCCCTCTCGTTCAACGGATCGTGATATCGCCGATACGAGTCAACGAATAGTAAATTCGAAACAGCGACTCGACCGTTGAACAGAAGAGTTTGGTAACTCCGGCGAAGATCCGGCGAACAGCCGGATCGAATTAGACGAAGAAAGTAAAGAAAAAGGATTAGCCTCTGGTTTTGATATCGATCGGAACAAAAACCGTTCGTGATGTTGGCAACGTCTAAGACGCATAAATGGCTCGATCGGTTACGGACTTTCCATAAGTGTTTTATGTTTGAAACGAGGACGATCTCGTGTACTTATAGACGGGTGAACGTTATGCAACGAGCCAAGAGAGATCATCAAAAGCGAGGAGATGGTGAAAAGAAGGGAAGAAAGACAGTCACTCGAGTCCTACGTGCAGTTTCAACGCGTCGAAAGATCACGAACGAGAGAAAAAAATCACTCGAAATAGGTTTTAGCTTTGATTTATACCGAAACGGTCGAGTACGCGTTTAGAAAAACCGAATCGTACAGTAATCTCGCTTTCGATCTTCGAAAATTGGTGTTAATTAACTCGGAAACAAGTTATCCTGTTAATTAAACCACGCTGGAAAAATAATATAAATATTATCTATTTCGCCGCGCAGCCTCGATGGATGCCAATCACTGACATTTTCAAGCTTACGAACGAAGTATTCTGCATTCTGATCGTTCTATTTGAGGATCCGGTGTCACACTGATTCTACAATCTTCCATAAATTTCGTAAAATAATATAGGCTCGGCTCGTACTAATTCACGATTCCTAACGAGTAATTACCTTCGCTAACAAGCCGTATTCGTAAAACTATTAATAACAGGAAACCGATCGGTTAAAACAGTTTTCTCGACTAAACAGTAATATTAATGTTCTACGAATGAACTCCTTCACCTTCGTGCTGGATCTACACTGGCTGTTCCGAGAGAAGAATGTATCAAATTTGAACGTATAGAGCGGAATAAAGGAAAAAGACTAGAAGATTTTCGACGATCGTACGACGAGAGAACAACGTACACGTTTTCTGGCCTAACTCGGAGTTATTTTTTCGATAACGTTGCCTTCGTACGGTCTTGTAGCTTTCCATATGGTGAGAAACCTCGGAGGATGAACACGAAAGATTTCATTCGCGATCAACAGCCATGGTAAACAAGTCACTTTCCGTATGAAAGGATAGCGATTGCTACTGGTAAGATTAGTAACCCGATCCCATGAGATCCGTGTATGAGAAGTGATGTAACAATATGAAGGTACAGAACGAGAATCGGTAATTGTATCTAACCGATAATCGTTCAGACAAATTCATCGAGCCTTGTGCAATTGCAAATTAACCGCGAACATTGGTCGAATCGCGTACGATTGATCGAACGAAATTTTTGTTCGTCGTATCAACCTCGAAATTTGATAAGATCGAGCGAACGCTCGATATGTATATAAATTTATATTAATTAACATAGAGTGTCAGGAATTATGATAGCGGAATAAAAGAATTTGAACGAAATCTATCGGACGAAAAGAACGGAGAGAATCCGATCAACTCGGTTAGACAACACTTACATTAGCATCGTCGGCGCATCGAAGAGGAAGTCCAGGTTGAAGAACGATAGGCTGTAACTTGGGCAAGTGGTAAGGTCTGACGGTCTGTTTCCATGGCGATGCAGTGACACGGTTGGCCACGTGTCTCCTGGGTGATTTCCAAAGCAAACAACCTTCCTGACACGACAAATCTTCGCCGTGATCCGACTTTTCGAAGAATCTGATCCGATCGGGTGAAACGGTGTTCCCGTCCTGACAACGTTCGACTCGGGAACGAATCACAGGAGCCCTCTCTTGCTCCAAGCAACGATCGTACATCGCGAAATCTTTTCCAGGATTCTGATCAGTCTTCGTCCTCGATTCGAACGGTTCTAATTGTCTATCGTAGAAGCTTCTCGAGAAACAGAGTTCCCGTTGACGATGTTCGATAGACGAATCACAGACTCGAAGGTTTTCCGTACGTCCACCGGGCGTCGAGTTGATCCCATCGATGACAGGTACCACGGTTCGATTCGTTTCGCGTTTCTCTAAACGTTCGACGTTCTTCTCGTGTTCGAGATTCGAAAATGGCGGCGGTGGAACGGACCAGAACGTGCTGGAGCAATATTTTCCAACTCCGTATCTCGATTCAACGAAGTTCATCGATTCAGGAAGCGGTCTGATTTCTCTTGCGGTTTCCAAGGACTCGATCGGTGGATACGGTTCCTCTTTGCTCGTAGAATCTCCATCTTGATTTCTCCCAGGACGGTACCAGCCGTCGCAGCATGGATATTGATCGCAGCGCAGGTACTTCGGGTTGATCTTCACGTCTTTGATGTCTTCTTGTTTACAGTCCGCTTGCGAGCAAGTCATCACGACCGGTACAGGAGGCAGTCTGATGCGGAGAGCCTCGGCAGCCCGTAGAAAAGCGTTCAACCGAAGACGAGGTACCGTCGCGCTTCCGGTGTACACGAAACCAAGGATGGCCGCCAGTTCTGGCGCCTCCACCTCGGCTAAAATCACCGTGATCGGCTCGCAGTGCGACGACGTTCTGCTGTGAGCCAACAACACTTCCTGAAAACAGAAACGAAAGAAACGGGTGAGCCAGATTATTTACCGGTATCTGAACAGAAATTTATGGCAGACGCGAATCCACGCGAATGCATAATTCCTATTGACCAACTTTTTTAAGGTCGACCGAGACGAGCGAAGCGTGTCGTTTCTTCCCGGACGATTTAAATTCCACGACAATCCGTGCCTTTTTTACGTTTCTCTGGAAAAGGTCACAGTACCTGACGTCGGTCGGATTCTTTTCATTGTGTGTGTGTGTGTGTGTGTGTGTGTTGTTTTTTTTTTTTCTTTTGTTTCATTAATTTCCGTTGTTACCGTAACCATCCGCGTTACCGCATTCCAAAACTAACGGATCTTGTTACAAGACATAGTTTTTTCTCTATTAAATTATTCGATATCGACTCGATATTTCAAGTTTGTTCAACGAGCTTGAAAGCAAACAAATTTTTTTTTGTAACGAGAAGAATTCATTTAACGCGATAAAATTCCAGTTAACCATAATTTCTGGTACCAACTGGACGTGGCATGCAAACGTGTTTCCTTTTAACGTGACAAGATTGTAGGAATCAAGTTCGAAAATGGTTCAACAGGATTGCAACTCTGTGAACGTCTACGTCCGATGTATAAATAAGACTGGGTAACACGGACGTTATCTGTGATCATAAATCTTCAGGATAGAATCACGCATTTCGAATGATCGCAAAAGTATGGTGTTGTGGCAAAAAAAATAAATAAAAGTAGTATTATGAACGCGAAACTGAAAGACTGCACGTGTCCGTTATCGAATTCAGACTAATATGTACATTATATCTATATTAGACGGTTTTAGGAACGAATAAGCAACTATTTTCAAAAATATGCGATCACAGCTCGGAACAACAAAGTGCAAATGATCGAGAAAACGTTCAAGGCAGTCAACATTAACGGTTTGTCTCGTATAATGAAACTACCTACGAATTGGAGATACATCGACGACAGTCTAACGCAATTTCCTATTGTTATTGCGTTAGCGAGCCATGTTCGAAGAAAACTTGTTAAGGCTCGAAAACGTAAGAAATTGAAAATTCCTGTTATCTCGAGCAGAGAATCGGAAAGCATCGCGATCAGACTATTCGGATGTTAAACGAGGAAGATGGTAAGTTACAAATCTGGTAAGAAAGTCGAGCAAGGAACTAGTTTGTCAGAATTTTCTAGGAAAGTGACGCTACATGGTAGGAAAGAAGGAAATAAACTGGAATTATCCGGGACGCGACGGCTAAAAGGCGTCTGTATTTCGCGAAAAAACAAGCTCCGAAGATAAATCACCCCGTATCAACGACTCTCGTTACGCGTTCCAGCAGGCGTGTTATTATTACGCTAATTTTCTATCGAGATACAACCACGAACGCGCGCGCGCGCGCTAAACTAAACTAATGACCCTCATTACCGATCCGTTTGCAAGATTTTCTTCTGGGTACCGCGTTGACACGATGAAGGGACAAGCCGACAAAGAGAAAGGCTGCGAATCAATTTCTTTTCCCATCGTGTCTTACCATTTTTAAATAAATACGCTTCTTAAGTTTCTTACGTTTCCTAACTTTATTCGATTGATTCGATTCTTACTTGAAACTTTTATTCGACGATGTTCGAAAGTATGTATATCGCGTTTACCTCGAATATATTCCCTTCTCAATTATATAACCCGTTAACCTAATTTGTGATTACACGGTCAGATTTCTTCGTTTTCCGGCTCTTTTTTTCGACGATGCACGGCCTCTCGTACGATTTCTGATTATTTACACGCGACGCTGTTAGATCGTTAGACGGTCACCGTTATCGGACACGATAATGAATAAAAAGGACCAATCGACAATCGTGCTTGTACACCTTACGCACGACACTGTTCTACTTATTAGATTATACTCGATCCTTCCGATTTGTTCGTTCTATTCGAAAGGATAGCTTGTAAAGTTAGCCTTTTTTCTCTTTGTCCGTACAGATTGCTTTATTTTGCGCGCGATCGCGCGATGCAGCTCGATACGCAGTTTAATTAGATGCAGAGGTTCGCGTGATTAATTTAATCGCAACGTTATCTAAATGACAAGAATTTTTCAGTCACGATAGACGGTATTAGGGATAATTCGTAATTTCTGATACGGTATCCTATCACCGTAAGCTTAAACGTTAGTTTGTTGCCCGTGTTAACGCGCTACGACTGAAAGATACTGAATCGATGCAATGACACCGTTCGGTACAGCAACTGCAAAACGTCCAAACCGATCGGTATTAAGTGTTGTTTCGCTGTACTTTCGCGTCATCGAATCATTGCGTTACGCGCAACGATCTAATAGAATATGAAAGACGATCGAGAACGAGAAGAAAAAGTGTTTCTTCCAGTTTCTTTTTTAGCCACGAGCGACAAGAACATCTTGAAATCAACTCGTTTTCTACTTGGAACGTATTCGAAGTAGCTCGAAGCGACGATACGCGGAATGATACTTGTAAAAGTATACGATTACCACTTAAGATGTCCCGTTCGAATAAAGATTTCGTGAAATGGAGATATAAATGGCGATAACTGAAAAAAGCTAGTAGGCGGAGTCGTCGAGGACACGTTGAGTTCAATTCGATTGCTCGCAAATCTATAGAGATCGGTCGTCACTCGAAATCAAGAACACGTTAACTAAGCGATTACCAGGATAAGAGTACACACCTTGTCGGCAACGTTTGATGTTTAACCACCTGTATAGCATCTACTTTTTTCGACGCGATAGAATTACGTAAATCATTGCTTGCATATAACTCTTTGCTTTGTCTAATTTTTATTTTCGGACTGTATCGGAAACGATACAAGACTGTAAGATAATTCTTCTTCGCTGTAAGTAAGTTATTTTTTTTTTTTTTTTCTTATTTTTATTCCTTTTTTCGTGATTGAGAAGAGTTAGTCTAGCAGAAAACGATAAAGCGAAAAGAATCAGGATTTATGAGAATTCTTATCCGAGATTTCCATTTTATTGCCGAATATTAACGAAAGGATTTCACCGATCGTGTAAGTGTCTTGGTGCTGCGTTTCAAGGGAATTAAACTACATTTACAAATTAAATATTACATTTTATATGGAAGCAATTGACCTAAAAATCTGTGCTTAATATTTCTCGCATGTAGGACAACATCCTGTGACATTAACATATTCTTGAATCGATTAGAATATTCATATAAAATGCTGAAACACTGCAATAAACTGTCGGGAATTCAAATTTAATTTCCAATTAAACATCGAATCGTCTTTTCATTTTGTTCGCGAGCAAACGAAGAGTTAGAAATTTTCTTCGTGCCATGGACATATAATCGCTGAAAATAAATCATTGCATCCGTATCTTTTAGCTTTTAAGTGTGGTGACTCGAGATCTACAATTTATATCATTAATATTCATAAAACGACACTGCTACAAGTGTATGATTTTTTTGTTTTCTTTCTTTAATGCAATACTTATAATCGATCCACGACATGTCTTACGGTTTAAGCTGTTAAACGTAAGGCAGTAAAAAACATCGTATCAATTTCCGTTAATTACACGAGACGTTAACGGGCCATTCGATCCAACCGCTTGACTTTCGTTTCAAATTCAATAGTAAAAGCGAAGCTAATCCTCGAACATTTTTCAACGTTATCTTTTTCAACGATCAAGCGATTCATTACCAATCTCATCTCTCGCGAATGTTTTATTCGTTGAATCACTCATTCAGAAGACACGTTCTGTCGGCCGAGTTTTATCGATTTAACACGTGTTCGACAAATTGTTATCTTTTCCTAACGGTAAACAAAACGAACACGAGTCGATTCGAAAGATTTGAAAGATTTTCGAAAAAAAAATATTTGATTAAGATATATAAATGCTTCGCCGTTTATAGGTACGTATATCGGCCGGATATTGTACATACATATTATGTATGTACGTATGTCCGTGACGCCTCGTCCTTGTTCGACAATCAAAACGAAAGAAAAAAGAAAGAACAGCAGAAATTGATTTATGTATGCAAAATCAATTTGTACGATTTTGATCGTTCGTAAAAGAGTAGCAGAAAAAATGCGTTATTCGTTTGACCTTCGAATCGATTATAAGCATATACATAATTAGAAGCTCATTTTTAGCAAGTTCGAACAAGGTTTCATTTTTTATCGATATCTCAACGTAGCGAACGTTTGAAGAAAGATTATTATCGCACGAAAAGTTGAATAAAATGAATCGTTATGCGCTCCAATTAATTTATACGCGAAGAAAAAGAACGATAATAAGGTATCTATTAGAAGAAGCGAATGAGACGATAATTTGACAGTTTTAACTGGTTGAACTGTTAAAAGTATTATTAAGAGTACGAGGTAAACGGTGATTTCGATGCACGTACAAGAAACGAATTATGAAGAGAGGAGCAGAGTGTGCGCGTGTTCGCGCGGGTGCGTATACTACATATATGTATAATTGTAAGTTGTAATATCTCGCACGTGCAAGAAAGAAATATGTATACATACTGTGTATAACACGCACCATTATTATTTGCGAAGCAAAAAAATGAACGCACGTGCCTGCATGTAGCTAAGCAGCTTATGACAATGGGTTCGTTAAAGAAGCTTCGCGAGAGACGACACGGTGTACTATCCCTGGGAATATAGCGAATCAACTGCCATATAAAATAGCTGCGTGCAAGTATTTTAATGGTTTGTAAACCGCTATCAGGAAGATCAAAACGCGACGTTTAGCATGCATCAACTCGCATAACGCATATAGTGCGTCCTACGTGCTAGATGTTAGCGTGGTAACCCTTTACGAGAGACCGAAACGATAAATGAAATCATTAAGGTGCACTGACCCCCTCTGTATCAGAGACGAATTATCAAAGAAACGCGTACATTCCTGTACACCCAGAACATTTTCTCCTATCTACCGAATCTTTCCTTAACGTTTCATTTCGGGACGTTTCACCGTTTCAGATATCGTTTCGATATGATTTCGATATGATTCGAAATGATTGATGCGCACAGATATTTATCAAAATTACCATGCTCCTCGTCGATCATTTTGAAAGAAAAACTACCGCCGTTCGTAAAGTGTCGAATCAGGAAGCTCGACATTGAACAGTACCGTATAGAGATACGCGAGAAATAGAAAAGCATCTGTTAGATGTAAAACGAAATGTTTAGTTATCTAATGCAACGAACAACGTAATAGGACAACACCGGCAATCGAACGAGCGACAAAAATGGTAGTAGAGAAAAACCTAGACCGTAAATAGTACTCATTATCGACTGGTTAAACGCGAAACACAAAATCGGGTTATATCTCGACAACGACATTTGTTGTCGGTAATCGAGCGCCACGAACAACGGTTCGGCAGAGAAGAAAAATAATGTAGATAAAGAAGTTGTACGCGTGTACATGAAACCTTTCACAGAGAGATTTGCAAGGTGTAATTTTTAAGGCTCGTTCTCCGCGTTTAGCGGCGAGCGATCGAACCGAAAACGATTACCAGAAAATTGCACCTCGTCGGGAAAGAAAACGCGATACACGGACGTGGAGGTTGGAATTATGCAACGAGTATAAAGAGATTAGAGGTCGACGAAACACGATTCGTGGAAAAGGAAAAGAAAGATAGAAATTAAACGATTCCCTTAATGCTACAGAACGATGATCGTTGTCGTTCACTCGCAAACATAGCGAATAGTCTTATAAATGCTTATAAATACTTATGTTACGTTAGTCTGCATACAATTTTTTAAATAACCGGATAGTATTAAATCATATATTATCACGTTATACGAATGCTCGAGCATTATCATCGTTCATTAATCACGCAGAAACATATTATTTATACGCGTTAACGATCAAGTCAGTTCCGCGATACTGGTACGATTCGATGAAATACGATGTTCAAACATCGATTAATTAATTAGTTTTATTTCCCTGATAAGCGTATACAGAAGTTGGCCGACGTTCGTTGTAACTTCGAATTAACGCGTGCTTAGATAAATAGCATCTTTCGATTTCCTTCGATCCCCTCAAGTAACACGTCCGTTGGGTATCTTGTCGGATGAACCGTACCCTATCGTTCGAACGATGATTAACCGCATCCTAAGAAACGAAACATCGTTTCTACAATATGTATAGCGATGATACAGTTTTTCTCGGTCGTTTTCGTTTCGTAAATGGAATCGGTAAAGAAAATATATGAAAAGCTTACTTGCAAATAAGGGCTGGCAGCTGAAAGAACCAAACGATGAGCCAAGAATCTTTGGCCACCCGGACAACAGAGAGCAACGTCGGCGAATCTTTGGGACAGCATCGCCTCCTTAAGGAATTCCCCAACGTCCGGTGTCTTTCCAGCTACGCGAATCACTTCTCCCATCATGCTCCAATTCGTATACGATTAACGCACTACTCACAATCGGCCGTCATAAAGGAGAAGAAAAATAATTGAAAATTCCTTTCGAACGGTTCAGCACGCAGGTTTACTTTTTATCCGTGTCCGTGGAGGTTCGCTTATATCGTTTAAAGAAATTTTCAACTCTGTTTAGTTGGCACTCGTTGCACTTGGTCACACTAATTTTCATAACGCGTCGATGTCTCTCCGTACGTACGTCTTACGAACAGAAATGAATTATCTGCGAAACAATCCCAATATCGATGTCCTATACATCCAGCGCTATAAGAGGAACAGAAAGAAATTGTCAAATAAGAATTCTAATGACTAATCATCGAACCTTCGAACAAAGAAGACAAATATTTTGCAATTTCAGAGACATTTAACAATTAGGTATTTCGTTCGAGTGAAATGTAGACGCACCTTCAGATGTACCTTCACGTATTTCTAGGCGATTTTATTACGATTTACTGAACCAGCGGTTTACAGCGGTTTGCAGCGGCTATTGCCATTGTACTGTGAAATTACTTTGTGGCCAAGTAATTGATACCGTATAAGATAACACTCCGATCAAAACAAGCATCACGTAAAACGTGCTATCATACGCATGGTTGAACAAAGTTATTCCTCTTTGGTTTACCATTTTAATAAACGTCGATCCTACGATTGGATAAATAGGAAGATTCCTCGCAAAATAACCGATAAACTTGTATAAAGTCGGAGTTAACGAGTGCAGGTTCTTAACATCTATGTATATAAACTATCACTTACAATTTCGAGTAACTAACTTTGCTTATAACGCGATTATTTCAAACTCTCGAACATTTCTCGCTGTTTTTTCAATATTACGTAATGTTTTGTTACGCGTTCGCCCGCCACGAGATTCAAACGAGAAAGCTCATCTTCTGACGGATGTATCCGTCCGTTTTGTCGTCTTATGCACTTCATTTCGATGTAAAAAAAAAAAAACACTTTACACGTTATCTCGTACTGTATTTTATGAGCCACTTCATTATGAACCATTTGACATCTTCGCACAAATATTTGAGTGTATAGGCATTTAAAAGTACATATTTCATTCTTCGCGACCATCTTTCGTGTAATTCAATGTACCAACAATCTAGTAGCAACTTATACACGGTGTCGAACTAAAGCTTTTAAATTCGAGCAGAAGTCATATTATCACGTACCTACGTATCGACGAGATTATCAAATATTTTCTACCATTCTCGATCTCGCGATAAATCACTCTTCCGTGGAACATTCACTTTCTTTCGCCTCGATAGAAATGTCATATTTTCCGACTCATCTAACCTCTTTACACGAAACTCTTGTTCCTGTTCGATAACCACAAATTGTGTGATCGCAACGTCATCTGTCATAGCTCGATTTATCATGTTCATTATCTTCTTATCATCCGTTGTAGAAGTCATAATAATCCGATCGCATGAAACCTCGAACGAAATACCTAATGGTGTCCATCAATGATATCGGTAGTCAGATCAAAATCTGCTTCTAAAGATTTCGAAAATCTAATTCAGTCTAATCATGTATATATGTATATATATATATATATATATCATGTATATATATGTATATGTATATATATATACATATATATGTATATGTATATATATATATATATACATATATATATAGAAAAAAATGTCGATGCGATGATCGAACTAACCGTGAAAAACGCGCGTGTCTCGATCGATTCGATAGTGTCCGTGTTGAAATGAATATAATTATCCGACATCGTAAGCAACGTGAAATAGTGTAACGAGAACTCGACCGAGAACTCGCGGAATTTCGTGGTTCCCGATGCTTACGAGGTGCCCGTCGCTGAACAACTCAGCAGGGCGACTGCCACCTGAAATGCTCAGGTGAGCAGAGACCACCTCTGCTCCTTGCAGTCTCTCAACGGAGAGAGAACTTGAAAGAACTCCTCCCATATCGGTGCTTTACTCCCTCCTTGAACACTTACATTTCCCATCCTGACACACGATTCACCCGACCGTCGCTCGCTCGAACAATCGAACCTAAGATAATTGGAGAAAAAACTGGCGATACCATTTATATCGAAACGTTTCCGTAGAGGATGCGCTACCCGATACTACAAACATCATGATCATAATCGTGATCGCAATAGATTTATCGCGAAAGTATTTGGACAAAGTATCGTAATAAAGGATTAGAATTCGATCGGAGATATCGAATGGTCGGATACATTTTGACAACTATGTTTAAGATAACTGGTCGAATACGTACAGCGAGAACATCCCAGATTTGTTTGAGGAGCCCGCAAACTCTAGGTACGGTACTGCGATAATCAAATTGTTGCAAACTCCGTGTCAGTTTTATCGGTAAAAGCTTTATTCTTTCATATTGAAGACTAGCGTATTTATTTAGCTTCCGACGTTGAACGAGCATCGATAAACTTAACGGGCAAATTAAGTTCGTGATTCTCGGCTCGTAACGAGAAATACATAGAAAGACTGATCTGAAGTGAAAGCGACACTGTCATGCTTCGCTACTCGCGTTTGTTTTAAAGAGTACCTTATCAGGCTCGTGATAATCGAGCGGGCTAAACGACATCCAGCTTGAGAAAAAATCCTCGAATTCGTAGCAAAATTCTCGCATGTTTCGAATATCAGCGATCCTATATCATTTTTCCTTGGAGAAATAAATGTTTTTACGCGATAAGGGTAAAAAATTAGCGTTTAATTAGGAAAAATATCTCGTGAAACGTATCGAGACAGCAAGTTTTTAATTGTTATTGAGCGTTATAACGCTCCACTTTGTAAAACGCGATAATCTGAGCGTAAATCGTGCAGAAGGTTTGTGGGCCACATTTAACTGGTTCTGGCACGTGGTCGATGCTAAATCCATTAACACCGAACGAGTACGTTTTCTAGATTGATTATCAAGTAAACACAAGATGGTGTCGGTTCCCGTTTTATCAACACATTAGTTTTGCAGATTGGTGTTCGCATCGATCTGTCAAAATTTTCTTCTACCTACGTTTCCTTATACTGTTATTTCGCTTATAATTTACGATAATTCTAACTATTAATACTACAAAAGTTGTTTACGTTGTAAATTACCAATTTCATTCTACGATGCATCGATTTGAACAATGACAGTGGTGATCTGAAATTTATATTTTCCTATCTTCTTTACCGATTCGTCAGTTCGTCGCCCTAACAGATTATCCCCCTGACATTCGATTGTTTAACGTAATCGTTTTTTTTTTTAATGGCTCTGCGCGTTTCGTTTCCGCGAATATAGATTGCTTTAGTCGTTGTTAATTTACGAAAAATTCGAGAAAAACGTTTAGAAAATTTGAACCTGACCGTAACAATAGGCTAACCCGCAATTATGACAACGCTTACGGACGTAAAGATAAAATCATGGACAGCCGCGGTTCCTTGTAAACTTTCAGACAACATCGTTTCTTCTCAATTTTCGTCGCAGAAAGTATTCGTACCCTCTTACGAAAAGTACGTTGTAAATTTTCAACGCGATTCAACGAATTCCTTTCGCTAAAATTTAGTCTCTCTAAAATTTTATAGAGAGAAACGTCCTTGTATAGAGCAGTTATTGACTAATGAATATCAACGAATATGGTGGCAAGAAAAAGAAGCGTGGGACAAACGACACGCGAGTAAAAAGACATCTACCAAAAAATTACTGCAACATAAAGTAAGAGATGAGATTATTGATATTTTCGTGGTTCGTTCGTCTAATTATTTCTTGTCGAAAAGATAATTAAAAAGAAACCAACAACGGTACCTATAGAGAAACCAAAATTGATCAAAAAGACAAGGAAACGGAAAGAAGTAACAGCGGTGAGGCTAAACGGGAAAACTACGGAAGAGAAGCAAGGTAAGGATGAAAATTCTTCGTAAGCTTCGATATATATCAAATTAATAAATAATCTATATCTCGGTGTTAATTTGATTAGAGGAAAGAGAAGTTCTTGAACAAAAAGCAGAGAAAACTCAGGGCAAAGAACTTGTTCCCAACAAGGCAAAGTAACGATGGACAAGCGATAAGAAAATTAATAGGAAGTTTCGTGTTATCGACGCAAACTATGAACTCAAAGAGAATCTATAGCAACGATACAAGACCAAACTATCCAAACTAATTGCTGATTATTCAAACTCTTCTGTCCTTTGCATACATATAGCGAAATTCGACAAATAAACAAAAACAACTGTCGCTAATGGTTTTCAATGAAATTGTAAAGAAAAAAACTTGTCGATTAGATTACAAATGCGCGGTGATTCGAATAGACGAAGAATAGATGGCGCTTTTTACCGGAAATGCGTGCAAGAAGCACTTGCACAAGTAGAAGAGTAATTTTCCCTTTTCCTCTCTGTAATCCCCTTTACAGGAATTAATGTGTTTCGATAGGATATTTTATCACGTAGCTGATACTTTTTAAATATTTATGTATACATATGTAGATGTAAACGTAGCGACGCTAACATTATGAACAATGCTTATATGTACTTGTAACAGAAACACAGAATGGCTGAAAGTTATTACCTTGCTATGTAAACGTTTCTGTTATTTTCAGGACATTTTCGGCAATTCTAAAGGGTTTCTTTTTTTTTTTAACAATATTACTTACCAGTCTGTTGTAGTGTGATAAAATTACGTGTGGCGAACACTACGTGTGTATGCGATTGCAGTTTGTCGAAAGACGAAAGTGGAAAATGCTGATGCAACGTGCAGCGATAGTTGAGTTTGATTTCCCACATGTGGAATGAATTTTTAAAAGGGAAAAGAATGTCGTCACGTGTTTTGCACGCTGATTCAATGTTCCACAATAATCATAATTATTTATTAATTGTTATAACCAACAATTGAATGAGCCTTGATATACATAGTTTTACTATTAACGCGCTAATTTTTCTTTTCTTTTCTTATTGTGTATTACAAAACGAATACTTTTTTCCATTCAGAATAATAATCGGTGAAGAGTCGATTATTGATATTTGCCAATTTGTACTTTTTCTCCTTCTTTCTTTATGCCTACCGATGAAATATCCGAATATATTTATATCGAACAAAACGAAACGATCAATAGTTATTGCATCATAACCGATTCGCTCGTAAAGATGTTTTTGATCTCGAAAAATATTGGTTAATAGCAGCGGTAAAAGATACCCACAAATATACCATATAAAAATTAATAAAACGCATCGTCATCCTACATTTATTTCATAGAATCGAACGCAGCGAAGCAGTTAATCGTAGGTTAAGAGATTATATTCAATCGCAGTTTACAACTCTATTTAAATGTTGCGAATCTATCTTTAGTCGTGTTCCGGTATGAAAAAGTCTACAACTACGTATAACTTCATTCGATATCCTTCGAATATAATATTACATTCGTGCTAGCCCATATTCCATTTCTACTATTTCGTTGCAAAACTACCTAGGTGTTTCGTTACGTTACCCTATCGCATTAAATAACATCTATCGACAATTGTTTCCTATAAATTCTTTGAAATAGTGAATGAAGAGAAAACGAAGTAATTCATCTACATATATATTCCTTTATAAATTAATTCATTTTTTAATAAGGTACATTCTACATATGTATAGGTATTTTTCATCTTGTTCAGACTATATTATATCTGAAGGAAATTCATTGAAACACCAAAGCCTATATTTCGAATATTTTATAAGTTTCATTCAAATTATCAACGTACTTTATCTTTATCTGTTCTTTTATGAAACACCCTCTCTAATTACAATAATTCTGCTTGAATATTTCAACTATATATTTACTACCAAACTTTCGCGTTCACTGTGAAAACTATAATTACAAGTAAATTATGAATTTAAATTTATTGCGTCGAAGTAATGAATATGATTATATGCTGAGCACAAGAAATTCGAATACTTCGTTATAGTTCGTAGAGGAAAAAATGTAACAATTTCCTGTCAAATTTAAAACATCTTTGATTACGGTAGTACCGACGATGACACAGAATCTTCGTTACAGTGCTGCCGCCCAACTGCAGAAACTCGTATAACTCATCGACTCCATTTTAACTCGTCGAATCTGGTTTAGTCGTAACGTCTGACGCGTTAAAATAGTTGAATCGAATAGCTCATTAGCTCGAAATACCTTTCAAAAAACACTTTCGCTTGAACTAATTCGTGGTAATGCAAAAGTGTTTACGCCAGTGAAACATAAAAGTGTTAAATTGTTTAAGCAATTCTGATTTTTTCCTCGGTATGTCAGAAGGCGAGGCTACAGCGTCGCAGAAGAAACAGCAGCCATTTCAGCAACAGCCGCAACTTGGAGTAGGCTCAATGGCGAACATGGCATGGCAATATCCCTCGCCAAACAATATTCACAGCATGTTTCCTTCATATTCAGGGTAATTTATTTGATATTTCAGCTTGAAATTAATGCACGACGAAAGTGATCAATTGTTACGTTATGAATAAAAGAATCGTGCATCGGTACGGACAAGAACATAATTATCTACGATTTTTTAGAATCGGGACCTAACTCAAACGTTCTAACGTTTGATTTTGCATAAACGCAGACGTTGAATACGATCAAAATTAAAGAGTAGAAAATATATGCGTAATTTAATGTATATCGATGTGTCGATAAAGTATGTTGGCCTAATTTTAGATTAATGCACCTAGTATAAATATCTTCGAACAAATCTATACATGAAGTATTCCAACATTGAACAGTTAAATAATTTATTATGTTTTCTTATAGACAATTATATGGAGCAGGATATCAGGGTGTACCTCATCAAGGACAAACATTTAGTTACTACCATGTAATGATGCCTGGATATGGACAACCTTTTAATCAACAGCAGATGCAACAGCAGCAACATCAACAGCAACAACAGCAGCAGCAGCAACAACAACAACAACAACAACAGCAACAGCAGCAACAGGGCAATAATCAAGGGAAACAGCTACATCAACAGCCACCTGTACCTGGAACACCTATGTCTTTGGACGACGATTCGGATCTTCCTCCTTTACCTCCTGGTCCTCCGCCGTCTGTGCAAACATCTCAACAGCATAACGCTCAAGTTCAGTCGTCGATACAAACTCATCCAGGATACATGTACAATTCATTTCCGTATGGTTCTTGGAATGGAATGCATGGCGATATGTCTCGTAAGTTTGGCCCTTGTTTGTATCAGTCATTTAATATCTTTTTTATAATATATGCATTGATATATACCATTATTTTTTTTCAGAATACACTAATCAGATTCGTTTCAATGTACAAAACAAAAAAAATGGCTTAACATTTTCTCCGTCCGGTAATAGTGGAGCTGCAAAGAAAAAACGTAAGAGGAATAAAAATTTAGCAGCCCAGTTCAACAATAGCTTTCAGGCAAATAGTCCAACAACAAATTTTGTACCTGCTTCCAATTTGAAGACAGAATTACCACCCTTACCCCTCGCGCAGCGTGAAGTAGCAGCTCCTCCTCCACCAACCGAAGAATCCCCCACCCCTACTACACCTGTTATTACGAGCGCTAACACAGCTCCTAGTGCTGGTTCTCCAGCGGTAGGTACTACTTCTGTCGTGACAATTCCTAGCCCGGTTGTAGAATGGCCCGACAGTTTGAAGAATTACGTGAACAGATGTTATGAAAAATGTAAAACAGCTGTTGACAAGGATCAAGTTGAAATTATATTAAAAGGAAAAATTACCCGCGCTGCGAACGATGGCTCGCTTTGGGTGAAGGATTGGGACCAAGAACCTTTGCCTAGTATTCACAGCGAACGTATGACCATGACGATAAAGCCTCAAAAGCCGACGTTAAAATTGAGTAATTTAGCGAATCCGCTGTTGAATACGCAGGGAGGCTTGCGCAAGCCAGGTCTCTCTACTTCTCTCGGGGCTCGGCATGGTGCGCGTCTCTCTGTGAATCACAAACGGTCGAGGTCGAGGTCTAGGACTAGATCAAGATCGAAGTCGAGGTCGAGAACGAGGTCGAGGTCGAGGTCGAAGTCGAGGTCACGTTCAAATACACGTAGCCCACCGTCACGAAAATACAGACGTAGTACATCGTCGTCGTCCAACGTTAGTGATCGGGAACACGATTATAAATCGATAAAAACGAAAAAATCCGCTAAAAATAAACAGAGTCACAGCAGCAAGAAATCAAAGAAGACTAAACAGATGAAATCACATTTCTATTCAGAGTTTGGTTTAGCTACAGGCAACGCCGAGGAATTAGGATCCAAGGAGAAATTACAACAACGTGCTGCAAGATTTAACGATAGCATTTCTAGGACTGTCAGCAATGGTGTTAAAGATGATTCTACCACAGATTTTGATTTCACCGGACTCCATATCGTAGGAATCTGTAAGGACATTGAAAAACCGTATTTGCGATTAACATCGGTAAGATTTTATTTCCTTATTTTATTCATAAATAATTAAGTTCATTTCGGTTTAATATTGAAGTATATATTTACTTATTACAGGCTCCAGCTCCCTCCGCTGTTCGACCGGTAAGTGTACTCCAAAATTCTTTGGCACATGTCAAGAAGCGCTGGGTGGCTGATCAAGACTATAGATATGCTTGTGATCAACTTAAATCCATTCGTCAAGATCTTACCGTCCAAGGTATACGAGATGCATTTACAGTCCATGTGTATGAAACGCACGCCCGCGTAGCTCTAGAAAAAGGCGATCATGAAGAATTCAACCAGTGTCAGACACAATTAAGGATGCTGTACCAAGATGTCGGGGGAGAAAACCGATGTGAATTCGTCGCGTATCGGATATTGTATTATATCTTTACCAAGAACAGTCAAGGTATTCAACTAGTTTGTTGCATTTACCAATTTCATGGAAAACAATTCAATTAAAACAGAATTATGCAAAGAACTTAATATTTGTATTACAGATCTAACAACTATTTTAGCGGCTTTGTCGGAAGAAGACAAACACGACGAGTGCATAAAACATGCATTAAAAGTACGTTCGGCTTGGTGGCAGGGTAATTTCCATGCTTTTTTCAAGTTATACACTTCTGCTCCAAGGATGGCAGCCTTCCTAATGGATTGGTTTGTTGCGAGGGAACGCAAGAATGCCTTGAAATGCATGATCAAGTCGTACGTACTAGATTCTTTAGTAATCATTATTCGTTTATATTTTTTTAAATATTTTCAAATTGTATTTAAGATGAAAAATATCGATACCATCGATGATAAACGGTATTTTCTTTCGCAGATTAAGCATAATTTCTTTCTAGCCTGACATGTATAAAAACAAAAATACGAAGAATTAAGCGATGCATTACGATTATAAAATTATAATGGATCTTTAAGTATATTTCCATAAAATATGTATGGAAATATATTTAAGTATCTCCTTAGACTAGAATCTATTTAATAACGAATTTCCTTAGTAAAGGAACATTATTTTACAGGAAAGAGTACATTGTACCGAGAAGAAGGTGGACGATTGTAAATAATTTTTTTTTAAACAATTATAATCATGGTTGGTTTTTTTATAGGATTTTGTAGCTGAAAATAACTAGTTTTAAAGATACTAATTATTTTTTTAAAAATATGTATTTGTTACATAATTATCTAACGATATATTTCTTCTACTGTTTAGCTACCGGCAAAATTTGGCGGTTGATTTCGTCGTAGCAGAATTGGCCTTTGAATCTTTGGACAAGTTTTATGAATTTGTCAATGAATTTGGGTTGGTTTATGCTGATCCAGAACAACATCTTATCGACTGCAAGACAAGCAGTGGTTCTATAGGTGCTTGGTAAAGCAACAGCACTCTTCTTTTGTGGAAGATGTCGTTAAAAACAAACCAAATGCATTTGTGCATATTTGTAAGCACACACTCTTGTGCTGAATTTGTATATGCATATGTTCCTGATATATGCGTATGTCCCTGTACAAACATACGCATATGCATGTGCATATATCATAGTACACGTTGACCTGTTACGATACAATTCTTCTTACTGTCCCCTAATATTGCCCGTTCTTCGTTGCTCGACGATAACCAGTCGGACAACAATTTGTAAATGAAAATTTTCCCTGCGATAATTTGTATGTATGTATATGTATATATTTATGTATATATATATATATATATATATATATATTTATTTATTGTGTCTCGATCTTAGCCCACAGTACATAATCACGATGCGAAAACTCTTCTATGAGGCTGATAAATACTATACAAAACAATAGGATGATTATTTTAATCGTCCACTACTACCTCAATAAAACACTCGGTATGAAGCCGAGAAATCTCGTGGTAAATCGCGGGAAAAGAAAAGGAGAAAAGGGAATGATAAATTATCTTCAGGAAAATTTCGTTTGGTCGGATTTCGAATTCTTCGACCACAACCAGTTTCCCTTTTTCGTTGACCTCGTTACATATTTTTGCTGCCACATTTGATGACTATAAACATCTTTTCAAACCGTATTCTCAAAGGATCCGAAGTTTCTTAACTATTCGCCAGTGCTTTCGCCCAACAAGGATACCATTTTTATTGCTATTTCGTGGGAAGAAGCTTCAAAATTTCGTACAGTGGACTTGAAATCTTACCTCACCGTGTATCGCAGAATTCGGTGATTCTCATTCAACCGGACGCGGAAAATTGGAATTGATTCAAGAATATATGTACAGAAGAGCACAATATTGAACATAAAAATCAACATCAAGGATCGAGGGTTTTCTCAAAAGATTAAAGAATGTTGCGGGCGTAAAGGAAAGAAGTTGAGACGCAGGACATCGTGTCGGTACAGGAAGAAACGAAACAAGTATTATTTCTTTTTTAAATTCACAACTAGAAGTCTCCTACACTGGTCAAGTATTCGAACGTAGCATCAACAAGCATGAACTTTTTAAACAGAACACATATATTGGTATTAAATGCCATTCGCGTGTGATGAGTGATTCTTTTTATCTTTTTAAGTGTTTACCGCGGGACAATAATTTTTTTCTTCGTATATAGTTTGTTCACCAATTCTCGAGTGTTGAGAATTTTGTCTTTACTTACGATGTTGAGACAAAATAATAGTGGAAAGAAGAAAGGACGTACGTTTCATTGTATGATTATATTCGGACACGGTGTTGTGCATAATAAATTATTTAATTTTTGGATATTATATTACTCTTTTTGTATTGTAAAAAACCTAATGAATTTTCAAAGCATTTAAATCATAATTTTGTTACTGATAAACGCACGGAATTTTATCGTATATTCTGCGTTTAACCTAAAGAAGTATTTAATGTCGTTAATCGTAAAAATTAATATAACTACTTACATTCAACAATTTCTGTATCATTTTCGTTATAGGTTAACAGTCAGACATGAATTTATGAGTGCTTACAATGCATGTTTTTTTTCTTTCGATATTATTGTTAAGAATAATACTACTTCCAAATTTTAATTACAAAGTTATGCGAACATTCGCTATAAATATTTGATTTTTATCGTAACAAATTTGAAATACAAGATAATATATTGTAAGAAGCAACGGTTTTAATTTAACTTTCTTCTGCATAACGAAACTTCTAGAAAGAAAACATATCGATGTTACGCGTTGGTATGTAACTTATTTATTGTAATGAAAATTAATTGAATTGTGTGAATTTTATGCAGCGGAGGAGTAAAAGGTACAACTACCTAACGGAGCTCAAGCAAATATTTAAATAATTGTTTCGTTAAAAGAATGATTAAATACCTCAAGAATTATTATCATCATCACCATCATTATTATTATTATTATCAATAGTAGTAGTATTAATAGTCGAGTAACATTTTTTCTTGAAATATATGCATAATTCATAGATGTTCAGATTGTGATTTTTTGAAAGATCCTTTTCAAGTTACTTCATTCGTCTTTCACGTATAAGTTGCAAATAATACTGTGCGATACTACATTAGAAATACTTCTTTTTCTTTTATATTATTCCAAGATTATACACATATGCGTGTATAGACTAACAATTAGTGCGTCATGAAATGCACATGGTCATTTCAGACGTTGTTACAAAACTATAAAAATTCGTTTTAAAGAAATTCAATATAATAAATAACAATAAAATTAAATATTATCGTTAACAATAATCGTTATTCGATGAGGTAATTAACACAATAGAATTTTTTATTTATTACTTCGAACATTAAATGTTGCGAGGTAAAACATACATTTGCTAAAATTTGTCGAACTTTCGCGTGTATCAATGATTATTGGGGAACGATCGTGTAAAAGATTTCAAAGATTAATTCTTACATCGCCATGTTACGAGTTTTATAGTGCGTAATGATTTTAAGTTTTACGACATTTCTAATTATTCAAACTGTATTGATAAGAACTATATATGTCACTAACATCTTTTAAATAATACATATGTATCTGTAAAATAATTGCTATTCTATAAAATTTAAAAAATAGAATAAACTATAGAGACAGTAAACGACAAAATGCGATGATATAACCCAATCTCGAAAATGTAAAAACGAAACGTATGAAGTTCAAAAGATGATTAACATATATAATTCTTAACACGTATATCGTTAACCGGTTTGAGACAGTTATTACTTACATATTACTCAAATAAAAAATGTTAATAATGAAAAGTAGTTTCATAAAAAGAATTCAAGTGACTGATGACGTTGTTTGTACGGCAATTTATACGGACAAGGACACGAAACTGTTATATTGAGTGATGTTGCGTTTCAGAATATCTGCGCAAGGACCTAAAACTCGTTCAAATCTTGCTCTATCGAGTTTCACACATTTTAACGGTCCTCGTGCCACTACAGTCGCTGCTCTCGGCCTGTCCAACAACAATGCAATTTCACCTGTAATTGTAAAAGAAGTACTTCAATTAATTTCCCTCGCAATACTTCCATTTCAAAGCAATTTGTAACACGAAAAGCTTACCAAAATAATCAGACGGCCCTAAACGACCAACCTCAGCAGATTCCTCGCCTTCTGAACGCTGTTGAAGAACGACGGCCGTACCCTCAACTATTATGTAAAAATCTTCGCCCGGTTCACCTTGTCGAACTATCGTTTCGCCGTCATCAAATGCTACCGGTTCTAAAGCATCGGCTACCGTGAGACGTTCCCATTTATCCAAAGACTCTAAAAATAAAACAAGAAATTTTGTGTAAGATATTCGATTCAAAATAGTATACTTTTGGCTGGTATTCGCGAAACATGAATCATGGTTACCTAAAATCGAAACTCTGGACAGGAATTCCTCGTACATCTTTCGTTTTCTTATAGTTGAGCCCATAAGAATTCTGCGGTAAGAGTCTCTGTCGATACCCCATAATTTTACGTCAGTTTTTGCTCGAACAGTGGCAGCACGTGGAAGACCATAGATCAACGCCAATTCACCAAAAGTTCCTCCCTCACCGATCGTTGTAACTAATTCTCCGTTAACAAAGATTTCAACTTCTCCTTGATCAATTACATAAAAGTTGTCACCTTCGTCGCCTGTCGATATATGTAAAAAAAATGTACAATTATATTAAATGTAACCAAATATGACCTTGCTGTACATATAAAATATGCAATACGGAATAATTAATCACTAAAGGATTATTCTAGTTCATACTTCAGAAAGCCGACACAATAAGATACCTTGACGAATAATCGCCTCCCCGGGTAGAAACGTGACGGGAAACATTGCATCGAATATGTCGGAACGTTCATTTTCATCGAGATGAGCGAAAAGAACATTTTTAGCAATTGCCTTGCTCAAAGCAGCCATCGTTTTGTAGTCTTTAGGTACGACTTTTTTAACGTAACTGGTCGCATCTTCTTCGGAGACCGGTTCCGCGGAAATACCACCTCTACGTCGAGGGACCTGAGGTCCTTGTTGACCTGCAGGTATATCCTCCGTGTCCTCTGGACTGGTTGCAATTTGTTGTTTTGCATCGTGAGCCTGCTCCTGCAATAGAAAAAAAGAATTAATTTATTTTGGTTAGCTGGTAACATTATGTAACGGAAATTAGTTTCCTACGGGAGAAGTAAATTATTCGAAAAACCATTGTTTCGAAAGCTGTTTAAAATTCTTTAAACACCATCCGACTATCTTTTACTTTACTTGCCTGCTGCACCATGTCCGACGTTGATATTCTCCAAGTTGAATTTTTCAAACGTTAACTCCGATCCTACAGGCAAGACGGATGTTTTGTTTTCGCGGGAAATCAATCTCGAAAGCGTAAGGTTTTTTCGTTTTGTCAGTTTGATTTAAGTAAAAACGCACGACACTTAAAATTAAGCCGCATAAGCAAAACAAGGTGCTATAAAGTCAATTTTGCTTAGGCATGCGCAACACAACCACGTTTTTTCCATAACAAACATACAGCGGTTCTTCTAATGCTTTTTAAATATACGTAGAAAGTAAAGTTATGTACAGAGCGAGTTTCAAAATATATTTTTGTAGAACGAAAAAGGTGGGAAGACGACGAAAAGTATACGCGCGTGCAACTTCGCCCCCTGCTTATCGTAAAATTATATAAGCCCTTAGATAAAATATTATACGGCCTAACAACGATGAGCATCAGTATGTGATAGGCAAATAATGCCATAGGTCACTTGGCGTATTCACGGTTAAGTGCACCACCGTAAGTGTATTGTACGACATAGTAGATAAACATCAAACCGATCGTTAATGCAAGATGATTTCACACACCTATTTTTTTCCTTGATAATGTATGCAAAAAGTATGTAAAAGTTTAACTATAAGAACAGTTAATATTCACGCTAATAATAAGAATGAATTAAGAGAACGAAAGCGGAATAATGTCAAGATTAATTGGTCAGTGATCTTAGCACGTGGTGTAATAACATTGTACAATTCGCAAACGCTTATTTTATATATTATAGTGCAATACAAATTTCACAGAGACAAACATCGAAAAAAAGATCTACAACGAATGGTTTTGAAAAATTACAACAAAATTTCGTTGCGTAATTATTTTAACACCGTTCGATATTAGTCGTTTATTTTATTTATACATGTTTTTGTGGTCATTTATATGTTTTGATGATCATCGAATCAAAGCAATACGAATATATACTAAATATCAAAGCACAAACCTTAGTTTTTGCTTATTATAGAAAAGCTATGCTCTGGTTTATTAAACTGTACGTATCATCTAACAATAAGATCGCATGTGTAAATTCTGCATAAAATCCGAATCCACGATCGTACCTCGCTCATTATTTGTCGATATTACTCGATATTCGATATGCTTGATATTACTCAATACGTATCCTTCCCGTAACACGCGTTTCACGCACACAAATCGGTACTTGAAAAAATATTTCTTGAACAACGTACAAAGAACAACGCACGTTCTTGGTTGCAACGTTCACCGCGCCACTTTGGAATTTTCTAAGGTCTCACCAAATTCGATTAATGCGACACGATCTTTGCGTGGCGGTTACTCGCGAGTTCGGTGCTAATGTACTAGAGAATAATCACACTACCGATACCGTCGAAAAATTTTTCGTTGATGTGCAGTCAGATTAACAGATAACTCATTGACGGACGAGAAATGAACGTACAACACAACGTGCTTCCGGCGTTATTTGTTTAAAACGCATCGTCGTAGAGCGCTTCGCACATTTTCAATGACTACACAAACATGTTACACGTTACATGACTTTCGTTAGCCGTTGGTAAAGGTTGCTCCTCGTTATATTTTGAGCATATTCTATTATTAGAACAGCCCCTGTATCGCGCATACTATTCTTCTTTTCTATACATATAGATATACATGCGGAAAAATAAGAACGATATTGTACTGATTTTTAACGACTCGACATTTTGTGTTCACTCCCAGTGTAATTCATCGAGAAACAAAAAATATTATCGATCATTCTGGGTGATATACTTTCGCGTGATATAGACAGCTAAAAAGGGGCAGTTAAAAGTCTTTTGCGAAGATACGAATCTTGTCAGGGGCAATGCTGCATAAATTCAAGGAAAAATAAGTAATTCGATACTTTCCTATCGTGAATGCAGACATTAAAAGAAGATTTTTCTTTATTTTGAATAGCCAAATACGATACTGTAATATTCGCGGTAATAGGTAACAAACTTTATACATTTGAGGCATATATATATGTACAAGTCAAAATTTATAGAACTAGTAACATTTACCGAACATCAAGTTTTCCAAATGTAAAACGTAAATGTTAATAAATTGATAGTATAAGGCTTTATATAATATTTATACCGAGATTGCCTTTTATCATTTTTAATTTTATTTTAAACCGAACACGACGTAAAACCTTTGAAGGCTTGTTTGTTCCTGTTAAAAATACTACGTGTTCTCGAATATAATACAATTTCTAATTTGTTACAATGTTAAAAAATACATGCAAATTTCAGTGTAAATTAATCACTGTTTAAGAAACAAATTTATATTTAACAAACCAAACCAGAATATTTTTAAGTAAAATGTCGAAATTCTATTGCTCTATTAAGAATGAATTGATGAATTTAATACATAAAAAGTATTTTTTTAAAGCCTTGACATTTTCAATCAATGGTTTACATGTTGCTTATTATATTAAGTTGACACAATTTCTCAGTGCCAGCCATTCCGCAACTTATTATTATTATTATTATTATTATTATTACTATTACTATTATTATAGACTAAAATTAAACTTGTGTGGTAGCTAAAACGTATATAAATGTAAATTAACTACTACTTTTTTAACATAAATTATAACACATTAATTACGTTATAGTATATACCTATTATGCATATATAAAGAAATCTATTGAGCGTAAAAGTGCTGTTTAACTTACTCAATGTTGAACTACTGAAATTAGGTAACTGATAAGAAGTGATTATTAACAAATGTTAGCAAATAATGTTTTTGATGCATCCTTGATACGTACATTTATATACATATTTAATAGTTAATTGATACTGCATCATGTATTGGTTACTGTACAATAAATATCTATTAGTACAATAAAAGAATTTGCAATAAAGTACTACTAGCATGATTCACAGCCAATCGTTAAATGAAGGAGCAAAAGTAAATCTGAGGTTATTTTTGTGAAATGTGATTCGGTACGTACCCGTTCCAGTTTTTGAAAGTATTCTCTCAAAAAAGATATAGGATTTTCAGGACGCCCCACGCACAACTGCACTATACAGTCTTTTAAAACTTGTTGAATATTGTGTCTTTGTACGTATTCCTCGCACTCTCTTAAACTTTGCTCTTCCTCAAGATTCGCCGCCATATTGATATACAAATTGACACTTTATAGCAAATACCTTTTCAGCAATTCTGGGTTCGATTCGAATATCAGAAATGTTTTTTTCTACTGGGAAATTACTATTCTTGACATTAGCAATACCGCTATATCTACCTCGGTATCTAATGTTCATTGTTTACTATGCTATACGTATATTGCCGTTAGCCATACTTTTTTTAACTATATATTATATATACAAATAATTCAATAAAGTATGACATTGTTAATACACGTACAATATTTAAATATTAAAATCAAATATCTTTCTTTGTTTTAATATCTTATATTTCATAATTTATAATTTATTAAAAGCAGAATAACAAAATATTAATGTTGACTATTTGTGAAAAAATCTCTACAATAGAAACTTCTTAATTCTATGACTTTAATTAAACATAAGAATATAAGAAATAATGATTGAAATATTAAAATATGAAATTGAAAACAATCTTTCATATTTAAGAATATGATTGATAAAATAAAATTTATAGAATAATGAATTTAACAAATTCATTTTTGGACTAATATGTGTAGGGACAGGAATTTAAAAGTTATTTTAAATTTGTTTAACTTCTAACAATAATATATTTTAAAACATATTGTCAATGGGAGGATAGACATTATAATGCATAAACTATATTTTAAAATATATGACAAGAATGTTTTTGCATTTCTTATTTTTACCAGTCATTAATTCTGTAATCCCACATCAATTTAACGTTATTATTAAATCAATTTTTGCTGACATTCAATAAAAATTGAGGAGAAATGGGATTTCAGAATAACAGTTTTTTCTAAACATAAATTTTCATACTTAGAAAATGTATAGCCATGCTGTTCTATGTACATTAAAATTTGCATATTACATGGAACAAATAAATATATGTATGCAAATTTTGATACATTACAGAATTAGTTAAAATGTTATACAATTTTATAAAATTTTAACAAAATACTTAATAATAATGAATTGTTTAAAAAGTTACGACGGTATGAATTTTGCCTATGATTTAAATTTTGTTTGTTATGCACAGTTAATAATGTATGCATTTGTTTTAAAGTACATATCTAATTCTAATGTTTGTAAATTATAAATTCTCTAGCAGGTTCTTTAATGACTGAATTTTTAAAAGATCTTTAAAATATTAACTAATGTGAAATAAATTTATTTAATATTATATTTAACTGTTGCAGTTTGATATCCTGTTGTCTTACTTATCTATATAATGTAATTGTGCAGATTTCAATATAATCTAAATTTAACTATAGAATACATGCGATGTACATGTACAATAAAAAAACAGCAATACCATTATAGAAGATTGTAACATGTTTAGCATTTAATAACTATAATATATAGTTACAATTGCTTCCTGGATGCATTGACTTGTATTAGAATTACTTTAGTGTTTGTAGTCTAACAAATGGTTGCCTAAGAACAATACTTTCTTGTATTTGCATTTTTGACTATTTTGACTCTTGCTAACAACATTAAACATCATAAAGACTCACCGCAATGCTTCTGTAATTAAATTCAGTAGTAAGTTTTACTTAATTTCTAATTGTATTATCGTTCAATATTATATGTAAGTGGTCATTTTCTAAATGAAACACAAATACATAGGATACGGTAAAATACTGAAATATATCATGATTCTTTCTGTAAAGTGCCTTTTAGTAATAAACTATTATGTTATTCAAAATTTTGACCATGGTAACATTGCGATATTTCAAATTTCAAGAATACAGTAGGCAAAACCAATTACACTATATAAATTAAGCAAATTTTACAATCTCTATTGTATTATATATATATATGTATAGGCACTTTCTACAAGTAACTGCAAACTTTTAAAGTATATAATAAAAATTAAATTTTTGTATTAATAAAAACTATTTTATTTTATTTTATTTCATTTTATTTTAAATAAATTATCAATAAAAATTGTGAATATCTATCAATTGTGAACAGAATGTGTTGAAGTACAATTATTGCATTATTATCTGTAATGATTGTGATAAAATTCTCGCAATATCCTAATAACAGGAATTGTGTAGCATGATTAATACAAAGTGCAATTTGTAATCTAAACAACATTTTTTCTGTTCTTACATTTATTGCTCTAGATAAAACTGCAAATTGATAGATTAATTGCACAGGGTGTAATATTTGCTAAAAAATTTTTAATGATAAAAAAATAATATTAAAACATAATATGAAAAAAAAATGTTGTTAAAAATGCACTGCTCAATTTTATTACAATAAATTAATCGTTTAATCTTTCATTAAACTCGTTCAATAATAAGCTTAGATAATTCATATTTGCCTCTGTAATCTATCCCCCTATAGTATAGTAAACAAATTTTGTATTGGACAGCCACCATGGTCTACTGTAACTATTTATTGCTATTACATTATTACACCATGATTTTGTTTTATTAAATTAATATTGTTTTAATATTAATATCATGCTAATAATCTCATAGTTACATATTTTTATTTTTAACAGAAGATGAAATTTTCTAATAAAATGTATATTTATTAATATTAAATGCGTAGAATTTGCTGGTCTAAAGAACTATACAATTTCGATGCTTCTTTTTTTTAACTTATTAGTTACACCTTGTTCATGGTTTTTAAGGCACCAGATATATATGAAAGGTAACATAATACGTAAATATGTGACATACTGTTTAAAGAAGATCACTTTATCATTGGAACTTAAAAATCATGAACGAGCGCATTGAAACGTTTTTAAATTTCTCACTAAATATTCTTTACACTAAATAAATATATGCTTTCTTTTATAAAAGAATATTATAAAGCAATATGCTTTATAAACTAAAATAATGTTTATATTATATGCTTAATGAAAATTATTGCAATAAAATATAAATTTTGTTAAAAATTTGAGTTCATCGAGTATAAAAAGAATAAATAGCAGTGCTTAATTAATAACAAGGTACATAATAGTACATATAAATAAAACAGATTTTAGCAATTAATATTGCCAACTATAATAATCCATCAATCTTCCTTAGAAATAAAGCTGAAAGCATTGATATAAATAATTGATATAATTTTTCAAAAATAATAAAAATATTCCTTCTCGGAAATTGACTAGTATTTGACATGTCTTTGTTCTAATTAATTATCGTTACCTGTACGTTTATATAAGTACATGAATATTGAACAATGATTCATATCCTGATTTATTTGGCAATAATACTTACTTCGAGTTTATGGTGTTGTTGATGTTAAAAATGTTGGATCAACGGCAGCAACTTTTGCAGTTAAAAATGCGTGCATACAGAATAATAAATTTTGCAACTGAGAACATTCCAATTCCTATGGAAAATCAATATTGAACAGAATAATTAAATTATTCATATACTTATTTTCTTTATTATTTTTTACAAATAATTTATACCTTTGTTTCGATAGCGATGCTATCGGATTCTTGAAAATGCAATTTTAATCTGCTTTTTCCATCATCACTAGAGCCTCTTAATTGAGAAAATTTATAACGCCATATAATTTCTCCAATGTCTTCATAAGAAAGTGTAAAACCTTGAGTCCATTCTAACGTCAATCCTGCAGTTCTACCGTTAAAAGTAACAGGAAAGGTTTTACTCTATAATAAAAGTATATATGGTAAGAACACTTTAAAAATTGATGCTTATTATATGGAATAAAACTATGTTACTAACTTTTAAGTGCGTAACAGCTGAACACACCGCAGTATGCCATGCTGCTTCAACTCTTAAGAGTTCTTGTCTAGTTTCAACACTGAGATATCGTGGAGGCTTACCAGGGCTTTGTGCTAAAAAGCAATGTTGCCTTTCATCTACATTTTCAGACTCTCGCATTACACGAAACATTGTTTGATATACTTTAAAAGTTAATGCACATCGTGACCAATCTCCTATATTACACTAAAAATAAATCATAAATAACACTTCAAATGTATTAATTAAATGTATACGTATGTATTATTAGAAGCATATACTTACAGGAGGTGTTTCAAATAATAATAAATCCGGTCCTTTTAAAGCTAAAAATCTTGGTCTATAACTTTGCCATGGCTGGTTACTATTGCTTACTGCCTCATTCACCCACCCCATGTATTCAATACGTTCTCCAACTCCAAAATTCCGATTATATAATTTCATCTGAAAATAATTACAAACATGTCTCTAATTTATTACACATTAACGTTTTACTAATAATATTTCATTTTTAACATATAAAATTAGTAAATTTAAGAAACTGAGTATCACACCTGTAAATGCGTTAAACCAGTAATATTATCAGTTATGTATTTGAGCCATTGACTTAAAATGGCACTGTCATCACAGTGTATTACACCAGTGCGTGCACCATTCAATCCTCTTACTTCAAATGCATTCCTTCTTAATTTATCTGTTCCAAAGATGTATCTTGTTACATAAGCCATCATTAATGGAACTGAAATTGTAGAACATTAATTTCCAGATTTTTTCAAAAGTAACAAAAAATTATTTTAAGGTCAGTGCAACCTGTTATAACATCCACCCATTTTTTACACTGCATCGAAGAGACAGATGCATTTGAGTTTTGTCGACTATGACCACATCTAGGAGTACCAACTTGTCTGTTAGGTGATAACCATTCATCTTCTGAACCACCATTCGCAACATTATCTAATTTTTCTTCTTTTTCTGATAGCAATATCAAACAAATATTATACAAAATTATTATGTACAAATGAACAAATAGCTGAAATTACAATTACCATTTTTCTGTAGAAATGGTTTTGCTGCTCTATAATGTTTAACCGTTAAAACAACTATGTCACCAGCATTTCTCAAAATATTCACTGCATCATCATGATTGCATGCAGTTATGTATTCTCCATTTACTAGAAAAAATTGTAACCGTATAAAAAATGATATAAAATACATTTATCTAGAAAAATTTAAACAAACATGTCTTATACCTTTAATAATTGCATCTCCTACAAACAATTGACCACATTGATCAGCTGCTTGACCTTTATATATTCTAGATATAAGAACAGGAAGCTTATGTTCTGCTCCCCCTTTTATGCTGAGTCCTAATCCTCCAACTTTTTGTCTAATAATTTGCACCATTCTTTCCTTAGCATCCAAAGGTGGTTTATTGTGATTCGCTGACTGCTGAAAATCAGTATCATTTTTATGGATGTACTAGTTGCTTTTATTCGATAGAAACTTCATTAAATAACTTATACAATTATTTTGAAAACATTATTGAAATCACGCTTAGAAAATGTAATTTAACAAAAACATAGTAATGGTATTAAATTTTACCTCTAAATCTTCTCTTTGAAGCTTTAATACCTCCATAGATAGATGTAAACGCATTGGCACAGGTTTACTTTTTCCATCGCTAACACTTACCATTCCAGTCCTCACCTTTTTAAAAATTATAAATTAAAACTATATAAATAGAATACATAAAACTGATCTATTAAATATTGAATTTTTAATATATTCTGATATTTAGTCAAATCGACATATATATTAATAAAAAATACAAAATACTCGATGAAACTAAAATACTTGACTAAAGCAATTTATCTTTCTCCATTTATTTTATTAATTTTATATTCTCTTGAAACATTAAATACACAGATAAAAAGATGTATAAAAATGCAATTATATAATAAGTGTATACCACAACGTGTGTATCATTCTACTCACAATATTTTGTTTTTCAAACAATACAATTAATTGTTAAAAATATGACAAACAATAAAACGTGATAACTTACCTTCAGCTTCTGATCAATCTTCTCCTCGATCGGAGTACTCATTTTTGTAGCGTTAATTCTCATTATTTAATATGATTATGCAGCCTGTGTGTGTAATTTCTCGTATTGTCGAACGCAAATTGTCGGGGATAATGAAACCTTGTTAATTATTGACATTACAAATGGCATGTTAATCCCTTTACGAATTGTTTGATATCAGATGAGCCAATACTTGAATGGTGAAAAACCAAAATCATATCCCTTTGATTTATTAAAACAAATTCACCAACTTATTCAAGAATATAATTTATTGAGCGCGATATTTTCAGATAAAACACCTTCATTGAACATTTCAATTTTTCAAGCCGTACATCGTGAAGTCTCCAAGAGTTCAGCAGAAGCAAAAAGCCCGTAAATCGGGACGCAGAAAAATTGGAGTGGGCTAAAAGTAGCTAAAAGCCCGCGGCCGAGGCGCATCGATTTACACAACACGGCGCGCATCGATGCTACTTCGTTTTTGTCCAGTTGCGGGAAATATGAAAACTGACTATTATCTCACCATAAAATATATTTATTTTTTATTATGTACTGCTTCGCAAAAATTCTTTGAATAATATGTTATAAAATATTTTCACTGAATTTTACAGCATTGTTTTATTGGCACTGTGATGCATAATTAAACTAAATATTTATTATATATAGTATATATAATATAATATAATACATGAATTAATTATTAAAATTAATATTTTATTTTGAAATGTATATCTCAATATAAAAGCATTTTATTTGTTTTATGAATAGCAAATAAAAAAGTAACTTTTCATGATTTACTTTATATTTCTGTAGGATATTGTTAATTAAGTTTATTGAACGCCGTTTACTTATTTAAATTAACAAATTAATATTTTATAATATGTTAAAAACATCTTCAATCTTCTCATCTTGAAAAATGATTTAATTACAAAGGTTTTATTACATGAAATTTTTGTTTTCATAATATATACAATTAAGAAAACTAATTATATCTTTTTATATTATTATGAACTACTTATAAAATAAAAATTTATTTATTTCTGTGCAGTCCTTACTATTACAAGTAAAATGTGCGAATAATTGCTGCAGTTAAAAAATACACTTTGTTAAATTACACATTTTACAATAATTGGATTTTAAAATAAATAAATATAAATAAATATTTCTCAAATAAAACATTATAAGAACATGATTTTTTTTAGAAAATCATAAGATGCATTTATGACTCCCCAACTAATAAATGATCTCATACAGTTTAATTGAACACCTTTATAAAATGACATTATACTTCTATTTCTAGCAATATATATTTCACGAGTGACAGTCATAAATTTTTCAAAGTTACCACCTATTTTTGACTGCATATGTATTTTTATTACATTCATTGGATAAAATACAGTACTTGTAAAACCACCTATTAAAGCACCATTAATAAAACTTGTTAACAATGATTCTTGTTCACCTACCAATACCTTTGAGTGTTCTTTCAAAATAAAGAACATAAGATTAGAACAACTATTCCTATATATAATTGGAACTAAACCACGATAACATTCTGATATACCATAATTTTGTAATAAATATTTAAATGCGTGGGAAGTATTTTTAAATTTAGCATGATACCGCCAATCTTGTAGCAATGTTTGTACTCTTTCAAGTGGCATAAGTATAGCCTCAGCAGTACCAGCAAAATGGGCTGCTAATATTCTGGTTAATATATCATTATTTGTTAATGTGCATAACCGTTCTTTACATCCTTCATACATACTAAACATTACACTAACCGAAAGAGTTTTCTGACAAAGGGGTGGTAAAATTCCACGATACAACAATCGTATTCCTTCTCTAGATATTTGTTGAAACGCAGTATTAGCTGGTACATCTTCCAAAATCTATGTAATAATAATAATCATAATAATAATTTATATTCTAAAATTAAATATCTTTTATTTAATATTGTATATAATGTTTATTACATACCTGTCTAAATATAATTTTATTAATAGGGAAAGTAATAGATACATTGATAAGCGCAGCTCCCCAACCACAAAAAAATTCTTTAAAATCATTATTCTTGAGTGTTAATAATGATTTTAATGAGACGTGTTGCGAATTAACGTTACTCATATTAATATTTCATGTAATAATTTGTTTAGACTATAATTTAGAGAAACCAATCATATTTATCTTTTTAATTATTTTTTTCATATGATATTAAATAAACTGTTTTACCTGTAATAATTGAAATAAGCATATAAATTATTTTTTATAACTACACATACATTATAGTAGATATTAACTGTATGCAGATAAAATTTAAAAGAAAAAAATTTGTATAACTATATAAAGAAACTGAATTTGGCACAAGCAAATTAATCAAACTCGGTATATTGATGATAATGTATTTATTGAAATATATAATAAAATATATTTATTTGTAAATAATGTAAAATAAATTACAAATTATTATAAATGCCTAACGATTAAGAAATAAGTAGAATGCAGTATATAAAATATTATATCAAAGATAACATTATGTAATTTTTACGTTTTATAGACACTACAAACAGGATAAGATTTTATAAGCATATGACTTACATTTAGTGCAATTCATGGTTCAACCCATATTCTTAAATTATATTGTACCACACATCTGTCACGAATTAACGAATCAAACATTCATTCCACATTTCTCTATCGAATACTACAAGTAATACTGATTCTTTTGATTCCGTTGTATCATCAAAATTTTAAAGTGCATTTTTCGAGACGACCAATTAGAATCTCGAGTATCAACCAATAAAAATTTACGAAACATCAAAGTATAGGATGTAACGAACCATATTAAATAAGAATATACTCATATGTTTTTCTTATATAAACATATGAATTATGAAAAACATTGTACATAACTAATATAATTAACAGAGTTTATAATACAAAACAGTCTACTTATTATTAGTTAAATACTTATTATATACTTCTATTTATATATAAACGTATATTCACTCAAGCGTATACGTATGTATATATATATATATATGCATTATACATATAGATATATATAAACATATGATTCATGCGTATAAAAGACAGAGCTTCTTACGAACCATTTATAAATTAGTTGAATTTATCGCAGGTTTAGTAACAGTAAGTGAAGAAGTAGCGTGAAGTTAGAACCTTGTCCTACTTTTGTTCACATACAAAACTGGTCTTATGTCGTTATTCTTTTAACTGTAGTACATTAATTTGATATAGTATTTTCAGACGAAATTATTATAAGCATTATAAAGAATACATAAATCAACATCTGCTTGAAAATGTTACGAATTACAAATGTTGCAATGCTCAGACCTACAAATTTAGTGAAAGTCATTGACTCAAATATTAGGTGAGTTTCTTTTACTTATACTTTACTTGAATAATACTGACATACATACAACCTGTTGCTGAAGCTATATGACACGTAACTGTTTGGAAAATCTGTCAAAAGAAAAGAGTAGGGAACATATGATTTACTTAGATATCATATATATGTATATTGCACGTATAGGTGTTTGAAATACTCTTTTCCAAAATTATTTTTGAAATCAAATAATTAAACCAACATCAAATTATTACTAATGAATTCATATTTTAGATATGTATATGATTTGTACTAATTGGACTTTGGACAGATAACATGTATAAATAAAGAGACCATGTTTACTCTTCTTTTTTTTAATAACTTTCTTATATTTACAAAAACCAAATAACAAACGTACTCGTTTTGAGGATATACATATAAGATATATGATTAAAAAACATTATTATGTTCATAATTAGTATGAGTTTCATCAGTACTGAATTGAAAAATTTGTAAACAATTTCATAATGTAATTAGTGAAATAACATTTGAAAAAGATAATATAAAATAACAATATTTAATTTCAGGGTAAGAGATAATTATTTATTAAATGTTTCAATAATTCATTTTTTGTACACATTTATTGTATTTTAATTTATTATATTTAGAACAAAAGAAAAGTGTAATGTGTAAAAACAAAATTTTAAATTATATATATATTTTTTTTTTTCAGATATTTAGCAACACAAGCAGCTGTAAAAAATGCAGCAGTGGAAAAAACAAAGAAAAGTACAGGCACAAAAGAATCTCAATCTTTTGTCATGAATATTTTTCGTGGTCAGTTACAAACAAGTCAAGTATTTCCATTCCCAGAAAGTTTAACCGAGGAACAAATTGATACATTGAAAATGTTGGTTGATCCTATAGAAAAATTTTTTGAGGTAACAAAATTATGCAAAATATATGTGAAATTTTTTAGATGTATTGGTCGCTATTACGATAAATGAAGGTTACTTAAAGTTTCTTTTAAAAGGAAGTAAATGATCCCATGAAAAATGATGATACTGCCTCAATAGATGAAAAAACCTTAGCAGCAATGTGGGAACTTGGAGTATTTGGACTTCAAGTTCCACAAAAGTATGGTGGATTGGGATTAAATAATACTCAATACAGTAGGTGTGTTGAAATCTGTGGATATCATGATTTAGGTGTTGCTATCACTTTGGGTGCACATCAAAGTATAGGATTTAAGGTATACTTTTTATAGCAAATGTAACATTTTTTAAAGTATAAATTTAATAACATTACTTTTGCAGGGTATACTTTTATTTGGTACACCAGAGCAAAAAGAAAAATATCTTCCAAGAGTTTGTAATGGAGAATATGCAGCATTTTGTCTTACAGAACCAAGTTGTGGTTCAGATGCAGGTTCAATTCGTTCTAGAGCAGTCAAATCATCAGATGGATCACATTATATTTTAAATGGTAGCAAAATCTGGATATCAAATGGTGGTTTAGCGGAAATAATGACTGTGTTTGCACAAGTTCCTACAAAAGATCCAGAAACAGGTGAAACTAAAGATAAGGTTACTGCATTTATCGTTGAAAGATCGTTTGGTGGTGTAACTAATGGGCCACCAGAAAAGAAAATGGGTATTAAATGCAGTAATACAGCGGAGGTACATTTTGAAGATGTTAAGATACCAGTAGAGAATGTCTTAAATACAGAAGGACAAGGTTTTAAGGTATTGTTTATTTTAAGTATTAAAGAATCTGTAGAATTTAAAATGAAGTCAACACATATACCATACTATTTTAGGTCGCAATGAGTATTTTGAATAATGGTCGATTTGGGATGGCAGCTGCTCTTTCTGGGACTATGCGTTATTGCATTAAAAAAGCAGTTGATCATGCGACACAACGTGTACAATTTGGACGTACAATAGATAGTTATGGAAGTATTCAAGAAAAATTAGGTCGTATGGCACTGTTACATTACGTAACTGAAACACTTGCATATACAATTTCTGGCAACATGGATAATGGGAGTCAAGATTATCATTTAGAAGCTGCAATTTCTAAAGTAAGATTCATTAGAAAGGACATCGTGTGCCTTTATTAAACCAATAGTAGGTTTTATATATTATATAAAATATGTAATAATTATTTTAGTGTTTTGCAGCGGAATCCGCATGGTGGGTTTGTGATGAAGCTATTCAAGTATTGGGTGGAATGGGATACATGAAAGATGCCGGTCTCGAACGAGTTATGCGAGATCTTCGTATTTTTAGAATTTTTGAAGGAACTAATGATATTCTTCGTCTTTTTGTTGCTCTTACTGGAATACAGTATGCTGGAAGTCATTTGAAAGAATTACAAAAAGCATTTAAGAATCCTACTGCTAATTTAGGATTGATTTTTGAGGAAGCAACAAAAAGAGCAACACGAGCAATTGGATTGGCATCAGCGCCTACTTTTACGCATTTAGTTCATCCAAGTTTGCAAGAAAGTACTACGTTATGTGCCGAGGTTTATATCAGATTATAATATTAATATTAATATTTAAGAATAACTATTAATTAATAAAATCGTTCTTTAGAGCATTCAAGCTTTTGGCCAATGTATAGAATCTGCTCTTATTAAGTATGGACGAAACATTGTAGATGAGCAATTTATTCTAAATAGAATAACTCAAGCAGCATTTGATACATATACTATGGCTGCAGTATTAAGTCGAGCAACTATGTCTGCTAATAAAAATCTTTCAAGTATGGAACACGAGCTTCTTATGGCTAAAACTTGGTGTGCTGAAGTAAATATATATTTCTATCAATATCTTACATTATTTTTATTGAAATTTTTAAGGCTGTCAAATCTAATGAATATTTTGAATTATGTTACAGGCATCCAATCGTGTAAAGTATAACTTAAAGTCAATTTCATCTGATACACAGTTAGATATATTTAGAAATTTAAGTAAAATTTCGAGGAATATGTGTGATGTTGGAGGATATGTTCAACTGAATCCGTTAGGTTTTTAATTATACATTAAATTATAATAACTTATGATATAAATTAAACTGAGAGTTAAAAAACATTTGAGTAAATAACATAATGCTAGAGGTATTAAGTTTATAATTATATTGAGTATTTTTGATATTTTTACACAAAATAGTTATTGTAAATAAATTGTTATAAAAAATATTATACACATAAAGATAGATGCTATTTATTTTTCGTTAATCCTCACAAAATAGTGAATTGAATTCTTAAGAAATAGATTAATATACATCATGTTTGTGTAGTAAACTAAATTAAGTAAAAGTGTATTTACTCTTTTGATTATATATCGGACATAATGTTATATAATAACATTACTCTTGTTTTATTTACCATTGAAGATGATTTTAGTATTAAAGACCAGAAAACGAAGTATCAGAAGTATTTTAAATTATAATTAATATTAATTCTTGATTATTTTCTTCTAATTGCAAGTGCACGATTTAACAGTATCACAACATTACACAAGGGTAAGAATGTACTTTCTGATCATTTTACATTTTTTATAACATGGAAGCACACATAATAATTGCATAGCTATTTTATGATTTAAAGTTTACAGCATCCATATAAGACATTAATAACGTTAAGTATAGCATAAAATACATGCAGAAACATAGAATTATATATTTTTATACTATTGAAGGTATTACTTAAGTTTGAGATTCAAACTATTATTTCTTCTTTTATAATTTATAACATAAATTTACCACTATTATCCAAAGTTTTTAAATATACAATAAATCTTCAACAAAATTATATATGATATTTATTATTTGAAATCAAAGTGTTACATTTTGTAACAGTAACTAATATAATTTTATAAATATGTTAGTTTTTTTAATCGTACATTGGCAGTGTTTTGCTCCAATTTATTGTAATTAAAATTATAATAATCTGATTCTCAAACTTCAAGCTATTTAAAATATTTAACATGTTTAATAAATATTATTAGATATAAATAAGATAAAATGACGTGAAACTATTATAATGAGGTATGATTTAATCATTGAATATTTAAAACTTGAAATTGGAAAAATCTACCGTTATCGATAGATATAACTATTATCTTTACTTTTTTCAGAAAAATAGAATTGGATTATTAGATTATTTTGTGGATTTGTTACTCCAGGTATGCAATTTTTTGTTTAAACATATGAGCCCTAATAGTATGACCTCACAATTCTTTTGAAATATTTATGTACTTTTTCTATATAATATATCTTATAATCTAATAAGCCTTGATACGAATATATCGGTACATGTATTATTGGCAACAAAAATATATGTATAATTAAAGATAAATTAAAAAATCAATGTATTAAAATATAATAAATTGGAGAATAGCTATATAAATGCAATAAATTTTATATTTTGTTTAATTTGCATATATTATAACCCTGATGTTCCTTTATAAGCACATAATCTTTATTGACTCAACAATTAAGCTATTGATAATTTAATGAATCTGAATTCGGTGAAATGAAATGGATTTAAATATTGTCTTGTAAGTACACTAACAATTTATTTCCTGAGAACTTTTTACTAACATTTTATAACCAATATACTTACAGCGTTGATGGGAAAAATAGAATTTCCTGTACATACAATTTTTTTTCTAACACACCAATTAATATAATATTTTATAACAGTGGCATAAGTTACAATATTCTGCAAATACCAATAGCAGTGGTGTTTTAATGAATCCTATCTGTATGTGTAAATAATTAATAAAATTGAAAAAAGTTATAAATAATATACTCAAATATTAATTTTCAAAACGTACATTGTTGTATTTTTTGTACTTAAATAAAATTCCATTTTCGTTGCATATTATTACTTTACATGATAATTATACTAATTTGAATTATAATCACATGGTAGGAAATATATGAATATACTTAAAATATATGTAAAAATGCAATTATTCAGTAAATACTATGAATGTCTTTCTAGTATAAAGTGATAAGTTATATACGAAAATAGTGGATTTAGAAATACTTAACATTATTCAGCTAAAGGAAGAATAAAAGTGTTTAAAATATAATATCTTATGGAATTGTTCGGAATTTAATAAATTAGTTTATCCCGTCAAATTTAATTTTATATTTATCAGTTCAAAGACATGAGAGAATTTCAAACTTTCATTAATGTTTTGTATTACAAATATCATGAAATTTATAGTACACAAATATAATCATAATCAAAACATAGGATAATACAATGAAAGTAAATATTTATGTACTAAATCATTGCTTTTATGAAATTTTACTTATCATTTAAAACAAACATAATATATTCAAGTAAAGTTATATAAATCGTACGTTCAAAAAGTAAAGAAAAATACATATAAAACTGATATAATTTAGTAATTATAGAAAGTTTATAAAATTAATATAATTTAATAATTATTGATAGTTTACTAATATGTATATATTTTTAGTTAAAGTACAATATTCTATTTTTCAAGATGATATTAATTTTACCAAATATATAAGTATTCTAAACAAACTTCTTAATTTAATTCATACCAAAATCCAAATTTAAAATTTATTCATTTAATTAATAAACAATGATTTCGTATTATTAGTTACAACATATGTACTTACAAGCTTATAGATTTTTAGTGGTACAGTATTACTACCTGGAGTAACTTACAGGTGTTAGGAAAGCTAACCCTGTGCTATAGACAAATTTTTAAATGTTTGTCCATTCCAAGCAACCGAGATGCAATAATGTTGCAGCAACTGAATCAAAAGTTCTCGTTCATCCAACATTTCTATGTGTTCAATTCGATTACGATCAGTTTGAGGCAGTGAATCATAGACCTCTACCATTGTCCATGCATTAGAACCTTCCCAATTGTTTATTGTAAAGCTAAAATATAATTAGAGATATAATTAGGGATTCATTTTTTTTTTAAGTCTTTAGTAATTCTATGATAATATGGAATGTATGAGTGTACCGTCTTTGTTGAGTTTCCAAAGATTCACAATCTTCAACACCTGCCAATAAACATCCACGACTACGTAAATTAGATAACATAACTTGACCAAATTTATCCTTCATGTTTACTTGTTCATAATTAACAAAAATACTATTTGGAAATTTTCCAGCAAGCCATTTTAACAACGCAGAAGCTGCACTAGTGTCTATATACACTAAAACGCATTCTGCAAGGAACATGGTTGGTAAATTAAAATTAACTTCTGCCTGTGTTAATTTATTAATAAGTTCAGATATGTGCCGCAGATCTATTCCCACCAAATGATAATTGGCAGCATGTAGATCTGTTGTTGAAAATCTAATTTCTCCGTCTGTAAAAAATAATAGAACCTGACTGCATATGTTTATACATAGAATGTACAATTAAACAATTATCAAAATTTAATACTTCACCTTCCGTATTTAACATATCTATCAACTGTTTGTGCTTCTTGATGTGATAGCATTTTCTAGCAGTGATATTGGGGAAATCGAGTTCTATAAAATTTGCTGGACTCTTTCCTGCTTCCTTGAGTCTCCAATAAAGTGTATCAAATCCAGCACCCAGATTTATGATTTGACCTTTTTCACCTGACAGCTATATTTGTTATAAATTAATTGTTTACAAATAACATAAACAAGTTTGTTTAAATGTACATGCATAATATATTCTTTATAACATATAATTCATATAATAAAATTTCATTAGATGTTATCATAGTCTCATATATATATATATATGTATACATAAGTTTTTTCTTTACATATATAATTGATAATTGGATGTACATATATTATATCTACTTATTTTAATTTACATTTTGTTAAATTATTATCTATATAAAAACACAAAACAATTCTTAATTTTCACTTTGAAAAAATTTAACGACTAAAAATTTTTTCGAAATTATTTGTTGATCTAAATTCAGAAATTTAAACGTTCGTACGAGATTAACCTATATATTACTGTTCCATGACAAAAGGAGAACTTCGGAAATTAGGACAGGGCCTCGGCCAGGTCAAGGTTTCCGACACTGTACGTCCTTTACTACTTAAATCAGCTGTATCCCGGATTGTTTCTATCCTGTTCTAGGTTATGACAATTTCTAAATTGGAATTATAAAATTTAAAAAAATTGATTAACACGTACCTTAAGAAACTTGTCAACAAACACTTCGATTCCCTTCACCCTTGCATAATAACCACGATTGATTTCAGGGGCTTTTCGTCCAGTTTGTTTTACGAAAAAGTTGATAAATGGATCAGACCAGTAACCAAGTTGTACCGCGTACCTTTTGCACTCACTTGCGTCATCGTTGGTGGCCTGTATGGCCTCATCATCAGCCATATCTTTAATCATTACACCAATTTTTGCTCACTTCAGTTATGATAAATCATTATTTTGCGACTTTTTTAAATTTAAAAAGCCGATATTTGTCACTCACTGAAATCTGTACAAGCGACCATACTGCTTTAGACTGTGTAAGGACTGCTATACATAGACTCGTTTCTACTTGCTGCGCAAAGCGCAAGCTTGCACCTTTGAACGGGTTGTCTGACAGTAGGGGTATTCTCTGATGGTTGACGTTACGTCTACATAGAAAATAGTCATTTGTTTTTACGTAATTTTCCAGTAATATTAACAATACAGTTTATCAATGTCATTAACGTTAATTATAATCTATAAGGTAAAATAGTTATAACATTTTTTTGCAATAATATGAAAATTATTTTTACTTTTTAAATATACATTTTGCGTAAACTGGAATCAATAATTCTATCTGATATTGAATAAGATATGTATAAATATTTTCTAAAACAGTTTCTATATTTACAAATATTAAAATAGTCAAGTTCTATACATTGATAAAATGTTGGGTACTATTTAATTAAATCTGTATTAATATACTTTCAATGATGAACTGTCATTATAAATATCAATTAAATAAAACAGGAGAAAAAGGGTAATTCAATTGCATAAGAATGTACAAGTACAAATCTTTATTTTTAAATTATTAAAAGATTTTACAGACTATAATAATTTTCCATTTAATAATAAATAAAATTATATTTATTTTGATCTTAATGAATATATCAAATAACATATATCTAGTTATTTTTTAAATCATATCATGATAGTGATATAAATTGATACACATAAGATATATGAATTTTTCAACAAATTAAGAAGTTTATAATATTTTTTTTACTTATAAATTATTGAATGAAGTACATTGTTTTATGCTTTTTACAAAAAAAAATGTATACTTTAATATTCATTGATCAAAGCTACTTATGAAGAAATTATTAAATAAATTGAAGCTAATATGAGTTATTAAATAATTGAAGCTAACTGAAGCGAATAAAGAATATTAGTTGGACACATATTAAAACATTACAAATGATATTAGTTTTTCTTCAAAGATATATGTATATAAATATATATATAAACAAATAAATTGGAATAAAATATAAAAGAGCTTTATTTAGCATTGACACATAGAAGACACATAATAAAATATGTATAAATTATGAAGCAGAACATAACAATGGAATATGTTGTGTAATGATTTCCAAAGCGTTTAAAACTGTCAAAAGTATGGGTGATACAATTCAAAATGTATTAAAAGTATAAAAAAAAATTAGAAGAGACTAGCAAGTATCACCCTTTACTGCTTTGTATAACTCTTAGTATTCAAATCCTTATTTAAAATATTTTTGTAATCATTGTCAGTTCATGTAAAGTAATTATTATTCTATATCAGATTTTTTAGTAATGGGCTTTGCTTTTCTTTTAGGTGGAATTGGAGTAATAGAAGTACTGGGTGATGAAGTTTCAGCGGCAACTGTATCAGTACCAGAAGTTTGTGAAGTTTTTGTACTTTTTTTAACAACTTTTACAGTCTTTTTTTGTTTACTAGAACTACTATTTTCTGCACCATCATCCAGTACTTCTTCTGATTTTGGTTTTGTTTTTTTTGTAACCTTTTTTACTACTTTTTTTACAGCTTTCTTCTCAATGATATCACCTTCAGTTGTATCTATAGGTTCCTTTTCTGATGCTGACTTTACTACAGATTTTTTTATAACCTTCTTTGTTACTTTCTCTTGATCCTTTGAATCTTGCACTGTAAGTTTTGAAGCACTCGTTGAAGGTACATTTAATTCCTTTGTTCTTGAAGGCCTAACTGGAGTTTCTTGTGATGGTGATGTTTTAGTTGTTTCACATTCTGATGGAGGTTTAATTGATTGTATCAATTCTTTCGGGCAATTTTCAATTTCTCTCACTTTTTGTATTGATTCTGTTGTCTGATGTAAACTTTTATCAGGACTTGTCTCTGATAATGCCATATTCTCTGCAATACTTGAAGTTAATGTAAGATCAGAAATAGATTGTGTTTCTGTCAGAATACATTGTATTTGTTCTGTTTGTGGTAAAATTTGTGGAGTTTCTTGTGACTTTGTTGGCAATTCATTTAATTTAGTGGCGGCATCAACATCTTTTATTGTTGTAGTACCACTTAAACTTAATATGTTCTTATTTTGTATAAGGTTGTTTAAAGAACCTGAACCATTTATATGTGTTCTATCTTTTGTTTCTGTTATGTGGACAGGTGTTACCATAGAGGAAAGTATTTCTTGTGTCATTATTTGAGAAATTGGCATGGAGTCCTTAGGTTCTAATTGAAGAACAGATTCTGCAACTTGTATTGGTACAGGACTGACCATCAGACCTGCAGGAGCAATTGATAATTCTTCTGCATGTTTTTCACCTCTGATATCAGATTGTTTTATTTTCTGAGTATTTACAGCAGTTTCAATATTTAATACATTCTTTATGTTACTGCCAAGGTTTTCTACTGGACTAATTAATTTTTGTTCTTCAGTTTGATAAGTTTCAACTGTGTCAGATGGTACTGTAGATATAGTTGTCAGCCGCGGATCTTGCTTTAATAGCGTATCGGGGTCTATGACTTCTTCATGAGATATTTGCATTGAATGTTGTGTAGAAGGAGGATCCACTAATGTATCAAATGCTTTGTTTTCTGATTTTGTTTCAAACATTTTAAGACTACTAATTGTTGTTTCTTCTGATACTGATAATTCTTTCCCGTTTTTCGTGACAGAAGATATTGTATTAATAACTTGTTCGTCCTTCTCTGTTGATGTAGGTATCATACTTTTACTGTCTGTTATAGGAACATTGTTAACTAGAGATTGTTCTTCAGTACGAATGGTTGTTGCCTGAGCTAAATAAAAAAAATAGAATTATGTTATATATTTAAATATAATAATTTATAGAGATGTAATATGATATAATCTTTATCGTGTAACTTCAATGTTTAAACTTAAATCCTTTTAAACATATTTTCCTTAACAGAAATGTTAATTTTTGCTAATTTGTATGACAAAAAACGTATGAATGGAAGCATATAATTAATTATATATTACACATTAAAATTATTTACAAATATCTGAACATATATAAGCAATATATTATTTTCTAAAATTACTTGCTAATGTACACATATATATATATATAAGAAGTTTTCTAATTTCAAAACAAAAAATATAATGATTGTGATAGTCTATTATTATAAAAGTGCTCTTATTGAATATTATTTCATGCAAAATACAAATATTCATTGTTAATGTAAAGCATGTAGAACATGAATTTAACATATGTTTTGTTTGAAAAATGTTACAAGCATTGAAAATGTTATGTCTAACAATAATGTAGAAACACATATCATGCATAGCAATTAATTATTTAAATTCTTCCAAATTAAAACAGAAATAAGCAAGCTATTTAACATACATTTAATATTTTTGAAATAAAGCATTTAAATTAATCGTTCAACGTAGGTATTGTTATTTGTATACACATTATATTAGAGAATTAAAAAATAATTCATCGCTAAACTATTTTAGGATTGAAAGTAGATTAATGAAATTTTTATATAACTAACAGTTATGATTTGTTTACATAAATACAAATAAAATTTTATTTATTATACATAATGAAACTAAACGCTTATAAGTTGATACTGAATGTTAAAATGAAATAAATTAAATGAATAAATATTATGTTATATTAAAATATCATAAATGAAATGATATATAAAAATGTGATTTATTATAAAATGATATAATTTTAATAATATAAATTTCAATATAAATTGTGTGCTGTTTTAGTTGTGTTCAATCAATATTTCTAATTTATTGGAAAATACAATTATAAAAATCGCGATTGTGATGCGAGTTTTCAAAATATTTACCCCATTAAAGCAAAACGACATTACAAGACGTAGCAATGCTATGGCGCCAGGATCTGTTAGTTGCTGTCCTCCGTTCCTGTTTCAAACACTTAAACTTGATAAACTGTATAAAAAACATATTTTTTCACTTTTTTTAAATATAAAAAATTTCCAGTATGATATTAGCTACCTTTTGAATCCATTTTTAATTAAATAATATATTCTTACAGTAAAAATTTCATTTTGAAATATGAGTTTAAATACCACATGCTGTATTAAAAAAAAAAAGGGGAAAAATAAAATCGCAAAGCGTGTTTAAAAAACAGTTAATGGCTTTGCACTATGAGCACTTTAATCTTCAAATTTATACATAGATCCAATCATTGCTTGAAATTATCATCGACCGTAATTGTATTTTAATAAATTTACATTAGTATATAGTCATAATTGTCACATACATAGTATAAAAGAAATCTTTTGTAGCTCAGAAATTTTTTTTCAGTTGAAATGCTTTTAATACTATGGTCATTACCACCATAAAATATTTATAATGTATAATTTCGTGTAGATTTTTTCTATGAAAATAAAACATACCAGATTTTGCATCCACTTCATCTGTAGATTCAATGTTATCAATAGCCTCAGTCGATTTAATAGATTCAACAGTCTTATTGGTTGTAGTTTCCGCAACTTTCGCTGTTTCCTGCAAATAAAATTATAAACATCTTGGAACATAAGTATAAGTTTTATCAACTAAATCATAATAATCGATTATTTACTTTTGGAGGAGATGGTAATCGCGGAGGTGCAAGAGCAAGTGTTTCGCAGATTTTCTTCCAAATATTATCGAAACTATCACGACCCATATAGTCAATGTGTCCCTGTTCCCAACTTTGTTTCCGCATATGTTCTTCTAATGCAATTTGTTCAGCACTTCTGGGTTCACCTAATGTCATCTGAGCTAATGCACCAGCAAGACCAGCCTATGAAATCAGATAGAAATAATTCTTATTATAATTTATTTATAGTGTAATAACTGTAAAAAATAAAGAAATCCAAATTAATTATAAACAGTAGTACATTTATGTAATACTTGAACAAGTTACATTAAATAATTGCTATTATATAATTATACTACATATATAAATTGCATGTGTTACAAACATATAAATAAATAACCGATAAATCTAGTATAAGTTAATAAACAAATAACAGTAAATTATATTGTTGATTCAAAAAAAAGTATAAAGTTCTTTGTACAAATTTCAAATAAAATACCATTACTTTCTTTATCTAGACAATTATAGGACACGTTTGGAATCTGCAATATTTATCAGGATTGACAGAAATATTTTCTAATGCAATTTTATATTAATTATATTAAAACTGCAAGTAATGTTCCAAGAACTCTTAGATATAATTTCTTAATCAATAATTTGAAAATTTTATACATATAAAGGAGATTATGAGAAATTACAAAAAGTATGCAATTAAATGTAAACTTTATTTTAAATTTTAGAAGGTATATGGGAACAATTACTTACATTTGAATTGTTTATATCTTCCATTATGTGTGAGTCAGATTGCGATGCTACATTATGGAAATCTGTACAAGGTTTGGAAACAGGATAAGGAGTAGTAGATATCTGTGTAACAGTCTGTTTGTCTGTAATATTTATGTTTTCATTTTGTTCAACAGTTTGTTTAATATTTTGTTCAATAGTTGGAAGATTATTCTGACAAATTATATTATTTTTTGTAGTTTGATCATGATCAAGTTTGACATTTAAGGATTTTTGTTTTGTGAATTCAAAATCAATCTGTTCATTGCAATAAAAATTTTGATTCTTTTGTTCGTGATGTATACTTTGTTTAGTGTTGATATTATCGTACAATTGATGATGATTATATTGATGGTCAACATAAGATCTATTATGTTGATTATTTACTTCTTTTGGTAATGATTTGTTACTATTTTCAAACAAACTTTGAGAAATATATTGAGAATCAGTGTGTTGATGTTGAGATTCACTAGAATAATAACTTGGAGTACTATGTACAGGTATATATTTTTCAATACTATGTTGACTTTGCCAATCATCTGATTGATCTTTAGAAATATCTTTAGAATGGAAAAAAGAATGCTGTTCATTTTCATTAATGAATTCGTTATATTGTTCTTGATTATGATAATGTTGAGTATGTGATGGAGAATTATTATATTCATTGCACTCTTGATTACGATACATTTCCCTATTATGTTTAGGGCGTGATTCACAAATATGTTGAACAGAATTTAAATAGTTATATTCATCATTTAACACAGATATAGGTGAAGAGCTGTCAATTGTTGAATAATACTGTTCAATCTTATTATCCTGTACACAGTAGTTTTCCCATGGATCCTTAAACTCTGAAAAATCTGCTGATCCTAAATGCATATCACTCTGTGTTTTAACTTGTATTTCTGCATAAATAGGACTTTTTGGAATAAAGGATTCAAACGGTATAGGAGAAAATTTGTGCCAAATTGGAGCCAATGTGCTGGTGGCCTATGCAAGCATCATGCCAAAACAAAAAAAAAATGCACATTCAGTTGGTTAGTAGGAAACTAATATAACAGTGTCCATTTTTCTTATACCAATGATACTATTTAGAATACGTGTATAGAATAATGACAATACTAAAAATATTACTATAAATCAATTAAATATATAGAATGGCATTTCTGAAATAAAAATGTTTTATTATTCTAATATTTTAAATACTTATAAGCTAATACTAAGCGAAAAAAAAATAAAAAATAAAAACAAATTGATGAAGTATAAAACATTAACTTAAATAAGTGATTCATATTTATCAATTTACACAAAAGCAAGTTTTTTACACAAAGTTAAACCTTTATAAGTTCATAGTTATATAAGACAAAAGTGAAAAAAAATGGACACTGATCTATGAAAAAAAAAAAGTATTATAGAAACATTAAATTAAAGTAGATTAATAATTAACATATTTTAGTAAGTTCATAAAAATGTAATTTTAATGTAACTTAAATAAAATTATATCTTAAGTGCAAAAAAAATCATATCAGTAAATGCCACTCTGAATTAATAATAATAAGCACTATATAATTTCAATAAATATAATACATATTATTTATATGCTTGCTATGTGCAATATATACAATTTTAATTATGTTTCTATTAAAGCATTTTTACATGTAATAATTGCATGGAGACAGTTGTGAAATATTACCTATACTATTTTAATGCTCGCTTAAAAAATTTGTGATATAAAATGGTATTTTAACAAAATTAAGCATGTTTCTTAAAATCTTACCTGATTTTCTAACATTTAATTTAGTAACTTAATACTTTCTTCTTTGATATTTAAATTCTTATAATCTGATGACATCACAAAAAAAAAAAAAACGTTTTCTACAGTATTATGTGCAGTGTTGTATGAAAACTCATAATTCAAGCAGTACACTCGTTACATTACATAAAGAAAATAATTAAACCTACCATAACAGGTGATAACTGGGGATGCACTTTTTCACAAAAGATGTTCCACCATAATTGTAACAATGGCTGCAAATGTACAGAATCCACTGGTGGTTGAACAATACCAGTTAACGTATCAAAATACTGTAACCATGGTTTTGTAATACCAATAAAATGTATTATTCTAACATCATCCCCAAATCTGATAAATAATAGTATTTATAGTTATTTCATTTTGTATTTTTATATTTGTATTAAACTATACTTCACATAAAGATGGATCAAATCTCAATGATCAAGGCATATAAAAATTATAATTAAATAAATAAATTTTCTTACTGTTTGAAAGCAGGAAGATATGAATATACAGCTGTAGAGCACATATTATAAATAAATGGTAGATGTTTAGAAATGTCTTTATGTGCCCAATCACTAAAATACATATTTAGTAAACCTTGGTCACCACCATCAAATGAACCTTTAGCAGCAGCAAAGGCAGTAATAGAAGCAAAAGTTTGTTGCGATGGTCTGTATACAAATACGCCAGAATTGAAACAATCAGGCCAACCCACATCCGGGGCAGCAGATAGTTCTTCTCTTTCAAATAATTCGTCACAATTTCTAACAACCTATCGTTCATAAATTAACAATTAAAAACATAAACTTCATGCACCAAAACTAGTTATATCTTGATTAATATTAATTATTTTAAACACTCACAAGAGTATCTGCATCGAGAAAAACACATTTCTCATATCGAGTTAATCTCCAACAATGCAATTTAGTAAACGTAATACCCAATTCTGGTCTAGCTAAAAGTGCCAAATTAGCTTCATCTTTTGAATCAAGTACATTTACTTCCATTACTACAGAAAAAACTGCTGACAATTTGTCCCTATATAAATAATAAAATAAGATTTCCAATAAACAAATTTTTTCATATTTATTCAGATTAATACAAAATCAAATAATGCTTTATCTACATGTAACTGTTACAGTTTATGTATCTGCTACTAAAGAATCGATAAAACTGCAATTATATAAACATAAATCATGAACAAAATGCTCACCTCATTGTTTCTGTTACTCCAGGAGTAACTAAGACAGCCAATTCATGTTTGGTACCAACTCGACGTAAAGAATGTGCTAAAACTAGAGCTCCTAAAGAATAAGCATCATTCGTGGCCAATGTAACCCAAGCGTATCCTGTAATTAATAATGACAATAATTATGATACAAACACTTCTGTAAAAAGACTGACTCAATCAGGATTAGAAATAAAAAAACGTTTAAAAATGTATCAGTAGTTATATAGAATTATATTTGTACATTACATTGATATTTGCAATATGATTACAGTAATACATAAATGGGTAAGTCATTTATTGAGGGGAAAATTAAATGTCTTTAAGTTTTAAGGTATTGATTCCTAAATTGCTTATGATATTACATCGTCAACGCGACTTTAATAAGAATGCATTTATTTTTGGTATAGGTAATTTAGCGAAGATAACACCCTGAACTTTGTAAATGTCATTGACTTTTATTTATCATTTTACCATTTATCTTTCTAAAGTATTACATAAAAGCAAAGACAATACTAATAATTATATAGTAAAAAAGCTATTGACTAATAATAGCAATAAAATTATTGTACAATAGTGCAAATGTAAGTATATTAATTTTAATTTTAAAAATGATCATACTTTTTTTATATATATTTTCTTTATCTACTTCTAGAACAAGATAAGTATGCACGCTAAGCCAGAAAAACTTTCAAAACGAAAAACGACAAAATTAGCCTCGAAAGACGTATCTGCTAGATTAGTTAGATTTAAACACGTGAACTTAACTACGTGCAACTTGTTTTTCGTCAATAAGAAATTCAGTTACGTTTTATTTATAACTCTTTCTATTTCTATTTCGTAAATGCCAGTGCGCGACTGTACGTTTAACGGAACACCGAATTTCTCGAAATTCGATTCTAATTTTACTGGATAATATTCTATTTTTAAACATTATCTGAGCATTAAGCTAACGGTATGTCGCAAGATAAAGAGAATGAAGGGGAAAAAAAAATAACTTCTAAGTAATAAATAAAATAATTTACTATACTGCTATTTTTGATAATAAGTTATCAGTTCTTGGGACAGCTATTACTTAGATGTACAATTATTACAAGAATCCTTTCAATATTGACTCTACTATGCAACATGTATTCCATCTAATAACAATGTAGTTATATCGGATATGTAGAAGAATTCTATGTAGAATTATTGCATACAGTGTCGAGCCTTGAAAATGTACCGTTCGCGTTTCTGGAATGGTTGCATTATACGTATTGACATTGAACAAGATATTAGATTTCCCATGTTAGATGCATCTCACGAAATTATTATTATTATAATCATAGAAACAATGTAACATCAAGTTCAAAATGCTACAGTCAATATTCTCGTTCGTAATGAAATTTGACAAAAATCAATCAGATCGTATAATTACTACGAGAATGCGATTTGCATCTTAACTGTTCCACGATGAAGTTATTAATTTAATTATGAATTTAATTACGGGAATATTAAAATTCGGCGAGATCGACGTTTATTGTTCGCTGTCGATAAGATAAGTTAATCGTTACTTCAGGAAATATGTATTTGATTTCTAGTTAAAAAAAATTGAAATGAGATGGGACTAATACTTGAAGTAGTCGATGCATAGGGCATTGTTTGCACCTTTGAGAAATTGACAAAAATTTTTTACAGTGACGAATACATCAAAGGTGTCGGTACAATTAAATGCAACCGAATGCAACGGAACAGTAACGAGTCACGGATGTAAGAGAGGAGGAAGGGCTCGTGAAAGAGAATAGATACAGGAGAAAAGCTCAGATTTCTGCTACCGGTATTCTCCGAAACAACGCACCTTTATCTTTTCTAAATTAATCATTTAGTATACGGAACGGTATTTTCGTGTTATTTGTTTGCGAAAAGAGAAACGATCTTTGATATGTCATGAAATTTTGTTTAACAACAAAGGATGAACACCATTTACTTTATCCTGAGACTGCTTCTAAGTTTCGGTCGGAACGAAATATGAAATCAAATATTCCTATGGCTTTGCCAGAATAATATCGTATACAAATTTCAAGAAATAATGTCGACTTTAATATTAGATTACGCGTAGATTCAATGCGAGAAAATTTGAATTTTGGCAAGGAAGTCATTTGCGTTGCGTCTCTGGCATTTTCCTGAGGTGAAAAAATGGGGTAGAATATTTATCTTGACTATGAGAAACGCGGTGCTCGGCTTCTCGCATATTATAATACGCAGACGAAACCCGAGAGGCAGAGTGCCGGCGTCGTTGTGCCACACAGGTTTATATTTATACAAGCCGACCAGCTTATAATAGCAACCCAGCCTCGCGTTTGTACAAAATGCATTCATATACCTTGCCTTAGGTCAAGCACTTGTCACCCAAGTCTGACTAGATTTCCTTATACGATCATATCACACGTGTGAGAATCGACACTTTCTCCGTATAATAACAATATCTATTATTTGTAGCTCGTCAATGCGGCGAAACGTCGATTATGTAAACTATATGTAGCTTAAAAATAAAGTTTTATGCTTTAATCGTGGCGTTTAAGATAGATTTAGAATAGATTAATGTGTTTCTAGTAAACTGAACTAATTTTATTTCATACCTAATTATTATTATTTGCAATCTAGCACGAATGTCTTTTGTTTCAATAGAGAAATAACGTTTTCATTATTATATGGACAAGTTATTTTCTGCAATGTATTCCTACAAATTCATTTGTTGATTAGTGGCTAATATTAACTATGTTTTTCAGAATAAAGTTTATTAATAAAATGGAACACTGTATTCATTTCGACTCGAAAATATAAGTTATTGTTCATAACTTCGATTCGATATCAGGAACAGGTATTTACGGATATCTTCGATTCGGTATCGAGTACATATCGATACTTTGCCTCGAAATACATGTACGTAGGAAGTGAAAATATCGACGGTAAGTTAAAACAATTAAACGGAACTTTGAAAACAATGAATAGTTTTGTTTTCGTTATATTATAATCTTTGTTACCTTTAATGTTAAATACATTAAGTATTTTTACAGTCGTATCAATTTGCTATATTATCATTTCCACGTATGAGTTATGTTCTAATTATTTTAAATAGTAATATTACCATAATATATATATTAAATATTGTATAAAGTAAGATGATAATAATAATTGCGATGTATTAATTTTCATAATATATTTAAACGATCATTACTAATTAGAATACTGAGGCCAACTTAAACGAAGGTCAAGTCTCAAGTTATATAAAAATAGTGCTCGCTTATCCTATGTCAATTGAGGTACAGTGAACTTAACGATCCGAGCTTCCGCTTTAATATTACTATGCTACGTGTGTGATGGACAAATATTTAGATTTTTTCATAAATTACTCAAGATTAAACTAACGTGGAAAATTTAATTTTCAAAGAATTTTAAACAAATTTTATTACCTCTTTGATCTTCTTTTCTACTTTCTACTACAGTAGAAAGACCATATTACAAAAAGAATTACTCGATAAAATAACTTTGTCAATATTGAATTTGTTTTGCTTCTTTTTTGCTTTTCGTGAATGAAATTTCTCGTGTATGTATCTTTACCGTTACATCATCATGGCATGTCGATCAATAGATGTATTAATAATATTATCGAAGCGGCATTAAATAATCTCTGGTTACACGAATATTAAATTAAGTAACACGAATGGAGAATAACTAAAACTGAAGATAAATATTTACGATGAATGATAGACGCATGTAATATATTAATCTTTATGTACACATAATTTGATTCGCACGAAAAAGAAATAGTGGATATATGTAAGAGTATTGTAAGTAGAATTTTTCTTTTTTTTTTTTTATAAAGTTGAAGTAATTTTATCACCTGTAAGATAAATATAGAAAGATAGACGAGATTTGGCAAAGAGCCGCAATTTCTCCCCCAGACGACTAAGAATAAACTGCAGGAATAGTGGTATGAGTTATTTTATTTTATGCAGAAGGATTCTTCTATCTAATATAACAAAACATTAAATATATTTACATTTCGACCGAAATTTTAGACGTTTATATAAACTTAAGGTATAATAAAGCAATTTAAATTTTGTTCACACGAATATTTCTCATTATAACAAGTATTAAAAGACGTAATTTAAGTAGCTTAAATGAGGCTGTTCAATTATGCTGAAAAAAATAGAATATTGTGCCGAAGAAACGATATTGCATGAATGAAAATGATAAATTAAAATGTCAAACAAACATAAATAATTACCTTTAAAAAATATCTCATTAAATATGAGAAATATAAAATATTAAATTGGCGCCAACTGTCTATGAAAAGAGTAAAAAGTTCTTGCGCCTGCGCGCAATGGAAAATCGCAAAGACGAGCGCGAATTGGACCGATTTTCGTGCAATAAAATAAATAAAAGCACCGGTTTACGATTAATAGAAAAAGATTAGGATGAAACAAATTTTACGCGAATGAAAATAAAATTATGATGGCACGAGAAAACGAAAATGACATATTTTTACTTTTTAGGAGGTTAATATTCGTTGTCTATAAGTGATATAAATCATATGAAGGTCATTGGGTCAAGACCGGTTACCGGCGACGTTATCACACACCCTAAATGAACTCTCAATGAACGTAACCTTCAGGCAAAATACACAAAATAAAAAGAAACGTAGAAATGGATGTTACAAACTTTCTGTACTTACCACCCATTTTTGGCAATTAACTTTGTTTCTTTTTCAACAGATCAATTTTACACACTTAACACTTGCTGATGCCCACACAACTGACAAGAAATCGTACGCACTTCATCAGCGCTACGATACGAGTGACGACTTGCGACTCTCCTTCCATGCCTCAGTGTTCTCCCCACCTTTCAACTTGAATGCGCTACCAGTCTATATTATCTACAGAAAGTGTTGCAGAAGTTATTACACAAACATCTTTAAAAACAAAAATAATTTCGTATAATTTCATTTCAAATTCGGTTTTGTGTGTAAAATTACTTATTACGCGTTATATTTATATTCGAATCCAATACAAACTGTGTTCAATAATACACTTTTTTCAGAGAGAAATTAATACATAAAAGGATTTAAATGAAAAAATATTCAACTTATCAATTATTTTAGTATATTCATCAAATATTAATTTATTTTACAACGAACACGTGCGATACAAAAATATTACTTAACAAACCATGCGCGCCAATTTTACAGCTATTCGCGACATCTATCGCAAAAATATTGCGGTATGCTATGCGTCGTTTCAGTTCCGGGCGTTCCTCGACGACTAACAAACATGTATCGAGTAGCGGGAGAAGGTACGGCAGCGATTAAAATTATAGCGATTTGTTCGCTTGTGCGCTATAATCCTTCTAATCCTGGAATAGCCTGTTTAACACCATAAAATGTAGCTAATCATTTAGATCGAGTCAGTTGTAGCAGCTGCAAAACACGTATCTATGAGATCAACTTTCATCTCCATCTTCAGCACGTTGACGTTCACTGAGGAGTGGCGCGCAAAAAGATGGCCAGCTCGCCGACCAGCATCGAAAATCAAATAGACAGTTTTTTAGAACAATTTAAACGTAGTGCCTCCCGCGCAATGGAGGAATCTCACAGATCCAGTTACAATGCTTGCAGTAGTAGTATCAGTCATAGTCGAAGCGGAAACCTGGATCTTGAAATCTTGGAAGTTGGTAAGTTTTTACTATAACTTTATTTGACATATAAATTGGTTGTATTACGATCGAATTTTTGTTACTTCTTAATATTTTGATTCTTTTTTTTCCGTGTACATAGTCTACTAATTCTTCGCTGTTGTCGATTGATTTTTCGGGCGTTTCTTATACATTTCAACGTATCTATTTTCTAACACTGTCGATGATTTAAAAACATGTATGCTTGTTGTTTAATAATCTTTTCATAATATTGAGTAGTAAAATCTATATAAAATTGTGCGAATATCAATTTTTATTTTCGTATCATTTAAAATATCATATTTTATTGTATCACAGTATTAAATATAATTGTTTGACATCATTAATCAATGATATCCGCATTTATTTCAAAATATAAAAACTATGTATTCTATATATTATGCGCGCGCGCGTGTGTATGTCGTACGTGTAATATATATATATATATATATATATATTATATGTAATAAGTAATAAATAATAAATATGTAATAAGTAATAAGTAATAAATTTTAAGCTGAAATACATTTAAATAATAATGTTTTGGTATCAGCTAGTAAACGTTATATTTAAACATTGTATTTTGTATCGAAAAGATTGTAGTATTTATTTTTTATAATATAAGTACAGCAAAGAAAAAATGTTAATTAAATAGCACTATCCAGATAAACAAAAACAAGTAAATTTTTTATTCAATGATGAAATAATAGGATATTAAAGTTGAATCCACTTTGATTTAATTGTACATTTTGACACTGACATGCTGCAAGTCACGTGCAACTACCCCTCTATTGGGAACCAGGTCTTTTGCGATTGGTTGTTCCGTCTCTTCTCTTTACCTCCACCATGAAGCGTTATGGCGCCGTATCTTGTCTATGTTACGATAGAGGTCGTCGCCCGTTATAGCTGTTCATGGTTCGAGTTAGGAAACTGTGGGGTTATAACATTCGTTTAATAGACCTGTGAATAAATACTAATTTAATATATTGTCGATTACAATATAGTCGCAAATTTTGTGCTAATTTATATATAATACATATAATCGATCTTTCAATCTTCGGTCTTGTTTTTACGCGAAGTGATAGCGTTGCGGTTATCTTAAAATACTGGGATGTATAGAAATACTTCGGCAATACCGGCTACAATGTTTGAATAAAATAAAAGACTAACATCATCATGAAATTCTGTTAGATATGCGTACGCAAATTAAATTGGATTTACCCATTATATATGTATATATATATATGTATATTGGTAATGGAATAAGTTTATAATAACGATAAATCGAGGTGTTATTGGAAATACTAACATTACAGATAATACCGTGTGATAAATTTTAATGTATTGAAATTGATCGTGAAAATTTATTTAAAGTAACAACATGATTCTTCGACGAAAATCACTGCATAGCTGCAATTGTCCCTGTCATCAGCATTGCTCCACGAAATGTGCAGGTTTGAGTTATGTGTTTTTGAACTACTTTTTCAATCAATTTCGTATGTACAAGATTAAAATTAGAAATGCAAATAATATGAGAAATTTTGTATAGCTTTAGTATTGATTTATGAAAATATTGAATTTGTTTACAAACTAGTTGATAGGTAGATGTATTTATATAAATGATCGATATTTCTTATATTTGAGATATATACATATATTCGTAATATATTTTACATTTCCTTCTTCACTGATTATATCATCAATATTTACATTAAATTAATTACATAATTAATGGATTTAAATAAGTATGAGGAATTGCTAATGGGATACCATTATGTTTTTAAACATTTATGCATATTATGTATCCGTATTTAATCATATTGTTTATAATTTATTTTATGCAATTAGAAATTTTTAAACAAATATTGAACTATTCGATACTCGTACGTGTTTTGATAGACAATGTATTTATGCGGATGTAATATGGGAATTGTCCTATTTATAGAGGATTGGACCCATTATCCCCTCTATATAATATTATAACTATATTCGCCGTATCATTGAGCGTTTTTCTCGAGTATCAATCGATGTACAAAGACGTATTTGTATACAAAGCGCATTTACGTCGTAACTGTTTATAATTACAAACGTGATATTTTTTTAAAAATGTTATAAATGATTTTGTAAAAATAATATAAATTTCAAGTTAAAAAAAGGTAAGTAAAATTTAACTTATCACGAAATAGTCAAGTTTAAAATCCATTATTGTGGTTAGTAATTCTCAACCATTTTAATGTCGAATTTGTTTGTTTTTTGAAAGATGATATAAGATTTTATTCTTACTTCAGTTTTTGTTAATACGTCTTTACCATTAAAATATTGAAAATGAAATCTTAATGGAAAAAAAAAATTATATTACAGGATACTTTATCTGATAAAAATAAAGAAGTTGAAATGTCACATTGTCAGTGTTTAGTTAACAATGATTTGACATATATCCAAATAAGAAAAAAGGTAAGTGCATGTTTATATTTAATGCTATTGTTAAACATATTTGATATTTTCAAAAAAAGTATAGTGCATATATTGATAATATTTTACATAATATGAAAATTTTGAATGTTACAGAAATCATATACTGATGCGACAAATGCTACTTTTAAGCCAAAGAATTACATGTAATTACTCAGATATTACATGTAAAGTAGTATAGAATTTTTTTATCCAATCTTGTAAGAAAATGTCACCTGAAACAAAAATAATGGGGTACTCAACATTTAGAAAATTTATTAAAGTTCAATTTCTCTAAGTAAAATTTGCAAAATAAGAGTTCGTTAAAAATCAAAATCTACAAAATCAAGGATGTAGTAATAAGGATAAAGTAATACTTATTTTTTTACACCAACCAATAAATTACAAAATGGTGCAAGTTATCAGATAACAAAGATAAATACCATTTAAAAACAAAGTCCTTTATATGTAATATTTAAATATTAATGTAAAAATGGAATATGTATAAAATAAATATTAAGACATTAGTTATTAAATACTTTATAAAATTATTAGTATTTCTTTATTTTATTATAGAAGACAGTATTAATTAATATAAGAAAAGCTTTCTGAAGGATGAAGTTATCATTGATATCATATAAATTATCACTGTTTAAAGAATAAAATATTTAAGCTCCAGTTTTTATTTAGCATCTGCTATTCTATATATTTTCTTTCTGTAAAGTTTTGATAAATAATTTTGATTAATATTTACAACCTATAAATAAGAACATGTAATAAATAGTACAGAAACACCTAATTTGTATTTTTGTAACTTTTTCATTTTTTTTTTATCTTTACAAATTTAAGTATGTAAAAACAATACATAATAAATTTAAATAATGATAAGATATAGGAGAAATAAACAGTTGTTATCACAGTTACATCTCAAATATGTAAATTAAGAGATTAAAGGTTCATCAATACAGTGTTTCTCAAGTAATATATAAAATGCATTAACAAAGAGCATGCTAGTTATCATTTTTAGTTCAGCTTTAAATAAGGTATGATTAATTTCTTTTTTGTTAGTGGAGATAATATTTATGTATGTAAACAGTAATCAATATTTTAAAGCACTTTGAGGTGTAGTTTTATTAATTTGAAGTAAAATATGTATTGTTATACTTTCTGTAATATATGAGTTGTGTATATAAAAAATAGTGATGTATTTGTTGTGATAATAAATTATCTTTTTGAAATCCTATTTTGAAAGTTAATTTTATTATTCGTATAATTCCGAAAATTGAGAGCCTCTTGTTTTACAGTTACAACTGAAATATTGTAGGTATTGCAGAACACTGCTTCAGTTAGTTGCAGTCAGTAAGGTCATAAGAGTACATTCTGAGCTCTCACAGTGACATATAGTAAATATTGTATAGGTGATCATTAATATAAGTTCTACATATCTTTGTCAAAATTCCTTCTTTCAACATTTCTACAATTATAAATACTGACAATCATTTATACCAAAAGAATACAAATTTTATCCATGAACTTCCTTTATAATGACAGTTAATTTTAGGTCATAATAATTGTACTTATTTACTGTTACATGTATTATATTTATTATCAATTGTAAACTATACAAATTTATATTTTTCAGAAGATGTAGAGAGTATGACTGGTGAAATTGAAAATGGGGATTTGGCAATTAGAGATGTTGCAGACCTTCTCCAATCACAGTATGCTATAATAGCAGGTAAATGAAATAAAATTTCATCAATATCATTTATATATATTATGTAATGACATATTTGTACATATAGGAGGGAAAACTCGAGAGGGTTGTCCTATAATTACATTTCCTGATAATGGCAATTTTCATAATTTATCTGATTTGGATTATCAACGTCTCATGCTATATCTTACTTCTGTGCCAACGTAAGATTAAAACAATATTATTATGAAAATGTATGGAATGAAGGATAGTTATTATAAATGTCATTAATGATTTTCAGGTTACAGGAAGCTGATCTTGGATTTCATTTAATAATTGATAGAAGAAATGATAAATGGAACTCTGTAAAAACTGTGTTATTAAAAATCTCTGTAAGTACATATATTAAGAAATGTAATGCTACTATAATAAGAGAAATAAAGATAACATTAAATATGTTAATTCAGTCTTTTTATATTATAGGGATTTTTTCCTGGTTTAGTTCATGTTGCATATGTTTTACGTCCAGCTGGATTTTTACAAAAAGCTATTTCAGAAGTGTCAAATAAATTATTTAGAGAAGACTTTAAATTTAGAGTTATATTTTTAGCAAATGTTGCTGAACTGCATGAATTTATAGATAAAGATCAGTTAACTGAACAACTTAGTGGCAGTTTACCATACTGTCACCACACCTGGATACAAAATAGAATTGTAAGTACAGACGTAAATGTAATAAAACGTAAATTTTGTTTTAACTTTTCTTTTGCTGTTGTTGTGTAGAGTTTGGAAAAATTTTCATCAATGACACAAGACGTATCGCTTGCATTGGATTCTTTTACACGGCGATTAGCCGAAATTGAATTTCCTAACAATACTATTGCAACTACATCTTTATTATCTCAACAACAAGTTGAATATAATGAATTAAAGGAAGAAATTCTTAGTGCTGCAAGACACGGTGAAGCACTTTTGGACAGTGTACGACAACTAACTGGTAAAGGAACAGCTGATAGATTAGGAAATGTGGCAGCAATAGAACGGTATAAAATGATTTAATTTGATATATTATAAATTAATGATCAGTTATGTTTAATTATAAAATGTTATTTATTTTTAGATTACTTGTTCAATTAGAAGAAACAGAACGTACTTTTGATTTGTTTTGGTCACATCATAGCTCTCGTTTGAGACATTGTCTAGCTTTAAGACAATTTGAAGCTGATTTTAGGGAGTTGCAAGCAACATTGGATCAACATTTAAAAACCATAGAAGAAATGACAGAAGTGGGAGAAACTCAAGCTAGGGTTGAACAGTTACTTTGTGACACATCAGCATTCCAAAGAATATGCAGAGTATGTACCTTTATTTTATACACATATTATTTAATACTATTAAACAAAAATTATTTTAAATTATAATATGGAGAAAAAATCAAAATATATCAAATTAGCGTCTTTATTTAAATAGATATTTTTATAAATATAAGAAATTAATATTTATATATAAATGCTAAAAAATTATCACATATGTATAAACTACTATCACAACCACAACAAAAAAGATAAGAGTGGTACAATATTAATATTTTTAAGTTTGAGAATGTTTATAATGCATTTAAATGAACAAGATATTATATTCAAACCAGTATTATGCGAATTTTGTCTGCAGAAAGTCTAAAATTTAGCAATAAAATAGTTAAATGCAGAAAGTATTTAAAATTTTTATATAAATTCTGGTTTGGATACTCTTATAAGCAATCACATATACATATAATGCACATCATGCACAAATGTTACTTCGCACCGCTTTCCTCATTTTGTCGATAGTCCTATTTGTTGCATACCATGTGGATTTGGGTGTTGGTAAGCAATCCACTTAACAAAATACGTATATTTTGTAATAGATTTACATTTTTGAACAAACTGATACTAATTTAGTACTTCAATTTTTGAATTCTGTGTTAATATATTTTGAAATACAGTAAAAAGGAGATTTATTACTTTTAATCATTTCTTTATGGGTTAGTGAATTAAATCTCTATCAAAATGTATTGTTTTTATAAACTTAGTAAATATATTTATATAATATAAGATTAAAAATGGTTCATTGATAAATAAATTATAGGGATTTAATTCATGCTTTGTATTGGCATGACAGATTTGGAGAATGAATATCATTGTTACTTCTCACTTTGCACTGCACGTAAGATAGTATCTTTGTTTAGAATAATTTTTTAGATGAACAACAAAAATTGATGAAAATATTCAATTACTGTTTGTAGTATTCTTGTTAATGTTGTTTTAATATTTGCTAAACATCAATAAAATTATATAAATTTGTAGGGAGATATAGAACGAGCAGAGGAAGTAATATCTGCTGGTCAACAATTGCTATCTGGGAGGCATCTATGTCCTACAGATGTTGTGGAACCTAAATGTGTGGAATTACAAAGAATTTGTACTATTTTAAGTCAAAGATTGGAGAGACGGTTACATATGTTAACCAAATGCAGAGAACTTATGGAACGTATAGACAAGGTAATTACTTATCTTATAAGTTATTAAAAAGTAAATTTATAAAATATAGTTAAATGTATTTTTAACCGTGTACTATAGGCAAATGCATGGTGTACACGTGGAATAGAATTGCTTGCATCACAAAATAATACAACACCAGCTGATCAAGCACTTCAAGATTTACAAGAATTAATTGAAGCTGCGGAGGAATTTCATCATCCTAGATGTATTTTTCAAGATTCTATAATGCCTGAAACTAAAGCTCTTATTACTCAAGTAAGTATATTTTGTGAAAGTGCTATTTCTGTGAAATTATCATTTTTATTTTGTGAAATAAATACATTAGGTTTTGCAAAGAATAGAAGATGTGTCTTTGATGTGTGATAAAAGAATCATGACATTAAAACAACAATTGATTAAACCAACAAGACCGGTTCAAACTGTAACTCCTGAACCAGTTAAGCCGTTGCAATCACTGCCCCAAATTGTAAAACCCGGTAGAATTCTTAAAAAAGCCAACACTATGCCGAAGGTAAATTATTATTACGTTTAATCTAATATAAACACTTATAATTATGAATTATTGGAATTCGTAATACTTGTTAGATGGAGATGAGTCCCATAGAAGGAGAATCTTCATCGCCAGAAAGTGAATCTAAAGATGTAGAAGCTTTACGGTTAAAACGCGGACATGTTTTAGCGGAACTTGTTGAAACAGAACGAATCTACGTTGCCGAGCTGGGTTCCATAATTAAAGGATACAAAATGGAATTAACTAATGAAGCAATGACTCATTTAGTACCAGCAGCATTAGTAGGCAAAGGAGATATTTTATTTGGTAACTTGGAAGATATTTACGTTTTTCATGGAGAAACGTTTTTAAGAGATTTAGAAAATTGTATTTCAAATACTGAACTTGTTGCATTGTGTTTTGTACAAAGGGTAAATATTATTTAGATAAGTATTTTTAATCAATTTTAAAATTAATTTAAGCAAACATTTTCAATACACGAATAAAATACACTTATTTTCAGCGTGATGTATTCTTCAGATTATATAGTTACTACTGTCAAAATATTCCAAGATCTGAAAAGTTACGAGAACAAATACAGAACGAACCTCAATTTCTTGCAACTTGTCAACAAAGACTCGGTCACAAATTACCTCTGGCTGCGTACCTTCTAAAGCCTGTACAGCGTATCACAAAATATCAGTTATTATTGAAAGATCTTTTAAAATATAGCGAGGAACCATCATGTTGCACCGAATTACAGGAAGCATTAGATTGCATGCTTGTTGTATTAAAATGCGTTAACGACAGCATGCATCAGACGGCTATTACTGGATTTGCTGTAAGCGAAATATCATTTAAAATTCGTATCAATTTTTGTCGTTTGTTATTATGTAAATGTAGCTAGTAATGTCTCATTAGAATTTAATATTATTTCTAGGAAGATTTAAATGCACAAGGAGAGCTTTTATTACAAGGTTCTTTTAGCGTCTGGAGCAGTAGTAAACGAGAACGACTTCTCAGGTTGAAACCATCTCAGCGTCATATTTTTTTGTATGAAAAGGCTCTTATATTTTGTAAACATAGTAAACCGCAAGCTCATAACAAAGCTACATACCACTTCAAAAGATATTTGAAGGTAACTTTATACGTATATCTTTTATGTATCGTCTCAATTTTTTTCATGTTATATATAAAGTTTCGATTTTATTTTTATTAGATGTCACAAATTGGACTCACAGAATCAGTTAAAGGTGATGCAAGGCGTTTTGAAATTTGGCTTCAAGGTCGGGCTGAGGTGCATACAATACAAGCACCTACTATTGATATTAAACAATCTTGGGTGCGTCAAATTAAGGGGGTTTTAATGTCTCAATTGGCCGAACTTAAAGGAAAACAGAATTCTGCTCTCGGAAAAACTAATCATAAGTAAGTAAATCATTTATTATGTAATTACGTTCGAACATTAATAATGATAATATTATATAAAATATTTATAGACCATTGCGCCAGACGATTTCGTGGGAAGCTCAAGGCAGTGTTTCTGGATCTTTACGAACTCTTTCAGTTGATGGTAGTAGTGTTGTAGGGAATATCACTGATCTTTTGCAATCGACAGAAGATGATGTTGCTTGGAGTTCGGAAAACAGTAACACGGATGATGAAGATGCTTTTAGTGAAAATCCTGGTCCAGCTCCTGTAAATTTATTATTATTATTTTTTTTTAATAATCACATTATTAAATGAGAATAATAATATTCTGTAATTTTTATTTTCAATTAGGGTGGAAGATATGTAGCATTGGCTGATTATTGTGCAGTTGGACAGTCAGAAGTTACTATGCATGAAGGAGACAACTTAGAACTTCTTAAAGTTGGTTGTGCTGGTTGGTGGTTTGTAAAACTAATAGGTACTGGAATAGAAGGATGGGCACCAGCAGCTTACTTGGAACCAATTAATCGAAAAACTTCGCGCAGTTCACAATCAGTGAATAGTCAAGAAACCATATGAAACAGGCGTCTGACACACTAGGATTCCCTAGTGTGTTAGATTCATAAATGTTGGAAGGAACACAAATTATTAAACTGTAATATTAAAAATTACATATGAAGGATTTTATAATGCGAAGATATGGTTAAGACTTCGAAAATTTTGCATAACGTATGTATGAAATTTCTTGTGAACTATACAATACAGCAATATGTGCTTGATTAATATGATTAATGATGAATAATTGTAGTTGCATATAACTTCCAAAATTGCAATTGAATGGAAAGAAATTTTAGATATTAATATGATTATTTAATCCTTTATAAAAAGGTTTAAATAACAAAAAATCAGGGAGTAAAAAAAATGCATGAATTTTTTTACTACACAAAGTTACGAAAAATTTGTTGGTGAAAGTGCTTTATGCAAGCAAATAGAATTTGCATTTACTAAATAAATGTACTATGGATTATATTTATTCTTACAAAGAAATTAATATTTATAGAATTGTATAAAAACTTATTTCCATAGGGAATTAAAAGATATGTATACGTACATATACATTTACAGTTGCAGATTTAAAATTGTTACAGGTACATACAAATTTGAAATTAGTTGCATATAGAAATCTTGAAAAGAAAATTATTACAATGAAACACGATTATTTAAATCATTTAGTTATTGTTTCCATAACAAGTGTATGGAATTATAACCTTATCTATATTTATAATCTATATAATGTCCGAATGTGTGCAAATATTCCAAAGTTCACACACTGAATGAGATCCTAAGAAACTTTCGTTTTGTATAATCTGTTAATGATATTTAATATATTTTTGAAACAATATACAATTGTTTATAATTACAGCAAGAAGTCAAATATGTCTGTATTAAGATGATAAAGTATTTTTTAGTAAAATTATGTATTTTAGTACAAGTTACATATATAAGTTTTTTAGTATATTTATATTTATTTATTTCTATACGTAATATAGTACAATGTAAATTAAAATATTTTCCATATATTGTAGAGAATTTAGAATATTTGCAAACTATCGAGAAGTGGTTAAAAAGCCTTTAAAATAAAACCAAGTGATTGAATATTTGCTTAATATTTCTGTAAATGAATTAATATAATTTAGCAGAAGTTCTCTGTTGGTATATTAATGTAGATATGATAGATAATATATTGTTATGTCTTTATGACCAAACAGCTTGATACTAGTACTATTTTAGTATATATAAATGACCTATTTAAAATATTTAAATAAAAAAGAAACGAAAGATTACAAAGTATTAAATAACAATATACACAAGTTTTTTAGAGGATAAAAAATTGACACCAAGTTTTATGCAATATATGTATACACTGTAATAAACTTTAAAATGTAACATTTTAGTCAAAAGGAGCAATTCCACTTTTAGTGAATTTAGTATCTTACCAATTTCTTAAGTATATAACAATAATGAACTGTACATAATAATGTTATTTGTACTAAAAATTTATATTAATGCATAAAAGCTAAATTAAGAAATTATTTTATAGGTATAAAGTGCAATAATTATGTTTCACTTATTATTGAAAATAACAAGTATTTCTTTAACAATTTATAATACTTGTATAAGTATTTTGAATATAATTTATTTATTATTTATATATAACAAAATTCTGTGTGAAATTATGATATATATATTGAGTACAAATAATTTATTTTAATGCTATAGATATTAGTAAAGTAAATTCATGCTATGATAACTTAAGTTTAAAATTTGTAATAAATATATACATATACATAATTTGAGCGTAAGGCTTTTAGTTATGTTCTAGTGTTTTATTGATAGAATATGCGAGCTTTTGGCCAAAGAAACTGTTCTACTTTTCTTTGGTAAAGTAAAAAATACAGAAAACTGACGATTTACAATTATGGATATAAGTAATTGATTTAATTATAAATTTGTTGATTATCATTATAATTCTGATCCACTTTTACACCATCCTGATATTAACTAGTTGTAGAATTTTATTCGATAAATAATATTATTTCATGTTCTTTTGTATGCCATTATAATTGTTTAAAAAGTGTTGGAACGTTTTATGTACATTCATATGAAGCAATAGTGAATGATAATTAACATAGTAATATAATTCCAAAAATGATTTTAAGTTAAATTTGATTAACTGTTAATCTTATAAACACTTATTTCGTTACTGAATATGATACAAGTTATATATTAATTATATATCAAAATATTAAGAAAATATAATTAAAAATTTCACATTTTTTTTAACTTGCTCTATTTTATGTTTATTTATTTCTTATATTGTCACACGTGTGATACTGTAAAGAAGTAAAATATATGTTCAGAAGACTTTTTTGTAAACATTACTAAATTAGTACACAGACAATAAATGCATGTCCTCTTTGGAATAATTTCAATGCAAGTTATAAATATAATACTTTAAACAATGGACGTAATAACGTAATGTTCTTCCTTTTAGAATTTTGTAGGCTAAACATCTTGCAGAAGCAAAGATTTACTCTGTGCATTATTTATAAGATTATACTATAAGATAATTATATGTAAATATTAAGCTATATATTTATTTAAGACCTTAATATGACTTTTTAACGAAGAGTTCCTTTTGTTGTTCCTTAATGATAATTTAATGTTACTTACTTTTGTACATTAAATAATGTGAATATTAAAACTTTCTCTAAACACAAATTAAATATCGAGAAACAAACATTGAAAATTTTCTGAAAAAAAAAAAAAAAAGAAAAATGCATATGAGTATGTAGTAACTTTCTGTTAAAGATATAAAATTTTTGTTTTATTTTAATTAACATAGGGTATGAAGAAATAATAATTGTGAATAATATTATAATTACATTTATATACATTAATATTTTTTAAATTTCATTTTAACGAAGAACTAAAGCTTTAAATTATGTTATAGAAAACTATATTTACTATTGTATTTTTTTTAATAAATTTGTTATGTATTTATAGAAAAAATGTAGTATAATAAACATACACATGAACTGTACAAGTAATATGCGAAATTATTTGATTTTCTTAATTTGTTGTACAATATAAATCTATAAACGTATGAAAAAGAAGCATTAAAAGAAGTATAATTCGATAATAATCAAAGTTTAAATTTAAAAATATGAATAGAATCGATTCGCTTCGATATTAGTTTAATAGGAAAACGGCAGATGAGGCAAGTGTTGCATACACATCAAGAACCATTTTATTGCATTATTCTACAGCGCATGGAGGGAATTAACGGTGTTCGATTATTACACTCTTCGTAACAGTGATATGTACTCTTGATAGTGAACTTTGACGCAAGCATTTTCAAAAATCTTTTATTCTTACGTTTTGTTAAAGGAAATTTAATAAAGCAAAATGGCTCCACGATCAGATGCAGAATTAAAAGAAACTTCAGAACTACCAAAAGAAGTACCACGTAGAGGCGTTAATGCCGTTTTATTAGGACCACCTGGTAGTGGCAAGGGTACACAGGTACAGTTCTTTTCTTTCTTTCTATAAAATTTGGAAAATACAGATTTTCCGATTATAAGATTAATTTTAACATTTTCACATGTGCTTGCATATATATATAATTTTTATAAAATATATTTTAGGCGCCATTATTGAAAGAACGATATTGTGTATGCCATCTATCTACAGGTGATATGCTTAGAGCAGAAATTAGTTCTGGATCGGCAATTGGGGCAGAAATTAAAAAAGTAGTGGATGAAGGTAAATTAGTTAGCGATGATCTTGTAGTTCAAATGATTGATCGTAATTTAGATAAGGCTGAATGTCAACGTGGTTTTCTTTTGGATGGTTTCCCAAGAAGTGTTCCACAAGCTGAGAAAGTAAGTTAAAAAGTTTTAAATAATATTTAATTAATGTAATATTACCAGAATTGATCATTATTGTTGTATCATCATGAATATTATGAGAACTACTAATAACCTTGAAATGACATTGAAATAGAATAAATTCAAAATAATTAAAAAAAATTTTTAGAGATAAAATGATACATTTTTTTTAATGTTTTAATATAAATAGCTTGACAGTATGCTACAAAAAAGAAAAACCAAGTTGGATGCTGTGATAGAGTTTGGAATTGATGACAATTTATTGATAAAAAGAATCACAGGTCGTTTAATACATCCTGCAAGTGGTAGATCATATCATGAAGAATTTGCTCCACCCATAAAACCTATGAAAGATGATGTAAGTAATAATTGTTACTTGTAATAAATTGCAATTTGTAAATTATATTATAAATATCTCATATGAGGCATATAATTCTATGAAAATAGGTTACTGGAGAGCCATTAATTAAGCGGTCCGATGACAATGTAGATGCATTGAAAAAACGTTTATCGACATATCATACACAAACTCAGCCACTAGTTAATTACTATGCTTTACAAGGAATCCATTATTATGTTAATGCAGCTCAATCAAGTAAAAATGTTTTTGAAGATATTGATCGCATTTTTCAAAAAACAATTAACCAAGACAAGGGTGAAGAAAAAAAGAAAGGATTTTTCAGTTGGTTCTTTTAATTCAACATACAAGAATGTTGTAGCTAATTCTTCTCTCCTAAATGAAACAGGTAGTTGATGGGAAATATATTTTAGTATCATGGTGATTTATAGAAGAATTTAGCATTTTAAATATATAATTTGCAATTTAAAAATAATTCACATACTTAAACGAATTACATAGTTGATGCAGTAAATATCTTTTGATTAAATAACATATTTCACGTTTACGAAAAAAATGTAAACATTGCATCGATTTAATTGAAAATGGTCCTGTGTAAGTATAAAAGAACTATAAATTAATCAATATTGAATACATATACTTTATTGGTAGAGGATATTTGGTTATGTCATAACCATAATATAAATTAATCGATTAACTGCACATGAGGAGATATATTTGTATATAATGGGTACCATTTCATTTATTTCTTTAAATATTGCTCTAAAAAATATTTTCTATTCTTTGTTATGTGTATAATTTATTTTATTATGTATGGTATTCTCATGCTTGCTTTTTTATTAAAACCCACATTCAGCCACTTTTATGACAGATATTTACTTAATGCTTCAGACATGTATATATAAATTAGTATAAATAAAAGTAGCACATTTAAGGACCCGTTTTTTTAATGTTATTTTGCACGAGAAACTAATAAAGTTATACAGTTTATTTTTTGAACCCAACTGACAACAATGCATTTTTTAAGATTTTATACTTAAAATATTAAACATATGGACTAAAATACCTCATTTATATATGTTACACGCACATGTATCAAGTGTTGTATCTTTTAATTGAACAAACTTTAATTAAATAAATATAAACTAATGAATACTTTTAAATATTTTATTATCAATGCACCAAATCTATTGGCATACCTATAGATTTTTAGAGATAGTTTTACAAATGGCTTTAAAAGAAGTATGTGTAATATATATGAAAATATATTTTACATAAGCAAAAGTAAATCTAAATATATTCTGATACAATACTTTTGCCTATATGTGTTGTATCATTATCTCATTGTAAATATATATTTTACAAAGAGAAATGAATGTATATCTGGATGTAATAAAATTTTCAAACCAACAAAGTGTTTTTTCTTTTAATAACATTCTATTTTTTGTGTTAAAATTTTATGTTTATACATGTCAATTAATTTTAGACAAATTGTACAAATTTAATATCTCATTATTAGATATCATTATTAGATCATGTAACAAATTACATATATATAATTTCTGAAATGATACGTAAAATTGAATATATTACAACAAATAACTAGTTTTTAAATTTTTACATTTTAATGAACAAATACCGAATTAACAAATTTTATTAGCACACATGAAAAGGTGTAAGGAAAGGAATAAACTGTAAATTAAAGATGCGCGGTAATCGTGTGGAGAGCGTCGGATAAACGTATCGCGCATGTGCAGATTGCCAATTGTTCGCGATCTCGTCAAGAAGCAGATCTGAGATAAATAAGTTTTTCCGCTTCTCGAACAGAGGGATTAAGGTAGAACGGAGAGGGAGAATTCTTTCAATTTCTTAGTGAAAAACTGTTTTTCGTGAGCTGAGGGCCGGCGGCCGAGTGATGCACGCATATGTCTAGGCTCGGAGGGACTCAGGTTCTGGCCACAGCACAGGTGAAGAGGACGGCCGCTGATCATACAGCGGTGTTAAACTTTAGTGCTGCAAAGCGCAGCAAACTATCCGCCGTTGCGGTCACGGAGATCAACGAAACTGAAAACATGACGGATACAGCTGCGGCCACAACTGATACTCAGAAGCGAGCCAATTTCTCAGCGTTAACCGTTGGGAATCCGAACGGCGTCAATAAGATTTCACCGAGTTTGGCAAGTGCAAAACCAGGCACAGCTAGAAAGCTCGTCATCAAAAATTTCAAAAGTAAGCAAGACCATGGGACTACCTAACCTCAAAGTCAGCTGGTATTATTCGTGCAGATTCGAGGTGTAATTTATGATTGGCACTGTGCCTTCAAAGATTGCGACATTCTTTTTAATATGACCTTATGAGTTTTGTAGCACTCTTTTATTCTGCATTATGTAGCCAAGGACGAACTGCTTCTAATTGAAATTAATAATACTAAGCAGACATAACCTAACCTGACATTAAGAATAACTAAAATGGATAAACGTTTTTAAGGCGCATTATTTGCCCTTTTTTATGCAGTTTCCAGAAATGTCATATTATTATTGATAACATAATTAATTAAAAGATTAACTCATGTTTTTACATCTCTAAATTTTTTAAGCAACTAATGCAGAATAGTTATGAATTCACTATTTTACTAATAATATAGCAGTGAAATTTTGTATTGTATTTACAGTGTTACTATTTATTCTTTGCTGCTTTACTTGTACTTGTATAAAAGTAATTATTTACACATTGTATACTGTTCGTTATTGCATTTCTGTTATAGAGGTATTGAATAAATTACTAATATTAGATATGTATAATTGAATTAAATATATCAATGTTTGTTTGTAAAAATGGAACTAATATATACTATAAATTTTATACAGATAAACCAAAATTACCAGAAAATTATCAGGAACAAACATGGGAAAAGTTACAAGAAGCTGTAATTGCAATACAAACCAGTAAAAGTATTCGTTATTCATTAGAAGAACTTTACCAAGCAGTTGAAAATATGTGTAATCATAAAATGGCATCTACGTTATATACCAAATTGACAAGGTTAACAGAAGCTCATGTGCAGGCTAACATAGAGCAGTTCTTAGCAGAATCAATGGATAGGCATATATTCCTGAAAAAAATGAATGAGTGTTGGCAGTCACATTGCAGACAAATGATCATGATTAGAAGTATTTTTCTATATTTGGATAGAACATATGTATTACAAAACCCAAGTATTTTATCTATTTGGTATGATTTTTGGTATTTGTTTTTGAATGATTAAAAGTTTTGAATATTTGCGTCTTATCATACGTGTACATATTATTTCAGGGACATGGGATTACATTTGTTTAGGGTGTATATTGTTCTAAATAATTTAGTTCAAACACGTACAGTAGAAGGATTACTTATGCTCATAGAAAAAGAGCGTCAGGGTGATACAGTAGACAGAACGCTTCTTAAATCATTATTAAGAATGTTATCCGACCTACAAATCTACCAAGATGCCTTTGAATCCAAGTATGAATTTTCTTGCATTTTGTATAATAATGTGTATGCGCGCGCACGTATATGTATATATATTTGTAAATATAAATCATTAAACTTTTTGTTCTTGCAGATTTTTGGTTGCTACGGAAAGATTATATGCTGCCGAAGGTCAACGATTAATGAACGAACACGATGTTCCTGAGTACTTAGCACACGTGGATAAACGTTTGCAGGAAGAAAATGAACGTTTATTACACTATCTTGATGCATCTACAAAGTATGTTTTTTATATGGGCTACTATAGTATACACGCACAGAACACTAATTTCAATTTAATGTTGTAGGTGCTCGCTAATACATACAGTAGAAAAGCAATTATTATCTGAACATATTACTAGCATTTTACAAAAAGGATTGAGCGGTTTATTGGATGAAAATAGAATTAGTGATTTATCTTTACTTTATAATTTATATAGTCGCATAAAGTGTGGTCTTATAGAACTTTGTCAAAATTTCAATTCTTATATAAAGGTATGCTTTGTACATGTACTATACAAATATGTTGATGTATATGGAAATACAGAATAAAATTTATTTTTTCTTTTCTGCTTCCATAGAAAAAGGGTAAAACTATAGTGATAGATCCAGAAAAAGATAAAACTATGGTTCAAGAACTTTTAGATTTCAAAGATAAAATGGACAATATAGTTAATACATGCTTTCATAAAAATGAGAAATTTGCTAATAGTTTAAAAGAAGCTTTTGAAGCTTTTATTAACCAACGAGCAAATAAACCAGCGGAATTAATAGGTAACATTAATATCTCTATGTTTTAAATTATTATTTGGATAAATAAACATTATGTACCTTCTTCTGATGATAGCAAAATTCGTTGATTGCAAATTGCGAGCTGGTAACAAGGAAGCAACAGAAGAAGAATTAGAAAGATTATTAGACAAAATCATGGTATTATTTCGATTTATACATGGAAAAGATGTATTCGAAGCATTTTATAAAAAAGATTTGGCTAAACGTTTACTAGTTGGTAAATCAGCTTCTGTTGATGCTGAAAAATCCATGTTATCGAAATTAAAACAAGAATGTGGTGGTGGTTTCACTAGTAAATTGGAAGGAATGTTCAAAGATATGGAACTTAGTAAAGACATTAATATTGCTTTTAAGCAGGTATGTAAGGATTCCGATGAATATTATTTTTAAACATATAGCAGTTTTTTTTTCATATATAATTTTGTAAATTACGTCATTACAAAAATTTTGTTGTTTATGATTTAGTATGCTGGAAATTTGCAAAGTGAATTGTCTGCCAGCAATTTGGATTTGACAGTTTCGATACTTACAATGGGTTATTGGCCAACATATCCAGTAATGGAAGTAACATTACCTCCAGAAATGGTTCAATACCAAGATGTATTTAATAAATTCTATTTGGGAAAGCATAGTGGTAGAAAATTGCAGTGGCAACCTACTTTGGGACATTGTGTACTCAAAGCTTGGTTTAATCAGGTATAACTTATTTTTTGTAAGAAATATAGTGTAAAACATGATTCACTATTCATTTTATTTACATTCAAAAACAGGGTAACAAAGAGTTTTTAGTGTCATTATTTCAAGCATTGGTGTTACTACTGTTCAATGATGCTGATAATTTATCGCTGGAAGATATAAAAGCAGCTACTAATATAGAAGATGGTGAACTCAGAAGAACTTTACAATCTTTAGCTTGCGGAAAAGCTAGAGTATTACAAAAGAACCCAAGAGGAAGAGATGTTGGGGATACAGATAGATTTGTATTTAATGCAGATTTCACAAATAAATTATTTAGAATAAAAATAAATCAAATTCAAATGAAAGAAACGGTAAAAAATACTTCAATGACTTTTTTAAGTTACATTTTATGTCATCAGATTTTAAGATATGAACATATAAATTATATTTTACTTAGAATGAAGAACAGAAGGCTACAGAAGAAAGAGTCTATCAGGATAGACAGTATCAAATAGATGCAGCTATTGTCAGAACTATGAAAATGAGAAAAACACTCACACACAATTTATTAATCAGTGAACTGTATAATCAGTTAAAATTTCCTGTAAAGGTATGTTGATTTCAAAGTTGTAGTATATTTTAAATACTTTAACGTAAATAAGTTTAATTATAACATAATATAACAATATCCTTTTTCAGCCGGCTGATCTGAAGAAACGTATCGAATCTCTTATAGATAGGGATTATATGGAACGAGATAAAGATAATGCAAATGAATATAACTATGTTGCGTAACCTGAATCAAATGCCAAAGTCATTTCAGACTGGGTGGTCATTATGTGTTTGCCTATTGTGAATGTGACATGTTACAGGAGAAAAATGAGAAACTTAAAACTGACTAATTGTCCGCAGAATGTTGCAGCGTATGGTCAGTTGATAAAAAAATTAGAGTGTACATCATTGTTTTGGTTTTTATAGTGCGCAATGAATACTGGACAATTGAGACCTTTTTTTAAACAGTGTTTTATCGTTAGTATTCTTGTGTTGTTTCTGGATTTTGCTAAAAAGGACCATCTGCAAAATGTTTTCAATGGTACAGCATTTAAAAATGTATCAATAGTTTTTCACGGCATATTAAAGATTTAAGAAAAATAACACAGTAATAATATCCTAAGACGAAAATACGAAATATCGTTTGGCATAAGTGATCAGGAACATGTCATTTGTAACAACATGAAATAGTGTACTATGGACGTTGAACGCAGTGATTATTGACATTGTTTTAAACAAGTGAAAAACATAATAAAAAATAAAAATTCGTGTATTGAGAATAATATTCTGTTACATGCAAAATACTTAATTAATAAATACGAAAACACATTTTTACAGATATTGCCGAAACGGGAAGACATATATGTGCATATTAAAAAGATAAACGCCCACGAGTTTGAAGAAATCTTATTAGGAATATAATATGTATTTCTGTAACAAATTTTTGTACATTACCTTATAATACAGAGTTTATAAATAAGAAAAACAGAATATATCATTATATAAATGATATCCATTTTCATCAAAATAATAGTAAAGTAATTTACGTCTAATGTATGACGAATTTAAAAATAATATGAAACACCTTTTAAATAATCTACTTTTTACTTTCAAACGATATACGATCAACATCTTCAGTCGTAACTTTATTATACAAATAAATATTTATTACATTTAAAAATTATATTAGTTGAGATAAAAATTGAAAAAGATACATATTAAAGAGCACAATAAAAGTGTTTCATATTATTAAATAATAAGAATATTCTATCGTTAACTTTAAAATTTTCACTATAAAATTATAGTATCTAATTAATGCCATACCTAGTTAACTACTTTCTTTATATATTTTGAATAAATTGTAGATTGTCAAGAGTACAATTTTATATAAATATATGTATCTTATATATCTTTATATACAAATTAAAAGTTAACGCAATACAAAAATAATTTTGCCTAATTGTGATTTTGCTTTATACGTATTATATGACGTTAAAATTAGTTAAAACTATACTATTTAAAAAGCTATTTATATTTATAGAATAAACTTTTCAATTTATACATTAATCTTGCCATTTTTATATATGCATATGTTGTGAAAGTAATTGAAATAATAATACCGATCATTTCAAATTAAAATGACAATTTTGAATAATATAATACTTTATGAAACTGTAATCTATAAAACCTTACAATGGATATATCAATATCATTACATTTCTTTTCAGTAACTCTGTATTACAAGGTTATTTTACAAACGGTTGTTAAAGAAATAATTTATAATTCGTGTAAATGCTGTGCAAAATAAAATTTTTAGAAAAATAACACAATGGACTTGAAATCGCTGTAATTATACATTAGAATAGGTACACAATTTCTTACTATGACTTGTAGTGTAATCTAAAGACTCGAACAAGAGACTTGTAAAAAAAAAGGTCCAGTACTTTTTTGTGAATATAAATAATCTAATTGTATTTCATAAAATATGTAATAAATTTCAATATTTCAAAAAATAAAAAGTTGCGTGAAGTAGGAGTCGATTGTTATAAAAGAACATATAATATATATGTATTATTAATACTATTAATAAGATTTGACTCATCCAGTGACTTGTTTAATCGTTTTATGTCGATGTAATTATGAAACCGTTTATTAACGAAATTTTGTATAAACACAAGGAAAAATGTTATTGATCAATCATTAGATAATTTTAATGGGAGTTCTAACGGAGAGTTTTAATATAAAAATAAAATCATTATAAACGCAGTACATGGTAAGCTTATAGTAAAACCATTTAAAACAAATATAAATGTGAAAAAATAATGGTACTGCCATATTATACTTTTTCTACTTTATTTTTCTTTTTATAACAATAAAATGAAAAAGAACTTATTTCAATGCTTGAAATGGAATAAATGAAACTAAATTGTAAAAATTAATGCTTTCTTAAACTACCTTCTACTGCGTTTTGTTTTTATTATATTGAAAAACTTATTTTTATCTAATCATTCGTAAATTTATTAAGATTGTAAATAGAGTAAGGTTCTATAGTTGTAATAAAATAAAATGAAATATTCATATTATTCTTTGCTTATAATGTATGAATTAAAATTATTTAAATTTTATTTACAATATATATAAATATATAAATATATATATATTGTAAATATATATAATATTCAATATTTTTATGCCTATCAATATTTTTAATATATTCCTTGTGACAAAATTTTTGTACATAGTAGAAAAACTTTCTAAACATCTTACATTTTAAATATTACTATATCGATCATTGTTTCAACATGATCAAGCTAATCCCCTTACTTTTTGTACGTGTTCAGTTTTCATATCAATTTCATTAAGCAAGGACTTTGCGAAATTACTAGCACTAGCTTCTTTATTTAAGAAATCAGACACTAGAGTGGAAGGTGGTTTGCCACCTCCATGTACTAAACACTCTTTTCGATATCGATCACCAGCTGTTCGATTAAACGGATCTGTTTGAAAATAAGTTTGCCAGATCCAAGTAGCAATTGCACGAGAAATTAAATAAGAATAATATTTGGCACCATAGCCGACTAAATGAGAAAATCTTAATTGCCACGCCTGCAAACAATAACATTTAAATCTACAACTTACTATTAAACAATTTTTTGCTATAATCAAATATATAATTTCCTTTAAGTATAGTCATATGATACAAAAAATATTAATTCAAATTGTCACTTTTACATTATTAAAATTAAAAAAATGTTACATACCGTATTTTCAATATAAGGAAGTTCGTAGTATTTTCCTTGTATTTCTCTTAAAACATCGGTTGTTGATTTTTCCAATTTTTTACTGTGATAAACTTGATCCAACATACTATAGAATATTTGATTTTGTAACTCAGAAGCACAAAATATATTTTTTGAGGCATATAATTTTTCTACCAAAGCTGTTGGTATTGGTTCCAATGTTTCAAAGTGTTTTGCAAATGTAGATACAACCTTATAGTACATATTGAATTGTTTAATAACAGTTTAAATTTCAACAGCTTAAATCGTTATTACTGTTATAATTGTAACTTACTCTTGGATCACTTGCAAAATATTCCATTAGTATACTTGGCACTTCTGCAAAATCGGTACTACATCTAGTTCCAGTTACATGTTGATATTTTGTTCTGCCTAACATAGAATGCAATGCATGACCCATTTCATGAAATAAATTTTCTACAGAAGCAGGGTTCAATAAGCATGGTTTGTTCCATGTTGGAAGTGGTAATGATAACATCAACACCACTATTGGATTCTAAAAACCGATTTTTATAAAAGTATCAATTAATTAATATTTTAAGTAGGTTTTATACAATAAATATTTCATATATATTTAAATCATACTTGGTAAGATCCATCTGATAATTGTCTTCCGCCTCTAATAGTAAAATGACAGTCTTGATTAGGTTTTCCTTCTCTTTCAAAAAAGTCACAATATATATAGCCCAATGTTATTTCATTTTCATCAATCACAGCAATTTTGTGTATGTTGCTTGCCCAAACTTCACCAGATAAAATTGGCACATATTCTAACCGAATTCCGTACAATGCTAAGGTCAAATTGTTAATACCATCCATGCAAGAACCAAGTGAAAAGTATGGTGTAAATTCATTAATGGATGTATTTAACCAGGTTTTCTTTGCTTTTAATGTAAAATAAGTAGTATCCCATGGCATTATACTCTAAATAGTAAAAGTAAATATAAATGAAAATTTAAAAAAAAATTTGTAATTTATGGAATGTAATTAAGCAAAGTCAATAAACCTGTTTTGTAAGTGATTCGGAATCTTTCATCTTTTGCATCTCTTTAAAATCTTGTGTTGCTTTAAATTTTATATTGTCATTCAAAATGTTAAGAAATTCATGTACTACTTCTGGTGTTTTTACTGTACTTCCTATCATTGCTCTGTAAATTATTTACATTTAATATATATATACAAATTATTCTTTACAGATACATTTTTTATATATTTTAAAGAATGTACCGATGGGCATATGATGAAAATCCACATAGTTCAGCCAAATTGTGTCTTGAGTTTAACAGTTCTTGTAATAGATATTCTTGTTCCTCATCTGGATATAAATATACACGATATACCGCTTCACGAACCAAATAATTAGAAGAATCTACATAAAGTCCTTGTACTATTACTTTATTATTTTTTACTGTAAAACTATGAAACGTGTTAAATAAAATTTAATAAACTACATTTCAAATTCTGTACCTCGGTAAATTTTTCAACAAAAAGGTACAAACATAATTATGGTACTTACTATTGCCTTAGATCTGGTGAAAGAATGTTAGCATCTACAGCTCTTATTTTGCTAGTACCTGCCATGAATTTTTGACCAACCTGTATTTCAAAAATATATATAAATGACTGATTACTATATAATGCATATATATAAAAGTTACATACTTGTAATATATGATAGTTCAGTTGTACAACATTTTCCCTGATAGATTCTGGCAAATGTATAGCACACTGCTCAAAATCAAGCAGGAACAATTTTGCAACATGATCATCTAAAGTAGATGTTTTCTGAATATCTCCATTATCTACTACCTGCTTTAATGCATTATATATTTCACGATGAGTATTTAGTCTACAGAATACAAACATTAGATTAAAAGTAAAATTAATTATTAGTATTATAAATATAAGTTAAATTTATTATTTTTGCGTAATATAAAAGATATTTACTTTTCTACCATATCACTAATAGACAAACAAGTATACTCTGCAGCTTTAACAAATTCTTTATCTGGATGAGCAATTCTAATAAACTCTGCTAAATCTGCAACTTTACACAAAGTGTCAGACATGTCATCAAAAATTTCTACCATCTTACGTGTTCTATTTGAATTAATAGATTCTGTTATAAGCATATCTGTTTGGGATATTGCTTTATCCTTTAGAACATGAAATCCTTCAGGATTTTTCAACTCAGCCATACCAAATAATCCCTATATATAAGAATTTTATAATTGAATAAATTGCAGTTTATTAAATTACAGGGTTTCAGTTTCATACATTTAAATAATGAATGTAACTTACAGTTTCTTTCTTTAAATGGCATTTATACTTTTCTTTGGTAATAGTGTTGAATGCTGTTGCTAAAGCTGACCATGTATTAACATTTCTATATTTCTTAAAATGTGTTGAAATTTGTTTCTTTAATATTTGTATCATTTTTAATAATTAATAATAATATTGTAAAGATCAGTTTAAGGGAACCATTATAATTTTTATTTTTACCTGTCGATACATTATTCAATTTTAATGTAATCTATTTATACTTAATATAATAGAAAATGTATTTAAAATCAGATTTTTACTTGTTCTTATCATATATTGAAAATTGCAATAAGAAAGAAATATGTTAGAGGTTACGGTTCCGCATGCAAACATTTATAAGTAGAAGTCCGCAGTAACTGTGTGCGTCACTCACACGTAGCGGAGCATGCACGTACAGGCGATGTGCGAGAGAGAGGGACGATTTCGTAGTTTCGATCTTACGTCTCGAAAATTGCATAAATTCACTTTCTGTGGATAATTTTAACACCGGTAGCTATAGCCAATACTGCGCTGCTATCGTTTTTACGCCAACAAACATCACAAATTGAATAAAATGAAAAATTCGTGAGACGAAAGCGTGAGACAGCCATAGATCTAAGCAATCAAGATGGCGGACCCTATGCACGTTGCGCCGTATTTTACAGTTTACAGAAAATTTAGAGATTTACTCACCGAAAACGATAGCAGCGCAGCATTACAGTAATAGTACAATATCGTCTAGATCCAATTTTTGTCAATTTATCACTTCTGGAAGACGTGAACAGTAAAATACGATTATGTGCACTGGCGCCTGTCAACGATGTTCCGCCATACAATAATAGTTTCACGATTATCCGCTACGAGCGCTTGTAGTATTGGTCGCATGTTTTCGTGGTTTTGGCCAAGTTACCTACAACGTCGACGAAAACACGAAACGGTCGATAACTGCGCAGGGTATGGCATTGCGCATTGCACTGCACTCGTCACATAATTCAACTGTTCAATTACATGTAAACGTTAAAAAAACTAATGGAACGCCAAGTGCTATGCACGGGGAATTAATCAGTTAAAATATAAATTTGACTTTGACCCTAAGCTCCAATTCCATCGTTCTAAAAATGCATCAATTTGATTTGTTGGAAAATTTGTTGCCCAGGATCCGCAATTATTTTATGATAACCTTGACCCCCTGCGCAGTCCTAAACCGTTGGAGATACATATGCGCAGTAAATTTTTTATAAAGAGGCTTAATCCAGAAAGGTCAAATGGTGCACTTTCAATGATGACGTAATTAGTTTTTGAATTGGAGCATTTTGATTTGTTGGAAAACGATTACGAGGCATGACTCATAAACGCTTCCTTCCTCTTTTTGCGCTCGCTGCGATGGGAAGCTTGCCTCGGGCCTCGAGCCCGTATTCCTACAAGTTTCTTGATGTCTAAAAATAGATTGATAGATATGGCAACAGCGTAACGATCCGGCAACTATGCCTCGCGTCGTTTCTCTGCCAGAAGTTGGTGGATAATAGGAATTCATTTTAGGTACAGTTGTAGGTCTCACCGGTAGATGGCGCAACGCGAGTTTTCTGATTTACCGACTTTTTATTTCCACTATTCTCCGCTCATGTACATCAGCGCTTCGATCGATTCGGAGGTACACACAAACGGGATCCTACCCTTATGTACATATAAATATAAATCTATACATATATATTTGTTTTACACTGACCGGTACTGACAGTCTGAAACCACGAGATTTGTGATTCTGCTTTCTACTGAATGATGGCATTACTGTGATTTTGACTATAACTATAATCTATAGTGCAGATTGTATATATGCTATACGTTCCAAACGTACATTGTATGATGACATGGAAATGCATGTATTCGTGTATACCTATCTGTGTACTGCGTGTACGCTTCTAAGGAATGGGTGGAATGCTTTAAATTTATAATTAAAAAGTGACAAATTACTTATATCTTTATAATGGAAAATCTTAATATATATGAAATTTAATTCGACTGTTAAAGCTCAAAATTTGTTAACTCATGATTATGATTTATCTATAAAAGTTATTCATTATAAGGCTTGGTGGATTTATAAATTTCAAGGTTACTTAAATGCAAATGGTGAGAATATAATCTTGTTAATTTGATGCATTTGTACCGTTTGTTGATTGAATAAGAGATCTGTAATGCGATTTTATCTGTGACAATATATTGAAATGGAAGGGGTATGATATCTATACAAGGATACGTTCCATACCATCACCCACATATATTACTTGTCAACTTTTTGTTTTTTCGTAATAATTTTTGCAGTTAAACAGGAGGTAATAGATATCTTTAATTTTAACACGTATATAAAATCGTTTATTTCGTTTATTAATTATTTTTATATATTTACTACAAAGCAGTGATTTCCAAGCCATAATTAAATGTCAATTGTTATATAGGATTTCTTTGTATAAAATTAGAGTTCTCTGTTTAATTAGTATAATATTTATTTTGTAACAATAAATTGTTTAATTTTATACATAATATACATATATGTATTTATGACTAATCTTGTTTTGATTTCTTATAGTCTGATCCTGTGATAAGCAGAAATTTATTCACTGCTGCTAAACAATTAGCAGACAGTGAAATTCAATTGATAAAGGCTATAGAAAGTTCTAAGAAGATAAATAATAAAAATATTACGAGTAATATGTCTATGACACATAAAAGAGATACCAAAAAATCTATAAAAGCTTCAAATGTAAATGTAATTTTACAGTAAATTGTTAATGTAATAATGTTATTATAAATTTTGTATATTATATTTTTGATTAGGTTCGTGCATCTGCTGCTTTAATAGCAGCTAAGCGTGAAGCAGCACAGCGGAATACATCGCAAGGGAAAAAATCTACTAATGTTTTTATACATGATATATATCAAAAAGCAATAGATGCATATAATATTGAACAAAAAGATACCGGTCTTGTATTTGATCAATCTATGACAGAACATGAATGTCTTTGGGATCCAAATTATCCAGAATGTCCTGCTAGATTAACAGAAGTTTTGCAGAGGTGCGAACAATTGGGTTTAATTAGCAGATGCAAATTAATTGAATCAAGGCTTGCTACCGAGAAAGAAATACTTCTGAAGCATAGCCAGAAACAAATTGACGTTTTGAAATCCACTGATGGTTGCACAGATGCAGATAAGTTAGAATTGCTGTCATCCAAATATGATGCAGTTTATATACATCCTGTATGTGAATATTTATTTTCAAATACGAAATCAATTATACGATAATAGTACAATTATTTTAAGTCATTCAATTTTAATGTTAAATTATTTAAAATTACTTTAGTCTACCTACAAATTGTCCCAGTTAGCTGTGGGTTCAACAATAAACTTAATAGAAAGTATTTGTAAAGGATATATTCAAAATGGAATGGCTGTTGTAAGGTAATTTAATTTGCTTGTTACATTATTTAAATGTAATTATTATTTGTTGTTATATTTTATTTCTTTTTAATTTATTTCAGACCACCTGGGCATCATGCAATGAAATCAGAATATTGTGGATATTGTTTTTTTAATAATGTTGCAATTGCTGCTGAAAGTGCTTTAAGGAATAATTTAGCTAAAAAAATTTTAATTGTTGATTGGGATGTACATCATGGACAAGCAACTCAACAAATGTTTTATAATGATCCACGGTACATTATCGTTTATATAACTCGTTTAGAATAGTTATAAAAATTAATTTTTTTTCATATATACGTTTTATGCAGAGTAATTTATTTTTCCATTCATCGCTACGAGAATGGTGAATTTTGGCCAAATCTTAAAGAGTCTAATTTTCATTTTGTTGGAGATGGTTTAGGAGAAGGATATAATTTTAATATACCGCTTAATAAAACTGGTATGACCAATGCTGATTACTTAGCTATATTTCAGCAAGTTTTGTTGCCAGTGGCCTATGAGGTATATAGCATACTATAATTATTAAATATACTCAATTAATATTTGTTTCACGAATTAAAAAATAATTACATAAATCGTAAATTTAAAAATAGTACTTTACTTATTGTAGTTTCAACCAGATCTCGTATTAATATCAGCTGGTTATGATGCAGCCTTGGGCTGTCCAGAGGTAAAATAATAAACACTATATATATTTACATTTCTCTTTACTTTAGTTTAACCCAGATCTTATCACTGTTTCGGCCGGATTTGATTCCGCAATTGGAGACGAAAAGGTTGATATCTTTTTGTTGTAAATTAATTTTTAAAAGTTTTCAGTTTTCAGAGTATTACTATTTATTTCTCCTATTATTATATAATCTATAAACTCTGTATGGTAACTTTAACTGTTATGTTTTTTCTTTTCGTCTCATTAAGGGTGAAATGTTGGTGACTCCTGCATGTTATGCTCATCTTTTGTCATCTTTGTTGTGTTTGGCCTCTGGAAAAGTTGCTGTTGTATTAGAGGTACGAAAAATATTAAAAATATTTTTTTGTTAAATATATTATTTGATTTTAGTTACACATTTGTAATCTTTTAAGCATATTATTTTTCTTATAGGGTGGTTATTGTTTAAAATCATTGGCTGAAAGTGCTGCATTAACGTTACGTACTTTACTAGGTGATCCATGTCCGATGTTACAAAATCTTGAGCTACCTTCAAGAAGGTAAGATTAAAAACATATCATATGTAACATATCTGATCTAACTTATATCAATGTAAATTTAATATTTCAGTATACGTGATACAATTTTAAATACAATTTATGCACATAAACCGTATTGGAAATGTTATCAATATCAAGATACATACAGTATTAACAGTACAGTAAATAATAAAGAAGAAAACGTTAATCAACATTTACCTACAGTTATATTCAAGTAAGAAATGATTGCATTACAGAAATTTTATTATGATTACATGATTTATTTATTACAGAGGAGCTAATATTAAACCAGAAATATATGAAACTCGAAATTGTTATCCAGTTCAAAATAAAGAAACTGTTGAAGCGATAGAGAAACAATTAAATATATTAATACAATGTAAGTTTCAAATTTTCTATTTTATCTCTTATAAAAAATGTTGTATAAATGTAATATTCTTTTTAGCTACTAATTTATTTAAAGCGTCGAATAAAGTATGTGTTGTTTATGATGAGAGAATGTTAAAACATTATGATATATCTGATGATAGTCATCCGGAAAAACCAAATCGTATTAGTGCAATTTACAAAAAATATCAAACATATAATTTACTTGAACGATGCTATGTACAACAGGTATATCAATCTATTATAAAAATAATGTGGTTTTTTAATTTCCATCTGGAATGTTATATTTTATTCAATAATTACTTTTAAGGGACGAAGTGCAACAATGAAAGAATTATTACTGGTTCATTCGCAAGAGTATATAGATAAAATAAAGAGTGTAGAAAATTTAAAGCCAAAGGAATTATCTAAGCAAGCAACAATCTATAATTCGGTTTACCTGCATCCTGAAACTTGGACAAGTGCCTGTGTATCTACTGGATCATTATTACAAGTAGTGGATAGTGTATTAAATGGAGAAAGTCAATCTGGTATAGCTATTGTAAGGCCTCCAGGACATCATGCAGAACAAGATGCAGCTTGTGGTTTTTGCATTTTTAACAATATTTCTATAGCTGCTAAATATGCCATAGAATTTCACAATATAAAAAAGTACAATTTCGTTTAGTTGCTTTAACTTATATTCGTTTAAAATGTAAGTGGTAAGGTATGATCATTTTTAGGGTACTAATAGTGGATTGGGATGTACACCATGGTAATGGAACTCAATCAGTATTTGAAAAAGATCCAAAAGTTCTTTATATATCTATCCACCGTTATGATAATGGAGCTTTCTTTCCAAATTCTAAACGAGCTAATTACACTTACGTTGGTTCTGGGCCGGGAGAAGGGTTTAATATTAATATACCATGGAATAAAGTTAGTTATCAGAAGATACATATTAATATAAATAAAATGAGTTTATGAACAGATAAATATTAATATATATTTTTGTATAATATGTAGAAAGGAATGGGTGACACGGAGTATATAGCAGCATTTCAACAAGTAGTAATGCCAATTGCATATCAGTTTAATCCAGAATTGATTTTAGTTTCTGCTGGTTTTGATGCTTGCATTGGCGATCCTCTTGGAGGTACGTACATTGTTTCTTGTTTAACATTAAAATATTAACTAATATCCTCTTTTTATTTTTAAGGTTGTTATGTAACGCCAGAGATGTATGGACATTTAACTCACTGGTTATCTTCTTTGGCTAATGGTCGTATTATTCTTAGTCTCGAGGGAGGTTACAATATTAATTCAGTCTCCCACGCAATGACTATATGCACAAAAACATTGCTTGGTGATCCTTTACCGATATTAGAAAGTGGTCAAATTCCATGTACAAGCGCTATTCATTCTATAAATAATGTTTTAAAATCCCTGAAACAATATTGGCCAAATTTAATGTTTAATGTATGTTTACCAAAAGAAAAAGTACTCCCTAAGGCTGAACTACCTTGTATAAAAACAAACGGCAAAGAAACTAAAAATTCAGAATCTAAGATAGCATTGGAAGAAATTGAAAGTGAAAAGTTAGAACTGAAACTTTCAATCGATAAAAATTGTTTAAATTGCGTGACAGATGAAGAAATATTAAAATTACAAAATGAAGTAGAGAATATGAAAATAAGAAACTCATTATATGACGATACTACTAAAACGACTGAAAAAACATATAATAATTCGCTAAATATGGAAGCTATTAATATGGTTGCTCATAGCGTTAAAGGTATGATAAATTGATTAGAGTATGAATTAGAGTATAACAAAATTTAGCGAAGAATTATTATTTTCTAGTTTCCGAATATACAAAGAAATGTATAAATCAGAATGGAAAGAAAGGACTTCCTCCTAATAATCTTTCTAACTCTGCTTCTGGTAGTAACGATGAACGAGGCGAAGGAGAAATTGCACAATCAAGTACCAGTACAAATTTATACGATTATTTATCCGACAATTTGCAAGTAAGTATTTCGTATAAAAAGATACAAATAAATTTTTATATAATCAATTTTTTTATTTATTATTTGTCAGGCATTAATAGCCGGAGAAATGTTTGCAGTAGTACCTTTACGAGAATGTCCACATCTAAACAGTGTTAGCGATGTTCCAGCTTCAGGAATTGATGTACATTTGCCATGTGCGGAATGCGGTAGTAACGCTGAAAACTGGATTTGTCTGCAATGCTATACCGTACATTGTGCGCGCAACGTTAATCAACATGGTATGTTACATGCCGAAGAAATTGATCACCCCTTGGCTTTAAGCTTCAGCGATTTATCCGTTTGGTGTTACCAGTGTGAGGCATATATAGATAATCCAGTAAGTTTTAATCCAATGATTTTTTTTTTTAATAAAAATACATGTTCACATTTAATTTGTATTCTTTCAAATGTATATATAATAACGTTCCCCAGCGATTATTTGCTGCACGTAATGCTGCACATCAGAGTAAATTTGATGAGGAATTACCATGGACATACAGCAACAACTGAGGTGCAAATTTATTATTAAACTTGTCAATAACCATTTATGTATTTTACAATACTTGTAAATGATCTTATAAAACAGCATTTTCATTTCCATGTTTATTACTTACTAAATGTTTAGGGTAAATGATTATCTATAAGTAACAATTACGTGTACAATTCTCTTAATATTCAGATAATCAAATTAATTGTAAATTAATTTTAAGTGTACACAATATTTCTGCTTATTAACAGCAAATTTTATTAAATTAAAAGTAGTGAACTTCGATGATTTTACATTTTATTTTTCTACGTAAAACAATGATGTACTAAGTCAATTATTGGATAGAACAAATACAACGAGGTTAAAAAACTGTAGACTATGTAATTGTAATATTATTATCTGTAAAATACGTCTAGTGATCTTAGAAATGTCATTCTTTTAAGGATAATAATATGTAGTACCAAAAAGTTTAAAATTTGTTTGATGCTTGTAAAATTTTGTATTTTATTTTCTTTTCTTATTTTGCCGATATAAAAAATTGAACAATATTTCTTTTATAATGTCTGTACAAATTTATGCTTATTAGGTATTAAATATTCAATTCGTATTAATAACAATTGAAATTGTTGAAAAGCATCAAATATATCGTTTATTGTTTCTTTAAATGGTGGTACTGAAAATATGTTTATATTTGATAAACGTATAAAACTATTAATAATCTTCGAAAATGGTAATTTTTCAATGGTAACATGTGGATAATATTTACTTATAATATGAAAGTTAAACAAATTTGTATTATTCTGAATAAAAATGAATTCTTCCAAATCTGTAGCAGGGAGAGCATAATATAATCTATATGGTACTTTTTTAATAATATAGTTATGGTCACATTCATGAAGTTTTAAAACAATGTTGTTACATACGTTTCTTATAGATTTTGAACCTTGTTCATAAAGATGAAAATCTTTAATTAATTTATATTTATGATTTCCACTGCTCACGTACGTCTTTTTAGTATTTCTCAAATGTAAAAGTGCTGTTGGTATGGGATAAGTGTGCGATGTAAATAAATGTATATGGGTAAGTTCTGGTTTTGCTTTTAATTCAGTAGCTATATGAGATGTCAAAGGTAGAACTCCACCTTGATGAGAAAATCCGTAGAAAAACGTTAAAAATATGTTGCATATAAACCAAAAGATTTGCAGTTTATTAAGCTTATTTTTCGCTGCAACAGTAGTTTGATACGCATTATGTTCTGTAATTCGAGAAATGGTGTCAACTCCGGATACTTGACTAATATTTGGTGCATATAAGAAAGCTAATGGTAATAATGTTGGTATTATAAATCGTGGTTCTTGATGAGGAAAAACTGATAACAATATGATAGGTATGATAAAAGATGTCGTCATCAAACCAACAACACTTTGTATACGTGGTAAATCCAACCATTTGGCTTTTAAACCACTGTAAATAGTAATTACATCTTTCTAATTATCTTTTTTAATTTTTCAAAAATAACATAAATAATATCGATAAGATATTTACCTGTGTATCATTTTTCCAAATGTAAGAAGACCAACAACTCCTAGTACATTATATAAAAGAGGTACATTTACAATCAAGTGTATATAACGAGGATGTAAACCATGATTTTGTAAATTTTTAGTATTTGCATTGTATTTGAGAAAATTAAGTGGAGTTACTACAAAGTTACTCATACCGATGTCTAGATTACCTATTTCTGCCATTGTTAAGTAACCAAAATAAAAACTATCAATTATAATGAAAAAAATAGTAGTAGGTATTCCACAAGCAATGAAAGTAAATATTCGAATATGAAAATCTACAAAACCTACACTTTTTGAACCTAAACCTCTTTGTAACCAAAAAAAAATTGGAGGAAATGCAAATGCAATAAATGTTGGTCTATTAAATATGCCAATTACAGTAACTGTTGCAATTTTTAAACAATTGTTTAAAGAGTATGGAGGCAATGAAGCCTTAAGTTTATAATATTTTACCCTTTCTACTCCACTTTTTGCTTTAATATATTTATCTGACAGGTAGTCACTTTGTATAACTACCTGAAATGATAAAATAATATTCTATTATAAATTGATTTACATTATATAAATATCATAATTGCATACCTTTTCTGAATATGCCATAGAATGTGACGTATAATATAACAATAAAGCTGTAAGAACTAATTCAGTGCTATTTGATAATGTACGTGTTGAATAAACAAACATAACATAGGAACTGGCATACGTAATCAGTCTTATTTTGTAATTTTGTCCATACATGTAACATATTTTATATAGACAATAGTCCGATATAAAAGACAAACCACACATTAATAAACGTGGAAATAATATAAGAAAATATGGGGATTTCAATGATATACCCATGTAAAAAAATGTATATCGTGAAAGTATATTTAAAATTGAATATGGTATACCAACAATGATTTGTGGTATTAAAATAGTTCTTATGGGAAATGTAGAATTAAATTCCCAAGGCTTATTAACATCTATATCAAAATGGTCTCCTATAAGATTAAAATATATAAACAAATTGAATTATAATGATTATAATCATTGCTAACATGTAACTTACCAGATATTACTTCAACAGATTGAAAATACTCGTCAGGATGAATATATCCTGTTTGTGGAATAAGTGTCAAAATAATTCTCAAAGCGGCCAAGACCCAATACATACCAATTTTTCTTTTAACTGGTACAGCAGGTCTGTATTCATCTATTGACCTACGATATTCATTTTTTGAGTGCATTTTTATTGAGTCCAAGTTGTTTCTGATGACTGCTATATAGGTTTTTTATTCAATGTCAGTTTAGACAAGTTAGGAGTATTGACAAGAAGTTTGTATCCACGTGATCATTCATTTCTTTACATTTTTACAAAGAAATCTAAGATTTAGATTCATTTACATTTACAACCGTAGAATTCTTTCTTCATGCGTAAAAAGCCAATAAAGATATAAATTTCATTCAATACGATAATTAATTAACAATTATATATAATTAAAATTACAATGTAAAAGAATTTACATAAACCGTATACCAACATTGATTATTTGTATACAATCATAATATCAGTGACTACAGATATAATTTTTTAATCAACGCATGTACTCCTAACTTCTAATAGTTCATTCGCTAGATGGCTAAATTCTATTCCGTGAGTTTCTCCATTCTCCGTTCGATGGTGATGACATTACCGTTTTCATAGAAATGATCGGCAACCGTGTTCACGTTTCTGATTGGCCACTGATAAACTGGTCATAACCGAAAGAAACACAAAGACCCAGATAATGAAAAAATTCAAATGGATTTCAATTAAGCGTATCTTTGCAATGAAGAAAATCAATACACTGCACTAAACTAAATGTATTTGTAATAAACTTGAAGTTCACTGTCAATATGATGAAATATTTTTCGATCACTGTCAAATAAATTGAAAAGTACTTCAGTTCCCAAAATCTACTGCAGACGGCCACGAACAGAACACATTTTTATTGCGACAACATAATAGATACAAGTTGTTTATTACTTATTATTTGTAATTTTCATATTTAAATTTTAAATGTGAAAATAATAAACTTGCATAGCACAAGGTATATCAAATGTAGTTATGTAAAATGTCTGTTTTATTTCGTAATTTACATTTGAAGTGTCTAACCTCGTGTCTACAAATTTCAACAGTTTACCAAGGTTTTTATAAAAAATATTCACAAATAATGGTGCAGTTAAATGTTAATGAAGCTGTTTTAATGCACGAAGAAGGACATACAAAATTTGATATGTTACTTCGTTATATTAATCCTGCCTTGAACCTAGACAGACGCTTTAATTTCCACAGATCCGTGGATGAACCAATAAAGAATTTAGTACGTAGAATGGATACTAATATAAAAACTTATATAATTAAAAAATCTAGACGAAAGAAAAAAAAAACAAGTAAGTTAGAAGAAAAAATTGAACACATTAATATTGGACAGAATGGCATCAAATTTGTAAGAAATAATTGTGTTCTTGATGGTGATCTTACATGCAAGACTATTTTAGAACATTCATCAGAAATAAAACTGATCATTTTTGATCAAGAGTATGTACTAAAGCAAAATATACCTTATATTGCGAAAATGGAATTACCATTAAACATTTTAATTGGTTTTCCAATTTATCTTTCAAAATTTGAAACGATGTATGTAAATACAGACATGTCAACTTTTAATTGGTATAAATATGAAAATAATGAATGGATTCATATTGGAGAAGAATATTTATATATACCTAAGACATCTGACTTAGGATGCACATTAAAAGTATCATGTGTACCAAGAAATGATACACACACTGGGCCTGTAGTAGAAGTTACGTCTAATGGTATAGTACAACCTGGTCCAGGTTTATGTCCTTTTGACACTAGACATGCTTTTACTACAAGCAAATTGTCTGGTAAAAGGTAAATATTTTCTGAATCTTATTTAATATTAGTCAAACTTCAATTAATTATATATTACCTATTATCTAAATTTCCGAATATTAGTTTCAGAATAACATCATATAATATATTGGCAAATGTATATTCAGAAACTTTATTATCTAAAGATACTTTATATCCTTATTGTTCACCGTATGCATTATCAATGGATTATCGAAAATTACTAATTCTCAAAGAACTTATAGGTATTTTATATTCATATTTTAAATGATATTTTGTGCCTCATATAAATAAATATATTTAAAAAGTATAACAAATTTATGTAGGATATAATGCAGATATAATATGCCTTCAAGAAGTTGATAGCAGAGTTTATAAAAATGATTTAATGTTATCTCTATGTACACTGAACTATGGTAGTGTATTTAATCTTAAAAACGACATGCAAGAAGGTGTTGTAACATTTTATAATCAAGAAAGATTTGATAAGTTGGATTCAGATTGTAGTATTATTTCTCAAGGCATCAGTTTAGATGAATTTAATACTATTTGGTCACAAATTCAAAATGAAGATTTAAAACAAACATTTTTGAACAGAAATACAATTATTCAGGTACCACTATCGCATAATTTGTACTCAACTACTAAATGATGAACTTTTCATTTCATATACACACACGCATATGTACCTATTTCAGACAGTAGCACTAAAATCCAAAGAAAATTCCGAGATTTTAGTCATTGGTAACACGCACTTGTACTCCCGGCCGGAAGCAGATGATATACGTTTATTACAAGCATATTATGGCCTAGTGTATTTATATTCATTTGCTGAAAAAATAAAAGCAGAGGTATCTGAAACATTTTGCTCGTCTTAAGTCCTATTCGTCTTTATGTACAATATTATATTATTATTGTCATAATCTCGTGATGTAATCTCTAATATAAATATTAACTTCGTTTTATTTCTAAAATATATTTCTATTAATAACATAAATTTTCAGAATGTGGAATGTAATGTTAGCATCATATATTGTGGAGATTTTAACAGTGTACCAGAAAGTGCAGTCTATCAATTAATAATAAAAAAACATATATTAGATTATCATAACGATTGGCAATCCGGTACGTATATTTTATGTAAATATAACATTCTATTTATATTTTTACGTCATAGTTTATATAAAAAATGATTTACTTGAAATATACTTTTTTATTATAGATCTCGATCAACGTATAAGGATGTCTGTCAAACATGACATAAATTTACATAGTGCTTGTGGCACTCCAAAATATACTAATTATACTACTACTTTTTCTGGCTGCTTAGATTACATATTTTATCAAACAGATCATTTAGAAATTGAACAAGTTATACCTATGCCTAGCGAAGAAGAACTTAATTTATATACGGCTCTTCCATCCGTAGTGTTCCCAAGTGATCATATTTCTTTATGTGTTGATTTAAAGTGGTCCAAATAAAGTGTGTATCATTTAATTTATATGTAAGTGTAACTACGGACAAAAAATATATTTTATATTTTTAATCGTTATCATTCTTTCAGGGGAATGAAAGTTTATGTGCATATAGTTTAAAATACAAAAATCATTTCGATTATTATTAGTTTATTAAATCATAATTTGAACTTTGTTGAATTCTTATAAAATTTATGTAATAAGATTACTCTTCAAGGTTTTTAAAATAGTATTTGTAATCCAAATCTAAGTTAGATACATACAGCGAATAGCTAACAAATAATTTTTTTATTCTATTCTAAAATAGGAAATGAAAATCTTATATACGCTAGACTTACTTAAATTATCATACAGAAAAACAAATGAATGTCAGAGAAATATATTTGCGCATTTACATTTGTATTCTGAAAGAGGATTTCCACCAAGTATCACATTAGTTTTTAATGTATAATTATCAAAGTATACATCAATGTTTCAATAATACGAAGTTGCGATAGTATTATTACGTCTATAATGGTTGTTATTAATTTACAAGACTTTTTACACAGATTACAATAATGGGTTATTAATTAATAGAAGTCTGCAGGGATAATACAAGTATTAAATATAAAATTTAATACTTTTTGAGGGGAAAGACGAAAGTCTTTAAGGATTTTCCTGTTATTTTCGGACGTTGCAAATTTATGTCTACAACTCGCGTACACTTATAATTTCTAATATTTGATACAGAAATATCTCTGCAATTAAAAAAATTTATAAGTTTTATCTACACTTGATAATTTACGGCCATTCTTTATGAGGCCATTATACATAATGTCTGTATCATGTACACGTATATCGAAAAACGGTATCGAGAATTAGTACCTTGCAGTTTAATCATTTCATGATAATTGTTAAGTCATCGAGGAAAATATTCTATTATAACAAAATTTGTTAAATCGTGAAAAAAATTTGTAACCTGCAGACCCCTTCACTTTTTTGGTTCTTTTTGTTTTATACGTATTCCCCTTTAATACAATATGCACCTATACTTTTCAGAAGTGTTGTAAATTTTATAATAATTATGAACTTAAAAAATCTATAATACATTTCTTGTGTGTATATAATCTTTTCCAACAGGTGTTTACATAAGAATCTTAACGATTACTTATTCTATTATTCTGCATATAATTTGCCGGGAAGTTTTTACTTTAACAGATGAAGCGTCAAAAATGATTGTATCTCATACTATAAAGAATAACTTTTAACCAGACGATTATCTATTACGTAACATACTTATCAAATAAGGCAGCAATGCATAGTTTTCTCAATTATACACACTTCATTCATTAAAGTACAATGATACGTGAGGGATGCACGTAACATTTTTAAACCATTGTACTACATTCAGAAAAATGTTTAGGGGACAATTTCGTTTTCGTAGAGTAATAAAACATCTAAATATATATATATATATATCAACAGTGATCTTTTTATCATCGCATACTAATTGGTCAAGACAATATCGATTACGTTTTTCGAAATTTTATATTGAATAAATATGACCAATTTTTTATAAAAAATTATGTTATGGTATCCATAAAAACAGAAGCAAAAAAATTGGATTTATGAACATATGAAAATATTGTGCAGGATCATATTAAACCATTTTAGTTCTGCACTTTATAATTTTACATTTATGACTTAAACTAATATTCAAATGACTATCATAGTAACAAAAGTTCCCTGTTAATATTAGTAAGAACGAATGTAATACTATAAGAATTTACATATTTGTAATTTATATTTGCATCATTTTAAGATCACATTCCTCTTCGTGGTGCACTCGGAACTAATAATTGCAAAGCAGTCATTGCATCCGGAAACAATGAATGATAATTTACAACTGGCACATATGCGGCTGTAATCACTCGACCAGCAAACCATCTGCCATGTAACGAATTGACAGCCGCAACTGCTGTCGCAATTGACGGACACTTGACATAAACATTACCCTGAGGAGAGGCTTGGTCCACATACACATGTAGTACTCCACCATGTTTATTACATTCTTCTATAACATCGTCGCGAATTTCTTTTGCCCAATTTGGATTTGTCTCACTGAAACGAAAATTTCCATTTACATTTAAATTATGCCTTTATTATATAATAAATAAATTTTAATCATTTGATGTCAAGTTATGTCTCGATGTATTCGCATAAAAATATGTGAAACAATTTCCGGGCATAACTTATTTCATTTAGCATATATTTTCCCCTAGTGAAAGAATAAAACATTTAACACTAGTCTACAAATATGCATTTATAGAAATCACAACGGTAACTTACTTTTGTGGATCAAACATATTTGATAACATAAAGCATTGAGTTGCTATAGGCGGGGCAGCTTGTGGTGGTGGTTGTGGCGTTGACATAACCGGAGCCATATTCAATGCATTTGCAGCTGCAGGAGGTATTTCTAGCCCGGTTCCTTCTGCTAACTTAAACATTAATTGCAATCTAAAAATATTAAATATAGTTTTAATCATAAGTTATTATAAAACAAACAAAATTATATTAATATTTCATACCTTCCAGTAGCACCAAGATCAATACCACTTCGATCTAATTCATCTGTATCGAGAAGCGAAGGTCCTTGAATTAAATCTGTACGTTCTGTAACATTACCAACTTTCATTGGTCTTCCAGCAAGTTCAAATCCATTCAATTGTTCTAAAGCTTTCTTCGCGTCATCGGCATTTCTGAACTATAAACATTAAAATGCAAATATATTTTAAAGAAAACAAACAATAACTTAATACGTACCGTTAAAAATCCGTAGCCTTTACTACGACCAGTTTCTGGATCCATTATTAATTGAATGTTATCGATTTTTCCAAAAGGTTCAAAAATGCCACGAAGCATGTCTTCTGTAATATTAAAGTGTAGAGATCCAACGTACAACCTCATAGGTCCTGTTTGACCCTTTGGCATAAGGTTTGGCATAGAATTACCCATACGATTCTTTTCAGCTTGAGTATGTTGTACTACAATAGGAACACCAAGAAGTTTCTGACCTGATAACCCAAGCGCCTACAAAAGAATTACAAGCGATATTATTATATTAATTAATTAACGGTAAATTTAATTACGAACTTGAATCATATATTAAACTTACCAGCGTAACACTTTCAGGATCTTTGAATTCAACATATGCTATACCTTTAAACCTTCTTGTTTTGTTACATGTGATAAGTCGGACATCCTGAACTTTACCGACACTGGAAAAAAAGTCTTCTAAATCACGAGCACGTATGCGTTGACTTAATTGCATACAAAAAACAGTTCTGGCATCACGTTCTTCTGGTGTTAACTCATCGTTCCTACTAAAATAAACATTACACAAACAATGAAGACATAAACTTATAAGTCTATTTATTATCTTATTATTATCTAATGAAGACTATTATTTTCTTATTTCAATTCGACGATAAAAGGACTTGTAAACTTATATACTTACATTCCAAGGGGACTAACACCTTTTCCAAACGGTGGCCGTGCTCTAGGAAGCGTGATAGGTGTAAGTGACCGTTTCCTCCTTCTGTCTCTATCGCGGTCTCTATCTCGACGATCCCTGTCTCTATCGTTGTCTCTGTCTCTATCACGGTCTCTCCGATCTCTTGATCTCGATCTACGTCGGCGATCACGATCACGATCACGATCTCTATCTCTGTCGCGATCTCGGTCTCGGTCTCGATCTCGATCTCTGTCCCTGTCTCTCTCACGATCGCGACGATCTTTCTCCCTACGGTCTCGCGAACGAGAACGGGAACGAGAACGATGTTTACTTTTCCTACAAGAAAAACACATTTCAATTAAGAGATTCATAATATTTATGATAACATAATTAATATAAATTAATTAATATGAGTAATTTATAAAAAAGTAACGTTCCAACTTACTAATCCGAACCCTTAGTAGTAAAAACAATTTATGTAGCATATTTTCGAAATAATTAACATCCATTTCATATTAATTACTATAATAAACAGAAAATGAATCTTTGTGCTATTTTCATTTTTACTTCTTTTTTTATATCTGAGCAGTTATCTAGTCATTGTTTAGTATACTTTACATTTAACAGTGTCTGTAGTACAGATATTCTTCCTAAACACTTACCATTTTCAGGTTTAACCTTTGGAATTATGAAAATAACCAGCATTTACACTAATTGTATGGGGTCTATAACAAAGAGAATATAACTTCAAATAGCTATATGTATGCACAAAATGACTATTTTGAATTTTTCTCCGACAAATTATGAATAGTCCTCAATTTAAAATGCTAAAGGTTCAGACGAAGTAGTATAAATATTTGTACATGTAAGTACTTTATCATATTGCAAATAATGTAATACATGAGTATTTCATGATAATACATAAAAATATAGTTATACATTTAAAAATAAAATAATAGAAATATGTACCCATGGCCCTATATTTAATTCTAAATTTATTTTTGATACTTTATGTTCTCTATTATTTTATTTGAACTGTTTCCATAGTTTAAAAGTCTTTACTAACTAACAAGTGCTATTATAATATACAATGTGTTACTGAAAAGAAATCCTACAGAACGGTACTAAGATAAAAAGAGTACTTCATTCATATCATTCAACTTTTTCATGCTGCAGCAATATATGAATCATATTTTTACAATTGTGTTAGAGAGTATTAAACTTTATGACAATACAACTAAGAAATGCAATCTATATTCTTTCTGTAAGACTTTTTTCCAATAATACACAATAAATATTTACAACTGAAAGCACAAAGTATTAATCAAGTCAAATATAATCCATAAAATATGCTTACCCAGATGATTTACGGCTAGACCCATTCTCCTTGGAGGATTTGTCTTTGGATGAGGAGTCCTGCTCCTACGAACAGCAAACAGTTGAATGCCATGCCAGCCAGCCGATGTGGCAGGGACGCGCGAACAAGGGGACAAAAAGCAAATCATAGAATGTTAGTAAATTTTGTAAAAACAAATTGCGTACATATTGTACAATTTAAAAGTTTGACAGTAGATTCAAAAATAAAATATATCAATAATGAAGTTCTGTCATCTGTTAATTTTTATAACCATGTGGACAACTTTCCTTCGAGAACTATATTAACGAAGATTTAATTGCTGTTGGACGGTGGTGCACTCTCGTGCTCTTTCTCTTTTCCAGGTAGATTATATTGGTCTGAGAGGGCTGAGATGGGGACATAGAGAAGAGAGAGAGAAAGAGAGAGAGAGAGAGAGAGAGAGACGGGGCGAGCATAGTGTTGCGATGCCTCGCATACACCTGGCTCAAACTTACCAATCGTTTTATCGGGTTTTAGGAAAGCATTGCAATCTTGGGTTGAGCATGCCTTGGTCTTAAACTACCAATGGCCAACCACACATCCTTTTTCTTCTGCAAAAGAGAGCCCTCATCAAAGACAGTACGTTTTTAATGTAACACGAGATGTGAACCCTAATTGCTAACCTACAACCCCTGTATGTATATAGATTAAACTATCTCAGAATAGGAATAAAATGATCAACAATCGTTTGCAGCTTCCAGTAGATATATCACAAGATGATTTAGCTGTGTAGAGAAAATGTTTCAGATGATTAAAGCTAACATAAATTTAATATATGATATTAATGCAATGATATGATGATAATAGTGTCGCGTGATTCTTGTCAAAATGATTCTTTTAAAACATTTTCTCATTTAAATAACATAATTTATTTTCTGTTTGCCAATTTACCATGCATTGTATCCCGGAAGTATTACCTCTGATTTAAAGTAAGATGCAATGATAATATAATTGAAGAAAGTTATAAACGTTAGAAAAAGAATACCATGTACATATATTTTAATGAAACTATATTTTTTAATCCTAATAACACGTATTCTAACAAAAATTTATAATTACTTCTTCCTTTGAGATTATAGGTTATAAAACAATGTACTTTATACATAATTAAAACGAAAGCATATGTTATACAATTGAAACATATACATTAATCTACGGTGTAACTTAATTTATTAAACAAAATTATAATCATACATTTAACTTCGTAACAGGTATAGAGTAATAAAATTATTCACCATCTTGCTTAGTACATGGATAAGATGAATTTTAATTTTATTGTAGTTTAATGTTAGAAATGTTTACAATGACTCAACAATACACAGCTATATCCTAATTTTGTAAATTTTAAATAATTACAACAATGTGTAATTTTGTCAAAAAGAAAGGACAATGTATGATACACAAACAAATGTATACATAAATGAAAAGAGTACCCTTAGTATTCTACCTATTGATACAACAGCTGCGTACAAAAATTAGATTCTTCCAGAATATAGTATCACAAATGATAGTATCATCAACTTTAATGTATGGAAAACAACTGATATTTAATAAAATCTACTTAATTTATTTTTTCACACTTGTACCCTAAAGATAACAAGAATAGCATGGCACATGGCAGAACAGCACCTACCAAATCCACCTTTATCTTTCTTGATATATTGTTTGCAAAATATCTTTTTATTCTTTTTAACGTCATAAAAAAATGACAATAGCAATTCTATCTACATCGTAAATAATAAACGTTACGATCTCTGAGGAAAAAATTAAAAAAAAAAAAAAAAGAAAGAAAAAGAATTAAGTAAATGATGTTAGTGATGGCTTTTCTTAATACCTCGTATTTCAAGTGCATTCTAGGAACTCGCTGCCGAACATCCTACGAGCGCGAGGGTACATGTTACGTACCATCTATAAGTACAGAAAACGGAGGTATTGATCAATAGTCGGTATAAGACAAGGGCGTACTTTGTTCTACATGTATATACGGGAAGGAAAGGACGTTTCTTTCTTCTCGATCGCAACGACAAATATACTCAGAACGGTGCGCACCGTATTGGATCTTATGCGTCGAGATTAGGTACATTTTACAGGATAAAAATAGTCAGGAACTCGAAGGAACGAACCGAAACATATAAAGATAAAAAAAAAAAAAAGGAATTAAGTCTTACCCCTTTCTTATATGGCGCCTCCAACATTGCCTCGACATCCAAATCCTCCGCCATTGTGCGAGTTGGTGAGCTTTCTGAAATACCACGCATTAGCACACGATAATCCAAATTACGATGCTCGGAAAAAAAGGACTATGAGAATATTATGCAACGTACAGACTAACAAACGTTTTTAATACACGACTGAATCGTTTAATAATTTTTAAAAGTGTTAAGATCGATAATGAATGTACATGAACGCAATCGTACGCGATGATGACCAAAAGAAAATGGAGAACCGGATGCGAATAAACGAATTCAGCGCCACTCTTTCGGAAACAATATATCGTATTATTTCAAGATCCGGTTTTCAAGTCTGCACACAATTTATGAGAAACTTCACCTACGATCTTATAATTTTTATAATTTACAATAGCCAGTTTGTTTCAATGTATTTTTAAATAATTCCTTTTCCAATATCAGATTAATTTAAAAATATGAATGATGATATACTTTGTATCAATTTATAATATTTATATAAAAAATTTACATCTTCTTTATAAGAATAATCAATGCAAGAAATATAGTTAGTTACTGCAATTAACAATAAATCTATCAAATAAAACAGATTTCTTAGGTGAATTGAAATAATGTTGAATATCTAGAATAAGCGAACTCTATCGGAGAAAATTGAAAATATACTAAGCGTTTTCCGAGTATCTTCTAAAGTTAGCTAACTTTATGCTAGACATGAATACATGACGTAACAGTCTGGCGCAGTTTGCCCAAGTTTGCCTAGTGGCCATTTTGTTTTCAATCGCTCGTCCAACTAAGGTATTTTTATATAAAGATATTTCGTGTAATTATAGGATATTTAGGTGATTAACATAATCGACGAATTATTTTAAAAACTCTTTAAAAAACTCAATTTATATTTTCACAAGAACTGATTAAGATATTAATTGAAAATCTTATTTAGTCTTGGGTAAGGGCTTTTCTCTCAATCTCCCTTTTTCTGATAGTTGTAAATTAAATGTTCACTTATTAAAAAATGATCTAAAATTATGACGTATAATACTTTATAAATTATCTAAAAGTAACGTAAATGTACTGTTTCGTTGATGATTTCTTTGTACGAAATATCATATCGAAACTAAAATCGTATAACTTACGTATTAAGTATTATAAATTGTAATTTAACATAATGATACGTTTTCAGAACTTTCTTTTGTTAATACAAATAATATATTTTATATCAATGTCATTAATATACCAAACATTAATATGTATATGTCGTGTAAAATAACAAAATATTTATTATTTAAGTTAAATATTATGTAGTTTATTTAAGTTGAGTATTGCAAACAGTATAGTTTACAATATTATTGTTAATAATGCTTTTAATAAACAAATATTTCAAAAGAAGAATGTTATAAAATTATATAACAGCAAATACTAATATAAGTGACAATGTAACATTGATCATAAATTAATATCTATAGTGTTGAATTTCTATTCGGTTGAATTTAACAACTGATAAAATATGAATTGGATTAAGTTTATATGTTCAGAAATTTTTAAAATTAATGAATTCTAGCTTTGGTTAAACATTTTAATACTAATCAAAATATCTTGATCTCTCGCTATAAATCCGTTTGTCTCTTGCAAATGCGTACATATAAAACCAATCAGATAAAGGCGTGGTAAGAAGAAATGGGCAGTGTACTCATAGAAGGCAGTTTCTATCCTTATAGGTGTCCATCTGTCCATTCAGCCTGGAGAGAGAGGCACTCAAGCTCGACGATGGATTCAAAACGGCATGATCGGGGCTCCAAGTCCAATACAGACTCGCCACCTGCTCCACCTTCGCCTCCTATGTATAGCGCATCGTACACGACATATGATGGGTACAAAAACAGATTGTCGTCGCGTCGGTCACCTTCACCTTCGGAGTATAGAAGCAGTAGAACTTCCCGAAATGATTCGCCACAGGACAGACGTAGAAGAAGACGCAGTACTTCAAAATCTTCTCCAAGTCGATCGCATAAACGATCTCGGTCACCTGATAGAGATAAAGATCGAGATAGGGACAGAGATCGATCACGAAAATATTCTAGAAGAGACAGATCACGATCTAGGTCAAAAGGAAGATCACGTTCCAGAGATAGAAGACGTAGCCGTAGTCGTAATAGGAGTAGAGATAGACACAGAGGCAGAGAAAGCCGTAGATATCATAGAGCACCATCATATGAATCAGATACTGCTGAAGATAATACAGAAACAAATATATCACAACCAGTTGTTCCTATACAATCTAATGCTTTTAAAAACGATGGTAGTTTTATGGAAATGTTCAAAAAAATGCAGGAACAAATGCAACCTGCACAGAAACCGACGACTTCTGTTTTGGAAGAGAAAAGTGTTGTTCCTCCACCATTAATGGTGGGAAAGAGGCGAGGAGGGAGAATTTTAAAAACTGGAATGGTTGCTAAACCAAAGACTGAACAAACTGTTGAACAGCCCAAGGATGCTTGGTCACTTTATATGGCTGAAGTAAAAAAATACAGAGAAGTTTGTTGTCAAGAAGAAGACAACACAAGACCATTGGTCAAATAGTTGACCTTAACATAATTATTTCTCATTTATCTATGATCAATGTCATTTCAAAAGATACTGTATTCAATTTAATTACTTTGTGGATGCATTTAAGCATAGAAGAATAATTATCGACCCAATTTAAAGAATTTCAACTCTACTAAAATTATTTTGAGTTTCAATAAGCTTGAAAGTAAAGTATTTTAATACTTAAGTAAACATATTATATGCAGAAATGTACATGAACGTGATTATTCATAATCTTTTTGTTTTTTAATTATTATATAAAATGTACAGTATGCGTTCAATAGATATTATAAATGCATAGTATGAAATGATATCAAATTTTAACTTAAAGAGCATTATTAATATAATATGAGATCGGAAAAGGAATGTAGTCAAGAAATAACTATTATTTATAATAGTGTGTTAAATGGTGCAAGAGACGAACGGACTAAAGCGAGAGACAAATAGAGTTTGCTTTTTGAGAAAAAGGGAGGGTAATGTATGTAGCGCTTTCAACAAATATAATTATTAAATAACTTATAACTTGTTAAGCAGCAACAGTATGGTTAAATACATGCAAATTGGAACTGCACCTGATTTACGTATAGATGCACCCCCCGATGTGAAACCACAGACAGCACCGTATGATCCAAGGTTCCCAAATCAAAACCAAACAAAGTAAATAAATAATTCGTATTTTAAAATTTATATAGCTTTCTTTCTATATAAAATTACTTATTTATATTTGTTCGAATATAGGTATTGTTATACTAGTTACCTGGATTTTCATCGTTGCAAAAAACGTCATAGTGAAGAATATGAAGCATGTCAATACTTCAAGAAAGTGTACAGTACAATGTGTCCAAATGCGTGGATAGAAAAATGGAATGATCAGGTTGAAAATGGAACCTTTCCAGGAAACATATAATAGAAACGCTACAATATACTTATCCCTTCTTTAGTGACGATTATGTGGAACAGGATTTTACAAGATTATCTTCCTGTTTGTAAAATAATTAATATTAAATAAATTAAAAATAGTTTAATTTGTATGCATTCTTGTTAATTATTATTTTCATTTAAATGTAATCATTCTACATAAATAAAAAAATTACTGAAATGTTGACGGTAGAACATGAATATCTAAATGCAATAAGTAACATCAGTTTAATATAACCCGATATTACATGTATTCTTTTATAAACGTACTAAAATATTAAAGAAGCAATAAAATACTGTAAAATCAAATTAATTGTTAAGTTATATTTTGATGTATATACAATTATTTTTGTAAGAAATGTAAGGTTACATTTATACATGCTATATACACGCGGATTAACTAAAATATAATGATAAACTGTTTCAATTATTGAATCAGTAGTGCTGTTATATAGTTTGGCGCATATTATTGTCTATTAAATCGAAAAAATCAATAATAATTGATGGAAAAAAAAATCACACTAGTACGGATGGTGCCATCTAGTGGCCAACGACAGTACTAGAGCAACATGAGTTTTTGATCTGTACCGCTACATAGTTATAGTGTCTTGTAGAATATAAAATTGCACATGTTATAATTATACTGCAATAAAATTTATTGATAATAAATTCGACAAGGGTATTGATATACCTGAGAATTTTTCGTATTGTACTTTAGTTGTAGATAGAGCTCAATGCAAAAATTGATTTCCAAAATGACATGAAAATGATGATAGAGACCTAAAGCTCTGTGGGACATGTGTCAAAAATAACAGTGACTTGAAGGGTCTATTTTGTACTTCATCTATGGTACAACTATACATTTAATTCTGTACCGTTAAAATATCATCTTTATCTGTTTATACACACCGGCTTGAAACTGTATTAAACGTGGAATCGGCGTCGTATAGCTTGGGTATTAACAGGATTCATTTTGTGAAAGTACGAAAATATTAATAATTATTCTGCACAAATGAAATTGTGTTACTTACTGTAATTAATATATTCTCACTTTTTGATGTTAGTATGCAATAATATTAATAAAGAATTAAATGATGCAGAAGATAGTTTCATCTTCGCCTTATTTTATGTGTACCGAAATAAGATTAAATGTACAAAGTTGTTTGAAACTTAGAAATTGTAACATCGATTATTCATTGCAGAATGGATAATTATCAGCAATCGTATACTGCTATAAACAGTAAATTTACAAAGCATGGTAATAAAGATAGATATCGAAGAAATAACTATAAATATGAAGAGAATCAGTTCTCTAATTCTAGTTACAGCAATGTTGACTATGAATCTGAGAAATTTATTATACACATTAGCAGCGATAAAGTAGGAAAGTTAATTGGTAGAAGTGGAGCTAATATTAAAGATCTCCAAAGTAAAACAAATACAAAAATTCAAGTAAGTTTTAATAAAATATCATTTATTTTTTACAATTCAATAAAATTTATTTTGCACAAGATAAACAATAATTTAATTGATTAAACAAATTAGTCAAATAAAATAGCTTGATTTAGATTGACAGGTCAACAGGAAATGATACTACAGCAGTAACAATAATTGGTTCCAAGGAAGCACAACAGCATGCTAAGAATGAAATACAAGATTTATTAAAAGATTCTTTATACTTATCGTTAGATGAAAAGAATGAGTATAAAGAGCAAAATGATGAACCGCAGATTGATTTTGCTGCATTTGATTGGAGTAAAGCTGGTAAAGAATGTGTAAGTGTTTATAAATTCTTAAATTTAATACAGTTTTTCCTCTTAAACACAAATTTAATACGATTCATCAGGATGAGTATAGAGAACAAAAGTGGGCAAAATATGCCCCTATTATTAAAAATTTTTATAAAGAGCATCCAGATGTTGCTAAGATGACAAAAGAGCAAGTAGCTCATATTAGAAAAACAAACAATAATATAGAAGTAAGATACGTGTTTGAAGAACAAGAAAACAGTTTAGAAGCATTTAACATACCGAATCCTATTGAAACATTTGAACAAGCTTTTGAGGTAAGTAAAAATATACCAATATCAATGATAGTAATGGAGAATGTACTGTTTCAATTGGAAAATCATAAATTAGGATTACCCTGAAATACTAGAGGAAATAAGAAAACAAGGATTTAGTAAACCGAGTCCAATACAGTGTCAAGCTTGGCCTGTTCTTCTCAGTGGTAAAGATCTTATTGGAATAGCACAGACAGGCACAGGTATATTGTTTAAATATTTAATATTACTATGATAATATTTAATAGAACAACAAATATTTTATCGATAATATATTTAGGTAAAACTTTGGCATTTTTGTTGCCTGCTTTAATTCATATTGAAGGACAAGAAACACCAAGATCAGAGCGGAGTGGACCTAATGTTCTTATTATGGCACCCACCAGAGAATTAGCACTACAAATTGAAAAAGAAGTGAATAAATATTCTTATCATGGTATAAAAGCGTAAGTAATGTTATTATTGTATTTTTATATATATTTCATTTAAAATGTATCCATTATTAAAGAAAAGTATTATTAAAGGGTATGTGTTTATGGAGGTGGCAGTCGTAAAGAACAAGTCAATATAGTAACAAAGGGTGTAGAAATAGTTATTGCAACCCCTGGTAGACTAAACGATCTTGTTGAGGCAAATATTTTAAACATATCATCAGTTACCTACCTTGTATTAGATGAAGCTGATCGTATGCTTGATATGGGATTTGAACCACAAATTAGGAAAACTTTATTAGATATAAGACCAGATCGACAAACAGTAATGACGAGGTATGAAAACTGTTAAAGAATATTAAAACATTTCACCTTTAAGAAATAATAACAATATCGTACACTCAATATTTTAGTGCCACATGGCCTCAAGGGGTTAGACGTTTAGCTCAATCATACATGAAAGATCCAATTCAAGTATTTGTTGGATCTCTCGACTTAGCTACTGTACATACAGTAATGCAAAAAATCTATATCATTGACGAAGAAGAGAAAACAAACATGGTTAGAACTATAAAAAATATTTACATGATTCTGTAAAAATTATATGTGAGGTTAAATATTCTTTTTTCGATAGATGTATCGATTTTTTCGTGAAATGTCTCCCACCGATAAGGTAATAGTATTTTTCGGGAAAAAATGTCGAGTTGACGACGTGGCGAGCGATTTAGCTTTACAAGGTGTTAATTGTCAAAGCATACATGGAGGAAGAGAGCAGTGCGATAGAGAACAAGCATTAGAAGATTTAAAAGTTGGTGAAGTACAAATACTTCTTGCAACGGACGTTGCCAGTCGAGGCATCGATATCGAAGATGTTACGTATGTTTAATTTTATATGCTTTAAGTATCTTTAAATTGTTAATGTTTAAATTTAAAATAAAATACTTCTTTTTAGACATGTATTAAATTATGATTTTCCACGAGATATTGAGGAATACGTTCATCGAGTTGGTCGAACCGGACGTGCTGGACGTACAGGAGAAAGTATAACATTTATGACAAGGAAAGATTGGTCTCTTGCGAAAGAATTAATTAATCTTTTAGAAGAAGCTAATCAAGTAAACTATAAAATATTTCTTATAGTTGTATTTTATATACATGTGTACATATGTATATATTTATTTTGTCCAAAGGAAGTACCTGAAGAACTGTATCAAATGGCTGATAGATATGAAGCACGAAGGGATAAACGAGATTTCCTTCATAAAAGAGGCAACAGAAGATATTAACTCTATGTTCACATTCGTAAATTTATGTTCCTAATATTTGTAAAAGCGAAAGTTGACAGAATTGTTAGCAATTCTGTTTGATGTTTTTTTTTTTTTATATAAATTTTTGTAATTTTGTTTCATGCCATATTGTATTTTATTTTTTATATAACAATTGTCGTAAAAAGTATAATGATGCTGGTTGTTTATACTTTAAATATAAACGAAATAAAAACTTAAATTTCATACAACATCAGCTACAGTGCTATTAAACAATTTCATTATAATAGACTCTTTATACGTCTTTTGTCAATTTCAAAATTCGTTTCTTAAATCTGTTTTCCAATTTCAGGCCTTTTCCCAGACAATCTACATCAATTACGCCTTAAGTATGTAGTATGCCATGAGTAATACTGTTACCCAATGTAAGTTTGAAATAGTTTTGATGAATATCCTTGGTTCTATGGAGCGGTTACATTATGTTAGTTATGTTTTATTTACATGCGTCTATTAAATACAAACAATTTAGTTTAACCTTGAACAGGTGTGTTTAATATGCTTTGTTTATCAGGTATAGTTTCTTGCAAAATTTTTCCAAGGATGAATTACGCTTCAAGTATGAATCAAGTATACTTTTACGAAACTTTTTATGATAATGCATATTATGGCATAAAAATAAAATAAAATGAAAGTACATTTTTATAAAACATATGTGAACAATATCTATATTTTTTATAAAATATATAAATTATACAAATTTTTTATCGAAAAAAACAAATAAATAATATCAAAAGGATAAATATTATACAGAGCATACAAAGAAACTTACACAATGAACTTACATGCACATTCATTTACGAATTGGTGAATGTGTTCAAATATTTGAGGTAGCTAGATTTACATAATACTATCAGCAGAGACGTAATATACCATAAACTAGTTCTTTCAGATTCATGAGTTAGGAGTTTATGATTTGCTAATTATTGTCTAGAAATAAGATCCTTAAACGACCTATTATATACACGCGAAATTGTTATTCGCGTTGTTTTCTGATATTGGAAATTAACTTACGAATTCAACTATGGCAATATGCATGAATTTTAAATCTCTTATCAATTATATTTTTTACCACCAATTTAATCATCGATTACACATAAATATTCGCATTTTATCAATATTGGACAAATAATGCAGTACTTGCATGAGATGATTAATGTTTAAATTGTTTAAGTAACACAGTAGACAACATAAAATATAGTAAGATAACTGTATTAAAATACAGAAATGTTTACAATTTCTAAAAATAAATGATAAAAAAGTAAATCGCAAAAATATGATTAATTTTGTTATCGTTTTCTTGAACGAAGAATAATTTGAAAAGTAATAAAAATATTAAATTTTTCTAAGTATATCCAGATATGTAAAATAAGATAAGAAATATTTCATTATTGTTTTTTATAAACTTATTAACGGATAGATAGTATTACTACTATAAATTACGATAAAATTTCTCGATTAAAAATCACCTATATGTATTGATATTAAATTTTAACTATAAACTTTGAAATTTCGTGTTTTGGTATATTTTTCAGCAAATATTTTTCCGCTTGGAGTTGGGGTTGAAAATGCAATATCATCTAAAGACAATATATATCCAAAATAAAAGTGGCCCCTAAAATAATTAAACAGATATTCATTAATTAAACAAATAAATAATTTATAGAAACATATAGATATTAACCTTAGTATATCAACTAGTTTAGTAGCTATGCCTTGTCTACGATGATTTATATCAGTCCATACAACGTTTATACCACATTTAGCAGGACTACTTTCTGCCGTACAACAATCTAATTCCAATAAATCAGGTATCATACGATACGCCGTTGTTATATATTCTGCAACTAATATTCCTAAAATTGCTTTGTCCCTTATGTACAGGTAAATCTAAAAATAACTCAGGTTAAAATGAAATTACAATTAGTGTATAGTAAAATATTGATAATTACTCTCTTTCCCTCATAATTTGATAATTTTGCATCAACCAATCCTAAATCCCTGTCCACATACGCTAAAACATCTGCTACTTTCTTCCAACATTGTTTTGGATCGTCTGGCTCTACCAAAATTACTCGACTTGATGTAAGAACATCTTCCATAATTACACGTTCTGTTTTCCAGCCCTGCCATTGAAGTTTGTGATCATTAAATTTTGAATATACTATTTGTATAAATTAAATATGTACATTTTAAATAAGTGCAGATAGCATACAGAAAATTTTAAAGTTTTTTTATTATTGTGATAATTTAAATGGGCATTTTCATCTTCAGGATCTCCTATTTGATATACAACACCACATTCCATACATTGTGTTGCTCCAAAATTCTTTTGACCTGCATCTAATAAATATTGATTTTCACCACCATTTAATTTTACAGATAATTGCCAATTTTTATTTTCTTTTACATTATGTATGGATTTATTGTCAATTTCGCTGAAACAGGAATTAAATTAACCTTTATTTAATTAACAATAATGTAACAAAAATAAATTTGCGTCACACTTGAGAACAGCAATCAACATGAAATACGTAATAAAACTTACTTAAATACTTTATTAGTAGAATGTCTTTTATTAAATAGAGGATAATATTTATGTTCTGATTCGTTTTCATCAGATTTTTTATCATTACTATTCGTAGAAATATTTTCACATGTTTTTGGTGTTCTGATGTTTTTGATATTGATAGTTGATGTTATATCAGTAAGTTCACCTGCTGGTGATATGGTAACATCTTTTAATATTGCAACTGGTTTTAAAGGTGCAATGTTTTGAAATTTTTTTGTCATTACCATATCCATTGTATCATAATCATCGTGGGCCCAATCATTTTCTAATATTTTTAATATACTATCAATGTTGCTTTGTTCTACTGTTTTCTCTAATTCTGGTTCATCAACCATTAAATCAGTTGTATCAAAAGAAATGTCTGCAGGTTTCGTTTTAATATGAGCATGTTTTGTACTTTGACACTTGTTTTTTGGACTCAATTTCATGTTATCATTTAACACACTTTTCAATTTAATATTATTGTTTATTGTAACTATAGCTGCAGAATTTTTCATAGATGACTTTTTAGTTTCAAAAAAGTGTTCATTACATTCAGTTTCTGGTGATGATATATCTTGCGTGGATATTGTATTTGATGCAATATTGATATTCTTCTGCAGATTATCTATGATTTTTGTGGTATTATTAAGTTTTTTAACATTTGAATTAATTTTTGGCTTAGGTTTTTTGATACCATGCGAAACTCCAGCGTTAATTCCTCCTGTAGTGTGTCTTCTTAGTGATTTCCTTTGATATTTTGTATGTCCTGTAAAACTTTGCCTTTGCAATTTTGATTCTGTTGATCTATACATTACTTTATAATTTCTCTTTTCGTTAGAATGACTATAAAAGTTTCTAGCACTTAAAGTCATATTCTTTAGTTTTGTTTCATAACCTTTATCCTGAAATAAAGCTGCTCTAGGTTTAGAAACTGTATGATTTTCAGTGACTTTAAACAATTTTACAGGAGTATTTTCTAGTTCTTCAGGTGCATGTCTCTTTAACCCATTTTCTTTCTTTTCGGATGGGAAACTTTCAATTAAATCAAGTGCATTAGGTGACTTTTGTTTACATAATCTAGGCAACAAATTTATTTTATGTTTTGAAATTAATGGTGTTAATAATTTAATTTCTTTATTTCTGCACGAAGTTTCAATGATATCATTCTGTAATTCTTTACCAAATTGTCTTTTAGGTGTTTCTGTTAAGACTTCACATTTGTCCCAAGGAAATGTTTTTGGACTCTCCTTAGAATACAATGAATTATTTACTATATTCTCCAGACTCATTTTATTTAAAATGTTTGTGCATATTCTATAAATAAGAGCATAAACAAATAAATTATGATTAAGAAACATACTTCGATGTCAACAAAAATACGAATATTGCTTAGGGATAATATTTAATGAAAAAATAAAACTACTATGATGTAAATATTGAAAAGAAGCATTACATAAATTACAAAAATGTTGTTAAAATACTGTTAACGATACATAACAATAAATTATATTAGACAAGATGAATAAGACAAACTCTTTCAAACATAATAAATAATTAAACTAACCTGAATATACAAGAAATAACTTGTATCAATGACTACAAATTACATCTGTAGTCAATGTTTGTACGATACCACTAATACAAAACGTATATATTTTCTTCAAATATTTAAAAATGTATCTTATTATACAAACTGATACAAGTTAGACTCAAAAAACAATAACCGAATCAAATGACAACCGTGACATACACATTAATCGCTATAATATATCCGTTTCTTTAATACGCTTTCGCGCTCTTTCATACATACCTAAAACTATATAAAGGATGATTGGAAACTCTATTGCATTTTATAGATTTTAAAATGTATAGGCATCTAGCGATAGTTGATGAGAACTAATCGAATTAAATTTGAAATACCCTACTTTAACAAATATTGACTTGCTCGACCTATTATGTTATAATATTATCTAAATATTAATATTTGATTATATATCAATTTCAAAAATGCTTGTTGTAAATTAGACATAATGGATGCTAATACGTGGATGTTATTGCGGGTGGTATAAACCTGTTACCCTTGGCTGCATTTTCGCCTAAGAGAAGCCAACTTGCACTTGAGTTTACTAACAAATAAATATGATTTTAATTTTCACAAAAAAAAAAAAGAAACAAGAATTTAAAATAAATGAAGATAAATACTGTTTTATTTAACAAGTAATAAATAATATAAATTCTATTACAAAAGTTCATTTAATTCGAATAAGTCATTGCTAATTCGTGCAGGACAATATCTCCAGATATTTTAAGAGTATCGACGATATTCGGCTGTAATCTGTGTTTGAATTCACCAATCATTTTGTCACCTAGCCATATCGTGTATACTTCGTGTTCACATCGTATGCTATAAAACGAAAGAAATTTATAAGTTTAACCTGGAAGTTACGTATAATAATCTCATGATTATTATCATGATATAAACACGTGAAGCGTACGATAGAAGAAAATCACGTCCAGGCATCCAAGATAAATGTCCGTGATGCCTTTCCTCATGTCCCCAGGATCCATTCATCCAACAATTCATTACAACGTAGGGTGCACTACTGCCATATGAAAATCGGGGATTTAAATGTAAGGCAATTATAGGATGCGGATAAATTGCTTTCCCTTTTTGTAAGTTCACATAAAACCTATTACAAATTGAAAAAATATATTCTATTATATTAAATCCTTTAGATTAAGAAAACATTGAAACTTACGAATGGGGAAGAAGTTTTAATCTTCCAGCTATGAAAAGTCTGGAGCCTGTTTTGAATTGACTGTCGATATCTACCGTAATGGGAACGCTCTACACGCGAACATTGAATAATAAGATTTCATTGCTCAGATAAAAGAGCTAAAAGAATTAGTACCTATAACAACTTACGAGAAACTCGACGAGTGGTCGATCGATTTTTAAGCTTAAAATATTGCTCGGTCTATATAATTTTGGATCTGGGTAAACAAATAATTCAACTTGTCGAAATCTAATATCTTCTAACGATCCAGTAATCTCGAGGCTTGTGATATCTCCAAGAGGCATCCTATACGAAAAGGCACAAAAATGCTCTCCGTTGATCGCGATCTAATGAAATTCATCTGATTTTAGATACATGTTTAAAATTCAAAAATTTTACTTATACATATATTTAAAATTGCGTCAAACAATTCTTGCCTGAAATGAATTTGTAGTGCAGAAGATTAAAATATGAACGTAAGAATTGCGTCGGAAAGCAGTGTGTCCAGCAGGAGAGCAAGTTTCTTCTTCTTCCCAGCATCCTTTAAATTTTGTATTTCGAACGACATAACCCCTATCTAATCGTGCGTTGAAATGTAATGCGATGCTGCCTACCGCTTTACATAATAAATTCACTGAAAATCTATGTTGATCATGTTTTATTACATTATCTATGCAACAAAATAATTGTATTATATGCTATAAATTATAATTGCATAATTTTTAAGGTTAATAAAAATCTTATTCATAAAATATTTTCTACGATAAAGAAATCACCTCAACGCATCAGGAGGAATGTATCCCGTGACCACGATGGCTGACGTTGGTTTCAAAGGTTGCAACGGAATCGGTTCCGAAACATTCTACAATAACGTACATATTATAACTTAAATGAGTTAATTCTGTACCACAAAAAGAATAAATAATAATGTATTTTAAACGATGATGAGAATAATTAGCTCAATACTTCACTAATAAAAATTTCCGTTTTGTTCAGGTACCCAGTATATAGAAAGATAATTTTTTATGTTCAATTGGTTATTTAGTACAAATTATATTGGTTTTTAATACGTTAATATAATTATATTGATACTTTAATAGGAACGTATAAACTAAAAACCTGATAAAATGAATAGCATGAAAAACGAGAGAACATAAAATAGAGGTTGAAAAGTCGTACGTAGAAACTAGTTAGAGTCTGGATCCGAATTTTCGACATTAGTCTCGATGAAAATCATTTTCCTACTTATGCAGATATTTGTTTCCATTTTCTTAACATGAAACGTTATTCACAATTTCATACGATCCTAAACAAAATTAAAAAATACGATTGAATATAAAATGCTTCTGTGTTATAACTAAAAGTTGTGGAGTAAACATATAAACAACATTTAATCTTTTATAAAGATTAATTTAAAAACTTATTGACAGATGTATAATTAATTCGTAATTTAATGTTATTTAGTTCATTATATTGTATTTACAGTTTTTGTAATAAGTAAAAGGGTGTGGCCAAAGATATAGGTTAGAAGCCAATACCAAAATTTTCAATCGGTAAATCTGTTTCTGCTTTATTTACGGTTCTTATAATCCAAGTATTTATGTATATTACCGATTGACACTTACTAACGGCACTGTATCCTCGTCGACAAAAGAGAACTCTCGAAGAGCATTTTCTTTTGTTTGCACGAAAATTTCATTTTGGTTTATAGACATTATGACGTAGAAACATGTCCGTGAGTTACGCTGAGACGTTGCACGCATGCTCGAAAACAAGGCAGTAAAATATTATATGTGTACCCTTACAATGATAGTACATTAAAACCCTTATTAAGGGACACTTTTTAAGGGATACATAAAAACTAATTACGTTATCATTAAGTGTGGTCCATTTGACCTTTCTGGGTTAAGCCTCTTTATAAAAAATTTACTGCGTATGTCTATCTTTTACGGTATAGGACTGCGCAGGGGGTCAAGGTTTTCATGAGATAATCGCGGATCCTGGGCAAAAAATTTTCGAACAAATTAAATTGATGCATTTTTAGAACGATATCATGTAATTGGAGCTTGAGGTGGATGGTGGGAAAAGTAAAAAATAATGCATTTTTTTTCTTTTTTTTTTTAAAGTAATAAAGACATTAGGCCACAGCTGGTGAACGGCGGAACTACGATAATGGAAAATATCGACTTTCTACACTAGCGCCATCTAACGGCCGGGTACCAGGAGCTACATTTAGTATCAGGATCACAGAAAAGTAAAGGAGGTATGCGGAATAAGAGGTATCCCGCGCAAACGGCGCGCGTGCGCAGTAGATACTTAGAGCCCAGTGGACCTACCCATGTTGCGCATGCGCAACGGAACTGCCTTGGGCGGCTTACATGTGTATCGGAATGTTGATACAAAATAATTAATTACTCGTTTCCTGAATACAATTTATGAACTTTCATGATTGAACATTATAAATAATACATCACTAATCATTCTCCAATCATAAAAGTGCACAAATTATTTTCAGAAAACGTGTAATTAATTGTTCTAAATGAGCTCATACATACCGCTTGGCGCCGTGCCTAGCCTCAGGTTATTTGTTAATAACTAATTATTTTCAATAAAAAGCGGAACAAGTATGATATGGGAAAGTAGCTAAGGAATCACTGAACATTCTGTAACAATGAAAATGTATAAATTACATTTAGAAAATGTGTAACTAACAATTTCAAATTAGCTCATACGTACGGGGTGTAGTGCCGACTTCCTGTCGGATATTAGTTAATAACTAATTATTAACAATATAAATCTGAACAAATGCCATATGAGAAAGTAGCTAAAGGATCACTGGACATTCCTCGAGCATAAAAATTCATAAATTATGTTCAGAAAATGAGAAATTAATAATTTTTTATACTCATGTCATCGTGTATAAGGAGTTACTATATAACTCTACGGCGCATGCGCACCGCTCACGCATGCGCGCTGCATATGTGCCTATTGCGCATGTGCGCCGTTTGCGCGGGATACCTCCTATTCCGCATACCTCCTTTACTTTTCTGTGATCCTGATACTAAATGTAGCTCCTGGTACCCGGCCGCTAGATGGCGTTAGTGTAGAAAGTCGATATTTTCCATTATCGTAGTTCCGCCGTTCACCGCTAGATGGCTAGGCTTTTTGAGGTCCATAAAATGCATTATAACATTGTATATATACTTATGGGCCAGCCGTGCCCTAATGTCTTTATTATTTTAATTAAAAAAAAGAAAAAGAAAGATAAAAAAATGCATTATTTTTTACTTTTCCCACCATCGACCTCAAGTTCCAATTCCATGATATCGTTCTAAAAATGCATCAATTTAATTTGTTCGAAAATTTTTTGCCCAGGATCCGCGATTATCTCATGAAAACCTTGACCCCCTGCGCAGTCCTGTACCGTAAAAGATAGACATACGCAGTAAATTTTTTATAAAGAGGCTTAACCCAGAAAGGTCAAATGGACCACACTTAATGATAACGTAATTAGTTTTTATGTATCCCTTAATAAGGGTTTTAATGTACTATCATTGTAAGGGTACACATATAATATTTTACTGCCTTGTTTTCGAGCATCCGTGCAACGTCTCAGCGTAACTCACGGACATGTTTCTGCGTTATAATATGATAGTGTACAATGGTTTATTGAAACTACAATACCTTATCTTAAAATATTTCCGATACATGTTTTATTTGGTTAAGGTAAAATAACATAGTCATTGTTTTCAACATTTTATTTCAAACTATGACAATAAGCATTTTTTTATTAGTAAACATTTATACAATATCAAGGTTATTAAATATATGTATAATTAAGTAATCGTAATAATATTGTAACGAGTATTCGAAGTTCAAAATAAATATATATTTTTTTATTTTCACATGTGATTCAGTTACTTAACAATTAACATATTCAGTATTTTATTCAACTTCGTAGTGGATATTTACAAGTAGAAAAATACGAATAAAATAATTTTTGATTCAGTAACTATTCTTCGATTAAGGTGTTGCTGCTCCGGTTGTTTTATAGGAGAATTTTTATAATTATTTATGAAATATTTTGTCTTTTGCCAGAAGGACATACATAGGAAACTGGACAATGTTCTTCTGTTGACTGTGTGTCAACTTGTCTCTTCTTTCATAAGTCAGTCAGAAGAATATCATTAATATTTTTTGAGAAATTTTGACCAGTTCATTGTTTTTCTTTCAAATTAAGCGTGAGTAATTTGTTGTTCCTGATTAATAGTAATGTTGAATATATGTAAAAGAAATGTTAGCTACTTAATTTGTTTAGTTAAACGTGGAAATAATAAATAAATAGTAAATAATGTTTGTTTTTGTTGGGTTTGTATTTTAATCATTGCGACATTATTAGATCATTAATTTGATGATAAAATTACTCACACTCGTTCGACGAAAATATTTACTATCTGTTAAAAAAAAATATATAAAAAAATTGTTAATTATGTTAAAGTTTACAAACATGTAAATTGACCGGGAGAAAGATAAGTTAAATTTTAAATGTCTCGAGGTTCATGAGGTGCAGGAAGTCGTTGCCAAGATGGCTCAACACCCCAAATTTCGCGAGCATATTCCGCAATTGTTCGATCCGATGAAAATTTGGCTGAAGAAGCTATGTTATGAATGGTCATTTCTACCCATTTGCTTTCGTCCTGAAACGAAAAATTAACAAATAAAATAACAAAATAAATAATGAAATCAGTGAAAAAAATAAAGAAGTACCGTAACTTTTTATTTGCAATAAAAACGTACCTGATACACTTTACTGACGTGATTCTGCATTTCTATGTAGCTCTCATAATCAGCGAATAAGTAAAATCGGTCCCAATTTAATAAAACATTGGTAATATCTTTAAATTCATCTGGATTGTTAGGACTGAAGAAACCTCCTTGAATCTGATCAACACACTGTTTTAATTCTGGGATTCTATTATAATAGTCGTATGCATTATATCCTTTCCGTTTTAACTCTTCCACTTCGTCAACGGTCATACCAAAAATGAATATATTTTCTTTACCCATTTCTTCAGCCATTTCTACATTAGCACCATCCAATGTGCCGATTGTTAAGGCTCCGTTTAACTAATATCCGAAATGAAATAGTTATTATCTTTCAATGGTGAGAAATTATTTGATCAATTACTCACCATAAACTTCATGTTTCCTGTACCAGACGCTTCAGTGCCAGCAGTCGAAATTTGTTCGCTCAAATCTGCTGCTGGAATAATTTTTTCGGCTAACGTGACTCGGTAATTCTCTAAGAAGATAAATTTCAGCTTGTCACCAACAATAGGATCATTATTAATAACATTTCCTACGCTACAAATTAATTTAATAATTTTCTTTGCTAAGTGATATCCAGGTGCTGCTTTCCCTCCGATCATAACTGTTCGAGGAACGAACGGTGCGGATGGATCTTTCTTTATTCTGTTATAAAGTGTTATTACGTGTAGACAATTCAAAAGTTGTCTCTTGTATTCATGTATTCGTTTCACCTGTTTTATAATGGAATATAAAATGAAAATTACATACGTACGAAAATGCATTTGATATTAGTGTACGTTATTATTTAATTAAAGAAAGAGATAATGACCTGAATATCGAAAATAGAGGCGGGATTCACTTTAACTCCATAATCTTTCTCGAGTAACTGCGCTAATTTCAATTTATTTTCTTGTTTAACCTTTATGATACTACGTTGGAAGACTGGGTCTTTGGCCCATTGTTTCAGTTGTGCAAGCTGTTCTAAATGCACTGCCCAATCGCTGCCAATTTTCTAAAGAAACATAAGAATTTGATATCAAGTTCATTAACGGTCACGTTGTTTTTCCTGTAACAAGATTACTCACTTCTTCGATAATGTCTGAAAGGTTTGGATTGCACAAGAGGAGCCATCTTCTTGGCGTAATACCATTGGTTTTGTTCTGGAATTTCTCAGGCGTTAGTTCATAGAAGTCCTTAAAACTACAACAACAGAAAAATCAATATTTTCCCCATAATATAAATTGTTAACATAAGTCGATATTAATCCATAAACACCTACACGCCGTTTTTCAATATTTCCGAATGTATCGCTGCCACACCATTAATAGCATGACTACCGACAATCGACAGATGTGCCATGTTCACTCTTTTTTCACCCTCTTCTTCTATCAAAGACATACGACGAAGGCGATCTACATCTCCTGGGTATTTGGCGGATACATCCTGAAGATGTAGGAAGTTTATATGATAGATGATTTGCAGATGTCGAGGAAGAATGCTTTCCAACATGCTTGTTGGCCATCTTTCAAGAGCTTCTGGAAGCACTGTGTGATTAGTGTAGGCACAAGTTCTCGTTGTTATATCCCAGGCTTTTTCCCAAGAAAGTCCTTCGACATCGATAAGGATCCTCATAAGTTCAGGAATGGCCAGAGAAGGATGAGTATCGTTTAACTGAATAGCAACCTTGTCAGGGAAAATGTCGAAATCTGTCCTGTGATGTTCCCTCGAACCAAATTTGCTAGCTTTGTACCTATACATGATAAAATTACATGACTACGTATGTTTATATATTTAAAAAATCGCTAACAAACTACACTGTTCTATCATAATCCTAAACGAATAGTTGGCAACCTGCGTATTATGTCTTGAAGAGTTGCTGCCACCATGAAGTATTCTTGCTTCAGGCGTAATTCTTTTCCTTCAAAGAAATTGTCATTAGGGTATAGAACCCTCGAGATATTCTCTGCTAAGTTGCGGTCAATCACAGCTTGGATGTAATCACCGTCATTGACTGAAAGTAATTTTGAATTCGATGAAATTTATTAGTATTTATAAGTGCCTTAACCAGTCGATAAAATCCTTTGACAAATACATGTTACTTACAGAATTTTAAATTAAATTCTACAGGTGATTTTGCAGACCACAGTCTGAGAGTATTAACTACGTTATTTTTATATCCGGGAATCGGATTATCGTAGGGCATTGCGAACACAACCTGTAGAGAAGAAAAAAGCAAGAATAATCATTAAGAAATAACTGAACCGACGAATATAATAAACACGAACAACATGAAATTACAAACCTGTGTGTTCACCCATTTCTTTCCCTCAGGAGTATCGATAACTTGCCCGTAGAAATTAACCGGGAGCATGAATTCAGGTCTAGCTTTTTCCCATGGATTTCCATAACGCAACCAATCATCAGGCTCCTCCACCTGTTCTCCGTTTTTAATCTTTTGCGCGAATATTCCGTATTCGTACCGAATACCGTATCCGTAGGCTGCCAAGCCAAGAGTGGCCATACTGTCGAGGAAGCAAGCTGCTAATCTTCCTAAACCTCCGTTGCCTAATCCAGCATCTTCCTCGAGTTCTTCGAGTTCTTCGATGTCTAAACCCATCTGTAATAGCAACAGGGTATAATCATTCGTTCTAAAAATGTAATTATAAAATTTCGTTTGAAACTGACCTGATACATCGCTTCATCGCAGGCACCTTGAATGCCCAAGTTGATCATAGTGTTCTGAAGAGTTCTGCCCATGTAATACTCCAAGGAAAGATAGTACACCCTCTAAAACAAAATGCAGAACTTTGTTTGCAATGGAAGTTGATGGAAATATTTGTAAGAAACTTCTTACTTATTAACTATCACATCGAAGATAATACAACCGGAAATAGCATAATATCCTATTAGAAAACATACAAAAATATTATCTCAATCGCAGATGAACAATATAGAATTTTTCAATGAACATTGAACCGCGAGAAACACTGAACTATGATTCGGTTAAATTAAAAGTGATCGACCTCGTGTCGTAATTTGCTTCCATATATTAAGTCTCATTGTGTCTTGTTCGTTTTCGTTACGAAATCGATTAACGTGAGTCACGTTCACGTCTATGAATAAAAATAAATTGAGCCCTCATTTTGAAATAGTAGAAGATGAAAGCAGGCTCGATTGAAATTAATCTTTATTGCGGTCGTTGTAGATCGGGCTCGAAAATCTTTTATTCGTTCTCTCTCTCTCTATCTCTCTCTATCTCTCTCTATCTCGGGACTTTATGGCCATGTTATTTATAAACGGTGTGAACGACTTCACAAACATTTTATATTATACATTTTAGACGATTAACGCGATGACTGGCGCTACGAATTTAATTGAGTCAAATGATTAGAAAAACCGAGAAAAGAAACATTTATAATCTTTGCTAAATCTAACACTTGTATTATCGCGTAATAGACTGTAACTATTTTGATCCTGATAATCAATGTGTCAACAAATAGAAGTTACTTGTAATTAGTAGACCGAGGCACTGATGATAACGAAGTGAAATTTATGTATGTACATACGTACAGCTACCCTCTTCGGTATTAAACATAGATCAGCCGTTTCTTTTTTTCCTTAGGTTTTTATTCTTCGAATCAAGTCTTCAAGCTTATCGAAGAGAAAACTGAACTGCGATTTCGCAACTATTTTCGAAATAATTCATGAAAGACTTTGGAGCGTAGACATCCAAAAATGCTTTTAAAATAACGTGGGACTTGATCCAAAAACATACGCGACGAAGAACGTGTTAAACGTGACTTTTATTACTCGCGTTTAAATTTCATAATTTTTCTAATAATGTTTCATAAACAACAGTTATTTACGACCTTTTATTACACAAAATATTTATCGCGTCTCGTATTTATTCTTTTTTCTAGTTATCTTAATTAGGCGTACAAAGTATGTTACAAGATCGTTAACTTTTTTTGCATGTAATATAATAGAAGTTGATGAAAATATGAAATCTGATCGAATTGGGAAACTACTACTGCAATTTCTAAACGAAATTCTAACAAAGTATTTGTGCCTCCTATACATTATCTATCTTATTCCTGTCTGCCTACAACAACAGCTCTACAGAGATCCCTTCCTCGTTCTATCTCGCTCTTTTATGATCTTCTTAGCCGTTGATCTGGTCACCACCCCGCTGCTGTTCGTTCGGTCCTGATCCTTCCATCGTATTCCTTTCGAAAATCTCTCTCAGCTTTTCCTTCTTCAGTATTTTCGTCCAGAGGATGTGTTTATTTTCTAACTATTTAAGGTATTTTAAGGTGTCTCAGGGTGCAGATACGTTAAACTTTAGGATATTCTTATCCGAGTATTTAAGGCATCTCAGCATCAAGACTCGCAAGAAGTCTTTAGCGTCTTAGGATTTAGGTGTTTAGGTCTCGTTCGAACATCAGAGTCGCATAACTTTATAAACATTGGATTATTAATAATCTATCGATGAATTGGATCAGTCTCAAAGATTACATTGTTATTGCCGTCTTGACATTGCACGGGAAAAAAGCGAAAATCGTTTGGCTCGAGATTTCAGGGCGATTCGATGGTAAGGCCAAACAAAAATAGATGCTGTAAAGTGTTGTATCTGTACATGTTGAAGGTTCGTTAAAATATAGCGACTTCGTCGTACAAGCAGTATTGCATACTTATTTGTACAATGCATTTCTGTACGCGTACCGACAATATTTCGCTTAAAATTATATTCATATCGTTTGAATTGTTCTACATATAATTTGGAAATTTTAAGTACTGAAAATAGTTGTCTCTCCTTTGTGCGGACACAGTGAATCTGTATTAAGCCATTGACCCATCGGACATTGTAGAAATCTCGTTATCTAATAAACGAGGTAATACACGCGAACGAAAAATCGGTATTTTTATTTAAGCGGACGACCTCTATTTATTACGCGATATTATCGAATAATTTCAAAGAGATTATTTATAACCAGTGTGTAGAAATATACATATTCTCTACGTTTGCGGAGATATACATTTGATACATACACGTTAATCATTTACGAACGTTGCGTTTATGTTACTTAGCTTAAAGCAATATAACTTTCTATTCATTGTATAATCAGATATTACACGAATAATATGTTATTTTCTAAAGATTATTTATAAGATAACGAATATTTGCATAACAATGATTAATAATTATGAGAAGTATTATTACCGGCAGTTGTTAAAGGGGTATCTCATACAATGTAAATACAACATTTACTTGATAATATGTCACAGCATGCAAAGAAAATGAAATAATCTCTCTGTACGGATACATAGAGTTATAGAATCTTACCTTAGGGTCCTTTTCGTAATAATATTGCTGAGTACGTATCCATCTCGAAACCAAATTGTCCTTGACGCTGTGTGCCAAGGCAAAGAAATAATCCCTACTTGTAGCTACATTACGATCTTTTACTAGAGTATAATGTAGATGTCTATTGAATGTTTTCTTAAAATTTGCTACATTTTCTACATCGACAATTCCACGCACTGAAATTTGTTTTCTTTTCTCGTGATCTGTTTCTGACGCTGACATTTCTTCGTGTTTTCTTTTCCCTTTTCAGTTATTAATTGAAATCTGTAATATCTACAATTTATAATTTCGAGCTTATTTGACACAGGATCAACTTTGTATCCAACCACTTCGAATGTAATTCAACTTTTTTCTGTTTGACGTCAAAATATTATTTGTAGGTAAAATTTGAATAGAATTCGTTATTGTACACAAATATTGGATCAAATTTTCGATGTATTACACAGAGGCAGCAATACTATTCGAATACAATGCAATATTTCTGTTACCGATTCTAAGAATTGTTGGGCACAATGACCGGGTTTCGCGACACATGCACCAACAACTATTTCACTAACGTTCCGCACGCCTATACCACCCAGAGATGAATAACAATTGTACTGCTGGCAGTCTCTGAAGCGGTCACCTTACATCAAGGTCGCGCAAGCGCGTTAAACTATGGTGATCACGTGATCCGAATCGATAATATCGATCGAGTTATTGAACTATTTGGACATAGTATTGCTCTGCGTGGGTAGATGGCGCTGCCGGTACCATTTTCAGAGCATTTTAATTTATGTTTTTTAAATAATCCATAAATTGACTCAATAAAGTATAAATTTTAAATCAAATAGGATAACAATGACAAAAGAGAATTTTACAATTAAGTGTTTTATTTCATATAATTTATTTATAAATTAATCGTGCGGATGCAGATGCAATAATGAAAACGTCAATAAGCGATACGCGTATTACAATTCGCATTCTGAAAAAGATTTTTCTTCCATTTTTATCCAACTTCTCTGACGATTCTTGTCGTATCATATAGTCGTCTCTTCCTGGACGCTACATTTTAAAGTAAAAAACGACATGGTACTCGATAAAATTTCGTTAAGATACAGCTATAAACTGTGCTGTTGCGAACAGTTGCGTGAACGAATGAATTTAAGAACAACCAGTTTTCGAAATATTTCAAATTATACAGAGCGTGTTCTAGGACATGTGGCACAATACGTATATTTCCAAATAAAAAAGATGTTCGACGGATCGTAAAATTCTAAAGGATTCGTGTCTCTGTATTAAAAATTCCAAAACTGAAAGTTCCTAAATTCATTGGCTTTTTAATGTGTATATACGCATCTATACGTATGTTAAACGAATTAACGACATTAAACGGTTTTTAAATCTCTGACGGAATTTCAGTACCAACATCGATTTTACTTGAAACGATATTATTATAATAAAAACTCGCAATTCAGCCAACAACTTTCCATCATAATGATTTAACCATATAGTTACACTTAGTAATGTGATAGCGATAATTGTATTGATCGAAGAAAAAATTCTCCGAATACGCCGAAGAAAAAACAAACGGCGCTGTATCTTATTCTCATGTATTCATATACACACACATACACTCGTAGCCGTTTTCTTTCTTACTGTCTTTAAGAGTTATGATCAATGAATAGAAATCGATTGATATGCGGATCCATCAGCGAACGTAATTGGCGGTGCGATTTTCAAGAACTTCCTTTTACCGACTTATCCGCTAAAGTTTTATTATTTCTGAAAAGAAACAAGATTTTCTAGAAAACTTTGCAAAAGAAAAATCGATCGTTTGTAACGTAAATCTACTGATAGACAAAAAAAAAAAAAAAAAAAAAAAAAATAAAAAAAATAAAAATAAAAAGAAAAAACAACCAGATTTGAATATTCTTTGTTTGTAACAAACAAGAGACGAAGCAAATTATTCAATCAACAGATTATTTATGAATTTTATTAATTGATCACTAGCCAAGCTTTAAAGCGATAAAAATTACTTTATTTTGGAAAAATAACTTTCAGATTCAATACAAATTAATTAATTCGTAATTAACCTTGAATATACGATATAATTAAAAATTTATTATTTGTAAATTTATGTGTAAACTTTATAGAAATCTTAGATGTATTAAAAATCAATTGATTTTTAATTAAATAGTACTACGTTTACGCTAATGTTTGATGTTACTTTAAAAAATGATAATTCAAGAGTTGCAACACTTACAACATTTGCAACGTTGTTAACAATCGATAACAAAGTCTTTCAATTTCTGACACTTTCATGCCCTTTCTCGCACGCATACGTACATGCACATCCAGCACACTCTCCCTTTTCATACAAAATAAATATATTAAGGCAATCAATATATTCCAATTGAAAGTTGATTATTTCGTATATTCGATTATGATTATTAACAATTACCCTTCCTCCTGTGCAATTTTGTGAAACATCATTAGCAAAAAAGCGAGAAGTTCCTTTATCCAAGCAACCGATAAAACTTTACAATCTATCTTCCAATTAAATCCTATTTGATACAATAAATTATGTATGTCTTTTTAATAAAGAATAATTCTCTACAAAATATAATATAAAACAATAAAATATATATATATATATATATATATATATATATTTCTTTTTTAAATTGTAACGTTTTTTATATCATTTTTTAAACAGATGACAAATATAGCATATACATATATTCGATGATACATAAAAAATTATTAGTAACAGAATTCACATATTATTGTTACAAAGAAAAACTTTTGTCTCTACATTTGAGAAAGAAAAAAATTTGTACGTAGAATAGAAAATGGTTCTACGCCAATTTTTTAAAAAGTAGATATTCTTAGCATCATGTTCAACTACAAAATAAAATTATAAAATCGATCCAAAATAATATATTGCATCAAGAAAATAGAATGCTCACATTATCTTTTAAACCTCCATATGTTTTGTGATTGTATACTGAAATCAAATCAATTTCAATTATTCCTATAAATTAAAAATGTATAAGCAATTACGAAACTGTGTAAAAGAAAAGTGAAAAACTTGAACAAAAGAACACTTAATTCAATATACAGATAATACGGAAATTAACTTTCCTAACATAACTATCACTATCATTGTTCAATTTTAAAAGAAAGACAAATCTCTGTCCATTACTGATTAAATCATACATAATGTTCGTTAAAAAAAGAATAATCAGCTTCATACCGTGAAAATTACTTTTCGTCATCTCTCTGCCAAAGCAGCATCGCTAAAAAACATTAGAATTAAGAAACTTTTGAAAAATGAACGACGATCGATTTTAATGGAGCCGCATACCATTCGTCATTCGAAGAAGAATATCAGTATGGATTCTTGTGGGAGAGTGTGAGGAAAAATAACAAAAAAAGGGGAAGAAAAAACAGGAGGAAATCCCTAAGAAACACACGCATTGCACCATTCGTGATTTTGTAGCAGAGTACAATAAAGAACTCTGTCTCGTTTCTCGTGTCGCAACGAATTAACATAATCGCTACATGTTACTTCTTTTCGTTTATTTCCATCAACAGGGACATCGTGCAGTTCCAAAAAAGGAAAACTCGCGTTACGACGTCGTCGGACAATGAAATCCAGCTGCCCACGACTAAACCATCAGAAGACTGTTTGTATTTTTTTTTTTTTTTTTTTTTACTAAACTTTACGTTCTTTTCGTTGTCCTTCCGACCATCTTTTAACATTTCTATATCTGTTCATACTTATATCTTCTTTCTCACTCTTTCAGAATTTCTTTTTAAGGATTCTATTATTACCTTCAGTTTCTTATATATATTTTAGATACTTTCTCGTTACAATTCTTCGTAAGCCATGCTTTTCTATTGATGCTACTTTTATTATTATTTTTTTTTTCAATCCGTATTCGATAATTTCATAATTTAAAAAAATGTATTAGTTTAAACCTTAACACACTAACCAACTTTTGCCTGCAATCTTTATCCTTCGTAGTATGCTATTTTTTTCTATATTTCCGCTGCTATTTGTGATTTCCTTTTGTTAGGATTTACTTTCCTCGATTGTTCGATATTTTTTCGTAAACATTCTCCCTCGCAGTTTTCCACTGAACTATACGTGTACGTATGTGTGTGTGTGTGTGTGTGTGTGTGTGTGTGTGTGTTTTCTTTCTTTCCTTTTTAAATAAATATCTCATCTTTTCAGTTTGTTTACAGCACTGTTCTTCATTTCATTCCTGCGTGGATTCTCCAGTTGCCCGACAAACTCGCTTAGATTTTTTTTGCCCCCGCGTGGTGGTATGTTTTCGTACTTATTCTTCCTTTATTGGTTCTTTCTTACCAAGCGGTATTGCAGCTTTCACTCTGAAACAGTAATTTAATAAATAAGTGAATTTTTGAAACGATAATTTACCAATTTCAACAATAATATATTTAAAAAAAATATGCATTTGTCATTTTAATTGAAACAATCATACGATTCCGCATAAATTGAAATGGCTTTTACGACGAACATATAAAACGCGAGACTTGTATTATTTCAGTAGACTTTGCATCGTGATGAACACCTATGACCAACGCCATAATTGCCCATTGCATCGGGGGGAACATCAGTTGTACCATACTCTATACGTATGCTTTAGTGCGAGGGCACATTAATGCTTTATGGAATAAATGAGCGAGCAGAGAGAAGACACACGTTACTACCAAAGTGGAATATCACGAAGCTCAATGCTTTGATTATACTTGAATAATAATATCTGTATATTAACAAAGACGATAGATACTGTTGAAATATTAGGAGACGCATTTATTAAAATTCTTCCTACCTTTTGATGGATATAAAACGTATTCATAAATGTTACTAAATCGATCTATAGAAATTTTTTGTTCTTTTTTCTTTTAATTGAATCTCATATTAACTGTACTTACTTAGCGGTAAGCTCATTGATCTTGCCATGCACCAAGGCTAAATTTTGATCGATTTGTGCCTTATTTGTTTCGTAAACCTTCGGTAGCGTGAACAAGGCAATTACTCCTGTAACCAGATAAACAAAATCGATTCAGTCAACGATCTATTGTGTATATAGTATTAGAAAGTTCTCTTAGACATCGCTAAGATTATCATCAAAGCTGAATAAACACTGAATAGTAGGTACTTTGGAATTGTTGAACGAGCACGATGAATTCATAATATATTTATGGTAAGAACGCAAACATACGTTCAAATCGTGAATTGAAATCCTCTCGACGATAAATTCTGTTTGTTGTGATGTTATTTACCGATTATGATCAAAGTCATGCCATTGAACCAAGATCCCACGTAAGTGAGGCACCAAAGAAGAACACCAAATTTCAAGGAATCGACAAAGTCCTCTACAAGAAAGAGCCTACGTAGTTCGCTGATAGCTGCATTTGCATGTGCAACGGCTACGACCGCGACTTCGTGCACCTTCTCCGCGGACAACGTCAAGTCAAGTTCCAGAATGTCTCTGAAATTGAAATATCTAATTGAAATATGTTTTTAGTAATTCAAATGCATTCGATGGATGTTTCTAATAAAAATTTCTGCGATATTCTACACGATGTTTTCTCGATTGAACAACGAGTATATTTACTTGAAGGGATGCCCGTCAGAGGTCTTCTGGAGAGCTTGTAGGACGGTCTTGTAGATCCTGAAGGCAATGGTGCCGGTGAGGACGAGAAGAGACAGATAAGCAAGAACGCTTATCAGACTGAAGTAGGCCAGCGAGAGGAGCACGCCAAGTATACATCCAAAAACGGCTCCCGATTTCTTTGGATCGCGCCAGTAAATTAAAGCTGCCACTAAAACAGAAATAACGACGAATTATTTACTTCGTACACATCGATCGACGCATTCTTACTACGCAATTTGCCATAGGTACTAGTTGCGTGTTCGTGTATTCATCGATGAAAAATCATTGACGATCATCGGTTCGGTATGCATATACAGGTTGGCCCTCTTAAAACTTATACATATAAAGTGAATTTTTTTCGTGAACGACACTTAAGTTGTACATGGAGTGTAGGGTGTAAAATCTTTGGATAAGATTAAGGATTATGCATGCTTCTTGGATGACAAAAGGTTCGTAGTACTTTTTCATAATTATTGAGACAAGTTCATGATCGTATTACTCGAGAATTGTGCTCGCATTAATTCCGGTACACTAGAGTTTCATCGAGTATTGTCATTACCTGAAGAGCGTACCTTTTTCCAACGAGACATCGCGAAAACCGTAATCACGCTAGCAATTAAATGCTCGTTATATCGTGATGCGTGCGACGCGCAGAAACAGGTTTAACGCGAATACTTGGGTAGGACCACGTGTTCGAACCATATGTTACTCGGCCGAATCTCTTCACTGAAAGATAAAAGTAAAGAAACCGGCGTCAACTCACCGGTACTTTCATCGGGGAGATCTTCCAAGGGGGTTCTTAACTTATTCCTTCGTACCATGCTTGCGAACTGACTACGCTAACCTGGAAAATGACAGCTCGAGAACGTGCAACGAAAGTACAGAAAGAAACTGCCACATGTAGCTATCTCGTGATACTACGTTGATACGTGTACAGAAGATAATCCACGAAGTGGGAGAAGAAACAGGAACAGCTAACCGGTAGAAAGGGAACACAGCGAAGCCGGTGGAACAACCGGGAACATAAATGACAAATTAAAAAAGACTAAAAAAGAAGAAGTTACACGAGCACCGTTTTATTTATCCGCTTGTAGTAAGCGAAACGTACGAATAATTCGGGTGAATTGTAACTGCATCGATAGTAAGCCGCATTATAATAACAATTACTAATTGTTACCGGTATAATATCCTCCTTTTTCCGAAGGGTATCGAAGCTAATCGTTATCGATGATATCCAAAATGTTCCTTTCACGACGAACAGAGTTCGTAGTCGATTTCTAACACGTTAATTAAAAGAGAGGCATCCGAGTAATCGAAGATTTGACGGATAAGTGTCCGTGTAATCGAGACAATGCGAGGTAATTAAATATCGGAACGGTGATTAATGGTCGGTGGCTGATGTATCAGCCTCGAGGTTATCCTAATAATAGAAAAGTTGGTAGATCCTCGAATTTTCTGTTAGCTTCGGCTTTGTCTCTAATCCAAAAAGGACGCTCTATTAAATTGTTCCCAAGGCCTGTCGTGACTTTGCTATTCGAGCGATTCTGCCAAACGAATGTATGTCATTCTCTCTCGCGATTACTGATCGAACGTCTTTCGTTAAAATTCGTTATGTTTCGCGCATTTTAAATAATGTACGTATTGTGAAAAAAAGTAAATTCGAGTCTGAACGTACTCTGAATAAAAAGGTCGTATTTTAAAAGGTTTGAACTTGCACGCGGCAGACAATTCGTTCGATGAAAATGTAAATGAAACGAGAAATAAAAATCATTAAAGATCACAACGTTTGGAGAATCGTAGGCTGTCCTTCTAGGAAACATCGTTCGAGTGTCGCGTATCGAAAGAAGAAGATAGAGGGAATGCTAGGGTGCGGTTTGGCGGTGGAAAATCAATAAGCTGTCGTCCGGTAGTACGACGCCCGGCGTCGCAGTGTCGGCCGTTGCCTCGACGTCCCTTATCGTTCACAGAAATACACCTGCCAATGTATTCTATCCTCGTCGACGACTCACCCTCTGTTACTACAATCCCCTGCTACACTAAATTATACACCGGGGTTCGAATTTCAAATAATACCCTCTTTTTCTCGTAAGTTTACGTCACGTACATTTCCTTCATTATTCATAAATCAAGACTGTCTGCGTTTTTTAGCGGCTTTTTTAACACGGGTTGTCTATTCTCTACTAGCCAGCCTCGTGAAATTCTAGGCAAAAATTTGAGGAAATCCGAATGCTGCTTTCAACGAAGAGAGTTCATGGTCTTCGAGCAGGGCTCGATGTAACCAAAAGAGTATTTAATTTTTTGACGAAAAACATGAAAATCCAAAGAATCTTGATTTCTGAGAATCATCCGGAGGAATTCATCTCGTTTGTATCGTCTATTAATACTTTCGCAGTTTCTCAATCGAATTCTTCAAGTGCTCTACTACCGTTTGAAAGAGAATTGCTGTTTCAGCTTCCAGTCGGGTCGTCGCATTGCGGTGTTATACAACGTTCCGGTTACCCCCAACTCTACCACCAAGCATCTCTGTGATCATCGAATTTTTATTACGATTTATTTTTTTCTACTTCACAGAACTCGCGATCGATTGTTACGGACGGAAAGTTGGGCCATGTCCAAACTAAAAGTAAAATGTTCCACAAGCATACAATAGAAAGTGCCTCGACTTTAATTCTGTCTCATCGACGACAAAATGAAGAATATCGTTTTTATGCGACAGACAAGTCGTCCACAAGTTCCTATATTGTTAGGTTTAAGGTTCATTTTGACAAGAAGAGAACTCCGACTAAGGCCAGGTACCCGACAATTGTTGAACTTTCATTAAAATCAGTGACTCCCGGTTACGGTTCTCTTGCGATATAATAGACTTCGCGGGATGCTTCTTTTTTTTTTTTAATCGATCAAAGTATTTCCACCACAAGATGGATATCTCGATTCAAACTCGAGACAATCGAAACGATGAAGTTTTCCAAAAAAATCCGCTCCCACCCGGTTTGATTAGTCCGATGTTTTGCGCGTCTGCGCGTTTCGCCACCTTTTACTGGCACCCTGTCAACGCCCGGCACTGTCGTTTCTCCGCTTCCGAATAACCCTTGCACATCTTCTTCGTCTACTCACGTTCTTCCTTCTTGATGGCCATGTTCCTTCCTCCTACTCTGGTTCTACTTTTGTTTCTTCCTCCCTCTTGGATTCGAGGGAAGATCGAAGAAGAACGTAAAAACGCGACAAGATCGAACAGAGATACGGCACTCGGGGTACAGATTGACTGCGGACGAAGCACTCGGGGATAAGCGAGAGTTCTCTTTGAGGATAGCTTGGCAGAGGACCAAACTTGAACAGGCTGGATACTATATTTAACCGCCAACCAGCCGCCAATCGTCTCCGGCTTTTTTGGATTCTACCGCCAACGAATTTTGACTAGTTCGAATTGGTACCGTGCAATTTCGATCAATTTCCGAATAATCGAGCAACGAACGTATTGCAGACACTTTGCTGTTTCGACGGAATCGACGACTGCGTTCTACGGCCCTACTAATCGATACGATCGTTTACTCGAGTTAACGAGAGCAGAAAAAGCGACGGGAAACGTTGCAACTTGATTATTAATTCCTTTTTTCGCGTCTACAAGCAGTTATCCTCTGCTGTGCGCGCACTTTGCCACTCTAAGCGCTTATCAAGCGTTATCGCTTACGAAAAATATCGAGTATAATAACCCTTTCATCGCCGTTATTGTCGCTCATATGCACTCCAAATGGTATTCGCTTGTTCTGTGCCACACGCACGTTTTACAGATCTGTTTGCTCTTTACGTTTGACTCGTCGTAAAGTATTGTCGTAATCGCTTTCGAGGTTTGGAGAAAAATCGTTGAACGTATAGATCTGACTTATTCCGGACAAGAACCTCGATTACGTACGTGTCTACTGTAATATGCGTCGCAATATTATAAATTATAAAGAAGGATTAAGAAACAGAACAAATATACTAATTGCTAAATCGTACGAACGACTGTTTATTCATGCGAATGGCATTGTCCATTATCGTAAGGAAGTTAACTGGACGTAGACGCGCGAAAGGGAGCTTATACATATATGATCGAAGAAGCGGTTCCAAACTCGGTAGACAGCGTGGTTATGCAACGACTATATTACAATCGACACTGTAAATGATCGTATTACCAAGTCGGAACGCGCACAACTAATGCCAGAGGAGAATATAAAAATCGTTTGGTGAGTCATCGGATTCGATTCGATCAATTTTAGCCTGCCGGCTGATAAAAAATCGTTCCTGCGCTCTTCCGAATACAATTTACAGTTAGAAATTCATCGTTAACCGTTTCTCGAAGACATCGTTTGATTAAAAACGAAATTTCATTTCTATCGAAATCTTAACAAATTGTACAGGCTTACTTCGAATATAAATCGAGTGAAAGTTTCGAATCACTTCCAGTTCGTCCTCGTCGATTATTTCACGACTTATGGAAAATTCTTTGGTAATGGAATACGAACGAAACTCGCAGTTCATTTAAAACTACTCAGGGACCATGTTGGATTAGAAAGAACAAAGAATCGAATGTGTTTTTGTGATAGAAATTGTATCGTGCACAGAAATTGAGTCATTAGTGATCTGTCGTGTTAAGCGAGTACATTGGTAGAACTTAAACTGGTATACGACACGTATGGTGACGCGTGGATTCGTCGTTTTCAAGATAAATTTAGCTTGAAAAACGTCGTCCGATCCGTTTAACGTTCGACTCGAGAAAAGGATTAAACGGTTGGCCATCGAAGAGCCCGTTGGCAACCAATTTTTAAAGCGGAATTATCAGAGAGAAAGCGATGACGAGTGAATACGTTGTAGTGAAATACGTACATATAACGACAGACACGTAATCTTTCACGGGAATTTGTTCAGCCGGTTCAAAGATCGTTCGAGAATCAAAAGAGACTTTGACGCTGTGCAACTGTACATTACCATCCAGAACATATGTACATAACATTTACTCTTTTTCAACGTGAAGAAAGAACTTGTCTCAACAGGGTCATAAACGACGAATATTTTATTCAACACGTTGACGATCTTCTATTTCGTGACAACTATGACTTGCCATTTCGCCTGTTCTTTTATATACAGATAGATCACAGTTAAATTACACGCATCGATTATCTTATTAATAGTACTGCCTATTGTGCGTTCTTACAAGTATGCAATAATCGTTACACGGAAGATTGTGTGCACGATTGTTGCGATAAGATGGCAGTATAACGAGTGGCTATCGATCGTCAAAGTGTTAATAAAGATTTACTTAAATTCTATATACGTATAATGTTTTTCGATGTAACCAGAAGTTAGACTTTCTTTTTCATTTTATATTCAGCGGATCATCCTGTATACGATGAATAGCGTACTGTGTGTCGTCTTAATTTACGCCAACGTTTATACAAGATAAAAATGATTATTTAATGCAAAACAAAAATAACACATATAAGCCTGAGAACATAGATTACATCGACGTCGAGATTTTTCTCTTACCTTTTGGATTCAGTCTATCGGGGTTAAACCATGCGTCTGTAAACAACAGAATCGAAATATGTTAGTTTCTCATCGTCCGCAATTAAAGTTTACTTCTACTCTACGATGATTCGTGCCATGAATAAATGACGTAAGAGAAAAAAAATGGTTTGCAGATAACTGAATGGTAATTTGTCGACGTCGAATGACAATGACGATGATCTTTTCGTTTGTCGGTCAGAAACTTACGTTGGATATAAAGTTATGAACATTATCGTTGCGGCGTTACGAAATTAATTGTGATAATAGTTTATTCCAGAAGTGACTAATAATTGTTACGCTTGAAATATGTAGAAACATATGGATCGGCCAATACGTAATACGTAATACCTAACCAAGAAGAAACCGCAACAAAAAAAAAAAAAAAAAAAGGCTCGGAAAACCGCACACTGCGCTATAATTTTGATATTTCTTCGAGGAAAGTTTGCGCGATCGCTGACTCTTTCGATGGTGGATTCGGTTCCGAATTATGTCCAAATTAATTTCGGTGCGTTCGATGATTTTACGAAATCAAGAAAAATAATATAAACTTGCAATGGTAATCGATTAGGCAACAACCGGTGTAATTAGCACACACGCCGTAATGTATTATGCAATCGATGACCTCGAATTTCTATCTCTACATCGGCGTGTACGTTGAACAGAGTATTTGTCTGTTCTAAAAATCTACACAGGCGACTTTTCTTTATTAAGTTTGATAAAAATACAAATCGGCACGAGTCGATTCATTATCATCGCTATACAAGTCGGATTGACTCGAAAATATTTCATAGCTTTTTAACGCGTTCGACTGAAATCTGCCGGTTCTTTTATTCCAGGTATTCGATATTGTATTGCATTCTCTCTATTTTTTATGATCGCAGAAACACGAAAATTAATTCGATATCATCCGCATTTATTCGAAAAGAACACTTTTCAACACGTATGCCGTTATCTAAATGATAATCGGTGAAAAACATACTCGAAGGCATGGATTATATCTTACGTAGTAATAGCAGACGCGAACTGCTACTTTCTTACGTAACTTTTACTAATTAATTATTATTGACATTTTGCTTCGAATCAATCGGATACTTGTATTGCTATATTGATTCGCGTTTGCGTGCGATTACGACAAAGAACTTGCACGAGGGTGATCTTTGATCTGTACTTGATACAGCAGAAACTCAACTTGATGACATAAACTAATTTTCAAGCGTTAAATCACCGTTTAAGAAAAGAAATTACATTAGCTTCTCGTTTATATTTATACTTTATAATCGAACATATTATTCTGGACATTTGAAATGTCTGGCTCACGACTGATACATCATTTGAGAGTTAATATCGACAGATTATTATCCGAGTTACGTATGAAAACGTGACGATGCAATTTGTACAGAAGAATTCGACGATTATTTGAAGATAACCTATCTATTTCGATAAGCTCTATATCCACGCGTGTTATCATGTAGATCATGTAGATTTAAGAATATACAGTGCATAAATATATTGAACATAATTTGTTAATACATTGCTACGTGTTCGATTATTTTTTTAATTCGAATGTTTGCTCTTCCCTTATAAAAAAAAATCACTGTTGTAATGTTCAGTATGCAATATATTTATAAAAACCGATAGTCGCCGATCAATAACCCACTTAGAAATCGCGTTTCTACTGCGCATGTCAGACAGTCGGTGCACCCAGGGCTATCAAATTTTCTATTTCTCCTCTTCCTTATCCTTTTCCTTTTCATTTTCCTTTTCCTATTTTCTATTTACCGTAAACGGTCCATTATCGCTACAAATATCGAAGGCGTATAGTTTTTCGTATCTATAGTAAAATTAAAGAATGTATGTTACCGAAGTTTAACAGCAAATATAAGAAAGGTACAAATTCCAATCATGGTGACGGAAAAATTTCAGAAACTTATTTCTTTTTTATCTTTGTTTTCTTACAAATATCTCTCAATTAAGCATATTTTTAGCATAGATAAGTGGCAAGTTACTGACATATTAAGATAAAATTCGAGATACCGGTACTGTTCTTCGACGTATATAGAGAATTTACGATTCGTAAAAATAGAAATGAATTCAATTAATAATTTCATTTATCAAAAGTTTTGTGACATAACGATATGAAGTGATTGAAGACAATATCAGGCATATTTTGAAAGATTAAACAAGTTATGGTACGACTGATATAACGATAATGATGATAGATTTTTCTAAAATTAATATATGTATTTGACAGAAAGTCTTATATTCTGAAATATGAACCCAATTAATAAGTATTATGACCCTGGAAATTTGCTTATCTAGTATAACTGTGTACAATGATCTTTGTTATAACTGACCAACGTTAAAATGCACGAGAATCTTTCTGATAGTTGCTCGAAACATTCGAAAACGTTTGTTTTCTAAATCAAAGTCGCTTTATTGTTTCTAATAGAGAAAAAGAATCTTATCTTGTTAGCGCGCAGTAATTTCACGACACAAACGATATACGTTTCAAAATAAATGGAAGATTAATTTTTCTATTAAAATAAAAATTCTTTCGACTTGATCAAGCAACGTTTCAGTCGATACAATATCATAACGAACCCATCCATGATTCGTCGCGTGTATTTTATCTACATGCGAGTGTTTTAATCAAAATAACATCGACTTCATCAATTGAACAAAGCGCTCCTTTCGTAAACGCCCCACTAATCGAGAAGTACAACCAGGCTCCCTACGTGAAACCCGTGCATGACATGTCTTATGCTTCGAACACCATCGAGTATGTACGTTACATCGAACGAAGGAAAAGTAATAAATAAATACACGTACACGGATCAAGAATATTCCAGAAGCAAGGACTGCCATTAGCTACACTGGAACATGGCTTCTTGCAAACCGCACCAGCGTCGTCTTTTTCTTTGGCAGGAAAATTCATAGGACACACCGGCTCCGTTTCCATCTTCACCTAACCTTGCGTCTCGATCGAATCAAAGACGTATCGCATTCGAACACTACCTCGATAATCCAAACTAACAGCGCAATCGAAGCACTTTTCGACACAAACTTCTTTCTTCCTAATTTCTTCACCTTTTCTTCTCTTCTCACTGACTTATTTGCATTCAAATACTTCCTCGATCGTACGTTCGCCTGTCGATGTGTACCAAAAAATTTTAAAACTTGCGTTAAAAAAAAGACTTCGTGTAATTTAAATTGCGAACCTCTTCAACAACACTCTTCCCCTCGAAGCTAGAACAGGACTGACGACTATTATCGACCCGTAGACAGTTCCAGATATCCCCACCACTTCCACGTTGTATAGGAAATGATAGGGCTTCTGACTAAGCGCAACTAGTTACTTTAAGCGAGAACAGATGGCGCATAGTACGGCAACAATGTACAATGAGTTCCCGTAAAGCCTGTTAGATGGCGCGAATAATAAATATCGCTACTGTCAACATGAAATTGAGAAACGAACAACGCTGCGCGAAGTTTCCTCGATAAAATATTACATATTTAATGTATACTGTGTAGAACATTTAACTATTTTAACATTTTTCAAAAATCTTTCTCCATCCGTTGCTTTAATGATAAAGAGTTCGATCTCTATCGAACGAGAGTTAAATGGACCAAATAAATCGGGTCTTAGAGTTCACGAAGCCTGACGCTCCAAATGAAATGATATGTATTAAAAACATTTAATTGGAAACGTGTAACTTTACTTTCTTTGCTTCATGCACCACTTAGAAATTACGGAGATCATTTAAAAAAAAAAAAAAAAAAAAAACAGTAGAATCAAACGAAAGTAATATTTGTGATATACATAAATACGTAACATGTGTATCTTATATGTGTTATTTGTCATTTATTATGTATTATTTATTATAGAATTTGATGATAACTGTGGTATGGTTACTTTGTTTCGAATATTAAAAGGAATCGGAAAGAAATAATGTGACCTGTTGTGTGCGACGGTCGAAAATACGTCGTGAGTCAGAGGCGAAATTTTTCGTTCTGAAACAACGTGTAAAAATATCTCTGCGTAGAACGAAAATTATACTTCGAAACCAGTGTACTGCGAAAAACATATTTCAGATAACGCTTTAGTTTCTTCGAACAATCAGAAGAGATAAACTCCTGGTATACGTATCATGTGGTATATATTCGCAATAAAAGTATACTTCATAATGATAGTAGATCGAGCCAAATTCTAATGCAAGATTCTATGGTGTAGTTATCCCATGGGCTGGATCTTCTCATTGGTTCAACCGAAGGACGTCATGAGGTAGCCCGTGGATCAATATAGAAAGAGGAAACGGGTGCTTTCGATTTACGGTGGAAACCATACGCAAAATGTGTATGTCCCCTACTTTATGGTGCAATATGATGTAACCTCGCGCAATTCGTAATTCCATCGATCGACGGTTTCTCGCGTCTTATTTCATTTCTCCTCGAATGAATCATCGGACACCAACGTGAAAACAATCTACAAATTTCGATGTAGTACCTTTAAATTGAGAATCGTGGAAAAAACCAAAAATATGCCTACACATTATGCGCACAAGGATCAGTATCTCGTGCATTGTTACGCGATGACGCATAAGTTTACTCAGCCACACATTCAGAAATCGGTAATTCGTTATTAAACAATTGAATTATTTTAAAGAGATTTATAATATAATATATTAGTAATCGCTGACGCTCAAAAATAATAATACGATACCTCACCATACTAACATATGATGGTGCACCCTTTAATGAGACTAACTTAATAAGAATCATAAATATGTACACAGAATTATAAACGCAAAATTGTTCTCTACCGTTATTCATCGTATAATCGCACACAAATAACGGTATAACGATACTATTTATCTCTGAGAACAATGACTTACACCGTATTACGATAACGGAACATTGATTTCAAATTATGTAATTGAACACAATTAAAGTATAATACTCATTGCGGCTTGTATCTCGACATCCTTATATTTAATGTGAAACAAGCATTAACAACGTTACCGCAAAATATATGCAGTTATTATCGCGAATCACAATTTTAAAACATACAATTTTGTCTGCTTAATCAAGCATGTATTTTCTGGTTTAAAGTGTACAAGTGTTTGTTCAGTCTGTCCAACGACAAAATATGCATATAGAACAGAAACGATGTTTCGTGAAATCTATATATCTTTCGCGGATCAGATTCTCATTGAATTAGCAAGGGAATAAAAAATCATCTCAAAAAGGAGTGTGACGTGTCTGGAATAAATAATCGCATCGTTACGGCTCAGAAAAGCAATGACGTTGTAGTCAAGCGGAAGCGCGGCTCACTTCGCACAAAGATGCTAAATTACTTGATGCCTCGTAAGCATATACCAATCGTTTCTGCTTTCAAGACTTTCGAGGTTGTTAATCGAAGTGTTTGAATAAATATTTTTAATATTTGTCGAAATAAACCAATATTAATAATTCGAATCGTAGCAGCATTGATCGAATCGAAGGAAAACTAACGCACTGAACATTTGCGTTATCTTCGACGTCTCTATTAAGTAGTTCTAACCTAGTAGAAACGTTTAGATGTAATTATCGAGACGTGACATCGGATCTATAAAAAAAAAAATATATACATATATAAATGTTTGCATGTACTCACCGATTCCCATGCTGCTAAAAATCTCTTTTGGCGCGATTTCTACTTCTTCTATTCTTTCCGTTTTTACGTCTTGTTTGACCGATCTGAAACTTTTCGCCGGTGATGCTTCTGATTCTGATTCAAATTCAGATTCCTTGGTCTCTGGTACACCGATTCGTTCTTTTTTTCCTGTTTCAGCAAGCACATATTCACTCACACTTTTTTCTTTTTTCTGTTCCTTTGAAATAGGTTCTAAAATAGGTTGAGATTTTTCAACGGTGTTCCATACATCATCCGTTTTTTTCTCCAAGGACGAAACAACTGCCGGTTCCTGATCTACGATTTTATTATCCTTAACCTCTACGTTCTCTACAATTTTCGGTTTTTCTTCTTCCTTTTTACTGATCGATTCAACGTTCATAACTTCTGGTTGATCTTCTATTTTACCCGTCAACAAATCATGTTCCGGTTCCTTTGATCTAACCTCCAAGTTACTTTCTACAGTCGGTTTACCTTTTTCAGATTCTAACAGAAGTAGCGTTGCTTTTCTTGGATCTTCTGGTTCGTTTAACGATTGATTAGGGGAAAAATTAATCATATCCTTTTCCATATTGGAATTCTGTTCTTGATGTTCATGTACTTTTGCAGTTTGAGGTTCCAGATGACTTGGTTGTCCATCCTGTACGTGTTCGAGATGCTCAAAATCGTCCATCGAATCGTGCTCCCTTCTGATTGGTTGTTCCTTTAACTCAGCCATCTTTGCTACACGCGAGGAGACAATTATCCTGTCATAGAATTCAAGTTTCCTTTTGGAACGCTTTTAATATTTTTCTTTTTCTCGTACAACTTCTAAATAAGACTATTACTTTAACTCGTTCGAAAGATGTTCGGACTGTCTAACGATGAGAACAGTCTTCGAAAGATTCTATTCGTAACGATAATGTTAACGTTCCACTTCGTTTTTATCACCTCTTTATTTCAAGCTTTATCAGTATGATTTTTCTTTAATTCGATAGTTTAATAACTCTTTTGTTCAGTACTTCTTACGTCCTATGAATTAACTCACAATGTTTTATTTAAACTTTAACAATAAGTTACAGACGTTAAATAAGATAAACCGGTTTAACGTTCACTCTCTGACGGGCGAGCTCGATCCCAAAGCACGTCTGTGACAGAGTATCTCTACACAGGGTGTGCATAGGAGGGTTTCAGCCCCACCATCGCCGTCTGCGCCAGGGATGTACATATAAAGGGTGACAAATCACTTGAATAAATAGTTTTACAAAGTACATCGCGTAAAGATTGTATGTATATTCATTTATGTCACCTATTTAAATAGGTTGCAATGTTTATAATTATAAATGAAAACATGAAAAATATATGATAATTTTTAATCGTACAGTTGGAACATTTGAAAACTTAATAAGTACATATTGAACTTTTCTATTTGCTGTCAGGGAAGAAAAATGTTATATGACAAAATTAAAAAGCATTGAAGCTCGAACTTGGTAATTCTCGTTTGTTCCTGAGACTAAACCAATAAAAATTGAGCTTGTTTCTCCCACTGGTTCCCTGGAAAGCTGGAGGGAGATACAGGAGTTAGGACAATGAGTCATATCAGAAAGTCTACGTACATAGGTGTGGATGATGATTTCAGATGTGTCGTGATTAAGTATTACGTTAAGTACATATAGTCTATAATAAAAAAGAGTTATTGAAACAATCAAACGATATGATTTATAAAAAAAAACCTTTGTTTGTAATTTAAAAATTTACCAAATTGTTCAATTATTATTTTTTCAACATTTTAGTTTAGAAAACGACTCGTTTTATACTTAATATTTTCATTTTCCTGACTAACCAATACCGTTTAATCGAAAACATAAATATAAACAATCGATCTAAATGCGTATACATGTTTCATTTACCATCTATAAGTTGTTGCGGATTTTCGTACATACACACGCGAAAATATATACAGGTATCAACGCGCAAGCGCGGAACAAGTACCCAGTATTAAAATCGCGGTCATATAGCGGTGAATAACAAACTAAACAGTTTCAAGTACACATTCAACAAGTAAATAAACCATATTAAAAATTTAAATTTATATCCCGGTATAAATACAATAAAGGCTTATTAGAATTTCAGTAGAACACATGAACACAGATATTCTTTCATTCGGGAAACAATAAAATTGACAGAAATTAATGAAAGTATAAACTGATTTTTATTGTCTTTACCTTTAACGAGTACGATTGTTCTTGAAAGTTATTAAAAGATGAATTAATTTAAATGTACGAGTTCATTAGTTTAATTATCACTGTTCTTAATTATCCACTAATCGTAGGAGTGATCACGCTAATTCATTTTAATAGGCGCATGCGTAAACCCGGGTATCCCTGCGTTTCTCCGTAAATCGCGGTCACAAAATGCGCATGCGTCGCTAATATCACGACGCGTGGCCTGAGCGTCAGTCTTTGCTTGTCCTTCGTAGCGCGTTGACGCGTGTACTCTCTTTTTCCGCTTTCTCTCTCTTTCTCTCTTCGGTCCTACGACGTTTGGTGAAAGATTCGCCCTTCGCAAAATGGCGGCGCAGGCTACCACCAGGAGAAGGTTGAATGAACACGAGGAGAAAATGAGCAGTAGAAACGGCTTAACCTCTCACGAAAGCATCGTGACTAATGGCCATGCCGGTTTACAAAGCAATGGACGTGTACAGGTTAGATCGTCGCTTGTCACGCGTATTAGTTTTGTTTAAAAGTTCTATTACTTGTGAAAGATTTAAATGCTGGAATCCATTGACAGTTACTACGTTGCATCACGATTGACCTTTCTGTTTTTGGAATAAGCGCATTTATTACTCTTTGCTATCCATGTTTTAATATACAACAAACGAACTCTATGTTTATAACAGTCGTAACAGTTTTCTCCTTGAATATTGATGCTTAAATTCGTGAAGAACAGCGCGAAGATTGATTGTAAAATTCGAATTAATAATGTTCTCTTTCAAATAACTTTTGATTGAAGAATTCATACTTGCCAGAGTTGGTCCGTTTATCGGTACTTTATAAATATAACCTTGTATTTTATTTAGAATCGTATTATGATCAAAGTACATTTAAATGACAATTTCATTCTTTTCTCGTGTCAAGTGAAAAGACATATATGAATTTTTTCTCAATATTTAAGTTAGATCCATGCAGTGACAAGTGTTATAACGGAACATACCCGGAATAAATTCAAACGTTTCCTATTTTTACGATTGATGTTTCACGTAATGTTTTAACAATGCGATTACCGATGAAATGCCACAGTACTCGAAGGTTCGACATTTGAAAAGGAAGAGTTTTAAACCCTAAACGTATCAACGTCTAATTTCAACGAAAGGAATTAATATCTTCTCACGATGTTGATAAACATTTATCTTACCTTTTATTTACAAATCTTTTGTAAATTTCGTCATGTATCAAGAATTACGAATATGGTCATATTCAAAGAAGTATTACGAGTTAATACCCTCATTTGCTGTGAAATAACGTAGGCGAGAAGTCAAAACGTTCAGTTGAACGTAATGTCGATTTAGAAGAACGAAGGTGGTCTTTTAATAAAATTTCAAATCACAAGTCATTTAACTGGCACGAACATTCTAATTGAGGTTAAATATCTTGAAAGAGGAAAATAATGAATTTTTGCAAAGAATTTATAAAAGGAAAAAATTGTTAACCATATCCCCTATTTTTACCTATTTTTTCTTTTACACTTAAAACACGAGTATTAAAGTTTCGATAAATTTGGCTTTCATTTCCGTTCGCAACGCGGTTGAAAGATCGTACAGATACGGGGTTATCGATTTTGGCGTTTTTCTCGTTTTTACTTTTCTTTTTTCAACGCGTTAGAGGCATTCCAGCTTGCGGCAAAAATGTTCCAACTTTATCTACTATTTATTAGTTCTGGTTGCACAGTTTATCTAATATTTGTTAATTACTAATGATGAAATCGTAGTATTTTCCTTGTTTATAACCTTGATATGTAAACATAAAATAATCACATTATCGTATACCTTTCCAAGATATTACCTAATCGGTCGGTAAAGTGATCGTTAATAACCGGTTATTATCGACTTGTAAATGTTTTACGATAGAAGATATTAGAAAACTTAATTCGTTCGAATCTAATGTATTTTTGGCTGTTAATCGAAACCCTTCTTGGACAGAATTGTATTGCGCGAAGATGTACGATTTTCGATGCGACGAATTCGAATACAATTAAACCGATATAAATAAGAGCGAATTTATTCTCTACGTATGTACTTCTACTGCACCGAAGAGGCCGTTTCTTCTCTCATTTATCGTATCAGTGATTTTTAACGATTTCCTTTGCCTTTATCGCTCATCTTTTTTTTTTTTTTTGAAAACGTTAAAGAACAAGAAATGACGAAAGACTCGTATCGCACAGCACGAAGAACACTGAAATAAATCGAATTACATAAGACAAATCGAAATTAGTTCGCAGAGAAAGAAAGAAAGACAGAGCCGGTTACATCGAGGTCGAAGGAGTCGTTCGAGAGGATACCGTTCATCACAGCAGCACTGACCCACCTCGGCTTCTATATCCTTATGTTCCTCGGTTTTATAAACCAATTGTTTTTCACACCGAAAGTCGCACAAGAATACAATAGAGAGGTAAGGGGATGAAAACGAATCACTTTGTACAAATAAAAGCAGAATTATCTGAAGAAACATGTACGCATTTTTGTTTATTATTTATAGCGATATGTGGGCACAAGGAAATAACATTTAACCCTCTTTACAATCTATTTATCCTTATAAAAAGATCAGATTTTTCTAAATCTGATATTAATCCCCTCTTCGAATTTCTGTTTTTAATTGCGTAGATAGTGTTTTTTTTAAAGAATCGAAGTACTACATTCATGTTTCGAAGGACCGTTAAATATTAATACCGATTTAGTCTTACACCTGTAGAATTTGTACGCGTATATCCAGTGTATCGTTAGATTGTCTTAGAAAAGAAAATCGATAGAGGTAAGGTGCTAAGAATGTTTCAAGAGCAATCTATTCTATGATACTTTTAGAACAAGTTCAGTGACTCTCTTTATAAAAGAATATTCAAGATGCTCCAAGTTCTGGCTTTCACCTCTGTTTTATTATATTCTTAGTTCTTTTTTAGATTGTGAACGACTTGCGCACACGCGATCGAAGTTCGACCGCGAATTATATCGTGAAAAATCTGTCGTGGTTCGAAATATTGATAATCGAAGCATCGATAATGGTTTTCCAAAGTTCGATCGTCCTGCGAACAAACGAATAATACAGTGTTGCTGACGGTTAAAATTGGCGCGCGAAAAACCTAATACCTTCTGTTCGCGCCATAATTTTGACTCGACTGCAACGCGACACGATATTTGCTCCTTCGAATAAAAAGAAATCTCGGAAGAGAAAATCGCAACGTTTTCTGAAAAGAAACAAGAGATACTGTAGTAACAAGTAATTTTTCGTTATCGCAATCGGCATGAATATCGTAAGTAATTCCTTCTTTCTTAACGCGAATGAATCATTGACAAGACGTAACGCAATAGCTAATCTTTGGTAAAGATAAGAATATCTGTATTCGCAATAGAGAGAATATGTAGTTACGGTGAAAACGATATCATGCTGTCAAATGGTTATTAAAAATGTTTCATCGAAATACTATCCTGATTTGAGTCGTTGGAAAACATATTCATCGAAACGTTGTTTCATTTCAGGGTTACGCGCCGCTTTACGAACATTTCGAAGAATTTTACCTCCGATATGTATATAGAAGGGTCAGAGATTGTTGGAATAGGCCAATATGCTCTGTTCCAGGTGCTACTGTTACGCTTAAGGATAGAGTGACGCACGATTACGGATGGACGTTTCAGTAAGTTGACGAATTAACGAAAAAAGTCACAACAGTAATGGAACAGTACGAAACTTACGTTAGCATCGATAGTAACATTTCTCTGCGATTATCAAAGATAATTAATTCATTGCTAGCGAGGAACTGTACAGATTTGAAAATCGTAACGCTATCGGTGATACAGGAAGGCAGACATTTGTCCTGATTAAATGTAATGAAGAACTCGATGAGATTATACGGCCAGCGAACGCGAAATCAGACTTATAACTTGAAAATCAAAGTCAAAACGTTCGGTCGGTTTCGTTGCGTTTTGCCGATTAAACGAAACTTACACTTGGAAAATTAACCGTCGATACGCATATTTGTCTCTTGTTCTAGCAGTAATTTCAACGCGAACCGATCGATTTCTATCTTAATTTAGGTCAATCCGATTTAAATTATTATCGAGCTCCTCCTACTCCTTTGACTTTTTCATTTCCTGCATTAAATGTGTATAATACATTTAGAACGCTTTAGATTGGAAATTCCACGAGACGACGATTCATCTCTTTTTTAATTTGTGCCGTTGATCTTCAGATTTACAGGAACGACCACGGAATGCATCAATTTGGGATCGTACAATTATCTAGGTTTCGCCGAATCAAACGGCAAATGTGCCGATCAAAGTATCGAGGTTCTAAAGAAGTTTGGTTGCAGCAGTTGTAGTTCTCGTCTCGAGCTTGGTAATTCATTCTCCTTGCATATCGGTATCGTCGGTTTTATGACGTTGTTGAATTTTGATCGTCGATTTTTTGTACGAAGGAAACATGCCAATTCACGATGAGTTGGAACAGTTAACAGCAAGATTTCTAGGCGTGGAAGATGCGATTATTTTTGGAATGGGCTTCGCAACGAATGCTCTTAATCTACCTTCGTTCCTAACTAAAGGATGTTTGGTGCTTAGCGATGAAAAAAATCATGCTTCGTTGATACTAGGATTGAGATTGTCCGGTGCTACCGTTAGAGTGTTTCAGCACAATGGTAAATCAACTAACGAAGAACAAACGAACAAATTTTAACGTTAAATTATGTTGGCTTAGATGTAAAAGATTTAGAGAGTCGTCTGAAAAACGCTATAGTTTTTGGTCAACCTGGATCTGGAGAACCTTGGAAGAAGATATTAATTGTCGTGGAAGGAGTTTATTCCATGGAAGGTTCTATCGTTCATTTACCAGAGATTGTGGAACTCAAAAAAAAGTACAAAGTAAATAAAGTTGTTTCAGCGTGAATGTATCGATGATTTTTCTTAATATTAAATTTTCATCGTCCATCGTAGGCTTATCTTTATTTGGACGAGGCCCACAGCACCGGTGCTTTGGGCAAACATGGAAGAGGTGTTTGTGATTATTACGGAATTGATCCACGAGAAGTGGATATACTTATGGGAACTTTTACAAAAAGCTTCGGCTCTGCTGGTGGTTATATTGCTGGAACAAAAGTAAGTAATGATCATGGATATCTTAGACCGCAATAAACTGTATTTAGAGTTCGTTATACTTCTTCAAAAGTAATAATAACGATTGTTCCATGATTTCAGAAATTAATCAATCATTTAAGGATATACAGTCACGCGCATACTTATGCAGCGGCCATGTCACCACCAGTAGCTCAACAAATCATTGCTTCGATGAAGATTATTTGTGGTGAAGACGGTACGGACGAAGGCAAAAAAAGAACGAAGCAATTAGCGAGAAATACCAGGTACTTTAGGCGTAGACTCAATCAAATCGGAGTCATCATTTATGGAAATGAAGATTCACCCGTTGTACCTATGTTAGTCTATTTGTTTTCTAAAATCGGGTACGTATTAAAAATTGCAAATTATATTGCGAATCAAAGTCAATAACTATTATTCGATGTAATAGCGCGGTTGTACGAACTTTGACGACACATAACATAGCAGCAGTTGGTGTTGGATTTCCAGCAACTCCGTTAATGGAAGGTAGAATACGGTTTTGTCTTTCTGCCGCGCATACTAAACAACAGTTAGATTATGTAAGTAAACTAGCCCCCCACCCCCAATATAGTTCACTTTCTTCGTATCGCAAAATCTGTTATTTCGATTGAAATTGTTACTTTTTTTTTCTATCATTGTAGGTATTGTCGCGTATCGAAAGTCTCGCAGATTCGTTGGGATTAAGATATTCCCGTAAATTTAGCGATCCAACTCCTATAGAATACTATTCTGATGGGGAAACCGAATGACCTACTGCATAAGAAATAAACTGTCTAGGACATTTACCTTGCTCCAAAGAAGCGTTTTGTACTTCTATGGAGAGAGACACTGCCTTGGAAGAACTCTACACGCATTCTTTCATATGCTTTTCCATTGATGCACACGTTACGCCGCTTAATTAAAGTACATCACAAATTATAAAGATATCGCCGATAAAATCGTCGAATATCTTTATATCTTGATCTAATATAAAATTAAATAGTAACAATGTTTTATTTTAGAAGAAAATATTTCTTTCTCTTTGTTGATACATACTAAAATGTTAAATGAGTGATATGAATCGATAGTTCTTTCGCGATTCTCTCCAACAGCATACAACGAATTATGAAATGTTAATGGGGAAGCCAAGAGTGCGTCAGAGTTCGGTTGCCCCCCCACATTTTACGTGCACCAGGCTCGTAGAGGCATATGCACATATCGATGGCTGTGATATGCCAACTGATCCTAGATCCACAAGGTAGTTCTAACAAATAATTCACGAATAATTTTTCTTTCCTACGCCAATAGAGAAGCTAGAAGTTCGATATTTTTCTAAAAAACAGAAAAGGTCGAACCAACATTCTTTTCTTTTTGTGAATACTTGAAGCTCTTTGCCGCCATTCTGCATCGGCGCACTGCCGTCATTGCATTTATTTTATATTGAGCTTTTACATCGAATTTCAATCCTTTTGCTGTGACAAATGTCTTAGGTAATAACTCGTCGTGTGCGACAGTACAAAGCGTTGCAAAATTATCTATATTTCGTAGCTAACATTTTTTCGTATATACGCGCTAAAAAACTTACTGTTGCGATAAACAGTTCAAATGGGTATTTGATACATTTAATATTCATTTGAATTGCTTAAATCCTTGATAAAACGAACATGTTTGGTCCGTTGAAATATGTGATTTGCAAACTCACAGTGGCCACAGCGAAAGGTTCAATCTCAAAAAAAAAAAAAAAAAAAAAAAAAATAAATAAAAAAAAAAATTCGATGTGCTTTTTCTCTCAGAATTATACGAATTCATATATATATATATATAATAGTTTCAATTATGTGATAACGGTTAATGATAATTGATTTTTAAAAATTTTCGTCTGTAATTTTTTAGTCCATTTTATTTTTTAAGGTTATTATTGTAAATAAAGATAATTATTCTAAATAGAACATAGAAGCGCGTGCACATTTTTAGCAGAACAGTTTCGAGTATTTTTTAATTTTTGAACATAATTATACTATTGCGTATTTAAATTGTTAAAATGTTATAAAATCGATTGTTTTTTTAAAGCCAAAATTCAGAAATTTTAAAAAGGGCTGTAGAACTTATTTTAATATACCTCTACCAAATAAACTATTTATTCTTAAAGCATAATAGATTTACTGTTCTGACAAGGTAGCAAATCGCAGTAAAGGAAATTATATCATTTTGATATTTCTGAGGTCACTACGTTTCTTGAAATCAAAATTAATAAAACTTCAAAATAAACCCAGTTTCCAGAAATTGAAGTAATTTTCTAATTAGTACATATATATATATTAAAATTAAATTTAACGGTGAATCAAATCGTCATCTACCGTTAATTTATATCGAAAGTAATTTTAGACAATATTTGAGATAGAAAAATATTTTATGGTAATAAAAAAATAGAGTTCAAATTTTAAAATAAAATTTTTTTAAAAGAAATGATATTGTTCCATAATTCATTGGTTACCTATATATTGTGAGTTACTAAGAAGTGTTTTCAATTCAAGAAGAATCTATCTTTTTAATTTATTGAATTTTAATTAAATAAAAACAATATGTGATACTTAAAATATTTCATTAAATTTCCACTGTATCGTTGAAAACATTAAAGTTCTATACAAGAAAGAAGATTTTGAATTCTTCCTAAAATAATGCTATTAGCACAAATACAATTGATAGGTTCGTATGGTGGTTTTATCGAAAGAATATTTTCAACTGTTATGATGTCATTTTCTTCTTTTACGCCGAATCTATTTTCTCGAAGTATTTTAATCACGGCATTTTTTCGTCTTTCTACAGCCGATCGAGACAAATTTGTCGGTGTAGACGTAAATAATTCTGGTAATTCATACAGTTTGTCTGTGCAAATATCAACATTTTTTATTGCATGGCCAAAAACGATCTTTAAATGATTTTGTTGGCAACCCTGTAGCAGTACGACACTGTAAAATAGTTTGTCGATCATTATAAATATAACAGGAAATGCACAATAGAAAATGAGAATATGAATAACGTTAAAATTTCTAACCTCTCTGATACGGGATCAACTGTATAAACGATACCTGAACTTGTGGTTCCATCTTCTGTCAAAATATTTACTTTTGAGCCAACATAATTTTTAAACGATAAGGGATCACTTTTATAAATTTTATGAGAGAAATGTGAACTTTCTTCCATAATATAACTTCAGTATACGCTTCTGTCAAAATCATGGAATGAAAAGTGCGATTCCAGTTATAAGAAGAAAATTGCAAAGTGAGATACTTTATGTTGGTATTGAAATAGTTATTTCTCGTAAATACAAATATAACATAATCTCAAAAAATAATTATTATTCGCAGCAACCGACAGTTGTATATATAAATAAGTAGTAAAAGTTATAAAAAGGATACCGTAAATGTGTACTTAATAATGGTTATTTACGGTGTTTATATCGTATCAAAATCGGGTGGACTAATTTTTAATCACGATCATAATGTTCCACGAATTGAAAATGAAAAGACATTTAATTATCCGTTGGATGTAAAGTTGGGTTATGAAAACAAGAAAATGGTTGTATCATTTGGCCAGAAGGATGGAATTAATGGTAAAAATGAAATGCATTTTAAAGTTTAAAAACAAACACTGTTATCATATTAAGCGTTTAATTCACTTATTACAGTGGGTCATGTTTTAACAGCGGTAAACGGCAGTCCTGTAGTAGGCAGAGAATTAGAAAATGGAAAAGATATATTTGAATTGCTTGAACATCCAGACAATTTTCCTGTATCGCTTCGATTTACTCGTGCTAGAATGACAACCAATGAAAAGATTTTTCTAGCATCTATGTTTTATCCTTTATTTGCAATTGCTAGTCAGTTAAGTCCTGAACCACATTGTTCTGGAATTGAAATTTTAGAAGCTGATACATTTAGATTGCATTGTTACCAAACATTAACTGGTATCAAATTCATCGTTGTTGCAGAACCTTCACAAAGCGGAATAGAAATTTTATTGAAAAGGGTATACGAATTATATGCAGATTATGCTTTGAAAAATCCTTTTTACTCATTGGAGATGCCAATCAGATGTGAACTATTTGAGTCTAATTTACAGACTTTGTTGGAAAATGTTGAAAAGTCTGGTGCTGGTACTATTTAATCTCTAACAAACTAATTACTAGTTGATAAACATTTAATGATTGTACCAGTTAAATTAAGCAAAGTTGTTATATGTTCATGTTTGAAGGTATAACATAGACTGTGTTAAGTTATAAATGGTAATAAATATTAATGTCTTAAGTTTTCATACATATTTAATATGAAATATATACAACAATTTATTAAAACACTTTAAAAATGTATATCAATAGCAACGTAAATATCATTATTACAATTCCCTTAATATTAATTGTTCATTCTATGAGGATTTCCCTGTAGACTCTACTAGTTTTTTCACGAAACTAAAAATATCTTCAGCCAGAAGTTTAGGTTCTTCGAAGGCTGCAAAGTGACCTCCGCTCCTCAAAATGTTATGTTGAATCATATTAGGATATCTGTCTGTAAGAAGACTCTTGGGCGTTGCTACGAGTTCATTAGGGAAAATTGCACAAGCTGTAGGAACTTTTACAGGTAATCTGAAATGGAATCAATATTGATGCAGATATTATAATAATACTCCTTAAATTACTCATTAAATAATCCTAAACTTACCGTTCAATGTTCAAAGATCGGTATGCTGTACTAAAGTTCTCGGAATAAAGACGAACACTTGTGGTAATACTACTGGTAACCCAGTACAACATTATGTTATCCAGAAGTTCGTCCAATGTATATTTTTCTAAAAGTCCACCATCGTTTCGTTGTTTGTATTCCTTATTTGTCCATGTGCTGAATTTTTCTAAAATGTATGCTGCCAAACCATCTGGTGAAGATGTTAGTCCAACTCCTGATAAAAAATTGTATAAATTCTATATATTTCAGTCCATACAATTCGTTGATTATTTGTAATAAAGGACAACACCTCTTACCTACTGTATCTGGTTTTGTAGCCTGTATATGGAAGTACCCAGATTCTTCAATTAAAGATAGTAAACCTTTACTGAGAGGATAGTATAGCGAATAATTTTCGCTTCCTCCTACTAATGATGGGAAATAGGTGCCAATAAACGTCCAAAACATCGCCTTTGGTGTAAGTGCAGAACACATGTTAGTATGTGATCCGTTTACCCTAGAAGCAAATTTATATGTTTCTCGCTTATTTTAAAAATCAAAATATTATATTTACTAACTTTTCTGGATAAAGAGCAGCCATGTTAGAAGCGATAAGAGCTCCCCAATCTCCCCCTTGAACGTAAAACTTATCAAAACCAAGCCTTTGCATCAAATTCTTAAATATCACTGCCATCTAAATAAGAAATTTTTTAAGAAGTTAAAAGTCACCGATAGTCTCTCAATTTATTTATATTCAAAGATGAAATATTACTTGAGAAGTGGCCATTCCTGGTCGAACAGCTCCTTCAGAGAATCCATAACCAGGTAAAGATGGTATAATGAGTTCGAACACAAAGTTATGATTGGGCCATGGGTTTGTCAACATAGGTATAATTTTTTGAAATTCGACAACAGATCCAGGCCATCCATGCAGTAACAATAAAGGTAAAACTTTCAAGTTTTTATCCTTTGGAAGATTTGTTGGTCGAACATGGTAAAAGTGTATATCCAAACCTAGTATTTATAAAACTTTACAATATGCTTTTCTGATACTTTTTATCCTCTTTTCTTCATTGAAAATTACAGTGGATAATGATTACCTTGGATAATTGTTTTGAACTGAGGATACTTATTTAACAATGCTTGTCTCTCAGTCCAGTTATATTTGTTTTTCCAGTAATCAAGTACCGTATTGAGGTATTTCGTGGAAATTCCGTAAGTCCAAGCTGCATCTTCTAACGGTTCAACGTACGGTCTTCTATGTTCAAGACGATATTTTAGATCCTCGATGACCTTTGAAAAAAAAAAGTGAAACTCAACAAATATATCTTTACTTACAAACTAAACAAATATTATTTATAGTATTTCGTACCGATGCTGGTACATCGATTTTAAAAGGTCGGATTTCGGTAGAATCTTTCACATTCTTTTTCGAGCCCCAGTTTGTTTCTGGTAAGGTTGGTACTGGAAGTTCATCCGGGTAGCTAACAAGAAAATTATATCTTGAATCAACTGTAGTCGACAGGAAATCACGAAAAAGTATTAAAAATTACATTAGTGGTCATGTTATATATGAATTTTGTTCACATGTTTTCATTAAACATTCGCTTGTTAACCTTATAATCATTTTTATATCTTTGTACATCTAAATGATTAAATTTATTTAAGGATTTTAGTTTTCTATTCATAAATAATTTTCGTAAAATATATTTATTGGTATAATAAAAAAAAAGAACTGTCCTTGAAATCGTATAGCATTGATAATTAGATAACTCTGCAATTAAGTACTCTTATCCTTAGAAATGTACTTCAAAGCAAAACGTCTGCCAAAGCAACCGGTATAATTCAAGATAATCCTGTGACGTTGTCGACGAACTTTGTACTTTACGGAAAAAAATGTATATTACAGTTTGTATATCAAAAGGACTGAGGAGATACTTAAGTGGAAAGTAACGGCGACGGTTCCATTTATTTTATTTTATTTAAGACATTGAACTTCGATCAAAAATGATTTAACCGAGAAGATATGACTTAAAACAAAATGTCATTTTTTGATAATATACGTATATAATCATCAAACGTAGATATACATTATATATATATATATATCAAATTTAACGAATTATTTAATTAAAAAATTCAATAATTGATAACTAAATAGGTAAAACAATTTTTCAATAAATCAATTTTTAGCCAGATTAAATGTTTAACAGCCTTATTCTTCAGAAGGCACACATCTTATGAGAATCATATAATATTTGCATGGTAATCAATATAACATATACATCGACATTTTGTTCAATTTTTGTTAAAAAAAAAAATGTCGATTAAAAATTTTTATGATCGATCGAAAGGATTTTGCATGATTTGATTATTTGAATTATACATATAGAGGTAGAATGAATATGACCTTGACTGGTATGTACCTCTTAAACTTGTCCCGCACATAGGTATTACGCGTTAGTACTTAGTACGGACAGTTGCAAATTCGATAAAACTTAGATTGATATTATTTATTTTTCAATTATCTTTCAATTAGCTTACATAGCTTATACTTAGTATCATTTCTTATGCAACGAACCTGTAATCATTTTGAAAATTAACTGATAACTGTATTACTCGAAAATATATTTTGTATTATTTCTATCCGAGTACGTATCTTATGATGACTCGGCAATGCTGAATGTATTATTCACTACATTGTACAGTTGAGATGACACACGACTCGTTATTATATGAAAAGAAGGAACAATTTACACATTCATACTACGAAAATAATTAGTAACAATTTAAATTGAGTGCGACTTATTAAGATCGATATTATTGATACAATCAAGATAAGATTGTATGTTGACTACGTCACGAAGGTGTGATCAATAGGAAGCATGACAATAGATTGTATTCAGAATAGAAATTATCATAATTATACCCTTATGAGTAGTTTTTAACATATCAAAGTATCGAATACTTGTTGAAATCAAAACTCGTTAAGATATCTTTTACATATCTTTCGTTGTAAATAATATTATATGTATAATGATAAATATATTTGCAAAATATTTTATTATGACTATCCTTAGTTCCATGATAGAAATTTGTTTTTTATACAAATGGAAAAAATAAATCCTTTCATGGAATTAACATAATTATAGGATTAATTTAATTAACTTGAACAAGCGATTCATATTTTTTTAAGGTCGTGTAATGTACCGTTAGTTATCTGGTAAAATAACTTACTTTAAGAAAATGCCTATTCCAACAGCGCTGAGCGTTATGAACACTACAGATTTCCACATGTTGTACTTCGATATTCGTAGATTGGTGTCTTAACTGTCCAACCAACAATGCTCGAATGCGCGATATGTTTTCTCTTAAGAATAAATAAAGATCCTCGGGGCAAAACAATCACGCGAAGTAAAAAGTGAGGGATTTTGTTGTCCAGCACCACCTAGTGGCCACTGTATTCTAGTACAGGTATATTCATCATTTGAGTAAGTCTCTCATTCATTTTTGTAGCACCTGTAAATATGTTAGTGTAAGGATAACTTACAGTTTAAAAGTATACAATTATAAACATTCGAAAACAGTAGCAACACTATTATATTTTGTTACACGCTTTTTGTCATTTCTACAATATAAAGAATTCAAATATTCGTAACTATAAGTGAAAATCATTATTAAATAATTAAGATTAACTTAAAGCTAATTTTATTCAACTGATGATTAGATGAGGAAGTATGTAGTTACATATACAATACATAGAACTTATCGATATAACGAAAGATCGCACGTTTCTTATTTTAATATAGAAAATTTATATTCAAATAGAACCACTATATTATGATAGACTTTTCGATATTAGTTATTACAATTCCTGTGTATAATTATGCGGAAGTTGTTTTAGTCTTTCTGAATCTATATGAACCTATAAATCACATCTAAATTTGTAATTTACAAATGTCTCGATAAAAATTATTCGGAAGCGATCTTTGGCAACTTGAATAATTTGCGCAAGTACTATTGAGATTACTTCTAATTGCACTATTAAACATGTACATATCGTTATAATTTTATTTTCTGTGTCTTCACAATTAGTTCAGATTACATGTACCTAATGAGTTCATATTCCGATCTTCTTAAATAACATTATGTACACAAATTAAAGAGGAAGAACTATTTGCTTAATTAAATTCTTTTTGGAATATCATTGTTGCGCAATGCTCTGCGTAAACGTAGTATACACATAGTGCAACAGTTGTTCCAGCGATAAACGAAAATTTATTTTGATTTAAAATTCTGTTCTTCGAACCTATAGATTTTGCAGAAAATTATTTCAAGATGAAGTATGTTTGCTTTGTATTTGCATATTCGAACACATTTCTTTTGATTGACCGTACAAAACTTACTATGAGCAAGTATTTAAAATTAATCTAAGAATTTTACATTTGGAAGCATTTTATACATATATCTGTAATAATCACTGTAAAGCACCTTTAATAAGCAGGAAACGTGTCCTTAAATCGTTACTCGTATCGGTATATAAAAAACAACCGTACATTTTAATTCGATATTCGCATGAAAAAAATATAAAACATAAATATTTTGTCTTAATAATTCGGACAGAAAATAATAAATATAAAACACTGGAAGCGGTATAACACAAAAAGTTACTCATTGTTGAAGATCGAAACACTTTTATGTATAACGAGAACAATGCCTGATTGAGTATAAAATATGACAATTTAAAATGAATGAAATCAAAAATCAGTACTGAAAAGCGGTAGTAGAAAATTATTTTTTGGCGTCGACATTGTATCGTAACGTGGTAGATTATAAAAGGTAATTCTAGCCACTGTACACATTAAATGTTCATAATTTCAGAGACTACTTATCATTTTAATCATATGTTTGTTACATGAAAATTTACATAAGAGTGTTTCATGTTATTTTTAACGGTATACATACATTTGTTTCTTTTTCTCTATACGCGCGCGCTAGTTACCAGGTACTGATTAATGTTTGCAACAAAATGGAATATATTCCTTGTTAATACGTTACACTCCTTTCTACAAAGGAAAACTGCATACCTTTGGACAAGATTTAAGCTTAAATTTTATATCGTACGGAAATATAAGTTATTTAAATAAGTTATTTAACATAAGTTATTTAAATTAAAATACAAAGTTCAACAATTTTTCTCACCTATTGGCATCTATGCTTTTGATTTTGAATAAACAATCTACATATGACGTATTTTATAATATTTGATACCAAATATTGAAATAATTCAATTATTTCTATGTTTGTTCACGTTATATTATGTTATTTTATCCTTGACCATTTAATTTTATAATAGAATACTTTTAATAAATTTAGAGATTTACTTGTTCAGTCCAAAGGTATGTACATGTATAAAAAGAACATTGCCTCGTCATCTACATGTTTTAATAACTATTAATGAGCAATAAGGTAATATTAAAAATTTGAACGAATTGGTATAGTCATTAATAGCTAATGGAAATAGATGATAACACGATTGATCTGTCTCTCGATGCATTTAATATTTTCTACTTGAGAGTATTTGTCGATATAATACATATTTTCATTGGATGTCATTATTCTGAATCGACAAATTTCAAAATTATTTTGCAGATATTTACCCTTTAATACTACAACATTTATACTTTTTTGTCTCAAACAAGGGAATGCAACTACTTATATTACTTTCTGCCATTATACAGTTTAAAAGTAATAGAAATTTTAACTATGCACATGCTATAGAAGTCCCAAAATAATTTTAACTGCGTGGGTATGATTAAATCATCGCTAAATATAAAACTTAAATCTAGTTACGTGTTATTAATAAGCGGAAAGTCAAAAGGCACCATGTTTTCCAATATCTTAAAGATACTTCATTGCACTTTACAACTGATCGAGACGTTTTTGGATTCGTTTGTAATAGTAAATTAGACCTTATATAATAAACGTCAGATCGTTAAAAGTCTTCATCGTTTAACAATAAAAATAGGATTCAATATTTTAGAAATTATAATCTCGATTAAAAATTATAAAATGGCTCAAAATAACTTTTTTCTTTCTTAAATAAGCTTCAAGCGTTTCACGTTATAATAGAGGATTCTAAGAACTTTTATACGTTAAAATTTTAACACTTACACTATAGAATCTCGATCGTAGATAGTAAAAATGATCGAGGCTAGCTGGAACGATTAAAATTGTTAACAATCTATAGTCGATAGATGTAAATGAATAATGTAACAGATCCATGGCCTAATTTGTTATATTTAAAGACTAGAAGAAATCCTCCACGCAGAGCGTTAAGACGATAGTGCTAGACCCAAACGAGCAAACGCCATTTCCTTCCGTAATCGTGTAATTTCCCAATAAATATCGTGAACTATAAAAAGATCGTATTCAGTTCCTTTAATATAAATGTACGACACAGATATTATGTAGCATTTAAATATGTACCTGAACTTTTAACAAGGCCACGTTGGATATAACGTAGGTAATTCAAAAAATCGCAGACTGCTATTATCTGTAGAAATGCATATGTAATATTATGAACATTATGAATATCATGAGTATTATAAATTTTATGAAGTGAAAAACTTACTCGATTTCGACAAATTTGTGATATGCTGTACCACTGATTTTCTTGATCCCCGAGCCTCATTCGATAGTAACATTGACGCGGTGCTTCCAGTAATACACACTTTCTAAAATAGTATGAGAGATATATTTATTACATATTTTAAGAAAATATGCATATATGGCTTTTCGTGCCTTTTAATGTGTATTAATTACTTTGGAAATGTAAATTTAGTCTTGTCGCTTATCGCTTCGATAAAGATGATACCATCGAGAACAGCTTGCCTAACTTTTGTTCCTAATTCTTTATTAGGGAAATCAAGGCAAAGATCGATGTCTTCTTTAAATACTCTATCAACAAAAGGATCACCTTTGTCCACACATGGATTAGCTTTCCACTTAAGAAATTCTATATGTATTCTAGGATCAACTTCGAGGCCAAAATCTTTACACTCTTTGTCCTTTTCTTTGTCCGAATCTTTTTTCCAATCTCTCTCTAGAGTCTCTCGATCGGATGGTAAAGAAGGTCTTTGTTCTTTTAGTGGGGAATCTGGCGGAGAGTTCTCTCGACCGTATTTTAAGTTGAAATGCGACGGTGATCTAGAATTAAAAAATATATAAAATTTAGTTTATGAAACAACCACAGTGATGAAATTTTATTTATATATAATAGGTCTTTTGTTTTATATAACAATTAAAAATTATTTTACCTTCTGTGTTTTCGTGTAAAAAGACCCTGTTGACCATCTTCGCTATTTGAACGACTTTTCGTATCGATTTGCGGATGTAAATGAAAATTTGGTTTCGCCGGTGTCGAAGTTAAAACTAACGTTTTCAATGCTGCTACTTCGGCAGCTAAAACCTCGGCTTTCATACGACTTTCCTCTAATAAGCGTTCTGCTGTAGCCTGACGTACATTTGCTTCTCTAACCATATTATGTGCCTCCTATTTACATATAAAATTGTATAGTACGATTTATGATCGGTTTTCTTTGTGAATTACATAAAGTGTCCTTTATATAATTTTTGTTCTTATATCTTAATCGGTATAAGTTATAACGTTTACTTGAAAGAGACTGGCAGTGAGTTCCTCTAATTCAGCTTCAACATCTTGTTTAATTCTTGAAAGCCTTGTAACTTCTTCATCTTTCAATTTTAACTCTTCGTGTGCTCTTTTAAGTTCATCTTGTAATTTTGCTACGGCATGTTCCTTTACTTCAGCTATAGCCCTACCCCATTGTAGAGTAGTTGGCGAGGGTGGTTGATTAACTTTTTTCACCAAACATGGTACATCCTTTTCATGAGAATTCTGAAATCATTAATCGAACGAATTTAAAATACACTAATATTTATACCTAAAAAATAGAATTAATTAATAATAATACATTGAATCATAAGAAATTACTTCTGAGTCCTTTAAACATAATAATGCTTTTGAAGAGTTATTGCAATGATTAATTCCTGTTGAATCATCAACGTAATCTTGATCGTTCGTTAAATCTTCACCATTTTCTTTGTTAAATATAATAGGTAATGGTTTAACACAATGATTCCGGTTTTCAAGCAGTTTATGTTCATTTTCATTCAACCTTGCCACAGTGTCACAGGATTTTGTAAGTTTTCTTTCTTCCATCGTTGATGAACTTCAATATCACGATAGATCATTGTGGAGTTTTCTGGTATATGCAAATACAAAAGTGGTCTTGGTTGAACTAGAACTGAATGAGTTAGTTATTAAAAACCATGTTATTTTATTCGAAAACAATTTAGACTAATAATAAATTCTTTAAAATGAGTTCCTAAAATATTCTGAAAGTGCAAGGAATGACTTTAAAATAAACACAGCTATGTTGTTACACAATAGGTAGATATACGTGATGTTTAGATCTAAAAAAAGAGGTAGTATTCCGAATAATTTAATCGTATATAATTTTCTGTATACAGTTTCGAAATATTTCAATTTGTAAAACGTATAACAAGTTCAATGAAAGTAGCTACCCTGTCGTACATCTTTCATAACGGAACATCTTGATTAATAGTAATTTATCTTCGTAATTAGAAACGCGGTGGAAAATGTTCCGCTAAATTTTCTTTATACCAAGCAAGACGTATCATTTAATCTAGTACAAGCATTGTACGTATTATTTCAACATATTATAATAACGAAACATTTCACAGCATCCATTGTTAAAAAAATCCATCGACAGAAGAAGGATCAGTGCGTATCGATCCAAACTTACAATGATTCTAATACTATAAGCATCTATAACCTACCCGTAAACCTCTCTTCACGCAACTCTCCAGCCATTAGTGAGTCTAACGAAGATCATAAAAGTATACTAGAGCGAAAACGAATACGTATTTGATACGACTTTTCTACAATATGTCAACTTTGTGTCACAGTCTTATGAGACACGCTAACCATCATCCTTTTGTGACCCGCAACACGGTCCGACTGAAGAGTTGAGTAGAATGAGTAAACTTTCAAGCGCCACAGGTTAGCCGGTTAGTCGCTACTAATCAGGGCCGGCTCGAAAAGGGTTCAGAGGATTCTTTGTAATTTAGTCCCATGCTTTGAAAGGTCTCGCAATCCATGAAAAATTCGTTATAAATTTTACAGGGCTTCATGAATAATCATATGCCCATTGGTACAGTAGGCTTTCGTTATATTGCTACCTCTCATGCACAATATGGTATTTTTTTGTCGTCGTAGCGCATGTGCACTAGCAACTTTCCCCCATTATCGCAGTACACGTACACTAGTGGCGATCCTCTGCCATCGTAGAATACTAGAATTCACAGAGATCGCCGCAATATCAGAAGAAACAATTTCGTGACTAACTTAATGTATTGTCAACTTCAACAATTTTCCGTTATTAGTCTTGTCCGTGACAATATAACGGGAGTCTACTGTATTAGTAAAACTACAATTTTTGAATGGTCTCACAAATATTCGAGCCGGCCCTGTTGCTAAATGTCCGTACTACCTCGTACCAGGTCGTACTCGTGCTTCGTAGATTATAAAGTCATTGTAGTTCGTACGCGTCTTAAATTAGGTAAAGAACTATGAAAGTAAGCGTTTGCACATGTAAATTTTATTGGATGAATTTGCATCGATTTTTTTGTTAATGTATTAAACGTAATTAGTTAAAAACGATTTCACTTATATTTGATGTCATTGTAGTTCACAGTATAATTGTTTTCTCACGCTCTCATTTAACACTACTTTAATTGTAAAAAATGTCAAAGCGTTTCTCATGTCCACTTTGCGAAAGTATGTTAGTATGAATAATATTTTATGTGCAGTTTTTTAAACGCAACAATACCTTGTTCTTTTTCAGCGATCGATGGTAATTTTGATGTCTAGTAACTTAACAATTTTGTTTCGCTCCTGCATCAATGATTTCGTACTCTCTTCTTTACCGTTACGAGGCGTCTGCTGTAGCGTTTGATACTTTTCGTGCGTGACTGTGCTTTCGGTTTATACTTGTCTCCTCTGTGCCTGTGAGACATGTTCCCAAGCTCGAAGGAGGCTTGAATTAAACCCAATAAATCGAATGTAAATTACTTGTTTCTATAATAATTTACATTTGTAAACAATGGATATCGAAAGTAAGTGCCAATTGAATGTGTATTTATCATTGATGTTTTATTGTTTCTTGGTTGTTTAAATATGATTTATATGTATCCTACTTTGATATTAACGATACAAGGATATGAATAAATTTATTGTAAGAATTAACTTATTAATTCACACACTATTTCTTTTATAATAATATTTTAATAATTTATCATGGATTGAAGTGATATGAAAATAAACACTTGCAATTTTTTCTATATTTGGTATATCATATTATATGTATAATCAAACTGTTATACAATAATAGGATTAAGTAGAAAGAAGAAACGGATCAAACGCGATGGCAATCTTCAGCAATTGGCTGAAATTGTTAAGGAGCTTGGGGATATATATTTTGAGGCTGGAAAGTATGAGGATGCTTTACAAGAGTATAAGGAGCAGTTAGAAGTTTGCAACATTTTAGAAGATAAATTAAATATTGCCGTAGCTCATAGAATGGTTGGAGAGATATATGCAAATTTAGGCACCTACGAGGAAGCGCTAAAGCATCAAAATTTATATTTGGGTTTGCTTTCAAAATGATTGATATTAATAATATTGCATGTTATAATCTAACAACATAATTGTAATAACAATATTTTTGTGTTAGGCAGAAGGAGCCAAAGAGATAAATAATTTGTTGGAAGAACAACGTGCTTATGCAACATTGGGTAGAACATATTTCTGTTGGGCAGAAAGTTTGCCTGATGAATCTGAGAATAAGTCTGATGCTCTTGCAAGTGCTAAAAAAGCATACATGAAGAGTATACGTCTTTGCAATGAGTATATCTTTTTGTCATAAAATCATATTAATTCTCTTAACAATATCTAAGTTGTACTTCAAAAATATATTGTATTTTATTTAGATTAGGAGATACAGATGTCGAATTGAAAGAATTGATGACTATGAGAGCTAGGTTGCTTTTGAATTTAGGCTTAGTACTAGAAGCTCAGAAAGATCATAGAGAGGCTGTTGATTTAATGGAAAAGGCTGCAGTATTATGCGAGACTCATAATTTGCGAGAAGATTTTCATAGAACACAAATTGCTTTGGGAGGAATTTATGAGCGACAGTGCAATTATGAATTGGCATTGAAACATTTCGAAAAAGCCGCCGAGATCGATAATGCATCCCTAAAAGCAGAAGCACGATTATTTCAAGCGGAATTACTTTTGAAAATGGAACGATGGCAAGATTCGCGCAAGATGTTAGTGTCTTTGTATGTTGCAACCAATTTACCACAAAATCTGAAACATCAGGTTGAAAAATACCTTAGGATAGGTATGTTCGCGAAGATAGAAATTTAGATATAAAATTAATATAAGTTAACATTTTGTTATAGTTGCAACTTTGCACACTACCGAGCATGCTTTAAGGGAGGAAGAAAGTACGAGCGGTAAATTGAAACTTTACGAAATATTAGGAGATGCAGCGGTTGCTGCAAGCTGTTTTGAAAAAGCTGTCGATTATTACAAGAAGATGCTCGAATGCGCGGAAGAGATTAAAAGTGACCGTACAGGAGCAGCTTTATTAAGTCTGGCACAAACTTTGAAAGATGTTGGACGATACGATGAAGCGTTAGAATTTGCTCAGAGGGAGTTGCTGCTATGCACGGATCCACGTGAATCATGTAGGTCTGCTTTATTTTTGGCAGATTTATTAATAGCTAATAAAGCAGCCGATGAAAAAATTCAAGAAACTTATAATTTAGCATTAAAAAATGCAAAAGATTGTGCCAATATTTCGTTGGAAGCGTCGGTATTAAAAGAACGTTTAAATTTCTTAAAAACTTCTGGTAAAACAAACGAAATAGAAACTCTTCAGGAAAGATTAAACGAGCTGGACAAATTTTCTGATGACACGGACAGCGAAAATGAATCGGAAGAAAATAACATTGGTGCAAATATTTGTTTGGAAGATTTGTCAGATGTAGAAGCCGAATTGAAAGTTAAAGGAAGTAGCAAGACGAATAGAAAACGAGCAAGAAATAAATCAGTGATGATAAAAAGAAACGAGAAAGGTGAAACACAGCTTCATGTTGCTTGCATTAATGGAAATATCGAAAATGTTGAAAAATTATTGGAAGCCGGTCATTCAACAAACGTCAGGGACAATTTTGGTTGGACACCTCTTCACGAGGCCGCTAATCATGGTTACATGGAAATCGCAGAGTTACTATTGAAGCACGGTGCAGATGTAAATGATCCTGGAAGCCTCATGTGCCAAGGAGTTACGCCTCTTCACGATGCAGCGTCTTGTGGTAATATTACAATGATGAGGCTTTTAATTCAACATGGAGCAAATGTAGAACTTAGAACAACTGAAGATGATTCAGTGCTAGATTGTTTAGAACAATGGAGAAATCGCGTTGATTATTTGTCTTCCAACGATCAAGCCGAGTATGATGAAATGTATAACACATTGTCTGCTATAATCCCATCAAGTAAAAGGAAAAATTTAAAACGATTTCATAAATCACCGCACAGTTCAAAAACTTATATCGTCGACGAAGATGATACCGTAAAAAATATATCTGCAGGTGAAGATTATAAGAGAACAATAGCCAGTTTAAAGCGTAGAAATGATCCAATTGGAATACCTTTGTCTCGCAATAACTCTAATATAAATCCTCTTTTAAACAGTGAAGAAGTTCTTTTAGATGATTGGTTAGAAGACGATGTTAGTGAAAATATCGGTAACAGAAGATATTCTGATGAAACATCAACTTCAATTGCGAAAAGAAAGTCAAACAGTGGTGATATCGATTTTGAGAAAAATTTAAAACGACAGAAAACAAGTAATGAAAATTTTGTGTTTAAAGAAAAAAAATTTGATTCGATAGAAAAAGATAGCAACGATCGTTGCGATACTGTCGATACGTGCTCGAATGCGTCGAAACTTCGAAAAAGAAAGCAACAAACGTCCTTGTTATCAATTGGATTTTCCAGAAATCCGATTTCTCGATCTCCTTCTCCTGTAAATTCATCACCGACGGAATTCGAATCACGAGAAACAGATACGATGAGATCGATTATTTTAAATGTTTCCGTGGAAGGAAAAGTATTCAAAACACAAATAGAATTTTCAAATACGACAAAACCATTAATGCAAGATATTTTAGCTGACATTGAAACACAATTTTATAACGATAGTGGCTGTAAAGCCAAGTTTGATTTAAAAACTGTAAATGGTATTGCAATAAATTGCAATAACTTACTTACGATTTTGAACGAAGGAGATATTATTAAGAATTTGAAATGTGAAATGATTGAATTGGAAACACCTTCTATCGTCGATCGATATGGAACAATTTGTAAAACTTACGATATTGGTAAATACTTAATAGTAAAACATTAAATTAGATTTACTTGTTAATGAGCGTATTAATTGTCATGTTTAAACTTTTCAGATGTTCGTGATCCCGTATTAAAATGTTTGAAATCATGCGAGAACACACGAATATTACGATTGAAACAAGAGGATATTAGTAAGAAAGAACTTGTATCCGTGTTGAAGACTTTGAAATATGAAAAAAATGTTCAAATATTAGATTTATCTGGTGGAGAGTTGTATGAAATAGGAAAAGTTTTAAACGATTGTATTTTAAAGTTATTATCTTTACAAGAATTGTGCCTACAAGGCTGTGACATTGATTCAAATTGTTTAAACAAATTAGACAAGTTACCTGTTCAACTTAAGCTATTGGATCTCAGTTACAATCCGCTTGGGCCGGAAGGTCAGGATATTTTATACAAACTTCTTAGTCCTTTGACACAACTTCAAACTTTGAAAATACGATATTGTCAACTGTGCGATTTTCAATTTATTTCGAGCAACTGCAGCCTTGTAAATATAGATATTTCGTGGAATAGCTTCAATGGAAATGGACTCTGCAATTCTTTACAGAGACAGCTACTTAATTTAAATTTATCAAATACCGTGTTTTCAAGCGAATTTAATTTAGTCAAAAATATGTTTACCACAACGAATTTTTCGTTTTTAAATTTGGAATGTTTGGAAGTTGCTGCCTGTGATTTATTAGACATCGACGTAAGAAATATATTGTCACAAGCTTCCAATCTTTCTAAGTTGGTACTTAGAGGAAATAGAAGTATAGGTGTACAGTCTCTGAATTTGTTATTGAAACATACTCCAACGTTAAGATATATTGATGTCAGTGGTTGTATGACTATTACCGAATATCCTGATGTTGAAATATTTATTGAAAATCCTGTAATTTGTACATTAATTGCGAGCATGTATCCTGAAGTGTGTGATCATTGGATCCGTTTGTGGCGAGGAAATGGTATTGTAAAAAAATTACCCCACAATCTTGTTATTTTTAAACCAATTAAAGAGATAGAAAGATGAAATTCAATATGTTATATATATATATATATATTAATACACGTGTATAAAGGAATAAAAGATGTAACGAGGCACAATTCAATTACAATCATAAATTACAGTTGATCTTTTCCACTTATGAAAGTTTTTATTTTATCTTTATTTTTTTATATATCATAGAAAATTATCGATTACAATTTATAATAACGAATTTAACGTCCTGATTTTGTGGGCGTACAAATAATGGGATGTTACAAATAATTTTTATGAAAATATTTTAAGGAAAGGACCATAAGCTGTTTATACATTATAGTAACAAATGACAATTATGTGTTAGTACTTAAGTTACTGTAACGTGTATTGAATCTTGTTGAATAATGTTTAAGATTCGCGCTATTTGTTTTATTTTTTTGACATATGTTGACGTATCTCGATGTGAACGGGACTTAATTTGACATATCCCCCCGATTCAGCGTATACATACATGCATACATATATAATTAATCTTGATTGTTTACGATAACCTTTTATTCACGATACTTTACTATGAAATTGTATCAGTCAGCAAGAACGAATTTGATTAAATAAAACAAACACTTTAAGTTCATATGGAAGATTGTTCTATAACGTTGGATCTCGTAATACAGATTAAAAAGTTTTATAACAGATAAGAAATATTGTTTACCGAATAGCGATATTGTTATTATCAAATTATTAAGCTTATTCTCGTGCAATAATGTGAGTGATCGGTGCAATTAATAATCGGACGAGTAACGGCAGTGCATATTCTAAAATATTATATTTACTTTTTCAGAAATTCTAATGCAGAAGACTACAAATTAAACCTTCATTATTGACAGGATGTTTGTATACTTAAGTAAAAAGATAGCAATACCAAATAATTTTCGATTAAACTGTATAGCATGGAATCAAAAAGAAGGTTATATAGCTGTCGGAGGAGAAGATGGCCTTTTGAAGGTACTTAGAGTCGATTCCAATGTAAGTGTATCTAGCAATAGTGGAAAATCTCGAAATTTAACTGCTGCTAGCAATCTGAGTATGAATCAAACCTTGGAAGGACACAATAGTCACGTACAAGTTGTTACTTGGAACGAACAGCATCAAAAATTGACTTCGAGTGATCAGAACGGCGTAATTATAGTTTGGATGTTGTATAAAGGATCTTGGTACGATGAAATGATAAACAACTGTAATAAATCGGTAGTTAAAGGAATGGCATGGAGTTCCGATGGTCTGAAAATTTGCATAGTATACGAAGATGGAGCAGTCATCGTGGGATCCGTAGATGGAAACAGAATTTGGGGAAAGGAATTGAAGAATGTATCTCTTGCTGCTGTACAATGGTCCCCAGATGGGAAGCTTTTATTATTTGGCTTGAAAAATGGGGAAGTTCATCTTTACGATAATCAAGGTGTATTTTTAACAAAGTTACATATCATAGCGCTTAATACTAGTCAAATTCAAACAATAGTATCGTTAGAATGGTACGATGGGAGAAATGGTTATATCGGTTTAGACTGTCCTACTTTGATTATTTGCTACAGAAACGGTAGAATACAACTTATGAGAGACGCAAATGACGATAATCCGATCATAATAGAGACCGGTATGACCGCAGCGTGGTGTTGCTGGAATAGTTGTGGATCTTTGTTAGCGGTGACAGGAATGATGCCGCTGCTAGGTAACGGCGAGACAAAGGATGCAAATGTCATTCAGTTCTATACCCCGTTTGGTAAACATACGAAAACTCTAAAAATACCTGGTAGAGAGGTAACGTGCTGCGCATGGGAAGGAGGATCCCTCAGAGTAGCTTTGTCAGTTGATTCTCACATATATTTTGCAAATATCCGTTTAGATTACAAATGGACTTATTTCAGTAACACAGTGGTATACACGAACGAGAAGATTGGCAAAGATGGTATTTGCATAGTGTTCTGGAATACTGTTAACAATACGTGTTGTACGAAATACGTGAAAGCGTTAGTATCGATTGCTTCGTACGGAGACCATTGTGTTCTGGCAGTGAAAAACGATCTTGTACAAGGGTCTGAACAATTTGCTCTTCTAGTTTGTAACTCGATAGCCACTCCGATAGATACGAAATTTACAGATTTAGAGCCGCTGTGGGTTACCATGACCAATAATACCGTTATCACAGCGTCAAAAAATAATTTTTTAGTATGGAATCATCGTACTCCCCGCAATACCATGTTACATGCAGGCCGTATTAAAAAAGACAAGATTTATCATATCGACGAAACTCCAACGGGAGTGACGGAAGTTATTCAAGACTTAGATAAAGATAGATCGTTCGAAACACCTATTAATACTAAAGCCACTATGGATCCTATTTGTTGTTTATACGCCACCGAGAAGATTTTGTTGATCGGTAGAGAATCAGGAATGATTCAGCGGTACTCGTTACCGCAAATAACTCTGACAAACAGGTACAGTACGTCGTGTAAATTGTATAAAATTGCGATCAATTGCGACTCGTCACGCGCGTCGCTTATGGACACGAATGGCATACTGACAATGTTAGACTTGGACATCGATTCGAAGAAAAGCTTGAAAAATGGAGAGGCGGAGGACGATATAAACAAATTTGAAAGAAAAGATGTTTGGGCCATGCGTTGGGCGCAGGATAATCCAGCTCTGTTGGCGATCATGGAAAAGACAAGAATGTACGTGTTAAGAGAATTTGATCCCGAGGAACCGATATCGTGTACCGGATACATTTGTTCCTTCCAGGACTTAGAGATACGTTGCGTGTTGTTGGACGATCTGATGCAAAAGCCAGATGATACAAGGAACGAATTGATAGTCGATCTAGAAGTAAAATCTTTGAGGGACACGAGAGAATTATTGACGAAAGTGGGGTTGAAGGAAGCTAACAATTTTATTCAAGACAATCCTCATCCACGATTGTGGCGCTTATTGGCCGAGTCGGCGTTGCAGAAATTGGATCTGGAGACCGCGGAAAATGCGATGGTACGTTGTACCGATTATTTGGGTATACAGTTTATAAAACGTTTGCAAAACGTGCACAACGATCAGTTGAAGAGAGCAGAGGTAGCCGCGTTTCTTGGCAACTACGACGAGGCGGAGAAACTATATTTGGACATGGATCGAAGGGATCTCGCGATATCGTTGCGTCAAAAATTGGGCGATTATTTCCGCGTGATACAACTGATGAAAATGGGCATCGGAGGTTCCGACAAACAAATGGAACACGCTTACAACAAGATAGGCGAGTATTACGCCGAGAGACAGAATTGGGAAGGTGCACGGGAATATTACGAAAAGAGCAGAAATTTGGAGAAGTTGATCGACTGTTACTACAAATTGGAAGACTTTGTTCAATTGGCAGGAACGGTGCAACAATTACCGGATAAAAGTCCTCTGTTAAAAACGGTCGCAAGAATGTTAGCGTCCGTGGGTATGTGTTCTCAAGCCGTTGCAGCTTACATAAAGTACGGAGACGTGAAACTGGCCGTAGACACGTGTGTACGGTTGAATCATTGGGATCAAGCGGTAGAACTGGCGAAGACTTACAAGATGGCTCAAATAGGCGAACTGTTGAACAAGTACGCCAATCATCTTTTATCGAATGGCAAGAGATTACAGGCGATAGAGTTGTACAAGAAAGCGAATTACAATCTGGAGGCGGCGAAACTGTTGTTCCAGTTGGCCGAAGAACAGGCGAAGAGTCGAACGAACCCATTACGCACGAAGAAGATCTACGTCCTCGCGGCTTTGCTGATCGAAGATCACATCAATATCACGCCCGCGACTAAGGGCGGTCGTAGCAACATCGTGATGGGTTTAACGGAGAACAATGAAGACACGCGCGTGATAGAGAATGCCTGGAGGGGCGCGGAGGCGTATCACTTTCTTTTATTGGCGCACAGGCAGATATATTCAGGAAACTTCGACGCGGCTATGAAAACTGCTTTGCGTCTCAGAGAGTACGAGGATATTCTACAGCCCGAGGATATTTACTGCTTGCTCGCGCTGTCGAGCGCCGTTAATCACGCTTTCGCTGTCTGTTCGAAGGCATTCATCAAGCTGGAGTCACTGGAGATTATCTCGGAATCGGCCAGAGAAGAATATGAGGATCTAGCGGTGGATATCTTTACCAAGCACAGTCCAAAAGACGTTCGTAATTCGAAAGCTGAATGCGCAAATTGCGAGACTTTGATACCGGACTGGTGCGTTGCGTGTCCTAATTGTACGACCAGATTTCCTCCTTGTATCATTTCCGGAAAACCACTGATGGATCTCGGTAATGCGTGGATATGTACCGTTTGTAGACATCATGTCGCCACGGAACGCGATGTCGTTAATATTAATGCTTGTCCCTTGTGTCACAGCACAGTTACGTATATGTAATTTAGAGAGCACGTTGTGCCTTGATACATATGTATATTGCTTAAAAGTAATTTTTCGACACATCGCGTAAGTTTAATACACGTAACGTCGTTGAAAATGTTTATTTTTGATCTCATTTTTACTTATAGTTATTATATTTCTGTGTCCGAAGGAATTATTTTTCAGACGCGTATCGCGTAAAATATCTTTTGCGTTTATCGTACTACTTATTCGAGTATTTCTACTAATTGAATCGATATTAATTATTTATATCGTTTTTGTTTATATTGTATATTGCTAAAAGATTGACTAAACTAAAAGATACAGGAATATTCATGAACTAGATCTACCGGAAAAAAAAAAAAAAAAAAAAAAAAACAGACTGTTAATGCCGTCCAATATTTTTATTTGAAATAATAAGCGTTATAAATGTAAGTAAGTAAGTTTAGATTAAAAGTATTTGAAACTACTTTACGTTTATTTAATTCTCTTCTCTTAATATATTTCGTGAGTAAAAAATTGTATAGAATTAAAAATTTTCCATAGTTTTTGAAATAAAAACAAATTGACCAGTTTGCGCATGGCAACCAGTTTAGCGCGTGACATTTCAAACAAATTATTAGCCAGATGTGTTTGGAGTGTGCGCATGCGCGGCCGTACCGGCACACGCTTTCTCCCACGAGTCGGTTAGTGCGTCTCGAGCCAGCGAGGGGGAAGTACCGCGTAGCTCCCTCCTATACGGATAATTTTTGACGTTTCTTTTGAATTTTATCTAGTTTTTCGGGAATATCGTCGCACCGCTGTTTGTTTCGAACTACTATACGTGCTTGCCGTGCTAAGCCGCGATACTAAATTCATTTCTTCGCGAATGTACAAATATAACAAGTGTCGCGTTCCGCGTATTTGTCGCATTAATTCGTGAGTGTATCGTAAGTGTTTTTAAAAAGAAGAATAATGAGTGGTATGCCGTCGATGTTTTGTGTTATCTTGATCCTAGGCGTCGCGACGACCACGGTACGCGCCGGATTAAAATGCGACGCTGTCAAACCGTACTTCGAATCTCAGGGCTTTCCTGTTAGCGACATACCCAAGGAGGCGATTTCATGTAAGTAATTGCTTGTATTTTTCACATCTCTTGTTTTAAGTTTGAATTTCGAGCATACTGTATCGTAATTTACCGAGAATCTGTCAGTAATTTGCCCGCGTATGCGTAGTCTCGAAAGTTTGAAAGTAACGTCTTCTTCGTAACATTTGTAACGATCATTGAAAATTAGCACTGAAAATCGTTGATAAATTTCTAAAAGTAATTAAAGTTAAAATAATTTACGATCTATGGGAGAATCGTAGAGGAAATTGTTTCAATCGGGCACGTAGAATTTTATTTCGAACGTTTTAATCGCTCGATTGACTAGTTACGTAGTCGCGCGTCACGTCTTTGAAAGATTCTCAAGTGAAAACTACGGTACTTCGGACACTACCGTACTTTTTACTTTGAGCACTTAATACGTGTTAATTTTGTTTATAAAATGCTATCGATCCAGTGAAAAAGAGGCGAACGATGATCAAAGTTGTAAATTGGATCGTTTGTGCCCATAATTCACGACGATTCGTGGTTTATCACGCGAAATTTCGACGAAATGATTTACAAAGGGAGGCGTTCAACGAAATATTTATGACCGATGAATTATGGGCTGTGTTTCTTCGCGAAGGGGTTACGAATAGGAGAAAAACGAAGGAAGGAAAAATTCTGGGAAGTTCTCGCGTCGAAACTTGACACGCTCGACTTAACTTTGAGCGTCCGCGTGCGTATACGCGTGACCAAGTCTGTCGAGAACTTAATAAACGATCGTGTTTTTCGAATCGTTCAACGTTCGTTCCACGTTCGTTCCGTTTTCATTAATCACGCACGATAGCACTTTAAGGAAATTACTTTAGTACAATTTCGAGACGGTACATAACTCTTGTTTCATTTATTGGTTCTCACCAATGCATAACTGGAAGGCTTCGTTTATCAGACAGATACGTGTTTTATATAAACACGTAGCGCCACGTCTCTGACGTTATCGGTAAATGCAATCGAACACGTTCAATTTCGAAAGCATATTTACTCTAATCGACTAGATAATAAGAATCCGTGATATCGATACGATTTAGAGAACAAGTCAATTTACCGCGGCATCGATATCGGAATATTATAATGTTTTTTCCACTATAATAATAAGTTTCAAATATAAAAATTGTTCGAAAACGAGTAGCGCGCGCGGAATTCTTATCTAAAGCATAACGTAATCGTTTTACTACGAATCTCTGCGAATTATGAGACTGGTTCGTTCGCGTTCACGTTTTGGTCATTAAATCGCTATTTATCGAGGGGAATTGAATCGTAGGAATAAAGGCGAATCGAATAGAGTACAAATAAACTAATCTCGAAATTGAAAAAAAAAAAAAATAATGAAAAATGAAAGAAGTTTGCGTATCGTCTATCGCGTAGAAGAAAGAATGTTTATTTTGGTTGGCGAGTGTCGATAACGAGGTGGACAGTTAACGACGTGTCCTCGTTGTCGAACAATCCTAATACTTGAAAGAACCTCTTGTATCAGCCAATTACAACGTACTCTTTGGCGTGATTTTACGATGCTCGTTATTTCCGAACGATCGATTCGTAAGCGTAAGCATCCGTGAAAAGCGTAGCTAACGAACGCGTGAAATGTTGTTCCGAATCGTTTTTGCGGCTTGTCGCGTTTCCCTCGAGGCCTTTCCATCCTTTCTAACCAGACCGTCATTATTTCCGTGCACGATTATCCATCGAAAGATCGAACCATCTCGCGGTTGCGAAGTCGGTTAAATCGGTGGAAAGCCGGTACAAACGCGATATATAAACGCGTGCATCCGTTCGCGTATGTACACTAGATACAGTCGTCGCGATAAAACGCGAAACGAACGCCTCGGCGGGTTTTTTCTTTTTCACTTTACTTGCCGTATCCGTTCACTGGCTCTCGCTACCTCGCGCTCTTCTCACCGCTTTATCTGCCGCGAAACCAGCGCACGGTTTTCCTTTCATCTCGCCGATAAACGCGCTCGTGTTTGCACGAGCTGGCAATAAACAATAATTTAAATAAATTTCTTCGCCGACGACCAGACGATTCGAGTATTTTCGCGATTATAGATATCTAGAATAACGTGGATCATTCTCCGGGAAGAATGTTTAACTATTCCGCGTGACGGAAACCGTTTCGAGCGATCCGAACGACAGGGCAGCGTGCTCGGCTTTCGTTTTCGTCCCTCGACTCGGAGAGCAGCTCGAAAGCACCGTTCCGCGATAATACATCGGGTTGCGTCAACGCGATCGTAAAAAGCGTGTCGAACGAGCAGTTAAAACGAGCGAACCGATGACGAAGAGCATCCGGGAGCCGACAGGAAACAGCCTTGACCCTGCGCGTTTTTACCGTTAGGTACCATCTTCCTATCGGCTTCCTATCTTTCTCTCGTTCGGCCGTGTCGTTTACCCGATGCAAACTTTCGACGACGATTACCTGCAACGAGCACGATTACCTGTTTTCTACCTGAACTCTCCAGGCTCGTCGTTTGGCAAAACGTGCCGAGGTTTATTATCTCGCAAGCGTACCGCGAGCGTTTACCACGCGAGACACTGTTGCGATCGTGCGATGCCTCTAAATCGATTCGTTCTCTCTCTCTCTCTCTCTCTCTCTCTCTCTCTCTCGGAGAAGAAGAAGAAGAAGAACGAGACCTTTTCGTTTCCCAGCGAATTTCGAGCTCGTCGATCGAACGAGCGGACGAATTTATTCGTTTACAAGTTTAATCGGTTTCTTTCGAGCGCCACGCACCGTCAGACGCTAAAAGACGTTCGACTAGTTTCTCCGCGTACTTTATCAAGGCTTAGGGACCGACGAGGACGCTAACAAATGCTCGGACGCGTTGGACAGACTTACGAAAGTGTGTTCCAGGATCAGCAGACGTCTTAAGTATTATCCGGGATCGCTCGAGGTATCGCGTTTCGTTCCCTTAATCGCGAACGATTCGTCTTCCTCTTGTCCCAACGATGGCTGGGACTCGATCTTTGAAAATCGCCTCGAACTTTGCCTGCTTCGGTACAACGGTTATTCTCCGTTAACGATATTCGTGACGTTTCCAAATTGATCGTTTCACAGTGCAGGGCCATTATTCGGTCGGAGTATCGCAAGACTATTGTAAGATCTCCACGGAGTTTGTGTATCAGGTACTAGACGCTTCCGACGAGTTGGCTAGAATTTTCTGACCATCTTTCTCTTACCTTGCGGAGTTTCGTTCGAAGAAAAGCCTTGGGCCAACGACGGGGATGAACCGACTTTTCCTTGGACTTTCTGCTTCTGCCTTTCAGCATTGTTCTCGTTCGAAGGACGCCTCTTTTTCTTTAATTATTCCCCGGCTTCTTCAGCCGTTGAAATAGTTTCATATCGAAGTATTACGATTGTTTAGAAGGAAAAAGCAGTTTTAATGAAATCGTTGATTGCCAGAACTCGCACAACTTGCATGGTATACAATACTCAAGACTCACACATGGTATACAATAGTTATCAAGTATAGGAAGTTCGATAGGAATGTTTTTGAAAAATTGTCGAAAAATTGTCGAAAATTTCAGTCGGAGAAAACGGAAGCATATAGCGGTATCGATTACGAGGACTCGCGATTCGATTACAGCGTGAAACACAGCGGTGGCAGGATAGTTAATTCACCTTGTGGAGGTACATAAATGAAACTGATACTAGACGCTATTACCGGCGTCCGAACAATTGATTTATGGATCACGATATACTGGATCATAGCTGATAAACGATATGTTTCTTCATTAAGCCCTGTAGAACCGGTACCTACATTAATTGTCGCGCCTTGTAAGGACAGCGAAAAGAGGCAGACGGTCTCGCGAGAACACGTTCGTTCTTTCTTTTTGATTAATTAAACATCCGGAGATATTAAATGCAGTTGAGTTTCCATATTATTGTAATTGGAGGACATTTCAATAAAATCGATTTGCATGTTTCTACGATTACTCAAACTTTCTCTGTTCGATATTTACGATCTTGCGATCTCCGTGCGATAAAACGCCATGAAATTATAAAGGATCATTTACTATAAAGGATAGAACGTTGCTGGAATTTGTAAATGCGCGGTAAACGTTAAAAACATTGTTCGTCCAAGTTATTGGAAAGAAAGCGAAAGGACGGAAAAGGATCGTAGGAAAGTAGGAATAATCGTTTCCAAGATGCAACGTTTAAGTAATTTCATCGGTCGTACGTCGATAGCTTTCGAAAGGATTTCATTCGACGGATAGTTTCGTCGGAACGTTTTCTCGAAAATGGAGCAGCTGTAGGAGAGATGGCGAGGACAGGGACGCAACAGCGTCCGCGATCTACGGTCCACGGAGAGTTAAGTTATGACAGTCAACAAGTTCTGGCAGGCTGAAACTGGCTGAAACGTGTCGTCAGCAGCAGCGAGCCAGGACCGGCAACGAGGAATGCAGAAAGCAGCAGTTTCATAGAGAGATACGCGACTCGTGGTAGAATATAACCGGCCGAGTACGTTTAATGGTCGCTGTTGTAACTTGGAACTTTTTAAATAACCGTCCCTAGTCCGAGGTGTTCCCTCGGTTAGCTCGGAAAACCAGCTCACCTTGTTTGCCTGTTCACGATGAGTCTCTGGCTGATATATGTATACGGGAACGTGTTTGCTGATACAATGCCACCGACTCGAAACACTTGGACGATCGTAACCGTGTTATTTATGCCGCTTCTCTCCTTATCTTATCGAAACTCGCGCAAAATTTCTTACTCTTTATCTTTTCTATGTTTTATCGAGAAGCTGCTTTACGAAAGATAGAGCAATCGAATAATACAATTAACCTTCGCGTCGAGTTAAATTGATCGTTGTTCGTGAATGGTTCGTGAATGGTTCGTGAATGGTTCGTGAATGGTTCGTGAATGGTTCGTGAATGGTTCGTGAATGGTTCGTGAATGGTTCGTGAATGATTCGTGAATGGTTCGTGAATGGTTCGTGAATGGCTCGTGAATGGCGATCATCTTCGATACGGAATAAAGATGAAAGATTGTCTAGGAATTCCGGATGCTATCTCTAAAGTGTATGTAAAGTGCATCTTCGAATTTGAAATTCTGATACTCGTGGATGGTCGTTCGTTGCGTGCAAAGATTCCAAGAGGATGCATATGCATCGCTTCGGAAAAAATGGGAAACACGTTTCCATAACGAATATATGGATATTTCTGTTTGTCTTCCTTCGATTTCGTCGAGTTTCATCGAGAAAGAAAAATGCAGCCGATGGTTAGGTTTATGTCGCGTATAAGAGTCTCGGAGAAAGAAAGGCGAATCGTTCGAACTTTATCCTCTCGTTTGTCGCGTAAGGAAGCAGCGTCCATAATTTTGACTGAGTTTCTACTCGCGTTACGGGGACTCCCTTCCGTTACCTGACACTACTCCGGAATGCAGCAGGGCTTTCGAAGGGAGAGGACACAACGCGCTTCATGCTACTTTGCACACCGATATTAGCTCGTGTTGGCATCGGCGCGTATACCGTGCTCTACCATTCTGACGGCAACTCGCCCCTGGAGCTTCGTCGTCTCTCCCCTATCGAGGATGTCATTATGCGACTTACATTTCCTCGAGATAGGGCTGTGCGAACTTCTGTCCCTACTTCGAGAGGTTCCAGCTCTTCCGCGTTCGCTAAAAGCCAGCCTAAGGACTGATCGTTAGTCACCGTGTGGAAAGGGATACGCGACCAAGTAATCTACCGTTTACTTTCGAATCGTCGCGTTGTTTTCGGCTAAACGAAGGCAACTACGAATGAAGAGTCAAAGTTATCTGGTAACTGTTGAGAAGTAAAGTTAAGAAATAGATTGTTTAGTCTTGGTCTCGTTGCAACGCGTCGAGAAATCGTATCGTCGCGTCGGTAGCGTATTTCTAATCGAACAACGCGTATCTCGTACGCGATACACGACCAAGCAATCCGTGTCTCCTCCAGTTAGGTTAATTAAGTTTCATTAAAGCGAGGAGTCTGGCATGTCAGCGATGTTTAGGTAGCTGGAACCGAAACCGAGCATAAATATGATATTTCTCCGGTCCTGCGAAGCTGAAACACTAATTAAATACCGGATGAAGTCTGTGTTACTTGGCGTGGGCCAGGTATACCCGGTTAATCTAGAGACGACGACTGATCCCGGTCATGGATTAGGAAGTTCCCGGGTGATCCGACAAATTGGCTGTTCAGCTTCTCGAGTTGAAATCCTTTTCTGATCCTCGACACTTTTCACGTAATTTGCTCGTTTTCTTTTTCCCTTCGGATCGTCGGTTGCTACCGGTTATACGCAAAGCGTTTCCTAATCAAATCTACGCTAGACAAGATGTTTCGAAACGAGGATAGCAGATCTCGATGGTCCGATCGTTCGTTTTATTCTTCCGACGTGCTCAAAGATCTTTGTACTTTTCCGCCACGGTTACGGTCGTCTCTGTTCGAAATCTTTTCTTTCCTTTCTTCGACTCTCGTCGCTCCTTTGCATTCTTTTCGCGTGGCCGAAGGCGGCTATAATCGGCCGCCGTGAAATATTTCTCGTGCACGGGAAACGACTATAGCCGACGATCGCGCTTAAAAAGTTTCGTGAAAAATTGTTACGGTCACGGAGAATTTGTTCGCGCGTTGTCGCTAATCGATCTTAGACGGTAGTTGGATCGAAGAGGCAAATCGCGAAATCACGGGTAACTCTCGTAGCTATACGGTAGGTGCAAAGAAAGAGAAAGAGAAAGAGAGAGAGAGAGAGAGAGAGAGAGAGAGACTCTAAATGGTGGTCGCGCGAGGTGTATGGAAGTCGGTATAAAGAGAATTTTCCATGCACGTTGATTAAAAGGCTGCTGCTGCTGCACGACCACACCGGTATTTACACTCCGTCTTCTTTTGCCGTGAAAAAAGTCTTTCGCGTTCTCGTCGGTGCGCGATTGTCGACGCGAAACCCCGAGCGGAAGGGCAAAAAGAACCGGAAGGGGTGAAAAGTCCGCCGCGATTTTTCTCGTCTCGCCAACGAGACAGACGGGCGGTAACGTTCGAACGACAGAAACATCGGCTGTTTTATTCTTTTCTTTCATTTTCTTTTTTTTCTTATCCGTTAGAAGCTGGCCGTGTGACCCGTTTCCTTTCTCTTCTCCGTTTTAATTTCAATCTGTCGCGAGTAGAGCAAGAGATTCGTCCTTTCAAAGAGCGTTTTTCGTTTGTAGGATAAAGATTCGCTCGTTACGTCTAATACCCTTGTTGGCTGCTTTAATCATCGAAGAGGAGATTCCGTTCGAGCGTTCCGTGGCTCGAATTGACCGTCAAAGGAAAATCTGATTAACGTATCTCTTACTTTCTTTGAACTCGATTACGATCGACGGAATAGAACGACAAAGAACGAATCGGGACGAAACGACGCTGTTCCACTCGATGATCTCGTCGTTGAAATCGCGAGAGTACAGCTTCATTTCGCTTTCGACGCGTTCAAATCACCGTACACGCGAGATTCAGCTTGGTAGTTAGCTACGTTACGAGCTAATTATTCGACTGTTCGATAGTTTGTTGGTTCAACGGAGAAGGATATACACTTTTACGAGTGCCGCGTTTCAAAAATTTCCTGCCTTCGTCGCTTTTATGCGCTCTGTTCTATGCGTATCGTCGACGAATTTTTTCATCGCTGATTTTTCCTACGCACAGTCTTTCGATATCGTTGAAAATATCATCGAAATATCATTGAAATATCATCGAAATATCGTTTCTGTTCAAATTCTTTCGATTATTTATGCGACGCTTATCTCGCGAGGATCGCACGAAAGAATTTTCTTCGTCGGAAATCGTAGCCGACGATATGCATTTCGGTTTCGTCGAAATTACTCGACGCGTCCGCGGCGAAGTTCTCGCGCGGATCGCGAGGACGGCGACTATCGAGGAAATGAGTTTCCGTCGTCTGTTCTTCGCCGGTTGTACAATGGTCTCGTAACCACGAGCGTTCCGCGTAAAATGCTAATAAATATTTCGATTTCGTGAGTCTGTTGTAGCCGAATTTAATACGACGGGGTTTCGAAAGGCTATACCCGGTCTTAAATCGAGGCAACTTTCGCGTTCACCGAAATTCCGTCGGCTCGAATAAACAAGTCGTTAAAGACCGCGAACGTATGCTTTTACGAGCAGGAAATAAGGTTGTAAAATTCTGTAACACGCGAACGGACCGCACACCGACCACGCTCGTACCAGAAACAACGATCGCGCGCGTCGATGAACGTGGCCTAATGAGATTTCGTTAATTACCCTTCTGTCAGGCGTTCTTTTAACGATCCTCGTAAATAGATAAGCGACGACGAGGGTGAACGAAATCGCGTCTCCGTACGAGACACACCGTACGGAGTTGGACAGTTTTAAGTCGTAAATCAATGTAACTGTTTTCGCTATTTGTTTTTCTTCTTTCGAATCTGGATAAAAAGCTGTAGGGGAATTCGTAGGGTTGATCCGTTCACGAGTCTGGCACGTTGAAAAGTTAGGGCAAAAGAAACATCCTGTTTCCGATTGAAACGCGAGTTATATGTTTTATGTTATATCGATGAAATAGTTAAAAAAAGAAAAACGAGAAAAAGGGCAGCGGAAAGGGTCGATAAAGTCGACGATCAAAGACGTAGAAGATTTCATAGAGACGGTTGATAATTAATTTAGTTTCGGTCGATTCTGCGGGTGAAAGCTGTTTCCCCGGATCGTGGCTAGAATAACAAGTAGAACGAAGCCACGAGGGAAAGCACGAGGCGATACCTTTCGATTAATCGAACAGTTTCGAAGCAAAAGCGGGAGCCAAAACCACCCCTGTCAACGGCGAAAGTTTTTGTTTGTTCCGTGTCGCATCGAGTTAAGCTCGCTTTCGCTCTATCGAGCACGATTTTTCCAATATCTACTAACTCGCCGATGCGATGCCATTTACCAGTATGTGTCTTAGCGTGCGAGCATTGCAGGCTTCGAAAATTCGTTGTTTCCGAGGGAATGAAAGTTGGCGAATTTTCTTCATCGAACAGGGCAGCTCGAATCGGATCGGAAAAAACGAGACACGCCGAATAACAGGCTCTTTCCGAAATGAGAGAGGGCGAAGAACGTTCGCGCGATGAAGGAAATTGCGCGATATTAGCTCTGTTTGATTTATTCGCTGATAAAATTGCTCGTTCGAGGTGGTTACACGCTACGAAACTGCAAGATGGAATGTTAGCGTAAAATTTTGTTTAACAGAAACGAAACGTTAGCATTCCGATCGATGAAACGTGCTTTCGAAAAATCGGGACAGAGCGAAAGGTGGTTGGATCCTTAAAAGGTTGTACATTTTGTTCTTTCCGTGGTGCAAGAAGAACACGAACGAGCGGCGAGGAAGCACGAGCAGAATGTCGTAAAAGTTCAAATTATGTCTACTGTTGCGCGTGCATACATGAAGAGGGATGATACCTCGGGCGAGTGTAAATATTCGTGCCAACGGCATTTTGCGCGGCACGTTTGCTCCAGGGAGTGGAAAACTCGCCGAAGAATCCACTTACCGTGGTAACGGGAAACGAAGCTTCGCTCCAAAGCCGGAAGAAAATTTGAAGCGACTTGGTAGCTCGTCGTTAACGCGAAATAACAAACATGTACTGCTGGCGAAGGATAGTAAAATTCCCTGGACGTTATTCGATTGTTCCGATACCGAGCATCGTTTGTCGGGCAAAAAAATTGGAGCAACGATCCCGTATAAAAATACGCTGGACAGAGTAATTTTAGCGAAGAACGGAACGAACAGAATCGTGTAAGAACGTGGCAAGAACTCGGGGTTAGAAGCGATTCGGTTCACACCAGAAGGAATCTGCAGAGATTCCGGTCGCGGTGATCGTTTTTGCTCGCGAAGGCGTCGCGTCGCGTCGCGTCGGTTCGTAGAAGAGGGACGCTCGTGTGCATGCGTGCACTTTTGTTGTCACGGCACAAAAACCGCACGGTAGAAGGAAATTCTCAAGGGACAATGCGCGTAGGGTGCCAACAGCGTCGCCAGAGACTCAGGAATATCCGGTTTCGTTCGGGAGGATGTGCATTCTGCGGCCAGCACATTCAGACGTCTCGTGAACGTATGCGCGGCGTGAATTTCGCGAAGCAGATTCGATATGCTGGTACGCATCGTGTGGAACTTTGATGGTTTCGGTTCCCATGAACCGACTGGATGACTGGGTCTAACGTCGATATTTTCGTAACGAACCAACGGAAGTACTCGTGGCTCTGCTAGCCGTTCTTCTCTTTTTTTTTTTTCGACATTACTTTTAGTCGCGCGTTTAATGTTACGCGCGTCCGACACCGAGATCGTTCGGTATCGGGATTCGAAACATCGATAAAAGAATCCGCTGGAAAACGATTCGCTGTCCCGCTAGAACGATAATCGTTCGATTCGCGTGCTGCGTTTCGCGAACGTGGAACACGATCGCGTGACGGTGGCGACAAATGGCATATCGCAACGACGAGAGCTCTCCGCTGTCGGGTTAAATATCATTTGCAGAAGCAGCAAGCTGTCACGGGTACATAATATTCCGGCGGATGGTATAATTGCGAATGAAAGAGAACGAGTAGCGACTGGTCCGCTATTAGCGAGCGATCGTACGAAACGAACCGAGTGGCAGGAAGAAAATCGATGACAGGGAGCAACGAACTTGACAGTAAAGCTCGTCGAAAGCCGCTGGCTAGGAGGAAAGAGCGAGAATGAATGACACGCTGTGGTCCGCTCTGACGCGTGCAAGCGTGCACGTGACACGCGTCAAATGCATTCCCCGAGCCTCGTGCAGACCGCGCGTCCTCTTCTCCTCGTACTCGTCGCTAAAGCGTGCCATCGGCCACCGGTTCATTTGCAAATCAAACAGAAGGTCATTACGCGGCAACTTTCTGATACATTTGCAAACATCGCGACGGGTTGCTAGACATCTGCCGGCTTGACCGGTTTTGCTCGAAAACGCTACTACCACTTCGAAATGCTGGAAAAATCTGAAAATCTTTAGGCATTCTCGAATTTCATAGGTTAAATCGGTATGATCGGTCGAAAAAGGTGTTGAAAAGGTGTTGAAACGGTGTCTCCGAACGTTCCCGGTGACCATTTGAACGGTGTTTCAATTTTCACCTCTACTTTGATGATCCCTCGCGTTATCAGACTGTTCTTTAGCTTCCTTTTTCCCTGCGCCCTTTGAACGGTGGACATTTTCCTGTTCTCGAGCTGGCCTTTTCTTCCGTCCCGTTTCAAAGCCGAGCATGTCAAGTTCCGTCCGCGTTTCATTATCTATGCCACGACCGTATTCTGTTTAACGTCTCGGGCCCTTCGGTAAACACTTTCCCGCCGTTTACTACCTTTGACCGGCCTTCCGCGGAGACGCTCGTCTTTCCAAACGGAACGAAAGGGCGCTCTTCTACGACGCCGGGAAAATTCGATGAAATTTCTGCTCTCGCGACGATATTTCCTTTCCGAGATTCGTGAAAATTCCTCCGAACATGCTATACCGATACTGTATCGAGCGCGATTAAAGCTCGAAAGCGTTCGAGATTTTTTCCTTAATTGCAAGTGGCAAATGTAAGTTTTCCGTTTGAATAGTTTCGACACGTTCGAGAGGAGAGGAAAAGACACGGAATCGAACGTAATCCGTTTCTCGAATGGAGTTGTACGAGCACTTGTCCTGCTTGAATCGTCGTGATCAGCATCGCGACTGGTTTTTACTTCGTCCTTTCCATTTCGTTCTCTGCGCGTTTACGTTCGCGTATCGCATGCCGGTTACTTCTATCCTCCTCGGTTCTCGTGCAAAAATCCTGGTACCGATGTCCCAAATAATTACTCAACGTATCTAATCCCTTTTAACGCGTTGATTGATATTACGCGCGAGTAGGCGCTTAAATTCTCGCGATCCGTATTATCTGGAATTGTCTGACAATTATGGTCGACGAGAATAATTCGCTCGAACGAAGATCGTTATTTTTTAAGTCGTAACGAGGAATTTTACAGGGACGAAATAGCACGATCGGGAATTTAGTTGGCAACCTAAATAGACGTTGAAGAGGCGAGCTCGAGACAGTCGGAAATGACCAGTCCACTCCGACGGTTTTTCGATACGACAATTGCCCAGTCTCCGGTGCGCGTATCGATTCTGGATCGATTCAAAAATGCAACGCGTGCTCGATTCAACTTTCTTTTTCCACCACGTTTTTCCCGCTTTCCCGTCGAACAAAGTAGATCGAGACTGGATCGAAAATCGGGCACAAGCTCGCTCGTAAAAGCACAGAAATAATATCGGTGCGCGCGCGTTGTCCGCGCGTTCGCGACGAGTTTATGCCTTCTGCTTTTCCGTATCCTTGTTTTTCCAGTCAGGATCCTACCCTCTGTTTATTCGAAAACGTATCAGAGGCACGGTGTGTTTTTTTGTTTTTTTCTCTTTTTTCTCTTTTTTCTCTTTTTTCTCTTTTTTCTCTTTTTTCTCTTTTTTCTCTTTTTTTCTCTTTTATGCCTTTTTCGTGCACCAACGAGACACTTGATATTGCTACTCCAATTCGTGTAAACATTTTGTTCTCTACCAGGAGAAATTGGCCGCGTACGCGTCATTGCGCGCTCTCGTAGAATATTTCGGCTTGAAATGCTGGAAAACGTACCGTATATTCGAAGGACTATCTCGGAGGGTTTACTTTCAAGACCGCGAACGAAAATGCGACGTTTAAAAGAAAAAAACAAAGCGATTTATCGATCTATTAAAAATCTAGAAAATTAACGGATGCTTCGTCGGATCGTTTCAATGATCCTTACGCGTCGCTGTAACTCTATCTTCTTTCGGTGGGATTCCACGAACATCCAGTGGAAGTCGAGGAACGTTGGCAGTAAAAGTTAATTGCATTTCCGTGACGCGCATGCTACGGAGATTCCTCTCGAGCGAAGACTAGTTACAAATATTCTCGAGTAAAAATTGCGAAGAAAAGGCACTGTTTCACGGTCGAAAGTATGCTAATGCTCGTAATAACAAACGAGTCTCGGGAAGGCGAGCATATTAAAAGAGCGAAAAAAAAGGAAACGAACAAGTTGGCGAACACCCTAACTATTTAATCTGATTCTAGTAATCGCCTTTATGTTCGCTACCGTTCGCACTCTCGATACGAAATAAGCAGACGGTCGAGATCTATTCGGGGGTTCCTGGCTGTGATCTCTCGTCATTGTATCGAATCGCGTCGAGAAACCGTTGCACGGAACAAGGCGTAGGGTTGTGCACGCGTATCCAGGGGAGGCCCACCCAAGTTTCACCCTCGGTAGTGCTATCGCCCCAGCCGGCTCCCGTCCATGTTATTTCTGCTCGCTCTCTCGCTCCTGTATTTATCTTGGCCGCGATAGGGAGACGAGAAGCGAGGATAAGAGACCTGGATGCACGCTATGACACATTCCCCAGACGCTGTACGAGCGCGCCATTGTGTATCGCGCGTCGAGTATGCACCGTTTGGGAGAAAGAGCGAGCTACTTGGACCACGTGCGCCCGCTCGAGTGGCTAGTTAGCGTTCGTTTGCGATGCAAACGATAACGAACGAGTTAAGCAACGTCAAAACAGTTTCGGTTAGACGGGTAAAGGTCGTCGCGTTTTTCGGAGAAGCGAATATTTCTGAGAGAACCCTCGAAAATCGTTAGGTGACTCGAACCGCTCGGTGACACACGGCGTATTTAACGATAACGAGGCCACGAAACGTAGCTGTTTACCGATCGAAACTTTAATCACGGAATGGATAGTACTTTGATTGTTAAACGGGTGGGAACACGTGGCGAGACATTACGGTCTCCATTGGTTTATTTATATCATGAGAACGAATCTCTATCAGTTCGCGTAGACATTTAACGAGAAACAACCCAATGGAGAAACGTGTTGATAAACACAGTGGTGGTTCCTAGGAATCTCGAAACCTGCCGCGATGATTAACCGCGATGAATACGGTCCTGACAGATTGTGACCGACCCGCTCGAGAAGTTTATTGCTACGAAAGAAGTACACGTGTCACGGTTTCGAGTCTGTTATTTTCAAGTGGACCAGCATCGTTTTACACCGTGTTCTCGTCGCGTCTGTGCCAGATGCGGCGAGGACGATTCTATCCGATACAAGTCTCTCTCAAAAAACAAGCATTTTTTTTTCTCCTTTTTTTTTTTCTTCTTTTCAGAAAAAGTGGTCAAAAAGTGGGCAAAAAGTAGAACGTTTATCTAATAACGTTGACGCGTGTTCTCTCTACGAGCACGAAAATTAATTGAAGAATTTCGAGGCCAATTAATTGGATGAAAAATCAGTCTCGACGTCCGATCGATCGATCACCGATAGAAATCGCTTATCTCGAAAAGGCTTTTATACGTATCCGAATGGAATATCTCTTTTAATTTTGACCGACCAGCTTCGGTAATTTGAATTTCATCTAATTTGAAATCGTGAGAACGATTAAGCGATACGTCGACGATCGATCGCCTGCGTTGATCAAGTTGACTGTTTGACAAACGATTCATCAACTTCGTCTCGATATCTTTCGACGATAGCCCAGTTTCGTTATTCGTATTTGGGTCCGTGTTATCAAATGTTCGTTGGCATAATTAGGTAGGAACCAGATAGACGACAGGAAGCTTTGGCACTAGAAGAAAACTCCTAGTTACTGCACACATACGCGTTGATAGATGCAAATTCTAGGCGATACGGGAGAAGCTGAGAAATAAAATTATCGAATAAGAAGGGCGGAAGTTGGTCTCGTTGTTCCAGGGAAGAGATCTCTCGCACGAAACGCGCGTCCAGGGTAGAGAAGTTGTTCGTGTACCTGTATGCTGACTCGTTGCCGTGGCATTCCTCGAGTCTGGTTCGCTCGGTAATTATGAGATATTAGCCGGTAATTTATAGCCGTCTCAGGGACCTTCTCGAAGGTAGAAGTTCTCTCTTGGTCGCGATCTTTTCTCTCTGCTTCTTCTTCTTCTTCTTCTTCTTCTTCTTCTTCTTATTCTCTGGTCGCGGAGCCTCTATCGAAGAATGGCGTTCACGGAGAATGCCGTTCCTTGCCTCGAATCGAGGTCCAGAAGGTCAGGCATGCATTCATTCTTGCGTTTTTTTTCCCCCTTTTTTCTTTGGTTTTTATAATTATTTTTTTAGTCCGTTCGTTCTGTGCTCGAGCTCGTTTGCTCGATGAACCTCCTACGACCGGAAGTAACGAAGGGATATCGTTCGATTAGCATTCTTTTGCGGATGATTATACGCGCGATGGGACGAGAAGGCTGAGGAGAGGTAAAGCGGTGATTAATGACGGGGATTGGGATACGTCTGCGGTGAATTTTCATTTCGTTGCTCGAAATAACTTCGTGAATCATCTATTCGAACGACTCTATCCGTTAGTAGGCTGTCGAAGTAACTTTTGGACGCTCCAGCATGGTATTTGTTTGACCGTTGAGTCATCGCTTTTTCAGCTGCATATGTTCGCGATGTCGTTTTCGTATTGTCTAGAAATTGAAAAGCTCTTCGGTCGATTCGACGTTATCGTGCTCCAACGATTCAATAAATTTTCCCCCGATAACATTATCGATACTCGCGATAGATCTAAACGAGAATGCATTCGCGCGAATACCAGACCACCGAGATACCTTAATGCGATTGCCATGTTCGTTTCATCGTTCGTTTAATTGTGCACTTTTACGTTTCTTTTCAGGTAAGTACCAGCTAAACCACGCTTAGAACATCCCGTAATCTTTTCGAGCGGTGAGTGCAACGTAAAAAGGAAAACAGAATTCGTGTATCCGTTGCCCTTCCGTGTTTGCCGATCGTGATAAGTTTACCACCTATGTCCTCCTATGTAGATAACAATAGTCGTGGGTTGCATCTACCGATAAGAGAATACAGAGCGCATTCGCGAACACGAAGTTCGCTTTTGCTGCGTGCTTTTCGTGAAAATGTTCAAAGTTTCGTTTCAGTAATTTGTAAGTTTTACCAAGCGACGCGTTTGCGATAAGCATCGAGATGATAAACCGCTGAAATATTTTGTTTCGTGGCATTGTTAAATATCGTTAAATTTGCCAGGAATTCGAATAAGCGAGAACCGACGTTCGAGTTGTGTTGGTCGTGACTTAATTCTATCAAACGATTATATGCAAAGTAACAATTATCCGATCCAATTACAAAACGTTCTTTATGCGAGTAGAAACACACTCGAGTAGAGTACATTTGTTGTTATCGGTGTCACGGGGAATCAGCGTCGCGAAGCGCGAAGATACGATTTAAATATTGTCGAGAGGTTCAATGGCTCGAACGAACAGCAGCTCTCGTTTTGTTTTCTCGATTTTCTGCCGTGTCTCGGCCAATAAATCTGATAAGGAGGCGTCGAACGATCGTGAGTAGTCACCGTGAAATGTTTGTCGAGAGTCGAAGCGAAGAGTTGTTTAAATTGTGAGCGCCGTTTGTTCGATAATGTTGTCGAGAGTGGACAGCGTTTATCTGTGAAAGAAAACGCGATTTCCTCAAATATGCTACGACTTATCTTTCAAATATTTTTACGCGTCGCGAAAAGTGTGTACCGCATTCCGAACTAGTATCGAACATTTGCCTAGTTTTTAAAAGATAACTACCACCCATATTAATCGGCAATTAATTAATCGGCAATTAATTAATCGGCAACATTCGATTTTTCTGTTACACGGTGTCGAATCTACACGATTACGTACAGTCGGCTTCGTTGATCGATACGTTTCGTTCGGCTATCCGTAGTATCCCTTTAATTTTACGTTGATCCGGACAGTACGAAACGCGTGAACTTTTTCATTGCCGTCGTTCGCGATATTTTCGCGCGTTGTCACGAATCGTCGAATGATTTTTCACGACGTACGAGTTCGTCGAACCGCGAGGGTGCAGATTGCGAATATCGCGTCAGAATTTTTGCCCCGATCACGCGGAATGTAATTATCGCGACAATGAATATCGTTTTGTACCGCTTGCGACAATCGACCGTGCGAATTTACGCAATACCCTCTTGCATGAACGTTCGATAAATATTTACGCTACGATCATTTAATTAATTAATTAATTAATTAATTATTTAATCAATCAATTAATTAATTGTTCGGTTCGTGCGAGAATTTCGTTTTTCGAAACATTTATAGAAATTTCGTCGAGGACCCTTTCGTTCGATGCTTGTTTTTCTTTTTTTTTTCTTTTTTTTTCTTTTTTTTTTTTTTGTCGATATTTTAACAGAAACGGTATTTGGAAAAGAACTTTTTTTTCTCGTGTCTCCAACACGTTTGCGAATACGTTGGAAAAACGGAAATCCAAACGTGTATATGTTGGACATTTTGTAGGATGAATCGTTTTTTCTCGTAATTATTTGCTCGATAATTCGCGAAATTGCTCTGTAGTTATCAAAGTCGGGGTCAGGAGCTTTTAATTACACCGTCGAGTTTATCAACGGAAAGAGAGACAAACAAGGAAGCAACAAACTTTTCGTCTCGACCTGACGATTACTGTCCCAACGAGTCTCCTCTTCCCTTTAGATTTCAACCCTTAAATTCATCGTAGCCTTTCACGATGTCCGGATTAACAAAGACACGGAACGCGAAGTTCAGTAATTAGAGAGAGTTCTCTTACCGGGAAATATGTGACGAACGTGTCTTATTTCGCGGGTACAAAGGTGTCGGCGTTAATCTATCGGTGCGTAGACCCGTGCACGAGCGACCTAATTAAAACGTGTCGAATTCCATGTGTAATTAAAGCTTAATCCGACACCGGCGAACGCAACACGCGAACCTACCACTGAAACATTAATGAAGGAGCTTTGCTTCGGCGAACGACGGTAATTAGCGAATTTAGTGGTTGAGAAAATGGAGAGAAGAGGCCGTCGATGTAATATCGTGTCAAGTATTGAAAACGGTTCTCCGCTGTTACCGATGATGCGTTGTAACGTTATCGCTTAATTGGAGGGCTTCTATGATAAATGTCGCGCTCTTCTCTTCTCTTCTTTCTTATCGATGACTGACTTCTCTGTACAGTTTTACCGCTTATCCACAATTCCCTGAGAAACTTTAGCTTTCTTTTTCTCGAGATTGGCAATATATTGGGTTGGCCGCACAAACTGTAGGGACCTAGCGCGCATCGATCCAACACCGAGCGTTCTTCAACGCGGCGATACGATAAGTCGAAAGAAATTGATACGTTTATTTTCAACGAATATCGTTCCATTTATTATCGGGCGGATGTTGCTTGTAGTAAACGTCTTCGACGGATTTTCAGTCGTTTATACGCGAGCAAGGGAACAATGGCCGACAGGAGGCCGAGTCTTATGTAAATCCAGCATCTTCCAACTTTTTCCTCTCGACGATTTTACCCAGCAATTTTCGGCCATTGTTCCGCCCGCGAGCTATCCTTTGCTCTTCTTCCGCCTCTCCTCCTCCTCCTCCTCCTCCTCCTCCTCCTCCTCCTCCTCCTCCTCCTCCTCTTTCTCTGCCCTTTATCCACAATTTTTTCCTCCTTTTCTTCGTCGCCTTTCACCTTCGTACCTTTTATCTTGTGCATCCTCGAACAACTCGCACGAGACGAAACAGTCTCGTCTTATTTATTTATTTATTTATTTGTACAACGAACGGTTCATCTTCCAGGGCCGTTTCCTTTTCCCATTTCTAATTTATACGCTCGTTTCCTGCATTTTCCGCTGCGGATTATACTTTTATTCGCGTTGCTGTTCCATTTTCTTCCGCGCCGTGCTTCCCTTTCTACGTTAACCTTGTTTAATCGAATGATTTATGAATCTCAGCACAGTCTCGAAACGTTTATCGAGGAATTTTCGTGCCCTTCGTTCAGAACGTTGGCAAATATCGTTCGTCGAGATGCCAAAGTAAAAATACGAAAAATTTTGTCGCATGATCGAGCAGACGCCGTACGGAAGCGCAGAAAATAGAGCGTGGCGTGTCTGCCGAATAACGGAAGTGGCGGTTCGTTGTTTTTCACGGGGCGGCAGCCGGTTTTGTCGGTCTGAAATAACAATGAAACTAATGAATGGACTTCCTCCACCGACACCGCAATTAATGTAACTCGGCCGTTCTGAATAGCCATTTAAATTGATCAGCCCGGAGGTAGGCGCCGCGCCGGTGAAATTCATTTCGTTTTGTACTTGGAGCAGAAAGAAATCGGGTCTGTTCGTTTTTTCTTTCCACCCCGATAAGGCCAATAAACGTTGCCTCTTGATCAATCGGTACAAACGATTCATTATTTTACGAGTCTTTGGTTGATCCTTCGTACGACGTGCCACCGAGATAAACTTCGTTTTAAACTCGATCCGAGAAGAGCGTACGAAGAACTTAGGAACGAAGTGTAATCGAGCGATGTTCTCTATTTTTCACTGCAGCTGATTTTTAAGCAGAATTCTCGCTGATTAACGCGGAAAAGCTAATTCGTCGGCTCGACCGACGCGGAGGTACGAATTAATCTCGGTTCGCGTTCAAAACGAGCCGTCGTTTAATGCGTCAGATTAAAATTCTTCTTGCCAATGGTCACAATGAGTCTGTCTGAGGAGGGCGAAGGATTTTCTCTCGTTAACGAGTCGTCTGATACTTTTATTACGATTAGACTGCATTCGCGCGATGCTGGCCCATGCTTTTCAGCGTTTTCTCTTTCCTCTTTAACTCGGCTTTCTTCTTCGTGGCTCTCGTCGATTTTCATTGAAGCTCGGCTGCATCGCGCAACGACGAGATACCGCTTTGTTTAAGCTTGCCGGGGATACTCTTCGTCTTTATATTATTTCTACGGTGTCTGTGTCGTGTCCGTGTTCGTCGCGTATCTTTAAACAAGACTATCGAGTCAGTCGGCGCTACGAGTTTCGCGATCTAGTTTACAGAAATTTTCGGACATACGATCTTTTCACGGTCGCTCTTATTTCGCTCGTATTTCGCTCGTATTTCGCTCGTATTTCGAACGGCGGAACGCGATTTTCCGATCGATCGAGACACCTGTCGACGGTCGCGCGCGAAATGAAAAAGAAAAGAAAAGAAAAGAAAAAAGTTGACGCGTCGCGGCGCAGGCGAAACTCGGAAAATCCGGCCGTCTGATTCGATTCGGAATTTCTTCCGGCTGTTGCACACGACGGGCGCATTTTCACCGGGCCGTCGGTCTCGTTCGTTTATCGCTCGAATTGTTCTCAATTAGTCTACGCGCATCCGTGCTCGCGGTACGCGCGCGTACACGCGCGTACACGCGCGAATTGCCGCGGCTCTAGTCGATACGATAGTTCAAGACGACTCCGAAGGGTATAGTCGAACGCGTTCGAAATTCTATGAAATATTATCTTATTTCGATTGTTCACGTTGCGCCGTGAAATAATTATTTTCAGATCGAAACGATAGACTAGAGGCTTCGTTAAAGAGACGTAACGAAAATTCGTAGAAAGTTAGGAGTTTCGTTTGACGCGGGAACTCTATTGTATATTACCCCGTAGTTAGGAGGAAAGTTTACGTATCAGCGCGTAAATTGTGACGCGAAGAGGGCACGTTTAAAGGGCCCAACAGTTTACTCGGTGGCGTTGTTAAACGGGTCAGACTTTACGTTCAGCCTACTCCTGTACGGCGACGTTCCAAAGAGAAACCTCGAAAGATATTACGGCGGTTCCACGTAATTAAAGTTTCCACCGGCGACCACTCGCGGTGGCTTTAAAGTCGAGCCACACTCTGGTCCGGGCATAAATTTTACCCCACCTCAAATATTTGAACGTCGCCACGAAGCCTGTTGTTAACCTCCTCTCTTTGTCCCTTCAACCCGATTCTCCTCGTACGTTGCATCGACCCTAAACGGCGTATTCGACGCAAAGTGCAACGAACAAACGTTCGCGAATTACCCGTCCGTCTTGCTTTTCCGCCGACATTCCGCCGACATTCCGCCGTAAGCGGCTAATAAAAGACTTATCAAACGACGAAGCTTTCTCTCGCGATAGCGGAACTGGGACGGTGTAATTTGGACGAGAGGAGAGTCTACAACGTGTCCCACGGGAGGCAAACATAGTTAACTCGAAGAACCAGGTGAAACGTGTTACCGAACCGTGCGTAGCGTGTAGTTGCAACATGTTTCGACGTAGCTATCGGTTATTATCGTACCGTAACGATACATTAAATTCCGTAGTTTCCGTATCAGTTATTGGGAATTTTGCCGATTGCGTATTGGGGTACGCGCCACGGTGTTTCAGAGTTGTTCACCAAGAGTTTCGGCTGTTTCTATTTGTATCCTGATTAGTATCGTTATGGCAGCGAGAAGTTTGTATTTAGAGAATACGATATTTCGAAGTTTCGGCAACGCGGAGTGGAATCTCCGAACGAACGAGCAATAAGACTTGTATCGATAAACGAACGTTCTCCGTTAACAGCGGAACCTAAATGAAAGGGCGCACGATTAAAACGTAAGCGAATTCGACGGCTTCCTCTCGTTGATTCGAAGTCGTTCGGACGAGCACGAGTCGTTTCATACGTTTCCATACGCCCTTATACGCGTACGAGCATCGCCATCGAACGAAACGTGCAGTTAAATGTGGGAGCGCCTTAGGTCAGACATAATAGTGTGTTGGGCTGCAGGTTAAACTGGCCGTGGCCCAGCAGGCAGGTTGAAACCGACCGTGGAATGTCGTTGGAGCGACAAAGAGGAAACGGCAAGAAGGAATCCGGTCCTCTTCGTCTTTCTATCTTTCCTTCCTTCTTCCTTTTTCACCCTTCTTCTTCTTCTTCTTCTTCTTCTTCTTCTTCTTCTTCTTCTTCTTCTTCTTCTTCTTTCGCTCCCCGTGCATCCGCCTTCTTTTCCATTTCGCTGAAACGGACCAGCTTCCCTTTGGTCTTTCGTTTCAACGACTATCTTGTCCTCTCTTGCCTGCCCGCGGATACGTTTTCGCGCCGCGATAATAGTCGCGACAAAAATCGCACGTTATCATTTTTTTCAAATTTTAACTTTTTAATATCGTATCCAGGTTCGTCCGAGTAAGTAAAGTTTCTTCCCGAGCGTGTTCCTCGTTCGCATCGGAACGCTGATTAATGAAAAAGGGAAGTCGGATAGAGCTACCCTCCACACGGTCCTACCGTTCGAATCTGTGTCGTGTTTTCCATTACTCTGCTCGTTTTTTCATTTCTCTCGATGTTCCGGCTCTCGAAGTCGCGCGTTTTCCACGATCGATCCTCCCGATAGCGGGACATTAATGATTCATTATCTTCCTCGTGGCTCGTTTCGTCTACGTTCGGTTTGCTCGACGAGCCGATCGTCGCTTAATGCGAGTTTCTTCGCTTCCTTTTTTCGTTTGACGGATCGATGCGTTTTATTATCACGAAAGAGTGCAGTTTTTTGCCTCTTAAGCAAAGAGCAGGTGTAAAACCTCGACTGAAATGGTACGAGTCGCGCTTTTGTAACAGTTTCATTTATTTGTATCGATTATATCGTGAAAATGGATGGTCTCTTAACGCGTCAAATACCGTCGTGAAAACGGACGAATACGCGATATGACACGTTACAATTTTTCGATCGAAACTTCTTCCCGTGATACCTCGTGATACCTCGTGATACCTCGTGTAATCTCGTGAAATCTCGTGAAATGATTAGCGAAGAATTTACTTGGCAAACCGATTGTACCGTTGGTAACGAAGGAAAAATTTGACGAGACGTTTATGCGCTATAAACGTGTACGTTCACAGCACAGAGAAAGGGTTAATTAACGGGAAGGTTGGTATGCGCGAACGTTGGCGCGATTCAACGTGACCGTGGCTCGATCTGCCAATCGATCGTCAGATTGATCGATGATGGCGATCAGAAACACAGGCCTTTCTGCTCGATTATGCGTGAACGATACGCGGCAGATATTGCCGGATCGTCGTCTGATAAATCTTGTTCGATTGCCGGCCAAGTATCCGCGTACGCGATTTATAGGCGGCTTTTAAAGTTCTCGTCGTCCCCCTATACCCGATGCGACGTGTTACTTCTTTGTCTGAGATTTCATTTGAAATTCAATGAGATACTCATCGCGACGTCGCTGTTGCGGGATTTACGGCGTGCTTCGGCCCGTTTATCCAACCGGTAAAAATTCGACGGTCGTGAGCTCGTTAAACGATAGATATTTCTCGATCGAGACTAATTAAATTAACTCGTCTATTTCCCTTTCGTACCTTATAAAAGCTCTCAAACATAATTCTCGAGATAACTTGTTTCTTCCTCCGTAACTAGTCTATGTATATCTTTTGCGATATCGTTTTCGATGCGGCATGCCTGTTTCGAATGTTCGCTCGAAACGAAACAAAGTTAACAGAGACGAGGGTGTCTAAACGCGCCCTAGACACGGTTGCAATTTCACGCGGAACGCGCACGAATCTACCGAATAACGTTTCGCGAGAACATTTCGAAGAGGTTGCGACTCGCACAGATAATCCGTTCAACGTGTACACTGTACACGAGTATACGTTACGCGTCATAGTTTCAGAGATGTAACTGGTGCAGAAACGTGCAACTGCAACTGCAGCGACAGCGTAATTGAACGGGGCACTCGCGAGAGTCAACGCGATTCCAGTCTATTAATTCAACGGCTTGTTAGCGTACTTTAGTACTTTGTACTCGAGTGCGTCTACCATCGGCTGAGATACTCATCGATTTTCCAGTTTGTCGGCCATCGCTATCTTTCCAACCTCGAGACGAGACTCGATCTCTCTCTCTCTCTCTCTTTCTCGTTACTTTCGTCGTACACGGGATGTCTTTTAAAACCGAAGTCTCTTTATTCAGGGTAATTAGACAACTTGCTTGTCCTCGAAAGGATGTTTATCCTTTTACTCTTTATCTAACAATTCTTATTTTTCCGTTATTCCCTGTAAAGACACGTTTACAGAGACGATAGTCTGATTTAATGTTCACGACGCACCGGATGCGTTGTTGGTCTGGATCATGCTAGGAACGAATATCTCGATCGTTTCGATCGTTTCGATCGTTGTTTGCTCGTTCATCGGTCCGAAGGATCGAAAAGCGCGAAATCGAATTCCTTGGGGCGTTCGAGAGTTCACGAGATCTCGGCCCCGAAACGTCCGGTTGAATTAATGCGTAACTTCGAGGGAGGAAAAAAGGATGATCGAGGCGCATGCAAGGCAGTGGCTAAAAGAGAAAAAGAAAGGAAAAGGGGGTGGTTGGCTGTCGACTCTCTGGAACGAAAGTAAAAGAGCGGACAGGGGGCCGTGTACCGGACCCCGGGGAACGTAGGTGTGTTAAATGAAAGAGACGGAGGAAGAGGAGCGTTTCAAGGCATGGGAGAGGAATGTGGTCAACGCATAAACTATACCACCGTGCATTCCTTCGGCCAAGGGTGTCTATAGCTCGCGAAACGTATAATATATACGCGCACACGCGTACACGTGGCCACCTGACCCGAGAACGTATCCTTGCAAACGAAGAGAATCCTCTTCTTTGGCCTACTGCTACTACTACATATTATATGTCTGTTCGATGCGATATTCTTTCGAGCTTCGAGCAAATTGCTCTCTTCGAGCGTTCCTTGTCAATCCATTTGTCGAAAGTCAACGGGTACTTGTCGCGTAAAATGCTGTCGATTAAAGTCAGTTGATCCGATCGTTCAGGAGAATTAGAGGTAAACGAAATTAGAAAATTGCCGAGATGCGAGATTTCGGTTCTACAAAGTTATTTACGAATCTCGGAACATAAGTTCAGAGTCGGGATACGCACGTACCTTCGTCCACGTGTTATTTCGTTAACGCGAGAAATCAATTAGTCTCGCTAAACTCTCGCCACGAGAAAAATCATCCTTTATGGCGTCTCGCGTGGATCGAGTATTTATGATGCGGTGGATATATCTTCTCGTATATCGACGATCACCTACGCCGACGATTCTGATCGTCCATAACGCGCTTCGTAAATTTATCGAACGCGCGATTTATGACACGAAACGTTTCAGGCGCCTGTATCGTGAAATTACGAACAATAATCGATGCTTTCAACGTTTAGCCAAAACTATCGCACTCGATCAGAAAAACTAGTTTAAAATTGAAAAAGTTGTTTAATTAATTAACTTGTACGTATACTGGCGATTATCGGTCTAGCATAGAGGATACACCTACGCGATATTTATTCGGATTTAACCGGGCAGATTTTCAGAGGGGAGAGAGCAAAGGAAACCTTTATAATTCCCAGTGATGAAATTGAAGAAAAAGAAAAAGAAAAAGAAAAAGAAAAAGAAAAAGAAAAAAACAAAACATGGCGAAACTCGTTACGTCTTATCCGAACTCGATTCTGCATCCGTGACGAACCTTTCGATCGTCGGCGTATTAATAGCAGCCTTTCTTGTTTATTTTTTAAAATCGTGTTCGCGTTTCGCAACGGCGAGTTCCTTTTTGGAGCCGGCCGTAGCTCGCGGGTCGCGCGGTGTTCGATTAATCGACGCGTTCTTCATTCATCATCGAAGCAATTAACGTCAATGTCGTGGCTCGAGCGGGATCTTTGTGCGTCCTGCTCTCGAATCCGTTTACACGAGACGCGTTTTGGCAAGCAGCCACGCCGCACGGCCACGCCGCACGGCCACGCCGCACGGCCACGCCGCACGGCCTCGCACCATGGTGCATCGAGAAGAACGAGTCGATAATGAATTCGAGATGAGACACCGGGTAATTGAATACGGAATGTCGATGAAACACGATTTATGTCGTGGCGGAGATCGATGGCCGCGTTGAATTACCCGGCAATTTTCTCGTGCGTTAACGCTTCTCTTTCTCTTCCGTTGTTTCTTCTTTTTTTCTTCTTTCTTTTCCTTCTTTTGCTTTTTCAATCATTTACCGGCACGGTGATTCGCTAAGCGATTCAGCGTTCTCGTACGACGAACGTTAACGATTGCGAATGTAAATGCTTTAACCTCTCTTTTCGTTCCTGACAGCCAAATAATGACATACCGTATTTGCGGTAATTTTACAGGACTATCGTTGCCAATGTAATATTTCCGATCACGACTTGGCTCGAAAATTGCTCGTATGAAAACCGGTCGATAATCGTGATCGCCTAAGAAGAACAGCAAAGATCGCGTTGGATAATTTCCATGAATAATTGTTATCCGGCTGATAATGTTCGTGGTACGGTATTCGTTTGAAAGTTGGTCGATCGTAGAGACGCTCGCAATAAAGGTCGTATTGTCGGGGCATTGACAGAAGAATCAGCAGAGCGCGTCTGTAAACTTTGAGGATGGCTCTCGTTTCTTTGCCAGCGACCCGTCATTTGCGATTCGACGATCCCGTGGTACTTGAATTCCCGACGATTAACGACGAATTCGACGTCGACTCGAGTCGACGACGACGACCCGTGCGCAGATAAAAAAGAGAAAAAACGGGAAAGAAAGGAAAGAAGAAAAGGAAAAAGAAAGGATGCAACCGTCGCCGCGGCGGTAGACAAAACATTTGCCGGTATCAAAAGGAAGCGAGGATTTCGAGGTTCGCTCCTCCTCTCCTTATTTTTCCACCGGTTTTTCTTTTTATATTTGCTTACTTTCTCACGTAGACTGGTTCTCTCGTTATCCTCTCCCATTATATTCCCTTCCCGTCTACTTTCGCTCGACTTTCCTCTCTGTCTGCCAGTATCAGACACTCGTCTGCGCTTTAATTACTCCTCGAACCTCTTTTCTCCTGCGTTTCTCGAGATTAACGACGATCTCCTCGATTGCGAGCCATGAAAAGAGTCGAGGAACTCGCAGAGAGCCGCTTTCGGTCGCGTCGCGCGTCTCCCTTTTTCGATCGAGCCACCGACGCGAGGGGAGCAACAAAAATTGCTAAAGTTTCAATAACGTTAAAATCGTTCGGAAAATGTCCTCGCCAAGCCACTCGAGCACGATGCCAGAAGAAAATAAGGGAGGGAAGGAACACTCGCGGCGGTTCATTACCGGGCCCAAACTACGCGCCTCCAAGGACCGAAACTTCCGGTTACGTTCGACGATTATCACCGGACGATCCTTCTGGGACATTGAAATTTCACCGCTTTTGCAATTCCTGGAGTTACCGCCGTCGCAATTCTCTAGGACATTCGAGTTTCGTCGTTCTCGAAATTTGCCAAGTTACCGTCGCGATTCTGACGCGTTCGAACGCAAGCGCGACTAACATTTACGGAACTCTCGAACACGAAAGTCGACGTTACGACGTAATCGCGACGACTTCCCAAATGCGATATTTCGCCGTTGCGAAATTTACGCGAACGATGGAACGAAAAATGTTAAGTAAACGACAGATATTCCGAAGGAATTTAGTCGAAACGACTGTAGGACGACGATGGATCGAACGATTCGAAGCGATATTTCTCGAGATTATTCTGATTCGAGTATTTCACGGTTGTGCGAGCACGTTCGAAGGAACGTTAATAGCTGGAGTTGAAATAATACTTGGTTGGTTCTTGTGGCTTTAACGCGAACGAGAGGGGAAAAATAAAACCTTGGGTACTCGAACTGGTTGTATGTTTTACGTGTTAAGGTTGCACACCGGTTGTACGTTCTAGTACGATATATTATCAAGTTATTAACGAGTACGGTGTAACGCGTTCTCGTGGCCGCGAACCTGTTTCTCATAAATGAGCATAGTCTCGGCATCAGGCTGGTGTGTACACAAGGAATTATCAGGCACGCGGAGGGAATAGTTAATTTTTCAGTGGAAGAGTTAGCGCGCATCCGGTAAATCGTTTCACGAACACCCACGTGGCAGGAAAGTTGAAACTATTTCCAGCTTCGTGCCACTTCAAATTGAACGTCTCAATCTGTGACGTTAGCCCGAACGGTTGTTACGAATACACCATATTTCTTGCCTAACCGTTGCCGATCGAGTTTAGTTCGGAGCCTTCGCTCCTTTGGTTCTTACCGACCGAACGACTTTGGCCATTGCCAACTACTACTCTTCGTTCCGTATCCTCTCTTTGTTTGTCGCTCGTCGTTTCGCTCGTTGACACGTGTTCGCTCAGATGGTTGTGAACCGCAGCACGTGTCTTCCGATCGTCGCGTCGTCGTAAAGTCTCTGGGCCGCAATTGCCCATCGTGAACATGATGTCCTGACGATTTGACCCGTTAAATTCATACGTGTTCCTTTTTGCGATCGTTTTTCGTTCGCGTCAAACTTTCAGCGGCAATCGTTCACCGCTTCTGTTCGTCGAATGTCCGAATCGAAAAGTACGCTTTATTTTTCTTACGTCAAAATCGTTATCGTGTTCGACTCGAGAAAAATGTAAGAAACGGGGCGAGTAAATCTTTGGATACGACGTTCACTTTCCGTGAAAGCGATTTGTTGTTTCAGGGTGTATCAAAGCCTGTTTTACGATGGTCGTTAACGGAGAAAATTGTGTTGGCGGTGACGGTAGAACACCGTGCTCGCACTATTTTCATCGCGTCGCTTCGTTCTTTCTCGAGAAGAGAATGCACGAAAAAGAAGATTGAAATAGGAAATTCCAGAAACCGTGGTCGTCGAAAAAATGCATTGGATCGGTGTCCCGATAATAGCGGGGGAGTCGTCGCGGTCTCGATGCAAGGATTATCGATTCGGTCGGAATTGCGATTAGTCAGGATGGAATGTCCCGATTGTTGTTAATTAGTGCAGGCGCGTATCGGTGCGCGGTTAACGGATTACACGCGTAGGCATATCACGGATTCGCGTACCAGCTTCATAACTGGCTAACGAGTCTCGTGCTTTCTCGAAGCGATTAATTTGCTATAAAAGCCCGGGTCCACTGTCGAACGCGTTCCATTTCTGCGGATCAGCGAGCGTATTATCGGTCGTCGAAAACACGGTGCGTACATGCTCACGGAAATACGAATCGATACCGTTTGAAGTGGATGAAAGCCAGTCGAAACCCTCCCGTTCCATCGCTACGTTTCGGTGTACATTTCGAATCGATCGCCTGTCCGGTCTTCGTACTATCGATTATTGATTAGCCTCGTTTACCGAACCGACATCTCCAAGATTACCATTTAGGTTGCATTTAGATTTCGAAGCGCATCCGAGCTTTAATTTATCCGGACGATCCGCGAAAATTGTTTGTTTAATATAAAAAAAAAAAAAAAAAAAAAAAAAAAAACGCGAACGGTTTCCGTGAAACAACCTCTCATCTCCCATTCATCGTTATCATCCACCTCGGTAATTATTCTTCGCGCAGGCTGCGCGAGTGTCAAGAATGCTCGTAAAAGTCTCCCATTGATAAATCAGCTTCCGTCAACCCTGGCCCCTCCTCTGTCTTTCTCGCTGGCGTAAATCTCGACGAGTATTTATATCGAGCAGGAGGAGGTTAGTGCACGCGCGTCTCGCCCTCGCTCGCTTATTTCTTCGTTCAGCCGGCGAATTTCGCCGATAACAACGGGAGCGAGGGATCCAGAAAGTCCTGTTCGATTCCCTTTGTTTTGGCTGAACGCCAGCAGACCGTGATCCCTTTTGCTCCCTACGGCTACCGCGGTTTATCCGTAAACGCGCGTTCGTCGGCGTTCGATCGCTCGGTTGCAAGTTGCAATGTCCTCGAGCGCAGGAGAATAAACTAGCTGACTCGATTCGTTAGACGAGATCGCGTTCAGGCGTTAACCGTTGCTGCTTCGTCGCTTTCTCGTGCGATCGTACTTCTTCCACGTTCGCGATCGTTTGTCCTTCTGTTGATTCACACGAGGCTGACCTCGAGACGTGTAAAAAAAACTATCGTTTTACTCGTAAAAAGGTGATACGCGTTAATTTCGTCGATCGGCAAAATCCTACGAATGGTTTTCTACGTCTCCTCCGTTAGCAGATAGCGGAGAACAGCAAATAAGCTGTCGGGATTAGTTTCGATATCGCTCGTAAGCTCTCTTATCCAAAGTAATTGGTTCCTGAAAGCGATTTCCGTGATCGATCCGACGAACGATCGCCCCTTAAAATCTCTCAATCTCGTCAGAAGCGTTTTTTCCTTTTATTGGTTGTATTATTCCCCGAGGAAGCATAGGATGCAACATTAACAGGATTAACGAGATTCGCGACGATAGAGAAGGTCATGGGAGAAAGGAAGCAGAGAAGAGGGCACGGAAAGCAAAAGCTTGTTAAACGTAAAGGCGGCGTGAAAGTGATACGAATGGCAGGTTTTTTTTTTCTCCGCTCGATGAGAATTAATGGTTCGAACGTTAGGGCTACCGCGAAAATTGCCAGCGTTCTCGCTGGAAATCGTCCGAACGCGAAATCGTTCGACTTTCACCGCGAATTAGACATCCGTTTTGTTCGCGTGCGCGAAGCTTTAACGAAGCGTCGAGTCGAATTATTCGGATGTGCGCGAGCAAGGGAATTGGAGTGGCTGCACTCGAAACGGTGCAGGGATCGGGTTCCTTTGTGGCGCGAAATCGTTCGTAGAAACGAGACTTATCGATCGTGAATTGCAACGCTTTCTGGGCTGTGGACGTTGCGCGGCTGAACGGCAATACGAGAAGCACCGATAACGGGCTTGATAGCGTTATTGAAAGCTCGCGTAGACTCTTTTGCTCGTAATCGAAACGGTTATAGGTGGCAGGTATCGATAAGAATTATTCATCGATTAATCGGAATCGAAGGCAATCGAGCTCTCGACGACGAACAGAAGTTTCTGTCGTCGTAATGTTTGCTCGTTCGAGCGAAAGCGCGATTATCGTTAATAATTGACGCACGCGCGCATGGTTGCCGATGTCGCGAAAAGATCGCTGGCCAAGACGCTTGGACTTGTTTATTGTTTGGTCGTGAGTGAGGTTGGTCATGAGGTTGGTCGACGAGCAACGCGAAGCAGATAAAAGATAAAAGAAGGCGGCTAGGTCCGAGAGGCACGGCGCGCGTTCCTTTCTCAGGGATCCCGTCACGTTAGCTCCGCGGATACGGTTTAAAAACGGGATCGGCCAAGCTCCGCAACACGTTTGTCCGTTTCGCGGGAAATTGTATCCTGCGGGCTGATTCTTATCCACGGAGGACCTTATTAAGGAATCAGCCGATGAATATTAACCTGGTCGAGGAACGTGTTCGAGACTGGACAACGCGCACCGACTTCCGGAACGTTCAACTCGAGGAGAGAGAGAGATACCGTTTGAAATTTCGCGTTGCATCGATCTATTTAGGTGGACATTTTTTCTTCTCTTCTATACGACGCAGCGAGCACTTGGAAACACTCCGGGAGGAGTGGCTGTTCGAAATTGCTTGGTTTGCCGAAGAAAAGCGAGCGAGTAACGGCGAGGTTCGCGCGAAACGTCAAGCAACGTTCGCAAAAACGCAGACTACCGGAGTTAGGAGATTCTTATCGAGGGGCGGTCCTTTTTTTGTCGGCTACCAAGCTGGGCAAATATCACGCCCGGCGTCGCTGCTTCACCATGCTCTTTTTCGCTATGCAGTTTACGCGAACGAACGCTCCGTCGCGTCGCGTCGCGTCGCGACGCGTCGTAAGAAACGAGCGACGCTATACGAAGTTCATTCTCGAAGATTAGGATCACGAAAGAAAACGAATAATTATCTTTTCCTTTTCGGAAAGGCGTGCAATCGTACGGACCAGGAGAAGCGTTCGTTGGAAACGCAACGAGTCTCGCGTAATCGACGCGCGTTTCCAACGGACCTGCGGCCGGAAAGTTTAATCGTACGAAGCTGAAGCGTTTCGACGTTGTTCCGGAAGCGAAAACAGGAAACGATCTCCGAGCCAGAGAAAACGACAGGACTGTGGCGGCGACGGTCTGTGTGTTAGTTTGGCGAATAGAAGCAAACCGCGAACCACGAGCCGATAAACTCCGACGTCTGGACGAGTCCTGTTTATTTATGTAACAATGTCGGTGTGACTGGCGCGAGAACCATCCCCTTATCTGGCTAACTTTTCGCCGACGGAGCAACGAGTTCTCATCCTCGTCTTTTGTAGCGGAAAGTTTACTCGGCGCGCACCGGCTCCGTCAAGAAGAATCCCGACAATGAAAATACATTAGTAGCTAGACTGGTTGCAACGTCTGGCACAATGGGACGACGTTTCTGCTCGACGACGCGTGCACGATTTTCCAGTTACTTCGACTATTGCGTAGACGCGTATGCTACTTGCTATCGACTGAACTTTTTTCAACTCGAGACCGATATTACGCCTACACCTGCGTCGATGCGAGAACGAGGCTTCGGGATATTTTCTGAACTCGTTGGTATTCGGCGGTCGCGTGGACGGATGATTTCGCGTCGATAGAAGACTCGACGAAGATCGAATCGAAACGCGAATGCACCTCTTATATGTATGCATGTATAGATATTTCTTGGAGTCCTCGACGCCGCAGCTGTCGTCTTTAGGGATCGATTTTCGTGGATAGAGATCTTGACGCGAATTCGACGAAAAGGAAAAGGAAGCTTTGAAATATTCTTACGAATCACCTTTCATCGACACAAGTTTCGTTGCACCGAAAAAGCTTCTCCGAACTCTGTAAATATCTTACAGTCTACGTTCGTCTCGATGCAGCCTAAATCGAAACGAAAACGGAGCTCAAGGTATTTTCCTTCCAGCGATAGAGGTCTCGACGCGAGCCGAATCCAAATGACGACAAAACTTGAACACGTTCATTTCTCGAATTGTCGATATTTTCCAGCTACCGGTTAGCTAAGTGGAAACGAAAGAGAGACGTCCGATATGTTTTCTCGAACTTATTGGCCGATATTTCGTGGAATTCGCCGAGCGTTTAGCTCGGCTGTTGGTCTCTAGAATGCTGATTGTACTCTGTATACGTCGCAAAGCGGAGAGGTTAAACGCTACTGCGTTGACCCGTCTTGTAATCCAATTGCTTCGGCGGAACCTCGTTGAACCATGGAAATGGGATTAGACGAATGCCGCGAAATGGAGCAGTCGCGCACGATATTTTCCTCGCGGAGCATGCAATTTGTAAAACTAACAAATTTCTTTCTACGAGATTCATTCCGCGAAGTTTGAAAGCATTGCATGTAAATATCATGGTGATCGGCTATTTTGGCGAGAAGTAGCCGTAAGATTACGGTCATTACGTGTTGCAACGTTGGCCAAAAATGAGAGTTTCGTTCGATGAAAAGGGCAAAAAGAAAGATTCCTTTTAAGAGGATCCGATCGTGCATCGATCGAAGATCAGGTTTCGATTCAGCCGCGAAACGATCTTAGAACACGCGAGCCTTTCGTGGCGCTTGAGAAATCTTCATCGAGCCCGTGAATCTGTTTACGGTCGCGTGACACCGTTTTGTTCTTCGGTTCTCGATGTAGCTAATTTTCTTGCGTTGAAAATTCCACGATTCTCGATATCGTTTGAAAAGACAATCACAGAGTCTAGACAGAAACGAACGAAAACGATTGTACGCGTTTCTCTGACCATGTCGCGAATGGTCTTTGCAGCGCTCCGCTCGATCGAACGTGGAAAAAATACGTGAAACGGGGTTGAATAGGCGTGTAAAAGTAAAAAACCGTTTTGAACGAATAACTATCGACGCGGCGCGTTCGTATGGAATTCGTTGCTTATTTCGAGGACTTCCGTTTCATTCAAACGATCACGATCATACAATACGTCTTCGTTTTAATTTTCGTTCCGCGTCCAGCCTTTATGGCCGCGGGTTAATTGAATCGTTGGAACATTCGCCCGTGTCCTTCGCTCGCAGAAATTATGCTTAAATCGTCGATGGCGCGAAAGCGTTTGGCACGGAACGGCAAAAGCGTTTAGCGACCAATTGATCGCTGGAAGCTATGTAAATAATCGACTATCGTTAGAATCGCGTCGAAGGTTCGGAGTAACAAATTTTTAATGCCATTGATAATTCACGTTTTAATGTCTACCGTGCCCATTAATTATTCGTATACCTTTCACGATTAAAGTTGCAACGTTAGTTCGAAAGTATCGCGTCACGCGGTACGTTAAATTTCGAATAGAAAAATGCACGCGATATCGGCGTTTAAATCGCGAGACAAAAGGTTAATCGTTTACCTTTGCATTGCAAAGACAAGCGGCGTATCTTACTCGGTTCGTTTGTTCGTAAAAAGAAAAGTAAACGGGACGGTTGGTTGAGATGCGTGGTAACTGATTATAAAAGCAGCCGAAAGGAATGAACAGCGCGAATAATCGCAGGAACAGATTGTTCGTGGCGAGTAATAGCGAATCGTGGGGCGTTAAATCGCTTACTTATTCATACAGCAATGTTTCGCGCGCGGTTGAACGCGGATTACAGTACTTGAAACGAGCGATCACGAGCTAGGAAATACGAGGAACTGATCCCGATCACTGACATACGAATCCGACACCTTTCCACTTGGTTTCCTACTTTCTGCTCGGTGGAACGGCGATAGACCCATTCCGATCGATCAGTCTCCATCTAAATTGAGTTTCTGTTTCATAATCGAATCCATGGTTTAATCGCGGTCCGACGAGGCAAACGTAATTTCCTGCGTAAAGGGGTCGGTTTAGAAGTTTCACACGATACGGACAGATACTGGCTATAATTTCGAACGGTTCGAGCTGGAATTTTTGGAATCTCGCTACTTAGAATTACAACTTTCGGTATGTTCGTTTACTACCTTCATCTTTCGAATTCCTATACGTCGAAAACATTCAAATTCACTCGCTACCCTAATGAAAACTTTTCGCGTGCAATGTAGCTTCGGCCGTTTTTCACGAAAAAAGGGGAACACCGTTCCACTTTCATCCCCGAAGCTGGCTATTGTTTCCGAAGTTGAGTCATGGATGATGATCGAGCATCGCGTTGAAAGAGGCTCGTCCGAGCAGCAAGATTTTCTACGTAAACGGACTAATTGACCCAGACCAGGTCGAGAAGAATGGATGCGTGCATCGCGGATGCGCGTCTATCAAAGTCTCGATCTCGAGATCGAAGACGTACCTGTACAGTTTCTCCGAGTACCGACAATTAGAGTTTTCTCATTTTTCGATCATTTCTTTTTTCTTGATCATTTCTCTGGGAAACGTAATAGTTTCTTGGTACGTGCGCGGTACACGCGTAGGTAAAGAAGAATCGTCTAATTTACGTGTAGAAGATTTTAGAAGGTGGAACGGTTCCTCGATGTCGCTGTTAATATAACTCGTCGACATTTGCTCGTACGCCATTTAATTTGAACCCTTTACACTTTGCGACATAAAAAGATACGATCCGTTATACATAGTTTGAACGGTGGTAGCTTATTCAACCATGGGACCTAACCGAAACAGTTAACGAGCCATAAAAAGAAAAAAACGAAAGAGAGTCCACGAACCCATCACGGGCATCAAAACCTTTCTACGTGCGATTTAATATTTATAAAATCCCTGAAGCGTGGCTTGCACACTTGACCCAGAAAACCCGACGGATAGATAAAATCACCAGGGCCAAGAAGTTAGCCAGTGGCTCGAGTGAAAAGGATAAAAATACTTAAAGAACAGCGAGAAAGACAGAGAGGGAGAGGAAAAGGGCAAGAAGAAAAGAAAAGGTAAAAAGGAAATGCTGAAAGGAGGAGACGAAAAGGGCTCCGCGGTTGAATCGACCGACACTCGTCGAGCTCGCCAACCACTTGGCGCAACCCCTTGACCTTATGTACCTTTCCTTCCCTTTACACCACTTTTCAGCTTTCGACCATCTGTACCTGTCGTGCTAAAAACCTGCTAGAATCGGTCGAAAGGGAAACCGGAGTGGAAATTTCGTGCACGCGCGAAACCTTTTCTCGTTTACTTTCTCTCCACCCACTTGCCAGCCAACCCCTTTCGTAAATATTTGCTCTCGAACGCGACAGTCCATTGGAATCGCGAGAATTTCTTTTTTTTACCGCAATGAAAGTGATTCGGAGGGACAACCCTCGAATGGTGGTTTCGCGAATATTTAAGACCGCAGGTTTACGGGTAGGTTTCAAAGGTGATAAGGATCTATCATCGTTTGTCTTCGAATTTACGTTAATTTCGTTAAGGCGTCAACAAGAAAATTTGTTAGTTCGATTTAGGATTTAACTGCATCTACCAAGGATACATTGCAAAATTATACAGTACTAACTCGTACACGATGATTACCTAAGCGAGTACTTACTTTCCGATCAACGGCTCATATTATCTTTCGTCATAGAGAATTACTACGATTTTATCGGTATCTAATAATGAATCGTAATTGTTATTCTTATTTCTCTTTTACGTAAGAAGCACCACGCGTTACAGACTAATGCGTATGCTTTTTTTGAATATACTGAAAATTGCAAAGAAAACTTCTTCGACGCTCGGTGAAAGAAGAAGAAAAAAAATAGAAACAAGAAACGTTCCGTCGATGAACTTTTACGAAGGATTCGGTCACGAAACTCCTTCGGAAAACGTTGTTTTAACTCTCGTTCGGGTAACGAAAAAGCAAAAAGCCGGTCCAGCAAAATTAAACGACGAAATCTTATTATTCGAGGGTGGGCCGCATTCCTGTCGTTTCCTCGTTCGACTTCGTTTGACGTGAACTCGAAATTCGTGAATTCCTTCGGAAACTAATTTCAATTACTCGGTGCCGTACAATCGAAGTTCCTCTTTATCCCTGATCCCAGGATTCGTTCGCGTCTTCGAATTCCACCGACCCGACGGCATTCCTGCATAATTTCTTCCAGAAGCCAGTTTCGGAGGAGCAGCGTGTCGCTTTCGATTCCAGTCTCGTTGTCAGAAAAGGGATATCTTAATTCTTTCACCGGGTATCACGTGTCGTTTGCATATCGATTTTTTACGACGCGAAAAAGGATGTCTTCTGCGGATTCATTAAAAATTCCACCTCCCGTTTCAAGCGTTTCAAGTTAACGCGTTTCCTGTTCACTCGTGACACAGGACGATAAAGAAAGGAGACGAACGAGAAAACGTTAAAATAAAAGCACGCGATCGTCGAACTCGGTGACTGAGTCGATCATGACCTAAGAGAATGCTTCGACTAAAAGTGCGCGTCCCAATATTTTCAAAAATACAATTTTCGAACTCGGAAGATGAAAATAATCGGAGAATTAGTATTACTATGGTCTAAACATGCGGGTCGAAAGATCGATGTGTAAGGTAGTCGTTGAAGGCATCACGTGGGCCGTTGGCCGGCTAACGATTCGCAACGCGTGGGAATTTATTTGACAAATTTATTTGACGTCCGGTATTCGTTGCATTCCACAGGATCGAATTAACAGGCGAGGCTGAAGTTTCACTGCAATTCGAACCAGCCTTAAGAGAGAATCGCGTTAGAGCGTTAGCGTTAGAATTATCGTAAAATTTATTAGCGATAACTCGGCGAGCTCTCGAGTTATTATCGGTCGAGGAAAGTTTTAACCCTGTCGGAGTTTGAAAGATTAGTCTGTAGGTAACGATCTTTATTTCGAAAATTCTTCCGTTTTTTTTTTTTTCCTTTCTCGAGACGAGTAATCGATTCCTTCTCTTGTCTCAAATAGCAAGAAGTAAAGAAAAAAGCGAGATGAACACCGACAGAGGGTAGACGAAGATAAGAGAGAGGGTTAAATCCACCGAGGTGGGAAAAAAGTGGAAAGGTAAAAAAGAGAGGAGATAACGTTTCTTTCTTCGCAGGATTCGTGATCTTCCTGGTCGCTTTGTTCCGCAGGGAAAGCTGTCTCGTGATTCGTCGTCGCGTTATCATTTTTACCTTTGACGCACGCAGATTGGTTCCACGAGGAGACCCGACACCTTTCACCCTTTGTTCGTCTTTTCCTCTCCCCTTTTTTTTCTCCTGGTTCCGTCTTTGTTCCACCCTCGCTCGCGTATTCATCACCCTCGCGAACGAAACGAGTTACTCGTCGCGTTTCTTCGAGTAGGAACATTGTTTGACGGTTGAGACGCGGGTACTACATCGATATTTTAAACGAGTCGACTAGTGACGAGGGTGTCTTTCAATTGGTACGTTCCGATATTAACCCTTTATACTTTGCGCCGCTCTTTCGGCAACTCGAAACGATTAAATATTCTTCTCGCTATCGGAGCGACGCTATGTCGAAGGAATTCCCTGATGGCGCGAAAGTGCACTTACGCTTCATTTTTCGATGCTTAACGAGGAACAGCCCCAGGTCCACTAATATCGCGTAGGTGTCGTAAATTTAACGCCTGTACACGTAAACTGAACTTACAAGGGAACACAGTCGCTCGCTTCTGACAGTCTTCTTTTTTCTTTTTTCACCCCAATGATCATTATTCTTCGACGTGGAGACATTTAACGTATCATAAGGCGACGAGTGTCGTGTGTCTCTGGTCGTAATTTTTTCGTGAACGACCGATAACCTCCCCGTGGCATACATAAATATTTCCTTAAAGAAAAGTATGCGCATAAATTTCTCCGGAATTTCAATTATCTAAATGGTCAGAGTTTGTCACGATTTTCTTTTTCGATAATCGAGAATTGAACTACTAAGAATATCCGTATAATATCGATATAAAATCCATATAAAACGATGGACGATGCTACTCGTTTACAACTCGAGTTTCGCGGCGTTACGGGTTCTTGCAGATTTCTCGCAGAACGATAAAGTTTATCATTGCGATTGCAAATTACATCTCGTTTCATAGCTCGGTTTATGATCCCTTTAAACGTACGAGGTCGTTTAGGATAATTGAATTTTGCCACTGTCGTAATAATATCCTAGTACATTTTGCTTCGTTCCACGTTCGTCCGTTACATTTTGTTCGCGAGAAACGAAATTCGAAAATTGTATAAAATTTCAACCGGTCGTTAACGACCGACGCAATTATTTTTCAAAGTTGGCAATCGTTTGTTTCGCGACAAACGATTCGACGAACACGCAGTGGCAATAATTAAATTGCCAAGGCAGTGACGCAGAGGCAAAGAGAGAAACGAAATCGTAGACAATTCCATTAGCAACCGCTTTCGAACGACGAACGTTCAAAATTGTATAAAATTTCGACCAGTTGCCGACGGCTGGCTCGAAAAAGAGCGAACAGAAAAAACTTTACCAAGCCCGTAATAACCGCAACGAGTGCTCTGGCAAAAGATTTAAATGCGGTACCTTCTGGTGGGCTTCGACGCGGCTGCACGCATCGCATCGTTCCTACGTTCACCGATGGCCCTCTGTCTCTCCTCTCTCTCTCTCTCTCACTCACTCACTCGCTCACTCACTCACTCACTCACTCACTCACTCACTCTCTCTCTCTCTCTCTTTTCCTCTCTTTCGTCTCTCTTTCTCTCCCGGTGAGTTGCTTCTTTTCGATTCTCCCAGTTCATGGGGCCTGTTCTTCGTGGCAGGGCCGACTAGCGATGGCCTCAACACGCTCCCAAGTCCTCGGAAATATTTTTGCCCTTTCGGATCGAAGCTTTTCCACGATCTTCCCGAGTATCCGATAACTTTCGTGATTTTTACGGCGTTATCGACATTGCTCCTACTATCGCTTTCGTGGTTATCGGAATCGAAAGCTGTCGAAACGTCTGTCTTATCTAAACGTCGCGTTCTCTTTTTCCTCTTGGCTACCAATTATTTCGTATAGGCGATAACGCGTTAAGTCTATCGCGAAAAGGTCTTGCTTCTAAAGCCTTGTTCGCGGCGATGTAACAAGCGAGAAAGCGTACACATGTAGTAAGAGTACAGGCGATAGATGATCGAAAAGTTGGCAGGGGAGAATGCCCATCACTACCGACTACGCTCGTGGCGGTCAGGTATGCGAGACTTGCAGACGAAAAAAATAAACCGAGATGAAATAAGAAAAGACAAAAAGAATGCACGGACGCGCGTGGTAAAGAGAGTGCGAGAGAGAGAGGGAGAGAAGGAACGAAGGGCCACGCGCACGAGGGACAAAGAAAAAGATAGAAAAGGGTGGGTGGGCAGAGCAGAAAGGGTGGAAAAGGAAGGAGCTGCATCGAATGCGCAAGAACGAAACGAGCGAGAAAAAGAGAGGAGAATCGGGATGAAAGTAGCCTAACCTGAACGACCCATCGAGTCTAAACAATCGGACGATCGCCCTTCGAAATATCTCTGGCTGCTGGGAACACGTTTATGCGTGTCCGTTCGTCCTACCTGTTCTTCGACTGTTTGCTCGACCGGGCTACTTGTTTGCCGGACTTTCATAAAATTCCGCGTGACTCGATGACGTTCGTCCGGTCACGGTAGTCATCGTCTCTTTCTTTCTCGCAACACGTTTCCGTCTTTTACGACACGCGTGACCGCTTTCTTTTTTGCATCGTCTTCCTTTACACGGGGACTAAGAGAGTCAGGGGGGTCGGGAAATTGAATGAAATCGCGGATCGTGTTAGGTCGGAACTGGAAACTCGAAATAAAATATTCGATTCGAACGAAACGCGAGAAACAGGTACATTTTCGAACGTAATAAGGGTGACGTGCCGTTGGTAATCAGGATGGAAAACAACGACGCGGTGGTTTTCGCGGCCACAGAGTCGGTGCTCGAGCTGCCTCGACGAACCCGCTACGAATTGCACTCGAGTTTACACGTGGCTTCGGTGTAAACGCCGCTGCCGGGAGTTTAATTCGAAGTTGAATGCCAAGCCAGGATCGGGGCAAACTCGCTGGAAAACCGCAGGATCCACTGGCTGGATACGCGAAATCCTTTTGCGGACGGCGTCGAAGTTTTCCTCGCGCTCGTTACGGCCAAGCGAGAATTCCGCTTCTTCGAGTAATTTCGTTCTTTCGACGCGACTATTCTTTTCTTCTCGGAAATACGAAACGAAATGAAAATCGTTCCGAGAGAGACGAAGTCGTGGACGCTCACGAAAGAAACGATGATTTTAAACGATTTTTAAGGATACAGAGATCAGTGAGCTGACATTTTTCGCGATCGATTTTACGACTATGATGCTATGAACATTGGCAACGGAATGCGTTTCGTGCCGTAATTGCACAACAAATAGCGAATAAGTAGAACACCGCGTAACGTAACGCGACGCGCGTCAGCGATAAACGCGGAGACAAAACGGGGAAGTAAAGTTGCGCGGATCGTGATCGAACTAGAAATTCAGATTCGTCCGAGCAACGTGGCGGGGTCGGTAAAAGTGTTGGCCACGGTGTTACAATGGCCGGTAATGGTCCACGATAATGGTAGTTTATGTTGGAATTAAGTTAGCGCACGATGTTAAACGCGTACGGACTAACGCACGAGTAAAACGACTTATAGAGATACTCTTAAAGGTCGTGCCGAACAAAAGGTCACTTTAATTCCATTAGATCGTTGAAGCCTCTAATGTTTGATCGCGTGGGCAGAAATGGAGAAATTTGCGGACTGATCGCTTCGAAATAGCGTCGCGTATCCGTTACATCTTTGCCTCCCACGCGTTTCCTCTTTCTTCTCTTTCTCGTAGAAAATTTCTGCTCCTGGACCTATCGATTCCCAACGTTTCGATAAATTCGCTACTTTAAAGCATCAATCGGCGAGTTTAGTTCGATGAAATATTACGAGTCACGCTCGTCTTTCACTGACCGAGTTCGCGGCGATACCATGGACTATTTAATCGAGCGTTGCTGCGAGCAAATTGCCTTTTATAGATACCTCGGTATCTCGGTTGAACGAATAGAATACCGACGTTTTTGCGTTATAGTTTTCTATTTGAAAACTCATTCGTGACATTCAATAGATTTTAGCGCGTTCCGTATAAAGCCACGACGCAGTCGAGCAATTCATTCGGATGCATTTTGTACGATCGATCCTGGTTATCCGATATGAATCAGCCTGTACAGGACACACTTGGCAACGTGGAAGGCTGTACGGTGTTTGGAGATCGGCCAACGTTTCTACTTATGGTGGACTAATGTATTTTGTAACTTGTAGATCTCCGATAAGGAGCAGTTACGGCTTCTGTAAGTGGCACCGGAGGATACGGTGGTTCTCAACCGTCTCGATTTCTCGTCTCGAAATCGATCGTCTCTCGTAGCCGAGGTTTTCTCGAAAAAGACCGACGTCTTAACTGAACGCGATAACAGAACTCGAAAGGATCTCGTTGGTATCGATCGTTCGGCTATTTTCGTCCTCGCCATTTTCGCGTTAATAAACGCACGGACGACCGGCCGGAGAATCGAACGCGTTCGAGAACGTTAGCGGAGCCAGATATCGGTAAATTATTCGAAAGATGGTGTTATCGCGGGGGCGAACGGGATATCGAGGGAGGGAGCCTGTAAGATTTCGGGGTAGTTGACCCCTTTCGCGAATCAGCTGTTCGAGGAGCCGCGGGACGAAAGCACCTCGAGGCGGCACGTTTCAAAGCATACCACGAGGCGAAAGAGAGAAGAGAAACGAGCGAGTGGAACGATGACGGAGGAGCTGCGTTAGCAGAAGAAAGGACGAGAACCGAGAACGAGAAGAGGCAAAGAGAGAATAGATGGGAAAGAAAGAGGTAGGGAGAAGCAGACGCGTGGGAGAGTGTAGCTCCATCGGGATGGTGCTCAACCTTGCACAGGTGAGCGGAAGTCGGGACGAGGCTCTCTCCGCGTCTTTCCAACTTCCATTAGCTCGTGGGAAATTTGATCTTTCCGAACGGCGACGTTCCGGCTGTTCGACGAGTCTCTGTCTCCCTTCGAAAGGAAAACTTTTTACGCTGCTTGTATCTGCTGCTGTTCTTCTCTCGTTTATAATCGTATAATTATGCGCGAGGGCATGTGGCACGTTGCATATTTGGAAGCCCTCGCCGATCGAGCGACGCAAATTGTAGCCCGGGTGTAACGAACGTTGCTTTATCGCGATAAAAAATATCGAAGCGTCATCGTCGATGGCATTTCGCGTACGCGACGAGTACCGCTCGACGTCGTCGATTGGTTCGAGCCTCGACTGGAAGGCCCTCGAGAATTAAATCAATTAAAGGGACGTCGTTCGGTGGCGTTATTTGCACGGTCGGCCGGTCGGTTTGTCGGCTTGCTCGTAAATCGTGTGACAGATTGCGTCTTCGTGTTTGATTATTATTCTCGACCGCCGTGTCATTTTCGTCACTCGCGACGTTCGTCTCGAAGTCTAGAACCTTACTAATCGTATCTACGTTCGTGCTATCGTAAGGGTTAAGCCTCTCGACATCCAACTTCTCGAACGATCCAATATGTTCCCGATACTTTATGTTGTTCGAGCGTGTGGTCGAACTAATACCACGAATTCATCGAAGCGAAACGCTTCGATAGGATTCGAGGGATTAAAGGACATCGTTCGCTCGTTGGACAACGACTACGGGACACGGTGAAACGAAATTGAGGATAAAACGGCAGCCGACTCACGGGTTAGAAGCTGTTCTGGCCACGATCGAGCAATAGGAAAGAGGAGAAATAACGACGAAGGGAGAAGAACAGGAGGACAGGGTTAAGATTGTAAAGAGAGAAGAAAAGGAACGGTGGCGTGAACCGGTGATCGAGTGGCGCCAGCTAACAGCGATCTTTTTTTCTTCTTTTTTTTTTCTTTTTTTTTTTTTTTCATTTTTTTTTTTCTTCTTTTTTTTTGTCCTAACAACATTGACTTCCTCTCGCCTTTCATTAAAATGGCAATCGACCATTTTATACGAAGGATATTCATGAATCGTTTACGCAGTCATTTCCTTTTAACTTCAAGTACGAAATTGATACAAGCTACAAGCGATATTCCACGATGCTTTAATGTCGTATTAGGCGTTACTCGTTTCGAACAGTTCCGACGTTGAACGCTGGGCTCGTTTTTCGTCGTATCGTCTTCCGCGATTAAAGCATGCCGTTTGTTTCGCGTCGGTACACTTCTACGACGGCGAGCTTAGTCGTAGATTCAATTAGCGAAAGAAGAATCATCGTATACAGTGGGTAGATAATTATATGCTAGCCTGTCGGCTCGATAATTGGTCGAAATTGAATCGCTGTCGATCATGGTTACGTTAGCAGAGGTGGCCAATTAATTTGCGGTGGCCGCAATAACTGCGGCTCGACTCAAATCGCGTTCGTGCACGCGTGGTGCTAATTACCGATCTGTTCCCCATTAACGAACATCGAAATTGGAGAGCAACGACCGTTTCTAAATCGTAGGTAAATCTTTAAACTTAGAATCAACCATCGATCCGTCGCGAAAAATCGCGAATCTGTCGCGTAGCAAATAGTTCGATCGTTCTCGGATTTGAACCTTGAAAATTTCATTTTCGACATAAAAAATGAAATGGTTTCTCAAGGTTGTCTCGGTGGTCTTCGAAGCGTCGTTTTTTGCGGTTCGACAAAGTCACGCTCTGGAAACTCGAAAGATCTGTTCGGATCGAGTCCCCGTCGCTCGTTAGCGATGATATTAACAACGAAATGTTAACGCCCGAGAACGAGACGGAAGGAGAGAACAGGTTTTCGTGGCTAAGTATCGCGATTTCTCGATGCGATTCGATTGCTCTACCCTTTATTCGGGACTAAAGGTTACTTTACGAAATAACATTGTAACGTATCGGTGTTGAAAACACGGTAGATCGATCCGAAACGCGAAAGAGACCTCGGTCAAGATGAAGACGCGAACAGAGGCTCGTTCGATCGATGAAAATCGAATTCTATCAATATTAATAAGCCAGTCATGAGGCGGCGGCGTGATCGCAAAACGTAACCATCGTTATCGTATTTCGTGTACTATAACGCATATTAATTAACCGGCGTCGACGTTCATTCGTTGTAATTCAACAGGCCCCCTCGTAGTTTGCTTTATAATTAACGAGGTAACGGACAATTTTCGTGCAATGACCGGCCAAGAAATAAAGGCCGTTTTCTCGTGGAACCAGTTTTGTCGACGTCGCTGGTAATTTGACGTTTTGTTTAATTTATCGGCGGGATCGTTTCGGAATGTTTTCTTTTCTTTTTTCGCTTTTAGATTCCTGTACCCGATCGATCGTGTAGGGCCGTTCTTAATTACGAAAGCAACGCCAAGTTATTCTTGCGTTTGTACGAAAAAGATTTTATAAGAGAAGAAGGAACGCGCGTAAGTAAAAAAAATGGGCGCAATTAACGATCAAGATTCTTCGAAGCATGGAAGATTCCCGGAAGCGTTTAAAACCGGTGAAACTTGTCGGATTCTCGAATTCCCTTGGACTATCGCACGTTTCGGTACTAATGCCAATGTTTGATAGGACCGTTTGGCATTTGAACTGTCCTGGCGCAAATTCTCTTTCCATTCGGAGCGGTGCGCGGTGTTTCGCACGATTCGCTGATTGCCGATTGAAAGTGCATATTTGTACAGGTGCAAATATCAACGCGTGTCCGCGTTTGTTCTACGGGGGTACTTGATGCACCGCCGAAATTACTGTTTGTGTGCTTCGATGCAGCTACCGATCGATTTCATGGTCTTTGCCAAATTGTCCGTTCAATTATGATCAAACTTGACTCCGACGTCTGTTGCAATAATTCTCCGTACGCGTAATATCTTTCGATGTTACCCCTTATTCGTGCGATACGATTCAAAATATCTGTCGTACGGATTGACGTTGTTAACGCGCGGAACGAGAGAAAGAGAACGTATCGCTTTAAGTATTCATAATAAGACGAAAATTATTTGAAACGCCGACGTATATACGTTTGGCGCGAGTTGGTAATTGCGAGCCAGTCGCGTTTCGATGCTGTAATTTCAAGCATGCGCTCGCATATCTTTCCGCGATATCGACGTGCATTAACGTACGGCCAATTATAGCGGCTTGAAATTTCGATTGCAACGTTAGGTATCGGCCAACGACGTACAAAATTCTCAATTATTCCGAAATTATCGACTCTCGGTGTCGATCGATCGATTGGCTCGTTCAACACGAATCAACCTTATCTTTGGTCATATCCGTTTGAAAGAAATCGCGTTACACGATATTTCGGTAACATTGCTCGATTAAGAATATTACTGGTAACCGAAGGTTCCGTAAGGCCATCAATTTCGTCGAATCGTTTCGTTGTTACGATCGTTACGTTCGTTCGAGAAATTGAATAGGAACGCGCATCGATGCATGCTTAGTTGAAAGATTGGCGAGCAAGGTGGAAAAAGTATAAGGGTTAGAGGCAAGATGCTACCGTGAGATATTTGAGGACATTCGACCGGCAGAGTCTATACAGAGGCCGGATTCGGTGGCGCACGCGATCGTTCGTGTTGAAGAAGCACACCTGTGTGTCGGTGAAACTTCGGCCTCTTTGATATTACCTGTTACGTGCGTGGGTTTGTGCGTTCGCTGGCCTGAAGAAAAGTGGCGCTGCCAAAGAATGCACCTTGTCGGGTCCAGGTAGTTGGAGAGACCGCTACGATCCTCTTGGACCGGCTTCTGACCGCGTCTCGTCGCGTTCTCGCGCGAAAACCTCGCTTTTTACTCGAACCGTGTCTCGATGACGTTTACATCGTCGATCGAACGTGATCGTTTTTACGAACAGGATATTTTATCGACCATCTAAACGGAACAATTAACGACGAAGGTCACACCGTTCGCGCCCATGGAATTCTTTGCTAGAATTTAGACTGTTATTTCTATTATACTCGTACGCCTTTTCGCCTCTGCCAAATCGTAAAAGGAATCGAGAGAACGTCGTTGTTGCGGTAACCGGTGGAAACGCGTCAGAAATTGAAACTATTCTCGCGCAGAGATTCGCGTATGTTTTCTCGGTTCGTAAGATTCTCGCGAGATTAACCGAGCGTAGCAAGGAAAGAAGAAGGCGCACAGCGATAATCTTGCTCGATTTTTTCGCTTTCTTCTGAATCCTTTTTCTCGCGTTTCTCTCGTTTCTGCTTACGTACGTTCCTGTTGCCAGTACCGAAAGCTTGGCCGGATTCCTCGCTTCTCTTTGTGTCCGTGTATCGTCGCAGCTGCAACCCAGGCTGGCAACTGCAGGGCAGGTGATACGAACACATGCTACGTGGACCGTGCTCCGTAACTTCCTTTCGTACCACCAGGAACAGGCAGGAACGAGGAATTTGCTTTGTTCGAAGCCGTGATGAGTTCGATTCTGCGCTTGTTCTACGGAAAAATTTCAATGATACCTTCTCGAAAACGAAACGTTGACGTATCACTTTGGAAATTAATAAGAAAAGATCGAAGCGGTGAACGATGAAATTAATTAGCCTTCGGTCGGTTAGTTGGTACAAGTTATCGCGTGTAATAATTAATCGATATTAGAAACGTCGCGGAAGAGGCGATTGTTGAATATGTCGCGATGAAAATGTCTCGCGCCATTGGTGCCATTGGTGCCATTGGTGCCGTCGGGGCCCGGATCTCTCGTTGGCCCCGAGCAGTGGTGGGATCGTGCAGGGGTTGGCCAAATAAAAAGAGAAAATCTTCTGGTCAGATGGTCAAGCCTCATTAACGAGATAAGTCCGGCAGAGGAGTTTCGTGGTCCCGTCTCTTTCGCTTCTCCACGTGGCTCGCTTTCATCCTGGTTCACATGCGTGCCAGACAGACCTTCTCTCCTCGAACTTTCCTCGTCGTTATTAACGTCTGCCATTATCGTTTCAACCGCTGTCTTTCTCGGGCTTTTTATTTCTGTCGTATATACCCGTTCCAGAGTTCAATAATCGTCCCTGGAAAACGTGCAGTACAGTTTTCTACGGTCTGGTGTTCTCTCTCCTGGTCCGTTGGCCACCGTCGTCGATGCTTTTACGGTGGTCGCTGTTCCGTCGCCGAGCCACGCCGCGCCGCGCCGCTCTGGAATTCGAAGGGACTTCGAATTATGCCAGTCGTCTCCGTTCTTTCTTGTTTTTCACCCCCGGCCACTTTCCGACGCGAACGACGTGATCGATACGGTTTCCCGCGCACGAATATTCTCCCTCGAGTTTTACTCGCTCTTCCATAGACGCTCAAAGGTCTGGGTTACGATCGAATCGACGAAACGGGCTTCATTGTCGGTGTTTCACCACAGACATTGCTTTTGTGTCGCCTCTCGTAAACCGTAACGCGACGAATAAAAAGGAACTTTTTATCCCTGAATAGGGGTTAACGAGACGTATTCGTTCACAGATGTGCGACCACGAATTCATTAGACTACAAATTGTTCATTGTACCAACGAGAACACGATAGTAATTAAACAATAGAGTTGCACGCGTCAGTCGCGTTTCGTGCACCGATGTTAAGCAGGGGTTGCATTTGCATTAGAGGTAAATATATATATATATATATATATATATACAATATCCATTAAATTTGCCTCGTTATTATTGCGTTACTATCGCGGAAACGAATATAACCGCGCTCAGTTTGGTCTAGTTCGGTACATCGGTTTGTATCGAATTGTAAACGATATTATTGTTCGCTGTTAACGTCTGTAGAAGAATTCTTCGATTTAAGGAGAAGGGTGTCGATCCATGTACACCGAACAATGAAATTTAAGCTCTAAAACATCGTATCTTGTTCCGTAACATTCTGATCTTGTCCACGGATTGGCGCAAGACGTAATAGTACGTTCTCGGCGTGATAGAACGTACGATGCGTGCGAATAATGAAGCGATCGAACGAAGACGCGGGTCGTTGCGAAAAGGATGCGATCCGGCGCGGCGTCTCGACGCCACGGTCCCGTGTTCTCCGGACAAAATTGGAAGATTGCCCGGCGCCGTTCTTCCTCCGCCAATTCTCCACGGTCCATTATTGTCAATCGTCGAAAAACGCATCCGGAATTTCCCGAGCAGCGAACGCAGCAGCAGTAGCATGGTCGATCGAACGACGCGACGGCGAGGAGTCGCGTGCTCGATGAAGGTCCCGACGAGTGGATAGCCACGATAAACACGCGATTGAAGCTCCGCGATCGAGACAGGGGGAGAAGGTTAAAGCAGTCGAGCGGTTAAGAAGTTTTCTTCGCGTCGTTGGTTTTAATTCTTAATCGACTGTGGACGTCTATATCTTGGCGAGCCCCTGTACCAACCGTTGCTGGACGTATCCAAGCGATCCGATGGCAAAGGTCTTGTACGACGATGTCGCGCGAGAACTTTTCTCGAGCCTTCGTCGAATAGATTCGGGCGTAATGGACCGTGAACGAACGCGTTTGTCGCTCGGATTCGAACGTGTTCGATGATCCGTCGATTTGTCGGATGTTTAACCCTTTCACCGCGCGAGGACAAACGCGAAAAGAACGACGGGAAGTTGAACCGTGGTAACAAGGATATCTACGATAAAAGACCCCCCGGCTCGAATGAAGCCTCGTTTCGATCCAATTTGGATATTACGTAATGTCACGCGGTGAACATGATGCGAGAACCTATTCCGGTAGTAGTAGAAGGGTTAACGTTCGAATCCACAAAATTCGTGACACGAATCCGCGCCATACTGTGCGTCCTGTTCGCAAAATTGCTCGCAGCAGCCGGTAAAACGGGTTCATCGTCGCGGCAGACGATGATTCACAAGAACAAACTCGAGTGATCTCATCGTTTCCAGCAGCGAACACGGACAACTCGAAAACTGGACAATATGTCGCGCGTGTACCGGATGACAACTGTATATTTCTTCTTCCGGTTCAGCCGAAACTATTCGTAGACATATAACAATGTTTGATTCGATCGTTGCTGGAAACTAAATAGAAGCAGAGCTGCTCGTTAACGCCTGGGGCAAAATTGAATTCTTTCGTTTTGCGAACGCTCGTCGGACCGCGCGCTTTGTTTTCATTTTTAGGATCGTTTGCATCGAAACGATACGAGAGAAGAGAGGACTTGATCAAATTTTTTCGGACCTTCGTGTCGAAAAGCGAACGCGCGAGATATAAGTAATAACCGTGCACGAGTGGAACGTTCGAATAATTAATCGGACGTTACAAGTCACGAAGATTTTTCTCTCGCACAATGCTTGTTGAACCCTGTTCGAAACGATCCATTTGAAGTCATTGTAGCGTACGAGTATTTATAGGCAGACGCATTTTTACTTGCCCGACACGTGGCAGATTTATACGGCGCGGAGGCGAGAAGGCGAGAAGGCAGTTTTTATGGCTCAATCTCTGTCGCCACGGGCAAAAAAGCGTATCGCGGTTGTCTGAAAACCCAGCGAAAATTTGCCCTCGCTAATTTTCACACCGATTCGTCGTCGTGTTTCCTCGGACTTCGAACAACGGTTATCGCGTATGCATATAAGAAAAACCCGAAACAAAGAAATCGAACAAAACTCGAGAATAATAACGAGCTCCGTACTCTGCGATTATTTAACGACGAGCGCAGAACAGAGAAAACTAAAGTTTCGAGAGAATTGCAGGATTCCGGTGTTGATAGGATGGTTCCAACATCCCACGAGGATGGTGTAAATGTACGGAACAAACGGGTGCGACAAGCGTAGGTTCAAGTGACGCGTCATTTGCATAATCTGACTCGTTAAGCAATTAAGTCGTTCCATGTTACTCGCAACGAGTGAACTTGGAATTTCTTTGATGGACATTTTCTGTGTCCTATTTAACGTTAAATCCCTCTTGTACTATACCGATAGTACAAGTCTGCAGTCGAAATGATCGTATAGGATATTGTAGTATAGAGAAAGATTCTCTCAAGCGTCTAGACTCTAGAGTATCGCTTCGAGACTTGTTGTACGAATAGTGATCAGGGTGTTAACGTGTAGAGCAGAGGACGAGTCGGCTTAATTCGAATAATTACGAATGCAGAAAGGGGACGGTGTGTTCTGTTGTTAGATGCACAAAGCCCACAGTCGTACGGAATGACTGTGCAAATCTTTGGAACAATAGAAACCAGTTGACGAACCTCCACCTACGTTTAAATAAAAGCTTCTTCTCTGGTTGGCTTATAAAGCGGCAAATATGTGCGTATGTTTATCGGTCCGAGTTTAGATCGACGGCTGGTTCCAATGACCAAAGGCCAACAACGCCCAATTCGTTTTCTAAACATAGCGGAACGACTTGGTCACTGAACCCATTTTTCATCGACAGGATGTTGATCGCAAGAACGTTACGCGATACGATACCTCCGTTCGTATATTCTTCCTTTGATAAGCTCGAAGAAACTTACTCGTTGATGGACATTTATTATAGTATGTAGACTGATCGATTTTACGAATCGGTAGTTCGTAAACAGGCTGTCGTTGTCCGGTAGAAGGGTGAAATTTTTAACGATTAGCCGATGCTAGACACGTGGCATCTTTCGCGAAAATTAGAGTGGTCGTTTAGATTTGAAGCGTAAAAAAAATTATGTTGCAAAGAAAATTTGGTAAAATAAAAGTGGAAAAGTGGTAAGAGTGTTGTAACGACAGACGGTGTAAATCTCGAAAGTGCCGACAGCGAAGAAATGTACGTGTCAGTAATCGAGTTTTAACGATCAAAGTGCGATCGTTACACGCACGACGCCAACAGGACGTGGATAGGGTTAAGGAATACTCGGATTTCCGTGTCGTCCCTTTTCACGAAGGGCGACGCACTTTTTCTGAGGGTCGCATGCTAATTCAGGGACGAAGCGGTTGACTTTATAGACGCATCGCGACGCAGTGTCGCCGACAATGTGGCGCATCACGAAATCTACCGGCTCCGATTTACATTTCACGCATGGCGAATCATAGCGACAAAGGGACAAGTGATTGAATTTTTTGGAAATTTGAAAACCACGAATGAAAGGTTCGAAAGGAGTACGGATCGCATCAAACGTTTTCGGAGAATCGTGAAATCGCTTCTATTATACATATATGATGCGATCTGTCGTCGTTCATTCTTCTCGAAGTGTACGTGAAGAGAATCGTGATCGTTTTGACGATCGTATTTGTATGCGTCGGACAGGTGAAAAGACGACATTTTTTTTTTTTTGACAGAAATGTTATGCCCGACCATAGAGATACGAGACCACGTATGTGCTACCACCTAAATTATAATGATTTCTTGGCGGTGGCTAGTTCACGAGAACCGATTCCTCTCCACGAATACGAAACCGCCAGCCTGTCGTGAATACGAATTACTGTGGCATTCTATTCTCCGATGGACTGATATGTTGTCCTAAAAGAAAAGAAGAAGAAGAAAAAAAAAAAAAAAAAAGAACTGGAATAACTTATTCTCAAGATTATACCGTCTTACCTGTACTCTCTAACTTCCGTTGAAATTTAACTACCGAAGTCAGAAATGTCTGAAAGTTGGAATCGAGATAAAGGATGTATCGTAAAGAAGCCTTGTCGAATAATTAGCGTAGAAACCTTCGAAAATTTCCTGGTTCCGGAGGGTGCGAATCGTGAGAGGCTTATTGGAAGCTTTGCTATTTTATGGGCCACCTGTTAGACCCTCCAGCACTTCTCTTTTGTTATTTCCTTTTGTCTTCTTTCCCCTCTGTTGCTTCCCTATCTTTAATTTCGACGTACACCTCAATCGTTTCGACATATCGATTTCCAGTGAAAAATTTCGATTCCTCGATTTCGGAGTCGTTGATTTACAAGAATTTTCGAGCCATTTTGGCTCCTATTTTGCGCACCATTGCTTCGCTCTTGCTAAAATCAGCCAGCGAAGCATTTTACCGGTTGTCCGACTGGGTTGTTCGACCAGGTCAAGCGTCGACGGGTTTACCAGGTTGTCCGAGAAAGAAAAGGACGAGTTCAGGATAGCGGTGGTCGTGGGGAAGGTGGAAAAGGTCAGTGAAAGAGGTGTATCGAAGGACAGGTTTGTCATTTTCTACGCAGACACCCTCGAATTGACACGGGAACGGCTCTCGGTCTCGTGCAACCAATTCACCGTCCCCTACGAGTCGCATAGGGTAATGCAATATAACCATGTGAAAGAGGGTGTCTCCTAGCAACCCTATGTCTTCTCACCCCCATTCTCTAAGCTTCACCCTAGAACACCCTAAATCCGCTGCACGCCGCGAAACTTTCCCTCCTCGTGTTTTCGCAGGTGTCTGAGCGCTGGTGTGGATGCAGCATTTCAAGGTTTGCGCGTTCGTGAAATTGGAACCGAAGATCGTGCGAATGAATTTCGAATAGATTTAACCCCTTTCACGATCACGGATGTATTTATACGTTTACACCGTGTCCGGTATAATTAATAATTATTAATCCGTATAGGGAAACTAATTTTTACCCAGTAAGCGAAGCGCAGGTCATCTAGGAGAAAGCTAGGAAAGCAAGTTATCCAACCCTTACGTTCGCACACCCGCGTCGATTATTTCGCACGCGGTTGCCTCGTCAGGGCTTTTCTTCGATTATCGAGTTACGAACGAGTCTCGATTTTCGGTCGGGTGGTACCCGTGAAACTTCACAAATGCTTTTCTTTCGGCGTGTCTAACGTACACGACTTCCGTCTGTGCACACGAACGCTCTCCTGTAGAGGGTGCTTCCTTTCGAGCACGGGGTTACGCGAGGCGACGAGAATTACGATTCTCTCCGCGCGAACGAAGGTCTCCGAAGCCATCCAGGGACAAAGCGAATTGGGAAATAAAGTTATTTCTGCTATGGATATAGACCGCCGCGATACGGATTCGCAGAAATAAATCGAGAAATCGAAGGCTTTGCTCGATTGCGTCGAATCGTTGGAACGTTTGCTTCGAGACGTCGCATTTGTGTTCGGCGGTAAAAGCGTGGGACACCCTGTACATCGAACGTACACCGGTATTCGTCAAGGGGGATGGTGTTTGCACGCTCGCAGGGGTTCACGAACGAGAAGCCGGTCTCGCGAGCGTGTCGACCGTGTCAGGATTTCCCCTTTCTTCACGCTGGCACAATTATCATGATCGTTAATTTTGCTCTTACATAGGCACACCGCGCACGCGTTCGTTCTTTCCTCTTGTCGTTCGTAAACCGTAACCAGCGCCCTGTTACATTGTTGCACCGGCAATCCCACTTTAGGCGGTTCTGCCTTTGTCGTGGATACACGGTTCTCTATGGGGTCGAACGATCGATAAAATCGTGCGTTTCGTTCCTCTCTCTATCTGCCCCCGCCAACGTTTTGTACGGTGTCGTTGTCCGTGGACGTTCTACCGTTTTCGACGTCCGCTTTTGTTAAACGGGTCAGCTCTCTTTTCTGATGAAAAGCGACGAACAGCGTGGCACGTTGCGACAAGAGCCGTGTACCCTTTCACAGGGGTACATACCTCTTTTCCTCTCGGTCTTTGTCATTTTCGCGTTGAAAATTAACCTTTTGCGGTTCGTTTATTCCGCGCGTTCAATTCCCTGGACCAGTGGATTCGATTTAGTTTTTTACGAACAGGCGAAAAATTACAACGAATGCAAAGATTTTTCGTGGAGATTCGATCAATTGTCCTGGTTAGAAATTCCTTTCTAAATAATAACTCTTCGGAATTAATCGATCTTTGTAAAATGCCAGAATAATTTTGTGCAACGCGGTCCAAATAGATTTCAACGATTTCAAGTTAGACAAACGTTTCGTCGTATACATACTTCTAGAAGACAGACGCTAGGAATCGTATACGTACAAACATTCAGGAGATAGAATACACGGTAGTTTTCGTTCGTTCATCGAGCGTCCGTGCCAAATATTCCCAGGGCATCGAACGAAACGAGGAAGAAGGAAACAATGAGCGTACAAAGGACAGAGAGGATTCTGCCTGGCCATAGGAGTAACTGTTTCTCTTTGCGGGCTATTCTTCGATGTTTTACAGTCTGTAGAACAGGACAACGATTGTGTGCGCGTGCACGTAGAGACGGACAGACATCCTGCTTTTCGCAACGCGTCCACGCCATTATAGGATACCAGCATGAATCCCCGTTAAATATTTACGAGCTAGCCGAATCGTATCTTCCCGCTAACGTTAGCGCTCGATCAATCCGACCGGTCGACTCTGGCGAGGGGACGCGTCCAGACGACGAGCGTCGTCTGGCGTCGCGTCGTTCTGATTTCCACGACGCCCGATTTTAGCGACGTTTCGAACCACCCGTCGTGACCAAATTTTCTTATCGATTCGATTAGAAAATAATATCTGATCGCTTCTCAACGGCCAAACGTGAAACGAGAAACGAGATTAATGTTACGCGAACAATCGACTATGCTCCGAAAATAAAAATATCGTCGGTGCGTGGGTCGATGATTAACAACACGCTGCAGTTAATTAATAACTATCGTAAAACGATAGGAAGACGAGTCACGCTATCGAGATAGAAATCTCGTCGCTGCGAACAAAATGCTCACGCGACCGGAAACGTCCATTAAATACACGCATCGCGAATAACAATCCATCAACGTTTACGCAACAGGCTGTACGATATCCTGTCTATTTTTCGAGTAAACCGAACGAGTCTTTTCCTTTCGCGCGATCCTTGTTTGTCGTTGGAAAAATGCGAGCGAGAAAATTTTCACGTTCGATGCACCATGTCTGCCGAATCTCTTTCGTTCTCTCGTTTTCGGAACCGCGCGACCTTACTTTCGTTCAAGTTATCCGCGAAGAAAATTCGTTTTTCCGATCGAAGGAAGCAGGATCCAAGGAAAACAAACCGGGATTCACCTTTATGGAGATACCGTCGAACCGCTAGGGTGGTCAAATATTTGGCGAACCACCAAACGGAACTCCCATTAATTTCCACCCTGTTTTCAATTTCGCCAAGACGCTTCCATCTTTACCCTGGAACAACTACCGATCACCGTTTCCCCTTCGACTCTTCCTTTTCAACCAGTGCAAACATTTTGCGACTCTCTCCGGTCCCCAGGGAAGGTTCGATTCTCGAACGTTGTACGGTCGCGTGTAATTTAAGCTTCGCTTAGTCAACAGGAAGCATAGGAACGGATAGAAGATTCTATACAGGGTCTATAGGTTCTTCCTAATCTTTAGCTTCTTCCTACTCTCTAGACTCTGGTCTTTAGATTTTCGAACCCTCTACGCGGACGTTTTCCCTAGAGAAGTTTATCGTGACGCTCGCGCTACTGTGCTTGAGAGTAGAACGGTTCCGCCGGTTATTTGTATTCCATTCACGACCGCGCATACCGCTTTCGGTAACTGCAATATCATCCCCTAAACGGGCACTGAGATTGGAAGCACAGCTTCCGCGGGATTCTTCGAGTATCTTGCATATTTTCCGTCGTGTTTTTAACGTTGAAACTTGTTTCGTTTAGGGTTCGGCTCGAGACACGCGGTAATTTTTAGAACGTAACACTTGGATTTAATCATTGTCGATTATTCTACGGAGCGAAACGGTACGGAGGTGGACAACGCTAACAAACTATTTTTAGTTCGAACTTTGAATGCGAGTTCTTGTTCCCTCATGCAGGATACGTTGTTGTAAGTTTGGCCGGATTTGTTTGTTGCCTTTGAACGCGACGCCTGCTGAAACATCTTACACGGTTTGGATTAATCTATTTACACTTCGGTTTTACCGCGTCGTATATTTTGCTTAGCGCACTTGTGGATCGTCCAACTATAATCCGTTGATTCCTTGTCTGGTATAACTTTAGCTCCTTGCTTCTTAGTATCGAGCCAGATTTGCATTAAATTACGATTCGCACGATCGAGCCTCGATCGAGGAATGTTTCGATACATTCTTTCGTCGCAACAGTGAATAGTTCATTAAAAGACAACGAAACTCGCGTTATTAAACCAGTTAAAGTTTTGCACGAATTTCAATAATGTTTTACAACAGCGTATCGAACGAACCATGTTTATTTGTTAATCGTTAAAATAATAAATCCTCGCGGAAAAGGAATCACATCGAAGAGACTGTATCCGCGGGCAATCGTATTTCTCGACGGTTTTTCATGTTTGCGATCTCTCCACCCTTTTGCTGCCGCGAGATTGGCTTTTCGCGAAGTTATTCGCGAAAATTCACTTACAATGGAAATTTCTCAATTTCCGTGTGTAACGCCCTTTTAAATGACAGTCAAAGGATGCCTGGCTGGTATCTCTTCGATCGACTCGCTAACAGAATGTTTATTCGCTTATTTCTTTCGAATAAAAATCTTTTATTTCGACAACTGTCACCGATCAATTGTTCCCTAAAATAATATTAATTATCGCAACGACGTTAAAATCGAACTCTGATGCAATTGAAATATCCTGCAAACGTACATATCACTCAACGATGTGAATCGATGGACTAGGGAAAAGCTGACCTTTCGTCTAAAAAAAAAAAAAAAAAAAAAAAAAGTTGCGAGTTCTTCACGATTCGATTGATCCGGAATTAATCGGCTGTTAAGGTTTTCCGATGCACGAGGTCGACACGTGCGCACACGTACGTAGAATGGAATCGATCCGAGGGTTGATCTATGTATAGCAATCTACCCTCTCGTAAGTAACCGGTATCGATCGTCGATTACCTGTTATTTTTAAGAATTATATAATAGAGAGGAAACAGTCCGACATGTATTAAATAACCCGTTAAGTGTTGCTACTCGTTACGTCACCGTGCGTTTCGTCGCTCTTCTTCAACATCGTAGAGCAAGAGCATATCGAATGACTCGATACACAAGTACTCTCGTAATAAGACCATCGAATAAATAAAAAGAAAAAAAAGCTATGATCGAAGGATGCATTTTTCTCGGGGAAAATGGCTCTTTCATATCCGCGATAAAGTAATCGTAACGGATTACTTTTTCTCGTTGACTCTTTGCGTCGGAGTAGCAGCGAGGCTGAAACGAGCGGAAGGAAAGCGGAACACGCGGGCGACACGAGCAATCCCGCGGAAATGAATCGGGATTACTTTTACGGCGCGTTTGAAAGTTCGCGATGAACGAGACGACGACAGCGCCGAGAGGAGAGAGGGTCGAGGTACAGACAGGGGTGAACGATTCGAGAGACGAAAGGCGGAGAGAGTTTGACGCGGAATTCCGAGTGGCTGGAAATTAGCTTACTTAGACGGTAGACTGGAAATATTGGCAGATAAGAGATATAACTGGCGACCAAACGATAAACGAACCGTAGGGTCGTTATGTTCTCTCGATCGGACCCTCGAGGAAAAGCGTAGCTTATCGTAACCGTTGCTTGCTGCCAGCCAACAGAGGGTGGAATTCAATGTTGCCGTTGTTGAATCGTTCGTACGAATGTTTAGGGTGGAACTCGGTATTGCGAGAGTATTCTAATTGCGATGCAAAATAACGTTTTCACGCATATTTTATAAATCGGTTGAACAACGCATAAATACGCATATCGGTAACGCGGTTAAATCGTTAGGTTTTATACGACGAAGGGTTAAAAAGAGGCTGTTTCGACGGAAGTTCGAGACAGTTTCCTTTTACGGTAGCAAGACAAACGACCAACAGGGAGCAGTTTTCCAAGCTCGTTTTAATCTCGTTTCTCGTTCGTTTTTCCAGCAAAGGAGCTGAAAATATGCGGCAGCGTGAGAAGCGGCGGAGAGGTGTGCTGTTCCGCGGACATGGAAGTGAGATTGCAGGCGAGGGCACGTGACAAACATGAGAAAGCCACCAAAGAAACTCTTCAACGACTGCATCAGGTCCTGTCGACCAGAGGGACCAGGTTTCACAGTGAGTACCTCCCTCGCGACTTTCGCGATTTTAATCACTTCAACGTCAACTTCGCGTGTAATTTCTACACGGTAACTACGCTTGCTTTGACGACTACTTGCAAGCCTCTAATTAGTTCAATTTTATTCGATCGGATAGTAGAATTTTTTCATCCGCTTATGCCGCGTTTCTCTCGCTCGCTGTAATACCTAGACCACTCGCTATTTTTATTTCGTTTTCATTTCTAGCCGGTCTCGATTTGGAATGATCATTTTTTGTCGCGACGCGTAACGAAACAGACTCTATGCAAAACCCTCGAAGTACAGGTCAGGGCTGTGAATCTTCTTTTAACATCGAACATCGAAAACTGCCTTCACGCGAACAGAATTCCGACAAATAGTTGGATAAAGTTCTCGGCGCAGTCTTCCGATGAAATAACCGACGATAAACGGGAGTCGGGTGTCGTAAAACGAAATAAACGCGCGTACGCGAAAGAAACTGGTCGTTGTGCGTCGCGCCGTCCATGGGTCGATCTAGAAAATCGAACATCCCTGTCAATTATGCTGCTTCGCGGTCACAAAAGGACTTTACAGAGTAGTTTAATCGGCCGGACGTCCTCGACGACGCGCCGGTTGGGCAAGTGGTGTCGACAGGCGGGAACGAGGTTTCCAGCCACGACACCCGAAGAAGCGTCTCGAAATGAGATTTCTACGGTAATGGCGACTCGACGTCTACGCTTCCTCGCGTCACCTCGCATAGATCACTTTTCTCCTCCTCCGGTTTCTTCTATTTCGCTTTAATTACCCGTCCGTTATGTAGTCACGAACAAATTTATTTGCGAAATTAAAATGAAACAGAGAGACAAAGCAAAGGCGGTTACAGATTCTCGGGGTCGAAGCAATCATCGCGTACGAAAGAGGGTGCAAAATCAAGAGAAACCATTCACTTGCCACAAGGTGTTTTAGGAAAGTTGGTGAAATCGTAGGGTATCGCTTGTCGATCGATCGATCGTTCGAAACTAAAAGGAACTTCCTCGAAAACTCGAAGAAATTGGTCGAAGAAACTCCATCTACCACTTTATTCGATCAAAGCATACAATTCACGGTTTCGTACGAATACAGATGACTAGAGCGTGGAAGAAACAATTGGAGAAATTTTCAGAACACACCTCTCGTACGGTGACTACATAGATGGATGCGCTGGGCCGGTAATTTTGCTAATCTTTTAATCCCTACCCCCTTTATTCGGCCACGTAATTCCCGTTTGATGCCGTACCCAACGTTCGTCAATCTCGTTACTCGCTAACTTTTTTAATACTCGTTATCCACTTTTGGCCAGGAAAGCTTTAAAAAATGTTGAGTCTCAACCTGCAGTGTTTAACGTAATCCCTCATGAACCGAGCTAGAATTTTTTATTAAACCTATTCGTTTCGAAAGGATATTCTCTAAAATAGTACAATTATCGGTACCGGACTCGTGGACAAGCCGTGCCTTTGATATTTAAAATCTTTGTCCGTAGAGTTAAATCGCATCGGCGCTGTGTAACTATTAGTTAGGGGCCTCGGCGGATCGTACGAGTACGCGTTCGATCGATCGTCGTTGAGAACGACTGTTTAAACGATTTGACGAACACTCGATCTCGATTCGAGAGCGGAAGGAAACTGCAAACTGTCCTCTGAGAGGATCGTCGGTGGTTAATGGGTGAAACGAAGGGAGTGCATCAAGGGCCGAGCGAGTTCGGCGATCGCGACGGAAATTAGACGGAGCCACGGTGAAAACCTCAGAGTCCCCTTAACGATTCTCATTAACGAAATTACTTGGCGGCGCGACGTGGCGCGCGAGTTCGCGCCACCATTGCCTACTCTGTTCGAGCTTCAATCTTTCTGGTGCCCTTTCCACCGGACCACGGTTTCTCTGACGGTCGTCGTGCTTCCCTTTGAGCCAGCTACCCACGTAGCCGCATCTAGCTACGTGTACCCACTTTACCTGCCACTCGGCGAGCTTACGAGTACGCTGACAGAGAGAAAGAGCGTTGGAAAGGGAGCAAAAGCCGGTGGAAAGTGCCGAGACTTGGATAGGGTTGGAAGATAGTGTGAAACAGAGGGTGAAAGGGAAAGAGAGGAAGAGAGCGCGATGACGCGTGGAATAGGTATGATAGAGACGGTAGGGGGAATAAGGCGAAAAAACAACTTTGAAGAAATAGTCGAAGAGAAGGATATATTTTCGGCTCGTTCGTCGACTCTCTGCGACTGGAGAGAAGTTTCGGAGTTTCCGAAAACCGATCACGAAATACTCTACAGACGCGATATCTCCTTCGTTGCTCTGGCATTTATTCGTTACGATATATTCACGCTGCGATAACGTACAGTAGCAAGAACGAGTGAAAAAAGTTTTCTTGACTGTATACATAGATCTTGTAGAATTTCGCGTAAAACAGAGGAAAATTAGTCGTGACCCGTAGACGCATAGAAGACGACAGACGCGCGTATCGCGAATTAAAAGCACCGCTCCGACAAAGTTTCTAGCCAGTCGTCGCGGCGCTAAGTGCTTCCTTCCCCTTTCACACGGCAGCTTCCAGGGCTTTTTACCGGGCGTCGACGACGCCGCCGCTCCACGCCGCCGCTCCACGCCGCCGCTCCACGCCGCCGCTCCACGCCGTCGACGATTCGTTACACAGGGACTCGTACCTCTTCTCTCTTGCTCTCTTGTCGTTAAAAGGAATTTTAATCACATTCTTCGTGGCTAAAGTGACGATAAGAACGGGTTCAGTCCTCTGACGTTCGCGAGGTTACGCGTCGAGGGTGGTGTAGTCACCGTTGGGGTAAAATAAGACTAGCCGCGAACACTTGTCTGTTGTCACCGAAGTGGCTTGAAAAAAATCTGAATTTGCATTTTTTAATCAAGCTTTTCTTCCTACTTTAATGGAAAAGAAAAGTGGATTTCGTTTATATGTATTGATAAAACGGAAACATGACTTTATTACATACATACATACATACATATGTATATTACGTAAAACGTGATTGCTTTTGTTAACCCTTGGAAAATTTCAAGCCGATATTTCGTGAAACAACACTTGATTAACGCTTGCAAATTAGAAGACAGAGACGATGACGAGGAAGCGTCTTACGCGCTATCGAGAAGCAAACATTGTTAACGCGTGATCGGTCGGTTGAAGAGGGATCGAGACTGTAATTGATTCGCGTGCTTCCAGTAACAAGGTGTCTGTCTCGTCTCATCTCGTCTCGTCTCGTCCCGACTCGTCTCGTCTCGATGCGAATCCTTTCCATTCGTAATTATCGTGCGGCGAGAATATTTAAAACAACGGAATCAGCAAGCTCGAAGGGTGTAGGGGAACATTGCAATTAAGGAAATTACATTTAGCATTGCTACCCGTCCTTACGACCGGATAGGTTGATTGGCATTTTGTAATGCATTATAAACGCGGGGAGGAAGAATTTGTTCGCGATGGAATCGATTTTATCGAACGAATATTACTTGAATCACATTTTGCTGCGATGTTCTTTCTATCGTTTATTTGTTTGTTACAGCTTTCTTTAAGAATCTCCTCGCAAATAGCAAAAGTAGATTCCACGAGATGTTCAAGCAAACTTATGGCACTCTTTATGAACAGAATGCTTACGTTTTCATGGATCTCTTTACGGAGCTGGAAAATTATTACACCAAGGGAACGGTGAGTTTTCGTTTATCTTTCTTATCTTTAACTCGTCAGAAATATTTCGTTGACAAATACAGTAGAAATCTCGATTCTCGATCAGACTTCTATCGTAAGACTTCTATCGTCGATAACTTTATTATACTTTGTGCACGTCTTAACGATAACTAATCGCTTAGAAACAGGGGCGAATTTCCGTGTGTCAACTTTCAAACAACATTTTCGAGGGATAACGTTTCGTATAAAATTCCCGCGATAAAATCGATAGGGGGTAGCCAGGCTCGATTATCAAAGACCGAAGAAATCCACCCTCGTACGTTCGTCCCGTGTTCCTTTTGTGCTGCCACGGCAGAGCGCTAGCTCGTAGACGGAACTTTCGGAATCGGTCAGAAACGAGCCAGTCCAGTGGAGTTTAACCGCGAGCAACGAGACCCGACGATAGGGGTGGCGAAGGTCTTGTGCGAAGGCGAGTTTAATCGATGCTTTTGACGTTCGGGGATCCTAGCGTTTTCTAGTAAGGGCTAACAAATGTTCTTCGAGGTAGCGTCCACGCGACTTTCATAGTCTGTTATTAATTCGTTGCGGGAGTAAAAACCGGAGGATTAAAAAATGATAAAAAATGTTCTTTTAGCTAGGGAAAGGAGATAGAACGCGATAATTAACTATTCGTGGCACGCGTTACGGTCAAATCGAATCGATTCATCGCGTCGCGTCGCGTCGCGTCGCGTCGCGTCGCATCGATTATGTTGCACGAATGAAACGGAAGATTAAAAAAGAGAAATAAAAAAAGAAAGTGTCCAAAAAAGGACAGAAAGGAAAGGAAGAAGAATCGGGACGACATTTTGATTGTCATTCAAATCGTTCGGAATTATTCAACGGCGCCACTTGGAACTATTCAGGTTGCCATGCCACGATAGCACGTTCAAAAATGGTCCTGCATGAATATATTATTGTCGCGATCGCGCATCCATTCTGGTAACGAATTTATGTCGACGATTTATCGTGTCTATGGCGTATCATCCGTACGATACGAATTTATCGGAGTTCTCTCGTTTCTCTGACAATTTTTTTCTTTTCGCCGGTTCACCTCGGTAATACGTACGTCCGTCGAACTGTATGGGGAATATAATCCCGAAATAATTGTGCGATCGATGCGCCGAAATATCGAGCCGGGAATAGAAATTAAAACGAATCCTCGACTCGATGGTTGTTCGGCTCTTTGGTCTCCGTTTTTCGCGTAATTATTTAACTACTCGCCGTACTTTTATTTGAAATTTCTGTTGAACTTTATGCTCCAGGTCGATCTGGATGATCTGATGGACAATTTCTTCAGCACCCTCTATCAGAAGATGTTCACGGTGCTCAATAGCCAATACAACTTCGACAATAAGTATCTGGAATGTCTGGGCGAACACATGAAAGAGATGAGACCGTTCGACGATGTTCCTCAGAAATTAAGCGTGCAGATAAAGAGATCCTTCGTAGCTACCAGAGCCTTTAGCCAAGCGCTCACGGTTGCCGCCGATGTACTGAAGAATATGCAAGCGGTATGGATATCGTATACTCTAACGCGAAATTATCGATGTAACGATCGATAATAGCCCGATAGCCCGTGTCTACGTCCCGACAGAACGCGAAAACGTAGACTACCGTTATCGTCGCGTCGACCGCTATTATCTCGGAAATCGTAATATTTTTTTCGTTGAAATTGCAGTTGAAACCGTCCGCGGACTGTGCAGCTGCGCTCACCAGGATGACAGTTTGTCCGTCGTGCAGTGGGATCACCGGGAACGTGTTAGCATGCGGTGACATGTGTGCCAACGTGATGAAGGGTTGCTTGGCCCAGCATGCGGCTCTGGATGTTGAATGGAACCACTTCATCGGTGAGCAATTTTCCGTGCATTGTTCCATCGCGATTGCACGCGATCGCTGCTGCTGTCGGTTTATTTATCGACGATCGCGTGGGAAAACTTGGTCGAGGAATCATGCGGAAAACTCGCGTTCCTCGGAATGTCGCGTCAGAAATCCTTGGAAGTTGAGTTTCGCCTTTCTCGCGTTCCGATCATCCAGCTGGCTAGATTCTATTGATTTTCCTTCGAAAAACAAGGCGTGGTTGACTAAAAGCGTTTTGGATCTCGATTTCGATTTGGATTTCGATTTGGATCGATCGATAAGAAGTTTCTTTTTTAATCGCTGCCAGACCCTTTTTAATTGACCATCGAGTTAAGTTAACCGAATCGATTTCTTCAAATTCAACAGAGGCCGTGGACAAGGTGGCAGACCGATTGTTGGGTCCCTTCAACATCGAGATGCTGGTACAACCCATCAACTTGAAAATCTCCGAGGCGATAATGATCTTTCAAGAGAACAGCCAAGAAGTCTCGCAAAGGGTGTTCTCCGGTTGTGGTCGACCAGTCTTGGGTAGACGCAGACGAAGAGATAATCGGGAACTAGAGCTAGAGTCGCTGAACTTCGATCAGGAAACGTTAACCGAGGACCGTGCCTCGACTGCCGCGATTCTAGATAAACTCGTGAAAGAGACGAGGCAGAAGGTCCGAGATTCCCGGCAATTTTGGGTTTTGTTACCCTACAAGCTGTGCAACGACGGTCTCGTAGTTCCACCTAGCAATACGAAAGAGTGTTGGAACGGCACACACGTAGACAAGTAAGTCGATTGCTCGTTCCTCGACAAACTTTACGTCGTTTTATCCCGTTTCGCCGAACTTCTGTCTCTCCTATACTTCTGGAAGCTTTCGAATTTTCCTTCGCACGAAATTTCAATTGACCGAATTTACGGGTTGTTATAGGTACATATATCCAGTATCGTCGAACGGAGAGCTTCAAATATTGAATCCGGAAGTGAGGAGCTCGGGATTTAGGTCGATGGTCGTGAAAGATCAAATCTTCGCGTTGACGACCATCACGAATAGATTGAAGACCGCGTTCAATGGTCAAGATGTCGATTGGATAGACACAGGTGAGTTGCTTGTTCCTTTATAAATTTCGCTAACAGACAGATTGATCTCCCATCAGTTGAATGTTTACTCGATAATTAATTACTCGCTTCCATCGAAACCGTTACCAACCCCGTTAGTTCATTCCTACGATATCGAACCGACACGATTATGTACATCCGAGGACAGTAGAAGACAAAATTAAACCAACATTGACTTCGCGATCGTCTCTCTCTAAGCACGTAACATATTCGCACCTTTTACTTCGATCTCTGAACGTCGTCAGAATTTATTCGAGAAAATCCAAGGAATCCGTCCAACAAGAACACATCCAACCTCTACACTTCCTGCGATCTTTCAAGAAAATCCTCTCTTTGCCAAACTCGTCAAACCGTTCGTCACGCTCTTCTATCGAACCGGTGTCACCGATGTTGTATATCAATTTCAGAGGACACCGAATGGAACGGTTCAGGAAGCGGATCCGGTGACACCACGGACCAAGATCCGATCACCGACGACGAGGACGGTTTCAAGGAAGGTTCAGGCTACGAACCTAAATCCTTACCACCGGAAATAACGAAACAGCCTCCACCGGTGGTGAATCCGGAAGTGGTGCCTCCGAGAATCGACGTCGAGCCGAAGATAAGCACCACCGCGAATAACAACAATAACAACGGCACGTCCGCCGTGGATAACGGCGCGAACAGACAGAAGATGTCTCTGTCGCGTGCCCTGACAACGTATCTCGTCCCAATAGTGGTTATGTGGTTCGGTGGCTGTCTCACCGAGTGGCTGTGATCATGTGGTGTTTCCCAGAATATACTGCAATGTAAATAATATTATTCGCGAGCGTTGCCACGTGTCCTCGACGAATCGGTGAACGAGATAAACCTCGTGATTTTGACCCAGATCCGAGGACGACGAGTGTTACTCTCGCTGTGGACACGCGCGTTCTTTGAATCCTTCGCGAACACGCGTGTATTCTTATGAAATGGGAAGAGGTCTACCTTTGCTTAACCCGAAACGAGGCGAAGACTGGACTCGTCGTTAGAACAGAGAACGGACTTCTGGCCACTTTTCACGACTGACGAGCGTGCCTTCAGGACGAATGGCATGGTCGGCTCAATTTCGATAGGATTCGAGATTATTTAGAGCCTCGCTGACGCTTCTCTGAGCCATTCTTTGGATTAAGAACGAGTCGTCGCGTTGTCACGGGTTATAAAGTCATAGTAACGAAAAATTCTTGGAGTTGGCAATATTACGGCTAAAAAGTATTCTCTTTTGATATTCCGCGGATCTCCGAGGATTCGCATGCCCTACGATGGTGAAGAAACGCGACGACCTAATCTTTCGCTATATAATAATTTCACCATATTACTGCGTGACGATACCAATCTCTGCTCGGTACCAATTCCAACAATTTTCCACTTGTACATCTTCATCCGTGATAATATAACAATAATATAACTATAATTAACGACAGAGAAATCAAGGTAAACCCTTCGATTGAAATTTTCTGTACATTTTTGAAAAAAGAAAAAATGTACAGTGGCGTAACAGAGGCGAAGACGACTACGGGGATTTCAATAGCATCGAGTGTATGTAGAAACGGAACAGAGTATACGAGTAGCGCAAAGACTGATTATCGAGCCTCGTATTTCCTTTCCAGCTGCCTTCTTCCCCCGAACGTTTGAAAGATTCATGGCTCGAAGGGTGAGAGAGAGAGAGAGAGAGAAAGAGAGAGAGAGAGAGAGAGAGAGAGAGAGAGAGAGCTCGGGACGACTGTTGGACGAAAAAATCGATTAGGATAGGGATCTCGATGTTGCGGTTGAATTTATTTTTACGTTCATCGAACGATCTTTGTTTTCTGCGTCGCGATAAATTCTCATTTAATTTGATTCGAGGATACATTGCTTTCGATCACTCGCCATTCTGTTACGTCATACGATACTTGATGAAACGCGTGAAATTGTGGCGCTGAAACGCGATGGATAATGGGCTCCTGTGATAAAATAAAAAAGAAAAAATGAGAGAAAGGACGAACAACGTAGTTGCCTTCACATCATGGCGACGTTGAGCTTAAACGCGGACGAAAGAGACAATTTTACAAATCTAGTGAAATATTCAAATAAATATTACGAATAATTATTTGTAACTATATATTATTATATTATATTATAATTATTGTAAAGTGAAATTAATATAAAAATTATACGTTGCGTTCGAGATATCGTATGGAAGGGTAAATGCAAGAACAGTACGACAAAGAGTCTGTCATTGCTGAAACAGTATCTCGTGACTTTTTCTTATATAGAAGTTCGATCGTTCTTCGAAGAGAATCGGCGATGTTTTAATTTTTTATCGTACGATACGTGTTTAACTCTCTCGAGACGACTGTAACCTACACATATGTATAAGTTATGCAAATTAAGATTACGGATAATGATTAAGAATCGTATTAGAAAATTTTTAAATATTCGATCGCGATGAAGGTATACGTAAAGTTTAGATAAATACAAAATTAATTTTAGGTTTCTGCCATTTTTGAGTGGCACTAAAAAAAGACTGTCGCCAATTACTGCCCATGTTTTGTATAACAATCAACAATTGCATCGAGGGAGTTAAAGGGAGTAACGCATTCGAGCGAAATACATTTATGTTCTTTTATTATTATTTCTAATAATATATTTGTGTTATTCGCTATTGTAAAAGATAAGAAGGAGCGCGAAAAAAAAGAATTATTGACGATCAATAATCTGCGTAATTTTTCTTTTGTTTTTTTGGTAAAGCGTTGAAGAATTTTCGTATTGTACATTAGCATCGAAGGATGACGAATGATCTTAAAACGTCAAGCCGTCTATGCCATTCAACGCGATCCGCAAATTAAATCACCTTCCATTCATTATTTCAATACTTATAGAGTATATAATACAATTACAAAAATGTGTACACTGGTCCCTTGGTGTATGCGTGAAGTTATCTGTTCCGCGTGATTTCTTTTTAAGTTGCGTTTAATTCTAACGAACAAGTACTCGTTATTTTCTTTCTGATTTCGAACTTCATAGTTTCTTTCATTTCGTTTCGTTCATAATCGCGAGAACCGAGGCAGTATGAAATTGAAATCGCGTATAAAACATGTCGCGCGAACGGAGAAATCTTTTAACGCGTAAATCGAGGGATCAGTTTTCGGTCGAAACCCGAAGAATCTCGATCGAAACAAGTATTGAATCTCCTTCTTTTCAAACACTTTGTATAACAAAGTTGTTGACAGGGAAAATGTTGAGAAAAGAAAAGAATACTTAAGAAACATACGAAAGAGAATCGATACGACGCTGTAAGTTCCATTTTGTACGTGCACTGATCGTAATCGTGGTGATTTTTGCGAGAACTTTCGCGATAAGAGCTCGAAAACTGTGAGGACAATTAAAAGGGTAAAAGGAATTTACGTAGCCAAGAAGAATGAGAGAGAAAGGGAGAGAGAGAGAGAGTGTGAGATAGAGATAGAGAGAGGAAGTAAGAATGAGAGAAAGGATGAATGTGTCCCTCGTACAATTATCGTAAGAACAACTAAATGTTGACTGTTTTTCCTCCTACGATACGATGAACCTTGTAATTGTATTTGTCCGAAATTTGAATGAAAATGTATGATATTCTCGTTTGATCGAAGAGGAAACGTTTCGACGAACGGTGGCTCGTGTTCTTCAGAGGAAAAGATTCAATCCGACAGATTGTAATAATTGTGCCTAGGATAATTTATATAAGAAAAAAAAAAAAAAAAAAAAGAAGAAGAAATTAGGTGAAATCCTCCGCCTTCGACTTCTAATAACTCGGCCTTTTCTGTTGTATATACATACGTTCCTTTTAAAATTCTCGTAATCGCTGGATAGCGAGTGAGACGGAAATAATAAAGTATTCGAAGAAGAAAGGATGAAAAGAGGAGAATTTCGAAAGTGCCCCAATGTGACGAAAAAAATTAAGATTTATATAATAAATACGCGAGATTATTTAGTAAAATTGACAATGAATGCGAGTGTTGTGTGTGCAATCGAACGTTCGTCGAGTTCCTTTTATTTTTTTATTTCTTTTCTTTTTTTTTTTTAATCAAATTTGTATCATTTAAATTCGACCTATTTTTGCTTGCAAAATTATTAGAACACTTTGATGGCCGATTTCACGTATTTGTAACGCCGCATCGGTATACGAATCTTTACATTATTATATTTACCGTATTATGCACGAATTGTACGTTAAAAAATGATAACTCCACAGCTTACAATACAGTATACCAGCAGTCAAATATAAATCTATCAATAGCCTTAGTTTAGTAAGACGGAAGACGTGAAAGTACAATAGTCATAGATTCTATGAAATATACGACCGTCAAAGTGTTAATCTTTCGGATATTTAATCTTTAATCAGCTTTCGCAAATTATTATTCTTCGGAAGAAATACCGCTTTACCGATCGCGTTATCGTACTCTGTACTCGTAAGTCTTTTAAGTTGACGAACAATTATACATTGCAGATCCCCGATTCAGGAATATATGTATAGCAAAATTACGGCGTTAATCCTTGTGTTAATAATTCATTTTCATACTTACCTTAACTTACATTAACAGAATTACTACGTTCATGTTAAAATATTTATAAACGATTATAGATTTCTATTATTTGGACATTTTTACGTTCGTGTAATGTTTATAGTAGAGATATTTGGATATCTTCGTTATTTTCTGGAAAGATGATCAGGATATGAACACGTTAAACGATCGTAAAAATTTTGTCTATTAGCACAAGGGTTAAAAAATATCTTGTAACAAATGTGCCATACTTCGACGTGGCTGGAACAGGAATATTCTCGAGTAGCGACATATTATGTTTTATACACTATTATTATTATTATTATTATTATTATTATTATTATTATTATTATTATTATTATTATTATTATTATTATTATTATTATTATTATCATTATTATCATCACAATTATTATTATTATTATTATTATTATTATTATTATTATTATTATCCATTAAAAAGTCTCTCGCTATTCGCTGTGCAGACTTGCGAGTTTTCGTGTACAGTGTACAGAAACCATCTATAAGTCTCGCCATTACGTTCTTACAGTGTGCTAGCATCTAATTACGAGAATTTTATTTAACGACCGATCGTATGGAATAAATTGAAATATTAAAAAATTCATTCGCCTTGTTTCAATTAACATTCGTCGATAATTTTTGTTTGAAACCTATCAGAACTGCTATTTTGAAATAAATAAAACTCCCAATTCCACGTTCGCTCGTTCGGGTACAGGGATTAAAAAGAAAATATATCCCAATTTTATATTATGAAATTATACTTAAAATTTAAACGACGATGCAATATTTTATCATAATCGGTATTTTTTACACTTACAGAAAATATGCTCGCGTATTGCACGTTAGGAACCATTATGAGTACAAAAAATGAGAACATTAAACATCTATCACATACACAAAGTACGAAACAATGAACTATTTAACGCGACAAACGTGGACGCCCAGATTTGTCTCGTCTTCGCCTGTTGAAATTACATGTCGATAATTTTAAAACACGTTTCAAGGTACAACATTTTCTATTCGATCGTTCAGATATCAAACGATAAATGTACCGTTTCGTCTTCTCTTTCTACGAACATTATTCGAATTTTCTTTCAATCTTCTTCGACCCTTGACGCTTCCAACGTCAGGTAACACCTTGATCGAGTGTTCTCGAGCATCGGTATATACATTATCAGGTGATTCCTTCTTCGAATTTGCGATACTCGTGATATCGTGCAACAGTTCGGTTTTAACAGGGTCAATTGATACTTCTTTCCTTTCGAGAGACTGTTTCGCAGTCACGCTACGAGTTACGATTTTTGAAGATGCTTGTTCGCCGAAAATACAGCCAATCGATGGAAAACGTTGTTTGCTCTTCGCGCGGCGCGAATGACGACAATTTCTTAGTTGTTTTGCCGATTCAGACCATTTCCATGCATAATAAAAGTCCACGATGTCTTTCTGCAAAATTATCGAGGTACACATTTCGCGAGAACTTCTTTAAAAAACCAAGAGAAAAGATGTGACACGAGTGTTCGAATAAGCATTACATACCGTATCCTTTAGTGGCAATAAATCCTTACGTATGTTCGTGAAATTTTTACCGTGCTTGGTAATTCCTTTGATAAAAAGTTCCTATAACAGAGAATACCATCTAATTCCGAAAGACGCAGCACGTTTAAGAAACTCGATCGATTAAATCTGCAAGATTACACGATGCTTACGATATCATTCGCAGTCCACCGTGTGCAGAGCTTTCGCGGCAACTCTTTGGTGAATAACGTCTTCAGCGCGATTTCTGCAGAGTATTCCGAGTCATGAAGAACATCCGTGATGTACTGTTCCGCATAACCGGTGCACGAATTCTCCATTGCTTCTCGGTTGGAAATACCTTGCCTCTCTTGGACGAAAGTCAATACTGAACGAGCCATAAAGACGTAGAAGGGAACCCATTCGTTCACATCGTCCTTCGGCGACCAAATTTTCTCCTCCGGGAAATCTTGGTACTCGGTGTCTAGATCGCTATGTTCGCGAAATTCAGGAATCTCGGCGATACCGTTCAAATCTTTCTAAAAATACGAATCAATTTCGAATCTTTGAACTTTGAATTTCAGAAATTAACAACTAGAAAATTGGGAAAGTACAACCGAATAAAATCAAACGACATCCACAAATATGTTGGTTTCAAACTAAAGTGTACGAAGAAATTTGAACAGTAAACTGATTTCAACAAAAGATCTACTCGCATCTCCAAGAATTTCAACGCGCAATCAAGAACGTTCGAATATCATTAATCAACCAGCTATTAGGAAATAGATATTAAGAAGAAATAGGTCACAAACCTCGTTTCTGTTCACGTTCTCGAGATCCGTCGAACTATGATTTAGCTTCTGCTTCTTCTCATTTTGGTGAATACCCATCGCGGACTTCAGGTAAATAGTGTCCTTCGAGAATAACGCTACCAGGTCAAGGATTTCAATGATCAGGATAATCGTCGTGGCAGCTTTATACGACCTTCAACCGCTCTTAGAGAGGAGGGTGGATATTGCCCCCCACCCTTGCCTCTCGATGCGGTCAAACCGAACCTTTTCGTAAGAAGTTACACGATTTGAATTTTCCTAGTCGTTTCTTGGAAATATTGTTTCGCCACCTCGGAATCGACCAATTGACTTCGAGATTTTACGCTACCTCGATCTATGTTGATGGGGTGATCAATAGATTTTTCTGTACGAAACGGTGCATATCTGAATTTGTCGAACTTAGTTGTACTCGTGTCGCGTATAAATATTTTACAACGTCCAGCAATTACGGAGAAATTAAATCGATAAGTATTCTATGTAATGCTCGATCTTATAAGAAAAACAAGTTAAAAAACTATGTAAAAATGTGTACGTTCTTCGTATGATAAATAATACTCTTTACGGATAGATCGAGTCATCTCTGAATTCGCATAAAATCTTGATCTTTGTACCATGTATAAATTTAATAAATACACTACAGTGCACACGATTTGGCAAGAAAAAGACAAGTTAAGAGATAAGGAAGAAAGTTCGTCGCATCTTGCTCACCTTTCAACGAGGATCTTCAGAGTTGATTCTCATATTCCCACAGATTCGTAGTAACGCAAAGAAGAAGAAAGATTTACGTACTGACAAGAAGTTATCTCAATGAAACATCGTTGAAAATCACGATCGCGAGTCACCACCGTTTTTCGTAGCCGAACAAAGAGATAGGAGATTTGCTTGTATACGCACGTTCCTTCGGTGGACGACCACTTCGATAAGAAAAATTGGAAAGCTTAGTTTATCCGATTGTGTACGTGCAGTTTCGCGTGATTTATTAAACTAACCACGAGTCCCGAGAGAAGAAAACTGGACGGAACTACGGAGAGTTCTGACGAGAGACACCGTGTCAATTCTGTGAGATAAGATAAGCCCAGAGGATACATCCACAACTATACAGGGTATTTTCTGAAATCATTTTTTCTCTCACCGTTCGTTTCGATTAATGCAATTGCACGATGACTAAACTAAGTTTTTGCTAATTTTCTATTTTAAGCGCCTACTTGACAAATTTTCGATACTTGTTCCTATTATTTTTGTAACGAAATTAATTATTTTAATTCTTCTTGAAAATGATCGATTAAGTCGTTGTAGGTGAACATCCTTATTTGAGAACACTAAATATGAAACATGGACATGTGTTTATCTATATTTAATTGTCGATGAACGATAAGCTACAATCGAACTGAATAATTAGATAAAAATGTAAAACGAGTATCGTCGATGAAAATTGTTTTAAAACATTCGCACGTTTTTCTGCCGAGTGCATCGTTTGATTTGAAAATGCATGCAACGGTTTTAATGAGTCACACTGTTTGCTCAGATTGTTTTTGGTTCTGAAGCTTACATGACATCACTGGACTGAACCAATGCTACGAAGTACAAAAGGGACACTTGGACTGTAGATAAACAGCCACCGGAAATGAACATCTAAATGTATCCATACGTTTACAGAATCCTTCGCAATAATACCATTGGTGTCTCTAGCTGGGTAATAAACGGAAAATGACTAATATTGAAATTATAATATAACCAGATATGCACTAAATGAAAAGTTTGTTCGGTAGTCATAGGTACGTCGATTTCACGTTTCAATAAGTTCGATCGCTTGTTTCTTTTTTTACTTCGGTTGCAGATACTGATTAAACAGCTGAGAGATTCACGATAATATAAGTCGGTCATTGTTGCACAGCAGAGAAAATTTCAGATTAAACAGCAGGTAGATATTTTAGTTTGTTGCGAAGTTGCAGCAATCGGAAATGTTTAAATGATGAAAGGTTTCTTATAATTTACAGACGCAATAGTGTATTTATAGTCGTTTATACAAGGTTTATTAATACGTAGTTATACCTAAGGAGTCTGTACGTGTTCATTAACATTTGATTTTTCGGTAATAATGAACGATAAAGTGCTCGAAGCGTTTACCATACGCTCACGCACGATATAAATTACACGTTACACAAAGGTATATTTTGCAATTTCTTTTCTTCTCCAACGATTATCCCCGTTAAATAAAATCATCGTGAGAGTCATTGCACAGCCATCGAATACATAAATGGAGCTCGTTAAGAATTTCGAACGCGAAAACAATTGAGAAACGATTCTTAAAGGCAAGAAGAGTGAATGGAAAACACGTTTCTTTCAACAATCATTATATTACTTGTCAAAAGCATATTAATATTGAATAATAATGTTTTCTCGATGCTTACTTACACGCTACCTACCAAATATAATGAATACAATTTATAATCCATTCGATTGGATTCGGAAAAGAAAGAATAATCGTAAAAGGTAGCACAGTGTTCGTAACCTGTGACGAGGAACGAATAAAGCTACAACGCTAATCATGATCGTTACTGAACAAATGCAAACTGCTATGAGTCGACATTGCGTGATCGTTCATGTATATTAATGTATACATATTATAATACAGATTAAATGAAAGTCGAAGTTTCTTTCGAACATTTTGTAATCGAAAGTATACCGAATGGTTTGTACAAAGTAGAGAGTGCTACTTAATGTATTAGCAAGAATACCATCATCAACGACGGATCGTAAACAAAATACTTGTAATAGCGAATGAAGTAGTCACTACCGATTACGTTGCAATCTACAAGTACGTTATTGCTACTTTCCTCGCGTACAGTGCAGCCCCGCTATAAGGCTCCCTTTTCAACGAATGCTAGTACATGTCTGACCGAGATACCGAATTTGCGACGACGTTTTTGACAATCAAGCGCTGCATGGAAGAAATTTCGTTTTCATGACCCTACAGCCCCGTCCAGCGAGACAGCCGTCTAACGAGACTCCGCTGTATATTAATTTCAGTTACTCGAAACCGAAACGTTCACTGTTGCGACGGTATTCTTGATAATGTGCAGATCAATGCATCGCTAGAAGAAAAGGGAATCTGTACAATTTGCACAAGATTACGACTCAATCTCGTCTACGCCAAGTAAATTTGGCCCTTTGACTTGAAGATTCCACAGCTACCGGCATGGGATGAGAGTATGGACAGGCCGGTTTCGTGCAAAAGGGATGATATTTGCATTGCTGAGCGGGATGAGAGAACACGCACCCCAATTTTGTGCAAGATAAGCCGAATTTACATTTGGGATGTCTGTAAGCACATTTGTCTCCAAACTTGCAGGCCGGGAACGCGCTGCAATTGAGAAAAAAAAGCGGTAATCATAATTAAGAGAGCAAATAAAACTTTATCGAATAGTAAAAAAAGCAACCTGCACATAACAGGATGAAGATATGAGCATTTATTTCCTAATGTACAATTTGGCCAGTATCTACACTTTTCCTTGGATTTATCTATAACAGTGACTGGATTCTCCGTTAATGTTTTTTTTTCTAAACCTAGAGACATAAAAACAATATTGGACAACACTATCATATGCAATAAATAAATAAAAAAGTATAATGGCATTGCTTACGTTTTGTTAGTACTGAATTTGTTATTAACGTGTTAGTCTTTAATTCTGCGGGACTTGGCGAATGGGATCGGTTATAAATGATTGGGCTTAATTTTCTTCTCCTTCTCGGTGGTTCTTCGGTTTTCTCGACATTTTCGGTGTTGCAATTTTCATTACTTTCATCCGTTCTTTCCTTCACATCACCTTCTTCTTCTGCTTCTGTTATTTGAAAAACAGACGTTTCTGATTCATTTTGGACATATATATCATTTTGAATTGTTGAAAGTGCAAGTTCATCGTCTTCGTTTACCTGAAAGTATGGAAAATCAAGGAAAAGTTGAAAAATTAAATAGAATTCAATGAAAGCAAGTACCATTAACTGACTGTCGTTACTAACTACCTCCATCTCCAAACGTTCATCGTCATCAGACATAGTTTTTTCGTTTACAAGATTGTTGTTATATCCGTTCAATGTAACTAAAAATTTCTGATTATCGTCGCTCCTTTGAAATAACGACATTATGACTCCCATATGCTCCTCGGAAACTGGTTGCGGTACATCTATAGACCGTATAATACTAAATATGTTAGAGAAATAATTTTAGGTGTTATGTACATTTACATATACAAACATAAAGTATACTTACAAGGACTTGATTTTGTCTCTGCAATATCTGTATTTAATTCTACTTGGATTTTTTCCATCACTAATCTCTTATTGGAATTGAGATGCACCGACAATGTTTGACCTACATCTCTTGCAGCAGCAGGTTTAAGGCGCTTTAACATTTGTTTCTTATCCTATGAAGACCAATGTATTAACGGAAATAAACCATGTTCGATATTTATATTTAAAGTAGCAATAGATTATTTTATAATGGTAAAATTATTTTATAATGAAAACTTATGTATTACATTTTATACACACCAATAAAGATGGCTCTGGATTTTTTTGCGTAACCACAGACTGATTTGCTTCTGCAACAGCTCTTAATAAAAGTGACTGTGTAGCCCGTTTTTGTGCAGGTTGCAACGGTTTCAATGGCCTTGGTGTTACAATTACTTTACTGGGTATCTTAGTTTCTTCCATATCTTCTATGTCACTTGATTCTTTATTCGTTTTCTCTAATGGTTTTAATCGTTTTCTGTCACTTTTAACTGGCACAGGTTTATTTACAGCTATTATATGGGATTTAATAGGACCAGAATTTCCCACAGGTTGTGCATCATCATCCAATTCTTCCTCCGCGCCCAAATTGAGGTAATCGTCGTCCTCGCTACTTTGAGATTTTCTAATCGACGAAGAAAAATTACTTTTAATGCCTACTGGCTTGAAATTATTCTTTAATGGTCCCAATCTATTCTTTATATTTTTATTGATGGCTGAAGTATCACGATCCTGTTCTAAGAGTTTACTTTTAAATTCCATGGACTCTTTATTTCCTGGCTGTTTCGATGGTTTATTGGTATGCCCGATCCCTAAACGATCTTTAATAGTACCTGTCATCTTTTCTACCGATCTTGATTTTACATTAGAATTCGCCTTCTCTTTTAACTCAATACTTTTAGAGATTTTATCGATTTTAGTATTACCTAGTCGAGTTTTAATGTTACTAATTTTATCGGAATCGTTGTGTTTCAACTCGGTTTCGCGGCTTCTTTTTAATCGTTCGTCAGCGTCAAAATTTCTTCCCCTCTGAAAATTAACACTACGATTACTGTCTAATCTATGTTTTTCAAGATGTTTTTCATTCTGTCTATATCTGCTTTCGCTATCTGTTCTTTCTCTATGAACTTCGAATTTCTTCCTAGGAGATACCACTCCTAAACGATTTTTAACAGAAACAACGGAGGTAACTTTTGGCTTATTCACGCAAGACTTCAATTTCTTTGCATTATCTTCTGTTGTATTCTCACCGTTCTCTTCAATTTTGGATCTTTTTGCTTCGCTTTGTTTTTTCTCCGAACCATCTTTATGATTATTCGTCGTATCTAATGGTCTTTTAAGATTTTTAGACGATTTATCATCCAATTTTGTATTGGAATGGGAATCTCCAGCTTTACTGTTAATAGTTTCAATGGTAGATACTTCTTTATTGATACTGATACTTTGGCTGTCGTTTGTCTGTGTTTTTTTTACTACAGACTGATTAGAAATAGTATGATTTGGTGTACCATCTGATTTATTTTCGTGATTTGTATTTCTTACAGATTTATCTATATTTTTATTTTGACTTGTATCCAATTTTTGACTAGATATGGATGCTTTTGTGTTCTGCTTATGGAATGATTTGTCATCCTTTAAGCTTTTATTTGAAGTCTTGTCAGTCGTTTGATTAGCAGCTTGATCTTCCAAGAAGGAAGTTGTACATGCTTTTTTCTTTTTCCTTTCCTCCTCTTGTTTAACCACAACCATAGGTACAAACTCTCTTAATGATTTCTTTTTAGCTACAGTGACCTTCTGTAACTTTTTCAATACTTGGTCATGCAACCAATCTACGAACGGGGTTGTACAATTTTCCAAAAACAAATACAAGTCCTCGTGCATCTGCTGACGCGATTTTTTGTTTACGACCATCACTAAAATATAATCTGGTAATTCTTCATCGTATCGTACTCCTAATTCCAATAGTTTAGCACGAATTGCACTCTGAAAAAAATGGTAAATGTTAATGATAACGTAAAGAAAATTGAAAGCAGTGACTAGTAATTAAAGCAGTAAATTAAAAGACTAATGAACTAATACATTGAAAATGCTACTGTTTTATGATAAGCAATAACACTTATAACTACGTTACAATATATGATTTAAACTCGCGCAAAAGTGATACGATATAATCACGGAGCGATTAAACAGGGACTTGTTGAAAATCCTTTGAATTGTAGATTTAGGATTATTGAACACAACTTGGCGACTAGAAAAGTGTAACACCTAACTAAATGCACCGATCTTGTACTCACTCGTAATTGATTCGTGACTTCTATTCCGCGAATATCCATGTTAAATGATTACATGTAACGAACTAAATATACGAAAGAAGAAAACAATTGTCGAATCAAGAAATCGACGATATTATTATAGATATTAAAGAATAAAAACATTCTTCGCCACGAAGAATCCAAATGCTTTCTTATGCCGTGTAAGGATATAGCTTAGATGGGATACTATACAATAATGCTTGGTAATGTTTCAAATAAATCTAATAAGTATGGATCTTATTTATATTACTTATTATATGAACACTACTGAATCAGTGATTAAAAGAAGTTATTATTTATTACTTTATGATTATACGGTACTTTAAATTAATATTCTTTTCATAACTCGTAGAATGAGAGGTTACTTGTTAGACATTGTTCAACTACTTCTATATATTACATATTTCGTGGTTCAATAAAGGCGCGAAAATATAAATCAAATTTCTCTTTAAACTTATCGAATGTATCCACAAACGTTATAACTTATTTACAGTTGGCTTTTGACTTGATTCGAGTTTGCTTTGTTAGTTTATCCTGTAGAAAATTATCCGTAAAAACTTTATGATTTTGAGAAGTACTATACTAGAAATTTTGAACAAGGATGTTCATAAAGTGTGCCACGAATAATCGAAAAACAAAAGTACGCCATTATTATCGTCTGTCGAGAAGTTAATCGAAGTATTCGATCGATATAAACTATGATTTAATGTCATGAAGCAATTATTAGTTTCAGAATGAAAGAGCACGAGGAAACGTATAGCATTGTTGTATTTATGTCGCAGTAAAACATCTATTAACCTTACATTTAGAAATTACCAGTAATAATTTGTTTAATTGATCGATAAAAGTGAAGATGTTCAATATCATGAGCATCTTTAAATCTGGCCATTTGCGTCTATTATACGATCTCTTCCGGTTATCGGCGAGGATTGCTGTCGCTATGATAATTGCCACGTTCAAAATGGTTTTACCTTGTCGAGGGAAGAATTTGTTAGGCGAAACGGTGTTGGTAAATAAAAATATCATTAAATGTACATTTAGATTTTGTTATTACGATCATTAAATATTTTCCATTAGATTACCGGTGCTGGACATGGGATTGGCCGTGAATTGGCTATTCAATTAGCTTCTTTAGGTTGTATAGTCGTTTGTTGGGATATTGATGTCGAAGCAAATCGGTCAACAATTGGCGCAATATCACAAAAGGGTGGAGAAGTAAGAAAAAGATATTAATTTTGTTTTGTTATCGATTTATCAATTGTAATATGCGGTATTAAATGCTCTAGGGATACGGTTTCGTCATTGACACGTCGAAGAAACTCGAGGTACAAGAAACCGTACGATTGATGAAAAAATCAAGTATACCGGATGTGACCATCTTAATTAATAACGCTGCCGTGTTATATCATCGCCCTTTCCTAAAACAAGATTCAGATATCATAGAGAAGACCTTCGATGTTAATGTTTTGTCAAACTTCTGGGTGTGTTATCATTTACCTTCGTCACGATTAACATATTGATTACATTGAGATCTATCGATAACGGGGAGTACGAATTGAATCGAATTAATAAGAAAAGAAAAAGAAAAATTGAATAATCGTATCTATCAATCTCAAGTATGACCTTTTACGATAACGACGATTCGGACTTACGATTGACTCGATTTTGTCGTTCGAGGGTTGATACTTATTAATCAATAATACGAACAAAATATCACTTTACGAACACCTTAAATAGCGTTGAATCAAACAATTTTTTATGTATCAAATAGACAATCGAAGCTTTTCTACCGGCCATGATACAAAATGGAAAAGGGCACGTAGTATGTATGTGCAGTATGTGCGGTATATACGGGGTGTCTCAAAAAGTAACGTACTGCTCGTCAAAGTTCGCGGTTAGAGGTAAGATTTTAAAGAGAGTTTGTGTAAATTCTTTTCAGCGTTTAATTAAATAAGCAACTATAGAAACTGGAATTAGGAACTGTTCATATTTGATAGGATTGATGGAGGCTCTTCTGGAGGAGTTTAGATTAGATTCGAAGACTTCTAATATACGATTCACCACTGTTTACCCGTTTTATGTTGATACTGGCCTAGCTAGGGATCCAAAATACAGGTAACAAATGAAACGGTGAATATTTTGTTGATCCTCCATAGTGAAACATGATTCTCACCGTAGATTACCGTACATATTTGGGGCAGTATCCCCAGAATACGCGGCAAAAGAAGTAATCAAAGCGATAAGAAGAAATTATACCGAATATTCTATACCGAGATGCCTTCTCACGTTAAACGCTATTAACAGGTATTTTTTATCGATATAAAAGATGTCTCAGCAGTAATATACATCGTGAAAATTGCAAATTTCTCGTAACTGTGATTCATAGTAAACACTGCCACGTAATAACATGTGTACTAAAACATTTACGATCACGTAACCAATGCTTAAGTATGTACGACGTTGTAAAATTTGCATTTGGCGTCTATGGTTTTCAGAATCGTCCCTGAAAACGTGATGAGACTTATTCTGGATTTTCTGGCAGATGTAGAACGAAAACAAAAGGAAGCACTCGTCGGTTGCAAAATTGACGCGTTAAAGTGACACTGCTAATTACATAGAATGACGAATCCTATATTTGATAAATCGTTTACGTTTAATTATGACGTTTGAAGATCGTATTACGTAATATAGAGATTAGGATCGTTTACTTATAATTTAAATCTGTTCTATCTGACGGTTATATGTAATATCTCCTTTACGATTCTAAGACTCGATAAAATATTGTTATTTATTACAATATGAACGTTAATACAATACTTAGCACTGTACATGTATAGATTAGATGTTCCGAAATTGGTCATCGTTTGTCGTTAATTGACAATCGTTCGTTTAAAATTTAACAATGTTACAGTTATGCATCATAGAATCCTTGACCATGGACATTGAACTGAACCGGTTCAAAGTACTTACCGAATCGGTACAGTGCATCCTTTCGCTTGTACGAAGCGCGCATCTACCAGAAACATCTTTGACGTTGGAACGCGCAGCAGCTTTACTCTTACATACAACTTGATTCGCCAACGACTTTATGAGGTAATCAAACTATTTATCATTTTCTCTACAGGCGTGACATCGACATTACGTGCTCGGAATAGAATCAGTAAGTTTTTTCAATATCATCGACGTACAACCTACTTTGCAAATCGTAGTGAATTGGATCTTACGATCGGGTATTTATTGAGTGGCCTGGTCGTACCCGATCGAACCTTGGGACAGTTCAATAGTACTTCAATTATCTTTTGTAATCCTCGGTACCCTTACGTGTAAATCTATATGTATTAGTGAATCGCGTGCATTAACTACCCGAGACAAAGGTTCACCACGTCGACAGGTAGACCAGGTAAACTCTTTTCTAGCTAGAAATTCATTTATGTCTAACATTCGAACAGTTTCACGTCTCCTTAGAAAAGTCATTAAATTTACGACGCTTACGTGTTCGTGAAACGTTCGTACTTCGGCTATGACAGCAATCGATTCACCGATCGTACTTGACTGTTTTTGCAATGTTTTTTACGAATATTTGAAAAATGCAATTTTCGTTGCCCTTATTAGATAATCGAACAATTTTCGATCAGCATTAATACTACAATTAATCTTCTGGAAAAAGAGAAAAATTACTGTAGAAATTCGAAAATTTATTATCGCATCATACAAACTCGAAAAATAATGTAACTAATTTATTCGAAACCTAAGAAGTAAAAAAGAGAATTTTTAAAATGTTTTGTAAAGTAAAATTTCTGATCATTGACGGTCTGTAAAACGGGTCGTTATGTCATCACGAACGACTTTTTTGATTCGTTTAACGAAAATAAACTTTGTTCGCTCAAGGATTCATTCTCCAAAGTCGTCGAAATCGAAAGAAAGGATAGATGAATTTAGAAAAGAGGAGGAACAGGATTGAAGGAGGATGAAGGGGATGGCATGGCTCAGCTTATTCAAGAATATTCAAGCGCATCAGTCAAGTTCAAACCGTTCGGACTATCAGGTAGAGTTGAAATTTACTTCCGAGCTTTTTCTTTCAAATTCTTTAGCGTTTGACGTACAGTGATCATAGATTTGTCCTTTCGTCAATGTTTAAAGCGGTGTTCTCTCGTTAATCTGTTACGAATATTTTATTAAAATTTGTTCTTTGTTACCACAAAAAAATGTACGTATTCTAAGTAAATAGAATTCTAAATTAGTCTCGTAATCACAATAATGTTACAAAAGTAAATCGACACTAGCTTTAAAGCTATAATTGTATTTATTAAATAAATTGTCGATTAATCTGCATAGCTTGGCGATCATTTGCAATGCATATATCGGAGAGAGATAAAGTGACGTAGCATTTGTTAGGGAATAAATTGTTCTAGCAACATCTTGTTTTCCTCGGATATCGGTAAAAAACTTGGCTTCGTAATCTGAATATTGAAGTTCTTTGTCGCGTCGGTCAAGTTTACCTTGACACAACGTAGAATCAAACTTAAAATTTCCATGATATTAAATATCATTTTAATTTACGTTTAACAGTATTCATACCAAGGTATGGTGTAATAAGAGACAGATAAAGTATTTTGAACGCGTCGAGATTACTAAAACCAGCGAAGTATTTACAAATAAGGCTAAGAAATATAAAGCCTTTGTACTTGATGTAATAGATGTACAATTCTATTTCAATTTCAGTGTCACAGCGATGGATATGAACTAGGAAGTCCGAGTTTGGAGAATTACTACTTGGCGTTTTACCGCTGAGCATCGACAGTGCACATTAATCTTAACGTTTGTCAAAGTCAGTAGTCCGTATCAATTTTGAGACACGACGGATTCAAGGTAAAACTGCATTTATTTTTTATTTTAGCGTTACCGAGTGTTGCGTTTTATAAATCAAGACGAGCATGATTCCTTAAATTGATGTTTCGTGTTCTGTGTTCGAAATGGACGTTTCATGTAAATTATACAAATATGATTTAAAGAGGTTGTATTATGCCATCTTATATGTAAAATGGTGAATGTTTCGATAACGAAACAAACGAATATCTACTTGATATCGGTCAAAGCTGCGTATGCAATAAATCTTCGCAATAAAGTTATACGATTCGCGTTAAAGTATTGAAATCGATTTGAAGCAATACGGAAAGGTAGTGACGGACAATCGGTCAAACAGTGTCAGAGACCCCGGAAGTCCTTGCGTCGTTCATAGAACATTGACCTTATCAAATTCATAAATCAAGGTTTCATAGTGTGTATACACTCTTTAGTTTCTTTTCCTGTTAGCGTATCTCGTCCGCTAGCTCCTTTCATTATCTGCCAGAGCTTTAATATGAAACAGTCATTAAAGATTGGATTTCTTTTCGACTACTTGAACTCAATGTTTACTAAGTTAGTTTTATAGATTTGACCGGAACTCTTCGACTACTGGCTGAAACTTTGAATCGTATTGACAAAAGGTAAATAACGCCGCGTTCAGAGGTTGAAAGGTGTTAATTTCGTTTCAAAGTGTACCATGTCCTTACATCTATGTTAAAAGTTACACGCAAGCTACAAACGAAACTATATCTATAATTATAATGTTGAACATTGTACGAAATCTTTAGGGGAAACATGCTCGTGGATTAAAACTTGGTTGCCCTCTTGAATGACTTTCAGTCCGTGCAACACCTTTCTCTTGAAACGTCGATTTGCTTCATAGTTGGTGCGGTCAACAATTCTAAAAAGTGTTTTCAAGTTAAATGTTAATTTTATGCCGGTGAACAAGTTACTGTCTATGAATACCCTCAATGTACTCGGAGCAACGAATGTAGTGAAACTATATCTGTAAATTGTACATGTTCACCTTGAGAACTGCTCGAAGAATCGAGATACAAGTTCACGATAATCTTCTCAAGAACTAGACAGTTTTATCGCACGTTTGCAGGCTACAAGGTTGTTCTCTGCACGTGAGGGTTCTACCCACTTATTCCGAAATCTAACTATGCTTCACAGCGCAATTTTCAGAACATTTCACAGAGATACAAATCGTAGTAAAATTGTGGATCGTTCGAGGTATAATGTTTAAAGATCGAATTAAAAGAAGCGAATGTAATGTAAGATTCACAGTTAAAGTAGGATATTACGTAAAAAACAGAAATCGCTTTAATTATATACACAATCGCAGACAGATATAATTATTTGAAATTACCATAAACTTGCGCGGCCTTAGCTTATTCGCTAACTGCTGAATAAATTCTGTTTATTCCTATCGTAATTCTGTCTCCACAAGGTACTTCCCTTTCGGAATCTTACAAAAATCGCTAACTTTCATTTTCAACATTCTACTTTAATATACGTGGATTAAGAACTAGTTTACTTTCTTTCGGTGATCGAGACGTAAGAATTTGCCAGTGATTAGAACGTCGGTAGAGAGAAAGATAAAAAGGTAGGCAGACACGGAAGAAATGACTAGACCATGCAATAGTTTTAACACGTGCAGCGGGTCGAATTCTACGCTCGCATGCAATCATTGAAACGGGCAACACTTTCTCGTAATTGTCCCAGATATTATATAAGCATAATACAAATCTGTTGCTGATTTAACGCACTGATATCCATACTACGTATCACGTGTTTCCACAATAAATAGCGGATTTGTGCATAGCCTTTTTGCGTATCTAATTGTGGCGTCAAAATTTCACTTTCACCGATTCTTATTCACATTGTGTAATTGAAATTTTGACTGGTCATATGGATCGTAAACTTTCCGTGGTTTGCAAGTTGAAGCCGTCTATTTACCCCAATAACATACACTGCGCATGGAAACGACGGTGATTTTATGGTTCGTACACCGTGAATCAGCTTGCCAAGAAAGGGATGATTGGTTAATAAAAGCCTCGATTTCGCAGAACCATCAAGCCGCCAAGGCTTTCATGGACAACTGTTTTCCTACCTTAACTTCACATTAACTTACGAAAAATATTACTTTTGCGCGAGTGCTTTTGAATGAACTGTTGTTCACGTTATATTTAAGTTAAACGATCCTAACCCGTGGTTCACGTTCTCGATACCGCGTTTTCGAGTTTAATTGCTTTTTCATTATTGTTTTTCAATTATATCATATTCCAATTTTTATCGTTTTCAGGACGCGATGCTGTTTGCGACAGATAAATCACTGATAGTAAATCCAAAAATGGAATATCCTTCGACGAACTTCTGGCTATTTTTCACCGTTGAATTTTTAATGGGCGTACTTCTATCTGGCTTTTTAGCTATTCTCAGAATAGTGAAGTCATCGTTGCCAAAACCGCCGAGGGATTTGACCGGAGATGTAGTCGTGGTGAGTATTTCAAAGCCATTTTGTGATATAAATTTTGAAATTGAACTGCATCGTTCGATTTTTGATGATTCTTCGTCAGGTAGCAGGCGCCACTTCCTCTCTCGGCGAATCACTCGCAGGAGAATTCGCGAGGAATCGATGTACCGTGATTTGCATGGATAATGACTCGAATTTGGTCGAGGAAACAGTCTGCAGACTAAAAACACATTGTCACGCGATTCAGGAAGTACCGCCTAAACACAAAACAGACAATTCATTGGAGCGTGATGCAACGATTGTACCTTATCGCTGTGACTTACTGGACAAGAATGATATACGAAGAACAGCGGAAAAGATCAAGGAAGACGTTGGAAGAATCGATATCTTAATTACCTGTGTTGGTAATCCTAATCAGGATATCTTTGATACGGCTAGCAGGACTCTGATGAGTCATTTCTGGGTAAGATTCTTCGCGAGAATTATTCGCTCTTTCCAATTCGTGAACAAATGAAGACAAATGAAGATAAACACAAGGATGAAAGTAAATTGTTTCTCTTATGTCACAGATAGTCATGACGTTTTTACCACTGCTGTTGTGTCGCAAACGGGCTCACATTGTCGGTGTAACTCCAGTTGTATCGGACGAAGACGCGTTCCATGGTTCTAGAGCAGCGATAGCTGGTAAGCCATTCCATACAACATACTGTATCGTAAAATAATCTTTTTAATCGAAGAAAATACTAACAGTGAACGTTTTATGCAGGCCTTATGGAAAGTCTCTGGGAAGAATTAGGCAATCACAGCGGTCAGCTAACATTCCTCGCGTTCTCACCAATCGCACAATGCAGGTATATTATTTTAAATTACGTAACTATAATGTATCAGATTTAGTTAGAACAATTGCAATTTTTGTCGTTTTTCCAAGAACGCTGAAGCAAAGCGAGGAACGGGTAGCTCGTAATATTGTGCGAGCAGTCAGAACGGATCAGAGCACTTTAAATAGCAGCTGGGTGTCCAGATTTTTATATCAAACAAGGTACAAAACAAAAGTGAGAGATCGTTGGCAGTACTTTCCTATTTAAGCGAACGCCCACCTGGCTGCCTACGTTCGTGCTGAATCTACACTTTTAGCCTATATTTTCGGAATGGGAATTTTCCAGTAACTATAACCACGTTTATCATGCTTCTCAATTCGTTAATTTTTCGACTGTGTAAGCGTTGGCTTAATTATTAAGGTGCAGGCGATCGCATTATACTTATTTCGTTTAAATGCGAATAATCTTTAACTTTATGTTTATTCATTTTTTCAGTTGCGTAATTCACCATGGAATAACGTTGCTCACACAATGGATCCATTCCCACAGATGCAGCAATTCTCGATAAATGTTATTTTTCACTTGAAGAAACTAAATCGGTACAGAAGATAACGAAGATGGATAATTTGATAATCTACGAACTGTAATGACAAGAATTAAAGTGTCCCGTTAGTTCTACGCGTGAGAGAAGTTAGACGATTCGTATAACAGAAACTTTTATTCGAACCAAAATAAATATTCATTTTTCAATATTTCTGCGACGCGTTAAAAGTTCCAAGGCAAAACTTTGTTAAATTCTGCAAAGAATTTTGAAAAGGTGTATACGTAAATCTTGATATCTGATCAACTCGAGTACGAATGATATTGGTCTCGTCAAAAATGTTGTTATTCGGGCAGCAGAACGTCATAATGACCGTTGTCCGAGTTTCCGGTAAATAATAATCTCGCAGTTTCGTATCGAGAACTAACGTGATTATGAAAGACTCGTTTTAACTCTTGTCTCTCGTTGATCTCGCGGTATATGGACAGGTTCATGTAATACATCTTCGTCGCCACCGTGCACTCGAGCTCACTGGCGAATGTGCCAACCATGTTCATATAATCACAATACGTCTGTCGGTCGGATATGTTCCATTCGGCCATCACAAATGGTCCGTACTCGTGCCAATTCTCTTTGATGTGTTGCACGACCTGTTGAACAGGAAACATCGAACGGAATTCGTACTGGCGTGTTATCTATTCAAACGAGTTTCATGCGTTTGTGATACTGTGTAGAAAATTTCGCGTTTAAAACAGTCACAAGTTGACTCTGAGAGTGGGACGAGATGTATGCAGAGTTTAAAGAATGAGTATTTTGAGCAGTTTGTTTTATAACAAAGAACTTGAATGTCTAATCGTGTTTGAGAAGAATGTAAAGCGAACCATTGAACGCAGATATCGATGCTCGTCTTCGTTCCGCCAGAGAATGTAGCTAATCGCTCGGAACATACAATTACCATCGCCATAAATGTTGTGCACGCGAAACGTGCCTTCGGTGCACCTTAAACGAGCCGTACCTGCGAATAAGTGAAACATTAATATTACAAGATAAAGTTAGAAGAAGTACGTACGAAAGGGCAAAGAAATTTGTTGTTTTATAAGTATTGAGGTACCTTTTTTTAAAAAAATAGAACGCTCTTTTCTGTTTCTTTCAATCGGACTGGTTCTAATGTCCTGCGCTGATAATTCGGTAAAAGGGATCCAATTAGTCTGTCGGAAGTAAACGGATTTCGCTCGTCGAATTCCCGACGCGCTGTCAACGTTGTTAAAGTCTCCACGGTCCAAATAGTGTTCGTGTCCGAATCTGTTATACCTTTTTGCATTCTTGACTAGCGACGAGCGACGTACGCATTTGTCTATTAATAAAATACACGACAAGAATCGATAATCTGTGTTGCTTACAAATAGAGAATTGTACGCGATCTGCCGCTTTCAATGAAGCTGAGACATTTAATTGTAAAACTGTTGTAATAATTATCACCTGCAGAACGAAAGATTATCGTTATTGATTCATTGCAACTTACCGTCCTCGAAAATGTAACTGCAGAAATAAAAGCACCACAGACAAGGTAAAAATAGTGCTTTCAAGAATGCTAATATACGAACTTTGGTAACGTCCAGTTTAGTTTTATTTCAACACCGAGAAAATTTCTCAGCTTCATCAATTGCCGCATCTTTCGATGATGTACGAATGTGTCTCAAAATGAGTATAACATATGTATGCTTTTGCACGGTCGTTCACGCGCGGATAATTTATAAGGACATAATTTCATGTGCTGTTGCCTGTACGTTTTAACAATATGACATATAAATTGATTTTCTAATGTCTTTCCACTTCACAATGTCCGAACTTCATTACGTATTACGGAATATTGTGTTTATTATACTGTAAAATATTACTCGTTAAATAAACTCAGTAAATAAAGACTAATTATTGTTTATTTAATGAATTTCAACACATGCTGCGAACTTTTTTATATCGTTTACCAATCACTTCTTACATTTAGCTCCATAACTCTGATTCCCCTCTATCAGATAGAGATGCAATAACAGCAATAGAAAATAGGAATTAGCAGCAGCGCATCCGTTTTTTGAAAACTTTCAAAGTATATTGAATACGTCGTTCATTTAAATTATTTAAAATCAATGGGTACATGCGAGCTTCACGAAACGGTACCATCAGTGACATCTACTGACGAAACGTGGTACAATAGAAGTGCAAAGTTACAATTTTCCGTTAAATTAGCGACTTCTATGATTTTATGGAACAAAAAGAACATTCTACCGTCATCACAGCATTGAACTAAAACCATTATATCTCCAGAAAAATGATAGAAGTGAAATTGAAAAAAATAGAATTTTATGGACCTAGAAAATGCTAGCCATCTAGTGGTGAGCGGCCGAACTACGAAAATTGAAAATTTCGACTTTCTACACTAGCGCCATCTAGCGACCAGGCACCAGGAGCTACATTTAGTATCAGGATCACAGAAAAGTAAAGGAGGTATGCGGAATAGGAGGTATCCCGCGCAAACGGCGCGCATGCGCGATAGAGCGCAAGTAGAGCCGCCATGCCGCACATGCGCAGTAAATGGGAGGCGGAGCCACGCCTACAGGACTGCGTCGCGCATGCGCAGTAGGACGGGCTTAGTCGACTTATGTGTATATCGGAATACTGATATAAAATAATTAATTACTCACTTCCTGAGCGTTATTTATGAACTTTCATGATTGAACAATATAAATAATACATCACTAATCATTCTCCAATCATAAAAGTGCACAAATTATATTTAGAAAACGTGTAATTAATTGTTCTAAATGAGCTAATACATACCGCTTGGCGCCCTACCTAGCCCCAGGATATTTGTTAATAACTAATTAATTTCAATAAAAAGCCGAAAAAGTATAATATGGGAAAGTAGCTAAGGAATCACTGTACATTCTTTAACAATGAAAATGTATAAATTACATTTAGAAAATGTGTAACTAACAATTTCAAATCAGCTCATACGTACGGGGTGTCGTGCCGACATCCTGTCGGATAATAGTTAATAACTAATTATTAACAATACAAATCTGAACAAATGCCATATGAGAAAGTAGCTAAAGGAACACTGCACATTCCTCGAGCATAAAAGTTCATAAATTGTGTTCAGAAAATGAGAAATTAACATTTCTTCATACACATGTCATCGCGTATGAGTTACAATATAACTTTATTGCGCATGCGCGTTGTTTGCGTGGGATAGCTTCTACTCGGCATACCTCCTTTACTTTCTGCACCCCTGATACCGGCTACCGCGCATGCGCTCCGTTTACGCATGCGTACTGCCTACATGCATACTACGCATGCGCTCCGTTTACGCATGCGTACTGCTAATATGCATACTGCGCATGCGCTCCGTTTACGCATGCGTACTGCGAACATACATACTGCGCATGCGCTTCGTTTACGCATGCGTACTACGTACCTGCATACTGCGCATGCGCTCCGTTTACGCATGCGTATTGCGTACCTGCATACTGCGCATGCGCTCCGTTTACGCATGCGTATTGCGTACCTGCATACTGCGCATGCGCGCCGTTTACGCATGCGCGTTACATGAATACCTATTGCGCATGCGCGCCGTTTGCGCGGAATACCTCCTTTACTTTCCTGTGATCCTGATAATAAATGTAGTTCCTGGTACACGGCCGTTAGATGGCGCTAGTGCAGAAAGTGGAAATTTTCCATTACCGTAGTTCCGCCGTTCACCGCTAGATGGCCAGGCTTTTCGCGGTCCATAAAATGCATTCTAACATTGTATATGTACTTATGGGCCAGCTGTGGCCTACTGTCTTTATTATTTTAATAAAAAAAAAAAAAAAAAGAAAAAATGCATTATTTTTTACTTTTCCCACCATCCACCCCAAGCTCCAATTCCATGATATCGTTCTAAAAATGCATCAATTTGATTTTTTGGAAAATTTGTCGCGCAGGATCCGCATTTACCTTATGGGAACTTTGATCCGTGCGCAGTCCTAGACCGTTAGTGATAAACATGCGCAGTTCATTTTTTGCAAAGAGGCTTAACCCAGAAAGGTCCAATGACAGACCCTTAATGATGTCGTACTTAGTTTTTAAATTGGTGCAATTTTAAGTTGATCAAAAATTTGTTGCCCAGGATCCGCAATTATTTTTTGAAAACCTTGACCCCCTGCGCAGTCCTAAACCGTTAGAGATAGATATGCGCAGTAAATTTTTTAGAAAGAGGCTTAACCCAGAAAGGTCGAATGGTGCACTTTCAATGATGACGTAATTACTTTTTGAATCGGAGCAACTTTGATTTGATCAAAAATTTGTTGCCCAGGATCCGCAATTATTTTTTGAAAACCTTGACCCCCTGCGCAGTCCTAAACCGTTGGAGATAGATATGCGCAGTAAATTTTTTAGAAAGAGGCTTAACCCAGAAAGGTCGAATTATGCACTTTCAATGATGACGTAATTAGTTTTTGAATTGGAGCAATTTTAATTTGTGCGAAAATTTGTTGTCCAGAATCCGCAATTATTTTTTGAAAACCTTGACCCCCTGCGCAGTCCTAAACCGTTGGAGATAGATATGCGCAGTAAATTTTTTATAAAGAGGCTTAACCCAGAAAGGTCGAATTATGCACTTTCAATGATGACGTAATTAGTTTTTGAATTGGAGCAATTTTAATTTGTTCGAAAATTTGCTGGCCAGGATCCGCGATTATCTTTTGAAAACCTTGACCCCCTGCGCAGTCCTAAACCGTTGGAGATAGATATGCGCAGTAAATTTTTTATAAAGAGGCTTAACCCAGAAAGGTCGAATCATGCACTTTCAATGATGACGTAATTAGTTTTTGAATTGGAGCAATTTTAATTTGTTCGAAAATTTGCTGGCCAGGATCCGCGATTATCTTTTGAAAACCTTGACCCCCTGCGCAGTCCTAAACCGTTGGAGATAGATATGCGCAGTAACTTTTTTACAAAGAGGCTTAACCCAGAAAGGTCAAATTATGCACTTTCAATGATGACGTAATTAGTTTTTGAATCGGAGCAACTTTGATTTGTTAAAAAATTTGTTGTCCAGGATCCGCAATTATTTTTTGAAAACCTTGACCCCCTGCGCAGTCCTAAACCGTTGGAGATAGATATGCGCAGTAAATTTTTTAGAAAGAGGCTTAACCCAGAAAGGTCGAATTATGCACTTTCAATGATGACGTAATTAGTTTTTGAATTGGAGCAATTTTAATTTGTGCGAAAATTTGTTGTCCAGAATCCGCAATTATTTTTTGAAAACCTTGACCCCCTGCGCAGTCCTAAACCGTTGGAGATAGATATGCGCAGTAAATTTTTTAGAAAGAGGCTTAACCCAGAAAGGTCAAATCATGCACTTTCAATGATGACGTAATTAGTTTTTGAATCGGAGCAACTTTGATTTGTTAAAAAATTTGTTGTCCAGGATCCGCAATTATTTTTTGAAAACCTTGACCCCCTGCGCAGTCCTAAACCGTTGGAGATAGATATGCGCAGTAAATTTTTAGAAAAAAAGTAACAAAGAAAATGCAGCCGGAGCACCCACAATGATGACGTAATTAGTTTTTATGTATCCCTTAAAAAGTGTCCCTTAATATGGGTTTTATTGTACTATCATTGTAAGAGTACACATAATATTTTTCTGCCTTGTTTTCGAGCATGCGTACATCTCAGCGTAACTCACGGACATGTTTCTGCGTTATAATATGATGATTATAGATTACCTATATAAATCACATTTGCATTTTTAATTAAAGCGTTTGTATGTAATTATTAGAAATAATAAATCAGAATATTGAAACAACAAAAGTGGTAAAAATAATAATACATGTAAATACGGAAAGAGAGAAAATACGCATATACTAGAAAGATAGAATGATGTATAATAAGCACCTTAGCGTTTAGATGCAGGTAAATGACCTTCTATTCTTAATTCAATAAAATAAATAAAAAGCCACGTGCTATTTTCCTGATACATAAATTTAAAATAATTACTACAATGTCAATAATCCTAGTATATACTGTGTTTTCCACCTTATTCGAATTTTTTTGATCGTGTCATGCATCAACACACTTGCCGTACGTCCCCATTCATAAGCACCAAAATTCATAATGCATACTTCATATAGTAAAAGAAACTGAAATAGAAGATTCTACATGTCTTATACATTCCGCTGAATGTGTTCTAAGGTACTTGTTACGTTTGAGGAGAGCATTACGAATAAAATGTTCTCCCATTCGGTACGTTTTTCCGATTAATAACTTGACGAGGTTAGAAATAATGGGACCTGTTACTGACACCGACTGAGTACAGTGTGAGAGCTGGGAACAAGTTGGCGAACGGTGACTACGCATTTAAGGGTTAAAACGCATCATCGGGAGTAGACTGTATGTACACGTAATCCGTGACAAAGCAAACGGTCGATTGGTCGACTACCTACGAAATCGTACCCCGACCGCAAACGCGAACGAAGCGAGTGCAGTGCATGTCACTTGCACCAGTCACTAGTCACCCACGAGAAAGGGACAGAACAAGTGTTGAGGAAACATGGCGGCCCATTGGAACGTGCCACAGTGATGCAGCGTACGCGTAGCGAAATTTTCTACTTCGACTGACCAAAGAGACAGTGGCCTCGCTCGCTAAATATTCGTCTGTCCAAATGACATGGGAATTTGTAATCGAAGGCACTTCCTGCTGACAATATGCATCTTACAACTTGTGAGTCTCCTCAATGAAGAAACTTGCTCCGCTATCTTTGCGATCGTTGCGATACGCTAGGTGATTCGTAATACGTGTAACGTTTTTTTCCTGTACAATGAGTCACGTATTTGATTTCTTAACAAAATGATTTTCATTGTGCGAGTTGTTCCTATTTTGTTCGCTAAAATGGTTATTGTCCCGTAGAAACTGTGAACCAATTTTGAACGATTTTATCGACGATGTTACGGCTGGATCAAACACTGTACACACTTACTGGATTATTGTATCGTTTTATCGATCCCAGTCGCGTGGTTTATCATTACGGAATATTGAAATCGTCTTAGAAACTGTGTAAACCATCTAGAGTCGCTTTTCCTACTTTCTATTACTTTCTTGCGAGTGTTAATTGACATCGAATCATTTTACGTGATTTTACCGTGCTACGATGTTTTTGCAAATTAAAAATATAACATAATGCGAGCTATGACGCGATGATAAGATTCGTCAATATGATATAGTACAATGATTAATATTATATTATAAAAATGTTTTGTAATAATTTATAGTGTGTTATTTTGTTTATAAGTAACAAAACCCGATGAGAAACAAAAATTGTTCATGGAAATTTATTGTGCCTCAGTAGGTAATTAATAGAGCATTTAGAATGTAGGGCAATTGGTACAGATTAAGAATGTGCGTAAAAAGGAGTTAGTAGACATTAAGAAAATTAGTGTCGTAGATTATTGACTTGTTTGCTTCTTTCATTACTACTTATTTTTGTATTTCTTTCACAGATTACTACAGTAGAGCGCCAAGTTTTCGACTTTTTGGGCTTTATGTGGGCCCCGATACTGGTCAACTTCTTCAACATTATATTCGTGATTCTAGGATTTTTTGGAGCCTTCCAATATAGACCTAAATATATCATATCGGTAAGTCGGAGAAGTAGCTTTATCTTTACAACCTTACACATCATAATTTACAGTTCATGCTTCTACATGTAATTTGTTTCAGTATTGTGTATGGAACACATTATGGTTGGGATGGAACATTTTCATGATATGCTTTTATCTTGATGTGGGCATATTGGACAAAGTGAGTACAGATTACATATAAAGTTTTATAACTTCAACCATTAACGATTTATAATGATAATTGATTTTTCAGAATAGCGATATTTTAAACCTTGGTACTGGTAGTTTCTCATGGTGGCATGTCAATGGACCAGGCTGCAAAGCTATTTATGATGTTACCGAACCAGAATTTTTTAGACCAGCACGACCTGCAAACGTAACAGACTGTGTTCTGGATTATGAAGTAGTTGAAATTTTACATGCATCTACGCAGTGTATCTTAGGTGTAAGTGTAATCTACTCAACTTTGTATTTTGTATTTGACTATGATTTGTATTTTGACTAAGGATTTGTATTTTTCAGTTTATCGCAATTGTGGGTGGTATCTGTCTAAGTAAGGTTTTTCTGGAGGAAGATGATAGTTGTAAGTATGCAATTCAAAATATTTTGTTTTGATTATTGCCAGTGTCAAATTAGTATAAAATTTAGTTTGTGGAGCGAGATTATTTTTAGTTTCTATTTTGGGTATCATTCTCGGTGATAAGATTGGGTGATGTATTGGTATTAGTAAATACGATTTTGAGAAAAAGATTAATTAAGAGTAAACGAAAAGAAAAAAGTTTACACGACTATACTATAGTGCAATGATAAATCTTTTCTTATTCAGTTTCTACAATTTAAAGATAAACGAATATATATCATTATACATTAAATACAATTCTTTAAGATTTATTATTGCTTGAAAAGAGGGTTGTCGGTTACAGTTGATTTCATTGGTGGATTTGATCCTCCATTTTGGTAAGTGCTTTGCCTGATCCATGGTTTGCACGCATTTTATCTGTTCCTTTAAGCACGAGTAAGGCGCATTAGTATCTTGTTATTCATCAGATTCTTTAAACGCGTATAGCTACCCTTAAGAATGTCTGCCAATATATTTTGCATCTTGAACCGTAAACGAATTCTGTTTCTCTTTTATTATACAAAACTATCAGTATAGCATGTGTCCTTTGCAGATAACTGCATATACAACATTCGTATTATCACAAAAAAAAAGCGATAATTGCAATTGTTCGTGCATTGAATCTAAAGTTAAAGTCGTACCCTTGTTTTTAGTTATTTGCAAGAAAAACAAGAACCAGCAGCCTCTTCGCAACTAAACACAATGTAAATTCGAATTCTAATGCAATGGATTCTACGTGATATTTCAGTTGACTTTGTGGGAGGTGATGACTTTGGGTTGGCAGGCCACACGCCGTTGCATCCTATGTACGTTAGCTACTCGGCTCTTCCATCACCTGCCCACCCTCAAAAAAATCCCGCTCAAAATTATCTCGCAGGCACAACTAGCTCTCATCAATCCATTTGTCACGATAACAACAGCTTCTCAAAGAATAGCGACAAGTTATTCAATAGCTCGGGACGAAGTAAGAACAGTTTCAAAAACGACACGATCAGAACCAATCGTAGCAACCAATCGAATCGCGATCTGAAGCACGTTGATTATCCGAATGATTATTCGAATCCTCTGGACCATTTGCAAAGACCAGTGTCCCCGTACGACGAGTACGATTCGTTGGACAGTGCCGCTAAATTGAGGTATCAAAAGAGCAAAATGTATTATCCGCAGTCGTCGTCATCGTCGAGATACAGTCCGGTTGCGTCGCCGCGGATCAAATCGCGTCCAACAGGTGCAAAACAAAGTAAAGCCTCGAACAAGCCCAGAGTGTTCACCGATCATATTCGCGAACAACCGTTGAGGTCGTTTTACTCTGATCCCAGATTGGCAATCGAGAATCAACAGAACACGAACGAACAAGAGAAACAGAACAGGACTAAACGCGACAGTAGACCTCTGTCCTTGTATGCCAGTAATTTTTAAACGCAAAAACCTTATTTTGTTCGTGTAGGATTTTTGTATACGAGATTGCTTGTTTCTTTGTTTCTTTTTAATTTAAAAGGAAAAGAACATACGACTGAGAATGGTTACACGTGCTTCGATACCGAATATTTTTATAATATACGAATTCGAGAAGTGTAACGTGTAATTCCTATACTTGCCAAATAGATAGAACAATTAGAGTAGCTAGCATAGGATGCCTAGAAACGATTTCGACCCATTTTTCTTGTAACATCACACGCGATAACGATTAATTGTTAGACACGTTTCCAGAAGAAAGGTATCGACTGACAGTGGATCGAACTGTGTGTTCATTAGCACTATTACTTTTTCTTTTGCTTGCGTGTTCACATTGGTATATTTTCGATGCGATTTGTCTTTTAGAGACGACGGAGCATATTATTAATAATATAGAAATAGTACTTTTTACGTTAGATTACATACATGATGCACTGTGATACGTATAGAAATATGGATCATGTTGATTTGAGAATGTTATTCGAGATTTGATCGATTGTTAATTGGAACGTTGAGATTCCGACGAAAGATTTTCAATATATCACGTAGCAAATAAAATTATTATTGTAAACGTTCATGAACGTTGTAGAACATTGTACAATTTTACAATTTTTTGTGACAATATTCTTTCGTACGAATTCCTTGGTTTGGCTTACAAGATGGCACTTGATAGAACTTTTTTTTTACGCTACTACCTTTTTTTAATTAGCCTGTTGTTAACGCGATAGTGAGAAAAGAAATTTGTTAAGGTGCTGCGAGAACTTTGAATTTTAAGAGTCTGAGCATTCGGTAGTGCATGCTAGTACTTGTGTCTTACTTTTTTTTTGTAAGTTTAAGATTTATTTTACATATTCCCCTTCGAGCAACGAATAATATGATACGTGCAATCGAAACACCGTAAGATATCTGTAGGTTCTTTGTTAACTTTCGACATTCCACGGTTCGTTAGTTACGTTCGTAATGAAAATGAAAAATCTGAAGTGACGATCACTGTATATGAGACTCTTCTGTTTGTGAATCGATTAAACAAGAAGTCATTTGCTTCTTGATAGACTGCATACAGTAGTGATTGTAGATCAATGGCTAACAAAACTAGAAAAAAGAAAATTAATTCATTGTGATGAGAAAAATATCCTCGATCATGAATCATTAATCACATATTTAAATGATTTACAAATGAACGAAGACAAATTTTATGTATCGCTGAAACATTATGCCGATAATTCAAATTATCGAAACTCGAGTTCTGAAATTAGAAAATTACTAGTTGGTATTCGAAATAATTTACATTATTTTAGTATGATTGTTCCATCATGGTAGCAAACTGTTAACTAACGCGGTGACTGAATCTAGCGTGAGCCAATTAGTGGAAGGAAAAGAAAACCCAAAGAAAATTTATATGTAATAAGATTAATGGGATACTTAAACTTTCAACGGCTGGTATTCTTAACACTTTGCGTACGATGTTTGATCGATGAATATTTCATACGATCCAACAGTAGTTAACAATCATAGCGTACGCAATGCAATGCAAGTTGAGAATCGTGTAAAGGAAATACGTTTCGAATTTCTTAAGCTACGGTAATCAATTGAACCGTTGATTGCTGATTGTTTTCCATCGTCAAATGATGTCATTGATATTACAAAAGAATTACGAATAGAATATTGTTGAATCTGTATATTATTGGATATTTTCTCATCGCATTTGATTGTATCTATTGTTAGCCTTGTTCACGACTTACGACACAGAACCTGTGCATTATTTAATATGTTTTTCTATATTTTTTTGCTTTACGTTAAGTAGTCTTAATTAACGCACTGTTACTTATTAAATGTCCTGGTGAAACGATAGTTGCAATATTTGTTTAGAACATATCACGGTTCAATCAAGTTGTTGCATATCAAATGATCGATATCGAAGCATAAGAGTTCCGATACGAATTCATGGCATAAAAGTATCGTGAAGCAAGATTTAGTTTACATCGATTTAAAGCTTAAAGTTTCAGGAAGATGACCATATAAACATTTCGTTAATATCCTCTCAGCAAGTAATGGCCGACTCCGAGATGTAACACTTCTAATACGAATTCGTGGCATAAAAGTATCGCAAAATAGAACATATTTTTACAAATATTTCAAGTATAAAATGTTTGCTTCTCGATTACAGCAAATAATAGGTCGCAGTAAAACTCGTGTATTGTTTTAATTAGAACTATTCCACGACTAACTTTGGAACACGTTTCAGTTTTAATCAAATTATTGTTATCGAAACTATAGTCATTTCATTTGCAACAACATGATTCTTTACTCGGTAGAATCGTAAAGGTTTGCTCACTTGAACGAACACGTTTATTATTGTACATATAAATGTAGTTGCGTTTGACGTTTGCGCGTATATTTTACGCGATTCGTTTGCAAAAATATACAAACGCAATTTCATTGTATTCATCGTAGAGGATTTGACCGAATGAATGCAGTTTGTTACACGTTCAGTCAACGAGTCACTTCAGATTCGTCGTCGAATGTGTAGTATGATCCTCCTCCTTTTTTATCTTATTATTTTTTTTTTTTTCTTTTTTTTTTTTTTTTTTATATTATTTCCGTTCGAGCTTGTACAGTAGTCATGTAGTTTGTTAAGGGCGTGTAGACCTTAGTTTTATATATTTATTTTTACTGTATCGTATGATTTACCTTGGTGCAGTTCATTGGCGACAATAAACGTGCAATGCCTACTACTTGCTTGCTTTTTTATTTATTAACCCCAGTTCTTTTCTTTTCTCTCCTTCTCGTCTAACATTCTCCTTGCTGTGCAGTCTTTTCGGGGAACTTTTTATTCAGTTATTTGGTTTCCGTCTCAAGTTTCGTTTCTTCTTTTGTCGAACGTATCGAGTACCGAGCCTCGATTCGATTCATCGCGCGTACATCTTTCAGTTAATGGATTTTTGGGTGACCGTTGCCAAGGATACTGTCGAATTATTGTTTAACACTTGAGTCAATAAACAAAATATTCACGACCGTTTTGTAACAGAGGCATCCCATATTTAGGATAGCCCCGCGCTTAGAGACTTGCATTTTGTAATATCGAAATAGCTAGCTATCCTAATTATTGACACGAGGGTTAAAGGGCACGAGCGATCACGAAATAGCACAATAAATCGTTTTAGAAGTTCATCGTGCATGTTAGAGCCTGGTTTCAAAAATAATCGACGATTTTCATAAATAGTTCTATACATCGCTCCGTTCATTATTCAATCGTGTGTATCTAACCCTAAAGCTTGTGCCTGGTGTGCAGAACAGATGCTAACTTTCATTCGAACAAGAATACTGTTCAGCAGAGAATCCAGGCACAAGTTGATCAGACTCGATCGTTTTTAATCAGTGACTAGAACTTTCGCTCTGTTTCCGCTACAGTGCAAGCTAAACGGAAGAAAAAGCAGCCAAGGCCGTTATACAGCATCGAGTACTCACAGCCGGAACCACCAGCTGTCCACGATGAAAGCGTGTCTCCGAAACCGATGACACCGCGAAGAGTGAAGCGAAGATCGGTCATCTCTAGAGATGGAACACGGAGGTCCAGTCGCAGAAGCTCGGTTAGACAATCTCGAAGAAAGAATCCCGTGAATCGTATTATGGACCAACAGGAAAGCCTGTATGCTAACACGACACCCAGCAATTTGACGAATCAGAATGTGAACTCGTTGTCACAAGGCACCTTGAACTACGACAGGATCTCCATGAGTTGGGACAGAGACAGGAACTCGAACTGGCAGCCAGAGGCTGTGAACATGGCCGTGTCCTCTCCTACTTTGTGGAATCAGGATTCTTCGAACAACTACTCCAACACGAGCAATTATACGAATCAAAATTATCCCAACTGGGACGCGACTAGTTCAACTAGGAATCTCACCGATAATTGGCAACCGAACGAATTGAGTCCGATGCAATGGCAAGGGCAGAGCAACCCTACCTTTCAACAGACCAGCACTCAGAGTCTGAACGGAGAAGATCTGGATGAGATTTATAATAATCGACCAGCAAGTGCTAGGTCGAGTTACAGTAATTATCACGGAGTAAGAGCTACTCCTCAGGTGCCTAATAGAACAGACATCGTTAGACAGAGTCAGAGACAATTTGTCCTGAGCGGGCCACCTGCTTATCAGGATACGGTGATCTGAGTTGGAAGGATCTGGGTCCTACGTTTTAGTTTGGATTTCATACTCGACACTGTTCGAAACTGTTGGGTGCAAGCTTGTATCCGATGGAAGATACCAGAGTATTTAGTTCCCAATTTTAACTTTTAGCTTTAACAAATGCTAGACATATCTGTACTTCGTGGTGTGAATCTAAGAACCTGGGCCCATTCCTTAGCAACTAATAACATGTTACTATATTCGTACAATGTACTTGTTACGTTTAAGCGATCAGTAAGCGAGAGAAAGTTCATGTTTCTCGTTACTTTACTGATTTCCAAGCTTTACTCGATCACAGTGGATCTTTATTCCCTGTTGAATCTCGTTATGTACTTTCTAAGGTTGAAATCTTATGTAAAAGATGCGCTTTAACCCTTTACAATCCAAATTATCTGAATAGACTTATAATAACCTTCGACTTACTAACTTTTGTCCACCTTTTACGTATAGTAGTTTGTGTTATACATCGAAAATAGAAGGTGAAGATAAATTAATTTAATCGATTGTTTAATTGTAATTGTCTGAACGTTGGATTGTATAGGGCTAATAACATATCAAATATTTCGCTACTTTTACAGACTCTGCCTTTTTGTCTCAGGATCTAATGCTTCGGAGGTTTTTTTTTTTAATATTCATTTTAAACATTTAACCTTTTCACTGTTGTCAAAAACTAATCGCTAAAGATTTGTATAAATTATTATATGTCGTGCTTAGTGAAAAGGTTGAAAATTGTTCGTACGTTTCACGATTTTCTGCACAAGATATCTGAAATATTATACGGAGAAAATTTGTACACAATATCTCTTTATTTCGTACTTTTTTCCATTGTAAATGAATAATCATAACGATGATGTTGTCACAGTTCGCTCATATCGTCATTAAAACTCTTACCCATCTGTAAATATGATAGTGTCGCGATCATTACTTTAAATCATATTCACTGTACAAAACAAGACAATCATTCTTATTTATATCTACCATCTTCGAGCCTTAAAAAATGATGAGCCTTAACAAAATTTCCTACGTATTATTTTGGAAAACTTAATAAAATAAGTGTTTCGTAGTCTTCCATGTATCGAGATATCGTGAATCGAATGAGAAATAAATGAATTCGTGCACAAGTATCCTGTTGAATAAACAGTGCACGAAAAGTGCAATAAGAGTTTTCTGATCAAAGAGTGAGCAAACGAGTATCTTTTTTCATACGGAGAATCAAAATAGATTACGTTGATGATTGTATGGCGTGTGAAATGAAAACCAAAGTATTAAACATCGATGTAAGTTAACGATAATACTTATAATATTCTATGTAATTGTAAAACTGCCTCAATTTTCTTTCAACTATCGTACAACGTAGGATTAAATTAAATTAAGCGCACAATTTAGTACTTAATGTTTGTTAGCTGTGAATTTGTTCACGCTTCGCGTACAATATCGTTTTTATCGTAAATTTTTTACATTTCTGAAGATATACAATAATTGGCCGATGAAGTCGAACACCGAGGAAATCCAATTATTTATGATATTCTATACGTAGAACGTATCGTCAAGTACGTTAGTTTTTAATTAAATGGCAGCTACCTTTAATTATTGCGATCTATCGATTAGCGTAAGGCTTAATGTCACGAATTTGTACTTATCTGTTCTGCGCTCAGGATTCGATATTATTTTATTAGCGATATAACAGTTACTCGTTAAGCGACGGTGAGTTGGTCAACGTTTTATTGTTGTTCGCCATTGCTGTACAATCTTTATTAGGAAGCACTAATTGCGAGACAATAAACGACAAATGTTCAAGATTCCATTGATCAATTGTTCATTTCAAATTTTCGAAATCGCCTTAAAATGATTTTAAGCCTACGGGATACCTTCTTCGTACATAGAAGAATATGCAGCACATCGAACGATCAGTGAGTAAGTAGGAAGACTTTTCTCCCTTAGATAAGGATCTTTTTGGGTGGAGGACCCGTCGTTTGCTCCCCAAGAGGTCCAATTTCCGTTGAACATTGACTAGACAGCCCGTCACCGTTGTGAATTTTACGACGCCGTGACGAAATCGCGCATGTGCCCTATCGTGCCGGCTGCATTCCCTGCTGCTAGACGTCCTCACGACCCTTACACCGCAGTACCTCGTTCTCGTCGGGACGTCGAGGGTCGTCGGGCGTCGCGACGTCACCACCGAACATACGTGCGTGTCCACGTTGAGTGTCAACCCTTTCGACTTCCGTAATCATCGTTTCCAACGAACATTTTTTAGCTGTGCCACGGACCTCGCCTCTCTATAGAGCACGAATGAACCGCGAGGCGATTGTCAGGGGTGTGAGGATGCTGAAGATCGTCAAAGCTGGCTCGAATGGACTGAGACGGTTGCACACGAGCAATAAGGTGCGACAGATCGTAGCTATATTATCGATCTGAATTACGTGAACTTGCGTGAAATTTGGCCGTACCACCTCGATCGTTAACGACATACTACATAGCTTTCAATAAAGAGGAAGAGTTCTCGTTCGATTTGAAGGGCAACGTGTTAGACTTTTGTCGACTGTATGGAACTAGTTGCGTCGCATTCGGTCAGGTTGTATGGTTTTCAGGATTCCTATGAAGAACAGTGGAACTTTTGTGGCGAGACGAGTAGTTGACAAGGGGTTGCTAGTAGAAGATTAGAGTCTTGGACGATTGGAAGCTCGGATCGATTTGTGACGGAAGAATCGTTGCTAATTGATTAGAGACAGCTGTTGAGGTTCGAATGATGGAGCTTTATAGATTTGTGTGATCTACATTTACAAGATCTACATAGACGAACTATAAATTATACTTAATTTTGCAAATTATTCAGTTCGGTATTGTCATATATATTTTTTTTTTATAAGTAACATTGAAAGACAGGCATTTTATCTGTTGTTGAACATTATTTTCTTTTACATTCTCTAAGTATTCTCAATAAGAAGTTTAGCAGTATCTGAAAGAACCTTCGAAGGTATTTGAAAAGCGGTCAAGCGAACTTGTGTGTGTGATAATAGTGTGCTAACGTTAATCTTCCATATTGAAAATGATACAATAAAGAAAAGAAAAAAATGATCGATCATAAGCGCAGAGAAGCGCGAAATTTTGTTTGTCTCGAGCGTCCACGTGGGCGGCGACAATGGCCTATTTCGACGACAGAAATACCCTAACACGATGTGACAGCGAACATGCTCGAATTGGACGGCTATTAGAGTTTCTGTACGATAAATTGTTGTCGAAGATCGATACCTCCGATAGGATCGACATTTCAATAGGATGACTAAGCTGGGAATATAAATGATTTACTGTTTCTTTTTAATAATCATCGATCCGCGTAAACGACCATGATTAATCATAAAAGAAGACACATTTTCCTATACTTTCATTTCGTGCAGGTTTACTATATTAAAAGACCAATGTGCAGTACATTCAAGAAAAGCGAAGCTGTGCATAAAATATCAAAGAGGAGGTACAAATTGAAAATCTGGGTCACCGGTCCACGCAAAAAACGACCGTTGACGGAGATTCTGTTTTCGTTTGTGTATCCCGGTGATCTGAATTAAGTGTACACGTGGCAGGTTTCGGCTTAGAGCTGTAAGGGGTTGATTCATCGAAAAATCAATACAGAACCAACTGGCAGCCAGCACTCTTACGCCCTTTGCACCCTTCATCAACCCGATTATTTGCACGTGGATCGTTAAATTGGTTTCTCGAATGCGAAATCGTATATTTTTCGTTTCGACAAGCTTCCGATTAAGTTGTTTTTAAAATGGTCGAAATTTGCTAATTTTCCAAATCAGCTGCAATCACGGTCACGATCCGCTACTGAGAATAAGGGAACATACCGAGTAAGAATTGAATTAAGATTATCTATTCTAATTTATTGCAGAGACGAGCTGCTGTACCAGCATCAAAGAAGCTCGGAACTGCAAAGTACTTGGATGGTGCTTTCGGAAGTGCTTTAGAATTGGAACGAGCGCAAACACGGTAATTTCATTGCTAATCTAATAATTTGCAAATCACGCGAGACATAACGATGATATGTATAGAAGGTTTGATCATTGCTTCTTCATTCCGATTAATCTTACAGAAATTTAAAATGCTTTCTACGGTCAAGGATTAAGTTCGAATTAGCAAATGAAGTCGAATAAAAATTAATCTCAAATAATGTACATTTTAAGAGTACGTTACGATCGTTTAATCCTAACCGGTCATCGGTTAACCATAAAAAATTATTTATCGAATGATAATATGAATCTAAAAATGACAGAGTACAATAAAACGCGTCTCAAATTCGATTGCACAATTCGAACGACGAGCGGTTACGTTGTGGTACGAGTCAGAGCAGTTGAACCCCGTCAATCGATACAATAGTCTTCGCAATCGTTTATGCAGGTCGCAGTCCTCGTTGCTGGCTTCGAAAAGAAAAAAAGACGAAGAAAAAGATCTAATCATTTCTCGTAACAACGGAGAAATAGATCCACGCGTTAGGTGGAACACAATGAAGTATCAATAGACTCAAAGTAATCGAGGCTGATGGTTCTCAATCATTCGTTGTTCAAAAACTGAACTCCATTCATTTTAATTCTATCAATTCTAATAACAAATTTTATTTATTTATCTATTTGTTCGTTAAACATATGAACTAACATACAGACAGAGTTGTGAGATATTTTATCACGTTAGCTCTATAACTTCAGAACAATTTTACTTATGTAGGTTCCTTATGATATGCTTCTTCTTTCGATCGTCGATGTGGTTCTTCTTGGTCTCTATAGTGGATTCTTGTTTTTCCAAGTTTCGATCTTAAGTACGATCAAGATGACGATATATTGGTTTATTAATTGAGAACCGTTGATCCACGTAGACCCGATTGCAATTTATCGTCCGAGCGTCATTGCTCTCCATTTAAATACGCCCCGAAGATACGTCCCTTTGTTCTCCAGAACTTTGTTTCATTTGATCGAAGGACTTTCGAAGATCTCCAGTTCTAGCGAAAGTAGTCATAGTTATTCGTTTGGGATAATGGACGATTAGTTGAATCGAGAAGGATGACAATGGACAGTTTCGACTACAGTTTTGTGGATGATCTCGTTGATTTCCGCCAAACCTTTTGGTAAGATTAACTGTAATTTCCTTTCTTATACAAAATTATAGATAAAGGCAATCATAAATAAATTTATATTCTTTTGATATGTAAGATCGTACGATGGCACGTCGATTGCCAAACGAGCGATCGAATACGAGCTTCGAAATTTTTCTTCGTCTTCCTTTTTCTATTTTTATACGTCTGCCATGGTTTATTTTTGCTATTTGTCTCGAACATTGTGCGTATGCTTCGAAGAAAACACATTGTGTATTAAAATGCTTCTGCTGACCAGATGACTCTCGTCCTTAAATATACGGTGGCTCTAATTGGGTCTAATCGATTGTTTGTCAGGTGCAATTCATTGTGTTACGTACATCGCACTTTTTGTCTTATATTCTTGTTATGCGCAATAAGAAATTCTTTTTAGCAACATTTTAAGCACAAATATCATCGATATATTAATAAATACTGCTGCGAATTTTTTTTAATAAATTTCCCATTGAACATCAGAATCTAGGCGATCACGCGTCGTTTTGTTTGCGATTATATAATGGCACTACCGTGATAATTTTAATTTACTCAAGCTATTTTCCACACATGCAAAATACATTTTGCTACCTGTTGGTGACTTCATTATTTTTACACAGTGGTTTCTTCTTCGAGTGGGGTCGTTTCTTCCCAACTGATATAAGGTCGTTTCGACCGTTCACTTTTCATACACGGTGAACAAATCGGGATAAAGCATTGTATAGATCTTTCGACGAACTTCAACTCTTCTTTGACTAATAAAGATGTGTCGATTAGGCAATTTCAACCAAATCGAAATTTAGTACTCCAGAATTTACTCGTGCGAGAAAGAGGAAACTAAATAAAGTTACAGATCTGATAATAAATTAATCGAAGAAGCAGTGCAAAGAGTAGTGAAAAAAAGATATTTAACAATGAAGGAAAAAAACGAAGGCACCGTTATGTCTCGCGTAGAGAAAAATAAAAGAATCTCGTCTGAAAATTCTGAAATAGTGCCAGTAAACTTCTCTGAAGATTATTCCGTAAAAACGAAGCTCGCATGTACCATTTGGTTGGAAAAGAACGGTTACAAATCTAAAAGGATGCTGGCACGTTTTCTTAGGTAATTCTTTCATTAAATGATCGTGTTCCTTTCGTTTTATTGTTTTGCAGCGAGTACAGCTTCATTCATGACAGCCATTACATGTAGTGAGTACTATGAAAATGTTTGTAATAATACTGTACCGAGCAAGCTAAACACGTGATCAGTTGCACGTGTTGTAAGAAAGAACAGGCGTAAAGAATGACTTTAATCCAATTAACCGTATTCTGATCAAAGTATTTTCACGGCTAATCTGGTGATTGATAATTTTAGCACAAGAGATCAGGACCAAGCGACGAACGCCGAGGATGTTCTGTTCGATATGTTCAAAAACGAAGAAACCGGTCTTCTACCGGTGGGCAAGTTTTTAGCTGTGAGTGTTGTTCTCCGCGATTTTTAATATACGATCATTGGCTAAATATAGTTCGTCCAGAATTTTGCGAGTTCTTTTTTGCGTTCGCGTGGTTTCAGGCTTTGAGGACGACCGGCTTAAGAAACGACGACCCTAGACTGCAAGAATTCACGGACAATCTGCGAAAGGAACACTTGAAAAGCGGCGGACACGAGGGTGTTTCGCACGAGACGCAAAAATTGAACAGGGATCAGTTTAGGAGGTAGTTAATATTTAATAATTCTGCAATAGTTCAACTGTATGTAGATGACGTAGAACGTATAAGGTGTGTCGTTGAAACGAGCGAAGAAGACTGTTAATCGCGATTTCAGGATCATAAACCCGAACATAGTATTAATCTCGAGGGCGTTCAGGCATCAGTTCATTATCCCTGACTGGTCGGGTTTCACCAAGCACATAGAGGACTTCTATTGGAAATGCAAGTCGAACTCGGAGGGCAAGGTCGCCTCCTACATACCTCAACTGGCGAGAATGAATCCGGATTACTGGGGCGTTTCAGTCTGCACGATCGATGGACAGAGGTTCAGCATCGGCGACACCTCGATCCCGTTCACCTTGCAAAGTTGCAGCAAACCATTAACTTATGCTATAGCTTTGGACAGATTGGGGCAGGAAGTTGTCCATCAGTATGTCGGTCAAGAGCCGTCTGGAAGAAATTTTAACGAACTGGTGCTCGATTACAACAGTGAGTATATTTATAGCTTTTAATGTTTTTAACGATAGCTGACTACGAAACTTGTGTTTCTCAGAAAAACCCCATAATCCCATGATCAATGCGGGGGCAATACTGGTTTGTTCCCTTCTGAAATCGTTGATCAAGCCCGAGATGACTTTAGCGGAGAAATTTGACTTTACGATGAATTATTTCAAGAGGTTGGCAGGTGGAGAAAACCTCGGCTTCAACAATGCCGTCTTTTTGTCCGAGCGAGAAGCTGCCGATAGAAATTACGCGCTTGGTTTCTATATGAGGGAGCATAATTGCTATCCCGATAAATCGAATTTGCGAGAAATAATGGACTTTTATTTCCAGGTAAGTTTCTTTTTCGTTCTTCTTCTTTTCTTGTAGCTTTTCTAAGTAAAAAGAGGATATCTTTTTTATCAAGTGTTGCTCCATGGAGGCAAATTGTGACACGATGGCGGTGATGGCAGCCACCTTGGCCAATGGTGGAATATGTCCCATCACGGAAGAGAAAGTGTTAAAACCTGACAGCGTTCGAGACGTCTTGAGTTTGATGCATAGCTGTGGAATGTACGACTACAGTGGCCAATTTGCGTTTAAGGTGATTTTTAGTTATACTTCAAGTCGAACATAAGGTTCCTGGTTTTAAATAGAAATATGGGAAAATAGTACGTTCACGGTATAGTTGACTATTTCCTGACATATTCTTGCTAATGAGAAAAGCGTATGTTCGTACACAGGTTGGCATTCCAGCAAAGTCTGGAGTGTCAGGTAGTCTTCTGGTGGTTATTCCGAACGTAATGGGCATTTGCACCTGGTCACCTCCGTTGGATCCGCTTGGAAATTCCTGTCGAGGCGTACAGTTTTGCGAGGAACTCGTGTCCGAGTTCAATTTCCACAGGTACGACTACTACTTCTTTGATTTGACTCGATGGAAAACGTATTAGTTTAGCATGGTTAGCATTAGACGCGACCAATCAGTCTACTACACTTAGACGAAAACAATCTGCACACTAACAGTCACGAAAGCGATTTTTGAGTCTTCGCACGAAGCATGTACCTCTTGAAACAACGGAACAAACGAAAACTGTACACATAGATTGATTAGGGGAATTTTCTTCGTTACTGTCGCGCGAAATCGTTGAAGCAGCTTCTTTAATTTCTGCTTTTAAAACTAATTCGAACCACGAAACGAGTGATGATAACACATTAATCGATTGTTTATTTTCCCTCCTTTGCTTTTCTCACAACCCCATACTACACACGTACCCGCACGAACAAATCCAACCGAAAACTCTGTCTCTGCCTTTGTCTTCTACATCGTCTGTGTTCATTCTTTTTCCCGTCGTTTTCCATCCCGTCCCGATTAGTGTAGCACCTACTATGATCACAGGTACGATAACCTGAAGCACGCGACCAATAAGAAAGATCCAAGAAGGCACAAATACGAAACCAAAGGATTGTCAATCGTCAACCTGTTGTTCAGTGCAGCTAGTGGCGATGTTACCGCGATGAGGAGGTAAGCATCGATTAATTGCTTCACCTAGAAAGCCTAAGTTAAATTATCGGTGAAATATTACCGATACCAAGAATCTTCGAAAGGGAAACGTAAATGAGAGTATGTTCCCAATAATTTCAGGCATCGATTAAGTGGAATGGACATGACGCTATCAGATTACGACGGCAGGACAGCTTTGCATTTGGCAGCCAGCGAAGGACATCTGGATTGTGTCGAGTTTCTGATCGAGCAATGCGCGGTTCCAGACGAACCCAAGGACAGGTAAACGTCGTGTAATTTTGTTTTATGACCGTGTAGATCGAATGAGCCGACTCCTATGCAAACTCTCTCTCGCGGAGTTTCGAGCTTAAGAGAGATTCATTGATACGACACAAGCTTCAGAACGAAAAAACAACTACCAATTTCGTAAATTTGAGAAACAAGGTATATGTATTGTAGGTGGGGGAAACGACCGATTGACGAAGCAGAAGCTTTTGGACACATGCAAGTGGTGGAATATCTGAACAATTATGCAATGTCTCGCAAATCGGAACCAGGAAACGAAGAGAAAGAAACAACCGAAGAAAATCCAGATTCTCGAAAAGTTGTAGAATCCGCGGGCCAAACTCCTCTACCTTAAGCAAATTTCGTTCTAGATAGGATTATTTTTCAAGAAATAACGAACTTATACAAGACGTACGATTGGACGTAACGTAAGCTTCGTTTAGCTAAGGGTAATTGCAGGAGGAAAAATATTATTTCGCCATACTCGTTGTCTACGAATATAGGAGGTATAAAATTAGACTTGCTCTGACTCTCTTCTAGGTTCTGCCTGAATGCTCCCAAAATCGATACATCTTAACTAAGAGAAACGTACGTTGCATCCAAGTATACGTGATCTAACCAATAGGAAGATGGAAACTCGAGATCGCGGTTAACGAATTATTTTCTTACAATGCATACAGTTCGGTCAATTTCTTTTTCTTTTACACTTTTAGAGCTAAATAGCAGCTTAGACTCCCTGTAGCCTATGGTAATGATATGAGCATCGTATGCATTCTTTAACTTTATTTACGTGTATGTGGATCTCAGGGAACGCAACACTTCTTTCCAGCTTTATATTTTAAGGTCATTCTCGTGTTTCTTTTTTTTTTTTCCATTTCTTCTTGTTGCGTTTACTTTTTGAGACGGTGATTGGCCAGGGTTACAGGCTACTAGCGGATAAAGTAAACATACTTTGCAGTATTATTTGCGTGATTTAGGTCGTATCTTATATATTAAGCAGTAGACAGTATTTTTAATTCGTTAAGTTTTAACGAAACTCGGTATACATATTAAAATAATCGATTTCGATTCTGAAACATTGTACAATCAAGAAAAACGATGTACGTTCAAGATTTTCAAGTATAGATAGCGTTTCCATTCATTCGTGTGATATTCGTTCCTATTAATGATCATATTAATAAATGAACACGAATCTTCAATCGATTTTGACGATCGAACATTAGCTAAATGATGTAACGTTGATTCGCTTGCAAATAGTGCTCGTGACTCGTTGTTTCGTGACCTCGTGCCATTTAGACGTAATCTGGTTCGAAAACATAATCGTACGAACAGAAACTGTGATTCTTCGAATCATATGCGTTAAATGTTGCGAAATGATTAAAGAAACGGATGCAAAAGTCATTGAGAAAGAGTTATCATTTTCCGTACAAACGATATTTCTTCAGTCGCTTGCTAATGGCTCTATTTTGAAGTGGATTAACGTTTCTTTTCAATGATTTTTACACTGTCGGATGAAGGGTTTGTGATGTCAATGTTACCTGTCGTCAATTATTTTCAGATGAACGAAAAAAGGGATAGCTTTCCTTGAACGATTGTAAAGAAAGTCAATAGGATAAGGTTATTAAAAAATTACCGATGTATAGTCCGTGTCTCCTACCTGATTCTTAGCCACCTATTGCAACATTAACGACCACGTGTGAAATGTCAATTAATCGAATTAATTAGGAAATATTCATCCATCGATGAGAAACTTCACGATTCGATCTCTTGTCTTGAATGCACGAAAGTTAAATTTGCAATTGGTAGTTTGTCGCTATAACGATACAGACGCGTATCAAAATATTTTCCAAAAGTTGAAGGACAATAATAATAATGTTTATGGTGCGTATATGTAACGGAACACATTACCGGTTCTTCGGCCGATTTAAGTTCAGATGAAACGGGACAATAATTTTCATCGGTAATAATCGTTACCACAACGAGTCACTTTCGTTTTATATGTCTTATTTAAAAGTTTTTCAGGGCAAGCGCGTTAAGTTTGTCATACAATAAATTTAAGGTTAAATAGTGAATTTGTTACAATGTACGTTGATAAGTGTAAGAGTTTCTTCGGCCAAGAATCGTGTTTAATACAAATTGTATACATCTCCATCCTTGTACTTAAGTTTCTTGTGAAATAAATATTTATGCTGCGCTATAAAAGATTATTATTATAAAAAAATAAGCAAGATTCGTGTTATTATTTGTACTTCATTCTGTTGTGTTTTTCTTTTTTTCACTAAACGAATGTATCATTTCTGTCACTATTAAATCACGATTAAAGACAGAAATCATTACATTGATAATCTCAAAATGATTGATAACTTTAGGGAAAGATTTGTTTCAAACTGTATGATAAATGCGAAGGTTATTGTTGAATATTTGCCAGCAATTTCAAACATTAACACATAACAAGACACGTATGTAAATTTATCGACAGGTTCTACCTTCGTCTTCTTGTTGCAAAAATAAAAATAAAAATACACACACCGTGTCACGTAAGCGTGGCATTGGGTTTCCCTCACCATAGAATTTCGAGGCGCGTTGTCGACGAGGCTGGTTCAGAAAATGAGTCATCAAGGAGAACCGAGTCAATGAGAGGCTACATCATGATTTCATTTCGTAACAGCCCGAGTTCCGTATCACTGAAAAGCTTTCCTTTTTCTCGAATCGAGGTGTTTGACCCAAAGATCTTCGATCCATTCCCTACTCTATAACATTTGAAAATCGATTACGATTCTTTAGAACAAACATAAATCATTCTTATAAAACATTTCAACTTGCTGTCGGTTTTCTCTTAGCTTTATCGAAATTTAAACGAAGATGCTTGCGATGTTTCAAACGGTATTTTCCCACCAATCATATATTATTCTACGCTTAATTAGAAAATCAACATTTCTGCTCTTGACGAGCATAATAAAACATAATTATTTTTATTTGGAGCGGTGTTCCCCATTTGCCACGTGGAAAGTGGTTTCAAATTTGTACATATAATAATAACTGATCGGGACTTTCAAGAAAACTTGTTCTTTTCTAATTCGATAACGTGACAAAGTTTGGACGAGACACGGATATAACTGTTCGTGGACATTGCTAAAATTGAAACATATTTAATACATTTATTCAGCATGACTCATAGAATGGGATTTCCAGCTAGAATCTTGTTGGAAGTTCCCTTATGAGATTCTAATACCGTAACCACTCGTTCAGGGTGTACGATAAAAATGGACTTTGCAGTGAACTGTTTATTAACTCGAGTCACTTCCGGTACGCGTGTATGTTCTGTCTCGAGTCGTCATTGTCATTATGTAGGTGGAAACCTCGACGAATATCTACACGTATCCTACCATCAATAACGTTATTCAATTGTTTTTCCACTGAAATGTCTAATTATCAGAAACTTCTCGTTCTTTAACGAGAAACGTGTTTTTTAAATATACCATTCTTTTATACATATATTTAAGCTCCTTAGTATTTTCGTGTCACGAATTTTATAGATTCAATAAAATATTCAAGTCAAAAATCGTCATTGAAATAAATCATTCGAAAAAAACAACGGTATTTCAGCTCCGATATTAGCTGTCTAACCGCTAATAGAGTTAATAGCAAATAATAACGCAATAATCTGCCGTTTGTTATCCTCGTTCGTTAAACTATTCGTTTTTATTCGCGCTATTACCTTATTTGCGGTATGCATAATTAAGAATCTAATTATAATGCTTTTTTTTCTTTCTCGTGGAAAGATTGTATAAATTTGAAGAATGAATAACCAGTTAACTGTAATATTTATTTTGTCGTCCCTCTGTATTTAGCGACATCAACCGGTTCTCTACATTTATCTAATTTGCATAAGCGTAAAAAAACACGTTCTTCTTCAATTTTTTGCAATTGCTATCTTTGAGGATTCCTGGTATCAATGTGTGAACGATATGTTGCTTGAGTTGAAAATGAATACTTGATGTTTTTAGATATTAGAATTCATTTTTTAATACCAAAATCGAAGCATCAATGAATATTACCTATATTGTTATCTGTAAGTAAATTTTTGTAACGAAACTTGAATGTTTTATAATTTCAATTAAACGTTCACATAATTGACAGTTCAAGTGTACACTGCACACGATCGATGATAATACATTTTCGTAAAACGATTTAATTCTATGATTCTAAATCGTAGCGGCGACGTTCTTCCAGGAAAGGAGTGTGACGTACTTACATTTATGGTCGATGGAACGTGTCGTTGTCTGTAAAACCAGCGCTTACGTCAATAGTATTTCGGGTTTTTATAAGTCTGAAATCTTTGAAACTCAACGGATTAAATAAATTAATTCATCAATCTGTAGCATATGGAAAGAGTTTCTTAGGTTATATTAAAGAAATTCGTCGAGTATTCTTAGAAAAGCATACAAAATATGTCTGCATTGGCAATAAATTAACAATGTAAACAAAATTAGTCAACGCTAATAAAGATGAATGAACAATTAATTTAAAAAATATACAGAAGTAAAATGGAAGGTAGTTACTGAAGCAAACGAAAATCAGAATTGTATCAATTGAATGTTCTTGTTGGGAATGTTGGAGAGATACGAACACGAAAATAAGAACCAAGGTGTCATGAACAACGCGGGAAATCCAATGATCGCATCCTGATTAAAACTCACGTACTGCTACGACCGATCGAACGAGACCGGAGTCGGAAGACCTCGAAATTCTTTCTTTACACCACAATCTTAGCTGATTTCGGTGAATTTTCGATATTGGGTCAAGGAACCATTCGCGAGAAATCGAAGAAGGAAAAAATACAGGAAAATGATCAATTCCCATTTCAAGGATAACCGATTATGTTATCTATATTTGATGAAACGATATTTTAATTATTAATTAAACTCGATCATAGATATTATTTGTTAACTCGATGCGTTGTACGATCTCGTTTTATATAGCTCTACGTCATATGTTTTATTACGCGTTGAATAACGATGCGTCGACATGAGTTCAAAACTTTGAACCATTTATTACAACGAAATATCGTTATCAGAACATTTCTCGATACTAATACTAATATCATTACGTAATTGATCATTTACGCGTTGATGGTTCGTTAATCAGAAAATTCCAACTATCTAATATACGTTAGAAAACAGATAAACAAACAAGAAATTTCTATCGATGTTAATCAATTTCTAGGAACTATTATTCATTTTAACCCATGAAATTGATCCTTCTTTTAATGAGTGAATATTCATTAGATCCATGTAAAGAGGACATGTGTGTCCTTGTTCTTTTTTATAGTTTTGCTTCTTTTCCCGACATTTTCACGATTGTACGTTCTCCTACACGCTTTAGGTTACTCATCGTTATTAACATCCGTATTCGTTAATTGTCGCCAATCGTTTACACTGCTATTTATCGAACAGTTAGTTTTGATTTTTTGTCACATCGATCGTCTCTTATGTAATAGACGACGATATAAGACCAAAAACTCTGTATTTACAGGTTTTTTGATTAAAATTTTTCCTCGTACATTCTTCGAGAACCACATTCCATTGTCAACATTAATAAGATAGTGTTGTATACCGGACAAGAAACTGATGCTCGCTGACCGATGCGCGGATTAGATGTATCGTAGAATGCGTCCGACATGAAAACACAAAAAACACCAAAAATTTATCCAAGAACGGAATACAGATTTCTGTTCTTGAAAGAATTGTCATTTAATCGTTAAAATGATTAATTATTATTCTAATTATAACATTAAACAAAAATTATGGAACAAATAGAAAATATAATCGAATTTGAAACATTAACAACAATACAACTGGACAAAAATTCTAATTATTATAAATACTCGAAATTTTAATTAAAAACAAGAGTCGTTAACCGCCAGGGGTATCCCGGGAAATACATGAAACGTTTCTCCGAAGAAGACAAGACCTTGACAATGTCAGCTTCGTTCTAGCCAGTAAAAGTTTAGTCCTTTCTACAAGAAATTCCCTTACTATTATTTTCTAATCTTATATTACATTAAGTATCCTCGTGTTCAAGGAAATCCAGCGGATCTGTTCAAATAATTGTCAATAAAAAATCGGAATTTTTCTCGAAATAGATATAAATGAAAGGGACAAAGAAGGGGAACAACGATGGGTAAACGGGCAATTATTGGCCGGCGTAAAATCCACCGGTGTCTCCGTATATAAGGTTGTTGTCTCGTTCAACAGCTCCAGTCGTTCTTGACTCTTCGACCGTAGTGATTATCGACTTGTAACGACGCCGGCGAAGACAAGAAAAAGAATTCGTGTGTGAACAGGAAGTAACGAACCAGTGTAAAACATGAGGTTATTCGAGTGTTTCGTGCCAATTGTACTGTTATTGCTAATCGAGAACTCGTCGGCGAGACCCGGTGAGTTAAGGATTATTTCGATAAACACATTGACCGTTATAGGAATCACCTGTGATTGGCGGCTCAAATTTTCTATTTATAATCGAACGATTAATAAAGATTAATTTGTGCTGGCATTATACCGATAACATAAGATTGCCAATTCAGAAGTAGAAAACTGGCCATGAGCTATTCATATTCTTAATAATTCGTATGCTCATTTTCAGTTCTATTACATTACAATTGTTCTTCGAGTAATTAACGCTTTGTCTAATGCGGATATTGTTAGAGAATTATTTTTCCTCGCAGGTCTGCTCACTCAATTAGCATCTCAGCACGGAATCAATTTAGATCCTCTGGGTCTCTTCCGAAAGGATAAAGATGCCGAATCACAGAGTAACTCGCACACTTACGGAAGCCAACTGAACTTGGGACCGTTATCGATCACGCGAAACGTGGCCTTTTCTTCGGCATCGGCATCAGCGAACGCCAAAGCCAATGGCGGTGGATCAGCCTTCGCCGATGCTAAAGCGAATTCGCAAGCTAATGGAGGATCCTCCGCGAACGCTGATGCTTCCGCCGCAGCTAATGCTCAAGGTATTACAAAATTTATTTGAGAAATTATGATTAGGGAGTTAGAAGTTCAACTTTCGTTAGGTTTAGCTGTATGTGGAAAGCTGAAAATTCGAAAGAAGGCTTTGACAGAGTTCCTTGAACTCCTTAATAAGCCTTGAACTTATTTTTCAACATAGGTTACGGCGATTTCACGAGTCCGAATTATAATTCTAACATCGCTGATCAAGATGACGTGTATAAGAACTACGTCCCATCAAACGCTCAACAATACGGTAGTTACGGTGCTTCTCAGTCGGGTGCAAATGCTGATGCGTATGCTGATGCGTGTGCCGATGCAACTAGCAACGCGAATACCAATTCTAACGCGAACGTTAACGCGAAATCAACCGCAAACGGCTATTACACTGGAAACAACCAGGCCGATACAGACGCTATAGCTGGAGTAAACACCATTTCTCTAAAACAACCATCTATCAGCATATCTCCATCTGGAGGATACGATTACGAAATAGAAACAATTCCACCTTTGCATCATCCTCATCCTTCGATGGTCGTTCGTCCGTTTCCACCGCTACCATCGATCATGCCCAATGAAGACACCGCGTTACCGGTAATAATCGTAGAGGGCCCCGCGTTCAATAGACCGATGCCACATTATGCTCCTAGACCAAGACCACATTATCGTCCAAATCCGAAGCCAGAACCGGTTGAACTCATCATAATAGACGAGACGGATATGCCAAACCAAGGCCAAGGTGAGCCATTTGGATGCTGCTGGCATTTGAATTTTCTGCATCGTAACTAAGCAGTATTTGCAGAAGTGAATTATAACTTTATTTGTTTGTTTGCAACCAAACAGAGAATTATCGATACACTCTGTTGACGCATTTGATGGGAGCTAATACTTTCTTAGACACTAGCTGACTATACGTCTAATTTATTGTTAACATTACCTCTTCTGTTGATTAATGTTTAACAATGATATCTAAGAAAACATATTCTTATGAATATTTTAAACTCTATTCTCACGACTGAACAATATTTGAATTCTATTAACTCAATTAATCATGGATTCTTCTAGTTGGTGCAGCCGGAAAAAACAACTACTATGCACCAGGAGGATTCGTCAACGGTTATCCGTCAGGATTTGGAGGAGCTAACGCTAACGCTAACGCCGTCGCCATCGCCAACGCCAATGTCAATGCCAATGCCAACGCAAAGGCTAACGCTAATGCCTTCGGCAATGGAAACGGTTATTCAGCTCCGTTAGACTACACGCAACAACCGCAATACTATCCTTCGAACGTTCCGTCCGCTTCCATAGGAACGAACAACCCGTTTTTAAGTGGTTCTCAAGCGAATGCGGGTGCCAACGCAAATGCTAATGCAGGTGCAAACGTTAACGGAAACTCGTATCCAGGTCAAGGGCAGGGTGTAGGACACTATCCAAGTGGACCAGCTACTCCCATAAACCCGAACAATCCATTTTTAAGTGGACCTGGAAACGCTAATGCCGGCGCAATTGCGAACGCCGGTGCAATTGCAAACGCAGGCGCAATTGCAAATGCCGGCGCAAATGCTGGTGCAAACGCCGGGGCGAATGCTGGTGCAAATGTTGCTGGTATAGGTGGTTCTCAATCGCAAATTGGAGCAAACAATCCCTTCCTCCAGGGTGGACTTCCAACTGGAGGAAATTACGAAACTTCTCCCACTGGATCCCCTTCAGGACTTGGACATTATGTCGACAATAGTGGAAGTTCGGCAAATGCGAACGCTGCTGCAGGTGCTAGTGGTCAGAATAATATAAAAGGTATCCCTACTACGTATCCTGGTGCTCCGTCTTCAGGAGCGTTGACGGGCTCTGGAGCCAACGCCAACGCGGGCGTTAACTCAGCAGGATCAGCTGGTGTCTATGGACGACCCACTAAAACAGCTCCAATAGCGATTCCAGCAACTCCTCAAGGTTCTTATCAATATATGCCTAGCGGATCAGGCAGTGCTAATGGAAACTCTGGTTCAAACAGTGTATTTGGAAACTCTGGAGGAAATTCTGGTGCTAATAACTATGGAATCTTGAGGCCAACTTATGGTAGCGGATCTGCCGGAGCAAATGCTGGAAGCAACGCTGACGCTCTAGCCAACGCTGGAAGTGCTGGATCAGGTTCTGGAGTTGACAGTTATGGAGTACCAATCAAAGGGGCACCAATCTATGGAACCACGGGACCAGCTTATGGCACTGGATCTACTGGAACAAATGCTGGGGCAAACGCTGGTGCTTTAGCCAATGCTGGAAGTGCCGGATCAGGCTCTGGAGGTGGCAACTATGGAGTACCAACCAAAGGGGCACCAGTCTATGGAACAACGGGACCAGCTTATGGCACTGGATCTGCTGGAGCAAATGCTGGAGCAAACGCGGGTGCTTTAGCGAATGCTGGAAGTGCCGGATCAGGCTCTGGAAGTGGCAACTATGGAGTACCAACCAAAGGGGCACCAATCTATGGAACAACGGGACCAGCTTATGGCACTGGATCTACTGGAACAAATGCTGGAGCAAACGCTGGTGCTTTAGCCAATGCTGGAAGTGCCGGATCAGGCTCTGGAGGTGGTAACTATGGAGTACCAACCAAAGGGGCACCAATCTACGGAACTTCTGGGCCAGCTTATGGCAGTGGATCTGCTGGAGCAAATGCTGGAGCAAATGCTGGAGCAAATGCTGGAGCAAACGCTGGTGCATTAGCTAATGCTGGAAGTGCCGGATCAGGCTCTGGTGGTGGCAACTATGGAGTACCAATCAAAGGGGCACCAATCTACGGAACAACTGGACCAGCTTATGGCAGTGGATCTGCTGGAGCAAATGCTGGAGCAAATGCTGGAGCAAATGCTGGAGCAAATGCTGGAGCAAACGCTGGTGCTTTAGCCAATGCCGGAAGTATTGGATCAGGTAACGGAGGAAATTCCTTTGGTGGCGCTTCTTCGGGAGCCAGCGCTAAAGCCGATGCTACAGCAACAGCTGGAGCTTCCAGTGGATCTGCCGGTTCGGGCGCCAGCGCTAAAGCCGACGCTACAGCAATAGCTGGAGCTTCCAGTGGAACTGCCGGATCGGGCGCTTTTGGACAAGGTAGATTTCATTATCTTGAAGCAAGTTCAGCTTCTTGTCGTATTTCAAGTTGCCGGATAAAAAGCTGAAATTAATATCAAATAACTACATTTTTAACAGTTATTACGTATTTTTTTTGTAATTAACAACTCATTGATCATCCTGCCAAAAGATTGATACTAGTTTCTAGCCAGAGAAGCAAGTCTCTTGATTTTTTAATGAGAGATACTTAAGCAACAGTTAACAGACTTTTTGGTTTTCTTTTTATAGGCACAACTATCAGTGCCAATACATCGACTTGGTCGTTCGCCGAAGCAATACAATTAGGCATGATCGTAATTAAATAATTACTCTCCATTCTTCAGGCTCGTCGGGTGCAATTTCCAATGCGAACTCCAACTCGTTTGCCAATGGAGGGTTCTCTTCAGCGACCAGTTCAGCCAAATCATCCGCTTTCGGAACTGGAAGTGCCTCGGCCAACGCGAAAGCGGAGGCATCCAGCAGCGCGAAATCAGGATCAGCTGGTAGTTCAGCCTCCAGCCAAGCTGCGGCTAACATAGACACGAGAAGCATGCTCGTTTTCAGCAAGTAATCAATTTGATGCCCAAGTTTCCATTTTTTGACGAGACTCCCAAATGATTCGATTAAACTAATACTATGGACGTGCCATCGCTTTGAACCTTTTAGGAATACTCCTTCGAATGTGGTACAGTAGAACCTTGATATTTTTCTGACGTAAAGGCGTAGTATGTAGAAACGGCAGGGAAATTTCGAAATTCTACTGTAATTGAGATTCATACGATAGATTGTAAGGTCCGAGATACGTCACCGATCAAATACATATCGGAGGATAACATCGAGTAACGACGAACATTAGCACGTCGTATACCGATAGAACGTAATTAATGATCAGAACGTGGATACAATTGACATTGATATATAATAGCGACACGGTGTAACCAAGATTTATGCAATAAATTGCGGTTCAATTACTGCTGTGGAATTTATCTGATTTTTATTGCATTAATCTGTTCGAAACTTCGTCGCTATTAAATCGAGTCGATGATTCCACGCATGATCCAAAACTTGTGATACCGTTCTTGCCAAATTACGTTTTCGAAGTACCTTCGAATGGGAAAATATTTCAATGACATTTCTCGTTTTCTTGCTTGAAATATAATACTCTAATTATTTATCGATATTAGTAATTTACTATTATATTATTAATAGTTCTCTGGAATAGATGAAATGTCTGTAAAAAATAATAATTTTTTAAAACATATTTTATACAATATCATGACTCTATTTTGATTAGGGCTGTTAACGATAAACAGATGTATGCGCAAAAAGATGATAATGAATGTTTGCTTATTCTGCATTCGAAATGGTATACAATTTACGTGTGTTTTATTTACTATGACGCATTTGAGATTGCCCGTTCTTATAATAAAATATATGCGTGGGTCATAGTTTATTGTAATGATATCGTTCTCATTGCGAAGCATAATGTTGCTTTACCGTTTATGAAATTTACACCAAATTCAATACCAATTTCGACTGACGTTCGGATATTAAAATTTTTAAATATTAAAATATGTATATACATATTTTCAGTTAATTGTTAGCGAAATTGCGTTCTAATGACGTTTCACAGAAATCTGTAGGAATAAAAATAAAAGTGAATCTACGAATGAATCTGAAGTTGTACAATGACATTTTGTAATTCGCGTATAATTATTAATAATCACTTTCTGTGTCCAGCATTTTGCGTCTTCACGAGATTTCCGTCTATTATCATGTATTATCGTACAGCTACAGATATCAAGTCTTCCACCTTTGCCTCGCTCATTTATGTAATATAAATATTATTGCAATATCTGTATGAAATAAGAATTTAATAAACATTGCGATTTTTTATCGACTTCGTTCAAACTTCTTCAATGACCTGCATTCATCATGGATACGTTTCAAAATTCTTGTAAATCATGAGATTAAAAAGAATATGTATTATACGTGTAGTAAGTAAAATGAAAGCACCAACGATTTAGAAAAAACACTATGAAATTGAGGCTGTTCTTTGGAAAACCGTCATGTTTGGAAACATGTAAAATTTTGCAAATTATCTCCTTTTTGCAAAAGAAATCATGTATTAAAACAGTCGTTGAAAGTAATTCCCTTCGTTACCGATGGTTTCCATTCATGTGTATACAATCTCCGCGGAAATAGTGCCTGAGTAGGTTCGAGGTAGTTTGACGAGGTCGGAACTATCGTCTGCTGTGAATGATATACTGTCTGCATAGAAATGTTTGCAATGTGTACACTGCGGATCCGAATGTGCAAATTATGTATGCGTACGAAATTTATCGTTCTATTTATCGACAGTCATTGGCCATGAATAGAAGAACTCTAGGGTCGCGTTCTACTGTATTGATTAGTGATCTTCAGCGTGAAAATTTCAATGCGCTTCGTATACATGTATACGCTTTCATATACATAAACATAAGTATTGAGCAATTAAAAACTAATCAAAGTAACCGAAATATTTATTGTTAAGTGAAAGTAGACATTTAATTCCGATAAATTTTAGATAGAAATTATTAAATGACAATACCGTAGAATTGATATTTAAATAAATTAAAGTATTCCATAAAAACAATTGTATTATTCACAATAAATAAAAGTTTCTCATGGATATATCTAATATTATTATTAACATATGTTTGTGTAAAAGAATCGGAAAAGTTACCTACTGCGAACAATAATGGCGCATGGCAAAGCATGTACTACGCATGCGCGACCACGTATGTACAATGTTCTGTCGACAACACAACTGCCAACAAACATTTCAGTGCCTTTTTTAAAGTATTGTTAGGAGTGCATTTGTTTACTGCATTTATTACACTATGTCGTCTGGTGGATGGGAATTAGTTGGAAGAAATAAGAAAGATAAGAGTAATGGAAAGATCAATAAACTCACTAAGGCGGAAAAAAAGAAATTTATCGAAAATGCGCCAAAAGTAGAAGATTTTCGTAAGCATTTTCTTTTAACCTTTATCAACTTAAGAACCTATTTAGTTATATTTTACATCTAATTTTGATAATCCATAAATATTATCGTCTATTTTAACTAGTGTATAAAACTGGTATGAAAATATGTTTTAGAAAAAAAAAATATGTTTGTCAAAAATTTCATTTATTTCAGTTCCCTTGAGTCAGGTAAAAACTTTATATGATAATTTGGATAACAATAAAGAAAATAAGAAGCCGTCAAAGGAAAAGGAAAACAAAACTAAGGAAAATGAAGAAAAAAAGAAGCAACAGAAACTGCAGCACTCTGAGAAGAAGAGACAAGAACCTAAGGAAAAACCACCAAAATCTATAAAAGATGCATTGAATATGGTATGAATACATATGTATTCTAAGTAGACTTTGAATCTAATTCATATATAACTTTACTAATACCCATTTCCAACAGATTGATGCAGACGAAATACGCAATGTTTTAACTACTGGTCAAACCAGATTCCCAGAAGCTCCATTGATTTGGCTAAAAGATCTTGCTGCTTTCTTAAATGTGAAAATACCAGTTGATAAGGAAGATGCAATCTTCTCTGGAAAACCTAAAGATTACCCATTAAGTATAGTACCTAAACCAATTTCTTCCACTTTGGAAAAAGCTATTGAAATGGCAGGAAAACAAACTGCGCAACTCTTTTATGAAAATACTCTTACTACAATGGCCACTGATATGGTTAAAGGATCAGCAGCTGTGGGTCACAAAATATTTTTACAACTTTTAGCACGTATTAACCCTGAAATGACTGTTGCTAATATCCCTAAATTGATTACCGTGAGAAACTCTTATCAAAATAGAAAAACCATTGGTTTGTCTTTGCTATGGGCTTTATCTCAAGGTGGTAGAAAAAACTTGGCTGTGGGTTTGAAAGTATGGCATGAAGTAATGTCTCCCATGTTGGAGACAAAAAGTTATTCTAGTTACGTTGCCCAAATTCTTAATGATCTTGTTTTTGAACATGGGAACTGTTATGATCTTAAACCAGAACTTTATCTTGACATTGTCGAAGATACATGTTCTGGAAAACTTAATATTCCTGCCAATGTGGGCAGAGAAATAAATAATAGTATGGAGAAATTAAGAGTATGTACCTAACTTTTATAAACATAAACAATTACTCCAAAATGATATGCTAAAATTTTGTTAATCATTTTCAGTCAATATTAATTAAGAATAAAAACATAAGTTACGTGAAGTTATTTGAAATGCTAATTGGCAAAATTACACCGAAAGTACACGCAAACTACAGAGATGAATTAGTGAAAACTCTTGTAGATTGCTTGGCTACAGATTCTTTATGTTTTTCTGCTTGGAGATCTTTCTATGTTAAAAATTTATATCAATCTCATCTTCTTTTAACATATATCGGTAATATTTATAATTATTATGAAATGATTTAATGGAAAGTATGATTTTGATTCTATTTAATTTTTTAGATGCAAAATGGAGTATTTTATGTACAAAATTAGAAACAAAATGTTTGAAAGAAACCTGTGTAGTATTCCAGGCAACAAATGAAAGGTGGAAAAAGGGTAGAGACGAAAATTTGGCTAATAATTGCAGTAAAATTTGTAAGGTAAGTCTTGAGGTAAGCCTTCAAAAAAATAATGATATATGATTATCGCTATGCACAGTATCACCATATACAGTGCCTCTCTTACTGGAAGTCACAAAGGTGATCACATTATAGGAGATTAACATTATTTTGTATTAACGGTTAAATGATTATTCGAGATATCGTAGAACGAAGAAAGGACGAGTAGTCATGCGGTATTGTTAGCAGTATTTGCTTTGTGTTTTCTAACGGGAGATTCGCTGTATATAGTACGGGCGAATTAACATGCAAATGTCATATGTAAAGGCGTATTAAAAGCGTTAGATTAAATATTTAGTTTTACGTGATAAAAACTATTTTATGCAAAATCATTTAAAGTGCCCGCGTAGTACTTACAATTCTGTTGTGTCTTACGTGTGCGCAGGCACTTAACATTGGTTCCGCGGTACATGACGTATAAATTATATTTTGGCAAAGTGCCGAAGTTCACACGTGAACAGGCTCGTTTAAATATCAATACAGTTTACGGTAAATGTTTTCGAAACTTTTGCTGGAAGTTTAATCGTATCGTTAAAAGTTACGTGGCCAACCGTTGGACATCTACGATAAATTTGAATCTTGACTATAGTTTAGGTTAGGTAAGCTTGTTTTTTCGAGAAGAGATTATTGATCGCATATTGTCCTTTCGACGGTAACGCTGCTACGACATTTAACATCATTCGTCGTATATCTTTTTTCAATAAAAAACGTTTGCAAAACGGTATTTTAATATAAATAGTTTAGAAAATATCTTTTTGTTTTTACTAATTCAGAAGGTAAGAAGTGTATATAATTACATAAGAAATATAAAATCCTCTTACGCAAATCAACAATATGTTTGTTTTTGTGGTATTCAGATTGACCTCTGATAATTGTACTGCTTAAAAAAGGTGTTATAAGCATTTTTAAGTAATGAATATATTTCCATGATAATTAACTTTACAATACATTGTTGTATTACAGGTACTGTTAATGAAAATGACAGCTTCCACCGATAAAAAGTTTCCTTGGAAAAAAGGAATTATTTTGTTATTACTTCTTACTGCTGTCATATTTGGTTATGATACTTGTAAACAAGGTTGTTTTAAAGGTAATAAAAATATTTATTTTGCACATTCGATTGTAACTGTATATTGTTAATATTATAATTTACATAGCACCCAATACAAGTAAATGTCTGAGAAGAACTATATTATATACGTATGGGCAGCAGTCATGGACAATAGTGCAAGAATATTCCTCTAAAGGTCTTGAATTTATAGAAGCTACTTCACCAGAATATTATAAAGCAACCATTGACACGTGTAAACCTTACATGAAATTAGCCGGAGATGTTTATCTTGTGATAAAAAATGTTTTCTTCAAAATTTATGAAAATATTGCAGAATATAGTGTGAAGAATGGACCTGTGGTTTTAGAAACAGTGAGTATCAAAAACTGTGTTACAATATTTGCATCATATATAGATATTTATATTGTTTCTAGATTGAATATTATGTTCCGGGAATGCTAGATAAAATTCGTTTGTGGAGTAATCAGGGTTTAGAATTTGTGATAGTATACTCAAACTTATATGCTGAAAAACTTACTGAATATTCAGTTGCAACATTTCGATGGCTAGAACATAATGTTTTTGTGTAAGTATACAAATTTCCCAGAAATAATAATTTCAATGCATTTATTTTAATGCATTTATTTTTTTTTTTTTTTTTTTAGTGGAAAATTAAGCCCTGAAAATTTACAAAATTATGCTTCAAAAGCTATTGATACAACACAATCATTGGCAAGTCAGACATACGATTGGGTGTATGAAAAGATGCAAACAGTCTAAAGTTTCATGAATGAAATTCATTAGATGTTGCAAACTGATTTCCTCTGTGAAAATCTCCCACACCTCAGCATTTAGTTTTATGATTCCGAAGTTAAAATATTACATATTTCCAAATATATTGTGGTGGCCATTTTACCTGTGATATTTGAAACATGTATAATATTCCAATGAATTATGATATTTTAAAAACCTGCAAATTTTATGAGAATGTCAGTTTTTTTAAAGTTAATATCTATGTCTAAATAATGATTAAAGTAATATATAGACTATTTTATTTAGTACTAAACTTAAACCTGTTATTTTATATATTTGTGAATGTATTTTCATTTAATGTTTCTGATATGGTGATTGAATAAGAATATAACAAGTTAACGTGTGAATTGAATAATGTATTAAATAAAGATATTTTTTGCTCTTTTTTTTTTTTTATAAAAATAAAGGAAAAGTAGAGAATATGGTTAATTTTATAATATATATGTATAAATATAAAACATTAGCCTAATATATGTTTGTAATAAGAATAACAATAGTGATGCTCATAGGAGTTGTAGAATAATGTTGATAAATATAGGTGTGGTAATAATTATTATTATAAATATAATTGTAATAGCGCTAGTAATTCAACTAATGGCGATGATTATAGCGATAATGATAATTTTAACAAGAAAATATTTTATATGGATAGAGATCGGTGGAATGTGACGTTCGTCGCATCCATTAAGCTCTGTAAAAACGAGTCTTTCATTCCATTCCTTCTGAGAAATGATTTTGGTAGAAATTATTTTCCTTTTTTTTCACATTATATATAGTTTCACAGCTTTCTTCCCTGATTATATGTACGAGTGTGCACTGCTAAACACACACTGATTATAAGGTAGTATTTCATTCGTGATTAATATGTTAAAGTTCATGAGGAAAAAAAACTTTCATTGTGTTTTTGTATATTTGATTGCACAAATATTCTTCTTCTTCGTCTCTGATTCGTGCAAGTACTTCCAAAATTTGGCTGTAAGGATAAAATCAATAGATAATTTAAATTCTACTTGTTATATTGACTAAAACTTATTTGTTATTTTTTCTTTTTTTTTTTTTACCAGAAATATGAACAATCGTAATTTAATAATTTATGATTATACTTTCACCAACAAATTAACATTTACACTATAGTGCACGGTTCATTTCTTCCTTTAATCATTCGGTCAGGTTGCCACTTTTCTTTTTTAATTGATGGGAAATTGGTAATAACATCTTTTGCAGCAGCATGAGTTGGCCTTATTTCGCACCATGGACAATCAGTTTCTATCATTAACCTATCTGACGGAATTGTCGTTATCGCAAACAGATTTTCCTCTGTTTTAAGAGAACTGTAAATAAAATCAAATCAGTATTACAATAAACTGGAAAAAATAGATCATTTATCATACCATCCATTAATACCAATATACAATCCCATTTGTAAAATAGAATTAGCTTCTTCTGGATTACCATCAAAGGAGTGTACAACACCAGCTGTTAATATGTCCTTATGTTTTCTTAAAATTTTTATAAAATCTTCACTAGCATTGCGACAATGTAAAAACATTGGTAACTTTAAAGTGGAACACAATGATAATTGCATTTCAAAATATTTTTTTTGAACATCTTTAGAACAAAATTGTAGTCTATCATAATCTAGTCCCATTTCACCAATAGCAATAATCTTGTCTTTATTGTCTACAGCTAAGTCTGATAATGATTTAAGATAGGCTTCTGGATCACCGCTATCTTCAAATTCATTACAACGTGTTGGATGACAACCAACCGTAGAAAACAAACGTTCTGGAATATAAATAACAATGAACACATGATTATGTTTAATAAAGAAATAAAAATGATAGCATAGTATGTACCTAGATATATCCACTGACATGCATTTTGATGTTGCAGTTAGAGAATAGAATCACAGCAACCATAGCATCTCTCTTTCAGCGGTTTCTTCATATATAATGATTGCATCGCGATCTACTAATAACAAACAAACAATAATTATATAATGTAATTAGACTTTACCCTTACAGTTGAAAGCCTGCAAGGTACATAAAATAAATGTACTTGTTTATAATATGTCAATAGCTTTATGTAAAAATTACATTTTGAAAATCATAAACTAGCTGCCCGTGATAGAGAGACGCGACAGTGACGATGCTTCATTTTTTTTTAAGTTAAGTTACATGCATTTTAATAAATAGGATTTATTTTAAAAAAATGAACACTTTACCATCTGTTCGTGCTATTTCAAGGGCCTTTTTGCTTTCTGCAATATTACTGGCAGTAATTATAATTTTCGAAAGATTATTGCTCCAACTTCGTTCTAAAACTTTATCTAAATCTGGCTGATGTTTCTGAGATCCATGATAAATTCCTTGATACATAGGATCTGTCAAATTGGCCCCGATATCTATAATAAAATTGAAAACGATAGATTGTATCATTCATGAACGTATAACCTTTCGAGAAATATTTTAAAGCTACAAAAAGATGTATTATAAATCACATATACGATTGTTAAGCATTAATTGATAACATGATCATTTAGTAAAAGATTGAATTACCTATAAATTTTCGTAAATTACTCATTCTAACTGCAAGCATTCAACCTATCGATGAAATGACAGCTTTCTCAGACACGATACTGTACAAAAGGTTAGCAGGTGTCTTGTTTAACCGGCGTTGTACAATGGCATTTAACTTCATGGGATATTTGACGTTTCATGAGAACCGAAATTATACCTTCATATTATTTATTAAAATTAATATCGTTTGTTGACTGTAATGGATTACATTAATTTTTCGTCATCATTTTCTATATATAACTATTATAATTAAATAAATAAAAAATATGAGATAAACAATTTACATTTCTTTATTATAAATCAATTATTTATTACAAATCTTAACTTATTACATAGGAAGGGTTTTCTAACTTAATATTTAAACATTTTTAAATTATTGTTTAAACTATTTTTTTATTAAGTCTTTAAGTGTAAGCAAGAATTTCATTACTGTAAAGATTTTACAATGGAATTTATTTTCTCAACACATTCTTCTTTCTTTTTAGTAAGGACTGCTTCAGCTTCTACAAATTGCTGACGACCGATTTTACCTGGTACTAATTTGTCAACATATAATGCTTGTTGTTGATTGTACAATTCTTTCAATGTTCTATCATATTTTTGTAATTCTTGAACACGATCATATATGTCTCCGGATTCTCCTTTCAAGCGTTGTGCAATTTCAGCAATAGTACTTGTTGCACTCTTATATTCTAGATTAATACCTTTCACAACAGATAAAAATGCATTAGCATCCTTATTTGCTTTTAAATATGCCAACTGATCATCCAATTCATTATAAGAAGTTACCCTACGATCTTGTGCAGCTAAAATTTTTTCACATTGTCCAGCAATTCGTAATTTACTTTCTGAAATCTCATCTTTATCAATAGAAAAATCAAGTCTGACACATGTAATCACTAACAAGAATAGCAAGTATAATGCTGCTGCTATGAGCAATGGTTCTTGTAGCATCAATATACGTGGAAACTTGTATTTCAGTTTAAAATTTTGAATATGATTTTCAACCAAATTTTTCTTCGTAATAGAAATTACTGGACGACCAGTAACATCTAAGTATGTATAATGTCGTGAATCTGGCAAAGACATGGCAGAATATGGAAGGTTCAATTCAATATTTGTTGAACCTTCTGGTAAAATAATTTTTACAATTAATTCATCTACTACCATATCGTCGAACACATGGTCCAATAATCTCATTTCTAGCGTGTATTGATCACCAGAGTGAAATAGATATTCATAACTAGGAACATTATATCCTACTATATATTTAGTTTTCCAACCACCAAAAAGTGGAAATCTTGGACGTAGATTTAATTCTACCGAATCTTTTTTTATACGGGTATGTGATGTTGAAATATTTCCAATTTCGTCTCTATAATAAATATCGGATGCAGCAGCAGGTAAAACAGTATCAAAACTTTGAATACTGGCCTGTCCTGACTTTGACTCTCTAGCAAATTCATAACGAGAAAATGAACCTTTTAATAATGCACCGGTATGTAATAAATCAATATGTTCTTCTACTGCGATGTTACCCCAATGTGATATTTCGATACTTCTTTCAAGTCTGGTAACAGTGAGGAACTTATTGTTGTTTTCAAAATGTATGCTTAATTCTTCATAAGCAAATGGTGGAAGCTTCTCATAAGGACCATACGTAATAACTGAATCACTTTGTGAGACAGGCTTAAATTTAGTGTAACTTTCAATGTTACGTGATGGTAAAGATACAGTGGTTGTTTGTTTTGTTATACTATATGGCGAATAAAGATAAATATTTCCTATATATTTCACTAACTGCTTTTCCTTCTGTGTGATCTCCTTAGGATGAGGCACAAGCTCATGTGTTAATGTCCATTCTATTTCCACAGACACAGTTCTACCAGGAGAAAGAGGATCCTTTAATTCAACTTGATAAAAAGTTTTATCTGGATGAGCCGCTACTTTCGTTTCAGTCAACTTCAATTCAACTCGTACAGGTTCTTTGTAAGCTGCTATGTAACTGAGACTGTGTTTCTGTTTCGGTTCCAATGAGAAAAGAAAATTTCGTACATGACGATTTTCGCTTCCATTTTCTAATATAATTCTGGTAGTAATTTTTGTTAATTGTGATTGTAAATCGATATGTTTTTCCACGCTCTTAAAAGTTAGATCATGATCAATGGTGTTACCCGTGACAGAAGACAGGACAAGTAATCCAAAAAGCAATCCGATATTTCGTATTAACATATTTATATTCCGTTTGATCATTATGTTTCATAAAAATTTCTTGAACCTTATGGTTATTTAACACTTTTGTCTAACCGGCAAACGAGTTACACTCAGCACGTTATAGACGTGGCGTTCATTTGATTATATGTTATGTAGATGGGAAACCTAAAATGTTTCAAAATTATTCGTCCGCACTGAAGCACAACGCGGTTAACTTCAGCAGAATTCTCAACACAAAAATATATGAAAACAGTTACTGATCATTAAACATAATCTTTTCTATGCCTATGATGCAAACTTTGCACGTGCTCTATATGCGTAAGATAGAGGTAGTTACGTGTTGTATAAAATACGTATTAAAAACGATATGTAATAAAGTTTATATAAAAAACAAATAATAATGAGAATTGATGTAATTATATAATTGTTTATTTTCATCGGGGTGAACATGAAAATGAATGGTATAACTATTATATATAGATAATTGTAAACTTTTGAGTTCTTATCATCATGCTTCAAAATATTTACAGACCTATTAAGATATATAAATGCATAAAGAATTTAGTTGATTAAATAGTTAATATTGAATTTAGAAAAATGTTGATATTTCGAAATACATCTAGTTCAAGACAGTCAATAAATAGTTTGTAAGTAATATAGATATCTCAATGTAAGATATCTTACAAACTTATTAGTTTTGAATCCTAATTGTTCTTTAAGGAAACTACTTAAAAATAATTAATATAATTTTATGTTAACAGCTTCAGATCATTGCATATGAATCAAATTTGTAAATCATATTTAAAGGTATTTGATAAAAGACGGACAGTGTTATATTATAGTTTAAGAGAAAAATCAATTTCTGCAACATCAAATAAATTTAACAAAGTAAGAAAATATAAATATATGTATATTTCAAACCTTATGAACTTATTAAATCTAATATGATTATTTTTATTTTTGCAGTTAAGTAATCATGATAATGATAGGATAAATCAGCATGAACAGGTTTTTATGTTAATTGTACTGATAATATGAAGAAAGTTAAATGTTATTTTAATAGTAATATTAATGTGATATTAACATTGCAGCAAAATATGGATTTGCATAAAAAATCATTAAATTTTCAGAATTCAATGAGAAAAATACAAGGTAATTATAATAAAAGAAAATTTTTATTATATTAGGTGGAAAATTAAATATACATGAATTCAATAAATATTCTTATGTTATAAATTTCAGATCTTGAAAAATGGAAGCTAAATCCTATGGTAAATCTAGACAATATTTATAAAACTGTCAATAATGAATTAAACCAAGAGTGTCTATCAGTCTCATACTCAGCAGAGAATAGTAAAGGGAAGAATATCGTGAAATGCACTATTGATATTAAATGGCCTAGCGATATGTCATTTTCTTACGAGGCAGTCAATAAGAAAATGGCTAGACATAATGCAGCACTGATGTGCTTACAATGGCTTGATGAAAATAAGAAAATTAAGAAACTAAAACCTGTATTGTACAATTACAAGGATATTCAACATATTTTGGAAGCACAAGGATCTATTGAAATAAATCTTGAATCAGAATTTAAAAATGAGATTCGAACCTTAATCCATACATTTAAACAAGTAAAATTTATAAACATATATATATATATATATATATATATATATTTATTTATTTATTTATTTTATATTTAATACCAATATATACATTTAATTATTACGCATAATAATTATTTTTAGGCCATACAACCAGTAATACAAGAGCAACCTGTGATTGATTCTAAAGCAAATGATTTAGACGAAACAAAATTTAAGCATGAAGCAAACTCCCCTTTTTATCAAGAACGTAATAATAGATTAGCAAGACAATTAAAATATAGAAAAAGTAAAGTGTGTGATTTACCTGTTTATAACCATAGGTATGTATACATATGGATACACACACACAAACACACACAAAAATGCACAAACGCGTGCATGCACGCTAAAGTTATTTTTAATTTATTAAGATAGAAAAACTTCTTTTAGGCAAACAATACTGGACGCATTGAAAGATAATCAAGTACTATTAATTAAGGGAAACACTGGTTGTGGAAAAAGTACTCAAGTTCCACAGTTCATCATAGATGTATATACAGAACAAAATCGAGCAAATGAATGTAATATTATTGTGACGCAACCTCGTAGAGTTGCAGCAATTTCTTTAGCTCATCGTGTTGCATCGGAAAGAAATGAGAAAATAGGGGATGTGATAGGCTATCACGTACGGTTTGATAACGTGCAACCAAAACCGCGTGGTTCAATTTTATTTTCTACATCTGGCATATTACTGCGAACGATGGAAAGTAATCCTACTTTAGAAGGAATATCGCACGTGATTGTTGATGAAGCTCACGAGAGGAGTTTACAAAATGATGTTTTATTAAAATTACTTAAAGACATATTGCGAAAAAATCAATCTATAAAATTAATTATTATGTCTGCAACTTTAAATGAAAGTTTATTTCAACAATATTTTTCCTGCAAAGTTATTGATATTCCAGGAAAATTATATCCTGTAAAAATGCACTTTAAAGAAGATATTCAGATTTTTAAAAGTACATTGAAACAAAATAATTTAACGGAATTAAGAATTCCTTTTGATAAAATAGTGGAATTAGTACAGTGGATTGTTACAAATAAACCACCTGGATGTATTTTATGTTTTCTCCCAGGTTGGCAAGAAATTAAACAGCTACACAATTTACTTCAAAATGCAATGATTAGAAATTTATTAATATTGCCGCTTCATTCGAAAGTGTCACATCAAAATCAACTAAAAGTTTTTGACCCAGTTCCTAAAAATATTACAAAAGTCATTTTAGCTACAGACATTGCAGAATGTAGCATTACTATTGAAGACGTCCGTTACGTTATAGATACTGCTATTAAAAGAGAATATCAGTGGTATGAAAACGACTCTGAACCCGTATTGAAATTTAAGTTGATATCAAAAGCAAATATGCATCAAAGGTAATGTTTCTTTATATGTTTCATGTTTTTTATTTTTAAAGAGAACGAAAGTATAAAAGATTATTCCGCAAATATTTAGAAAAGGACGAGCCGGACGCACTAAACCTGGTGAAAGTTATCATTTAATTACAAGAGAAGAATACGACACATTGGGCTTGTATCCCAAACCAGAAATATTTACAGAACCATTGGAGGGTACAATAATTACTAGTAAAAAACTCAGTAACGAGAGAGTAAACGATTTTTTTAGCAGTATGCTTCAATCACCTAGTAGTAAATCGATATTTTATGCTGTAAAAAATCTGAAAAGACTTGGAATTCTTGATGATGATGAAAACCTTACAGACTTAGGAAAACGTGTATCGCATTTTTCATTAGATCCAAAACTAAGTAGAGCAATAGTGTTGTCTTGTGTTTTCCAGTAAGTAATAATACATACAATTTTGTCAAGTTACACTATTTAATTTGAACAATTCATTTTCATTATTTAGGTGTGTACAACCGATATTATTATTAGCCTGTTTACCGTTCGGCGAGAGTTCTGCTGTTTCATTAGACCAAAAATTAAGCGAAAAATCATGCGTTAAATCACAGAAACTTAAGTTTCATAAAACAAGCGATCATATCGCTATGTTACAATATTATAATAATTGGTTGTCATCTGACGATGAGCTTGAAAGTGTTTATACTCCTTCATATTTTAAGAGAATAAATCGTAAGTTCTTAATATATTTCTTAATACTTATATGTAATATTTGCCTTGATATTTTAATCAATTGTTGTTTATTTGTAGAATTGTATAAGCTGCATGCGACTGAACTTGTAAATAGCAAAATGTTTCATTCATTATCCGAGAAGGAAAGTATAAATACGTTTAGTGATAACTATGAATTAATTCGAGCAGTATTGTTTGCAGCAACTAATCATTTAATAAAAAGAAATGCGTATGGAAATAAAGGATATTTCACCAAACATGCAAATGACTTAATATCTGAGTCAGTATATACATACTTTTATAAACGCATATGTAGAGACTACACGAATTAAATGTTTAATTTGTTTTTTTTAGAGACTCTACAGCAATCGATCTTAATAATGATAGTGTGAACTATAAGAGGAAAGAGTGGCCTAGCGAAGTAATGACCTATTTGAAAAAGAGAAGAATATCTAGATTGTACACAGTTTCTGAAACGAGCATGTTAACACCTTTATCAGTTTTGTTATTTAGTCATAATGACATTCGATGCTATAGAGTATGTCCTTCGAATATATTTAAGTAATAATATTATGTTTCAAAATTGTAAAATGTTTGTTTACAGGATACGGAAAGCTCTCCCACCGAACATGAAAAAATCTATATTGAAATAAACAATATCAACAATGTACAATTGTGTTGCGATAAAGAGTTCGTATTTTTATATTTATTTTTCACGTGGTAAGCTTACAAAACTTATTTTATATGCTATTCTCTTTTCCAGAACAGCGAAACTACTACTACAGTTTCGAACTATAATATGGCATATAGTAAATTATGTCATTAAATACGAAGGTGTAAATACTAATCAAGATAATTTGGAAATAGTTAAGTCTTATAAAACAAAAGTAATGACTATCCTTGCAAGTATGTTGTACAAATCATCAACGAATATCGATTCTAGTACTAGTTAGTGTTAGTATTAAATTATTAATATTACTTAATAAATCCTCCATAATTTATAAACAACATAAATGATTATTCTGTAGATATGTAAAAGTACTTTGATACGACAGACATTAATAAATTTACGGACAAAAACACTTAGTAAACATTGTAAAGTTCTAAAAATGACTTATTGCGTATTGCACCTTTATTTTTATTGTATATTCTTATGTAATGATAAACTACAATAATGTAAATAAGCGCAACTTCAAAATTGTGGTCTTAATAATATCTCCTTTATTTAATGCAAATTTACATCACATTAATTATTTAATATGATTATTTTAATTATTTTATTTCATTCAAAGTATTCAGAAAGCAAGATTCTTATATCTTTCAAAATTTATATTTACTCGCGCATAATCAGAAAATGGTATCGTCAGCGTCATCTAGCGGACGGGATCAGGAATTCCTTTTAGTATCAGGAGCGCAGAAAGTAAAGGAGGTATGCGGAGTAGAAGGTATCCCGCGCAAACAGCGCGCATGCGCAACAGAGTTATATAGTAACTCCTTATACACGATGACATGAGTATGAGAAAATATTAATTTCTCCTTTTCTGAACACAATTTATGAACTTTTATGTTCGAAGAATGACCAGTGATCCCTTTAGCTACTTTCTCATATGACATTTGTTCAGATTTGTATTGATAATAATTAGTTATTAAAGAATATCCGACGGGAAGTCGGCGCTACACCCCGTACGTATGAGCTAATTTGAAATAGTTAGTTACACATATTCTAAATATAATTTATGTATTTTCATTGTTAAAGAATGTTCAGTGATTCCTTAGCTACTTTCCCATATTATACTTTTTCGGCTTTTTATCGAAATTAATTAGTTATTAACAAATATCCTGAGGCTAGGTAGGGCGCCAAGCGGTATGTATGAGCTCATTTAGAACAATTAATTACACGTTTTCTAAATATAATTTGTGCACTTTTATGATTGGAGAATGATTAGTGATGTATTATTTATATTGTTCAATCATGAAAGTTCATAAATAACGCTCAGGAAGTGAGTAATTAATTATTTTATATCAGTATTCCGATATACACATAAGCCGTCTAAGCCCGTTCTATTGCGCATGCGCGACGCAGTTCTGTAGGCGTGGCTCCGCCTCCCATCTACTGCGCATGTGCGGTATGGGGGCTCTACTTGTGCTCTGTCGCGCATGCGCGCCGTTTGCGCGGGATACCTCTTATTCCGCATACCTCCTTTACTTTTCTGCGATCCTGATACTAAAAGTAGCTCCTGGTACCCGGCCGCTAGATGGCGCTAGTATCGAAAATAGAAAATTTCCATTTCCGTAATTCCGCCGTTCACCGCTAGATGGCTAGGCTTTTTGTGGCCCATAAAATGCATTATTTTTTATTTTCTTTACTAGCGCTTTCGGCGTACTATGATGATATTTTTTCGATCATATCGAGGTCGTAGAATAGCGTAGCCGTGTCGGAAAAGCGTAAAAATCTCTAATTTCGCAGAAAATCGTATCGTGCATTTAAGTAATCGCTTATTTCAGGTTAATTTTTAATTTCGTACCTGTCCAGTTTTTAAATTTTTATTTCCTTACGTTTCGTCGTTACTACTAAACGATACTAATCGTGACAATTTCCAAGGGCTCATTGATATTAAATAAAGACAATGTAATTTGTGGAAGCATTTTATTATATATTTAAAAGACATTAGATTTTGAGTCTTTGTCCGGTGCGACTCCGTATTCCTGATTCGTAATATACGTTCTAATTTTTGATCAAATCTTTACAATAGTTATTCGCAACAATAGAATAATATCCTTTTCTTTCAAGACGGTATAAAATATACTTATATACTATCGCAATGTCCTTCAATATATTAAATTCTATTTTGTATATACATTTGGCAGGTACATTGAAGCATGCGCTTCTGATATAAATACGTATAATGAAGTATTAAAAATATTGAATAGAAAAGTGTTAGTGGACGGTTTCCGTTTGTCTAACAAATGTTTTTCTTTCGCACGCATACATATATATATATTAATTTATAATAATTTAACGCGATAACAATAGGATATATTAGGATACGCGTGTTTAAAATTAACATAAATAAAATAAACTTGTGTCGCTGATAATGGAGTAGGATTAACTACATCTTATACTGCAACAAGGAGATAACAAGATTTAATTAATCTATATGTCTACCTACATAATGATGTATCAATGAATAGTTGTAAAAGAATGGGATACATATCGTTTTCTCCAAGTAATCTTCCATCCTTAATGTATAACCAAGAAATAACGATAACGCGTGTATTAACAAAGTCGATAAAAATCAGCATAGAATATTAATACCGTTTTGGCAAGATATCATTCACGTTCGCGATTATTTTTACAATATTGTATATTGACTGGAACATTTGAATAACCGTATCGCGACGCGGAACAAAGAATGACAACATTCTTTAAAGTTCTCAATTATATTGACAATAATATGTATTAACTAATTGATTAAATTTGTAAGGAATGGCCTAATGGTGTATACTCTGTGAAAAATCGAAAAAAATCTAAGTGACTTTCTCTATCTAAAGATAGTATTAAATATTAGATATCTAGTAAAATATAAAGCAACGATGCTTCGTAACTGTTCCTTTCACATCGACTAGTAATAACGTTCTGTTATTGTACATTATACATATATTATAATCTTCCCGTTAGTAATATTGCACACTTCCGGCCATGTTTTCATTAAATTAAATCTTACAATGGCAGTTATTAAACAACGTAGGATATAATCTGTATAAAATAATTGTTAAAATAAGCCTTATCGGTACCAACCATAGTTAAATAAATACAATATTTAACAGTAACGTAGTCTCATAAATATGTATCAGAATTTCGTACTTCTACGCTCTTTTTAAGTTATCTTTTACCCGCTTGACGAACTTTTAAACGCGTCGCGTTTAATATTTCATTAAATTATTATCGGTAAGTAGAATAAGGCTGTAGCACAGAAAGATAAACGGATAATTCTATAAATTAACAATGTTTTCTATTAACGATTTCTAAATTGGAAGAAGCGGTATACTGGCCGTAAACTTAAACGATACTAAGTACCTGTCCCGGAGTAAAATACTTGTTGCCACTCGCAAAAATCTCTGTCTAGTCTGATGGCAAGTTGATTTTGATTTTTACTCGTTCCGAACGAATTCGATATTGTCGTAATACATGGAACAACTTTGTCTCCTTCTAACGTAACTAAAAAAAAAAAAAAAAAAAAAAAGAATCGAAAATGTTTTTCTCTAATCTATAATGTCTAAATTTCATTTCTAGCGGCAGTAGAGTAATTGTCGTTAAATTGCTTCTGTGGCTCCACACGGTGGAAGGACCGTGATGAAACTCTCAGTCTCGCTGTCGCTGGTGCTGAAATTCGTTCTCTCCGAAGTTCCAATTTCATTCCTGATACCGAACGGCTGCAAATACGCGTTGATCGCGTTACCGTCTACGCTCGAGTCGAAACGAGAAGTTTCCGCTAATCTTCGAAAGTTTCCAAAGAAAACGCTGTCGGTTCCTACGCTCTCAGCGCCACTTTCGCTGGCTCCATCACAAACAGATTCCGTCTCGTCGGTTTCAGAGACGCTGCTCACTTCGTGTTTAAGCAGTTGCTTGTGCGACCCGTTGCTGTCCGTACTGCTCAGGTATCCACTATCTTCCACTTTGATTCGTGGCGATTGACAATCGAATACGCGATTCGCCGAACCGTTTATCGATTCGAAACTTCTGGAATGCTTGATCGAGTGTTTCTTGCAAGTCTGATATTCGTCGTGCTTCTTCTGACAGTCTTGTTTAGATTTCTCCCCTGGTCTGAGCTTGGTCAACGCATGCCGATGACACTGATTCACAAGCTTCTTCCTGTCCTTCTGACAGCAGCGAGCGTTATTCCAGGACGAGGATAAGTTAATCCTGGATTTGTCTCGCGCGGAGTTGTCGACGGAATGCGTATCTACTCGATGCCTACATCTGGTTATCGATTGTTCGGACAGTGCTCGAGACTCGCAAGAGCAAGGACGATCAGTGGCCCCTACGTTAAGGTCGTCGCTGCGGACAGGAGCACCGTCGCTGGTCGTAGGGTCACCCGCTTCGGCAGGACTCCTGTCCCAACCGTTTTTTGACACGACGGAGGGTAATCTCGCGTCTTTCACGCGACGCGGGGGTTTAGGGTGCTGGTAGATATCTTCCGTAGGCGGTAACGGCACCACGTCGGGTTGGTTACTCGGTTGTCGCTGTCTCTTCAACTGTCTGCTCTCCGGTGTCAGGTACTTGCATCTTTTCCAGGAGGCAGTGTCCTCCGCGTGGCCGTTCAACGATCTCGTGCTGCTCGACAAGTTGGAATCTCTGATGTTCGATTTCAATCTAGCTTCGTAGATCTCTCGAAGACTACCGTAGCCGCGTTGCAAAGGCGTGTTGCTTCTCGTCGAGTCTTGATCGCGAAAACTACCTTTACTCTTGAGCAGTATCTGGGCAGGTCTCTCGAGAGAGTCCACGTAAATCTCTTCCGGAACATCCTTTTCGTAGTTCACGTCGTCGTTGATCTTCAACTTCATCGGTTTCCTGTCCAACGTATCAGGCTCGTATTCGGACTCGTCTTGCTTCACGTAGTTCTCCGGCGAGTCTTGCACTTTGATGGTCAAATGTCCCGGGTTCTCGGGCTCGTAGCGAATCTCTGGACCAGAATCGTCGCTGCAGGCTGGACTGTCGTAGCCGTCGTTCACGTACACCTCGCTGACCAACGAATAACTCTCGGATCTCTGCGAAGAGATCAGTTCGGGCAGACTATTATAGTAGTTCCTCTCCAGAACGTCTTTGTTCAGTTTATTGGACGACATAGTTTCGCCGGTTCTGGTATTGATCACCGCGTTCTGCATCGTTAATTCCTCGTCCATCGGCAACGCGGTGGACAAAGAGGGACTCGACTGATTCGTAGACTCGGGAGAGATCGATGATTTTCTGCTGCATTTCGAACGCTCCAAACTGTCCACCTCGTAATCCGTGCCGTTTCCGGATCTAGAATGATGTTCCAGCACCTTTGCGTCGACCATCTCGCGAATCACGGCGTCCATGATGCGTTTCGCGGTGTTCTTCGCATTAGGAAGCTCGTTGATCATGTCCGGTAGTTCTTTTGTCGTCGTCAAAGTCTCGTCCGGTTTCGTCGCTCGTTTGCGCGACGAGCCATCGTTGGAAATCGACTTTTCCGTTCCTTCGTCTTTGCTTTCGGCAGAGATCGTTTCCTCTTTCGCTGTCTCCAGTTCGTCGTTGGTTCGAGCTTTTAAAACGGAATTCGCCCCCATTTGTTCGATGAACGAGTTCTCGATGGCTTTTCTCACTTTAGCGTTCATAGTGTTGTTGCCGTTAGAATCGTTTCCGTTTCTTCGAGAATAATAGTTGAATTCTTCGAACATAGACTTGGTGGAACGGTTCGAGACACTGTATCGATCATTCGTCTCGAGGATTTCGCTTCTGGCCACGTTTCGGCAGATTTTTTCCATCGATGGATTGTCCTTCCACGAATCGAGCTTTCTCGTCAGACTCTTTGTACCCGTCTCAAAGTCCTGTTTGGCCAGTTCTTTCAAGTATTCTAGATTTTTATCGAAATTCTTGTCGTCCTCCTGAACGATCATCCGACATTCGTTCGCGTTCTTCCAACGACGCTGCGGAGTCGAACGCACGTCTTCTAACCACGCTCGTACCTTGCTCTCACCAGGATTGAGAGGATCGGTTCCCGGAAACGTAGCCGCGTTTCTGATATATTCCGTGCAACCGGGGCACCCTGTGCATCGTTGAGGCTTTCGCGATTTTGTGATGGACCCTTGTACGGAATTGGAAGTCGACCGATGCTGGCCCTTGTCGTTTGTGTCGTATCGGTCCGAGTTGCTTTCCTCTTCTGGAATACCTGAAATCATCGGTAATGCATGAAATCGAATCCGTCTGACATCGTTTCTTTGCTCGAAGACAGATCGAAGAATCCTTAACTTACTGACAAGGGTGGGTACGAATCTCTTCGCGACCATCTTGTGTTTCGCGATGGAGATGACCTCCCGGATTTTGAGAAGGAACTCGATTGCTGCCGGAGGGGGAGCCTAGAAAAATCCCGGGCTGTCTTTACATTATCTCGAAATTATCAGAGCACGCGAATTATTCTCGTTGTTTTCCTAATAATAATTTTCAATTTTTTCTTTCTTTATGTTCGTGGAAATTTTTAAAACGCTTAACGAAACCTCGACTTACAAGCAACAATTGTCTGTCAAAATAGGCAGGGTTAAAGTATAATTTCCGTCTCTGAGCACCGGGTAGGACAGGAACATCTTGCTGATGAGTGTTGTCCGCAGTTTCCACGACTCGTACATCCTCTTCCGGTATTCGTTCGCCCAAAATCGTCCCGGATCCGAAACAAGTATCCGATTGGTCCAAGTAGACGCAACGAGGATGAACGATGGCCGATGTTACCTGTTCATAGATAAGCGGTATTACATTTTCTTTCGTTTCCTCGAAATAAACTTTGAAAGTATGGAAATCGTCTGATTGCGCGTACATTTGTCGTGCGCACGTTCTCGAAGCCGTGTTCACCGTCGCTCGCCGGAAGTTCATCGCCAAGATCGCTTTCGGTCAGACCGCTGTTGGTGTCGCTCTCGAAGTGCCTCGAAGCGGCGAGCAACGGGTTGTTCTTCACTAACCCGCTTACTTCTCGGCCGGGTGACAAGCTTACTTCCGGCTCTTCGACGATCTTTCTTTTCACTTTCTTACTGTGAAGGTACAACGACACGCTGGCAACGTAAATCAGTGCCAGAATCACGGACGACAGGCCTATGGCTGTATATTCTGTGGCCGAAAGTCCCTGAGACAATTGCGTCGTCGACGAAAACGTCACTTCTCGAACGTCTGTAACGAAATTGCATTTTATGATACGAGTTAATCAACGATCCGAAGGCAATATCCTATTAATTGCTCACTGTTTTTCGACGGTGAACCAGCCACCCTGAAAGCTACGCACGGCGTGAACACACCAGGAAACTTCGATTTAGGAGAAGCATCCCTGCAGACGAGCTTCGCAGTCACAACTCGACCCTCTGCCGCTTCCCTCAGTCCTGTTTCACCGATCCACTGCAACGAAATTTTCCGAATTCGAAAGAATTCGTCGCGAAGAAAGCTTAAAGTTACCAACCTGCAAAAACGTCCTCCCCTCGTCGCGAAACAGCCTAAACGGTGGCTCGGTGTCTGAAAGATTCCTCAATTCCGACCATCCTGCTCTTCCTAATTGCTGAGCACCGGTTATTCCGCACACTGGCGTCGCCACACCTTCGCCCGACGATCAAACACATTTTTCTTCATACGGTCAATTATTAATTAAACTAGATACGATAGAACCTCGATATTTTCTCGACTCACCTTCGAAACAAATTTCTGCATGGGGATAAATTATTTGTCCACGTTGGGGTAGATAGACGTACGGCACTTTTTCAATTTGACCCGTGCTACTGACGAAACCGGCGACGTTGCATTCTGCGAACGAAAATTGGATTAATTCTTCGAGTAAAAGTGGAATATCAAGATTTGTTAGGATCTGCGAAAGCATGAAAAGTGGTTGGTAGTCGGTGATTTCGTGCGTATGCAGAAGGCAATTTGCAATTTTCAGTCGCGTATCGCCTGCGGTGATCTGAAAGCGGTGCAATTTACGAAGTTTATTCGAAAACTCGGGATGCATCGCACGAAAGTGCAATGGACAGCGAACATTGTCAACGGAGACATTCGTTTGATCGATGAACACGCAAGAAGGAGAGCGAAACGTGTTGGTATTTTTTCGAGACCTACCCGTTCAAGTTGTCCAGTTATTTCGACGAAGAACAACCAGGCGAAACGTTCTAAGACCGGTTTGATTAGGTATCAAATTATTCGCGGTAAATTTCGCGGACGATCCGAACGAATTCGATCGGGGTTATTAACATTTTAACGAGCGACTTTCCTGCTATTCGGTTGGGTAGCAGCTGTTAAAAATTGAACGGTACACGTACGAATTAAGCGGTACGTTTTGCAACGTTTCTCCTGCCCCTCTTTGGGCACGGTCCATGGCCAGAAATTGTCGAACCTGGAATTCGTATTTCAAAAAGAAAAAAGTCGGACATGCGTTCGTTACGAGAACGAACATCTAACGTTTATTAATTCCAGTTAAACTCGAGGATGAACCGCAAAGAGGTTAATGATTATTTACATGGATTACGTTTCATGAACTTACGTTTGCAATCCTTAAAGTTACGGGTCGAGAGCGTGGTTAGCAAAGAAAAAAAGAAAAAAAAGAAAAAACTGTAATCGACCACAACCTCCTCGTTACGTACAAACGAATGTACTTTCGTGTACATTCCTTCTAACCGCTAGGAATTTCTGTAGCAAAGCAAGTATTAATCTTGATACGCTTCTTTGTTGGATTTTTACGCGAGAGGAGCGAGCAACGTTACAAGTTTCTTCTTTCTTTGGCGAACGCGTACGCTTTGTCGACTAGCGTACCTACGATAAAGAGAATCGAGAAATTAGCGAAGAAGACTCGGACGAATCTAGACGATCAGTGTCACGACCTTAGATCGGTAAATATGCGCACGGAGTTGGTGGCATTTTCTCTTTGGGAACACGTGCGCCGTCTTCTACGAACGTGCGTACCCGTCGAGGAAAGTCGAAAGATCTACGAGACTCTCCCTTCAGCTTTCTCCTTAAGGAACAATGATGCCCTACTAACCGTAACCGAGCCAATTGAAAACTTTATAAACATTCCGCTTCGGGTTTAGATCCTGGATAGAGAGTGGACATTATGCATGAACCCATGCTCGAACGCGATCGACGATTAAACCGATAAAAGGAAACTCGTGGTCACGTGGCGATTTAATTTCATAGACCTATCGTTTCGTCGATGCCTCGGTAAAACGATTACTTCGCATAAACGAAGTATGTTGACAATTATTTTCTCGACGTCCATTTCGGTTAAACGGTCGATTCCGACTCGTCGCATAATTTCGATATTAGATAATTCCAGCAGCGGGTATCGCGCGATCAAACGAGAAACATGCCCGTTAAGAGGATGATTTCTATGCCGTGAAAGAGACAGCCCTCGAAATAAATCTGTTCCGCGAAGCGTTTCCTACAATTTATCGACCCGTTAAACGAACAAAATTAACAAACCAATCGCCAGACCCGATATTATCGTCGAAATTTTTCTCATCGTTCCGGAACTTATCTTCTTCGCGTGGAAAACAGATTTACCACAAATTTGCCTAAAATTATGTTCAACGCGACCTCCGCGACCGAGAAAAATTACGCAGCGAAATGTCTGTTGTTCCTGTATTGTTCGTCAACCGGTTGGTCGCCGCGTTACAGGTGACAAATACTTATTTTAATGATCCTTTAAAAGTTTAATAGAGAACGGCATTTTCCGGAATAACCCGTTTTACTCATTTCGAAGCATTCCGACGGAGTTCGCGGGTGCGTTAAATCTGGAGAAACTTCTTCGCCGAAAACTTCTTTCGCTAACCGGTACAAAACGAGTCGCAAAGGTTGCCGATTGTTTCCGTTCGCGATAGGCGAAAATCCCCCTTGAAACATTCGTATCGGGAGCAATATTTTATAACGAAGAATCGCGAGATCACGAAAGCATGGATCGAATTGTGTTCTCACTTTCATGAAGAGGCCAGATCGAAGCGGTTCTTTCATTCAAGATTTCTCGAACGATGCTCGAACGTCGGTGTTTCCTCATTAAGGCGATCGCGGAGCGTCGCGATTTACGATAATCGACCGTAGAGAGCAATTAACGCCGGCAGCTCTCTTCTCGGTGTCCCCGTTTACTCATAGGAGCACGTTGGCTACGAGCTACCTGCGTCTGGCTACGATCCAACGTCGGATAACGACTCGTTGATTAACGATCGGCAAGCTCGACCCGAAGAAACGAGTCAACGGGGACGATCCACGCCGATGAACCCTGACCTTCGTCGAACCACGACGAATCCTCGAAACCGATCCGTGCCTTCTAAGCTCGCTGATAGATAGTGTCACTGGGGAATAGGAATCGTGAAGTTATGGGAGCCCGGTACCGATAAACCGACCTGCTCCGGACGACCTTACTCCGAGTCGGCTGAATTCGTGACGGTTTCACCACGGTATAATACGGCAAGTGTTCTCGCTGTAAACTGATTAAAGTTCTTACCAACGAACCACTTGATGAGATACGTCGACGATTTCCCGAGCGTCACTCTCGCATTTCCTACAATAGTGTTTATCTACATGTCTGACGTAAGTTGGACGTTTATTATCGCTATTGCTAGTTTAATCATAGGTTATTACGAAAATGAATATCGACGAGACGAGACGGTATCAATTATTCGCGATGGTTTAGAGAATTCGATTACGGCAAACACCCGTGAGTAGTATATTAAATGTTTCCTTTAACACGGAACATAACAAGTCTTATCGGAGATAATTACCGCTCGTGTCACTTATGCGCGCATCGATACGAAGCGGTAAAGTTAATATTATTACCCATACAATTATAAATAACTCTGTAAAGATTAACGAATTTGAGCAACGCGCAAATTACAGCTTGTCGCGACAGAATCTCTTCGCTGACCAAGCGGACCTGCTTGACAAGAGATATTGTTCCTTGCGGTACTTTCGATCAGGCGTTCTGTTGGCCTCCGGTCTTCGAATGCAGCCGTATTCTCGCGAATCGGTTATTTATTGGTCGCGATCGGCCTTGGAAACCTGCCGGAGACACGCGACCGTTTGACCCTGAAGGCGCAAGCACCGGTCCACCGACTTTTCTTCGGCATTTCTTTAATTGATACCTACCACCGTGTAGGCGCGAAACTATGCACGTTATTTAACTGTAAATTATCTTGCCGATTATGAAAGATGAGTGACACTTTTCTATGGCGCATGCAACGAACGGAATTGCTACTACCTAATCCGTAAATTTCATCGAAATGGGGGCAAATTCGACGTTTCAGGACCTCCATCGATTCTCCGAAGCTAGATTCCCAGTCAGTGTTTCCGAGTTAACGCGCGAACGAATCTCGATACGATAGATCTATTCGCGCGACGCGACGGCGAACAAAATTCGCGAGAAGACAGAATGAAATATTACCACCGCATACGTTTCTTGTAGATTCGCCGGTTTCGCGAAACAGGTAAAACTGGTACCGTTCCTTGTTTGGCGAAGAAAACTGATAGAAATTGATGACGGGAAAACCATGAAATTTATAAGGACGTTCTGTCGTTGCGATGACACGACACGGGGCTACAAAAAGGACCTAGTCGCGCTGGCGATATAATTGATGTTCTTGCACGGTTCATCGCCGCATACCTTCGCGATAATTTAATGGGATAATCCTCGCGGTAGGTTGTTGTTCACGCGTTACCTTGATTTTCCATCCTGACGTAACATCTGTGGACGGAGAGTATTCAGGACAACTGTTATCTCGGTGTAAATATGACCGATGAATTCACGCTTTTGCCGACACTTTGTGGGCGTAATGAATGCAATTACCGGGAAAATAGAATGATGAATATCTATATCTATAAGCGCGTTTTTTTTTCTCCTCTGATTCATTGCCTATGGATGAAGAGTCGTCGACGATTGACCACGGGGAGTCGCATTAGTCGTTGAATATTAAGTAACTCGAAGATGGAACTACGATTAGGGATTCTTCGATGCGAGCAACCGATTGAAAAATCGAGACATACGAGGTGCAATATGGCTACTTGAGATATCGTCGATCGATTCTCGCAAAGAGCGTTTCTCCGTTAAGAATCGTCTGCTAATTTTACTTGGAAATTTATTTCGCGCGAATGAATTTTTCCGATGCATTATCGATACCGTTAATCCTTCCGTACATTGACGTAATTAATCCGGATAAACGAAAGAGAGGTATCGACTCTTTCGAAACGTATCTTATAATAGTCACTCGTTGCAATGTCGGAATCGCGTGTACCAGGCGATATCGGTTCTTCGATGAAGTTTAGAGGTCTGAAAAGATTAGGGTCACGTTTGTAATACAGACAATAATACAGACAACAATGGAATACCATTAGCACTTTAATAAAGTTCGATTGGAATTCTTATTAAATGCAAATAGCGTTTAGCGTGCTCCTGGTACTGTGCGCGTATCATCGACCGAACGTAAACGCATGCAAACGATAACAGAACATAAGAATCTTGCTGAACGCATACCATAAGTTAACCGATTTAAATCCGCGAAGATTTTGAATTATCGGAGGAGCATGTCAGGTGTGCAGTGAGTATTCGAATGGTCGGAAATTAAGTTTCGCGTGCACAATGCAGAAGGCAGCTATAGTTAGATTACGCGATTGCATCGTTACTGAAGCGGTCCGTAAGAGCCCGAGGGCTTAACATTACGAGATGAAATCTATTCGTGACCTTCTAAAATGAACGAAAAGACTCGGATACGCGGATATACCGCATTGCCAGATACATTATGCGCTTTCAACAACTGACTCGACGAGTTCTAATCTCCGCGAGCTCCTTGATCGCCATCGACATCTATGGAAGCTGAAATTTCCTTGAAAATGGTGAGATGTGTACTGGAGCAGACTGAACGGATTTGCGATTTCGATCGGCATATTCTGAAGAGTTATGCCGATACCGCGAACAAGGTTCATGAACCTCAGAAAAATGCATACCAGGAAAGCTAAGTAAGGAATCTTAACTACGGAATCGGATTCGGAATAAACTAACTAAGCGATTTAATTAAAATGACGATGCTGACATTTGTTTTTGCGATAACGATTATAATGTAGGCATCGGTGGATGTACGATGCATAACAGGTACAGAGAGGAAATTGCAGTGTACAGTGGGATATTAATCCTTTCTCCGCAACGTACATCAAATCTGAAACGGTGTACGAATTACGAATGCAAGAGTTTCACGGATGAGAAAGATATTACGGGATGTAATAACTTTTCTGTGCGCGTATTTTTCTAATACGCGTATATACGAATAGAGATCCTTGTTCCACGATAATATACATATAAACTACACGGAACTAACTCTTTGAGCCGGAATTTTGAAAACTGGCAATTTGAAAATTTAGAATTTGGTCGTTTGTTAGTTTGGAAATTCGTTACGCCAATAAAATTTAAGCGACGTCGACTTGTACATTGGCAATTGATGCCTCGTGGTGCTTGTACAATGGGAATATTACGAAATTAAACGTGTATAGAAAACGTTTGTCATCGTAGCTCGATGACATCGATACTTTGCACGTGACTATCGTGCCGATGTTGCATGCATAATTCTTTACTTGTTAGGCGGTACTTGAAGGGCGTATAGTCGGAACAATGTCGCTTCACTTTCAACATCGGACCACCTATGAAGATTATACGGTACATTCGCAATCGAGCAAAGTAGTTTTTAATAAGGTAAATAAGGGATGTAACATGACGGATAGTGCTTATAGATTTCGGATCGTGATCTACACACGATGTGCACTAATCATCATGAATGATGTATCATCCAATCTCCCTGGTATTATGGAACGAAGTTTAATAGGTGCCGCGAAACGTGCGCGAGTCCCATAAGGGTCAGAAATCGTGAAGGTATTCCATTATTATTCATAGCTGGTGATCGCTCGACGAAGTGTTCTGTGATTATCTAGCGAGTCTTTTACTAGACGTACACACCTGACTCATAAATATTCAACGATCTTCCTAATTAAGTTCGTTCTATGTTAATGAAGATATAAAACAAAGTATGTACGTATCGAAACTAACGTCGATTACCGTTCGCTGTTTGGTCTCGGTCGATCGAAAATGGCGCGAACCGGCAATACAGCAAGAGTTTACTGTCCACAGGTTTTTGTCATTAATTTTATAGATCGCATCTTAGAAACGAGTCGTGTCGCGCTTTTTCTCGCACCATCCCGTATCTGATTCGTGCATCAAAGTTCCGGCCGCCTACGCAGAGCTTTCGTGTCGTGTTTTCGCGATTCTGGCGATCCTAGAAATTCGAGATCGACGACGAGCCTGGGTACAAGTTGCCGCCGCTCGTAGACATTTCACGAACTAGCAAAGCGAATATATTTCACGATACATCGCCGGCCGAAGAACGGAAATCCGCATGATATCTTTAATCGCCAGTTTACGACTATCCAGGTACGTTCATCATCGTGACATTTTGAGCGAGAGCCTTTTTCGGTGTAGTTGTAATTTGTCTTGGACATCTTCCATTTTGTATGTATTTTTAACGTATCCGATAAAGATCGCACCGACATTTGCAAACTAGTTCAATTTTTGTTGCGACAGTAACGTTTCCCCCAGTGAATTAATTCGTACCTGTGGATACCGTCTACATTGCGACTATTCGACTTTAATTGCTCGTCAGAGAAATTGTCCACAAAGTCTCGATAATGATAATACTCGAAGCGACGCGTAACGAGTATTTAAGCGAAGAATATTACACGGCCGTTTATGAGACATCGGACGAGCCAAAATTGAAAGTATACGGTTCGTAGTTTGCCTGCGAGGGAATATTCCTTACCTACTAATTTGCCAGCGGAACAGAATCTCCACGCGAAGCATTCACAAATTGCAAATTAATCCAATTAGTCCAATAAGTTGCACCCCCTTGATTATGTTGATTTAACCGCGTGTCTGACGGACGAAACGATGCCGCAGCACGCAATTCGATTAATTTATGTAGAATAACGAAGGTTACCATTCAGCTTCTATCAGTTCGACCAGCCGGAATTCTCGTGTCATATTCGTAATTGTTATTGTACATAAAAACCGGAACTTTTCGTACAAAGTATCGTACGTGGCACGAGGAAAATTTCATCGTAGAATTTCTTTTGCTCTACCTTGTATAGCGATTTGCTATCCGTTCCGTACGATCAATTCAAATTAATTATCCAATTATCTTGCCTACTCTAACTGTAAGTGTCAGAATGAAAGAATTAAAAACCGTGCAGTGGTTCTGATTTTGCCACGGTCGAGTCGGAAGCGTGTTGTCCGAGGACGATTTGCTAGAAACAGCTGGAGTAATCATTTCTGATGACACGGTTCAATCGAAAACAGTACGTGCACGTAACTGCTCGATCATGGCCAAAGGAAATTTCAACCGAGAACGCGAAAGATGGAGTTTGAAATAAGGAAACGGATAGCGAGTGAACACGGAGAATTCATAAATTCTTGTGATTTCTCTATCTTTGTTTATACAATGCGTATCCTATGAAATGACTCTCGTGGAAGCTACAACCTCTGGCATTTCTATTTACGCAGGGCTAGTTACATGTAGGGTGAAAGGTTAAGCTAATGGCACCAGAGATAGTACCACGCTCAAAGGAACGTACTTGACTCGGCTAAATTATAGTTCAGCGAACGGATAAACTCGCATTCAGGCAACTTAAAGCGCAATATTTAACCTGGCGCTATTCACGCATTTTGTATATTGGACTTGGTTTGTCAACGGATGAAATTATTTGGAATTAATGCGAAAGACGTAGCGAATATTCGGTCGGTACTTACGACCAACCTTCCTGATTTAAAGTCGAAAGTCTGGATTCGTTCGATTCGATTATTTCCGAGGAGAAATAACCGTACGATCGGAGGATTAAAACGACTTACCGTGAATATCATTCACGCAGATGCGAAGATCCTCCCGGAAGGTTGGCAGCCCGTAGTTGCATTGGCAGGTGCAGGTGTTGTTCGGAGGAACGAGTCCTGCGGTGGAAGGACTACGCGTGTAAGGACTGGCCGTACCGCTGCTGAGTATCGTGCATGCCTCTGTGCAGGATCCTAAACAGGTATAATTTCCAATTATTTCGAATAATTTAAGATCCTATATCACGATAAAACGGTGAAAAATTAAACAATCTTGCCGAGCGTTTAATCCTCGATCGATGGAGTTAGGTCGATCGTAACGTCTTATCCAACGGTGCTTTCGCCGTGAAGCTTACAAATTTTTTAACCAAACACCTTGGTACATTACGAAAAAAGTGTTTAACGAAGCAGCATGAAAATGTATGAAATTAGAAATTACAGTTGAAATTTAAATCATACGTTGCATTTCCGTCGCGTTCAAAGCCTCGCCGAAGAAAACTGCGATCACGAAAAGAAACGCTACGTTTATTTCGAGAAATGTGCGTGAAAGTTCTTTCATTTTGCAACCGTAGAAACTGCTGTCGTTTCACTCGTCCGAGGGAAAAACGCGAATAACTGTACACGCGCGTAATTCGAAGATGAATTTCTAAGATGAAGAAATTGGCTTGGTGGTGCGGGCGCGACGCACCGTCTGACCAGGCGAAATACACCTGTCAAACCGTTATATCGTGATTTCACGGTTAATACGCGCGAGCTTTTTTCTTTCGAACAGATTTCGTGCACGAGGAATTGTGTGCAAAATCTCGATGAAACTCACTCGTTTCTTCTCTCGTACGATTTCTTCTCGAAATATCAGATCCCGTACGGTTTCTCGACACAGCAAATCACGATTACGCGATTTACAGTTTCGTTCCATCGCGAACAGGAATAGAAGCGCCTTTCGAAGAAGTTTGCTTCAGCGTCGTGTCGAGAAGTGCAAAAGAGGCGTATAATTGCAGTCGGTGCTTCGCTTACCTTCCAAGGTGAAAATGTCTCCATCGGAGTGCCTGATGACCGAAAGCTCTTGGCAACGTACAGACTCGAGAACGTTCAAGCAGCCCACGAGGACCAGAACTAGAAGACGCATCTTCTACACAGCATTCTGAAACAAAGTGGAGCGAATTACTGTAAATTTTCATACTGGACATCAACGGGAACGATGTAGAGGATCGTTTATCTTTGGCCGTGAATAAATCAACTATTCCCCGTTGGCTTTTTTTCCAACTTTCCTTGTCCGTAATTATGTATTTCTTTACTTTTATCGAGTTAAAACGGATGTTCATTTTCTGTAATCGTTGCAAGCAATTATTTATCTGGTAATTCTTTGACGTATCAGGGTTTGGTTGTACGACATAGGAAGAATCAGTCATAAAATCACAGCGATTACACGGTTAAAATAGACGTACAGGCTCTCGGTTGACTGGAATTAACGACACGAATTAATCGGCATTAGAAGCCTCTCGGTGATCAGCTGTTGCGGCCGGTGAACGTGTCGCACGAACCTTTCTTGCTACTCGACAATGAACTGCTCGTGGCACTTAGAGAATAAATCTCTCCGATAAAAAAGTCGCGTGGCGAACTTCCTTGTATCTCTGAATCATCTTTGTCAGCGAATTCGAAACGACGAGAAGTTGCTTACTGTTGTTCGTAAACGATTTAACGTAAATATAACGAAATATCATTTCCCGAATGATATTCTACTCGATTCTTTCTCTTCGGCAATCGCGAGGATGCACGGTGAAAAGAAGAGGCTAATCTGCAGATCGGTAAAGGATAAATTGCCGACCAAAATGTTCGAATAATGTATAAAACTGTTCCTTTTGAACGCGAGCTTTCTTAAACAACAGGGGTAAAATTGCTGCAAGCGGTAGCGTGTTCCACCAGTCATGTTACTTCCGGGGCCAAAAAAGTCCGCAAAGAATCTTCCTACAAGCTGGAATGGTATCCCGAGCGAGTACACGATCGCGGTAAACTGCATAAATTGCGGGTTCGATGCGTGTCGCGAGTGGCGCATCAACGCGTCGTGTGTCCGCGTTATGCACAATCGAGCGGATGGCACGCGTAAGATAAGTTTGCCATCGATGGAAAACGTGCAACAAGAAGCGACGAGATTCAGCGAAATTTCCGTATACTTTTTTCCCTACCTGGTTAGCAGCGATCGAACGAAATTCGCGTTTTGAATCTCTCGGAAATTCGAAGCAAATCCGACGAGAAATCAGCGAATATCCGAGCGCTCCTAATTGCGATAATTAGCAAATTGTGAACGTTCGCGAATTCTAAACGAGGGGAACAACAGAAATTAACGAACTCAGGATCTGCAAAAAAATCTGACTATGTTACGGTCGGAGTAATGGACGATACTTCTCGGTATCGATAAATTCTCTTATTTCGTCTTAATTGCCTATAGAACTTTTCGTTTCCATGTTATGTGCCAATTGAAATTTACGGCACATTATCACGTTCTTTACGACTCCATTGATTCCCGAGTATCGACCGTAGAAAAAACGCGATAAAATGCTTCGCTAACTAAAAGAAACGATCAATTTGACATAATGCACGATATAAATCATTATAAGGGAGGGGAGGCTAGAAAATAGGAATATTAATTCGCTAAAGCGTTTAAACTTTTCTAGAGCCTTGATCGGCAGTTAACGACAGTTTTATTGACAGTTTTATTCTCTTTAGGTTCAAAACTTCGGAATTTTGTACGTCGATGTAAATACGCGCGATGACGCGATACTGATTCGTCACGGTTTAAACATTTTTATCGAATATCTTTAGATTTTATGTACATAACGTTCAGTTGATTAATCCACCATCAAAAGCGTGGATTATCACCGAGAAACTGGTCACTATGAAATACGACTTGAACATAAGGTGGCACAGGTGTTGAGAGATCAGGATGCATTATTTTACGAAACGGAAACAAAATTTACGATCGATAAATAGCGTTTTACGAAACGATTACGGCAAGGCTTTTCGATTATCGTCCGTGAATTTATCGGCTAGAGGAGAAACGAGCCGACATTATCATATCTCGATAATAATTTGATGTATTTGATTTTAATTTGTTTATCGGGGTCACGGCTGAAATTAGCCGTAACGAAGCCACGCGTGGCCCTATAGATGGACGAAAAGAAAATGTTCCTTATGAAAGGCAACGATTCATCGCGTAATTAGTCGAGTAAATTTGATAAAATCACGTTACGATCTAACGTTAGAGGCTGCCTTTTCACGGACACGCGTCGTCCGATGTTAATCGGTCACGTTCCTCGGTTGCGTGCTACGTTTCCGGTTTATAATCCGAGATTATGCAAAGCGAAGAGGTCGCGAACGAGCAAGGATGAAGAGCAGATCGTAGCACGAGATGGCACGTGATCGATTGCCAACCGGAATAGCGCGTTCTGTGTCAAGGTAGATTCCACCGCGATTGCATCTCCGTCACGTGCTGTCTGGCAATACGGAATTCATCTTCCTTTTCGAATGTGTTCACTGTCTGTTTCGCAGGACATTTCGTAGACAATCACGATGCTTACATTTCCTGAATTTCTATAGTACGTCCACTCTATGTATTTGTAACGAATCATTTCGATAAGAAATAGAGAGCACACCGAAGAAAGAATCGATCGAGAATCGATCACGTTCGATAGAGTCGACGATTCCTCGAAATACGTCACGAATCATCATAGATTTCGTCACGGAAGATGCGCGTGTATCTGTTCGCGGCGACTGTTATTTGCCGTTCGGTCCCTTTAATAAAGGACAAGGCGTCGCAAATTTGCCAAAGTGGTTCTTCGAAAGCCAGATTTATCCCGTTCCGAAGTGCGATGGTATTCCGTTACATTTGTCGGTGACGCACGAGCAAATCGAATCATTTGCAAATGGGAGACTCAACTTATTTTGAGATACCGCGTTCCAGGTGTATCACGCGCGATGACACTGGTTCAAGTGCTCGTTTTACAGGATGTTTCATAAAATGTAGGATTTACTTCGAAGATAGATACGCTTAAGCTGAAAGCCTTTTAAAAATCGGGGTCTTCGGTATTATCCTCGAGTTTTATCTTAATTTACCGAGTTCTCCTCTTTTCTCAACCGAATGTGCAACAGTACTGTTCCTCTAATTGCTGGCATTAAAAACTATGAAGATCCTAAGCGAATATGTTGTACAAGATTGTAACAAGATGATGGTTCGATCGAATCATGTGCACGAAATAACTTCCTCGTTTTTCTGTCCAGTGAAACGCGTTCCCTATCCCATCAAACATTTTTCCCCCATTACGTTGTTAATCTCTCTATTGAAACCGGCGCGTTAGCGCATATTACATTATTAAAATACCGTTTCACGGAAGTTTCTTAGTCCTTGGACCGTTAGTTTTTGCGAAGAACGAACTGTCGCGATTACATCCCCGACGAGAATTTAAATAATAGTATAAAATTACGTGGTTTGGTCTTACCCACGGTCCTAGCAGGTTACGTTCGCCTCGAACCCTTCCCTGGCTTAGCTATTTAATTCTAATCACCCCTGCTTTCGCTCAACTTTCGTCGAAGACAATTTCAAGGGAATTTTAGCGTTAAGAAATATTTACCCACGCGATACTCGAATTACCATTTAAGATTAACATCGAGAAAATAAAGCCTCGTCCCCCATAGCGCCGTTATTCGCAGGGACACCGTAATCGACACCGTACAAATGTTGGAGCACTTTCGTAATCCATTGTAAATTCCCAGCAAAGACGATTTCTACCCAAGTAATGCTATCGATTTACAACTTGTACACGAGTAACGCGTGTGCAGAGCACGTGTTTCCAGAGCATCGAGTATCACGATACAATAGGAAGATGGTTCTGAACGGAAATGCTTCGACTATTCGACTGACCGTAACGAGCGACCAGAAAAATACTGTTATGTAGTATCTCCGACACGGTGTTCGAATTGCCCGAACACGCTCGATTCGTTTCGTTGTTAAGAATTTAGGGTGAACTATTTTTTCGGTCAACACGAAACGAAATGTATCAGATCTGGTTTCAGCGTGTCTACGCGTAGAAAGCGGTTGTTAATTCCGTTTATTTCTTGGATTTCTGGATTGGTTAACAAGTGTTGGATCGACTAGGAATCGAATCTTAAACAAGTTTAATTGTCGAAACGAATGCTTTCCCTTTTCGAGGTACCTTTCAACAGGACAAGTTAGACATTCGAAAAATTCGTGTTGATCGAGCAGCACCTTCGATCCGGCACAGACAAGCTGACAAAGAAAGTTGCTACGGCCGACTACTCGCCTTTTTATTAATCGATAAATTTCGGTAATTATGTAAACGATCCGGAACGTAAAATCGCAGGCAATGAACTTTGATAGTCGACGGGAATGTCGCCATGTTGAGTTACTACAGTGTTATACGTATAAATCGAATAATTTCATCTTCAAATTTACTCTTTGCACGAGTTACGCTTTCTTAAAGAGAAAGCTTTCACAGACAAGAATAGCTGTCCACTTTCCGTTTTGACTCCGTGCCTAACTTTAAACTTACGTTTCCAAAGTTGCACGTTAAAAATATCACCGAAGAGTGGTTTCACACCGTCAGCACCATAAACCCAGAGCAAACTATCGTAACGACTTCTGACAAAATGTGCGTAGAATCGAAAGAGAAACCGCTTCTCTGTTTCCAAATACACGCACGCTATTGACCAAGCTGCGTTCCCATCATTTGCTTCCTCCTTCTAATATTTGTGAACTTAAACTGTCTTCCGACCCTCCTAGAAGCTGCCAGTTTGTTCACTTGTTCAAACTGGCAGGTTGTCGAAGAGAAACTCGACGGAATTCCATTTCGATCGAAGCATCGAGCGAAAGTCGATTATTCATCTGGGAACAAACTCAGGTTCAACGTCTTCTCGATCGAGTAACGAGCGAAACAAGAACGACACTTTCTTTGGCAACTAAGTAAATTTCGACGAACATCGCGTAGCCGTACGATCGTTTAAGAACCGTTCGTTGACACGTTCGAGCGTGGCATATGGTCGACGGGTGATTTTATGGATAGAACCATGAAACGTTTCGCCTTAGTAAAACGTGGGTTGCAACTTCATCGCGAGTCTTGCACGACAACGTGGCCATTGTAGAATTCTATTATAATTAATTGCTTTCTTCGACCGCAGCCTCGATGAAGTATCGCGAATATTTAATGAGCGACGTTCGTCCCCAAGTTAATTTTCGCTACTTATGCTCACGCGAAGCAGTGATATATTGCTTCGAACGGGCAAGCTGCATAATTTATAGGATGACGTAGCGGTAAACGGACAACGGAACACGCGAAATCGTAGATTGTGCAATAGGTAGAACCACTTTTATCCAATGATCATTGTGCGGGGAACGAATGCATCTCGCGTTCGCTATACTTGCATCCGAATCAATGACCCGCAACAGGTACATCGGCTGATTCACGAGCTATTTAACAAATGCATTAACTTGTTAAGCGAGTTAGTATTCAATCGCAATTTCTTGCACCTAAATAAGCGAACGAAGGAAACGATCATTTCATTTTATCGATTAGGGCGAAAAGAGCATTAGATTATATAAAGTCGGACAATCACCGTTCTATGTCAGACTTTTACGTACGAAGTTGTTACTCTGTAGTTTAGAATCGATGTTGCTACCCGAGGAAACTTCTTGTCTCACGATGGTTACGGTGCTTTGTTCGTATAAAGGGGCATTGCGGGAAAAATGAACGATCAAGAGGATTTTTACTCGATCGACAAGTTGCTCGAGACTAGGGACATGGTTTTTCTTGCCAATCCGTCTCGCTAACCGCTTCTTCGACTCTCAATCTGAGTCCTCTACGTTTCATCCATGAGATGAGATAACTTCGCGAAGAACGAATAACTTCCGTTTTCTCGTCTAGTCGTGATTTAATTTTGCTAATCGGTCGAGAAATCTTGCTTCGCCATCACGATCGATGCTTGACAAAAGTGTATTCGCTTCTTTGGTTAGATCGTTCCTGACATAAACTTGCGAAATGTAGATTATAGTGCATCGAAATATTTGAGTATTGCTGAAGGCGACACGAGACTCGTGAATCAGTCCTTCACGATTGCTAACTGATTTTCAAGAAGCTGCGTATCGTTCGCGGTAAAAGTCCTTCGTCTTCGAGGTTCACAGAAATCCAATAATATTTCAGCCCAAAGGCGTTAATCTTCGCCGATAGATGTTAGAGTCAAGTTGAAATTATGTTCGCGGGAACGTATTTTATATGGATGGTGCAAAGAGGATAATTCCGAAGCGGAATTTTGGTAACAGGTAGGGCGTGCAAACAGTTTCGAGTATCGCCGACGGCGATGGCGAGTGTCGTGAATCACGGCTGGAAGAGCAACGAGCAGACAAATTGCTCGTTCAAACCGAGCCGTATTTTTCAGGACGCGAAACGATAATAATCGTTGACCATCTTCATTTAGAGTTTCGAGCTGAAGCGTACTTGGCACGCTTCCTACTGACTTACGGTTCGTAATTGGTGGTCGAAAGTGACGCGAGTTCGTGTGCGCGTTCGTCCTGTTTCTGGCACGGGGCTAAATTCGCGATGCCGCTTCTCTTCATGGGTGTCCGTCAATTTATTGCAACGTCGATGCGTATTTTACGAACGTTGCCATTCGTACGAATAAGTCTAAACTTTTCCGGCACAACGTAAGAACGACGTTATTGCCGGCTTTCGGTGACGCAAAACCGATTGGAACTGAAATATCGCCAACTTGCGTCACTCGCAGTCGGCTGCACGATTGTAAATTAAATCTGACTTCTTTTCGAAGGTGAACGGAACGCTTCCAACTTCGAAACGTTGCTGCTCGATCAACGGACAACTCGGAGATGGAGGGTCCCTTATGAATATTCAACTCGGGAGTCCAGAAACCGATTACAATCCGATTTTCTAACGCTTTACAGTTGTATTTATCTCGTAGACGCTTGTTGGTCCTGTCGCTGTGATTTATTGCTTATTGTACATATACGAATTGTAAAAAGATTATGCACAGTTTGAGGAATAACTAATTCCCCGTTTAATTCCCGTTAATTCTCCGGCACGATTTCAAGAGGCTAATGGAAACCGATAGTCGCGAGGAAAGAAAAAGTTTTACGACGCGTGGAATCTCCTTCTGCGCGATTTTAATCCGTGAAAAATGATCGATAACCGATGCCGAACGTACAACAACTCGAAGGGTAATGTGGGAACAGGCGATAGCTAATCGCGATCGTATTCACGGACAGCCATAAACATTTCGAAAAGCACGAGCTCGCGAGCATAGGTCATATAAAGCTTGGTTTGCATTCGTGCGATCATCAATTCAGCATAAGCATCGTCCTCGGCGTACGTTTGCACGGAATGTACGAAGCGTTTGGCTGGCTCGTACACCACGTGGGTTTTCTCTGGTCGCTTTAAAACAGAGATGGAAACTCGAAACGCTATTACTAATGGCGAACGTCGATACTCCATTCGAGAATCGTAAATAAGGCGAGGATCCGCAACTTGTCTTGGCGTGGCGATGCCATCGATGCCTCTCCTTCGATGGTAACCCGGTCTCGTTCGCCGATGTAACTTTCCTATTATAAATTATAAAATCTTTCCAACTTTGTAGCTACAATTTCGAGGCAGACAAGTTTTCATGAATCGGGAACGATCCATCATCGTGCCGATGATTTACCGATTTACTTGACCGTTCAACTCGCACGCCTGGCGCATTAGCCCCTGCTTCATGATTTCTTTCGTTACTATACATATATATCGCGATTCAGTATCGAATTACTCGAATGTGAATGTACATTGTGCAAACTTCATTGCAACAACCTTTTTCAGCTTCCCCGAAGAAATCTCGCGTCCTTGTATCGCGAAATCATTAAGGATTCGCCCAAAGATTTTCTCCATTAAAGTGATAATCCGAGCGTGCATCTGAAAAGTGATACTCGCGGTGCTAAGGAAGTCGCTACGATGCGGTTAAATTGTCCAGGGCAAAGCGATGTTTTCACGTAAGAACGGTGACGAGGAAAGACGAAACGGAGAGGGGTAATTTAAGCGTGAAACGAGACGCGGGCTTTCGGTAAAAATCGCGGCCGCGTTAAGAGGAACGCGGGCCCGCAGTAAAGAGCGGCGAAAAACGACCTTCGATATCTCCGGTGCATCGGGAATTTTAACGGATAAAGGCACTTCCAGTAAGCGATCCACGAAAAAACTGGACGACGAGCTTTTTATGCAAATGTCAGATTAAGAGTTCCCGCGATGCGTGGAACGCGATCGACCGACCACCGGTCCACGGCAATAACGTTTTACCGAACGCGAACAGACGTTCCAACATAACTGGCATCGTGTAATTATGAAGATCTGCCATCGCTTTCGGCACCGCGAACTCTCGTTACTCGAGTTTTGGCTGTCGCGACCAATCGCACGATCCGTCCGAGTATTATTACCATTCGAAAGGTCACACCTGGTTTCGTCGTAAATTCCCCCGGAGAGGAATCTGTTCCACAGATGCAGCAGTCTGCTACGAAGTAATCTTCGAGAAAAATTAATAAACCAATCGATTTGTGTTCGTCGCACATCGAACGCTGTAATAAAATTACGCGCTACCTTAATGAAAGGGTCAATATCGTTCGCGAGAATACTCGAGAGATTGGCTAAGGTAAGAATAATGATAAGTCGTATCGATCAGTTGCTCGAAATTGAATTATTCGAGGTGGCGTAGTTGTAAGGGTGAAATTATCGAACAGTGGGGGGAAACGTATAATTATCGAGATTAAAGAAGTCGTGAAACAACCCGTCGAGTTCTCGTTAGCGAACGCGAACAGCCAGAGCTGAACGTACGCGACGAGTAATTGCATCGCGAACAAGCGACTCGTATCATTATCGGTTATTAATTTTAATCGAGTTCCCTTTGATATTCGTTCAGGTTTCACGACGCTTTGATCCTCGTACGACGAATTAATTCGTACGTGGAAACTAGCACGAAGGGAATACGAACCGTGTAATTAAACCGAATAACGCGACAAATAGTCGGCAGATTGAAAAAGGAGATCGTCAATCTTTGGTGGTGACGGCGGCGGTAAATAAAATTAAACTAAATCAAAGTGTACGTTTAAAAAAATTGAAAATGCGATGGACGTAGAAGAGATGTTCAACTGTTTTTGTACAGTTAAAGTAGAGATATTGCGATTTTTCGTTCTCGAAAGTGTTAAATAACGCGAACCATCGATGATCATTAATGAAGCTAATCTTATCGAACGACAGTTGAAAACTCGACGCGGTATTAATAACGAGCAAAATCTCACTGTAAACACGGAACAGTTACGCGTGCTTTACGGCTGATTGAAACCCAGCTGGAATTTATATGATAATTATTACTATGTCCATACAGATAACAGAGAATACTTTCCTCGTAAAGATCGGTATTGCGCGATTCGTTTCGGCTTCAAGGAATTCATTGCCGCTCCGATATTGCTCGATTGCACGAGCATCCTTTAAATTGCTGGTTTTAGGCGGTTCGTATCGTTCGCGTGGTGCAATCAACAGGCACGTTCCGAGAAAATTGAAATGTAACATGGCTAAACCCGAGTGCGAGCATTGGCCAAACAGTTCCATTAAACTTCTATTTGCCGGAAAAAGACGATCGAATCGAGGATGAAGTCTTTGGATAGAGACCATCCATTGTATAAACTCCGTGCGTGAATAGATATTATTACGGTGTTAGATGCAATGTCACCCAATTAAGAGAACAAATGCAACAGATCTGTTAGTATAATTCCTTCAACGTAATGGCATTGTATTTATTCTCTTCGTACTATAAGTGTAATTTCTATTATACGCTAGATAGGAAGAAGGTAGATGTAAAGAAATTACTTCCTTCTGTAACGATTAAAACTAATTCTGTTCGTACTGTTTTAATAGAACACGCTACGCGCAGTCACGTGGAAGAGGATATGTATGGGTTTCTCTCGTGGAAAGTGTGTTGAATAACACCCGCGGATTAATTATTTAGAGGCGCAAACAATTCGGATAATTTTTATTAATGGGCCCGTGTTGGAGAAAACAATAGCTCGAAGATCATAAATTAATATGTTGGCATTGAGATCCACCTACAACGGAAGACTTGGTGCACGTTCACACCCCTGGAAATTATAAGCGCACCTTCGTGCGAGATTTACAATTCCTCGCGATAACTTCCGAGTTCTTTGTCTCGACAGACCGCCTATGTTCGAGCGCGCACCGGCACGATTCGAACGGAGTAGGCAACAACGTAGTGGCAAGCTATGCTGTCACGAAGCGCATCGTATGGTGAACCATGGAAAAAAAGATGGGCATAGATTTACAACCTTCGGTTATGTTGCTCGCCTACGTCATGACCTTCCTCCCGCTATCTTCTCCTTTCTATTCTGGTGTTCGCGAATCGAATATTTGCAACTCCACTACTCGCGAACCAGTTGCCCTCGAATCGAGTACTAGCGAATTAAGTACTCGCGCGGTCGAATGCTCGCAAATCGATTACTACAGTTCGCGGAACGTTTCACGATGTTCCATCAAGGAAGTGGTAGGAAGTTCGACGAATTCTAGGCGCGGTAACAATCGAACGAACGATCGGGTATGTTTGTCTAAAGGAACAAGCAGCGGAAAAGAAGGCAAGAATATGGGCTCCTCGCGCTAAGCAGGATACTTTCGTGCATCTGTTTGCATGCTGACAAGCACGTAGACGTCCAAACGTGTTTCCCTGCGTCGACGATAAAGTCTGTCCAGTTGGTCCATTCGTTTCTCCATCCTCCTTGTTTGTCTTTCTTTCCCTTCGTTTCGTTCCTGTCCTTCTCCCGTCGTTCCGTTCCTCTCGCGGAATGTATCGACTTTGACTAAGCAGCTTTTGTGTACAGCACAACCGAAGGAATTGCAAATACCGGCTGGAAGAAGTCACTGGATTCGACGTTCTTACGGTTTCAGCTATCTGTATTCATCAAAAGGGTGGTGACCGATGGCGTAGAAGACAGATGACGTAAATCGAGAGGTAGAAAAGAATCAACGACTACTTGTACTTGAACAGAAGCGACGATTGACGTTGCACGAGTGCACGATAATTCACCACTCCAGGAATGTTTGTTTTCGAGATGGATTTTCGCTATTTCTTAAGGATCAAGAATCTTAGCGATGCCACGTACTTGCTTCGATATTCAGAACCTACAACTAAATTTAGTACAGGAGTATGTGATTCGCAAAATATGTATACGCGTATAACGACGGGACGCTGACCGATATCTACGTTTATTTCGCGGTAAATCGACGCCGATAAAGCAAGTAAATTACTTTCGTTTGTAACGGGTCCTTCGAGTGTACGCAGCTTGAAGCGTATCACGATTGTATTTAATCACGGATAGCGCGAGTCATGCAGGCTTCGCGTGTGTTTAATAAATTCGTCGCCATTATCGTCTATGTTTCCTACCGTTTCACGCCGCGACTCGAGAATGTTGCAGTTTCGACGGCAAAGTAGACAATTTTACTGACAATTAACTACCTGTATTGCTTCTCGGGTACTATTGTTATTTCTGTGAACGATGTTACTTTCACGATTTATGCTAATAATTTTTTCACAATTTTTCAATTAAAGACGAGTACAGATTTTATGAGATGCTCGATCGTCCGAACGTTTGAACGTATAGATAAACATTCATTTTCCCATTTGTTAATTTAATCAATCGTATGCGCGTTAACGATATTGCATAAAAATTACCGCATACCATTTAATGCGCCTACCTTGACTAACTTACGAAGATTTCCAACGGATTAGCAGCAATAAACTAACGTAGTAATCGCGCTTGGGTGTCGTAATTGCTACGTTCATGAACTTCTCTGGCTGCCTTTCAATCGACGCAAAACACCGCTGGAAAACGAGTTCCCGCGAGTTGTTCGAGTATTTTGCACAAGTAAGGAACGATCTGTGTGGCACACACGAGACACTTTCTGTTCGAACACATTCCACCATCGCTATCGAACCGTTTCTCTCGAAAAAGGATCGAACGAACTCAACCCTTCGTTAAGATAAATGCTGTAATTGATTGTTTCGTGCGACACTCGATCGATAATGATCATCGTCGAAAGATGGCGTTGAAAATTTTTCTAACACTGCCTCCATCCAGGAGAATGTCAAAGCTCATTTCGTAATTTGATAATTAGCAGGTGGAGCGTGAAAGAAACCCCTTGTCAACTCGGAGATCTAAGTGTCCTGTCAAAAGTAATAGCTAATTGCTCCGGGAGAAAGAAGCCGACGAGTTAAAATCTCTTCGGGAACCAGTGTTATCAACGTTGACGTACGAGACGTGACTCGTGTGGCCGACCAGTTGATCCCGACGAATGAAATATCGCTTTAATTACCTTATCTAGCGAACCGCTTGTTCGATGACTCGAAATCTAGAGACAGCCATTCGGTATCTCACAAATTACCGTGGATAGAGGGGGGTCGTATCCGTAAAACTATTCCCTACAGGCAAGGAAATTTATTATTTCAACGTGTCAGCACCGTTTTATCGGTTCAAGATCTACACACGGTCTATATTTCCATTCGACCACGAAAAATCATCTAATCGTCAAACGGGGAAAATCGTTATCCGCGTCACTGGACTATGCACGAAATTCTCGCGAGATTAGATCTGGAATAGCGATGTCGAGATACAGGAAATTCGATGGGGCGAATGTTTCTCTCGGGGACAGGAATTTTTCTTTCTCTCGGCCGAAGAATGCCAGACGTTTCTAGAATTTTATTAGAATCGCACGAATCCGTTCGAAACCTATCGTAAACGATTAAACAGTTGAATGATAACGTTTTCGGTACGAACGAAGACGACGAAGACGAGGTACTACGAGGGCGTTGAATTATTGTAGAACTAAATGAAAAGCGTGAAAATAAAATTTATTTGTACGATTAACATACCAGCGTGGACAAATTACATGGTACGCGATAGGAAATCGAATGGAGCCGCGAACTAATCGAAATCGATTCCATTACGAGACAAATAATTCAAAGGCGATGAAGAACATTACGATTCCATTCTCCCATCTAACCACTTGCCGAGAAGATAATGGTCGTAATGGATTCAAATATATCAATCTTCGAGACGCATTAGAGGGTAAAAGAGTAATTAGAGGCTGAAACTTTTAGAAACTTTCTCTCGAAGTCGATTGAACATTTCGAGAAAGCACGATAAATCAAAGTTACGTCAAGTAGATAACCCCGACGTCGCGAGTCGCGATTTAATTAATTCTCGTAATTAACCCACGGAACGCTCGCGCTAGAGGTACTATTAAATATCGCGGAAGAAGCTCTATCGATCAGTCTATCGAGATCTTTGAAAGGAACTTTCGAGAGAAATGTGGATTGTTAATGAGATAGTTGTGGAGAACGCCCATTAAGAGGACACGCTGTATCGTTGCAGCCACCGATGAAAGAAAGTAGCGCGAACGAGAAAAACAATGGCGTAGTGTCGTCGAGTGGGCTACATCTGGTCCCTTAGCTTAATTGAATCCAGTCGGATCGCGTGGATCGCGCGGAATTGCAAGGAACGAGCATGATATATGTATGATCTTAAAGCATCTTAAAGTTCTTTGCAATTTCCACCGAATTAGGCTATAGTACGCGCGACGTCGTCAAGAATTTTTCGCTCTTATGGCTTCCATATTCTCGATTGCAACCCGTGTAATACTCCACTATACAAATAACAATAAATTCTTCTCCATTTTCGTCGAATTGCACTCGCTTCGTGCAAAATTCATTAACGAATTCGAGCCGTGTCATTTCGTGTATGAAAAGTGGCGGACGTCGAAATGAAGATTTCGGCTGACAAGAACGCGACGATAACGGGCGGAAATGTATTCCATCGATACGCAAGATGATCCTTTTTTCACGAATAATACCTTCCTGGAATCGTAACAGTCGAGTCTGGTGAGCTGGCCAATTTTTAATCTTCCACGTTTTCTTCGTTGACAACCGTTATGTCTTTTGATCAAAGGAGGAAAAAAGAAGGAAGGAACGAACGAACGAGGGACTCGTGTTTCGTGTCTGCTTGATAAACCTCTCGTATAATTTTTATTGCGAGATTCGATGCCGCGATATTCGTGGAACGCTTTTAATACGGTATAAACATCTTAATAACTATGCAAAGGGTTCTATACGGACAACGATATTTTCTGATTACCCAACGGCCACGTTCCGTATCAATTTCTAAACGCGATGTTAGTCAATCGACAATGTTATCGATTTAGTGATCGCGTGCCAAACACTGTTACCTTCTCGCGTATATTTATTAAAAACTTGAAGACATCGTTTAATCTATCGCGTTGTCGATCGTCGTATCGGACATATTCAGGAATCGGTTTTCTGTTTATCGACGATGAACACGTTTAAATCAGCGCGAAAAACAGAACTTTACGACGTTCGTTTCGTTCGGCCGATTTCACTTTTTCGTGGAATTCTACCGAGAAGACGATCGAATCATCGACGTCGATTGAGACGTATCATCGCGTCGACTTTTACGAGCTGTCGGATTTATGGACCGCCACCAGTGTTTCTTATTTTAACGATTCTATTTATCTGGTGTTCGCGCGAAGTACGAAAAACCGAATGAACGGCACGGAGATCCCCCGAAGATTATTTCGTGACTGTTAAAAGTTTCCTTCGGCGTCCGTGAAGGGAACGATCACGTCGTTATTGCTTCTTCTAGGCGTAACTGTTACAGCCTTTTATTACACCCAATTTTTCGCTTGTAGCTCGTAAATTTATGAACACTGTGTATAGCTATCAATTAAAGGGTTGTATTTCATCGGCCGATCATTTCCGATCGAGTGTACTCGCTCGCGTTCGACAATTTACACAGCTTTGATTTTAATAACGCATAAATTGTTAGTGTCGAGGTTTATATATACGATTAGTCGCTAGAAATACTTTTTACCTATTAAGCATTCTAATAATCTATATAAAACATTCGAGGTCAAAAAGGAATAAGGTGGACGTCGGCCGAGAGAAGAAATTCGTTTCTATGATCCGTAACGAGAATCTAATGTTTCCTTTTCGAAAAAAATGATTAATGTTTCCGTGAATGATGACAATTTCACCCTCGTTAAGAACACATCAAACGAACTGCCATTCTAGGGGCGACGACACAGAATGATGCACTACAAACACGGTTAAATCGCTTTCTACTTTGTGGCCGACTATTATCGAGTTATACCACTAACTGGAAACGATAACTCGTGAAAGTCACGGCCGTAGGTAAAGTGATGAAAGTAGGCATAAAGTTGCGTCGTCGTGGCCCGATAAATATTGCACATTTTCACTCATAAATTTCCGACTAGACCAACTTTACGAATCTCGCGCAACTGATTGCCTGGAAAAAGCATAATTCTTTCCCTTTTTAATTCGTGTCGTAACGTAGCTTCATAAATTTCAAGACTTTTTTTCAGACGATTGCATTCGTGTTTCGTGCTTAAACGGACAAGGTTTAATTTCCGTACCTTTCTAAGAGATTCATAATATCTCGTTATCAAGTGTGCAAGAATTTTTAAGACTGCGTGTCGTTGATCCAAGCAGTCTTAAAATAATTCCAATCACGTTCGAGATACGTGGGACGTTAGATTCATAGGTGCTAGCGGTTCCACGCGGACAAGAAAATGAACACGTCGATAGTTGACGGGTCAATTACTCTGATCGCGTAATTACGCTCGATCGAACAACGTAACGGATCGGCTGTCGAGCTGGGAGAATAAGAAACACGTCCACCAGATTCGCATAAGCGCCATTCGAGGAACGTTCCCGGTAGCGTGGCTCATCCTCGCACCTATGAACTTTCACACGCGGCCTCTCCGATTGATTTATCTCGAGCGTCCCACGACGCGTACCGTTCGCTTGTCCTTTCCGATCCTCGATCAAACAGGATCGAGAATTCCTTGATCGACCAACGACGACGACCAGAGGCCAGGGTTAACTCGTACTCGTGGTTACGCGATGTCATTACGTAAGCTGCATCTGCTTCGACGAGGTCCAATGCACCTTACCGTAGTTTGCAACAGATGTTGTTACATTGGCAATATTGTTTCAGGAAGTAGACGACTTCGAGGATAACGGAGGATTAAACCTGATTCAAGGATTATATACACGTGGCAAATTTACGCTGGTAATCGGCAATTTTCGAGCGAGTTGGAACTTCTAGGAAGTCTATTCGAACGGAGCGGTGATTCTTCTTCGCCGTAAGACACAGGGATGCACGGAGTTTGTCAGGATATCGAATAAACAAAACTTTTTCCTTATCACCGTTAATCATGTTTTGATATATGTATTGGACAGCGTGCGGGTATATAGCTCTTAATTGGTTAGAAAAGTTTGATTTATAAATTGACAGTTGGCAAGGAATTTTTTGCCTCGTTACCGCTAGAGAGTACCACTTCGGGAGAACGGGTGAAGAGGTCGTGGAGGAGTATCACAGGATTTTTGTCGCGATATATTCGATAGCGTAAGTAATCGTGCAAAAGTGGCGCAAGGAAATCGCATATCGTGCCTATAATTCTTGTCGTCCGCTTGCCTTTTTTGTACGGATTCCCGGTGAATCCGAACAGAAACGCAAGTTTCTCTCGTGTGAATCGAACCCAGAGCAAGGATACTTTCTCCGTGCAATTTATACGACATCGGTATACGATTCGGTCACCGCGAACGAAAATCGTGCTTCCCGCGTAAGGCATCGATAGTTCGATTTCGTTCGCGTTGCTTTTCCGGTAACATGCAATAATTGTCCGATAGTTTCGTGCGAATGAATGCGAGATTGATTCGTTAAAAGATTGATTAGTGTTCGCCATCGAAGGGTGAGAAGAAGACGAACGACCACTGAATCCCTTTGTCGGCTATAAATGGAACTTGTAGCTGGAAGAAATCGTAAAGGCGAACCGTTAAAAAAAGGAACGTGGCCGTAACCGGTATCGTTCGCCTTAACTTTATTGCGAGTAATTCCACGAGGCTAGTGTTAATGCATTAATTTTTCGAGTAAAGACCGGACCGCGTTATCGCGACAAAAACACGTCCCTCGTCTCCCTTCTGTTGCCAGTTTAACGACTAAATTCGGATGGTCCTGACTCTCGTTTTTTACGCTGACACGGAACGATCGCGGTCGTAGCCCGCTGTTTCTATGGTGCATTTTAATTGGTGAAGACGGTTTTTTAACGAGTTTCAACTACCCACCCTTCTCGACTTCCATGACACAGAGCATATTGCGTCGGTTATTTAAGGAGATAGGAAACGTTGTTGTGGTTTGGAACTCCTTATGATCAAATTGTTCTATCGCTGGAAGAATAATTAAACAAAGGGCTGTTATTTCGTGTAATAAAGATAATTCTTCGTTGATCAAACGGATACTTTCTGAAAATAATTCATTCGTTTTTATAGCATCTCCTATGTATTATTCGTTGACCTAGCAAGCAAGTAATCTAATTGTACATCTCGTACATTTACCTTGGTCATATCTTAAGTTTTCGTAGAGTTTGAACATTCTTGGCGATGTTATGACTCGATTTAACGTCTGTTATTAGACACGTATGCATTATTCAGTAGACAGGAAATTCGTCGGTGGACCAGCGGTAAATTGAAACGCGGAACGAAACCCGTTCCTTTGGTTACAATTAATTAGGCACGAGCGAGAACTCTGGTATTCGCTCGAGACTCTTGTTAAAACGATTTACCAAAAAGTATAACCAATGGTCTTTGCGCGTTCTCCGTTCGTCCAGCGAAACAGGATCGAGCAAAATTAGGGCAATTATTCTTGCCGTATAATTCGTGCAACGAATTCATGATGCTACGCCGTTTGATTTTACGACCTTCGATTAGCAATTGAGCTGCTTCTTAATGTAACAGTTTAACGTTACTTTTATATCTTTCGGTAGCTCAAGCACTGAAATCAGGATACTTCGTGCACTCGGAGATAGATAATTATATATGTAAATGAAGTTTCATGTTAAGCAGAAAACATGTAGCGAACAAATAACACGGTGTTGTTGGCTAATGTTCCAAAATTGTGGATTCTGGATTTAAGGGAATATAGGGGTGTACAGTGACTATCTTCGCTTTGAAATTGCAAAGATACGATCAGGCAATGGTTAACGAAACAATTTCCAAAAGAAACGTTGCGACTACTTCGCCAACAGAAGAAAGGTCGTACAACGTATTTCACGATAACGAATTCCCCAAAGACAATGCATTTTCGAGAGAACGTGCATCGTAAAGTAAGAATTTTTTTTCATTCGCCGACACCATTAGAATTCCCAGCAGGTAGATGCTTGGCTACATGCACCGACGAGGTGCATCGTCATACTTTGTGCCACAGTAGTGTGCATCGCATTCCACCATGGCAAAAAACAAGCTCGTTCGATCTATGCTCGAGAAATAGCGTCTTCCGGTCAGCTTCTCGCCTCTTGTCAACCGGCAAAACTAATCGAACGAGTTTGGAGAAACATCGAGAAAATCGTTGATCGACTTCGAAGGGTTAACGGGAAAGAAATGGTAGCTTAACACCAAAATTTATGTAATCCTGCGTCGAATCGTGAATCCGGATAATCCAAGAGGGAGCGATAAAATGTTGAAAAGATGATACAAACAAGGAACTCGTTTTCCATATACGAAGTAATTAGTAGTTTTATTCGTGTGGTGTAGCTACTTGCCACGATAAAGAGGAAATACGCTTCCTGTAGGTGCTTTTAATATTTCATGACTTTACGCGACTGCTTCTCTTTTCGCGACGGAGAATCAGACAGCGGCGAATCGAATTTTTTAACGAGGTAGTTTAATGTAGCCCTAGAGAATCGACAAGTTCGAGACTGACGCGTTCGAACGAGATGTTTCTACGGAAGATAAGCGCTTGGGGAGGAACCGCGTTGATTATTAATCGTATTTCCGCGTGTACGTGACCGTGCATACGTATTTCGTTGAAAAGATCTTTCTCTCGCTCTTTGTACAATTGGCCTTTCGCGAAGGAACGATTTCAACGCTCGCTGTTTATCGCAACATTTCGTTTTCAATTATGGTTGCTTGATTTATTTGCCGTCACTGGTGTTGTCGTTGCCATTAATAAAACGAGGAATATTGTTCGCAACGCGCATCAATCTACGCGAAAGTGTAAGAAAATAAACATAGATACGTAGACGGCAGTACGTATAATTTATATGTTAATAAGAAATGAATCGACCACGCACAAGTATAGATGCGTTTCGGTGCTAAAAATAATCTGTTTTGTGTTAACGAAAGCTGAACTAACTATTGTTCGACAAATAAACGCAAACCGTGTATACCGAATTATGCGGTAATTACGTGGTTTGTTCGCAGAAGAAGCAGCGATTCTTGATACGTACACGCGAAACAAACGAATAGAAGCGTTCGTATTGATCATCGCCCCGTGACGAGCGCGAACCGAGCGGTTCCTTGCTCCGCGTCCTTTTTCAGGATCATCCTTCGACGCGCGAACGGAAGGAATTTTTGCAACAGGAAATGCAGAGGAATCGACTAACGGATGCCGCGAAGGATTTCGCGCGAATCGATCCCTTCTTGGAAAGTCCTGGAACGGTCCAGTAACGATTTAGAATGGCAACGATCCGAACGTAAGATGAACCTTTTTTCAAGCGTTGGATATTTCTCTTGAATAAAAGTTTTGTACAAATGTGACAGTTGCACACTGTTCAATTGCTTAATGCACGTTATCGGAAAGCATTGTTCGCCACAAGCAAATTAACTTTTTTCCAAAGAAGCTGAAAAACGACGACGTCTTTTGAGCCGTCGTTTCACGCGTCACCGGATGTCGATCAAATCGGTCAACTGTACAATTACTGTCAGTGTCGCTAACTTTCCAGAAAGCAACTCAATACAGTGATAAATAAATAAAATTTAAGAATCTCCTCAATACAATAGACAGTGTACAACTCGTTTGCAGTTTTCATTCAATCTTCTAACAAGTAATCCTACAGTGACGGGAATGAAACGTCGGAACATTGTTGGCTCGATTCATTCGGTTACGCGGTTACGTCGATTCGAAAAAAATTCTTTGCTTCTTATGAATTTGCAATTAAAATCTCTCGGAGCGTAATAGCTCCTGGCTCGGACGGAGACTTTGAATGAAACGAGAGGGCACGCACTTTCCGTTTCAGTCGATACCGCTCATCTTAATTTATGCAATTATTATAGCCAAGATAGAGGAACTCGTACGTTAACTTGAAAATGAAAGGTTTCGCCTGGAGAACACCGTGCCAGCGAATCGGAAGTTCTACCGCAAGCGACTGGAAACAATGTACAGCAGAAAAAGGCGCGGTTGCGAGCGTATAACGAGAAAACAACGACCGAAGCGTATCGCGGGTGATCATCGCGCGGAAGAAGATCATTCGCGCGTACCTCGCCGAATATATTATACACCCTTCGTGGAACAGACCGCTGAAAATTCAGGCATTCAGAATTCTCTCCGAAGACTATGAGAACGAATATTCGTTGCGTCAACGATAAACTTAACCTAGCGAGATTTAACGTGTCGAAATCTTTCGTCTGACGATTCGACGAATGTCGATTCAATGCACAGCGATCTAACGTGTCAAAAATTGTACTCTAACGGTTGGCTATACACGCACACCAAACTATCGATCGAGACAAAATATCTTCCGCCTGTTTGGCTGGCAAAATAAAATGAGCAGTGGCCAGGGCGAACAGCTTGTTCATTAAAATGCAGCCGGAATATCTTCAGCGACACACTCAAAGAGATAACGGTATCAATTAAGATATTGCATTAACATGCAGCAGGTAAACGGGGATTAAACAGCCAGATAAGCGTGTATGTCACGAGTTTGCAAGCTATATCGACTTACATTGAGCTGAAACTTTTTGCCCTGTAGGTTAAGGGTGTCAGGCGGAACGTTTACACCTGCAACCTGTTATTCCAGTTAGAGTAACCTTTGCTATAATGGTTCGATAATCTTTTTGCACGTATTACGCTTGCATACGAAATAGGACAGTGAATCGTGCAAGGTTAACTCCATCGTCGTGACAAATAGAACCAGTTCTTTCGTACTTGGACTTAATTTCACCGTAGATTTACAGGAAAAATTAGTGTCCTTACGTCACTTGTCTAGTTGATAGGTTAATCCGTATGTATCGACGATAATTAATGTTATTTTTATAAATCATAAATAACCAAAGATCTTTTTCACGCGATAAACATTCTACGAAGATGCCATAGTTTATTGACGAATCGTCAAGGTTCGCAAACACGATAATCGGTCCACTAAAGATTAGAGAAAATTGTGGGACATCTTGTTGCGGTAGCGGTATCTCTGGATGCAGCTGCGAGTCACAATGGAATTGGTGAATCTAACGAGACACCTGTTCCTTTTTATTTTCGATCGAAACAGTGATGTTATGAAACGTAACGAGCAACAAAATCGAGAGATTGAATAATTTTTCTAACTATACAGGAAGAGAATAAAGCTATAAGCAGCTACGCGATGAGCTTTTACTTTCGAAAGGTGTTATTAAACCGTGGTAAGAAGCCGAACGCGTTGCAATTAGAACATATGTACTCGTAACGATGCTATACTCTTAACGAGCATATTATAACATTCTTCTCACTCGAGTGAAAGTATATTCACTATCGTCGTCATCGTTCGGATCTCGATGAAAAACGTAAGTCCATTGATTGTTAAATTTTCTCTTAAAGCGTTTCCTTGTTCGCTCGGATGTACTTTTGTCGTGGAATTTCATCTGGAACTAACGAACACCTGTTCCGAACGAAGCGAACAAACGTTCCGATTCAACCGGCGAAAAGGAAAATTAGCGAATGCCTTACATAATGCTATATTCAATTTACATAACAACGGAGTTACAAGTCGAGCGTTGCCTCTTCCTCTATTAAATGTAACTACGGTCATCTATCTTTATTTCCCTTTTCCTTTCTCTACCGCAACTTCCATTACGTTAACAACTACGGCACGTATTAATTACTTCTGGGCATTTATTCTCTTAATTTAACCCTAGCGAGTGCAACAAAAGCAATTACAAAATTTACTTTCGTCGATCTTTCGATTCTTTAAATGTTGAAAGCTTGAGAAGCACAATTTCAAAAGCCAGTAGTTCAGGCAGAAATTCTCGCTGTAGTAGCCAAAAGAATGAGGAGTTACTATACCAGGTATTTCCTGTGTTTCGTGCGATTAAGTATAATATCATCACAATCAGCCGTAATTAAGGAGATATTATCGTGTCTCGTTCGCGCGTAACAAGGTGTAACTAAATGAATTACGCACGAGCTGTCGGAAGAAGAGGCATGACGAAAGCGTATTCGAGCCGGTGCTGCCAGATTTTTTTCTGCTCATCGTAAACCACGGTTCGCGTCGAACATTCGCGTGACTAATAATTAAAAAAGTCCGAGAAGCGTAAAAATACACACCGGTCAATAAATAAATAATCCACGAACGAGAGAAACACGACTTCTACAACGTTCTGTTTCCTTCCTCCTCGATAAAAATGTACGAGCACGCGGAAGACAAATAAAGAAGCGTTACAACCAGACGTTTTACCGTTAAATGCGACAACTCATTTAACGAGAATCTATTTAATAAACGGACCGTGCAAGAGTGGTCGAAAGAAATTCGGAAAGAGATATTGGTCGAAACGATCCTGTGGTTGCGATACGTAACCGTGTGTCATAAATCGATGTACAAAACACGCAGAAATGTCGAAGATGAAGACAGCAGGCAGACGTAGAATGTTTACGAAGTGAAAATATGCTGGAAAAATATTGAAAACGTTTCCGGGTAGCGTGGACGGTAGCGTAAGAGTGGCAATTATCGATAGTATCATCCTACTGTTACTCCGTCACAATTTCATTACTTTATTCGAGCGAACAAGCTTTTGAACTCGGCATTATTTCATCGGAAAAATGTGTATCCTTTGAAAGGAGAGAAGAGAACCAGTAGCCGACCAGCAGCTGGTAGCGACGTATAGGGTCAACGGGATCTGTTACATCCGGATCTATTATTCCGAGGCAGTGAATCGTAAATTAGCCAAGGATCCATCTTATGACCGAGTGGTATACCATACGTTATACAGTTATACGGTAGAAAAATCGAGTACGTTTAAAAAATGCATCGAAACTCTATAAAATACGATAAACAAATCAGTATTCGTTTACAGCTCCCTACCAGCAAATAAGAAGGGTCAAAATACGCATAATACGCTTCTACGAGATATTCAATCATGATGGCAAACGAACTCAGGAAATTCAGACAGCATAAGTGCGATAGAAGTCATCGGACGCTCCTTCGAGTCCTGTCACATGGAAATGCCGGCAGCGATTTCTGCACCGAAGCTAACGAGATTTCAATACGACTGTTGTATCGTCGGACGCGTTTTACTGCTCGACCATCTGTTCCCGGTAATAATTAAAATTACTCTCTTTGAAGCTGGAACGACGTAAATGGTGTTTGATTGCGGTTCAATTATCCGTCAATCGATTTATCGATTGATTAATTGTCCGTGATCAACGTGCATCGTAATCGACTTTCGTAACTTGTTACTTTATCCGATTGGGAATCCTTCAAGTATCGAATACTTCCGATAAATTATCGATTAATCGTTAGCACCCGAACATCGACGTCACTCTCGATCGATGAATCAACATTTTGATCGTTCCTTTCGCGAAGATCGTGCGATAACAAGTCGTACCTAGAATTTTGCGCAAATTACGGTCATTTACGCGGTAAATTACGAGGGAAAATATTTATAAGAGGAATAACACGAAACCTCGGCGAAAGGGAATAAGAACACGAGGTCCTAATTTCTCTGGGCCGCCATCGAGAATTTTATAACACCGTGACAGATACTGCAACGCCGCATTTTCTGGAAAGGACTCGAGTGTCGCTGATATCCAGTTTTAGAGTAAAGTATCAAAGCCGATGCAATTTATAACGGTTGCTAACCGTACACCGTAAGATTGAAATTCAGAGACAATACGGATTCACAAGTACTTCTGACCAAATACGGGATCCAGGCGTATTGAAAGCAGATTCGAATCCGACTGAATAATTTCGAACAGTTGGCGAGTGACTAGGCGGGAAAGGTTCGAAGTAGGTACTTTCAAGTACTGCCGAGCTTTCACCAAATACGTTCATAACGTATACCGTAGCTAAGAATTAAATGACATTTTTGCACCGCGACTGATTTTATCCTTATTCCTCGCCTGTCGGCGATATCTTCGATTACATTTTTTGGCAAATAAAGATGCTGTTCGATTTCGAACAATTTCTCGGACAAAAAGGAACGAGACACGGAAGAAAGTGGAAGAAGTTGGAAAGTGGAGCAGAGAGGCGTGGCAACTTCTTGAATGAACGTAACAGAGAACCCGTCTAGCAGACGAAGGGGAAGCTTGCTCCCTAGGTGAGATCCGCCGCCGGCTTCTAGCACGTTCACGACGTCTCACTCTGGTCTTATTTTACGAGTATAAAGTGGGTGTGTGTGTCGAGGCGGCTTCTACGTGGCCTTGCAAGGTCGTTTCTGTACACGGCCAAGGTGATCCTATCTTCTTTTGCTCGTTCTTTCGTTCGATTCTCGGGCTCCCGTTGTCTTCTTCTGGTCAATTTTGCCGTCAAACGTCGATTAATTAACTGTCTGTGCATTCGTCTGACGTCGCGAGATCAAATGTCTGTTGTGCGCGATGAAAGTTAAAATTATAAAGGTTCGAAAGAAAGTTCATGATCCATCGAGACGCGTAACGGTGTTTCCTGGCAATTTTCAGTCGATTCGACACCTTGTTCGGTTAGACGGAAGCACGGATGTGGGTTTCTTTCGGGCGAGAAGTTGTAAAATCATTCGACAAGATCGGCGACGGTGTTATTTATTGAAATTGATCAGGGATTAGAAACGAAACTGAAGAGGTTCCTCGACGCTGTTAGTTAGCTCTATTGGTTTGGAGGATAAATTAAGCGACAGGTGGTTCGTGTTATTAAATGCCGCATCGATGAAACAAACGCGATAGAACGTCGAATGATTTGTGTAATTATGTGTCGACTAGCGGGGTTCGCACTAAATATTTTCGAGTTATAAATGTTTGACACTTTTGACGATATCGAAAGTCTCCTGAGCGTTCAACATTTTGATCGTATCAGCGTTTGGAACAGAATATTATTATACGAAAAAATCTTCGTTCCGGCAGTCCATATTTTCGGATTAACATTTTCGTTGACTTAACGTCTTAATATTGGATATTAGAACTTAACCTTTTCTTCGGCTCATTTGTAAAATCTTGCGCGAAGGTGATATATCGTTTCATATACACTCGAATAACTGTTTTACAATGAACGATCAAAAACCGTATGCGATACGTGAAGAGAAATCACGCGAATTTCAGGGATTGCTAATTAACCGATGATACATCTCTCGTACCGTTTAAAAAAATGTAATATTTAGCAACAACGAACCGGTTGCTAAATTTCTATCAATCACTATCTCTTTTTTCCTTAGCAATTCCGACAAACGGCAATGATTGACCCAGTCAAGATTAAAGAGCTCATCCTTCTTTCGGACGTTGAGGAGAGACATACCAGAACCGACGGATTTTTGAACGATGATTAATAGCTGGAGGTTAATTACACGCGAGAAACGTAACGCTTGATATCGTGGATGTTGTTGTACGTTAACTCGCAAAGATACCGATATGTTGTCAAAATTATAATGAATTCGGTACAGACGCTGCTACTCGGCCACTTTAATAGCCTTCATTCAATTAGATGCGAGGAAGAATTGTGGCAGGTGTTTGATAGATGTAGCGAGAACAACTGATACGAGTTAAAAATGAAAAAATAAATGTTTTCAACATCGTTAAATTTCAAATGTTAAATATCTACATAGTTAATATTTATAAATATCAAGATGAACCGATCGTAAGAAAAATGAACTCACCTGCTAAATTTCAACTGGATCCGACGAGCCATGCGATGAATCCTGCTGACCGCTGCGATCGACGATGATCGATCACCCTTCTAGCACGTGCACGATGTCCGAATTCGCTTCACGCCTTCCAAAGTATCTTCATTTCGCCATCTTCAAACTTCGTACAGTAGAATCCTTCTTTTTATCACAACATTCACTGTTCGTTCAAACTGTCCTGATGCTTTTCACGAGAAACATCGAGATCTACGGATCACGAAAATGATCCCTCTACGACTCAATTTCATTCGAACCCTCCCAATTTCCTCGTACAGATTCGATATTACCTCTTGACAGAGGACTCTTACAAATATTCGCCTCATACGAGACAACTCCACGTATCGAAAACAACCCGAATCACTTGCGGCTCCGATCTCTCGACGAAAGATCGCTTTTCACTGGACATCGGCGTTAAGGTTTGCCCATCGGCGCTCATGATCGTCCTACGAAGCTACAGAGAGGTCGCAGAAGATCAAGCGGCAGTAACAACGAGTACCATTTTCAAGAGACCCGTTGAAGGTAACGTTTACTGAAGTCTGTTGGTGTTGCATGCGTGGCGTCGTTTCACACGGGTCAGATAAAAAAAAACGAATGCAGGCGAGGACGAAGGGTTGATCCTAGGGCGAGCGTGTACCACGAGAGACAAGAAAGTAAGAAGCAAGGTAGGGTTTCGGATCCGTGCTGGTTGGTGGTCGAGTAGTTTGTGCCTGAGAGCGCAAGCGGAGCTACGACCATCTCCGGCTCGGTCTTTCCCTGCTGTTTCCTCGTCCCTCTTCGGATCCTGCGTCGCGATCCCTCCGAGAACTTCTTTCTCTTTTGGTCGTTCCTCTTTGCTAGATGGCGCCAACCAGTGATGGCCTCGACGAGCTTCGAACCGCGAAACTTTATTGTCACGAATGGAAAAATCTATAAACTATGCGAAGATAAATTTCTGAAACTCCCTGGGTCATAATAACGTCAACGAAATCGTTTACAACTTATGAAACTAGAAGTTATTGCACGATTCTAACTCTGTCCTCTAAACAGCGCGATAGTATCACGCTTCGTTTAATTCGTAGCAAAACGAAAAGTGGCAGTGTTGATCCAACGTTGAAACCGCGACGAGGAGAACGTGGTTCGAAGATATACCGGTTGTCCATTCCAGAAGAGGATATCTCTTTATCGTGCCAGTAGCGAATCGCCTCGCTTCGTGTTGCTTTCTTCCCTCCTTCGAGTTTCCCCATCTTCGGCTGGTATTGGAATAACTCCATAGTCATCTTCTTTCTTTTCCTTATCGTTCTCACCGACCTATTTATCGTTCGCTTCCTCCTCCGTGGTCCTTCGTCGTCCCTTTTCGAAGCGGTAGTCGTCTTGGTATACGTTGCTGTATTGCCTTCTATCGATCGCGATAGACGGACATCATCCTTTCTCGGTGATCAATTTTTATCGACGTCCTTTCTCGAATAGGCTGCGAACGCTCTCAGAATCGCACGATTCGTCCCATCAATCGTTATTGCTGTCGTCTGCCATTTGTTCCTATTTCGAAGGAGAAACGTGCGCAGATCGATAATGTCCAATCGTATATAGATTTCGATCTTTTTACGCTTCTTCGAAAACTGGAGAATCCCCGCTAAAAATGTTTTAAAGTAAGCGTCAGCGTCGAATTGTTCTACTTCGAGAACATAAGAAGAAACGCGTTGCGTTTAGTGATCCGTATTGGCGATAAAAAATTGAAAAATCGTGACGATTTTCCCGATCGGCAACGTCGTTCACGGACGAATACGTACCTACTCGAGCAGACAGCTAGGCCCGGTTTCTAGTTCGCAGACTATCAAAGGCTATCATAATCGGAACCATAACCGTGAACAAACTATGCGGAACGCCGTTTTACATTCCAATCGTTCCCCGAATTCGTAGCCGATCGCGAGTCAATGTTTCGCACGCTGGATACGCGATTTTCCACCTCGACCAGATAATTTTATCGACACGTACGTTCACAACTCTGAAGATAGTCGAAGAAAATGCAACTCCGTCAAAGATCATCGTAAACGTTTGTCCAAGGGGAGAAAAGAATTTTACTGTCCCGTGTCTAAGGCACGAGTCTCTTAAGTAGTTTTACCTACAAGTCCGCTATCAGGTTTCAGAAGAAATCCTCTCTACTTCCTTTTTTCTCTCTATCCCTCTTCTCTGGTATAATCACCGTAAGATGACCGAAAGTATCGAGACAGCCGAAGAAATTGTCTATTAATTAAGAAGCTACGATTACGCAAACGACTGATCGATACTGACAATCAACAAATTGCCGATCGTCGCGCGTAGCGCTCGATATCGTAAGAAAAAAAGAAAAGAACGACTGAAAAAGCGAGACGTACACGAGGAGTCACGGTAGATAAGATAAAGGTAGCTTGTTAATTGGTATTTTATGCGGCGATTTGAACGAAACGTTTCAACAAGTAGCTGTCCGCTTGATCCCCGAAGGCCGCATAAAAAAAAAAAAAAAAAAAGAGAAAGACTTGATGTGCGTGCGTAACTACTATAATTTCACCTGGCCAATGAAGAATCCAATAAAGCATCGGGTCGATGATAAATTTTTAATGGCTGGTTACATAGCCATCGGCTGGTTGCCGGCAAAAATGTTCCAGCTATCAAAATTTACAACGTTCGACGATATTTACGCGAAAATTATTTATACGAAGGATAAGATAGACTGCGTTTAAGTGTCGCCGGTGAGTATCGTTTCCAGGAGAAGTGAGAAATGTTCTTAAAGTAACCCGAAATGCTCTTTCATCGTTTCGTGCAGACGGATCGTGTTTGCTCGCCTCTTCAACGATGAATGATTAATTTATTCACGAACTCGGCTCGCTATAAAAATTTGTAAAACGAGCTTCACCCGTGGAAAACCGATAACATCTTTTTTTCGGTTAATATAAAGATCGGTTACACTGGTAGCCTGCAAACTCTCGAACTTAACGATCGACGACAATTTTCGAAACGAACAGTTCTTCGCGAAGAATACCTTATATCGTAACTTCATTGGGAATCGGTGTAATAAGCTTCGCGCGTAATTACCTCCGGTTCATGGTTTAACTTAGACGAACCGTTCGTTTATAATACAAAATGTTCACACTGAAATTTTCCTTTTGCGCTAGAACACGTATTACGAATACTACGGCTAAAGATAGTCGAGTGTTCAAGATCGGTTATATCAAAGAATTACCTACGTTACGTGATATCCTACACGCACTCCAGAGTTTTTTACAGAAACGGTTCAAGATTTCGGGGTCCATAGTGTTATGATTGCACCGATCGTTTGATTACATGGTCAAATGAAGGGAAGAGCATCGGCTGCACAATCAAAGATGCCGTTTTTATTCGTATGATCGGCCCGCGAATACCTGTCCAACGGGTGAATATTGGCTTGACCACCCGGAAGGTAATTAACGGGTAATCGTTGGTATTTTTTCGTTTTCATCGAACACTCTTCCGGTGCAGCGACGATAATCGCGACCCTGTTTGATGAGAGTACCCTTCAAACATTCATTATGATCCGTCGAAAAGAAACACGCGAGTTACGTGGGTTATAACGCGCTTCTTGCCGCATTACTTTGGAATTTTAATCAACGCGATTTCGATCGAATTTCCATCCGTGACCGTCGCGATTTTGTGTATTATTGGGGTGACTTAGCACGCGGCTGCTCAGTCGGGAACCGTTGCAAAGTGCTCACAAGGAAGCCGAGATTTATGAAACGATAATAGCCAGCACGGTCAATTAATTAATAAACGAAGAAAATTTGCCTTTTCCATATAATTACGTTTCACTTATCGTAAATCGATAGCAATTAAATAAAAATCATTTCCTGATACATTTTTTAGTTTCGATTCAACGCGATCGAGTTTGCTGTAGTCTCGATGAAACCTCCGGTCTCGTATACGTCGCTATCACGATTTATCAAGCGATTCGATCGTTGCACGATTAACTGGTACCGTGACACTTTCCGTTCACCTTCCTCGTGGAACACCCACTGTGCCAGGCGTATTAATTTTCATGATTAAACCTGGAGGATGAGATGACGGTGCCCAGTGCGGTCCGGTTGCCCTAAAAAATTCATTAAACCCAGTCCAATTAAATCCCTCCTCCCTTGTTTGTCTATCCTGTGGCTACGTTCAATTTTTACCCAGTCGCGGAAGAGTGTCTCATCCTCTTCTTCCCTTACTCGGTAAACGAAATAGAATCTAAAATTGAATTTAAATTGTCACAATTTTAGCAGCTCGTCGTCCAAGCTCTGGGAATTGGTTTATGATCGTTCTTTCCGTTATCACTGCAATAAAGTGTAATTACAATTTTCTTAATAACACGGCACCACGTTGTATCTTAAACATAGTTTCTTAATTGAACAATAACTTTTATCGCACCCTGACACCTGTTTCGTACGAAACGTCGTATAACTCAGCCACGGGAGGGTCAGACTTTGATAAACGAGGAAAAGAGAACTGGCACAGAGGGCAATCTTCGATAACGAATCCACTCCAGTTTCTGAGGATATTCGGCTTCCTACAGAGGTTCTGCATCGTGTTCTCGGCGAAACGAAGAAGGATGCGTTTAACCCACGGGTCAGACGAGATTGAGAAAGAACCCGGCACTGTATGAAAATTTCAACGCGGAATTTATGCTTCCGACGAAAAAACCACCGTGATAAGTCGAAAAAGATCGTTCTGCGAGGACCACACGCGAAACCCTTGAATCTGGCAGGATCTCTGAAATTCCTGAATCACGTTTTAATGTATCGTTCACGCGGCTGAACTGAAGCATCTCGAAAAATATGTATTTCTTTTACACCCCGTGATGGTCCCCGACGTAAGACTAGAATTTATTAGACAATAAAGAGGAACTTGCGTGCGTTCCACGAAGTGTTCCTTATTACGGAATACTAGATATTTTAACGAGTTTGTTGATTCGAATGCGTAATAAAAGAAAATGAATTTCCACGACATGCTGTAAAATACAATAAACTATAGAAGATAGTCGTTCGATAGTGATCGCAACAGCGAATTAACGCCAAAGATTTATATAATCCCAATTGACCCGTTTTATGCGATAACTTCTGGAAAAGAGTTTACAATCGGTATTCTCGATCATGGCCAGTAATAAGCTTCTCGAGAAAGTAATATTTCCTTCTTTCATATTTTTCATATACTAATCGCGTATTATTCAACGGTAATAAGATAAAGTTGTAAGGTAAAAGTGTGAGAAGTGTCGCGATTTTACGGGGCCCAGAGAGAAGTTGATCGGATACTACGTTTACAGCTCGAGAGTAAAATTCCTAGAGCAGTTAGGTACAGAAATTATAGCGCGCTTAAACAGGTTGTGAAACGAGATTAACAAATGGCTATTTATGTCATTTAGCATATTCAGAACGGAATTAAACAGAAATTTTATTCTTAACGAAGTAAACGGGAAACGGAATAAAATTTCACAGTCGACGTTCCCGCTACATCTCGATTAAAAAAAAAAAAAAGAATATAAACTCGCAATTAACATTCGCATTAAAACTGTTGATCAAAACTTGTTCGTCGGTTTTTCAAGTGAAAACAATTCTCCCCGTAACACCGATCCTGAAAACGAAAGAAACACGATCGCGTGAAAATGGCAAGAACTCGCTCTCGCGAGTAACTCGCGCGCGGATGATTAGTACGTTTCCTTCTCGTGGAAAAGAAACGACGAGCAAGAAGTCTCGGCCGCAACAAAGCAAAGTCAGCGCAGCGGCGATACTAGCGACAGAAATGGTACTTAAAGAAGGCCTACAGTTAGGTAACATGTGGTAAAGCGACCATCTGTCTAGGAAGCAAGTGCCGTCGGTGAGGCGACCAGAACAACGGCCATCCTCCTTCCTTCTCTCTCTGCTTTGGCGAACTCGTCTAGCTTCTAGCTCGCAACATTCTAGCTCGCAACATTCTAGCTCGCAACAAGCCAGACAATTATGCTCGACCGATTCGAGTATGTACCATCGTCTGCTTAATTATTCCTCGATAAATGGCGTTTCATCAATAGCCATGACTTTGACGTTGATTCGAAGAAAGATTTACAGAACGTTCCGACAGAATGTTCACAATACCCCTTATTTCCATACTGGATGGTACGCGTAACTTCAGAAGTCGTGATATTTCTTTGTCGGTGCAGTTTAAAACATGTTCGATGTGGACGCGTCAAATTTTCATTGCCTTACAATAGAGTAATTTGTTCCGATTACGCGAAGTATGTCTTCGACGTTTCATCCGAATAAAATAACTTAATCATCGTCAAATGAGACGATAACCCTTGGCTTCTCGTTCTTACTAAGAGGCGCATAACCTTTTTATCTTAACGATGAGATCACCAGATAATTAGATAGCGGGTTAGAATATACTCAGGTGTTATCGCGTGTAGAAAGATGTACGGGTAACGACTCTTTGATTAATAGATGGTAATCTTAAATTTCTAAGAAATTTATTAAGTTCTACATATTCGATGCTATCGTAAATCCCTCGTTTCGGCTACCGTTCACTTCGGAAAGACATATGTGTCTATTAGAAAACAAATATTTCGACATCCAAAAATACTTCGAATATTGATAGTCTGGTTGAACGAAACACCCTGTACGGAACAGGTGGAACGCTGTAAATCAAAATGATAGTAATCGGTCAGATGGAAGCGTAGACTGTAGGTAGCGTGATGAACCGCGTTGCAGGATACTCCAGTCGACCACGAATATTCTCGTATTTCAGGAAAACAAATGACAGTTTCGAAGCAGTAAAAGCCTCGCTTTTGCTTTTTAATTATCTTCCCTTGGATTACGTTCCATTCTCGATTTAACGACGAAGCGCCGCAGTGATCTTCACGGTACTTAATCGGCGTCTGGCCACGTTTACGTCTAATCGTAAATTAGCTACGCGACGATCGTTTGCTAATTTGCACCTAACGAAACGCAATTTTAGTTAATTAACCGACAGAGAACGAGCCGCCGCCTAATGCAAAACACGTAAGCGCTATGCATCAACGATATAACACGTTTTTCTCGATTATATTTTCAAAATCTTATTATACATACATAATAAGATGCTATTAAGACCAATTGCAATCCACCGAATTCCAGAATTCTAACAGCGTCGCAGTCTTGGAAAAGTTTCTCATTCTAGCGTTGTCTATTTAATAAAGTGAAAATTGCAGCTGTTCTTTGTTGTTATTGGACGCGATTAGCGAGCACAAACAGAACGAATCGGTAAATCTGTGGTATGCTAGGCGAAAGAGTTCCGTCGACCATAATTTGCCAGGTTGCTGGCCCGAAGCTACAAATGGAGACGAGGATCGTCGCGAGCGTGACGAAGGAACAGGTTACCATAGACTCGTTAACGATTATGAGCTTTCCAAAAATAGTACTTCTATTCTTGCTTTCGACCTCGGTCGAGGTCATGCCCGAAATATTAGGTTGGCGTTCACTCGATGAACGCTTTCGAGCGTTTACCGCCGCGGTAGAAACAGTCATGACTGGTAAGACACGTTATAATATGGATCATAAGGCATAATCGATCATTTAATTAATTATCACGTGCCTTATTAGTGATACTAATTTCGTGTATACTTGCTAGCAAAAATAAGAGTTCAAATTTCAAAGATATACATATATGATTTTTCTATTCAAACTATACCTTTTTATCGAACCATACCTCGGAAGATCATAGCGTATTTTCATGATACGCTACAACGGTACACCCTTCAACGCCGACACAATCTCGATCGTGACATCAAAGATCCGTCGTCTGCATATTGTTCAATAAAGTGAACACCGAATAAGATCGTTTGACTATCTGCAAAAATCGTTACGCAAGAAAATGCATGTCGATTTAGAAAAATGAAAAGTACATCATTTCGTCGTTCGTTAACGATGTTACATACTGCGATGAAAGTTTCCAGAGATAATGCGTAAAATACTCCAGCTTTTAAAGTGATCGACCGTCTGGTGGACATAGTTGACAACGTGAACACTTGTACGATGCTGGGTAAATGTTCGTGATGCCAGTCTGAGAGCCACTGACTCTTATCCAATACGGAGCTCTGAATAATGATTCGTTCTTCAGAATTTTGTCGTTTTAAGAGAAGAGGCCATCGATTCATTACGCGCCCAACGATCGATCAACGCTTCTAATTAGCTCTCACCGAATAGCTTAGCTCGTTTCCTATCCAACAGATGTACAAAAGCTGAGATACGGCGGCACTCAAGTATATACCGAACTTCATGATGTCCGAGCTCTGCCCTCCGACCTATTACAAATTATACGAATCGATCACGATTCCATCAACGCATTGGACCATCGATTCTTACCACGATAGCTTGGAAACCGGTCAGGCAAATCATCGAAGTACTCGAAAGCATCTGAACGAACATGCTAGAGCTGTAAATCCTATTGTATTCCTTACTCATGTACACTAGTCGCTGATGAAATCGAACACACTTTTTGTATCGATACAAAAATTTATTCGAGCCCCATTTGTCGCATTGTCTTACCTCGCAACTACGTTCGAGGCGAATTTCATTTTCCTGACAAAACCAAATCTCATGCTCGATCAAACTTTTGGAAAATTTAACATAGTATCGAATGATCTTGTTTGCTTACGTCGTTCGCCGATTGACTAGTGCAATTTTCGAAATTGAAGCTGAGAATGTCGAGAAGCATGGTGATTATACTGGACATTTGTACTGTAATACTATCCATACCAATGATCGCAACCAGACCACCGGTAACGGCGCAAGTTTCGATAAAAAAACTAAGCTCGCGCCAACCCGGTGTCGTTGTGTTAAAAGGATACTTTGCTCTAATTGGCAAATCGTTTTGCCTTGGCGAAGCGAACAGCAGAAGAAATCCTAAAAGGCATCCCAATGCGCTGAACCCGTAGAAGACAACCTTGTTACGTAGTTGATATTTATCGATGATGTGTTTTATAGACTTGTCATCTAGAAAATGACATTTCACGATTGACTCGCAATCGAATCCACGAGAAATAGTTTCCATAGGAAACAAACACGTGTGGTAGAGAAAACGAGAGAAAAGTCGATTGCATGTTCGGGAGGCAGTAATTCTGTGATACACAAAATTTGTTGGTACATGCTACGAAATATCGCGTTACGTCATGTCACGTCACACGGTATTGTGATACGATGATACATAATAGAAAATTATGCTTCGTCGTATCGTGAAATGTCGTAACATGCGATGTTGCATGACTACTTCGAATTTCAAATTGATCTTATTGGGGCATAAGACGCGCTATCACAAATACGTGTCTCGAGTAAACACGAAACTCTGCACTAATTATCAGAAATTTGACTTACTTGAAAACTCGCAGAGATCGTCGGAACACTTCAATACTTCGTTAATAAACAGCGTTATCTTCTTGTGTCGGATTTGGTAATTCATCGTTTTGAAAATCACCACAGCTATCCCGGCGAAGATGCATCCATCGTCGGAGATAACAAACAAATTGTCTGTGTTGTCGCAAATGTCCGCGAGCAAAGTAATTGCGAATATGTACATCGCGCTCAGCGTCCATCCTTTGAAAACGAAGTATGCACTTTGCGATAACCATGGATGTCCTGGATCAATTATCCAAAGTCCGCTGTACCTAGCGGACAAACAAAGTGAAAATTCTGATAACTGAGGTAGATAAAAATGTAAAAGTAGTTTTTACGCAACAAATCAAAGATCTCACTTTAAGTAATTTATTTGAATGTTTATCAATTTTCGAAACGATATCATCCACTCGTGTCCTGGCGTTCGAGCCATCGAGAACGAGTTTCTTTACTCGAACGACTAAGAATGTGTTCTCAGGCGAAGTCACGAAGTCGCTTGTCTCGTACGAAGTTTGTTGCATAGTATGTACTTTAACCCTGTCGCGTTATCATCGGTTATTTTCGTTCGATCTGACACGGTTCTCGTTGAGAAAATTATAGATAAACGGTTGCGATTGCACGGCCGTTTTCCGGAATTATAGATTTGGTCAGGGTGCACGTGTCAGGTACACGAAGTTACTTCCGCGAATGTCGATACAAGTGGCAGTGATTGCATGCCGATAGATGACCAAAGACATGTTTCGACTTGTATTTACGCGAATAACAGAGACAGTGCAATGGAAACGTGTTTGCCGAGCAATTGTATCGAATGATGTAACTAAAACACAACTGTGACAGTAAACTGTTTTGTATTCCGTCGCTTCGGTACAATGTTCGTATTCATGAAGATACACTGACTTGGAGGGTAGTCGAATGACATTTTGTTTCGTCACGATTTTTTTTTTGAAATAAAGTACTTGACAGTAAGATACTGGAGAGTTATTCGATTGGAAGAATTGATATTCTTATTAAAAAAAATTACTTTTTAAAACGGAAAAAAAAGAAGGATCTTCCGGTACCGGGAATCGAACCCGAGCCTCCTGGGTGAGAGCCAGGTATCCTAGCCACTAGACCATACCGGATTTTCGACATACGGATTTTACAATACTCGTTACATGAAGTAACATGTAACAGTTTAATTATTGTTAATACATATTATTTATACATTGAAAACGTTATTTTATACTATTACGTTTAGTCAACAGTACGAAATACATACAGTGTTGCATTAAAAAAGTGATATAAAATAAATTATATAACTTTTATATTTTAATAAATATGCATATAAATTTTAATTTTAATGCATTAATACTGTTTATTAATGTCTTTGAAACGATTAAAGATCGATTTGTTAAGTTTTATGGGGAAAAAAAATAGATGCACTTTGACGAGAATCGAACTCCGGACATTTGCTGGATCTACGTATTAATGATTAATACCTTCTTAAAAATGATGTTTCGATTGATTTAATCGATAAATAATTTTGTTAAAAGTCGCAAAAAGAATTTGTCAGAAGTGGGATTCGAACCCACGCCCTCAGAGAGGACCAGAACGCCCATAATATCTCTCAGTTTTAAACTGAGAAGGTAAGAACCTTGAGTCTGGCGCCTTAGACCGCTCGGCCATCCTGACAGTTGGTGTCGAGTTCTCACAAAATCTATGACATCTTTCTTACTATGTTATCGACCGATATATTGTATTGAAGTGTTTTACCTAATCGAATAATTGAAACAAAAAATACAAGAAGAAATCAAAACGAAGAGTATCAGGTAGGAAATTAAGAGCTAAAATTTGGATCCTTAATAATTCATATTTCACTGTGTCTGATGACAAACGTCTGTTTCCACTTGGTACAAACTAATGTATCCTGTTATACTGAGTCTGAATAGAAATGTCAACTTTCACTGTGACAGAGCGTGTTAATATTTTGCGAAGATGTGCGTATTTCGCTGTACAAAAAGTTATAAACAAATTTTGTTATAATTACCTTTACTTTAAGAAACTAAAATGAAATACAAAAATTCGATATGGTTTATAAAGATGATAGTTTTGAACTTTATAAAAATAATAGAAAGTAAAATATTTAGTTAAGAACAAAAATGATAAAAAAGCAATTGTTTCCGCCCGGGATCGAACCGGGGGCCTTGTGCGTGTGAAGCACACGTGATAACCACTACACTACGGAAACGGTGTTATTAACGTTTCTTAAATCCTCTGCAAATACGCGTTTAAATAAACAAATTGAGAGCACATCAAAGTTTCAATTCTTTTTTATAACTTTTTATTGTACTTTTACATACATAAAATATAAGTATGCTCCCCTACTATTTGCCTGTCGTCTGTAACTTTGGTGTTAATCTTTAATTCTGATCAGAACTTTTCATACTTGATAACTTCGATTTATTATTTTTCAGACTTGGTACTTTTGGGCGGCGCAGATAATTAGAATTCAATCACGGTGTATAATTAAGAAGAAATAAGTACAAGTACTACAGTAGCATCGGTTAAACGAGGTATCAGGTTGGATCGTAAATAACTTAACAATTTACTGAGCAACCGAATTCTGCAACCGGAAGAATGCGGACGAAGGTAAAGAAGACGCACGAAATTATTGAACGTAAATTCTTGAATCCTTTAATGACCGCATTTGTTTTACAAAATGTATCGAGTTTCAAGAAATTGGAAACTGAAAATTTGGATAAAGTTATCGAAATGATATGTAAAACCATTAGGAAAAAATGCTACATCTATAAAAATTTGATCGTTGTATCGTTGTAATCTTTTCATAAAACAATACATGTTTCTGCGAGGATTCAAAGGGTTAAACATCAATATCAGGTTTAACGTATTATCAATTTATTTACAAAATTGCTATAAATTATTTGCTGGAAGTCAATGAACGTGATGTTATAGAAATTATTCGATATCGTGCTCGCTTTTACACCTACCAAGTGTAAGATGCATGTTAAATGGAACTAGTAGAATATCATGAACAAGTGATGCATCGTTTAAATACTTATAACTACGTTTAACGTAACGAGTATTTTCATGGTTGTTAACAATTCCGATCTTTTATCGTTCCGAACGTAAATACATCGTTGCAATTGTTACATTCAAATGCAATGCTTACTTGAATAACCGTTTAAATAACATTTCGAGATCGAGGAAAACATGCAAATGCTATTTTGATTGAGATTCAATATCCTTAAGTTTCATGAGTACACTACTTAAGATTACGTAACAAATACTGATCAGTAATCTGAATGAGAATGAAGTGCAATGAAATTTAATGTATTCGTGAACTTGATTAGACTAAATCATCGTTATCGCTTCTAAAAACATAAAAATGCTTGGTTTTAAACATTAAAGTAGCTTCTTAGATGAAACAATAATAAATTTGCTTCAATACACGACCGTGTATAAGAAAATTTCGTTAAATTACTATCGATAAAGTAACACCTAAATACTGTACAAAAGAAATGTACATATACATATGTTGCTAGCAACGCATACACTAGGCCTTAGGTAAATTTTCTAATAATTTATAGTGTATACGGTGCATTGACTCGACGTTGAACTTTGCTTGCAACGTATACAAAAAAAATTGATTGTTAATCGAAGATGAACGTAAAGAGAAATAAATTCATTTCTTCTTTTTATCGCAGTCGGTTGTTTTCTGTATTATGAGTTTATTCCGCTGTCTGGTTACTTTGGTTGTCGGACGACTACTTGGAGGAACTTGTTTGATCCCTTGCTGCGATATTTTAGCTGGACTAGTTGTACGCGGTGGTGTCGGACCCTTCAATAGGGCCTCGACGTCTGCCAATCGTTTCTTTAACATTTTGTTTTCGCGTTTGTACTTGGCAAGTTCCGAATCCTTGTCCAATCTCTCGTGGCCAGAACTTCCTGTCTCCTCCGCAAAATGTCTGAACATTAGATGCAATTTCTCCTCGTGTTCCCTTTGCATCAAAACTATTCTTCTTTCGGCTTCGAGTTTCGTCTGTTTCAAAGCGTTCGTCAACGTTTGTATCTGCCATTCTTGCGTCTCTATATGGTTCTCCAATTCCGCTGTTTGAACCTCCAAGTTTTTCGAGCTCTCCTTCAGATCGATCACTTTCAAGAAATACTTGTAGAACAACGTTCTCATCTCACCGTCCGAAAGTTTTGCCAGTCTTTCCATCAACATTCTTTCTCCTTTCTCTCGTTGTGACTGATTCTCGTCGAAGCCTTTCCTTCCGCAAATCATTTCGTTCTTGTGTTCGATCATGGCATCGATGGCTTCGATGGTCTCCCCGCATTCTAACAATTTTCGTTCCTCCACCGTCGACAAAGTTTTCTCCTTTTGAAATTTTTCATCTAGATCGCATTTTTCGTCTACCAAACAATCTCTGGTGCGTCGTAGATTTCGAATCTCGTGACGCAAGGCTTCTTTCTCGTCTATGTCCGCTGTTCTCTCCAAATCCATGGACTTTTCCTTCAAAACATGATCAAGGTGCGATATTCTTGCGCTAACATCCAGTAGATTTTTCTTTTTGTCGGAGTAATCGGTTCTTGATTTACTATTTTTTTCATCCTCGCTTTCCGATTGCATCTCTTTCAGTTTAGAAGCAGTTAAATTGTATTTCTCTTCAAGTTCACGGATTTTCTTTTGATCTTCTGCAAGCTCCTCCTCCAATTGTTTTTTACGTTCTTCTTCTTTTTTTAATTGCTTCTTCAGTTTCTCCATTTGTTTTTTAGAAGTGTTCAAAGAACTTTCGAGTTCCAAAACCTTCTTTGCCGAATCACCAGCGATTTGCTTTATCATTTCGATATCCATTAATCTCTTTTCGTAGTGTATCGCCATATTCTTGTACAATTCGATTTCTTTCTTGTGAGCAGACTTCTCCTCGGAGTCTTTGTAAATAGATGCATTCTCTGCTTGAGCTAATTGGGTTCTCGTGTTATAATATTCTTCTTCTAATTTGCTCCATTTACGTTGAAACTTCTGTTTCGCACTGGCACGCGCATCAGAATTCTTAATCATGTCTGCGATAAATCGTTCTTTGATTTTAATCGTCGTTTGAAGCTCTTCTATGCGTTTATGAGCACCGTCCAGATCTGACTGAATTTTTTTTACTTGTGTTTGTTTTACTTCGTTGTTTAAAGCCAATGTTTTCAATTCCTTGATTGGCTCTGGCACTTCTGTCGTTTTAAGAGCATCAATCAACAAGTCTGGTGAATTGTCGTTATGAATCGTAACGTTTTCATTAATTATCGTTTCAGAGTCATGATTATCTAAGATTTTTGTATTAATTAGTTCTAATGTTTTGTTATTCAACATTTGATTGTTATTAGGCTTAAGACTATCATTGAATGCTAATACTTCGTTACACATTTCAGAACCAGGGAGCATCGAATTTCTTCTTGAATTTGGATTTCTAAGCGGAATAGGCTTAATTGCAGATACATAATTATTATTACTATTCATAGACCTTGTTATAGACGAAATGAGTCCAATATCCGTTTTTCTAAATTCATCCTTTTTGGAATCGACTATTCTATCCGTTTCTATTTTAAGTTTATTCATGCATTCATCCAACTTTTCTAGAAAGTCAGGATTTTCAGAACTCGCATCGCTGTGATCTTCTTCATCTTCTTCCTCTTCCTCTTCGTCCTCGTTGTCTATATCGGCATCGTCGTCGTCGTTAGTATCGGACAATTCACCTTCGGAACTGGATAAACAATTCATATCGATCTTTCTTTCTATCTTATGAACAGATTCATCTGTCTTTTCATCTGTTTCCGTAACTTCTTCGATCCTTTCCAACGATCTCCTTGTGTTGTCATTGTAACCGTGTAAACTACCCGTATCGTCATTAGCAATACATTCTTCGTACTCTTGTTTCATACAAAGCCACTGTTCAATTTGATCTTGTTCCGTATGAGGTAGAATGTTACTTGTCATGAGTTTATTAAAAAGACCTTCAGCATTTGAGACTAGTTTAGACCATTGTGCCGCAGCAAATTCCAATCTAAATATATCAGCGCTAGAACTACGTTTCCCTGATGTAGCAATAGTCATTGTATCCTGTGTTTCATCTGCGACTTGTTCATTTTCATCTTCCATGACATGCTGTTCATGACTGTTTTGTGGATACGATGGAACAGTAGATACATAAGGTACATAGCACTGATGTTGATCCAACATCATTTGATGATGGATCCAAGGTGTATAATGCATCATTTTGAATATGTTATATATTATAATTTAACATAATAAATAGAAATTAATTCGATTACATGGACTGTCCTGAAAAATAAATAATAATTTTCTACCACTATCCCTTCTGTATCAAAACATTAATGTTTAAAGTTTCACACTTACATTTACTGTTTCTAACCTATTTGGAACTCGCCGTGTTCCAAAATTCTATGTAAAACATTCTAGTCTTTACTGTTAATTCTACATTTTGATTAATTCTAATTCTTTCGAACTTTATCCTCGTACGTTTAAACACATTTGACAGAGTGTTTTACAAGGTTCTGTGTTCAATAACCAACAGAAATGTCTAGCAGAAATTGTTGCCAACACAATAATTACTTGACAAAGAACCATTGCGAAATATAATTTATTATTACTTAGATTTTGAACATCATGAAACATCATCAAGCAGTTTACTTGTATTAAAAGTTACGTACAAATAATTATTGTAAGATAAATAAATGAAGTAGTATTCGGTCAGTTATTTGGAACGAACACAAGCGGTATGATGCGATAATGTTTTAATTGATCTAACAATGTTATACTAAAATATAAAATGAACCATATAATAAACATGCAATAAATGATTATTTTATGAAAATATTTGAATGGATAATGCGTAAAAATTAATAAACTCTTTTGAACTTTTCGAATAATCTGTTATTGGTAGCACTGACTACAAAAATGATTCAATCTGTAATTTGGAAAAGCAATTTATCGAATGAATTTCCATTTTCACTTACCGAATGACAAATTTCCCATGAAACTGCAACATCCATTCCTTGTGTGGATAAGTAAATTACTTTTATTAAACATAATAACACTTTTATATGCATTCGAAACGCACACGATATTTTTGACACTCGTACGCGGCGGTAAAATACCGCGAAACATTACCGCTCGAAAAGAATCAAATGAGCTTTTAATCATTTTTATTTTATAGAAAAAAGGTGCGTACAAAATTTATAAAACGTATTATATTATTTTTTAAACAATTGTAATGGTAACAAAACACTGATAAAAAAAAGTATCACAATATTGTTAAATTCCTAATTAAAATATAAGTATTTATTAAGTCTGTATTACAATTATTTAATTTGCAGTAAGAAAGAATATAATATTATCGTAATATATTTAATTTAATAAAGGGAGAAATATCGTACAAGTCTTTTTTTTTTCACTTTATGTCAATTCTAAAACCGTATTACTAGCGTTATCTAGCGAGTGTTACAGGAATTATGGAACAAATATTACGCTCTGATTGGTCGTTAGCGGAAACTGTAACAAAATCTTGTCAAACGTTTCAACAGTAGTAACGTGACGGTTTGCTTCGAAGTGTCGCGTGTTTTTCTTCGTTTTTTGGTGTAAATACGAGATACATAGTACAACGCGATATTGCAGAATGATTAAACACTGTGTAGTGAGATATGTATTATAGTGTTTTCATCGTGCACATAATCCATTGGTACTTCTTGGCGTTAAACTATAACCTCTCTTCTATCGGGGACGTACAAGTTACTCCAAAATTTTAAACTTTTCATTTTAGTAAGTACCTTGATAGATTATGTTTTGTTATACTTTTTGTTTAACAAAACTCTCGATAATTGTATATTTGTATGTATGCGGTATGCTGCAATCGTGATTAAAGTAACCTTGTCACGATTGTGAAAGGAGCGTTACATCGATGCGTCAAATTTTACGTCATGTGTGTACTCAGTACATTTAAATTAAAAGAAACAATATTCGGTTTCTGTTTGAGCTGTTTGTTTTGCATATTTAAGTACTTATGTAATCAAACTGCTACATATCTTACTGAATGGGAGGTTAATTAGCAAAAATATACACATTATGTTAATGGAATAATTCTCTTAGTTATAAATAAACTATGTTTTGTAAAAATCCTACATTGTACATTTTCACAGAAAAATGGGGTAAAGGAAAAGTTAAGAATACTTTTGTTATTACACACTGTTTAAACTTTTAGTCATGGCAAAGTCAGCGATGATTTTTAATTTCGCAAGGTATGCGTCATTTATTTTTTCCAAGAAAAAAGTATCAACACAGATAAAGCTAGTATTAAATTATGTACTTCCGGATAGGATGCGATAATTACCACGTGTTTGAATATTATTACCGGGATAATTAACGATCTAACGTTAATTTTAAGTCACGGTGTACAATTAATTATATACAAATAATATTGCTATATCGATTTTTCGTTCGTATACGTTGGTTAGATACAAGTCGTAAGTAATCGTCGATGATGATTCGTGCAAGTTCACATGTACAGATTAAATTAGGCTTTCAGTCGAGTTAGTCGAGTGCATGATTTGATTATAATCAAGTGGAACAAACAAAACGAGTGGATACTCAGGGCATTAATTTTTCTAGGTACAGCTCTGAAAGCGAGTACACATCGCGGTTGTCTTCTCTTACTTAACATCCGTTCAACTTTCTATTCACACACTTTCGCGCTCGTTCGTTCGTACACTTTTTTGTTCAAACGCTATTGCATCCTTGTTCGATTTAATTTCATTTAGAAACTTCGAACTATTTGGATAGCGGGTCGTAATCTATTAGTACATATCGCGAAGAATCTATGATTCTTAATCTACGATTACAATGTCGAATATGTTTTCCCCTTGAGCTGGGTTTACTAGCTCGCGCATTTTTGGCTTGAACATCCGGTTAAAATATTTGCGTCATCTTCGAATAAATTATTTGGCAAAACAGATTTTATTCGTGCCAAAAATTCCAACTATTGTTGCTCATAGATGTTATACGATAATGATTTCAGGAGAGATGGAGAAGAACGTGGTCTTCACACCTTCAGCGCCTCCTCCACCTTCGGCACCTCCGTCGTACGAAGAGGCTGTTGGTTCTTGGAATCAGGTATCTCGTCAACCAAACATCGCGCCATATCCAGTAGGACCATCATCTATGCCAACACCAGCACGTAAGCATCCCTTTGTTCACTTTCGAACGCATAAATCATCGAACTCGGTCCACAATTTCATTATATCCGTCGAATTGTTCAGTTCCCAGCGAACCTCCAGCGCAACCACAACCGCAGCCAGTACCGGTGCCGGTGCCGGTGCCGGTGCCAGTGCCGGTGCCGCAATATAATGCAAATCCAAACCCGGTGCCAGCGCCTGAAGTCCGTGTCACCTATCAACCCGTGATTTATGAATTGAGTCCGAATCCGATAAAAATGACCTGTCCGACGTGCCACGCCAGCATTAAGACCACCACGATACAAGATCACAAGCCGAGTGCCCATCTATGTTGCATCGTACTCTGTTTACTTGGGTAATTTTTAACTAACAGCAGTCCCTTTTGCTCGATAAACTCCACTTCCAAAATCCATCTTTTCCTTATCTTCCTTCCGCTTCCCTTTGGATGTACATCACTAGCTAATAAGCTAATTTTTTTTATCGATAACGTTTCAATTTCAGATGTTGTCTGTGCTCGTGCCTGCCGTATTGCATCAGCAGCTTCATGAATGTTCATCATTTTTGTCCGAAATGCAAAAGTTATATCGGCACATGCAAGGGTTGAATGGGAGGTACGTACTTTATACATTGTTACAATCCGTTTTATGTAACCAGATACAGTGTAACGTGTTATCAAGATGGGAGGAGGGTTTTAGAATATATTTCCCTGCTTGTTCGCGTATTAAGTTAAGAGGAAGAACGATTCGATTGAGATTACTGTAGAATCGTATCGGACACACTATGTATGACGCTTATTTCTCGCGAGGTGACGCGAATATCACCTATAATGTGTGATAGTCAGAATTATTATATATTCCATGGTATGTAAAATGGGTGGGTGTATGAGTATGTAGGCAACGAGTGAGATAAGATACTCTTGTGGAAGTATTTTCCAGCATTGAACTCGAGAACAGCGTTGTTCTCGTTTGCATTTCTCATATTCCGTCGCCTTAGACTTTTCTCGGAAGAAATAAGGAGATAAAAAGTTTATTCGAAACTCGAAAGAAGGAAAGAAACAATGTTTCTTCTCTTTTTTTCTTACATTGTTGTCTCTTGCTTCTTCCAATGTGCATTCCATTTACAAAAGAAGAGAAGAAAGAGTGAGTGTGTACGTGGAATAAAAAATTGTCCCGTCTCCTGTTTACAATAATGTTTGCATTTGTATTTATTTTTGTATTTTATTGGTTATAATTATATATATACATACATATATATATATATATATATATGTGTGTGTGTGTGTGTGTGTGTGTGTGTGTGTGTGTGTGTGTGTGTATAGACACTAGTGCAGGGGAGGTATTTTTACGTGAACCGTATAAAGGTTTTGCGAGTATGACGAACAACATCCGAATTATATTGCGAAGAAACATGGTTTACCTAATTTACGTTTCGTGCTCGAATGATATACTAATAGTACTTTGTTCAAGTTATTTATATTGGATATATTGATTAAATGTTTAACTGACGTCTCTTATGTATAGGAAAATTCGAATAAAAATAATTTTGTGGATATCTTTGCGGTTTATATTTCCCTAGTATTAGGAACATTAATGACCCTCTGATATTAGGAATCAGTGATTAGAAATGAAACAAGCGATGTGGAATACTTCTTACTCGTTTATTTCACTTTGATAAGCATAGAAGGTATCGAACAATTTCGAGTACATGTCTCGAGTGTAATGAAAAAGATCGATTACGCTTTAATAGTTGAAAAATTACGTATACTACGTTAACAATATTTTCGGTCGTTCTTTGAGATGATAACTCGAGCATAAAACTGTTTGTCGATATATACGATTAGATGTTGACGATCATTCGTAAACATTCTACGTAACAATGTTACAAAATCTCTAAGAGTAATATTGCGATGTTCTGTCCTTTTAGCTGTATGATAACAACATTTAGTGTTATTCAAGAGCACTTGTTCGTCGTGTGCATACAGTATAACGACAAATAAAAATGAAACGTATATTTTCAAATACGAAATGCTATCGACAATTGTATATCTCGTGATAAAATGGCAAGAAGAAGCCAGAGGCGTTGATCTATTCAAACGAACATGGTAAATTCTATTCAACGATCGGTAGAAAAAGAAAAACTATTCGTTCGTCGCAACGCGTTGGCATTGTGACAGACTTGTACGCGAAGTATGGAAACTGAACACCTTAGTTTCTCTACTTTTTCACGATTGATCTCGACGATTCTACACAAGAGTTTCTAACAAGTCATCGTGAGGAAGAAATTGTTGTTGAGCCACGGACGAATACTCCATGTCGATCGGTTTTGTGTCGTCGTAAAGTGCCGGAGCTTCGCAGAGGATAGTAAACGTGCCCACGATGGAAGCAATCGTAAAGATCCAAAGAAAAAGGCGATCCAGTACCATGGCGACGAAACCCCAATCTTGATCCTCCTGTTGTGGAACGAAGACGAAACAAATCTTGATCGTGAATATGATTTTCGCATGAAATTCTTACCGCGTTAAATTCGTCCTGTCGTTGTATGTGATGCTGAATAAACATCACGTTGTGTAAAGCTTTCTCAAGTTCGAAAGGATACTTCTTTTTGGGTGTTACATCGCTCAGGGACTCATCCAGGCCAGACATCACTGTAGGAAGTCCGTTGTATCCACCGATGCCTCCGAGGAATCGGTGATGTGCCGTCGTTGTATGCAATCCGTTGCAACCTGAATCAGACGCCATCGGTTTAATTGCTACAAACACAATTTGACCTATTAATACGTACCACCGATTCGCTGATGTCGAGCAGAATCCGGAGAAGACACTATGGAAGAAGATTGCACCGCGGCAGCGACTGCGGCGTTGAATTTGCTCTTCTTACCGGATCTTCCTCTTCCATAGATTTTGTGTGCAGCGAGATCGTTCAATAGATCGTCGGGTACTCTCATCAACAGCAATTTTGGTAATCTTCTGATGAAAATCTTTCTGACCCACGGTGCCATTTTATGAGTGCTTGGCTTACGATAGTGAACGTTCAGTATAATGATGGTTATCACTACCGATAAACCTACTAGAATCATCGTGAACAGCAAGTACTTGCCCAACAACGGCAGCGCCAACGACGTGGATGGTATAATCTCGGATATTAAGAGGAAAAACATCGTTTGGGACAGTAGAATGTTGATACACAGAGCAATTTTCTCGCCCGAATCGGCTGGCAGATAAAAAGCCAACACCGACAGGTAGGAAATGCTCACGCAGGGCACGATCAGATTCACCGTATAGAATAATGTTTTTCTACGTAACGTGATGTTGAAGAAGATGTCCGGATACGGTTCGTGGCAGCAGGGATAATATTTCTTGTGTCGTTCCGCTGGAACCCCTAAGATGTCCCATTCTACACTCGGGTAGTATTCGCGTAGATCGATGCCCACTTCTACTTTGTCTCCCATGTTTTGATTAATGTGCTTCAAGTCGATCTATCGTCGGCAAACAAATTCACAATATGATTGAGAAGTGTTTCGTGTTTGATACGCTAATTACAATTTTGACAATTATTTTTACCTGAAAACCATCGTAAGTCCACGAACCGAACTTCATGAAGCAAGTTTGTTGATCGAATGGAAAGTAGCGGACGTCTATTTCGCAGGAAGACTTGAAAATCGCTGGAGGTGTCCAAAGGACTTTGCCAGTGTAATGCAGGATAGCTTTCGTCATCGTAGTCACTCCATACTCTCCGTCCGCACTGTCAATTGCGATATTGTTGGAATTATAAATTTCGTAAAGAACGATTTTAAGAAGAACTTTCGTGCATACTTGTTGTAGAGGACAATGTCCGGAAGCCATATGTGCTCGCTAGGCACGTAGAGTTCAGTGACTCCACCGTATTCAGCTGGATCCCATTGAAATTTGTGATCCTGCCATTCCTGGGACAAGATTCGTTTCTATTAAACATCCTGTACATCGACGAAAAATCCGTTACATTATTTTAGACTTACGTGTTCCAGCCAGACATTCGTCGTAAGGATTTGATCCTTCAAATTCTGTAATTTTTAGTTCAAGTTCGCTTACTTAATTGTATATAATTATATCGAGTATTTGAGAGAATAGCAAATTAAAGGTATCGCGTACAAGATCTATCAGCTGAGAAAGACGAAGTCCCAGCTTGACGACCACGGTGTCGGTATTATTAGAGACGGGTCGAATCAGTCGGTTGTAATTCGATAACAAGTCGTCGTACAGCCTCTTTGCATCAGGATTACTGTAGCATGTTCTTGCCGAGAGGATCAAGATGATTGCTTGAAGTATCATATTGAGCAAACAGCGTGTAGAGAGTTATTCCAGTCCAATTGACATCCTGTATATTACATAAAACTTTCAATTCCTTACATATACTTTGTTAATTAATTCGACAATTTGTTCTTAATTCGACTTCAGAATTTATAAAAAATTAAGTCAATGCCTGTTTGTAGTTCAGCGGTGGTTTTGCGTTAGGTTGCTATTCGAAGAATAACGAACCTGTTGCGTGAACTGCAATTCTGTTTATATCGAATTTGTCACTCAAGTTTTATTATTCATTAAGGTTCAAAGGTACTTAACTGATCCAATTAAAATTGTAAGATAAATGAGTAGATTTTCAAAAGAATTAATTCAACGGATAACCCATAAGACAATACGAATTGATTTTCCCATTTATTCTCCAAAGTGTAAAAGAAAATCTATAAAGCTGATCGATCGATCAGCACCGGGTCGTGTCTTCCGTACAGTCGGTTAAAAAAGTTTTCGACAACTTCGTTAGGACCGATGTAAACACTGTATAGTTCTTCGTTTCAATATCAGTATAGTATTTCAGATTACGAATTTTCTTTATTTCGAATTAATGCAAGCCACTTCTTATCGTTTCAACAATGATTATACGCGTGAACTGGCACAACAGAAACAGTACAACATACCTAGTACAACACATGATCAACCCACTTTTAATTTCAAAGTTTTAATTTGGTATTTCGAATCCCTCTATTTGTGAACCCATCGCGGTCGAAGAAATTCAGTCGTTCGTTGATGCAACTCAATCTGGTTAATTTTACATTTTTACATTTACATCGAATCTATTAAATGACTAGTCACGTATTTTATTAAAACGTAGTTCATTCAACTCGAATGAATTTTACGAACTTTCCGAACGTACATGGGTTATTGAGATTCCTATGGCAGTGAACACGTCGACAAAGTGTGCCGATTCTCGGATCAACGTTTACGAATAACTTAAAACGAAAATTACATACTTGCGATCAGTTGCGATCTTCAGGGTCCCTGAAGATGTACGATTCCTAACACGTTCGATCTCGCGCGGATATCATAATCTTTGAACGCGGCTCTTTCGAATCAGCGCGACGCTGCGCCAACCGAGCAGAACCGACGCGACGTGCAATCGACGCGACTCGCATCACTTTCTCGTTCCAATGATACCGGACGAGCGTTAGAACAGCAATGACATTGTGTACAGCCAATGGACCACTGGATGATGTTACGTGCATCTCAGATTCCCCAGGATCAATATCCCATTGCGCATGCACCGAGTTGTTCGAGGGTGGTTGCGCGTTACCGGACAACCCCCAGGGCGCAGGTTCTGTTCGTTGCACTCGAGGCTAGAAAAACAGGCACACACTAATGTACATCAGGGTTCTGCACGATTCCCTCCGCCTTCACCAACGCCCTTTCGACGCGAATTTTTCGGTTTACTTTTCACGTTCAATTTTTTTCACCTTTCTCTATTTAGCGTTTTCATTTATTGATTATTGAGGCAGAAAATCTTTGCGCGTTAGTAATCGAATTGTGATACGTAGAGAAGCTGTTTCGGTACATTGTCGCATGGTTAAGGTACAATTAAGGTCATTACGTACCATCTTTGCAACATCGAGAAAGTGCAATAATAAAATATTGGTAAAGAAGAGATTACGTTGAAAACAACGGAAAGTTTGATGTACCGTAAACGTTCATAGTAACTATTAAAAATACGAAGATTTTTTCAATTAGCAATCTGCTTTACTATCTTGCTAGCGTAATTAGCGTAACATCGTTCGAAGTAGCGTAATACCGTGTAACAATGTTGTTCTTAATTCCCCTTTTTTAATTAATCGATTACGATGGTCATTGGTGGTCCCTGTATCAGTTATTGTATTAAAGTATTCGGTTACCTGGAAGACCAGCATTTGCCTGGTAGTCGCAAGGGAGTCACCACCCCTTCGTCGAGCAACCCGAGAGAAATCCCTTCTCAGTTTTCTAATTTAGCTAACGATGGAACGTTAGAGGGGATGGAAGGAAGTTCGTGCTTCATTTTCACCTAGATGGAATGGTATTCAAAAGGTTTCTCAACTGAAGTGCTTCCTTATTTTTCTGCTATTATCTGCTTGTTTGAATCATCACGCTGATTGATCGATGTTAACAATTTGAACGGTGCTCTGCGTTATCTCGCTTGTTATCGAGTAATTGAAAATGAATTTACTTAGCCTCCAACGTAATAAACAAAATAATTTTGCGGAAGACAAGTTTAATCGAATGAAATTTCGTTGCATCGAATTGCACAGGTAATTTTGTAGGCGATGAGGAGATCGTATTGGCTAACGTGCTCGGATTTACTCGATCAGAAACGGAAAGTGTAACTCGATATGCCGTGGAATTTTAAAAGTGGATCTGGAACAGGAAGATAGAAGGAAGAAAGGCTTTCCTTAATTGATTTCGAAGTAATTTGTCTTCGTGTCAGTTTGTTGTTTGCGTACTTTTTTTACTCAGCCGGTACAACGATAAATGGGATTATTTTTCCGGGTTTCGTCGTCGCGAAGCACTACCGAGTGCACAAGGGAACCACTTTCGAGTGGCATGGACAGGGGTAACTGGCCTCTTCTCTTATGTACGGGTGCACGCGTCTACTAATGCATTTCATATTTCGTCCTCAAGTATTTTTTTTAATATTAATTAGACCTGCAGGTCGACCTGGAAGACTAGTAAAAACAAATATTTACGCCCCCGTGGTGACAGATATTTCTCTGCTTTATTTTTAAATACTTCTCTGCCCGACGACGGAACAGAGAGCCGCGTTGTTTCTAAATTTCAACGAAACTTTGTCACGATCCATTTCGTTCGAAATACACCGTTTGATAAAATTATTTTCGCAACGATTTTGTGTCAAGATTCTTGACGGATCGCTTTCGAAAATCCTAAATAATTTCGAGAACATTTTTGTCGCTATAGCTATGGTATTTCAATACCATATCCGTGTAAAGTTACGAACGGTATTGTATCTTGAATTGGGTGTAAAAACGTACAAGCAAACACGATTCAATGCGTAACATCGAAAACCTTTCTATTTTTCCCGGGGGTAAAAATGTTCGTTTACGTTTCGTCGTTCGATTCGCGAACGAGCCGAAACAGTCGGTGTATTTACGAGAATTCGTTAACGCTAGAACCAGCCTTCTCGACCGATGCCATTTTTCTCGGCGACAGAAACGAGCCATTACATTACATTACATGTCCGTGCATTAGAGCACTTTATCCTTAGACGCGGGTCGTCTTCTTGCGTTTATATCTTTCTCGCTAGGTTCATCCCTGATGCGCTAGCGGACCACGATGATAAACGTGACTGTTTTTCCGGGTACCTTCGTCGCGAACCAGCCGAAAGCTGTAGTGCCACTTTCCACCTCGAGACTGTACTTTGCACAGCGCGTTTAATGGCCGTAAGAAAAGGTTTTTTCTAATCATTTCCACGGAATCGATACAAATTTTTTAACGTGTTTTCCGCGACGTGGCAGTAATGTTTTATTCTTTGGGAAAACAAACGGTGTTGTGCCGGAAGCGTTCTTTCACGAAATAAATAAATTGTCGACGATATTTCCAGTGAGAACGGTCGCAGAAACGTTCATTATTTTTTTAATATGCAGAAAAGGAATTCAGTGTTAAATTTCAATGTCAACGTTAAGTTCGAATAAACCTTCGTCCGCGAAAACTGCAATATAAAATTGTACACGCGTGTACGTGGGTATGTATGCTCGTGTGCTTGCACGATCGTTTCGTATAAGCTCACCGAAACACCCGCGGCATGTTACACATAAGGGATGCATCTGTCGAGGAATATGTTCTGCAACGAGGTGCATTGAAATGCGTTGCACCATCCTCTGGGTATCTCTCTCACGCTGCACCGCTGTTTAGCTGCTCGAAGTGTTAATGCCAAGATTCTAGACTAGTATACCGGTCGAAATTTACGATAGAATATTTTCGTTGAACGAAGGGAAAACGAGACACCAGAACGATTTAATAGAGTTAAATGTGATAAATGAGAAGGAGCTATGAGTTTACGTGGAGAGTTGAATTTTATCAGGTTGGGAGGTTGAATCGTGTGGAAAATTTGATCTTAAATTTCTATCCCATCGCGGACTTGTTGCTGTTTCCGATGACCATTGATCGATGGAATACGTATCGTAAAGTGTTCATACTTGCACGCGATAGTTAACGAACCGAAATTGATCTTCTATCGTTTAGTAAAGAAACAAGTCGGTATAACAAGTATTCGTCCGTTGATAAAAGTATCTCCCTCGCGCTGCCACTGTTTCCTCGTGAAATATGCATTATGCATCTGGTTAAAAGCTTGCTCTTCTTCGGTATGTGTGCACGCGTTCCGGGTAGAGGATCTTCTCCGAAGGCGTAGCAAAGTATTTTACGCTTTATGCCTTGTACCTCGGTACATCTGTTTTAAGCTGCAGCAAGAATGCTTTGCAACGTCGTATATTAAGGTATGCTGTAACTTTTCTTCTTTCATCTTCCAGCTGAAATATTTAACACGTATCGTTCGCTAATTTTAAACAGGATAATAGCACTTTCGACGCCTCTTCCGCGGCGTTTCTGTTTGGTCTATCCTTTAAATTGTACGATAAACGGAGACACGGAAATTCGTGTACCTCCGTGCAGTGAGTTATTAATCGAAAACAACTCTTGGGATCTCGTTTCCGCCAATCTTTCTTATCCACGTCGAAAGTGGCAAGCGTGGAGGCGTGTTTGAAATTTTCAACATAGCGAAACCACCGGTTACAGACACGAGAGAGAATCAGAGGAGTTTTCTAGCGAGAAAAGAAAAGATAAGATAGAAAGGAAAGAGGGAACGAAAACGAAGAAAAGGGAAATACATATGTTGCCTATACGTATGGTCACGCGTTAGATCGTGCTTTACCACCATCGCATCGTAGGGTACCGGGATTCATGGAGTTCTTTCTACTTATGTAACCGACGTTACATATAACGTCAATTCTAAGAATTTAGAATTCCGTCCATGGCAATATAACAACAATGTATTGTAACAGGAGCATAGCGAATAAAGAGAGAAGGATCGAAAGGAAGGTGGCGGTGGGATGTGCCTCGAAATTGGTTGGTTCTTGGAACGTACCGGTAATTAATGTGGTGTCACGCATCAAGTAACCCTCTCTATCTCTTAGCATGTTACTTGTTCTCCCGTGGCTGTCGCACGGGGAAAACTCACAGGACCACGAGATAAGCTGAAATCCCATTACACTTCGTCGTTAGATTCTCCTGTCGCATTGTAAACCAGTTGGTCGTCCTTGTACCTCTTCTCGCCTCTTCTCTTCTCTAGTCTTCTCCTCCGTTCTCGCAGAATCTCTTTCGTCTTTCTCCGCTTTCCACCCTTCACCACCTAACTTGCCTTCTAAACGCGGGATAATGGTCAAGGCGTGTTGGAGTTTAAACGAGTGTTTGCTCGAGCTCTGTAAATTATGGCGAGCCCTTTCGCAACACCCGGTATATATGCATACGTACGCGAAAAGGTGTACCGTCGTCACGCCTAACGCTCGGCTGATCATTCTACAGCCGCGTTCGCGTTGCGATAACACTTTTAATTCTTTTCCTGCACGGCACCAACTTAGATTCAACCAGTGTTATATTTCTTAGGTTGGAATCGTTAGTCGCGTTACTCGAGAAACGATGCATGTTCTTGCGATTTCTGGCCTCGATGATAATTTCGGTGATAGATTTCTTGTATCGCGGCAAGTACTGTGTTTGCTCGTCATATAACTGGGATAACTGGGAGTAAGGGATTAAATTAGAAAATGATGTCGTACAGGGATCGAGTACTTGTACGCCGAAAGATTCTGCATTAATTATACAGCGCGTTGATAATTTCGTTAGGAACGATGGTAAGAAATCGCGATGAAAAAGATCGAGGTTTAAATCTCGGTGTAGCGATTCGATCGATCGGATATCTTTCTTTGTACATACGTAACCGCTCGAAGTAGGCGAACGTCTTCGTTGATGCAGAAGCGTTCTCTTCCTTCCAATTTCAAGGGTTTCCGTTCCATTCACCGGCTCATGCAGAACGAGAAAAATGACTTTGTGGCGAACCGCTTCGTCCTGCACCTTTTTCCCTGCTCAACCTTTTCTACCGGTCGTCGACTTTTTTCTCTTTCGTTCGTTCAGCCTCCCGTGAGAGTTGTCTCGGCCCGTCTGTCACCGACATCATTCGCTCGGGTTCTGATCTTTCAGCAACGTTAAGGCAAGATGTTCGGTCTCACGAGGCCGACAAGGCGGTGAAAGACAAAGGGAAGATGGAAAAAACACAGAGGAAACGCGGACGCGCAGGGGATAGATAACGTCGTGCACGTTACAAAGGTGTTTGTATAAGGAAATTTTTCAAATTCTTGCAACTTTTCGAATCATTTTTATCCTTAGTTTGTTCACGACCATCCGTTCGTGTTATATCTACAGCACGTGCTTTTAGATAACGCTATCGAACGCGTTCAGCAAATCCGAGGATGTCGATATTCCAAGGAAGCTTATCCATCTTCTAGATTGAAAACACCTATGGGAAATACGTCCGGTGGCCGGGCACGTGCCGAACTACCGACCGTTTCCATTTTCGCGAGACATCGCGATACTTGGACGCGCAGAAACTTTAACGCTAGCAGTTTGGTCGCTACGAAATTTCCGACTCTGTACCGTTAAGAACCGTTCAGCGGCGATTCTTGTAACTCGCATACGAGAGCTTCGATGAAAAGAAGAATATCCTTGCATTTCGGCTGCAAGAAAAAATGACGTAGAATTTCGGCTACGAGGACACGCGATCCGCGTAAGAGTTTCAGTAACGAAGGGGTTAAGCGAATCGGATCGTTCGATTCCAGACGGACATTCCGCGCGTCCGAAACTGAACGACCTAACTAGAGGAGATCGTTCGAATTATCGTCCGACACCTTCGAGCATAACGAATCAATTTATGGGCCGCAAACGCAAATGCTGGTCGGTCACCGATCGGCCTACCATCGCATGAATTATTGATATATCTGGCCATGGTGCATCGGTAATGGTTCTGTTCGGTTTGGTTCGTTCGTCGCGCGTAGCGTACAGCGGATGCCTATCGAGTAGACGGGAACAGTTTCGTGCAGGGGCGTGTTCGCGTTGTCCAAAAGCAAGCAATGCAGAACACGGCAACCCTCGAGGAATTCCGGCGTCTGCGCCCCGTAAACAAGAACTTCACGCATACCCGTTTATTTTGGAGAATCCCTGTAGATCGGCGGCCCTCCCGGAAATACCGTACACATACCCCATCAGGACAGCGTTGCAACGGACTACCGCATATCTGAGGTTGTCCCGCGTACCTACCTGCATTTACGTGTACGCGCTTGTCACATATTTTCCCTCGGTTCAAGCCGTTTCGCTTCGCTTAACCGTAGCCCCTGCGGTTCACGATTACGAGACTATTTCCCTGGAAATTTGAGGCGTTATCGAGAACCGATCGCCCCGATCTGCGCTCGTTCGGTCCCGTCAAATATTTCTATTCGCCCGCGTTCTCCGCGTTTTCATAGAACAGCGCGTGCTTCGAAATTCACGGCCACCGCGCGTTTCCAGAGCAAAGCCAACCCGTGGAAAATGCCTGTTTTATGCTTCGAGCTAGACAAACTCGCGACAACGATCTTCGGTGGTCGTCGTTCGAACAAATCTCCAGTCGATATCCTCTCGACGGGTTCCAGTCGCTCAACAAGTAACGACGCTGCTCGAGTTCTATCAACGCATCCCCTTTTGGTATTTTAACCGATTCGACGAAACGAAATTCGCTCTTCTCGCCGGCGGAATCTTCCTTGCTTTAGACAGCGGTTGATCCTCGCAAATTGCCACGCCGTATCGTTTTATTATCCTCCTCTTTGAGTAACACGGCAGCTGCAGTGGATTTCGCGTTATTCCAAACTTGTGGATACGCGAAACGGACTTTTCGAGCCTTCTCAAAGGAACTTTAATCGAAGGAATCGCGTTCCGCGAACAGAGTAGCGACTTTTAATTTAACAACGGTGTACCGTCTCGTCAGTCTCGTCGACGTTAAACCAAAAGACGCTTCGCGAATTTATTCGTCGACGTTCGTTGTTGGTTCCGTTACCGTCGTCGATAACGATATCCATTCGTACGGTTGACCCATTAACGTCTCCGCCCTTTAGGGTACCGAGAATCCTTCGGTCGTTTCGTTGAATCAACGATTTCGAGCTCGTCAACGGCGAACGATCCGAGCGAAAGCGCAAGGGGGAGGGGGAGGAAGAATACGGCTAGAGAAGAAAACGAAGGAGACAGAGAGAAGCTACAGGGCCTATGTCCGATATGTCCGCATTGGATAAGGCCTCGTTTCTATTGTAGAATTTCAACGGAAAAGAGAAACGAAGAGAAGGACAAGTGCGAAAGGGAGAGAGACGCAAGACAGCCGATCTCAGTCTGTTTCTTTTTTGGTAGCTACCCCTTGCACCCCTTTGCCGCTTCTGCACTTCGTTCAGCACCCTCTGACGAGTCGACCTCGCACCGCCAGTGTCAGTATCGACTGGGATACCTCGTGGAGAGAACGGCAACGAGGAAGGACAGAGGGTAGGCGAGATGCTGAACACGTACAAGTGGAACGGAAAGCGCAGGGTAGATCAGAGCAGAGGGACAGAGAGGGAGAGACAGACAGAGCGACTCGTCGATTCTCGACGAACGTCGTGCACAGTGCCGTGCTTCGGGTGCACCCCGTTCGGGACCGGCAAAATTTTTTTGAAAAAAGAGAAAAAAAAAAATGATTGATCGGTCTTCGGCGATCCACGAATCTCGTATAAGACAACGCGTAAACGAACTGGCGCGATTTTTTCGATCGTCGATCGGCAGCTTCTAGGGAGTAGCTTGCACCGATCGGAAAGTCACGGAACCTGCGAGGGGTTTCGAGACGTGAAATTTTTCGCGAACCTCTTCGATGCAGAGAAACGAGCGGAAATAAATAGCAGAGAAAGCGAAAGAGGTTCGCGTATCCTGTCGGCGCGTCGCCGCCTCGAGGTTTGCACATGGTCTCGCGTTCCTCACGGGCTCGATCCGCGCAAACTCGCCGGTCCTCGGCCGTGTTCGTCGCCGGTCCTGTCGGTGCTGCCACATGGACGCGCGTCGTGTTTTGCGGGCTTCGCGAGCTTTCAGGGGCGGCACCTGGGCGGTGGGGGCGATTCGACGGTGTACACCGTAGAGGATCGCGCGCGCAGGGGTGGCGGCGGCTCGGCTACGTTCGGTCGACTTCGCAAGTCATCGCCAGCGTCTCGCGTCGGGGCTTCCACATGGGTTGGTATTGGCTCCCGGGGCGCAGGGTGGCTTGTGCGGCGGGGCTCTAACCCGAGAGAGACTCCGAGCGTAGAGAACGAGCGAGTCGACCAACTGGAGCGAGAAAGTAGGAACGGTTGGCCAGCATAGGAGGGAGAGGAACGGAGGAAAAGGGCGAATGCGCGAACGAGAGGGAGCAAGAGGGAGAGATACGGCTCGCCACAACACCCCTCCCAGCCTCCTCCGCCACCCGCGGAACGGGCAGAGCGTCAGTGCTAAGGTGGGTTGCTCGGTCGGAACATTGCCAGAGGGAGAGAGACACGTCCTGGGAGTGCCTGCTGCACCGACACGACTCCCTGGTGCAGGACCCGCAGCGGTGCAAGGATCGAGCGAACGCGCGCACCTCGACCGAGCGAGTGACTGACTGGACCGAGTGATCGACACGCGCCTAACCCGCGTACACGCGCGTCAACAGGCACGCGAGCAAGATCGTGCAAGCGGAAAAAAGGAACGGGAACGGGAACGGGAACGGGAACGAGAAGGAGAAGGAGAACGAGAACGAGAACGAGAACGAGAACGAGAACGAGAACGAGAACGAGAACGAGAACGAGAACGAGAACGGAAGCCAGCTGCCAACGTTCGCCGTTTGTTCGTGCGAAACGGTGTAGGGAAAAAGGAGTCATCCTCGCGCGCAGCGGAGACGACGCGACGCGTCTCGGTGGTGCGTCGAGCGGGTTTGCGACAGCCGCGAGATATAACGGTGGGAATTCCTCGCGATCGGGCAGGGAGTACGCGCTCGGAATGACGAGAGAATCGGAACGGTGCAGGAGGCTGGTCGAAACGGTCGGCACGGCTGAAACAGCGACGGCTACGACGACGACGATGACGATGGCAACCTTTCGTTTGGTCGGCTAGACGCGGTGCACGTATGTACGTGCGCATCGGTTCAAAGCGGACAGAAAAGCTGGACGAGAGGGCGAGGGTGGAAGCGAAAGGTGTGTCGAGAAGACGAAAGTCGAAGTCGGTAGGAGGTCAGCGTGGCTTCAGGGTGGCGGTGGCCGATAGTGATGGTAGTGGTGGTGGTAGTGGTGTAGTGGTGGGTGCTCCGAGCGGTGAATGATCGTCGTCAGCCTCGTGGAAGAGGCAGCCGCCGCTTATGCGGGCTGCCGCGCGTGCCGCATCGTCGTTGCCAGCGAATGATTCGAGTCGTTCCGCGGGAGATAGAATCGTCGGAGAGGAGGAGACGAAAGAGAAAAAAGGAGGGAAGAGCGTTAACTAGGCGACCCTCTTGGGATTCGTGATCGTCCGGTCGCGTTGCGTCGCGAGAGTCGTCGCGATAGTCGTCGCGAGAGTCGTCGCGAGAGTCCGCGAAATTTCGAAGAATCGAAGGGAGTTACGAGAGGGAAAAACGGAAAGGGGCAGAGCGTAGTCCGCGGTCGTCGAGCTGGCGGCTGGCAGGAGCCGCTCGAACTCGTCCGGGTTATGGCAAGCAGTCTCGCGGTGACGGATATCTGTCGGAGAACCATGAGGAACGCGTCGTCGTCGACACGAACGAACAGGTTGCGAACGAATGTGGCCAGCTACGCGAGGATCTCGAGGAGACGCGCGTCGACGACTACGGGTACGAGGACGAGTATCTCATCGGCAACAGCGTCGAGGAAAGTCGTTGGATCGAGGATGACGAGGAACCTGGCGAGAAACGCGTCGTTGAAGATCGTTGTCGCGAACAGCCTGTCGAGGATTCCGTGTACGCTGGCGCTGCAAGTAACTGTAATCGGTGGCGGTGCCGCAGTCGCTGGCTCGTACGTTCTCGGGCCATCGAATGGCTGGTAGCGCGGAGGAGGCAACGCAACGGTCTCTAACCATCTCGTGTCTCGTTAAGCGGCTTAGAAGCAGTGCGGTTGTTGTGCCGTCCGGATCCGTATTCGAAGGCTCGTTTCTCGTGGTCGGTCTATCGTAACGGTGGTGCCGCGTCTTCTGGTGGGTGTTGGTGTGTTGGTGCGCCGTCTAGCTCGTGTCACGGTTTAGGCGTACCGGTGCCGGCCGGCCGGTCGCTCGTTCCCGATACCCGCGTCCTGCCCGCAGTGCGGTCGAGCCTCGGCTGAGCCAGCGGGGCCGTTATCCGCGCGCGTCTCGGTGACGGTCCTCGGTGACTGTCCGCGACCGCACCGGTCACCGCGACGGTTACGCGTCCGGGGTTGACGCGCGACGACCCTTACGACGACTACCACGCGACCACGGTCACGCCGACGGCGGCAACGGCCTCAGAGACGACGGCGACGACACCCGCTACGACCACGACGACGAGTACGTGGGGGATATGTGCGGGTGCGCCACGTCCACGCGACGAGGACTGGGGACTGCTGCGGGTAAATCGGCACGGCGCGCCAAGTCCTCGTGCTCGTTACACAGCACGCCCGGGATACGGTAGCTCGTCCTTCACCGTTACTCCTCATCGACGCCCGCGGGCAATGTGCCCACCCGCCGGCAGAGCAACGTGAGTACACTTTTTCTCTATCCGCGCTTTCTATCCGCGGCTCTCTCTTATCCCTCTATCTTCGCGCATCGTACAAAGCGATGCACCGACCTTTTAGGCTATCGCGTCTCCGCCTGGTTTACCCGCACGACGCGTCCTCGATTCTCGGATTCTTGGAATTTTTACGCGCGTATCGAAAGCCCGCTGGCTCCGAGCGCCTGGCGCGACCTTTCTTTCGAACAATCGGATCTCGGGACTTTCCGGTTTACCTAGCCTTTGTTGTCCGACAGTTGCAGGGTATACTCGATACACCTCGATGTTTACGTTTTCGCCGCGCGCGATCCCTCGTTTCCTTTTCTATACGCCGTCGATCGAACCACTCGACGAAACGATAAAGCGTTGGTTTGCGCCTACCGAACGAAACGCGTGCGTGGATTTAATTTAATTAGCTCGTCGATGTGAATAATTTTAACGGTGTCGGTCCTTGTTACGCGTTGCCCGTCATGAAAAAAACAAAACCGTTTAATTAAATTCTCCTCTCTTGACTTTCGACTGTTTTCGTTTGACGGACAAATGATCGCGCGCTACCTCTTTCCCGTTTTTACGGTTTTCCGCGCTCCCAGCGTGCTCTCGGGATCGCTTTTGTACCGCTAATCTGAAAATTGTTCAGAATTTCGAGCCGTTCCACCGTCGGGTCTCGAGGAAGGGGGAGAAAAAGCAAAATTAACGTTGTACGTTTGCTCAAACGCCGGAACTTCTTCCCTTTTATTCTCAAATTAAAGATCAACGTTGAAACAGCCGGCAAATATTTGCTTTTCTATCTGGGGAAAAAAAAAAAAAAAAGAAAAAAGTAGCGCAGCGAAATATCGATCGATCGCGTTGCAGCGAAACGCTGTATCTTTCCAGGCACAGGAATTTCTGTTTCATTTTCATTCGCTTTCAAAGGAAATCAATTCGAGAAACGAACGGACCGGTTAATCGACGCGAAATCCTGGTTAAATACAGAGCAGAGTAGTTTTTTCTTTCTGTTCTCCGTTTGCTCGTTCGCAACGCGTCTTTGCTCAGGACGAGGAATAAATTGCTTCTTTTCCCTGAACTTTTAGCGAGGAAAGCCATCCAAAAGCTCCAACGGAATCGCGCGAAAACGTCGGAGTGCTTTCAAGGGGTGCCGTGGTCCTGGGCGTAGTCCTCTAGTCTCTCTCTCTCCTTTTCTTCACCCTCCGCGAAGTTCAACTCCCTCTCTTCGCTCCCACTTTTTGCACGTCCTTTCGATATTTTCCTCTTCTCCGATGTTTCGTCGATACCTATGTGTCTCGTCAACTTCCAATAGATGATCGCGATGAATTTCGAATGTAAATTTATTATTTGCCATCCCCTACCCTACCCCGTGCCTCGCGACGTTTCTTTCAATTCGAGCCACGCAATATATGTAGATCGCGGATCGAACGCGATACATGCTAGTTTTTACTTTTTTTTTTCCTTCGAATCGGGCGACGAATCGATCATGATTTAAATTTTCGTTCGCATTGTCGACGGTATTCGCGTGACGCGTATCGACACCGCGATTCGTCGAACACTATTTTTCATCGATACGTCGACGGAACGAATTAACGTTTCCTTGGAATTTAAAACGCACGAGTGAAACGTTAAACTCGTTTGGACATTTATGGACGCGTTTCAAAACTTCTCGTTTATTAACGTGCCGTTGAACAACAACGATCGCATTTATCCCGAAGCTTTCATTTTTTTTTTCTTTTTTAACTCCGATCAAATCACGAACAAACGTTGCTTGATTTCGTTTACAACGATCGTCGCGTTCCGTCATCGTTTGTCTCGTAATCAGAGTACCCTCCGCTTTATCCGTGAAATGTCCATCAAATTCACCGCAATCATTTCCCTGAACGCATACGTGATCGATAAATACAAATCGGCGACTGTTTCGAGCAATTTCAAGTCCACGAAACTCGTTTGTTCGCGAAACGAATCTGTTTTCGCTTCGCGCGTGATTCGTTCTCCCGAATCGTTTCGATAGAAAAGATTTGCTCTTTTTCTTTTCGAGCTCGTTCGAACCGATCGTGAGATCGCGACGAGGTAATGGAAACCCGATTTCACGGTGTTTTTTTCAATTTCCACGATGGCTCAAGGCGTTTCGCGGCGGTGGGGAATGAAGAGTTTTCGATCGTGGATTCGGAAGGTCGTTTCGTCGTCACCGCGCGACGCTTCCGGATAAAGCCTGACACTTCCGGCGCGTCAAGCGAACTCAGGTCTCCATGGAAATGCGAGAGACGGACGGTCAAAACCTGCTGACGTGGTGGCACTTCCGGTGCTACCGCCGATTCTGTGTCATTTTATCGGCGAATCCTTGATTAAAACACTCTATCCTAACGCGTTACGATTCAATTTTTCCACGAAATATCGGTTTTTCAGAAGCCGGTATTATCGCATATCCCCGACGAAAGGTATTTCTCGTTTTATCGTTTTGTTTCAATTTTTGCTTTCCATTTCATCGTCGTTTCGACCAACATCATCGATCGTGTCGATTAAAACGATCGCGTCTAGTTTGATACGACGTAATAACTATTTCTACGAAGTTCAACCATCTTAACGCGTCGAATCGAATCTGTTTCTGATGGCTGTGCTTGTCTGCCGTTAAAAATGCAAGTTTTTCGAACGACCCAAGTCACACAAAACGTAAAACGTTCTCGCAAGAACACCGTTAAGGATTCGAGGACCGTCATCGTCAGTCAATCGTCTCGCCTAGGCATCACGCGAACGTGATTTACTAGCCGAGATATATCGATATTATTCAAATTTATGATCCACTGCCTCATGGTTATATGTATGCAGGGACGAAATTTACATTCGAATTAACGTCTGCCTCTGCTGAATCTCTCTAGGCCCCGTACAGTGTTCAGATTTCCTCTTTGCTCGTCACGTTCGTCACGGTCCTTCGCGTGTCGCGAAACTTTCCTCGCTTCTTTTTGATCCGATGCCAGCTTATTTCGAGCGAATGCCCCGATCTATCCGCGGCCACTATCTCAATTTTAACACTTTAAATTCTGCTCCGCGGTTTATCCTTCGAATCTTCCAATTGATTCCGCGGTGTCCGCACGATCGTACACGATCGGCAGGGTATCGTTACCTAATGTGTTCCACTGCCGCAGTAGAGATGGATATGCACGATCAGACCGTGTCGGATGCTCGAAAAAAACGCACGCGAAACGAAAGCCTGTCGCTTTTACGGAGTTAACGATTAATCATCGGTTGTCGTTCGAACCCAGAAATGCTCGAAACGCGTTTACTCGGCTTTTTCCTACGTTTACGACGATTTTTAGCGGAGTCCGTGCCATTCGCGTTCGGTCTGTTTATTCTCGCGAGCCATCTTCGTTCGTAGCGTCGCCTTTTATCGTTTCCCCCATCATTCGATTTCCCGTTTCATCAGATTAGCGCACGTATTATCGTATAATCCGTCGAACGACCGTGACATCCGCTTTTTCCGCTTTTAATCGTTGTCGTTGAACTTTGCCCGAATTCTCGTTTTATCGACTGCTTAATCCGCTCGATTACGATCCTACCGAGCCGACATTGAATTCCTCACCTGAACGGATCGTGAAATTAGTATTCATAGCGGTGAATAACACGCGACGGTGTTCCGAACAATTTTCTACGGCCATTTTCACTTTTCACTCTTCCTCTTGCCTACATGACACAGAACAATAGCGTGCTACGTGATTACTTAGAAAGGATCCCTCCGAGAGTTGCTTAACGCTTCGGGTAATTGCTTCCGTGATACATGTTACGTATCGAATTACGATCTCGCGTAAAATACTTTCGTTGCGTTTGTTGCATGCACCTGTTCGGAAAATAAACGGGCGTAATCGCGCTGCCGAATTGCTTTCAAGTTGCTTCGAAGCGGAACCGGTATTTGTGCTATTGTTAGGTCCGTAAGTCTCGACTCCGTGATTTCGTGGTTACCGTGTACTGTAGAGTGGGCGAAATCGGAAGTTGGGTCGCGGTAAAATATCATAACAGCTATAAATGTTGACAAAGTCTGCGTCGAATGAGGCTAACGTACGAGTCTGTCCCTGTCCGATCCAGCCAGATGTAAAATTAGCGTCACGTATTCGCGTGGACAAAGGCGCGATTAAATGCGCAAGTCTAAACGCGCAATTGAAATTAATGGAGTCGGGCTCGGTCGAGTTACACTGCACAATGATCGCAATCCAAAACGATTTGTACTACCCCTCGACCCTTCGCGGCGCGTGTTCCCGTACAATTCCATTCGGCAAATATTATCGGACGGTTACGTCAATATTTTCGTTTCCGATAATGTAACGTGATAATTTCGTAATTATAATCACCAAGTCGCGTAATGATAGTACGATCTTCTGTTATTAGGTTATGATACCAATAATTTTCTCTCGGTCAGCTTGTTAGGATTAATCCGGTACTTGTTGTTCGGTCAAAGTTTATTAATTCTTCGTATGTCGGCGAATAAATTTCCATAATAATATTACACGTTTAAATAGGTAACAAATGAAATAGCGAAGAATTCGCTCAAGCTTCATAGAGATTAGGAAACGATTCACGGGACCGTACCGAATCAATTCCTCCGATACGAAACGTAGCTCAGCTAATAATTAATACTTTTATCGGTTTTGTGTCTTTTTTTTTTTTTTTTTTTTTTTTTTTTTATAGCTAGAGAGAACGGGTAGGTAGGCATACAAGTTAAAGCGACCGAGTTGGTCGGTCACTGTGAAGTGGCGTGGTGTTACACCGCGTAACCGAGTGAACCGCACCCACCGCACTGCTCCATTTTCTTACTCGATCGTAAATGAGTGACGGAACGGGCTACTGGAGCACGGGACCACCGCGCGAACAGATATTCCGAATGGATTTCATCGACGAATCGTTCATTTTTCCGTAAAAGCGGAAGCGTACGGAGATCGGTTAACTACAGTTGTCCGTTTTACTCGTTTGCGCGCGAATCGATTTTGTCACGGAGCCGTCGAGCGCTTCTCGAGAAAAGCTCGTGGGAAATTTATCGGGAAAATCTTTCCAGGATTTTATTTACTTTCCGAACGATACCTTTGCTTCCTCTGGCACGACGTTACGCGTGCAGGAACCGCGGAGACGAAATAATCGAATGTTTTTTTACGATCGATGCTTTTTCCGTGATTATTCGAAGACACGGCGAGATTCGAGCGTAGGCGCACAACCAGACGCGATATCGTTCGCTTTAACTCGATCTCCATGAAAATCGAGAACGACGTTTCGAGCTGGGCGTGGCTGTAGCTATCGACAAAATTCCGTTTACCATTTGCCATTTTCGATCTGACCCGCTTTTCCTCCGCTCGAAAATCTGCCCAGGCACGATTTTATTTACGCGTTTTGTAGCATGTACCGCTAATCTTCCGGATTTACTACAACCGTAAATTGTACGGTTTACAGACGAAACTGTGTGGCGATAATTGCTTCGGGATTCCATCGGTCGGTTATAGTAAATTGTTTTAATTACTTTGTATTCGTTGTATGAAAACTATCGTTTAATTCTTGCACCTCGTTCCTACGAAATTAAACGATTTTCATTAAAATTGTTCGAAAACCGTATCTTCTGGTTACAATTGCGTTGGTAACATCGTCCGAACACGCTTCACGCATCGAAGTAAGGAAATTCGTTAAAAGCTTAAGTACGCGTGTTGATATGAAACAACTTTACTACATATAGATATGTATAAATCATGATCCGATGGACAAACGTATTAGTTGTAGTTCGAGCTCAGTATCTAATCGATACAATCAACTCGAATGTAACGATCACTTGAACGGTGTATAAGCGTTTAATACGATCTCGATTAATCCGGGAGAAAATATTTCCAACCCTGTATTTTGCGGCTGTTCAAACGGGTCGAGGGTAATCTTTTAGCCTTAAAAATATACGCGATGAAAAATCAAGTGAAATTTCTACGACGTTGCTCGTTGATTTTATCGTTCGCGTTTCAAGACTGCTCGCTACGAAAGCGTTTTACCGCGGCTGAAAAAAGAAAAAAAAAAAAAACGAGTCGAAAGAAAGAAGTCGCGAAAACACGAGGGAAATCGCGAGCTCCTCGAGCTCCACCGCGAAATCATCAAATTGCTTGTTAAACGAGTCGAGTGTGTGTACATAGCGCTTCGTTTCCTTGCCTTCTTTTATCGATCGCACTCGAAGCGATGCACTCGAGTGTCGATATCTGAATGCGCGCATTCAAATTCGCGTTGGCCGCGCGAGACCCACGATAAACGAGCATATCGTCCAATAATCAGCTTTCAACAAACTCCCTTTTATTTTTCGATAAACAAAAATATTTATACATATGTTTCGCAAGTGGGAAAAGAGTCATTGCCTGCTGCAGCTGGCTAGTGCCGTGAATATTCACCAGAAATTGTTGTATCGAAATTTAACGTCGACGTGCCATAGGTGATATTTTGCGAGAATTTTACGCGACGAAATCGTATCGGACTTTGTTGGCGCGTTTGAAAATCGGTCATTCGATATGCAACAACCTAATAGAAAGACTTTGGTTGATCGTTGTGTATCGAGGACGTTGATTCTCATCCGAGCGAGGAAAGTATGCACAGACTGCATTTTTCATTTCGAGGCTATTGCCGGCGCAGTCGCGAATATGCAGGTTAAAGCGACCGAGTTCGCCCCGAGTTCGTATGAAGTGGCAGTGTTGCACACCGAGGCCAAGAGAACCGCGTATCCACGCCACTGCTCTATTTTTCTTCCCTTTCGTCGTTGGTCTCCTGTTCCTGGCTGGCCACCGATGGAACCACTTTGTAATGCAAATGTTTCGCAATAATAATTTCATCCTCTGCCCTTGCCAGCCCCTTTCTGTACACGGCTCGTTTCGTCGAGAATATTAAACGTGGCACGTATGTAGGTGTGCGCGCGCGCACGTGTGTGTGTCGCGGGGCACGAAAACACGGTCGGTGTTGACCGAATCCAGGAAAACTAGGGAAACGAGAAAATAAGAATTTCAGAACAGCCTGTGGCGGCTAGCCTCTCGACTCTCCTGCGAACCACTCAGTCACGCGGCTGACTGCCGCATAATAGTGAATGATGCACCGGAGACAAAGAGCCACAAGTAACGTAACGCTCGTCCGCTGGAAATTCTACGATTGTTAGTTTTTAATGAGCTCGTCCGCGCGATCGTCGTCAGAATTTACGTTCGGATGACCGATCGTTCCGTTGATTGCGCGGCAAACGATACTCTGCTCCGTGTCGAGACCCTTATCGGTCCTATTAGACTACGTTATCGCAGTTTTCAGACTTTCATGAGCCGTCTTGCGGCTTTCGCGTCGAGACCTTCGACCGTTAACCGCGACTAATGGCCCTTAGACAATTTTTTTTTACCGAGCGCTAACTACCGTAGGTCTACGATGTTTTTCTTTTCAGCGTCCGTGTACACGCGGCTACGCGAAGAGAACACGCGAGATTTCTATCCGGACAAGTCCCGAGAGCGCGTCCGTACAGGAATGAGAAATGATCGTAAGTCGCGAAACTTTTCGAAGAAACAAAAGAAAAACCATTCGAATGGTAACTTCGGGCGAGATTCGGTTGGTAAATGGGGTAAGAGCAGTTTCCTTGCACACCGGACTCTCGAAACTTTGACAGGTTCATGCAAAAAGCCCTTACCGGAAACTTCTTTCGATGACCAACCTTCGAGAACGATTTTACGTCTTTGCAAACATGTAAAGCGTCATTCATCGATCGTGTACGATACTTTCGGGGATCGAAAGAACTTTCGACCTTCGTCTTGAAACGCCTCTTGCGAAAATTCGTTTTAGCGGAACAGGACGATCGTTAGCCTTCGTCTGGAAATCTCGACGCTTGTCGATACGATTTTAGCGGAGAATTGTTCGAAATGGCTTGTCTCTGCAAGAGTGCATGTTTTTCGAGCGTGTTCGCTTAACCTGCTGTACGCCCGAGTTTACTTTTTGCCACGTTTAAAGTACCTTTTCCCTCTGGCGTGGACGTCGAGGGCCGGATTTGTGGCCCGTTGCTTAATTCCCTTTTTCCGTATCTTTCGACCGCCTTCCATTCCCAACCTCAAACCAACCCTTTCTTTCTCTCTTTCTCTCTTTCTCTCTTTCTCTCTTTCTCTCTTTCTCTCTTTCTCTCTTTCTCTCTTTCTCTCTTTCTCGCTATCCGCCGCTTTCAACCCATGAAAACGTAATCCTTTTTTTTCTCCTCGTTTATCTGGATACGCTGGCGCCTGCAGTCTTATTTCTCTCTCGCTGTTTCAACTGGTTCGTCGAACAATGGAGGAAAACCAGTACGATTCTTCGCGTTTTGTTCGCCATCGAGGTTTTCGCGTGAACTCTGATCGTCGAAGGTACAATTTTAAGAACGACGCTTTTCCTTGCTACATCTGACCCGCGTCTCGGCAATTTCTTTAACACGAATTAGAGTCGGAAGCGGAAGAACGAGATCCATAGGTTTATCCTTCACGACTTTAATGCCGTAGCTCGAAATATATTTTAAAACAGCGATCCTGTTGCATTTTATCGGCTATACTGGTATTTTCTTGCACGATCGTACGACCAATCGATTTCGTTCGTCGATCAGATAATTTAAACCTCGGATTCCACTCGATCGCTGCAGAAATCTTTTTATAGCGAGACAAATGGAGGTCGTCGTACTTAACGAGGACAATTTTTTGCTGACCTCTTTATTCGTCCCTTGTTCCCACCCCTCTGTGTCATCGCTCAGCTGGAAAGTATTCCCTTCGAGCGTTCAACGAACCCTTCGTCGAATAACAAACTAGACGGGTATAAACTCGAAATCGTTAAACGATTCGGACCAATTCGCTATCGGTACGGGGGGAAAACCATAAACGGTTATCGTTCGTCGTGAGCCGCCATTAAAACCACGCGGCAACTGAATTCAACGACCGAAACTTTTGAGACTCGGTGGCGGACAGGTAATTAGGGGACTTGCAGCGAAACCCCTCTGTTTTCCTCGTTTCGTTACGTTTAAATCGCTTCCGATGTTTCGTTATGCTTAAATCGTTTCTGACTTGTCGCGAATGGAAATCGATGTTGAAAAACACGCTGCTTTTAACGACGGTTTTGTTCGTTCTAAACAACTTTGCAGTCGAAAACGTAATAGGCTAAAATCGAGCGAAATGTTTCGAAAGCAAATTAAGCGATACGCTTTTGGAAAGTGAATTTCCCTGGATATTCGCAACTAACAACCTCGGAACGGAATCAGATTCAAGTAGACGAACGATGGTGCAGAGAGAGACGGAAGGGAAACGGTTGGAACGGCATCGCTACGTTTATACCGAAACCGTATTCTCACCGTTCTCCAACAATTTCAGAAGCAAACGGATCCTTTAAAGCGCTTAAACACACGGCCATGGTTTACTGCTTAACCACGAGATCAGCTATGCGGAAACACGGCAGAGGATCAAATCACTGAGAAGCGACAAACGAACCTAAACCTGGCTCCTGTTATTCGCTTTCTCGAACGATCAAACGATCGAGCTAGAAAAAACTGATTACAAGAAATAATGTATTTAGTACAGTATCAATTTCCACATCGAAAATATTCTTCTTTTTCTCTATGATAGGTTAGATCGTAATAAAGCTGATGCATCGGACAGTTATTTCGATATTTTGCTTCCGAGCGAAGAGCGAATCCTTTTTCGCTAATTAAAATTATTTCTCCGATGTCCACGAGCCACGAAACGTATTAAAAACATAGCAACGATTTTTTATACGGCGTTGTCAATATTTGTGAGTTAGTTAATACCCGAATACACATATCCACTGCGCATATTTTAATAAAGCAACAACTTTTTACGCTTGATAATATCGGCTGGTTGTTTTATTGGAGCGTAATCGCTGGATGCCAAACAATATTTCGTTTTTTTTTTCGCGATCTACAGGGTGTCCTGTAGCGGTTGGTATCGGAAATTTTTCTAACGAACGAGAACGAGACGTTAAATTTGTCGGAAATGAAATTTCGCGTAAAGGAGGGCAGTTCTTGAAATTCGGCAGTTCTTCACGGGGAGACAAAACGACAAGGCGTGATTTTACGCGAACAGTTTCATCGCGTGTAAAACGAGGAACAGCGAGTATAAATTCTCCCAGCGAATACTTTATGCGCGTTGATCCGGAGAAAAAGCTCCGTCAGAGGTAACCCGGTATCCGGGAGTGCAACGACCATGTAAAATATTATGCCGGAGGTTCTATTTAAATAACAAATCGCGTGAGCAAGTACGGTGACGTTATTTGTTCCTGAGTACCTCAGAAGTCTACTTTCCTTCCTCGATCGAACAAACAGGTGTTGTTCATGTATTACGATAGTCACCTCGAAAACAAATTAATTTATCTGAAACTCGTAATGTTTTCCGATCGTACTAGATACTAGAATTATTTTTAACAATATTTCTACGCATCCTACATATTTCAGTTAGAGATTTGTCGGTTTTTAAGAAGTTGCCTGTTAACGTTGCCGCGGCTTCTTTTTAAAGAGATGGAACGTTATCGCGCGTATATAGCGCAATCATTCTTTCTTCCTCCGTTCAAATAATGACACACATCGAACCAATCGATCTTGCGATAGACGGAACAAACGAGAGAGAAATTTCGAAATAATACACCGTGTGCTTTCTAAAAGTAATTGAACGCGACCGTTGTTCCGTAAAGTTGTCGATGCGGGATCTATTCGGGTCATCGAACGATCAGAATTCCGCGATGTCGCGCGTTGTTCGTCATTAACGGTGGAAAATTAGCAGCAGCCCCGAAGGAACCGTTCCAATTTTCGAGCAGCAATTTTCCAGCGAAATCGTTCGTCCCGCGACCGCGTATTTCCCGTCTGTCGCCCTTTCGAACGCGACACCAGATTTCGCGATCCTGTAACGCGAACGAACCGTCGCGTCGTCGAATTCGACTCGAACGAGCCAGGACACTCTGCCAGATGAAAAAATATGCCAACGGTCCAGCCACCGGCTACGCTTTGCATTTCTTTCTCTTTTCATTAGACAGCTTCCTCGCTCGCGATAATTCGTCAAATTTTCTTTCCTCGAGATGTTGGAGATCTCCGCTATTTCTTTTACGCTTCGTGAAACGCGTTCTCTGCACCTTCGTGGATATAGGGTTTGTTTCTAGCTTTCGAAATTTATTCGGGACGCTCTTTTTTCGGACGAATATTTCGAGGAATTTGCTACGATTCGATATCGATGGGTAAATCGATCGAATACCGATCGAATAAATCGGTAGGTAAGCGCGCTCATAAGTGGTCATAGATGGAGAAAATTTGATTTTTTTCTGCAAAAATGGTGCACGATCATTAAAATATTCGCCGACTTTTTCATCCTGGTTCCTCTGTAGCCTTGAATGCTCTTCCTTCTTACTTTTTCCCTACATTTTTCCATTCGGTCTGAATGGTCGGGGCTTCTTTGCGAGCTAATCACCGCGGCACCGCGTCTTTTTCGAAGCGTACGATGGAACAAAGACGAAACGAAGGTCTCAACGTCAAGGTTCGGTCGCTGAGAATGAACCGAAATCATTCGAGGGGATAAGGAAGCTATAAGGTTCTGATGAGCTATTTCTGTGTCGTCGCTGAACAGAATCTGATCCATATTGCTATATTTTATGTTCTTCGTCGAGCATTGTACACGGTCGCGAATATTTTCTAGTCGAACTTAACGTCGTTCGAATAACTACAAATCAAAATGTCCACTCTCCATATTAAATTATCGATTATACCATCACCGACAGGTTAGTTTTTTTTTAAATATGTGTCGATGCTTGAATTTTTCCTTCCTCTCTTCGGATACGATGAGAATAGAAGCGGAAACCGGTGGCTTCCCATTTCCATTTATTTCATAGTAGGCAGGTTTTAATGACCCTCGCTTTCGTATTTATTTCCCTTTCGTCTCGAAGCCGAAGTTGCTCGATAAGAACGACGCTGTACGGATTCTCTTTTTCATCGGGTACGATCGAAGCTTTTGTTTGTTCGTAACCTTTTGTATTTCTAGTAGTGCTCCCGGTTTCACGGGACCTCGCATTAATTTTCGGAAAATCGTTGTACGCCATGTTGAACGGAACGGCTGCTTTGCATACCACGAACGAGCATGCGAGAAAACAGCTCGCAACAGGGAAATCGGATTTGCGAAATCAGCATATCGCGTAGTGCTACGTAAAATGGAACACACGCGGACCCGGGAAATAACGCGGACGAATTATTCGACCGGCTTCACGGATCGCTTTATCCTCGAAATCTGGGTAAATGGTCCGTTTCGAGAAAAGAAAAAATGAAAAACGACCGTGCGGCCGATTTCGTCCGATCTTTTCTATTTTTTCTTCTTTCCGGAGATTCAATTTCGCAACGGAATCCATAAGGACCCTTTCTTCCAGGAACGAGCACACTCGTTTCTGAAAAGAGAGGCTAGCGATTTTCGAAAGACTCGTTTCTTAGAGCCGACCTGACGTACAGATCTTTCCTGCCTTCGATATTCGTACGATTTAGATTTGGTCGAAGCGCGATGTTTCGTTGTTCGAACGCGTCTTCAATGGCCCGAAAAGCACAATTCTTTGTTATGCAGATATTTCTGATCACCATTTTCATCCGTGTCGCGAGAAACTTTCGAACACTCGACTATTTACAATTCTCTACGATTTGATTTGCAATCTTTCTAAGTGTGCCAAACTCGTGGTACAACTTTCGAACACTCGATTCACGGACTATTTGCAATTCTTTTATAACCTACGGTTTCATTTGCAACCTTTCCGAGCCACGGATAAAGCGGCGTACCAAACTCTGTACGCTTAAAATACAGCCTACATACATCCAGAAGCATCCTCCATACTTTCTAGTTTGGGTAATCCGATAGAACGATGGTTCGATCGATCGGGATTCCGGTTAAATCGTTTCTCGTCCTCCGAGGATCGAAGCGTTTTCTTTGTCGGTGAATAGCACAATGCCGCAACTGGATAGGAAAAAGCGTTCGTTTCCAGGATATTTATCAACGAAAGTAAGTCGTGCCATTGGGGTGTCGTAAATATCCCGACATTCCCGTCATTCTTACGAAACTCCCAGTAGGTATGTTACCCGCATCGTTCCTTCATAATTCACATCCGATTTGCACAAAGTTTTCAAACTAACACGATCCGCTTAATACACTGCCGCCCTTCCTCTCTTCCCTTATTTTTCATCCGTCCTCTCTCGATTACCATACCTGTGTACATCTCTTCTTCGCGATTAATTCAATATCGCGAGAAAACTTGCATTGCATCGGTCGTTTCAACGCTTTCTACCACGTTGCCGACTCGAAACTGTTTTAGTTTCGCGATGGCAGTCGCGCAGTTGAACAGATCGATGCTCGAAACGCGGTTAAAGAGAGGGTGCGCAACCCTCTGTGTGCTGCGTGTACAAACCTGGTCTTGTTAGACACGGTAAATAAATATTTGTCGAATATTAATCGTACAAATTTGATCCAGAGAGTAGCACTTAACAAATTGATTCGGAGTCGAATCGCTGGCGAATTGTTTACGAGTGTTCCTTTTATCGAAGCGTTGCGCATCGAATGGCCGACGAAAGAATCGTAAAATATCATTTATAGCCTGCTATCGGCGCTCGATTCGACTGTCGTTGCGTTTTTTTTTTTCTTTCTTTTTATCAAAATAATACAGTTTCAAAGCCACGTTATTTCTATGTCGTGCTTCGTAAAATTTCGCTCGTATTTGTTTCGAAGCATAGAAAGCTGCGAATAATGATGTATAGGAAATCTAGATTCGCGACGCGTATAACGAACGCGTTGAAATTCGACGCAAACTAGGAAAATTACTAGGCAAACGTTTGATCGATACTCTTAATCCGACTGATCCAATTCGGTTGGTCCTTCGAGAAGGAAAGTTTCATTTTCGGAATATAGCGAATCGCGATGGCTACGCGGTTGCGAATCGAATCAGGTTTCCATGGAACTGGGAGAGAAATTTTCGCGGCTACGAAGCTCAAATAAGTGTAGTTTGTTCTCGCAGACAGGCGAAATGTTGTTATTTATGTTAACGCGGCTCCGGTTCTGCAACGGCACACTGCAATGCGGTAACTTGTAATTCAGAATTAATTGGGAATGAAATCATTTGTTTCGACGGCACTGAGCTTCCTTATTAACATCCTGGGAATGTACACACTCGTGGAAATTTACGACGTTTCAGTATCCGCGCTTAGAAACTTCGACTCTTCTCGTTGGAACGGGAATTCTTCGAGAAATTTCGCTAATTTATCAACATCAAAACGACCGATTAATCGTTACCTGTATCCTGACCGACGTCGAATTAATAGAACACTCGGGATCACGAGTTTCCGACTTGTATTAATCACGCCTCGAGTACAGCGAACGCTTCACTCTTTCGCAGTTTATTAAATCGCCGATTATTTCGATCCTAGATGAACTGTGTGGCATTATGAACTGTATGGATTCCGGACGAAGGAATACAGGATCTAGTACGATAGGATTTCGAAGTTCGCCTATGATCTCGTAGTTACCCGAGAGCATCTGCTCGTTTAGTTTAAACGCACCGTAAATGATCCAGCTTCCTCGTTCGAGGGTTAATTCTTCGTAATTTCGTCGACTACCGAGCAGAATCGATCGCGCGTTAAAAATTCACCGGGCTGCTTTTAATGAGCACATTTTCCCCGCCTTTTAATTAAATTCCTCGAATCGACGAAGCGCATTCTTCGCCCAGTTTCGCGTTACACTCTCGTTTATTCTTTCCTTCTCGCGTTCTCGAGCGAGTTACGCCTTTCGAAAGAGTTCACCGAGCCAATCGAACACGGTCGAACCGAAATTTCCGCCTAGTCGCTCACCGTAGTCCGAGAACAATAGCCATCCGGCGGATAATTAATTATCAAAATTGTGTATCCAGTCTAGTCTCGTTCCTTTCACCGCTTGTTCGCCGCAAACTTTTGCTTACTTAACCCCGAGACCCGCCCTGTTGTCGGATAATTTTCATTCACGACTACCATCCTATCCTCTCTAACCCTTGCGAGGAATATTAACGGTTCGCTGACAAGGGCTAGAATTATTTGTAAAACTATGCATGGCCCAGGGGTACTTGATGGGGACATGCCAGCGTGCGGCTGGAAATATGACGAGCTTCCAGGGAAAATACCCCAGGCAGCAACGGCCGAGGTGAACTGAAAGGCGCTTTAAGCTACACACCTGCGCGCGGTACGTGTACGTGCGCCGCGAAATATCGAAGGCAAGAATTTTCGAAACGGCAGAGGATCTGTTTCTCTTCTCGTCGTTTCAGACAATTAAGGCTCTCGGGTTAATTAACGCCGAGACAGTCGGGCTAGTTTAAACGGACGAGTCGGAAGACCGACGCATACGGAATCTTTCGTTCAGGTTGTACGCGATATATCGATCGAACCTTCTCTTGGAAATTGAGGAGTGGGCGGAAACGGAGAGCTAACGAAGTATTCGTTAAAACAACGACGATACAAAGTTAACGAATTGTTTAGCGATCATTCTTGGCGATACCGGGAGTGATTGCGGAAGATCTATCTCGAGATCGCAAAATAGTTGTAGAATTCCTTGCGGCATAGTTTGGCAAGTCGAGGAAAGTACGGAAATAGGGAAAGAATACGAGATCTCCGTTTCCGTCCGGGCCGCGAGGAACGAAGTTTTGGCCGAGGGAAGATGCGGTTTCCGGAATACGCGAAGCTCCAAGATTTTCTCGTAGAATTAGCGGGGAGCGCTATCCATAGTTTAACAGCGATCCAAAGTTTCTGGCTGGCAGCGGTGTTTCTCTTTAACCCCCTTGACACGTTTTCGCAGTCGATTCGAGGCAACGGTCACTCGTCGCCGTGCAAGAGTAGTCGACCTCGGAGCTCTTTTACCTCCGGACAAATTCTGTGGTTTTCCCGGATAGATTCTATACTTACACAAGCTACGCTTCTTTTGACAAACTTCCAATCCAATCGACAAACGAATCGATCGACCCGACCAGAGTTTCCACGGGACATTCAATGGACCCGCCACGATTCAAATTCCCTCTTTGCTCGTTTTCTTTTCGTCTCCTCGAACGGCACTCGATCGTACAATACTTTAACAAAGTAACCCCGACTACTGTTATTACGTGTAACTTCCAATCTAATTATTACATCGGTGTCGACGATCGAACTTTCTTCGAGATCGAAATATTCGTCTACGTATCGTCTAAAATATTCGTTCTAAACAGTTTGCCATCCTTGGTAAAATTTCAGCCGGTTGTTCGGTTCGTCGCACGAACCGCTCGTCGCTGAATTTACGACGCGAATCACGCGACGCCCCGGATGTGGCGTTTGCACATGCACGCGCGATTTATTTTCCAACGAGGACGAGCCTCTTTCCGCCTTTCGTCGCGCTGAATCGACCATCCACCTCCTCTTCGTCGTCGCTTTTGAACGCGGCTTCGTCTTGATTTCTTGCTCGAGCTAAGCTGCGCGTCGCGTCGTCGTCTTGAACGCTCGCTTTGATGCTGGTCACGCGAGAGTGCAAATCTTCCTCGAACATTTTGCGGCTCGCAGAGCACGTCGCACAATTTTGTTTGTCTCTTCGAAACGTTGGCCGAATGTTTCGCGGATGTGGCTCGGACGAGGCGAAAAAAAAAAAATGTACAGCGCGTACAACATTTTCCCACCTTTGCGGGTCATCACGGAAGTCTACGCAACGTATCCGAGTTAATCTCGTTTCTCGTCGACGCAATTTCACTCGTAGATCCTGTTCGATCGCAGACTCCATTCCATTAGTTTGTAAATCAATCGAATGAATATTCATGCTCAGAATCGATTGCCTTCCATTCACCCTGATTTTCGCGATTGTCATTGGACACGTTCGCGAAACAAAGTTGCACCGCCGGAGGAAACAAACGTCGAATAATTTCCAAATGATCAACATCGTTTGTTCGAGTTAGCGGAATTGTTCGACTCCGCTCGTTCGTTAATCCGTTTAATTAGGGGGTGGTTAACGGCGCGGCCGATGTCGAAAGAAAGAAAACGGACGCGAGGCGGAATAAAGCAGAAAAAGTCGTCGTAGACGCGAGAACGCATCTAAAATCCAGAAGCTTTGTGCGACGTCTACCCTGTGCGCGAAAGAAAAGAGCGTCGGAGAAAGAGGCTAGGACGGAGGGAGAAAGTAGTAGAGAAGAGGGTAGAACAGAGGGGAAGGGAAACTCCGACACGACGTGGACGCACGAGACAAAGGAACGATGGAAAAGAAGAAGCAGAAGCATCCAGCGTGTATTATTTTCCAGGATGATGAGGGCGGCTGCTGGTCGAGCTTGGTTGCTTTTTAGAAGGCCGCTGCAGGCTGGTTGAGACAGGATGAGAGGACGAGACGTACAATTAGTGCCGCTTCTCTCTCACCCTGCTACCGCCCTTTCGTCGTTCCTCGACGACTGTCAACTCGTTGCTCCCGATGCGAGCTCGTTGCATCGACCTATCGACCGATCTTCGACCGTGTCGAGCTAAAGGGTTAAGGACTACGAACCACCGAGGCCCGATATCGCTTCCTTGCAGTCTAACTGCTTTCCATTCGATGAAACCCTGGGAATTAGTTCGGCTCGATCTCTCCTCTTTAGGCGGTGCAACGTGGATGAAGGGATCGCGTTTGATGAAAGGCTCGAAAATTACGAGGCGACCGTTGGCCTGGCGTTTCCGATTTTCGGAATGGATATATTCGGGATCGTTGATTAACGCCCGCACGACTGCTTCTTTCGAGATACGTATCCGACTGTACGTCGTACGTCCAGTACTGTTCCTACTCGAAGCGAAAGGGAACCTTGGACCGCGTAACACGAAAATCTACGCGTGGCACGCGAGCAAACCTACGAAAAGGTTGAAATCGGATTCGGAATGGGCAAGAAGGTAATTCTTTCAACGTTTATTCCGCGGTTGAACTTTCTTCGTGCTTGCCTGAATTTCCGGGCAAAAGGAAGGGTAAAGAGGAAGGAAGAACAGCTTTGTGGACCCTGTCTACCCTTATCGCGGATTCCAGGCCATTGTCCAGACCTCGACTCGACCGTGCATAAACTTTCATCCCCCTACTCGTTGCATTTTCTCGCGGATAAATAGCGAACATTACGGAGCACGCTATTTTAATCGGTATAAATTACCGCGAAGAATAAGGTCCTATTAACGGCTTAAATTCAGCGTTGCCTTTCATCCGCTCGCGATAGCCGAACAATTGTAATTTAATCCTGCCGATACGAACACGACTTTGAAAATTATCTCGAACATTAGGCTACGATAAATCACGCGCGACGAAATTTCGGTTGATCGCGTCGAGAGGGTTCATTCGTCGCGACACGATCAAGAGACACGAAATCGGAGTAATAACAAATGGAAGATTATCGTTGGCACGCGTGTAGCATGTAATATTTGGCGGCTTTAAAAGCACTCGAAAGTGACGAAAGCCACGAAAAGGAACACAGGCGTTGCCATTATCGTCGACTGACCCAGTGACACGCATCAGATTCGTTTCGCTCCGCTTGAAAACTCGGCACAAAAATGCGGCGCGAAGACGCCATTGACGCATCGTGAAAGTTTTATCGACCGTCGCTGCTCCACGTCGAAACGGAACGTTTCGTTTGTCGCGCGAGCGTGTCGTGTTTTTAATTCTTCGGGGTTGAAAGCCCCGGACCATTCTCCGAACGAGGTTCTATCATTCGTTAACGCGACTCAGATTAAGATTCATTTTTATTCGTCTTCTATTTTCTATAATCATTTTTTATTTTTCACGTAATATCGGTTTAATGACGTTAAATCGTACCGCACTGTCAGTACCGTATCGTTGATTATGGACAAATCAATCTTTATGTAAATGAATTTTATAATCGACGAACCGTTACTTTGTAATAATCAACAGATACGATACGTTGTATCGATCAACCGTGGAATTAATCGTCTTTTACCATTGTTGTTTGCGGATTAAACAATACGTGCGCGAAACAGAACGATTTTTCGATCCGAAACCTCGCTTTGCCTCTCTTTTTCAACGAAACATCGAAACTTTATCGTTTGTTATTGAACAACAAATTTTCAAAATTCACGAAATTCACCAATTTCGTCTATCGCTAGGTACATAAATATCGATTTCAAATTTTGGAATATCTGCAAAACTACGTATCGTGTAAACGTTGCATCGACAGATTGTAAAATCGATCGGTTGCCACGAATATCCGATGACGCGTTCGAAACAGAAAATTCTGTTCAATTCGAAAGCTCGTCTTTTTTTTTTTTTTTTTCTCGAAGAAAACGGCGAGTCGAGTTCCTTAGGGGTACTCGATAAACCATTCTAATTTCAGAGAGATTCGAGCAAAGCATCACGGGTGCGAGGACAGGGTGCGACATTTCATCCAGCGAGGACTTGACTTTTCGTCCTAATTTCGCATTAATCGATTTCGGCTCGCGTGTACGTTGCATACACGCGTCGCTGCAGTTAGAGCGCGTACGTTTGGGCGTCAACTTGGTTTCACCTTCTCCACGTTTTCCACCTGTTCTTCGCATTATTTCGTCGTTCTTTTTCCTTCTTCCCTTCGCTAGTCGTCGTTGAAAATCGAGGTCGGTCACAGCTGTGGCTTTTTCCTAGTCGATAACGAAACTCGATTTTCACCGTATGCGCCTTCACCGAATAACGCTTAGCGCATGGAATTTATCTTTTCATGGATGAGCTTCGAGAAAGGCAGAAGGAGATGCTTTCGCGTTCGAATTGAATCGCGATTGATTTCTTTTCTTGATTCGTAAACGATGAAACTCGAGTTTAGATTCGTTGGTTATCGTACGCGAGGATGTTGCGCGAGCGAATTTATCGACGTTGATATTCGATTGGAAAACCATTACTGTCCGAACCTTTCTGATTTGAAAATACCGTTTGTTCATAAATTTCGCGTTGGGTAAGGGTTGTATGTTTCCCCATCTTGCAGATTTCAAAGGGAAATCGGACAGACGAGAAACGACGGTTTTTTCTTTTTTCGGCGAAAAAAAGAATCTGAACCGGACGGTTCTTTCCATCCGAAAAGCATATTTCAAGTTGGGGCTAATCGAAAATGCAAGCGTTTACGTTGGCGCGGGATAGCATCGCTATCGTTTTATGACGTCGATTTAACGTGGACGGTCATGTTAGGTTGCTTTCTCGGTCCACTGGCTAGGGAAGTATCGCAGTTTGTAAAGTACTTTTGAACTTTGTGCAAGATTCTTGTTCGATCGGCGCAGAAATGGCTTCGTACTCATTCGTAATGGGCAAAGTTAATGTTGAACTGCCTTCTCTCTTTAATAGCCAAAGTGGTAGGCAAACAACACTTGGAAAACGAGATGCTTGTAAACACCCAACGTTCCGGATAGTATTCAATTCCTTTTTGTACTGTTTGTTGTTTTTAAAATCCATCGAGGAAGATGAAAATAACTGGTGAAACAGAAGGTTAGAAATAGAACGAATGTATATCGAATTCGTTGCAGCTCTCTGAATCGTGGCACGTAGTTAATTTTCGATTGTAAGTCGGAACGGAAGGGAGGTAGCGTAAGGCTCGACGCGAAAGGGAATAGGATGGAAGGGTCAGCGAGATTCCGGGTATTTCGCTAATCTCGAACATCAATATTAGCATTAAGCCTTAGACATAGAGCTTGATTAGCGAGGCAACCGGTATTCTACGTGTACATCCTGGTTGCATCAGACTTGCCGACGGAACATATCGTTACGTCACTGGCTGTGGAAATTCTCGCATCTCTGCGCGACGCGATGCGACGAATACAATTGTATCGCGCCAATGAACTACTATTTACGCTTAGCTCGCAACTATCCGTAGAAATTCTCTCGTCGTTGGCACGATTTCTTAAGGTCAGGAAACTCGGCTCCAATTATATCCTAACTTGTAACGTTGCATGTTCGTGCTAATTAACACGACGACGATGGAATTCGTAACGTTAATATTATCGATTGTCGCGGTGATTAACGCGTTGGTGGTTTACGTCTGAAACCTTCGGAACGTTTGCGATTATTCGCTGTTTGCGCATTTCGGAAACGTTGCCCGATTTTCGAGCGAAAAATCAAGACGTTTCTGGACATTTTCGCTTTACTTTCAGTTTGCCGGGATCCGTGCAACGTAACTCGCTGCTGTCTCGTTGTTAACAGCGAAACAATTCCTCTCGCGAAATCGCTTCTATGATATCCGTCGAACGCGATTCGATGTTATCTAGTGCGATGATGTGGATGGGAACGCACCGTCGCGTGAATCCGCCATTGTTTTGCGTTTCGTCGAATGCACGGTACTCGGTGGAAGATAGGGAAAGCGGAAGTCATCCGACGCGATGGAAACTCGCGTTAAAAAGTTTCTATGATCGTCGAGAAGCGGTGAAACCGTGACTGCTTTCAACGCGACGTGGGAAACGTAATCGATGTTTTTTACTTGTCGATTGTTCCGTCCATTCTCTGCTCGGATAATGTTTACCACGACGTGCGCGAAAATGTGCCTGATGCCTTCTCGTTGCCGGTCTTCTTCGAATGATCGACCAATGAAAAATTCGCCAGTAAAAAGGCTTAATCGATGTTTCTGTCTGTCGGTGGATTCTGCGACGGATCGAAGAAACGGCGGAGTATTAAACGGGGTAATGTACCGTGCATTATTCCGCTATTGATGGATTTGCCATTATGAATCGCGGGTGGTTCATGGCAAAAGAAGGATAAGTGGATGAAAAGCTGCGGGGACGTAGGACGACATTTTATTAGTAGTTCGTTTCAACGAACCTGTCGATCGATATTGCCGCGTTACAGTTCCCTGACATTTTTTTACCAGATTAACGCTTAAAAACTGAGCGTATAACCGTACGAATTAGTTGGAAGGAAAGGTATTCGCATCGATTTCGTAGTCTTAACGTCTGAACGGGGAACTTAATGCCCAAACAAAAGGTTAGGGAGTCGGAAGGCGAAATTTGTTAAAGCTTGTCCGTTTCTAGCGGTAATAAGGTTCCTCGCGATTCGGCGAAACTTCCCTAGAAACGTTCCTCGAAAGGGGAGTTAATGTTTGAAACGACACGGCGTGTCTTCAGTGTCGTTGAAGGCGGCTTGAAAGTTTCAAAAGTTCCCAGCTGGTCGAGATTTCGCTGAATTATTCAGTCGTCAGAAAAGCCAGAAAGACGACAAGCAGCGGCGAGTGTGATCGTTAGCTTCGTCGGGTAAGCTGCAGTGGCGCAGAGCAAATTAATAAAAGCGGCCACTTAACAACGACGATACTTGACCTTCGATGTCTGATGAAAATAGAACGCTACCGCCCCTCTCTTTCTCTCTGATCGTCTTAATGAGCCGTCGGCGATAAACGCTTGTCTAGACACCGCTGGTCGAACACGCTAAAACGAGAAGTAACGCTGCTTTGGTTCCTTTTTTGCGTCGTCGCGTATCGATAAAGTTTGTGCGTTGAAAAATTAACGAGATCTTTCGAAAGGCTATTCGGTTCTTAATAACGAACTCGAGCTCGATATCTTGGTCTTTGTAAAGTGCCGCTTAAAAATTGATGTATCCGTATCCTTTTTCAGCTAGAAAATTGAACAGCTACTTTACAGCCGAAGCGTTTGCTTACGGAGATGCACTTTCAGCACGACGGTGAAAGTGGCTCCTTACGATGCACCGATTAAAAATGAACTTGGTTTTACGCTAAGTCGAATTATCTATTATTCAGGGATTAACTGACTGCTCTTTCTATCGAAACTGCCGGCAAGTCTTCTTATTTTAAATACTTTCTCTCACGTTTTTTCACGGATGTTGCAGATATCGTTAATTTTCTGCTGCTGCTGCTGCTGCTATCAGCCATCTTTTTTCGCGTAGTCGAAATACATCGGGTCGAATAAAATGCTACACCCTCGACAAATCTAAATTGTCGAGTCTCGCATTTACATCGGCCTGTAGAGCTTTCCTTTTCGTCTCTTTTCGTCTCTTTTCGTCTCTTTTCGGTTCTCCGTTTCTCGCCGAGTTTTCTTCTTTTCCACCTGTTTCCAAGGCAGCCACCCGGCCACCCTCGCGCACGCCACCGCTCTATTCTCTCTTGTCCTGCACAGCTCCGCTTTGCATAATTTCTATCGCTGCAAGTAGAACACAGAGGCGAGCGTAACTGCCACACGCTCGCGCATTTTAGCCGGTTACGTGTGCGTACACGTATATTATACGGTACACCCTCGTTCGCCCCGGCTGCTTGCAACCGGGGGTAAATTGACGCGAGGACGGGAGAACGGCTTTACACGCGTACGAGTTGGTGCGCGTCCATCCGTGAGTATCCGGATACTTATTAACGAGTAAATAAGGGCCAGCGCCCAGACACGACTTGTTTATTCGTTTGCCTGGCGCGTTTCAAAGGGATTCGCTAACAGATTTTCCTTCTATCTCGTTTTCACCGCGACCTTTTCTTTCCTCCGTTTAATTTGCTTCTCGATTCGCGCGGATTAAAATGAATCGACGTGCGACTCGAAACCGCTATTAAAGTTAATAATTTCTTGCCGTATTTTCCCGATAAATTTTCGATCCCTGTGCGGCAGAATCCGGTTTCCGAGCAAAAACGTGGAAAGTTTGCCAACTAAACAGATAAATCGGTAACCCTTTGTTTGGAACACGTACGCTCGGGACGAGCGTGATTTGTAATCCTTATCAGCGCATACCGCTACGCGGACAACTAAAAGAGAGGCGGTCAAACTCGAACTATTAATCTATCAGCGTAATTTGTAACCGGAATAAAAAGTCGGTTAGTATCGCGTGTTTCGTATCGGATTGGTCGATCCCTTTGTTTAGAACTCGCCTGGCAGTCGATACGTTAACGACGAGGTTTAGGAAACGTATTGCCCGGTAAGCGATCTCTAGGAACACTCGATCAAAACTGATCGCATAAATCTAACCACCGCGCGAAACTTGTAAACGAAGAGACAGAGGAGTTCCAGCCGAGTTCCCGATAAATTCCAATTAATCATTCCTTCTGCTATCTACGTCCATCTACGTTTACTTATCTGGAACACGCTAGGCTGTTGTTTCGTCGCGAAATTTATAAGCGGCCGAATCCTAACGATATATCGACTTCGGCCTCGTTTAATCGACGAGCTGTCGTCGTTCCTCAAAAAGTTGCCGATACACGCGTTATCGCGATCGAAATTCGTTGTATCATCTATCATTTCCATTTACCGAATCGAAACTTTGGTTCGCAGTGTAACGCTCGCCGCACGATTTCTAGTTATTTAATTTATCGGAAATTAATTAGATTCGCTTAGCTTGCTCGTCGTTGTTCGCCTCTATCTACCTCCGATCCTCGATTTAAACTGTATTTCAAGCGATTAAACTTGAATCCTTGATCCGTTGTAAACGCGTCCATGTACGCGCATAACGAATTGATTCGCGGTATCAGAAATCGTCCGTGTCACGTTGTAATTATCAAGACTGACCGGAAAATAGAATTATTTAGAATAACGGGTTTATTGTACGACAGACTTCTTTAGAAAATATGTATACGTGTCAAGTATAGCGGATCCGCGTAATCCGTGTAAACATTTTCCCTAGAGAAGTCCATCGAGTTTAATTTATCGAATTATCCTCGATCTCGATTATTTTCTTGCTATGCCAACGGTGAAAAGAGCGTAGATGGCTCGGTGAAACAGGAACGAACGAACGAGTTATCGTCGAGTATTAATTAGAATCCAGTTGGTTGTTATTTCACGCGATACTGGAAACATCGCAAAATGTTCGCGCGAAGGATTTCCCCGGGAAGCCATTAATTTGCATCCTAATCGAGGAAATCGTTACTTTCATCGGGCTATGGCCCATTTACAAAGTAAACAGATTATACTCTTCCCCCTATGAATATTTAGTTTTAACGTTAATCCTTTAATTAATATTAATGTCGCGTTAATAAACATTAGGAATGTTTCAACTTTTCGATCGAATTACCGCTGGCTCGCGTACACGCCCAACCTACAATATTTAAGAACCGGAAATTCGTTCGACTACTCAATTTTCAACGTTACGGACGTTGTTTCGCATCAAGATCACGAATACGATCGAACGATTCGACAGTTTTTCGTCGACGATCGATGACCAGACGAGAAAAACGTTCGTTCGAATGGCGTGCAAATAACGATCAGCTAATTGAAGCTGCTGATTCCGTTCGTTCGACGAGCCGGTGTTTTTACAAGCTCGCACAACGCGATCGTCCAGTTTATTTATTCCGTCGATGATTCGTTTTCGTTACGAGATTGCGCGCGTCGGGAATTATTCCCGATCAGTATGCGCGAAATCGAGTAACGCGTCGAGTAATGTCGAGGCTAGACGACGCGACGGACAGGCATCTTTCTATCGCGCGTTAAATCGCCGCACGCATTAAATCGCGACGCATTGTGCTGTCTGCATCAGTTTGGGTTGCAATCGCCGGAGGCTCGAGATTCGTTGGAGAGCAGTAATTCACCCAGTTAGTTTTCTCGAGCATTTCGCGGTATATTGCCGGTAAATTGGAATAAAAGAGACTTGATCCTCGACGCATAAAAATCCAAGCAGCGAGGTAATTTACCGGCAGCGAAACGTGAAACTGCGAGCACGTAGATTCTGTTCCACGCCGACGAGTATTTTTTTCGCGCGTACTTCGTTTCCTGTTCCTATCGTGGAAACTTCGAAAAAAAAAAGACACTCGTCGAATAACAAGGAAAGCACTAGGCGTCATTTTTCATAAGCCGCGTTAACCCTTTTACCGCGCTCTTCGATGTACGAAAAAATTGGCTAATTAAGGTATTCGGTTTAACGATCGAGCTAGTGGAATGAATCTTTTGTTGGCGTATGTATACGTCACTCGAGCTGAATCGGTTCGGGCGTTTGACAACGGACAAAGGTGAACGTTCCTTTTTCAACGACGAAATAAGAATTATCGAGTTTAACTATACCGGAATGAAATCTAAAATAAGTATCGAGGATTCGAGCGGATTTAGGGAGAGAAACTTTCGGAATGAACCCCGTCAAGAGGGGATTTATCGTGGCGCTCCGTTTCCCGAAAATTACCAGACCAGAGCCGCTCGATGGAAAGAGAAACGAGCTAAGGGATTTTCCACGAGGGTCGAACGGTAAGAGCGTTTTCTGGTGATTAGAGTTCGACCAACCGAAGCAACCGGCTTCAGCTCCGATAAAAAGACCTAGGAGAGACAGAGCAGAGACACACACGTACGGTGTGTTTCGTGGACCATCGGACGACGTATATCTCTCGTTTTCCTACGAACATCGCGTATCAAGTCATTTTTTATTTCAAGCATATTACGATCTTCCCGCGACGTATTCGCGTAGGCGGTGATAGGTAGTCTCGCGCTTACGGCTTTAACGATACATGGAATTACGTTGTCGTTTTCGCTCGAAAATAGTTGAAGAGAGTTGGACTCGTTTTCCGAGAAGAAATATTTCAAAAACGGAGACAGCCAGTAGATCCGGGTAACTGTCGTGGATTTATCGATAGGTTGAGCCAGCATTAAGACTCGTCCGCGGCAGTTGGAAGAGGAAAGAGAGGATAAAAAAAACGGCAGCCGGTGTGTATCGATCGCGGTGGAATCCGGCGGGCAATCAAGCGTGTGCCGTAGAAACGGCACAGTTGTTAATTGTTGCTGCGGCCTGTCTGCGGAATGGGCATCGGGGAAACCGTTCTAAGATTTATTCTCGTTCCGGCCGCGTATCGAGCCAGTTTCCTCTCGTAATCTTTTAATCCGTCGTTCGAGACCGGGGTACGTCCGTTTCGCCGAATACACCGCGATTTCAGTGAAAGATCCTGCTCGGATTAAACAGCGTACGGCAGAAGCAGGGAAAGGCAGATTTCCATCAAGTGCGTTCCACCGTGAAATATTTGTTGGACCATTCGGTTCCTCTGCTAATACCGAGCCGCTCGAATTTCGACTCGGAGCTGCGGAATCGTCGACGAACTTTAACCCTTTCGACTACTGGCGTTCGACATACCCGACAGACACTCGATTTTAGTTTAACGGTACCGGAGGTTCGTCGTAGTTTGTGTTTCGTAGCTAGCTGTATTCGGAATTGTTTATCGCGATCGAACAAATAACAGTTTCCGATGGAACCAAGTGGCATTCGCGTCGAGTGTCCGTGCACCGTAACAAATAAGAGAAGAGAAACGGAAGAAGAAAATCGAACGTTGCTCCAATTTCGCTGAAAATTGATCAGCGTCGAACATTCGATAGCCTGCGTGCCGATGAAATTCGAAGAAAAAGAACGAACACCAGAAACATGCCGCGTTTACGATGCCCTAGCTGAAGAGTTTTCCTAATGAATTTTCCGGAGCAACGGGTCCTTCGAATAACGGGCGGCCTGTCATTTCGTGCGACGGGTCCATCGCCTCATTAACCCAATTAAGCAGCGAGGCTTAATGACACGCGAGTTCTTTTCCCTTCTTTCTTTTTTCCTTCCTTCCTTCCTTCCTTCTCCCTCTCTCTCTCTTTCTCTCTCTCTCTCTCTCTCTCTCTCTCTCTCTCTCTCTCTCTCTCTCTCCCTCTCTCTTTTTAATACGGCAAATTAGCGAGCGAACGAGCTTGAAAGAGTCCGTTAAACAAGCAGCTGTGATCGTACAAGAGCTGGCTCGATTCAAAGGCCTCTGTTCTTCTAAGCTTTTCACGCGCCGCGAGGGAAATTCGTGTCGTTAACGGGGTTCGAGACACCATGGATTCGAATTTGAATCGTCTACTAGCGAGCATCACGGCTCTTCAAGACGTTCTTTTCCGCGACGGGATTAAAACGCTGAACAAGAAGAAAAGGACGACGTCTTTCGATCGAGAGAAAGAAAGGACGGAAAGGGAAGGAGAACCGCGACGGATTTTAATTGAAAGGAATTGAACGTGCACAATTACTCCGACTATGAAGGGGTAAGGTTTTTCAAAAGCTTCGCGTAAATACAGGTTTTCTTTAATCGCGCTTTCACGGCCGGGCTGGCGCGTGTCGAAAGTGTATCGGGGAAAAGCGGCCTGCAAGAATGAAAGCGTTTCGTCGCAAAAATAAGAACCACGAACTCTAAACGTTTGCTACAAATTTTGTTGAATAACTATATCGCCGACCATTGGACAACGTTGAAGCCGCCAAGTTCTTTTCAACCCGGATACTTAAGCTCCGTTGAATTCGTTTAAAGTGCAAACGAAAGTCGGATACTATCAAAAGATTGCATTCGACTGTACCGACTATCATCGAGATAAAATAAATGTCCATTTCCTTTCAACGAAATTCAGAATCCTCGAATCGAGCGTGTTTCGTTGATCGAGGTTCTCAACCTCTTACGTGTGTGTGGTAGACGAGTATCTTACTGTCTACATATAGTCGTATCGAAACCAGATCTATTCGCTAAAGTTCGAAAAGGAGGAAAATTGTTTGCTACGTATTCGAGAAGAAACGTCGTATTCGATAGAACGTTTTGACGTACATTTGACACGACTTGAAAATCCTCTGGCAAGCGTATTTGCTCGGAATATACGCGTGCACGGGTGTGCGTGCGCGTGTAGACGTTGAGAGCCGTTGAAATATCTTTGCCGGATATGGTACGCGTCAGTTGCAAAACCGATATTTCAGTGGCGCCGCGTTTAAACACGAGTAAAAGGACCGTTTCGTGGCCACCTGCTTCTCGTTGTACCCAGGGATCCACCGAATTTCGATACCCGACGAAGTCACTCGCAGGAATCTTTAAATCTTACCGTAGGAAATTTTCAGCGGTTCCACGTCCAGATCGTACCTACTATATTACATTTACATCGACCGTAATTTTCTCGAATTCGGAACAAAGATATCCCGAGTCGAAATCATTCGCAGCTACAATAGGGTGTCTATTCGTAAAGGCAGTTCGGTTACCTTTTGCGAGTTACTCGTCGGACAAGGATAGTGGGTGTCTAATAGGGAAGAGATTATTTGAACGCGTGGTACGTCCTCGAAACGTAGAGGTGTCGGTTTCCGTGGCTCCGAGAAAGATATAGGCGAAAGGTCGAGCCACGTTTCCCATTGAATCGACATCCCCCAGAAGCCTTTCTCGCATTGTGATGTCGATGTAGGTATATAAAGCAGCGTCTGGCGTCTTGAATTAGTTTATCCATATGGATCGAGATCGTTGTTGGCGTGGGTCTCGTAGATCACCCGGATTGCTTTCCATTGTGTTCTTCCTTCGACCCACGGCCATTCTCTCCAGTTTGCATCTGAATACCTATCTTCCTTCTCTCTCTTGCTCACTTGCTCCTTCTCCCTCTCTTTTCCTTTCTCCCCTCTCTCTCCCTCTCTCTCTCTCTCTCTCTCTCTCTCTCTCTCTCTCTCTCTCTCTCTCTGCCTCTTGGCTATCCTCGTACATCCGCTATTATTGAATTACCCTGTACTCGACACTCGGCTGCCATTTTCAACGATTCACCCGTTTTTCGTACGTCCACGCTCATCGTTCGCTGCATTTTTTACTCGAGAAACTATACGAACGTCGCGTCGTGTCTATCCGTGATAGACGATGCTTCGAAACGTATCGGATAGTATAATTTTGTATCAGAATAGAATCGAGAAATGGGCAGAATACCTAATTACTGCACGTTTAATGGAAAACAATTCCACGGATGGCCGTGTAGTTTAGATAAATACGAGCGTAAAGGGCTAATACGAGAGCTATCCTTTCACGAGTTTGCTATTTAGAGTCGAACATTGATCGAGATAACGTGCGGTCGCGTTTCGTGTACAAACACACGAACCGCTGAAAATGGCCGCGTATAATAAAGTGTTATGCTTACGCACGATAAAACATTGGCCATGTTCATTGTCGCGATAGCAGCGGTTACTCGGATAGTTAGTCTGTCGTCGTTCGGGCTAAACAGTGCACCGACACCGGCGCGATTCGCGAATACGCGTTCTCTGTGCCGTGCCAAATGTACACGCTCGACGCGTTTGTGTTTCTGGGAAAATGTTCTTGTTCGGCAACAGCCGGTCCATTTGAATAATTGTAACCCGTGAACGGTGTGTGTCATTCCTATCGCTGAATCGGTTATTATTTTGGTTCTGTTGCAAAGGAATGTTAAATGTAACTCGTCGTCGACCACCGAGCTATATTTCTTTAAGGATTTTCTGCGGCAACGTCGTGAAAGGCGAAGATTTCGGGCTTTTAAGTAGTACAAGATAGAATTGAGCGGACACGCAAGTAGTACGACTAAACGATGTCGACCACCTTCGCGCATAAGTAAGGAAAACGTTTAAAAATAAGACGGACATTTTGGTTGATCGAAATTACTTATTTCTTATTTCTTATTTAAATGAACGAATACAATTCGTTAGTCGAAAAGAAAAGGTTGAGGACGTTTATCGTACCGTCGTTGCATCGGCGCTAGTCGTCCGCGGGCCAGGAAATCAAAATCTCCGGAGCTTTTTAGCGTTCCGAGCTGAGAATTAATTCGCGTTCGGCGAGGGTACACCCGAGCATTTTTGCGAGTCGACCGTAAAAAGTGTCGGTCATTAGGAGCGGCGAAAACGCGAACTTCCGGAAATTGTGCCAGCTTTTGCCGTTTCCGTTGCTGTCGGCTACCCGGCGAAAGAAACTCTTCCTGCATTTTATGAAGGTCTGACAAAAATTGCTTGCTCGTCGACAGAAAGTGTATCGACCTTAATGGTTCTAACATAAAAAAATAGGAAGCTCGTATAAACGCAGGCGGAGCATTCTGGCGAGTCGAGACGCGTACACGTAGAGGATCGCTTCTTGCGATCCTGTTTCGTTGTCGCCCGTCAGCCGGTACACGATCCATAACCTGGCAAAGCTCGGGGGAGAGTCACCCCCGTAAATCCAGCTACCGCTCTAAATTAAGCCCTGCCTCGACGGCTAAAAACGACGCGAGGCCTTATAAAAAAAAAAAAAAAAAAATACGGAAAAAACACGCAACGTTGAGAAACCAACGGCAGACGTTAATTTTATTATCGCACCGTTTATATCCTGTTTCCTTTTTCGGCCCGTGTACGCGAACCCCTCGCTCTCCGCGTCGTTTTAATTACCCCGGATCCTTTGGTGTTGCGCGGTTACCGGAAGGTTTATTCGCCTTGAGCGTCGTTGCTTCGATTGGTTAGCCTTTGGAGTTTAGCGGTTTCGATCGATCACCGTTTCGGGTTCTTTTAATCGAACCTTGCGCAACTTTAAAACAGTACGTCTGGACGTAAAATTCTAAATTCTAGGAGATAAACTTCTTTCTTTTTTACGTTCGCGTTTCTTCTCCTCGGAGGGACTGGCTGTTCCAGTGCAGTCGTTGGCCATTTAAAAGCTTTTTTCATCGAACCGTGCAAGTTTAGCGCAGTTCCAGAGATTAAGATTACGAATTCGAGGAGATGGACTCCTTACCTTTTTACTTTTACCGAGAAGATAGTTTGTTTTACATCCGCTTCTTTCGCGGAAAAGGATCGTCCGAACTCGGTCGTTGACTGTTCGGAGCTTACAACTTCGAAGCAGTTACGGAGAATATCATTCTGAATTGCGGGAAATAAAGCTCAGCTTTGTTGCGTTTACAGAAGAAGTAATTTGTTTTACGAAAGAAACTTCTGTTGACGTTCGAAGAATAGATTGACGGAATTCTGTCGTTGATCGTTCGTTGCGGTTGGTTAGATCACCGCAAACGTCGCTTATTTTACACTTGGTTTCTTTTCTACGAGGAGAACATTTCGTCGGAGTCTGACGAGTGCGAGCCACGATACTTTGCAGTTCTTTCGAATCGAAGTTAACACTCTCGAACAAGTTTGTTCTTTTACCTTGCAAAAAACCGATTTATTTTATCCCCCGTTTCTCTTTCTCGTCGTTAAGAGGACACGAGGTTTATTTTCTTTCCAGCATTTTGCCGAACAGATACGCGTAGCGTAACGAATCAGAGAGCCGGCCCAATTAATGCGCAGCCTGAACGCGTGTATAAAAGCTTAGTTAGTGGCTGTACGTGGCACGAGATTCGATTAGCCCAGTTGCAACGCTCGAGCTGCGTCGGAACACTGAACGATGACGACTTGCATTCATAGCTCGCGTTCTGTCCACGTCTCCTTTCAATAAATTCACCTAAACTTTCCATAAATTTAATACGCCGGCGAACGATCAACGACTGCTGCTGACTAACGTCTCTCCTCTTGCCGCGACGCGGTACAACTTTTCCATTATCAGCAGAGTAGGCAGAGTGTGTTGAATGGATAAAAGAGCCGATCGTATGGAATAATTGGAAAGACTCGAGACAAGTGTCACGATTTGTCTACGATCGATCGAAAGAGGCACCATCGGCGAGAAAAAAAAATAAAAAGCTCGGCATCCAGTGACGTACAGCTATTGCGTTGAAAAATGTGACACTTGGTTCGACCACGAGATCGGCAAGCTTTCGCGATACGGTTACCTGATCGATGGCTTGAAATTTTCGCGTCGTTACATTCCGTTCCTCACCGTCCACGATTAAAATGAAACAGTAGCATGTCCGATAATCGATAAAGCGATCCGCAGCCTGCCGTTCGGATGTCAAAGAAAGTGGATTTTTCGCGAATACGTGGAACGTTCGAAGTTTCATCGCGAATTCCAGCGTTCCCTGGGCGAATTACATTCAAAATTGCTTTGGAAGACAATTAACCGGTGCCGTTCGTGACAAAAGTTTCGCGAGAAACTTGGCGAACTGTGACGAATTAACCGGCAACCTCGTTCGCGTTTATCCTGCACCGTTCCCCGTGAAATTCCCGTAAGTAAAATATATCTATCGAGCTCCGGTCTCGTATCAAACTGCGTTCAACCTCCCCAGAGGTCGACGTGGCTCGATAAAACTCGAAAAGTGCGGTTCGAAATGGCTCGATATAAGGAAGACGCGGTTAAGGGATGGCGGAGAAGAATGTGCAAGGAAGGAAAGGGATTCTTGGAAAAAGCCGGGATCAACGGAATTCCAGCGTAATTAACTCGACCGGAGAGTAGAACCGTTAGGGGACGAAGGGGATTGATAATGACCACGGGGGTCGCTTTATCTACGTTTGGTCGACCCTAAGCAGTCTCGATAAGGTGTCCCGCGAGGTCTAGGTTCCGCTTCGACTATCTTGGCTCCGCGCCATTTCTCATTTTTCAATATGGTAACCTGCTCGATCAAACTTTTTCTAAGGGAACTTATCGACTGTCAGGGTAGTTTATAAAAAAAAAAAAAAAAAAAAAAAACAGCTTCGTTCTTTATAATCCAATGAAATTTTCCGTTTAATTATTGACCGGATTAAATCGATGGTTGTTAACGAAGCGTATAAAACGATTCGATCGAACGATCGATATATTGTATGTACGTAGAGTAATGGTTGGCAACGTGCAACTGCAGATTGGTGAATTATTTTTGGGCCTTCGATGAAAAATGCTCGATCGGCGTTTTCCATTTGGTAACACGTGTTACGTTGCAATTAGCGTCGTTTCGCGGACACGGAAAATGCAAATGACTACGAGAGAATCAATAAATCGGTGCGTTTCGACGCATTAACCAAACAGGCGGAAACGTTGACGCGACACGCATGTTTGGCATGCGGTGTTGAAACAGAAGTGTGCAGTTATAGTCGACGATGAATCGCGAGTGAAAATTCGTAAATTTGCATCGGGTCTGTAAATGCCGCGTACACGTTTCGTTTACCGGACCGATACGTTTTCAAAGAAAATCCCGATCGCGTTTGATGGAACTCGATCGAATGCTCTATACGGTATTTAAACGAAATCGATTCAACTTTTCATAATATTTTCGAGCTTCTAATAATTAAAATAAACCGATACGTTTGAAATGAATTTGGTCGGATATCGTTCGTTTTTCTCGAGTGACTAGTTAAATCGTCATTTCCAATTAACGCGTTAAAAATGAATAGCTCGAATATCGTATTTCGCGTAAAATAACACGATTCGATACGCACAAGACAATTATATAGTTTAATTTGCAGATATATGGAAACAGTTTGAATAATGATCAATAAAGCATTTCGCGTTGTTTGTTCCTGTTGGCGAGTCAACCAGTTAATCGACGAATTACATAAAAAGATGTATTCATTATTGGCATGCAAATGAAATTTGTACACGTACGATCCGCGTCAGGTCAGGAAATAAATATTCCCGGAATACGGACGGTTTCGTCGATGCCGGCCGTAAAATTACAATCGATACCTATCGTTGAAATTGCACGTCCGCAAGAACGCGTTCGCTCGTATTTACAATTTTACGGGTCACGGTATCGATCCCTTAACTGCGAATCCGCGTCATTATGCTTTGGCTAACGCGCGAAATTATACCGACACCGGTGTCGCGTTTTACTTCCTGATCGACGTCGAAACGAGCTTTGTCGCTAGTTCAATAACTTCGCAACGAGGCGTACTCTTTCAATAACGCGTTTCGTAAATGCAACTTGACCGATTAACGAATTGAAATATTCTTTCGTTGGATTCGTGTAGCGAATTTCTCAGCATCGAATTCGAAATTACGGTCGCCGGGAAGATTATTTACGACGAGAGTAGAGCGATAATATTATCGTTACAAGGTGGCGAACGTGACTTTCGATATGCCGTGGGCAATAAAATCGGCCGCGGTGGGACGGATTAAGCCGGTAGAAGGCACCCTTCGAGGCAGGTAGAGGGGAAAAGTTATTATTCTTTGTTGTGCTCTCGGAGCGAGCGGTCGTTTACGCGCCACTGTTATTTATACTCGATCGAATACCACTATAGTCGTCTAGTAACGCTACAATTATTTAAGAACACAACGCGTGGCGTTGATACACCATGTGGAGGTACGTTGTTTACCGTATAGCCGATAGGGGTAATCCAATAATGGGATTTGTTAATATTCGGAATCTATTGAGAAAAGTAGCTTTTCCAGGCGTATAGGTACACTGATAATGGCCGCAGGTAGGTCAGCAACGAAGCGATAAAAGTTCCTCGAGAGGTTCTCTCCTCTCTCTCTCTCTCTCTCTCTCTCTCTCTCTCTCTCTCTTCCCTTACCTTTCAGCGACACAACAATGCCGTTCAAGCCCTCCTTTATGGGCGGTTACGCTCTTCTACACGGCTAGTAAATGACTTCGTCTGGCAACCAACTTACGCCTTACTATGTACCGTGATTCGCTTGAAAAGTCTCGACGTCAAAGCGTTATGAGGTACAGAGAAGCACGTGTCTCGTGTGCACGTACCAGGTGTCTCGTGTACACGAAAACCTCGACGGGCGATGTTTCACGCGCGGTAAAATTAATCGTTCGTTGTTGTGTCTTTCGCGAAAGATTGTCTCGTCGATGAAGAAGCAACGAACGAGGACGCGAAACGTGCAACGTAATCTTCGTAATCGTCGAGTCGACTAGATAGCCTAAGAAATTATGCAAGTAGTAGCGGATCGTGCGTAGTCAGACACATTTTACCGTTGCGTTTGGGAGTACACGTTAATGCGCCGTAAAAAAATATTATAAGTGTTCCAGATTCGATACTTTAACGTAAATTTTTAATAAGAGATCAACGACAATTTCCGATAACTATTTGAATTTTGAATGACGCGACAGAAGGTTTGCGGCAGAAAGTTAACGTCGTGGGATGCTTATGATTTCAGGGGTGGACAAGGCGTACGATGCTTAGGGATGCTTGGTCGAACGACGGTGGGAAAGGCTGGTGGCGATGGTGGTCTAGGTTGGGCGGATTGCTGGCGATGGCGACGGCCATTTCCTGTCTTGTTGCCCCGTTTCCGGGTGCCTCGGCCAATCCGGAAGCGAAGCGTCTCTACGATGACCTGCTGTCGAACTACAACCGCCTCATCCGCCCTGTTGGCAACAACAGCGATCGCCTCACTGTCAAAATGGGACTACGCCTCTCCCAGCTCATCGACGTTGTGAGTACATTACCGATCGATTAATTCTAGTTAACGAATAGCGTTTAGAAATTGCTCGTGTGAAATCCATGTTTTCGTCGTCGCTTCCTCTGCTCTATCCTTCCGGTCTCGAATCCCGACGAAACACGAGAAATCCCAGAAATTTGAATTTGCGACAGCTTCTATCGGCGAGCGTAGAACGTCGCGTGAAACGCGTAGAAGGAAAATTGGAGCTCGAAATTTCGGAAAGCCGTGTTTTTCTCGTTCGACGGCGTTCCCCGGTCGAAAACGCGTGGAATTTCGGTAATTTTCGAACGTTAAAGCGCATCCTTCGGCATCGGCGGATCAGAAATTCGGCGCGTTCGCGCAGAGTACCCTCGGCCAACTGAGAATTCGTTCGAAATCGACGGGCAAACACCACGAATAGCGCAGTCGATCTCGATACAACGCGCATACGTTCGTCCACGTACTTGCGGTGATAAGTTGAATTCCCGGAGTTTCTGGTTGGAACCGGAACTAATTTACAACCGAGTTGATCCATAGCACTTCGGCCATTAATTGCCATAATCTGATCGCAAGCAATCAATCGTGTCTCGGCGAGGTTTGCCAGGGACCTGTACGGCTACCTATACACTCGAGGTCATCTCCTCCGACGGATCAATGTGCTACAATTACGCGATTGTCTATCCCTCCCTTGTCCCATCGTCCACCTCCTCCCCTCTCGTGGGCTCCTCTTTGCCGGTACCCGCATTGTCTCCTTGGTTATTACATTCGTGTTACATGCTTATAGAGACTGTCACGAATTTCGGCTGTAATTACCTCGATCACGGATGTCTATAGACTAAATACGTGTTCTCTCTATTCCACCGCCTCCTCCTCCTCCTCCTCCTATATCCGACTATAAATTAATTTGTTATCGGCTGGTCGCTCGACCGATTCACCGTTCGGAGAGCATTATCAACGAAATATCAATGCCGTAATTCCTGGCGGGACGGTGCGCGCTCATTCGCTTTGTTCGCGTACGAAATTCAGGGAATTTTAATTCTATCGACGACCGAATTCTTTTTTCCGAAAAATGGCTGAGAATAAAAATTGCTGGTGGAACAACGCGGAATATATGAAACGTTCATTTACGAGCTGGAAAGAAATTCGATTTTCTCGAACGACCCCGAGTATTTTACCAATTATTACGTGTCAATTAAAAGTTTGTATCACAGTTGACGATTTAAAACGAAGTCGGCGAAACGTCGACAATTATTTTCTTCTCTTTCGTTGGTCGCGATCGAGTCCGTTACAGAGACGCGCGTAAATTGTAGAACGTATCGCGAAACAAGGTTCTTTGCGTCGCGAAATATGTATACGCTTCTGTCCTGCGGAGCAGAAATTTGTTTGCGGCTCGAACACTTTCGTCCGGCCCGGATGATTTAGGCTCTGTGCGCGTAATGTCCGTTGTCGGGTCGCGTTTACTCGTAAGTAGAAGCAGCCAGCAAAATGCAGACTGGCTGAGAGTCATTGAAATCCGGCTGTTTCCGCTGTCGCTGGAAACTCGAAGAGTCTGTGAGATTGTTTCGCGCGGGTCCACGGACGCGCGCACGTTCCCGGTCGGTAATTACAGTTACACGGAGAACTCGCGGCAACTTTCAGCTCGACGCGTGTCGAATCGTAAATCGTGAACGTCATCGCCAGGTTGCGAGTGTTTACGAGCGCTCCGAATAATTTCTAGCCGATTGTCGCCAGCGAAAAGTTTAGCCGGGCCAAAGGATCCGACACGATCGTCGTTATATTAATCGTTCGTAGTTGGAAAAGTATGATTTACGCGTTAAAAACGTGTCGGGTCAATTACGATCCTGCCAAGCACCGTAACGAAGAGCGAACTTTTCGTTGGAATTTTCGAAACGATAGAACTTTGGTTCGCGCTTTACTTGGTCGCCACGAATAGTCCCATTTGTTGCGCGACGAGGATCTTGGTCAAAGTTCGAGCAAAGTTTTCGTTAGAAAGACCGTAAACTAAGAATCCACCGAATCATCGAACGCGATCACGGCTCGCGTTCCCCGACGGTGATCCACCGGAAGAAGCAAAAAGGTGTTGCATTCTCGAGCTAACGACCGATAAATTCCGTGTACAAGGAAAACCCATTTGGACGACTATGAAACGATTAAAATAACTGGAACGCCGGCGATGCTCGTGACTGCTCAGCATTCGTCTTCTCTTCGCTTTCAGAAACTCTAACCGTAGCGGAAAGCATCCTATTCCTCGACTCGCGATTCGAAGCTCGCCGTTCCGTTCGAGCGAGGTTTCCGATCGTCGTGTACCCGCGATCGATTCTCGACGATCGATTCTCGACGATCGATTCTCGACAATCGATGCGCTCGACCGACGATCCTCTTGTCACGCAACAGCCAACGCCCACTTTTCACCGGCGACGAAAGCTCGCTCGCGAATCCGATCAATAATCGCTAGCTAACCAACGACCGATTGTTCGTTCGGTGTAAGTGGATGCACGAAGGTACCGGAAACGCGAAAGCGGCACCTCGGCTTTCCTTTCGTTGTCGAGTACACTTCGAAACAATGAAGGTGTTGGCTGCTTGGCTGGCTGACTGGGTATTCTCCGGTTAAACAGACACTCGGACGAAAGCTCTTTTGGAGCTGATTTTCGCTCTGTCTTAGGGTACGTTTAGACAAGCTACGGCCACGAAAACGCTCGTTGAGCGGCTCTTTTGTCGGTCCGTTGTACTCCGCCAACGACTCTTTCTCCTTAACGAACAGGAATTTTGGCGATTATACGTCGAAACATTCGAGGGTAATTAATTTCTCGGTCCCGAGTTACGTCGACGCTCGGATTTTCAAGAACGAGAATCGAATGGGTTCGCCGAGGTTCGTTGTAGCGATCGCGAGACGCGGAAAGTTGAAGCGGTCGTTCGGCTGGGTTGGTCAGGGTGATCGATAAACACCTGTAGAAAGCTTTGGTCGTCGGCCGAGCGCGTAACAGGATCCTCGTAAAACGGTTGCAAGGGAAACGTCTCGTGATACTTGTTCCATGTTTTACGGAAGCAATGTTTATTTCAAATGAAAGCTAAGGTTAACGTTTTCGCTAGCTTTACGATACGGTCGGAAATTCGTTTTTTAAGAACAGGAGTAAAGAAGTTTAACGGTCCTGCGGTCTATTCGTAAGTCCTGCATTATTTAAAAAAAAGCTTCTCTGGAGCTTTCCGACTTTTTCGCATCGCGCGAGAAATTGGAAGATACTTTCTTTCGCGAAAGCTTCGATACTCGATCGTTTCGTTAGGTTAATCGGATCACCGTCAAATATTTAATAGTCGCTAGTTATCGTACGAGTTAGGTCGATGAAAATTTGGGTAAAAACTGTTCTCAACCGGACCACCGCTCTGATAATAATCGAAAATCGAAGCTCGTCGACGTAAAATATACGCGAGAGGAGAATAGAGTGGGAATTGTTTAACGGATGGTGGCAAGTGGCGGGTCTGGTCACGAAGGAATGATGTCCCAGAGGAGCCATATAAGAGGAGCGATTTCTGAGACGGTGGAGTTGCGCCATTATTTACACGGCCTCCTTTTCAAAGGAAACACCTTCTTGGAATCGCGGTTGTTCTCGACGGGACAGCAGCCTTCGACTTTATAAGGATTTACGAGCCGGGGCGAGATTGACTCACAGCCGGACAAGCGCCACGAAATCACGCTCGTCCGTCGTTTATATTGCCACAGGATTTCTTCTGTTTCGAAAACACACCGGAAGTGGCCGGACACCGAGCAAATATTGTCGTTTCGTACGGTTGCGCGCGGAAAAACAATTAATAAACGTTTGGTCGGACGATGAGAAATTTTATGCTCGATTCCGTTATTTGTTCTATCGATTATGTCTTGGAAATGGACGATTAAACGGTAAATATTTGACGGTGCGTTGTTCGCGAGGCAACGTCGATCGACTGGTCTCGATTGATCTCGAACGAGTACCAATTAAATCGAGCGTTCGCAGCCAGGTGTAGTTAAAGAGGGCAACGATGTTGGAGCTGCAGGAAAGTGGCTAACGCCCGTCTTGTTAGGGGAAACGGTTCGAAGGGCACGACCCCTTTACGGATCTCTTCGTTTCTTCTAATTAAGCCGAGGGGTTGCGATAGTTCCTCGAGAATCAATGAGTCGCAACGGTTCCTTTCGAATACCGAACAATCGGCCGCCTTTTATAGCCAATTTTCGTGCTGCCGAAGGATGCTCCCGTCATGCGCGATAATGCCGTGTTAGAACATCAACGGTGTTGCGTGGTAATATTTGTTGACGCTATGGCAGCGTCAACGCGACGCGTACAAATATTTATGTACCACAATTACACATAATCCCTGGTGTTGTAACGTTTCAGCAAAAATTCTGTACATCGATTTAGCACGGATCGCGCGAACGCGTCGAGCGCATTTGACACTTTTCTGAAAAAGGCTCGAGTTTTATCGATATTATTATTAAATTCCGTCTACCTTTCGTCTCGTTAACGAGTTAACTCGTCTTTTTCGATTAACGGTTTAATTAGATGGCCGATTTAACGAATCGCGGCAGGTTCAAAGAATTTACCGAACGTAAATTTGCAACGGTACCGCGTCCCGAAAAACGGCCGGAGACAATTAGCCGATGGAAGACAAAGTTTAATTAGATATTTCGTAACCGAGAGCTTTCCTCTTCGCTCCCTCTGTCTCTCCTCTTCGCTCCCTCTGTCTCTCCTCTTTCGATAATTCTCTCCGCGATCGTGCGATTCTTTTTTCGTGCCGCGCGCCTTCGAATAGAAAACGTAGCGCAACTTTGCACTCGATCGTTCGTTTCCAACGATTCTGACGATTCTCGAAATTAATTCTCGCGCCGATTAGATTACTCGGATATACTCGGTGATACTCGGATGCTTGCTTCCGGATAAACAATTAAACCGAAACTACTCGACGATCGCGGGTGCATTAACGATCCAGCCGTGGAACTTCGGTATTTTGTTCGGTTAAATCGAACGGCAAAATGACGCTTCTCTCGATGCGGAGTTAAATTGAACGGGCCAAACGAAACGCGTCGTTTTCCATTACACGTACCGTCTGCCAGACAAGAGGGCTAGCGATTATACATACATATACACGGTGGACCGGTGCAATGCAAATAAACGAGCCCCGCGCTGTACTTTATACTTTTCCTTTGAACGCGTTAATTAAAAAATACACCGTCCTTTCAATTATCGTTACCGTGATCGAGGCAGCTAGAGGGGCAACAACAGTTGCGGAGGTATACGCTTTAGCGGATGATTGATTATTGTAGGTTGCGCGCGTATTTTTGCGCTCGAAAATTGTAGGAAAATTCGAACGGTGGGCACGGTCGCCGCCGACTCCCGTACTAATTAACGCGCTAAGATACTCTACCGTCCGATACTTCGATATTAAAAATATGGGGTCAGAAATTTCCTACGATGGTTCGCAATTTATCGATAGTTAGTTTGTTTATAACTTTGTTGCGTTGTTCGAAAGCAGCCTCGTAACCGATCGAAATAACGAGGCACTGATTTGTTGGAAAACACAAAGTTTCAAAGTTATCGCATCAAGCGATCACCGACGAACACGAAAAACCATTCAACTTTGGTTATTCGGAGGGTAAAGTTGGCCAGGCGCGAGCAACTTTTCCAGGATAAAGTGCGAACGTATTAGCGCCGCACTCGCCGTATCGGAGTTCCTTCCGTTATCGAAAATTCTTGGGAAAACTGCGCCGCGGAACTTAATTACGCGAAGAGCATAATCCCCTGTTGAATCTTATCGATCGGCGTGCTCGTAAAAACTCGACGAAACTTAATTAGCTAGCAACAGATCGGATCGGGCCTCTCGATTTTAATCGCCTTCTGTCGAGGCGTTATCGTTAATGAATTTAAGAAGGAATTCGTTCGAGACGAAACATCGACCCGGCAAGATTAAACGTCGATTTTTCCTCTTTCTTCCAACGGGAAATTGAATTTAATCGTGCAAACTCCTTTAGAGCGTTGTAATGGCGCACGATAAACGATGATCGTTCGCGTTTTCTATCGATACGGAATAGCTGAGACGGAAGTTACGGTCAATTGTCGAAGCGCCTATAGTCGTCTCGAAGAACACAAACGAATCCGACGCGGCGACATATCGTTAAACGTTAATCGTCGCGCCTATGTTCGCTTCGATAGAGGTAACACATATTAAAGCGTAACTATCGCAACGGTCGTGAGTCAACAGTCCCCAGGAGCCAAGGGGAACACAACTAATCGTGGATGCAAACACAGTTGGAGCAGAAAGTAATCATTTGCCGCGTTAAACGCGACAATCGATTCAACAGCGTCGCTATTAATTCCGAAAACGTGGTTGCACGAACGCGACCCGCTTCATCGGCGATCGTTGATCTCCTAGATTACCATACTATCGATGCAAATGCCATTTTTCAGAGGAGAGGAAAGATAAATAATCTTTCCTTCGATTCAATCGCGATCGGGATACACGGACAGTCGTCATTACCGAAGCTCTTTCCGAAAATGCTATTCGCCCACGGACGGTAATTGTAATCGCGAAGTAGGACACGAACGACGACTGCTTATACCCTGTGGCGCTGAGTTTTATGCAAATTTTACACCGTGGCTGTACCCAACGCAGCGCTCAACTTAAAATTGACTTGGAAACTAAGAACTGGAGGATGACAAGGTTGCGAGCAATATTTTCGAAACTTCCGTGAACTTTGATCGAATATTCTTGGACACGTTTTAAGCGATATCGCGATAAGGGAATTTCCAAGTTTTATCGGCACCGATAACTCGACGCGATACAATTGTCGAACGAGTTTGGCCGACAATTGTACGCGATAAGATCGAACAATTATCGTCGCGCGTGTCGATCCGATCGTTCGCTCGTCGCGAAAGAAACGCAAGGTGCAATATTCAAAGTTTCCCCGATACTTTGCGAAGCGTCCTCATCATTTGACACCGTGATCGAAGCAAACGCGACTCGAGAATATTCCAATCGTTAGCAAGAAAGTTGCTCCACTCGATCCTAATGAGCGAAAGAACGCGTTCGTTACCGCGCGCAGCGACTTATAACGAAGAGGTAACGCGATCCCTGTAACGCTAGCCACATCCTTTGGCTTGTCAACATGTATCTTGCCGCCTTGATCGTCGACGAGTACTCTAATTGCGCGATGCAACTCGAGTTAATTGACAGTGATGAAAGAACGAGTTAAACGCGGAAAGCCGAGACTATCCTGCGCCTGATAAATAGCTCGTTTTGTATGCGAGCTAATTGCGAAGATGGGAAAAAATAACGTGCCAAGGAAATTGTAGTCACCGTAGCATTTACTTTTTCGTAATCGATCTCTGTCGTAGATACACGTCGGAACGAGACGTACGTAGGGGTAGTAAAAGTCTTTTAAGAGTTCGTGGCCTCGAAAGGTCTTAATCCTCGAGCTTTTAAGGGTCTTAAGCCCTGACAAATCGAAATGATTTTTCAGCAGGTTGAGAAACGAAGAGGCGGAAAGCTTTCAGGAGCGGTAAAGTTGCGAGGGTAGTCGATAGATTAGAAGAGTTATCGGCGAGCGTTCTCGTGGCATCAGTAATTTCCTGCGAGGAGAGTCGATGAAACGAATCGTCGAGACGCGTCCAAAGAGACGACGGCTGAAACAAAACGAGCAGGTCGTCGCGGCAACAATACTCGCGATCGATATCTGTTTTCGGCTCGGGTACAGCGCGTTGCGAAGCGATGCGAACCGATGCGAACCGATGCGAAGCGATTCGACCAGGCGCAGAAGGTGCGCGACAGAGAGTCTACGTGTAGTCGGGTTCGCAAATTGATGACAATACCGACAGATCGACGGGATTCAACGCGGCGAGTAATCGCTTTCTCCCTTGTTACCGGCCACTTCGGGTAATTAAGTTTCCTGTAGTTTTCACAGGCCAGCAACCACCGCCGCTCGGAATCCAATTGCCGTAACTACCGGCCGCAACTCTTGTATCCACCGTTCGAGTATCCACTGATTCCAGTTGCTCGGAAATTAGCCCCTCGTCCCTTGCTCCGGTGTCGTTGGATCTTGTTCATTTTTCATCAGGAAATCCGTATTGAAGCGACGCGACGGTACACGGTTGTCCTCGATTATCCGCCGCTCCCTTCGTTCGAAATATCCTGATCTCGATACGACTCTCGTACGAGTCGATCCCGTCGTTAATAATAAGATCCTTCGTCGAATTCGAAGGAAACGTTCGATACGAATATGGCGGGTTAACTGACAGCAGAATTTTTCAATGTCTGCGTAACCGCTGGCAAACCTGAGTACCGCCTTCAGCGGTCCGTAATAATCTCCGTGGATTTACGAGCGTCGGTTTAGACGCGCCGCGTATGCCGCGGTCGCGGCCGCGGGATTATGTTTTCGGAAAACCGCGATGAAACGCGTGGAAAGCCTTCACTTTTGTGCTGGTCCCGACTCCTGCGGCGAACAGAAAGCAGAATGGGATCGTAATTATCGGTATAACCTTGGCGTTAGCTGGCTTGGCTGAACGCCACGCGAAATTAAGACTGTAAATGAAATCTTGCACGCGTACGGTCGTTCTTTCGCACGTGCCGTTGCACAAACGATTAAATAACCTAGTTTCGTTAACGCGCCGCAAGAAAAGCCCGTTTGTACGAGCCGAGGAACATGAAAGTTCTGCGAAGCGTAGGTTTTGCAACATGACGCTATAGGATAGGCGAGATACCGAGGGGTTCGATTTCGAGCGCTTATATCCCTGTGCGAAATAATAGGGTTCGACTGTCAATGGCTCTCTATGCGACGTCGAACGTCAATTTCCAGCGTCCAGGTTCTCGTGGGAAATGCTAGGGGTCGATTTCCTACCTCTCCGTCTATGCGGTAGAGAAAGAACGTCGAATTGTTTCGGTCCTAAGCGAACGTAGACGAACGCGCGATAATCGACTCGCTTAAAGGTAAAGAAAAGTTGACGTTCGCGCCACCTTGTCCCAGGACATTTTTCTGCCGAGCTTATCCAAGCCGCGTGATTTAAAGCACAAACAGGCGGAATGGTCGCGGTCGTTTCATCCGCCCGTGAGAAAGAGGTGGAACGATAGGCGCGGTGAAAAACAAGAAGGAAAAGCGCATTAAAGATAAGAGCAACGCCAGCTGGCGTATCCGAGCAATGAGCGTGCATCAGTCGCTGGTACATCTGCGTATCGTACTCCTCGGCTAGCCAGGATATCGATTTTCGCATAAAAGACCGTGTATTCGGTATCTTGGCGACCACAGCGTACGACGCGAGCGTGTTCTCCGCGTCGAGCAGCGATCTGCCGATTCGTTAGAAGCTCGTTTGTCACGTAAACTCGTGCTGCTTTTTCGTCTTATCGCTTGCGGGATAAAAAACCGACGACGCGTCCACGAGCGTGAAATGACGCGAACCAGTGGGTAGAGATCGCTCGTTGGAAACGAGGCTGAAAATGGCCGTACACCGTGTGTTCCGTTGATCGGTCTTTCTATGTACATATATCGGCCGACAATCTTTTATCCATTTTTATGATTCTCGAAGAAAGGGTTCGGCGTATGGAACAAGGTTTATTAAACATTTTCAAGTTCGATAGTTAAATATCGATCGAGGATACCAGAAGCGGAGCGTATACGAGAAGATTGCTCGTTTCGAACGGAATCGAGACGACGCGACGCAAACACGATGCAAAGACGAGACGCAATTTTCGAAAAAGTTACTTTGCCGAATTGTCTCCGTGCGATATATCTTGCTCGCGTTTTTCTCTTTTTGTCTCTTTTTGTCTCTTTTTGTCTCTTTTTGTCTCTTTTTGTCTCTTTTTGTCTCTTCGCTTGTCACGATCATTTCGACCCACGTTTCTTTTTTTTTATATTCCTGTTTACTTGTTCCAACGTATCCTTGATTCGTCAACAAATTTATACGACTCCACTGTGGAGGACCGATTATTTTACGTCTTCGGGATAACCTTGACATCCTCCAGATCCATACTAACACCGCGATCCATATGCAGATTGTTGTTTGACGCGTTAGCTTAGAATTTGAAATACATATGTAGATTACGTACTGCAGCTTGAAGGATGAAGCAGAGTCATTTAATATACTGTACGCTCCAGCACCATCGTGGAATATTAAAAGGGATCTCCATGAATTCTCGTAAGAGGAACGTGCCGGTTTCATCGTGCATACATTCGGCACCTAGCGCGGCTGATTTTTTAAAAATTCTCTGTCGGACGACACATTTTCGACCAATTTCTCTTTCGAACGCGTACCGTGTCGCCTGCTCGACAAACAGGCGGATAAATCTTGTTTTTCTGAACCTATGTTTTATATACAAGCACGCGCGCGTTAGTTAATTAGCGTTTTTACGCCATAATCGATCAGTCAACTTTACCGATTACCATCAAGTACTCGACCGTACGTTCGAGATGAACAAGGACACAGGATAATGAATTATAAATGTAGAAAGCACCGACGATACTTGAAATTTATTGACAGGATCGGAGCATCGACCGAGATAAATATCGAGCACGTTGCACAGGATGATGGGGGCCACGTCGGGATTCGTAGTCACGGTTAACGTTTCGATTTTGTCGAATTTCGTTGGAACGCAGAGTGCACTGTACAGATAAAACGAAACTCCGTCCAACCCTCGAAATTCTGGGTGTCTACTATACCATGGATTGGCAAATAACAGTGGTTGTTCTACGCGGTCCATAGGAACATAAATGAGACAATGCCAATTTAGACCTATCGACGAACAATCGATTCCTTATCGTGCTAAGCTTACCTCTATAACCAAAACGGGAACTTCGATCGAGCCTCTACTGTCGGTCGAAAAGTTAGCGATTCACTCAAAGGGGCAGTTAACCCCTTTCTGTGAGAGTAAGCGAAGTTATCGTGGATGCGCTTTGCTCCTCGGAGAGGTGAAACTTCTCGTTGGATTCAATTTAAATTTTCAATAACGCCTAGAACCGTGTGGTACGATTTCTACCAGCCGAAAAGATGTACCGTTGGATGTTAGTACGGTCTTAAAGGTTTCGTATAGATAACGTTGTTGCGATAATCGATTCACGAGTAGTTAATCGCTTTTGACATTCAATATTCGAATTAATTTGCAAGGAAAACGATTGGAAAGCACGCGATATCGATTTCTGCATCGGAACAGTCCCTGTGGTAAACGTCGATTCTTCCCAGGAAAGCGTCGATACGGCGCGGCAGAGGAGGGTGAAACAGCGTGCCGCGGTGTATTTCCGTCAGCTTTTCACTCGGAGAGGGTTGCAGCGGGTTAATTTGCTAATGAATTTTAAAAAGTGCCGAGCACCGCGGCCGGGAATGCTCGACCGGTCTTTCATCATAATAATTTGATTTTACCGAGCCAACCGATGCTGCGATACTTTTGTTTACTTTCGGATATTAACTGGCTTTCGAGAAGAAAAGGGGAAAAACCAGCGAAAAGAGGGTCTGTGCTGAGAGGTTGGTACACGAGACTGAATGGTCGAGACCTTGTTTGTCATTCGAATCGAGTAATCGACTGGAATCGTGTACTCGTGCATCATTCGAGTTACGACTGGTTATTCTATACGAAATTGCTCACTTGATATTCTTGTTACATTTGTCTCGTTTTTAGTAAAAGTTTCGCACACGCGTGATCGTGTAATGGCAACGATTATTATTAGAGATACGCTTGGACGCGTTAACCTTTAATATCGTGACGAAAATTGGTTTCACTTCGTAGGATTAATAATCACCGATCCATCCTGTTCAAATACTTCGTTGGAATCCATCGGTGGATACCGCGAAATCACCTACCAATCAACATTTACAATATCGTCTATATTCCGAGATACTCGGTACAATCTAGGATTATTTCGTATCCGGTGATGGCGTTAAGTTAACCGTTCACGGATAATTCCGGTTCGTTGATACGAGCTAAACATCCCCCTTCTGTATATCCCGCTTGTCGATGCAAATGGGTTAATTGCTCTATCGAACCTTCGGCTCGAGGAGAAACACTCTCCACGAAATTTTGTAGGGGAAGAACTCTTTTCCCACCGTTCGATTATATTTATCCAACTACTCGTTTTTCTGGAAAATCAAATCGTGCACGATAAAAGCTACAGAGAAGTTCTTTCGCGACGTATATTGAAAAAAAATATATGAAAACGACGCGACAATGAAACCGAATTTTTCATTAGATTTAAACGTTGATTCTCGCAAATTATTATTACAAACGTTTTATTTATATTAATACCGTTGAACGAAATTGAAAGTGGTAAATGTGGAACGATACAATATGGATGGATATGTACATATGTCTCCGTTTAGTTTCTCCCCTGTTGTCGTGTCTAACGCGCTTCGAGCGTACTGGAAAATTTCCCAGATAGAAATAAAGAGAGCAGGAGAGAATAGGAGAGGAGCGAAAGAGAGACAGACGTTTCGACGTTACTTTTGTCGAGGCGAATATGGAGGCGTATCGATGCGCGAGAGCGTCGCCGCTGCAATCCAACCGAGGGTCATCGAACTGTGGCTGTTGCTGCTGCTGCTGCTGCTGCTGCTGCTGCTGCTGCTGCTGCTGCAACTGCACTCCCAGCTGTAACGATTCCACGAATGGCCAAACGGCACCAGCTATTGCAGCAGCACGTCGCTTTTACAATTGCACGCCGCTCGGTGAAATAATAACGGGCGTGGCACGACGATTGCCGAGTTACGTGTCGCTCCTCCACTCGATCCAGCCTCTCTAATAAATACTTTCGACCGAGTCTTGGTACACTATTATCTCTTTTGACTGCGTCGATCCCAACTCCAATCTATTAATCGTGCACAATTTTGCCAACACTCTCTAGGATATACATATGTATGTATATTGTACATATGCATAGGAGGGATAGAAGTGCAAAGAAACCTTGTTCGTAAAATAACCACGTTTTATCGAAACAGCGTTAATCGAGATTGAACGACTTTCACCGTATTTTAAGATCGAATTTAAATCGTCGCTGTCCTCGGAGGTTAATTATAAACGTCTGTTATGCCATGAAGACTTTTCTAAAAATAAGGAAGATTTGCTACGTAACGTCGAAACGAGAAGATTAACGGAAATAGACGAGGAATCTCGAAGGATCGGAGGTCAGCTTTGAAGAGCGAGCCGTCATTTTGAAAAGTCTCTCGTCTCTGACGGAGACATTCAGGAACAGATAGCCGGCTGGAAAAGCCGTATCAATAACCGAGGATGATGGCTGATGGAAAATACGTCGCGTATCGATCATCGATCCCTCGAACGGATTACTAACGGATAACGAGGTTAACAATAACCGATTCCGTACGAAGCTGCCTTCGATTCGCGCGACTGACAGCCACCCTGTATATGCAAATGAAAAAAGTTTCTTCGTTCGATGCTTGGCACAGAGGCGACTTTAAATGCCGAATAAATACGAATTTGTCGTTTATTTCTATAACTTTTTATCGAAGCAAAAGTGTTTTGGCAAACTACACCGTAGCGTTCTTTTCCAACGAAACGATTAATTATATGTAGAACCGGACGATGCTCCTCTCGTCTTGGAGCATTTGAACGTTCACCCGTCGTCACTACCCTTCCGAAGGGTGCATCTTTCTTCTTTCTTTTCCCTTGGAGCAATCGCGCGTTCTTTTGTGCGTCGCGGAGGCACGGGAGAGGCTAATGCCGCGACCGGCATCATTCCAGCCGATTTCATGCGGCGAATATCCGTGGTCGAGATGCTAAGCGCCGGCAGTAATTAAAGACCGAGTTAATTAGTGGCTGCCGCGCTCGTTGGAGCGTATCGCGATCTATATAACCCGCTGGTGCGCGAGCGCACCTACGCCATCAAACTTTACCGGCACTTTTGTGTATTTTTTTTCCTCTCCCTATCGACGCTGGAGATTCACGAGCTGTTACGTTTTAGAGCGCGATACAGAGCGACGTTTCTGCAATTTACCGATGACGGATTATAGTCGTACGCGTTCGAGCCAGGTGTTAAACAGTCGCAACGGTCTATAGAAAATTTCGAACCAGTAATAATTCTGGTATCGCGTTAACATCGTGTATATGTATATTTTCATGTATTTTCACAAAAATTGTGCGTTGACGCGGAAGCAGTGATCCAGGAAAAAGAAACGGGAAATTGAAATTTGTCACGTTCGAAATTGAATACACCGGTAAATTTTCCTGTGTACGCGTATCGTTGGTCCGTTGTTGCGACGAGAGAAACTCGTGAACAAACAAGGATCACTGTAATTGCGCAATAGAAGGCGTTGTATCGCGATATCCGAGAAGGAGGCAAGCGTTGTTTGGAGCATCCGAAACCGCGAGATACACTGCGAGAGTGAGAAACGGCGCGGGGAAGCGGAGAAGTAAGTAACGTGTCAAATGTACGTAAAATCCTCGTAAATGCGATAACGTTCGTAGAAGCCATTTGCTCTCCGGTATCGCGTCGCGGTTGTTGACGCAGCGTTAATCGATAACGACTGTAATTACGACTGTACTTCCTCTTAAACCTCTCTCCCATGTTTCGCTACTTTATTACGAATTACCGATAAACTGCCACGAAGTAGAATTTTGTAGAAAATTTTGCGACGAACTGTTGCGAGTCAGAGAAACGACACGGCACGGCGCCAGCGTCGCGTCTCGTTCAAGGAATTTAATTAAAAAGCACGCCGAATTTCGGTTTTCGATAAATTTCCGACGACGCAACGGACAAAACGAAAATCCATAAGCCGAGTGAATAGCTGCACGCGAGGCTTCGGCTTTCGAGAGACGTTTATCGAATGAAAATTTCGTCGGACGAAACTGGAATCGATACCGCGATCTGCGCGATTGAATTTCGTCGCGCGCGTGTGAATAATTACGGTCGGGCGAGTTCGCCGGATATATTCATTTTTCAACTATTTTTCGCCCCAAAAACGTGTTCTTCTCGAATACGAGAAAAATTGATGCCATTTGTCTGACATTGGGATTCAGCTGAAACGAAGATATTATCAAATCCTAGGACTACAAAGACTCAGGGTTAATAGAGCTGTAGAAACATTATAGGAATGTATAGGCATAATACGCCACGACGGTATTACACGTTTTTCGCGACACGGGTCGCACCATGCCAAGAATGTTGAATTTGATCGGAAAATCGGTTCTAGAAAAGGGCCAGAACGTGTTCGTCGGCGAATAACGTTATCAACGAACCAACGAGTCGTATTCGAACCGATCGAGAGGTTCAATCGTTCGACCGTGTAGGAAAATCATTGTTTTTTCGGACAGGGGCGAGTGAGCAAGAACGATTCCCCGAAGTAATTCGTCGTTATTCGAAGCAGTCTCACTGACGGATGGAAACGATATATCGGGAATTGGGAATGAAGGTATTGAATACCGTTGGGATTGAATAGCGTTCATCGACGGAAGTGCTTTTCCGATATTTAAATACTGCTGCATCGCGAGCCCTGTACCTGTACGACGATTGTTTGGCGCACGCGTTCGGCACGCTTTAATCGCGCCAGATTTGTTACGTGTCTTGACGGTCGTTTTCGTGTGTCGACAACGACACCGATAAACAGCCGGAAATCGAGTACGTATTATTGAATTCTCCTACTCTGTCTAACCCGATCCATTGTCCCGTCGTACGTTCGCTTTTACCGTGCTCGTGTTATGAACCCTGTTTCTCTTCGCTTTTATGGGTTTGCGCCGAATTCCGGATCGATTGTACATACGTTCGCTGTTCGTTCGCGATTCTTCGAACGCCTCGGTCGATCAGGTTCTTGCCCGAAGAAACCGTAGACCGACCAAAATGGATCGCCTCGTATATAATGCGAACCTGTCAGCGTTTCATTGTTCGATAAGGATTTACAGGCCGCGAAAGATTAATCTGCTCGAACAAAAGTCCTAAAGAGATAGCACAGCATCCGTGAAAGAGGGTAATCGGCTATCCTTTGTAAACAACCTAACGACTACGGTTCGAAGTAGAACGCGATTAAAACTCTGGTTGTTACCGATGAAGAGCCCGATGAAGCTAGTAATAAATCCGAAGGCTGAACGGTTGACGGAACGCGATCGAATGCAGCAGTGTAACCGATGATCAGCTTACCGAAATCGCGAGTTTCGAGAATGCTCGCGTAACTTCTCTTCGCTAAATGGATCCTCTTTAAGAGAGGCGGAAGAGGGCTTGAAAGGAGGCTCAACCGTGCCGAAGCAAACTAATATATCCTCTTAGGAGCGACTGTGTTCCAGGGCTAATTGGATTTGTGTCCGTTGCCATAAATTTCGCGATAATCTCCCGCGTTACTCGTAGAAATTGTGACTGTGATATACAGCCTTAGCTTGTACGGCTCGATTGAATCTTACATCCCGAGACGTAGCTGCGGTGTTGGGCCGTTCGATTAAGTATCTCCTACGCTACTTTCGGTCGACGTAGTTACAGTAAATCTAACGCGGATTAGGGCAACGTATGGTTCATCATCGATTAACCCCCTTGCCTCTTACCACTCCGACGCAGTCGATTAGTCGTTAGACTGTTCGAGCGAGCGTTTAAAGAAGTTTACACGCGCTTAACGATCGTACCGGTGATACACGTTATGAAACGAAATAGTTCTTTCGTACAAAGCTGTACGAAGAACAAAGGGGAAAGGGAACAGCGTCGAACGGCGGAGAATCGTAGAATTCGATCCTATGGGGGAAAAATAATTGCCGAAGGTAGGTGTAGGTATTGCGAACGAGAAGGCACGGTATCGGGGGTATCGACGGTGACAACTTGCAAATTGCTTTTCCCCGTGACGCGATAGTCCTTTTTCGTCGCGTCGAGTTGTATCGCGTCGCGGCGCTTTGACGCCGTTGAATTTTCAACCACGACGCCGCGACATCGTTCCAGCCAGTGGCGGGTTGATGGTCGAAACGACAAAATCGATTGGAAGTTCGCCGCGGTCGTTACCATGCTATTCTCGAATAGAAATCGACGTAGCCGACTATCGCTATGACGCGCTTTCGCGAAACAGACATCGGTGGCGCGTTAACTTGAAAAATTCAATCAACGATCGAAGCTTCTTTAAATTTCATGACTAATCGAACTTAATTTCGTGTTCCCTCCGTCGCGTCGCGGAGGAACGGTCGAGATAAACGAATCGCTTTGAGCCAGATAAATGGCACGTGACAGCCTCTTATTTGGATTACGGTCATTTTATTTTCCTTTCGCGAACTTTTATGCATAAGATATCGCGATACTTCTCGAGCTTCCGATCGATCCTCACCTTTTAACGATAGCAATTTTCATAGTAGCGTCTCGAAGTAGTTAAAGTTCATTTCCTCTTCTTACACTCGCTTCTTTGTCCTGTCTGGAAAGGTTTAATTGGATTTTCTATCCTCCAGAAGCTAACTACTTCTGCAGTGGCCAATGAAATTTTACTTTTCGCACAAAGAGAAGCTGCACTTTCGGTTGATTGGATGATTCGATTGGTTCGTTCGTCAGTGGGAAATGACTGATTTTTCTGCGCGTGTTAAAGTACCTCTTATTGCATTCCCTACAGAGAAAAATCATTCGACGAGGAACCGACGTTTCGAGTCGGACTCAACGATCGTAGTTTTGTATCGAAACGGGACTCGGCGAGAAAATTGTATCCAAGGATACACAATGTCGTTGCGCGTTGTACGGCCATACGTTGTATCGTTCGAGTATTAAAATAATACGGAATCTACGCTCGTCGTTGTCTCGTGCCAGGAGATCGCGAACGAAAGAAATCGCGTATCGAACAGACAGCGAGAAGAGTCTAGCGTGCTTCGAATCGGTATTTTTCGAAGCAGATCCATTTAACGAGCTCGCTTCTCAAAGAGTCGTTATCGTGGCACAACGAAGCCAGGATTTCACGGGGTCAGAAGTAAAAATAATCCGCCATTACCATTCGTCGTTACCTTCTTCCGCTGTCGCGCGATTCACGATCTGACGGGAGCTCGATTTCTCGAATCTCCGCTGAAAGTTTCATGGCAGCTGGCCATCGCGGATCGATCTTTCTCGTTTTTTTTTTCTCTTTTCTTTTTTTTTGTTCCCCTGCTCAATCTTTCCAACCACCGGAAAATAGCGGTGTTCGATCGCGGCTAAATCGGAGCCGGCCGTTCGAGGAACCGGCAGAAAGTCGAGGAACAAAAACGAGAGAAAAAAGAAGACGCTCGAGTCGTGGAGCGAACGAGAGAACGGTAAAAAGGATCGAGCTGATTCGGTGGCCGAATACAATTAAAACTTTTCTACTTGCACCGGTTAATTTGTCTTTGTTGCCACGACCTGGCCGGAAACAGTGGCTCTGTCTCTCTTTTGTTACGATGCTCCCGTTCACACGATCTTCCGGCCGCCCTTGCTCTTCTCGACGCCTTTTGGAACGCGCCAACGAGGCTCTTTCTCCTCGTGGTTCGTTAATTGTCGAGTTTTCGGTCTGCAGCTGATCGACCAAAGGTGTCACGGTTACTTCGCTGTTTTCCCTCGTGTTTCTTTCTGTTTGTTTCGACCGGTATCGAACCGTGGATATCGCTTTGAAATCCTTACGACCTCTATTGGCTTGCAGTTGCAGTTATTAGCGTGCCTAATGCAGCGAAACGAACAATTAGTCTTTCGATGCTATTACAAAGGTTAATTCTACGAGTTATATTCGTTGTCGTTTGATTTCGTTATCGGCAAAGTGATACAGATCGTTTTCGCTGTATTAACCTAGTGGCGCGGCGCGGCGCGACGCGGCGTCGAAACGCGCAGGGTCAGTAGTATGTACCGTCAATAGTCAGACAACTGGAGCGCCTACGATACGGAGTACTTTTTGCGACTTTGCCGTTGAATAAACAGAAAGGGAATTTAGTAGGATCGTACACAAATTAATATAGATTACCTCCGCGCGTTTCGTTTGCAAGTAGAATAATATAAATAACAGGAGTTAACGAGAACGCGTAACAAATGTATAAATATCGCGTTAAACAACGGAATCAGTAGTACACACCGTCAATAATCGAACAAGTAGGACGTGGCGTAACACGAAGCATCCTCTCCGCTATCCTACCGTTTAACGAACAAAACAAGAATTTAATTAAATCGCTGACCAATTAATATAAATTACTTTGGTTCGTTCCACGAACAACGCTAACATTTTTTTTTTTTTTTTTTTTTCATTTTTTCATTTCTCATCTTTTGTATCGAAATTATGCGATATTAATGATAACGACGAGTGGATATAATTAAATAACGCGTTGAATCAGGCAGAATAGCGGTAGTATACATCGTCAATAGTCGAACAAGTAGAACACGTTGTAATAGGAAGCACTCTTCGCAACGTGGACCGGGTTGAATAAACAAAAGGGGTGCATACAAAAAAAGGGTACATATAAAAAAAGGCCATAAATCAACGCTGGCCTCGAAACGGGTTACGAATGAACCGTGGTTCGAAATGAAAAGCGTGGAACGTCTGAGCACGTCACGGTTGCCGTGAATTTAATAAAGAAGAACACAAGCACGAACCAAACGAGAGAGAAGAAAAGGCCTGGGTTGCCGCGGCGAGGTTCGGGGGTTAATTGGGGATGAGCAATTAAGTGTCAGAAGGGCTGCTGCTCTCGGATGACGTATTTCCGTAATATTTACGCAAAGAAAATCTCTAGTACGTGGCCGGCGTTCAGCGAGCGCGATAGAAGCATCCTCCCGGAGACGTTAGTTCGCTGACGCGTTACACATTTTTTCCCCGGGACATTCGTCGAGTAGCTGAAACGGGAACACTGGATCCCTCCGATGCTTCGCAGGAAGTACTACGTTAAGAAATTCTCTTTCCGGCTTTACCGGTTCGTCGGCAACGAATCACGCGTACGCCCGTATAAATCGCGAGCTGGACGTGTCTGTCGGTAAAGTAATACGGCTTCGATTTTCACCGATCGCGGCTGCATTCCAACAGGAAAATTGCAAGTAGCGCTGTCCCGTAAATCGTGCGCCATTTCGCGGTGGTTGCATCCTAAAATCGAACTGTTTAGCTGGATGACTCGCGCAAGTAGAGATTACGCGGAACTCGCTAATAATCATCGTTCTCGATCGTATCCTGTTGCGAATCATAAACGTGATTTTGCCGGAGTTATAAATTCCCGTTTCCGTTTACGCGCGTCGTCTTTCCGAACAGACCCCTTTCTTCGCCGAACGATTCAAGTTCCGACGCTTTTCTACGCGAAACGAGCATGGAAAGCGTTTCTTCGAACGAATCAAGATTTTTTGCCCGGAATAAATTGACGGGCCGATGGAAACAGCCTTCGTCGAGTCCTGAATATGCGAACGAGACGGCGGTCGTCGCGGCGCCGTCGAGCCGTGGCAAAGGCTGAAAGGAAGAAGCCGAACAAAAAGCTCCTTCGCACCAGCTGGCCAGCCTCCCCATTTTTTTTTCTCTTTTTTTTTTTTTTTTATCAACAGTCTGGGTCTTCGTTCTTGCTCGACGAGATGTTCAAAAATCGCTTAGCCTCGGTAGATAGACGCTCGATAAGGGAAACCACGACTGATATACGACGTAACTTCCTTCCTTTGTCGTGTCGCGACCATCCACGAGGCCACCGTTTGCTCTTTTATCGATGTCCTTTGGAAATATAGTTTTCTTACGGTTTAGCTGGAACGTGGACGACGGAAAAGTTGGCGGTAAACGTCGTCCTTTTAACGAATTGATCTGCCGGAGTAGAGATGGCCATATTAATTTTTTAGTACCATGCTCCGGCCAAGAGTTACACTTTTCTCTTATTTTTCTCGATAAGATCGGACGAACGTTTTATGGACGTGGGAGGGAATCGAGCCGATGTATGCGAAGCTTTTTATTCTTATTCGTCTTCTCGTAATTTTCGGACAACAGGCTGAGAACGCTCTTCGTGGTCTGTCCCTCGAGATAGCATTTTTATTCCGCTGTAATAACGCGGGAAACTCGTTTGCGTCCGGTCCACGAAATTTCTCCGCCCACCGGTCAGAAAATATTCGTCCCATTACACCGATACTTTGAGAATTCTGACGCGATCCGCATAATTTCGTCGGGATCGCTGTCGTACGCGATAACTCTGCGTTTCTCCAAGTTTCCAAGGATAAAAGCGAAATTACTCGAATTGAAATTATCGCGTAGGAAAAATCTCGTTACCCGCGATAAAGACGGTAGGATCCACGCAAACGTGTTCCGCGTTCCATTTTAAGCGTCGAAGAGGCGTCGATAAAATTCTCGAGCAACAAATTGCCAGGAAAGCTGTAAGTTCTGTTGTCGCTCGAGCATCGAGAACGCGTCGCGTTTCCTTTGTCTAGAGACGTCCGTCTCTGTTCTTACTTCTCCGCGATTCGTATCACGATTCCGTTTTCGAGGTAGACGATGTGCCTCGGCAACGTTACAAGGAATTCTCATAGCATTCTATCCGTTGATCCTGGAAAGCGACGGACTTACGTACCGCGTCTCGAGCGATAGGGCTCGATTTGTCAAAGGGACAGGATACCCTTCGCATGTAAATAAATCCATGTCCAATTTCCTGTTCACCGTTTCGTCGTTCTCGCGTTCCTCCGCGCGTGTCAGGACCAAACTTTATCGCGCGGCTAAACAGAAAATACCGTGAATAATATTTCAAATATTCGAGCAGTAACCGGTGACTAAAATATTTCTTCCGTCGTCGTGCTCGTCGTCGTCCCAGAATCGTTTCGTTCGCCGACGTTATCGATTTGTCTGCCACTGTTCTCGATACAGATCGTTTCGGTCCTTCGAGTTTCACCGATCTGTTAGAACAACCGATTTCATTCGCGTTCGAAGCTTCCTTTTTATCGATGGATAACGAGCCTGCATAGCCGCGCCCCTTTTGAATATTTTCTTCCGCTGACCAGAAGCACCGCGCCGCAGCCTTCCCGAAGCGAGGAACCTGCATTATGCACGTATCGGTGCATAATTCGTAGCAGCAGGAGTCGGAGAAAGGCCAGGATCGTATCGTTCGAAAATTGACCACGGTGTTCGAAGCTCCTGGCGTGGAAATACTTCCGCTCTCGTTGTTTCGTTCGCATCTTCAAAATTTCTCCGAGGTATCGTATAAACGTACCGGCCGGAATTCCCTGCACGCATACTCGTTCGATAGGAAATGTACCGCGTAAACCGGTAAATAGATACCAGCGGAAACGACATCCGGTAAAAGTGAGAGAGGTTCCTTGCAGCGAGTTCGAAACGCGGCACAATGGAGAAGGAGAAAACGTGGCTACCAAAGGGACCAAAGGCCGATATAAGAGGTATCTGGAAAGGGAAAGCGGAGCTGAAATTGCGTGGGACACACCGGGAGGAGATACGGTGGAAGGAAAAGGGTCTGGGGTACGATGGTAGGATCGAAACACGTTCAGCTATTCTTTCCATTCGTTTGTCTCCGGAGGCAAGCCGATACGGAACCTTCTCTGTTTTCTTTCGACATCCAATTTCCATAACATTAGACAGCTTACACGTAAGCGAACAGCGACGCGTTTTACCCCGACGCCTCTGTTTAGGATCGTCACCCAATGAACAGAGGGGTTGGGATATACTCGTTTACGCGACGGACTTTTTTTTCTCTGCGGATAACCTGGGCGTTTCGAGGCGCCCCTTAACGGCGCTACTTCTCGTTTTCGAGGGGAAACTGTTTCTCCGACTTTTCAAACTGACAGAACGTCGCCAAACCGGAGGTAATTCGATCTCGTCGTTTATTTAATCGTTGCAACGTTATGAAAAATGTTCGAAGTTTAGATCGTCTTTGGTATCTTTAACTCGTAAATAGTATACGTAGAGGACGCGAATTTGAATTGGTGTAAAAATGTAGGTTATCTCGAAATCTTAACAAATTAATCGCGAATATGCGGAGAAAAATTTCGAAGAATTCAACAGTACGCGAGTTTTAGTAGCGTACAATGAGCCGAGAGAGGACAAAAGCATCTGAATCACCGCGCATAATTGCGATGTTGGCAACAGTCTCTTCTAATCCAAGCGACAGTATCCCCGTTGGAACCATAATTCTCGCCTCTTTCTGGAAAACACTCGTAGATTTTGTCCCGCGACGGCTTATCTTCTTTCCTCGTCCGATTTCTTTTCCCATATCACGATTCCCTTGTTTTTTTTTTTTTTTTTTTTTTTTTTTTCTTTTTATTTCTTTCTTTTTCATTTTGACGGGAGAAATCTTTCGAGAGGAAACATCCGTAATCGCTTCAGAAAATCTAAATGGTTGCGCGTCTTCGTTAAATCTTCGCTGACCCAAGAAGAGAAAACGTTCGTTGAAAATGGGACTCTAATTGCTGGATCAAGGGATTTGTTCGCTGCGTTCTTAATGACGCTCGGCATCCTCGGGAGGAAAGATCGAAATCAAAGAACCACGTAGATCCTTGCCGTTGTTTCAACCCGAGACTTTAAGACTCGATTCGTTTTACCGATTCGTCTGCTTTTCTTGACGATCAACGTTTGTCATTCCGTTGTTTCGTTTAAACTTTCCTGATTACGATTTCCTTAACGTTATACTAACACAGAAGCTGTCTCAAAGCGATCAATGATATGACTCGTATTGCATTTTAAGTTTTGATACTTGTCGGGTTTCTCGATGTCGACGAGACTGTCCTCCTCGATCGAGTTCCTTCAGAACCGAATAAATCCGTTCTCCAAGAAAATACTCGAAACAGCAAAGTGCCTTCGGAAAATCCAATCTTCAAAGTCGATTTTTCTTTCCGTTTCAGAACCTGAAGAACCAGATCATGACGACGAACGTATGGGTGGAACAAGTAAGTACCACGATACTTTTTTTCATGCATGTGATAACCCCTCGCAGCGCAATAATATTTTATTCGCTTGACTTATAATTGAAAAGTATTGTCGATACCATGAAATGGTTAAGGGTAGCCTCTAGAACGGTAAGGTTCGCGTCGAAAGGAAAGAAAGGAGGCAGGAAATAGCGTCGTTTAACGGCTTCGCGCGTTCAAATTAAATATGTGATCACGTTTCCATTTTCCTTGTTATCGCGTCTCGTGTTCGAGGTTAACGAACCGTGACGTTCTCGGTTCGTAAAACGATTCCCACGGGAAAGAAAGAAAGGTCGATGGGAAGAGAAGGTAGGAAAAGACCTTATGCCTCCTGGCGAACGAACGAGAAACGTTTGAGAAAGAGCGAAACGCGATTTCCTTTCACGAATAATGATAGCTGGACAAAGCAAGGATAGAGGGGGAAGAGGGTAGAGGAAAAGGGAGAAATTCAGTTGGTAGCAGCGTCAGTTTAACCGGCGCGGTCGAATCTCCTCTTTCTGCGAGATCGGGAAGGTTTGGAATTTCAAAGGGGACAAATTTCATCCCGTGACTGTTGACAACGAAATACGAATCGCGAAACGCTAGTCGATCCTTAGCAACGCGCGCATCGTTCCTTGGAAACTACCCTTTGCGAACTTCGACCCTTCTTCGAAATTCTTTATTTTCGGAGTTGTTCGTTCTCTTTTATCTTCTATCCTGTTGGAGCGTACGCAACCGCGTTACGGTCTCTTATTTCGCGATACGCACCGGCTTAACCCGCTCTCGTTGTTTCCGCGTTATTATTCTATTTTCGATGCCGGTATAATCTAGAAATTTGTGCAGCGTATTATTTTGTTCCGTGCATATCGAAAATATACGTACGCGTATTATCGCGACGTTGATGATTTATAGCTTCGAAGCTTATCGATATGCGGTACGAGTGTTTTTTTCGCGATAACGTATAGCAAACGATTTATAATCGACCATGAGAAAAGCATGGAACGGTTAACGATGCTCTTGAATTGAAATATTAGAAAAATTTCGAGAAAATCGATTCTGGAATTGATAGCAGTTTTACAAGGGACGAGGGTCGGTTGATATCGATTTCAATCTTGTGTAGAGACAAGCATAGTTGACGTTTCGAAGTGGATTTTTTGATCCATCATCCAGCAATCAGATTTCCGATTTCCAAACTGCTCTCCACCTTGTCCTCCCTTCTATAAACCAGTTTCAATTTCAATTTCGATTCCGACCAGAACAAGAAACCAATCCTCGATTTGGGTTCGATCAACGCTCGTAATTGAACGTTGCTTTCGATCAACGCCAACGAAGCGGTAGGTCGGTAATCTGTTGGAATGTTAATCGATACGAGAAACTTTGAAAAATGTTAGATCGCTTTGCTTAAAAAGTTAACGACAGTTTCGAGGGTTGATCGACTGGTGGCAGAAATCGGGTTCGAGTCGGCGTAATTTTGTTTAACATCCAACGGAATCGAGACACCAGCGTGCGGCTGTTGGTTCTTGTCGGTTGTTCTTCTCCCTTGGCTCGGTCGTGATCGTTCGTCCGTGTCGATAGATCTCGCGCCTCTTTTTCCGTGCAATCCTCGTCCCCGAAAGCGGAAACAGGACGCGATGTAACACGAACGAAAAAAAAAGGGACAAGAACGGCAGAGAATCGTGTCTTTGGCCAGGATCGTCTGCCAAGCGAAGTGGCTGTCCTTTATCAGTCTCGGCGAATTGTTCGGCATTGTTGGGACGGCGAAGAAAGTGGAGGCACCCAGTTTCTTTCGGAAGTTCGCCCGATGCTGGAGGAGTAGGTAAACAATCGCGCGTACGCCGCTCGAATGACACCGGCAAACGTTTTAGCCTTGTTGACTCTAGCAGACGTGATGGATAACGAAGTTCTCGGCTTCCTCGTTGCTGTTTCTTTCGAGAAATCGCCGCAATCCTGAAAAGGTGTCCTCCGTTCTCGGCTCGCTAATATCTCGTGCTTCTTTTCTCTTCTCGCCCCTATGATTTCCGTTACGCTCGCTAAGCGCGGCACGAGGCTAACAACGTTGAAACTTTGGCGATATAACGAGAATCTACGTGTCCGCAATGAACATCGAGCCAGATATCGAATGGCGTTTATAATCTCGGAACGATGACTCAAGCGAGGCGTGCGGTTAATGGAAAATGCCTGTTTTCGATAGCTGTGGCTGGATAACGCGGAAAGTGTCGAGAAACCGTCACGTACCATAATTATTGTATCTGTTGAAAGTTTTGGCTGCAAGTGGAGCAGAACGGTAAACTGTGCTCGAGAATTCGGAGTTGTTTCGCTAATAATTGGAAGCGTGTATTTTGGTTACGATTCGGAAAACTTTCAGGGTTATCAAAGTATTCAATAGGTTAGCTCGAAAGTACCAAGTAAAAGAATTTTTCGCGGTGTTCGCGGGAGACGCGATTGCACGTACGCTTCAGAATTTGTTGTAACACGCGAGCAGAGAAATTTTTTAATTCGACGCGAAACCGTTCTTTGTTCCCGCGCTTCCGGTTCATTCTTTTTCGCTCTTTTTATATTCCGCCCGGCGAAACGGGCTGCGAATTTAATATAAAGAATTGTTCTCGAACGAGAACCACGCGACTACGATGGTTTTGTGTTGCTTTCGGCACGCGAAGCGGTTGTTTAATAATTGCAAATGCAGAAGAAACGGCTTTTACCGGAATTACGTGGGTAGGAACTTGTTGGACTCGATGTTTTTTATCCTGTTGCGAACCTTTGAAACTACTGCAACGACGATAGAAACGTTTCAATGCCCTGAACCTTCTTCTTTGTTCCTTCCGTTTGACTTTTGAAATTGCCATTTAACGGTCGTCCTATGAAAACCCGTCGTTTAAATCGATCCTTCCGATTCGTATACCGACAAATGAAATCCTTCAACGATATCAAGATCCCACCGTATGAACCGTGTTCGTTTAAATCTTCTTCCGTTAATCGTGTAAACGTGAATCTCGGTGTCCGACAGATTCAGATCAACAACGAATTTATAGTCGATTCGTAAATTCATTGATCGTGAATAGTTGGATTAATCTCTTTGGAGACTCGAATATATTCGCAGTCCACGATTCTTCGTCCACGTTCGTTCTGTAATCTTGGATCGTTTCGATCCGTAATCTTTCTACGCTATCGGCGGTGGGAAACACGCGTTTCTACACCCGAATCGATTGATTTTTCATCGATGCACAAGGATTAACGAGAAGCGTACGCGGCGATCGTTTGTTTCTCAAGACTGTCGAACGCGAACGAGCCACTTTGGTGGCCCCGTAAAACTTTACTACCCCTCGACGCGACGATAAATTACGTTCGCATTCAGATTTACTCGGTCTCGAAACGACAAGCGGTTCGATACAACCGACGTCGTAAAACTACGATTGTCCGTGGCGACGTCGATTTTCGTCAGTGTTGATGGTTCATCGCGAGAAATCACCTTAACTATCGATATTCACTACATTCCGATGCGATCGTGTTATTCAATTTTCTCGGGGAAATTTTAACATCTTACTCTCGATACATTGATTCAAATTAAAAGCGTAACTTCCAAGCGTCGGCAACGTTCGGTTTCCCACGGATCCTTATGTTGTACGAAACGCGAGTTAGAACGCTTGGTTATTCGCTTTTCATCCATTTGCTCACGGTTCAGGAGACGCTTCCAATCCGCTTTCAGTCCATTCGATGGTTCGTTTGGCATCTGCTCGAATACGCGTCGCTCAATCCGCTCCAACTGCTCCATAACACGCTCGTTGCCCAACCGACTACGCGTCGTTCAGTCCGTTCTAAATGTTCTACATACATACGTACATAAATGCACTCTGCGTCGGCTCGCCGTTCGTCCGACGACGCTCTTCTCGATCTACTCGTTTTCTTATAATACGCTCGCGTTTCGCTTCTACCCCCTTTCTCATCGATTCAACGAGAAGAAGTTTATCGGCACGATTCGTAAGCACCGTTGTAAACGTTACCGGTTTTGCATAAACATCACCGTAAAAAGTATAATGGTTGAAAATTGCAGGTCGAGAAACTCTTTGAACGCAACGCGAGCGAAACGAAAGAAAAGAACCGTCCGACTATCGGGTGGACGTTATCTCGCGATCCGCTATCAAGACTCGGCTCGAAATAAGAATCGGAAGGGAGAAAAAGCTCGGCTAAGAACGGCGTAATTACTTTTCCTCCCTGTTTAATCGGTTCAGCTCGTTTGAACTCGCGAACCGTTTCGTTGAAAAGTGAATCCCATGGCTGGTCGCGAGTCTACGCTTTTTTCTAGCCGCATCCTGCCGGTTGCTGAACTTCCAACAGCCAATTATCCGGTCTGCGTGGATCTCTCGATGGGGGGTAAGAGCGGTGAATTGGAGTGACAAGAGAGAGAGAGAGAGTGTGTGTGTGTGTGTGTGTGTGCGAGAGAGTGAGAGAGAGAGAGAGAGAGAGAGAGAGAGAGAGAGAGAGAGAGAAAAGGGGGGCTGTACGCTCAACGATGCATGGGGTGGAAACGATGACACCAATGACGAACGCGGTGGAAAGCGAACAGAGAGGGTTGGCATTCGTTTAACGGCGCGTGGAAGTTTGCGAAAGTTTGCTGCGAGCATCGGCTTATCACCGCAGTTTATTTTTATGAGCGGACAGATGACTGTGCTTTCGAGCGTTTCATACGACCCACTCTGACGAACTCTTTCTCGTACCCGTGATTTTTGGTCAGCTTTAACGCGGATTAAGCGCGCGAAACGATAATGGTAGTGTCTCGTTCAAACATCGCGAAACAGAGATTCGAAAATTGGGGCTTTGTAATTGATTTAACTACGATCGCGTGCGAATCGCGATAATATTTTTCGTTATATCGCCACGCATCGAACATAGCATTTGAACGATATCGAACAGGTGACTTTGTTCCAACTATTACCGACATCGAATCGGATCGAGTTTACGCTACTTACGCCATGCCACATCGCTATTTTCCAGAGTAGCAAGTTTCCTGCGTTCAAAAGGAATTATTAGTTTGCGGGACGTAGAAGCTAACTTAATCGGGATTTGTCGGGAGTTCGGCTTCCTCTGCTAGCTAGCTATTGACGAGTTTCGACTCCATCTAAGACATCGATTGACATCCATGTACAGGGTCCAGGTTAATGGTACTTGGAACCAGTGACGCAACTTGAAAAGAAACTTGACAGTTCCGGAACGAATTCCTTCTCGTACGTATCGCTTCGTACTCGAAGGCAGTCGGAGTTAACGAGGCGACACGTAGTTCCTATTCTGTCTAACTTTAAAATGGTACAGGGTGTAGAAGATAACATCGTTGCTTTTTCTATTTTATTTTTCTTGCTGCATCCCCTTTATCGCGGTACGAAAATAAACAAGACTTATTTTTGTGCCGTTTCTGCTTGCAGGAGTGGAACGATTACAAGCTGAAGTGGAACCCGGATGATTATGGAGGTGTCGACACCCTTCACGTGCCGTCGGAACATATATGGTTGCCGGACATTGTTCTTTACAACAAGTAAGACGATTCGATTAATTTTGCTTATTCTCGTTCGAAACTGACGACGCGTCCTCGAATAACTATCAAGACAGAGATATCGTACTTTAATCGTGAACTCGAGGCGCGAAAGTTTCGCTTGTTAAGCCTGTGCACGGTTCGAAAACGAAGTTTTATCGTCGCGATAAAAGTAGAAGCTTCCCCGGGACATTCCGAAATGTATATAACTCGGATTCGAAGTTTTAAGAGGGAAAAAAAAGAATATGAAACGACAAAAATGGTAAACGTAAGTGGCGGTGGCTGTGTTCCACCGATGCAAGACGTCGCTTCGCTGATAAAAAGTGATAAAATATACGACCGTGACCGAGAAGCAATTTGCCCTGCGACGTCTTGCACGAACGGCTGCAAGCCGACCTGCGGAAGCAATTTGTCCGTTCGAGAGATTTTATTTTTACAACCGGTAAGGGCCACCTTAAACAGCTGTTCGATAAGTCTGCTTCCGTCTAGGATATTGCGAAAGCTCGACGTTCGGTTTCGTTTTAAGCTTTCGTTATTTATATCATAGATACGTGCTAGGGCAATAAACGTGACCGTAAACGCGGGTTAAATGTCTATTCCATTAGCGTAAAATTGAAACCGTCCAGAAAGTAATTCGTTACGGTTTCGAATTGAATTGTTAGAATCCGATACACGAAATTCGAACCGTTGATACGTGCCCGTTGTCGACTCTGCTTTGTCGCCTAATAATTGTATATCACGACACATCGATTCTCTGATCGAAGCGATCGCGTCGTCGAGTTAGTTACTCGAAACAATTATGTTTCCGAGAATCGATATTGTCAAAGTAGCAGAATATCAACGGCGACGATGAAATCGTAAGCAGATTGTTACGGGGAGAAACCCAAGAATGATTATTCTAGAGAAGACGACCGACGCGACGGTCGGGTCACCGTCGAGAGTTCGTAGCCATAATATTTCAGCGACGGTTTCGCGTTAATCTGGCCAGGGTTGATCCCCCTTTGCCCCATTCTTTCTCGGTGGTCGGGCAACGTGTATCGGTTGGGGTCACGGTGCACCGGCTCGTCCGTCACCTTGGTCCGGCCATACTTCATAGGATTTTAGTGGAAAGTGCAGAGCACGGTATCTCGTAAACTACCCGCGGAATATTCCACGAGGCTACGTGACGTTTTCAGCGACGTCCGTTGAGGCCATTTTGAAAATCCAGCCAGTACGAGGAGGAGGAGAGGGACGAGAAGAGGCGGCACATACGTTGCACGTAACCCGGGTCAGCTAACTCTGAGAAATAGAATCTACTTCACCATACGGACGACACTTTTACGAGGAAGCAGGGCCGCAATGTCGTTCGTTCGACGACTAGATGGCTCGTGTTTCTCCGGCCTCGACTTCGTCACGCTGGTTATCGTCCAACCAGGATTCTTCGTTGCGGTTCACCGGACACGACGCGAAATTGATGTCGACCGTGCTTTCTGACCGAGCTTCTGGCCTCTACGATTTTAGTCGTTTCCATTAGCAGAGACAATTATTGGGTCTAGCCATGGGCCACGGTTAAGCGGTCGGCTAAGTTGTTTCGGTTAACGAGTCAAGTTCGGGCCGAGTTTAACGCCTTGAACTTCGTGGCACGTACCATCGAGTGAATTTTCACGGTTATTCGGTGAAATTATGCTCGAGCGTTGCTCGGACTGCTAGTTTGCTTTGATTATTCTTTCCTAACGATGTAATTAGCTTCGCAACTGTTCGGGCGGCTTCTGCGAAGGTAATCGGTAGTCGAGCTCAACGGTGCGAAGAAATTGAATTCAACTTGAGACACGCGCGTCCCCCTTTGCTATAATTGGATTGCTAGCTCGAGTCGAGTATCTCTGATCTTCTGAAGCCACTTTGAGCCGGCATATTTGATACGCAAAGGCTCGCCTCGATCGAAGATTATCGTTAACGCGTTTAGCGGCGTAATCGTTCGTTTTCTCGTTTTTCATCTAGCTACGCGTCAAATCGTCGCTCGTCGAGCTCTCGTCGAGCTCTCGTCGAGCTCTCGTCGACTCTCGTAAACCTTGTTCGACTCCCCGAACGTAGTTCCGAGCTTAATAGCTAATTATTTTGTAATTATTCGGTTAAACGAGTCGTAACTCTTGTTACGCGAACAACGTGTAACGCGTTAACGCCAGTCCAGGATAGCGCGGTTTTTCGTTTATTCTCGCGTACTACGTTTCATTGTGCTCTCGTCGAGCGTTGTCCCGTAAAACCTGACAGCGGGAGTCGCGTCTGAATCTCGACGAGTTTATTTCAATTACGCATTGAAGTGGTTTCGACGCGGCACGCGTTCAATGGAAAAATCATAAAGAACCTTCTCGAAGTCGAAACTCTCGACATACATTACGTCGTTTCAATTACTCCGAACCGAAGGGCATAAAAGAGGGGCGGGGGTGAGAGAAAGAGAGGAGGGAATCGATTGTCCCGGCGGCGCGGCGTTTCGAAAGGCTCAAAGTATCGAGGCTTTGTGTAGCCCCGACAGCATGCAAATGCGTCCTCTCCTCGATTTCGCCGTCTAGAAGGACGAGGGGACGGATGGAAAAGTAATTTGTACGGGATATTCGAATCTGATTAATAATTCACCGACATTGCCGGGGGACTTTGAAAAGGGAAGTGGCCCGTTTGTGATACGAAATTCAACGGATCCATCGTCGTCGAGACTCGATCCAAAGGACACGTCCCCGTGATTTCAGGATATCGAGGAAGCGTTATAATACGGCATCGTTTATATCAGTTGAATTTTGATAACGTCGTTCGTTTGACGTCCGCGAGACCCGGTGACCGTATTCCTTTCAACGACGCTACCTTTGACCACTTTATCGAATTTCAAGCCTCTCTGTCGAAGGCAATTCGCTGTTTAATAACTTGGTCACGGCTTTGTCTCGCTGTTAGAGACGAAAGTTTGTCGATTGCTTTTGTGTCGTTCCGCGTGGACGAAGCGAATTATCGAACGTTATCCGGATTCTGTTACTTGACGAAACGATCTTGGACCGTTTCTTACGCCGTTATATCATTTTAGTAGCCTTGTAGTAGCTGGCAATTGAATTAATCCGTAGAAATTTCGAACTCTATCAAAGTACCGTACACGGGTTCGTAAAGGTAGACGATCGATTGTTTGCCGGTTAACAACTGGTAAATGACTATTTTGCTTGTCGACCGTATCTTGAAAGTTCTGACAATTTATATATGTATGCATAACGAAGTTTCGGACGGGGAAGGTTCGATGATAGTTTTCCGAGGAGAGAAAGGGAACTGCTCCGTTTGATTAACCGTTCTCGTTTACAACTTCGAGGTCAACGCCCATTCTCAGCCAGCTTGAATTTCCCAGACCGTTCTGCGACAGTTCTTCGTCGACCCTCGACCGGCGGTAAGGTTCCCTTAGCTCTTGAGGGTGTATCAATTAAATCGAAGTCAAGTTGCTCCGGTAAACTTGACTTCCGAGCTCCCTAGTTTCCTCCGCGACAACTTTCCTACTACTATACGTACAACCTATAGCGACGTTTTGATCTTACGAATCTATACTTCCAATTACGTTACACCGTATTTGCACCTTCTCCCCGTTTATCGCGCCTTCCTCTGTCCAACGTCGTCCGTTTTGTGGCAAATCGTCGTTTCGAATAGACAGACGAACAAGAATTCTCCGACCATTCTGTTCCATTTGTTGGATCAGTATACAGGCAAATCAAACGATCAGTCGATGGTAGCAGTTATTCGGAAAGAGTGATCTCCGCGAAAAGAAAGTTTCCCCTCTGTGTCCGAAGTTTATCCGAAAAGAAGGCTCTTTCGAGGGAGACGAAAAGTTTTGCGGGAGAAATTTTGCGCGAGAAATCGATAAAGAGAGTGGCGGGACCGAGGGGTCGCTCGCCGGATCATTGGGTGAAATTTAATTAAGAAACGACCGACTCGAAAAGGAAACGAATCGATAACCTGTTTCGCGACCCGTATTTGACATTAACACCTTCGTAAATTTCAATTCGATACTTGAAACTTTGTAATTACGAAGTATCCGATAATATAATCTTGAAGAATGTCGACGTTGCACAGCAAATATCTGCTTTGGCACCGAGAACAGACACGCGTTAATTCATTCTGCTTAAATGTACAGAATTTTGACAACGATTCGATAGAGCGACGGAAAACCGCGGAAGACATCCGGAGTTCGTCGGAAGTCCGATATTCGCGAAAGCTAAGTGAAAAAGCAGCGCAACAAATTTAATTTCTGGTCTTGTTAAATACAATTTTCCTCCGTAGAGAGATAAAAGCAATAGACAAGAACGAGACTCGTGTTCGCCGAAACAAGACAATAACAGTAACAATATTCGCGGTTAATCGAGAATCGGCGGATTTAATCGAATCCTGGAAATACGTATTAAAGGCCAACGAGGGCAAACGTGCCGTCTAGTCGATGAAATATGAAAACGGATATTTCCTCGAGCACGTTCCGATCGGGCTCAATTGTTACTTAAAAAGAAGTCTGCGGTCTGGAAAGCTTGATAGTTTGCCCTTTTGAAACGAACATTCCTCTTTTCCACCGCCATTTCTCTCTATTATCTAGAAAGTTGTAGATATTTTCACTTTCCACCGTTCTTTTGTTCCGTATTAAAAACATAGAAATTCTTATTGGTAGTTGGAATTTTTCGGAATTTCGCGAGGATCGATTAAACAACGATGGATAGCGTGAACGTCGATGTCGTTGAATCGAGTAAAAGTTGTTACGTGCATCGTGAATACTCTATTGTATAATATATCGTGTACGGTTAGGCGTGAATAGTCGACGCAACAATATTATGCAACAAAGTGGAGGATCGGTTCGCGTACATACGTATACCAGTTGACGGTAACGGTCGAAGTAACCCTTCCACGTCCTGTAACACGATCAGGGTACGTTGGCTCGGATCCAAGTATCGGTGCGCAATTAATGACCGTCATGCACTATATAATTACCATTGATTCCCGTTGAAACGAATCAAATATTCTGCGGTTAATCGGCCGGACAGTGCGCGCGCGCGTGTGTAAAAGAGAAAGGGAGAAAAAAAGAGGGATCTGATCGTGGAGAAGGAAAGAGAATCGAAATAGTTTCACAGGGCGCGGCAGGGGGAAAAAAGTTGAAATTACATGGAAACTATTTCCCCGAGGGCTGTATCGAGGAAAAACGATTTTCGTTGAAAGTGATCCAATAGCGGGCGAAAAAGCGCTCGTGTGTTAGTTCGAAGCAGATAGCAGGGGATCCAATAAAACTGGCGAAGCGTCGAGGTGCAATCAACGATGCGAATGCTTGGCCGCGTAAAGAAAGCCGCGTAAAAGGAGGGAAAAGTGTTTCTCGTGCGTCGAGCTTGTTCAATCGTCACCGCGATCCACGAAACTTTCCTGTTCGTTGAGTCTCGATCGTCGAAAATAGAAACGAAACGATGTCGGCTTTCCGGTCTTCGAAACATCGAATCTGGTCTTTTCGCCCGAGGATCAGCGGAAAATGATCGATGCGCGAAGGGGACGTTTCCCGATAGAAAGAGCTACGCACAAAGGTGTGGAAGATCGTCGATAGCGGATGTCGGTGTCTGAGAGTGCAATCAACGGGCGTAAATAGGTGTCGGTTTGTCAGAGGAGAAACGAGCAAAAGGGTTCGGTACAATGACCCGGGCACACCGGTACGTGCGGGTGGACAGCGTGAAATGCAAAGTTAAAATATGCAAGGAACGTACGTGTGCCGGAATCTCGTTACTCCATTATCGCCGGATTACTGCGCGCCTGCAACTCGTCCCAGACACGGTAATCCGGTCGAAGCGTGTGCCACGCTCGCGTACGCGGCAACGCGCGCGTTAACGAAGTAACACGACCTCAAAGTAACCGGGAGAGCCGCTCGCGAGATGGGCCTTCGACCCCTGGAGAAATTGCTTGTTCCGTGGGGTACGCGTTTAACGTTTAAAACCTCGTTCACGGGTCCAAGGATCCTGCTTGAGAGCTCGTTACCGTCGGCCATAGGAACTTCAATTAAGCCGAACGCACTCTTACGAATCGCTGATACTCTTTTACAACGATCGTTCTATCGCGAAAACGATATTGTCGGCTATCCAGTTCGATTCGAGAAAGTTTACTTGTCCTTCAATTTTTTTTTTTTTTTTTTTTTTCACCGAAATCTTTTTACGCGATACTCCATGAAAGTCTAGAGTTCCGAGAAGAGTACGCTGAAAGAAACGTGAATGTTGAAAAGTACTTTACTCTTATAATTTAAGAATGATCGGATGTAACGTAGACTTCCTATTCGAGAAGTAACTTTTTCGCAGCTTCGTAGCTGTAAGGAATAATTTATCATTTCATCGACTTGTAAAACCGTGCATTAAACTTTTACTCCGAAGTTGTATCGTAGCATAAAAACGGAAAAGGCAACTTTGTCTGTATTATATCAGTGAAACGGATCGGCGATAAGTACGACGCCACAGTCGTTCGAGACGGTTTCTCGCGAAACTGTACGCTAGAATCTTCCTGTTTACTATTTATCACGTAACAGTAGTTGTTTCTGTCCAGGAGACAGCTAAGCGTTGAGTTTATGATTAGTGGCACGCGACAATCCTCTTCGAAGCAGAAACGGCTTATCGCGTCAGGTAATACATTTAACGTCAGCGAGCTTTAACGGGTGTTTCAAGTCGAGCCGCGGTAAATTAAAAGGAAATTGAACTGTTCGCGAAGGTATCAAATTTGTGAGTTAATGCTCGTAAGTCACGCGTTCGTTCTCCGACGATGTTCCGTTTCTCTGTGTTCGTGCAAATTAACGACGCTTTAACTCAATTGCAGCTCGATTCGATATTTCTGCTACCCTTTACCTACTACGTGCGAGTCGATCGATCGTTCATGCTTATAGGCGTGAAATTCGCTCACTTTTCATTCCAATGAATTGCTTTTTGATCGTCGAGGACCGTGTTGCGATATTGCACAATGAAACAGATTCTAATTTACGGTATCGTGTTAATTTGCCTTTTAATTTTCGTCGAACCGTAGCGACCGAATGAAAATCGTGGCGATTCGTTGGGTCGCGCGACAGGGACCATAATGCATTAGCACGCCATGACCTTTCTTATGGCCGGTCGATTCACCGTACGCGTTTGACACTGCCTGCAATAGCTTTATTCTGTTTAAGAAGTAGAAAGTCGTTCTCGTTTCCCCTCGAAACTTCGATCCTCGAATCTTACGCAAACTTTCATAATTTCCACCCTTCGTTCTCGAGCGTATCTTTTTTTCTCCTTGGACCTCTCGAACTTGCCTCTTATAAACCTTTGGAACGCTTGAAACTCGCGTGTTGCTTTGTTCGCAGTTCGAATCGTTTGAAAGTAACACGGTAAAGAGCGTGACAAGGGGGATAGCAACCCTCGAAGGAGGTCGCGTTTTGGCTCCTCGTCTAGCCGAAAACGGCGTTATCCTCGGTGTCGAGAGTCGAAACTCGCGTCTGTTCAACTATCGTCGCAGTTGTCGGCCGCATCGCCGAGTATTCTCCTTCGTTTCTGTCTTCATCAGCTCCTCTTTTCATCCCCCGTAACCCCTGTTCTCGAGTCGAGTCGAGTACTCGGCGACATCCAGGCGCGTTATAACGGCCTAGGTGCCGGCTGACCTAAAATATGCCAAGTACACGTGGCCCTGTTAGAATCCGAGCTTCTATTCCATCCCTCTCCGCGTTCGCTTTTCACCCTTGAATACCTTATGTCGGATAAACGCGTAAACGCGCGCTAATTCGTCGTCGGATGCGATACATAAATTGTACGTTTCGTTACGACGATTAATTCGAGTCGCGAAACGACCGGTGAGCATTATTTCTGGAACGTGTAAGATCGTTCTGGCGGGGAAGAGTTTAAAAATCGCGACGGAGACACTGGACGGAAAATAGAATTTCCCGTGGAATCGTGACGGAATTTAAATCCACGAGCAGAAGGATGAGCATTTTCTGATAGCACGCTCCGATATCTCCTCGAGCCGGTGAACGAAAATGGACCGAGTAGCGAGGAGGAAACAAACCACCATTGTCACAGATCGCTGACCATTCTCGCGAAATCCACGTTAATCTTTTTCGAGCGGATCGTTGGTGAATGAAGCGTTCTCGGGACAACGTTTTCATCCCGCTCGTTTGTCTTGTTTCGACCAACTGACCTCGCCCTCGCCAATATTGTTTCCGAACGGAAGAACGAACTCGCGACTAGCTTGTTCGTGGCAATTTAGAAATTTCGCTCGATTGATTTACGACTCGAAACTTTGGAAATCGCCATTCGATCCGCGGCCCGACGCCGCGTAAAGGCTAAAAAAATGTATAAAAATATTTGCAACGGTTACATTTTTGGGCGAGCGACGCGAAACGTTCGACGGATGCGGTTTCGCGTTTTTCAATTTCGCGTACCGCGGATCGCCGTGCGAAATTATGCGAATTGAACGGTATTTGCATGAAACGGGACCGGCTCTCGGAATAGAAATTTCTGGAGGTCTCCTGTTGAATATTTAAAAACTGCAAACGACCAGCCGTTTTCACGGTTATCGATGTATTTAGTTATCGGTCGATGAAATTTTTATTCCATAGAATTGTTCGCAACTAATGACGTAGAGATCTTTTTTCGACCGAATTCCGACGGTGACCCGGCAAAAATTACGATTCCTCTCGGCGACCAAAATCCATTCATCCATCTCGGCATCTGCTAATCCAAATGTCACTACGTAAGATTTATTTTTCCCGGTAACTCCTGCTTTTACGTCATAAAGGTTGCTTCTACGTGCTCCCCGGCATCGTTTATTGAGATTTACACCGACATAGTTTTCAAGAAAATGTACGATGCTCAACGGAAGGATACGTATTGTAACTCTGCAGACTTTTAACAGATTACGCGTCGAAATTTCATTACGGCGCGATATCTGGAACGAATTAACGTTAACTTTTACTTTTATACGCTTTCTCGAACGAGTGTCACGATTATTCGAACTTTGGTAGTCCGTAAAGAGCGGTCGATACACCTGACAAAAGTTATTTTATTCGACGAGGTAAAAAGGTGGCCGAAAAATTGTCGATTCTCTAAAGTTTCCTGAAATTCAATTCCTTTCAATGATTTCGATCGGTTTTTAAAAAGAAATAAAGAGCGAAGAACCATAGAGATGTCCTTTACACCGGAGATAAACTTTCTCCATGAATTTCGTTCCGCGATCACGAAGAAACTCGCTCGCACAGACGAAACGCTAAGTTTAATTGTAAAGAACCATGATCCGTACTAATCTCGTTCCATGTATTTTACGTTGGTGCGATCGCGAATTTATCGCCGGTGCGATTTTAATTGGCTGAAACGGGTACGCAGCGTAGGATCCTCGGCGAAAAAAGGACAAAAACGAGCTGCAGAATTTCCCGTTCTACCACGAAACTTATATCGATCCGTCGACCGTGCCCATCTCGCGGTACGTTCAGTAGCGTACCGAGCGAATGCGCAGACCTTCTCCCTCCAATTCTTCTTTCAATTCTTCTTTCAATTCTTCTTTCAATTTTATTTTCTGTCCTTGCCGTATAACTTCCGGAAAATAGTTTATATATTCGAACGAAATATTAAGTAGATTGACATTCGAGTTACGTACGAAATTTCACGGTTAGTTAAATAACAGGTATTTCGATAACGTTTCGAGTTAGTTTCGCAGACGGCAAGGGGCCAGTAATTTCCAGCGGATCACGTACTATCGGGAATTTCGATAAATCTAGCAAGATACAGCAACGTTAGCTAAGCAAAGAACAGTTTCCACGCCACCGTGAACGTTCCACCGTTCGACTCCACCCCAACAGTCACGCTCAATGGTAAACTAAATCTCAAGGTTTAAGAAGAGATACATGCTCCATCTCCTTTACCCGACCCCAAAGTTTTCCCAACTTCGATACGCGTTCTTCCTTTATTCCGAGCGCGAGGGTGCATCGACCCTGGAAAGGAGAGGGTGGTCACCCCGACGGATCCACGGTTTCGACAGTTTTATTTTTAATCCCAACGGGGTATCGCGCTCGAGGGAACGCGGAATAATTCGTTGAATTGCTTTCGCGGCGCCGCCGCGCCGTAAAGAACGCGAATTCCGACCATTTTCCTTCGGTGTTTTCTTTTAGATAATTCCTGAGATCTGTTCGCGAGCCTCCGACGAATTTCGATGAATAATTTGTCAAAATCCGACTGAAACGTTCCTTTCGTTTTGCCCTACTAAATAAAACGTCGCTTTTTTAATACAGTCTTGACGGCAAATATTACATCTCGGTACAACGAACAATGTACACGCGGCCGAAAAGAAGAAAATACGTACAGTATACACGCGAATGTATATTTTATCGTTTACGCTGTTTGTACATTTCGCCTGTTTTATACGTACGTTTACGCGAAAATCACGCTGCAGTCGCGGGGACGTTAAATACATTTATCTTCGTACTTGGTAAAATAATTTTACTAATGTCTCCTGCGAAATAATAGACGAGACAAAGATCGTATAAAAAATTTTAATTCGCGTTCTCGTTAGCGCGCAGTTGTGAAATGTTATTTCGAGCCTCGATAAAACAAGAGGCAGGAAAGGTTAAGTACATCGACGATTTAAGCAATACGAATTCGCGATTTAAATTCGCGTTGAAATAACAAATGGAAAACGTCGAAACGAGATAGGATTTGGAAATGGGAAATTCAATGTCCTCCGCGAAGAGGACAACGTAGTTTTTTTCCTATGGTGTTCGACGTCGGTCGAGTAGACGAGCGCTTAAAAGGGACGTCAACTATCAAGATTTACGTGGCGTCTGCTCGCAAGAAGCGACACGGGACCCGTAAAAAAAACATGATTAATCGAGAGATCCGAAACTTCTTTGGCGCGACTTTCGCGTTACGGAGTCGTTGCTCTTTCATCCCGCTACGAGATTTCTTGCGGACGACGGTTATGGGGTTTGCTACGGTATTACTCCGCCACTGTTCCCCTTTACTTCGAAAACTTCTTACGATTTCAAGTATATTGTATTACTTTGCCCGACTATTTAGGGAGTTAGTCGAATCCTTTTCGATGATCGGGAGTTAGGCGATTCCTTAAAATGTATTTTTTAATAAACGTATCCAAAGTCCGACACTATCGTTGAAAAATTATCGAAATAGTTGAAACGTCGTCGTAAATGTAGTAGCTTGCTAGCGAGAATTGAGTTTGCGTTGAGAAATTTCGCACAACGGAGACACGTCATTTCCACCGAGGATGTTAAATTTAAAAACCATTAGCAACGCATTAGAAAGTCCGCAGAAGACTTTCTGTGGTCGCAATTATTCCTCCCCAAACAAAGTTCTTGTCACCAAGCCAACACGGACATATTCAGTAGTCCATCCAACTTGAATCAGCCAGCCAGTAGAAGTTCGAAAGAACCGGCATTAACATAAAATGAATCTTTCAGTCCCCGAAGCATCTACTCAAAAGTTGTTCCAGCAACAGGACCGGTGTCTCTCGTCACGGTACCCGGTCTTCTCCTTCGTGTCTACGGTATTTGTAATTACGTGACGTCCACTTAAAAGCAGCGACGTTTCTCCAAGAGAAGCCAAGAACAAAGCTCGAGAAATCCACGGAGACGTTGAAAATGTCAGCCCCTGTGTTTTCGCTACGAAATTATTGTCCTGTTCACGCATTGTTCTCGTTGTCAGGATGAATCCTGAACAAGGAGTGCTCGGGAACGACAACTTCCGCTCGTTGCCTTGGAACAATTTTCTACGCTTAGGCTAGCTGACACGTGCTTTTTTATCTCTATGTTGGCGTACTACACTATACGTGGCGGAAACAACGTTCGAGAAACATTATAGATCCGCGAGAGCCGGAGACAAAACAATTTCGATTCCGATCGAAATGTATCGATCGAACGAACGAGAAAAGAAGCAACCGTTATCGCTCGGTGTAGACGAGAAGTTTTGTTTAGTTCGCGGGCAAACAATTCGTTTACACCTGTTTTGCCGGGCCATATACATTTTGTCAGCCGCGATAAAAAGCCAGAGTCGTTTGGCTCTATTTCGCGTTACACGTGCGCAACCTCAATATTCCCAGCAACGTTCGTTCATCCTCGAAGCGATCCGCTGCGAGCCACGCGCACCTGTCGCTGAGTAGAGCGTAGTCGTCGTCGCATATTCGAATTCAAAACGTGCTTTCCACGCTGATTTTCCATATTCTGGTCGGCTGTCGGGAACAGCGTTTTCCTAACAGGGAATTTATTGAATCCTTGCTATTCGCGGAAGTAATCGTGTTCGATATTGTATCGGCGCCGTGATTCTACGTCCGACTGCTCGTACGTTTTGTTTGCTTTCGTTAAAAGGAATCGCGCGCGTGAAAAGGGAGACTTTGTTCCGTGGGTAGTCAGGATCTTTTTGCTACCCTGTACGCGTGCATAGATTTCCGCGCGAATCAATTATCATTCGGCGAATGTATTCGAACGCGTTTCGCAGATACATTCGGTTTCCTACCGCGGCAAGAAGGAAAATACGATAAGCGAATTGCTCGTTAAAGAGCGCAACGATAAAGTTGAAGACATAGCAGTTAAAATGGCCGCAATTCGCGACATCGACCGGGGGGAAATTCTATGGTAGGAAGAAAACCGAGTAAGCGACTAATAATAAAAGAGAACGGTCCGGCGAATATAGCGCAACAAGTGCAGTTGCAGCAACGACAGCTGCAGCTGCAGTCGCGCGTATTATATTAGAAATCCAACCGCATTATCTCGTCGAGTTTATTCCTCCGAAGCTCCGTTTCCCTAGCATCCGTTGTAGCTTCTAGAACGCGCTTACCTTCGTTCTTTATTCCCTGGATTTTCTTATCTCTTATCTTGGTTGTTGCGTCGCACTTGGACGCGCCACTGAAATTTCTTTCGATTTTCCAATTCGCTGCTTCGAATGTAGCGCTCGTAACACACTGTCGAGCGTCGAGTATTGACATTTTATTCCTTGGAACGGTACAAAAGCTGGATCGAACAGGAAAATGTTCGTTGACCATGATGCATATCGAAGTCGAGCACGTTCTATCGGGCGCGTGTCATATCGTCACCGGTTGTGTTTTCGATAATTAACGAAGAATGGAAGGAAACTTTGGAGTCTATCGAGGGTCCTTAAGTTCCTCGAAGTTATCGAGGGTTTCGAGAACTTTTCATTCGCGAATAATCGTCCAAGTTATCCGAAATTCTCGGGGGATTAAATTATTCGTGAGTTCGCGAGAGATTCGCCTCGAATGTTCGGGGCTTAAGAACGAAGAGATTAATTAACGACACGTAAACGCAATATCGTTGATCTGACATTGAAGTCGCTTTCTAACGAGGGTGACGGAGCAACGGAAAAAAAAAATTGTGGCAACATAAATCAGGGTGGACATTAATTTTGTTTTCAGCGCCGATGGCAACTACGAGGTGACCATTATGACCAAGGCGATTTTGCACCATACGGGGAAGGTCGTGTGGAAACCGCCGGCTATCTATAAATCATTCTGCGAGATCAACGTGGAGTACTTTCCCTTTGACGAGCAGACTTGCTTCATGAAGTTTGGTTCGTGGACTTACGACGGGTACACGGTGAGTAATAAGATTCAACCGACAATTCGGCCACCTTTACGTGGCAATTAATCATCGTCAAGAAATTCCACCCATCCGTGATAACCGAGAAATAACCATGCTGTCGTATTTCAACTTACGAATGCCCAGTTATTCGACGATTCAAACTTTCGAAAGTAATATGGTTGATGATCGATGGAAGTTGCTTCGACGGAAGGTCACGTGTATAGCTCGATTCGAGAGATTCAATTAATAATCGATTCGCAACCCAAAAATCTTGTTTCGTTAATAATTGAGCGATCAAAAAATATTTGACCTTTCTATACGGTATAAAATCTTGATCGCGTTCTCGTAGATTTAACCTGAATTCGTTCGACGAGCGAATACATGTACGAAGGTACTTTACTCGAGTTGCGTTAATTGGGCATTAATTGGTAAGAAGCAGCGAGTATCGAAAGCGTTCCACAGGGAGTATCGAAAATAAAATTACGAACAGAAATTATAGAATTCTTGTAAGAGACGTTAAACGAGAATGAAACTGCGACTGAAAATCCATTCCTTTGTAAGAGATACGGTAGTTTAGAAAATAGGATTTGCAAAAAACCGCTTCCCAAAATGGCCATCCATCTTCGATGTTTGCTCTTCCTCTTGGGTCCCGATAAGGCCAGCCTTTTTGAAAGGCAACGAACGACTTATCATCGAACGCATAAGTCACTTTTCAAAAATGTACGTTGCTGTCGATAAACGAAAATCACCGGAACATCGACGTTCCATTTATATCTGCATTCCCTCGATACTCGTGGCGATGGTTATGTTACGTTTTACCTCGTGTTTTTTTTTTTTTTTTTTTTTTTTTTCTTTTTTTGTTTCCTTTATTCCGAACAAGGACTTTATTTCTGTAGACCAGAATGTTACGACACATCGTTCGCTATTCGTAAAAATTGAACGAACCATCGAAATTCTGTAGCATAGCGTATCGTTTCCCTTTGAATCGAATACGTCAATTAGTTTTATCAGCGAATATCTATTCTTTTTACAATTTACATATCGAAGTTCGTTTCGTGGAACAGCGTAGCGTGGAATATTATTATTTTGAAATCTTTGAGTTAGCCCGAAAAGATCGGAAATAGACCTTTCGGCATAAAGGATTAATTACGCGATCGTTGTGTCAGGAATTAGATTTCGCGCTCGGTGCTTCTCGCGGTTGAATTTCATTCGTAGCAACGTTTTATCGAAGCGACATCGAGTCGAGGACAAAGTATGATTGGATGTAGGGTGACTGGTCGAAGAATTTTTTATTCGAAAGGAACGGTGGCGAAGCTGAACGTGACCGGTTTTATAACTCGATCGATCTCTTAAGGAATACTTTATTAAACCGTAAGTGGACCTGGATAGAAATATGACCGCGCTGGTAATGCAATCAGAACCCCAAGGAATACCTAAATCGCGGCCCGAACCTTTGGCAAAATGTCATTGGATCCGTGACGTCGCTCCAATAATTTCAAATATCCCGAATCCTTATTGCAAAGGTCCGAGGAAAAAGGTTGCAACCTATTTTCACCGTTGCGACAGTTTTTCGCTTTTTCAGAATATCGTGTCGTTCGGATACCGTACTCGTAACGGATCGATGAGAATTTGAAAATTGCTATTAAGCCAAGTTCCGTAGAATCTGTATTAAATCGTACGCTCGCGTCAACGCGGAAAAATGTTGCCTGAACTTTTCGCGTCGTGCCTGAACTATTAATTACGTTAGAAGTTACGTCGACAGTTCTATTCCCTGGTGTTTTTCTTTCATTTTGCCTCGCCTCGACTCGTCGACGAATCCCTCGAGATTGTTGGATTCTAAAGCGTTCGAACATTGTGTGCCTCGCTGCGACGAAATAATTCATATAGCTGCTGAAGCGTGGCAAATCTTCGATGAATCACTCGGTTGGACCGTATTTTTCTCTCTAAATTGCCAGACGAGCACAATATCGTTATTATATCGCGTACTCGTGATATTTTCGTCTCGCGAGTAAAAATTAAATAAATACAGGTCATTCCAGAAAGTTTTGCGAATTTGCCATTTTTGCGCGAGGTAGCGCCATCTGTTTGCTCTGCGTACAAGTTGGAGAAGAAGTACACGTTATACCTAAATGGTTAACCGTCCTTTCGCGATTCTCTAAACTTTTCACGTGACCCACTTATTCGCTGCTATTTGACTTAATATTAATAACTCGATGGCACGCCTATCGCTATTCGGTGTTTTAGAAACCGAAACGTTAGAAACTTCCAAAGCTTTGTCTCCTACATTTCGTTCTATAGTTTTTTGAAGGAGAAAACCACCGAATAGCCGAAACTTCCTAATTTCCGTCCATAAATCGTGACGTTTCTTCCTTCGCTACATCGGTAGTCCTCGAAGATAGAAAGTAAACGAACTTTAGGTATACCTTTCCAACGAGCTTAATTCGCTGTCGTAGCTCGATGACGTTCATCGGCTTCGGTCGTTATCCTTATCGTAGTCATTCGAAATCTCCATAAAGTTGTCTACGATGATGGAAAAGCATCTAAACTTGGAAACGGGAGACGCGCGATAGTTCGGAGAAGTCTCGGAACAATGGATCGTCAAGGGTCTCTGGTTGGAATGGAATCCATTTTGCGCGAACGCTCGATGAGCAGAAGAAAGTTCACGCGGAGAAAGCAGAACTCGCATTGGCAACACTTTATGACTAGAGTTTATCTGTTTCGAGCGATCAACCGTTTTCTGTCGCGCGGATGAAGCGCGTTACCATTCAATTCTTGGAGAGAAGTCGACCCATTCATCGATTCTATTAAACGCGCCTGTTTCGCCTTCGAAGGAAATATCGTTCGTTCGGGTGAAGTTGATCAAAAATCGTGTAGAATTATGCCATTGATCGATGCCTTTCTCACCGAGCCTTCTCGTTTAGACGAAAGGGTAAAACGATTTACAACGAAACGTGGCGATTTATCGATTACCTTTGGCAGCTTTCAACGTTGTTTCTCATCGTGAGCTCTTCCATCCGAGAATATCCTTGGAATTTCGTGGATCTCTCGATACAAGAGCAACGCGTTAACAGATGTCAATAAAACGTCACGAATCGTCGATTCCATTCGTTGATGCCTGGTCGAAGAACTCTTTCTGTCGGAATTTTCCTTCCAACTTCCCTGGAACGAGAGCCTGCAACCTTACGGAAGCGACAGGCAGACGTATCGTATCAATCTCCTTTGCTTTCCCTTCGCCAACTCTGCCAATTAAACATTACCGTAATCTCGTGCGCAGTAAACGCTGTTCGCGAAACTTTGCCAGCAACTATCATCTACTTAGGCGTAGTTACCTCGAGGTCTAAGCTTCCTCTAGGTTCGGATTATTCCTAAATCTGAATGTACAACGATTATAGCAGCAATAGTAACGGTGGTAATGCGATCAGTAATTAATTGTAGAATGTAACGGACGAAACGGAATAATTCAACAACGCGTGATTACGGTAGGTCGAGAGCTCGTCAAAGTCCTTTTCCTCGTCTGCTCCCAACGAGCGTATCTTCTGCGCGTGAACGGGTAGATTTGTCCCTCGCCGACAAATCCATCTGTCCGTGGATTTCACCAGTGAACACACCGTTGCGGGAATAAATCCCGCGCGTGAAACGATAAACCATTGCTGTGGCGTTGAACGACCATTGCTGGTCACCGACCATCCTTTCGAACGCGAATTCTAACTGATTCGTTGGTATCGCTCGAATACTTTTTTTTTACGTACGAATTAGGCCATAAGCGAACGATTCGTTGGACGTTGAAGTTATTTAGCCAAGTAAAGGGTCAGATCTTTTCGCGAAGCTATCGAGATCTTAAAAGTGGTCCAGAGAGGATCAAGGGGCATCCTGCTAGCGGCAGAAGTTCGATGGTAGAGAGATTCGGCTCCACGCTTCAGAGTTTATACCTCTTCCTATATTCGACGGTTTCCAAGGAATCCGCCACCTATCCTAGCACCCATTAGAGGTATCCAATTTCTTTTCTTTTCTCTCCCTCCCTCTCTCTCTCTCTCTCTCTCTCTCTCTCTCTCTCTCTCTCTCTCTCTCTCTGTCCGATTCCTGCTTCTTCCTTTCTTTAAACAATTGGATCCGTCGCTATGGGGCTAGGGAATAGAACGGAAAGGATATTTCGCATCCTGTTTGAAAAAAAATCTTGTTGTAACCTCCGAACAAGGTAACGCGATGGCACGAAGGAAAGTATCTTTCTTTCATTTCGAAGTACGTTCATTTGCGGTACATATACGAGTAATAAGGTATAACGGAAAATCGTCAGAGTTTCGCGAAGTACGCTTGTAAGTTACACGTTCGAAAAAAAAAAAAAAAAAAAAAAAAAAAAAAAAAAAAATGGTGATTACTCTCGTCGGGAGTGGACATTTTATTTTTGGCCGAAGAATCCCTCATTTCCCAGTTATACGACATCTTATGAAATACCCCTTATTATTCATCGCCCCTCTTTCTTTGTGTCTGTTTAACTCTCAGGCACGTACACGCGCACTGATATACCTAACCACCGTGAAATGACTCGTTTCGAGTAATGCCGCTTATCTCGGTCGTCGATTACGCGGTACACACACAGGGCTGTGGTAATCTTTAAACGAATCGACTATCGTTGCCATTCGAAATCGTCGAAGAATTTCGAGAGCAAAAGATTTATCCGAGGATTAAAATCGACGGGAACGACTGTTCGCAGGTGGATCTACGACACCTGCACCAGACGGAGGACTCGAACCGGATCGAGGTCGGGATCGACCTGACCGACTACTACATTTCCGTCGAGTGGGACATCATAAAAGTGCCTGCCGTGAGGAACGAGGCGTTCTACATATGCTGCGAGGAGCCCTATCCAGATATCGTGTTCAATATCACCCTGCGCCGCAAGACCCTCTTCTACACGGTGAATTTGATCATACCGTGCGTGGGCATATCTTTCCTCTCGGTGCTGGTGTTCTACCTTCCTAGCGACAGCGGCGAGAAAGTATCGCTGTCGATCTCGATACTGTTGTCGTTGACGGTGTTTTTCCTACTGTTGGCCGAGATCATACCGCCCACGTCGTTAACGGTGCCGTTGCTCGGCAAGTATCTCCTGTTCACGATGGTGCTGGTCACCCTGTCCGTGGTGGTGACGATAGCCGTGTTGAACGTGAACTTTCGTTCACCCGTCACCCATCGTATGGCCAAATGGGTGCGGGTGGTGTTCATTCAAGTGTTGCCGCGGTACCTTCTGATCGAGAGGCCGAAGAAGGAGGACGACGACGAGGACGAGGACGAGGGAAGGAACGGCGTCGGTGTCGCCGGGATGAACGTCGATGGCGAACCGGTCGACGACGACGACGACGACGACGACGACGACGACGTCGAAGCGAGCAACGGGAAACCGGCCGAGGGCATGCTCACCGATGTGTTCCATGTACAAGAGACTGATAAGTACGACTCGTATTACGGCAAAAGGTTCAGCGGGGAATACGAGATACCAACGCACGGCTTGCCACCCACCGCGACCAGGTACGATCTGGGAGCGGTGGCCACCGTCGGCACCGTCGCACCCCGTTTCGAGGAGCCGCTACCCTCGCTCCCACTGCCGGGGGCTGACGACGACCTCTTCGGCCCGGCCAGTCCCGCTTACGTTCACGAGGACGTCAGCCCCACCTTCGAGAAGCCGTTGGTTCGCGAGATCGAGAAAACCATCGACGACGCTAGGTTCATCGCTCAGCACGCAAAGAACAAGGACAAGTTCGAGAGTGTGAGTATTCGTCTTTTCTCCTCTTTGTCTTATTCCTGTTTCTTCTTCTCCCGCGAATCTACATATATGTATATGTATGTACGCGATTTAACGCGTCGATCGCGAACGCTTCTTCTCGAGCAGATTTTTCGTTATTCTCTTTCGAATAAATCCCTACATTTCCCGCAATCGGATTTCCTCCGTTAATCTCTGAACCGACCGACAAGAAAACGTATAAATCGTGCGACGTTCGACGAACGGAACCGAAGCTATTAACGGCAATCGGATCCCGAGGTGTTTCCGGCTGATTAATACGATCCCGATACTACTGCCGCCATCCTATCAGGCCTCGTATCACGTTACCTACGGTTTATTCGTTATAATTTGCTCCCGTTGACCGGATCCTATCTACGCGCGTTCGATTCGCCGTTATTTGCAAGCTCCATTACCGATCACGTCACGTGGCACACTCGCAAAGATTAAAAGGCTGTTCTTCGACCTGCACGGGTTGATCAGTCTTTCCATTCTCGATATTTTTCGCAGCATCGCAAACGAACGCGCTTTTATCATTTTACGCTGCTTTCGTTCCACTTTCCAAATGGAGTATCGATTTTTCGCGAGATTTTACAAACTTCGTCTTGGACGCGTTGGATGTCGTAGGAACGCTGTTGTTCAGAGTGTTGCATTGAAAATAGCATTACGCGGTGGTCGCGGGACGAATCCGATATCGCGAATGTCGTTTGCGGAAACAATCGATGCGCAGTCTCTCTCCCGTAGGATAAACCGGTCGTGCATACCACAGGGTATCGCATTAATTCTAAAGCTGGTATGTGTCCTAAGCTAGGCCGAGATCGCGTCAAGTAGCCGGGCCACGAATTACGGGATTCGCGAATCAATCGTGTTTCCGAGAGTCCGCGTATCGAGTGGCATAACCGATCGTTACCGTCGAACAGTCACCTTCCTTTCGATCGCTCTCGAAATCGAGATTCCGCGAGCATCGGATTCCGCGCGAGCGTAACACGGCTTTCCATCTCAAGACTCGGTATCTCGAAATCCTCTAATGTTTCTCGTGGCACGGCTTTAATTAAAATGGCGATGTCCGGCCGAATTAACCGAAGAGAAGAGAATGTCTGCTCGCGATAAAGACAAAAGAACCGGCGAGTTCTTTGAAGAGGCGAAGGTCTGGTTAGCGTATTATTATTCGAGCAAACTCCTTTACCGTCGACGGCAAGCTTCTGTATAGTATCCTGGCGTGAATAGGCGAACTAACCAGCTGCCTTGTACGCTTTCACTCGCAGCGAAGATCCGACACGCTGCAGTCGGATTCGAGCGAGGAGAACGAACAAGTCTCGTTAAGCCGGCCGAAAGACGCTCGCCATTCGTCCCCATCGATCTTCCAGACCCGCGACATTACCTTCGAAAGCGTGCATCTGCTGAACCAGAATATACGTGCACGGTACTTGACAGACGAGCAACTTATCGAGAAACAACGTAAAATCTTGCTCTGACCTCGCTCCAAGTTTTCCACCGCGAACAAGAAAATAATTTGCTTCTTACCGCGATTCGAACCTACGACGCGTTACAACGGTGTTTCGATTAAAGTCGAGCGCACAGTTCTCGAACGAAAGGCTATTTACATTGGGCAGGGTAGTAATCGAAGAAATCGAGATAGTCGTTTCGAATTTACAGGAGCGAAAAATTGTATTGCCGAAATTGGTCAGCTTTTTCTCGAGCACGGTATACCGCATCGAAATTTCTCTTTGCAGTTAAAAGTCATCGAGTTTCAATTAATCACTGACAAGTCGGTCGAAGTTTATCCGAAAATTCCGAGCAAATTGTAGGCGTTTCCGCGAGCGAACTTTCGCTCTCTGAATTTTGCGTTTCGAAGTTTCGCGACTTGGCGAACGATGTAAAACTCCGGAAATTGGTTCAGACGTTGACAAGTCCGCCTCTCGGGGAACACGTTTCAAAGTTGAGACATTTGTCCGGGCCACTCGTAAATTCGAACGAATTTATGCTCCCTATTTCATAGTTGCGCGGAACGAGCGACGTGACGGCGTTTCACGGATCCATCGTTTATCCAGTATATTCGAATAGCGTGTTGCACTTGGAACATCGCCGTACGTTCTTCAAAATTCTTCTTTCCTGCTTCTTATTATCGTTTCGGTTCAATTAACCACTTATACAACTTCGATAGGAACGATTACGCGAACGTCCCATTGATATTTTTTATATAAAATAATATTTTCGCGTCGTCAGACTATGCTTAATATGCAACGACTTAACGTTACTAGACCTCCCCTTATTAAAGTCAACGCTGTTCTAGCAGCTAATGAATTTCATCGGAAGCTTCGAACTTGCGGCCTTTTTGCAGGGTTATGCCAGAGAACGATACTTAAGAAGTTCGATATAGTCCTAAGCTTTAGAATCGCTTCGTCCTGTTGGAAGTTGAAGTTGGTCCGAAAGTTCGACAGCCCAAAATATGATAATTCGTGTACGAGGCCTGGTGTCTCTAGAAAGTGTCGAGGAATATCGTTTTTGTTTTAACGAGACCCTTGGAGCTGACGGCGCTATTATTACACTCACGCTCCACTTTTCCGATATTACGGACGTGTTTTATGAAACTCGAGCGTAAAAAAGGCTGCTATCAATGCTGGCGCTCTGAAAACGCGAGAAACTACCTTCGTCTTCTCTCTCTCTCTCTCTCTCTCTCTCTCTCTCTCTCTCTCTGACTCTCCCTCTCTGCTCCTCTCTCGCGTTACTTTCTACGAGCAAAATTTAATCGAACGTTGCTCAAGATATCAATCTTGAGAACAATTTTTTACAACCCCTAACGGCTGTAAAGTTTGATGAGAATGACGCGAGACAGCGTGCTTCGAAAGTGACTCGACGTACGAAACGATTGTTAGACTCGAAGAACCACGTTTCTACGAATTTGCATACGAACGAGAGATCACGGTCCAAATTCAATCTGTTCGACATCGAATTCTCGTGTCACGATCCCGGAGATGCCTTGATTTCCGTCTGCTGACCGCATCAATCGGGGACTTCCGGTTGCTTCGAGGAAGGCAAACTCGATTCGATTCGACTCTCGTTGCGAATCGTGGTATGCCGTTAATAAGTTATCAGCGCGAACTGTCTATGTAAGAGAACGCGACATCGTTCGTGAGTGTAGAGTGGATCTGGATAACGCGAACAACGAAATATCGTGGAAATAATATGCGATCGGATTCGTAAACGATTCGTCTCTGTACGGGATAATGGTCGTTGGAAAGGGCCACATCCAACTGATTCAAAATTCATGTGAAAATTACTCGCAGCGGAAGCACAGATCGTGACGGAATTCATAGACTCGATGTTTCGAACGAATTTCACGGATCGACGATTGCTGGACAAACTGGTAACTTTCGTGAAACAGATGCGTCGACAAAGTTCCTCGATGTTCCGCTCCGAAGCGCTTGCAACAACGACGTTTAAGTACAGGTTGTTTCGCGCGAAAGATGTCGAGCGTGACTAGAAATTTTGTACGACAAAAGGTATGTCGGATCGCGAGCATTTCTCGATGAAAAACTGTATATTTGATTCGCGGCTACAGTAAACCGAATCGTCGCTGGCTGGTTTAGGATCGAAGTTGCAACTGGACGCGATCGTGTGCGTTTTACCCGCACAAAGTACACTGGAACTCTCCTCCTGGACGCGCGCATACAGCGTGCAATTAACCGAACCTGTTTGCGGTTTGAATTTCTGTGCACGGCGAATTATGTAGTTTCACGGTTTGCGAATAGAACTGGAAGAGAGGAGAACCGGAGAATCGTTTATATTTTCCGAAAGTGTTTAGCGATCGTGATCGATATTCGTCGCATCGCACTGTCCGTTGGTGAATATTTCACGAATAATTCGCTTTCCGCTGTTCGCTGATCGATCTGTAACCGCGTACAGCAGGAAGAATGCGTTAGCATTAGGTATACCGACGCGTCTTTATTTAGTTAGGTTGCTTCGCAGCGTGGATTCGGTGAAATTGTACAATAGAAGTGGAAAGTATGATTAGATCTCGTCGTTCGCATTTCATAACAGTCAACCATCTCCAAAAGGGTGCTTGTCTCGGTCACACCCTACCTGACGACCCCTAAACGTTTCTGAATGTAAATAGCTGGAAAGGAACGAGGGCGAGAATAAGAAAAAGGTAGAGATACCGTCGAGATAGAGATCTCCGGATCCGAGAAAGAGGAAGAATTGGCCCTTGGCACCGAGTAACTTTTCGCGAAACACTGAAATACTTCTCGACCGGTGGATCTCGCAAAAATACGTTTCGTCGAGCCGAGAAGCGTACAAAGCTTTGTATTAATTTTTATTAATTTGTATTAATTTGTATTAATTTGTATTAATTTGTATTAATTTGTATTAATTTAACGCGCGATCGACGTCGATCGAATCTCCATCTTTCACGGTGATAATATTTTCGCGATTCTTGGTAGAATGACAAGCGTGCGCTCGAAATTATCGCGAAAGTGTCATGGTCGTTTTTCATAAAGACAAATGGTCTGCAAAAAAAAACGTACTGTTTTATGATCGAGGTATAGTCTGTTGGCACTGCGATATAACCAGCAACGGGTTTTCTTCGCTTCCAGCGTATTGGCTCGGTGCCAAAGATAGATGTCACGAAGGTGTTGGCAAGAAGTACTTTGACCGTAGTGATCCGGGATTAAGTAACGCCTTATCTTCGTTCGCGTACCAACGAGGCGATCCCTTTGCCTCTATTTTTCGAAACGCGAAAATCGAGCAATTCGTAATGTTCGTTGATCCAGACGGTCGTGACGTTAAAGCTTGCACCGCGTTTCTATTATGTTTCTACTACGTTTCTATTACGCTTCTATTTCGCGCCATTACGTTCTCGCCTCGCTGCTACTCTACGCTTCCACCCCATTACGATCCGACTGTGCCGCGCGTCTACTACGATGCCGATATAATCTATCCGATATGTCCTACTTCCACCGGTAAGAGGAAGAATTCGAGAGAGTTACGATACAGCGGTGGATACTTTAGTGTTGATTTAGTTGATCGCAGGGATCGGGGAAACGAGCATAAGCTCGTTTGTCGCGATAGTAGTTTGCAAGGGTGTGTAAAGAGAAGGATGCACGGGAAAAGGTTGTACGAAATTGAAAGAGAAGGATATTCGTAGCAGCGTTCTCGTGAAAGTATCATAAAAGTATCGGATGTCTGTTTTATCGGCCACTTCCTCTCTTGTCGCAGAGGGAATCGAGAGGAGTCGATACAACGTCGGGACGAGGGATCAGTTGCTGCCCTGTTGCCAGTTTCCAAGACGAACTGGGGTAACGCACTGGTATACGTCGTAAGGGTTCTCGATTGAAACTCGAAAGATACGTCTCGGCTTTTAGCTACGTACAAGGATACGAGAGCACGGGCTCCGTTCGGTGAATGATACATTCGGTTCAGCGGGAAAAGAAAACTTTGATAGAACGTTGCCCGTTTGGACAACGAAGTTTGAGCGACGGAACGGCCGTTCGATGGAAAAGTCATATTTTCAACGACGAAGGAAACTCGATTCTTTACTTCGGTCCGATACTCTTCGACTGCGAATGGTCGAATCGAAGAAACACGGGATCAACGTTAATTCGACCGACGAGACAGGGAACTTAAAAATTCCTTTTGATACGCGCGGGATTTAGACTTCCGATTCTCTGTTTCGCATGGAACTTAAATTCACGACTCGCCTGCCTCCTCGGAGCGACATTTCAGAGTAGAGAAGTTGGAAATTTCTACAACTTGGAAATTCTCCCTCGTTGCACGGCACGCGCTATAAACTGTAAACCTTAGAACGTAGGAATTCTCTCCTCGTCCTTTGTCGCATTGCCGTTTAACCGTAACGTATACTCGCGCCGTGGCAATATTTTAATCGAACACGACTGGCTTTTGCTTTCAGGTGGAGGAAGACTGGAAGTACGTTGCGATGGTGCTCGATCGGATCTTTTTGTGGATATTCACGGTGGCCTGTGTGCTGGGCACGGTGTTGATTATCCTTCAGGCGCCGAGTTTGTACGACACCACGAAGCCGATCGACATCAAGTACAGCAAGATCGCGAAGAAGAAGATGATGCTGTTGAACATGGGCCCCGAGGAGGATTAGTCGACGATCCCGCGCGGCTTCGTGCCGCGTCGTTCGCATCAGTCGTTGTATCGTCGCCGACGTCGACGTCGTCGTTGTCGTCGTCGTCGTCGTCGTCGTCGTCGTCGTCGTCGTCGTCGTCGTTGGCGCGGTCGTTGTTCAACGGCTGTTCCGTATCATCGAAACTGCCGAATTTCGCGTCGATTCCACGATTCGCGTGGAAGAGGACCCTCTCTCGATCGTTGCTGTCGGAAACGATTCCGTTGATCCTTCGGGACACGCGGGATCAGCCAGCAACGAAGAGGAAAAGCGAAAGAAAGTTGACGATTGGAGAGAAGCAAAAAAAACAAACAGAGAATTCGTTCGAGTGCCGGTTTCGTTCTCAGCGACGAATCCGTGTATCGGTGGCGTTGATCTTTCCCTCTGCGAACTTTGCCGATCGATCGTTCGATCGTTGACTCTCCGAGGGCGCGGGGAAAACGATAACGGGAAAGAGCGTGAATCGGACGGAGCGGTAGCGCGAGTGATCGTGAATGAACACGACGGAGCGAAAGAGTGCGTGCATGTGTGCGTGAGTGTGTTCGAGCGCCAACGAGAGGGAGAGAGAGAAAAAGAGAGAGAGAGAGAAAGAGACGGAAAGCTCACGGGGCAAATGGTGGCGAAATGGGACGAGCGAGAACGAAAAGGGGCTCGAGGAATATGCGAAACGAGAAACAAAAAAGAGAGGGGAGAAAAAGTGCCAAATACGCGAGACACACGCGCAACGTATTTTTGTAAATCTGGTTTCATACGTAAGGCTAGAGTCGTGCGGCGAGACGTCGAACTGCCCGAACTGCCGATTTTATATAAGATGACGTTTACACGCAGCAGCTACGAAGACGCGTACATCTCTATACACGCACGCACACGTTACATACACGTACAGACACACACGCATACGCGCGCGCACACACACATACACACACGCGCATACATACCGAGGATATTCAGTCATACACACGCACGCGCGCGTGACGCGAATCGCGAAACGAGCACGTAAACAATTTATACGTAAATGAAACGAGTCAAACGAGAGGGAGAGAAATAAGAAGGAAGAAAGGAGAAAGAGAGGAAAACGCACGCGTGCGTTTTCGCATCCCTTTGGTGTGCACACGTGTACATAGGTATATAGAAATGATACATCTATTACATTGCGTAGGTATATACTCGACGATCTCAGCGTATGAGCACAGCGCGATATTCATCCGCATTCTCGACACATCGTGTAAAATCATGGCGGTCGCGCTCAGCACAGGCCACTCGCACAACCGAGCGCATCGTTGAAGAAAAAAAAAAAAAAAAGAAAAAAAAAAGGATAAAGCGAAACAGGGGGAGCTAGCGTAACCCACACGACGAAGGAGGGTTCTTCGGCCAGAGAATTGCTAGCAGCGATAAAGAACGAGTCGTCGAGCCGGAGATTATTATGCCAGGAAGCGTGCGGTAACAGAGTTGAAAAGGGAAAAAGAAGAAGAAGGAAGAGAACTGAAAATTTTCCTCGTTTTTCCTCTTTCGTTCGATCGTCGAACGTGGCAACGGTGCTGGCGGACGGATTTTACAGCCTCGTCGACAGTTTTTTAATTTATTTATCTTCTCAATTGTTCCGGACCAGAGCGCGTAACTCGCTCGCTCGCTCGCTCGCTCGCTGTTGTCGAGACGAATCGTTCGATCGGACGCGCCGTTGCGACGAGGATATTCGAATCGATCGAACGTTGGCCACTGGCAATTCCTTCGTCGTGCGTGTTCTCGACGTAACCTCGGGAGAGAATCGAGAGGATCGCGAGCGGAAGAACTCGCAAACAACTGCCAACTAAAGGAACCTCTGACTAATTCAAGCGTTATCGATGAATCCAATCGGTTACCGAGAAACAGGACAACGAATGGCCGTGGAAGGATCCGATGCCAGGATGCGCCAACTACGAGGTGAATTGTTTCGATGTTCCGGTGCCAATCGAGATTTCGGCTCTTCCGCCATTCTTTTTTCCGTTCGGGATATTTTGGCGAGCTACTTCCTTGGAACGAACACTCCGACATCGATCTATCTTCGTCGAGATGGAACTCGGAGTATCTCCGATCTACCTTTCTGATTCTTTCGTCGATTTCCTTCGCGAAAATTAGAAGAAAACCACCGTTTAAGTTCTTTCTACCTTCGTCGATCTTCCGATTCGATCGGGCCATGGGATCAGAGTTTACGAAGGACCAACGACTGCCATTCCTCGGTGCGTTTCGCGAACGTCCCGCAATACCAGACGTACATACGTACGCCGAGTTTTCTCTTCTTCTTGGCCGGATCTCGCAGGTTTAGATTTTAAAGAATCGATACGAGCACCGTGGCGAACGAAACGGCCGTACGACGACGAAAGAACGTGCTGCGATTGGTCGAAAGGACGAACGCGACGCTCCGAAATCTGTATCCCGGAAGAAGGAGCACCGATACGCCGATACTCGCGACGACGGTAGTCCGCGAACGAAGCAATTTTTGTTAAAAAATTTACTCGCAAGACGAACAGTCGCGGCATAAATACTCCGTTTCTCGCATGTCGCGTGTTAACTCGAAAGGGTTTCGTCCTCTAAATGCAAATTCGAAAGTATAAAAATTTATGAAAAGAACGAAGCACCCTGGCACCGTAAACAGTTTCGTTTTGACCCACTAAATGTAATCTCGAAACTATGGAAATTTATAGGAAAGAATAATTTTCGGTATAGCGGAACCAGCTTGAAAAGCAGGAAGAATAATATCGTCGCAAGAATACGCAGCGATGGGTCGGAGAGGGTGCAGCGAGTTTCGTTTTTGTTCTTTAAATGCAAATTTCGAACTATAAAAATTTATGAACAGGATCAAGGATCTTGGTATCTCGAACGGTTTCAATTTTTCGTCCGAACCCGAAACTACAAAAATTTCCGGAGAGAAGGTAACTTTCGATGAGAGAAGATCGGTTCGGAGAAAGGGAAGAAGAAGAGGAACGCGTAGCGGATAGGTTTTTTATATTTTAATTAAAGTTAAAACCATAGAAATTCACGAGGCAGAAGAATTTTGAGGGAAGAACGTTTTAAAGGAGTTTTACAAGGGTAATTTATACGTAAACTCTCGGTGTATCGATGCTTTCGTGCCTCGTCAGACCCTCGAAGAAGAGTTCTACCGTTCCCAAAACCTCTCGTCGGTCTATCAAAGTACCCGAAACTCCCGGGAGCCTTACGTTTTCACCGGAACTCGCCGTAACTCGTTCAGTCTTTCAAGAATATCGATCATTTTCATGTTCAAACGACGCTCAAAGCGGCTCGAACGTTCGTTCATCGATGGAATCCTTCCTCGAACGGCCGTCAAACTGGCCGCGTGCACGATTACACGCTCGTACACGCGCGAGCGAGTGGCCGACCGCGTACAACTCGTGCCACAGAGACGTTTCTACTCCTCGTTGTCGGAGTCGCGACGAAGGGGAACCAGGAGGACAACCCGCGCCCCTTCCAAGCGGTATAATAATCAATTTATTTGCTCACGTAAAGTTAACGGTATAATTATATATTTAATATGTGCATATAGGTATAAACGGGAGAGAATTAATTACACGAGAGAACTAATCAATCGCATAGCCGAGAACGAAACACTCGTCGAGTCCGTGGCGGTGGTGGTTGACGATGGTGTGGTAGTAGTGGTGGTGGTGGTGGTGGTGGTGATGGTGGTGGTGGTGGTGGTGGTGGTGGTGGTGGTGGTGATGATGGTAGTGGTGGTGGTGATGGTGGTTGCTAATGGTGTGGTGTGTGGAACGTATTGTTACGCTGATCCAGGAACACGTGGCTGCGTGAAGTTTGGGTGTCGGGAAACGCGATGATCCGCCCTGATGCAACGGGATATACGTGTTTTCGAAATTTCATGGGGGTGGAAGAGGAGATAGAAAGTGTAACCGGCGTGTATTCGAGTTTGCTTTTTAGACTGGCGTACCGCTGCAGAGATTAACTTCTCTACGTGAATATTGGACATTCAGGGAATTTTTTTTTTTTATTTAAAAGGGTGCCGTTGGAAAATTCAATTCGTTTTGTATTTGTATGTCGCGCGGTGCAATTCGACGACTAACTCATTTCGATAGATTTCTAAACAATTTTCCGGTTTATGTTCCGAGTTAAAAGTAAAAACTGCTGCGAATTACAAATCGGACTGGTACGTTTTTGATTGGAATTTTAAGTTTCTAATTCGCGCACTCTTAGCGTAACAATCGTCGATAAATGTTCGTTAGATTAAATAAACGGAAACGAAGAATTGATTAGTGGTTCTGCGTTTGCGTTGTGTTCGCGGTATCGAATAGACGAATAATCCGGTCAAGTCGAAGTTCCATTCGTGGATATCATGAACGTTTCAAACGGTGTTCGCGAAGTAGAATTTTCCGTGTGTGCTCAAGGAAATTGTTGCTGGCGCATTGTTTACCGACCGTATCTCCAACTTCCTGTTACCGGTTATTAATTTACGACACGGTTTAAATCAGACTTCAAATACGAATCGGCCACGCTTTCTGACGTTATTACGAGAACGTCACGCGGCAACATAATGTACGGTCTTGCGTCCAAAAGTAGAAACTGGGTCACGCGCTTGGAACTGCGCTCGTCTCGGAACAATTTTTCCCAGCAAATTGTAGAACCAAAAGAAAACAAAGTTCGTTCGTATGTACCCGTTCATCGATAAATTTCAATCGAAATTGCAATCTTGTAGCCGCTATTACTTCCTCTATCTCAGTTTTCCAAGAATTATATTCCCAGAGTTTAAAATGTCGAAAGGTACGAACTTTGAAATTATTACCATTGTTGCTTACTTTGATAATTATCGCATTGAACGAAAATAACACGCTATACAGTGGCTTGACGAGTAAATTGCAACGATACGAATAATTGGTCCTCAGTCGAGTTTATAATTTTGCTGTCCGAACGGAAGTAGTATAAATCAACCTTTAAACGGCGAGCGACACCCTGACGAATATTCTCGGCAAAAGAGAAACGCGACAAGGTTAACCGTAACGATACATTAAATTAACTCGGCTCGCGCGAAATTCAGTCCGTACCGTTAAAGAATTAACTTGCATTAATTACCGCGAAACAGTTTAATTTGCCTCGACGAGGTACCGGTAAAATTTCCAAATTTCATCTCAAGATAGTCTAACTTTTCGCGCATCACGAAATTCTCTTGGCATACCAGTTCCCGGTGAAATTTCGATAATAATCCTCCTGGAAAATATTCAATGTTCGCCTAACGAAAGATAATTATTAATCCGTTATTCGAAAGAAAAAGGGCACAGACGAATTAATATTTCGTGGCAAAGTTAATCGATGCAGCGTTTGAACGAGCATAATTCCCCTTTCTCTACCACCTCCATTGTTTGGAGATTTATAAGAACGATAATTGATGCGATTAAATTAAGCTCCGGTGTAGACGAGTGACTTTTATGGTTGCGATTTTGCATCGACGGCATCGCGTGGCGTTCATTTAAATCTGTATTTTAAAATTCGATAAACAATTTAATATTTAAATCAATATTTATCTCCGCTTATGACTAATACGAAATAACGCGACTGCGACATCATCGGGGGATCGCAGGCTCGAATACGTTGCAGATTAACTCTTTCGTTCGTAAATTATCCAATTTATCCGAACGCAATTACACGAATTCTGTTGACAATTTTATTTCCGATAAGAGAAGTTATTCAACGAGAATTTCCCTCGGATGCCTCCTTCATCCTAAAGCGTAAACTTTTTGCGTGAAACGACTATAACGGATCTCCGGTTATATCTAATCGCAACGAGCGATTATGGTTGTCTACGAAGCTAGCTGAAAGAGCGAAGATATTAATCTAGCTAATCGCAACGAGAGAAGCCGCTCGTTTCCGTCGAGCTTGAGAAGTGAAGCAAACGAAGAAGAAGTTTGTTGAATACGATAACGAGGTGGAACGGAGGTTTTATGGGTTTTACAGATAAAACGATAGAGATTGTTGTCGTACGTTAAGTTGGTACTCGTTGATAGTAAACGTTGATAATCGATCGTGACAATGAAAAACAGGAGGAGTGGAAGCGACCGGTGAAACTGTAGAAAGGTTCGTGCGATTTCTCGTGGGTTCAATTTCATTCACAGTTTCATTGATCGTATCGATCGACAGGCTTCACAAACGATTAAGATTAATTAATAGATAATACGATAGTTGTTGTGTTTGACTCTGCTTCGATCCAAACGATTGATCAACGAAATCTTGGACGATACTCGTTTCGCCGATACCTTTTTAATTCGTCGTTTTCATTTCGTTCGTTTTGAAACACAGTCAGAATCGAAAGTGAGTATACACCTTTGTCATGTACTTACAATTAGTATATACAGGAAAATACGCGAAATAACGTAGTTAACGTTAAAGAGTACAAAAATACGTGATAAGGGTAGGTGAAAAGTGAACACGTTGACTGACATACTATCATAAAAAGGATACACGAGATTTCTTCGGCTTCATTTTCATAACTTGTGTCGTTTTCCTTTTAGATATTAAACCCTTACAGGTATTAATTCCGAAGGTTTTCAGATACAGACGCATTTATAAGCAGCGACGTTCGTTCGATCGGTTCGATAACATTGGTATCGGATGATTTTTCGCAATATTTCAGGTGTCGAAGGTGTGACAGTCAACGCGTTAACGATGGTGTCGAAACGAACAACGTCGCAGGTTGATCAATCGAAGCAGGTTCGTTACGTTTAACGACAGGTAATCGCGGATCGTTGCAATCCATGGGGTTGATCGAAGGGTAGGCGTCGCACGCGTGTGTGCCAACACATTCGAATACGCCGTCGTGCCTGTTCGTTCCATACGCGGCGAACTTTCACCCTAAAAATCGTCGAACGATTCCGATCACGCGTTCTCTTCGTCGACCAAACTTTAATTTCCTATCGTTCGACGCGAAACACAAACGATCTTTGTTGAACGGGAGAACAAGATTATTGCCATTTGACAAGTATTTTTTCATTTTCGTACAAGGAGACCGACGAGAAGTAATCCGTTTTTTCTTTTAGACTATTCAGACGATTACACCGACTCGTCAGTTTATTTGAACCGCGTAAAAAGAAGCACGTTTGCTCGATCATTCTCCTACTACCTCGCCTACAGTTTATTCTATACTATTCGGACCATAGAATATGACTTTTGAAAACGTTAATACCACGTGACACGAATAACGATGTAATTTCAAAAAGAGAACGTAACATCTGAACTTTCCTTTCAGAATTGAAGCTTTTTAAATCGCCACGTATTAAATTTCTTGAACGAAACGGTATAAATACGAGCAGATACGCGAGTCGGTGTAAACGTTACCCGATTCTTGCTCTATCGTATTCATCCTCTATTTAAAGCCGACCGAACAAAATCTCGTGTAAATGTAATTAGTCTGTCGAGCTATCTTATCGTCTGCCGAAAAAGCTCGAACGCGTCCCTCTGCCGGTTGCATCGAGCGACATTCGGCTGTTTATCAAGCATTCAGAAAGAGGCGAGAATTAATTAAAATCCGCGAGAGAAGCCGTGGAGATTCTAAATTTGATCTCATGGTGTGTTGGCCTGGCCGGCCGTGAATAGACCGTCTACGAAAGGGACGTTGAGTCGGTCTCCGGTGAATAGAAAAGGATTCTGTGCGCGAAATAATTCTGTTTCTCGTCGATTCGCATTCCCGCGTGTATGATCGCGCTCGGTTTTTTCGCGACGAGGCTGGGTGACGACGGGCGTTAGCTTGGCCAAGCCTTGAAAGGATAGCTGGTGCCGGCCGCGTGGTAATTGAATTTTTCAGTCGCCTCGGGCCTTGGTAGACGCGCGATTCATTAGCAGTGTAAACCGAGGGGCTGGAAATTAGGGCGAGCATGTAAGGTAAACGAGCGAGAGCGAACGAAACGACGAGCAAATGGATTAAGCGAGCGCTGATTCCGTGAACGTGGGCTCGTTCTCACGGGACGGGGGTACGCTCAGTTTCGATTATCACGAGGAAACGTGTCCACCTTTTCCGAAACGACGGCCCTGATTAAAATTCCCCGTCTCAACATTTTCTTTTCGGTCGAAACTTTCGGATCAACCGATTTCTCCTTACATTATGCCGACTCGAAGTAAATCCACGGATATTTCGTTTCTACTTACTCCGAAAACAATATTTTACCATTTTATCGGATCGAAAGATACCAGCGTGTACACACGGCCGATAGAGAAAGCATGTAGACAATTTTCTCGGTTGATTTATGAAATTCGCGCGAAAAACTCGACGATCGATTGCAATCGTACGATTACCGTATAACGAATCTGCCTGCAGATTTCGTTAACGAGAAATTTCGATTAAATTCCCGACAATAAATCAGTTAACATTTTGTTGGATTTCAGTTTGATTTTATAATTACCGAACTCCTTTAACGTTCAGCCGATTACATTCGACATTGTATAGTACGTAATGTTGTTAAAATCAATTAATATATCAGAACTTCGTCGGCATACGATTTTACCTTTTACAACCACTTTTTGTGTACAATTTACGTAGCGTTCGCGTGTTCTCTTTCGAAATAAAGGAGAAATGTGTAGCACGAAATGAAATGACCTTTCACATTCGAAACACCTACTAGTTTTAAAATGATTCGCGAGCACGCGTGATCGGACATCGTGTTGCAAAAATCCGTCTTCCTGTCTTCGTGTTTTTTCCAGTTTCTCGCTGTTCTCGCGTGTCCATCGTACGTGGACACACCATGGTTAAACGTTGTTCGAGAATTATACATTACGTACATACGTGTGACTGTGTGTAGATTAAATTTCGAGTAAGTGTTTACAAATATAAACTCGCGCGCGCGATAGCCTTGATAAGCGAAACTCGACAATTGCGTAAGTGATAATCTCGTAAGCGTGTTAATTACTATAGGTAGATCCTTCTGATTGTGACCCTCGTGCCCAGAATTCGCTTTCTTTTTCTTCGACCCGTCTATAAAAGCTACAAACTCTGAGACATTCGATTTTTCCTTCGGTTTGTATGTATATACCTTCGATGTACGCTTGATTTAACGATCTAAAAATCACTGTTTTCGGTGCAGGAGCGAAAGTTTAACGTTCGAACAACCGAACCTGTCGAGAACTTTTTACTTTAAATTACTTTAAATTACTTCATTTTTATCGTCTCCGTCGATTAACTTTTCATTCGAGAATCCATATCGGTACGTCCCAACCGTCGGTTGTTTTAGCGTTAAACGACAATATCGAGATTTTTGTTGGGTTTTCACGGTGGTTCATGAGCCGTCCGGACGTCCACGTGGTTTCTAGTGAAAAAAAAGAGGACGTTTCGTACGCGGCCACGGTCTGGGTCACAGTCTCGAAACGCTCAAATAAACCAAGTTAACTGTATCGTCAGAAGCTTAAAGTCTTCCGTGGGGCATTCCTGACAATGACGATTTTTCTCGGGGTGATCCGCAAACAACGGCGAAATAAACGATCGGGAAAAAAAAAAAGGGAAATAATAATAAAGAAGAAGAACAAAAAAAAAAAAAAATAGAAAAAGAAACAAAGAGAGAAAAGAAACAAGGGGGAACGATGATGTTTAACTCGACGGTAAATTCGTCGTCCTGTTAACACACCGTCGATTTACGTGGGAACGTGAAAGAGAAATGTTAAACCGTCCATAAAGAGAATTTACGTAACATGTACGACGAACGACAGGGATTTCGTTTCCGTATCGCAAACGGGAATTTTCTACTTTATCGAATGCACGGTTCACTGCGTAGTCCACTCGGGTAATCTGATTATTTTTTATCGTTTTAAACATCATTGGACATTGAGATTTTCTGTCGTTTAATTGCATTTTTTAGCACCGAACAACAGTTGCGTGACGCGAAAGTAACGAGATTAATTTTCGATTTAAATCGAGATAATTCCTTTCCGAAATACCACGAGGTTACACGTTTATTTCTATGTTAAACAGAGCATTCGCTATTGACTCCGACATTTGGTACTAAAGACTGTTCTCAGTTAGGTCTAGGTTACATAGATAGAGTAAAAGTAGCTGGACTATTGGAATAGCGAGGGCAAGCGAATGGTATTATTGCACGGTGAAATCCTGCCGTACTCTACTTTGCCAACTATTCGCTCGAGTACTCTGTTTAACCGCTTGCTCAACCGTTTACGCGAGGATAGTAAAGCGGATTTTTTCTACTAACGCTAACCACTTTACCGATACAACCTAGACCGAAGATGAGTGGTTAGTCGAGCAGAAGTAAAGCTAAGAATTTACCGTGGAATATGTAGTAATTCCATTCGTTCCATCTTGTGCCATCGCTTCGAGCCAGATATTCTACCGATGTAATCGACGCTTTAAATCTAACTGTTAGACTCTTTCGACAATCCTCCGATGTCTGGCTTGATTCTTCGTACTTCGAAACGTTCTGTCGGGCACGCTTCCTGTACGCTCTAGGCGGAAGACGAGTTCGAAGAGGGCCGCCCGAGTCGAAAGAAGCCTACTCGAACGATCGAATTGTACGTATCGTCTTAATCAGGTTCGGTCGATTGGATCTCGCTACTTTGGCGACAAAGACACGCAACGGTTTATTAATTACGTTCGTAGTGGTCTCTGACAAAGTGATCGTGAATTCTTCCGACAATCGTGCATCAATCGTTTCTTCCATAGTCGTACGAAACTCAGCATTATCGAATCATACCATCAAAGGGGCGCGTCTCTTTGCTACGGGACAATTTTTCACGTTTTCATCGAGGGATCTTAGATTTATAACGAACACGACGACGAACGATCCAGAGTGATCGCGACACGTCATCGAAACGATAACGAAACGAAGAACGGCCGCGAACGGCGTTTCGACGCGAGATCGAGTCGCAATTGCTCGATAAATTTTTTGCCAAAAGTCGAAGCATCTCTGTTGGCGCACACGCACGGTTCCCTCCTGTTTGCTCGTTTAACGAAACTATTTGTAATCATCGCCAAACGCGTTAGAATTTTGACAGTGCAACGTGACGCACTGCGTTTTGGAGCATCGTTCTCGGAACCAGTATTCTTGTCCACGTTTTGGTCGCTCGATTTACACGGTGTTCCCGAGTTATAGGTTGCGAATTAGACAGATTGGTAGAACTAGTTGGCAAAAATAGAAATCGTTCCTTAAACGTTCCGTTTCTTTCGTCGATCTTTACGTTACGTCTCATTATGTCCTTTTAAAAAAGAGAACAAAACACGCACGAGAAATATCAGAAATAACGCATAAGAAACGGTTCATTTCGAAAGATAAAAGACTGACACGAATTCGTAACGCAAAAATATCGCAAAAATATCGCAAAAATATCGCAAAATAGCAGTTGTGGCATATCAATTCGATGTTTGAAGTTCAACGAAAACGCTCGATCGATGTTACAAGTATTAAAGTAAACACGAAATTCTACCACATTCTCTAATTGGCACTTGTAATTCAGCAACCCTCCGAACTTTGCCCTGTCTTTCCGTGGAGAGTAAAACGAACACGAAGCTCTTTACATTTTTTTACGATTGATACACGATATTGTAGAATTCGCAAAAGGTGGACGAAGATGGAAAATATCGACGTAGAAACGATTATCCGAAACGCAAGTGTTTTTTTCTACGATAGACGCTTTCGAAAGGGATTCGAACGACGAAAACCACGAGACACACTGGAAAAAGCGTATTGTTTTACGGAAAACCGAACAAGAAGATAAGCGAGAATGTACGATCGTCTTTCGATACACAAGAAGGGTCGACAGACACGCGGGAAAGAAGTTAGGAACCCTTTGAATCCCCTTTTTCCTCGGGAAGTGTAGCGTGTTTCCGGTTTTGGAGAACGAGCTTCGAAGCGACGAATACAATCGTTGATTCGCCATCCATTCGCCATCAACCGGGCTGTAGAAGGCAATACAAGTTCAGAATTTTTCTATAGCAGTATTTTTACAATCGCGTACCTTGTAGTTTCATCGTTTAAACCGAAACTCTTTGTACGTCGTTATTTTTTCAAATTCCATTCAGCCCATTTTCGCCCTCCCTTCAATTCCAAAATTATTATCCGGACATCTATTGTTCCTCCGCTATATTCATCGGCCCCTTCACCAGCTTGTCACGTAACGATTCGCGTAGTAAAGTAAATTTCGCGCGGCAGACTGCAAGCATCGGCACGGTAAATGGAGGAAAAACACGGTGTTCGTTCGAAAGTGCAACGCCACAGAGGGTCACCGGAATCACGAAAGCCTCGAGAAGCAAAGTCATTATTCGCCACGTGTTCGAAAGCAGGTCAACCGAATTCACGAAACCATAATAAAACAAAACGCGCACGTGGTTCCATGAACATCGTACGGACATTTTTAATCCCGGGGATGGAAGGGTCGAAGGAGGGGTCGCGAGATCGGTGGACGTTGGCTAGGGATCTCTTCGTGTGTTCGAACGGATTAAATCGAAATCTTTGCTCAACGTTGCATACGTGTTATATAAATATATATATAAATATAAATATAAATATAAATATATATATATATAAATAAGATGATGTTATCTTATAGTGTTGCAAAATAGTGTTAATTCACGGCCGAGCAAGAAGAAAATTCCGTGTTTCCGGCCACGTCGTGATCCGTTGTGTTCAAAGAACGAAGAAGGATCTTGTTTTTTGGAAACGACGAAATACCGAAGGGACGAAGAGCGACGAAGAGACGCAAACGGAAAATGTGTGAACACCATCGATGCACGGCGGCCGCGAACGATGACGAAGGAAAATATGGTTTCGAGATGAGGTGAAAGAGAGCAGGTGACAGTGTGTAGATTATTAAGAACAACCCAAAAAAAAAAAAAAAAGGTAACAATAGTAATAACGATACTAATAACGATGCTAAAAACGCTGTTAAGGAATAATGAAGCATAGTGAATAAACGAATAACGGATAATAGCACGTAACACGCAGTAATAAACTACCACTTAAACAATAAACGAGTTACGAGTAACGTTTAACCCTAAGGTTAAGTAAAACGAGAAAAATAATCACGCTGAATAAACAAATTTATCGAATATTAATTAATTACAAGAAAAAAAAATAAATAAATAAATAAATAAAAAAGGTACCCTTTGCAAGTATATCGAGGCGTTGAACTCTTACCTATGCGACGATCACGAAACGTTATTACCGTTGTATGTGTGTGTACGTATGTGTGTTAGCGCGTGTATGTGCGTGCGTGCGTGCGTGTGCGTGTGTGTGTGTGTGTGTGTGTGTGTTGTTATCGTTTACCAAAAAGAGAGAAGGAAGAATACGGAAGAGAGAAACGAAGAAGCAGAAGAAGAAGAAGAATTAAAAGCGACTAGTTGTTGAAGAACAAACATAAACCGTGTAAAACTGATAGTATTGTTAAGACAATCAGACACTTATTGCTCCCGGCCATCTTGCGGGCCATCCGTGAATATTCGCCGTCGATAATCGAGTATCGAAGTTGGATGGAACGAAAGGAACGAACAGTAGGTGCCCGGCGATTCGTCTGCTCGCCTCTGTCGTGTTCTACTACGAAACGGACGCAAACAGAATTGTTTATGGGGAGAAAAGGTAAAACACGTTCGACGAGCGTTTTAAGAAAAGAGACGGTTTCACTTTGATCCTTGCATTCGTGCGGGGAGGTTCGCGCAAAGCGAAGAGGTGGCTTTTTTTTCTACGCCTCAGATTTTCTACGGTTTCAAAAAGAACAACAGACAAACGATCGTTAACGGATAAAAGAGAGCGAAGGTGGTGAAACGACTGCGTTTTGCGTGAATTGATCGAGTTGGGTGTTTTAGTGGGAATTCGGATGCGACATCAACCATCGACCTTTTTTTTTTTTTTTTTTTTTTTTTTTTTCTTGGGCCGATCAGAAGAAGAAAGAACTTACACTAATTACAGCGAACACGTTTATACGGGGTGAACGCGAAAGTTGGGGTCAAATTTAATACGATACGTTTGATCGAGATCCGGTACGGTGGATCGCTTAAGTATTTTTACCCTGTTAATTAAATAAGTGGAAATAATGTTATAGGGTGCCGTATTAACGGAAATGTTTGCTTTCGCTCCTGAATTTTAATCGAAACTTTAATTTAACTCTGACACGGTCATTATCCCGCTGTAAGGACACCCGACAGACGTTTCTATTTTATTTTTTCTTAAAGAAAAAAAAAGATGTATCAAAGATTGAGATGATTCCTTACGCACCAATGTAGAGTACTAAATAGAATAACATCGAGAAGAAACGATTTTGAGCATGTCAGAGTTAAACGCGCGATATCGATTTGACTGTAATTTCGACAAACACCCTGTATAAACGACATATGCTGCACACGTGCGTATGTTTCACTCGTAGAACGAGAGGCATACGAGTCCATTTTCCTGCATTTTCAATAATTCACTCGTTTCTCGACTCGCATCGCTCTCGTTCTGAATCGCAAGTTAAAGTAACGTTCAGCAGACGAGCCTGAAGTCGACGAGAACGAATTTAGGGCTACATAGTACGCACAAAATAACAACCTAGATAATAAAGAACACGTGTAAATAAAGCTTGAGGCGGTTCATTTCGTTCACGAAGGTTTCCTTTGTCGTTAAACGCTGTTGTTATGCTATGTGGAGGATTAATCGATCTTTGTTAATCATTGCGGTGAATAACTTTTTTTTGTATCGAAACGAAGAATTTCATGTAACAAATGAATAAAAATGTATTGAAACAAGATGCACGCCTAGAATGGGAAGTTTGCACTCTTTATTATCCCGAGGAATCTTTCGTCGGTACCCGTCGTAAGCAGCATATTCGTAGAAACGAGAAGAAACTAGCCATTTATCCGTAACTTTTTCCTCCTCGAGGGTTTCAAACTTGTTGTATCCGTGGACGAGAAAGACGTCGTGCACCGAGAGTAGAAAAAAAAGAAAAAAGGTGACAAAAAAAGGTATCAACCGATTAATCGGAATATCAGGTTACCTTCGATTCGTTTTCTTCCTCGAGGGCGAAAAAGCCGCAGCATCGTATCGATCCGAAAGTTCGGTTTCTTCTTTCGTTTCGGTTTCCTTTCCATCGTCGTTTCTCCTGCTTTCGCTTCCTTTTCCTGGCGTTCGTCGAAAAATCGTGAATATTCGCCAAACGGGAAGGGTATATGAAGGGAAGGAAGATAACGGAAAAGGGACGTTCTACACGCGATCGGGTGTTACACGCATGCACACGCTTGACACACTCGTACACTACATACATAGACGCGAACGAAGAGAAGAAGAAACGTTGTCGAATCAAGTGGAGAAACACGAAGAAACTCGCGACGACGACGATACATTTTGAATACGAGTGGTGAAAACGCGAAGGAAACATAGGAACATTTTGTTATATCCGTACGTAAGATGGTAGAAAGGTGAAAGGTGTGTTGGAAGGAAGTTAAAACGTATCGAATCTACAGTTAAATGTTTACGATAAAATTACGGGTAATTAAGAAGATTCTAGATTTTTTCTAACTAACCGATTCGTACGGCGGTCTCGTGCCAATCCTCTAGATTTACGACCTAAAACGAGATATACAACTGTGACAAGAAACTGTTATCCTGTATTAAGTCGGCTTGGAATATAAATATTTGATTATATACGTATTTATTGTGAGATCGTGTTCGTATGGCCGTGTGTGTCCGAATATAATGAAGAAAAAAAAAAAAAACCCACAGATGAATGTAACGATCGTACGTGTGAGAGTAACGAGCGAGAACGAATAGCACGTAGCGGCGAGATACGCAAATAATGAATTTGTTAAACGTAAGTTATTAACCATTGCGCGTGAGACGATGAATGATCATTTTGTGTCGAACGAGAGGCGAAGAGAGAAGGAGGCAGAGAATGAGTGACAACGCGAAGAGCAACGAGCAAACGTACACAGATGCACGAAAATGCTCGAACAATAGCGTATTCACTGACAAAATCAATTATCGATCGTACATTAACGGAGCCGGCGATTTCACGAAATTCCATTTTTATCGTCTTAAACCGATCGTTTCTGTTTTCTCGCAAAACCAAAGGTATCGGGACTCGCGAAATTATTGAAATTCTAGCGTCGTCGAAACACGAAGAAAACTTGTCATCGTCCGAAAATCGAAACATACATATATTACGCTTATCCGTGAATATACTATTATTCGAATACATATATTCATGTATCGGTATAAATAACGTCGAACCTCTTTCTGTTACTCGATCGCGTCTCGATTTAATTCTCGCGAAGCGTCCCGGAAACTCTCGACCAGAGACGCGTGATCCGTTCACCGGAAGCGGAAACGACGCTTCTTCTCGCGTTGTTCGCGAGGAACGTTCAACTCCAGTCTCTTTCTCTCGAGAGTTTTCGCTCGCTTTCGTTCGTGATTATAAATAATATGTATATGTAAATGTATGTATATGTGTATGTACGTATCCGATCGACGGTGTCGAGCGAAATAAAGCGGTCGAAGGAACGAAATCGAGCGTCAAGCTGCTCTCAGCTCGACGTTGTTTGATCCGAGAGTTGCCACGCCTGATTGCACGAAATTTCATCGACTATACGAAAGCTATACGAAAGCTGCGGTTTTTTTGGGGTTTTTTTTTTTTTTTTTTTTTATTTTATAACACGATCAACTTGCTAATCGAGGAATCACGCTTCGCCGCGGAACGACAGTTTTTCTCGCGGTATCATTTGAAATTCGTAATCGCTCGATTTTTAGCACGTACGCGAATTTAATGGATCGCCGATGGTCAGCAGCGTAGACGCCTCCGGGCATCGAAATTATGAATTCAATCGGGGAGGAAAAGAGAAAGAAGAACGCGAGAGGATATCCTGGAACCGGGACCACGTAATCGTTCGGGTTTTTACGAACCAAAGGTCGGTGAATTGAATTTGAATAACTCGGTTGCGGGAAACCTTGCGGAATTATCGATTTTCAATTGGAACTTCTTACGGAATGTTTGAATCTGTTGGAAAATTTTAACACTCGTACGAAATATGATCGGTACCGAGCAAAGGAATAAAAGAAAACCGCTTCCACGGATCGGAGGAAAAACCGCCAGCGTGAATTTCGATCGCGATACACCTTCTCGAGGAGAAGATTTTTAATTCTGTAACGTTCTAGAAATCGTGGATGTTTAATACACGATCGTCTCGATTCGAGAACATAGAACCAAAGTTATTGTACATGTATACGTATATCCTCGATTTTGATAATACAATTTTTCGAATACCTGTCGCGTTCTTCGAAAAGGTAGATGCAAATATCATCGACGTACCAAAAGAATTTTTCGTGCGAGAGGAATACCCGGCGCGTGGTTCGCTGAATAAAAAGTCTGATGAAAGCATACGACAGACAGCATAAACCATCGGCGTCCGAAAGCTACCAAATATTTTCTACGATTAGTCGTTTTCTGTGAAAAATCGACGAAAGATTCGTCGAATTCGCTGAGAGCAGCGATGAATCGCGACGAGTATCGAACATCGTTATTCGTGACGGTCGTTTGATCGGTTGTTGTTGCGTAACGGTTGGCGTTGTATCAAAGAGACTCGAGACGAGTATTAATATACATATGTACATAGAAATACGAAGAACGGGGAACGCGAAACACCACGGAAGGAATATCGCGCGTTACGCCGAGGGCAGAGAGTAACGATTAACTAATATTGTACGTTCACGAGGATCCTTCGTCGTAATCGATATAATATTATCATTACTACTGTACTTGCCATTATTGTTATCGCGACTGTTACGATTATTTATTATCGCTATTAACGGTATTATTATTATTATTATTATTATTATTATTATTATTATTATCATCATCATTATTATTATTATCATTATCGTTAGGATCGCTCGGGCGAGTCGAACGTACGCGAGAATGAGAGAAATCGAGTGTGAACGGTTGGTGAAAGAAAGGGAAAGGAGAAAGGAGTAGAGTACCGGAAGGAGAATGAAAGAAATTTTGTTTTAAATAAACAACAACGAATCACTGAGAATCTTTGTTAACATATGCCGATCTTTTTGTCTATACATATATGTTTGTCTGTCTATCCGTTTGTCCGCCTGTCTGTCTGTCTGTCTGTCCGTTGCCTGTTGCTCGTGCGTCTGTGTCTCAAAAGAAAAAAAAAAAAAAAAAAAAAAGAAAAAAAAAATCGAGTGCCATCTGTTCATCGTATTCTTGTTACCGTGTTCGTGCGTTTCTTTTTTCAATTTTCTTTCGCGTCAGCCCCTGCTGTGCCATTGTTGCCGAACAATAGAAAGAACACTTAACACCGTTGCACTTAACACTGTTTCGTAATAATCCGGGGTATCCTTTTGTTGCAAATAATCGTTGCGTATCAAAATTTTTTATACAAAGGAACGCAACGAGCTCAATGGGTCACTTGTCGGTTTTTCATCGTCGCATTAAAGAAATAACGAGACCACAGCCTCTGTTTTTGATACGAAAATAAAATCATCGTACGATACGCAACGACGATAACACGCGGATACTCGCAACAAGTGGATATTCACCTTATCGCCGTTTGATATTTCCGGATGCAAGAGCACACATCCTACGGGAGTATTTGTCCCTATCTTCGTCGAGGATCGAAGGATATTTATTCGATACGTCCGGAAGCATCAGACAATAGATTAACCCTTTGCGATTATATCTCGATCACCACATCGCTGTTCCGAGTCGACACTGTATACAGAGCTTTTTCATTTTTATTTTAATACGAAATCCATCGTTCAGAAAAATACGATCGCAAAGGGATAACACACGTTCGCTGCGGTATTTTCTTTATTTCGTGGCTAAAACGCGAATTCATCATTTATTCGTTTTCAGAATTGTTGCATATGTTCGAAGCAAACCGCAGCGAGTGTGTTAAGTGCGACGAGCCGTGTCGTGACAAAGCCTCAAGACTAGCAGTCGTTCGAGGGCCGATAATCGCGATCGATAGGCAAACAATAGGACGTTATTTGAAGCAGGGGCCGCCGATCGAGCAACATTTCCGTCAGCGAGCGACCAGGTCAATCATCCACCACCCTCGAACGAGCCTCACGAGCCCCCATAGCCATTAACGCGTACGATACACTGTATACAGTTAACCTTCGTGAAACCCTTTGTACATCAGACTCGACGAGAGTAGCGTGTCTGGTTAGGGAAATTCAATCGACCGGCTGGACGGTTCGTCTGATATGCTGTGATATAACGTATATCGCACCTTTTACCGAGAATCGTTATTAATCCTCTAGCTACGGCGTTTTAACGAAAACCACCGGACCACGCGTAACCGTGGTTGTAACCGTTGCAAGATACATGTTTCAGTTGTCGATAACCGATAACACCTTTCGTATACGTAATCCGAACGCGTGACTGTACGTGTGTCTCTTTCGTGATCAGATTTACCGAATTAACAGAAATTTCATACGTTAGCTTGAAATTACACAGGGTTACGGAGAGAGTTCGCGTTCGAGGTTAGTAATATCCGCGCGCGATCGAACCGTCCAGCAATATTTTGGATCTCCTATCGATCGAGGCTCGCGAGGACTCGACCATTCGATTCTTTGTACATAAAACGAACTTCCACTCGCGGATATCGCTCGATCGTCGATCCACGTACACGCTCTCGATCTCGTTTTAGTCGCCTCCGCTGAGAAAAGGCAACCAGAAACGTCACTTAAATCCGTCTTATAATTCCTCAAGCGATTCCGCTGCTGGCGAATAGAGTAGTTCGAGGTGGAAGGGTTGAAAGAGGGCTGGATCGCGTGGTTTGCAAGGTGTAAAGGGGGAAAAAAGGGAGGTTTGCCTGGGACAGAAACAGAGACACGTGTAATATATTAATTACCTAATTAAAGGGACGCCGGCAAATACTCCGAAGAGAGAGAGAGAGAGAGAGAGAGAGAGTCACACGCGAGGGTGCATACGTACATACACACATGCATAATTATACATACATTACGTACACGAATTACATGAAACACATCCACGCACACAAATACACACATGATACATGAACACTCACGTTATGTATGGATAAAGAAAAACAAAAGAAACCAAACTAACCTATTTGTAAGCTAACGTCTACACTCTACACACAACTATCCACGTATGTAAAACGATTGAAATAAACGAGCGGTTAAAATTATTGTTTAAAAAATAATAAACGTATTGAAAAAAAAAAAAAATATATATATATACATATATATATATATATATATATATATATATATATATATATATATATATTGTATTGATGGTGGCGTCGGAGATATGTAATCCTGTCACGTTGGGTATTCGTTCGAGTGCCGGTATCGTTGGATTTTGCTTTTTCTTCCATTTTTTTCTCTCGGTTGTACCATTCTGTAGATTGCAGTTGGATAATGTAGACATCGATAGTGGCATGGGCGGTAGCGTCGGGATTTCGATTCATTTAATTGTTATTAATCAAGGACGAAAGAATGAATTTCGGTGCCTCGTCTATCCGTCGTTCATTTTTCAAAATCATCCCTTAACCCGCGTTCTCGCGGGGACAAAAAGCCCTCGACGGTAAAACCATTAGACGATATGACACGCTATATTCCGACTTTCCTCTTTTTTTCTACCTTTCATTTAATAAGAATCCATTATTGATGGCTTTTACTACTAATATCCGTCGACAAAATGGACGCAGCAGGAACGACGGAAACATTTTACGCCTCGCTAATGTCTCTTTCACTTTTTTCATTCCTTTATCGTTCCCGTTTCCCCCTATTCTCTATATTCCAACCTAACCACGAAACGTGTTGTTTCCATAGCAAACAGCCGAGAAGAGCGAGCGAATTTCGCGATCAACCACCACAAGGAGGATGAACACGAGAAAGAAAAAGAAATTAGCCGACCGAAGACATCGAACGGAGGTAGGTATCGAGAAGTTGAATGGGTCAGCGTAAACGTTGCGGACTATTGTCGTCTCTGGCGAAAGATCTTTGTTTGCCTTAGTTCCGCAACTTCGAACACTCTCGATGGAAGAGAAACAATCGAATCGTTGCGGAAGCAACTTTTTTTTCAATGTCTTGGCTGGTGCAAACTGGACCTTTTGGCTTTTCAGATACTCTTAGAATGTTGCTTTCAAGATGAAATATTTGGAAAATTAACGGCTATTTGCTTGACTCGCTTCAGTATAAACGGTCCGATCGCAAAAGGTGTAGAAAGGTATTCGAGATCCAAAGGAACTATCGCGATACGAAGCTGAAATGTCGTTTAAAATTCCATGACTTTAATTTCGTTGAAAATTCGACGCGAAGACGAGACGACCGCCTAATTTTCTCGTCGTTCCTTCGTTGTCCAGGCTACGGTGTATCGAGGTTTATTCGTAGCCGGCGCGAATGGAAACCGGAAATTACGAGAGACGCTGAAGAATACGTCCCGACGGAAGAATTAGGACGAAGTTTCCAGGCAGTGGCGGCCAGAAAACCACGGCAACGAGGGTATATAAAGAACAATTAAGGCGGTTTTTTTTTTCTCTCCTAAGTGAAACACAAGTCGGGTCCCTCTTGCTCTTTGTCGTTCTTTGCAGCTGCGGTATTCTCGTCCCTTTTCTCTGTCTCGCTTGGACAATAAATTTAAGTTAATTAAAGCCGATTTCTCGTGAAGGTTGCCTCATTACGTAGGCAGAAGGTCTATGCGCCGCGCCCGGATGAAATCGCAACACAAAAACAATTTCATTTTAATTAAACGTTGTTGGGTGAAAAAAAAAAAAAGAAAAAAAAAAGGAGAAACGTATATACGGCGGAGGGATGGTTGGGGGTTCCTTGAATAAACCAAACGAAAACAGTCGTAATTTTCTAATGTTTGAGGATTGCTTTGTTTGTCCCGACGAGAAATCGATAGATCCTATCGTTTTCTACTTAACAGTAGTAGTAGTACCTGCATTTTCGTGCAACATGCCATTCGTAGATTGTCGGATTGCCCTTTCGCAAACCGGCAACGCTCGATTTAACAACATTTTTCAGCGACGATCTTTCAGCAACATTTTTAGTCATTCCATCCGTTCAAGATAGCGTATTTAATAAATCACATGCAACTTCTTGTAAGTCGAGCTTCTAAGCGACGACGAGAAGGTAGCTATAAAGTACAGACAGATAACGAGTCCCTGTGGCGTTGAGATTAATACATTCCTTACGTTTTCTTGCACGAACGGAGCTTTTAGCATTCATCGGTTCGTCCTGTGTTCTTTCTATTTTTTTTTTTTTTTTTTTTTTTTATAAAAATGTCGCAAAATGAAGATAACGTATAAATTTCAAAGCTCGACGAGAATGAGGTCTTAATACGCAATAATCGCTTTGTAGTTGATACGAATCGTTTTACGGCACAGTATTCGCTTACACGTGAAATCGCGTGCTTTATATCGATAAAGGGTAATATGTTTGAATAGCGGGCTGCGCATACCTAATTATTTACATAAAGTGCAGAGAATATACATGTACAAAGAAATATTTGCAATTACGCCAATCTCGTCCGTAAATAATATTTCCGGGGCTCTCGAGTTGCCGTAGACCGGCAAATACATTGGTTGGCCCGGGAATCGGTAAAAAGAGCAGCGGAATTGGAAGTTTGCGGAAACAGTTTACGATGATATTCATTTGGCGCATAGTTACCAGCAACTTTCTACGGCCAGAGCGTATTCTCGTTTGCGAACAATTTGTGTTCGACTGGCAAAACTTGGCAAGATTCTTTCGCCTTCTCCCTGGCGAATGCCTGAGCTCGATATTTAAATCTGATAACGGTAAATAATAACTTCTTCCTGCATCTTAACGATAAACCGGCATTATTGATTTCTCATTCTTACCAAATTATTCCCCGAATCTGGAGACGAAGCTTCGTTTAAACCAATTATCGTATAAAGAGATCGTTAAGTGGAACTGTAAGGAGGAAAGAAAAAACTCCGAGGATTCGGAGTCTTTTCCATCCCATCGGGTAGAAATTATCGAAACAATTTTTATTTACCAGCGCGAGGCAATATATTTCAATATGTAGCAGCAAATACGTTTCCATGAATGAATAAATTTGATGGAAATCCTCGGACCAGGAGACGCATAAATATGCAAATAACGCGTTCATCATTGACTCGCTTTCATCGAGTGAAATCGCTATTCAACGAACGGAACCGATCGATTGATCAAACATCGTTTCATTCATCGGTCAATTTCTATCCAATCTTTCCTCTTTACCGCCTATCAACGAGTTGTTCGTCGAAATAGAAATCTGAGGAAAATTGAAACTTCCGCAAACAATTATCGTAACGAGGTTAAGTCGAACAGAGCGGGTTGGTCCGTTTGTTAAAATAACTCGATTCCGTTTCCGCAAGCAACGATAAAAGGACAAAAGTCGGTTCTCTCGAAGAGACGAAGACGGCTAGGCTGTTCTCAACTTCAACGACGTTATCTCTCGTCGAAGTCCGTTGCTTAGCCAGGGTTTCGCCGGTTTTTATCGTCGCGAAGTCGTCTAAGCAGTTTATCCCTCGCTTTCGGACTGGTCGGATAGTTTGTAAAGTTTCGTCGAAAATCAGAGCCACTGGCTGCCTCGCTGCCGAAAACGAGCAAACGTAATTAAAAGTTTCGCGATAAACCAGTTACTCGCGACGACTGTTTGTTAACGCTTCGCGAATCATCGCGTTTTTATCGTCGGCTCAAGAGTATGCCGTGTTAAACGTCAAACTTTAGATTGGAAGGTAGATCTCGATGACCTCGTTTCTTGCCAGATCATCTTCGCGATCCGACGAGTACTCATTTTTTCCCCTTCCGAAAGCAACGTTAATTGGTGTAGGAGTAACGCGATCCGATTAACGAGAGACGAACGTCGATTTCGATTGATCCGCGCGCGCGATGAACGAGACGAGCATAAAAGAAGACCACTCGAAGTCGTAGCCACTGTGAAACTGTTTTGACGGACGTTTTCCCCCTTTTCTGCTCGTTCTCGAGTGCTTTCCCAACATACTTCTGCCGAAGATCCTTTGTCGTTCGCTTAAAGGACCTGCCTAGCTGGATTTCCAGACTTTTTCCCCTGTTCGGCTTCTCCTGGCTCGTACCTCGCTTCTTCTAACCCCTCTAACTCCCTGCAACCCCCTGCGATCCGTCGGCCGCACCAACGTTTCCAACTCCCCCGCCCGAGCCAACGGCAACGCGTAATATCGTTCCACGCGACATTCCTCGGGACTTTCTTGCAAGCCCCCAGAAATATTGGATTCCACCACGAATTTGAATTTCCCCTGGCGAATCGGTGGATATCTCTTACCAGCAACCCCTCTATTTTTTTTTTTCCCTTTCATCCCCTATCTTCTCGGGAGTGGCGCTCGCGGTTACCCCCGACAGCTTTCATCGGAGACCTACCAGACACTCGACTGATTTCTTCCATTTTCGACAATATTATCTTCGAAATCTCCAATTTTTCAAAGAAAGCCGACTCGCTGTATCTTATGAAAAACTGCCGGGATCAGTGCCGTGTTTTCGGCAAAGTTATCTCGCGAACTTTCGACCATTCCAGAATATTACGGTCCGAGAATTTGTCAGCAAAATTCAGACCTCGTACGAGATTCGTGACGTCTCTAACGATCGAGTCGAAAGGAAAGTTACCGGTTACTTTTTATATGGAAGTTTGTTAAAACGTCTCGATGAAAAGTTAGAGAAACGAAGCGATCGCGAGAGGATTCGCGAGAGGATTCGCGAGACACTTGGTTAACAACGAAAGTTCTTGGAAATGATCGATACGCTTTTTCCTGTGTGGTTCAAGTATCGCTATGTAGTTGTTGCCGTCGGGGTATTTCTTTATTGTTCTTGGGAGCCGAACAGTGAATCGAAGGAGAATCTTACGACGCGATTGAAATGTTCTTAATTAGAGGAGAGGAAAGTTGCGTAGACTCGCGAGGAAAATCTGTGCGACACTTTGATCGTCGAGGGCGTTAAAACGGGGAATCGCGCGTATCGATAGAGTGTCAGGGAAAGTAGGAGAATCGTTTGGCAAGCAAGAACGGTCGAAGGCGGTTTAATACGCGTGGTCGCGAAACGAAGTTAATCGAGAGAAGAAGCAATTTGTCGGGCAAGTACTGCGGCAGCGGTGGCGGCCGAATCAATAGCCCCGGCTCGTCGCAACGAGCGTTTCGCAGGCCGGTCCAAGGCGAGTTAAAAGCGGATTCGAGCTTTGCCGTGGCTCGAAGCGTGAATGAATAATCAAACGGGGCGGGATGATAACGCAGCCAACCCTTTTGTCCTCGTCGAGACGGATTATTAAACCCTTAAGCGGCTGCAACGGATACAGGCCGTGTGTTTGGGGACCGGTGATTTCTATGGTGTGCTGCTTTTGTTTGCGGAAAAACAATGAAAAAACGACGAGGATCCGGTAAATTGTTTTATTAGACGTCTTTTTGTTTCGCGTTCCTTCGCTGAACAATTTATTTCGCCGCGCTGGTTCGCGTCTATACGTCTTCGATAACGAGAGAAATTATTCTTTTATGTATTTTAAACGATACGCTCTATAAAATCTGTCGGAGATTAAAGTGTACGCGGAGTAACGCAATTTCGGAGAAAATTGTAGCGTTACGGTTTCGGAAATTGTTTTAAAACGGAAGAAATTCGATTACCGTTTTAATCGTGTCCTAACATTAACGTTTCGCGGGATAGAAATGAAATTCCTGCGGATACTGTCATTGTCTCAGTTTTTTTGCTGACCGCTCCTTAATTATCACTTTTAATACGTGTAACGCTCTTTACCGCGGTTTTAATTCCTGGCACGTTAGCAACCCCTGCCCCCGAGGCAATTTCTTTCCTTTTAATTTGGACCTTAAGCGGCAGAAAATAGTCAAGTATGGACGTAGCAGTTTAATCCTTTATGAAGCGGAAAGTGGCAAGAACCGTAGCTACGTGTTACGTGTTTTAATCGTGTCGTTTAATTCTTTACAAGTTCGCGTAGCTTTCAAATAATACCGTCAATTTTTATTCGAAATTCATCCTATCGCACAGGAATATCGAATTTCTCTATACTCTCTCTCTCTTCCGAAGAGTATCTACATATATTCTATTATTTTTCACCGGTACGATGATAATCTCGTGTTTGTCGTTTGTCCGACGAAGCAGATCCGTAAAAGTTAAATTTGGTCGACGCGACGATTCGACTTAATCTCGAACGAGTATGCCTGTATTATATCAAATATTTGAATATCAAGTTCACCGCGATAGGATTTCTGATTGAAAGAAAATTCAATTCCGTCGGTTTCGTCTGGCAAACACGATGAAACTACAAGGATTTCTATCGAAAATTTAATATTTCACTCTTTACCGATTATACGAGTGGTCTTTCTCTTTTAAAACAGAATGCGGAGGTATTATTTTAACGGCAAATATTGCTGAAACGTAACCGCGTTGTTTGCATTCAGCCGCTTAACGTAATTCGTAATGTTCGAATGTTCAAACAATCGTATCCCGGCTGAGTATGATAGTCACGTTGTCCATTGTTCGTTAATGCGGATAATCGAATATTAGCGAGCACGATTCGTGCAGTATGTACGCGTTGTCGAACATTCGCGTCGCGTTCTTGCTACGGATGCACGCTGTGGATATCGTCGAAGAGCGAATAACGCGATCGAGGAAAAAATTGACGAGGTATTTTCGTTCAATTTTTGCCGACGACGTAACTTTAATTCTCGACGAAATATTTACAACGAAGGAGAAAAATGTCCAACAGAGAGAGAAAGAGAGAGAGAGAGAGAGAGAGAGAGAGAGAATGAAGAATTCGATTGGTGTGCGTGGAGACAATGAGGGGAATCCGTGACGAGAAGTCTCGATGTCGATTCGACCACGATACGATTCAACCTCGATACAGTAGCCACTTTTACGTGGCTGAACTTTTCACCTGGAAGTTTCATCGACGGAACCAGTTATGTCCGTAACTTTTTTTTTTTTTTTTAACGGAGCTGATTCGAACCAGCATTCGATGAGAATCCGTCTCTCCGCAAAAGTTTCTCCATCGGTGATCAGAAACGCGAACGGAAATATTCTTTATATTAAAACAGCCAGTCGACCGATCTTTCTAATTTCAAAGTGGATAATGCGTTTCCTTATCGCAACGTTCTTTTACCATCCGTCGAGCAACTTTTACGTTATTAACGAAATATTGCTATCGAAACAGATTGCCTTGGTAACCGTTGCTTTCGCTTAGGTTTAATGCATGTGGTAATATACGTGTGGCGATCTTAACGGGGGAGAGTTCTTTTATATTTTTCGATGTAAAGAGTTTGAAAAAGCACCGGTGCGCTTCGCCAACGGAAAAGTAAAGAAAAGAGAAGAAAGAAAGTTTAAAAGGCGAATGTATCAACGAGCGAATTAAATGTGTCGGGGCCAAAGGCTGATACGGTATAAATTATGGAGGCATTGTGTTCGACTGCTTTTCAGCTAACGACGAGTAATCTGGTAATTTGGAAAATACGCTTTTGAAAGGAGCGTCTTATGCATAAAAACCGACGTCTCTGGATACAGCGCGACCGTCGCGTCGCGTCGCGTCGCGTCGCGTCGCGTCGCGTCGCGTCGTCGTTGAAAAGCGTGACGAGAGGGAAAAAAAGGAGCGACGAGTAGCTCTTGGTTTTTTCTTTTTCCACCGAAGGGAATTGTGGTTAACCGTACGGAATCGGTAGTGTCGTGGAAAAAGAGGGTTGTTATAAGCGGTCTATACCACGCCCTGCTTGGCCCGCGAACTGGGGCGGTGTCACTGTCATCGAATCGATATCTGTTCACTCTTACTGAATTTTATTCGACCAATTGATGATAACGATATAACGAGCTTATTTATCGCTTTTCGACCGAACGTTTAGTTTAATTCTCCTTTCCTTTATTTATATTCGCCTGTAGGGCAATCTTTCCGATTGGAAATACCAATTATTTGAAGTAAGAGATCATGTTCCTAAACGATGAAAGGGAAGAAAGGAATAACGATAGGTTCGTAGTGACCCACTCGCGAGCCACAGCGAGACCATCGAATTGTCGATATGTACTCGAGATATTATTTACAAGAGGCATTCGATAACGTTCGAGGACACGAAATTGCTCTCTTGACGATACACGTATGTAATATACAATACATACATATGTACCTAGTACTCTTTGTCTGATCGCATCGCGGACTTATTCTACTTATCCGGCTACACGGAAACGATATTCTACTCGCGCGGCTATTTACAGGCTCGGTATTACGTAAAGTACACACAACTCGCAGTCATTCTACTTCGCTTATTACCTATGGAGTCCGATGTAACTTGTTTGACTATACACGAGTCCCGTTTCAGCTCGTTTCTCGTCCATAGACGCTTGGGATGCTTACTTTACGAACTTTCAACGCAATATGCCTGATCGCATTCAGAGCCATTCTACTCGTTTAGCTGAAAGCGGTAAAAGCAAACTCCATAGAAGCTACTGATCCAGTTAAAGGATTAACTTCGTCCTCTAAACGTCCGTTGTATTTTTGGCTAAATTATAAGAAGGAAAAGATCGACCGACCAACTTACTTATCGAGATGTTCGTTTATACTTGTAATTCTCGTTTACGGACACCGTGTCTATTATTTGGTTGCATCGCGATGCATAATACAGCAGAAGGTCGACGATCATGCAAATGTAGAAACCGCGCGACGCGACTAAAGCCGACTTATTCTCACGGAACGTCTGCAGTCGCCTGTTCGAAACAGTTTTCCCGATTTCGGATAATGTTCGCTCCGACGCGCGACCTAATCCTATTACGTCGAATATACTGGCGTCTGGTGCAACAATATTACAAAGAATCGTTATTATCGCCGAGGCGGTGAACTGGCGGATGCCACGGCAACCTCGTATCTCCGGAAACCCTTATCGCTTATATTTCATGTTCAACCCTCTCTACCCGTTTCGATAAGTAAGCTCATCCAATTACCGAAAATGTAGCGGTCTGCGCTACTATCTTATGGATATCTCCGTTTTTGAGAGTGCCTCGAGTAACCCGCAGCGACTCTTCTCGCTTTCGGAGCCCACGACTTTTCTCCTACTTGCTTTTTTCCTTCTTGACTACCGATACAACTGGCTAAAGAACACTATTGTGATTTCGCGTAACCGCTCTTCGAAAAAAGTCGCGTATCGATTAGTCTTGGAGTGTTCTGTTTAGGAAATCTAGTCTTAATCTAAATCTATTTAGAATTAAATAGATTCTGGAGCAAAAGTTGCTAAAAATGTTAAGATGCGAATACTTGGACGTTCCGGCTTTCACGGTTCTACGCATTTAATATAGTAATCCCAACTGCGTATTACACCTTTTGTGTTAACTGCGACTGTCTATGTACTTAACGCGCGGTACCGTTAAGTAACTTTAGGGATTCGTGGAAAATGGAGACTTCAACATCGGTAATCGACCTGCGAACTTTCGGGTCCAAACTGCCTTATTCGCCGAACTACTATCTCGAAATTTGTATTCCAAAGGATTTCTCTTATTATCGGAGCCGGATATTCCGGTTCCGCGTAACAATAGTTCATCCATCAAATCTCGAACGAAACACAGATTCGCTGTCTCCGCTCGCTAGTTCCTTCGACCCCTTGCACCGCAAAAAATCATCGTAAACTATTGTCCCATATGGAACGCTATTCTTCAGGATCCTCGAGCTAGAGAGAATCTTGATAGCCCGTTATAGTTGCTTTCCAAATATCATTCCTCGATCTCGAAACTGTTTCCTAGACGTCTCGAACTAAGCCATTCGCTAACTATCGATAGCAGAGAGTCCTCTGTCCGGCGCGGAAGATCTCGCGATAAATTGAACGGACTCGCGGACAGGATTTGTCCGAAATACGTGCTGGTTCTTCCATCGCGAGCTCTTATTTCATGTTGTACCTGATTCGTTCGTTGGAAAACCGAGTTGTATCTGCATAATCGGGCGGAAACGAATGTTCCCGCGATCGGGACGCGTCGTATTTTCCGAGTGCCATATCGATCAAGGAAAAACTGCAGCGAGAAAACATGCTGGCACAGTCCTGTCCTTCGTGGCCCGCCTTGTGCGCCTTGCTGTACGCGTGGTGATCCTCGGGCTCGCCGGAGAACAGCCGTTTCAAAGGAAAACTGTAACAGTCGTCGGAGGGGGTTTGGTGGAATCAGAAACTGGCTTCACTCTGACGCTAAAGGGAAGTAGCAGTTGGTCGCGTCGATGGGGTTGAAAAAGCAATCGACCGGTTTTTGCCAATTATCGCGACCAGTGGCCACACCTGGGACACGACGAGATTCTATCAGCTTGAAAGGACTCGTCGAGAATGGCGTGCAACGAAATAACGAGGGTTCGTCGTGTATACACGGATGGCTCGATTTTCCCGATTCAATTTCTGCAATTCGAGGAACGTTAATCGAAAAGTCGCGTGAAATATTACTACGCTCCGATGGCTGCTTCATCTCGTCGGCGTAAAGTTTACGACGCAAGAAGGGAAGCTGTCGGAGTCCGTCAAGCTCGATAAAATTTCCCGCATAAATAACAGATACGGTACGAAACGAGGTTTACGCGGTGTATAGCAAAATATCCTGGAAGGTCATCCTTTTAACTTTATTTGCTTAATAAAATTCGCTTTCGACGTTCCACCTATTCCCCTATTTCCGTTGAAATAAGATTATTCCGAAATCCCATCGATTTCCAGGGCAAAGCCCTGTCCTCGAAAGGAACCCCTTCGTCGCGATCCAACTTTTTTCTCTCCCTGCGCGAATCTTACGAAAACGATATCCTCATCATCTCCTCGATGAGAGTGTTCCCCTTCGGCATCAGACGCTGCGAGGCCTCGCACAGTGCTCGAAGTATGCACGCTCTGCCGTCGAAATTCATCCTGAAATAACGAATTAAGCGAACAGGATTAAGCGAACGAAATAAATTGAAATCGAGGCTGAAATTATCGCTGTTCGACCCTGCGTGAAATCGTGCAGGAATATACGGGGTCGAAATAAAGTTTAATCACGTGTTTCGAGATCGTTTGATACCAGACGAAGAGGGAAAAGATACACGGAATCGTGTACTAATGTATCCTTTCGCCGCCGAACAAGCATCTCGTTGCACGTAAAGAACGATGAAAGAGGGTGGTAGCAATGTTTTCTCATCTGACCGACCCTCCTTCGTCGGAAGATTAAAGTTTCCTTTGAAGCGGCGTTTGAAAAATTCGTTTCTCTCCCCAATAATTTCACCCTTGATTTGAGTGGCTCCGAACAAGTCACGTGATCGATCTTGAAAATTGTTAGCGTTTATTGAAAAAATAAAAGCGACGGCACCGATGTTCGAGATAATAGAAAAAAATAGCGACAGTAACGATCCTGCTATTAATATTATGCAAACAAATGTTACGCAGTCGGTTCGGATAGATTTCTGGCATACTACATATATGTATAATATAATATTTGGAAAGAATATTTCACGTATATTTTCTTTTTATCGGCTATCCTCCACTCTGAAGGGGTGAAAATGGAGCTTGAAATTGGGGTTGGAAAGCATATTTCACCGATATCTCTGTACCTTGAAAAAGTTGGAGTTCGCAAGTTGCGTATTTCCGATTGGTAAGTTCGCTTTTGTAAGATTTATTTGCTTAAAAGCTTGGGTTTGTCAACTTCGTAACGTCCCTTGTTAGTCTTCCAAATATCAATTTCGAACAAAGAATACAGAGTTTACCCACGAAATATTATTCCACGTTGGCTTGGACTTTTATAGAAAAACATAATATTTGCTTGGCGAAAGGAGAATAGACGAAGAGGATAACAAGGAGAAGAACGTATGACCCTATGAAATAAGGTCACAGTTTTGTGATCACCAATCCGGATAAATGCCAGCTATTAATTCGGGGAAGCGGATCCAAAGGAGCTGGATAAAATTAATGCTAGAATCGTAAGATCGCGCAAACAACCCTCTTACGTAAAATTTCTTTCTTTCGATTATTTCGAGTATCGTAACTTTTAATCTGCTTCGCATCCTCTCTCCGTGGTCATCAATTTGCGCGTATTTCTACGTTGCGTAAACAGTCTAGATAGAAAATAATCTATCGGAGTAAAATATGTTCGGGTCGAAGCTCGTTTATAACGATCTCTTTTTTCGAACAGCCTTCCATAAATAAAAGCGAAGGCTCTATAAGCATGTAGCCAGAAATAATCAGAACATTTTCCGAGGCGCAAAAATTGATTCCGGAGGTCGAGGATGAGGATCGTGTCGAGGAATCTTGCAAGGAAACAGTTGGTGGTGTTGGAGCTGCTTAAGGGTGGTATGAATCAGAGGGTGGCGCCTCAAGCAGCGTGGAACGTTGGTTGAATGGTGGGGTAGCAGTCGGTAGCTGGGTCGGGGTTGTTTCTGAACGAGCCTGGCAGACCATTTATCTGTTTCTGGGGCCAACAGCCATGAGGGAAATAGTTTACCATCTCTCTCTCTTTTGTGCGCTTTGTCCATAACCAGATTTATATCCCACCGCCGAGGGGCTTGATTATTTTCCTCGGCTGGTCGCCGATCATCGGATATAATATTGGACGCATGCAAATAGTACGCGGAACGTTAGTTTTGCCGCATTACTTCTTCGCACCGAATGTTTTCCATTATTGTCTGTAACGTTTCCTTACCTTTCTCTCGTGCAACCTAATAACTTTTCCGTGCGAATCGAAAAAGAGATTCGGTCTTATCTCGGACGAAGGTATACTGGTCGCGTTTAATTAGGATTATTAACACGATCATTCGAGCGTTTCTCGGTCCCTCGGCATCGACGAAGCTTTCCCCTCCCTGTGTCGAACGCACGCCAGGATCCAGATGGACATAATTAATATTCTTCATCGTCTATTCTTGATCTTGTCACGGTCGGCCGCCCCATCGCGTTTCGCAGAAACGCGGCCGAAATACATCAGCGTAGATGACACGAGAAAAAACTGAGACGGTTCGACGGCTCTCCATAAACGCGAACGACGATCGTTCGATCACGTCCATACTACTAAAGCCGTCGTTACATTTTATTATCCGGCATGCCACTCGGTCTGACGCGCTCCGCGAAAATTTATTCGTCCGTACGATTTTAAGACTCGGGGAACCAACGCTTTTGATCCAGCTAACATTGTCCGTTATCGATATTTCTTTTCTTTTTTACGTAAAAACGCGCGATGGTCTTCTACGATTTTTTTTTTATCGTACACTCGGGCACAAAGTAGATCGCACGCGAGCGTAGATATAAAGATACGCAAGTTGCCTGACCATGTAGAGGATCATTTCGCTTGTTGGCGACGCGCAGTTCCGCTTTGTTCGCTCACACGTTCCGTCGTTTTACCCGACTAAATCGATGTTGGTACTAGTTCTGTTCTACTTGTCTGAGCAGCGCCATGTCTATTCTACTTCATTGTCAACAGACCTTTGTCCGTTTTTCTGTTCGAGTTCTACACGATTCGACCGTTCGGGGTCGATGTGTCTTCTTCGTTTTACGAGAAGAAATTACAAACCCCTTCGTTCAACGTGTTAAAGGTTAACGCGCGAAACGACTAATTTATTCCGTAGAGCTTTCGAACAGATGACTGGTTCGAATAATTAAACGATCGGTAAGAACTTACGCGTTCATGATGACTTCCAGCTTGTTATAGAGTTCTCTACGATGTCTTCGTTGCAGATAATAATAGTCGGGCTTGTAGTATTTCCTTTTTCCAGCTTTCAAGTAATATTTCTCGTTGGTGTTCCATTGCGGATACTTGACGGCGTTTTTGTTCGGCGAAACGTTCGCGTAGTTGTCGTATTTGCTGGCCGGTTTAATTTGGTCGTGTCTAAGCTGTAAAAACGGCTCGAGTGCCGGTTTACTTTCGTTGGGTAAATCGTACGCGATACCCCAATTCACACCCTCGGCGAAAATGTCGTCCGACGACAAAGTATTCACCGTTAGACAAAGAGCGATCTGTAAAGTTAAGGCAAATTATCGATACAAAGTTTGATGCCAGAGAGAGAAATTTCACTTACGGAAAAGGTAGAACCTTCGGGAAAAACGACGTATCGCTTTCTCCTCGACAAACGAGTGTTTTCGTCCGAACTGACTCGATAATCGCTTGCCAGAATGCACAATATTAAAAGTGGAACGTAACCTCCGATTCGATTCATATCGTTGCGCTGAAAAGGAGAGGACAAGTTATTATCGAAAATTCGAAATGTTCCTCCAAACAAGCAACTCCTGGGAACTTTCATTCTTTCGCCGCTATTATACCGTGGCGAGTTCGTATTAAACGTTAGCCAGATTCTTCGCCGTACTAACGAAGATTTTGCTTTGTTACATTGTAACTTTAACGTACTCGGAAAACGTTATTCGAGTCAGGGATAAAGTTACTCGTACGCAAAGTTTAATTAACCCTGTTCGCGACGTGTTACGTTCCCTCGAAATATTTGTCGATACATAGAGAAGAAAGTCGATTCGACGAACGAACGAAACAGCGTTTACCCTTTTAAAATTCTGACGTTTCATAACGCGATACGTTCGCGTTCCTCTCATTTATATTTCCTCGAGCCTAAAAAACAAGGGGAAATTTTATACGAGATGCATCCTCGTTTCCCATCCTCTCGTTTCAATTGCCATCGAGCAAACTACGAGATCGCGATAAAGCAATTTCTGTCTAGCGTGCATCAGTCGTTGAACGAAAATTAAATAACTTGCCCCGTTTTCGAGGGAAGTGGATTTCAGTCGTCGTTGAATCGAGACAGCCGCTAAACACGAAGACAGAGGGATAGAGAAAGAAGGAAGCAACCCGGCTTTTCTTCGAAGGACATCTCATTAATCCGAGCTTGAAACGACGAACGAGCAATTTTCTCGGCAACGAACAGTAGGACGTTTCTTTTTTTCGAACGACAAAGAATTATTTTATTTGTCCTACCGCGAATGGTTTGGTCAACAGGCACGGAAACATGGTCGGTGGCGAGTTGTAAAGGAATTACCCAACTTTCTGCCAGCGAGTCTCGGTATAATACGTTGACAAATTGTTCGACGACTCGGTTGAAATAAAAGAGGCGTCGAGTACGTTGATAAAACCGGCTGGTCTCGCGACCGCGAAGAACGTGGTAAGCTCTGACACGCGGTGCCGGAATTCTCGACGAGCGGAGGAGTTAAGTCGAGATTGCCGGAACAGGATCTCGAAATAATCTTGAACGATGAGCGGAGATTAACTCGTACCGATCAAATCGATGAACCGATGCTCGTCACTCGATTACGCGACGGGGCTTCAATAAGCTTTCTGTTTAATTCCCGTTTAACGGGAAACATTATCCAAATATTCTCGTTCGAACACGAGCCAAGATCCGGCAAATCTCTAACTCTGGCGAGTTTGTTTCGACAAGAACAAACTGCGAGTGTAGAGTAGTTGACGCGAAAACAGTTGATTCAGACGCAACAGAATCTCTATTCGAATTGTACAACCAATTTCGTTGCAACTTGTATTTTCGAGTCTACTTTTCCTTTTCGCTCGCGTCGCTTTTCTTTCCGATTATCCGTCGTCTTTGCCCGCGCTCCTTTCGGAGGAATTTCGCCTTTGTCGTTGGGGAAAAGGATATTGTCGAATACCTCGAGGGTGTTCGTGCCACCGCTTTTCGCCTTGTCAGACGAACGTCAATTTTCCGGCGTCAGTTGCCGCGATTATTTCACGCGGAAAAATTGTTTGCCGTGCGTGGAAACTCGTGCACGAGTGTACGAGAAAATCGTAGCCGTTTCTCGTTTTCTTCGCTTGCCACTGGGCCAGTAACATGCTTCCAGTTATACGCGTGTTTCTTTTTTTTTTTTTTTTTCCGAATAGAGAGAACCGTCGGGCATCTTATCGAACGAGAAGATGACACAGGGTCAACGAGTCGAATAAGAAAATCCAATCACGCGTGTGCCGCGATTTAAATTTGGACGAGGCTGATGAACGTGTCGCGATCGAAATGAAATTCCCTGTCTGTGATCGAATCAGAACAGTGCTCCCGTTTGCCAGCACCTCGGGAATCTATTAGACGAGTCAACAGAAGCGATTGAAATTTCTCAACTACTTTTCACCCTCGTTCGTTCCTGTCTGATGTAGCCTCGCGTATCCGGAACACGGCAGACGTGATTCCACGCTCTGGAAAAATGTTTCTCGACTCGAGGCAAGTAAGGGTTGGCAAATATTGACGATTTCGAATGGGCTGTAAATCCTGCACAGCTTGTTCCTGCGACTCCGGCCAGATAATATTCCGATGTTCTAACGACGCATCGAAATATTGTACTGCCACGTACGAAACGTTCAGAGTGCCGTATTGATTCTCTAACTCGAAGATAAATAATCTACGAACGATTTACTCTGTTACTTTAACAAGAAAGCTATGCGCCATTGCAACGAAGAGCACGTAGGAGAAGCATCAAGTTCCAAATTACAATGAAACCGTGAGGTAACAGATTGAAATAGACAAAAGAAATAGAAATAGAATAGTGAAAATAAAACGGACCAAGAGCGTGAGTTTCAGAGAGCGAAACTTGATACGCGATCGGAGTTTGGAAGAAGAAAGCGCACGAGGATTCCGAAGCGACTAGAAGCATCTGAAAATCTGGTCGAAAGGCGACAAGACGTTTCATCGATCGCACGAAACAGCCGTCGGGTTGAATAAAGGTGGTTCGCTATCGGATAAGATTTATCATAATCAACGACGAGCTCGTCCCGATTCGGTCGGATGGCGTGTACGGGTCTGGGTAGGTAAGCCTGGACGACAGAAATGTCTGAGCTGTTCACCGTCTTGCAGGTTGAACGTCAACTTGCCGCTTTGATGCCGGCTTATTGGAGACGTGACTCCGGCGGGTGTGCACACACGAGGACCGCGTGTATCGATCGTCGCGTCGGTCCGTTTCAACGAGAAACCGAACCATATTTCAAGGGCCGAAACAATTTCGGAAATCGTCGCGACGATCCGTCAAAAATTGCGGGACGAGACGAACGAGCCGAACGAAATTGTGGCTGAACGAAGCAATAAACGCGTCGCTGTACAGGGTGCACCAACATGCGAGCGTTACTCGAAAGTAACAATGTTACTCTTCTCGGTAACAATGTGCAAAGATGAGAAAATCCATAAGAAGAGACGATGAGAAAAACTTTGTCGTCGGCGCGAAGCGTGAAGGAGAAGAAAAGGCAAAGAGTCGAAAAGCGTGGTAATCGATGGATAAAAGAAATAAGAAAGAAAACTCGCTCGGCGAAACAAGGAAGATCGATCCTTCGTCGGTGGAAGTATCTTGTAACTCGGTTCGGTAAACTCTTTAGGAAACAGGAAGTTGTTAGTCGCGGCCGTGGAAGCAACGGGCGGAGGAAATGATCGATAGGTGACGGCGATACCGTAGAAAACACGGGAACCATGCTTCTTCCAATGGGGCTTTCGGCGATGAACGATGGCAACGACGTGATCTCACTTATCGGGAAAGCATATTACCCCGTGCCGACCAGGACTACTCGGCCCGCTCTCCTTTCTTTTTCCCTTGTCCGTCCCCGACGAGATACCCGATCGTTAAGGCTCCAAGAAATATGATATTGCGACAATTCCGTGGCTCATTCGTCCAATTCAATTTACGAGGCCTACTTGGGAAACGACGAGATTGATAACGATACCTCTACCGTTGATTACATCGCCGGATTTCCTTTCCCCTTTTCGTTTCTTCTTTACAATTGCTCGAACTTTTCAACAACACCCAACAACTTCCACTTGCACTCTCGATTATATCTATCTCTGTTGCATGTTGCGTTTTTACCTAACTCTATTTTTACCGATTTTATACATCGACGATACTAACGATCAATCGCTTCTTCTTATAGAATCGTTTATTAAAAGCCAACAGACAACAGCTTTTTAAGGAAAGTTGACGCCATTTGAATAGCATACGTTCGACTAGCAGAATGTCGACGAGAATTATCTGGAAGTACTAAAATTGCTTGGATTCCAGATAACGAAGAAGCACCTGGTTTTTAATATTACGAACGAACTTTGTGTCCGAAGATTCACCGCTTAAGACTCGTCGAAACTGAGCTAACGAAGCCGCGAAATTGAACACGCATAAAATTCCCACTTCCTGTCTCGCGAGCAACGCGTAACGTGTCGGATGAAACGAAATACAAAAACCAGCGTAGTTGCTGTCGAAATCTATGGAAATTAGTTTACTCACCGATAACTACTTGCTTCTCGGTGATGTCTTCGCGACGAATGACACTCGAGCCAATGTCAAACGACCGTTATTATTGCATTTCGAGAGCAGACCAGCCATTGTCAAGTTCATTAACGCGAGCCGCGTTCCTTCGCGCCTTATTTGACAAACAATTAACAGGCCGACGGTCGAACGACCGTAAGGAGCCAGCGTGCTAATTGCTGCCACCGCTAGCGCTGTGGTTGACATCTTAGGTAAAGTTTTCCTTTCGGACCTACCCGTTCCAACGACAGAGGTTTCGTTCCCCAAAACACGCGTCGAGCACTTTTTTTTAAATGACCAAGTTTCGGATTCTCCAATCCGTTCGAGAGTCTCGAGTTTTTTCATTTATTACCTAGTTACGCGAATGAACTGAAATAAAGTTATCGGAAATGAGACGCGTCGAGAGATGTAGGAAGTAACAGCTCCAATTTTTACTTTTCCAGAACGTTTAAACCTGTTATCTGTATTAGGACCGTTCAGTTCTCGCTCGGAGAACGCTGGAAGCATGGTACATCCTGGCCAGCGTCTATTAAACGCTTCTTGTTCTACTTAATGAGCATATAATAACTAAGTTTGACACAAGTTATTACGAACACCTTGTACAACCGCTCGTTAACACTTTATGAGGATCAGTTTGGACGTCCGACTAATTTCTGTCGCATTACACTCTGTGTATATTACGTATTACAATTCGTCTGTCTCGGTGATTGTTTTGATAAGCAATAATCATTGGTAACTAGAAAGAATCTCCTTTGGACGAATAGCCAGGCGTGAAAATTAGATCGACGACTTTACAGGAACGTCCCAACTACGACATCAAACATAACGGTGCCCGTTATTAAATTCGGACCAATTCGACGTAATATTGAGCGTGTTGATATAGAGAGCGTTGATCCGACGAGATCTGTTCGACTTTTAAGAGGCGAGAAAAAATAAACGTGGCAGATGGCTCGATTCTAGGAACTGTCGATACCGAAGAGTCTCGAAGTCGCATCACGGAAAATTGGGTCGTGTCTCCGGGAAAAAGCCCGTCGGGACTCGTTTGGAAGTTTCCCTGAAAGACAATGGAAGGACTTTAAGGAACAGCTTGAGAAAAATTAGAAAGATACGTTGAGAGAAATTAGCTGCTTCGTGTAGGACAAATTTCTCTGGAGATCGATTAAAAGCTAGGGGATGAACTTCGATAAAGTTCGACTTGCACCGTGATAGATACTCGAATCGATTCATTCTCGGCTGAACTTGGTTAAATGAAATGCCAATTACGGGGAGGGCTATTTTGAAACGCGACAACTTGCCCGGCAACGGAGGTTGGAGTGTTTAGAAAAAAAATTGCCTGCTCTTCTGTTGTTCATCATTTTTGAAGTCTCGAGATATTTGCAACAACGACGATGATTTACCGACATAACATTTGAGAGACAACAATGCTATAAAAAATTACCTAAGAGGTCCAAACCTATAACATCTCCCATCGAAGAATCGAATCATCGAAGCGAACGAAAAGTTCGAAGATCATTGAATATTGTCCGCACAGAACTTGGAGCTTGTGGAGCACGTTGTATCTTGGAGGATCGGTGGAACCTAGTTCGAGCCAATAATCGCAGCCACGCGTGTCAATTGCATCGTCACGCAGAACGTCAGCAGGTAGCAGCTCGTCACAGACAGCTGGAGCACGTCACGTGCGTCGCGACGTCGCGTGGCGTCGCATCGCAACCGCTTAACCAGTTCATGTTGGTTGGATATGCTGCGCGTTTCGAATATGTATTAACCGCTTATCCACTTTAGCCATCTCTTCGCGTATGATGTTTGAGCCTTCGGGGCTTTCAACTTATTCGATGACGAGACGGAAATTTATGAGAAACGGGATAACCCGACCGAATGGCTCGTTCGTCGCGTTTATCGGCTTCCGATTATCTTCCCAGGGACGTGTTTTTACATCCCGAAGACGCTGGCTGTTCCGGGTTACGTATAATTAATTAGAAGCACGATTCATCGCTATCCGATGTTTCCTCGATTCGATCTCGGAAGGAAAATTATGACATGTTAGATGTTGCGTGGCTTGCCGAATTCTCATATTCCTAAATTCCCAATTTTCGCTTTCGGCAAATTAAAGGCTATGGCTTGGTATCGAAGACAAATAAACCTCCGCAAAAAAGACCTTTATTGTCAGCTCAAACTGTCCGAATACAAGTGGAATAACAATAATTTTAAGAAAGAAAAGGGGCAAGTATAAGCAACGTCGCATGGAACCTCCCTTCTGTATGCGATGTCGTACGAATCTATGTCCTCCACGTCCTCGACGTTACTGAAACAAACACGAAACGTTCGATAAATCGACAAACAAGAGATTCTCTATATATTTTAGATACCTCAAAATCAGTCGTATAGCGTCTTCGATGAAAGACACACCCGGAGGGCTCAACAGTAAGTTCGCCTCGCAGATTGTTCTCAAAACGCATTGTCGTCCTGGCAAATTCTGGCTGAAACAAATTGTTTTTTCGTGCTCTATGAACGTACACGATATTCCACGAGGAATAACGGGGATTTCTAGAAACATTCGATCAAAATATACCTATCGAAAGCAGCCTCGAGATTAGCGTAGAGGTCTCGTCGATGTCGTCGTTTCACCGTCCACGGTCTTTTCACGAAAAACTTTCTCTTGGTAATTACTTTCTCTCGAGTGATCGGGATCGGCCAGATCATGTCAAACTCGAAATCGAGATTCCAATTGCTGGGTAATTTGACGGGAATCGGTTGCAGTATGGACACTGTCAGCTGCAACAAAAAAAAAAAATATCACACGATCATTTCTACCAAATAGTAGAAGACTTCTTTCGTCTTCCATCCTGTAACGAGTACGATCGTCACCGTTCCGCGCGGCGTTCCCAAGGATTCGTTTGGTATTCCGTCGAAAAACGCGACATGACTCCCGGTTGAAATCGTCGACACTTACCACGAACGTGCTGCCCGTTGGAAAAACGAGACGTCTACGTCTGGACAGAATCTCCGTGGACCTTTGACTAGGAACGGCGAAATCCGTGTCATTATGGTGACACACGGTGTCCCCGAGGACCAGCATCAGGTCCAGGATCTTGGCGAGAATCAGGACGAGCCACGGGGCTCTCATTTCTCGGAATTACCGGCTGAAATCAGCCGTTTCGCGGTTGCGGAGAAGCTCAGACCTCTCCTGGGAGGAGCTGGCTCGGAAACTTGCTCTTCGGCGTAGAAGGGAACATCTTTCGCGGTTACTAAGCTGATCGGAACGGCCGTGTTCGTTTACGCGTTTCTCGCCGACTGCCGTAACTCGTTGTTTTCCTTTGAATACGTCTCGAACGGGCCACGCGTGTTTGACCTTCCAGTTATCGAACCTGCCGGACTATTCTTGGCCACTACGCCGATCGTACAATTATATTTGTCCAGGTTCTGCTTCCGAATAGCACACGGATGAGTTGAGACGACTGTTTTTTTTTTTCCTGGACGATGGAAGGAGATGGCTGTTGACACGACGGTCAAGAATGAACTAGCGTTTTCATCCAGCGATCCTGCCTATAAATCGCAACGTCGCGTCGCGTGCAATTATTAAGTTGAAACGTTGCGTGGGCGCTGTTTAGGCGTGGTGTTTAATTTTCACGTTAATCGCTGAAACGAAGTTTCGTGATATTTGATTGTATCCTAAAGAACGAAGTCTGCTCTTGACATTTTTATACGAAACCTGTTCCGGGAAATGTTGCGTTAAGCAGGCCGTGTATCGTAAACGATTCGGTGTCTTTCGACCGGCGGTTCTCGTCGTGACGGAATTTCAAATTCGCGTTCCAGCTGGTTCCGAAGAATTCCTGAACGAAGGAACCCGTCCCCATCCCGAAGCCGTGTGCGCTATGCAGGATCAGGGTGTCCCTAAATTTCGCAAATCTCCGGGAATATATTCAACGACGACGTCCCTGCATTATCCAATCTCGAGGAATCCTGACCATTTTCGTGGTTCTCATCTACGGGGCAATTTGACTTCGTAGCCCTCCTATCCCCGCGATGTTGCTGCTTTTTCATTCCCTTTACGAAACATGGCCGGCGAGTTCGTCGAGGAACCGACGAGCGATTTATTCGATGTCCAAGACGAAAGCTAGTTTTGCTCGATGTTGGCCGATCGGTCTTAATTAAACGGGTCGCTGCATTTTAAACGGGAACAGGGACTTGGCGAAATTACGTCGGCCCGATCGTTTTTGTATAAATGAATGAAGACCAGGAGCACGGTAACCTGAAAGGATCGCTTTGAAGTCCACGAAATTGAATTTTAAGGACGCTTTCATTAACTCTCGCGTTGTATGGCTACGCGGTGTACCGTCACGAGTTAACGGTTAAGTCGCGACTACTCGATAAAACGAAATTGATCCGTTTAATATAGTTTGTCTGTTTATATCGTACGGCGTCGAAGAGGAGAAAAACGATATAAAAAGCAGACAGGTTGAATAAATGACGCAAACGGATTTCGTCAGGACTGGCCACATAAATGGTAAAGCGGTGATACGAGGAATGTCCTGGGCCACGAAGTCTCAACGAACCGGTGTTGAATTGCGCGAATTACCGCGATACGATCCGCAACGAGAATTAATAGAAAATGCTGGAAAGATCGCGGATCATCGTTCCGTGCTCGACGAGTAATTAGAACGATGGGAAACGGTCCCCATTCAGCGGTGCTCGTGAAATTTTATCCGCTGGACTCGACGGTCGAAAATATAATTGCGAACGTTCGTCGCTGCTGAAACGGAACTGCGGATTTTCACCGGCGATAATAAATTTTTCCCTTGCCTCCTTTCTATTCGTTCCTGCACGATCGACGTATCTTAACATTTTCTGCCGTAATCATTATTTTCACGCTTCGCCATTTTCGCCATTTTAGTAGATTACTAAAGGATTACTAAAGGCCTTCGTAACGAAATAGATTCGACACGTTTCGCCATTTACAAGCAACTGAAAATAAATAGCGAGAGATAAAGTAATCGAGGAAGGAATAGAATTTCTTGGCCAGTGTTTCGTTTGGACGTTTCGCTGCGATAACGTGCTCGATCCACGATCGCTATAAAACGCAACAATTTCATCGTTTTGGAAGCCCGAAAAATGGACAGCTAAAGAGCCGGCACAATTGTCCTGGCAGATTTTAACGACTAATTTAAGGCGACTTAACGACCCCGCCTTAAACTGCTCGCTAAATGGTCTAGGAGAACGTTCTAACCACCATTGCCTGTCATTATATCATTCACCAGTTCCAGTCACTTATCGTCTCTGTCCGAGCGAACCGGCTTGACCAATCCACCTACGTTATCCAGCGTAATTTGCGAACTATAACGGAACATCGACGATGAATCTGTCGTTCGCCATCCTGTTGATCGGATTTCTCTGTCTATTTGACCTCGCAGTTTCCACGAATCATAGTATCGGCCGGACCAAAAGGGAATTCGAGGCGAAATATCTGGTATTTCCTGAGGGAAGTAATATTCAGGTAGGTTTATTTCTCTTTAACTTGGCAGTTCCGCGAATAACGTCCATTTTCTACGCGGAACTAAACTGTTAGGCTAGCGTATTCTATAAAACGATCGATCGCGTGTGCAGCTGGTATACTGCATGACCATAAACAGCTACGCGAAGCCTTCCGGCTCGCTCGCTTTAGGAGTTACCGCGGGTCAGGCATGGCAGTTGCCTTCGAAGAGCATGCTGTCGAACAAGTTCGGGGATTATCATCGTCGAAGCAGAAGAGAGTTGTATCGCAAAGTGGAGCTGCTGCTAGGAAGGTGAGTTTGAAAAGGCTCTTGCAGAACGAAAGTTCTTTGAGCATTTACCTTAAGGTACCTTCTCGAAAAAGCCCGTCCTTTTTTGCGCGATGAAAAATCCCCGACAACGGGGGGGAAGGTTTCATCGCATCCTTTCGAATAAAACTCGAATCATCGCGCGATTCTTGCCAGCAAGGGATCAAAGGGATCACGGTGATTGTCGATAAAACCGTTTCTAGATCTTTGTACTCGAAATCTATGACCACTTTTCTTGGTCGAATCGTGAAAACGTGTTAACGATTAAAATAGCGAGATTCTGACGCGGGTTTTTCTTGGGAGCAACCGGAGGGATTAAAGGATAGCGAGGGGATTCGGAATTGAAAAGTCGAGAATTACGTGTTCGGAAAATAAAATAGGTACATAGTGTATTGAAAATGGATCAGATCTCACTGTCGTTTCCGTTCGCAATTAGATCTGGTATAAAACTAATCGAAAAACGGAGCATCGTTAATATGAAATAACCGTGTTACTTTCGAGAAAAAAAACGAAGGTTCGGCAAATATTTTATCTTCTTGTTTTTCAAATTCTTGTTCGTTTCATTCTGAACGCGATAGAAATTCTAAAGAGACTGTAAGGGGAACGACAAGGGTCCTTTAACGAAGTTAGCTGGCACAGATTCGATGCGCCTTTACGCGAGACGCGGTCACTTAGATGGCAATTCAGATATCGTGTTCTCCTCCAAAATGTACCATTTCCGTTGAAATTAAATCTTTAACTACATCCTGCTATGAAAGACGTCGAAAACGCGATTAAATTGCTCTTGGTTCACGGCAACGAATATTCTTCAAGATTTCTCTATGAATTTCAACGAAGAACCGGCCGGTTTCTATCAATAATATCGGTAAACCGTTTATCTAGTCATTTGCGTCGGACTTGGAGCTTCAAATTAAGATGTCACAAGCCCTATATTGCGATGCATTTGTGTCGTCAAACTGTATCGACCCTGTAAAAAGCGATAACTTAATATTACTTGCCGATGCTCGTAATGGCACAAGTAAAAAGCTTCGAATCATCTTGGTGACAAAATTTATAATACACGAGCGAAGTTTGCTGACCTATTTTCCTGTAACTTATAAACAAAGGGGTATAAACAGGCTCACGATCCCAAGAGCTCGCTGTATTGTCCCGTTCTCGCGAAGAGTTGATTTTCGTCAGAGCGGCCAAAGAGGCATTTTCTTCGCTCCGAATGGAAAACAACGAGCGGTCTCGAATTTTGAACCGTCGATAGAGCGGCCTTCTTCGTGGCCACTTGTCCGTTTCTCGTTGGATAATCGTCGAAAACGACAATGAGAAGCATGAGGAGGGTTAAGTGGCTCTCAACACCCCTTATCCCTTCAATCCACGTCACGAACGTGAACAAACGTTGACCTCCGTTGTGAAAATGGAAGGCGATCGCGAAACGCCACTGATAGAACTGCTTTTCAATCTCAAAGCTTTGCCTCTCTCTCTCTCTCTCTCTCTCTCTCTCTCTTTTTCATCGTCTCTTATGAGCGACGCACAGAAGAAGCCGATGAAAGAAACAAAGCTCGCCGGCCAAGCAAAGCTTTCGTCGCTCGTTTCTGTCGATGCCGGTGAAAGGGTTGAGCTTTTCGTGGATTCGGCGCCGATTGTGCGCTCTGAATCGCGTTAACGATAAAGCGAGCCTCGAGATGTTGACGAACGAACGAATGGGCCCTCCTGAAGAATGTGGCTCGCTTTGTTTCACCCTTAAATAATGGTTCTTCGGCGGAGTGATTATGGACGATAGATCGAGAACCCTCGATTGACGGAATTTCGTTGAGATAAATCGAACGGTATACCGATCGATTCGAGATTCGTTTAACGAACGAAATTAGTCTCGGAAGCGTCGAATTACTGCCACTCGATGTTCGATGGGGTTACAGAAATCTTTCGGCATTAAGGATTACCTGGAAAGCGATTCAATTTCTTGCTACGCTCTTTGATACGTGGAAAATCTTTGCGAGTTTGCTATAAAATTTCTTCGCGCTCGAAGATCGATCAGGACGAGAAGAAACCTTCGTCTTTCGATACTTTGAAAACTTTTCCAAAACAAAGTCAGAAAGACCTCGCTCTTGTAGGATTTAACGAAAAGATCTGTTGATCGACTGAACAATTTTCTTACTATCTGGATAAAAACGTAGTTCGACGTAGTCCGTTTGTTTCCACGTACAGATTTTTTCAGCGCGTATACAAATATGGCTTCGCAGAGAAGGGGTTGAACCGTGCAAGAAGCCCAGCCAAGACCGGTCGAGTATTGACAAACGAGAGGGATTTATCTCGATGAGCGAAAGGGGTGCATTACTCGAAAGGAAGCATTATCGATCGATTAAAATACCCAACCCCTCACGTGTCGCGTAGCCGTTTGCATAAATATCTTCGATTGCTCGATATTGGTAGCCATTTGTCAAATTGCTGCATCGGAATTCGCGCCCCCCCCCCCCCGCCCCCTCCCCCGACAAATGGCATTCAAGATTAATTCTTATATTTATGCCCGTTTCATTTACTTCCCCGGATAGCCTCCAAATCGATTTCTCGTACGTTCGACTCGTAACTTTCACATTATTTCATGCTGTTCCAGCAACGATAAAAAAAGTAACTTCCATCGCGGTAATAGCCCGATTAGAGCGCAACACAAGTTCATAAAGGACAAAGCGTTGATCGAAAAAGCTCCGAACGATGCTACGAATAGATGAAAAAAATAAAACAGAGCGCATCGAGGAATTTGAGCGTACATGTACGTGATCTGTAGATACTAAGGGATACACGTGACCGTGTACATACGCGTTAGGTAACTAAAAGGGTAAACACGATCCCAAGATTGCTGGCAGTGTCGCGAGTAGACACGAGAACCGCATTATTCCAATCCTAATAGCGCAGCACCGTGCTCTATAATTGCCAGTATTTGCTTCCGGGGTAACCGGCAACGGTTTTGGGGCGGAGTTAGCTGAAAAGGGCGGAGTGGGTGCTTGTAAAGGTTCACGGGTTTACACCGAACCACTTCGTACGTACCCCCGCTCTGTTCTGGCTCGGTATTATCGCGAACTTAATGAATAGACCGCCGACTCACAGACAGCCAGACGACGATAACGAGGACGATAATGACAAACGATCCGAGAGTCCTTTGGTATTAGCTAGCTTTAAACTGCGTATCCTGTTACGAAGTCAGGGCAACGACGGAAGGTCCTGCGTCCTTAAGGCGATCTGCAACGCCGCGACAAGAAGTCGACACCAGATTGGCAAGGGATCGTTTCTTCAGGAGATCGCGCACGCCGTATTCGCGTGAGTATTTCATCGTTATTACATTTATTTATCACCCTCAATGCCCTATTATCGATTACTTTGCTTCGACGTGATCCAACGCGTGACGATCCGTTTTAAGAATCCTAAAACGTTTGGTCGTACAACGCGTTCTCCGCTTCGAACGAACAATGATCGACGGCAAGATTAATTAAGGGACAATGGAATAGTAGAGGAAGATCGCGATAGAAAGCATTGATTAATCGAACGTTCATCGAGACGGTAAAAGCTGAGAAGGTGGTGATCGAAGCGAATGGTTAAACGATGATTAGCGAAAGATTGATTAAGGAAGATGCAATATTGATCAGGTGGAGGCATTGATTAATCGAACGTTGATCGTTAAAAGGGACAAGTTAATATGCAGTCGGTGCCCAGTAAAATTTAATATCGTGATCTTTCTGTAAACTTCGAATCTTTCGAACGTTCGTTGACGTTTAAATTTCCTAGTCTTCGACGTAGAAAAGAGTACGGTTTGAACGGTTAGAAACGAAAATAAGTTGCAAATTGCGTCGTTAAAAGATTGACCAATAATTCGGGCAAAGAGAAGATTAAACTAAGATACGCATGTAAGAGGAAAGAGAAAATAAAGTAGAGTGACGGATGTATCTGCCATCAAACTGTCGTCGGGTGCACGTTTTTCGAAGTCCGTTCAAAGCTGCCAGCGAGACGGTCTGCCTGGGTTACACTTTTTCGATAACACGTTGAATTTATTCATGGCATCCGGTGTGACGCTTGACGTAGTCTTCGACCAGCAGAACCGAGAAAACTTCAGAAACCCGTGGAGGCTGAACTCGCTGAATTTCCTTCGACAACTTTTCGCGCCGTCCCGTTTTAATAATCGTTCCGAACTTTCCAACGCGCCAAGAATCGCCAGCTTTTCACGGATCGAGGGAACGTTGTTTATTGTCTCGCGCGAAAGAAGCTTGAATTCTGCTCATATAATTAATCAAGGCTCCTGACCTTCTCGTTCGTTTATCTTCTTTCGTTTCAGAATACCGGAGATCAGCGACACGGAATCGATGACCGATTACGAAAAAGCTTACTTCTGGAAGGAGAAGTGCGAACAAGCGCGAGACAAATGTCCAAACTTGTTTTGAACAGACAAAATCTTTCCGTATTCGTTTTATGAACGACAACACGATTGACGGTCCACGAAGTCTTTTGAAAAGTCAGGGAAATCGCGGCGTGTCTGACTAATCCGTACTTTATCTACTTGCCACCTTATTAACACCGATGGACAGTGTCGTTCCTATTCCTTTAATTACTAGTCATAATTTGATCGATGCGCGTTAGGGTAATTTATACGAATGTGCTAATTATTGGTGCACACTTACATTAGTAAGTTGAAACGTTCTTTCGAATCGATCTTTCCAAGTTATAAAACTCGACGAGAATGCGGTGAGACTGTAAACCCACTTATTTTATTCCATCTCCGTAAAATTAATTTTCATTCGTTTTGACGTAAAATATAAACTGATTAAATCTCGCAGTTCGAAATAAAGTTTTGGCTTATGATGCCAATCGTACGGTTTACTTTCTGCTTAATTATATCCTTACAGAAAGTTGCAGAATAATTCGATGAAACAGTTTCTGGAACGAATGGCGTGGATTTCTCCTCGGCAGATTAATTTTATATTTTCTGAACAATTTGCCGAAGACAAACGGCGGGGAGTTAATATTTTATACGAAGCTGCCTGAACAGTAAGACAATCCAGATTCTTTCCGAAATAACGTACATAAGAAAACTGAACGTTCATTAATCACGCCGTACTTATTACAAAGACCATACATTTTGTAGTACACCGAGAGGCACGCTATCTATCGAGTAGACGTTATCAGTGAATCCATTAGTCCTATAATAATCTCGCGCTCTCTCTAGAATAATACCAGCGTGCATACTCGAGGATGCGCCCTTCCGGGAATTGAGATCTGCTGCATGGTCTCGCTATTTTGCTTGCATGCACGCGTGTACCTCCTCCTAGGATACTGTGTTTATGCGTGCACGAATATGTGCGCCTATAACGCGATTCCCCCTTTGAGAACGTCAGCTGGGGCTTGAAATTTACATTGTTCCGCGATACGAAAATTATAGCAACGCTCCGCGAATAAAATTATAAATTCGACAGATAAGATAGTAACGAGGGCCATACACCGCGTTCGCTAAGTTGTAAGTGCAACACGTTGTCACGCGAACACGAGATTACCTCGTTAAAGTTAGCTTTGTAACAAGTGTTACTATCATATTCGATTCCTTCTGTACCGTTATAATTTACCATTATTCATGTATCGTTGGTAATTCGTAAGCAAACAGTTTTCGAACTCGTAGAACCGCAGATGCATTATAAATGAGACCAGCAGATCATCGATTGTTTTGTCAATCTAAAGCGTATAATGTACTATATTTGTCCACGAAAGTCGTGTGAAATTCAGCAGGCACGATTCTAAAGCTGAAAAATGATTAAGAGCTATGGATAAATTCGTAAAGGTGCCGCTCTCTCGATTAATTATCCACATTTTCAAAGCTCTCGGCACTCGTTCGTCTCTTATTTTATCCTCATGAAATTCTTTTTAATCGATACAACGAATTAAACGAATTACCCAATCGATTCCAGACCAATTTCCATCTCCCTTGACTCCATATGCTAAATTAAACTTTCAGCCTTCCGACTGGAATCGATCAGTCTTTTCATGAACTTCTTTTCTCGCCGCTTTTTTTCCACTTTAACTCCTTTATTTTCGTGCAAAGTTACCGATTTATAAAACAGATAATTGCTCCGAAAGTATTACTTTGCAAATTGGTTTAAGTGATTTGTGCATGCGCCTTGATTGCAGGCTGAAAGTTAGCAACGACTAATTCGCAATGGAATTAAACGGAAGTTACATGGAAACACAGCCTTGATTAACACGCTGTTTACTGTAGGGTCAACGATGTATCGCGAATTTAACCCTTTCATCGCTAACTGAAGCAAGAGCGGAGAACCTCCTTTAAAATGCTAGAGAGTTAATTAAGTTGGTGGTTAAGATAATATCGGTAAAAGCTTCGAATATCGTATATGGAAAGTTGTCGCGCGAAAAAAGAATATCCGAGATTCGAACGCGGAGATTCGCACAACTTGGCAGCAATCGAGCAACCGTGTTCGCGGTGGATGAAGATTATGCAGTGATGCGGCAATGTTCGGGTCGAAAAATCGTCCAGGACCGGGATGCTAGCCAGGAAAACTTCGGTAACGTTTCTTCCTCGGGGCACGTCCGACGAGAGAAACGCGGTCAACGTGGAACACGCATACGAATGCGTCCAATTCCACGGTCCCTTCGACTATTCAGGGTCAAATTTATTAATCGCTTGCCCCGGAATAACGTGTCGGCATTCGTTTCTGCCAAAATTTTAAACGATGCGCATAGTTTGTTCAATTACGAAGGCGGTCTACGGTTTGAAATAAATTTAACTTGGACATTTTATTCAAGGAACATCCAAGGAAATGTTTATTCGATGTTCGTGGTACCTGATCCTTGCGAGCGTGTTCGAGTAAAGAGGAAAATTGAACGTACACGCGTGTATCGGTATGCCTGAAAAGGCAAACGTGGCCTCAGAAGTCTAGATCGTAAATGGAATGCTGGCAAGTCGGATAAAGTTGGCCACAATTTTCGCTGCTCTGGTATGCGTCCTCGTAAGCTTGATCCTGCGATCGCTCGAACCTTTCGCCGTCCCTGGGCAGCCTGCAAGAAAGAAAATGGGATTTAAGGTAGCCAAATGGAACCGACGAATCGAGATTGCTTCGTCCAACGGACTAGCTTCGAGGCTCGTCCTGATAGGATCCACCGAAAGCCATAGGACCTCTGATTTTCGACCGTCGTCGCTTGGAGAACCTGATTTAACCGTTTCCCAACGATACATGCTACGAATTCAAGCAAAAATAGATCTACGACGTTGATAACCGTTGCATACAAATTTATTTATTTTAATCCTCTGCAAAGTTCGTCTCTGCAAGAAATTAGTTCGTGGACGATAAAAGATGAAAAGAATCGATATCTTGAGATTTTTCGGTAAATTAAGTATGACAGCAAGGTATTGGACAACCGAAATGATTTATTCGGCCAAGCTAAAATCGACTCGCCAAGTGTCGGTGATCGGTTACGTGAGTCCACCACTCGTAACTCAGTCGTTTCGGTTGATTAGTTCCTTTAATTGATTACGTGCTGGTCGGCCAGACGTTTTAGCTTGATAATCGCTCTAATTGACTAACTGCTCGAATTAGATACAGGCCTGTTTTGTCGCTGAATGTTTCATTATATGTACATGTACCCATCAATGACTACGCGCGATATCGATCTTCTTCCTTCGATTAATTATCTAATAACGACTCGTACCCGTATAGCGATTGTGTACGGAGGCAAGTGAAATTGATAAGAGTTTAAAAAATGATGAAGAGGAGACAGAATTAAATGGAACATTGCTCGGGAACACGTTACTTTATTATTACGGAGGGAAGGGTCTGTTGGTAGACTAGCGAATGAGACTAGTTGGAGTGGCTTCGAGGGATATGTATATACGGAATGCATATTGAATTATGGATATAATCAATTGAAGGATAGTCGAGTGAGAATTTGCGGGAAAGTTATTGCGGATGTCCCTCCGGTGACCCCAATATGAATGCAAATATTTCGCTTAATATTAATGACATTATCATTGTACTATTAATACTTTGTCCCATATTCATATCCTGTATCTGGTATTAATACAATCATGAATACAAATGTTGCTTTCTGTACCGATAATGTACTGTAAGCTCCAAAGCGTAAACACGATGTCGCGTTAACGTATCCAATTTTTCGAACGGTGACCGATCGAATGTTTTGACACGTTGACGAGTTGTAAGAAAGTAAAAAAGAATACTTACGTGAATATTACGTGCAATAGTTCCTGAACCAAGGTCCCTTTGCCAACGTCAGCAGGGTCTCGTTGGGCCGCTTCACAGAGTGCCTTCATCACGCAAGCTCTTCCATCTAGTCCGGTGCTGTCAATGACGTTTAATTTCAGATATTTCCCAGCCTTAAACTCGAAACTAGCGCTCGAGCGTGGAGTACGCGTACGCTTTGTTGGCCGATACTACTGCCGGAAACTTCCGCGACACGAACTTCCGGGATAACTATGCGTCGCACGAAATCGCTGTTGCGAGTCATTAGAGCGATAAGAGTGGGGAAATTCTTGAACAGACTCGTCGAGAATGGTCGATTAAATTTTTAACTTTTTTTCCTTACCAAATAATTCTTGATAAGTCTTTCAGAATTTGAACAGTATATCGGTAGAAGTAGAAACGTAAGACGATCATTTCTAGAAATAACTATGAAAGAAAGAAGAGTGAAAGAAGTTAAGTGAAAATTACTGAATCTAATTTTGCAAACTTCATCGACCATCGAAGCATTAAAGCTCGGAAGTTGAGAACTTTTCAGCCCATCTTCGAAAATGAAATAACCTATTGAAATCTGTGAACTGCAGTTTCACTGTCCTCTGAATAATTCATCGCATTATCGTGTTTTTATTTAATACTCGGCAGCCTTCTGCGTACGGTACATTTGTCGAGCATCTAGCGACGTAAATGCACAAAAATGGTCGAAGGAGAGGAAATGGAACGTGTTATATAAATGGGACAGAATCAAACCAAGCGACTTCCTGTTTCGTTATTCTCACACGTTTCTCATGAAAATTCCTGAGCCTGCCGTGCATTTGCATGTGCCAGCCAGGAAAAAAGGGTTCCATTTGCATGTTATATCACACTTCAGGAGCGAATAGGAAGCGAGTTTTCGTCAGACAAAAACAACAAGCGAGCAAAGCACAGAGGGAGCAGAAAAAAAAAATTGAAATTCCCATCCTCCGCGTCAGGATCCGTCCCTCTCCTTTTACCATTCGGCGCTCTATTTTCTACTTAACTTGTGCCACCTACGACTGAAACTCGTTTTAAAACGAATCACTGTTTTGTTTGAGTAGTTTCCAGCTTTAAAAACCGGTCCGAATTCGTTAAACTTTGCTCTACTCGATGTAGATATTCGCGAGGAGAACATTTTTCAATTAACTGCGACCACTACGGAAAAGAGATGTCGGTAGTAAGTAGTACGAGTCAATGATAACTATTCACGAATAGTTATTGAATTCGAAAGATGTATCGCGAGCCGGTAAACGTCTGAAATTGTTACTCGAGTAAAAGGGAATATCGTAAAGTAGTGATTTCTGAACACGGTAACCGAACGAAGAGAGACATTAGCACGGTGGCTTGTTACCAAGTAGTGCGAGTCAATAATGGTTGCATCGCGAGCGGTTAACAAAGGGATTAAATGAAAGAAAACACTGAATCCGTCCTTTGAACTGGATAAACAGTGGGTATTGTAATTTACTTACGACTGCAAAAAGGCTTCTATTTTGGGAAATACGACACTCCTGCTTCTACGATGGAGCAACCTTGTTACTTTTGTGTCGACTTTGTGCGGTAGCTCCCAAGCAAAAGCTGCTGTTGCTCCCACTACGATGTCAGTTTCTGTAATGAACGTTCCAAAGGTCAAACAGTACACCAGCTATAAGAGAAACAAAAAAAAAAAAAAAAAAAGAAACGGGAAACGTTTTGTAACATAATTTAATTGTTATAGTATCAACGCTTCGAACGCGTGCTTCGGGAAGTATTAAAAGTATAACGTTCGTAAACTCGTGAAAATAACTTTTGACGTGAAATCGTTTCTAACCTGCATGTTGCTGCCCTCCGGAAAAGTCAAGTACCTCTTCGGCCGGGACAAAGATCTCGACGTGTCATTTTGACTCTCGATCGCGCAGATCATTAGGAAACGGAAGCAGACGAGCACGATCGAAAGACATCGAATGTCTGGCATCGCTTCGACGAGATCGCGACTTTATTTTTCGTTCTCATGCGTTTGAATTTCCCCTCGAAAGAGAAAGTATCGAAGGAAATTTACGAGATTGCAAGTTCCGAATCGATTTCACCGCGGCTACAGTGCGTTCTACACTGAGGTAGCGATTCGTTCCTCGAACTGGAAGATCAGTTACCGGTGCGAGTTAACGGGAACAAGCTAGTCGTAGCTTTTCACAAGTTTAATCAGACGTCGGACGGTAATTATTTCGACAAACAAAACGGCTCTCGGCCGTCTCGATCCCGTTTTACGATTGATTTTCGTAACTGCGTTGAATTTTATCAAAATCGATACGAAACTTTTGAAACGGTGCAGAGATAACCGGCATTACGAATCTGTTACCGAAAGAAATATTTCTACAAATTTCAATTCGGATAATGTTGTTTCTGCAGTTTAACCACAGCTTGTACAATGATGTTCGTTTATTTACCGCAAGGTACGCGTAGATGCCACTGCATTACAGTTTTATTTGGAGAAACGTAATTATTTTTTTGAATACAATGTAACAAAATATGTAGAGACGGGACACGCGAACGAACGAACGAACGAACGAACGAACGAACGAACGAACGAACGAACGAACGAACACACAACGTTCTACTTGTTTGTTATATTTTCAACGGCACCGTTATATTAATTCATACTGTCTTCGCTGATGGAACGTTATCGTACGGAAAGAAAAAATCCATCCAACAGAGAGAACGAGAGAGACGAAGAGCTCTTTTTCACCGGGCCACGGTACTTATTTCCTCATTTCGGAGACCATAGCTGTGCAACGAGCGTCTGTTAATTGCATATGGGAGTTGTGCGCTCTCGTGACCACCACCCACACCATAGTCGACGTCTCTGGCAAGAAAACCGCACAGCATTCTAAATTAATGCTTTTCGTTAACGCGTGGTCCGACGTGGATGCAATTATAACCGTTCTGTCGTGGAATGTTGGCGAGAGTTGTCGCAGAAGGGTGGAAAAACCGCCGGGATGATGAACGACCGACACTTCCGGTTCGAACTCTAAAAATATGATCTTACGTCGAGATATCGATCCCTCGGAGAAGTAAGAGTTATGGATGCTAACGATGGAAATCGTTATCCGATTAATCCTTTGGTAATGGTCGAGAATTAGACGAGCGTTAATAAATAATTTCATCGGTTGTTCAGCATACTTTATTTTCCAAAATGTAAATCGTAACTTCGTTAACGATATAACGGATACAATGTTGGTTTCGAGCAAGTACAGGGGAAGAAGAGGTTAAAAGCTCTCCTCGAATCCTCACCGGACTCTCCCTAGGCTTCTCCTCGATTTAATTTCAAATTAAGACTACGGAACGGTCTCCATTACGTATTCAAACGTAGGATATCAATCAGCATCGACCAGATTGTAACGCGTTCTTGGTTTTATTACTCTATAAAGCTATCGATTCCTACTAACTCGAGGGGACAATTTCTGACGTGAACGTCGCAGTAAACGCCATCCTCCGACAAACTGCCATTATTCCCGTACGACCTGAAATCAACGACGGTTAAGTGGTTCGTATTTTGATACCGTGGAATCGATATTGATTTTGCTTACCCCACAAGTAATTTTAATATTTTCGCTATTACTCCATCCCTGTGCCTCGCGTACTCCATCGATTGGCAAATGTTCTTCAGCAAACAGGATCGGCCGTCGAAACCGTGGCTGAAATGTTCGTGGAATATAAATCAGGATTTCGAACCATTTCGACCTGTAAACTGCTTATCCGACGTTGGCGATCTCGAAAATTTTCAAGCGTTTCGTTCGCTCAGAAATTTCAGGGCGCAGAAATTCTTGGAACGTTTGGTAGAAATGCTTGAAGAAATGTCGCCAGAACTCGCGAAATACATAATTGCGTCGAGGACTGAAAACAGTGGCGAACGTTTGAAAGTAAGTAACGTCGGTGGCACATTGCCGTATCAACGTTCGAACGTAAAAGTTTCGGACTCGGTATCGAAAGAAGGAGCGTAGAAATGGGGCGCACGAACGGGCAGAGGATAAAATTCGTGGAGAAATCGAGGAAGCCCATCGGATGCGCAGTTGGAAAGGATGAAACGAAGGATAGAGGCCGGGAGGAAATAAGAAAAAGGAAGGGAAGCTGGAGCAGTGAATGACTGCGGAAGCAGTCGGCGGGTACAGCATTGGCCGATCCAGCGGTCGACGCCGGAAACCCTCGGCTCCGATGGCCAGAAATCCATCCGGCACCCTTTTCCAGCGAGCCTTCTTGCCAATTTCCCGGACCGCGCGAACGCTTCTCCGGGTCTCGCTACCGTCCGTTGCATTATTCACCGACTATTAAACTATTTATTACCTTTCGTACACGAGCTCCGCGGCCTCGTGAACATCCGTGATGGACCTCTTGATCCTGACCGAATCGCTAGGAAGTTGCCATACCAACTTGAAACCGGCTGCATGCGAAAAGATCGCCGTCGTGTAACCGAACGTGTTGAGCTTGTAATTCACTCTGTACTGCAAGTGAACATCGTCGTTAGTAGTTGCCTTCCGTTAACACCGGGGAGTTATACCAATCGATAGTTAACTCTCGACCGTACAAGCTCTCGAACGCTTGATCGTATAACATAACGCACGGCGATCTGCCGCAAGGAAACGATCTAGTATATCTTGCAATTAAATTAATCTCTGGAAACATCCCGAAGAACATCGAATATCCGAAGGTAGGATTTCGAATTCATGAAAATACTCTGCGGATGCATCCCGGCGTATTGCATAATCCCGGTGGAAAGCGTATGAATGTATTCAGGACTGTCGAAAGAGAACGATGATAAATTGCGAGGATGGTTCCACGCGATACGCTACTGTTCAATTTTCGCGACTATTCTCTAAAGTCATAGCGTATTCCGCTACGCTAACAATCTTCTGCGCGAACAGTCTTATCAATTTACGTCGATCAAAAGCGCGAACCGAGACGTTCAGGAATAAGCGACATTTTTAGAAGACAAAAAGAGCACCGTCTCGCGAACGCTGGCCGAGAAATTGAATAAAGTTTCGTGTTATGATAACACTTTCACGACCACTTCACCCATGAAGAAGCTATCGTCTCTGTTATCGAATAAAGTGCCACGCGATGGCGTAGTTTTGCACTTTATTATTGCTCGCTGCATATTGGCCTCCGGTCGAGCGGAGTGTATCGATTTATGGATGCTGATCTGAAATTCAGCCGGTGTCTCGTACATTAGGAGGAGTAGCGCACGTGCAGTGTCGTCGATACCGCGTTGCACTCGCTCGTAAGTGCACCGGATCATCGCGAGCTGCATAATTCTTCTGGTGGAATGGGCTGGAAATGCAGCCTACCCGAGCCTCGCACCTGCTGCACCCCTAAAATCCTAAATTTTCCCTCGCCGTGTTCAACAAATTTCCCGCTACGTTCGTTTGAAATTTTACGATCGAGCAAACTTATCTATTAACAACGTTTATAATTAAACTTCTCATCGATATTGCTGTCTATACGTATAGACAGTTTGCATTGCTTCTGCTTTTTGTCTAATTAAACTTTAAAAAGAAAGAAAATCGCGATTCGATTGGAACTTCTTATAATACAGGAAACGTTTCGTGCCAACGGATCGATGAATGGACAGTCACGACACGATGACACGATGTAACTTGATCGGAACGACATATTTTCGGCTCGATAGGGTAGCAGATGAGCACTCGGTGATGCACCGCATTAATGCACTCGCTATGAAACCATTCTGTCGTAATTCGTGGATCCGCCTGAAATGTATTTCCCGTCGACTACGAGTCGAACGCATTATCCTAGTCATGGTTAGTTGCTGGAAAGTTCACCGTGGTAATCGAACTACACGAGGTCGTGGCAACCTTTGAAAGCGTTACGCGTCAGAAAGAGATAAGAAAAATTATTAAACCGAAACTGTTCAGATTTCGAATAGGTCGAGAACTTAAACACGATTAACAAGTTTCTCGGAGAAAAGTTGTATTTTTGTAACAACGAATCGATGAATAGAAGAGAATCGTAAGATAAATAGAAAAAGTATGTTTCGATCGATAATTGAAGCAAGTTGCCGCGTGATTCACGAGCTTTCGTTCGCGAGATTCGATTACCGGAAGAAGAGAGGCTACTTGGCAGGTACTCACGAAAAAGGAGCTGCCCTTCCGGAACGTCAAGGATCTAGTGGGTCTGCCTGCGGTCACGAGTTTGCCCGCGGTAATGAAGGTAGCACAGAGGATACTCCAGAACAACAGTCGCATAATCAGCATGAATGTCGGGACCTGGGCCAAGATGTCCTTGCGAAGTTGTCGCACGAGACCCGTACAACTTGCTATGGAAATACTCTCGTCTGTCCTGGAATCCTTGCTTCACTGGAATTGAATCTGTTGGACGGACAGCGCTGCCGTGGGATATTGATAACGGTGCTTTGGTCCCCACCAATTCGCAAATTTTTTCCTTCGATTTTAGAAACTCTCGATACCTCCTTCGCACACAACAGTCTATTCCATACGCTATTGAAACGAATATCGTTCCAATTAGGCTGTTTTCCCTTAAATTAACGATGTAAGGAAAAATTTGCTGTTAACGGTAAAGGAGAAATCGGTCAGAGGAAGATAAGTATGGAAGGAAAAATATCAAATTATTGCTTCGTTCGGCATAGATTGGAAAGAACCATTTTATTTCACGGAAACGGATACAATCGGTAGAACGCTTCTTAAACACGTGTTTTCATTTCCTTTGAAAGTTATCAGAAATTTGCCGTATTGTTCGTACGATACGATGAAAAGTCCAAGTTTTGGGAATCGATTTCTTTGCTGGGACTCGACGACGAAACTTCTCGATCAAGTAACAGTAGGAGTGGTTATATCCCGATACATGCAACGTACCGTTGTACGTCGTGTACTTATCAAACAAGGCAGTTCATTAAACTTGGCAAATTCGTTTAACCGTATTCCTCGAAGCTAGACGAAACGTCCGGGCGGAAAATCGACGAAATAATTCCCATGTGTCGCGGAAAGAACGACACGACAGCCGGCAATTGCTACCTTCTCGACTGTTAGCTACCTTTCGATTAAAGCGACTTCCATTAAAAGCTCTGGTCGACGCTTTGAAACGATCTCGTCGCGGTCGAAACAACCGTGAAACTGGCACTTAATAATAAATTATTTCGCGCCTATACACGAACACCTGTTCGCGGCATGCTTAATCCGGAAGGCTGTATAAAATATACCGACGGTAAGCATCCTTGCGTTTCGTTCCTCTCCTTTTTCCTCTTCTCTCTGATTAATCGTGCCTCGAATGCGAGGAAATTCGAGGAGCAAGTAGCACGAGAAAATGAACGCGGTAGAAGGGAGAATAAAAAAAGAGTGGAGCGTATCGTGGTGGATCAAAGAATCCCGTTTCATAAGCCACGCTGAAAATTATTTCGACGGTAGCCAGAGCCTTTAATTAACGAGAATTTCGCGTGGAAAAGTTACGAAAGCTGTTGGCTGGCTTGCTCGTTTATCGCGTCGTAACGAGCGTAACAGCGTGTGTAACGCAAGACAGAAAGAGATTTATTCCGCTGTGAAGGAAAAGTTGACGTAACGCGAGCTTGATGGATGCAACTGGGTCGAGGAAGGAAACTGAGGCTGCGAGAAGTGGCCAACGAACGCGGAGATTCTGATAACGGGAAACGCGAATGCGAGCCGTCTTAATAAACGATGGATATTTTATCTAAAATCCCAGCGCCGACGGGACACGACGAATAAAGGCTGGAACAGTTCTTCCCGTGTCTTCCGGCAGCGGCAGCCTCTAAATATTCTTCGTCCATCGTCGATGCGTCCCCGTGATCGGGACTGTAACGGAAGTTCGAGCGCGTACACTCTTTAACGTTCTTTTCGCGAATTGAAAGATCGATATCGATCGGATTCGAGGTGTTTCTCTTACGTTAGGAGAAGATGCAATAATTCACCCAGCAGACCCTCGTCTTTCAAGGGTGTTGCAGCAGCCTCGCAGATGTTCTTTTTCAAGCAACTCTTTCCGTCGATGTTCCTTCTGCAAAGTAATTAGAAAATTAAGCGCAGACATTTTCTACGAAAATTGAAATGTTTCGATGCAAACTCGATACCGCTGTATACAATTCATTTTGTAATTACATATTAACGGGACATTCAACTTCTGAACGCTTTGCATATTACGTCGGTTATTTACCGAAGCTACTCTCAACGTTATCGCTTGTTCGAATCGCACGAGTTTCGTCCAAATTCGCATTTCACTTTGAATACGCGCAATTTACAAGGTGTAGTAACGAGTACCAGAATTAATAATATACAAATGGTAACGTCGATAAATTATTCATAAACTCCTCGACAGGTTAATTATTCGATAACGCGGATTCCAAGCGTCGGGATTCATTAAACGTTGTTACGGTTACGACTTCCGCGAAACGCCGGCTATTAATCCATCGCGGTTGTAAATTTCTGGATTGACGCGTTATTTGTCGAGCAAAAGTTTCAACGGCCCCCGAAGGGACTAATTGTTCGCGGTGTTAAGCTAAAAAGAGGCATCGCGGCAACTAAGGACTACAGCGGAGACGTTTACCTGTCAAGTTCTTGTTCCAGAACGTTGTAAACAGGAGCCCTCTCGTTCCAACTTACGTTTCTGCGACGTCGCCGTGACGAGCCCTCGAAGAAGTTCGTGAAGAAGGTCGCGTTGTCTGGCAACATATATTGGAACTGAAAGTTTTGGCCGTAAACCAAAATCCTCCCGGAGAGCTGCACCGGCACTGCTAGGCCCACGACTAGCTTGACAGAAAGGCAATAAATATACAGATGCACGCGATAGATGCGCTTCGAATTCGATTTCGACGATATTCCGTCGTTTCGAAAGCTTGCCACCAACCTACTCGATTCCTATCGCGAAGGTATCGCGATATAAACGTTGCAACGTTTGCAACGTTAAACATCGTTTGCGACGCTTTGTTTATTCTATCGATTTTTCAGGCATCGAATAAAGCAATAATTACATTCGATAAAACGACGTTGATAGAAATTCTAGCATCTATGCTAAGTAGTACGGATAAATAATTAAGCAACTTCTGAACGGTGTGCATACATACAATCGAGAATGATTGGGCGACGAAATTAGTTTGATTTATCGTGCCCTGAAACTGTATTGGTTTATAAATGGACTTAAAAAAAATAACGATGAAACAGTGTTTGGACTGCGATCGAATAAAGCCTTGAAAGCTGCGTAATACAACTGGCGTGCGATGAGAGTAAACGCTGTTTCGTTAATTGGAATACGGATTAAAAAATGAAGAGCGAAAAAGAATTGGTGGAAAAATTTGATCAAATAAAATCTCTCCCCGCCATTTCGAGCAAAGCTGTACTTACGCATTCAAAGAAACAATTCAGAGGAAAAGAAAAAGGAGAAAGAAAGTCCATCAGGGAGAGTAAGCGAGCCTGCGATACGCAGTGAAGATAATAAAAGCTTCTTCCTCGTAACTCTGACTTTCTTTGGATCACCGAAGACGACCACGAAGAAGCGCACGTTTCTGTGTTTTCCCTTGGAGAAAAACGACACTGGGCATCAAAAGAATAGCCGAGTGACAAAGAACAACCGTAAGGGAAACGCAACAACGCTCATGACTCTCTTTGCCGAAGGGAAAGAAAACGCTGCGGAGTGCGGAACAAATGACTTGAAGACCGTCTATTAAAAGAATCCTGAGGAGAAAGAGGAACGATGGAGTCGGCGAAAAAAGAGCGGGACAACGAGGAGAAAGTTGTGTCGGGTAAGGGGCACGGAGACGATAAGAACGAGAGAAATTCGTGAAGGTAAACTTGTCTCGGAACGTCAACGAGCATCCAGAAAAGACGCGTGGCAAAGCGATTCGCGTTTCATGATATTTCGCTTGGTTTGCTTCCCGACGCCTCGAGACCAAGTGTAAGGCTTGCAAAAACAATGCAACCCGGCGCAGAACTCGGTCGTGGAAAGTTGGCAGCGAGGGCAATTAGGGAGCAGAAAAATCCTGTCTTCAAAGCGTAGGCCGGATGAAAAAGCTGCGAAAGATTTCATTAAAGTTCGCGAGCACCAGCCGCGCGCTGCGAGCGAGAAGATTGCGGTGAAGTTTAACGAACGGAAATTCCGTTCGTTTTCGCATTCGTGGCAACCTGGAAACGACTGGGCAGCAAGCCATCCAATAATTATAACCGATCAACGATTTTCCCAGCGTTTAAAAATGATTTACCGAGGACGAGGAAAAAGATCGCGACGTCGAAGACAGTTTTTTTCCATTCTCGGAGTAATTGTCGGAAAAAGAGAACAGCGTAAAGGGCATCTCTTTCGATTCTGAGATAGAATCTTCTTCTCGGAATTGTTAGGAGGAACTTTTGCAAGTGTAAAGAATTTACTGGCTTGAGAAAGAGGAAAAGTCGAAAAGGAAGTCTGGATGAAGTAGTTTTCCTCGGATTCGCCTTCCCTTTGAAATCGCTGCTCGAGCGAGATAAATGTGCCGGATGTAATGAAATGAAAAGCCCAAGGAAACGAAATCAAACGGACAGCAAAATTGGCTCTGTTGCCGTTCGAGAAGAAACAGCCTTCGAAACGAAGCATTCGAAGATGTTTCGCGATACGTCGGTACTCTTAATTCCTTTTACTCGCGAAACTTACTATTACGGTTTTGCATCGGTTAACGTTCCACGCAATTTTCCAAACATTTTGTAACGTCGATAAATAAATATGTAAACCGAGAGATGAGTTTCTCGAAATCCGACCGAAGGGAAGAAACGAGAATGGAGGAAAATTACAGCGCAGCTGTGGGTCTTTTTTGCCATTCGTGAGGAAATTTCGCATCCGCGAGAAGCTGATCCTCGTATTTCAACTTTTGGAATACCGCTTAACCCCTATTCGTTTTCAAGATATTAAGCCGTCGTTGAACTTTCATCCCTCCACTTTTGCCCTGCACTTCGTTATTCGTTCCGTTTCTTTAAGTAAACCGATATCGTTGTAGGAAAACCTTGTAACACTTTCACGGCCGCGTTATTTATACGAATCGTACCGTAGGAAACTTGTTGCGATCTTACTAGGTTCGTTTGATACATATTTCGAAACGTATTCGACAATGGAACGTTACGGTTAGTTTCGCGAATCTTTCGAGATTTGTTAGAGAAAGAAATCGCTCGCCCGATAAGATGGCCGACTACGAAGCGAAGACACGGAAGTAATTCAACGTCGCGCGTTCTTCTTTGCTAGGTACGTCAGTGTTTTTCTTCTCGCTTTGACGCTGCGCTTTTGACGCAGTACAACTTTGCCTGTTTCGGTATGTTTAGATACATACTGACCCAGAAACGGTGAATTTTATTTCATGTTTCCCACCTCCATAAGGCAAATTCCCAAATATTTGACGGGAATCGTGCAGCCGACTGGAAATCCGTCGATCGAACGCATCGCGCGTAAAGCGAAGTCGAAGAAAGAACAACGTAACGATCGAGCAGCGACCAGAGGAATTTTCCGATTTAATTAAGAAGATTTAATTCGAAAGTTATCGAAGAAGATTCCAGTTAATTATCAGGCAGACTCTCTCGACTTCCGACAAGTGAAACACGCCGGTAAGTCCTGAACTCGAGGAATCCGGTTCAGTTTGCGTTTAGTTTTCGGTTCCGATTCCCCGCTTGTCCTTGTCGAGGACTTCGAGAAGAGATCGAGCCGGAGAAGATTCAACCGAGGATTAATTAATTCGTGTCTGACGCTCCGACATCCGAGACGTTAATTGCGGAAAGGAAAACAGTGTGGCTGTCCACGATAAGACTCGGATACGGTTTACATCGCGAACTCTTTTAACTCGCAGCATAGCTCTGGGATTCGTGTGAAACAGCCGGATCGAGTAATTACCGACAGCGAAAGAAAAATATCAGTTTGCGAGAGAGAATGTTGCTTTGCCTAAGATTGACTTAAACTACTGGTTAGCCAGACACACGAAGTGGTTGGTATTCTTGAAGGACTCGCCTCTTTTTTTTTTTTTTTTTTTTTTTTTTTTCATTTTCTACGTGCCGAGGTTGTTGAATCTGGTATTTCGTTCGACGAGCGCCGTTGACATGACCGAGTTCGAGGAAACTTTGATTCGAAGAAACGTCTCCGTTCGAAGGACTGAAAGTAATTTATAAAATTAGTAATTTCTCGATCAGAATAAAGCCATTTCGTAATTAATACGACGTTCGCGACACCGAAGATATACCCGCTAGAAATATATCGTCCGTTCGTTCGCGTTTCTTTTCGACAAGTTTATTCGTAGTATCAATTAGAAGCGTAACGAGTTCCATACAGGTCGACGACGAAACGAATTCGCTTACGGTTCGCGGAGCACACGCGCGAATCCGTTCAAAAACGGCGAAATTTGAATACGCAAGATGTACGAGCGTCCGACAATATTTATGTGGCAAGAAGGACGCGAAATAAAAGGGAAATACGAAGCCCGGACACGTTCACCGTGCACTCGAGCGTATTTTTCATTCGCGTTTCCTGTTAAATGGGCCTGTTTATCTTCTATATGGTTTTCAGATACCAGCGAAAAGCGTGAATTATGGCCCGACCATTATCCAAGTGTACAGAAACCGGACTCGTTGAAATTTAATTATTAATAGTTCTCGATTAATAATTAATCCAACAATTTACCAATCCTTCGTCTCCGAGCTTTCCTCCTCTAACGTTGGATCGTGTACTCTTCGATTCTGTTCGTTTCGTTGGAAATTCGATCGTAAAAATCAGAAAAAAAGAAACGAATAAAAATAGCTTAGGCGTACATAGTAAAAGAATATAACGATCGCGAATTTAGTTACTATGGCACAATAATTTTTCGATTCGAGCCCGAGGAGGAGCGCGTCAAAGGATCGCAACATCTTAATTTTCTGATGCCGATATTAAAGTTTAAAGCTTTCCCGTCGAAGCATAAAATAAATACCTTGAAATTGCCGGTCAAAGGGTAAACAAGAGGCGGAGGATACAGTGCTTGCCTCTTCTCTCGCAGTTGCTCGCTTTCTTGAGGCTGGATCAGCGCAAAAAGGAATAGCAGAGGTAGCTTCGGATCCACTTTCATCCAAATGAACATCGTAACTATAAGCGAACGAAAATTATTTTTAGGCGAACGATACGTTGAAATCAACGATACACCGATCGTAATCGGAAGTTTGTTTTTCCCGCGTTTCGTCAACTCGAGAAGCAGTCCGGTCCGAAACGAATCTGGCGAACAACCTTCCGAAAAGCAGGTTGGCAAACTTTCAGAGAGTACATTTGACTCACCTCGTGGATGAAAGAAGGAAGGTTCTATATCCTGATCTCAAAGTGAATTTCGTCCCCTTGGTGGCGAGCACAAAGGCACGCAACTAGCACGAAACTCGCCGGGACTCTGTCGACCGGTCTGAATGCCCGAAACTTCCAGTTCCTCCGTGAAATTAACGCGTCATCTGTCAACTCGGAACATAGTTACACTAGGAAGCTTCTGTGGTTGACTGTACCCTGTTGAACGAGCTAATTTTGTACCACCAAGAATCCTACCACTCGTCGACCACGCGCGATTCTTCTTTCTTCCCGTTTCGGCCATTGCCACCGAATTCGATAATGAGCTGAGAAAACAACGTTATTTTTCGTTACGTTGGTGTTATTTGGAAACTTCATTAGAGACGTTTTCGTGAACGTAACAGGAAGTTGCTGGGTTCATCTGCTTCGCGGAGACGAGTTCCGATTTCGACAGTTTGTCTGGTTATTTTGAACAGTAGAAAGCCAAAACTTTCGTACGATAAGGGAATATAAGATTAAATATGTGAGAAATATTATAAGAAGAAGGTGTGGAAATTGTTAAAGTGCCATTCTTTCCGTCTCCGAAAGTCTCTCGAAAGAGAGAAAGAGCCATTCACATCTCTGTCCCTAAAAGTATGAAAGAAAGGGGTACGAGTCGAGCATAAATCACACGATTACAGGACGTAGAAGCTTGACGTTTAATAAAACTTTTAGAATCACAAAAGGGGACTAAGACGCGTTGGAACATTTTTCAAAGCGGCGGCTCGATACTTTGAAAGTACAAAATCTCTGCTAAGCAAAAAAATAAACGTAGAACGTAACAAATGAACGTTTAGGGCATGGAGGTAACTAAAATAAAATATCAGCGGATGCGAAGATGGACAAGAAGTTTCGCGCGTAAAAATGATCGCGCCACTCTAATATCACGTCCCCGGCTACTTTCGAGCAAACCTCGACAGCGAAATTTACTTAAGACTTTTTCTTATTTTTCGCTCTTGGTCTGCGAACGATCGCTTTCGATCGCTGACTGTAATCGAACCGACTTATGGTTGCCAGCACGAAAAGTTATCGCGAAAACAGAGTGGTCTTATCGATCAATGGAATTGCTTGCCAAACGAAACGTTATCCTCCATTTCTGCCTAGTGAATCGATCCTGTCGATCTTGATTACCGTTTCGATCACTGTTCCTCGGCTATCACTTAACGCATTGCAGACCGCTTCTCTTACATGGACAAATGAACCTACTTGCCAGCGATTTCTACAATTATTTACCTACCCTATATATTATGCTGTCGCTCTGGATACAGCAGGCTCTCGTTACACGATCATTTTCACGCGTACCTTGACGGTTTAGCGAATTCGCCCGGAATTTTTGATGATGATAAACGATAGGTATTCGTAGAAAGTGTTGGTCGATGTAAGGCGTGGAATAATATGAATTGTAAGAGACTTTTTCGTTAGGAATTATTCAAAGGAAAAGGGGTAGTAGCTGAACATAGAGGTTTCTAGGGCAACGTGGGAGCCGCTACAGCGAAATTTACTTAGCACCTTACTTCCTTGCTGTCCTCGTCGGTGTCAAAGCTCCTCCATAATAAATTCTTTTATGACCAGGCCGCTGCATCGTACATTTCCTTAAACCTCGTGCATCAACTCCAATATAGTTGACGCGAAAGTTTGATAAAACAATCTATCTGCGTGAAATTCACTAGCTTTCGTTAGAACTGTTCCGGCAAACATTTCTCTTCGTTAAGAATGTATCGTACACGCGTTGCTAACGATGTCGGGAATAAACACAGGTATTTTGGAGAAATAAATTTTCTTTCTTATTTCACAGATACAGCTGTATTACACCGTTAACCGTAGTTCTCGAACGATTCGTTGTAACGCACAGGTGTTCGAATAATCCGGTTACCTAATCCGGATTTCAGAACGATGTAGAAGCGTGTCGTTCGAGAGCGAAAGTTGAGACGAAGCGAATGGGTTTGAGGACGAAGAGGACATTTAAATGCGTCGTGTCCCCTAAGGGAACAAGATTTCCGTAAACGTTTCCAAGGGTGAATCGATGCAATCGGGATAGGCCAGGATGCAGTCACCGCCAGATCTTCCCAATCGCTCCGCTTCCTGATACAATTGGTCGACGCTCTGGTGAGTGGAATTAGTCGTTTCTGGCAAGTCCTCTGTCGGCCTGATCGAGAAATTCCAGGTTTCCACGATGAGCACGATCTCGACGGGAACGTGTTAACGTAGAATAAATTGCGATCGCTTTCTATTATCAACGCGTTTCCAGCAGTGAGCTGGAAACCGAGTTCCATTACTTTTCACCGTTGCTATGGCCAGTATTTTAATGCAACTACTAGAATGTCTTCTATTGTTCACGGAAGAAACGTAATCATCGCGGACTACAAAAGGCAACATTATTGTTGCTATCATTATTCTGTAACTATGTAGAGTAATTTGAAACGTAGGATAAATACGAGAAAGCAGCACGGATCCATCAAGATGACGGAGTAAAATTTTTTATCGGAATTAAGCGTGTATAAATATTTGTGAATGGCACGCGTGTACAAAGAAAACGATAGAGAGGGAAAAGCTAAGCGAAACACCTTCCATTAAAAGCTTAATGCACGCGCCTAACTTGGTCACAATTAGAACACCGCTACCGGATCGCTTGCAATTTCCTTCGAGTACACGAAGCCGCTTTTGGAATAGCAAATTCGTGACCAGTTTTCCAGCTACCCGATCGTCCTGGCAATACGCTAGCTAACCCTTTCTGTCGATCGATGGTTAATTAAATCCCTGTTCGTTATTCCACTCGCCGACTATCCTCATTCGTTGTTCGATCCCTTCGAATTACTACAGTATTATTGCTTTGAACTCTCATTCTGTATACGCTAGCAAGATAGATTTTCCTCGGGAAAATAACGAGCTAACGAACAAATTTTTCGACATTTTCCATCAAGCATCGAATTGCATTCGTTTGAAATCATAAAAGCAGTAATAAATTTGTTAGTTTTAACAAAGTTCTTTAAAATTGTCAAAACGTCGCGTCGATTTATCGCGTTATCTTGGCTTATACGTGCTTCGTTAGACCGCACTGTCGCCCTATTTTATCGCGAGCGAGCAGGACCAGCCATTAGGGACTTCCAACGGAATTCATTAACCGGAAGCTCCTCAAGAAATGAATTTCGTTTCGGGAAGTGCACGCGGCGGTGTGCTAGATGGTTGAAAGCGCGCGATTCGTCGCAACGAACTTACGTTAAAATTAAGTGAATCACCTCCTCGAGGACGTCCTGGCGTGTCCTGCCAAATGGTGTCTCAGCGAGCTCGCAAATGGTCCTTAAAAGACACTTTCTGCCGTTCTGCCAGCCATACCTATAAACACCGAACGTTCAATTTTAATTTTTCACCCTTCCGAAGCTTACGCGCGCCCTCCTCCTCTCGCTCCGATGCATTTTCGTTGCTCCCTTTTTGCCGCCTTTTAGCATTTCGAACGTTTCGCGGAGGTAATTTCATCAGGAAGTGGCGAGATCCTTGAGTCGTGCAGCCGCGAGATGATATTGGTTCTCTAAACCGGCAAAAGAGAATTTTTAAACGCGTCCCCCTATTCCATCGTTCGTTCTAGAACCGAGAAATTCATTATTCTTCGTTTCCGACGCTCTCGTTCTCCGGTTACCTACAATGAAATTATCTACTGCTCGAGGAAACATGAAAATTAGATCGAACGTTTGTGCCTCGATATACTGCTGCCCTCGAATTGGAACAGCGAGTATAAAGCATTACGAATGAAGCATCTTTGCTTGAACGCTCTCTGATCGATCAATGTACAGAGGTTAGTTATAAATAATTTATTAGACGACGAATAAAGAGGGCGTAACCGAGCTGACCAAAATTTCGACGCGATTCGTCCCATTGAATCCGCTAACGATCCATTTGGCACGACGTCGTGTCACCCTGCGTCAACCACGAATCAACCCCGACACTTTCTTAACTTCCGTACAGCCTTTCCAAAGCGGACTTGTTCCCTAGTTACGTACGCTTTACTCCGTCTCTCGGTCTGTACCTCGAGCTGCTAAAGTAATTGCCTTATGTCGCAATTAATTTATGTTCAGGTTCTCCCGTCTTTACCTTACCTCATCCTCGAGCCCTTTGATCTTGAGGCCGTTATACTCGCTTAGTCTCCCGGCAAGAATGTCCTTTGTTAGCTTCAAGAGCAATTGTGTTGGAAACTAAGATCGCCAAGGAGTAACGATAAGTAGCAGGAAATGATGACAGTGGGTACGTCTATTAGATAAACCATTGATTGCGAAATTTCGCGGTGCTTCGCAACGGGGTGTAATCGAATAATTTACGGAAACGTATTAACAATGTAACCGAATATCGTACACGTAATTGAAATTCCGTTGTCAACGGGTCGCAGAAGAACGACTCGAACGATGTTGTCCTTAAAAATCGTTATTGTCACGTGCCACGGTAAACACGTTGATTTTTACCGTGGCAGTCAAAGCGTAAACTCGCTAAATGAACAAAATTGACATTCGTTATCGACAAAAAGCTCGAAGCCTTTTTTTCTTTTCCGCCTTTGGTTGTTCCGTGCGTAAAAAGCTTAAAATTGCCTTGAAAACCAACGAAACGTTTATTCGACGGTTCATAAAACGCATTTCGAGGCCCGGTTTCCCGTTTGTTTCGAGTAATCAGCGGCCCATTGTGCGCTCTATCGGCGGTAAATACGGACGCGGCGGATGATCCTCGGCTAGAAAATGGAATTTCATTAAACGTCGCCAGGAACGATCACAGCCAATTCCAGTGTCCATTAATTACGAATTTATTCGTTCGCCCTAGTCGTGTTTATTCGATTTATCGGTTTATTCTTCACCGTAACGCGTTAAGATTTACTATATGTACATATTTGGTAAAAGTGAGTTTCGTACGCGTACTTCCACTTCTACGTATATGTATTTGAAAAGTCGACGGCAACAGAGTACGCGAAGAATAAATTGTATCGAATCGAACGAGTAATTACGAAAAATACTCACCGGTCGAATAAATTTTCGATGGACTCGTAGGTGTCCCGCAGACTGAGATCCCTCGACTGCCTGGCTGGCATTATCGTAGGCTCGAGCTCCGACAAGTTCGACGGAAGTTTATAATTGAATTGGAATGCGGCCGAGAAAACCACGCTGCCTCTTTTGTTCATGGAAACCGGAACCGATATGCCGGTCGTGAACTGGAAAATGGAACAAACGGACGCCGTATGAGAGACGGGGAACGATCGTTTCTCGACACGAAACAAACTTTCCGACTCGTGAAGGGAGACAACAAAAATTTATCCAGAGACGAAGGTGAACGAAGGTTCTGGATACTGATTCCGAGTCTTTTCGTTGGAAAAGTTTGACGCGCGTTTAGGAAGGGGTCGTTGCGTATCGAAGACTTTCCGGCGGAAATGCGTCTCGTAACAAGTATTTTTATGCTTCGATATTCGCTAATACTCCGGATCCCGTTTTTACGACAGATAATACCGGTTTAATACACGGAGTTACCCACGGTGGATGCGCGATCGAAGCAGCGTATCGATTTCCGGTGCAAATGCTTATTACCGCGATATCAATCTCCGTTTAAAAAATTGCAAAGTAAATGACGCGTGACTGACTCGTAACAAACTACGTATCGACTCCTCGAGAGCCATAAGTGGGAGAATTTATCCTCCGTTTCCCGTAACGCGGTATTCTTCATGGAAATGATGTCTGGGGTAAAAAATATGTGGAAAGCACAACGACGCAAAGAAGACGAAATCGGATGTAAACGCGGAAGAGAATGTCGAGTCGAGATGTCTGGAGGGAATTTTGTGAGAATCGTTCGCTCTTGGTCGAAATTCTATAGTCGTGGAATCGAGAAAGGTTTTCCAGGTTTTGACTCGACGACAAAACGAACGGATATAAACGTCCGAGCGCGTTCCACGCTAGGATTCGTCGTAAAAAACTGGTTGATTAAGCGGCAAATAGGGTGAGAATACTTCGTCAAATATTTACCAATTGTATCCGGTTAAATATTAAACGTTTCAAGGATGATATTTCATTCGGTAGCCTGCTCGCTGCTTGACTTTCAGCTCGTTTATTTAAAAGCAGGCTCTGCCAATTTCGCCGGCAGAGCTGCGAATACTCCATTAACTTTCTTCTTTCAAATTGCTTATTCAAACGTTTCATGAGAACCCCTTATTAAGAAGGAACGTTTGCTTGTCACGGGCGAGGCATCGACAAGCGGATATCCGTCGAGTTGCGCCGCTTCCTCGGTCGTCTTAGACAGAAAACATTAAGAATTCAATGCAAACAGAGAAGCAATCTAATTAGGGGAAACTTGATAGGAGTACTCGTTATCTGAGCAACGGACTTAATAAGTTTCACGGGCTGTCTAAGAGGATAAGAAGCGCAGTTTAAGTCTCGAACATTGGCCGCCGTGTGGACTATGAAAACGCGTTAAAAAACGATTCTATTATTAAAGACAACATAATTACCTGGAATATCGATCTTGCGGGATATAGTAGAACCTCGTCGCTATTCCGAAGGAACGGCAATAGAATCGCGAACAATAATGCAAACGATCGAAACATGTTGGCAACGAACGTTTGTGAAATCGACGGAATTAACCAGACGTTTTACCGTGATAATTTGGAGACCGATTTTGGATGGTTGGTCAACGAACTAGCTGCGAGTGTGCCCTTCCTCGTAAACCAGCACGCGTCGACCAGTTTGTGACGACGCGATAATGAGCTCCGGAGTTTGTGGCGGGAGATGGAACGATGTTTGCGTTCGACGAACGTTTGCGATGCAAAATTGCCGGGTGAAAACATTTTACAGCGTCCCTGGAGACGAATCGTCGCGCAATTTTGCCGGTGTTTCTCGGACGCCGCCTGTATTCCGATACAGCGATTATTGGAAAATAAAAATTATAATGAAATTTTATTAAATACATAGTAATCAATATCCCCGAGATAACGAGATCGATCGAATCGAGATAAAATTAACCGTTCCTGTGCTCCTTTCGCGCGATATTTTATCCTATAGCCGCGCTCCCAAGCCATTATATCGAAACTCCGTTGCTCCAGAATTTTCCAGAGTACCCACAGCGTCGCGTTCGACGAATTTAAAACGGATCGAATTTGTCAGCGGACACGCGTATTTCTCCGTTTTCGCGCGACAAATCGATTCGATCGAGGAAATAAAATTGCTGTCGCTGAAACATCGCGGATCGCGTGGAATAAAGGATCGACGCCGATACCAACGCGTTTTATCAAGGTATTCAACGATTACTTGGAAAACCGATGCTCGATTCATCGGCGGGGTATCAGCTCTTGCCACCGATAGCGTTGTAAATCCAATAATTGCCCGGCCTGACCCGTTAAGCAGCTTTAATTAATTCCGTTTCCAACGCTGCGCGATTAACGACCGAAGTTGAATTAAAATCTCGTTCGATGATACGAGGTCTGAAAGGTTCTGTTGCCGACGTTTCAGAGATTTCTCTCGCGTTCCATTTCGACGTCGTTGAAAGACGATAAGCGATTAAACGGAAGACACAGATACAAAAGAAAAATTATTCGCAGAAAATGAAAAGTCGTAGCAATAAGAGCGAATCGTTTACGATGCAACGGACAAACGAAACGACGCGACGGACGGATCGATTTAATTCCAATTCCATAGTATGCGCTTTTATTTAAAAGATAAGAATTTGAATAGTTCGCGCGTAATAACCGAAACGAATTTCCCGGAAAAATTCGTACGTCGATCGCAGTTTGTATTGTACCGACTAAACAATTCGATAACGAAACAGCGAAGGAAGTGTCGAAGAAAATAAAAGTCCCAAACGAGATGAACAAGCAACGGTTCGTTTAACTCGTTGCAACGATCTCGGATCGTCCTGTCGTTCGTCGGCGAGATTAAAATTCAGCGAGCTGCGAGTCAGATTTAATTCGCCCTCCGAATTCCGACAGCCGTGAATCGAGTGTGACCGTTTCAACGACGCGTACAATCGCAGCAAACGACGAGAAAAAAAAAAGGAGAGAGAGAGATAGCAAGCAAGGAAGGCGCAAGGGGAGAAGAAAGAAAGCAAGAAAGAGACTGAGAGACGGAAACGAACAATAGGCAGCGCGAGGGATTCAAAGGGCCAGGATTTTTAGGCGAGGTCCATTCCGGAAGGATCGATACGCGGTGGCCTCTCGCAGTCGACGCGTTTCCTGAAAGCACGCATTCTGCGAGCTTTTTCATCGACAACGAGACGAGTTTGCTTCTTTTTTTACGTTCACCTGGCTCGTAAAGGATCATAATGACGGGTGCAATAAAAGCGATACTTACGCCGGAAGTAATACGTCGATGTCAGGGGAAAAATGACAAGAATCGTACGACGTTTATCCCCGTTTGCTCGACCATCGAACCATGAAAATCTTTCTAATACGTACCGTCTTACTCTCGTTTACCGTGTCGGTGAATTTCAATTACATCGTTCGATAATCATTTTGTATCGTAATCAGAATCGAAACGTATCCAGAGGTGGAGCACGGTGTTTCGGGACGGGAACATTTTCGAAAGCACTCGTCGAGCGCATAGAAATGCAAAGAGGTTCGATCGAGGAAACTGAAAATCTCCCCGGACGGTAATTGGAGGAAGACAAGAAAGAGACATTTTGAAGGTCCTGAATTTTAGAGACGTGCCACGACGTGATCCGATTACGCTGCACCCGGTAGAAGACGTTCCTTCAGGGTCTCCTCGTAAATTACGATGGCTTGATGCCTAGAGGGTCGTTCCGATAGACCCTTGTTCGATCGAAGGACATCGCTTTCTCGATACCCTCGCCCTGCGTCCCACCGCCAGCTGCATTTCCATCGCGGTAGCTGAATATTTTGGCTGGAAAACGATATTCACGGAATTCTTTGATTCGTCCTTTGATCCTTTCGTACAGCAGCTCATCGTGCGTCGTAATATCTTCAACTCCGATCCCCGAAAAAATGACGCTTCTTCGATATATTATACCCCTACGAAAATTAGATTTCGAGCACTAAATTTTGACGTCGATAAACGCGAAGAAAAAAAGGGAACTTATATGTTACGAAATATCGATCGAGTCGCTACTTCATAACTTTATATACCAATTTCGTGTGTTGGAAAGGTAGGTGATGCAGAAAACGAGGTCATAGAAAAAAGTACGAATAAACAAGGGTAAAGAAGTTTAAAGCGTTTGGGAACTAATTTATGAGGGTGCGTGTTTACGCCGCTGAAATTTTATATCCTAATTTATGGTGTAAAACGGTCTTGACTCTGAAACCTAATTTGTCACGAGGCGTTAGGTTAGATCTCGTCTTTCGTGGGTTGCTTAGTCCTAAAATAAAAGGAACGACGCTTAACCCCGTTTACGTTGATCCTGTCTCGTTCCTTATTCTTATTTAAAAGATCATCGACGACAAAGATGTTTCCCGCGCTTTCGCGAACACGACGGTGGACGATAGCCCGGAGGGTCTGAAAAAATATTACCGTTTTACCCTCCATAAAGATCCTGTTCACAAAGGACGCGAAAGAACGCCAGCGAAAGCAGATTTTCCCCGAGTCGAACGAAACGAAAATTTATAATAGTCGGGACGAAAAAATGACGCGGGAAACGCGGCCAAACGTATCTTCCCTTTCTCCTCTCGGTAACCCGTTCATTCTCGTTCCGTGTGATCCACGAACTAGATTTGACTGAAATAAAAAAGGAAAAAAAAAAAAAGGAAAAGAACGAGAAAGAGAAAGAGGAGACGGAGAGAGAAAAAAAAGGGGTGAACGTATCTTTTCACGAAGCAGAGAGATATCTCGCAGTCTGGGCGAAGAATCCAAAGCGTCCTTCGCGAAGGGTTGGCCATTTTCTCTTCTTTCCAACCACCCTTTTTTCCACCCTTCATTCTTGCGTCGTTACTTTCTGCCGTTGCTTCTGAAGAGCTCGAATGAAAGTACAGTAGAAGGAACACGTCTCGCGAAATCGTTCGCGCTATCGTGGCTTCGTAGCAGAGCGGAATAGCAACGAAGAGAGAGCATCGTGGTTTACGACACTTATTTACAGTTGATCTTCGTCGTTCGTCGACACCGTTATATCGATGCGTTATTTCCGATTAAACGCAATTTCTCTTACGAAGAACGAATAACCAAAATCCCTCGTTAACTAACCGTTTAGCGATGAACGAATAAAAAGTAGCTAATCGACCTTTCATTTCGCGTAATTCTCGTTACCAAGGTTTAGTTTACGCGCAGGACATAATCCCTTTCTTTTTCTTTCTCTCTGTACTTCCGTGCTATATGCATACTATGTAAATGATCTTTCTCTCTCCTTCTCTCTCCGGCACATTTTCCTTCGAGCTTTTAAGCGTTACACGTGCTTGGCTCGCCTCGCGCGATAATGGACCACGATTTTTAAAGTGCCGTAATACCGGCTATTATCGTTTTGCAACCTGTTCATTGACGTCCGGCATACTAGAATTTCCTGCTCCATGATTTTTCATCGAGTCCCCGCGGAGAATCGATGAGGGATCGATAAGTATCCTGAAATGAAATTTCAAGCACGTCGAGATTTTCCATTTAAGTAGAACTTCCGTTCTAAGCAGCCGGTTGAAAGCTTTCAATTTCAAGTCTAAAGCAGTTTCTCTTTCAGATTTACGTACAAGTACACCCTTTAGATCAGTGTTGGCTCAAGCCTCTCTCGCTTTTCGATCTTCCGACGCTTTTGCATCTTTGTAGACAAACGCATTCTTGAACTTGCGGAACACTCGTGAACGCTGCAAGTTGCAAGTGGCAATATAACGGCCGCGTGGCCATGCAACGAGCGGTGATCTATCGTGCGAAGACCTAACGCTCGGTCGTGCAACGTGTTATTCCAACAGCAAGTATCGGTAAGTGACTGGAACTGGACTTATCTTCGGGACAAGACTCTCGTAAACGGTCCGTTCAATAACGAAGTTTCTTATTTGGAAGGAAACAAGTTGAGCTTCCGGCAACTCGAAGAATCGTAATCGAGGCTAGTGGCATGATATCAGAGTTCGTTTGAAACGAAGCAACTACCGGCGAACGTTGAAGATTCTTTAATTTCAGATTCCAACGAACTGCCGGGGCGAAACTCGACGATTGCTGCGGGTACTTTTAGGAAAATGAAACTCGAGACCGTGCAACGGAATGCTCGCGGAAAACCTGGCGGTTAAGAAATGCTTTCACGGCCGTCTGACACCTTGAGAAACGACGCTCGGTTCGAAGGGATGAATTTTCGGCATCGTTTGAGGATAATCAAGCGTTCAACTGGCCCGGCAGGGGATTCAACTTGTCGGAAGAATCGTTCTTCTAGAAATACACTGACTGCTAGAAATGCTCGAGATACGTCCGTCCATTGTTATGTTTCGAATACTAGATCGTACCCCTGCTTTTATGACGTTGATCGATACTCGCCTTGGAAATAAGCGTATTTTTATTTATTTATTTGTTTATTTATTAAAGTAACATCGATCCTTAACATACAAGTATCTGTACAGAAATTTATCTTCGTACGAATTAAAGTATTAGTACGTAATCTTACCGACAATCTGGTTGTACAAATCGTGTATGACCATTCGCAATGTTTTATTTCTACGTATGTTCGACTAAATCTAGCGCAATTTCGGGAAGCAAAATTTCTTTAGCAACGGGCGGTTTACACCTCGCGTTTACGGAAGCCGATAACCGATGCCCGGTTGTATCAGAAATCGTGTTTCCAGCAGAAATCCAACGGAACTCGATAAATATCTATCGATGTAGAATCTGTCGGTTCGATTCCTTTACACGCTTGACGGAATGTAACCAAAGTTCCAATCAATCGAACAAACCTCGTACTGTTCGTTCCATAAGGTAACCGGGCCAAAATCTCAGTGGTGGTCGTGTTAGTCGGGAATTCATACGGTGACCATGGAAAACACATCCAGGATGCTTCTGCGGCATTCCGGATAAAGGGCGTGGCAGTTTTCCGCCGACATTTGCTCGCCCAAACGTTCGGCCGCCCGATATTCCTGGTCTTCGTACTGGTCGTATTGCTCGTCGGTGCTCGAAGGCCTGGAATTCCAACGAATTCGCGTTCGAATTCTCCGTGAAAGATCGCAATCGTCTGGGGAGGAGGGGGGTGCGATATCGGGACGAAAGCAGGACCAAGGTTTTGGTAAAAAGAATCCGGGTGGCAAGAAGAGGAGTTACCGTGGGATCGATAACACGCGAGAAACTCCCGGAGTTATCCCGCTAGTCAAGAGCTCGTTAATTAGTTTCGAATTATGCGGACATTGGTTAATCCTTCGACGTTAACGCCATGGATAATCGACCCGGTTCAACAGTTACGTGATCGTAACTTGGCTTTTAACGCTGTTGCTGAAAAGTTTTACCTTGCATCCCGTCTGTGTTCGGTTTCTGAGAGAATAATTTTCAAACTCCTGGGATACCGACAGAATTTATGTGCTTGATGCTTAGCGCGATGGCTGAGGATCGGGAGAGAAGTTCAGGGGAAAAAAAGACGATAAATTGACGAAATTTTTCCCTTATGGTAGGGTGAGATCGAAAGAAGGATGGAAGATAGACGGAGAGATAGCTTTATTTTGAATTCGTGGTACTTTTAAGAGGAACGGCGAAGAATCTGAAGAATTTCAAAACTATTCGTTAAAATTGTACACGGTTTCTGGGATTAATTCGTTAGCTGTAAACAACGGTACCGTCGATAGGGTCGTCGCTGCTGGAGATTGTTTCTACTTAACTCGACACGAGCGACCATAGTCACCTGCGAGAATAAATTAGGGTACTAAATAACAGCTCCGGATGCTACCTAACGTTGGATACATTAGTATGCGAGATAGCTTCGAGTTTGGACGCTGACGCTAACTTCAAATATTAGATAATCCTAAATTTGGACAGTAATTAACGGAAAATTATGACGGTAATAAACGATGGAGTTCGATGCTGCTTAACGTTGAATTAAGATACTTTTTTTAGCGTGTCACGTAGCACGCTACTTTATATTCTCTAGGATTTGGGGCGTGGATAGGGTGGGGTTTAGGTGTGGTTACACGTGAGCCAGGTCGAAAGTTTCGCGTTAGCGTTGCAGAGGGAGCTACCGATAAAACTTGTTCGATCGTACTTAACCCGAGATTACTTACTTGAAGAATACCTGCAACAATTGTCCCAGTAAGCTGTGAGTACCGTCAAAGGGTACGGACGCAGCTTCGCAAATGGCCTTCAACAGACACGCTTTACCACCGAATCCGTACAGTCCTGCCACTTTCTCCAACACCTTGTAGATGCTCCATCTGCTCTTCTGTGTCCGAGAATAATAGACACCGGGAACGGTAAAATCCGAGGCGTTGGTTGGAACCATGTACACGTATTTCGCGAATATACCCATGATCACGTTCTCGTACTTTAGTTGCAACGGTGTGCCCAAGCCGAAGATCAGCTAACACAACGTAATAAAATTAGTTTTTTATATTTCGAGTAAACTGAAAGTTAACAGAGAATATCGTGACTCGCGTGGGACTGGGTAGAAAAGACGGGCCAAGTACATTATTATTCCCAAGGGTACATTTGCACGCGATAGAACTTGCCGTTAAAATTTCTCCCTATTCTACTCTACGTTTTGCCGAATGTACTGTACGTGGTTAAAGGTTTCCACGAAATCAGTCGTTATCAAGTGACTACGTAGACCACCGAGGACGCGATTCGATCAGAAAAATCGTTGTTATGGCGGTTATTCATGGTGTAGGGGGATGAAACGACTCCGAGGAGGAAATTGGATGAACTGAGACGAGATCGAGTTAAAATCTACCGATGTATCTCGTCCATCGGAGTGTTCCGTAGCTGAAACGAATCGAGTAACCGCTGTTCCGTGTATCTAGACGATGTTCTCGTGGAAATAATCGAAAGAGAAACTTCCGTTTGTTCCGTAAAACTGTAAACTCTAGGGTGAAAAGCATCGGAAAATGTTACGATCGGTAGAAAGGATTGTTACGCGAAAGAATTCAGCCGAAGATGCGTGTTACTCCGGTGTAACGCGGTGTAACAGGTTTTCATCCTGCAACAATTCTTCTTTCAACTTTAGTATTTTAACGAATTGTCCGAACTCGATAAGCACAATCGAGCAACGATTGTCCGGTAAGATCGACGAACGACAACGAACGTTGTAAGAAGCAAAGAATGTAGAATATCGGGGAGAAAACGTTTTCTCCGCGGGTGGTGGCGTGCAATTAGCGCGAGTAGCCAGGATCAGAGCAGCGTATCGTTGCTCTTCGAAGTGTATCGATCTCGATTGGCAACGAGCCGGATTTCGATGCAAAAACGCTTTAACCCGAACCCTCCGCGGATCTCGTTAAACTGTCCTCCCCAGACGCGTGCGGCTCGAAACGATTCTCCGTGGAAATTCGCGGTTTTATCGAAAATTCATATACCGCCCAGGCCATGATGCTACTCGCCTACGTGTGCATGAATATGTATGTATATACGAGGCTTGCACGCAGCCAACCAACGTACACGGACACAGGATATGTAGGTATCCACCTGGCACAGAAATTGGATGAGCCCTGAAAGGTCAGGTGGAATGTGTACCACGATATCAGACCGGAAGATGGGAATCGAAATACGTTATACACTTTGCTGCAGCCCTGACGGTTATTACTCGCGGACTACCGCGTAATTGTAACCTTAATAGAGAGGATGGATTTTTACGACGAATGTTTTTTAGCCTAATTCACCCGATTCTCTTCGATAAATGTTATTTCTTTTCTTCGGCACGTAGACACGGCAAGAGTCACACTGTTCGAATCGATTTCAATTCTCTCGAGACGAAAGAAACGAAAACCGATTGTTATCGTTTCAACGACTGTATTAGCCACAAAAACGGCTCATTAGCCGAATCGAGCGCGATCCGCGATTCTACGTACCAAAAGCTGGACGGGATCAGGGAAAATGAGAGTTCTGGGTCGCCGGGAGGGACTTTTGAGCAGGCCGGTTCCGTTGTTTCCCATGGAATCGTCTCTGTCATGGTCCTCGAAGCTCTGTACCGGATGTCGAGCCAGACAAACGAGCAACACCGTCAGGAAGACGATCGTCCTAGTCATTGAAGCGACTTTTCGTGCCCGAAGCGACGGACAAACCGTAGAAACGCGAACTACGATCGCTACCAGTCGACGAGAGATCGGAAATTGCCCGAAGCGAACGATTACCACGTATGGTCGGTTCGACGAACCGAGAAGCTTGCGTAACCGCGATCATTCCGCTGTTGACCGGTGTGGGTATAACCTGCCCCGTTTTGTTTCGACGAAACCGTGAGATGTCAATGTTTAAACGTACAACGAGATCTTCGTCCGACTCGAGTGGCTGATTTGCACCTCTGAACCTGCTAACTCGTACTGCCACTCGAATAACAGGACACTTGATTCGCGTGCTGTTGAGAGATCTCCTTTGATTAGCCTTTGTTTGGAGTTCCAATTTGGTACTGGCTTGTTTCTGGAGCACTTTGATTCGTCGATGGATACCAAAGTAATTTCGACTTATTGCCAGGTGCTTGTTGATTTAGGCGTACAATTAGAGAAACGTTGAACGAACGTATATTGCTATCCTTTTAGATACAACGATTTCTTCCGAATTTTTCTATTATCGAAAAATAAAATATTTCCTATGCGTCGAAGGCATAAGACAGAATTCGAAGGTACACGCGAAAGCAAAAGAGCACAAAGACACCCATCGCGAAAACAAATTCTTGTCGTTTCGTCTGAAAGTTCTTGACGGATCTCGCACGCTGAATCGCCGTTTGAACGGAACCGAAAGCCGAGAACGCTTAAATCAGCGAGCGACGTTACTACGCAATAAAATCCTCGCGAGAGTTCCAAAGGAACCCCTGCCGGGATTTCTTTGGTAAGAGGAAGGGCGGACTGAACAAGCGAGTGGAGAGATCCCGCTTTCAGAATGAAATCTCTCACCGTATCCTGCTTCGTGACCCGTAATTCGGAGGCGGAATCTTCGTGAACCGGTCGGACGGAGTCTACGATCCCGACATTAAATTGAATTACAACCCCCTGAACGGCCTCGTAAACCTCGTCCTCGTTATGTACACGAATCTTTCTTTCGCGAAGCGTAACCGCGAACGCGGGGACACGCATAACCCATCCTTTATCTATCTAGGTTAAACGATGTCCGTTTGTCGGTTCCTTATCCGACCAACCGAGACCCGGAAATCGAAAGCTGACCAGCAGTGGTCCCAGTCTGGGAGGAGGATCGAAAATCGATGCTTGGATCTAGAAAATTTCGTACTGGCTGGGAGGAAATTTGCTAGGATCGAGATGCGGTTTCTGCTGCTCTTCTTCGACCGTTAAATGTTTCTCGGAGACTAGTACCGTGATAATACTATCGAGGCAAGTATAGATATTTGTAGCGTTGCTTGTAGGATAACGTTTTGAGAAAGAATTGGGTTACGCTTTTTTAAAATGAAACTCTTAATCAACCTCGTAATTTCGGTCGTTTCGAACGAACCATCAGCCGATCGTACAATCGTATTCGCATATGCGCAAACGCGGGAGCACAATCGAGCGAATGATCACGGAAAGTTCTCAACAAAATCCAGCGACGCGCATCCGGGGAACAATGCGTTCGTTAATCTGTTCAACGCGAACGGATTCGCCGATTGCACGCATCGGGAATTATCAACAATTAACCGGTACGCGATGCAACGAGAGGAAAACGAACGGAACGAGGGAAGGAGGATGGATATGGTGGTTTTCGAGGTTCAAAGGTTTCGACCCCGCTGACGTTGTAACGACGCGGAAGTAAAATCGTATATTGTCCCGTGTTAATTACCGCGAATCGTTACGTTTTAGAAAACTAGCCTTTCTCTCTCTCTCTATCTCTCTCTCTCTCTCTCTCTCTCTCTCTCTCTCTCTCTCTCTCTGCTCCTCTCGCTGTTTCCGTTCGTTGTTGGTGACCAGAATCACGGACCATTTTTTCTCCGCGCTCAGCTCGCCCTACGTCCTCTATAAATTTCAACCGGAGTATTTTCTCTTTACGTGTACCTGTTATTGAACGAGAGAACTGCCAATAACGCCAGGATAACTGCGTCACGTTTCGCCACCAGACCCTGTTCACCCTCGCCACACCTTGTTCCCTTTTTACTTCTCCTCCCTACGTCGCTACCACCCTCCTTTTCTTTCTCTTGATATTTCTAATATCCCACGACATCGGTACACATAAATTACTTCTCCGCTTTTCGATACAACCTTCCGTTTCGACCACAGCTACCAACCGATTCTTCGTTTTGTTTTCTAACGCGTCCAGCCTTCTCCTTTGAACTCCGCTCTTGATTAACCCGCTTTAACGCGAGTTCATATTCTTTGGAGGTTCCACGAGTTGATTAAAACCATCACTACGGTGTGATGGATTATAGGAAGAATTAGAGAATTGCGTTTACAAAACTTTTTATTCTGTTTTTTATACGGACTTCTGTTTGTCAGTTTTACAAATTATTTATGAGAACGTGGAATACCGATGGACACAGAGGTAAAATCTTTAATCGAATGAAATTCATATTTCGGAATAGGAAAAGTCTTTGACCGGCAAGCGGGAGTAACTGTTAATCGGATGTTCATTCGTGGACCTCGGTGAAATACTCCAAGGGACTTTCCGAGCATTCCGGAAATAAATTGTCGCAAGATGTAACTGCTTGTCGACCCATCATTTCAGCCGCGCGATACACTCGATCAAAGTCGGTTCTGAAAGGTTCGGACGTGCTGGAAGGCCTGAAACGAGAACAAACTTATGTCAGACAACGAGCTTGCGCAAAAGGTACAAACGTAAATGTAAAAAGTCATCGAGGTTAACGTCCGTAAATTAAAACCCTTTAACCCGAATGAGTTAAACACGATGTTCGATATCGACTCGTGGCTAAAGGCACAATCGTCTCGAAAACGTAGCGAAACCACATTTTCCCTACTTTCGCGCCGTTCCAACCTTAAAATCGATACTCACGTGAGGAGAAGATGAATGAGCTGAGAGCTGAGACCGTGAACACGGCTGAAAGGCACGGCGGAAGCCTCGCAGATCGCTCTTAAAAGGCAGGCCTTGCCGGATCGCGAATCACCGAGAATCGACTCGAGGATTTCGTAGATTTCCCATCTGTTAATGATCGGTTCCTCTACTGCAGACAGAAACTCTCCGTCAGTGGAGCTGAGGAGGGAGAGAAAGGGTCGATCAACCCTTTGAGTGCTCTTCAAACACAAACTGTTGCCTGACTGGCTAATGGCCGCGCGTTAAATCACGCTGCGCGTTACTCTCTGGCGCGTTAGATCGCCAAAGATACGCTTTGTATCGTTGTTGTTTGTCGTACAGATCGATAAGAGAAAAAGCGTTAATGGAATCGACACGGAGCAAAGTGCAGTTCGTTATCGTGCTCGCGAACGGCGTTAAATGGCACGCAACAAAAGTAGCCTCGTTAATATGTAAAGGAAGAGGATCTTCTTCTTATCCGGGCACTGAGCTTCCTTCCTCCGGCTCTCGAGGCCAAGGGGTGCTCGTCCGGATTTAGAGGAATTGGACTGTTACGTTGGATCCGCCACTAGACTGATCCTCCTTTATCGCGATACATAAAATTCGTGAAAGTCTACTTAAAAAGGGGATATTCCAGCGATTTCAATAACCATAACGTTTAATTCAAAGAATTCCCGCAAAGATTTTCTCGAGCGATCGCTTTCGTTCCTCCCCGTCCATAGAAACGAGAAGCCGAATCCTCGAAAATTATACAAGAGAATGCTCGTGTCAAAGGGTGAGACGATGAAAACGTATGTTTGTCCGATCGATGAATTATCCCGGAAATGCATCGGCGCGAAAAGAAGAGAAAAGTCACGTACCTTGATGATCCAGCGAGGATTCGTCATTCTCGTCGACCTGGACACCGGGACTGATCGATCTGTCATAGCGAACATATGAATCCGTCAAGTAGGATGCGTTAGAGGGTAGGGCGTAATTAAATTTCACCACATATCCCATAATCAGGCTGACGTCGACTTCCATAGGTAAACCGAGGCCGAGGATTAACTGGAACGGTTTTCAAATACACGAAGGTGTCATCGATCGTTTATAATAACCGCCAATCGAATACCGGGTTGGTTCGCGACTGACATTCAACCGGACTAAATTAGACCCGGAAAACGCGCGATAGGGGCTAAATTCGGGGCTACATGTGCGTTGATAATTTTGGTTTATCTATCCTAGGATACTACGCATCGAAACGCATCGAGATTCTGTTATCGATCGTCACGATGTTAAACTCTACCGATTCCGAATGATTTATATCGTTCTATCCGGATGTTATATTAATATTTGGATTCACGATTCTCCATTGTTAATCGTTCAATACGCACGGTACGTATTATAGGCGTACATAGCATAAAAATTGCAAGAAGTGTACTATATATTTTTCTTGTTGACTATAGGTGTTACGGCAGCGCAGTTTCTGGTTATTGAATTTTGACAGAACTATTAAGATCCACGGGTAACATTGCATTCTAATTGCACGTGGAACGGGTGTCAAGTTATCACAGCGATATCATTATCGCGTCGTGTCTTTTGTAACGTCATGTTTCTGTCTCGAGACAGTTACTGCTCGTGCTTCCTATCACCTTTGTTTAACGCGTACAGCAGATTCAACAATTAGTGGTCGATACCTAATTAGAATGGCGCGTGGATACACCGAACCGACCATTCGCCTGCTCGCGTTTGAACGTCGAAAGAAATTAAGAAGAACACGCGACACTTCTTATAATTTTATGATAGAAATTCGAATAACACGTACGGTTATACTACGAGACAGGGAAGTTATACATTTAATTTTGACAGGTTAGGATTAGTATACCTGTAATTTAGTGGGGACTATTTTCCCAGGTGCTGGATAGACCAAATACCTCTTGTTCCTTTCGTAGGCGAAGCAGTCTAAAGGACATCGTAGAACTTGACACAAGAACAGAAACGAAAGGACAAAGATGGTCCGCATGGCGCACGTTCGAACAATGCCGAGCGAATGTTTCTCGGACTGTTTCGTGGCTGCGAGATCAAGCAGCGAGGCGCGAGGACTCGTTAATAGGGGCAATTAGTTCGTTATCGTGAGTTAAGCGAACAATGAAGCAGCTTCGATCGCGGTTCCTGTTAACAACCAAGGCGTGTAAGCCTGTCGAATGGACAGGTTGCATCGAAACTGCGCTGACATTAATTCAGCCGTGAGTTTCCATTCGCGTATCCGCGACTTGCGTGACCGAATCCTTTAGAGTACCGCTGCAATTAACACGTTCCTCGCAGTCCACTGTCTTGTTAGCAACTTCCATACTTTCGTTCCGGACATTCCTAGCGTTCGTGCCACAAATATTTTCAAATTGATTTGTATTTTCATCGTGCGACATGTACGCCGTGACAGGCACCAAGTTCTTTTACGTCGGCCGAATAGAAGAGACAGTTTCGTCGAATGAATACGCGTAACAATATCTTGTCCGTCCCTCATATTTTAGAAGTTACCTGACATTCCGAGGCTTCGGGGACGGTTAACCCCTAAAGTTCCATTCGAGAGTTCCATTCACGAACCGAACTCGAAATACCTGATTCTCGAGACGAGACCAAAACTATCCATAGAGCCGAGATCCCAGGTCGTCGGCGATTCACCGTCCTCTTAGCACATGAATGTCGTTGTTCCACCCTTGGCTTCTCCCAAATTGGTATCGTCGCATTCGCTCGCAGCATTTGCATTATTTTCGTATTACGCTCGGTCTCGTTTATGCCAAAGCATCCGGCCACGGTCATAAATCCCCTTAACAACGAGCCACGTAGACGCCAGAGAGGAATATATCTTTCTCGAGGCAGCCAAGTACCCCGAGGGATTGATTCGAACGGGGACCGATATCCGCGAGAATTACCACGGATAAACGAAGAGGGTAATGAGAGAAAAACGCGGTTATGAAAGGTGATTATCGGGGAACTCGAAGCGATCAAAGCACTCGCTGTCTTCGACGCTCGTTTTTTCCCCCTGAATAGGTCCGGATAGGAGGGAAAGGGGTACTTGATTCTGAGAAGCTTACTCAGATATTGGTTGGCAGCCTTGAGAAGCCGAAGGCAGAAAAAGCGTACGTACGAGAAAGAATCGGATTTGCGGATAAGAACTGTCCGTATGAATCGATCCACGCTTGTTATTGTAACCGTTCGTGGGATACGGTCAAAACGAATGAAACGATTTTTCGCTACGATTATTTATTATTTAGGGACAACCATCCTAGATAAAAGTTCTAGTCCGATGTGTACGATACGAATTCACGCTTGCGTAAAGTTTGAAAAAGGTCGGCCATCGGCAAGGACTAAAAGTATCGGGTTTTTCTTCGAGATTCGAAGGAATTTCAATTTCTCGCACGGAATACAAACATCGTCGTATCCTTTTCGCAGGCTCTGGCACATTTCGTCTGTCGGTAACTGCAGTTCATTCATCTTTCCTCGGGCCGATGAGCGCATTCACGGGCGCAGCCACGAGGCCGGTCTATTTCAGCGACAATTTATCTCCATCTGGACAGGAAGCTCGAAAAATAGTGCCTCACTTTCACCACGGAAATAGTTATTCTTCCCTTGAACGCTGTAACGCGCGGAAAAGGCGAAAATTGTGTGTTCCACTGATCCGTGAACCGGACCTTAAACCGGTCGAATTGAAACGATAAATTCGTGTAGGATACTCGAACCAGAAGGAGATTAAAAACTTGTGTTAAAAGATTTCTTCGTGGTTGAACGGTTCGATCGCTGATTCTTTTTTCGCCGGTTTCAATCACGCGATTCTTCCTGCGAAATTCTCCGTGTCTTCGCCCCGTTCCGCGGCTTTCATTTGGTTATACATATTTCCAGTGTTTTGTCCCAGAAACGTTTATTCCGTGGTACATCGACCGTTCGCGTATGACATATAGCGACGCTTTCCCGTTTTCACAAACAGGTCGGAGAGCATTTTTCCTCCCCAGGACGAAGTGCCTATTCACCGCAGATGCGTCTGTTACTTTTTCTTTAGGGGGATAGAATGTGTCGCGTTTCTTCTCTCCTTCGTCGAAGTTTCACCATTTCAGTAGCGTGTAGTTCATGCTGGAACCATCGTCTGATACGATAAATGCTTTTCGTATAGACTCTGCCAGCGAGTTAATACATTTATCAACGGGACAAATTTCAAACACGTTCACTGACTATCATTTTACAGTAGTAATTTAAAATAATTTCAAATTTTCCCTCTCTTCGTTAACGTCGCGAGCGCACGAATAATGTCCCAGAAATAAAAATTATTCGTTTCTTCATTTATACGCGCGATTATAAATCGTAATATCAGAGCTAGATTTGGATCGATGCGTTGACGAGTAACAGGAACTCGCGTGGAAAAAAAATCAGTTCTCGTTTTTCCGTGCTTTGTCAAAGACCTTCCCCGTACGGAAGATGTCCTTAATTTCACTCTAATATTTATCGAACTGTAAGTTGTTAACGATCGCGATATCACGTTCTTTCATTTTCTCCGTTTTCACCATCGTTCGTTTGACGTTTAAAAATATTCAGTTGAAATTTCATCGGTAAAAACATCGAGCATCGATCTCTCCAAACATTTTCTTTTCTTGAATGCATATCGATTCGAAAAGAACTGAAATATTCATCAGACTATGTAACTACGGAACATCGATAGAACACAGGAAGGTAAAAAAGAAATTACTCTGATTATTTCCTTGACCGTGGACAGCGAAATTAGACTATTAGTGTCGATTTTGCGAATTTTAAAGCAACTCGTTACATCTTTTACGGTATTTGGCACATTTTAAGGATGCTCGATATCCGAGCCGCGCGAGAAAACTCGATCTACATAATCCACGTAAAAAAAACTCCCATGAATTAATGTCTGCTCCTTCTTCTTCATCGAGAATAATCGAACTCGATGCTCCTTACGTGTCGATGAATATCATCCAGGATTTATTAGCTCGCAGAGTGTTCGGAATATTATTCACGGAGGCTTACTGGGAGCTAAGCATATTTTAATAGATGTTCAAATAAAAAACAATGGCTCGATGGAAGTAAATTTCGAAGTCCGAAGAAGGGTCAAGGTATAATAAAAACTGAAACGTGCGGTGATATCGAAATTACTTTGCAAAGCGATATTTGTTCGAGAATTTGAAAAAAGATAATAAGGGAGAGGTTAGAGAAGAAAGTTGGGACGAAAAAAATTGTGACCAGGTGAAATTTTTCGGAATGTTCGCGTTTCGCGTGCAACCACGTTGTTAGATTTTCGTCGAGTTTCAATGGTACGTAGGAAGTTCTCGGCGGTCTGTAATTTCCTCTGAGCGTCGACCATTCTAATTTTAATGATAGAGATGTAACGTTCCCTTGGTCCATCCTCAGAGGCCACGGGAAAATCTGTTCAAAGGCGCCGCGTCGAAATTACGATCCGTATACGCTTCTAAACAGGAATAACGCGAGTTCACAATGAACTCGCTCCCCTGCTCTTTTCAACGCTGACCCACCATCGGAATGTTAATGAATTGCCGGTAACTTTTACCCCTTAACGGTATCGGTGTTATTTTACGCTTCTCCTCTATAATGTATAGAAATGTTGGCGAACGAACGCAGTTATCCACCGTCGAGTGAAAACGTAGAGACGATGCGTACGATAATTCGGACGAAAGGGAAGAACAGATGGAACAGGGAATTCGTAGGAACTGGAATCTTGCGCGACTGTAGCAGAGGTCCGCTATGAAAGTTTGACAGGGAGGCCACTTCTCGCCGCGAACCGTGCTCGAGATGGAATTTAATTCGCGTCGATTCATCGTCGAAACGCTTTCAAACGATTCCACGAGCGTCAAGGTTTCGAAAGTCAGTCGGGAAAGTTTTCCACGCGTAACCGGCCACCGTTTTGAAATGCAATTACGATCCTCCGCGTCAGATATCCGCGGAGGCTCTGGGTGGCGGTGATTAAAAAACTTCCTTGAAACGGGTAAAAAAGCCGAGTGGGCCACGGGGTTGAAAACGGCCTGGCCTGGCTTGGCTTGGCCGTAGGTTAAACCGTGCGTACGTAAATGAGCCCACTTCGGACGGTAATTATTCTTCGTTTTTAAATTCTCTTTTCGCGTTTTACATCGATGCACACGGGCCACGATAACGCGAGCCGGTTCGTTTTATCGCCTCGCTTTAACGAATCGAAAACGTTGGTAAATACCGCAACACGAGAACGATGCGACGGGCTCAAGGAACATAAAGGAAGAGAGAAGAATGCGTTCGATGGTAGTTGTTCGTGATTTCAGAAAAGGGGCAATTAACTTCCGTCCTCGTTGCGATTCGATAGAGCGCATTAAGTTTGTTTGCAGGATTACGGAGGAGAAAAACGCTGACGAGAAGAGAAAATCGCTTTTCTTTTCGCGTGCGTTTTTAATACCACGTTGGAACAAAGGGAATACGGTTACGTTTGAAAGATCAGACCTCCTTTTCGCTTTGTACATACAGACTTATCGTTTTTATTTAAAAATTTAACCCTACAACAAGAAACTGTGTTCTCGCATAAATTAGATCCGGTGGCAACACCATGCGAACGAAGTACGAGTTATTCAGTACGTGTCGCAATTTGTAGGAATTTGTAGTAGGAAAAAATTTGTGTTATGTAATATTTGCAGCGTCGCGCGAAAATTCCTCCCAGCTCCGATGTGCGAGGCTTTCCGATCTATGAAATTCCTCCGTTTAAAAATTTGACCGCCTAGTTTTCAATCCAAGTCCCAGCGTAAAGGTAGCGATTACGAATTAACATCGCCGAATGCGTATCGAGTGAATTTAGAAGCGACACTCGTTCCATGAACACGCACCGTAGATGCCATCGTAGCGAGAAGGGGTGTAAAACGAAGAGATAAATGGATTCTGCCCCTTTGGACCTCGAACCTTGGCATTTTTCGTGGCAAACTAGATCCCCAGCCGCTATACCAATTACGTCGCTTCGAAACACCTTTACACCATCCATATTTCTGCCACGTAACGTCGTTTTACCGGCGCACAAGATTATTCGCGGCTGATATTATACGTTGTACGCGTTATTTGACGTTCTCGATTATCGTAGTCCATTATTTCATTCGATCGTTTACTCTTTGCTACGTCGATTGTTTAATCGCAATTTTTTTAATTGCGTCCATAAACGCGAACACACTCTAATTTTATAACTGTATCTCCCTCCGTTCAGGTATTTATTAATTAACATCGTCAAAGAACCGGTTTGCACAACGAAGATGAAGCAGAACGAACACTCAGTGTTTCGTATTTTCTCTCCGAGCCAACATGAAGAGTTCTAAGGAAGAACTTCTGTACGTTCAATGATTAAGTTTAAATTGGTTATCGGTCATTAACAGGTTTGACGAACAAATTACACGCGAGATGGGATCAAACGATCTAATTCGCGATGAATTTTCATTCTATCCGCGATAAAAGTTTTAATTTCATTGTGTGCCTGCTAATTTAAAACTTTAATTAACAGTTTGCTATTATCAACCACGACACAGTTTGCATATATTCGTCGCTGCGGTCGTACCGCGTTTACGTAACGTTCTTTTCTCTACATTTTATCGAATTTTTTTCAATGTGACGAATGCCGAACCTTTTGCAGACTTTTAATGGCCAATCTGGCGCTGATGCTCCAACAAACTGCCTCGAAATTTTTGAATTCAGAGTTCGCGGAAGTCCTCCATCGACCCATGAGGGACATCATGGCGTTTCCGGAGGAAAGTACTTACGCGGTGAGTGGTCTTACCGGATAATTTCTACGTAAAGCGTGATCATGCAATGCGTGTACAATGCGCGTAATCAACTTTGGTACGAAGTTGAAGAACAATGGCATCCTCATTTTCCAGATATTCATCGCGTTGGCGATACCACTGGAAGAACCGTACAAATCAGTGTCCATAGCAGACTTTTTCGAAGCCACTTACACTTTACCAGTGAACGTGAGCGACCCATGGTTCGATCCCAACGAAGGAAGACGAAAGAGGCGCAGTTTGAACAGAGAGACGCTTTATCAACTGGTGGAGAAGAAATTTATCAAGTGAGTTTGATGCTGATTATCCTTGATGGCGCTTTTATCTTCCATTCCGGTGCTCGTGAACCCTTTGACCTTAATGGTCGCGTTTAGTGCTATTGTACCGAACGAGACGTTACACTCTCGTACAGTGGTAACAGTCATTTGTGTATAGAGGGTGTAGAAAACGCGAAAGCTTCGGTGTAGGTGAGCACGTAGGGTGACCCAGAAGTCATAGTAGGTCAGAAAGAGGACGGTCTTATTTTATTTTCTTTTTTTTTTTTTTTCTTCTTTTTTCACTTTGCTTCCTGACTTGCCGCACAGCTACGGATATCAGGGTCACGAATGTCTGCTGAGGGCCATTTGCGAAACTTCGGAACATTCCTTGAGACATAACGGCCTCATCGGTGATATTCTGCACGTGATCTTCACGTAAGTTTCTTCATTAACTTTTACATTATCCTAATCCTTATCCGATAATAACCTCGCCAGCTTGCCATCCGACTCCATTCTGACCCTCTGAATTCGTCGAAATTCATTCAAGTTCCTCGTTCGAGCGTTTCTTTCGCTCTGTCGCGAAGTTTAAGCCTGTCGAACTTATTCGCAATCAACAATGTTACAACCACCAGAGCTTTGTCAGTCGTCTATATCGTATCGTAGTAACGTCGTAACTTATCGAGTTCCGACTCTTTCATCGCCACTAGCCAACGTTCTTTACGAGCCGAACAGAGGGCATTGTTCGGCAGGCGCATAAACGCGCTAAAGGATTCGGCTGAAAATTTGGTCGGCGCGACCTCCTTTCGCGCAGGGCGAAAAGGGAGAAATGGAAGAAAAAAAAAGGAGCCAGGCGTTTTTTCGGCCGGTCCAAGGCGGCGCAAATTGGAGTAGATACACAGACCGTGTAGAAAAGCAAATTTGGTTTAGCTTTCTCGCTTCTCGCCCGCGTGCCAAGCTTCTCTTCCTTCGCTTTCGTGTGCGCCGAACCAACCGGTGTGCCTGTGCGTGTGCTAGTAGATGGATAAACTCTCGAGCCAGGGACGTATGAATAAAAAAGAGGGCCCGCAGGCGGCCCGTGACGCCACATTGTCGTTGTCCTCGCCGTCAACTACGTGCTCCTCGTCGTGAAAATTTCCCCGTAGCTACCAAGTTGAAAATGAACTTGCCAGAAAAGAGCTTCCATATGGGTGAAACCATTCTTCTGTCAGGTTCCATCCCTTCTCCCTGGATTCTTAGTCCACTCGCGAAATCCTATTATTTCGATGGAATCTTTCGAGCTAGCGAACAACGATTTCGTCGCGGTTATGTCACGATATACATAGTTAATGATATAAACTAACGTCGGATATGAAACTTAATAACTCTCTTTGCTGTCCTACTAAACGAACCTGTTGGAAACGCGGCGATAACAGCTCGTAGTTTAAGCGGGTTGTTGTTACGCCTATTTGTTTGCCGGATCGTTTGATTCGTCAAATGTGTAGTTGGACGGCATTAAATTGGCCCGAAGGAAGAATCGCATGACGGCGATTTAATGGCCGTTCTTTAACGAGTCTCTCGACGTTACGCGAAGCTCGTTACCGCACCGTGACACAGCAAGAAAAAGCTCCTTATTATCGTCCGGATGTATGTACGGTGCACGTTGTTTTCAGACCGACAAGCTCCCGACACGAGCCACTGCCGCAGGACATTCTTCAAGCTGAAGTGGTCGGACGTAATGGAAGCTGCTCGAACTACCAACCGCAATGTCCCGTGGGACTCTTCGACTTGATTGGAGTCTTTGGTTGAACCGTGAAAAACCACCGCCGCGTTCCAATTCTTGTTGAACAGCTCGATTTTATGCCTGCACTACCGGTCACCCTTCACGATCTTTGTATCGCGGGTACTCTCTCGATTGAGATTATCCAGCTACCTGTTTACCGCGGAGAAAGAATTTCGAAGAGACGCGAATATTAATGTATTGTTTAACGTTTACTTTCCCCTTTCTTGGTAACTGCTGATGATTTCTATAGCGATCGACTAGAGAGAAAGCCTTGCACCGGTATGTTTACCCTCTCGAATAGCACGTATTCTCTCTCGAACGTTTCTTTTCATTCACCCGTCAACAAAAACGCTTTATTCCGTTCTCTATTTCTTACGTTGAACTATTTAAAGTGACGGTAAACAACGATTCGACGCCTCGAGCTTTCGTTTCCACTGTCGGCAGGTAAAGGGAAAATCTACAACAACGAAAGGTGTTTAGGAAAAAAAAAGTTGAAGCCGCGATACGAAGTTCAGCGGGTTTTATGCCGGAACTTCGTGAAACCGACTGAATTTTACACGCGCCATAGATGTAAAGTCCAGGAGAGTTTCGACGGTCACGAAAGTAAAGTCGGATATTTTACGCGTTGCAACTACTACGAACTTGTAACAAGTTTCATTAGAGATTCAAAGGTGAGAGTGCTTAAGTGCACGTAAGCGAGACTTCCCTCTCTCTTCCTTCGAGCTTCTCGCTGTGTATCTACATTGTAGATAATTTTGTCGCTCGATTGCTTCGACTCTTCGGGATACTTCGTAGGTGGGGCCATTAAAAATTAAAAGAGAAATTTTGAACAATCTTCCGACACCGTCGAAAACGCGAGAGATATATCCTGTAGGACGTTGAGTAATCTTTTAAAAAGTCCTCTGTTCAGGAAGCCGTGCTATAAATCAAGTCCTTCGGATTGCCGTGGAGAGAATACAACCGGGAAACTTTAGCTGAGAAAATCGGCTGACAAATCCCAGCCGCACCAAATCCTGAAATGAATAAACCAACATCCGAAAAACAACTCTGTCCTATTTCGTTCGCGTCGTAAACCCAATCAGATGTCTTACGCTATTTGACCGTACGATTTTTACAAACAAATACGTATTTCCAGTTTCTTAAATAAGTATTCTATCCGGAATGTGTTATAAATCGAATGTCTGCTATCAAACGTGTTAGATGTAAATAAATGAATGGAATATGAATTAGTTTTTCCGTAGCGCAGGACGGAAGAGTATCCCGAGAAGAGTTTTGTCGAATTCTATTTTCTTGCAAATACCTCGCGAATTTCCACACGGCTGACGATTTTCGATTGGCATGGCGAGCCAGCTAGGGTGATTTTAATCTGTGTGCAGGTGTGTCATCGACGCGTGGAAAGTTCACGAGTCGAGTCCCGATTAATCAGCTCGTTGGCATGCAGCAACTCCACAGCGATTCAAGCTTGATCGGCTAATGAATTTCGAAATTGGCCTGTTAATCGATTTCCTTTACACGCCGCCCTCTATGGTGTACATTATACATAGTGATCGCAGTGGACAAGACTCGGTGACGTGGTTCGAATTTACCCTCGAACTTTTCTTTCTCTTATTCTTTGCAATTTCTTTCATCTCGCCGGTTCGGATCGGCAGGATGCGCGCAACGACGAAACGTTCGAGGCATACGTACACGTCGACTTTCGAAATTTAGGAATTTGGCTATTTAGAAATGTGGGATTCGAAAATTTGGAAGATTTGGAAACGACACGTAAAGTGCCGCGTAAAGTTCGGAGTAAATTCAAACGTTTACAGCTAGAGTCGTATGAAGACTGTTAAGACGATTCGATAAGTTTCGAGAGCTTTCCGACTGGCGCCACGCTGTTTGAATCGGCTCGGAACTTTCGCTCGCTACGACTCGATTAAAGCTCGCGAAACCGAATTCGAAGCGCGAGACTTGGCACATTTTCTCGCCAGGCATGAACGCTCGCTAATATTATTCCGACATCGCGATTCGAAACGCGCAGAAACGCGTATCGTTGAATATGTATTAATCTCTGTGTCTTTGACAGATTTAGCGTCGGTAGAAATCGTCGATTCACCCTTCGCTTAATAGCTTTCTATTTTCTAGAGAGCGAGTCAAAAACGATACACAACTCGTATGCTGGCAATTTTACGAAAGAAGAGGAGCAAAAAAATCTCTTTCGAACACGTGAAAACCGTAAGATTAAAAATTCGAACGAAGAAATGGTATCGCTTTTGAGGCGTCCTGTACATCTGAACCGGAAAATAAATAAAATTTGTCGTACGCGGTATTGCGATCAATCTACCCAAGGGAAGATGATCCATCATCGAATCTGTTTCCTAGTGAACGATGACGAGACAAATCGATGGATCGCGAAACACATAACGAACCGGAATCCTGGCACGTGTTCGCCTTGTTTTATCCCCTGGATACACGCGTTTCCGCTCTTCGTCGAGGGGAAGAAACACGCAGCGAAGAAATATTAACCTTGATTCCGCGTTTAGAAATCTTCCCTTCGTTGCATCGAAAGATCAAGTCCCGTGTCTCGAATCGTGAAATCAATGTTTCCTTCGGAGACGACACAATCGCACACGCGTACACGTGCGCGGATACGATTCTATCCTAGTAGGTATACGATCTCTAATTAATCGTGCGGTCCGACGCTGTTCCCCTGGTGCAATTCATCTTATCAACCGCGAAGATTGATTAACGTTACACTTCACGATTTCGTTTCATCAGCCTTGTCCCTCTAACAAGCTTGCCCTCCGACAAGATCGAATCTCCGAACATCGTCACGATCTTGTGACCATTGGAAAAATGAAGAGATCTCGTCCAAGTTTTTTTCCCCTCCTTTTAACGAAACTTTTATAGCGCGAAGGAAGCAAAGTTGCAAATAAATTTCCTATTAAACACTTGGCAAAGTAAGATATTTTAACGAAGTATCACTAGCAAAGATTCTTTGATGTAAACCGTAAACCTGACTCGCCAAAGCGGCTCAAGGCGCTCGAAAACTTTTCTCGGTGAATCTTTTTATTTCGATCGACCTTTGACTTCTAGCTAACACAGTCAACGTAGATTTTCCTTTGAAGCGTACGTTACTTCCGTATCCTGTTCCACCCGTAAGTCGTGACCTTCTATTATCGTACTTTTGCGGTACCGAACTTCCATCGTCTCGATGATCTTTGCTTGAAATTTTCTTCTCGGAGAACCAGCAGATTCTCTCAGGGAATTCTTAATCGAGGATCAACGTTTCTTAAATATTTCATTTCTCGCAGATGGTGACCGGCTCTCTCGGTTATAAAAAATTCCCGGTAAAACCAGCTTTTCAGATTTCATAGCTATTAGCGTGTTTTTCTTTAAATGGTACCACGTTAAAATGATTTCGAAAATATGCATCGTTGTTTGCCGAGTGAAAAATTTCGATCTTCCGCGTTCTAAGCTCGAACGTTAAATTTGTTTGGAAGTGCGCGTTCTCGATTTGAACGGAAGGTACGTAACGCGAACCGAAAACGCAGAAAGAATGCAGAAAAAGCACTCAACAAATTCCAGCAACACCGCCACTTTGTTGGTAATATATCTTCCAGCGGTAGCGTTTATTAGAAAAGGAATTTACTTGTACGTTGGTGGTTGCGTTCTTTCCCAAAGTACTTCCTTAGCCGTAGATATTAATAAAAAGGATGAAGAACGAAAGAAGCGGAAGAACACGGATGAGAAATCATGTAGAACGATAAATCTGAAAGTTGAACGTTGTCTTTCTTCGACCAAGAAGAGGAAGGAAAAATGTTCGATGAATTCTTCCGTGTCTAAGGAAACTTTGATGTTCTGTACAAACTTCTCGAACGAATTTCCGGAAAACAAATTTCCTCTTCCGTTAGGAATCACTTTGTTCTTTAGCTGGTTCGACGAAAACTTGATCCACGCACAACGCGGTGGAAAAAGAGAGGAAGGGAGATTGGTCGGGTGATTTCATCGATCGATCGTCGGAGGGAAGTTCGTTAACCAACGATTAAAATATTTATATGGGCGAATTGAATTCGCGTCAGCCAGCATTAATTACTTTCCGCGAATTTCACCGAATAATCCGTCTCTCGGTAATAGCCTTCCATTGATTTGGCTCTCGACGACTCCGCCAAGCTGAAATTTGCATATCGACTGGAGAAATTCGCATACAACCCTGGCGAGAGTCTGCGAACTCGCGAGCTACGGATTCTTTGGTCCTCGGGCTGAATTTATCGGGAAATCACGACCTTCTAAGATCGTGCCAAGAAGTCTGCACCGAACACGGGTAAACGAGCAGATATTGCGATTTTATGCGGCCCGAGAAGCGTTAAAGGGCATCGAATTCGATTTCGTAGCTAACACCTTTAGATTCCGCTATTTCGCTGTCGATTTCGTTCGATCGGCACAGTTGAGAAAAACGCGCGCAGAAAGAACGGAGATAAATACGATGGGTATCGCGCGGATGTCACGCTCTCGACTCGAATAAGCCGGCTCTTGAATGACCCATCATCCGTCGTTCGGGAGTTAAGAGGTGAAACGAGGAGGATCACCGTGAAAGTTCATTGGAGAATCTAATCAAGCTGAAACCAAGAACAAACCAATCGGATCCGGTTGTAGGCGTTTCAACTTCAAAGAGTTACAGGACATCCGAGTCACGGTGTAACCGCTAAGCTGGCGACCGGTGTATTCCGCAACGATGAGGCAATCTGATAGGATTCAAGTTCGGGTCGGGCTGAAAATAAAGCCGCCGCGGTCACGATTAAACCCTCTTGGTACGTTGATTACCAAACCGGACAGTTCCGGGAGGGTAGCGGTTGGCTGGCGTTTCTGGCCAACGGGAAACGAAAATCGATGCCAGACTCTGTCAGTTCATTTCACTCTTGATGCCTCGATTTTTACAGTCAATCAAACATCACGATTGTTCGAGTGATCCTTTATTTGTAATACAATTTATAACGAGTTATCGATCGCCCGGTAATAATAACTGTATCGATCTTACCTTCGAACGTTCAATTTCCAATTTTAACCCGAAATTACGCCGATTCGAACTAGTTTCCGTTCGCGATGCGATTCCTAACGAATACGTCATATCTCGTAATCGGGGAAGCCGTATGGAAACCTTACCTCGATAATGTTTAACGAGATCGGTGTAAAAGAAACGAAAGAAGCAGCGTAAGAGGGGTACATGGACAAGAGAGGTGCACGAGCGAAATACGAAACAAGGAAAGATGCCAGGAGCAGAAAACGAGAGGTAATGGTATGATCAAGGGGAGATACGTCCTGATATAATCGAAGGAGAAGCTGGAAAGGCGAAGGAGACGTAGAAAAGAGCGTCATTGGAAACGATATTTCAATCTTCGTCCCCGACCGTCTAGCTTTCTTTGTCTTTTTTTTTTTTTTCTTTTTTTTTTTTACAGTTTGCGAGGTAATCCGCATATCGCGGTGAACGGCGAATAGATTTCGTTTAGGGACGAGTTGTAAGCGAGGGTTGGCACGACGATGAAAAGAGAAGGTAGAGGACAAAGACCCTCCGGGATGGTTGGGGTTGATTGTAGCCGGTCGAGCGGACCAGAGAGAAATTGCATTTCCCACCGCGTATATCTACGAGCCTTGCGTCATTTCGTTTAAACAAACCGCGTCCATCCACCGCTGCCAACAGCCATCCTTCCCAGCCCGTTTCGTCTTTTTGCTAAACCGCCCCCGTCGGTCTATCGTTCTAGGAAACCACCAAACTTTCATTTGCCGGAACCGTGCTCTACTGCCGCGAACACTTTGATTACGACGCCGCAAACGATTTCTGACGGCTGAAAGCATCGTTGTATCTTGGGACATTCAGGGTGTGGCAACGGGATCGCCAAAGGATTACTGCTTCAGGAAAAGAAAGGTTGTTGGAACTTGATCGCGGAGGTTTTACGCGTTCAATTCCCACGATGAAAGGGGTCGTTCGTCTTTCTTTCTAAAAAGATCTAATTCTATTATATTAATTTGCTGACACTGGTCAGCGGTGGCGAGCAACGGTATTAAATAGAGTAGCAATTTGGTAGCAATTACGTAAGATGAAAGAAATAACGTGGAGCAATTTCAATTTTAATTTCGAACAGGAGACAAAGCAGGATGGAAAGTATTCGGTGAAAGGTAATGTCCGTCTCATTTCGAGCGAGTTCCGTGCCAATGATTGGACTAAAAGTTTTCCCACACAGACAGAGGAAGCGGGAACCGGGAAAGTTAATCTACGACAAAATTACGATCTGGGAAGTTCACGGATGACAAAGGCGTCGCAACGGGCGTCGATGATTGCGCGTTAGTTAGCTTCCGTAACGAATGTGCTACATCGGAACGCGATTACTTTTTAGAACGCGAGAACGAACGTTTTTAAACAGGAAGATTTCGATATGTAACAAGCTAACGGCGAACCGAGACATTAGAGATCAGAGAATGAAATCCTTGAGAAAGAATTATTGCCAATAAAAGGGAGCTTTAACTCGCTAACTGGAATCGGCATCCATGAAAACGAGGATAATTATCGTGAGCAATCGATCACGACAAGGAGTATCGATTCCGAAGGGTCATTAACGATTGCAACGGGTCGAAAGTAATCGGCCCGTGGATTTTCCTTTTTTTCTCGAACAACGAAACTCTTTCTCGAGCCGTCTTCGTGCTACCAAGCATCGATTATTTCGAGAAACGACCTACTCCAAAACGTTGTACGGTTTCGACGACGGATTCGAGTTGACTCGCGAAAGGAACGATCGACTCCTCGACTTCTCGGTTCGACGAGCAATATCATTTCGTCGGCAATTGCATATTTCAGCGGCTGCTTCGAATTTCCTCTTACACCGCGGCTACAAAACTAATTTCACCGTGAATTCGTAACATCTGCCTGCCGTCGTACCGATTTAAGCGTTTGATCGTGCGCTAACTGAACACCGATGCTCTTTTGAACGTTAATTGCTGGAGAACAGCGCGCGATAAATGATAATGAGCTAACAATCGGCAACTTACCTCGTTTGTTGTAACTATTAAATAACCAAGGTAGTGATATAGTTTAAAACGCTAAGCGGATTACGTTAGAACCGCGTTCGTGTCGTGAATAGTAGCCTGCCGCGTATTTTATGTGGCTCGATCGGAAATAATATCTGTCTATTCGATAAAGAGCCAATTTGATAGCTGGCAGTTTTACGTTCGCTATAGTGGCTACTTTTATTACTCTTCTAAGACATATTAACATCCGCCATTCGAAGCACGTTTCCTGCAGTATTACCCTCGTCAGCTCTTAATCCGATATATCTCTCTGGAGATTTTTCTCTTACAATTAGAAACGAGAAATGATCGTTAAATCCGTCATCTTGAAATCGGCAGACTTCATTATTGGACTACGGATATTTACGAGGATTCGCGGTCTCTCCAATGTCAGACATGAAATTAAAATTCGTTCGCGATAAAACGTCCCTCTGTTATTCAAAATTTCCTTTTCAGTTTCGACAGAAAAACGTACGCATTTTATTATGCCTAGTTTCTCGAATAAACGATATACTTAATACAATATGTGGAGAATATGAAAATTGACAAAATAAAATATCGTTGAAATTCTTTTGATCCACGATCGTCGAAAGATTGTCAGTTCACGAAACATCCCTTGCGCGTCTAAATCGTGGCATAAACGATTTCTCAAGCGTCTCCGGCAAACAACCGGTGGATTGCATATTTCAGGATTCCCTCTCCATTTCTGGCGACAGGTTCAATCCCAAATTTTCCGGAATAACTCTCTTTTCCCCGTACCCGCACCGTAAGCCCTCTGAGTGGACCAAACCTACCCTCTTCTTCCACGTCCGTTACCCGTTTAACACGTCCAGTCCCAGACGCACACTTTACAGAATTAGCTTTGTCAGCCCTTTAACCAAGTATGTACAGAAGTGCTGGTGGCTGCAGATGGTGAGGATACAAGTGAAACCTCGATTTCAACCCCCCTTGAACTGGCCAACGGGAATTGAGGTCGAGTAAGCGCGTTTCGTCGCCATTGGACTCGCAATCCCCTCTTTTTTCCTTCTTTTACCAAATTTACCCTTCGAGTTCTTTCGTCTGCTCGCACACCAGTAAACAAGCGTGTTCTTCTTTAACAAAGTAATCAGAAATCTCGTTCGAGCGATAAATTTTTGGTAGAAAATGGGAATTTAAGCAATTTTAATGGGGGTGACGTCCGATGGAAGTATTTAAACGAAAATTCGTTTCAAATATCTGTTCGATTTATTCTGGACGAAATTGAATCGAATTTAAGCGATCGTGCGTTCGTCGAGACTTAACAAACTACTCGTTGTAAAAACATAATCGGTTGACAAACTACTTGTTGAGTGCAATTCCGTCGGTAGAGAAAATTACCATAAAAGATTAACCTATTATTCGCAAGTATGTGTAATCGAATTTGTAATTAACGCGTTCACCGAATTAACGGGCGGAATAACAAAAACGCGAGTACGTAATGACACTGTGCCGTGTCATAAAATCGTATCAGACTATACACGGTTCGAAATCCGTTAGTTACCGTAGAAAAATCAAAGCTGAAGCAAACTAGAAAAGTAATTACAACGCGGAGGATTAAAAAAAGGGATGGGTACGCGTAGAAGCGAAAGAAGAGGAACCGAAATAGGGCGTGCGTTATCGCAAGGTTCTCTTTTGGGCCGCGATCTCGCTGAAAACGACCCATTTCGTAATACCATTTCTCGTCCAAAGACAAAGAAAAAATAACGAAGTGGAAGCAGAAAGAACGCGGGAAAAAGTAGGAAAAATCTGGGAAAGAGAAAATTTTGTTCTCCTCTTTCTCTCGGCGCCAGGCTAATTTACTAGGCGTATTAACTTACTCCAAAATGTGTACACGCACCTGGCGGTAACGCGAGCGTGATTCTTCCGGCTGAAAGTAATTTCTCTTGATAATAACCACGTTGGACTGACGACTCGCTCACGTGAATTACGGCTTCGTGGCCGGCTCGACCGGAATAAACGCTTACGGTACACTTTTTCCTCGTGATCCGCGCCGCGGAAAAAGGTCCACGCTAGACGGAATTTTCTTTCGCGTCTCGTTGCTGTGTCGACAACCAGCGTGACACGGCTGGATCCTGGAAAATACCGTTAGCACCTTTAATATTCCCTGTCCAATTATTATGACCTCGCACGCGGAACGCATTAAAATTCTACCGAGTCGTTTAAAGCAGAAATGGCGAACATTTTTTATACTCGTGTACTTAAGAATCTTGTATCAACCTCGTGCAAGCGGTTTCACAAGAAATGCACTCGAGAAAAACGCAAGTTCTACGCGACAGGTGAATTTTTGATGTACCCACATAATGTTTATGTACAGGTATATACAAAGTTTTACCTAGTTTCGATAATAGATTGTGATGAAATTCGTTTCATAAACATTGATCGATTGACTGGGACAGGCGCTGTCCACGAATCGAGTATCGTTCTTTTTTTTTTTTTTTTAATCACGAAATGCTAGGCGATCAATTTCTCAAATGAAACTCTCCATTGTAATTGAATGTTAGACTGACACGAGCAATTTCGAAATGAATTGATTTATAACGTTGAAAACGTAAAAGTGACGAGAGGGTAAATTATGGGGCATCGATAACGAAAGGTGCATAATGAATTTGTAAATTTATCTGAGCGTGAAATAATTTTGAAGCATCGTTCCTACGTGCTTATCAAAGGTGTTCGAAGGGTTAAATCCGAAGGAAAAGTGGTCGATCGTTGGGCTGTCGGACGTTCGGTAAACTCATAATCGTTCCGATTCAGGAGTCCTCAAAGCAACCCTCGAAGTTTCGACGCAGAAGAGGAACTGTTTGACGCAGCCTAAGGCAGTTCGAAGTCCCACACCACGAATTCTGGTTAGGTACTTAATGTTGTTCTACTTGCAACTGCGGTAAGTCTAGGGACGTACTTGAAATCTGTGTAGCTTCGAATTAATCCGTATTCCGGAACCTTGCGACATCAGGGAATCGCTTTATGGTTTCGTTGATCAATTCTAATCCAACGACACAACGAGCGTCGTTAGCTTTTTGATAAATTAATTCGATCGTTTATTTGCGCGTTAACAGTTTTTCATCTACAGGAACGAAATTAATTTTGAATAATAGCTTACCAGTAGATTTTCATAATTCAGGCGAGTTAATTTAATTCTTAAGTCACATTAACCACATCCGTTTTACAGCTGTTCTCTGTCGCCTCCGCCTTCCGTTAGCGAAATCTCCACGGCAAACAAAAGGATCATATCCATTTCCGCAGATCCTAGCTCACGACACCCCCGTAGGGATATATTCTCTGTTCTCGCCAGGCACACACCTTACAAGCACTGCGTAATCCCGTTGTTTGCCAGTCAACCGAAACTCGTCACTTTATTTAATTAGCAACGCCAGAAATGCTTTTACTCGCGGCGAAAATGATAAGTCACGTATACATGTATAATAGCGGCGAACTGCTGTGACCAGTCGGTCGTTACCATTTTAAACGGTTTCATAACGATGCACTGTCCGAACTTTAAATAAAAAGTAACGCTTCTTTATCGTTTCGCATTCGTTGCTTACTAACGATCGAAACAAGGTTTGATATCCATCCTGTTGATTATTCATTTTAATCATAAATTATGTATGAAAAGAAAGCAAACATTTTCTGCGCTTATTTTCTTCGAACCGACCGTAAAATTCCCGTCTGGTTCTTATCGCTCCGTCTCCTTTCGGTGCATGTTAAATCAACGGATCGATAGTTGGAAAACCACAATTTTCCAGTCGAAATCCTCGCGTTAATTATTAATCCTCTTCCATTCTTGTCATCGGAAGTTAAGGTATTATTTCCATAAATCTTCAAATGTTGTTTACGAAATCTATAACCTCCTTCGTCTATTAATCTTTCCTAATTCTTCGATAATACGATATTCAATTTTTCGACACCGAAGCTTTTAATTCCCCGTTCGTTAATTCATTTAATTCGGGACTTGCTTTCGTCAAGGTGCTATTTCGAAGAATTTCAATCGAAAGTCTCAGACAGTAAAAGCGAAGGAACAACGGGGGAGTGGTTAATTTTTGAAAATTTTTACGTCGCCAGCCAACAAAGCCGAAAAGGTTCTCCGTTCAAATTAGATGGGTGGGGCTGGAAGTCCTGGATACCAACCACCGGCCGCCATCTGCAAACCGACGGTCGAACAATCTTGGAAACTGCAGCTCGTGCAGCAGGGGTTGCAATTGTTCCACGTTCCAACCCCTGCAACGGAATTCTGTGGATCCTCCCTTTCCTTTCGAGATTCCGTTCTCTATTCTTGATCGATGACAGCTAAATAATCGTCCGCGAAGATCCTCCGATTGTTTGCATTTTTCAATAATTTCTTCCTTCGGTCCTCGAGATCTATTTAATTGTAGCTGCGTTAAATGAAATATTTAACTCCTAACGCTTCGAGCGACAATCTGAACATCTCGAATATTTTTATCGAGAAAGATAGTAATTTCAGTTCGCTCGAGCAGCGAAAATCTTCTAAACTCTGCACCTCGTGCAACGAACCCGAAGCAAATTGCTCTAATTATTCGTTGTTGCTATTCAAACAATCCACGGACAGTGGACGCGCGTTAAACAGAGGGTGTGATAATTATTGATACCGTAAAAACAATTTTCGCGCGCATTAGCACCGGAATATCGGTGTTTAAATTTCGTGGACGCTGAGACGCGGCGGAAATGAATATAATTATTCTTCTATAAACTACGTTTATACGAGATACCCGTAAAATTGATTCGTTTTATATTCGTTATAATGCTCATATTTCAACGGATAATTGTGTTGATAAATATGAAATGGGTCAGTCTGTATACCTGTACGAGTGACAGTGTTCGAAATAAGACATTTCTTTCGCGCGCGACAATATACGCGGTACGCGAATTCAAATTGACTATGAATAAATTAAAATGATTTCGCGAGTTACCATAGAGAAATTCACGAGCGGTAAATTCGCAGGGTTGCTAATCAATGATGTATCTCACCAGTTATATCTGTGTAAATGGGGTGCGTGCGTTTCCAGCAGCACAAGTTCGCCCCAGATATCCTAACCCCCGCGGCAAACACAGGGGTAGCAGGTAGTAGCTTTGCCGCGTTATTCCAGCGGAGGTTGGCGATGCGACGGGGCCAAAGTCCTCGAGTATAATTACAAGTTCGCCATTGAATCTGGAATGCGCTAAACAACGCAGAAACAGCCGCATTACGATTCAATGATTAATTCAATCTCGAGCTAATGCATACTGATCCGGCCGCGACCGTACGCCGCCGGATCGTTTTAAGCGATCCACGGATGATAAACGCGTCCCCTTGTGATCCTGCTAGGGGAGGATTTACGTTAATGGATAGGAAGATGTTCCAGGCATAAATTAATCCTTTAACATCCTACGTGTACAGAATATTCTTTTCTTCGATCCAAACGATCTTTCTCAAATAATAATCACTGTACAGCGTGCAAGTTTTTTCATAAACTTTCATTTGAAGATACAGTAATACGAAGTAATGTAAACGTACGAAGTAAAGTCATATTTTTTATATTATTATCAGGTCAACGTAGTTTCTGGCATGTACTTTTATCGTCTTCGTACGTTACAACGGCATCCCGTGTTTACACGAAAACGCGAATAGCACCGGTTACGATTCATTAACATAGGTAATTATTAGACCACTGCTAACTTCTACGATCTCTTTTTTAACGCCGTCGGGAAGGTTATAAATCGCCGTGACGTTCCAGTACGAGTCGTTCGCGATGTTGTTTGAAAGAAAAATGAAACTAACGATGTGAATAAGCTCGTCGATTGAATAATCTCGCGTGTGCTATTGTTAGATAAATCTGAAATTGTAAATTAGAAATCAGAATCTTTCGTACATGCATCTCTTGTATTACGTGCACGAATCGATTTGTGATTTTACGTTCTCGTAAAATCACGAACATTGGCAGACAAACCATAAAATATCTCACGGATCCGAAACGCGTAGCACCGCGAAGTGAAACGCATAAAACTGTTGATTTTTCTACGAATGTGTTCAGTATCTTGTCGAGCGTTTCCTGTTTGACATAAAACCCACGGCAAACGAGAGAAGTGAAAAAGTATTTTACAAAATGTTGAGATTTCAAAGAAAATTTGTCGCTTCGTAAAAAACGCTTAGAATTTTTAATTTCACTGGGGTACGTAACAGCTTGTTTAACAATCGCTGCATTAATAAATCGATAGAAATTGGTCTGTACGTTAATATCTTGTACGATAATAAATGATCTTTCCTGTGGCTTTCAGATATTTAACCGTAATGTATATTCTCGTGGTATGTTATTTAATGTGGCTATCGAGAGTCTCCGGGGTGAAAAATATCACACAAGGCGTAGCAAGGCACCTTAGATCAGTATCCTTCCCTGACGGGAGCGGTATGGGGGTAAAGTACCAAATAAATTACTAAATAAACGATTTTTGTCGACAAACTCTACCACTACATACTACTCGCAGTGTGTACCACATTCCAAATTTCCACTAGAAAATGGAAAAATGCGTTTACAGATATTCCTGGCAATCGGACTACCTCTCGATATTCCCAATAAATCGATTCAAGTTTCTTTCTATTTTGAAGCAAATTACGGCCTGCCAGCGGACTGGAATTCCAGCTATTACCTGGAAGATCATATTGCAAAGCGGAGTTTGAATCGACGACTGGCATACGAAGTTATTATAAACAAGTTAGAAAGGTAAGGATACTGATCAACGGATAAAAGCATCGACACGTACGTTATCTTTCTCGTTGATATCAAAGCTTAGGTTTCTCTGGAGAAAGCTGCCTACAAAAAATGATTTGTGAAGTCGCGCACAATCCGTTGACCAACAATGGAGTTATCGGTGATATACTACAAATTTTATTCACGTAAGTATCGCTTCAAGTTACGAATTGATGATGAATTTTGAAAGTTTTTAACTTAATGTTGCGAAGAAAATTGAAAGAAAGACGATTATCTTCGTACATATTTCGTCGTAGACCATCCTCTTCGGAAAATGAGAATCTTTCCACTAAAATCACCGAGGCTGAATACATGGAAGACTGCAATAACCGGTACAAAAACTGTCCCCAAAGCCCATTAGCTCTGATAAGCCACCAGAATCTTAATGGCATTAGTTAAACACGCCATAATATTTAATGTAATCTTCGTTAATCGTTGACGTTATAACGTTTATTTGGACAGGATAAAGTATTTACTGGAAACTACCAGAATGAATAACAGACAAATTACTTTTTAGATAAATAATGTTTTATATAAGCGTAAAGCTTAAGTAGTAATCGTCGCAAAGAAGTAATGAAACGAAGATACTTTACATACTAAGTAATTAGCATGTAAATTACTCTTCGTAATTTCGAGAAAATAAAGCTTGTTGTACAGGCACTGTAAATGATACGTTTTTTATATAAATATCGAGATGGAAGATAGTGAGGTATCGTTGCATTTACACGAGCGAAATAAAGTATATCAAATCATACATCCTGTTAACCGTTGATCGTGTTACAACGTTAAATTGATCGTGAATTGCAATAAACACCAGGTTTATTGATGTTTCGCTCGTACAATTGCATCAGAAATCCAGAGCTTAATATTAAATATGCGTGATTTAGGAACTAAAGTCACCTGGATTTATGAGTGTTTTAACATGTGTTTGCGAGTACCATTCGTCTCGTACAATCGATAATAATTATAGCTAATTGTAGAATAAAAAGTTACAGTGAGAATCAATTTTAATGAAACTCAAATTGAGATTGCATTCGGTTTCGTACTAAATAAATTTTATGTACGTACATATCGATGGACACAATTATTTTCCAACAATTTTATAAAGGTTGTTCGATCCAATTGAAAATAAATAGAATTTAAGGTAATCCAATTGCTACGAATTAAGTGGTACCTAGCAGCCATACACAATATTTCCAACACTTGTAACGTCACAGGTTGTAAAATTCGCAAATTTGTACGTAGTGTGCGTTTTAATAGTTTCCGGTCAAACAGTCCGTAACGAAACAGAATAAAATCGACATCGCTCGAAAGAATTTTGCGATAGAAATTCGGTCACCGTATTTGCAGTTGCTTTTCATAATAACGATACATTCTACATACGCATAATGCGTGCTTCCCTCGCGCGATAAACACGTGAATACAAGTACGACGCTTACGATAGATAATTTTGTCTAAATTTTGCGGATACAACACGTTAAATGCGTTCAGAAAATCGATCGATTAGTTGGATCAATTGTTTGGAATTAATTAAATGCATTACGCCTGGCTTTCGTGCAATTTAACCAAAATTTTCGTGATGTACAAACATGTTCACTTCGCGAATTGTGATAATATTCTCTATTAATGATCTGAACGAGTAATTGGCAAGTTAACGCTTTTCCAACAGATTGTATACACCGTAACAAAGATGGTATACCCAACTTCCGGGATATTTTGTTTAATTAAGAATTACCAACTTCGAATAATTGAACAATTTGAAATGAAAATTTGAATTCGAGTCCTACAAGTAAAAAGAACATCCGTACTTCGATCAATTGACAAAGCGTTGACGTCGACGAAATTATTATTATTATCTCTCCACATTCTTCGCCAAAGAAGGCAATGATGCTTTGTCTTCGTCCTTTCTATGCAGAAGATAACGAGAAACGTTTTCGTACACAACAAACGTGATGACGGTCGCTGGAGTCACTCTGGTCAGGTTCGCGCTCAGGCCCTTGTAATAGCCACGCCAACCCTCATACCTGCAATTAACCACCAGCAATACTATTTTGTTATTTTGCTCCGTTTCTATATCGCGATTGTTTGTGTTAGGCTATTTAATTGACTATAGTAGTTTAAGTCTCATTCGCACCAAAATGTTTGAACCGGCGTACGATTCTTGTCGTTCTTTTTACATCATAAAACCATCCTTTAAAAGTAATCGTACGTCATATAATATTAAAAGAAAAAAAAAAATAATAATAATATTAGTAAAGATCTAAAATAATTGCTTTGTTAGTTGAATCACTTATCAATTTTTAAATATGTTAATTCGACGACAAATGAAATAAACGGATGAAGGAGTTTCTGAAGATCCAAACAGTTCCAATTCTACACAGTTTATTTCTAAATCAAATGTTTTTCGCATCGGTTTGATATGTCACGTAGAGTACACATACAGCGTTAATATAATACGTAACACGTCCAAAAATCGTACTGCTGGTGGTTTAACGAAACGATCCGCCTAATCGTAATTACATCCACATGTTCACATACACGCAAAATACACGCACGCAAACACAATGCCTCTCCTTACATATTGCAGTGCGTTATAATTGTCTGTGGACCCGCCACAGTATTTCAATTTATTCGTAAAAATATTTATGAACGGAAAAAGAAGAAAAGAACTGCCATGTAGCTGCGCTTAAAAATGATCATTCGATTCGAAGAAAAATATTTGAACAATTAATTGGAGAAATCCGATGCTATATCATGATCATCCATAGAAATATTCTTCTTCGGATTATTTCTACAATCATTATGCACAACCGTACAAAACTTTGCGTAACTACAGATTCCAAAAAAGAAACATTGAAATATAAAAACAAGGGATCTCTATTATCTAACAGTTAATAATTTCACTGTAAAATAATTAAGTGTTTTTGCTGGTGTTTATGAAATAAAGTTATAAAGTTATGATCAATAATCTGCATAAATAAATATATATTTGTTGAAGATTGCAATGATATTGAGTGTTTTATTGCTGCTACGCTTCGGCTGCTTCGAGTACCAGACTCTACAACAACAAACTTTGCAACGTTTAGTTATTTTTCTTTTTTTTTTTTTTTTTTTTTTTTTGTTTCCTCTCAAAGTGAGGTACTTATTCATTGCAACGGGAGAAATGTAATGATGCCCAAGTAACGATGAAATTATAGACATTAGCATTTCTACGCACAATTATCGCCAACATTTTCAATTGAGATTATAATCGACATAAATATGGTCTATGAAATTCAGTTTTAATTTTACATCTTTCAAGACAAAGTTGTATCTCTCGCGGTTATATTTTTCTTTACATTGAAGTACAATATTCAAATTAGAATTGCTCTTAATCAAGATACAGATAACATTAATTTATGCTAATAAGAACTATTAAATATAGTTTTATCTTAAAAATTATTACGCGTGACATATGTAGTTGAGTGCCAGCCCGGATAAAAATTATTTCTACGAAAAATAGCTTAATGTTCTTCGAGATACGTGTTTTCTCCGAATGTTCTTTTAAAATAGCAAACAAAAGTATTCCGCGTACGACTGTCAAATAAATAAAGCGTTAATATGGTTTATTGCCATTTTAAAATTCGTATCGATTATTAACTAGTGCACTCCTCGTTCTCGAGAATAAATGTAAATAAATTAATATCTATCATTAAAATATCAAGGCATTTATCGTTCAAATGTGTATCAAGTACTGTTATCAAGAACAACGAAACTATTTTCAATAATATCATTTGTTCAAGTGAGTTGCCTTTTTCCTAAGAAAGTCCTCAAAAGTATTGTCTAAATTAATTGAGCAGCTGTGTCCTTTACAACCACAAAGTAACATTTCTTTTCCACAAATTTCGCTATTATAATACATTTATGTAGTTAGAGAAATATTCAATGTTAACTAACAATGCTACTCTCTCAATTAACATTTGCCAATTTAACGTAAACAGCGATACGGCGGAAGCATACAGAAAGATGCTATTAAAACACGTATTGCTTTTACTATCTGTACGAAAATGTAATGTAGAAAAAAATAATAGTTTTTTCTTTCTAGTAATACTGCTGTAAATGTACGTTCATCTAACAAAATTCCAAAATTAAATTTCGTACAGGGTGTCTTAAATACAAAATTAAAAAAAATTATTCGTTGATCGATTACTACCGAAAAAATGATAAAAAAAAAAAACAACGTAAGAGCTGGGAAAATTCAATATCAAAACATAATTGTGCCTCGGTAAATTTTTCGAATATTTAAAATAAAAGTAATACGTTCCTTTACTTGCTACGTTTTAAAATTTTAGATTAACGCAATCTAAGAAGTCAATCTGAAGACATATTAGCAAATGTTTCATAAATTACAATAATTAAACAAATATTTGGTGTGACGTGTATAAGGTATGGTGTTAAGCCTTTATAAAAACCCTTAATTCCTTCTGACCTCCATATCGATTTGACACAATCAACGCTGCCGTTGTAATTATGATGATGATCTTGAAGACGTGCTCTTACGACTTGATAAGGATAAGTCGTTGCTGCTGCGATTAATTTTGAAATTGCCGCGAAGAAGATATATTCCAATGTACTCTGTAAAGAAACAAACAAGTTGTACGTATCGTACAAGAGTAACTCGTACAATCCGTGAGTATCATTTATCGAACTTACCAATTTTGAATCGATCGGTGCATTCAAATATTCATTGTACCAATTTTTCAACTCTTCGTACACCATGAATTGAATGGCGCCGTGTGAAACACCAAACATTCCAGGAATGAAGCCCTATTAACATTCCAAAGTGAAAAATTACAATTAAAAACATGTAAGTGAATTCGATGTTTCTGTTCTTCCGATAGGGACCTCAACTTACCCTATACAAGCCTCTGACTCCTTCGGTTCTATAAATTTTTTTAATCGCATCTACCATTCCATTATACCGCAGTGTTTCTGGAAGATGTTTATCGTCCATATATTGTAAACACAAACGTGTCTTTACTACCCAAAGCGGATTTGTCATAACTAAAGTAAGAATTCCAGCATCTGCTGCAGCGAACATGTGCATAGAGGGTCCCAAAGACTTCTTACTGTTTCCTCCTTGGATCCAAGTTTTAATGTTATTATAGCTAAACAGAAACAATGTCCATATATCAGAGATAGTGAAACAACTTAAGAAACAGACGACAAATGAAACCTATAATTGTTCAAGATACTTACAAAAAGAAATAGCAACCCCATGCACCACCAGAGCCTAAAACATTTGGCGTTACACCTCTGTAAAGTCCCTTGACTCCTTCAGTCTTAACAATTTGCATAACCGCGCTTTTAAGGCTTTCGTACTGTGGACCCGCGTGTATATGACCATCACTGACTATAAAGTGAGAAGAAATAATTTTTAACGAATTACAAAAACGAAAATTTTATATGTAAATTTTGTAGATACCAAACTATTGTGTCCATTGACTTTTGTTCGCTGTTTCTACATGGCCGATAACGAGGAGGAGCCGCGCGATAAACGAAGTCTAATAACTTTTTCTTTCGTCGCGTGTCATGGTTTATCTGTAGTCTCGTTTGCCACGCGATTGCTTGGATCACGAGTGAAAATCACATTTTATTTCTTAACGATGTTACATTCCTTGAATGTTCAGAATAAACAGTAGCGTATCATAGTATTCTAAACTGCCTTTACAAACACCGACGAAAAGACGACAATATTATTGACATGCACAAGATGCTCTTGTTATGACAACTTATCGCTCTGCTAAATATTTGCGAATACTTTAATCGGACGAATTGTAACATTGCAAAATTTTATTAACAAGATGATAAGGACGTATATAACGATAATTAAACTACCGTTATATTGTCACCGTCACCGATGTTTTATGTTTATTACCATTACGGTTACACATCGTATCGCTATGTGCTATATGGCTATGCGCACTATGTACATTGTATTGCTATTAAGTATAAAATGTACGCTTAAAAATTGTTATAAAGTAGAGAATGCGTATTTGTTTATAACGGAAAAGGAAATTAATACTACACTTTGAATTTGGTCACTGAAAATTATACCAATGAATTTCTGAAGTAAAATTGTTTTTAATTATAGAAGGACGTCAGAAATGATAAATTTGTCAGCTTTCTCGCCCAACACAATTTCAATCGCAAGAAATCGTGTGAAAACGCGCGATCGTTCAGACTCACGTGCTCCTGACGCAATCCACTGAATTTCTTGCTGTTTGGTGTTTAGCCAACGAATTTTACGACGAAAATACATTGGTAAAGGAGCCTCTTTTCGTTACATCTTCATCAGCATTTTAATGATAACGAAGTCGAAAGCTAAGATGAATAAACTTTCGAAGTTCGTTGATAGGTGCACGAACTTGAGCACCGGAAGCCCTTTCGATAACGATAGACTACTCCGAATGAGATAAATCGATTTCTTTTCATTTGACGTTATAATGTTTCATTGGAATTGTTTTATTGTTAACTGGATCGAGTATTTTTCACTGTAATTACACATTGCATTATCTGTGCGCAAGACAAATCAATTAACTATAAAAGAGATAAGGTAATGGTACGATACACTATTTATTAACATTAAAGTAAAATAAAGAATGCAGCGCAGAACAATGCAACCTGTAGAGGTGCAATCGCTGTGAGTCAACAGTAAATTTCGCAAGCACGAATAAGAAGCGTTTTTTATCTCGACGAAACCACAACAATTTCTACTTTCCACTCTTGACTGTAATCGAAAATGGACCCGCTTACTTTCCATTTCGTTTCTGTCAGAATCACGTGGCTCAATCATCTCATTTTTTTTCTACGCGTGTCAAGGTCAAATACAGATGGCGGCATTTCCAGACATTTTGATAGACAATGGAAAAAACTACTTTCACTTATGCTAATTAAAAATTCGTATCATAACAACGATAACATATCGACAGAAATACAATTTTTTTATTTAACAACTTCGTTCGTAAATTCCTTCGTCTACTGATTGCCAATTCCAGAAACATCGCGAAACATGATTAACGGAAATTGGCGTACAATTTTCCGTCGTAACGCTAATTATATTCCAAATATATTTTTCTTATAATACTGCTAGATAAGAGTACCGATAGTAGAGTAGTGATATCTTTTTTGCTTTGGTATTATCTAGCGCTAAGAGAATACTTTTAGTGTCGTTGATTAAAAGAAATGGTGAAATTAACATTGAAAAACGTCACTTCCTTACACATGTATTAAAATATTTATGTATTTATAAAAGACCATGACACGAGCGAGCTAAGTTAATCGATAATCGCGTGCTTCTAGCCCGGTCGAAAATACTTCTCTCGATTCTTCTCGATAACGCCACGTGCTTTTTCTCGGCTGACCTTGTTGCCAAATTTCGATAGAATCGTCGACCCAAAATGTTACTCAATTTCGCAAATGTTTTATGTACATTAATCTCTCGCAAACATATTAAAAAACGTGTACTATTCCTAACTTTACATTTAACAATGCAAATATTTTTAGTTTAAATATATTTAGTGACTAACATGACTTGTTACGTGATCATTTACTTGTTGAGTTTACATAGCAAGTTGTTCGGTTATCGCAGATTATATCGTTGCAAATGGCGTATTTGAACTAAAGATGCCGATATCGATAATATCGAAATGTTAATATCGACAATCCGGTAATAAGACGAATGGGAATGACCGAAATAGAATCTAACGTATCAATGTATCATTCGAATCTATTGTTATTTAAATTCCTAACCTAACCTAATTTGATATATAAATATATCTCATGTAAATCCTGGTGTCTACAAAAATCAATTGTTTCGTGCTGATTAGGAACGCCACTTGTCGCGACGTTTCACCGACTGGTTGGTACAATTTTACAGTTACTGTACACGTTCTATGTAGTTCGATATGTCGATAAGTAGCATCGATCGAAAGGAAGAGGGTCAAAGAAGCGAATCATACGGAAGAACGGACCCAAATAATTTTCCGTGTCTCAGTCAGCGGAACTAATAATTAACTCGTACACCACGTGTATAGCCGAACAAATCGAACGCATACCCGCCATTTGCTTCGAGCGAACGTTATGTGGTGAACGAGGAAACAAATTCGCTTACCTGCAAATCTGGTTTTGATCAAGTCCAGCGGATGCAGCATCAACGTTGATACTACACCACCGGATATGCCGGCAACAAAATGCTCGTATCTGAAGTGGCTTAACACGGGCAAAACACGAGTGGTGCCCGGCGTACCACTGGACTTCATTGCCGACATTTTTCCCGTGTCAAGCTGTTCGTCGTTCGCTATCGATCTGTTAGCGGAAAATCCACTTGCATCCTTCTCGTCGCTAGCAATGCTCGCCTCCACTCTTCGGCATATCTCTTGATCCGCACCAGGCAGTGTCGTAGGTTTAACGGTAACGTGAGGCACGATTGTATTCGCCTGCGCGACTTTATTCTATCGGTTCTTCTCTTTCTCTCGCTTGCTCCTTCAAGCGATTATGCAACACGATGAAATGTCATACGCACCGTACACTAGCGTATTATGCACTCAACTGACCGCGTTAGATGCTCTGCGCATCGTCTCATCTACATGCTCCGAATATAGCGCCCTCTATCAAAATAGGCGCGCGCAACTACGCGGCAAATACGATTCGAATTATGATTACGCGCTATGCTCCATAAACTGTTTAACCGTATATTTAAAGACTCTCTTATTTTACAATTCCTAAATTACTTCGTACAGAACTAGTATAAACTGAAATTGAATATTCGATCCAGACAATGTGATTGGACTGTGATTTAAGCTTTCGCAAACAGTATGTATAAGAAAACAATAAAAAGAGCATGGAGAAAGTAAATATAAATCTGCAAATATTTATTCTATTTTTAAAAAATATTATGGATGTATCGATTAACTAATTTTGCAGACAGTTGACGAATACGAGTTCGATAAGCTAGAAATTGCTTATCTTTTGGATTTCTGATAGGGCTGAATATGTATTGGTGATCGGATAAAGTATTTTTTATCCGCGGCCACGATAATATATCGCAGTTAGCATTCTCGCTTTATCCTGCTTCAGTTTCAGTGAACCGATCTGTTCACGTCACTCTCTAGTATACCAAGTGTAATTGATAACAAATTCCATTAATTGTTAAGAGTTATTCAATTAACATGTGTTGAGTGTACTTAAATCGAATAAAAATTTTCTGATAAAATTATAAACTTCAGTGTTAGAATTATTCATATCAATAAGTTACAAGACAAACATAAAATGAAGAAAGAGTGAGTACTGTTAATATCGTGTACGATTTCAACGGCAGTAAGTGAAAAATAATGAAGCAGGTATTTCTTGTTTGGCAAATGAATTAATAAAAGAAATCGATTTGAAAGGGAAAAGAATATTTGTTCATTGGCGAAACATTGGTTTTCAAAACCTTGATTGAAATGGTAAGGAAGTTATTTTTTTTAAGATATTTTTACTAATAAAAAAAATTCCCAATTTTTATTTTCAAAATGATATCACGAACCAATTATATCTTCTTGTTAACCTGTTTCTCTCTAAATGAGAAATCAGAATATTGCATACGATTAATGCATATCTGCTTCCTTAATGTATTCAATGCTGAACAAATTTAATTCTAATTCTCGCTTGTAAAGGAAGACCACAATTATCGATAAAACAGGAGAATAATATATCCAGTTTTAAATGAAACTGGCATTACGGGAAACAGACAGAATAGATACGTCTACTTATTTGAAATAAAATTAAAAGATTTGTATACAAACTATCATAGTAACTTCAATCGTGACGTAATGATTTTACGTCATAAAGCCAAGATTTCTTGCGCTTCTATAAATGTTATAAACATGAGAACATACATAAATCCTGATACAGTTTCATTACTTGCATATATAGATCATACTATTAGCACGATACACCTAGAGACTTCTCAAGATCAGTTATATGTTACACGTCAAATAGGTGTGTATCTATCAGCTACGGCACGGTGTTTAACTGTTTTAAACTAAGCAATTAAAAAGTAAACGAATTCGATGTGGAACTATTTCGATAGAAATTGGTACACCAATAAAACGTACTCGAGGTATCTATGCCTTTTGGTGAGTAGATTGACTTATGCTCGGTAGAAATGAAAGTCATTCATTGTTTGTTCATTTAATAATGTTCTCATCTTGATACGTCATCCACTTTCGGATTTACAAAGTATATATCAAATATTCGAAATTGAACACCTTTTCTAAATCAGTCCAATTCCAAAGCGACCGCAATCATGTCTTCGTACTCTTTCTTATGAATAACTTTGCTACCAGTCGCAGGAGATGACGATGGTGGCCGACCACCATAAGCAACATCTTCTAAAGGTATCCCAAGTGCTAATGCTATCCTGTCCTTTACGTAACCAAATGCGCCTTGATTCTTGTGCTCTTCTTGCAACCACATGATCTAAAGAACAAAAAACGTCATCTTTTACCTTTGTCATGAATAGTGTCAAATCAATTAATCAATTATATAAGCGAAAGATTTTTTCAGTACATGCGAGATAAGAGTGCATACAAATTACTTATCAGTAATTAATTTTCAAACTCATTTTTGGGGAAAATATTTAATACAAGAAATGTGTTAACTGATTGAAATCAATGAATTGTAGAATCAGACGTAAAGTACAAAAGATTATCTAGAAATTCTTTAATGAAAGATAAGTTTATTTACTTTAGAATTAGGATATTTCGCCACTTCCTGGGCAAGGAGGTGATACGGAAACGGACAAAGTTGTTCGACACGAATGATAGCTATTTTATCTTCTAATTGTTTCCCTTGACGTTCCGCCACCAAATCATAGAACACTTTTCCACTGCAGAGCAGTACCTTTTGCACGTTTCCGGGTTTGACCATCGGATCTGATAAGATGGGCATGAACGAAGTACCGCTTTCCATTTCTCGGAAAGATGACAAAGCCATAGGATGTCGTAGTAAAGATTTAGGAGTCATAATAACCTAATTAACGATAGAAAAACTGACACAGTTTTATGACAAGTTTTCAGGGTGAGAAAAAAACATTCGGCAGTGAATAACCTACTGAGAGGTTGGTTAAAAAGGAGTTAATATCAACATGTATATCTAACCAGAGGTTTTCGAAAAGGCATAAGAATCTGGCGGCGAAGTACGTGGAAAAAATTAGCAGGAGTAGACAAATTGCAAACGATCCAGTTTATTTCGAACAACTGTCTCGTCATGATTTCTTCGATACTTTCATTCGCAGGTGCTCCTGGTTCTTTTCCAGGAAAATAAATCCAATCGTCGTCGCATAGCTTGAGGAACCTTTCGATTCTCCCGGACGAATGTTCAGGACCCTGTCCTTCCATTCCGTGAGGTAAAAAAAGGACCAGTCCTACTTGTCTACCCCATTTTGCTTGTCCAGATGCTAACAAAGCATCCAGGACAACCTAAATATATCGTTTTTTTTTTTCTTCTGTTTTCAATATTTATACTCGATTAAAATATAGAGATATTACAGACAATTCGTGATAAACATGTATTACTGCGATTAATCTGATAATAATCGATAAGGTATTGTTTCGGCACAAAGGAGTTATAAATATCACTTAAAGTGGACTTCCGCGCGGAGTTCTCAGTTACCTGACAAGTGTTCGCAAAGTCACCGAATTGGGCTTCCCAAATTACCAGAGAATTATGATTGTAGGCTGAATACCCCAACTCAAATCCTACAAGTATCAACGTTATCTTTATCCACGTTTTATTCACTATTTTTGTCAGTATTTTTTTCAAACTTACCGCAAACACCGTACTCCGATAACGACGAGTTCGTCACGGTGTACAGAGCTTGCCCAGGGAAAACATCGTGCAAAATGTTCTTGAATGTTTTATCTCTGCTTTGATCATGAATAATGTGTATACGATGAGAGAAAGTGCCTCGTTCGACGTCTTCCCCGGATAATCTTACATGATGACCATCTTTTAATAAACTGAGAAACGCCAAACACTCGCCCATGGCCCAGTCTGCTTTACGAGACTCCATAAGCTGAGCTCTTTTATCCATTACCCTCAACACCTGCACATACATGTCTATGTTCATAGCAAGCCTATGGGCTTAGGGACTATCGTAAGCCTAAAAACTAGTGACAGCCTGGATACTTGAGTGAGCCTGGAGCTAGGGAAAGCCTAACACTAACCGCATAATGATATTGAAAATGTTAATAATGACACTTGATTGTACTTGACTATGAGCTTCGATATCTTTAGGAGGAGTAGAAATAGCCTTGCAGATCGCCAGCATGGTATTCGTATCGATACCGGTTGGCGGTATTTTATTTTTAGGACTCTGATTAGCAAAGAAATCGTTCCATGGTATATCGTGCCAATCGGACAATTGCATGATTTCCACCTTTTTTGCTGCCTGGAATTCTGTCTCGCAGTAATGTATATACTTGTCTATCTCCTGGAACAAGTTGTGAAATAAGGAATCATGCAATTCTGTATAAAACGCAGATTTCTTTTCGTACTTCTTTGGCAAATGCTTCGGTGATCACTCCTTCTTTTAACAGCTTATCGCTATAGATACTGAGTACATTTGGATGTTGTTTAATACGTTTATACATCAATGGTTGAGTTAGCATCGGTTCGTCCAGTTCATTGTGACCGAATCTTCGGTATCCAACGACGTCTAATACAACATCGTTGTGGAACTGTGCCCTGTTTATCAATTTATGGCAATTAATCGCGTAAATTCATACAGTTAGCTCGTAATTTAGCTCATCTTTAAAAGATTTATCATTCAGCTTCGCGTTATAATATCCTGTATATTATCTGATACAAAACCCGGAAGATTTAACGATTATTGTTTAATTGGACCGACAAGTCCCCGATACGCAGCTAATCAGAAGCAATAAATTAATTAGCAAGTACATAAAAAACAACCGTTGTCACTTAGTTTGAAAATTCGTTTCTTAACCTCGATTCTGAAGTTCAGCAATCGATGCAATTGATACTCATAAAGAAACTTTCAAATACCTGTAATCACTGGCAACTTTGCTACAGTAAGTCACCAAATCCGGATCGTCGCCGTGTATATGGAATATGGGGGCATTTACAACACGTGCCACGTCTGTACAATGTGCACTAGATCGAGAATACCTCGGATCCGTAGTAAAACCAATCTGAAATTCGTCGAAGCAATTGAAATCGTTGTAGCAAAAAAAAAATGTTGGGATGAAAAGAATTACTTGATTATTAATCACAACGTGGATGACACCGCCGGTGGTGTATTGCGGCAGATTAGTTAAATGCATCGTTTCGTAAACGATACCCTGACCTGAGAAAGCGGCATCACCGTGAACCAAAATTGCTAAGGACCTCTTACCGTCTAAAAAAATCGACTGTTTAAGTTTTAAGCGTTGATTACTAGATAACTGTACACGTACACGTGGCATCGTTTTTTTCTACTTGCTCGGCACGAATACGACCAACAATCACGGGATCAATGGCTTCCAGATGCGAAGGATTTGCCATTACTGCGACGTGGATCTTTTTCTTAGACCTGTGAACAATATCTCGATCGACAATCCGAGTACATTCTTTTTCACTTGCATTCATTCATAAATTATTGCTTCACCTTTCAAGTATTCGCTCCACATGCGTTCCTAAATGATACTTTACATCACCGGAGCCAAAACCTTCCAATGCGATCGGATTGAATTGAGTCAATAATTGATGCAACGGCTTCGAGCAAACATTGATCAGGGTGTTTAATCGTCCACGATGTGCCATTCCTATCACGACAGTCTCTATCCCTACAAAATATAATGCGGAATGAGAATAATTATTTGAGATAGACTGCACCGTTCTACCATGCATAGCTGACGTTTCCAAGCATTCTACCATCGATGGTATGAAAGCTTCGCAACCCTCCAGGCCAAACCTCTTTTCGGTGGGATATTTTTTGGCCAAGAAGCTTTCAAACGTGGCTGCTCTCATGATATTCAGCCAAACGAACCTTCTGTGATCAACAGGTAGATCCCAAGCGCCTGGCACTTCAAACCTATTTCGCAGCCAATCTAACTGGAAACAGTGCCACAAAAGAATTTCGAGTTCATACTTAGAGTGATCTTACGGGATTAAAGAAGAACAGAAAATACATAAACTCATGAGTCGTACCACAATAAGATCGTGGATATACGTGTACTCGAGACCCAAATGACCACAGTAAACTTCGTTCAACCTGGTCAGTATCTCGCGCAAAGAAAGAATTCGTCTAGGTCCACCGATAACGGTAAACGGAGCAAGTGGAAACTGTTTATCCATGTCAGCCTCGGTCATGCCTTTAAGATGCTGTCGCACCACGATCGCAGGTGGTAAATTCGCTGTGCCTTTCAGTTTATGTGAATCTGGATTTTGAATACGCAATGGATCTATATCGGCTATCAGATGACCTCGTGTCTTTTATCGGAAACAAACAAAATCAGTTCTTCTATCCGGACTAGTCGAAATCGATACTTCAATACCTGATAGGCTCGAATGGTTGCGTTGATATCGAGGGCTCCACTTATGTAACTTTCACCCTGCATTTCGCTGTCTGACTTGTGCCTCGAGCTTTGAGGTGGGAATACTGATCCTAGAAATTACAACGATGCTTGTAACTAGTAGCAACTAATGCTGAAAGTGGTAATATAATGAACGGTCGCAGCATAATGTGGCGATATAACGTTTAACGATCTACCTGAGGATGGTGGACGAATCAAATTCGACGGTGCCAAAGCAGAGGATGATTCGACTCGTACCGGTGTTGTTTTGACAGCTATAGTTGTTAACGGTATATCCTGATGAACAAGTTTGAAGAAAGAATCCCACGAGACGTTCACACTTTTCGGATCCTTCAGCCATAACTTGTACAGGTGCTCCAAGTACTGGCTGTTAGACGTATTCAACACATTGTCGAAGTTACCCTTGTTACCGTTTCCTTTGTTATCGTGTACGAAACGAACGATATGCTTTGGCAAATCGAACGCCGTAGTGGGTAATCGTTTACATGCACTGTCACCAGCATGATATCCATGACATAGACGTGAAGCGACGAATCGATAACCACGATAGATCTGTGGATTCATGTACATGACCCCATGCGTTTCTACTCGCGATGGATGGATCGCAGAATAGGGAGAGCTTCGATTTTCATCGAATTTCCGGATTTATTGATCGAATTTATTGAACCGCATCTCACCTTCGAAGTCATTTGACACTTGACTGTTTGATAGGTTGCGTTTCGCAACCACTTTCGGACGATAGTCGAATGATCTTCGCGCGAGAAGTCGCGCATTTTTCGAACACGTAATCATCACTTTACACCTCGATGAATATCTAGATTTTTATCTAGAGCGTTTGATCATTACGACATCCTTAATACTTTACTGATTGAAAGTTTGTCACTAGGTTTGTCGATACGGTCGTTGAATGAGAACCAATTGACGATTGAAAGTCAGGTGTGTTGCGATTAAAACGGATCGAAGGGAATGATTATTTCTTAAAATTGTTCGTTATCGTTAAGTTGTAAAATGATAGTTAATTCGATATTCGTCGACATTTCCGCGGAGAAGTTTTTCTGTTGCTGTACATTGTGCACGTGGAAGAAAACAGAAACAAACGAATCGATAAATACCGATGCAACTTTTGTGCTCTGTTACGATAGAATTTTCTAATATCATCAAATTTCTTATCGATATTTTCTTTTCTATAGAAATGTTTGAGATAAACGTCGGTAAATCAATGGTAAAAGATAAGGTACCTTGAATTGATCGGTTAAGCGTAGAAGACAGAAATGATGGAACACGTTACTCAACCCATAGATGATTTAATTAACCTCCCTTATCTTGAAATGGAATTGAATATAAAATCTCTCGGTATGAGAATATGGCAGTTCATTAGAACCAAATGGTTCAAATCAAAAAGGCTGTTGAGAGTTCCGGTTCTTCTGCGAACGGAACATGCCTTATCGCACGTGATACTCTTTATCCAAGCAAGTTTACAAAACTTTTACCGAACAATTAATTTACACGACAGGTAAAGTAAGGTTACAGTTCCGGAAAAATGTTTGTGAACGTATCGTAAGCGCAATTTCAAAAGTTTGTTTAATGGCAGGAGCCGATTATCGAATCGAATAACTTATGTTTTTTATTTGCTTTGTGTTTACAGGGTAGTGCCACCTCAGTATACACGGATCACAGAGTCGTAACTATTAGCCCCAACAACGATCCATCTCAAACAATTTTCCCCAGCAATCGTATCGTTTCAAAGAGGGTAAAATTACTTAGTTCATTGTCAACGTGTTACGATACGACATGCAATTATTTAACAGCGAATTACTTCGTTTACAGTATACAATATGGAATTTTATACCAAAAAATCTGTTCGAGCAGTTCAGGCGAATAGCCAATTTTTATTTCCTGATAACGGCGGTAATAGCATTGATGATAACGTCACCGATTTCACCTATAACTAGCATTTTACCCTTGAGCTTCGTCATACTAGTGACAGCCTGCAAACAAGGATACGAGGATTATCTTCGTCACATATCGGATAAACGAATAAATACGAAATTCGTCACTGTGATTCGTAACAAGTGCACCCAGGTTGGTAAACAGTTGTACATTATCATGATGATAAAGTCAGTTATATTTACTTGAAAGTCATTAAATTGATCGTAACTTTCTGTCGTATACCAAATTGATGAGCTATCGATGACTCTAGACAAGATGAACTTTCGTGTTTCCGCGCTGCTTCCGTGTCAGATGATTTTAAAATCGAGATTAACAGCAGTACTCGTTACGTCTCTTGCATTCTCCCGTATTTACAGAACATTTATTGCGAAGAAATAGTGGTTGGCGACTTGGTGAAGGTATGTCGCGACGAAGATATTCCTTGCGATCTGTTGCTTCTGTTCAGTACCGAAGACTCTAAACGTTGCTATGTAACCACGTCGAATCTCGATGGAGAAACTAACTTGAAGGTAAGATTATAATCGCTACTTTTGTGTCGGCGAATCGTGTCAAGTTCCACGTATTACAATAATCATAACGAGATTGTTACCCATTTAGACATTGCACGTTCCAAAAATGATCTCAAAAATGAACATGTCGGAAGTAGCGTCCATGGAAGCTAGTATTACTTGCCAACATCCTTCGTCCGATCTTTATCGTTTCCACGGCAAGCTAGAACTTAGTGGTCGCAATACCGAAGTAGTCAGCGGCCACTTGACGATCGAAAACTTGTTACTTCGTGGATCAAGATTGAAGGACACTGATTATATCGTCGGTTGTGCGGTTTACACTGGTCAGGATACAAAATTATCCCTTAATTCCAAGATCAGGAGCAACAAATTCTCTACAGCTGAAAAGTAAGCATTTATTTCTTGAAATGAGTCCAATGAACGAACAACATACACTTACGAATTTTTCTCTATTTCAGGTCTATTAATAAATACATCATTGTATACATGGTGGTACTATTGGTCGAGATAATGATGTCTTGCACGATGAATATCGTAATTGAGAAAACTACCAACTGGGAAACATATTTAGATAAAGATGATACCATCACTATAGGTTTTTTGGTCACTCATTTTTTAACCTTCACGGTGCTGTACAATTACGTCGTTCCTATATCGTTATACGTCACCATAGGTAAAAAAAAACATTTCTTGTATTTATGATTATCATGAGAAACTTATATTTTCAAATCGACATCTTCACAATCGGTTTCTCGTGATTCTAAAGTCAGAGCAATTGCAAAATTCCCTTCATGTGTCATTGTTTGCATTACATATTATTTAAAACTTTTATTCGTCAATGTTTTGCGTTAACAAGAAGTTAATGTTGATCCTTTGCTTTGCGCGGTATCGTAAAAAAGGCGGCGAAAACAAATAAGTTCCTTAACAGCAGATATTCGACATCTTCGAGTGCAAAGCGGGTCACCGTGTTCACGGGGTCGATATCGACGATCGCGTAAAGAGAAATCACGCAAAATCGAAATTACGTATGAACCGAGGGACCAATGCAATCGTTCTCTTTCAAATACAATCATTCGAGTATCTGATCGATTTGTTTATTTTTCTTTTTTTTCTTTTTTCTTCTTTTTTTTTCCAAATTCAACCGTGACTGGGATAAGACACCTGACGAGCTGCGATCAATTGTTCTCGTTACAGAATTACAAAAATTCCTCAGTTCATTTTTCTTCAGCTGGGACATCGACATGTACGACGAAGACACCGATCAATCGGCGCTTGCCAACACGTCGGACTTGAACGAAGAGCTCGGGCAAGTCGAGTACCTGTTTGCAGACAAAACTGGCACGATCACTGAAAATCTAATGGTGTTCAAACGTTGCTCGATCAATGGAATAGTATACATGGAAAAAGATTGCAATGGTTTTTTGTACCGATTGCCTCCTGACGGGGATGAAGATAAAGCAGAGAAATTAACAACGTGGGAGGTAAAGAAAAATTGCATCCGTTCTCATATTTCGATTCTATTTTTCGTCTATCAAAATTCGATACAATTATTGCAATTACAGCACGACGTTTGGCACTTTATGATAAGCATCGCTTTGTGCCACGTCGTTCAAATTTCACCTCCTAGTCAGAGATTGAACGTCATCACAAAACGAACAGAGTATCGCAAAAGTTTTAGGCTGAAAAAGGTGACGCAGTTGAACAGTTCCTTGTTGATGCATCCGGATTTGCCAGAGTATCAGGTAAAATTATCTGCTAATGAATACCTCGAACAACGCTAGCTGTGACATTTACTCTGCATCGTTATTTTTATCTTCGACAAATAACCGTAAACAACAGCTGGCGATAAATTTACACGTTGAATCGTGTTAAACGATAACGTCAATATTTTCTATACGCCTAATATACGTCTAATTTGAACAATATAACTTTTCTACATTTCAAACAAGAAATATGTAATCCATATGCGGTAGGCAGCATCTGCAGACGAGAAAGCTTTGGTCGAAGCCAGCGCCAGATGCGGAGTCGTTTTTTACAAAAGCAGCGTCGACAAAATGGAACTGAAAATCAACAAGAACGTGTTGACTTTTGAAAAGTTGGAAGTCCTGGAATTCACCTCCGGTTCGTATTCGAAATACGGATGTCCTCTATGAATCCGCTTTCCGTTTATCGTCCGTTCTCATTTTCGCCAGACTAGCAACGAAATTTATTGAGAATCTTATATTCGACAGAACGCAAAAGGATGTCGATAATAGTGAAGGACGCCGCGGGTGATTACTGGTTGTATTGCAAAGGGGCGGATTCGGCTATCTTCCCATTGATAGTCTCGGGAGAAATTAATCAAGCTATTACTCATGTCGCTGACTTTTCCAGGGTTCGTTCACTCTCTTATTACGAGTTCATAACGTTTCTTCTCTTTCGGAGCTTAAGCTCGATTCATCGGAGATTTATCTTGCAGAGAGGTCTACGAACGTTGGTCGTTGCGTACAAGAAAATGAACCAGCAACAGTACGATCAGCTGGTACAGAAGGTGGAACAAGCAAGGCAAATTATCGGCATCGAACGAGCAGCATACATGCGAAGAGCATACAATCAGATGGAAGACGGTCTCACCTTGTTAGGGATCACAGGCGTCGAGGATCGTCTTCAAGAAGGTGTGCAGGAAACTCTCGAATGCTTACAAGTTGCTGGCATTAAAGTTAGTAATCCGAGTAATTTAATGCTAGTCTATCGTCGGATTTGTTAACTGACTATCCACTTAATCCTTGCTAGAAACCTGGGTCATCGTTGTCACGAGTGAAGAAAAAACTTTGACAGAAACCTTATTTATTACTTCAAATTTTGTTCGTATTTACTTATTTGAGTCTGAACCCGTAAAATGACAAAGATGACCCAGTTGACCTACAAAATATATAAAATCATCGAACAGTTATTTTTCATTGAATACTTAAAACTTAGGTATGGGTGCTGACTGGGGACAAAGCAGAGACCGCGGAAAACATAGCGTTCCTCTGTGGTCAATTCAAAAACGGTACCCAGATACTGAAATTGCTTGAAACAACCGAGAACGAATCTTGCCTTCGTCATCTTACGAATTTTGAGTAGGTATAATTCCTTGGAGTTGTAAAATGCTGCAGCATCATACCCGAAATAGATCTCGGACAGTTGTAATTGGGATTTTGTTGTTGTAATAACCTTTTATTTTTGTACGGTTCTAGAAGAAGAATGAAAATCGAGCCGTATAGTCAATATGGCTTGTTAATAGATGGTTGTAGCATAACAATCGCGTTAAAAAAGTATCCTGAACTACTTAGAATCGTTGGCATGGCTTGCGATGCGGTAGTCTGTTGTAGATTAACGCCTTTGCAAAAAAGCGAAGTAAGTTTCGCGAGAGATAATTAAATTTGTAATACGCGTGCTGTGTCGTGAGAAATAGGAGGCTTAAATAAATGTGCAACACTTGTATAAACAATCGGTTGTTAAAGATCTAATATTTGAGTAAAATTTTGTATAAATTTTTCGCTTTACCTCACAGTCAAACCGAAGAATATCGTGAGCCACCTGTAATTCACGTTTCACAAGACGTGTTAATAATTTAATTACAGTATTTCTACAACAACAACTACAAACAAAACGAATTACTCTAACATGGTTTTATAACATATATAATTCTATCCGACCATTTTTATACAGATTGTAAATTTGATAAAAACAGCAAAAAGCCGACCACACACTGCCGCGATCGGTGATGGAGGAAATGATGTGTCGATGCTACAAGAAGCTCATGTCGGAATCGGAATAATGGGCAAAGAGGGTCGTCAAGCTACCATGTGTTCCGATTTTGCCATAGCAAAGTTCAGATTTTTAAAAAAAGCTCTGCTGGTTCATGGACATTGGTTTTATCTAAGGATCAGCGTTTTGACGCAATATTTTTTTTATAAGAATTTCATGTTCATAACGCCACAGCTGTTCTTCGGCCTTCAAAGTGCTTTCTCTGCTCAGGTATTATCTTGAACCTTTTAACGCTGACCGAAAGAACTGTAAGAATTGTAAGAATGATATCTATATATCGATAGTAAGAATTATTTATAACAAAATTACTAATATCAAAAGTAGTATATCCTCGTTAATAATGTCAGTCACATGTGACGCATGATAGTCAGCATATTAATCTTCCGTTGTCCATTGTTGAGTCGGCTGAATATAACTTGTTTAACGATTGGATTCTAGGCATTTTACGATGGTATATTTTTAATGCTGTTCAATGTACTATTCACATCGGTACCAATATTAGCGTACGGATTATTAGAGCAGGATTATACCGCTGATAAGCTCCTACGTTATCCCTATTTGTATAAGTTACATCGAAACAATTATTTATTATCAAGAAAACGGTTCCTAATATGGACAATTTTAGGTAAATGATGACAACTTTATAACGAATAAAATCTCCTTTTTTATTTAGCAAATTAAAAAATTAATTAAAAATTGTTGTTCTTTTTAGGTTGTTGGCACACCTCTATTATATATTTTATGTCATATAGTTTTATAAACATCAATCCCACCGTTTTGTATAATAATACACCGATGGATCAGTGGTCATTTAGTACATGCGTTTTCCATTTAGTTACACTAATAGCTAATTTAATGGTATATCTCTAATTCGATATTTACGTATACAACAATTATTTTTGCAAAAAAAACATCGTCGATTTCTTTAACTTTTAGGTATTATTACGAAGTTCATATTGGACAATGCCATTTGTACTAATAGTAGGATTATCAGAGCTAACGTTCATCGCAGTAGCAATTATTTATTCTTTCATACCTATGTACGTACGTAGTAATCATATATTTCAGAAATTATTTTCATAACAGTGGCGAATCGAAAAGAGGGCAATAAGGATGATCGTTAAATGAAATGTTTTCTAAAATGTGCTCAGGTGTTTTGCACACCTTGAATGGCATTTCCGGCTCCGCCTCTATTAGTTACTGATAGAGCAATGTATTATCTAAATAGATAACACCGATTCAATATCATTTTTGCAGAAAATATGATGGAGATATGCTCAGAGTTTTTCAAATACTGGTATCATCCATAACGTTCTGGCTCTTAACGCTTGTCGTCGTCACCGTATGTTTAGTTCCGGACTATTTGATTCTCGTGTACGACAGTTACAGACCAGCGTTTATAACCAGAAGAAACGAGGTACAACCGCAACAGTGTATAACCGTAAACAGCAGCGATAATACAGAGAACGTGCCATTGCAAACTAGGGTAAATACTAATTATATAATCATTACATATATACATATAAGTTATATATAATTAAATATTCGCATGATAACGAACTGGCATATATATATGTAGTTTTTTACAGAGTCAAAGTCTCCTCAACGCGATTCCGTGGAGACATAATTTTACGCTGCGGAAGATCAATTGAATCAAATAACATTTTATTTCCTAAGGGACGTAAGTCGTTTATTAATTTATTCACACAACAATCAACGCTTGTAAATATATTTATTATACAGTAAACTTTCGTGGCATGGCAACATAGCGAGAGTATACTGGTCAGTTTTTATAAAATTCTTACCTTATGGAACGAAATCAAAAATGTTTCGCTCAATTTTATACTTGTTTTCTTTGTGAAAGAGTAAAAGGAAAAGTATGATTTGTAATTTAAACGTCGCTTACAGTACTCGAAATAGTGAAGATATAACCAGTAATATTTCTGAACATGTTCTACGAAATGAATTTTTTTATTCATTCGTACTGTAAATACTTAAATAAATTAGCCTAAGACTGTAATATACAAATAGAGAAAAGTACACGTCTTTGTACTTTGTGACTGAGGTACACGCATTTCTTTTTTTATTTACTTTTTAAGAAACCAAATTTTGTAATAAAAGATTGAAAAAACTCAAAACGCTCGAATCATTTGTTACCAAAGAACTTTACAATTATGTAACCGACTTTCGATTCAAGAAAGTTATGCAACAACTATGTTTTGCGCCTACGTATGATAACATCCTGTACGTATATGTATACAGTTGCATAAATTTTCTTATCTGAAATGTACACACATAATTTATCATAAATTTTTCGTAAATAACACTCTCGAGTATGGCTGAAAGTTTTAATAACTCGATAATAGAACAAAGTATATGTATGTATGATGTTTTAAAATACGAGATACGTATATCTGTAAATTATTGTATGTATAGAATATATTCAATAATGTGAAAGTGAAAGACTTTCAGTGTCCATCAACTTTTTTGGAACAGAATTGATGGTCATGAAAAAACACGGATTCCTCAGAACACATACATATATTGTTACAGAGTCTGGCGATTTAGAAGTGGAATCACCATTCGCATTTGATACTCTAACGTAGTAAAATCCTCGCTTTCGCGTGTATGTGTCAGTATAACAAAAAAGAAATATTTCTCCACTAAACATTTGTTCTCTTTTATATCTGTTTTTCTACTTTCATCGCTTAAATCGATAAATATTAAACGTCCCGATTTAATACAGAGTCAACTTATACAATAATGACGTAAATAATTGATCACAGTTGAATTATTCATTGAATTTCAGTTTTTTTTTTTTTGTTGTAAACGATTGACAAACATAAAAAAACATATTTATATGCTTGAACGACGATTATTAAACGACGAGATATTTTTGAAACTCGACGGAACAAATTCAACTTGTGTACGGTATAAATATACATTTTGTTTTATAGGTATTATCGAAAGCTACCCTTCAGATCGAGCTGAAGCTAGCGCGCGATCTTGCAGTCGTTAAACAACGACCGTGAATATTGATTAAAAAGTCTACCCTCGGCATCTGTAAGAATAGAGGTTAAAATCTTGTATATTTACTTCAGGATTATAATTTGTATTCCACACAAATGTAAATGAATCTATATCCTGTGATTATCTTGTATTATATTATCTTACAGTGAGATAGCAGTATGATAAACTGAGTAAGGATGAGGATTATGTCATGTTATTTCCGACGTATCATTATAACAGCGTTATTCGTCACGCTGCTATTTTGCATAGTGCAAGTTCTTCGATCTGAATTGGGCTTCGCTGATAACGATCTGTCGAATTTAGATAAATTGTGGGCAACTTATCCTCTTATAACATGATTCATTTCTATATAATGTTTCATGTTTAATTGTGATTAATTTATGTTATTTCAGAATACACATATCTCAATTAATTAAGGAATCTGAGCAGCCTTCTGTTAGGTACATATATAACCAGTGATAATAATAATATTTTAACTATAAACATTAGATCAAATTCATATATCTACAGGGAAGGAGTCGTGGCTTGCAAGCTACCTCACTTGGATGTTTCCAATCCAGAAATTACCAAATTTCTACACGATGTTCCCCCTTTGTCTTGCACACCCGAAGATTGGGTTATACTCCATGGTTCCAGACTTGTTATTAGCAGTAAAGTAAAGAACAAATTTGGATCGATATCTTGTTCTTTCAGCGGTGAGTTACATGATTATATTTCATTTGTCAAAATTATAACTCCCTATTTGCTTATATTGCTTGTAGAAATCCTTAGAGACAATGACAATGATGTATCATATACAACTCCTGTTGAATCTGATAACTTTTACGTCCTCAAACATAGTGATTTTGTTGATGTTAAATGCGAATCAAAAGATGGGACAGAGTAAGTTGAGATTAATGAAAACGTGTATTTAATCAAGTAGTTGAAATTTCTAGTCTAATATATCTGTCTGTTTTTCAGATGGCATTCTATTATGGCTGGAGTAAAGGATGATCCTGAAGCGAGAGAAAAACACAGATGGGAAAATGTTGGAAACAAGGCTCTAAAATTAAATGTACTTATGTTTGGTTTTGATTCTTTGTCTAGAAACACATTTATACGGAAATTACCAAAAACATATCAATATTTAAAAGAATATTTAAGTGCTTTAGTCTTGGAAGGATACAATATAGTAGGTGATGGAACACCGCAAGCACTTATTCCTATTCTTACTGGAAAAATTGAACTTGAATTACCAGATACTAGAAAACGCATGGGTGCAAAAGCAAATTATGTCAATGTATATCCAATGATATGGAATCAGTATAAACAAAATGGATATATAACAGGATTTATGGAAGATGTGCATCATATTGGAACTTTTACATATCGTTTAAAGGGTTTTAAAGAACAACCAACCGACCATTACATGAGAACATTTTATTTAGCTGCTGCTCCATATTTTAGATATTATAATAAATATTGTATTGGAAGCATCCCGCGACATATGGTACTCTTTTAGTATTTAATGTCGATAATTATGTTACATTTAGAAATTATAATGCACATTGATATTGTTACAGGTAATGTTGAATTATATGAAAGAAATTTTCAATGTTTACAAAAATCAACCAAAATTTTTATTTGGCTTTCATGGTGAACTTTCACATGACTCCTACAATGACATAGGTGTGGTTGACGACGATTTACATAATTGGATAAAAGATTTGCACGAATTCGGTCATTTGAATAAAACGATACTTATATTAATGAGTGATCATGGACATAGGTTTGTGATTATGTTTAACACAACATTAAATTTTTCAATAAAATTATCTCTTAATTGAACAATTGATACAGTAAATTTTATCTGAAGATTTGCAGATATTCGTAATACTGTCCAAGGTAAACAAGAAGAAAGATTACCATTCTTTTCTTTCGTTTTTCCTCCTTGGTTCAAAAAAGTGTACCCAGAAGCATATGCAAACTTTCTGCATAACACACAGTATTTAACAACACCATTTGATGTACATAAAACGTTAGAAAGCATACTGAACTTTGAAACACCGAAAACCGGGAATCGCCAACATAGAGCTATAAGTTTATTTGATAAGGTAAATGCATTATACATGTAACAATAGAACCAATTATTATACATATATTATAAATTATTATATATTATTATCATATAGGTACCGATAGATAGAACGTGTTCGGATGCATTTATAGAGCCACATTGGTGTGCTTGCCTTAGCTGGCAAGAAATCTCAGTTGATGAGGATAACGTAATTGCTGCGGCTAGATATTTTATTCAATTCCTTAATCTATACACGGACGATCATCGTGACATTTGTGAACAATTACAATTGAAAGAAATTTTATGGGCTGCTAAACTTATACCTAATAAAGGTATTTTAATTATTTCAATCAATATTTTATATTTATTTGATTTTAATAAAGCATTGCATTATAGGGTTATTAAAATTTCAAAAATCTGGCGATCAAGATGGTTTCATAGGAGATTTTAGTGCAAAAACAAAATTAACAAGTGAAATTTATCAATTGAAAGTAAAAACTGAACCAGGAGATGGATTATTTGAAGTCAGCATTACTTATGATATAAAAAATAATAAGTTTTCCACTAAAGTAAGTTTCTAACCAAAATTATTGATAAAAATATGCATAGAATACATATTAAACAAGAATGTACAAAACTTAAATTTCAGATTTCAGATGTCAGTAGAATTAACATGTATGGATCTCAAGCAAGATGTGTGGAAAATTCTTTACATCATTTACGGAAGTATTGTTACTGCAAGAATTAACGAATTAATCTTTAATGATTTCAATGTACATTAAAAATAACACATAGGTAATAAGTGTAACAGACTGCAGCGTTCACAAAAAAGGTGCTGTAATTAGTATTATGTTCTATTTTTTATATTTACAAGCTACGTTTATTTCTAGTCTTTATAAATATAAACTGGGCAGGATAATTTCTTCTTTTCGGGGCTCTAGAAATGTGTCTAGACACGAGTTATTACCGAGTTTAAATGGCGAACATACTGAAATAATCATATTTGTATATATAAATAAGACCGCAACGTAGTATACAAAACAATAGATTTGAATTATTTATACGTTGTATACAGTGCCAGTAAATCATTACAAACTATTTTTTTGCCACAAGTTTGTTACGATATACCAAAGGGTATTTAGATAGCATAATCAAAATCTCCTCTTTTTTTATTAATTGTCTCGTAGGTTATACATATCTTGTAAGTTATGCATACACTGCATATTTAGGATGATACAGATAGATACCTTCAACTATTTACAATTATACATTTTTAAATATTATTATATTTGTAACAAGTTGTCAAATGTAAAATATATAACGAATCTATGATGTAAATAATGCACAATATAATGTAATAAATTCATAATTGTGGTAAATAATACTTATATAATAAATATTATTTTATTGGAAAATATATATTTCCTCGTATAATATTTATTCGGAAATACAATATTCTCCAAATTGATGTAAGAACGTTGTAATTTCATGAGTAACGCTATCTATTAGTAAAAATCCAACATTTTGTACATGAAATGGATCACATGGGAAATATGCTTGCCCTCTTCTATCTTTGGCTACTATTTCCAAAACTAGGGTACTAATTGACAAATCTGAGTCTTTCCCTTTTTCCACTCTAAAAATAATTAAATACATATCAGTTTCTTGAATTACAAAGAGAAAACATTTATGAAAATACAACCTGATTAAATCCTTATAAATAGTTTTAGTAACTTTCAAATATGGATCTAAAACATCTTCATATTGGCATAATACTCCACCAAGAACTAGCAGTTGGAAAATACGAAATATAAATTCTTCTCTCTCATCTTTCAAATATAAATTATACTGTGGACATTCTTCATCCAATAATATCTACAAATATTAAGTTAAAAATAAAGTCATATTACTAATGTCCCTTGAAAAAATGCATACTTCTCTAAGATTATCAGAAACTAGAAAACCATCAATTTCCATATCATATCTTTTGCAAATAGTCCCAGATTCATATATAATTCCATTTTTCGAATCTTGTAATTTATTGAAAAAGGACATATTCAAAACACTGCAAGGCACAGGTTTTATTTCTATTGTTGTTGCTGTTATACCTACAAATTATTAAAGAAATTAATCAAACCTAATTACTATCCTACAAAAAACATGTTTAATACCTTGTTTTACCCAACAATTCCCTTTTCTTGTTAATAATAGTTTTGAAACAGTACCATCTTTAAAGAAAGCCTGAGATAATTACATAATAATAAATTAATGTTACAATTTTAAGTTGTATTTAAATTTATTAAGATCAATTTCACTAACTTCAGCTAAATGATATTTATGATACTGTTGAAAAGGTTCATTAAATGAAAAATGTTGTATAACAAAATTTCCTTTTATTCCCCTGTAAAACAACATTCTTATACGTTGTGTTAATTTTTATATATGATGTATCAAGTACATGAATTACCACTTTGAGAGAAGTTCCTGAATTATTTTATCATTAATTCCGAAATAATTCTTTTGCTCAAGAGGCACAAACGTATATTTGGGTTCGATATCCATTTTTAATCAATTTCGTTACCATAGAAATAAAAGCTATGGTACTTGTGTGTTTTGAATATAATGTACATGCATCCTCTCTAAATAAGTACATATGCATAATACATGCTTATATTGACATAGGATAGAGAAAAACTATGGCGCCGAATCAACGTCAACGTCAGCTTTTTATTTCAAAGAAAGAACTGAAAAAGTTAAATGGCAGGAGATTTTCAAAGTAAAGAGAATAGTTTCTTTCATTAATAATCGTTGAATGGAAAATTTGTTGTCATATTATATTTAATAAAATATAAATATGTTGTTTGCCGGTTAACCTCTTTAGACTGAAAAATTTTAAGATTTTTTTCGTGTTAGTTTGTAAAATCTTTGACGGTTTTATTTTACTTATGTATTTAATGTGTAATTGATAAGTGTTATTGTTTGAAATAATTAAAAATGAAAGTAACAATTAAAAAATAAGATAGATAAATATCAGCCAAGAAGAAAATCAAGTGCATATGTTTCAGGCCAGAAGAATCCTCTGGTACTGGTCTTATTTATCCTGGTGTGGATACAGCTTTTAAGTTACTTTTATCAGCCAGATTTTGTTCAGCTATATGGAGTCACATAACAGATTGCGATGAAACCTATAATTATTGGGAACCAGTAAGAGATAATTCTTAGTTTTATATTGTGATTTTTAATGATTTATATAAGTTTATGTATGTGTATTATATAATTTTCTTTTAATAAAAGAGGTATTTATTTTTTAAGAATACTGTGCTTTATTATTATATTTTGCTCTTGCTTTAGAGTCATTATTTACTTTATGGTACTGGTCAACAAACATGGGAATATAGTCCACAATATGCATTAAGGTCGTACATGTATTTATTAATTCATATGGTACCAGCAAAACTCTATCATTATTTATTAGAACCTAATCCTGTTCTGGTCTTCTATTTTGTAAGATGTCTGTTATCTGTGGGTTGTGCATTATCTGAAGTGTACTTTTATAAGTATGTATCTCCAAAAATCTATTACACATAGCATATAATAATAATTAATGTTCTTTTGAAGCAATGACCAAATTTTGTTTTAGAAATGTCTGCAGAGAATTTGGAATTCATATAGGCAGACTAACATTAGTATTTCTAATTCTAAGCTCTGGCATGTATATTGCTAGTGCTGCATTTTTACCATCTTCTTTTTCAATGTATGTTTACAAAATGTTCATTAATAATTAAATTAATGATTCTTTACATCAATATTGTATATATCTTTTGTACAGGTATTTAAGTACTGTGGCTACAGCAGCCTGGTATGGTCGTCAATATGAATTAGCCATTTTTGCTACTGCTATATCTGCCTTGTTAGGATGGCCATTTGCTGCATTACTTGGGTATTACTTACATATACTTAAAAAATTCAGACTTAACAATGCTATTAATTTTCTTCTATTTGTAGACTACCAATTGCAATAGAAATGTTATTACACAAACAAGAGTGGAGTCAATTTATAAAGTGGGTAATCATATCTGGTGTTGTTGTCTTAATACCAATAGTATGGATTGATTCAATGTATTATGGTAAATTGGTAATAGCACCATTGAATATTATAACTTACAATGTATTTACCAATCATGGACCAAATATTTATGGAACTGAACCATTCAGTTATTATATTTATAATGGATTTTTAAACTTCAATTTCATTTTCCTGTGTGCACTTTGTGCTCCATTCGGATTGGTAATATTTCACATATTCACAATTTTTAAACGTTCATAATTGTTAGTGCTTCAACAAATTTTATAGTTTATAGTATGGTTGATTGTACCGGCAAGGCCAAGAGATCGTCTTTGTTTGTCTTATTGGTATTCTTTGGCACCACTGTATCTTTGGCTTTTTGTGTTTTTCTTACAGCCTCATAAGGTGAATTAAATGAAAATTATTTGAATATTGAGAATAGGTCGAAATACATATAACATATCTAACAAATATTTTTGTTATAGGAAGAACGATTTTTGTTTCCTGTTTATCCAATGATTTGTGTAGCTGGAGCCATAGCAGTGGATATTATTCAAAAATTATATTTTTTTGTCAGAACAAAATTTAGTCCCTTACATATTGCTTACCATTATTTACAATATACTGCTCACATTACATTGTTTGCTATCTTATTATGTGGTTTTCTTGGTATATCAAGATCGTTAGCATTATATAAAGGTATGAAGATTGATGTAGATTTTTATTTTTACATCGATTAATGAAAAATTTACCGTCTTCCTTGAAATCAGGTTATTATGCACCAATGGAAGTAATGATTGATGCTAATAAACTTGGATTAGAGGGAGAAATACCTAAAGATGTTTATGTAAATTTCTGTGTTGGGAAGGAGTGGCACCGATTTCCAAGTAGCTTCTTCTTCCCATCGAATAAGTAAGTAGTACCTTTTTATCGTTTCGAAATTCATGTTTTATGTTCCTCTGAAATTACTACAATGATATCATGTTTAGTTGGAAACTTCAGTACTTAAAATCAGAATTTAAAGGACAATTACCACAACCTTTCCTAGATCATGAAAATGCAACTAGTGTAATACAACCTCATTTTAATGATATGAACAAAGAAGAACCAACACGCTATGTAAGTTACTATTCATAATACATAATACAGATATATCGAAATATATTAATATTAATATTTTTAACTACTCATTATTTAATACAATTAATAACATTTATTATGATTTCAGTTTAATATAAATAAATGCCATTTTGTGTTAGATTTGGATATTGATAATGAAACAGACTTAGAACCAAATTATTCTCGATTAACTGACAATTTTACAATAATCAAGTCTGCTAAATTTTTAAATTCTGCCAAGTGAGTGTATTACGCATAAAAAATAATGTTTTTTATTGTATTGGTTTATTTAATTCATGATTTACATTACAGATCTCATCAATTTTTTAGAGCATTCTATATACCATTTGTATCACATAAATTTTGTACATATGGTTCATATAATTTATTACAAAATATTAAACTTAAATCAATTCCTCTTTTATCGAAAGAAAAACATAGATCTTAATTGGAAATTTGGGAATTTATATAATTTGAATGAACAGGGTTTTTGTCAGGGAAGTTGTATAGTTGATAGAATATTTCAATTAAATTTCTGTACTTGATAATAAAAATGTAAGTAATGGTCGAATAGTAATTAAAAACTATGAAGACACTCATAGTAATTACAAATTTTCTATGTCACATAACTTTTCATGTTCTGTTAAACATTGAATTGTACTTTTAAAAAATTAAGGTATATGACAAATATGTACCATAATTAAAATAAAGTAGAACATTTAGTAAAATAACATTCCATTGAACATTTATGATTATAAATGTACTAAATTTTTAGGAAATATGATTACTTGTATACAAAAAATATATGTATGTACATGCACAATGCTATATGATATTAATTTTATTAGCTAATTAAGTGAAAGCCATTGATTTTTTATCTTTATATAAAGGTGAATATTAGTATACTGTAGGTTTACTCTTAATGCATCACTGGTATCAAGTACAAAATTATGAATGATGTTAAGTTTTCTTGTTGGATAAAATATATTTACCAAAAATTTTTGTATACGATTAAATGATATTTACTTTATAATTAACAAATTCTTGTATATACATAAAAGTGGCTATAAATAGAATATTTATAAAAATTGAATATAATTTATTTTAATTATAAGTGTATTATAAGTTATTGTAATATATAGTTTAATTAATTATTTTACCAAATATTTTCATAAATCTGTACTTAATTTTCGTGATCTATTATAATTCAATAAAATACTACACGATGTTTTATACTTTTATATAATATATACACGTTATTAACCTGTTACATTTTATTGTGTAAATAATTTGGTTAAGAGATCAGGAATCTATCTACTGTTTCGCGGCTAAAGCGGGAGGAAAGAGTGAAGCGAATTTCGTGTGGGATGTACTGAACAACGATGTCTTTTGAACGCATAATGGTCAAATGTGCTCTCTCTTCAGAGACTCGTCAAAGAAGGAAGGAGAATGGCAGTTATTTGAAATGAAAAGTGGCGCCTCTGACGCCATTACAAACATTAGAAGAACGGTCTCTCAGTGACGATCTACTTCCTCCGACTTCTCATAGGTTACGCTACTTTCCTCTGATGTGGCCGTGACGCAAACCCGCAGATTATTAAATTTTAAAAATTATGATTTCAAATACAGCAATGTTAAAATGCTAAAAAGATGAAGTATTAAAAAATTAAAAGTGGAACTTTAATAATATTTAATGGCACAGAAACATGATTCATCCAATTCATTCGAAGATATGAAAACTTGTTTTACACGGGGATTAATAAAAGAAGGACGTTGCTTTCGTATTACTGATAACGAATCGAAAAACGCGTTCAGAATAGAGCTGTTTGCTGTCAATCAATATAGAAATTGTTGGCAACCGGGCATAATAAGAAAAGCTGCAGAAGAAATCGTACAAAATATGAACATTGGCCGCTTTCACATATAAATTGGTATATTTTTAAATTATATAAAATAATATCATAAGAATAAACTTAGAATCTTATTGCAGATATACATATTTCTTTTTTAACACGGTGCCATTAATTTCAAAAAAATGATTAACACTTCAGATATCTCGAAAAATTTTATTTTAAATAAGGCAGTTCACGATGCCACAAATATTTTGCTTAAACCATATATGCCTCTGATAGCACCAGAACCTTATACAACCCCAAATAGTTATGAAAATAAATACGAAAGAATTAATGAAATTAAAGAAAAATGGATAGTACATTCACAAGATTTCTTGTTAAAAATGACAACAATTGCATGGGATTTTTTAAATATTTTAAACGCGTGTCAAAATAATTTTGCAAGTGAAATCATACACGAAGACATTCTGGATAATGAAATTTAAATTACTTATTAGCTAGCACTAGGAAACAGATTACTTGATATTAATCATAAACCATTTAATAAAATGAAGATATTTTATATGTTTTATATTACTGCTTCTATGGATAATGTGAATTGATGGCTTGTAGAAGAAAAACATAAGTATATTTTACCAATGTAATTGATATAAGTATTTTTAATAAAACTATACAAGAAGACTTTGTACAATACTTTATGGCAATGCTAATTGTCCAGGTTTTAATACTTGTCTAACATTTATATTGATTCTGGCTTTTAAAATATAAGTTCTTGCTTTGTTCCAGTCATTTTCATCCCAGGTACAACATTCACTGCTATCATTTGCTTCTTCATCATCCCATGGTGTTATATCAGCTGGTAATATTTTTGGTACACCATGATACCTCAAACGAGAATTCCCAGACATTATCACTATATCTCCACTTCTCAAATACATGGCATTAGCTGCATCATCTTGTGTAAGTCCTCCAATTAAAAATATTGCAGTCTGACCAAAGCTTATAGAAAACAAAGGTGCTTCTGTGTTAATTTCAGAATGATCAGTATGACCAGCTAGACTAGAATTCATTCTATAATAATTAACTATTGCCGCTTCAGCTTCAAAATTCATAAAACCTAAAATCTGAGCCAAAACTGATGTCAATGCTGTCAATTCAGTAGGCATTTTTGTTTTACATGTTTCAGAGTATAATTTTGTATCCCAGTCATGTTGATATCCTAGTGTTGCCCATCGTAATTTTGGTATTAATTCTATAACTTGGTCAGATTGTCTGTAATAACACAATAAATTAAAAAATCACAAAAGTCATCATAAAACTTAAGAAACAATGCATACTTCTGTATGTAGAACAATATTTAATTTTGATGCATTGTATCTTACCCAAAACATGTATCCCACCAAGCTTTATCTTTGTCTAAAACATTATGTGCATCCAAATTTATTCTATACGGTTTTCTCGAGTAATGTTTTATACACTGTATGATCCAATACCTTTGCCCACAATTGGTAAATGGATTTTTTATAAAGATAAGGCCCGGAATATCTAAGAATTCATAAACTTCCCAGTCTTTGACTGGCTTTAGTCCCAATTTACGTTCAGAGTTTACATTCAACAAGTTTCCCCTAAAACGAATAACCTAGAAAGCACCATAATTTTTTGTTTATGAAATAATACAAATCTTATAAATTATTACATACTCTGTTACAATCGGGTTTATTTAAATCGATTACATCTTTTAAATCTGGAAACGGATTTCGACTTCTATAATATTTAAAACTGTTTTTAAACATCATTTAGAATCGTGGGTATCGCCATAATTGATCAATTGCGAACAAATCGATAGAGGTCGCTACTATACTCGTAGCTTAAATCTGTTCAATTTCTAAATTTAAAAATCTGAAAATTTGAAAGTTCGAAAATTTATAAATTTGAAGTATGAACATTTATAAACTTGAAGAAGATTTGTTTGGCGTAATCTGAATCAAGAATCTGTATTATATAGTATATGCTTTCTACTTTCTCATAATTGGCGGTAAAAGAACATGCGCATGAAAACAACCAATAAAATTTGCGCAACGGCTCCTAAAGCCTCTCTCATGTTATCTTCGCTCCAAGCTTCCACTCCATCCCTATATACTTTGGTCCACGTTTGAAAGTAGATTGCAGATTCCTATGCGAGATACGATTAAATGCTTCACATGTTTGAATAAGAATGTCATTTTGACCCGGTTCACCGTGTATGACAATCGAAAGTGGAGATCGTTAACCGTCGAAGTTACAACTTTTAGCCGAACATCCTATAAAATATGTTTCTACGACACACAAATCTCGACTAACACAGAGGCAATTGATCAAAGATGAATCTATGATGTGACATGTGACTAAGAATGTACAATCTACGATTTTACGCCGTAGAAGCAATCGATGAGTGGACACGTAAACGGCGCATTGTGCATTACGATTATTCAATTCGCTTAGCATAATATCATCATCGTGAACGCTAATAGCTAGATACGTATCGAAAAAGTCACACTTCCAAACGGCTTTTTTTCCCTTTGTGCCGGTGCCGTACGCGCACGGTAATGGACTGTGACTAATTTTAGAGCGTAATTTTTCGCATAATAACATTGCCGGGAAATCTATGATTTCATAGAGCCGAAGAGAGGCACGCCACCCGCCTTCAAGGTTTTTCGAAAGCTTCGAGCAAATTAATAGCGCGCACCGCGTTAATAATCGTTCATTACCATCGCTTCTATTCTCCATAAATTCCACCCACCCACCCTGGTCGCGAACGATTGTTCGTACATAAGAACGAGCCTTGCTCCAATTAGTAAGTCGAAATCTTAATTCGTATTCAATTGTCTATCTGTTTGCGATGGAAATTTCTTTGATCGGAAATAGGGTCTTGTTGAAAATCATAATTTTGTCGAAAAAAGTGTCGTAATTAACATGACGGAGAAGCGAATAGATGAAACGAATAACAGTCAGCTTTTACAGGTGAACAATGTTGAAAGGGATGGAAAATATTGACATAGGACATGCATTGATGGTCTCCCCTAGCGAAAATGACGGCGCAGGGGGAGAAGATCTTCACCATTTTATTTTCGATCGGTAAACTTTCAAATTTGAATGTTTGGAAATTTGGGAATTATGATTAGCTTGCTATGTAAAGACAAGTGTTGGGTTCTTCCATCCCTTATACTCATTCTTATCCGAGGAAATCGCACATTGCATCCAAATGTAATCGAATGCAACTCGAATGCCGGCATATTAAGGGAGCGCGTATTCTCTGACAGTTTCATGTCAACAAATGTCGTGCCCGCGAGTCGCGCCCAGTCGTAAGCCATGCCTGCACCAGTACTCGTATCGTATTCGCGAGATCGACCAATCACCAATTGCGGTCACGTCATCGCCAGCCAATCACAGCCGTTCCCAGTGACGACAGTCGCTAAAAATAGCTCGTATATATCTAGGCCGGTCGCAACCGCGAATTATCCACAGTCGTGCGCCGGCAGCCGACGGAGAAGGACGGTGTGGGGCGTATCGGGACGCTGTGTTGTTGTACGCAACTGAAAAGGTAGGACCCCGTACACGCACCTAAAACAACCGTCTTCTCTGCACGTGATAAAGCTCTTTGTAGGTCGAGTAGCGTACGGCTATTCTTGTAATATAGTTCGAGGGTGTATTAAAGGGAAACGAGGCTACGACAGGAATTTCATTAAAATCTTCTCGTGGATTAAATTGTCAAGAGCCGTGAGCTTTTAACTGGCTCATGTTGTAAACTTTAATGGCAATTCTTCATTGATTTCTATAGTGTAATGATTTGTGTCTTTTTTCGCGATATCAAGTGCTTTAAAAAACATGATTATGGATGAAAGATTATCGATAGATTTGTCATTAAGATGAATGTCAAAATTATCGGCGATAATTTCTATGATCGAACATCGCGAAAATCGAGTTCGCGGTTATTCAAGGTCGTGCGGCTACCGAGTGGAGCTTTATTACGAACATGTTGCATATTACGGCAAGAATCGAGAGAAGAATATGTTAAATGCGACGTGTACTTCGTGACATTGTACATGTACATTGTTGCTAGATAAAGAAACACTTGTATCTCAATTTTTGCCGTATTTTTATCAATTCCTCTTTCTTCCATCGACAGAGCCAGTTGCATTTTGTTTGTTCTTAATAATTCATATTTATCTCGTATTCGATTCGTAATATCGAACGTTAAACAAAAAATCCCGCTAACATTGTGTATCGAATGTTTTCATAAATATGAAGTTAATTATAAGATTAAGCATCGGTTACTACGCGATAAGAAGTGCAGCGAAGTTGTTCAAACAAAATTCACCAAAAATACACTTCGGTGTTTGGCCACTTTTTATAATCTGAAATGTACGTGTTCTTTGGACGGCTCATGACACCTGAGGATGTCTCGTAATCAGAGCTGTAGCTAGAGTTTTTGGAGCCCGGGACAAAGATTGTTATTATTGGAAACATCTTGGTTGACTATATCGCTATGTGTTATATCACCGCGCGTTATATCGCAATGTGGTATACAGCCGATTCGATATGCCACTGTCGTGTCATATAGCTATGCGTCATTTCGCTGCGAAATTTGATACGTAGATTGTTACATCGGAACTGTTTAATTTTGAGAAAATTTAACGGTCCCTAAGCGCAGGGCTCAGGGCGAGTGTCCCGTTTGTCCGGCGATATAACAGCGGTACTGCTCGTAATAATATATCAGTGTCACGAAGATCATTTGTAAGTGGGGAACCTTAAATATAGCGAAACAGAACATTGGCAACATTGTCACGAATCTAGTAAAAGACTATATAGCATCCTCACACGGTACCAATACTCTCGATTGCACAATACTATGCTTAAACTAAACATTTAAAACTAAACACTTCTATTCTACGAACGCGTTTTATTCGCCATTTTTCTCGTTTTTGTTTCGCGGGTATTTCGAGTACAATGCAACGTACAGGGTTAATTTCACGCGTATGTACACGAACGAAAGTATAATGTTTGTATTGGCATGTAAAGTGGAGTTAAGTAGGATCACAAATAACCGTAATCATAAAACCTCGTATTACGCCGGCTCAAACGTGGAGTACGTTTATTATGAACGACTTAGTGTTAACTAGAAATGCGTGCTCGTAAGGGAACATACATATTTACCCGTGGAGAAACAAACTTTTCGCGGGGAAACGTAATACTTGTTCGATTCGAATTTTTTCTTTTTTTTTTTTATTCGAGGCATGCAAATCGATTCCCGTTCGATTACGGATATTCGATTGTTTATCCGCGATGTAGAATCTCGAGGTGAACATTGAACGCGTGGCTCGCGATACGATCTATCGATTATGTAGCTTGTGCTCGAATATGAATGCGAATTGATTTAGAAAATATATATGTCCCCTGTCGATTTCTGATTCATATTTTAATGGCGATAAACAGTTACCAACGGTTCCTCGTTACGTATATCGATACGTTATCGATGCAACATTACATGTTCGAGTTTGGCTGCAGATAGAATTATAAGTATCGCATATGAACAATCGTGCATGTATTTTAATATTTAATGCTTGGCATTCGCAACTTTATATATGTGAAGCTCGACATTCTGTGCTAGAATTTTTGATATTTAGTTTCGAGTTCTACCATAACGAGAGATTAGGTTGAAGATGAAATCTCTCGAATAAATAATTGTTGAAATTTCAATTGAATTTGAGTCGTATGTGCAACAAGAGAGAAAGAGATATGTAGATTCAGGAGACCACGAAGATTAAATGTTTACTTTCATTTGTAAACTTCCTCCGCGGCCGATAACCATTATACAACAATAATCTTATCTTTGCATTCACTATGCAAACGTGCCAATCTTCTCAAGGTGCAGCCTGTTGGGTGTGATAATTAGTTGCAAGGTTGGACAACGTAACAACGAAATACCTTTTCGTACATTGCTATCATTTTCGTGTTCCTATTTTCGAGAACATTCGTTTGCATATTCTTTCGTTGAAAGATTTCATTCGTCAATATTTATCTCGTCAATAAAATTGTGTATTTTCCCTTGAAACTATCATCGATAATTTCAATTTAATTTTAGACACGCTTTAGAAACTATTTCCGCAGACACATGAAAGTACTCGTGTAGTAAATAAAAAGTTTCAATATTCGATTCTGAATGAAATTGTTTACGATCCACGGGCCAGGATTGACCTAGAGATCTGTACTTTCGAAAATAATAGAGGTGAACGTTTCCACTCGAAGGTGTACACTATTCAAAGTTAATCACACTCGAGATTATCCACCCACGCTACTTTCAAAATCTCCCGCTTCGAAATTGAACATTCCACCATCGAAGAAGTACAGTTTACTTCTTGACTGAATCTTTCAATTAATTTCAAGAATTTTCGTAATCGAAACTTGCCAATTTTGCATTCCGATAAAAGATAGTTCCATCCGAAACATTCATTGATAATCGTATGTTTATGGATCATTCAGTTTCGGACTTGTTCGTTTTCGAGGAAAAAGGAATTTGCAGGTTCGTTAATAAAATAAGAATAAATTGTTGAGAGAGATTCGTCGGTATTATCGCGACAGTTTTGAGTAATTATCTCTGATAGGTCGGCAAAGAATCCTGGCTCCTTCCCGACCGTGACCTTACTGACATTTCATTTCTTAGATCGTCTACGGCTTCGAAACTCGCCCATACAGGATCTGCACGTATGTCAGATAGCGTGCGCATTTCCATAATGCCGAAGGCCGTCAAATATTGCAACTAGACGAACGAATACCTTCGCAGGTGTGGAGTTACCTTGTTTTATCTCGCTTTCATCGTACAGTTCTTCTTTCGTTTTCACCTTCGTTGCTAGAATTTCGAACAGCCTCGCTCGTTGTCTATGTCTATCGATTTTCTTCATCCCCGCTCGTTGTTACGTGCAAGGCTGCACTTGTAACGAAAGGCTTTCGATATATGGGAATAGCGAAAATGAAACATTTCATTTTTACCAATCATCGATAACAACAATGGTCTTGTTAGGCGTATAATTAATTTTCGTATTTTCAATTGCACCTTCCCGGTACAATAGCCGCCATTACTATTCATAGAGTTCACTCGTATTTCCCTTTTTAATTATTCAATAATATGAAACTTCTTAGGACGCCAGTCACCAATGACCCCCATGTCAGTCAGCGCGTTAATTGAATTTACCGCGGTCAAGGGAAAATCGTGGCGCGGATAAAAGCTCTCTCTCGCGGTTGATTTATCGCGGAGTTTTAGCTCGAAAGGAGTCTATATAGACTTGTACATACATATATGTATACAGATATAGAAAGAGGAGAGCCACCTTGTTGCTCACAGCTGATTACAAAGTCGAGAGAGATGATATAACTGGATTTGCAAGTTGTCACGGTGAAAGAGTGAGAGGCGGACGGGGAAAAAAAGAAATGGTGGGGGAGGCCATTATTGTTCAAGGGCGTCAATGTACCGATTGAATTTAAAATGCTAATCTGCATCGTAGAGAAATGGTGATAGGACGAATTTAAGCGCGAACAACCAGCAATTATCATTCTTGCTTAACTAAATCTAGATCATTTAATCGTTATTCAATTATACCGGCTGACTCGCAAACTCTTTTTATGCGTACGAATATGTTACGATTAAGTTGTAACATATGCGAGAAGCGAAGAATTTTTTTGTCGAAAGATGCGAATAGGGCAAGGTTCGACGTTTCCTACTTTTCCGCGATTTTAATCGGAGTTTGAAATGTTGAATATTTCAAGCTTAATTTTACAATAACTGCACAGCTATAATGACGATTTTTATCCTATTTACACCAATACCGTGACAGCACAAGGCCAAATATGCAATATTCGCGAACGTGTAACGATACGTATGTTAAAAAGTATGGAAATGGAATTATTATGGCCGCTTTAAACCGTCTATCGTTGCAAAAAGTCATCGTTGCTTTTAAAAATAGAAATTCGTATCAGTTCGTTGTAATATTCTCTCGTTTAATAATTGCGCCGTACTTAATTAGCATAACGGTGATTTTTCAATGCAAGGATCCGCATAAATTAACGCTCAATTTATTCCTCGATGTTCATTAAGCACGTACGCGCGTTTATTTTTGCCCTTCTGTTGTATTGCCCGCCGCTTTTTTTTACTCGGTATTGGTATTTTTTACCGCTTTCACCGCAAGCACGAGTATACCTTTGATCGACGATGTTGTTCGATTAATCGAACGCGTAATCGGACGAGTGCAATTACATCTCGGATAATTCGAACGAGAACTTGAGACTCTACTAATTTTTTCAGCCGGGATTTACATAAATTAGCCACCAATTTATTCCGTGTTATTAATCACACATTGAGGTCATAATTGACAGCTAATTTTGCGGTTTTCCTACTTTATGTTTCTATTACTTTCTTTTGGTACGTTTAATTCCTAATATTTTATATTATTTCAATATTTGCACACTGTTTTTCAGTATTCATATTTTTTTGTAATTAGAACATTTTCAAAATGATTTCTTTGAAATAAATTCAAACCGTGTTAATTACTGTTCGAATATCTTCTTCCAATGTCCGTTTAATCGCTAACGAAACTTAATAGCATATGTTACATTGGTTTACTCTTCACAATGTTCATTCTCGTCGTGATTAATATTCAGAACGGTGTATGCAATTATTTTGTAATACACGACAGATTAATTATACGAAGTTATTTATTCCGAAGTATAATCATAACCATTTATTAATGAAATAATTTATGAGTCTCTCGGTAATCACGATGATCATTTCCATCTCGTATCAATTCAACATACATATTTTATTTCAAAAGTTACAGAGTGAAAATAAGATATTTTTGTAGAAATCCTTACTTTTCACTTTACGTCATTTGTTCCTACTTAATATTAATTTCAACTCTTCGATAAGTTGTCTTAATCTTCATATATTGCATCCGAATTTAATAAGTCACGCTGTAGACAGAGTGTGTGATTGATGCTGTTAAAAAAAAGAGAACCTAACAGTCTCATTTGTTCTTGTAAAGAGTGAATCGTTGAGAAATAAGGGTTCATTAGCCAATCAAAATGCCAAACACCTACAAATTTCTCTGTTTCATAAGAGATCAAGTAATTCAGTCTGGAATTGTTATTAGCGTTATATCGTGAGCATTATTTACAACTGTCGTGCCATTCTGTCAGCATTGCAGGAGCAATTTAAAGAAGCAATCCACTCGTGGTACACTTCGACTTTGCTTTGATCTCTAAAGTGACACAGATTTGTTGCTGCTGCTCGTTCGCGATAAATTACCGGCATAATATTGTGCATCGTTATCCTTACCTCGATTCTCTTAATTCCCAGAATTTAACCAAATAGATTTTCTAAGCAGTTATTGGAAAATATTAACTATGAAGTATCAATTAAGGTGTTATTATGACAATTATTGTGCTAATTATTGTAAAGTTGCAAATTATTAACAGGAAGACTTTAGTTAGGAAATGTTAATTGGAATATTATCGTAGTCGGAAACTGTTGGTACGCAATTATTATAGTTGAAAGACATCGATTAGAAAATTATTAAACGGAGCGGCTGACAGTGGAAAAATTTTGTACATATCTCTTCGAGTACGTCGAAGATGCGCAAACTGCTCGAACAACTCTTAAAACCACCAACTGCATCCGTTTCAACTGTGGTGTTTCGAAGAAACAGTTACGAGGGGAACAATTAATGGAGATTGATGTCTTCTGTACCCGCATGATGTTCTCCCTTCTTGGGGAATCGTTGTCTTCGCATACGGGCGCAAATTCGTATCCTGAGAATCCATGAGAGCCAGCAAAAATATAATACATTTTTACACCCACAATGTTTCCATGAACGAACACTTTTCAAAGTTCAGACTTTAAACAAATCATTCTCGACGTTCTTAAAAGATCATACTGTCAAAGAACAAACGTTCACACCTTTAAATTAATTAAGGGATAATAAATTTGTAGCTAACTGTTCCCTCTATTTCTCTTTTTCCCACCATTGATTTTGAAGTCTGTCCGATGTCACAACCTCGACGATTTGCTTCGAGACACTTGAAGAGGATTCTTGAAGAACTCTCGAGTTCTTCCACTGATGTATATCGGAATTTGAGGTTTCTCAAGAGGCCGGTATATCATGCGATCTGCTATGAACACTGCGGTGGTCTCGTGTTACTCAGAATCCACAGTTATTAATGTTCCATCTCGATTCGCTGTTCTTTATCACAAAATCGATCGTTGCTATAAACGATATTGAACTACAACCTTTTCATAAACGAATAATTTCAATCAATTCGCGTAAAAGTTTAATCTCCTGAAGAGTATTCTTCTTAATCGAACATCTGAAGTTCAACATTTAGTAATAATAGCGACCTAGTAATTCCCAGTTTATTGGTAACGCTCAAAAGCGTAATATGTATGGTAGGTTCCTCGACAGGTTCCCAATGAGTTCTCGAATAATTTTCCAATCGACGCATATCATTCATTAACATTAACGAGCAACACGCTCGTTCGATGAAATTGCATGCAATATTTACAAACACGTTTGTGTGCGTGACTACGAAACGTAAACTCGTTACGGCGATTTCTTATTTCGTTGCCGGAGGCAGTTTCGCGACGCTCATAGACAAAGCTCACACATGTGGACTTCATATGTAAATTACATGATCGTCGACAAGAGTGTGGTCGCGTTACGGCCAGACAGGAAGCATAAATTTCGTTAGCGAACACCAAACATAGTGCGGGACGAACGTGTGCGTAGGAAACGCCAGGACTTTTCGGTAATGAACGCCATTCGATCGTTGATCGTCTTTCGATCGTGTTCCTTTAACCCTTTCGGTGCTCACCCAAGCTAAAATATTTAATAACACCCATATCAGGCAATATTTTTTCAGAACTTTTGATATGAACGTACCGAATTGTAACATAAAAATTCTTTTACATTTTATGAATTATTAATCCGATTTCTTCGGGATCACCCATTCGGTATTGTTCTTTAAAAAACTGGCAAACAGAATCCAAGAATTTCCCTGTTATTGTTATTATCTCCCTATTATCTTGCAAGCATGTACAATGATTTATAGCAGCATAGTTAGTGGATTAAATCGTAGCACGAATACAAACTGAACATTGATAGATAGAGTTCACAGAAACCCGAGAATCTAATTCCGTTCTTTATCTCTTGTGGCATTTAATTAAGACATCGCAGCGGAACGGATACCTAATCGTCTGCTTTACATACTTGGATAGATATCTATCGTGCGCACTTCACAAAGTAAGATTTAAAGATGCAAATGAGATGCAGAAGTCGATAGGTTTGTTTACAAAGTTGCTGAAGTTGTGTCTGCCAAATTATTCGGGTTTCGAAGATTTTCAGGAACGATTAACAATTCGTAAAAGTGAACCGCTGTAGGTAACCGTCATGCTCCGTTGCACCGGTAAAGTAATTTGCTGTAATTAAAGTGGTATAATTGGGACAGATAGCACCGTAATGTTCTCTTATTCCCTTATTGTTATTTCTCTTTCGTTCCCGCCATTCCACATTAAAGGTAATTTCGTGTTTCTCCTGAAACTCGCTTGTTTCCATCGCCCTTTCTTGTTTCGTTTAATTATTAGTCGAGGGACGCTTTTTTTGAACGAGGAACCGGCACGTTTTTATACGAAAAATAGAGAGCCTTTTCAAGAATTTGTGTACGTCCTTTGTATGTTTCGAATGAAATAACATTGCATGTAAGAAAGTATATGGTATAAAAATTTTCGAGTAAAAAGTGGCATTGAGCAATTGGTGCCGTTAGAAAGTGAGCTACAGTTTGACAAGCCACACCATGCCCCAAAGGCATTGACTTTTCGAACTCTTTTCTCTCGCGTTAACCTCTCACCTTCTTGACGGTACGTCTTCGTACTTGAAACAGATTCCATGAAACTTGTGGCCATGAAAATTTTCAAAGTCCAAGTTACCCAATTTTTCAAACGCACACGATACTATTATGATAAACATGAATCATATTATCTACATACATTTATCAGTCTTGAACCTTCTTATCTGTGCGCGAGAAGCTTTTATTTTTTACGAAGTAAAAGTTTAATCCTCCAGGAATGAAGTTACTTATCTGGGCATTGCGTAACTCTGTTCTTCAAAATGTGAATTTTGCTGTCTTATGAACATGCGACGTTTTAAGGAGGATATTCTACTTTTCTCTCGTTTAAAGTCTCTGTAACGAAAAGAGTGAACTCTCAACGTGGCTCTATATTCATCATCATAACAGATGATTCCTTCATGATATCATCAAACAGAGAGTGAGAGGTTGTCTGTCGTTGATCACAATGTATCTCACTGTTTGCTGTTGGACGAATTTCTAAACATTTCGATCTTCGTTTCAATCGTTTCTATTTATGCTCGGGACCTTTTAGACCCTAGATTCCTGTACCTTCTGGTACTTAGACCTTAGATTTCAATGATTTCATTTAGAGCTTGAATTGTTCATATTTCCTAGTTGGAGGGTCTTTTCGCCAATACGTTTTCTCAGTTTTTTCTTTAGATCTCCGAGACTCTCTTTGATCCCGTTTCCAACGAATCGGACATCGTAAAATCGTGGACAGATCGCTAGTTTCGTAGGAGTGTCGATGGGATTTCGATACACAGGAAGAGGAGGACTGGATCTGTTCTTTCTATTGGCGATCGGACGCGTACGTTGCAGAAACGACAGCCGTTGGAATTAGGCCGCCCACGCTTATGTCGACGACCGTACCGAAAAAGCACGATAAAAGCTTTCTGGCCAGATGGGCACCGGTTGCGCAAGCTCTCTTGCTCTCTCGGTACAACGATCTCGTCTTTTTTTCTTTCTCTCTCTCTCTCTCTCTCTCTCCCTCTCTCTCTCTCTCTTTCTCCCGCGTACGAATATCGTTCTTCCTTAGTGAAACTCTCCCCGTACACCATAAGACTTCTTTTATGTCGGTCGTAACATCGGACCAACGAACGACGGGTAATTATGTAATATTGCAAAATGTATTCGTTATCGCGGGAAATTTTTCATTTTTCGGGACTATCTGAAACCTGCGTGAAAGTTCCGTATCAGGTACCTCGAGGCGTCTCAAAGGTATTGCAAAATATTTTTATGCAATTTGAGATACCTACATATAGAGACTCTGAAAGACCTTGAGGCTATTCAGAGGCTTCTAAAGTACTTCGACATCATTTGAAGCATTTCAAAGCGTCTCACGAGTATTACAAAATGTTTGCATGCACTTTATAGGATCCGTAGAGGTCCTAAATGACCTTGAGGCATTTCAAAACTTCTGAAAGCACTTACGAGTATTTCAAACTGGCTACAAAGTATTGCAAAGTGTCCGCAACCGTTTCAAACGTATTATAAAGAACGTTGAAGTATTTTACGTCGCCCCGGGGCATCCCAGATTATCTGAAAGTATTTCCAAACGTTTGGTATTACTTCGGAGGTTCGTAACGCGTGCCTCAAAGTGATTCCAAGCGTTTCAAAGCAATTCGAAAGCATCTCAAAACGTGTCAAACCGAACTCGACACGTTCCAACGCGTTTCGTCCTATTTCAAAGATATCCGAAGTGCCTCAAAGCATCTAAAAATACTTCAAAAGGATCGAAGGTAATCAGAAAGTGTGTAGAGACGCGGGCCGATGTGGTATCTCGAGAATCCACGAGATCTCGCAGCGTCCTTGGCCGATCATCCCGGAGGGATCTGCTTTTTTTCCTCCCCTCGCTCGACGAAGGGATTTCTCTCTTCCGGAGTGAGCGAGGGTCCCGATGACCCGGGACTCGGTGTGCGAATCGCGTGGCACACGTTCAGAGGGAAAGCAGAGACTCGAGGTTCTCGAGAATGGATTAATCGTCTGGTCCGCGCGAAACAGGAGCGTGGCTGAAATTTTCGTCGCGATCTCGTCGCATTTGCGGAAAGGGGGCCACCACCTTCGATATATCGTTGCCCGGTGTATTTATGACCCGTGCTTGACGCACGCTGCGTTTTACGAGCCACGCTCCGATGCGATGCATCGTTCGCCACCAGGGATCGTAGGTACGAAACTCTCCTCTCATTGTTGTTACTTCAGGTAACATGACGCACTCGAAACTATTTTCATTGTGACCGAATGATACATCGATGCTCTGCAACGTCTTAAAGTATTTCAAAGTACCGCAAAGTATCTTATAAGTACTTTCGAATTGCATTGTTGCTCAAAATTATCCCAAAGTATTTCAGAACATTTGAAATAATCATAAAGTATGTAAAAGTTGGATTTTAAATAGCTTTTCCAGTCGATTCAACGCAGAGGAAGAGAAGAAATTGAGAACGTGTACGAAAGAAACCGAGTGATAAGGCGGGAGAAACCAGTTCGATTAAAAGAAGACAAGGTTATGCAGAAGCGAAAAAGGTTGCAAGCGCAAACTAAAGAAAAAGAAGAAGCCAAAGAGAAACTTTACAAGCATAATCGATAACCGAGCTCGGCCGAAAGTATATCTTTCTTTGTACGAAATAATAAGAAAATCTGGAGTGGTTGTTTTCTTCTCGCGACTCGCGGATAATAATCGCAAATGTGGAATAATCAAAGAGCGACAAGAGAAGCGATGCAACATGGCTGAAACCGGTGCAACATTTGCATACGTGGTTTATGTATATCTCTTCGACGCTTTCGCGAATTTTTTCTTCATTTTTCAACGCAAACGTGTTTTCCAACGGACCTTCATTCTTTTTCACGCTCGAATCTCTGCGCTTTTATTCGGCCATTTTTAACCCCATGTCTCCGTTAATCTCTCGATAATATATACCTCGACCTAGGATATCGTCTTGTTTTCTTCGTCTCATGAAAATCGTTCGTCTCGAATTCACCTTCAAGATAAATAAATCACGTTTGAGAGTGACGCCTGCGGATTATCGACGATTTATATTCGATGGATTTACATCTCGATGCTTTTTCAACATTCAAACATTTCTTATAAACCCGTGAAACGATCGTTCTCTGTCAAAGAATGCATTGTTTATTAGAAAACGACATACAACCGCCACCGAGACTAAACTAAAATACTTCACGCTATCCAATAATGTTAGCGGAAACTTTATCAACTTTATCGCCGGATAAAAGAAACATACAGCACTGTAGCAAGCCACAGAGGAACCTTTGTTTCCTTCCGGAGAACTCACGCTCAGGTTTAAGGTAACCGAACACCAAAAAGCACCGATAAACAAGACTTTTTTACCAGAAGTTAACACAAGTAATATTATTCGTCTCGTTCAAATATCTCAAATGGATACATCTGGAAATATTATCACGTTCGTTATTTATTGTTTATAAAATTTATTTAATTCGTGTTTGTCGTCGAGTTAAAAAGTTTATTAGATTCAAGTAAGTTTGCGAATTGTATAGAAAAATTTATTTTCAAGTAAGTCTCTGCATTATATTAAGCGACTACTAAATTGGTCATGGATTAGATATAAACGTTATAAAATTGGTCAGATCATGTTGTTCTGCCATTTGATCACGAAAGGTTAATTTTAATCGAAGTATACTCGCAATTAGTACCACGAAAGAAGTTACAATCGAACTGATAAAAGGTTAGTCATTTGGTGATAGTGTATCTTGTAACTGACATAACTGCGATAGTGGTTTTAGTACAGGGGATTTTTGTTATGTTGCTATGGATGCGTTGTGATATAACGCTCTACGGTAGAATACATATGAATAAAACGCATTGTGATCTAATAGGTGAGAGTAGAATAAGAATTGCGATAAGAATTCGATAAGGTAGAAAAATAGAATAGTATGGTAACTTTTATTTCGTGAATCTTTCAACGAAAGATCAGCCGAATACCAAAGCGTTCGTGGCATACATCAAAATCAAACGGTTTCTATTTATACGTTTAACAACGTGCAGAGGCGACGGCTTCGATCGGACACCTGTTCCCATTCAAACAAACTCGATTCACGGATTATTATTTCAATCTGCTGCAGCGGCCTCCTATCAGCCGTCGATTATGCGAGCGTATTCGATCCTTCTATGCTATCGCATAATCGGCCGATCGATTGTTTGCCATATTTTCCAACGGATTGCTTCGAATCTTCTGTTTCCCTGTTGTTGTTTTTCGTGTTATTTACGTATCGTTGAAAACTTAACGAGATTTTGGCACGTATATTTCGAGAAAACATAGTTTGCATAAAGTTCTTTTCTTTTTCTTACGATTCAACTACGGGTTTTTCCTTGTTCTATAACGGAGATCGTTGTGTCCTGTTCGATCTGCGATTATTATGAAACCTCAGCTCGCATTTGCAATAAATTAGTAAGATTTGTGGAACGGAACGATGAAACTGTTATTTTGTTATTTTTTTCTTTTTTTTTAGAAACGTGTTTATGTTGATTTTGTATTATTTGTAAAAGTGTACAATTTTAAACATGTCTGAATTATTTTCTTCAAAGTATAAAGTCTGCGCTTTAAAGAGAAAAGCATCAGCGAAGAAAGAAAACGGTTTGAACTAATAATAACTAAATTTGCTTGTTATGAGAATCTACTTGCAACAAGAAGTTGATTGTGTACTTTTTTGATTTTATTTATCGAGCTATTTTCGTAGCTCAATTTTAAAATCAAAGCGTTCTTCCTTCTTCCGCTTCGTGGCCTCGATTCGCGTTCCTCTCTATCGTCTTTCCGTTTAATCAGCGTGACTAAACACGCCAGAGAAGACAAGAGAAAATTAGACGCAAGAATTCACTTACTCTCTTCCTTCCATTTACAAATTCCATTTCCATTGCAAAATATGTACATAACATTCATCCATGCTACCTCTTTCCTCTATAACATGCATAATACAAGATCAATATTCGATTTTGCAATAATTCACAAATTTACGCTCTCCCTTTAAAGTAATTAAACGACCAATTGTTCATTGTAACATTTAGTTCATGTAACAATAACGAAACATTTGATATATTGCGAAATAACAATTTTACTTATTCCATCGGAATATCAAAATCATGTTAAACGCACATGTATGTTTCGCTCAAGGTATTAGATCGAGTAGTTGGTTGTGACAAGAGTACAAGATCATTTTGACAGAGAATTACGCGAGGTAATTCACTTAATGTATGAATACAACAGCTGTTTAAACTCGGCCAATAGATGCACCTACCAATATTGTTCCAAATTAATCATTTATTAAATTAGTGACGAATATTTTATGATCACGTTCTTTAATAATCTTAAATTCTTTTATGATCGAATTGTCATTTATCGAAAGAAAGCCAACACGCAAAGCTAGGATTTGTTCAAATTCAAGATCACTTCGAGGCCATCGCTACTATGAGAGCGCCTGCGAGTCATCTTCCTCCAGAACATATAGGTCAGTGGGTTTGCCTGTGGCGGAGCGGACCCTGGATCGTCTCCGACCCAAACACACAGTCAGAGAGATCCGGTCCGAGGAAGTCCATTTTACGGTTGCCCGAAGAAGTGCGCGGGAAATGTCGGAGGAGTCGCACAGTCAGAAACACTGGCAGAGAGAAGGAGGAACCATAGAAGGCTACGAAGAAGGAGTTGCAAGGGCATTAGGCTCCGAATACGGAACGATCAAATTCTTACGAAACTCCGATCTCTCTCACGCACACGCTCTTGCATCTGGCACTCTCACAAAAAGAGAGAAAAGGTCCTCTGCTCGAAGAAGGACCATCAGCGACTCGATTTTATCGGGCTTTCGCATTTAAACGCCCACGTTCTCAAACTACAAATTTTCAAATCAGCAAATTCCACGATCTTTACTCTTCCGAATCTATAAAATCTGAAAATTTTATTTTTTCAAGCTCTCACATTTTCAGATTACCAAAATCTAAATTCTAAAATCCCCATCTCCCCAAATCGAAGCGAACAAGTCAAGAAATAAAAAGTAAAAGGTGTTTCTCAACTGAGAAAGGACACACATATTTACACAAAGAGTCTAGGATGATTTCGATGGTGAACCACGGAGAGCCTAAAAAGCATCCCGGAACGTTCCCATCGAGCACACAGACAGCCACCTTCCGGTAACCTTTCCGCCAGAATGCTTACGTAACTCGGTGCTCGTCGAACGAAGATCGCAAAAATAACGCGGCTACGATGTGCACGATCTATCCAGGACGCGCAAAAATCCATCGGGCGAGGCGGAACCAACAAGTGGACGCGGTAGGGGAACGCTAAAAGCTTGTCAATTCTCGTCAAAAATACATTTTTGACGGGTGTACGCGAGCGTTCGAGCACGTTCCACGCGACGTGTCCTCTAAAAAAGAAACGGCTTCGTCCTCCAGGCTAGAATCGGGGCCCGGTTTGTTTTCAGCCATCGAATTCTTCGGACTGCGGCTCGGTTACCAGTTGCCCAACCTTCTTCTCACAAAGAAACGACTGCACAACTCTGTCCGACTTCGATTTTAACGGGCTTTTGTAACGCGATATTGTAATTTACACATTCTTATTGATGTACGTTCGTGAAACGTTACACGCACAAACTGCATTTTGAACAGCCGAACGACAGTGACGTTCAGGCTAGAGGAATTATTAGTAGATTACGCGATGAACTTGCTTCAGAGATCGCTACCGATCTAGGAATATATGAATCTATCAGAGACGTAAGGATTTAGGGATCTGGAAGATCGCAGACAATTGAAAAGTGGTTTGATTAGTTGCAATTTCCTCTAGATTTCCGTTCTCTCGATACATCAATCATATCCACTTTGTTTTCTATCGTTCCAAGAATCTACTATGTTTATTCGATCGGTGATATAACGAGCACTTCCAAGAACTTAAAAAAAGCACGAGACTAACGTCGTTTCGTATCACTCTTAACAAACTTTCGCAGGACAAAATCGAAATGGTAGATTCGCGCCATTGTAAGAACGAATCGAACGAATACTTTTTGCTACGTGATCGTTCGATTTCAATATTGCCGAGTTCTTCCGTAATCGATAACGGTTATCAGACGTCACGACGGCTCGAAATGCTAGTCGTATAACTGTTCCATTATCGGTGAACGTTATTGAATGCGTTGCAACTTTTGATAATCGTCGAAAGCCGGTTACACTTGGCGGCATCGATAGAGATCTTCAGCTTCCGGTTCGGTTTATCAGCGTTACCGCGATTCAGCCTGGATTCCTCTTTGTTCTCGCATTGATTCGAGCTCAATAGTCGCCCGTTCAAGGCTGTATCAATATTCTTCTCATTCCCCGGAAAAGAAGAATGCACAATCGGCAGAATAGAACGAGGCTACGACTCTACGAGCAGGAAATGTCGTCGAGATACAGTTAAGCGACAAGCGTACAAGATCGAAATTCTCTTCGAACGCGGAAGGAATTCGCTAATTATTTACCGACAATTCCACGAAATTTACCTGAACTTTAGACTTTGTTCCGTCGAGAAGAATAAATCGTCAAAATCGACGTGTCACTGTTGCCTCTGTACAAAAATTCTGCTAATTTCTTGAATGTTTTAGCACCTTCAGGCCATATTTCGATAGCCGCAATTTTTGGCAGGAATTTTAAATTGGAGTTTCAATACAATCGAATAGTCGATCAAAGTATTGTTCTAGAGATTTCGAGATGTACAGATTCAGAATTTATAGAATTAGGATTCTAAAGATCTCGGAACGTAGAGATGCGAGGATATGTTTTATTAACGAATTTCATAAACTCAATGCTGTTAAACAATTAAGTTGAGCAACCACTGTTATTATTCGTAACTGTGCCATCGTCAAAAAGGTATAATAACTGTTATCCAGGCTGGTCGTTCATCTCCGATCTGATCACCTCCACATCCGCCTAATCTCACCTCGGTACTCTTCTGTTCTTGTTCCAGGTTAAATGGTAATAACCGACCATGTACAACCTGAATGTGAACGTGAATCCTAGTCCAACGGCTGCCGCGGGTCTTCTCGGTGTCGCGGCGGCCGAGGTCACACCAAGGACACCGGAAATCGTAAACTCCCTAATCGCCATGACCAATCCCTTCGAGGGTTACACGAACGAGAAGAGCAGGGATCGTACGGACTCGACTAGCAGCGGTGAGCCGAGCCCACCGAGTGTTCAGCACACCTGTAGTCAGCTCATTAAAGAAGGTACCCATCCATCCGGTGGTGACCTTGATATCCTACCGGCTCCTCTTTCGACTCTTCTTACTTTATTTGCCGCCGAATCTACCGATTCCAAGGACGTTTTTGACCCTTTCAACTCTACTACCTCGAATCTCAAGATTCACTTTTAAACTAGCCTTTCTAGTTCTTTGTCCTCTTAGCTTTTTTTTTACCGATTAAATTATTAATAATTTGTCATTCTGCGTGTACTGTTGGGTATAATGTAAGTTTCCTTTGGATGCAGATAATTGTAAGTAAATTTCCAAATCATCAAATTGATTTTTCCCAAGGAAGCCAACTATACCCATTACCGTACATACAGATTATACATATACCATTGGAAAGGATTCTGTAAAATGCGAATAAGAAAGATAATGTAAGGTAATAAATATCCAACGGTATATCTTCACGCCTACTAAAATCAGCTATTTATTATTGAAGATGTCAGAAGATGAACAAATGATACGAAAGAAGTAAAACACGTCTCACGTAACTAGGACGAGATATATAAACGAGACGAGACAGAAACGAGTGATGGTACAATTTTGCAATGTTACTGCCATAACTATTATATAACTGCTCTTTAATGCTGCACCTTTTCTCTTTATTTTCATTTCTGTTACTTTGGTCGATCTATAAATTCAGAATTTTTTTCATCAAAACTTATCTACATTTGTTCTTCTGTATCTTTCTGCTGGCAGCTATTTGATTAATTCGATAAATATTATTATTTCTCGATTACAACTCTATATTATTTATACTGTTATTATATACTGTTATTTACATTTACAGTACTTTACCGATAAGAAATCTAAAATTAGATAAATGACTATGTTCGATAAAATAATATTAATACCCTGATAATGTATATAACAATGTAATAAATGTAGCAATACGATTATAACTTTATTGTATGATATAAAGTCGCGTGAATTTTTTCAACTTTGAATTGTAATTAATTCATAAATAAATATTGCAGGATTGAAGTTGACGCTACAAACAAAAAGACGAGCCAACGGTAGCGGAGATGACACCAAGAAGAGGACGAAGAAGGAAGATGGCAGCGCGGATGACGAGGAAGAGGACGAAGCGGGAAACAACAACAACCGCAGTGGAGTAAGAAATTTACTCACATACTGTTCTCGTTAAAAAACGATAATGCGGTTGTGATGTCGGTCGATTAGTGCTGTAAGTCACCGTCTCATCGATTTCACGAGTTTTCGAGCCCTTCGGCATCCAAAACCCTCGAATTGGATTATAGTCTCAAATATGCAGAACAAAACTGTAATATTTCGATAGATCATTCGATCAAATGATTTACAAAACTTCTATCTATAATATTTTCTCAACATCCACCGAACAGCCGTCAAAAGCTCAACTATTCCTTTCAGCTGACACCAGAGGACGAGGAAAGGCGTAGAAGACGACGCGAACGGAACAAGATCGCAGCTACAAAGTGTCGACTAAAGAAGCGAGAAAAGACGGTGATCCTAGTAAAGGAGTCAGAGATCCTGGAGACGCAAAATCACGACTTGAAGTCGCAGATCCAGGAGCTGGAGACACAGAGGCGTAGGCTGGTGGACATGTTGAGCTTCCACAGGCCGACATGTCTGAAGCAAGGCGGCAACGACACCTCCTATCAACAGTATGCGGAGCCGCTGCAGTTGCCCAGTTACCAGGAGAACTTCGTGCAACCTCCTCCAGCGTTGAATCAGCCTCAGAACTGTGTGACGGAGTACCCGGTGAAGGTGGAAGAGTACGAGGGCGACTTTTATCGACAAGAGAGTCCGTACGTGCCCACCACGGACACCGGTTGCACGGTTTAATAGCTTTATCTATCGCAAGCAACGTCTGAGGAGTTGCCTTTGAGGAAATCCGGTTTACCGGCTTGGAGAAGCTGCTGGGGGTAGTTTTGTTGAAGGTCCAGCTGGTGAACGAACGGTCGTATGCATTCCAAGAAGACACATTGGCGTAATTAGACAGGAATCAGGATGCTAGTTCCCCTAGACGAATGTTGACACGTGATGATCTGATGAGGTGATAAACTGTATGACAGTGATCTAACGCATAGCAATCTAAATCCTAGTTGCGCCAATGAAAACACTAGAAAAGTGGAAACATCTGAGTTAACAGAAGATCAGGATTTCGTTCTGTGCAAATGTGTGATCCTTTCGTTTCTGGTAAATCGGACTTCCTGGATCTCCCTTCTTTGTTTAATCGCAAGTCTTGTAGCTCGTAAGTTGATTGTGGTAGCAGCGTCGCTCTTGTTTCTTCTCTTTCTCTTTGTCCTCTGTCTTCTCTTTTTAACACGATCCTTTATACTCGAAACGTTCGACGTTGAACGCCTGAAGACATTCCTTGAAAGTAACCCTTCTTGAAAGTAAGTAACCAATTCCTCGAACATAAGTACTGTGACATTCTAAGATATAATTAATGTAAGGTATGAACGAATCGTTTTTGCGATGCTCGAGATATTGAAAATTGAAGAAAAGTTTGTTTTTTTTTTATTCCCAATTAAGGTAATTTTTTTTATGATTATCAATCAATATTGTAAATTGAGCATCGCAAAGATGCTTTGGTTATTTTAAGCGAGAATCGAGAGTCCCTTTCAAATTGCAGTCTGCGTTATTGCCGTTATTTTTTTCACACGCGACCGCTTCTCGATTCACCAGTGAGAAACCAAGTATAACTCGTAACTCGGCATAAGTCTTCTGATATTGTTCACGACTAGTGCGACGCGGTTCTGTAACGCGTTCAAAGGATACTTATAATTATACGAATAATCGAACGATATTTAATATTGTAAATGTGCATATTTTATATACAGTGATGGGCAACTGTGCCCGCAACGGTGCATCGAAGTGCAGGTGGTGTACATTCGCGAGTACTGACGGGTTCATTTCGTAATTTTATAATTTGTACTTTCTGTATTTTTAAATTGTCAAATTTTCTGATTTCTAAATCTTTCAATTACACCAGTGCCCGTAAGTCTTTCGGCGGACTCACGATTTGTCCATCGCTGTTTTATACGGATGATACGTATGTTATGTATTTACACTCGCAGACACGCACATACGAACACAAACACACACGCGCGCGCGCGTCATTAACAGTTAATGAACACGTACAAGTACATGACGATTAATGACAAAAACCGAACGACATACCTCAATTTTGTGGGTAGTTACCCTCTCCAGGTGCGTTTGCGCTAAACAAATATCAGAAATTACTTTGAAATTTAATCCGTATAACTCTAAATGTGTGATTTGATAAATTTTTGTACATTTGATACACAGAGAAATACCAAAGAATCTACAGAACTATTAGTCGATCGGAACAAGTTATGCTACAAAATTATCGATTGTGAAAATTCGGCAAACGCACTTTGGGCTACGCTTAAGCGTTTTTGCAATTTATGGAAGCTAGTTTAATACTTAGCCAAACGCGATTCGCCTAAATAGTTCACGGACTAAAAATGCTTTTCATCTTCGGAATGTTACCGCCAGTTCATCTAACGAAGGAGAAGATTTTTCTTGCACTTCGTGAAACGTGAAGTGAGACAAAGTCTTCCTCTTATTCTTCACGAGATTAAGCATCTACGAGCATTAATAGGGATGTTTTTTTTTTAATGCGTAGAACGAATGTCAACACGTGACAATTGCACACGTGTGGTGCTACATATATATATACATATATATATATATTTGCTTTTTATATAAATTTTATTAAGTTGCCTGAAGAGAGTATTTAATAGTTTAATACACACGTTAAGTGTATAAATATATTATCGATGTCTATGTGCTAATGTAAAGTTCAGAAAGTATCAGACCTATCAAGAGTTTATATTTATATACGAATCTTTTTCTATTGTTGACATATTGAGAAGAAAATCCGAACACGGTGAAATTATTATTAATATTATCGACGTACTAAACAATCTTTAAGTATTGGATTTATCACACGCAGTTATATTAAGCAATCACTATTTGATTATTTTTTTTTTTGTGGATAATCAGCAGACTGTTTTGGAAGTATTGCATTTTTTCTTTTTTATAAAAATTCTGATCGTGTTCTGCAAAATACACGTTTTGTTAAAAAACATCAACAAAATTTACTATTCTTTTTTAAATATAGAGTGCAGTTTGATATAATTACGTTTGCTATCCAATATATACTGCCATTATTAAAATCCCAGATACAGTCATTTATGGTATCGGGCTCTAAGTTCATTATCTTATTAGTAAAATGTATTAAAAAGTCTTTCTAGAAAATAAGAGCAAAATAACTTTAATAACAAAATAGCAAACAGTATATAAGATTTTATTAATTGTAACAAAATCGTACTATTGTCTTTTATTACTGAGTACCTGGCCATGGATTTCCATGCGACAGCTATTTTTCCCTAGGAGAGATGCATTGAATCAAATGACTAGAAAAATGGCTGACAAAATTTTATCGTTGTAACCTAAGGGAAAATTTTATTCTTTAAATAAAAGTGCCTTCGATACTAATATTTATTTGTTGTTCTTGGTTGAAATTAATTCATGACATAAAATGAAAGAACCCAACAGAAATACTTAGACACACATTTTATTATAAAATTCATTATTTATATTACTCACACACATTCACATACCTCAATCACAATCGATTCAAAATAAAATACATAATTTTATCTTATAAATAAAGACGCATTGATGGAGAACAATGGAAATAACCTTATTAAATTTCAATTATACCTATTTAACATGATCTTACGAACCCCTGAAAAATACAAATAATTATGTAAATACAAGTACTCAAAAAATAAAATTCATATGAATTAAATTGAATGTATGACTTACACAATGATATTATTAATTGGAATATGAATTAATTTAACAAAGAATCCTATGAAACCCATTATACAGAAACCAATAGCTGTGGCAATGGCAATTTTCTGAAATTCTAAGAAACATCACAGAATAAGTTAATGTTATACAATATCCTTGTTACTTGAATTCATTTAAATCTTACCTTTTCTGTCAGGTTTTGTACATCTTTTAATAAGACGAATACTGTCTTTTGCAAATTGACGTCCAGGTTCTGTCAGTTTCTTTACTTGATCCATTATGCTCACAAAACTGAAATGAGATTTATAATGATTCAACATTACTATTCTTAAAATTAGAATGTTTAAATAGAATCGATATAATATTTTACACAGGCAGTGTGCAAAATTACATATGTTTTTGTAGTTATAATACAGTGTATAAATAATATGTTTGATTTCACTTATATTCGGTAACCTATATACCTATTTAATTTAGAGTTTGTTAATAACAGAAAATAAGTTGTAAGTAATGAGAAATGTTAATTATTTTAATAATACAGCTTTGTTTTAGTCCCACCTATACAAATTACGACGACAATACACGAAAATACGATACTCACGTTGCTTACGATCGGAGAACGTTTTGTAAAGTGTTGTTTGACGTACGAAAAACTGCGCTCGTCAGACGTTGAACCGCTACGTGGACACTGAGCTGTAAGCACGTCATTTCCTGAATACTGACGTTGGAATCGAATCAATGAAGCGCGAGCTCGAAAGCATTTGAATTCAGTAAGTAATAAAATTGTACACAAGTCATTTACTTACTTGATAATAACAAAAATACAATTTCAAATCAATACTTTACACAATATTTGAAATTCTTATACTCTAGTCACATAAAAGAATACATTCCGTTTCTATTGAACAAATCGGTAATAAAAAAGGTTTAATAGAAAGTTCTATAATATCATTCACCAGTGTAAATTTTGTTTTTTAATTATAATATGTGATTTACAATTGTATTAGTTAATGAATTATTTTTATGTAAACTATTTGATTTAGCAAATGAAACACTAGGGAATTCAGTGATGAAAACATAATTATAAATTTCTATATAGAGAATTTACTTTCCCTAGAACGACATAAATAACTGATTAGTCAAATTAGTTGCGAAAAGTGTGTGTACAAAAATTGTGCTAATTATTTAAAGCGTTTCATTTTTGCATTGTGAAATGTATTAAAAGAATCTCTGTAACATTTCTTATAGTACATTGTATGTCAACCTTAAGGTCTCTCCATTATCTAAGTTACCTTTGACACATGATTAATGTGTCAGCTGTCAGTCAATTGTTTGATGTACTTTGACCAAACAGAGTACATACGTAAATATGAATTAGGCAACACGTGATAGATTATAAATATTAACTATTCAATTTAAAATACTGTAAGCTTTTTGAACTGTTATACTTAGGCAATATGGGTAACAGATCCAGCTTACTTTTACGCGAAGAAGAAATAGCGCAAATCCAAGAAGCTACTGGGTGTAGGTATTCGTAACGAAAGTATTTCGAAATTGCTTTTACTATTTTACTAAAAATTATGGATATTAATGTTTATTGTGTTCATTGAAATGGTATATTAATACGCATTTAGTTATATGCGTATCTAATTATATGAATATAATTGCAGTTACTCCAAATCAAATTGAACGCCTGTACAGTCGATTTACTAGTCTTGATCGTGGAGACTGTGGAACTTTGAGCAGGGAAGATTTTCTCAGAATTCCAGAATTAGCAATCAATCCTCTCGGTGATAGGATTGTAAATGCTTTCTTCGAAGAAAGCGGCAATGATAGAGTCAATTTTCTACAATTTATGCAAGTGCTGGCTCACTTTAGACCCATTAAGAAGAATAGTCCCAATAGGTTAAATTCTAGGCAAGAAAAACTGAAATGTAAGTTGATAATATTATAATAATGTTATATAATTCCAAACTCCATCATGCATTATAAACACCATGCTATTTATTGCTTTTAGTTGCTTTCAAAATGTACGATTTAGATAATGATGATTTGATATCAAAAGATGAACTGTTAGCTATTTTACATATGATGGTTGGAGCAAACATTAGGTAAGTAAGAAAATTATCCATTACACATCATATCATCCAGAGAGAATATGTACATGCATTTATTTTAGCGAGGAACAGTTAACTAGCATTGCAGAACGTACCATAGTAGAGGCAGATGAGAATGGTGATGGAATGATATCATTTGAAGAATTCTGTAAAGCTCTGGAACGAACAGATGTTGAGCAAAAAATGTCTATAAGGTTTCTCAGTTAATATGTTTGATTACTTTCTTTAATAATGCACAATTTACTGATGAGTTGGATGTGCTGATGGTTGTATTAAATGTAACAGTTAATTTTTTCACAGATAATCTCATTTATTTTACATAAAAAGGGAAGTCAAAACAGTTATCAATGTATCGAAAGGTGAATCATTGAATTTTATTCCTCCTATAAATCTTATGAAAACATTTATAATTTTAATTAATAAAAAAATTGTACACTTATATATCATTTTTATGTTTAATAATGTATAAATTTCATAGATATTACAGATTTTGACAACCTACTCTTTACAATGTCTAATTAGTTACACGACTTGTTACTCTGTTTACAATCTTCCAAAAAGTGACAAGTTCTACTCTTATAATACCATTGAAAAATAAGTTACACTACTGCTGACGCATTTTAAAAAATTGGGGTACAATACATCTAAAATATGTATTACATGTATTTTGTTTTATACACAAATTATACTTGGACTCAGAAAAAGAAAATTGTGGAATTACGTTTAATTAATTATATATTTCCATCGCGATAGCGTAACCATTAATATATATATATATTTAAATAAATATATATATATATATATATATTTATATATAAATTCGGGCTGTATCTATTTTATCTTTGTGAACAAACTGCAACTAACAATATTTAAATCTTTTTGTACCGTTGCAATTTAAGCTGTAGAAGATACAGCCAATTTCTTCAAATGCTCCATGAATACTTGTAGACTGACATCGTCAGTTAAGACAGGCGCTCCGCTCTCCTAAATTAAAACAAACATTAATTAGACGTCAGAATCGATGATCGAAATAAAAAAATAGAAGCTGAGAAATCTTGTCCCAAACCGATGGAAAAAAAGAGTTAATTATAGTCTGTAAAAGCATATTCGACGAATAAACAAAATGCCTCGATGCCAACCACCAGTGAATTGTGACAACAGAATCGTACAAATATGTTAAAGCGTGTAGAATACTTTACACCTGCATGGTAATAACGTGAAATTGTGTTAAATAATATAAGATATAGATTAAGATCCCAATACCTATGTTCCTGCAAATTTTCCTTGTAACAGTCAATATCCGTTAGATATTTTAATACTGTTAACAAATATTCTGATATAGAATAAATATTTTATTGTAATGTTACTATAGATATCAACTGTAACTTTACCACATTACCCCAAATAATTAAATTATTAAAGCAATGAAAGCAAATAAAATTATCAAATGAATGGAAAACACACCCCACTGGGTATCGGCATCCCCTGGTTGCCGGATCACGGTGACATAAAAAAATATTAGTTACGTGTGATTTATTGGTATTTGACATTTGAAAATGAATATTGAATAAAGTTCGATATAAAAGGACTTTATCTGTCGATAATTATGAGTAGTAATATATGAAATGTACCTTATTAAAGAACAGTGGTAAAAGGAAAATTTACTTACCGCTCCGTAGGCATACATATTATTATGAGTTTGACTTGGATTCACTTTACTTAGCAAGAACCTCGCTTGTGAACCACCTTGTTCGGTATCAATGTACCGGGGCGCAGGAAATCTTCCAGCTAATATTTCGGCAGCATCGTCGACAGGTGCTGCCAAAAGTTGCCGGAAGTTTTCATATTCTGGCAAATCCTGATATTTCAACTGACGCCACTGCGCAATCGTCTGTGACCAATAAATGAACGTTACAATATTATCCATTATTTATATAATAATAATAAAATATATTACTTCTCCGTGAAATATAAGTATTTGGAAGAAAGTATCCATCAATAAAATTCTGTCAGGTTGAATAGATGAAGTATCTAATAAAACTGGTTCTGGAGGACCACTAAATCCATAACTATACAAGATTGGTTGCACCATTATCAAAGAATTTGTTAAATCTTCACGCATAAGCATGTGTCTGTAAATTCAAAATTTGATTAGCAATATATACACTGATTTAATAAGCAGAATAACTTACCTATAAAAGCTAGTTTCATCTGGAGAATTATTGAATACTTGAAGGAATTGTGATCTGCGTAAATGATACATAAACTGTGGATACAATGAAAAATTCTCTGCAAGTCTAAAACTGTTTGGATCATCTTTTGCATATTCTCCAAACTTCTGACACTGTAACAAGCATATTTCAAATTATTAGAATCATATCTATTATTGCAATATAACGCAACATTTAATAAAGAACACTAACTAATCTGATAAGCATACGATCCACCCATCTTAAAACATCTGGACCATCGTCACTCTCCGCTCTGAAAACTGCCAAACGTGACATAAGAACAGCAGCTGCTTCTTGGTCAAATCCAGCACTTATATGATGTAAGGATGTTGATGCATCTGCCCAACTGCAAGCAGAAATATCATCATTTTCAAACTCGATGATACTGCCTACTACTTTCATGTAGTGATTGCATACTTTCTCGCAATTGTAGTAACTCGGATTCTCCGCTGACCACTACTATGTTGGTATTGTGTGATAAATTGAATGCAGCCCCTTCCACCTTGTGGAATCGGAGCGGTGTGTTGATTCACAACTTCGAAGAACAACGCTGTAGTCGTGGAAGGTGTGAGAGAACAAAATTTCCATTGGCAAGTGCCACCTAATCCTACTTCTTGTTCCCCGACACTTGCTCCCTTTACCCCCAGGGAAACGCAAGGACCGATCGCTCCAGAAACTTTAATTTCCCGAGACGTCTTAACTTCTAACGTTGCGTTAAATGCCATTTTCAAATCACCTTTATTGTCCTTAGCAAATACTCGTTGAAACGTTTGTTTAAATAAAGAAGAATTAAAGGAATCTCCCATAACCATATGACCACCAGTTGAATTGCAACATTGTCTCATTTCTAATAAACCAGTTTGATCAAGAGCACATGAATAGATATCTATTATGTGACCATTTGTTGCGGCTCGAGATGCAAGAGAATCGTAATGTTTAGTTGCCTTCTTCATATGTTTAGCGTTATCTTTTTGAATATCGTGATGTGATCTGATGGGTTGCCTCAAATCATCTGTCACCACTTGACCAGGTCCTTGGGAACAAGGTCCACCAACAAACAGCATTATCCTGAAAATATTAAAATTCATCTGATGTGTTCAAGTATAGTCATGAACAGTATTGCATACCTAGCCCCTGTGTTAGCATAACTGGCTTCCAAAAGACCAGTAGCAACAGCCAATGCAACACCGGTAGATCGCAATGGACGTTTTCCTGGGCCTACAGGCCAAGGATCACATTGCAGTTCACCTAGTAGATCTGTTAGGCTCATGTCACACTTGTGTACTGGCTGTAAGAAGCGGTTAGCAGGTGGCAATGGCTGTCCAGTAGGTCCTCTTTGCTGATTTGGATTTTGTCCTGGCATTGGTCGACCTATACCTAGCATATCTTGAACTTGTTTTGGCTGCAAGTCTTTAGTGCCACGAAAAACATAGCTTGTACTACATCCCTCACAACCCAATTCATGAACATGTACCATTCTTCCAAATGTAATAAGGCCAATGAGTGCATTAGGTGGAAGTAGGGAAAGAGACATTTGTAATGAATCCTTGAGAGAACTTAATTCCTCTTCATCCATACATGTATCCACAACCAATAAAAAGATGGGTGGCAAACATTGTGCTCTCTGTAATAAAAGTAATAATAATCAAAATCTAATAAATTAATAAATGATTTTAAATCATGGATGTTTACCATTATAGTATATTCAATTGTTGAAAACATTGGAATTAGTTCAGCCGGTTGATGTTGTTCTGAAATGGCAGCATATTGTGGAGGAAACTGAAAACATTAAACATTAAAGCATACAATTGCTGAATTAAAATAAGAGTTAAAATTTGTAATGAAAATGATTTTAGTCTTACAGGATTCCTTTGAAAGCACAAATTGCAGACCCATAACTTAGCACGGTAGTCTACTTGACATAATGGGTTCAAAATAGCTCTGCAAGTAGACCTATTACAAAGAACTGGATCATATTGTATTGGAGGAAGGTCTGGTCTTTCCTTGATCGGTTGATAAAGAGTTCCTAATGGTACTACTAGTCTTGTGGCATCAATGCGAGATGAGGGCCAAACATTCCAGGTAAAACGTACTCCATCACGGTCTTCATTTTGCTGAATGAACTCCTCATAAGTAGTCATGATGCTGCAGTCATGGAAAATAATACAAGGATAAATTTGAATCGTACACAATTATAACACTGTTTTTAAATATGTGACAAGTATGAAAGCATGATTGTTGGTAGGTTAAACGTACTTACACGAATTAACGTATGATCGTTGTAAATTCTCGATTACGAGTTGAAGATGTTTTCAAGCAAAGTTTCTTATCAAGTTCTCATAATTATATCATTGTTTTATAATTCAACTAAACCGATTAAATTTCACCGTACGATCACGACTTGTGCCGTCATTGAAGCCACGTCACTTGGAAGCTCGAAAAAAGATGGTATAGCGCGTGCGTGAAACGTTTTTGCGGATGATATTCGAATACGAATTTAGAAGCGAATAAGAGTTTTAATATTTTATTAATCTACTGCATTATATCAATTATGATTCTATTCGATTCCTATTATTATACTATTTTATTATTTCGCTATAATAGAGAATAGGGGCTCATACTAAGTTAAATTACAATTAAAATGAAGTTCTACATTATCATGATATGAGTAGCAGTATGCACAAAGTGCAAATTATTAGTCGTAATGTCCTCAGCAATCTATGATGCTCTTGCATGATTGCATTATATTGCATTATGCATTTGAGTTTATAAAATCGTATATCTTATGACAGACGAGGTATAGAATAAATAACTTATACGATAGTTATCTCAAACTATCTGAAATACCGACATAATTGAGAAACTAATTCTTTATATTAAGAAATTATAAAATGTAATATTCCATGACTTTCTCCGCATATTCTGATCCCTGAGACATTTTAGAGCAAATTTCTATTAACATTTGATGCATTTTAATGCCGATTAAGCCTAGAAAATCGATATTTATTGAATTTCGTCCAAAACGGTACATGTGGCGCCATCTAGCGGCGAAAGCTGGAACTACGAAAATACAAAATTGCGATTTTCTCCAAAATTGGGGCATTTTACACATATTTGAGGGTCACATATCACTCTGTGATCTCTTTAGAATCTAATTAAAGCCACAAGAACTTCCTCAGATCGGTAGAAACGAAAATAAAAAAATAGGCCAATCCATGGACAAAAAAATTGGCGTCCATCTAGCGGTGAAAGTTGGAACTACAAAAATATAAAATTGCGATTTTCGTCAAAATTAGCGACTTTCAAGTATTTCTGAGGCTTGTACAGTGTTCTGTGATCGCATTAGAATGGAAATAATGTCATAAAAGCTTCCTGGAAGCTCTAGAGAAGAAAATAAAAAAAAGGTCATTTTATGGACAAAAGTTGCAGCGCCATCTAGCGGCGAAACAGGTGAACTAATCGCAAAAATCGTATGTCCGAACACGCATATAAGAAAATTGAAAAAACTCATATTTCTTGTCTTTCTGGGCATATTATGTTTCTTGAGACATTCTAGAGTAAACTTTTATTAATATTTGATGCATATTATTGCCGATTAAGCCCAGAAAATCAATTTTTCCAAAGGGGTATTATTTCAAATTTCGCTCCATTAGTTCCGACTTTCGCCGCTAGATGGACGCCAATTTTTTTGTCCATGGATTGGCCTATTTTTTTATTTTCGTTTCTACCGATCTGAGGAAGTTCTTGTGGCTTTAATTAGATTCTAAAGAGATCACAGAGTGATATGTGACCCTCAAATATGTGTAAAATGCCCCAATTTTGGAGAAAATCGCAATTTTGTATTTTCGTAGTTCCAGCTTTCGCCGCTAGATGGCGCCACTTGTGCCGTTTTCCGTCAAATTCAATAAATATCGATTTTCTAGGCTTAATCGGCATTAAAATACATCAAATGTTAATAGAAATTTTCTCTAATATGTCTCAGCAAGCATACTACGTCGTGAAAGTTACGAAATATTCGATTTTATTATTCCTCATATGCGTATCAGGACATGCATTTTTTACGATTAGTTCACGTGTTTCGCCGCTAGATGGCGCAACATGCACCGTTTTCAATTGTTTTTCAATTACATCCAATTAAATTTGATTTTTTTAATTAAGCAGACAATAATGCATTTGAAATTGTAATAATACATAGCTCTGGAATAAATTATAGGTGATAACAAGCTGAATAAATCAATAAATGTTAACATTTTATTCAGAATTTAATGTCATTCGTTCAAATTTTTATAGGTGTACCAATAATTCAATTAATAAGTAATCGCTAATTATGAATTATAATAAAATAAATTTTGATGTAGTACTTAATAAATATTTCGCAAGATATACTCCCGCAAAATTGTTTGAAACAGTAAATTTTAACAGTTATAACAATAATTTGTTAAATAAATAATTGAATAATTATTAATTACAAGAAAATAAATTGTAATGTAATAATTAATAATCATTTTGTAAGACATCGGTGAAAAAAAAGTTATGAAAATAATAAATTTTAATAGGTATAACAATAAATTAAGTTATAAACAAATGTAAATTAATAGTTTGTTTAAAATTAATAGTAATACAGTAATTATAACCACCAGCCAGAGTGGGTTCACCCTATTGGTGCTAATTATTGATAGTTGATTGGATAACGCGAATCGCCTATCGTAGACTCGCGAAAGATCACGAATTTTATCAGTTTAATTGTACCTGTGGAGGAGCTCGGACGTACCCCATCAACACTTACCGGTACGGGACAACGATTCACTTTACGGATTATGTGTTCATCTGTGTGTTATCTAGTGTACAAGTGCAAGTGTTTAGTGTGTTTTATCAAGTGTTTTTTAATAAATACGGGGGTGTATTAATGTGATTTATGGTGTGGTTCTTCATGTGTCAAAGTGCTTACTGAGGTGTTTTAATTTATAATTGTGCATGTGTATACGGATACATTAGTGTGTTTTATAGTGCTGTTATACAAGTGTTTTACCATTATTTTACAAATATTTTAATTGATTTTATGGTGTTATTACCTACGTGTTTTTACAAATTTTTGTGAACGTTTAGTGAGTTTTACGGTGTGGTTACCTACGTGTTTTGACATACTTGTGCAAGTGTTTTAGTGTAATTTACAGTGTAGTTGTACAAGTGTTTTATCGTTATTTTACAAATATTTTACCGGGTTTTATGGTGTTATTACCTACGTGTTTTTACAAATTTTTGTGAACGTTTAGTGAGTTTTACGGTGTGGTTACCTACGTGTTTTGACATACTTGTGCAAGTGTTTTAGTGTAATTTACAGTGTAGTTGTACAAGTGTTTTATCGTTATTTTACAAATATTTTACCGGGTTTTATGGTGTTATTAGTTACGTGTTTTTACAAATTTTCGCGAACGTTTAGTATGTTTTACGGTGTAGTTACCTACGTGTTCCGGTATATTTTTGCAAACGTTTTAACATGTTCTATAAAGTAATTACCCAAGTGTTTTGATATACATTTTCAAATTTTTTGCAATATTTCACGGTATTACACACGCACTAATAAACGTTTGCAAATTTATAACCGAATTCGGTAATGTAGTTATTGTACCTACTTCTGCATGCATGTAGAATATGTCGAAAAAACGTGCATGTTAATCAAAATGCAAATCGACAAATACAGTTAATTAACCGTTGTGATCCTGTTATGATTACAGAAGGTCACACCAACTTAACGGACAAACCTCCAGATCCGAGGAAAGCAGCCAGTCAATCAGATGCTATGCCGGTAAAACGATCGCAGTGATGCAAGTCAGCGATCGGTGAGTCGCATGCTTTACGGTTCCTCCGGTTCCCATCATGTCGTAGGACGAATGGTCCGAAACGGCACGGGAACTGGTTGTATTTTTTATTTTTGAGCGAGCATAGTGACCACGACTGTACGATCGTGCAAAATTCGTACAAATTGTGTATTTATGTATTTCATTTATTAGATCAGGATAGGGTTTTCTTGTACATCGCGCTTCAATTTACTTACGATATATTCAATTTAAAACATAGAAGTCGGATGACCCTCCGATTTCGTAGTAGTACAATTATCTATTAATTTTCAATTTTTCCGTACGCGTATCAATTCTTTTTAAATATACATATGTACAAGAAAGTTTCGCGATCCACAGATTTTGATATCAAAGTTAATTATCATGAATACTTTTGGCTATTTAGTGAATTTACTTTGATATTAAAAATCTGTTGGGAATGAAACGATCGATATACGTAGATTTTTGCCAAAGTGTTCCTCCATTTTTTTTATTTTCAAATATATGTAGAGTTAATTTTCTGGAGAGAACACTTTATTAGCATGTTCTTAATCATATTTCTTAGCTCAGGATTTTCAGCACACATGAAGAAAACTGGTAGGTGAAAATATTGTTGGCCGTGTTCATTTTTATGCTCTAAACTCATGCGCGTGCTTAGATGCTACTCGCATGAGTTAGGGCAGGTGGGCACGGTTTAGTTTTAAGATCTTTTCGGCGATCGACAATTTGCCAGTGAATTATCGACACAAGTTACAAGTGTGTGTGTGTGTGGTTAGGTCGTGGACCTTGTGTCGATTACAAACCTTATTAATTTATTATAAAAATTTTCAAAATTTCAAAATGCATTCAAAATAAGATCGAATTAGAAATTTATAAAAATAGAGTTAGTACAAATTACATGCACATATTACATTGAATATTCGAAAGAATTAGAAAATGAAATATGTAAATGTTCAATATTCACTGTCGATTGTCGATCGATTTCAGCAAAAAGGTATGAACTTAGAGTGTGAATGTTGTATTGAACTCGGGTGACGGAGACGTCCCGGGACGTACTCCCTAGGAGTAGGCTTTTTTGCACCCGGGTGGTGAGTGTGAGAACCGTGGAGTGTGTTTTTGTGAGAATGGACTTTGCAATTTTTTAAATATAGCGATAGGCAGGCAGGTAGCTTACTTCTGGTGTGATTGAGATAGTTTTAAGTAGGTAGGGCCAGAGCAAGCTTTCATGTTTCTCTGTCCTCCGGTAAAACACACGTGAGATGCTTGCATCTGGGGGGTTAAACACGAAAAATCGAGAAGAGAAAATCTAAATTTCAATTTATTCTATTTAATATTCTCTTGAACTCGATTGTTCGTAAGGCCAGGCCTTTTAGTTTGTAAGTCGCAGTCGTGGTTCTAGACCCGATTGCAAAAATGAAGTATACAGTGAAGTGAAGTGAAGTGAAGTGCTTTAAATAAATATTCTGCTCGGATATTCTTTTACGGACAGCGCATTCCAAGAATCGCTGGTCGTATTTTAGTTTCGAGAATTTTTTTTTAAGTAAAGAACTTTGATATATAAAATTTTGATTTAGTTGCCGATTGGAGCAAATGGATAGTTCATTTTTATTTTTATAAAAGTGTATGCTATCTGTTTGTGGAGATCGATCGATAAATTGAGAGTTTATGTAATTGATATGCAAGCAAAGAATATCCGAGTTACCGTAAAATTTCGCGAGTGATTTTTGTGAGGCTGTGAGCCGAAGAAAGAAGAGGCTATACGCCGAAGAGCCCCGGCAAAATTTGCCAAAGAAGAGGGGAACTATCAATGGCTGTCCATCTTAGGATGGAGAGTCATTTTGTCACTATGCTCGCAATCATGTTTTTTGTATTTTACATGTGTTTTTTTAAACGGTACGAAATGTATCGTCGAACGCGTTTTGCTCGAATTTCGACGAGCACACGATCATAAAATCGCGAAACTCGAAATATAATCGCGAATCTATTTTCACCGCGATTCCTCTCTTTTGATCATTTTGATCATTTCTTGTGTTAACTATATTTTTCTGTTTCAGAGATTGATTTTATTTAAATTGTTTCGTTGTTCGTTGCTCTTAACTTCGTAATTTTCTTTACGATTTCTATTTTTCTAGATTTTGTTTCGAATGAAGCAAAATTTCACTCCTCCTACAATTTTGAATGTTTTTGTATGTTTCAAAGTTTGATTTTTGGTAAGTTATTATGTTGTTCCCTCTTCTGAAATCCGCAATTATCATTGCGTTTTCTATGTTTCAAAAATTGTATTTCAAATAAAGTAAAATTTCACTCCTCCTACAACTTCCTATGTTCATAAGATTTTGTATGTTTCAGGATTTAATTTTTGGTAAGTTATGTTTAGTACATTAGTCCGAGCAGCTTGTGGGAGGAAGGGTGGGCTCGGGCGCAAGTTTTTCGTCACATGGCGAAAAGCTTGCGCAAATTGTAAGTGCCTTTTGCTCTAACTTGCACTCATCTTTGCGACAATTTTTTAACTTCTTACACATTAGATTGTAGTAATAGCCTGTCATTTTTATTGTCAATTGCACCAAACTTAAAAGAAAGTTCTTCCAACTTTCTATCTTATCCCCTTCTTTTGTTTTTTACAAAGTTATAGATTATACGAGTGCAATGTTAGAACAAAAGGCACATGTAGGGTTTTTAGAATAATGTATTGCAGTATGAGTGAGTGTGTGAATCAAATGTGAGTACAGGATACAGGATACATATAGGATCTATTCTTCTCATCGTGGGATCATAGAAGTTTTAAAAGTCTAAAAGTTTTTGTTCCTATGTTCGCAGTTTTCCCTTCGCTCTTTTATTTCTGCTTCTGTATTATTTTATTAATTGATTGGTTTTTAATGCGCGATGTACTTTCATTTCTCGTGTGAATTTCATTTCCAGTTGCGGAGCTTTTGGATCTCGTGATTTTACTTCGGTTTTGAGGTTTTTACAGTCTCCAGGATTTTATTTTGGGTTTGAGGTTTCAAACCTCATCGTGATTTTATTTCGTATTTTGAGGTTTTCAAGCTCGATTTCGATTTTTCAAGAGTTTTGTTTCGAACGAAGAAAGATTTCATTCCTTGTACTTCAATTTTCTGTCTTAATTACATTTTTATGTTTCAGCTTTTTATTTCAAGTAAGTAATTAAATTGTACATATTTGTCTTAATTACATTTGTATGTTTCAGATTTTTATATTAAGTAAGTAATAAAAGATTCATATTTTTGTCTTAATTGCATTTGTATGTTTCAGCTTTTTATTTCAAGTAAGTAATTAAGTGATACATATTTGTTTTAATTGCATTTGTATATTTCAGCTTTTAGTTTCAAGTAAGTAATTCAGTGATACATATTTGTCTTAATCGCATTTGTATGTTTCAGCTTTTTATTTCAAGTAAGTAATTAAGTGATACCTATTTGTCTTAATTGCATTTGTATGTTTCAGCTTTTTATTTCAAGGAAGTAATTAAGTGATACATATTTGTCTTAATTGCATTTGTATATTTCAGCTTTTTGTTTCAAGTAAGTAATTAAGTGATACATATTTGTCTTAATTACATTTGTATGTTTCAGATTTTTGTATTAAGTAAGTAATAAAAGATTCATATTTGTCTTAATTGCATTTGAATGTTTCAGAATTAAATTTTAAGTAAGTAATTGAATATTTCACAAATATATTGTTATTTCATTTGCATGTTTTCCTCGAGTCGACTCGAATTTTATTTCATTTTATTCCGAAAATCTTAAACATTCGACTTTTACATGAACATTTATTAATTCTGCATCTGCTTTCTCTTTTCGCATATTGTCTCTGATTGTTACAGCATAGATAATCATCCAGAACTATCACAGAGAGATTTCACTGATGGATCCCCTAGCTTTAAGTTAATTTTAAGTTGCGTACAATATATTGTAATACACTGTAGTATGGATGAGTGCATGTATGAAATGCGTATATACGAAACTTGAAGATATCATCGAAGAATCATGAAGAAATCATCGAGGGATGCGTGCGTTAGCCTTAAGTTAATTGTAATCTCGTGGGCGGGTGGGTGGGTCCCTGTAAGTGCCTCTTATTCTAACTTGCACTCATTTTCACAGTTCCTGAACTTTTTACGCGTTAGATTGTAGTATACCCAGCTATTTTTTGTCAATTGGTCCAGACCCAAGTGGATCATTGGGGGTTGGTAGTGCTGTGAACACGCGGCAGGGTTGAGCTGCAAGTGCTGGTGTAGCGCCAGGGACACATCTCTGCGAGGCATTTTGATTGATGTACCATCTCGATTTGCCGCTTCACGGCGTGGGTTTCCTCTCTGCTGTTAGACTCCCTTTCAACGGGAGCGGGGAGAAATGGGAAACCCTTCGCGGATGTGTCACTCGTTCTTGCCAGTATTTTCGGTTCAATTCCGTCTCGTGGTTCACGTAAGCCACTATTCGACTACCCTTTGACCCATGAAGGCGAGGTCCACTTGGCAGGAAATGCTGATCCACCCTTTAGCAGAAAGTTCTTCTAACTTTCTTCCCTTCTAGTAGAAAGTTCTTCTAACTTTCTTCCCTTCTAGTAGAAAGTTCTTCTAACTTTCTTCCCTTCCCCTTTGCTTTTTTACTTCGTTGTAGATCATACGAGTGCAATCTTAGAATAAGAGGTACGCGTGCGGCGTTTAGAATAAGCGTGTGCGTATGCGAATGCTGTTTTAAATTGCACTCATTTTAATTCGTGAACTTTTTCCGCGTTTTATAATAGTATTAGTTCCTCTTTTCCTCTCTCGTTTAGCGTTTTATTTTACATAATGCGAGTGCAATTTTAGAACAGAGTGTGTCTGTGGGTACCCACGAAATTAGTATTAAGTTTATTGTGTAAGTTGTACTGCGTGCGTGCGGTGCAAGTTCTTTGCTATTTTATGGTAAAGAACTTGTACATGCGAGCCTATGAGCTAAGTAGAGTCAGAACTCATTTATCCTTCTGATAAATGAGGTTGCAATTGGTGGGTGGTTGGGATTTGGAGTTAGGGTGGGTCACGCTCGTAGCCACCTCCACGTGGTGTGACCTGGTAATCGATATTGTTTTCGAAATATCATCCAAAAGACGATATTTAGAAAATGGTATCGAGCTAAGTGCTACGATTTACGTTCAAGTTATAATTAAATTATAAGTTATCATTTTTGAACTTTTGAACTTTTGCTTTTACATCGCCGGCAAGGAAAACAAATTTGTACATGAATACACATTAACATTTCAGTTGTTATGATACATGAAATTGAAACTCGAAATAAATGACAGTTTAACCATTAAATTCTCTTTCTCGTTTACGAAATAAAATTCTTATGTAAAAAATGCAATCAAATCGAATATGTCGTAAGTAATATTGACACTGATTTTTCGATCTATTTTAAAATAATGCATTACATCTCTTAATTTAGTATCCAAGCAAATGGTTCATCTAATCAGCCAATGGGTACATCTCCGTGTAATATTATTCCTGTGAATATTGTAGAGGGACCACCTGATAATTTTTGTACAGTACGTAATTAAACACAAAAAGATATAAATTATAAATAATCATAACGCGGAACCGATTATTAAATCTCTCTATATGTATATTAATAGGTTTATTCTGCAATACATCCTTTTACTCCTTATAGTCCTCCCTATACTCCTTGTTCTCCTCGAAGTTACACATACTGGTATAGTAAATACCAACCATATACAACATTACGCAATGTTTGCAGTATTACTTGCCCCCCTTACAGTAAGATACAAATTCAGATCAATTATATCAAAGAATTTAACATAATCCAACATTGTAACTATCTTTTATTTTCAGCATTCAGCGTTTACAGATGTTGAATGAAATTTACCGGACTATAAAATGTGTTGTGATTGCATAAATGATCAAATATTCTTTTGTAATGACTAAATAACAAATTTTTATTTCATAAATTGTACTATTTTATTTGTACATAACATACCAATTTACGTACAAGTACTTTGTTTAAATGCCATAATTTAACTTGCAGTACAACATATTCTACCATTCACGAACTTTACTTTGCGAGGCATGTGTTAGTATCCACGTATTGTAAGACTTCTTCTTCCTTTCCACTTGATTATGCCTTCTTTTAGCTTTACATATTATATATTTTCTATCATTCTTCCATATTAAAAGACAACTTTTGCAACGCCGTTGTAACACAGTTTTCATTTTTAAACCACATGTTAAATTATACATTGGCAAAGAAGGCTGAAGCAATGCTGGTGCACTAAGTTTATTTGCATAGGTGTTTGATAAATCGTATAAATTCGATTTATTGCATATATAATGCATTTTACGATTTATGGCATTAGTTACTGGTTCCACAGGTATTCTTGGAATAACAGAACCTATATTTTGGCATACTCTTCTAAATAATGAAGATATATTCATTGTTCCTGTAAAAAATACATTTTTTATGTAATTGATGAAGTTTCTAAAGTAGCAAAGCAATATTTTTAGTAGTTATTGTATTGAAATTAGAGGTTAGGTACATTAAAATTAAGATTAAGGTAATTAAAACTTAACTATTAACAATCTTTGCATTCGTGATAAGTTATCTATTACTTTAATGCAATACATACTTCGCAAAATATAATATGGTTTTTCCTTTCCTGAAGTTTATAATGAAAACTACTTTTATAACCAATAAAAAGATTCACATTTGATCTTCTTGTATATAATGAGGAATGATCAAAACGTTAAAGGCTGTACGCATGCACTGTTTTAAAAGGTAGTCAAAAAAATTATTTTTAAGCACTTGTTCTATATTTTTAGTCATTAATTGATTAGTTTAGATGAATTGTCATAGTACAGTTAAATAAAACACGTTATGTAAATGTACTATTTACATCAAGACTTAAAACAAGTTAGTTTCGATAACCATTTGATCAAAAATTGTTTGTAATTTAACGATTGATTCGATAAAGTGTAAAATTCAACATAAAAAATGAAATACACTAACCACTTTATGATAAAAGAACGTATAAGTTTAAAGAAATAAAATATAACCTACAAAAATCGAGAACAATAAAACGAAAAATAAATCGTTTCAGACAATTTATTTTAACCCTAACATAGTTATCTGTGCTATATTCTTAATCAACTTGGACTGATAGCATGTAATTAATAGCGATAATTCCTACTCTTTAGGTTATGTTTTATTTCCTATCGTACTTAACGAGAAATCAAAATGTTTAATAGTTCGTTACATGAAATGTTATTTGCAGTCACGTTTAATGCATAAATGCATACGTAACCACATATTCGATTAAGATATATGAAATTGTTAAAATGTTATTACGAAGAATAAACAATATTCTACAAATTTCTGTAAGTATTTCTCAACTCAAAACTGAATTAAATTTTTTCAAATAATCAAATATTTTATTTATACAAGTCTTCTTAATTATAATATTTTGTACGGTGAAAATATTAATATAGTGGTTTGGAATTTGTAGGTACCTTATCAGAAGATAAGTAATAGGTACTTAAATTTTGTACCTGTTGTAGTAGAACAAAGTGGAAGAGGTGAACGTGCATATGATATTTATTCCCGTCTTTTAAAAGAAAGGATTATTTGTTTAATGGGCCCGGTATGATATATTCCTTATTATAATATTAGATTTCGTGCTAATGACATAGATGATTAATATTTGATTTTTATCCAACTATCAACTAGACATTGAATTTAAAAATGAAGCAAGATATATTATTTTATAGATCACAGATAACGTATCTTCTGTAGTAATTGCTCAACTACTATTTCTTCAGTCAGAAAGTAGTAAAAATCCAATTCATATGTACATTAATTCTCCTGGTGGAAGTGTGACAGCCGGACTTGGTATATATGATACCATGCAATATGTTCTTCCCCCAGTTGCAACATGGTGTGTAGGTCAAGCTTGTTCAATGGCTAGTTTACTATTAGCTGCTGGAACAAAAGGCATGCGTCATTCGTTACCTAATGCAAGGATAATGACGCATCAACCTTCAGGAGGAGTGTCAGGTCAAGCTACTGATATCCAGATACAAGCATTAGAAATATTAAAACTTAAAAAACAAATCAACCAATTATATGTCAAGCATACAGGCATGGAATTAGAAAAAATAGGTATATAAATTTGTAAAAATATGTTAATACAGTATTTTACAATATGTAACTTTGCAGAACAATGTATGGAAAGAGATAATTTTATGAGTCCAGCCAAAGCAAAGGAATTTGGAATTATAGACAAAGTATTAACTCATCCGATGCAAGAAGAAGAAGAAACAGCAACACAAAGTACGAAAGTAGCAGAGCCTACCCTTGAACTTACATCACAACCATGATATTAGAATTGGGAAATAAGTGTTCAAAATTGTAAAATTTTATTAAAACATGTATTTATCAATATTTAAAAATAGTAATAAAACATTTTTAAAACAATTACAATTTATATCATGTATATAACTGTATTTGAATACATTAAATGTGCCCATATTTTGTAAACTTTACGTAAATATAAAACATGAAATGATGATTTCATAAATGACAAACATGAATGTAATATGTTAATAACAAATTATTCAGATCTCTTCACATTTCTTAAACAAGCACAATATATCACCAAGCACTCTTGCTATACGATAAAAATATATAATGCTATACTCATAGGAGGCTGGACGAAGTAATGGAAGACGCGATTTTGTATCAAGACATACCTATATATGTACAAATTATGAATAATTTTGATTGAAAATTGAATACCTTTTTCCTCTTAGCGTATCGATACTTTATCATGGCAGTTATATGCTTTAAGTACTCTTAACATTACTGTAGGTTTATAACTTCATAATATTCTATATCACCAAAAATATATCGTTACAAGGACGGAATTGATTATGTGTCTCGATGCTAGACAACAATATAGTGACATTACATGTCATTAAAACATATTCCCTTATTACCAGCTTTTGTAAAACCAGTTTCACATATTTTTTTTAATTGAATGATCTTTATGATTTAAATCACTGAGGGCACACTTGAGCATGTGCCAACATCAATATGTCTTTTTTCTCTTTAGGAAATCTAAGCTCCCTCCCCGCTAAACGTGCCGCTTCAAGTTCTCTTTCGGCTAATGCCAATTCCATAGCAACGACACCGCCGCCGCTCTCATGTTCCCTTGCTACCCAATCTAGTGCCATTTGACTACGCATGTCGTCGTCCAAAGCTCGATGACTGTAGTGAGCAACTACTTCTTGTCTGCTGCACTGTCTTTCTCTCATAGCTTTTAAAGATCCATTCCAATGAAGTAATTGAAAGACCGTCATTAACTCCTGAAATTCTAACATAGTTCTTCCGCGATTGCATTCCAACATAAAACGAAACGCGCCTATACCTGTATTTGGATCCTCTTTCTCATCTCCACTTCCCTGAAATATTAAATACATTTCTATAACTATTAACAATAAATAAACTTGATTAATTGAAAATACAACATACTTGTGTTTGATTGCCAACACCATTTGATGTTGCAGAAGGCTTGGCAAAGCTAGCTCTTGCTTCTGCAACTGCTTTTTCTATAAAGTCATCTGTTATTTTTCGTGCTGGATGCTCGTTAAAAACAGAATTCATCAAAGCAATTTTTGCTGCCGATCTACGAGCTTCTGCTTTTGTAGGGCAATTTTGAAAGCTACCAAAACAAGATCCACCAGGAAGGGTGACATAACATACGTAAGGTGGACTGGTACCAGGTACAGATTCATAAATAACTAAAGCTCCATTCCTCAATTCTGTTCCTCTACTTTGTTTCATTTGCCAGAATTCTTGCAAAGCTTCCACCACATTGACTAAAAAATAAAGTGACACAAATCAAAATTGATTTAACATAAAAGAAACCTTTTCCATACCTCTTCCATAGCCTTGAGTATGTTTTGCGAAACTATTAACAACAGCTTCCACTGCTTCCTTTAATACCTGTTTGTCCCTGGCATCTACCAAACCACCCGTGATACCCATATTTTCAGGAACACGAGATTTAGTCTTAACTGGCATTATGCCCTGCATCACCTTTCAGAAACTTATGTACATTTAAATTCTGAAATTTAATTGAAGATAATTAAAATTAAGATTAAACAAACTATGTAATTTAAAAAAGTTAAATTTAAGATCTAAGAAATAATAGTGAACAGCACTTTGTCACGCTGTAATATTTAAAAAATGATAAATCATAGAATAAAAGAAATAAATGAATGTACATACATAACTAAAGTCAAAGTGACAATATTAGTGAAGATTGTCTCTTTCAAATGTTTGATCTGACGGATCCCGAATGTTACACGAGTACCAAATGGTAAAGTAAATGTTGTGACATCGAAAGCAAAAGACCCAAGAAGAAACTCCGAAGGGCCACCTGCAGAGACCCGGATGTCCAGGAATTCGCGTAAATTACTCTCCGATCGGCGCACAGAGCGCTACGGGATCAAATTGCAAGCACATACAACGCGTTTAATGGCCTCGGACCACTGACGACTTCCAGAAAACCAGGACTGTCTATATTAGTCCAGTACCCTGTAGCATATCCTATACCCTAACAATTGGTTACTGAAGCTTGCCAACTGACTATAAACATATTTTTACCAGAAACAGTGTCGGACAATTTTCTTATAGAACCCGCGCTTTATCTCAATGAATGGCAAATCCTATGCTCGTTCAGGAGCTTAGAAATTTGAGAATTTGGAAATTTAGAAATTTAAAGATTGGAAAATTTGGGATATTGCAGAATTGAAAAATTTGGAATATTAAAAATTAAGAAATTTATTACCGTGTTTATAATCCATTTCACATGTAGCAACAGAGCCCAGCGAACATTTGTAGAGTCGGTTCCAAAATTATGCGGGATCAAAAGAAAAGTATTTATATGTACTTGATATGTTCAAAGTTCAATATCTTATATATTACAAGAAGTAAATAATGTTTACATAAACGAGAACAATCTTAGAAATGTTTAAAATAGATAGTCGAATGCTCCTTTAGGTTGCAATTGCGAATAAAGCGCCGTGCATGAGCCGTTTTACAAACTTCATTGAGCGGTTGATAAAAAAGTCGCGTATAAAAAGTAGTAATCGTCTTTATCATTTTTTCTGTTTGTTGGTAACATTTCTCAACAAAATAAGTAATATACATTACATTCCAAATATTATAATTTCGCATGAAAAGAGAACTTTTTATCGATATAGAATTACTATTGACCTTAAAATGTTTTGTTTCAATACTATCTTAAATTTATAAATACATTAATATTTCAAAATTTCCTATTACCACTGGAATAACCCATTCCTGTCCCATTTATTTTTATTAGTCGGATAATTTGAAGTTATGATGATTGTATCCAACCTGTCCCTTTTCCTAAATTCTGTGGTTTATGACAGGGTTTTCCAAACTTTCATGACCTGGGACCCTCGATAATTTTACATGACTCATTCGCCTATAACGCATGTTTCTTTAGGAACAAATGGTGAAAAGAAAATATCGCATTTACAACTTTCCAGTCTTTTATATTTTAGTAATTTGCATTTAATTTTATGATCATCCCGGGCTAAATTGAAGACCTGTAGAGGTCCTAAATGCTTAAAACATTTTGGTATCCTCATTCTAAATATCTAAATAAAAATATAAACCATAAAATACAATTTTATTTTCCGTAAAAGTATTTCGAGACTATGCATTTTTTAAATTTTGGGGCTTTTGAATTTTAGAAATTTGGAAATTTTAGATTTTAGAACTTTGGAAGTTTGGGACTTTGGAACTTATGGAATTTGAGTCTTTGCAACTTTAGGATTTTGGGACATTAAAACTATGAATGTTTAGCGCTTCAGAATTTCAAAAGTTTGAGATTTTGAAACTTTGGTGCTTTGTGGCTTTGAAATGTTGGAAATTAAGAGCAATAACAATGAAAAATTTGTATAGTTTTTCATTGTCTTAAGCATATGCTTATTTCGCAGAATGGTTGCTCCAGCCCTGTGATTACGGCTTGGAAGGTAAACTATTTACGCGCGCATATTTCCCGCGTGGTCAGGGCGTAAATGCACTCATGCATAGGTATGCGTTTGTGTGTGTTCGACGGATCAGCTGAGCGCCAGCTGTGCTCGTCGTGTCGACCAATAGGAATCGATTATATCGTTGCACAGCAGCGCCTCGATTTCTCGACCGGTGTCCACTGGTTTGGCGTTCCCGCGAAACATTTGTTCTAAACTTTCGTTCGCGATTTAAAAACGTTATTTTGTGCGTATATACACATTTTTTATTCAATTATACTTCGGTTTTCGTTTTAGTATACACAGTTTGTTCAAGTGAGACAATAATTTTCAATATTACTTGAAAAAATTGTGCTATTCCGAAGCGGGAAAAACAGATGCGCAGAACGCGTAGGTGCTTGTGACTCCTAGCATTTCTGTATCGTCAACATACAGTGTTTTGTGTTTTAACGTGAATGCATTCTATCAGAACGATAAAATATAGTGTCCTCAGTTTACAGACAGTAATTTTCACGAGTTTCAACGGTATCTTAATGCGGAAAAGCGTGACGACAATAAGGCGTCTGTCAAAGGACGCCAACGTTGCACCACGTTCGCATAGCCCTTAAAATCAGCACATATACGTGAAAGTTATATTGTTTATGCATTGAGAGTAAACGATAGGGGTTCAAGGAAGGTGTCCTACGAAAATTTGGAATTTTTTTGCCCCTTTGAGGTTATGTTATACATATAGAGGGCGTGACAGTGCCAGATTGCAAGCAGGGGTTGGTCATCGTTTCGCGCGCTGGTCTCCCGCGCTTCGAGTTCCACGTCTTATATTTTTCTGAAGAATTATTGTTCAGTGGTACTTGGAGGCTTGTAAATTAATTGGAAAAGATTTTGAAAAATTTTCGTGTTAAAAGATTTTTTGCCAACAAGAAATTATGGCTGAAAATATTGAATCAAAAGCAGCCAAGTATATGTGCATTATGGCGATCGGGTGCGTGTAAGCTTCGCGCGCTCTTTTACTTTTCGGCATTTTCCTGGTTAAATTACTGGTCGTATGTTGCTGAAATTTGGCCAACGTTTAATTAAAATATCAATTAATCTGTGTATAAATTAAAAAAATCAATATTCGTCCGAAATATTTTCTGAACACGTCGACAATTTTGCAGCAAGATGCCACAGACGAGGTGAGTGAACGACTTTCCATTTGGTCTGAAAATTTAATTTAATCCCTTCAATATTTCATCGTAAAAATTTATAATTTATTTGAGACCAATTTAACTAATTCCAACAATTTATTGTACTTCTTACTTTAAAAAAAAATTAAGAAATATGCATGTATAACCTTCTTCAATTAATATCAACTTCTCAGAAGATTCAGCAGTTTTGCATGTATATTATCCACACAAATTTCAAGTTAATAGTTTTACACATGATTTACAAGTAGTGATAGTCGACCATAAAGTTTATCTAAAACGTAGATGATTTCCAAAAGACATTAGACGTTGTATAACGTAAATTTTCTGTTGCAATTCAAAAATGTTTTTCTCAACCTTGCAACGATAATAAATTTGTTTCTTTTGTTTTTTTGTTCAAACAAATATTCAGAGTTACCATAATGATTTCAATTCAAATTGGTTTTTTTTTGCTTCATGCAGTTTACAGGGAAAAAAGTCACAGACTTATCTGCAAGGAGGTAAAGCAACACAATCCTTGAAACGTAAAAGACGTACAACAGAAATCTCTGAGGATTCAGAAAATTTGTATCCGCCTAATAAAGTACCAGCATTGTCACAGACATCATATTCAGAGTCATGTCAAACAGTACATTCTTTAGAAAATTCGTGCACACCACATCAGGTGTCTCCATTGAAAGAACAGCAAGAGCCAGCCACATGGTCTGAATTAAGAAGTGCTACTTGCTTTTTAACACCATCATCATCTAATAGTATATCAAATAGACCCAGCCCATTACCTTCATTTCCATGGGCAGATGGTTCTCAAGTTTGGTCCTTCATGTGTTTGGGAGATCAGAAAACCATTATTCAAAGGAATCCTCAGATGTTTCAAAGGCATCCAACATTGCAGCCAAGAATGCGAGCAATTTTGCTAGACTGGTTAATTGAAGTTTGCGAAGTATATAAGCTACATAGAGAAACTTACTATCTTGCGATGGATTACATAGACAGATATTTATCCATACATCAAAACGTACCCAAAAATCAACTTCAGTTGATAGGTATCACATGCCTTTTTATAGCTGCCAAGGTTAGTATATTTTTTAGTTTTATTTTATTTTACTTTAACATTGAATAATTGTATCAATGATATGATCATTTTTTTTATAGGTTGAAGAAATATACCCACCTAAAATAGCAGAGTTTGCATATGTTACGGATGGAGCATGTACAGAAGAAGAAATTTTAGGAAAAGAATTAGTGATTTTAAAAGGTCTTGGATGGAATTTATCTCCTGTAACAGCCCCTGGTTGGCTTAATATATATATGCAAATTGAGTCTGGTGATTGGTCAAAACCGAATGCCTTTATTTATCCTCAATATGGAGGTCTCCAATATTCCCAGGCAGCTCAACTATTGGACTTAGCTACCTTAGATGAGGGAAGTTTGAAGTTCCCTTATAGCCACATAGCAGCAGCAGCTATCTATCATACCCAAGGAAGAGAATGTGCTTTAAGAGTATCGCGTATTCCATGGGAGCAACTTGCACCCTGTGTCAAATGGCTTACTCCATTTGCTATAACAGCTGCAGAAGAAAGTTCTCAGTTTCTTTTAAGATCTACTATACCACCTGTGGAGTCTCATTCTGGATCTGGACTTAGAGCATCAGTGCCCAATATAGTAATGGATGAATCACACCGTATACAAACTCATGTAGTAGATTTAAATATGTTAGAAAGGGCACAACAGCGATTAGTAGATGAAGTCCCTCCTACTGATACAACTGAGTCTGATTCAAATCCTGAGTCTGGTAGACAGAGTCCAAATGACAACGGAATTTTAACTCCACCGTCTAGCAGTCAAAAAAATTCTACCACACCGCCACATCCTCCGCTACAATTACATCCATATACATAATTTAATATTTATATGCACTTCGTATGTTACGATGAAGTGTTATGTTTACTAATTGCTGGTAAATAATTTTAACTAAACACCGATAGTGTATAGGGAATATCATTTAATTGCTTAGAAATTCTGCCATGTGTAAAATTGCACGTGTGCTGCTAAATACGGGGGATCGCATCAGTGCACGGTAATGACAGTAGCGGCTGTATGTTATCGTAAATAATATGACGCTTCCCATTTAAATCCACTGTTTTGCGTGGTGGTATTTTTGTTGTAACAATAAGATTCACAGTACAAGGTGTTAACCACTTTCTGCAGTGTCTAAAGAGACACTAAATTAATTTAATATTACTCGTTTTACCATGGACGCTAAAAAATGTGCCTTATATAAAGGAATCGTAAACATATACGACAGCCTATGGCTATGTTCTGTGATTATATTCATGCAGTGAAACTTGATGCATCGTATTAATATGTTAGTATGAATTTAATAATTATTACCATCTTTAAGAATCAAAAAACATTAGTGCCTGCAAAAGTGTCCTTAAAACAATCGTTTTTATTCATTTCCGAGATCAACAGAGCATTGTGAATAGTATTCTTTTACGTAATTCGCTTTATTTTAACGCAACGTATTATAACAATGCGTTATCGTGCTGGGTGAATGTATTTTTATGTATATGTATATTGTGAAGTATTAATAATAACAAAAAAAGTAGAGAGGGTGAGAGGGGATGAATGCATGCGTGAAGTATATAAGACTAATAATTATTGTATAAGGTAGAAACTTCGTGATGAATTTACACTGCCTTATATGTAGTGACGCAGCGGTTTATACACATTTGTATGAAAAACTTGACAATAAATATTTGTAAATTGTAAAATTAAACAAACGTTGCTTCGAATACGCCTGTTGTCATTGATGATTTAGATGAAAATTCAATATTTTAAGGAAATCGAGAATATAGAACTCATTCAAACTAATAGCTTAATTTAATCGTTAATAAACTTACAGATCATATGTTTTGCTGGATGATGAATCGAACTCCGAAATCTATATTATCGACAGTGAAAATATACTAGCAGCGCCACGGTGTTTGATCCAGAAACGCAATAATGCATCGCGATTGGCTAGTGCGTTTACATTCAAGTTATCAAATACCAGACGGCCGTTAAGAAAGCGGTTGTGTGCCAAACATTGGAACGGTGACAGAATCAAAGATCGTATACAAGAATTTTTAATCAAATAGAACAATTCGTGTGTTTTAACGTTGTACTAAATTTGTGTTCCAAACGTGACATAAAGTGATTATAATATTTATCGTGGGTACACGTAGTCGAAGAGAAATCGTGTTTTTGTTGCCCAGAGAAGTTCGACTGTGAATGCTAACTCCAATAATTTTAAGTGATCTTCAATTTGTACATACTTATACGTTTCAAAATAATTACAACAGTGTAACGACGAATGTATTTAATCAAGTCGCATCTTCAGTAAAAAAGTAAAAAAGAAATATCGTCACGATGTCAAGTCCAAGGAGCATCGGTAGTTCAACTCGAGAAGGCACCCGAATAGTACTTCGAGAAATTACTGCATCCCTACACAATTTATCGCCGATACCTTTGCGTCTCAAGGTATTTGAACACTTTTTTTTTAAAAAGACGATAGTGCGTTGTACATATGACAACGAACTCTGAATTACTCGCATATTCGGCGTTCTTATCGGTATCGTCGTTTTCTTTTTACCCTGTTGCCTTTCTTCTGTTTTTATTGCTAACAGTTGTGCCGGAGAATCCCTATAAATAAACCCTGAATCTCCAGGAGCACCTTGAAACGAAAATAAGTTTCGCTTCCCGCGCGTTGCCATTTGACGTCTGAAAAGAACGCATGCTCCTATAAAATTCATAATGTTACTTTCTTTTTACGTGGAAATGGGAACAACTGTGTTTATGCTTTAAACGTGACGCATTTCCCGAACACTTTGCCGTATATCGATCGTTTATTGATACATATCGTAATATCTGTCACGTATGTAGAATAAATTAACGAAAGTACAGTTAACACTCGGCATGTACCGCGAATCCACGGTACTTGCAAATGTCCGGTGCATTTCTTGTACGTATAAAACAAAAACTGGTTTGTTTGCGGCGTTGTACAAAAATCATGTTCCCGGTTAAACCGGTTCTCGTCGTTACGGTGAAAAACCTACTGGGTTTCCGTGTGCTTCTGGTTACGGAAACAATAAAAATTACGTTATGCAATATAAACACGGCAATTTTAATATCTAGTCGAAATATAATATCGTCGATAGAAGAAATGCCAAGAGAAAACACACGTTAATAACCTCTACATAAAGAGTCACTTTAAACTCGTTAAACTTCATGTATTAGATATCTCCTTATATCGCATAAATCTGATCTTTTTCATGCAGGACTAAATCGCCTCGAACTACGTTTAGTACGTTGCTATGTAAGAGAAAGTGCTGATTAAGCAGGGTAACATCGAATATTCATTATAGAATATACAGCAATTAATAGCGATAGTACTACTATAAAAGCGAAACGCGCGCGCTTGCGCGTGCGTGTATGTTCTATTGAGATATGTTTCTAAATTTCTAGATTTCTATCCATAAACGAATATTTCTGGACTTCAGTATCTGTGTAGATCTACATATAGATCGCTGGGGTCATTTTTATACTGTTAATTCTAAACATTATCGTTTCTGCAACTCTATTCGTGGCAACATAACTGCACGTATTGAAATTCTTTACTGCAAATATACAGATTTTTCATTTAAGTCGGCCGATCTCTCGTAATTTAATGTTTCTTCTAGATATCCTGCAGATTCGTTCAATGAACGGACATGCCGACATTTTCTTTCTCTGTAAATGTTGATGTCAGCATCGATTAATCGAACATTCGATTTACCATTGAAACGGAGTTAAAAACAACCGCGATTAACTGGCATGTTCACGTGTCACTCCAGAGATAGCGCTACACGAACCTTACCTCTCGCTATCTCGAAGAGTGTTCCACCACTTCCATAGTTGGTGATCTTTGTAGCGTAATGCCCATGCGGCGTGTGCGCGGTCCGACGTTACGACAGCGGTGTTAACAGCAAGTGTTAGTGCGCGTATCATCGTGGCAAAAGACAGTGGCGATGATCCTGTGGTCGTTGATTCTGCTCGACGAACCGCAGGCTCGTTCTTTGCTGTTCGTGATCTAGCCGCAACCTTCATCACGGATCGCTACATCATCGTCGAAAGGTGAGGCGTTCGCTTTTTGGCAGCATCGTCGTTTTTCACAGACACGACAGGCACACGCGCACGTATATGCATGTCGGTGGTCGCGTGCCGAGTCAGTGGTAGTGGTGGACTGCTAGAATATCGACTGGACTGGAGAATGCGCTGCGCTAATATTAGAATTTCGACCAAAGATATCTTCCGTTGATCCGTCACGTTCGGTGAGTGCGTGGTTTTCCGGCCAAGTCTCTCCTGGCAGCCGGAGACAGGCAGACTGCGAAGGTGATAACTGTGTCGTCAGACCTACATAGTTCCTCCTCGCTCGTTTCGAGGCGTCGTTTTCTTATCGAATGCAATCGTATCGAGCTGCATCGAGTCCTTTTTTCTTTTGTTCGAGACAATAAAGAGGGATGAAAGAGACACACCCTTCTTGAGAAGTGTCTCTTTCTCGGTCATCACGACCAGATGGGAATGACTCATATAACAGATAGCGTGTGTTGTGGTCTCGATGATGTCAAGAACACGCCGAATAAGGAGAGCGCGAGCTTCTCGAGTTTCGAATGGGAAATGCTACTGATTGCATCGCTTCGTTCGCTCGAATGCCTTGAAAATATCGAGTGCTCGAATGAACGCGTTCGATTTGTACCGTAGATTTAATGAGTAACGCACGGTATAATTTGTAGTTCGTCACGGTTCACGATAAATGTTCCTCGTAATTCGGAGTGATTGAGTAATCGAATATCGAGACGGGGATTTTTGATTACTTAGGTGCGAATATTTTTTGTGCTAACGCGTAATGCATTGCATTCGATAAAAAGAGGTTTACATACCAAGGGAAATGTTAAGAGGCCATTATCGCGTCTGAAGGTGTCTGTACATTTTAAATCGATTTCCCGCGAGACTGCAATCGAAGTCGAGGGGTATTTACGGAAGATGCGGTATGTGTGGAATAAACACGTTATACATGTTCGAAAGGTGTAGCGATTAAAAAATAAATTGTATCATGTTCTTTGTATTTATTTTGCTTTTTTTACGTGGGTATTTAAATTTTTCGCGCCATTCATGAAATATATCGAAGAACTAAATTAGCCAAAGCCCCAAAGTTCAAAAGTTCCCATATATTTTATACAAGTAAAAGCAGTATCTCAATTCGTTATTGGTACAGTACAAAGCTTGGATATTGCGTTAATCATCAGTCTGTTCTTATGCTACCGAAGAGATCTTTAACTGGCATTCAGAAACATAAACAGTCATTAAGAGTGTTAATTGGTTCGATTCATGCTAATCTTTGGTATTTTATTACGTACGTACATCATTGTTTACGAATTAAGAAACGTAATGTCTGAAATATATTCAAGTCATTCTGGAAAATCTACTACTACGTTCGGTAACTTATGTAATTACACGTTAAAAAAAGCGTGGAATGCTCGTAAAAAGATGGCATGAATATTCCTCGAGTTAATGTCTTATTTCGCGATACCGAATTGCGTTTTAAGGAAAACAAACGATGCATTGGTTGGCGTGTTGCATTAATGTACGATATGCATGTTCTACTTTCTAAACGCGTTTATTTCAATTAAAGCGTCTATAGAATTCGCCTTATATGTACACGAAAATCGAACCGAAATTAGATGACTAATAATTCGGTCAGGGTTTGGACGATATTTCCATCAAATTTTACATAAGTACGTAGTCATCGAATATAATCGAAAGACAAATAAAAAAAAACTTTCTGGATCGATAATTAAAAGAGATACCTTCTTCAAACACAACAGTGTGAAACAGGCTTCTTAATTAATCCCGAAGAAAGCGAAAATTTGATTCTTTAATTAAGCAATGCTGTATTACTCTACATTTTGAATAACTTTCAAGTTATTTATCTACCAGAGGATAACAGAAACGTTAAAGTTTCTAGCGTTCAGTTTCTCTAATCGATCTCTCTTCTCGAAACTCCGAAGCTACGCTTTAAATTCTCAAACGAATCGTTCCATCGTCAGTTTTCATTCTTTCTTTCAATCGAGAGTGAGCTGGTATTCTAAACAAGTTCTTTACTCCATCATTTTACTTTTCTATGCTTTTCGAGTATTTTATTGGACGTACCGCGTGCGTCGTCAAAATTTACCGAGTAGATAGTGTAAGACGCATCGGGCGCGTCATCGAATTTATTACACGGTTAGCGTAAGACGCACCAGGTGTGTCTGTCGCTTCAGTGAGCAGACAGAATTCAGTGACGGACAAATCAAGTGTTCAGTGAAAGCTCACGGATACCGCTAAGAAGTCTGAATTTGGGATTGTCGAATATTCGAATGATCCAAATTTGGGATGATCGAATATTCGAAGGATTCGAATAATTGGAACTTAGAAAAACAAGGTGTAAAATCTAGGGAGATCCATGGACGTAGGAGCCTAGGGTGGTATCAAGGGAGTGTAGGAAGACCTAGGAACATCTCCCCACCCTATATAACCAAACGAATGCTAAACCTAACGCATGCAGTGTTCGGTGCCCGCGAGTGCACGCAGCTCGCACATTAGTGCACCGCGCTCTCGCGAGTGCAGTTGTCTACCGATGTTAGCAGACGCACCCGATGCGTCGTCGAAATTATCGCATAGAGAACGCGACACACAAGCTGCTGCGTCATTGTTACAATCGTAACCCTTCATAGACGAATTTATTCTGAACAGTGTACAGTGCGTGTGCGCGAGACGGAGTAAAGAAAGATAGAAAAAAAAATACACGAAACTACGACGAAGGGGTGAATGGCAAGGTTGAAGGATGTTCCGTGTCGTCCAAAATAAACGTGTCAGGGGGTGAGGATATATAGAGGGGGGAAAAGATGGGGGGGGAGAAAGTAAGAAAGTTCACAACGTGGGGTTCCGTTGAACCCGCGTGTAAATATGGTCGCGTATCGGGCGGCAGTGACAGCCGAAAAGTGGAGGTCCTTTGAGAAGTCATGGGGAATCTCATCCGCAAGGTAAACTCGTGGAAAAAAGCTTCGTATTTAATTTATAATCGATTTCACGTTCGACAATAATCTTATCGATGGATTAACCCTCTGCCTTGCTCCTTATCGAACGGTGGAACAAAGGATAAAGATCTTGTGCGTGCATTCGTTTGCAGTTTACAATTTAGCAAATTTTCGTTGGAATCGATGTAATTAAGGTAACGAGTTCGACTAGTGGAAGGCAAAGGATCGATCGTTTTGAGTGGTCGATTATATTTTGAGGATATTTCAAACAGAATCGAAGGCAGTTTCTTTCTTCAACTTTTATAGAAACTTAACACGTTGAATGTCATCGTGAGTCACTTGCAGAGATCGTGAGTGAAATTTTATAGCAAGTTAACCCTTTGTTGCATGACTTTTTTCGGTTTTCAAGAAATACGAAAGAGAAGAAATCTTTACAGTAATTTTATCAAGAACTGCAGTTCGTTTATATTTGACAAATTTTTAGAATTTCATACTTAATACGTCGACTATCATGGGGGGTCAAATTGGTTCCCGATGTTCCGGATTTGATATAATAACTAGCGAAAGACGAGATAAACTTCAAACATTAGTATTATATTAATACATATATCGAGCTATATACGGATGTTTGCTCAGCGGCATCGCGAACAAAGCATACAAATTCATTTCACATTCAACGTGTTCAAAACCTGCACATATGGTAGATGTTAGTTTTATTTATCGTTATTAACATGCACACGCACGAACCATCCTCGAATACCAAATAAAGCATTGGAACGGAAGAAAGAAAGAACTACATTACTGTTCAGCAAAGTATATTTGAACGATACTATACAGAGTCTCTATTTTTCTTTCGTTTCAAGGATTCTTTGTTTTAGAATTTTAACTTTTATAGCTCTTAGTCTTTGCACCGAAACTTCGCACGGAACGATTCCTCGTTTGGAAAGATAAGGTATTCGATTTCTTCTATTTTTAGAAGTCGATCGAATGCAATAATGAACTTCATTGGCGTAACTAGGGGGCCAAGTATTTAGTCATCAGTCTTCAGATTCTTAAATTTCCAAATTCCACCGGTATATCGAACAAGAAACCAAGTTACGCCAATAGTTTTCATCGGCAAATTCTCCGAGGCGATATGAATCTCCGTTGCATTTCGATGGAGTAATCGTAATTGCACAGGAACTGTTATCTCGCGAATCAATTTCCAAGGCTCGTTATAAGAGCTTTTCGTTCGAAAACTCCTCGAAACGTTCACCTTTCCGCCACGTCTACCGAGTGACCCAGAAAACGGGCGTATCGTGTTCGCGAAGCTAGACAAAGCGCGCCGTCAACGTAGATTTGCGAATCAACTCGCGTGCAAAATTTTGCGTTTCATCGTGGCACGACCTACTTCTTGCCTTTCGTCAAACGTCTCTATTGTCTGATCGTCTTTTTCCCCTGCATTCGACGAACAAATGAAAACACAACAGGGAATAAAGTACCTCCTTTTGCCTCCCTGAAACGTAACGCGATGGACCACTTCAGCGCCATTGATTTTCCTTATTTTTATGAATACACGATGTGTTATTCATACGGGTTTCTGTTCACTTTGTAACACGTTCGAGGTCAGGGTCGAACACTGTTCGTTTTTTACTGAAACTGTAAAGTAATATCAATTGTTCGATATAATTTTTGCGATACTTTGAGCACTGATTGACACTACCATTATAAATTGTTGTAACAGATATGTAGGGTTAGACGCAACAGGTGCGTCGCTTCTTGCAACGCTTAAATGACATACCAGGTGTATTGCCTATTATAAACTAAGACGCACATGGTATGTCGCATACTGTATCGAATAAATTGCATGAAACGTTCAAGATGCATGATCGATCTCGAACGTGTTAAGTCACTTTATATCCATAGTTATTTTGATCAACTTACAGAAACTATTGTTTATCTTTGTTATGATCTTGACGTATTCATTGTAAATCTGCGTTTTCTAAAACGCAAATAAAAGCAAATGTAAACCATTGTTGGAGCAATCGCATCTTCACTCTCATCACGACACTTCAAACGCGAATTCATCCCTTTACATCGTCAACATAACACCTGCGCTCCTGGCTATTTTGCAACACATTGCACAGAAGCAGCGATCTTGAAGTAGTTTTTAAATCACTCTAATATACATGATATCGAAAGATGCAAGCGTTAAGCCGTAGCCGTAGAGACATATTTTGTAGACTCGAGAATGTCTTTCTCGTTTCGCGATTAAGCTGCACCTGTTACCCCGGGATCGAACGCGCGAAGAACGATCAAAAATAGGTCAGACTGCGAATAAACCACCCTGATCGTTCGAACTCGCGACACTACGACTCCAGCTCGCGTGAAAACTCGATTCGATGATTCCCGTTCGGTGAAGTTTATTTTTTTCGTCGATTCATCGAACACGATCCGGCGATAACTGATCTTGGCACGGATTCGCGACCAATACTGGCGCGCGAAGATCCGGCAAAACAAAATTCTGTTCTCTTCTCCCTCTCGCTGGGTATATTTTATAATTAGTCTCAGCCTCGCGAAGTTGCGCAATTTCTGAAAGAAATCGCGAGCCACGCCGTCAGCTGATCTCCGCAATCAGTGAACGACGATTGCTCGCGGGATACGGGCACGTTGAACCGTTCTCCTCTCCACTCGTCTCTTCTGGTTCTCGTTCGCGGGAGAAATGGAATATATCAATAAACTGCTGCAGCGTGCCGCCGCGATCCCGGCAAGGACGACGTCGCCCACGCCATCGGTATTTTGCGTCGAACGCGACGCTTTGCTCGTTACCAATGTGCCTCTCGAGTGCCTGATTAACGCGTAGTTTCTACAAATTCGTTGTAGCGCGAGGATCAGCCGTATGCTGTTCACTCGATGCGATTTTACATCGTGATAATTTATGATGTAGATCATTCATGTTCATTTTACCGCGAGAGTATTCAGTTTTATGATGAAGCCCTTGGAACTTTGATTCCGCTTCAGCATCCTTCATTTAATCTCTGTGCACTGATTTATGTACGAATTGTGACTCGCAAGCTGTTGCAATATGTAGTCCGTAAATATGATTCTGTTCATAATCTTTGTTTCAACGTACAGAGATAGAAGATCGCTGGATCCATTCAGTCTGTATCTTATAGGACCAGATACACCCTAACTCCTACCTGGTTACGACAGTGAACGCACTATCCAAGCCATAAAGCCACCATCCCAGCATCAACATTTGTTCAGACCTCAAAATCCTTGCAAACTCATGATTCTGACTAGTGCAACGCAGCATGAAAATACTTAGAATAGAATTAGCGAACTCGAACCATCTTCTCGTCCGACTGACATCTCCTTTCTGTTTAACAGAGCGGCAACGACAGTCCAGCAGCGAAAACAGCGGAGCATGAGGTGAAGGTTCGATTTGCCCGCGAATTTGCCGACGTTGGAGCGATCACTTATGCCACTCCAGAAACTCTGTCCTCGGCGAGCAGTTTCCAGAGTTTAAACAGTACCTTCAGCACCAAGAGCAGTAACAACGGCGTGGCCAGCGCGGACTCTTTGCCTCATAGTCCTAATCAGATCGTGAACAGTTCCTACGTGAATCCAGAGATATCAGGCTTGGACGACTTGATCCTCGGTTGCGCCGAGATACAGCTGAACAGCGAAGAGGATCACTCGTGCAATCACAGCTCACAGGATCTCAGTCAGGATCAGACGTTCGCTTCGGCCACTGACGACCTAGGAGGCGATCGTACTAGCGAGTTTTCTCTTGCAGATTCCCAGAATGGTACACAGATTATAGAAAACGATTCGACTGCTCAGGAGCGCTCGTGTACGCCCAATCGCACGCAAGATTTTCAGGACCGACCCATTCTATTAGGCACCGTCTGTATTAGACAACCCTTGCCCGTAGCTCTGGTTACAAACAACAAACACAACGAGAGCTTGAGAACTCAGGAGTCGATCAACGAGAGCTTCAAGACTCAGGAGCCCATAAACGAGAGCTCAAAGAGCCAGCAGTCGGTGAACGAGAGCCTGAAGAATCAGGAGACGGTGTACGAGGGCCTGAAATATGAGTCGATCAGCGGAAGTTTGAAGACCCAGGAGTCGGTTAACCAGTCGATTTCACCCAACAAAAGCGGCGATGATTCTCATGGAACTAGTAACTCGGTGAACAACGTCGATGATGCTTCTCTTCCCCCTCCTAGCCCCGAGGAAACTAATCTGAATTCGACGGTATCCTTATCCATCAACGAGGAGATTTCGGACATCTGTAAACAGGAACAACGTACTTCGTTAGCAAATAATTCGTCCGAAGCGAATCCTTTGATCTTGAATGTACCCAACTCTGCTTTGAACTCATTTGAATCTTCAGGTCACGAGGAACACTCGTTGCCCGGTATATCTACGTTAGCGGAACAAGCGGAAGGGCTATCGCTGCCTAGTATACCGACATTATCCTCCTTCACGGTAACAGACTCCTCAGGGTCGAATGTAAACGACTCTCACGAGGAGAAGGATGTGAAGAACCTATTGCTTAGATCTTCGTCTCCCGTTCTCCTTGACGGTAGTCCCGCCTCTTCGCAGGATGCGCTAAGAGGAAGCCCTATTAGGGAATTACTGAATAAAAACAGTTTGCTAGAAGCGATCTCGCCTAGTGTTTATCATGCTGCAAGTGATGGACAGAATTGCACGAACGACACTGCCGTCGTGAGACCGAAAACACCTGAAGTTCAACAGAATTTGGAGCAGACGAGTGTTCACGAAGCTGAAAGTAGTAATATTGCTGCTAAGGAGGTTGAGCTTTCTCCGCCAAAGGAAGGTAGCCTAAATGTTTCTTCTTCCAGGAAGGAAGAAATAAGAAATGACGAATTAAGTAAGTCCTCGGACATCAAACGAGTAGACTGCATCGAGAAAGTAGAATCGATAGATTTGACCAAGGAGAAAAAAGAAGAAGTAGAGAACGAGGAACAAGCTTGCGAAGAAAAGTTGGATAGAACGCTTACCTTGCAAGATATTTCTTTGAATGCAGAATCTGGACTGGACTTGGACCACTATACAGAGTTCCAACCGCAACGGCAAAGTACTTCGTTAGACACATTATCCATTCAGCAGCCAAATTTTGAGGACTTGAAGTCTGCTGCCGAAGAGGTTGCCAATGATATTTTTAAGTCCTCGTTGGAGTTCTCGAACGAAAACGATCATTTTGTCAGCGCGACATCTGAATGTAATTGCTCCTACAATTTATCGGAATCAGTTCGTTCTTCGAACGTGTGTATCTGTTTTTATTAATAATATACTTTTTTCCAGTGTTTCAAGATCCTAAGTGCTTCGACTTTTTGATAGCTCACGGAAACTCGAAGAAGAACACTATAAATCGTTTGAGAGCGGAATCTTTATATGTGAAGTTTGATCCATTGGTATCAGACACCAGCATGTTACCTCAAGGAAATGCTCAGCCTATGAACGAGGAGCAAAATGGCAAAAGCGAAAACGCACCGACGGATATTACCAGTCCGAAATGTAATCCTGCCATAGCTGCCATTGACAGGCTACTTTACTTTAGTCCTATTTCTACGCGCACTGTTCAGAAGATGGAGGAACCTCGAGAAAAAATTGTAAATGCTCAGTTGGTCATTAATGGATTCAACGAATGTTTAGTTGGTTAATAAGTATATTAAAGGTATGCGTTTATATTTTTATTATATAGGAACAGCCTACAGAGGAACCAAAATCAGAGACTCCACTTATTATCGATATTAATATGAGTAAAGAATTAGAATTAGTAAAAGCAACTGTACTGCAATTAGAGGAGGAACTGGAGAAACAGAAGAAGGAATATGAAGTGGAATTAGAAAAGCAAAAGAATTCTTTTCAAGAAAAAATGAATAAGATGCAAGCACAATTGGCACAGGAGGTAAAAAGTAAATCTCAGATGACGTAAGTTGATTGTTGTTTTAAAAATAATCTCAATAGAGTAGACTGAAGTGGACGTAATTGAAATGCTGTTTCCAGGGTCGTGGTCGAAGAATATGAAAAATCGATTAGTCGACTGCTCACGGAGAAAGAAAGGGATCGTACGAACTTTGAACAAGAAAAGGCGAAACTTCAGGAAGAATTGCAAGCCACGAATGTTCATTTGACCAACACGGAGGCTGCTTTCAACGACGTTCATCAGAAATATGAAAGGTTAAAAGGAGTTGTGTCCGCGTACAAGAGTAATGAATCGGTACTGAAGGAGAGTATTAAAGAAAATATGGAGACTATAAAAGGTTTAGAAACGCGGTATGACCAGTTGAAGAATCACGCTATGGCTCAACTCGAAAAGTAAATATTTCAAAATAAATACTTAAGTAAATGCGTGTTGTTTGGAACGTGTTTTATTTTATTAATAAATATTTCAGAGCTAACTTTGAATTGGACGCTATGCGAAAGCAGCATGAAGACGAAACGGTGAAACTTCATGCGATGGTAAGGAAAGCAGAACTTAAGAGTAATTCTCTGGCTGAATTAGTCGAACAGAAAACTAAAGAGAATAAAGAATTGACGCAAATATTGGACGAAGTGATCGCCAGGGTGGGTCATCAGAACGCGGAATAACGAGCGAAAAAATGAACGAGTATCGCGAGTGCAACACGATTAGTCTTTATTTTTTTACTCGGCCCTTAACATTTTAGATACAACTGTATGCTAGGTACGATTGATATACATGTATACAACGCGTTGTTTCTAAAATTATTAATTGCAAAGTTATGTTTTGTTTCAGAGAAGCACCTTTTATTAATTATTTATAAGTTGTGAAATATATATATATATACTATTTTACCGCTAATAAAAAAATAAGTATATTAAAAACAACCTTTTCATTTTGTGTTTAAACAGTAAAAACGTGTTTCAACATTCACACACCACGCGTTAATGCTTCACGCGATTTCTTATAATACAGTTTCAATATGTCTCACTAAATTCAGTTAAATAAAATCCACTGTTTATACATATTCCACCCTGTCATACAAATATCAACAACTGATATTTATAGTGATAAATAACAAACTTCCCATAAAGTCCAGTCAACAGTTTTTCTGTACTAATGAGTATTGTCAATCTGTTGGTCTAGCATCGATCACAGACAAAACATGGTGTTTCGCTAATTTCAACATACGATCACTTGTACTCCCAACTTTACGAGGAATATTCTTATTCTCCAATTCAGGCATAAGTTTTTTTATAGTTCGCGCCAAGTTCGTGGCATATTGCTTGAATTGTGGATGAGTCATTCCTATACCTTCGCTCCGTAAAGCCTCTGCTACTGCCCATAATAGTTTCTGAAAGTACATAACTCGTTAAAAATTTGAGACAAACTTTAAAATTTTTAAATTGAAAATTTTGAGAACCACTGATTTACAAACAAAAAAATATACCTTTCTATGTATGTCGCTTAGTTCGTTTCTTCCTTCAGTCACAGATGCCTTATTTTTTTCTATTATATTACTCGATGAATATCTCTCCCACGAAGGTGTCGTGCCATTATGCAATTCGTGAGAGCAATCAAAAGATAAACTCTTCGGCCACTTGAATCGCGGTCCTTCTAATTCTTCTTCGTTTTTTCTTTTTCTAGATTCTTCAGCTTTCTTTTGAACAACTTCGAAATCATGTTCCTTTGTATTCTGTGTAAATAACGCACGTTTAATATTTTGAGGATTTGACCCGGTTATTATCGTCTTGCTTGGCCCAGCGCGGTCAGGAGGAGGACTTTGAAAAAGAGCACGTTTCGAAGTTTCTATCTTCGCCTTTACTGGACTAGGTCCGTCTAAAACAAGTCTTCGGGCTACTCTTTTCTTTGTTGAACTTTTCGGAGTTCCCCTCGGACTTTTACCTCGTGGACTTTTACCACGTGGACTTTTTCCTCTTGGGCTTTTACCTTTCTTAATTGTAGGTTTTCTGAATTAAAAAGAATTGTATAGTTTAAATTAATGCAAATCTTTTTGAAATATAAACTCATTTTAAACTGAAGACATACTTAATATTTAACACTAGTAACTTCTTATTGTTAAGTGCTAATCCTTGCAAATTTGCACTAGAAAACGTTTTCCGTCTTTTTGTCAAATGATTTAACCTCTTTCCTGGACTTTGGCCGTTATTACGTTTAGCTAAAAGATTTCGTTTTTTGGCACTTCCTGGTGCTTGTTTGGAGAACCATACGGTACAAGTAGATTGAGTTTCTGCTCCTATGTATCTTTCACATAGTTTTGGTGCAAGATTTTCAAATTCTTCTACTGCTTTGCTTCTGTTGTAACTGAAATTGTATACAAAATTATAGATACTCCTGTATAAATCCAACAAGTTAGAAGGTATATACAAAACATTAATGTACTCACTGTATACCATGAAATTTGTGATGATATGCTTCTGGCCATGACAAAGCAGAAGCTTGCTCTTCATTAATGGTACAATACAAAAGTGATTGCTTCTCTTCGGAAGCAAAAGATATTTTGGTTTCATTTTCATTTGTAGTTGCCTGTACATGTTCAGGATTAGAAGATTCTTTTACATTTCCTTCAGCATTAAATATACTGCTCTCATTATTAGGAACTACATGTCTTAATGTATAATTATCACTTGAAACATTAGATTTTAAATCTATCTTAGATATACTATTATTAACGTTACTTTGATAATGTGGATCACAAGCATCAAAAGCAGTACTTAAATTTCTAAGTGTGCTTTTGTTGCATTGATAAGGATTAATTATACTGATATTTTCTTTGTGCTTTTCCAGAAATTCTTTGTTTATATGTTGTTGCAACTGTTCAGGTGGTAGTACACCCGGTGTCCAAAATAGATGCTTGTTCTCATAAATACGTACAAGAAATTCTGAACAATCAGTTCTACAAATTGTAAGTTTAGGTGGTGGTGGTACGCCACTTAAATATTTATTAATCTTAACTAGCAAATTATTATCGGATCTAGCGATCAAATCAGCCTGAGTAGGTTTCTGTGGACTAACTATTACCGGTACTTCATTTGTTAATGATTCATCGTTCTTTTTATCATCTTCGATGTCACTGTCAAACATCTCTGGACTAGAGATGTTTGGAAGTTCTTTTTCAGTCCTAGGACTTCCATCTCTGTTAGAGGAACAGCAATCCATGGCATTGTCTGAAAAAAGCAAAGTTTATAAATACACTCATCTCATCAATTTACTAGTAAACACAAAAATATCAGATTCACAGATAAGATAATAAATTACATCAAATGATAATGTTTCTTACAAAACTGAAGAACGTTATGAAATCTTACATACGGCGCGAAATATGCGTTACAAATCAAGTACGTTAGCTAACCTTGCACAATTTGTATCACGCAAATAATTCCAGCATTATAGTATTGTAAATGTTCACTTGAACGTCATTTAACATTTAAATATAATTCAACGTCAAAATGACGATTAACGTGTTGCTTTGTTAGGCACATTGTAAATTCTAAGTGTCTGAATATTATGTTTTTGTATAAAATAGAGTAGAATTAATTTTGTTGCATTATGCAGATAAGTTCGAATATACTTACGCCTTTAAATGAATCAACATTCAAACGTTTTTCGTTCAATAATTCACTGGCTAGCAGCCAAATTCATCTGCTGTTTCTCGACATCAGAAACGCAGTTCTTTACGTATAACATAGTATCTCCTACATAAGTATAATATACGTCATGCATCTGACGATAGTATGTTAAGCTCGTGTCACATACTTTCGTGGAATTCTGAACGCACGCACGTCACAAAACATTGGCGCAATTAGAATTTTTCTGTGGGATAGTTCAAATTCCCTAGTTTTACTAAGAAATCAATAACTTCCAAAATTTGATATTTTGAAGATTTAAAAATATGAGAATTTGAAGATTTGAAAAATTGTGAAGTTCGTAACTTTTGGGGGATCAAGCGACCCGTGGGCACTAACTGCTTACGTCAATGTAGCATAACAGTTACTTGTTCATGTTCAATGTTATATATAAGCTATGCTACGAGATAATATATTATCTATACTATTTATCTATAGAATCAACTTATTGATAATTTGAAACCCAGTTGCGTTGTGACAATTGTATGTAAGCAGTGACAGCGATACTGCTGTTTCGCGTCAATTTTTTCGCATATTATTTACTACAAAGTATTAATCTGTATATATTTTTAATACAAATGTGTGAAAAAATATTGTTTTTATAACTTCTTTTGCTATAAAGTTAATAAACAATTGTACCCCAGGTATGTATACATGAAAGTTATTTATATATACACTTTTAAAAATTATGGTCTATTACAATATCTTATGCAAGTGTTGGTTCTTAATTATGTACAAATATTATACACTGACACTATTCTAAAACAAATTTTTGTTTTCAGAGAAAATTATGGTGACAATCATGTGAAAAACAAGTATGGAAGAAGTTTACAGGAATTTTAGTTATATTTCATAAAATTTCTACAAATGAAATAATGAAATAGTTTATACATTTTGACAGTAGTCCAGGTTACATGTTTGACACCGTTGGTATTCTATTAGAGTACATACTGATTCATAGATCAATTCTCATCATTTATTCGTTGTACTTTTATGAACTTCCAATGGCATTCTCTAACTGAATTTGCATATGCAAACATATATTGGCTGCTAGAAACCACGAAATTTTTAAAAGAAATTTAGTAATATTACAAGATCAAAATGGCTAATAACATCAGAATTTTTGCCCTTCTTTTATATAAAAATTTGATAGTACGTTGTAGACATTGGAAAACAACATTATTTGTACAGTGTTTGATACCTATTGCTTTGTTTGTATTAATACAAGTTACAAGAGATTTCAGTGTGCAGCCACCCAGAAAGATTAATGAAAGTACATATTATCCTACATTTATCAAAGATCAATTAACTTTGATAAACAGAGATTTTACGTTTTTATACTATGTACCACTGAATTCGTATACGCAAAATCTTATGAATGACACTCGACTATGTTTGAGATTACCATACGAAAGTAATTATTATAATCATTGACGTTATATTTTATTTTGTTAATATTTGAAGCAGTTCTACATTATTTTAATTCTTAGATGTAAAAGGGTATTCGTCCGAAGATGATATGATTAATGCTTACACGATTTTACAAGTTGAAGTTCCAAATGTTAATGTTTTAGCTGTTGTATTTGAACAATACAATACAACTGATATAAAATACAAAATAAGACATGCTATTCCAATTCCAAATACATTATTTTACAATGCATTTGAGCAACCTTCAGGATTTTATGACGCAATACCATTTATACCATTACAAATGTGTGTTGATGAATGTTTTATAAATCATACATCACGTTCTTCAATAGAGAGAAAGGTATTATAAAATATCATTGTACTGCCATTCACCTGTTCTTGATAATTCCTGTTATTCGTTATGTATTTATATTTTAGATGTCAATACAAAAAATGCCTTATCCACCATACGTTAAAATAGATGAATTTGATATTATACTAAGAATGGCAGTATGCATGTTTGCAGTTATTGCTTTATTAATTCCACTGTGTATAGAAACTAACTATGCAACAAAGGAAAAATATATTGGAGTAAACGTAAGTATGTTATAAACTTTAATGTAACATACTCCTATATTAATTATAAGATATATACTGTAATTATATATTATAAAATTATGTATAGGTTTTAATGGCAATGAATGGAGTAAAACATTATCAAAATCTGCTAAGTTGGTTAATTACTGGAGTGTTTTTCAGTATTTTTTATGTAGTTCCAATAATAATATTATTTAAAAATACTTTCTCTAAGAATGTTGATCCATATTTGTATTATAGCAACACTTTTATATTTTGGTTACTGTTTACGGTACATATTGCTCATTTAATATCATTTGGTATGCACGTTGCTGCATATTTTTCAAAACGTAAGTTTCATTTCCAGGTAAATTATACGTAAATGGTAATATGTACTTAAGTTGTGTAATACCTTTGATGTTACAACATAATTGTTCTTGCAGCACGTTTTGTGATAACAGCACTATCAGTTATTTATACTGCTTCTTTTTCGCTTCATGGAAATTTAGTAAGAGAAGGAGTATTTTCAATAATACCATATTTGGGATTGCTGTTTCCAAATATGTTGTTGTATAGGTTCTTGGAAGAAGTCAATGCATACGAAATTAAATGTATGCAAAAATATTTGCTTCTTATTTATATCAACGGTATTTAATTATGCATGTTATTTAAATATTAAGTATGTTTTACTTTTTAGTAATTGGTATCCAATGGTCAAATATGTTTGATGTTGGAGATCCACAATATAATACCAGTGGATCTATTGGACTTGTATTAATTTTTTCACTTTTGGGTACTTTACTGCACTTCCTTTTAGCATTGTATATCAATGCTATTTTTCCAGGAAAATATGGAGTACGTAAAAAGCCATTTTATTTTTTGAAGGTAAATTGTTTAATATTCCAAAATATCTTAATATCTTTTTAAAGATACGGAATATGTTTTTATAATAAAGCAAATATTGCAGTATTTAAGAAGAAATAAAGTATATCTTGATGAGGATATAGAAGATTTTGATTATGATAAAGTGGACAATGAAAATTTTGAATCTGTGACAAAAGGTGCACTTACTCCTGGAATTCAGATACGTAATCTTAAGAAAACGTATAAAACTAATTGTTTTCGAAAATCGGTAAGGTCGGTTGCTTTAAGGTAAATACTTAGATTTCACTATATTTGTAATTATTTTATAACAGGCAGTCCAAGCATTGAAAGGAATTTCGATTGATTTATATAAAGGTCAAATCACAGCTTTATTAGGGCATAATGGTGCTGGGAAAACTACACTAATGTCTATCTTAACAGGTAAAATATAAATAAAATTATAAATAAGAATCTTTATATTATCATGTTTTTACATTATTCATTAGGTGTAATAAGTCCAACTGAAGGGAAAGTTCTTATAAATGGCAAAAGTATTGCAAAACATTTAGACATTATTAGAAATGATTTGGGATTATGTCCTCAAGAAAATATGGTTTTCCCAGATATGAGTGTATCTGAACAGTTAGAATTTTTTGGTCTAGTAAGTACATTGATAAGTCTAAGTACTATTGTAGATAAATAATGATTTTATCACAATGATACGTGTAAATATTTTAGTTGAAAGGTGTAAATAAAACAAGAAAAGAAATTCGGCTAAATATTAATATGCTTCTTGATAAATTAAAATTACGTGAGAAAAGAAATGTTCTTCCAAGTAAATTGTCAGGAGGACAGAAGAGAAGATTGTGTCTTGGGATGGCTCTTGTTGGTGATGCTAGTGTAAGAATTTATTAATATCAATTCAGTTGTTTTATAACAAAAAGTAACTGTTTTGATAGTAATTTGTATCAATAATATTTAGATTGTAATTTTGGATGAACCAACATCAGGAATGGATCCTGAAACTAGAAGAGATATATGGGACATTATATTGGTAGGTAGATCAATTAATAATCGATTTATACTGATATAAAATAATTCAATTTTTCATAGAAAATAAGAGGGAAGAAAACAATTTTGATTAGCACACATAATATGGAAGAAGCTGATATACTCGGAGACAGAATTGCTATTGTGCACGGGGGGCGATTAAAATGTTATGGTACATCCATGTTTTTGAAAAAGCAATATGGTTGGTACTTGAACTATAAAGCATTTATGTGTAATGTACACTTGAGTACATGTAAAGAATTGTTTAATTTTAGGCTATGGCCATTTAGAAGTTACATTATCAACTAAATCGTGGTGTAATTCAGAGAAAGTTATAAACAAGTTTGATGCAAGAACACAACAGATAAGTGTAGACAGTGAAAAGATTGTTTTAAGTGTACCAAATACTGAGACATTACCACAAATTTTAGATAAAGTTGAAAATCAGAAAAAGAAACTGGGTGTTACGGGGATCAGCGTGTCACTTATTACTTTAGAAGAAGTATTTTTAAAGTAGGTTACTTTTCAATTATATTAATTTATTACTCGATTCAATTTATAAATCAAACATTTATTCACTTTTAGAGTGATTAAAAAAGAAGACAAAGAAATACATTTGAATGAAATATTCTGTTCTCCATTACAAAAAGTAACGGGATGGCCTTTGTGTATACAAACAATTTTAGCACTGTATCATAAAAAATTAACTTACACTAGGAAGAATTTGAGTCATACATTATTGACTGTATGTATTAAGATAAAATAAAATCATTAAAACTAATTTATTATTTTAGCTTACCATATTATTGTTTTTCAGCTATTTTTACCAATTTTGTCAGTAGTGTTAATGGGCTTAGGTTACGACACACCTAGTGACTCAACAAATGTATTTCCACTGCAACTTAACATGTATAGGTACTCAAAAGCTTTGTATTCCGAAAATGAAATGCTTGGTAAACATTATAAAAATGCTGTAGAATATTTTGGTGGATCTGCAGAAGAAGTAAAGCAGGATAAAAGTGTTTTAGAAGGTAAACACAACAATTACGTTTTATTTTAAAAAGTTAATGCAACTGTTCTTTCAGCTTTGTTGGATCATGGTATTCAGGACATTGCAGAATATCGCAACAATTACATTGTTTCCGCAGAATTTAATATTTCTGATGGAGCTGTACATGTTAATGGTCTTTATTCTGGCTTAGCAGTTCATAGTCTACCATTGACTGTGAATCTAATATCAAACGCATTGATCAGACATATGGCCGGTGAAGAATATTCCATTCATGTTTCAAGCCAGCAGTTGCCGAACTCTTTGTCAGCAACGATGTTAATACCAGAAACAGAATCATTGTCTCGGGTTCTGGTGTTCTGTTCTTTCTTCTTCCCAACTGTAGCATTGTTTCTTGTCCATCCCTTCCAAGAAATGGAAACTAAAATAAAGCAACTTCAAAGAATGACGGGAGTCTCGTCTTTCTCGTATTGGGGCACCATGTTCACCTTTGATTTTATAATTCTCACAGCTTGTGTACTCATTATCATACTAGGGCTTTATATCATGGATGTTATCTTGGATATTCGCTTGTACTACAGCATAGAAATATGTAAGATGATACTTAAGGTTGTTACATTTATTAAAAATTTAATTTAACTTTAACTCTTTTTTCAGTGACTATGACACTGCTACTACTGCTGTTTGGCATTAATTCTTTATTCATAACATATATCTTTAGTTTTGTCAATAAATCGAGAAATACTGTGGTGACCATATCGAGTCTTGTACCTGTTGGATTCAGTAAGTTGTCAGATATTGAAACAGTAAGGATATTTAAAATGATCTTTTATTTTCTATTCTAGCGTTGCTACAATATCTGTTGCATCGAGTGATTTACAACTACGAATACTTGAAGGTTCTACATGCGATACAGAAAAGAATATTCCGTTTAATACCTCACGTGAGCCTATTTCATGGTCAATATTCTTTCTTCGATATAGCTGTACAAAATGCAAGATGCCGTCGATTACCAAGTCGATTGCAGAGCGTAGTTTGCCTAGGTTTTAAGGATGTTTGTTGTGGTATGAATTTCTATTTTAATCAGTTCTTTACTCTAACAACACAGAAAATTATTATTATGTTTCTTTATTAGATTTGGATTGTGCAGATGGAGTCTGCAAAAATCAACTTTCCTATTTTTCTAACTATAATAGTGACATGAGTCTGGGAGAATGCATTGTATATTTGTCCGTTACGCCATTAATATATTTTGCTGTACTTATTATTCTAGAAGAACGATTAATAGACAAACTTTATGCTAAAGTATTCGATCAAAAGTTAAAAAATGCCTGTGATATAAAAGATGAAGAGGTACAGAAGGAGAAGTACGCAGTGGCGTTAGAAATGAGGAACCTAACGAACGGTGATATACCTCAAGAGGGTAAACTTATTTCTTTAAATGATTATGCTATACATAAATGGTATGATTATGTATAAGTATGATTATGCTTTAGGAAAAAGAATCAGCGGAAAAGAAAAAGAAACACCAATGCCTACTATTAAACCTGATACCCTTGAAAGTCCAGAAAATAACAACGACAGTCTGTTCCTGGTTTACGAATTAAGTAAATATTACGGGAAATTAATGGCAGTACAGGAAATCAATTTCCGAGTGAAGCAACGAGAATGTTTTGGATTACTTGGCGTTAACGGCGCTGGGAAGAGCACTACATTCAGAATGTTAACTGGCGAAGAAATGCCAAACAGTGGCATCATGTACTTAGGAAAATCTGAAATTCGCGCAGACAGGAAAAACGTAATACTCATTTTTTTTGTTGTAAGACTATTTATTGTAAATTGTTTTTGCTGTCATATAATTTTATTTCCAGTATCTTGCTCAAATGGGTTATTGCCCACAAACAGATGCTTTACTCAACTCGTTAAACTCGTTTGATCATTTGCGATTGTTCGCGTTACTTCGAGGTATACCTAGATCCAAGGTGGACTTAGAAGTCAATAAATGGATCAATCGGCTCAGTAAGATACATACGTATATTTATCACGTATTTTTATAATATAAAAGTTGTCATTTTGTACTGTTACGCATTACGTCGCACCACATTATATTATCCATCCGTTTCAGATTTAAACACTTGTATGTATCAACCAAGTGGTACTTACAGCGGAGGTAATAAACGACGTTTGAATATAGCAATGTCTTTAATTGGGAATCCAACACTTGTTCTGTTGGATGAACCAACAACGGGTGTCGACCCTGCAGCTAGAAGATCCTTATGGAATATTCTTCAATCGTGTCAAGCAATGGGACAAGCTATTATACTTACTTCTCACAGGTATTTTATTTGACCGAATAATACATATTACTGAAACTCTCTATTGCATCTTTATTTGCATAAAAAAAAAAATATTTGCAACAGCATGGAAGAATGCGAGGCTTTGTGCAATAGACTAGTCATTATGGTGAAAGGTCAATTGGTTTGCATCGGTGCAAGCCAAGAATTGAAGCAACGATTCGGCGCTGGTTACGATATTCACATCAAATTAAATCCCAGTAGATCGGATGATGATGTTAGCAATATAAAGACGATTATGGAATCATCTTTAACGTGTGAAGTCAGAGATGAGAATTTGGTAATAGCTCTTGACAAATACGAAGCATTTTCTAATGAATCATACAAACTTGTGATGTTATCTCAATCTCCATTCTTCAGGGATTAATTGCTTATCACGTCAATGATTCTGGAACGACGTGGGAAAAAATGTACAGTACAATGAATGATTTGAAAAATCGGTACAGTTGTATCGAAGATTATGCTGTTTTATCGGCTACCTTGGAGCAGCTTTTCATTCAGTTCGCCAGAGGAACTGAATTAAAGGAACACGAAGGGTCTGCAGATTCCAGAACTCGGGCAGCACTTGTTTAAATGTTGTATAATTACGCTTATAAAAAAGTTTCTAAAGTATTCTTTTTCAATTTAGGAAAGTATTATTGTGCACTATGTCGTACATTTATTCCATATTCTTTTTATTATCAAATGTGTATATTTAAATTTACAGGATAAACGAAGCGTTATAAATATATATTTAATTTTTCAAAATGTATAACATACCACGAATATATTGCAATTATGTTACAATTATTATCTTATAATAAAGAACGCTTAAAAATATTTTCATGTACCAAGATAAATGGTGTGTGGTTTTATAGAAAGAGAAACAACGATATAAATAAAAGTACTCATATTTTATATAAATAAAAAAGTTACATAAACGATATTTTTATGTACATAAGTCCGCCTTTAAATGAGATTGCTGTAATGGAACAAAATTGATACGCAATGACTTTCAGGGTGTCGTTTAGTAATGGTATCCGCCCGAGCTTGTTTGGTATGAATTTGGACCTTGATAGCCGCCTCCACCGCCACCTCCACCTCGACCACCTCCACCACCACCACCATTGCCACCGCCTCCTGTTTTAAGAAACAAAAACATGTAACAAAAATTTCACGGAATCTAATCAGTTTTCAATGACACTTCTACGTTTAACTTTTGTCACTGTTTTAGGACATGAACAAAAATAACCGATTATCTGATACATTCATATTTATGAAGCAATATGTTCATTAGTATAATAACGAACTTTCTACATCAATCACTCATCGAAACGCACCGAAACCACCTCCTGGTGAATATCCGGCTCCGCCATTACCGCCACCTCCTCCACCACCACCGGAAGTGTCTTGATTCTCTCCTCTGGCCTCAGCGGCAAGTGCCAATTCGACTCCTCGTTGGATTTCCGGTGGGATGGGAGGTGGTGTCGGAAGATGAGCTCCTTGGGGATGAAAACCTTGTTCGTCAGCCGTATAAGAGACACTGTATTGCACGCCATCAGGTCCCGTATACGAGTACGATCCACTAACTGCTTCCGAATTACCTGCGAAGAGAAAGACGAATGAACCCTCGATGCAACAGGTGTAACAGACTGGGTCGTATTGCGTCATGTTGTATCGAGGAAATTTTTGCGGCTTTCCAGCTTGTTAATAACGATCATTGTTCGGTAATCACTCATCGCGAGTCGGAATTGGGACGAACGGTTGCCTGCGGCCTTTCTGCGCGCTCTGTCGAGAACCGGAAGTGGGTCACGCATTCCGCAAGAACAACGCGGTTGCATTTTTGCATGTTAAGGGACTTTGCATTTTAATACAATCGAGAGCTTTACTGTTAGTCTTGTTTTCTCGTTGTAATATATTCTTCAAGCTGTAACGGGAACAGATAGTATGTATTATCAAATCAATATTGTCAATATTTCTGTATTGTTAACAAATATTAAGAACACTCAAATATTGACAATATACATTGGCGTCTCAAGTTTTAAATAATATTGTTTTTTCATAATATAAGGGTGCGTTTTGTGTAAGCTAGTAAGATGACAATTGTATTGCAAGGAGATGTGTGTTTACAAATTAATGTTTTTTATCACTAAACTGTAAGGAAATTTGTATAAAATTAAGTTATGACTGCCTTTTGCTTTAATAAAAATGAATTTGTTCTTAGTAATCGAAGTAACTATTATTTTTGCGAAAGCAGAAGGTGTTGCAGGAAGTGTACGGAGAAGAGCAGGCAGGTTTTATCAGTTGCGGCGTTCCGGCGTTCCAGCGTTCACCGATCCGGCTCCCATTGTAAAACGGAAGGATTCTAGGCTGAACGCGATGATGGATAGGAACTCATAACGGCGAGAAATGGCAGTGAACGGACCGCGAAGAAAAGGAACACGGGATGTCGTTGTTGGGAAATGTGGCTGGCCCTGATCTCACCTTGCTGCTGACCCGTTTCCTGCGCACTGATACCATTTCCTGTTTCGTAGCTGAATTGGTAGTTGCCGTCGCCGCTGTTCTGATTGTTGAACGAGACGATGGGTATCTCCTGGCCACCACCGGGACCTCCTCTTGGTCCACCGCCACCGGCTAAAACATTCAGTCATTTCTCTCGCTTACCACTTTCGATGACACGCTTTAAGTATCGCAATCGTGATTCGTGAAAATTTCACTCGAATCATTCCCTGGTCGATGTTGCACAACGTGCTAGAGATACTCTCGGGTTTCTGCGATTCGTTTACCATAAAAATGATAAATGAACGTTCGCAATTAGTTCGTATGAGAACAGAGATGATTTAGCAGAGACGTAACCAGGAAGAAGAGGGACATTTATCATCGGGTAAATTTTATCGTATTATTTTAAAATTGTATACTTTATGGGTAATTTAGGGTTCACCTTTTGAAAACGTATACATACGTTCTCGGTATCTATCGATCGTTCAGGAAATGTTCTGAACAATTTAATTTTTCTTACAGGAACAGACTTATGCAACAACTTAATACATTGTAAAAGCAATGGTACAATCGATAAATAGACGACCATTACTGCGAACACATTAGGAAACCTGAAAGACATTATGCGTTTCCACATTAGGAAACGCGAACGATTTGGTGACGAACGGCCAATAGAAATGCAAATAACCAATCATCCTTAACAGAAGCAATTAGTCAGGCTTTCAAACGGTCTTCGCAGAATACTCCTCGTTTCATCCCACATGGCATAATCGGCTTTTTATCGATCGACCTATCCGTGCAATCTCAGATTGCATCATACTAGGTGAAATCCACGAACATACTCGAGATTAATTCGTAACTGAATGGAGCCTAATTACTGGGTCGTTCGCGGTATACCGTAGAAAAGGAGACACACGAGAGACTCTACTCTGATCTCAATTTTCGCAACGGATTCCCACGGTATTCGAATCGTGGCCGAACGATTGCCAGGACCCCGTGAGCTCGTCTTCATTAGACGAGGGATACGGTGATTAGACGTTTCACGGTTCTCACTTTTATTTCATGATATGTGTATATACTTTTTATACAGGTTGTACAATTAACGGAGTACAAGTTTTATATGATGGGTCGTAAGAAAAACCTGGTAACTTATTAATTTAGATATTCAGAAGCCGAAAAGTGTGGGAGTATGGGAATTTGAGAATATAGAAATTTTTAAGTTTCGAATTTGGAGATTTAGGGATTTAGAAATCTTACTATTTGAAAATTTGGAAATATAGGAATTTGTAAATTTTAGAATTTGAGAACAATCGGTGCCTGCACAGTTAAAAGATCAGTTCTATGTATGCGCAGTGAATTTTTTTTTGTGCCAGTTTGGAGACAACCTGTATTTCATAGCGAGTCGAACAACGATGAATCTCCCATCGCGCGATTTCTCTCCCTCTAAGCGTGGTAAAAAACGCAGTGTAATTTCATTTCGTGATCTAATGCGTTGACGTCCTGATGTATGTTGCTCTTTTTGTAACACGCGATGTGATGAAATCTCATTTATGGGTTTACAGAAACGATGTGTACTGGAGCGAACAAGGAAAGCAAAGAATTTTAACGAAACAGTCCTACAGAGAAAAGAGAACTTCTTTCGAACATAATATTTCGAACTATTTGGTTAGATAACGAAGAATAATGACCACTATGAAAAATGATATTACTTTCGATAAACTTTAATATCGTCGCGTACGATATGCGATTACCCCGTTATTACTATATTACGAAGAGTAATTTACTCGTACCTTTTACGCAAATGATAGTAATCTATCGTGAGGAAATCGATATTAATGAATGTCTAACTAGGAATCATCTTTAAGTAGTTGCATAATAACACGCCAATATAAATTATTATTCTCAAAATCGTCCTATATGTAATATTGGATAAAACTTAAGAGAAAATTTAATTCGATAATATTTGTGTTAAATTTGCTTATACAAGTTAAAACTTTTATTTCAATTAATTCAATTACTTCGAAAACTCGAAGACTAATAATTATTTACTTCACATTACGTACGATTCATTCTACTTAAACGATTAAATTATCTTTCAGTAAGTAAAGAATTCAAGTTAACTTTTCGATCTAATAAGTCACAAAATTAATTTTTTTTATTATAAAAAATTAGGTACTTACGTCCTCCAAATCCACCTCCACCGCCACCTCCGTAAGCGCCACCTCCTCCACCACCACCGCCAAAGGCGCCACCCCCTCCGCCGCCGCCGAAACCACCTGGACCACCTGGGCCACCCGGACCACCTGGTCCACCGGGTCCACCGGGTCTACCAGGTCCTCCGGGACCACCAGGACCTCCAGGTCCTCGATTTGGCGCTTGTATTAAACCTGCACCTCCCGCGGTGCCCGCATTACCCGGAGGAAGGTAAGTGTTCTCCAGTCGGGCCGCGTAACAGGTACCGACTACCAGCAGCGCGACAGCGAGCTGTTAAAATGACGTTTGCAATATATTTTTCAAATATTTTTTACCATTATTTTAACACGTGTATCAATTAATTGTCTAAAATCTCAAAACTATTTTTAGCTTATGGAAGTGCAAAAATGAATTACGATTATATCGTCACTGGACTGCGTGTTTTTCCACGCACACTTTGCTCCACAAATTGAAATAATTAATGGAACGAATTGCAATCGAGATTGCAAATTATTCGATGGAAGTTTCGAATCTCAGAGTGGTCCACACGTGCTCTAAAGATTATTTAGACCAAAATGCAGTATACAATAGAATTGAATACAATGTTCTTACTACTTGAAATTCTGTACCTGAGGTCCAGACATTCACAAGCCGATTTTCAAAAAAGCAGAGGAATAAAAACACTTACACGTTCCCCGAAAGGGAAAACAGAATAAGCGGTAAGAAGAAAAGTTGGACTTGTGTTAGTCTGGCAATCAGGTAAGAATAATGACTGAAAACTATGTTAAAATAAGTAACACTGAGCACTTGACACTTTTTAGTGAATTTAGACCTGGTCCAACTCGGACAAACGTCACCAGACGCGTGTGAGCCGTACCGATCTCATCTCGCTGACAAATGATCAAATCCTGACGAAAATTGAGCCTGCCCGACGATACTGGTTGCACAGAGGGACGTTGTATGGCCAAACGATGGCAATAATTGGTCTGTGCAGATTCAGGTCGAAGCGACTGTGCTTATATAGCGATCCGTGGCCGAGGATCGTCTTCCTCCCACCCGGCCAGAAGGGAAGAGACTTAGAAACTCTGGTGAACACCCGGTGCCGCGTCCCTCGGCGAAGTTCGCGAACTCGGGTAACGAAGGAGCAACAGAGAAAGGGTTAGCAGGAAGAAGAAGAGGGAGATACGAAGGGAGAGGGCGGTTGAAGATGAGCCACGGTGCGAGACGAAGGATGAAGGGGTGGTTGCGCAAGCGAGGTGATACAGATCGGCGGGCATCTCTCGTCGGTTGGACCTGAAGGTCGACTAATCGGGTCGACATGAAAGTGAATCGATGTTCGCGTGTATGGGAGCATGTAGACGGGCGAAGGGACAGCCGATGGCTGTCAGAAAAAGAGAGGTTACGAGATGCGACTGTTCCAGTTGGAAGAGGATAGAGGATCGTCGGGTACGGGGACGAGCGGCGTCTCTGATATGGAAGATTGCGACGTACGAAATGATTCAATATGCGTACATACGTTTCTCTTTGTAATTATATCGGTTATTTCGCCTCTGACATCCCGCGCCAGCCACGGGGTCGTGTAGCGTCATCATCATCCACGATGGATGGGATGGTTTATAGAGAGCAACGCACGCTCCGCAACCGTGCGCGATAATTGCGCAACCTGGTGCGTTGCGCATCAACCGTACCGATGCTACGTAATGTACGTAGGTGTGCGAACGTGTACGTATACGAGATGCCGCTCCAAATCGTCTCTGGTGTTACCGATCGGCACGTAACTTGCCCGCTTAACGATCCCCCTCGGGTCACCGTACTCACGCTCCGAGGCAGACGCCTTCGACGTGATCGCTTCCCAATAACCATCTTTTACCTCTCTCGAGTTCGCGTCTCCGAGATCTTGCCTCGTGGTTGATTGGCGCGAACGGTTCAGTTCCTTATGCAGGCTCTTCACTTTTACCGGGTCACATTGGGATTTAGCGGTTTCTTTGCTCCGTACTAGAATGATGCGGTATACGATTAACCCCTTGACGTCTACTTTACTCTTGCACGTTCCTTTTTATTTCGTTTCTTTTTCTTCTTTGCAGCAAATTGGAATGTAATGTACTAGTTGAGGTAATGATTACTGATGCGATGTGAAACTTATGAGAGGAAGGATATAAAGATGTAAGAATCTCACGATAAAAAAATCCATCAAAAAATCAAAAATTAAAGAACTACAAGATCTGAAAGTCTCAAAAATCGAAGAGTCTGGAACTATAGAGATCTAAAGAAATAGTTGAAGTTCAAAAGTTCAACAATTTCATGATACTAAAATCCCATAATTCTGAGATGTTAAATAGTTGTTTTATGATATCTCTGTGAAACAGTTGATTGATGCCACGCTACATATGAGAAATATGTATTAGAGAATATTATGATTGCTTTCCGTGAGAATGGTTGATTTCTCCGTTCATAATGACACTATATAAAAGGTAAGAGAATCGCGCTCACGAATAAGATGCACGTTCGAGCGAAATAAAAGTATGGAAGCGTTTCGCGTACTCATGCAAGAGATTGATAGTTTGCAGTCGGACCGGAATTCATCGATCGAATCCTAGCAACAATCGACATGACGCAGTACCCAATGTATCTCGGATGCTGCCTAAAGGGTGAGTGAAATGTTTTACATAATCGGTCATACTTTCTTCTTATGAGTCTCATAACAACTGTTTCTGGAAGAAAGTTCCTGAATCGGTGAGGTAATCCATCGCACTCCCCCGAACGGGTGATCTCCGAACGCTCCTTTCGGTTATGTAAACCCTTTAGCTTCTAAAATCGATTTATAGCCTCTCATGAATTATCTCGCTTAACGATGATCTTGGCTAGAACCACTCCCAAAATGGTAATAAAATAAGTCTCGCGAAAAAAGCAATAAATCACACTCCGCTCTTTCCCACAATGTACATCTCATTCATACCGATTGCAAAACGCGAACAGATTTCAAGTATCTCTGGGAAACCTATACAGACGACCCTATCCTTGTAACGCATAGTTACTCGCTAAACTCTTTAACTTCAGGTTAATCGCTGGTACCACTTGACACCCAGACCCGGAGGAGTCGATACCTACGCTTATCGGAGCATCGCTGGTAATAGATTCTGTCTGGCGAACGCCATTGGATCTCTGGATCAGATCAGACAGCGATACCTTCAAGAATCGAGCTGAAACGTTGGACAGGATACAGAAAAGCCGCGTGATTCGATGATCGATAGGATCGGTTCGCTGCGAGCCATTCGAATTAGCCGATGCAGGGGTGCGGCCCGGGTAAAAAACAGGGCGATCGTGAGTCGTGGCTCGATAATAGGATACCGCGAGCTCTCGAGACAATGTATACCAGTTGGTACTGGAGAGGATAGGACTTGGGATGCTTTCTAAACGGATCGAGTCACCGAACACGCCGATACGCTTTGAGAAGACCCAGCCCTTTGGCGTGCTATCCGCGCATTCATCTATCTTGCTGCTCGTGTTATGCCAGAGGTGAGGTTCATCGAAGGAACGGTTCGTCGACGAGCACCTTCGCGGTCTCCGATGTTCACCTATCTAGTGGGCGCTGTCACCAAAAAAGGATCGTGCACGCCAAGCCAACGGTAGTAAGCGATCTACTATTTATGTACCATTCGCTGCTTTCAACCAGGGGACACCTGATCTTTGTGGTAATCACCGAATAAGGAGCTGTGATATTTTGCGGAAATAAGTTACTCCTTATCCCTGAACTCCAACACCCTTTCTCACATAAAATAATTGTCTAGGTTCTAGCAATTGCGACTAAAAATGACGAGGAGGATTTCCCAGATAATATTTGATGGCAAGCTCGGGGGTCGCGACCCGTACCTTAAGAATCTGAACCGTAGGATATCATCCGGATCTACTACGGTTTTACCTTGGACGCTGAGAAACATGTAACGAAAGGTGTTCGTGACTCTCTTATACTTTATACACGACATAAATTCGTGATTATAAGTCCGATCTTCTTTTTAAGGAACTCGATGTTACGCTTGATATTTCATCGGGGAAGAAAGGTACACTACACGCGTTCACGCAGAGGTTGAGCTTTAACGGATTAAGAAACACTCTCGTACAGGTCTAACAACCTGGCTAATTGCTGTTATATACTCGCTGGATTATTACGTGTACGTGTAAAGACGAACAATTTCGTGCCCCTAGTACCGCGACCGGTGCATTGGCGTAACGGGGTAGGGATCGAGGTACATTAGTTACCCCAAAAAAAGGATTAACTAAATTTCCAAATTGTTAAATTTCTAATTCTGAAATTTAAAAACGTTCTACTTAGCGATGTCTGCTCTGGATTGTTGGTACTACGAGTAAAACCAAGAGACTCGGTTTACCCTAGATAAGAATCCTAATTACGCCAGTGTACAGTTATTTCCGTAATCAAAATAATCAGACGACAATTCCAATCAACTTTCTCCGTGGTACGAATTCCAGGTGAATACCACACGAACGAATCACGGAAGCTTCGGCTCACACGTCGTTATTGAATAATGATCTGCAACAGAAGGACTGTACGCATAATGCCTTCCTCCAATCAGTAGTCGCTACTGCTTTGCTTTCTTTATTACGATCTTGCAGTACAGATGATGATCGTAGCAACATTTCGAAAGAATAGACACAACGGAGATCGACGAAAGGGAAAAATGAAAAAAAAAAAAGACAAGTCTGTGGTCTCGGCGGTTCTCGTGTTCGTCCTGACGCAATCTCGTGGACGCTGACGATGATAACAAGGAGGATGACGAAGTGGACGAGTGCTACGTTCGCGCGTCGAAGCGAATCTTCTTGCAATTCTATTCAGACTGACGCAATTGACGGAGGATTCTCGTGCATTGGAATTCGTAAATACGTGCCGGTACTTTCATCCGGGATACTAACCGCACCATCGCGAGGATAATCGCCTCGCGTTCACGTTAACCTGTAAAATTTATACATTTCTCCTTCTGCAGTGCGCTGGAGGCTACGAGCTGACAGAAGAGAACGAACTCAGGAAAGAAGAGTAGAGGACATTGAGCTAAGGTAGCTGAAACAACCCCAAACTGCGAACTGGCCTTTCACTTGAAGAGTAAGGGCGTAGAGAATTCACAAATTTCGAAATCTTCAAGAGCTCCAATGTCCAAATCTCAATCTTGAAAGTTCTACGAATTGCTTAAGTGTGTGTAACGTGGATTCCAGACATCCTTAATGAATCTAGGATCCCTACTCACAAAGATCGTAGTTACGCCAATGTTTCGCCAACTCGAATCTTTTGTCGAACGTCCTCGATGGAACGCTAATCTGCTGGAATTCGAAAACGAATCGCGATACTTCGATCCGGGATCATCGCGATCGACGGGATCGGAACTCGTACGTTGAACATGTCGCTTCTCGATTTAAAAGGATCGAACTCGACCCGAGTGAATGGGTGCTCACGGTAGCGGTACAAGCCTTCTCTTCACTAGCTGACTCTAGTCAGGGAAGAAAATATAGTTCAGATCGGTTGCATAATGATGCGGAGGAGCATCACATCGGTTCAACTCGATGTGAGCTACTTTGAGAATCTACGGTAACGGCTAGCGTCCCTTCTTTCAGCGTCAACAGTGACCTTTGAAGCTGCTGGCGAAGACTGTTCGCGAGAACGGTGTTCTTCGAGGGTAGGGGTGCAGCTGCCAGAACTACACCGTATACTTTGGATCAGCCCCGAGCTACGAACTCAGACGATCCAGTTTCTAGTCTGGTAGTCTGTGAAACATCACCCGGACTCGACCTGTTCGCCTTGGACTCCTGGGGATATAAGGGCAGCTTCTCTGAACCGTCGATCAGATCTACACGGAACGCGATACCTGAGATATTGACGAGGATTTCTCAACGAGTATGATGCATACAATCTTTTTTATTACGCAATAGAAGACCTGCTCGTAACGGAAGTGACATGGTTATAAATTGGTCGTATTTAATTTCAGGTTACGAGGAATACTTTTTCGTATTATTAGGATATTTCGTTTTAAATGCAAGCACTAATTGACACAACTAATTAGTAATGACATAGAATACACGGGTTGAGTCTGCACGTAATGTGAGAAGAATGTTAATTAGATAGAAGTAAGCAATCGCAAGATCAGTCGCAGGTTTTCATTATAAGTTATCTTTAATTCGGGTTCTATTACCAGCTTCTTCTGTTCATCAGTCTGTGTGAAATAGTGTTGTCATTGGTTGCGTAACATTGTGCTCATAAAGTATTATTGATTGCGACATTTTTAAAGTATTGATACTTATCTGAAGAAAAAGTTTAACTCGATGGTTTAATAAATCACGCATAAATACGTTCTCAATAAATATAGCATTATGATGTAACCTACAGTATGATGCATATTCTTTATATGATTTATATGATGCACATAATTTCCATTTTATTAACAAAACGCAATTCTCAGAGATTATAAACAATTTATATTTCCCGCTATAAAAGCTTACAAAATATCGCGCGCGATGAGATGGTACAGATATGCAATTAGACAAGGATGCAAGGGTCTTTTATGCATTGCTCTCTTTCTATTTTTATATCGCATACAATTACACGCAAGCATATAGTTCGTTCGCTGTATTTGTATATTTTATTTTTAATTTCATTTTGAATATGTAGCAATTTGTACAGGCGGGGAAATGTCGGTAACGTGATTTTGAACGTACAAGTGCCACCTACCGTTAGCATTTCAAACTATTACGATCTTCTCGACACACTTTCAAACGATTTGAATTATTCCTAACAGTCCAGAGACGCGAAAGTGGAAGTTACGGCTGTGTGTTGAGTGCAAGAACCGTTATGTCCAGGTTTTGTTAAAGTATTCGGTTACTGAAATTCGAAGACTCAATAATTGAGTATACTTTGATCAAGAATGGGAGAAGATCAAGAGGACAAGTATCCGAATAATGTTCTCTTATTTCGGCTCGCTATTTCAAATACTTTTAAACACATTGCAGAGTCGGTGAGGTGAGTAATGCTATCAATAGTCTAATATATTCTTTAATAAACTTAGTAAAATGTATTGACATAATGTATGTTGTAATTCATACAAAATTATCGCTATGAACGTAGTTTTAATCATCAATATTTTAGAGGTTATGATCATACGTGACAATGATACTCGCGGTTTTTTTATTTACATAGACGCATGCGCATTAAATTGAAGAGCCAATAAAATTTTAAATTCGTTAGACTCCTATGTTCAGTTATATCTTCTCTTAAAAGTGTAAATGATGGTTGAATAAATATTGTTAATACTTTGTTGGTGTAAAACAAATGTTCAAATTTCCGATTTGGATTTGAAAATCCAATAAAAACTAGATATCGTCTTGTTTGGTAATGGCTTTCCTCATCAAGGATGTATTCTTGTCCCTATATTCTTAGGTTCATGGTTCGCACGATAACAGTACCGTAAGTGTGTCAAGTATGAGTCGCGGTCAAGAATACCGCTTTAATTAAGAAAGCCTAAGGGGAGCGGGAACACAGGATACATAGCCTTTCAATGTGTTGTAAATATATTTTAGAGGTCTCGATGTTCGGCAGTGAACCACCGGCATAGAGGGGAAGGGATCGGGTCGCCAATGACCCAAACCAACAACGATGTTACTCGATGTCATTGGCCTTTGTGACTCGTATGTTAATCCATCCTATGTTCACGTGTCCGAGCAATTGGCTCCTATTGCTCGACACGACTCCACCAGTTTGTAGTCAAGGGTACTCTAGAATTCCTCTAGGAAAAACGGTGACATAGCTCGAAAAAGACATAGCGAATTATGGAGCACATTTCTTAAAACAAAATGGCGATGAGAAAAAGGAAAAAGAGGTTCCACAATTTTTGAATTTCCAAATTCCCAAATTTGAACATTTTTATAATTTTAAATTTTCAAATTTCCAAATGTCTATTGCTAAATATAATGCGTAACAACTCTAGAATACTATGGAGAATGATATGGCCTTCTTTTCCTATATCGCCATTTTTCTTCGGGAAATCTCCTATGCTCGATGCTGTACATAGTAGCCGAATCTTCGAAATCGGTCCCTTTTTTAGCTTCCGTTTCCCAGAAACCTGCCACTCTTTGAAACCCAACACACCAGTTGACCTTCGAAGAATTCCACGAAGTGTTCGAGGAAACAAAGGGCCCCTGGTGCGGTCACCATCGTTCGGGCCCATCATTCGTGCGGTGCGTGTCACGGAGATCGTGCGTGGCTCTGCTTGTCCGTTATATTCTCACTTAGAATAATTCAGTGACGAACGTGCGTCCCACGAGGAACGTTGTTACGTCGTTCATTCTCTGTCTATGATGTGCTAACGCGTTCGACGAGGCTCATCAGACTTTCCTTTTGTGACAGCTTTAAATACATGGTAACATGTATGTTTCTTTTTCTTTTTCACGATGATCTCATGTAAGTGGGAGATAACGTAATAACGTTTCGTTCTCTGTTGTGGTAATAGGTTGTGAATGGGTCGAAGAGATACAAGAATAGAAAGGAAGGAAGGAAGGAAGAAGGATGCGGAAGACTTAAGAAGCATACTTAACCAGGTCTGGACTAATGCAAATATGTAGTGTTGATATCAAATTGCACCAGTCCCGGCCTGATTGAGTCAGCTTAAAACGACGGAAGAATCGAAGGTGTGGTCTTTTCGTCTTGGTTGATTTCGTCCACTTCCTAGAGGAAATGTTTTACAACCTATTATGTGTACTCAGGATACTGTCCATTGATCTAGATCAGCGTTTCCTAGACTTAATGAGCCGAGCACATTTTCGAAAATGGAGCCATTCAATAGTAATGCATTATTATCAAAAATTCAAAAATTACCAAGTTTCTTATAGTCTCAAAATGCCGAAGACGCAAAGTGCAAAAATTTAAAAATCCCAAAGGGCCAAAATTTCAAAACAGCAAATTTCCAAAATTCCAAAGTCCTAAACTCCCATGTTCAAAAGATAAGGAAAAGTTGAATAAAAATATCCCTTTTTACATCTTTTGAATTTCTCATACTTGAATATTTAACGTGAGACATCCCAAATCAACCTGGCGACTCACACCTACAGAATCTCTGTTCTGGAAGATTGTGCAACGCTATTACGTGCCACTATTGTACGCTCGTTATAATACTACAAAACTGGATTCGGTTGCCTGGATACTGGTTCTTTCCCTATTCAAGCTGTGCCGTGCCCCTTTGTGCACGGTAAACAAAGAAAAATTTGATCCGGCCGATAGAGGCGGCAGAGCCAAGCACATGCGCAGCGATCGTTGAACGTTCATCATTCGCGGAACTACATATTTATCTGGCCAGGTGTTGGTATATTAGGAATGTTTTTCGCTCGAGTTAACATCCATGAAATGGAACACTCGCTCACGCATGCTTTCGTTTCACCGTACATTGATCTCACGGCAATGAAGTCGGTTATGAAATAATATACGAAAAGTGAGCGAGATGTTCTCGGCATCAATTGTACTGGGTGTTTCTGCCTGTAAGCGGTTGCAATTATGTTAATTGAGTAACCAGCATTAACAGTTGTAATAGAGGGTAATTGACACTCTGTAAACATGCCGCTAACATATTTCATTCATGAATGAAATTTACATATTTTTCAGTGTTGTCAAATTTTTTTAAGACATCCATTTTTCTCTTTTCAGCAATGATGAATTTTCTGAGGTACTTACAATTTTGAAGTCGAAACCGAAAATTACGCATAAGTTGCATAAAGCTCTCGTGAAAGAACTTGAAGATAACATGAACGCTGATTTAGAGGATATATTGAACGATGGTAGTATACAAGAAGGATTGAATAAAATTGCAAAACTATCGGATGCAAATTCTTCTGTAACTGAAGATGCTTGGTAAAAGACAGTATTTAATTATTAATTCATTTGTGATTTCGGATATGTTTATACTTTTTTTTTTATCGTAGGAGACCGCCTGGGAATGTATCTTTACATTTGCGATCATTGGACGCACAAAAGATAAAAGAACACAGTGAAGAATTGGAGAAACGAGTAAATAAAATAGAGGAGGAAAATGCAAATTTAATGGAAAAAATTGCAGCTCGGCGATCGGAAATGATTGCTCTAAACGAGAATATAGAGCAGTCCCTAAACAGGTCACCGCTTATATTAGATATACTAGAGACAAGGCTAGAAAATTTAAGAAAAAGTTTAACATTGTTAAATCGTGAATAACTAGTAATATAAGGAAATTGTAAATGTTAAATAATTTTAAATGTTCTAAGCTTTTATACGGGTGGCGAACAAATTAATTTATGTAGGCCGAAATTATTTTTACATTTAAGCTTTATTAAACAGTTGTGATATTTTATAATTTTAAATTATAATAATGTAATTGAATAATGTTAGTGTCTTGTACTATATGATTTATTGCTTAGAAATTTTTGTATTAGTAACTCTAGGATCATTTAGGATTGCATTTACTTTTGCTTCTAAATTTGGTGGTATGTGTGTATTCTCTAATAGTCTTCTTAGTTTCCGTATTAGTGCTGTATTCTTCTTCTGAAAAAAAAAAATTATGTAAAAATTTGATCGAGCATATTGAAGTAATGAACAAATCATTACTTCTTGAATTGTGATCATTTTTTTTATTTCCATCAACAGTTTGTCATTCTCTTCTGCTTTTGTTTTTAATTCCGATAATTCTTTCTTTAAGTTATCTCGTTGCAGTGTTAAAGCATCAATTTTTCGATTAACATATTCTTCACAAGAATTAATCTTTTCTGCACATTTGACAAAATTGCAATGGATTTCATACAATTCCTCATCCAGGTTACTATATTTTCTTATAACGTCTTTTAAAACAAATGTTCCTTTATCTTTTAGTTGATTGACATCATAAATCTTCGTTACCGTACTCTCACATTTCGATTGACATTCCAATAATTTTGATCTGGCAACATTTACTTCTTCATCTAATTGAAATAGATCCTCGTTATCTGAATTCCCTTAAAATAAATAACTTATTATATAATAATAAGTAAATTATTATTATTCCAACAATTCTTTGAAAAACGTATAAATTTTGTATTACTATATGGTGATTTATTAATATCTTCATTTTCGTAGTCCATTTTGAAATATTATTTTGAATACACAGTTTAAACGAAAAACCAATATGGCCGTTCTCGTGCCAAGCAATCCCGCGTAACTGACTCTCTTATTAAATGAGATCGACCAATCGAAGAAGCGGTTTATTCGGGTAACTTTAATAGTATCAACTTTTCTGGTTTAGAAATTAAGAAATTTCCAATTTATAGCTTTATACGATTTGCAGTTGATAATTTTTTTAAATGTTATGAATTAAAATCTGAAACTAGTCTAAAACTATTTGAATTTCCTTGCAGTACATATGTAAATTTGCTATTATTACCCTGTTAATTCTTTGAAAAGCATTCAAATTTCGTATTATCAAATAGTTATTTATGAATATCGTAATTTTTGTAATGCATTTTTAACATTATTATTTTTAATCTGCAGTTTGAACGAAAAACCAATATGGCTGTCCTCGCGCCAAACGTTCCCGCGTAAATGAGGATTGTTCCCTTATTGGACGGAATCAGCCAATCAGAGGAGGCCTTTTTGCCGGCAACTTACAGAACCGCACGACAGATGGCGAGAGCATTAGCTCAGTCTTCGGTACGCACCTGCTGTACGCCATTGTACCGTGATTGCTGTTAAGTTTCGTGTTTGTAAGTGAGAATTGATCCAGTTTACGGTGTTCTGGAGTTGTTCCACGCATTCGGTAAGTTGAAAATCTTATTATATCCTAACACGATTTCGATTCCGTGCACGTGTTTCGTGTGCATCGCACATTTTCTCTGGCAAAGTGGTTTCATCCCGATCGAGCGACGTATACAGTTTTGGGGGTTAGTTTCTGACCCTCGCGCGTCGAGTCAGCCCTCTTTCGTGCGCGTGGTCAAGCCGTGTGGCGATTTCATAGTTCCTTTTCCGCAAAATTTTTCATATAGTTCGACTCGTCCATGATTTTTATACGATAAAAGTTATTCGAAGTCAACGATCAATCGTTGAGGTTATACACATCGAATGAGCTCGATGTTTTTCCAGCGGCGACGCTACGTCGTGAATTTTTCGATAGTCGTAGCCGATCGGCTAAGTCAATAATTTCAGCCATACGACCAGGCGTACACAGTATGTCCCTGTGAATTTGTGTATTTTGTGCCAGCGTCGATGAGCGTGCACGCGGTATACGGGCACCGGTTTTATTCGATCAATTTTCTCCGTCGTACTGTGTCGTGCAAACGACGTATCGACTGCACGCAACGAAACGACGCATCGATATTTTTACGTGCGTTATCTCGCTCGATAAGAACCATATATACATTCCGCGTTAGTTACTAGCGGAGTTGGGCATTACTCGAGTAATCTTCGAGTATAAATTTTGATTAAAAGGGAGATAGCAGAGAGTAACAAGTAATTGCTTTATTCGAACTGAAATATGTTGGAAGATTCTTGAATAAAGATTTCGAATCAAGTTTACAATGTAGTTTCGGTATATGGCATCAGTTTATACCACACGTCGTGCATATTCTTTATGGGAACAAGTTCTTAAACTTTGTAAATCTTAAATTTACTGCTGTTCGAAATTTTAAATTTGTAAATTTGCAAATTATTCCAATGATGCTCAACTCCGGTTTCTTTATATGCTGCATGCATGTACATAACTGAAATGGTGTTTTTCTTTATCGGTTTTATGTTACTCAGAGATGTACACAGTTTTTGCGCACATTTTAATTCCTGCTATTCGAGTCACAAAGAAAGTTTTCGATTTATCGGCCTCGTTACACGATACGGAATGCGTGTACAAAAAAAAATTTGTTCCGCAATGAGTGACACAATGATTCTGCGTATCACGTGTTTACTTGCATAACGTTGTTTTGTACGTTCGTCGATAAACTATTCCGTATTGTCGTTAGATAATACCGAGTCACGATTAAACAGCGTCTGGAAGATGCTTGTACGATCAATATATTGCGTGTAAACTGTACTACGAGATCAAATCGTTTGTGGCCGTATTTGCGACACATATATGTTTACACGAACTTTGTATAATTTGAAAGCGACATTATTCAGTGTACTCGGGAATTAGCGTTTTTACGTATATACATAGTTACAAATGTGACCTTTATGATCACGATGACACATTCGTTACTTGTTATTCATATTTTCAGTCCGCTTCGAATTGTAATTAATTGGAAAACAGTTTCCATAACATCGTTCTTATTTAAGAATAGATGGCGCCTGAAATATTAAGATTGATAGATTTATGGATGTGATAAATGACATCTTTCATTTCGTTTGATAATTAGGTTAATTCGATAGATTAACTTGATAGTATAAATTTGGTATTTCGAGAATTGATATAATGCGTGCGTGTACGCCCATAAAGCCAAGCCTTTTCCTTATCGATTTGGAGTAGGGTAATATTTTTGAATTATTGTCGCTGGAACGATTGTTACGAGTAGATTACTATCTACTGGGTGTAATACAATTATCTATTATATTATTATTAATTCTATAAAATATTTTATAATGTATATCCATATAAATATTCAACATTCAAATGTCACTGTTTAGGAACATATATTTTATTCTAGTATTTTTATGAATGCATTAACAGCGCGAGTACTTTCGCAGTATATGTAGATAATGAAAGTTTGAACATTAATATATTTTCATTCACAAACTAGTTCAAGTTCCGATAATATCGAGGCACGAGGTGGTTACAAGTTAATTCCCATAATTCTGTTTGTTTATTATCGAACACTATCCCAGGTGTTGATCAATCAGGTTTTCCTTGTCCTTCGTGTTGATCATCCCACCGTGAACTTCGACTCTGTATATTACTATTTCCTTGGATTGTTAATTACTTCTAACTAGCAATTAAATCGTCGGTTGTATTACTGGATCCTCCCATTGTGTTACTCAATTTGATTTACAGGCACGTGGATCTTCACTTAATTAATTCTATCTTATACTTCTAGCTTATAATCCTTCATTAGTTTTATACGCCCATTAATGTACAATTTATTGTATAATATTTATATTCAGGAATTTGGGATTGTGAGTAATCGGTTATTTTGAAATTTCGGGATATAGAACACTTGAAAATCGATAAACTTCCAAAATTCCATACGCGTAGAGTCAGTTCACATTCTGAATGGGCCCACCTTAGTCCCCAACTAGTTACATCAACCCTAGATTCTAAGGGTTACTATAGCAACGTGTAGTCGAGGGTCGTCGATTCGGAATCTTACGTAATAACTCCTAATTAAAGCTCAGCTCTACAAGATACCATCGTAATAGTTCTGCGGATGAATAATTTCTTTGGAAAGAACGATCGTGAAAGTTTATCGTGCTGTCTTCTGCCGTCATTGAACGATCTCGATTTAAAATACTCCCAATGCATCCAGCATCGTCGTCAAGCTTCTCTGAACCACTTTATCCTCTTTCCCTTTGTGTTCTTCCGTTTCTTCGTTCATCGACAAACGTGTGTAGCCCCTGGGGTCAGACCCACGGCACTCAGACATCATTCATAATTCGAGGATTCGGTGCGATCGAACGTCCCGGAAGAGCTGGTAACAGTTCCTAGGGAAATATTCTTTTAGGCTCGAAATCAGAATTATATCAGCCGAATCTGTAGCAGATTATCAGAACTTGTTACTGTAGGGGCGCTGTGGACTTCCGAGGGTCTTAACTTGGGATAATCCTGCGCATGAATTAGCTTTCTGCATAACAAACATCATTTCTAATCTAACTATCTGTTCATTGGTGTCTCGTATTGTTCGATTCGGTGTCTCGTATTGGAAGTTCGTTAGCGTTTAGTCCTTTGGGTCTTAGCTGGCAGCTAACGGCTGTTAGGACATTAAATAGAGCTTACCATACGGAAGCCTTTGTTATTTTATAGGGCTTTTGCTTAGTTACTGGCTTTCTATGTGCCAGGTAAATTCTCGTTTGGATTGCTAGAATCTAGCTTTTCAGAAGCGTCGTATTGGAACTTTGCCATTGTACGATCCTTTGGGTACCCATTGTCGTCAACGGTACTCTAGGTAATGTTGACCATTGCGATTTTGCTCCTGCCCTATTATGGTTGGAATCCTAACGTTTTGAATATTATTACTTACAGAATTTATAGTTCTTCTAATCCACAAACTTTCCAAATCTTCAGTTTCTCGGATTTGTACTAAGCTCCTAAAACGAGATCCCTAAATCCCCGACATAGACCCTTTTTAGATCCCTAAATTCCAAAGTTCCCAGACTCCCAAATACCTAGATCGCTGAATTTCTAAGTTACCAACCCAGCAAATTCGAAAATTACGAAATTTTCGACTCCCCAGATTCCAAATGTCCAGCTGCGAAAACCCTGAATTCCTCTTTCCTATCTCGGAAGCTAGGATCCGTAAATCGAGCTCGGTTATTCGCATTTTGTTATATTCAGTGAACCCAGAAATTCTGATGACCGGGTTCCCCGAAGGCAGGGGGCGGTGTGGGTAGGAGGTACATGGTTTGGGCTAGGTCAAGCCGGGTTAGATCGACTTCAGGTAGAGGGTGCACGCGTGCAGGACGACGAGGGAGTGGAATTGGTATGGGTGGCTTGATTTCTGTTCCCCTCTCTCGCGTTGAACAGGTTCGACACAACGGCACAACAAAGCGTTACCAGGGTAACTGGTCGTTCGGGGTTGCCACCACAAAACTTAGCAACTTGTGACTGCAAACATTAATGCTGGCACACGCGTTACAGAGCGAGAAAGAACGCTATGGGTAAAATGAAAGTCGAAAAGAGGGGGTTAGAGCGCGTAAGTTCACACGCACACCCCTTCGTCACGCGAGTACGCGTGCTTCGAACACGCACCCCCGTGTTCCCGCGCGAACAACAATGGGAAAGGGGTGGATCGGGTCACCACCGCCACCTTTCGTTGTTTTTCGTGGGCTGGCCAGTTTTATTCTTTTCTATTCTCTGCGATGTAATTTCTATTCGTAGATTCCCTTTTCTGGGAAGCTAGTATATTTCGTTGGTACTATACAAAATACGACACGCTTTGCTACATGGTAGCAGAGATGATTACGTAACAGCAACATTGATCTTAATTTTTCCGATTAGAAGATAATTGTTTGAATATCGTTAATTTCTTGGGAGGTGAGAAAACTTGAATCGTGCACAGAGAGTGAAAATTTTGGACACGTTTTTCCTGTCTGGTTTTACGGACAATCGCAATTTTTCCTCCTCCCGTTGCATTTTGTTTTTCGCGACACCGCTCTCGTTACTGACCTTGTTCAACGCTGCTATTACGCCATCCGCTGTATGCTGATGTAATTATAGACAGAATAAGCCTTTTCGTTCATCGTGACGATCCGAACAGGTAATTCTACCTGGTCAAGATCGCGCGACCACTTCAGGAAGTTTGCTTAACTTTGTCCAAATTGCCATTGGCTTTAATGAAACACTATTTAATTATTCTGATTATTTCCTCTCGGTTAATTTGGTAAACACAATCTTTGTAAAATGCATTGTCTTATTTATCTTCTTTACATATTATCCCTCGCTTCTAATTTGTTCGAAACGAGAATGGTGTAACATTGGAAGTTAGGAACATTTTGTGCAGGAGTAATAAAAAATTGTAATTAAAGCTGATTCATACCGATGAGTATGAAAATGTATCGAAGAGTTAAGAAACGTGCAGCATAATTTTCCCAATTAAATTTGCCCTCCTCAATTAGAGTTCCATGAGTTGAGCAAAATCTGTAGGAAAATTTGAAGCCATCCCTGCGTTGTGCATGCACGGTTGCATCGGTGTGGATGATACGGGGAATAAAGGAACGAAATCGATAGTATCGCTTTGGAACGATTTAATTGGATGCCCGTGAATATTTCCTTGGTCGCTGGCGGTTCCCGCGAGTTGCTCAAGAAAATTGCGACACCGACATTCCTCGTCCCTCTGCCAACGAGAAGAGTTTCCCTTTTTGAATCTGGCCGCCACCTCTTCCATCACGACTCGTAGTCCTTGGAAGCTGGCGGCGACCACTTTTACAACGATGGAATGCAGCGATTGCTGGTGTTCGCTGATCTAGCCTCGAAGAATTCCGCTCGCGAATCGCATCAAGCGGGTACACGCGCCGCGACAGGACGCTTACGGTTACGTCCTAGTCCGGCTCGTTAATACGTTCTCTCTTGCAAATTACGCTGATCAACCGACCTTCCACCGGATTCTTCGGATTCTTTGCCCTCGTGCAAATGCTTTACTACCTGCAACCATTTTGTCACAACTGGGACATCTGGCTCTTGTGCTTCTATCTCTTTTTCTGATTTTTTCTTGTTACGTAATGCCTTGCAAATGTACTGCTAGAAGTTCTAGCGGGTTATTATATGACATGTTGTTAATTCGGTGCGTCTACCGGTAGTCGTGTATAGAGGCTGTTACTATTATGTGGTTACATTCGTTGACGCATACAAGTATACAAGTATTACAAGAGGGTTAAGGAGGTTCATGAATTTTCTCGAGTCACGGCTGCTCGAGATGGTCGTTTACTTTGATGGGTCCTGTACGTGTACACGATTTTGTCCGAGATCTTGATGTTGAGTCACGGAGACCAACGTGATACCTTACATGGTACTATGCTTGGTAGTTATGCAATTTGTTATTACGAAGGTTGTCCACAGGATGATGCAGTGCCGTATAAGAACAGACTTTTCACGCGCACCTTCGTTCTTGAGAAAACTCGCTGTGTAAATGGATCCGACAAAACTTTCGTCGGATCTCTTGTGGAGAAATGGGAAAATTCAAAGTTTCTTTTTGCGGCATTATTTGTGTTCAGGATGGATCGTCAAGCAATAATGGGACATTACAGACAAAAGCAATCCTGATTAATCAGAAGTCAAGTAAATGCTTCCAATGATTACAATCGTAGAAAAAAAATTATTCGTACACGTTAAGAGGAACCTCCTTCGAGTTTCCAAGTTGACAACTTTTTATACCCGCGAGTAATTAATAATAATTAATGGACCGGCACGAGGTTTCTCTGCAAAAGTCGCAAGAAATTGCGGATGGCCGCAAACGCAGGCTGCTCTCGACGACATGCTCCAATTAAAGGCTTCCGACAGTAATGACTGTCTAGTTGTGTTTACCGGACCGATGAATGGGTTGAAAAAGAACGGCCTTGAATGATCAGCACGTGTTCAGCAATGTTTGTCGATCCTTGGAATGGTTTCTGGCCGATCGGTTGCGCGTTATCAATCGATTCTCGTTGCTGGATTCTAAATCAATATACAAGGCCGTCGGTGTTACGCGATCTTACTTTTCCATTTCAAAATACGAATATCATTACAAATTCATGTCGTGTTACGCTATAGTTTACGGTGATCTATGGCCATCTATTTTTCATTTAATCGTTATTTATGTCGGGTTTAGAAATAGAGACATTTTTCTCGTAAAACACAGATCTGTGTAGAACATCATTATCATCGTGATCGTCTACCAAAACAAATTCTTAGCTTCGTACAGGAAATTTGTTTTATCTGTTAATCAATTTGTGTTCCTCAATTTGAGAGTCTCAACTAACTGCAGCTTGTTGTGCGATATCGGGAATAATGAAAGAAATCGCGAAGGGGTCGGCGTTGTCTATCAGTCATGTTTTTTCTCGGCTTCCCACGCGCTAGATAAGTAGGATAAAAATGAGTGGCATAGTTTCGCGACGTTTGAGCAACGCAAATTCGTGATCGTTCCAAGTTGCATGCGCAATGCATGCACCGATGTGCTTGCACTTGCGTTGTCCTTCTGTTTTTCTTGGGTGCGTGCATTAAGGACACGTGGGCAAGCTCTGGAGCGAAAGCGAAAGTTTTCGTGCCCGCAAAAGCGAGAGGATTCAGATTCACAGGTTCAAGGTCATCGGGGATAAAGAACCGATTGGTATACGAGGACGGTTGCAGTTGCCCTTCTCGTGTGGTAGCACCTTGCACCCGAGAACGCCCACGCGTTGGAACGCGATCCTTTTTTAAAATGATTCGAAAGATCGGAATCGTGACTGTGCTCGTAAAGCGTGAATAGATTTAGGGTTATATTGGTATAGTGAAGGAGTAAGAAGAATACGTTTGGAAGCAGTTGAGATTTATGGGTTATAGAGTAGAGACGCACCTTGTGCGTCTTATGCTATCCGTACGCTTTAGTAGTCGACGCATCAGGTCTGTCTTCGGGTATTACGTTTCCAGTCTATTACTACTATAGAAAACAGAGAAACGTTAGCTTGTGAAAGCTTACAGAATAACAACGTTATACAAAAGTAGGGAAGAAGAAAATGGACGTTCAAACGTATAAAGAATCCTTTGAACGTGCGATATGTACGTGGATATTTTCAAGATAAACTGAATGAAAGTGTTCGATTCATAATGAGTTGGCATCGACCTCATCGCGGTTCCTAGAGCATGGCAGACCCAACGTCTCTTTGAAATGTTAATTCTAGTCATTACGTGTGATCTTGGCACACTGACCACTTTTAGATCCGTCGTGAATGGGGTCCACGCGTCGATTCTCATTTTCATACTCGACCAACCGGGAACCGTTGCTCCCTGTTCTTTTTGGCCACAAAAGAATTTCCGGTTTTGTTCATTGAAAGAAAAGACAAAATTCGCGCGACGTTCTTTGAACCATTCTATTCATGGTCACTTCACAAGTCGACTTTTAATTCGAAATTTTTCCGTCACATTATTTCTCTATCGCTAATGCGACTTTGGATGCAATATTTGTTTAGATTCGCTTAATGTTCCAGAAAATTTTATACAAAAAATTGCCGAGTACTATTTTCTTGTTAGTAAAAGTAAACGGGGAATCATGCATCTAAGAGATTGATTCTGGTTGAAACAGGGAAGGCGATAACGAAGTTCCTAATTGGAGCAGTTTTTCAACTAATTTACCGGCCAGGCGAGTACCAAGCTTGCTGAAGGCTAGTTTGCCGTCGGTTTTTTAGTTGTTTCTCGCTAGCAAATAAGTGGTCTGGGCCGACTGTGTCCCCCAACTTTCCAGATGAAAATTCTCCCGACGCTTGTTTAAATTTCTCTCCACGTTTCGCGTCTGATCCCGCAAAAACAAGGGATTAATCTCGTTAAAGCGATCCTTCGGCGCGAGTTACGCTCTGCCAATTAAACAGTCAAATGTCAAACTTATTTTTTATTATTCGTCCGTATTAATAACAAAATTACAATCAACGTAATAACTTCAAATAGATTAAAAACGTATCTTCCAAGATTACTAAAAGATCAAATCAGCTCAGTTCGTATCTTGATCGAAATAAGGAGCGTCAGGTTTGTTAGAACCAAGAAAGAAGCGAAGATGAAGATTGTATGAATTTGTTACGAAGCTGCACTTCATTGTGGGTGATAATTAAGATGTATGTTAAGAAACTGCGGGTGAAGATATTTCGTTGTAATGAAAAAGAGAAGTTGGTAGTGAAACGTTTTCCCACGTTTTACCCACGCAAGTTTCCTTTTCGTTCGCGTGAAGCATCGACGTATTGCGTACACGCGGGACACGCGAAACGATCCTCGGATACTTGTACTTATTCCGCGATTTCCATTTAAATGCCAGAGCCAATCGGCGGGAATGAGGCCACGGATTCGCATGCGTGCTCGACGATGCCTTCTTGTGCTCGCGCTTTTCATTTCTTTTGCCCTTTTGCCCGACCACGGTGCAATTACGCGAGCTGATCCCTCCTTTGTTTCCTCCTACGTCTCGTAGGGAATTTATCTCCAGGTCACACATGGAAATCTCGAACGATTAGTGTATCTATACTGTCAATATCTGAAGATGCTAAATGGGGGAAATAGAGATTTAGGAATATAGCCCTTTACACTCGAGAGATGACTCTGTTAGTTCAATGGGTCGGCTCGAGAGATGACCGAGAGTCATTTCATATCTCAAATTAGTGATCGCGAATCGGGCCCTCTTCTAGTCCGAACTTGACACTCGTGTAAATAGGAATATTTTCAGAGTTTTTCTAAAAGTTAAACTTTAGTTGACCGATTGAGAGACTTTGATCAGTCTCGTGACCGAACTTTTATTTGGATGAAGTTCGATCGAATGGGAAGTTACACGTTATTCTAACAGGAATTAGGACGCATTGTAAGGTTTGCTCTCGTCGAAAAAATCTCAGTGAAAGACATCGAATGTATTACTGCGATACTTGCCCCGATGAGCGCAGGATGTAAGGATACATCAAAATATTAAAATATAATAGTTTTATATGTGAATTTCAAGTATGTGGAAAATCGTTTCGAGTTGCTGGTTCGCCTAAACAGGCCTGAAATGAAAAGAGTACAATACGAATTTAGGTACGTCGAAATCCGTACTCTAGCTGAAAGAATAGTGATCGGGTGACGTTAGCACAGGATGAAGCTTCATTAATTATGCAGAAAAGTTTCGATCGATTGAGAAACGTGCTCCCCTCCCCGTAAAATATTGATACTACGAACGTACCATAATAGTTCTCTATTCTTCGGTCTACTATTGCCATGCTATTTCGCTAGGGGCTGAAACAGTCAAGAGTAAATCTACCTTTCTCATAAGAAATGAGAAGTTGAAAATTAAAAGATTCGAAAACCTGTTTATTTAGAAAAACTATTCGATCGGTGATAGTTCGTTTAATGATGTTTGGAAAAAAAAAAAAAAGCGGGGCGAATTGTAGTCTTTTTAACGATGAACTCCGTGTTGGTAGTTCGAAGAAATGTTTTCTTTCGGTTGGTTGCATCGGCCGAGTCCTTAGGGGAGATTATCCCGAAGATAATTGAAGGGAGGGTTGGAAGTTAATTGGGAGCGATTCAGTAATTAACAGGTTGACTGGCTCGGTGACACCGGGCGCGTATAATAAGACACAGTTAATTAATTGTTATTAAGAATATAATCGTTCAAATGTTTCATCGCATTGATAGTTAATCACTTGTTTATAATGACGATATATTTTGATACTGTTCATTTCGATCTTATACATCTCGAGCTATAATAATAGACATTGGAAAAATGTTCAATTTATTAATTAAAACTTTCAAGTATATTTCATACGTCGCTAGCATAGCAGCATCGATTCTTGATCATTTTCTCGACAATAAATTATTAAATATTTTTGAGATATTCAGGTATCGAATCGACATATTAGATCCTACAGCACCGTGCAGGTAATTAACCCGTTGGTTATAACATGGTTTAACCTCAGTCTCCCAAAAGGAACATAAACGAAATCGATATCGTCCTTGTACCTCGATTGTACTTCTCTCTTCGAAACGTTCTTCCACGTTCCGATCGGGCAAAGAGAAGCGCAAGAAAATGCAGCGTCGTGATAATCAGCAATTAATCAAACAAATGCAGCTGCCGAGTGGCTGGAAAAATTTCGCAGATATATACGGGTAAGGTCTCGTTAAATCTCGACTCCAATTAATTACACGGAAAAGAAGGTCATAGTCAAGAAAAATAGCAAATAACAAGGTTTCGCCTTCGTGTCCGATCAAACCCGCCTCTTAATTTTATGCCTTCGAACTTGTACCGTGCGAAACGATTCAACCGGCTATATATCCCAGGGTCAGGATCACGATGATAACGATAAATATAATTGATCGCCAACGGCTACGAAGATCCTGAACCGAGATGATAGAAACGAACTCGTTGCTGACCTTCGATTCGACTTAACCCTGTCAATTCCTCCGCGTCTTATCAATTTCGTGAGTCCATATTAATGGTATGTGGATTCACTGCCCCCTCAAGTTCGTCGACACTGAAATATCTTACGAATATGAAACCTAAGATGTTAGGAAATCTAAGACGAATTAAAAATTTGAATTCACAGGTAGATCATAAATGGATCTAAGGAGATCTTAAGTTAAAAAAAACAATGTTTTAATTTCGTAGAATTTTGATATCCGTGGGGATATTTTCGAGGATATCCCGTGATCATAAAAAATCTGTAAGTTCCAGAAATGTACCTAGGGAATTCTCATTTTCCGTTGAACATTGATGGTGGTTGGAGGCAAAGGCAAACTGTTACCCTTTCGTGTGTTTAGAATTTAGGTCGACCGTGTCGCGAAGCGTCCGTCTTTCAAGCTTCTCCCGTTGCCTCTTTTCGGATCGTCGATCTCACTTGAACGACCAGCACCGCATCCGACCAGAAGTATCCTGACTTCGCAGTAATCCCTGCCTCCTCTGGCTTCGTGTTATCGATCTGACCGCGATACAACAACCCCTTTCAACCCCGTCCATGCATGAACTTCGCTCTCGACATTTCCTTCAAATTTCCAAATTTAAGTCCTCAAATTCCAAAAATTCAAGTTAGATCCCCAACTTACAAAAATTTGAAGTTCCACAGTCTTCAGAGTCTCCGGTTATCGATTGCCTGAATTATTAAATTTTTTCGAGTTACCAAATCTCTAAGTCGCCAATTTCAAGTTTTCCAAAATTCACAACTGCTTCGGCTTTGGAGCGGATTCTGATAAAAACATGTTCGTGTTCAGTGTTTTAACGAACAATTTACGCAAGAGTCATTTACAAGAAAAATACAAGGGTTGGTCGAATTGAATCGAAGAATGATCGAGGAGCCACGGGAATCCAATTTATTCATTGCTTTCGTTGGTAGCGTCACTCCTCCAGGAAGACCTTTAGAGTCTGTGCATCCCCTTCGGGTTATCCGCGTTTAAATATTGAACCTAACCCGGTGAAACGTCTTTCTACATCCTTTCGATCAGCACTTTCTTCCTGCGTCCCTTTTTCCGAACGACTTACGACTTTTCTCCTAATTCCGTTTTATATCGACCGATCCTCTTCTCCATTTCATAATTGTATTAAAGTACGCCGATTCCACGTTAACCCTTCGTTACGTTCTTTTGCACGTATACGACATAAAAATAGGACACTATGAAATTCTTGTATCTTGTCGATCATTAAATCGCATATTTTATTATCGGAACTGTCTTCTCAGAGGATTTTTATTTTACTCGGACATTAACAAATTACTGTATAATTCGACTGTAATATTATGTAGTGTACATATTATGATTGTAATAATGACAAAATGCAGAAAACATTTGTCTACCGTTATTATTTTATTAAATATCACTCGTCGAGTTGAAAAATATAAATTGTTACAAAACTGAAAATAGTGACCGAAACTGCTTTGTACCGAGTAATGTATTGAGTATTCTTCTGGCGTAACCAAACCCAGACCTAGCCTAGACACAATAAGCAATTTCCGAGTATCGAGGCGAACAGTGGAACCCCTTTCTCTATATCACCTTTTTCTCGAAGAAGTCTGTCATGCTCGCTATTGTACAACCCCGTAAGGAGGGGTAATTCGTGAAACGAAGAGCGACCTTTACAAAAGTTAATTTACTTGTCGTAGTTACGAATGCATAAGTCACCACGTATCACGGGGAGGCCTTGGCGAAAAACTTGTTCGGGTTTAGACGAGCTTTAGACGTGGCCTGTCTTTCCGCGCTCGATTTTTTCTTCGTCCTATTCTTTCGAAAAGGGTACAACGAAACGTAATGGGAGAGCGATGAATAAATGAAGGGAGAAACGGTTTGGTCGAGTTTCGCTGTGACTCGTTTCAAGTTAACGCGTAATCGATGTAATTGGCGAAAAAAAAGTTCGGTATCGTTATCGAGAGTAACGGGGTTAAGATTTATATTTAGAAGAGTACCGGATAATCGTACTTTGTGCAAAAAAAAAAAAAAAAAGAGAAAAAAAAAAGAAAAAACAAACGTGACACGTGTTTCATGACCGATGACGATTAGTTGTGAACGCGTTCGTGAGTTTGTGAAATGTACTTCTCTCTCTCAGTTGCGTGCGAGATGAATAATGGAATCATTCGGCGTTATTCCGATTGCTCAGATTATGGTCAGTTCCTTCGGAGAGACAACGTGTTTCTGGGACAATTAAAACGGTGCTGAATTTTATTTGTTTAGGTGGACTTGCTCTTGGTATAACTTTATCTTAATCGTCATGCTAGACCCGTTGAAATTTTATTCCTTTCCACCATTCAAAAATACCTTGTGGTATTTTTTTAGTTGCCTTAGGATATTGAATTAAATAATGAAATATTACTAGCAGTAAGGGTAAAATCGATTGAACTTAAGAATATTTAGGAACGTAGAGTCTAGAGATAGAAGAGGGATATAGAGGTTTAGCGATATATTGATCTAGCGATACAGAGAGCAAGAGGTACAGTAGAAGTTTAGGAAATTTTCATATTTGCGAATTGGAAGATTTAGACAATTTATACAAACTGCGTCCACTCGCAACGAAAAGTTGTGACGCGTGTCGTGGCACCCTCCGCCATAAATGACCCGTAGCTCGAATATTAAAAGAGCGAAAAAATGGTCGTGGAGACCGTGACGTTAGATTACCACCTTTCGGGTCTGAAAATACAGGTGTCGCGACCCGGATGGCAGCTCTTCAGAGTACGTGAACTCTCGATGCCACGGAGGCCATGCAACACGCTGGAAACTGTAATTACACGACGGGAAAAAAAGGAGAGACCGCCAGCAGGTCCGCGAACACGAAGACGGGCAGAGGGACGGGAACAGAGACGTGGGGTGAAACCGGGTGAAGGAGAAAGAGGAAAGAGAGAAACGAAGAATGGCAAACTACTGTGGGACGACGCATCTGTCCAAGCATATTTGATGTCCACCCTCTCCTTCGACGCCGATTCCTCCACCTCCTGTTAGTAACAACCCCTCACCTGCTCTCTAGTCTCATCCGGCACCCTATGCTCTCCTACTTCTCTATACAGATATTAACGTTACACGAACTCGTATATATTTCTTGTTACAATTTAATTGTTAATACAATCGTTAGAGTTCTGGTAATGTCTGAAGGGAAATGTCGATGCCATATTAATGACATTATTCTTCTATCTACCCCGGTAGATAGGGTGCATAAACGTAAGTGGGTATATATGTATAATTTTAGTTCGGAATGGGGATGCACGTAAGTAATATGGTAGGAAAGTATTGTGTGTAATTGGCGTGTGCAAGAAATGGTAGAATAAAGGAGGCATATATCGATGGAAAGCCAGAGGGGATGATTCGACTGGTTTTCCTTTTTACCCGAAGGTTTGATGGGATTGCAATTGAAGTGAATCGAGCATGAAATCGTGCCTGTTTGTTCTCCTTTTTGATGTTCAAACGACTCGAAAGCGAGGCAAATTAAGGGCTTTCTTGCTGAAATTGAGACTCGGTAAATAATGCAAGATTATAGAGAGGTTTCTTTATGCTCGAATAATTTCCGTGAATTTGAAAAGTTCCACTTACACGCACTTCATGATACCTTTGCATCGTAATATTTCCTGTCGTCTTTTTTCCGATTGTAATTTCCGAAATAATTGAGATAGCTAGTGGTTCTTTTCGCGTATGATTCGATCGAGAACATTATCTCCGTCATCATGCTGCAGCGGAAATTAAAGTACAGATTTTATAAATAGCACCGATCTAAGTAAGATACCGTGATAATTTATACCGATTTCGAGCTTGAGCGCACGTCATTAATACCGTGCATACTCGAGGAAAATAGTTTGGTCAAGAATTTCTGCATTCGTCGAAACACGTCAATTAATTAACAAAAAGCAATCTATAAACGTGTTGCAAATCAAACACACGTCATCGGTGGACGATTACTCAAGTGATCACCTCGCTCCAGTCCAAACGATTCATTCACCACGCGCAGTTCACTTTTCACCGTTACGAAATCCCTTAGCAAAGAACATTCTTTTTCCCGACATGTATATTGCCATTTTCATCGCGTTCGCCAGCCAACCACGAGGATTACTTAACACATCGACCGCGCGTTTCGTACCAATTTTTCACTTTTGCTGTTTTCCTTCTCAACACTTCACGGACCTCTACTTCGCTATGTCCGCACGTAAAACACTGTTGGGCATACTTAACAAATACTTTGTTCAAATTGTATTCAACCGAATGGTGAATCGCCCGATCGAGTATGAAGGGTTAATAACATTAAACCCATTTTTAGGAACAGTAAATTTCATTGACGCCACGATTTCGAGTTCAGTACGGTATTAAAATTGAATGTATGTACACGTACGAACTTGTATAAGTAAATTTGGAGAAAATTCATTGAATATCCCGGGCCAAACGAGCGTTCAACAGATAAGCGTTGAATTAACCAGTCGGAAGTTGGACCATCCGGAAAACCCTTATCTCCCGTAACATAAGCAAACGGGTGCATCGACGTACAAATCCCCCAAAGCTTCTAACAGTTTAACCCCCATGATTAGGGGAGAATTAAGAGTAGCCGTAAGTAAATCTGACCAAATGCGTTGGAATGCTAAACGAGAACTTTCGCGATGGGATTACGAGTAAGCCGAACAGAATCCTTCGAAAATTCTACGGTATTTAACAGACTTGAATATCCGAGAAAAGAGTCCTCTAATTCAGTGATTGTTCCTTTCCCTATCGTTTAATTCTTTCGTTTCTAGTTCCTAGTATTCTCAATATTTTCAACGTTCTGTATTAAAAATATCTATTTTTAAATATATTTCTAATAAACGAATCGCAAAGTTTATATAGAATAGAAAACGTAAACGCGTCGAAACGATAGGGTAAAATTGTGAAACGAAGGCTGACGGTAGAAAATGAGTTGAAGTATCTTTGTCAATACTCGAAGATAGAAAGAACAAATGGGTGGATGAGGTAACGATAGAAAGCTAAGTTGAAACTCATTTAAACGACCGTGGATGTATGTACTTTTGTTTCACGGAGGAGAAAGCTTTGTAAAATTCAGTAACTTTGCGGAGTTGCGGGCGAAAAAAAAAAAAAAAAAAAAACAACAGAGGAAAGGAAAACGGAAACAGAAGGTAAAGAAAACGTTTCATGTACTTGCGGAGAAAATTCCGTGACTCGGGACATCGTGAAACTATAAAGACGAAACTTACAAGCGAGATCACTTCTTACACTGTTTCGTAACCGTGGTAGAATCTAGTCGGCCGGATGAAAAGGGACGGAAAAATGTTTCGTTTAAACGGAAGAGGTTTTCACGCGTGAAGTTACAATGCAACTTTGATCGCGAGGAGAAAGAAACGGAAATTTTGTATTCCAGATACCTATTGCTTTATCGAGCAACTTTTCAATGTAACATCAACTCTTCCAAGACGGATTATTCACAGACTTTTCACAAATTTAACTGCTATAATATGATACAATATTCTGATATATCGTAATCTCGCTGCATTGCCACTTGAGCAAGTTCGACTCGATTCAATTCGAAGAGCTACTCGGATCAACGTGATCGAATTCAACGATTCAATTCAACGCGGTCAAAAACTTCTTTCGTCGAACAATGACCCTACAGCAGCAAAATGTTAACAGTAAATACCAAATTGAAGCATTTCAGCATTTTTCCCCAAAAAGGAAACGAAAGAAGAAATAAAGTATGGCAGAGATCGTACTCGAAACGGTTTCCAAAGAATCGAAATGGCAAACAATGCGAGCGTAGAGCGAAACAATGACACAATGGTAGAGAAGAGGTCCGAAGATCACGAGCGGATAGTGGTTTTCGCACGAAGCGTGAAGTTGCGGCAGCAGGAAGACGAACAGGTCCATTGTCCTGCTTCAAAGAGTCCATCGTCGTCCAGTCGAGCCGGTTTCCAGAACCGAAAAAAATACTAGACAGGTAGGGTTAGCGAGGGTGGGGACGAATCAACGGAAAAGAAACATCGAGCGCGGTTTGTTGGTTCAGCTCGTGGCTAGTCCTAGGAAAACCGAGCGGTGAATCTTTCTCACGGCCCCGGGGCATCCTTCGTCGACCGCAGAAAGTCTTAACAAGTTCTTCGAACCAGAGAAGGAGAACCATGCGACGTTTCTCTAGTATCGAGTATGCCCCCTTAGTTAGAAATTCAAATTCACACTCCTCGAATCTTGAAATTTTGATATACATTTTTAAACTTTTCTATAAGACCCCTGATTTTAATATTTCCAAAACCCCACGTCCCTAGATTCCAAAGTTACCCTCAGTTTCTCGATTTTCTAAATCTGTAAATTCCTAAGTCGGAAAATTGCAAATTTCTTTCTGCTATAACTTTTCTCGCAAAATTTCATCCGTCCACTCGTATCTACTCGGTCGCGAGGGTCGGTGGGTTCGTGGCTTTCTGGTTATTGGCGTGCACCACGTTCTCGTATTCGTATTTGGCCAGGATATCGGCCCTTTCCCTGGCACCGTATCTTCTCGAACAGGGTGCACGATAGCAATGACTCGTCGTGAAAGATGGAAGGTTTGCTGAATTATTGAGGATGGCGTGTGCGACCCGTTTCGCTGTCCTCGCAACAGAACCGCCCTTCTTTCCTGTCTGTTTGTTGCTCGTCTCTTCTCTAGAAGGCCTTAATGTTACATCAAACGGTAGGTTTCCCTACCAAACGAATCGAACCGGCCAAACCCACCTACCACCATCGGTACCTTCTCTTGGCACTAACTTTTATTCTTCTCTTTATTGCATTTTTTGCCACCATTTGTATTTATGTTGGCTATCTTATCAACAGCTGATGGATATTTTTTCCTTCGATGGTAATTATATTTCTAGCATAGAATTAGAACAGTAAAGTAGTCAAAATGTAAAGTAGGATACTGAAAAATAAAGTGGTTTAAGTTAAATAATTAATACAAACATTAAGTAGACAGACAGCAATAAAATTAGTCTCATGCTGTATAAAAATATTTTAAAACTGTAAAATGTTAGGTCTTCAAGATCGCTTGAATTTCTATGGGTTCTGTTCGAGGTAAGTTAACTTCCAGTTATCTTGTTCTTTCTCGGCCAACGTAGATCGACCGTTTTTCTCTCGTAGCGACTTATTTAGCGGTGTAAAATCGCATCATGGTTCTTCGTGCGACGATAAAACGCGTCAATGACGATGTCTTCGACGTTTTACGCGTACAAAGCAAAGCGACCGAAACGACAATAAATTCTCCTCGCCCCATTCTCTATCCCTTCCTCCTCCTCTTCTTCTTCTTCTTCTTCTTGTTCGTTCACCTTTCTCTCACTCTCCCTTTCTCCCAGGAGTTACTCGCGATTTCCGTTCGTTCACCCTTTTCCGGTCATCAGCCTCTTGACTGCCGCTTCATCGCATTGTTGTCCCTTCGCGGTTCGCTTCCGCGATTTCTTCTCAGGATCGTTTCTTCTTGCTTGAAAAATGCACCGGTTGAAAACAGCCCGTGTCGGACGAGACCTAAGATCCTTTTGGAATAGTAGAATTAATGTTGCCTCCTCAGAATTCTTGCGGAAATAGTAACGCTTCCTCGTATCAGGATCTCATCAGAATTTTCAGTAATACTTGAAATTCATTTATGTCTCCATAAATCATGATAGAATTTTATCACTGGGAATGGATTAGAATGAAAATTTCATTTCCTCGTTTATAATGAACTTGGACCATATTACAATAGAGTAACTCTACTAAATTGTAACGACTGTTGCAAAAATTTCTACGTTTCTACGACGATATTCTGCCCCTAATATCTTGAACCTAACCTTGACCAAGTTGTAAGATGGTGCTCTCTTAACTTTAACTTTACTGATGTTTGTTTACCCTACAATTTTCGTACGCTTCATCTTTAAAGCTTTGAGACTTAATGTACGTCAAATCGAAATATTGCTACCCTGTTAAATCGCAAATAAGCCAGAAAGTCTAAACGTTCCAGCTCCAAATGGTGAACGTGTCGCGATCTTTCATACGAAACAGTCTCATTAGACGTTTGCCCAACATTGAAACCACAGACATCCTCGTGTTTCGACCTGAAACAACAATCGTGTCCCCGAATCGCGTCAGTTAGCGCACAGTGGTGACCCAGCCTCCCAAATGCAAGGGTACTATGGCAACCGAAATCGCGGCAAGTAGCCGAAACCAAATTGAAAGAGGTGGCCCCGTTCAGGTGTTCGCTCGGGTGGTCGATGGTGGTGGATAAAAAAGAAGCTCATGGTTGCCCTCGAAAATTCCGGGCCGAGGTTTCAGCTAATCGCGAGGGTGGCGTGCGTTCTCCGTTGCGAGAAGAAGGGATCGAGCGTGGTGTGTACGCGCGAGGGAGAGACAAAAAGGAAGGTATAGAGGCAAGGTGGTGATATCGACCGTAGATGTTGTTGATGCAAACGGTAACCATGGGTGACTCGGCCCGATTGACCAATTGCAGTGTTCACGGTGGCCGTGCCCGACCAATCGGCGTACGGTACGCTGTCGGTTTTTTGATTGGGCGATACCGGGGATAAGAGGGCAGTTCGAGGCCGTGGAGACCCACAAACGGACCTCGAGACACCGAGCGGACGGAGCCATCGTCCTCTACGGCCTTTCAGAAGTGGCTGCTGCTCTCGCGTTCGTCGACCAAGTGGATGCGTCCTTCGTCGACCTCGCTCATCTTTCGCTCGGATTTGGATTCTATCGATCACAGATCCTCCGCCAGAGTCAAGTGTCCTCGTGCGTAAGGTTCTCTTTCATGCTTCCATCTTGCGCACCATCGTCGGCGTGTGTTTTTTCGTAGACCTTGCACTTAACCGCCGCTCGGCCCATATTTTCTGGGACCAGGCTGGTTTTTAGTTCGTTCCTCGTTGATCGTTCACCAACTCGGAACTAGATACTCAGCACCAGCACGATCTTGCCAGTAGGCCTTCACGTAACTGGCCACAGCTTTGTCTTTGGTCTCTCTTTGTTCCCATTGTCCCAGTTCGCGTTTCCACTCTGGCACCATTCCGCGGTTTTAGAATTGTCCTCCGTCGACCAACTTCGAACCAGTCCAATTTCGTTCAACGAACTGGGTCTACGTTGATTTCCTTCTCTATCTCCTACGGGCTTGGATTTCTTTTTACCTCTGATTTAAACTATGTCTCCATTTGGAACTTCATTTTTCATTCTTTTGCATTCTCCGTTTATAACGATTCGCCACACACTCGCGTAATTTTATTTCAAGCACTTTCTGGGTCACTGGATTCGCTTACCTTCGTTTCTGGGTTGAACAGGGTATGGACTGATTTTGGATTAGTTGACTTCCATTGAAATTTCAGAGGTGCAACGTTCGCGGTGTTTGCAATAGAAATTTGTTACTTCAGGGCCTAGTTTTGATACCTTGATTGTTATAAAAATGAATGTATGTCGTGAGGTACGTTGAAGATCGAAAGTGGTCATTGTGGACCGGAGAGGACATTTGCCGGGTGAAGGGTATCGGTGGGATTTTTATAGTACTAGGTACTATTTTATAGATGCTATAAAGTTTCTGTTGCACCGAGTAGGTACTGCAGCAAGTTGCCTCGAATAGATGGCGTAGATTTATTGCACCGAGGCTTAGAGCACCTATTCAGTGCAATAGTACTTTATGAACAGTCTATTGCACCGATTCTTGTGTAGTATATATATATTCCATCGAGTTGGTAATATTAAGGCTAAGGCTCCTTAAAATTTGTATTGTCTCGAATACGTACCCTAAGAGTATCATTGCAATGAATTGGTAGCGTTAGGGTACCTGTTGCCCCGCATAGCTATCTGAGGATTTCTGTTAGGTTGAATTGGTACTGTTAGGGTACCTATTACTCTGAACACCATAGAAAATCTATTGTTTGTCGTTCACTATATTAAATGGTAATATTCTTTAAAATGTTATGAAATGTAACAAAAGTTTAAACACGTCCTCGGTATAGATGAAAGTGTAAATGCGCCCGAGCAATTTTTTAAACTAAATGAATACAATCTCATATCGAATATAAATTTAAAAAATGTATGTGTCCGAATATTATAATCATTCGTCCACATAAATTTGAAGGGAACATAATAAAGGGTATTCGTGATACAGTCGCCTTAACCCAGATCCTTGTGGATCCCTGCTAAAACATTCGATTGAACCCCCTGCGGGTAACCACGCCACCTTCCTCGATCCAACGAATCAATCCGTCGGTTTTTCCCCGGGATCAGAAATCCTGGTTCCAGGTAAAGAATATTATGTAAATCGAGCGTCTGCCGGAAGTCGAGTCTGATTAACTATTCATCGACGTTTCTGGTCGGGCACGCGAACCGTTCGCTCGTGGAAACAGGCAAAGTGGATTACGAGCGTGTTCGCGGGACCACTTTAACACGCTTCTCACCGCTCGAGAGCGCATATTTTACCCTCCTTCGGAGCAAGCTTGATCTATGTGTTTGCTCCAACGGCTAAATTAAGTTATTTCATTATCGTTCCGATGTTTTGGCGCCAAGAAGCTCCGGAAAACAATCTCTCACCGTGTCCTTTCGGTCCGCCGCGTTCCATCTCCTAATGTTCTAACGTGTTCTTTCGATCGATCGATAGACACTAAATACCCTTCTCAAGTTACAGTTTTCAGGGGTTGGAAGCGTTAGAAGTTACTTCGAATTGTTGATTGATAGAAACGTAGTTAAATGAATTTTCTAAATGGATTTCTTTTAGTGCTGATCGCGTTTACACTGTATGACAAAATGTAGAAAGATTACACTTGCGAAATTTGTTAGAGAAATTTAATGTAACATCGTGTTAAGTATTTTTGTTGGTATACAGCAAGTTATACATCATTTTTTCTTTTTATTTGTTGCAGAAAGTTTGACGACGTCGCGAGTGTGAAACGTAGCTGGTAGCTCCGAAGGTGAGTGAATATAATCAATTTGTTATATTAAATTTTCACATTAACGCATTATATTATTTATTAGGACATTTAATATAACATATCAAGTACTCATGTATAACAGGGAATACTAATTCATATTTATCATAGTAAATACTAGTTACTGTTGTATTAATATAATATTATATTAAATGTTCGCACCATTCGCTTCGTTTTGAAAGTGAAATTCCAGAATTGTGAAACTTCCTCGTTTGTTACACAAAGCTTCGAGCGATCAATATGTAATTGTACGCATTAATTAAGCAATCGTGTTGCTCGGTTTTTTGAAACACAGCGAGACGATTAATCGTTCATAAATAATAATATGCCCCTTCTCGCATACTAAACCGAATAACTGAAATCGTGGTAGTAATTTTCGCGCTGGCTGAAAGGAAAATCGTAGCGATTGTAAGCGAGTGTCGTCTTTGCAGTCGTTAATTAAGCTCTCCTTTCAAAACGAGATACGCGAAAGGCTGTCTCAGGGGTCCTTCGTGGATTGCAAATGAGCGCCAGTTGCAACTACGCCAGACAGGTATCTCTTTAATTGTTAATTACACCACGGTTTCGCACTCTTCTTCACTTATATCTCTCGATAAGAACGATTAACGTCTCCATTGTTCGTTACCGAGGTTTCGTTTTATCGCTCTTGGAATAAACACGTATCGTACTGCACACCGAATATAGGAAATCTATTTAAAATCTAATTGCGTGCTAGAAATTTACAATGAATCGCTACTAAATGCAATCGAGTGATTAGAAGAGTAATATTACTACAAATGTGTATTGTTTGTGCTAATATTTTTATCTCGGTAAGCTACAAAACGCACATGTTGCGTCACGTGGTGTTCTGTGTAGATAGAATAAGACGCACCTGGTGCGTCTTCTATTGCATCAAATAGGTAGTATATAAGACGCACATTTCCACATTTGGAAGATTGGAAACTTGGTAATCTGTGAATTTGAAAATTTGGTAATTTCAAGTTAGGAAAGTCTGTAATCGTTGAACTCTGAGATTTAGAAGTATGATAGATGGAATATTTGGAAATTTAATGTTTTTCCATAGTCGAAGGAGTTTCCACGCGAAACGAAACGGCGCGTTTCGAAACGGCCGTTTGCCGATCACGTAAAGATAACGTGTCCGTTAGCCGAGCCTCACGGGTTGCATTCGAATGAACAGAAAAATGAGTGCCACGTCGAAAGATAACGGCCACCTCCACGCGTTGTTCCTTCCTTCGTGTGCAATAACGTATTCTCACGAAGGACCGGCGAATGAATGGAGCGGTTAGAAAGTTCATTTGCAACTTTTGCATCTTTTAAAGGCGCGCGAAACGCGTCGTGCCTCCTCTTCTGGGCCACTAGACATTTCTTCCTTCGATTTCTACATCTAACCTCCGTCCTTTGATTCCACTTGCTTCGAGAACCATCAGTTTATTAATTGGCATCGCTTTCAACCCTCCTGTGCATCAATTTCCGTCGTCACCCTGATCGCTCGAAACATCAGTTTAATAGGTCATCGGGTACGAAACTTGCAAATGAAACGTAAACCTTTCACGCGTTTCGATGAAAATCCAATAAAACTCACAAACTTATCGTAACGGAAGATATATGTAATGATAGTCTCTTGATATTCTTGTAAGGCACCTTCTTAAGATATTTTTATGGAACATCGGTGCTCGATAAATCGTGTAGACTAGGAAGTTGAAGCCCCGCACAGGATTCAGTTTCTTCTGACCGCCAACACGAGATGCATACATGCAACTCGTGTCGCAACTAGTTGCAACTGGAAACGGACAAAAGCTATTTCGGCTCGCGAATGAAACAAAGCTTTCCGTTTCTTTGCCCGTGGATCGAGAGGCGAATCACAGTGCGTGACTGTGAATCCTAACGCGTGTCTCAACCATGAAATAACAACCGTGGCTGGACCTCGGTTTTCAACGTGTGTTTTACCAGTTTGTTTCGTTATCTCCTCGTGTTTTCCTCGAATTTTCCTGCTGTTGTGGTGGGGAATTTATGAGACATTTATCATTTTCTGTGCTTTATGAGACCGTCGAGGTCGACGTACATTCATCGCGTACAAGATGTATTTACTTATTCTTGACCTTTGAAGCAGACCGTAAAATAACGCAATTTTTTGTGCTATATATGTGTCTTACGTATTTTACAGTATTCGTGGCACCAGAAGTGTTGCATACGACGCATGAACTGCGTCATCAATAGATCGTAGTCAATGTACGATGCACCGGATGCGTATACTCGGTAGTGTATGGTACCGAATATACATATAGCGTATGACGCACATGATCTGTCTTATATTACATCGTATAATTAACGCACGACGCACAGGGTGTGTCCCCTATTATTTCAAGTATGTGGACAGCATGTGACGTATGCGGTGTGTCAGTGGTTTTGTATGATATATTGTTAGAAGGAAGTCGTCACTCTTTCCTTCGAGACATTTCATTTTTTCGCCTGTAAAGACATTATTCTGTTGGTATTATTCGGAAACGATTCCGGTAACGAACCTTGGCTAGAGCGATTTGAATGTGAAAGGGAAACACCTCGGGATGGTTAACACGGTTCCGATCCTCGAGTTTCGAATATTCAGCGGAGCCCACGTGCGTCTGTTGTTAACGAGGTTCTTTGATCGCGGCATTGTGTCACGAGGTTCGTTCCTCGAATATTTTGCCGGCAACGCGTCTCATCTTCTTCCCCATCGCGGATCATCGAACGCACATACGCTTTCTTAGCGAATATCGGACATTCGCGAATACGTCGCGTTGTAAGAATTTTTCGATATGTTTGTTTCGTTTTTTTTTTTTTTTTTTTTTTTTTTTTTTTTTTTTTTTTTTTTTTTTTTTTTTTTTTTTTTTTTTTTTTTTTTTTTTTTTTTTTTTTTTTTTTTTTTCTTGAACGATAGTTTCACTCCCGCGATGGACGTAGTAGGTCATCAGTGGGCCATGCAATACGGAATCGCGTTAATTGCACATTTCATTCCGTTGCACCGAGCAGAAATGTAATTTCCTAAGCGTTTCGAGCAACGTTGCTGCAGTTTTAGAAAGCGTCGTCGACATGGCACACCACGTATGAAATTCTCGGCTTTCTCCGAGAGGTTCCAGCTTAGTTAGATTTCACGATTACGATCCTATCGAATACTCGGAACGCATCGAAGAAGCATTAGCTATACAATATACCGTCGACCATAGGTGTAACGCATTCAGACGAACATGTTTTCTTAGGGAAAGTGACAGTCTGGCGGAAAGACGACTCGTGAGTTCATTCCTGGTTTACCAGTTTTCAAACTTTGGACTTTAGAAATTTGAGTATTTATGGATTTTTGTGGAAGAAATTGTTAATTAAGAATTTCCAAATTTCAGAAAATTTTGTCGAAGAACTAGAACTCTAATGTCATATCGAATGTCAAAAGCAAAAACTATCCGCAAGATTCGATATGAAAAGTTGCGAAAGCCGATGGCAAGTGCATGATCCCCCACAGCAAGGAAAGGGAAAGTGCGGTTGATAACGAGGGGTAGTAAGAACCCCGAGACACGACTGGAATTACATAAGCACCTTAGGTTCCCTGTTCCGTCATCGATTCCTTTATTAACCTTGAGGAAGTAAGGTTCAGCGTATCCTCTCGAAATCTAGAATTTATATCCGCAGACGTATCGGCTCTCTTCTTCTCGGCATTTTTCATTGAACAATAGAGGAAGAAACGCGGGGTGGCTTTAGAAAGATGGGGGTGGTCGGGGCGCAGGAAAAGGGTGAACGAAGGGCTCGGCGCATGCGCGCTGACGCAACAATATGGTGAATTCTGCGAAACAGCCCAGTATCCACCCGACCATCAGCTGATCAATATACTTCCGCACACACGCCACGTCATAACGCGCGACACACGCATGTCACGCATCCCGCGAGTTGTCGTTACGCGTGTCACACTTTGCGAACGTGTTCGAACGCCGGGACAACGTGAGGACCCGTTCGTCTGCTTCGGGAACACCGGGAATCGCGGTGGAGCAACGTACGCAGGAGGTACGCTCTCCTATTTCCACTCTCCGCTGTCTAATATGCTTCTTCCGACGATCGAGTATTAATTTCTGCATCAGAAATTGTACGGCTACCCTTACCGAGTACATCTCCGCTGAAGCTTCCTTGGCAAAGTTTTGTTTAGGGTTCGTCGGTATATTTGTGTACTCCCCGATACGTTCAGTGACACTGTGCTTGTTTCTACCTGGAAACGTGAGTTATTGGATCAGAGATCGTTACTGCAAGGATGCCGAGAAATTTTGATTAGGGTCTGGTTACGTTTTGGTTTAGGACGATTGAATTTCTGATGAATCTTCGTTCGATGGTTGGGTGTTGCATTTGTTGAGTGCTTCTCCTGATTGTCGAGTGACACCGTTATTTCTCAGTTGAAACGTTATTGGATCGAAACTTGTTATTGTGGAAATACTGGTTGGGGTTTAGTCGAGGGTGATTCAATTTCTGACGAATTTTGATGGTAGTGATATATTTATCTACTTCTTGCTGCGTTGTTTAGTGATACGGTGGTTGTTTCAAGTTTGAAATAGCAAGCTTTTGAGCAGAGCTTCTGATAATAATACTAAGAAGTTTTGATTAGATTTTGGTTAACGATGATTGAGTTTCTGATGAATTTTCGTTTGATGCTTGATTCCTGTATCTGTCCATGTGCTGGTGCATTAAGTGACAAGATGTTGCTAAGCTGAAATATCGATTTTTGGATCATAGCTCGTAATTGTAGGGTTACCGAGAAATTTTGTCGAAAGTAATCGATTATTTTTCAAGTTATAACATCCGATTCGTGACTATCGCGAAAGAAATGTGTTTTGAACAGTCATCGCCAGGAATATTCCTAAGACCGACCGATAGGAAGTTATGAATCATGTTTCATATCGAAGAGCTCTCTGTTCGAGCATATGTTGTTAATTTCGCGACAAGCCGACTCTGCTGAACAAACCATATCATTTGCGGACATTATTTTTCACTGTTCGATCGTGTTAGCTACCGCAACGTAGCCACAGACTACCCAGGATAGCTTTCCGCGTCAGAATCCGATATTCTCGAGCTTTTAGGTCGTTGATTTGTTGCAAACTTAGAGTCTGCTTCCAACTCGCGTCGTGTCTGCCTTTGATACACGCTCGCACACGGTTTCAGATAATAATTTCGAACAGGCGTGTGCATTTTCTACCAGATGAATATCCTCTTGTTTCGACCTAACACTCGCTCTTAAATCATCCATTCGGTTTACTCAGCTGCCTTTAAAATACAAACTGGCCGCAGTGCAAATAAACAGTTCACTCGTTCGGAACGTAGCAATCGAAATTCCAATATCCATTCATTAACCCTCGTACTACTGGCATGTTTAAGCACTATTATAGAAATAAGATATGCAAAATATAGGAGGTTTCTTTGTTGATGTACACGAAAAATTGTTTAAATCGTGGGTGAAAGGAGTCGTAACTTGAGAGGTTTAGCGATTATGACTAAATGCGCGATATCGCGTGATACAGGGTTTAACGTTCACTACTATTTCGCTACACTATTATACTATTACATGCTTACAGTACTATGTCTCAGATTCCTAGATTCTTGGATTTCTATCCGAGTATCTCTAGATTACGATATAAATCCCAAGGTTTCTAGACTCCAATATCTTTATATTCCTAAATCTGTATGTCCTTACGTTTCTATATCCGTAGATTCTATCTGTAGATTGGAATGTCTCCGCGTCCCTAGATCGTCATGTCTCTATATTCAATTAACGAATAGAAGAAGTAGCAATTTAGTAATTTATCTAAAAAATTGTATGTTTTAGCTAGGTAGGAAATTTTGAAGGAAAAAAGTGTGTTACAGGGAACATTGGTAACAGATGTTGTGAACTGTTGGAAACAGAATTAATCTCGTCGAACACGTTTTTCGCGTGCACCGAATTTTCCGAAAGTTAAGCAACGCGTTGGAGGTAGCGAGAGCCGGGGTCGCAATTAAAACTTGAATCCACGGTGTCGATACACAGAAAATTATTCAGTGCGATCCTAAACAGGGTGGCTCGAATAATTTCTGAAGCTCGTTCACGAGAACCAGGCTACATTTTAACGCGTTTTCTCGAGCGAGTGGGCGAGACCGGCGTATTTTCGTCGTCGTTGCAACATCCGACTCGTCAGTGAACGATAAACTTGAATGGAATTTAAATTTAATTCGGAAATTTCGCCAGCGAATTTCGTTCGGTAACGAGCTCCATATGTTTCCTTTCCTTTTTTTTTTATTTTTTTTTTTTTATTTTTTTTTTTCCATTTTCTTTCGCCAGTTTCCGCTCGGAAATTCGAACAGACGGGCACGCGATCCAGGTTAAACGATATCTCGTTTCGAGTTCGAATTAAACGGCCACGTTTGATCGTGCCGAGTGTCGATTTTAATGATCGATACTCCGGATGAGAACATTGGTAACATCTGGCGTACGAATTTTAGACGATGAACATCATTCGAGAGGATCGTCGTGCTAGATTCGTTCGTTCCGATGTCAGAAATCACTGCACCCACAAATATTATAATTTTAATTCGTTACGAAGATTCGGAGCATCTTTGTTCTTGGAATTTTAAACCTCAGTCTGGATGCATCGAATCACTGTAAACGGACTGTTCGCGATAAAGTGTACAGTCGGAATGCAAATGTACTTTATCTGTGGACATTGTTCGTTAGAGCGTCGCTGATGTCTACAGAGCTGATTACTCGAAATTTCTTCTTTATGCAGAACAATCTTCGGGTGAGAAGATTGTATGGAACACTCTGCTTTTCTCTGTACAACTTTACAACCTTTAAGTAATAAATAATAGCAGGAAAGTATTTACAGAATGTCGCAATTTTAATTGGATCTTAGGAAGAAGTTTTTCCGCCAACACCGCTACTTTTCTTAGGAAACTATGTTCGTCGGTAGGGCATGAAATCGACTAACGACAGGGTGTGAAATATCAGCAAGAAATAATATTTAAAGGCATTCGAAGCGTAAAATTTCGAATCTGAAAATACCATAAAATACGTAATATCCATCTGACCCGTATGGCAATCAAAGCGTAGCCATTTATCAAATAGCTCGCGGCAAAATCGATGGAAAAACTGGAGAAGAAGAAGAAAAGGAGGAGGAGGAGGAGGAGGAGGAGGAGGAGGGGCAGACGAAGAGAAGCCTGCAACCGTGAAATTCTCTCACCGCGTGGCGATTGCGGTGAAGTCGTTCATTGACTTCGAACTCCCCCTGTTGCCCTCCTCTATCCCCCTGGTGCATCCGGATTATTCGTTCACGTTGTAGCTCGCAGCCCGAGTGCACTTACGTACACACATGTGCTTTTTCTCGTCCTCTCTCTTCTTTCATCCGCGGCGATCTCTCCCTTCTCTTTCTGGCGATCTGCTCCCTCCCACCAGAACAAGTTGGTGGCCTCTTCGCGATGAAGAGGAGGTAGAAGGTGGGCAAGAAGGAAGGGAGGTGTTGTTAGACCGACTACTACTCGCGTCGGAAGAAGCAGGCTCACCACTCTTCGCAAAGTTAACTCGCGCGTCCACACAGTGTGTCGGTATCCTCGGCTCGATAGAATTTTCTTCGACGACGTATCTCATCGACGCGTGTACACGTCGGTTACTCGGAAGGATAATTGGAGGTACGACTATCTCGTTGACCCTGACCTAGCTGTCTCCTCTCGATCTCTGCCGACCTTGTGGACCCTCGCGCGTCTGCCGCGGGTCTGCAGATTTGGACACCGGCATTGATCATTCGGAACGTTTAGAGGAGTGGTCGCTCCCGTGACCTTGGCTGCTTCGGTAATCTTGGATCGCTCTCGTCGTGGACCAGTGCACGTGCTTCTCTGTGATCGGTGGTGGAACAGTGACAAGTGACCACGGTGTGGATTATATCGAGTTCTGTTCCATAGCGACCGAAGGTCGTGATCGATAATTGCGTAACCAGGCGATTTTTTGCGGATCGGAACGTTTCATGCTCGACCAATTGTTGCGTGGGGTATTCCTTCTCGTAGGATCTCTTGCGTGTGCTTGTCTTCGGTGTTATCGTTACCGTGACTTGATCGATATGCTTTGGATTGGATTTCTTATCGACTGGTACACTAGGAAACGATTCTTATCCTGTGGAAAATATGGGAGCAGATTAATTTTCAACGAATTTTTGGAGATTCGAGGATTTCGTAGTGTGGACGTTTTTCAATTTTAGGATATTTATTCTGTTCTGCTATTTCTCGTCTTCACCTTGTTACTATTTTAGTATTCTTATCATCTCACCATTTTCCTGCTACACTGTTCCATTATTCAACCATTTTACCGTTTAATTAATTCACTGCTTCGCTACCTTCTCATTATATTAACTTACCATTTGGTTATATTATCATTTTACTGTTGTACTATTTCGCTATTTCAATATTCCACTATTCCACTATAAAAGTAATCGACATCGTAAAATTAATAGACTAATTTTAGTGTAAGCTCTATCGAGTTCTGTAGGTCTGGGTCACTATTAAGCAAGTAGTAATATCACAAGGAGTCTGTCGAACGTTGAGGAAACGCTTCTAATTAAATTTGATCGTGTGATCATGGATATTATATCGGTGCTTGAACAGTACATTCCGCTTGAATAATCGAAGCTATAGATATTATCGACACCTTCCGTTTCGTGGCGTGAATTCACACTTCGTTGAATCTAATTAGTCTCGGGTTTCTGTGACCGAAAGACATAGTATTACGTCGAGCAGTTTTTTTCGTAACTAGGGATTACGAGTGTGTCAGAGAACTTTCACTGATGAGGGAACGTAGTACTACGTCAGAGGTTTGTGAAGTGATAACCCTTGTCCACGTACTACTAAACCCTTTGTCAACCCTTATCATCTTCGTTTCGAGCGCGTGTCATACAGTCCAATTTTTCTTTCGGATAGTAAATCAAAATTTAGCTAAATGTTGCAGTGTACTCTGTCTACAGGGGATCATTTAGAACGATGATATAGTATCGTTGAGATAGTATACAACATTGAAGAAATCTCTGTTAAATCAAATTTTATTTACAATCGCTGTAAAATATTGTACAGTGTCTTACATCGTACGGTCTAATTTTCCTTCCAAATTAAAAGTTGCGGGTCCAATGTACGAACACTTCATTTTTCATTTTCGATCCTCGAAACATTCACCAAAGTAATACTACGTGACCATTTCATGAATGCTATATAACATCCTGTGCGCAATCAAATATTTAACATTCACGATTACCAAAGTCCACTATATTTCTAGAAGAGATCCTCGACGTAGTATTACGTCGCAGTTGAGCAAATGTTCGGCTAGCAGCCTACTCGATGGCCGATGCGATGAAATTTTCGTTTAAAATTCAGTTAGGCAGCGAAACATCGGTACGCAGTCAACTTTCACTCGCGGCAAAAAAAAAAACAAAAAAACGTAATACTACGTCGATCGCGGTGCGCGTTGCGTACGGTATGCGGTAACAATAGATTGCGCGAGTGCGTTTAGAAACCGGGAAGAGGATTAAAGGGTCGGTTGTTTTGTTTGTGCAGGGTTCACTGCCGATCCATCCCGGAGGTTGCAGCGGCGAACACCATTATCGGTGAGTATATAACAGTTTCGCGTTGACGCGGCAAGAATGCAATCGGGTTTCATTCCGCATGCAAGACACGCGGCCGTGGAATTCGCTGGACGACAATCGGCGACGAACGGCCTCCTTAAGTCGTCCCCGAGAACGATTTACGCGTCCACATAACCGGCGACCGTCACTCTATGTACGGATCGTGAAACATCCAGTCGGAACGTTTATTTAATTTCACCGTCAGTCACGTTTAACGCTTAACACGTACGCCATTATCATAGAAACAATCATACTTTTTTTTTAACGTAATACGTTTTACCTTAGGAATTCGAGATTCAGGGATCTAGACAACTAGAGAATTCGTAGAAGTTTTGTTACATAGAGAATTAGGTGTACAAATATCTGAAAATCGATGACTACGATAATACAAGTAATTATAATTAATTTGAGTCTGTAATTGGCAATTACGTTCTTAACCTAGCTCGTCAGATTTCTATTAAAAGACGTAGATGGTATTTGAAAATTCCTTCTGGTAGTTTTCGATTACGCAAATAAATGAAGTAGGTAGCACCGGTGACTGATAAGATCAACGACAGGATGATATGCGTGTGGGTATTTGCAGTCTAAGAGAAAAACGATTGCGTCGCAAAAACATGATATGACGACACGAGTTGGTGGCCCGCTTTTCGCGATCTGAATTTCATTCAGCTCGGCCTCGGTCACGTTTGTTTGCATTCGCGTAGCGCGAGAAAGGCCTCGACGTAATACAGAGACGTTTACGAGAAACAGGTTTCCATTGTCTAATTTGTTCTGCGGTCAAATGGTTGATTAACGAATTCAGCGTAATTAACAATTTCCGCGTCGTTAAGGAGGTTACGGGAGAGGAAGGAGGGACACAAGTGCGCGATAACAACGAGATAGCAACGAAAGAAGTGATTTAAATGAAAATTATGCAACATTTTTCGATGGTTCAGCGAGAAGTAATTACGGAAAACGAGAAATATGTTGTACGGATTCGTTAATTAGGAAACTCGATACTCGTTAACGTTCGAATTTCGTGGTACATTATTTTGTATAGCGCGTGCGCAACGGAAGGCAACGGAGAGTAAAAAAAATGGTTGACGAAGAGGTTAAAGAGAAATGATCAATTACCGAAGGAAAGATAATGACGCAGAACACGGTTTCCGTCATTTCGCGAAGGAAAACCTTAACGAACGCTCGAGTCCCGGGTGAATGCAAGCTGCGATTATGCTAACGGTACGATCGACTTGCATAAACACCGCGAAACCGTCTACGGAGCGGTATCACTCGCGTTCCTTGACCCTGCGACGAGAACCCTCGAGCGTGTAGCACGCCGAGAAGGGTCTTTTATCCGTACGCTAACCCTTCGCTCTCTTCCGTACAGTCCCTAGCAAATCTCCTTGCCCTAGGGAATCTGTGGTGACCAATGGGAAAACTGGGATTATTCAACGTTCGACAATTTTTCTGCTCGGGGGATATTTCGCGATTTTGGAACTTGGGATTTTAGTATTAGAAAATTTTGGAGGCTCGAAGATTCGGGGATCTTGGGATTTGAGGATTTTGGAAATTTCAGAATTTGGGGCATTTTAGAGATGGCTCAGGCATATTGAAATCTGGAGATTCGGACTATGTAGTTGTCGAGATTTGGAATTTGGAAATTTCTAAATGGAAAAATTGTCGAGTTCACGTAGCTGTCGTTATCGTTCGGGAACGTAGGTTGCAGGCGACTGTACTCGCGGCATTCCGCGTTCAGACTTAGCCTCGAGAGCAAAGAGGATCGAAAAGAGACGGACGAATAATACCAGAAGAGAAGAGGCTCGCTTCTTGGCCTGGCTTTGCACTCGTCGAGTAACGTCCTGTTACACCAGTCTGACCACTCTTGCGCTCCCTTTGCCTTTCGTGTCCTTTTCCTACCTTCTTCCTCCAAGCTTCGAGTTGTTTCGCCTTTCGTGGCTTGTCCTTTCGCTCCAAACATTTCGAACCCTTCTGGACCGTTTACTCGCGTCGAACGATTACAATTAATCCATTTGCTAAGGTACAGATCACGTTTTCTAAAAAATCATCGGAATATATGAAGATGTGACGTGATAATATTACTAGTTTTTAAGCGTAATTCACTTAATCAGAAAGGATTAATACTACTTCGATTAGTGATTCCTTTTTGTAGAATGGAATTGGCGAATGCGTAAGACTCAAGGGATTATCGCAGCTATCCATGACGTGTTCGTGCATTGTTATATTTGCTTGAATGCATCATGCACCGACTGCTGACACATCGTGGAATATTTAACGCGTTTACCGCCACAGTGAATACGGTCGTGCGTAGTCGGACACGCTACAATACCGAAACTACGGACCTCTACGTATTTATAATAAATTGCCTCTATAAATAATACCGAATAGTTAATTATACTCGTTTCAAATTTACGTTAATTAACTATACTTATTTCAAATTACCCCATCTTAATAGATCGAATATACCGAAGAATTGTAATTTAATTCAAAGTACTGCTTAAATTACGAATAAATAATTCGTGATCGAAAGGATTAAGAGATACAATTGAAAGCTTATCTATACGACAGCTTTCACCGTGACAAAAATGTGGTAAAAATACGAGTGTGCGATGCAAAATATTGTAGAAGCAATTATTAATTATCTGATTATTCAGTTTTCTTTGATGTTAACGTAATGGTACCGCTTGTTTACAATGTCTGCTGCATCGACTTTTATTCAATTATTCGATTCGAATGAAATTCGTCAAGTTCATTAGATTCGCGAAACTCGAGGCCTTTCGTTCAACGAACGGATAATGAATGAACGTTTGCACGACGGAATTTTCACGTGGCGCAAAATAAATTTCGTGCCCGTTGCCTCTTCCGGCTTGCGGTTCGTTTCGTGGAATCTAATTTTAAACTCGACCAACGCTGACACGATGACTCGTTAGATGCTCGTCTTATGGAAATAATTGAACCGTCAAATGCAGAAAACACGTGGCGAGTCCAGATTGATTCTACTTCCTGCTCCTTTCGAACAGAAACATTTTATCCTCCGAAACTCCAACTACTTTGTTACATTATAACTTGCACGATATTTATAACATAGAATTATAAATGGAACGGTTGTGATGAACTTTGAGACAATTTTGTGCGAGTTGGTATCTCCGAATTTCGGGATTTTCAAATCTTGTCAGACGTCGAAAATTGTTGGTTCCCTAAATTTTCAGATTTCCATATCCTATAATACCTACGTTAGCAACTACTTAAATTACCAAATTTCCGAATCTCCGAATCTCTAAATATATCCACATACCGAAATTCTAGAATTCCCAATGTATCAACGTCAGGTCCAACGTTGTTGAAAATTTAGTCGATCGATCGAGAGTGACCCATCGATCTGCCATTCGCCAAAATTAGAATGGTGGATGGATACAGGTTACGGTCTCCTTTCGACCATGTTCATTTCTCAGAAGGAACTTCGATCGTTTTCTTGTTCCATTGTTCGTCCAGTGACGTGCAATCCTGAACGTTGTTTGGAATTTTCTTTGAACCTTTTTGTTGTTCGTTTCTATGCTCTTATTCAAGCGTTCTCGACGATGCGAATTAGTTTCTTTGAATCGTTCGTATGTGTCGGATGTAATATTCACGGAGAATTTGATCGGATAACAACGATGAAACTTTGAAATGCTTTTGTGAAGCTATATCACAGAACGGAGATGATTCATAACTAAATTCCTCATTCGGATCTACCTCTTTTCCGTGTTTTTAATTATCGTCACTTAGGAGGTATCGATCTCGATAAATTATTAAAAAAATTAATCCCTATAGTGTTCGTTGACTTGGTGTATCCGTTTGAAAGGCTGATTTTAATCCAATCGAGAGTTCCATTCGAACGGAAGCTACGATGTTTCCTTTTTTATCCATTCAGCTTATGTTTTCCCATACAAAAATCGCGCTCACGCGACATTCAACGTAAAATCCCCATTCATTTCGGCCGTAAAACTTTCGATATCGACGACCATTCAATTCGAGCGGATTTTGCACTCGTCCTGTTCCGATATTAAACCCGTTCGTCTCGTGGAAAAAACTCGAAAGCCATTCGAAACGATTAATAAGCGAATCATCGAGCACCGTCTGTATTCCTATATCACAAAGCAACGTCATTTTTACGAACCCATATAGGTACATATAATTTTCGAGTAGGTTCTACGAGAACAAAAACGAGTATTCCTATCGGTTCTATCATCGATGAAAAATATTGTAAAATTTCATGCATAATTTGAATTTTGTATTCAATTCAGTTATTCCCGTTTGACTGACAATTCTTTAACCCGAGGCTTTGAACAACTGCCTTTTAGCTTTTCAGAATTTCGTTTCAACTCTGAATCGATCTTGTCTATAAGATTAGATCGAATTTGTCATAGAATACGAATAAAAGCGGTAAAGCTTTCCTTCGAGTGGGATGTCGGTCAACGATCAAAGGGAACGTTATTTATTAGACATTTTCAAGAAAAGCGAATAGACAGGGAATCGTGGTGGTAATTTACACAATTAGACTGTCGGATCCTAGCAGAAACGCTCATTAATATCATTGAGGACACAGTTATGTCTATTCAAAGCGTTAACGAGCCATGGTTCACCGAGTTAATACAAGACAAGACGTTCTGGCTGCCATGCTTTGTGCAGTTGTTGCTAATTTCTGCAACTCGGGAACGTATTTTAACAAACCATCATTTGTTGTTTAAAACCACTGATTTATCGGTAGCGTACGAATATTTTACCGCGGTAAACCTGAATACTGAAATGTAACCGCTTTTCGGTATAATAAATTTACCAACTACTTTGATGATTAAAATTATGGGAAAGGGCCAAAACTGCTTTTGTTGAACTTGATCGTGTGTCTGGATATAATGAGATGACTATGAAACTTACAATTGTAGGTAGGGGACATAGGAGTAATTTGATCGTTGTACTCGAAAGATGACACACTTTAAGAGAACAATTTGAAATATTTTTTAACCGAATAGTGTTATAAACGCGATACGCATAGTGGCAATTAATAACTGAAAAGTTTTGGAGATGCTAAGAGTAAAAATACGCTGGAGCGTAAAGGGTTAAAATTGACGAAGGATTTCTCGGTGATCGTGTCTCGAGCTGTTCGCACGATCGTTGGAGCGGAAGCTCGAGCGTCCAATCAGCAATATCATTGATCACTCTATTTAAAGAAGCCGATGGAAAGCCGTGGCGGCAGGATGACGTCAAAGCGTCGAATTTCTAAGTCAACTCCGTTTAGTCTCAGACGAAGCCAATAATCTCGGCTCACCTGCCAGAGCAGCACCTTCGATCCTCGTCTCCGCCAACTCGAATATTTCGCGTGTGAAACGCGTCTTCCATCGTTCCGATCCTCCTCGTTCGTTTCGCGTTTCGTCGTTTCAAAGCGAGTGCAAATATTGCAATCGCCAAAAGAATTTTATCATCGCAGTCGCGTTATAGCAAGAAGATTATGGAACTTGTCGTAAGGTTTAGTCATTGTATCTGCGATCGTTTAAAAGGGAAATGTTAATAGGAGTGAAAAGATCGCAGGAAATATCTCTCGAATTTGCAGAAACAAGGATAAATCAATAGTTAGGATAATGGACGGAGTGCTTCGCGAAATTACGGAGGAAACTTTCTCCGGGATTCATCGTTAGAGGTTGTAAGGAGGGTGAACAAGATTTGAGACAAGCTTCGGACGAGAGTTTGTAATAAAAAACGGTGAACAAGCGTTCTTTGTCGTCGAAACAGGCGACGGGGTGATCACGTTTTCTTAGGTTCTTTCTGAGTTAACTCTAGGTACATCTTAGATTCGGGTACTTGAAATTCTTCAAATATTGCGATTCAATCGAAAGTTGGAGTTTGAAAGTGAAGTATAAGTTTGAGCGGTATCCATTCGAATTTCACTATCCCGAAGAATTCCGAGAACGCGTTGATGAATTTAACTGCGAGGAGTTTGACGATTCCATATAATATGTTAGCGGGTGTTCTCGCACGACGTTCGAGCTTGGGAAAGTTCTTGGTCGGTAGTATAAACAGTTTCTAAGCACTTTCTCGTAGGAAATGTTAAGCGCTTCTGTACGCCAGATGTTAACTCTAGAAATTGCTACCAATTAGAGGTGCTTCGAAGCGTCGTTTCTCGATCTATATACGACGTTAGAAATTCTCTAGTAACTTAACGTTTGTTCAAGTTGGCGTGGTCCACTTGTCGGAACGACGAACAATTTCCTCGGGGAACAAAGTGAATCGCGAACGAACCGAATCGCTCGAAACTAAACAGAAACAAGATCTTTTTACGAGATTCCGTTTCGAGTAAAATTGGGTCAACGAACAATAAGTCGTTGCATTAATTCCAATTAAACGAATGGACGTAATTGGCAACCGTGTTACGTCGTGCTCGTTACGTTATTTATGCAACCAGATAAGGGGTCAATTTTTGAACGCCATGCCGCAACCATCCTACCATCTTTAATCCGACGAATTTACTATTTATAGTTGCAACGAGATCCGTTTACACGCGTATTCCTTTTCTGATTGCAGCTAGATAGATTTGAATGCTCTCTGAATCGATATTATTTCTGTTCACTGCATCGCGTACTGCAATTTGACAAACAGCAACAAAGTGTACATCGCGAAATATCGATAGATCAATTCGAGAACCATGATTATCAACTAAGCTACCAAATGTTAATGGAAGTAAAGTAAAATTACGTCCTAGTATTTGATCGAACGTATTTGATCAAAAACAAATTAAGCACGGAGAAGAAGACTTTGTTCCAGGAGGAAATACGAGTTGCCGCAACCGCAATATTACGCGGTTCTCTCTCTCGCTATTTATCCTCGCAGAGTAAACCGAGAGCAACAGCTAAATTTAATATTCCCGCGACAAACGGTTCTCAAACAGCCGCGTAATTGCACGCTAATTTCCCCGCAACCGCAGCTCGGATTACCCTTTTTAAGCGGCCCCAAAAATCTACTTCCACGGACGAGAATCACGCGGAGAAGTCAGGAACTTTCTGTTGACGTGAAATATTTGAAGGTTTTGGGATTTTGGGACAGTGGAATTTTCGGCGGAAAAATTGCGAAAATGAGCACATTGTGTTTAGTACATTTAGTAATGTGGAGTCATCCTCGTACTTGTTAAAAGATTACCATATTTGATACCATTATGATAACATTTTAATGGAAATTTGCACGTGGAGATTTTATTTTAATTAATATTTGAAGAACTATCAGGGGCGGTTATCAAGGCCGTATTTTCTAACGAGATGCGATCTTACGACACGTAGCGAGAAGAGATAGAAGAAAGGGTAAGCTCGACATGCAAACATCGTATTTCGCCGGCAGCGAGCAATTTCGGGGATGGATCGTTGTCACGCGCGCCGCAATTATCCCGGATATCCGTCGTCTGCTCGACGTTGAAATAATTACTTGGACCGTACAACTACCAAGAGAGTAGAATTATCGCGACAAGAGGCGGTAACCCTCGATTCGTGCGTTCCATGGATTCACCACGCGATCCTATTCCATCAAACTTCCAACCGAATTCAAATATCTCGCCCCTGTTTTTTACACGTCCTTTGATACTCGGTTTAATCCGGTTTGGCAGTTGATTTACGCATCAACACGTAGAAATTGTAAAAGTTGAACACACAAAAATGAATGTGATTTCAGAATGATTCACGTATTTTTTCACTTACCCTTATTTCCAAGAATATCGTGGCGAAGTATTCTTATCGAAATAAAAGGAAGAGGAAAGAATCGATTATATCCAATTCCAATCAGTAGGGTATCAATTATTCATGAAAAAAAGCCGATGAAGCCGCGGAAGCATCGTATTTGCGTGAAAGGGCACGGAAAGAGAAAGAGAAAAGGAGGAAGGGATGAAAAGGGGGCGCCGTAGAGTCTGCGGCGCGGGTAGCGTGAGGCGCCGAGAAGTCCACTGCCGACAGCATTGCATCGACTAACGGACTAACCAGTCCATAACCGGTACGCACGCCACTCGCGAGGCTCGTAGGGCTGATAACAGGGCCACGACGAATGGAGGGCATCGACGGCGAGCTCTAGGGGAGACCGCAATTAGGAACACCATCTTCAACTCACTGAACTTGAACCGAGAATCTCAACTCGGGAAACTTCCTCTACCATATCGTTCTTCGCAAAACTATTTTGCTTCAGAAAAATTGCTCCTATATTTCTTACGCTTTCGAGCAAGTTTTATAGTCATTTGGTTATCCTGAGACTCGATTCTAGGACTTCTAGGACTCGAAGCGATTTTTGCTGATAGCAATTAAGACTTTCCAGTTGAAAAGTTTTTCGAGGGTTAATCTTGAAGAACACAAGGTGTAACGTTAAACTCATCTCTATGAACACGCGTGGAAAAACATGGATTCGTAATACGAGACTCAGTTCGTTCTTGAAACTTATTTTTTCTGTATGTTTTTACAAACTCGGTTCCGAGCAATTGTTTGCGAAATAAAGCAGCATCCCGACTTGAAAAAGTTCTACATCGGAAATAAGCATATTGCGATATTGAGATTTCGTATGGACCTTCGTATCAACAGAATTTCAAAATTGGGTCATCGAAATATTTGTCAATGGGGAAGAATTGACTAATTCACCATCAACGTGAAAATATTGCGAGAGATATAATAATAAATTGTCGAGGTCCGGTAGAATTTTCTTGTACGAATTCAACTCGGCGTAGCTCTGTATTTTTACCCGGAAAAATATGGATGCTCATAAATTCAGCTGCGCCACTAAATATCGATGTACCAAGCGGAAAACTACCCTGCCCCTCCACCGCCCTATTATTTTATCATTCGCTTTTTCCCCCACGAGTAACGATGGATCGACTGGTTTCACCCCCTCTTCCAATGGCTGGACGAGCAGAAGCATGTACATAATAGGAGAAGGCCTTTTCGAGTTCGTGTCACGACACAAGCCGGTCACGCACGCTGCTTATTTGTTGAAAACATGACGGTGCTTGCAGAAATAAATTGCTGCTCCGTATGATAACGACGAAAGTCGGTAGCTGTTTGCGAACAAGTTTGCGAATCAATTATGTTCCAAGAAATATCGTGTAACTTCGGTCGCTGCCGATCAAACTTGTCGAATCTTCGAGATTGTTTATGGCTCGTTAAACATTCTAATGATCATTCGGAGAAGCTTCGAATATTCGAACTTTTTAATAATTTCACTCGCGTCCAAGCGAGTTTTTGACTTTCGGAATATTCACATTTCCAATATTCGCACATTCTCGAATTTTAAGGTGTATCGGTGAATTCTATCGAACTGCACACTTTTATTTAATATTCTAAAATTCCACAGTTAAAACAACTGTGTCAAATTAATTTAGGGAAATTTCAGGCCGGTTCGTTGTCATTGTCCGCTCAATTTAATTGCGTTCTACTACATCGCGTTGAAGCGAGCTCGGTGTGCAACGCACAGTAAAAGTTATCCATGTGTGATGCACTCGAGTTTCACTCGGTATTTTCACAATTCCAATCTCGCTCTAAATTGTATTATACAACTTTATTCGAACGCAACGCGATTCCGCGTGAATTAATTACCGAACCGAATGATTAATTGTTCCGAGCAGGAAGAAAGTATGCCGGTAAATTAAAAAGATTCGACTTCGCTCGATCGTTGCTCGTAACCAGTCAATCGTATCTCGTATATTCGCGTTTCTTTCAAGCTCGTTTCGGCGAGAGGGTCGAAATAGTTCGGTCGAGACCAATCCCGTGATCGATCGCGTTCGAGACGCCGAGAATCGATCTCGAGTTATCGCGCGTACGAACGAAAATTCTTTCGTCGCTTCGACGGTACAGGAAATTGCTTGCTTGCACGTAGTTTTAACAAAAAAAAAAAAAAAAAAAAAAAAAAAAACTGACGGGTTCGAGGTTGGGGCAAACAACGTTATCGAGTCGAATTCCCCGTGAAACAGCCGCGGTGACATTAATATTCATCGTTTCCTCGACGAATGATAAAAAAAGAACACACAATTTGTTCCTAACGTGCGCGTTTCATCGTCTGCGACCAGCTTGAAAAGTATTCGATACCGTTATATCTTCCTATCGAGTTATATATAGTAGGCTAATCGATACGTTCTCGTGAACGTATCCGTCCGTTTTTTGAACGTTTCTACGTGTGTCTGGAGTAATTAATCGTAAAGCTTTTCAGAGCGTGCACATACGGAGACGGCGATATTTTTAAGGCGCTTTTCGTGTCAAAAGAGTCAGCGAGTCGCGAACGAAACTCAGTTTTTCCGTCGTTTACTTCGCTCGTGACCACAACGAAATGAAAACGACGAATCGCACTGGCTGGGGGGTGCTCACCCTTCGAATCGCCGCGGTAAATTATTAACGTCGCGTGTCGACCGCCCCAGTATCGATTCGTCCAGTATACCACTCGTTCCCTTTTTTCCTTTTCGGAGATGCTCGTCCCTTTAATTTCTAGGCGGCGCTCGTTCCACGAATCACGAAAACACTCCGCCACTTCTAAACGGCTGCTTTCGTTCGGACAAATGAAATTTCGAAATTTCACGCTTTGTGGCTTCTTAAATGTAACAGCCACTGAATTTGCAAATCTGGAAATTTATAAGAAATTACCACTATCGCAAATCTGTTCATTTGAAAGTTTGCAAATTCTTCCTCTCTTCAAATAAACAAGAAGAAGAGTTTAACACTACGTATATCAGTAACTCTACGCAATGTAAACTTTGCTATTTTCAGGAGAGAAAATTATCCGTAACTTGTACAATATATCGCCTCATGTTTCGCGTATCGCTAGGTTTATCGATATGCATTATAAAGTACTAAGAGTTAGAAACGTGAAGATTGACAAGCATGCATAGAGCAACATGGAGGACAATCGTGTTCCAGTTGGCGGTTCGGATCGAAGCGTTTCATCGGTTTCGCATGCTCTCCACGTCATTAAACCAACTGAGCCGATTTAACGGACAATAAATTATGCAGTGTTCTCCGCTCGCGGAGGGGTTACGCGAATACGAATACGTGTTTATTGGTTTATTACGAATCGCGGTGCACGTCGTTGTTTCCGGACCGGGTCGAGCCATCGCGCGCTGTTGGAAATCGTGGGGGACCTCGGTTTCCTCTTGGCCACGGCCGAATTTCGAACACGTGACGTGTATTTATTGTCCAATTACATCCTACATTTGTTATATTCCCTACAGGTGCGATTTAAAATCCTACGTAATATATTAGCACGATTACGCGTACCGTTACAACACATTTTTAATTGAACTCTCTCGGAACTTATCTGGATCGAGCAGATTTCAATTTAAATTTGGGTTGCAATTTATGGGTCACGGTGTTTCATTGATTGGCGCGGAGAAATTCAACTTTTAACCGTTATACCGAAATACAAACTCACTGGCGAAACATTAATTACAACACAAATGAGAAATCGAATTCAGGACTTGATAGCTGTAGAAATTGTTTCGTTCTTCGAATGTACTTTCTAGCGAGGAATTATTTCCAGTTGGTACATTTTACGGTTTGAATTTTAAGAGAATAAAAGTATCTTTGGTTAGCGATAGATGGTTAAACGATCGATAAATATTTCTGTTGCAGGTATAATGAAGAGAGAAGCTGATGCAGGCGCCATGACAGGTTCCGGAGGGCCAACAAGTCCTCACAAGCGTTATAGACAGGGTGACGATGAACTCCGTCTTCTTATTCCCAGCAAGGTAAGATTCAAAGTCAATTTATAAAGAACAGAACTACCTTCCTCCATTATACTGTATCTAATATATCGTAAAACTACAATTTGGACAAGTTTCTATGTAGAAGAATTTTACGATTGTTTGCAAATTTTCTTCTAAGAGGTACGACGTTGACTCCTTTTACGAGACCCGTCTTAAATTGCAGAGGATAAGTAGAAAATAAGAAAATGTAGGATATTAGTCTCCACTGTTGAGCCATTTTCTGTAAGAATAATGTCAGCGAGATTGAAAATGACTTGGGCAAGATCGAACAGCCATATCGAAGAAAGCGAACTTTTACTTTCACGTTTCGCTTTGACCATTTACCATGTCCGGATGGGAAATGCTTTACCAAACAAGAACTTTTTCCAGTCGTTTCACCTCGCTATACAAGGTTCTCCTTAGCACCGTTCGATGCCGCGTACACGATATTGTCGAAGCAAAAGTTTAGCCCGGTACGCGTGTTAACTTCCGGCGACACGTTCGTAAACTTCCGTTCATTGTAATCGTTCCCGACGAGCTTTTATTGGATCCGTGTCCACTTTCCATCGCTGCGTTCAATTTCGTTTTCATCGATATCTCGGATCCTCGACAGGTGGTCGTGCACCGACGATCGAGTACAATATCGATCGTCGTTAACCACGCAATCACGGGATGTCTGTGTCAGGGTCAATCGACTGTGTGGAAGTTGGGATCGTTCCTTTCGAGAGTGAACTCATTCACGGTGACGGAGAACGCAATTATCGCGGATTGTGAGCCTCCATTGCGTGCCGTTTTGCAATACCTCGATCAACTTATCGCCTCTAATCACTGGAACGTGCGCACCTTCCAGATAGAATATCTGACCTTCTAATGTGTTTCTTATTCTCACGAATGTCCGAACGAGGAAATGTCGTTACGCTCTTGGTTGTGGGTCATGTTGGTTTTGGATCGCGGACCTTTCGAATCTTCGTTTTGGCTCGCGTTAATTTTGGACGGCGTTTGTTTAGACACGCGTTAACTTTGAATCGTTTAGGTTTCAGTCATCTTGGATCAACTTAAGTTTCAATTACTTCGGATTTGAATCAACTTAGCTACCCTAAATTTGGATTTTTGGGCTGATAGTTTGGACCTTTTTAGTTTGAGATCGGCCTACATTTCATCTTAGATTTTGACTACCTTTAGGGAAAATGTATTTTCAGATCACCCTAGGATGGCGTCTTAGATTTACATCAATTTAATTTAGGGTCATCTTAGATTTGAATCCTATTTTGGGCTCATCTTAGTTTCGAATCACCTGAATTTGGGGTCACCCTGGGTTGGTATCACTCGAGATTTAGGTCATCTTAGTTTAAGATCATGTCATGTTCGGATCACCTTAGTTTCAGATCGTCTTAAATTTTAATTAGCTTATTTTAGACTCGCCGTAGGTTGGTATCTCCTTATTTTAGTGTCACGTGTCACTTTAGTTTTGATCGGATTAAGGCTTTGATGGAATTGCAGAATTAATGAAACATTGTGACAAAGTACAATTACAGAATTAGAATCTTTGCTCGACGTATCGTCGGTACTTGTTAATAAGTGACGAGAACTTTTGAAATTAATTTGTGATAGTTTTGTATATATTTAGCAATGTCTATAGTATAGAATGTCTGTAACTACAATTTTATCGAGCTAATAAAGTTCTGTTAATCACAAAATAGTTTGAACGATTAAGATCTTGACCAAAACGGAACGATTATTTGTTACAGGTAGCCGGTTCGATAATCGGCAAGGGTGGCCAGAATATCACCAAACTCAGAAGTCAGGTAAGCCTTTTTGCACCTGTATCTCGTTCGTCGATTAAATATGTGCTACCCCTTCTTCTCTCCCTCGGTAAACGTGTCGAAGGACAGAAGAAGTCGTGATACGAACGGTTCCATCGTATACGTACATTATTGTTACACGAAAGAAGAAGATCGTGAGAATAGAATGATTAAAGGAGACACTATCGATTCCTTGATTCAGCGTTCGGTTGATTTTTCATCCTCTCCGCTTCGATGAGAATATTTATTTTCACGAGCTTCTCGTTAGATTAAAGCTGACGCGCGTTCCAATTAGGCGAACGTGTTATCTCGTCGATTCTCGACTCGATATTATAGTTAGCTGGAATCTTAGGGAAATTACGAACGAGTACAACTCCGAAAATCGTGTCTGCACGCGTGTGCGTGTGCGTTTTGTTATACGTAATCGAACAGATGCATCGTACACGTACGACAATACATCTTCGTCGAGCATTTGGTTCTTGAAGCGGGAAGTTTCGTATCGTCACTGGTAATTCGTTGCGTTCGTTTGATCGCTTCCTTGATTCTCGATCACGTTGCTTTACGGTGCAATCGAGACGATCGTGAGGCCGAGAAAACACGTGGGCGTGATACCGCATTCGTCCCTGAACGGTTGATTAAAAAGATGCTGCCCCGAGCGTCGACCGGTAAAGCCTGTTGCACGCTTGCGCGAATCGAATCGGCTTCGATCCAATTCGATTACCTTAAATCGCTATAAAAACACCCTACCGCGAACGTACATTCCTTGAAACACTGAAAATACCTTCAATATTTATGCGAAGCGCTATCGGTCGGAATTTATTCGATCGCGAATTGAATTTGCTCCCGTCACAGTTTCGTGAAAACACGATTTTCCCATTTAGAAGCGTTTAAAAATTTTAAAAGGTCTGCAATATCGTTGCGAGGAGATTTATACTCAGATTTCCAAAACTGTAATACACCGAATTCGGTCGTGCTATTGCAAAAGGCGCGAATATTATATTCTGTACCAGGAATGTAGGGATTTTGGGATATGAGGATAACGAATAGCCAGAGATATATGCATCTAAGGATATAGAGATCTAGGGATAGATGTACGCAATTATTTAAAAGTGAGATATTTATGAATTTATGATCTCGAACCCTCGCATGTATCGGCATTATAATGCAAATTAAATATCTATTTCCCCTTCTGATTCGATTAAATCGTGCAACAGGTTTCGAACGGTCTCCAGCCTCTCGATCGATTTCCTTGCGTAACATCGATTGTTTTCCACGACGATTATTTCGTTTTTTTTTTCTCACCGGCCTCGAGACATCGAAGAGACTCACCGTACACACGAACCAAATGATCAAGGAGGAACAGAGCGTTAAATATGTACGTAATAGGTCTCTGCGAGTTGATCGTGCACGAGGAAGCCCAACCGCGAGCTCCTCGCGGGCAAATCTCGTCGCACGCTACGAGAGCGCTCTCAGTAATTATCCGAAGCGGTTTTGAACGCGAGCTTAAGCTCCTCTCGACGACACTTAAGCTCGTGTTTCGATTTCGACCCATATGCAGATCACATTCGATCGTGGACACAATATACATATAAATCGTCGTACACACGATTCCATGTTATTTCTTTTTGTTTTTTTTTCTGTTTTATTTTTTTTTTTTTTACACGATAGACAGCGATACGGAATCGGATCAGGGACAAACCGGAGAGTGGAATTGATACCGGCAACGCGTTTGGTTAATTTGATGCGTGATTAAACATTTTGATTCGTTCGATTTTTAACTTATCCGCGTTGTGCGGTCGACGTGGACTGCAGCAGAATTTTCTGAATAATTCTTGCAAAAAATCTAGGTGGTGTACCTTGACATGTAATTGTTGAGCAACCGGATTGCTTAATGATAATTAATGTCTCTTTGATATTGAATGAAAAAGTAGGTTCATGAGATTGCGAGATTCGTGTTTAATCAGAATCAGGTGCTTTTTATTAACCTGTTTACTGAGGACGAATTAACTGGTTTAGCTGGTTGATATTTAGAATCGATCATATCAGTTTTTCACGAAGCTTTGCGGGGGAATAGATCGATTATCCAACTGATATAAATGTTAATTCGATCGAAGTTGCATTACACTAGATTAGTAAATTGATTACGGAAAGAACTAAATTTTGTTGTTATCAGAATACGTGATGAAAATGGTAATTTACGGTACAGTAATGTTTCAATTTATTGTTAGATAATATGCTGACGGTTTTTCTGTACACTCAAGTATCGGTGTAAGGAGAATAAAAAATTAACGAAACGCAGAAGGGTCATCTCTGCTCGATTTTGTCCCTGGTCGCACATAATATGGCCGAGAGGCGATGTTTCGCGTGTCAATTTTGAGATTCGTAGGTAAACGCACCTGCGTGACCCCAGGGTGGAAGGCCAGGTATCCTTCGGGAGCGAAAAAGAGAGAAGAAAAATCTGTGGGAAAATGAAGTCTCACCGGGGAAAGAATTTTTCGCTTTTTTTATGCGTACAAATATCAGAGGTGGTTCCCTTTGCAGCGAGCACCCCCGTAGCGATTATCGCGTTTATCGTATATGGGGAAATCGTGTGCGTCGCTTTGGCAGAATCTTATCGATTTGTTTGTTAGACAGCGTTGGACCATTAACAATCGAAATAATTACGTAATTTATGGAGAAGTATTTGCAAATGTCATCTACGCGTGATACGTTCGTCTTTGTCGACGATTTATAATTTATTTCATTCATAACACTTGTAAGAAATACACACCGGTATATTACATCATCGTATTCGTACATTTTTCTGTGAAATTTTCAAACAATTCAAACCGCGAATCGTAAAATCTGTGATTCCACGGAAATTTGATTATTGGAACACGAAAACGATGCCAGTGAGAAAGTTAGAAGATCCGTTAAAACTATCGAGGGTGTCATAATAATTTGATAGGGTTGACGACATTATCAGTGAAAGGGTTGACACTAGCCGGTGAACGATAAGTCGATTCACAATTCGTGGCACGTAGTCGACGAGCTCGAAGTAGGAAGGGTCCGAACGCTCCGCGAAATTGCAAGTTAATTATTAAAACTTCCTTTAATTAGCCACGCTTAAGCGGCTTCGTTAGCAATTGAAATGCCGTTGCGAGCATCGACGTCGAGGTTCAGCCAGCGTCAATTAACTGCGGGAGGGGCTTGGAAAGCGTTTTCAGAATATTTACAAGTATCCGGAAATAATGGACTTCATCTCTGACAGACAGTCCGGTTCTGTGAGTCTGTTGTCGTCATTTCACGGAGCGCCATCTTGACTCGCCAATTTTTTAATTAACCTATTGATTCGCTGAAGGTACAAAATAGCGGAAGGGTTAAAGTGTAAATAAGTCTAAGTAAACATTAAAACATTAGCATGTTAAACAGTAAAATTAATCGTATCTAAAATATGACTAAACAGCCCTGACACATGCCACTATACTTTCTCAATGGAGCCTAACCATAAAAATTCCATAATAAATTAAACGAACGTATCAATTAGTTGCAAATATTTCTCCAGCCGTAAAAAGAGAATAAAATAGGTAGGTTAGGGTGGGATGTCGCGTAAAAGAGGGACGCAAAGCGTAAGCGGAAAGGAGAGGGTTATTAGAAGATTAAGCCGCGAATAAATAATTCATCCGTGAGAGACGCGATGTCTAACTTGGTTGATGATTTGTGCCCTGGCCCCGCCCCAACCCCGGCGTTGCCCCCCTGGTGTTGCCCTGCCGTTGCCCTGCCGTTGCCCTGCCCGGAACGACGGACCCTGACTCGATCGGCAAATGGACCACCCTACCAACAATCGACAACAACCACCAACCAACCACCAATGAACCAACCACCAACCACCACGGCCCGACAGTACAAAGCCTCAATCATTGTACCCGATTGCCCCGGACCCGAACGGTAATGACCAACACCACTACTTAATGTCTTATTTTTCTTTGTCTCTAAATTAAAAAAAAAAAAAAAAAAAAAAAAAAAAAACAGTACCTTAATTAGCAGCGACACGTGGATCGCTGCGTTGTTTCAAATCGAACGATATCCACGTTTATTATTCTCTATTTTTCTCTCTATTTGTCTATTTCTTTGTTTCTCTATTTTCTTTTTCTTTTCTGTAATTCTCTTTTTTGTGTATTGTCCTACCAGCTCACTGTCTTCCTTCTACACACTGTCTCTTCTCATTTGTTTCTTTGTACCTGTCTGCCTTCGCCTCGGTTTAACACGTTCCATGTTGCGACGAATGACAGGCTCATGGCGAGAGATTTCAAATAATCGCCAAATTTTCGTTTCTATTACGTATAGTTGAACGCTGTGGAGATCATACGAAGGATCAAACTTTCATTATATTGCTATATTGCTATATATATATATTTAAGGGTTGGGAGATCTGTAAGTTTGACGATCCAACAATTTCGGGGTCTAGAAATACAGAGCTCTAGGTGATTGTGGAATGGGATTGTGGTGGGGGCTTAAGAGTTTGGGGATCTTAGGAATTGGGATCTATTTGATTATCCGAAAAGTTAGAAATTTGGTATTTTAAGGATTTGAATGAAATATTAGTGAGGAATATATATAGGTCATACACGTTATCGTAGTAAGAGGATCAAGGTACGACATTACATGATCTTTTCACGGCGTTCAAGGTGTTAATCGTGATCATCTTTCGCCTGAGCCTGCCTGAACCTCGTTTGACACGTCCTCGACTATAATCCCTGTTCGTTGTTGTTGCTCGATGATTCATTGCGAGTGATTAGTTGATTGACCTTTATACGCGAAGCTTTTCAGCGAGTAGCACACGAGACGCGTGTATCCTGGACGATGTTTTCGTGACCGCACCTGCCACACCACCTGCGGTTGCATGTCCTTCCACTACTCGGATCAGCTCTCTCCTTTCTCCTCGACTCCTCCAATTCTTCTACTTCTTCTTCTTCTTCTTCTTCTTCTTCTTCTTCTTCTTCTTCTTCTTCTTCTTTGTTGCTCCGTGTCTCTGCATCCGCGATGTGTCCTGTAGCTTTTGTTGTTGCGAACAGAACTGGTGGACGGGCAGCAGCGAAGGTCCATCAAGAGAGAGGAGAGTCGGATAATGCTTGGTTGCTTCGTCTTTGTTGAGTGCATGTCACCTCTTCGTCTTGGTTGTCCTTCGTTCGCACCAGGAACTGCGAGATGATTGCTCGCCGGGTAATTTATCCTCCTACAGGAACCGTGTTTCCGGGATCACTTGGCAAAGGATCTTGCTGGAATTTTAAGGATCATTTGGAGGAAGGGCTTGCAGGGTTTCTAGTTGACAGATTTCGAAATTCTTCTGTAAATAAGCTGTAGACCCTATATTTGTCCGGTAGCACCTTAGTGCTGCTAGTCATAATTGTCATTTATCCGCTTTGGTTACCGAGTCGAATAATTACATTTCGGTAGCATACGGGTAATGATAAAATTTCGTATAGCTACAATTAAAAAAGAATGATTAATCGAAGAGATGAAATATCGGCTCGTGTCATTAATTATATTTCATCCTCGATAGTTCTTGTGAAGATACATTCATTTTTTCTCATCATCGGCTTAATTGTTTCATTGAATAACCCGTTTGTCCGACGTCGGAAGATGCAAGGACACGCGAGCGAAACCTTTCTTCGTCATTGTTCCCCGATCATTTTCCTTTCATTGTCTCTTACAGAATTTCCCTCCTTTCTCTCTCTCTCTCTTTCTCTCTCTCTCTCTCTCTTTCCGTTTGTGTAGCTCTTCATGGTCTTTCTCAACTTTGTTCTTTTTTGTTCGTTTCTCTGTACGGATCGTCTCGCGCCGCGTACGACACGCCCGACACCACACACGCAGAAAACCACACTCACGATATTTATTGTCGGGGATATGTATCACCGTTGTGTCTCTCTCTAATATATTGTGGCTAACACGGATGCTGCTAATCCGTGGAACGAGGCAAAACTGTTGCCGATTCCACGCTTAACGTCGACATGACACGCTTCATTTTTTTAGGTACACCCATGATCAGCGAGATTCTTCACTGATATCGATCACCGTCATCGTCCTGGCTGCGATATGCCTGTTGATTAACCCTTTCGCTCGCACGTCATTATCTCCGTCAATTATTTTATTACTCATGTTCTGGGTCTCGTTATATCACCGGACTATTATGCATAATTATCAAAAATTATTTATTATTACTTAATAGTATTATACACGTGTTGGTATTATCGGTAATAATAAATAATTATTTAGCAAGATCGTAACTATAGATATTCCGAGATCAGATACTTGGAACGAAGTAAAGAAATAATTTGCGCCGAAAGGGTTAACCAACGAACGTCCCTAACGAACGAACGTTTTCACCTAGTTCGAGATCCTTTGATAGAGGAGTGCCGCATAAACACTCTGTTGGGTGCTATGAACTTTTCACGGTTTGTGAAATTTAAATGGATAATATTTTAGTGGTTAATATTCATTCTGACGGAATGATGGTAATATTTAATCCTTTCGTTGCGAAAGATTTCTATTCGTATTCAAGAAATACCATATGCATATTTGAAGGATATGCAAATCTGTAAAAAAGTGGAAACAGAAATATCGCCACGAGTTATCCTGAGCTAATAGATAGCACTGTTGGTCCATAAATAAATGTTTCCAAATTTGAATAAGACAATATTGCCAAAGTTTCCATGAATATAAATGTTTCCATGCTGAAATAAAACGGTATCGTCAAATTTTCCGTGTGTAAATAAAACAAGTAAATATATTTCTGTATAATTTTAACAAACGTGCATACACGTCCACGTCATTCGAAAGGTTAACAAAGTGTCTGTTAATTGCTTTTACCGTGCAAAAGTTTATTAATAAGCTTCCGGTATGGTTGAGTGTTAAGCATTTTTTTTTCTTATTGCACGTCTTACGATTCATCGAGCAGCAATTAGAGTGGTTAGTCGAGCAGCAACGAAAGGGTTGAGAATAATGGTGCACGCTTATTTTCGTGTTCCTTTTGGGGGGACCATGAACGTGGCGAATACTCGATGGAGTTTTAATCCTTCTCGATAGGATTTGTACATCAGCGTGGGGAAATTTAGGAATTTACGAGAATGGTAGACACGGTTGAATTATTCGCTGGAAAATTTATTTCTTCATGGTCCATCGAAGTATTCGATTCTTCTCCTTGAAAGCTATGAATCATACGAGTATCAATGTATAATTTATTTGAAATCTTCTGCTGTACAATTAGTAAAAATTTCTTTTATCAAAATAAGTTAGAATTAGAATTTTTATATACATATATTTGTATATGTATTTTTCGGACACAATTCTTCAAAAAGAAATCCTGTGTGTTGTAAAATGGCAGTGAACTTTTAAGTCGATAAAACAAGCCAATAACTCATGAACGTTCTGTCTAATTAAATTGGTCGTTGAAAGCAATTACCGGTGAAATCTTCAGGGTAATATAACGATTCTATCTTAAAATGGCAGCAACAAGTAGAATTATTGATACCGCATCTTAAGACGTTGGACAATTTTATTATGTGCTCGATATCATTTGCAAACTCTTTGGCATCGATGATCCATCGAGGCAATATTCAATCGTTTCTACCAGTCTCAAGGATTTCCCGTTCGGATGAACGATCCGAAAGAAGTCTTTTCAAGATTCAATCGGACCCAATTAGCGGCTGTTCATTACAGATTAATCAGCAAGAATGTTTGAACAGGACCGAAAAGAGAAAGGGACAGTTCATCTTTTTTCGTTTGGATGCGTTTCAAAAAGGTCTCGGGACGAGTTCATTCGATTCGACGTTTCTTAGCATATCTTTCTTTCCAAAATGCTTGTTTTTATTTTAAACAAATCTTCGATTCCATTCGTCTCTCTGTTTTCATCGAATATGTGACTACTCGAATTAACACTGGATTAACGAGACGCTGTCGAATCGTCGCGATAGATCGACGCTAAAATAATCGATTCCGTATAGAACGTCGAACTTAAAGCATAGAAATTTCGACGGTACACGGTTGCTGGTTCTAACGCTAGCCTTGTTTAGTCGAGGGTTAACATTAACAAGTAACCACGCGAATCCTATACCGAACATTCGTGAGTGTTCGAGATGCTCGAGCGACAGATTTAGAAATACACGTTTTTCTCGCTCGTTCGAGAATCGATTTCCAAGAGACTCTCGATTGCTTTTGAAAAGGAATCGAAGAAGCGCGATAAACAGGGACTGTGATTAAAATCATTGCGAAGAACGGTGCTCGGTTGAACGATGCGTTCGAAGGAATTTTCTGTTACTATGTTCCTTACTTTTTTTTAGTAACACGATTAGTAAGTGTAATTACTGGTGAACATGTGTCAAGATTGGTGGGAGGAATAGCGTAATGTCCCTACGAAGGTGGCAATATAACGAGTATCTATCGATTAGAGCTTGCTTCGTGTGAAATTAATTATTCCCTTCATTACATTTCTAACAAGTAATACAGTGCGTAATAGAATGAATAATGGATACGATTTTAAAAGTGGCACAAAAATTTACAAATCACAATGATTATAAAAGATCCAAAGATAATTTATTTCAAACTGCATTAAATATCTCACGAATTTCAGAATTTCTTCGAACGCATCTTCGAGAATCAAAATCGTGTTTGGCGATTTATCGCATCGCGAGCAACGAATCACCACGGTTCTCTCCCTCCAGTGTTAAACAATATTCACTGAAAAATTCCTCGAATTTTCTTTTTGGTATAATGTTCGCAGTTGTGTTCGATCGCGTGATAGGTTACAGGAAAGTAACGATCGATCTTCTTTTCTCGATACTCGATACCGCTATTTGAAAAATATTCACAAATGTTATTTCTCGTTTCAAAATTCAATTTTGTCTGAAAGGTACAATTTTTACTATCTGAAAATCATTTCGTCGAGAATATTGTTTCTCGTTTCAAATTCTGGCTTGGAAACCTTCTCGAACATGCCAAAGCTTCATTCGGTTTTTACAGAACTTTTTCCGATATTTGATACTATTTTTAAAAAATATATCGCTAAAAATGCATTTCCGTGCTTCCATTCAGTTTCGTCGATTGTATTTGCAAATAACATCAGTGGTAATTTCATTTGTTCGCCGTTTGACTAGCGTGGTTCTGTTCGATTTATAAAAGAAATTTTTTTCTAAAATATGAAGAGTGTAAGGAGAGAATTATCGCTGTTAACATTGATGGTTCACAAAACTTTTCGTACAGCAAATGTCATTATATTGCCTTTGCACAGTTTTTTCACTAATCCGATATAAAAGATGAAAACTTCGATACAATATAGAATCGATTCCCAGAATTTCTCCCCTTTGCAGTCCCATTGATGGCAATTTATTTCCTAAAAAATTCGATACTCTTTATACTGCAATTCTGAATTTTTTAATAACACTAAATGATCATAAATTTTTGCAACCCTTATTTTTAATCTGCAATTTTTCTGCGCTGTGCCAAAAGTTTTGATTATGATCCCTTCGACTCTTCATATTTAATATTAACTGAGGAAACAATTCAGTGAAAATGTTTCTCATTTTCAACTTAAAATTATGAAATTTGAACTGGTTTAATTCGCAATTGATTTTCCACGAACAAAGGAGGAGAGGGTCGAGTGGAATTTCATTGGCGCGATTCGATAAAAAGAACGGGTTTGAGAAAGAAAAAAAGAAAAAAAAAAAAAAAAAAGAAAGAAAGTATAAAAGGAAAAATTACGTGATAAGCGTGTTAATTGATCGAGGACCGGAATGATTGTCGGAGTTCTTTTGATTCTAGGGTGCTTACAATCAGCTCGGATCTGCCCACTGTTCTTCAGGTGTTGAACGAGGTCGTACCTAATCTCGAGGAGGTGAGTGTTGCTCCCAGAAGAGGATCACACGGGAAAAGAAATGACTCAATCGTGAGACTTTTCACATTGTTTTCTTCTTATCTTAGTAGAGTTCGTTAAAACGGTTGTCCGCGACGTAGAAAATTGTCCTGTGCGGTTTGAACAACTCGCGTACAGCTTCCTTAAACTCGATTTTGCAGCGTTCACACAGTTTCTTTTATAAAAAGTGTTGTGATTACTTTCTTTCTCGGAAGATGATAGTTTCGAAACTGCCTGAACTTAGATGACTAAACTTTAATCGTTAACGAGAATAATTATTTTTATTTTCAGATAATTGTCTTGTATTTTGTTTGACTAGCGAACCTTGGTTCAGCTGCATGGGACAACTTGTATACAGGCTGGTTCAGTAATTAATTTTTAAATTAAACGTAAATCTCTGAAATGAAAATCACGATACGTTTGGAACTTGAGTAATTTATATTTTGTTGAATTTTTTCATTCTTTGTAATACTGATCCACCCTGTAGGTGTTCGATAATTGAATGATTGACGTAGATAGACGTAGATTGTCAAGAATAGAAAAATAGACCGATAACACGTTATCGATTAAAAGAGCAATTAAATCACTAGTCTATGCTCGTGTAGCTACGATAGAATCAACTAGAACAGTGGTAGCAATTTTATAGCGTCGATTCGAACGTTGGTAAAATTTTGATAAAAGAATGCGAATGAGTTTTTCTTGAATTTACTTTAACAAACGGCTGATGCATTATATTATGTTACTAATGAGCATTTCAAAACCAAATTATGACCCTTGTATTTTTGTAAATGTGTATGTTTGCAACGATAGAAAAATTGAGCCTAGATTCTCCTTCGACCTGTAAAAATTTCCGTACAAGATTTTATTTCGATAAAAATTGATTTAGAACATCCCTCGAGTACGTTACGTTTTATTCGATTATTTATTTTTACAGAAAAAAGTTTTTCCTGCGCTTTATTCAAAACCGAAATTGATACGTTGATCGATTAAAAGTAGAATAAATTGAATTGATTCTCAATCGAATAGAATCTGTTCTTCGTCAATTTTTAAAATCAATTTTCTCATAAATCGGAGCTCGAACACACGAAGATTTATTCACACGAGGAAATTACTGTTACACAAACTTACACTATCCTTGCAAATAGAATCTCTCTTTCGTTTTGCCCAGCCGGCTACAATGTTTACCGAATTAATTTTTCAGAATGGATCTCGCCATGGTAGCGATGAAATCGACGTGCGTATGTTGGTGCACCAGAGCCAAGCTGGATGTATCATTGGCAAAGGAGGATTAAAGATCAAGGAGCTTCGCGAGGTGAGTCATACTCGCTGTTTAACCTTATTTTCGCGTTTGTCTCGTTCGACGTGTTAAGGCCGCCAACTTGTACAGTTGCTGACATAAATATCTTTCCTTAATTATCGCGAAAGCGTTGAGCGGTTCTAACTACTCGCTTAACCCGTTCGTAATGGGCATTCGGGAATTTTCGTAGGTCTCCGATCATTACAGGAATTCTTAACAGTCCTCCCTTAGTCGGATGAAAAAGAACGAAATTCGTCCATAACAGGGTCAAATCAATGAAAGAAAATTAGTCTCCCCAAGCTTTTGAACGTTTTTCCACTCGTAAGTAAATTGAACAGGTCCAAAGATACCGTATACTTATCATAAACTCGATTCTTGTTCGCGAGGGTGGATGAATTAAAATGAAAGTTGATCAGCGTGTGTGTCTGTGTATCTTGACAGTCGTCGAAAGAATCCCAAGACCGAGTCGAAGCTTTTTAAACAAACAGAGAAAGTCTGAGGTTGACAAACAAAGCAGTCGAAAATGACAATTAAGCCCCTTTCAATTAGCGAACCCTCAGGAGGAACGGTGGCCAGATTTTACGTAACAACGAGGCTGGAATATCCGGACTGTGGAATATGCAACGTGGCCAAGTGGCTCGTTACGTTTTTTCGCGTTTCACAGAGAAGAGGTAAAACCGAACGATGCAGACCTTTTGTCCTGGCCATTCTCGAGTGCCACGACTTTTCTTCTAAACTACGTCCGCCATCTCCCTTTTCTACCGTTTCTTTCCACGATTCTTGACACACTCCTCGCGTTTCTCGCGACATTTCTTTGCCATTTTTACAGCACAAATCTTACCATCGTTTATAATTATTTCTTCTTAATTAATCTCTTATAAACTTATTATTTGGCTCGATTATAGGAATTAAATTCGTTTTAATTCGTTGAATGATGGAGAGGGTTTCTACGAGTTACGGGTGCTTTATTCCCACTGTATTCTTTCGTCCTTTATTCTCTCCTTTCATCCCCAAGATTCCTTCACAACGGTGCGAAATCAATCGAAAGTCGAACGATGTAAAAGGGTTGTGACCCGAATTAATTACACGCGTGTCTCGAAGATAATGAAGACAGTGGCTACAAACGATTCCACCCCTCTGGTACTCGAAGGGGGGCGAGGAGGTGAAGCGGCACCGCCACTCGGCGACGTCGCCGAATCGTTTTATTTCGACCGCTTCTTGGAAGGGGTGACTTTATCGATTCTGAATGATTCGTTGTTTTCTTGGAACGAAGATTTCATCCCCTAAACGTGTCGGTCTTTCCTGTCAGGGGTATTTCCAGACGGCTGTCAAAGTCTTAAGAAGTATTCGTATTTTTCTCATTACAATTTGCACAAAAGCAGATTCTTTTACCTCGCTACCATATATTTTAATTTACAAATACGATATATATGAAGAAATTGTAATATTCTTAAATTAGTATCTTCGAGGATGTTCGAACATTTTCTGACTTTCTTAAAAAGTACTATTCATCCGAAGAAAATTCAGTCCGGTAGAAGTTCTCGTTAAACAAATAAAATGATAATCGTACGTTCTGAAACGTCGCAGAGACGATAAGCAGTAGATGGAAAAGCAATTCGCATTCACCTGTGTCGAACGACGCTCGAGTCGTATTCTTCGAATCAAGAAACAACCAATTTCGAGGGTGTTTCGTGTGAAGAAATCGAGAAGTGTATCTCGTCTCGCAAACAACGAGTTTTATTGCCACCAGCAACGAAGATGTCTGGGATTGGTATCACAATAAGCGTCTCTATCGAAGCAGAAATACTTGGAACATTGCACGCGTTAAGGGTGCGCTAGAGAGCGTCGGTTGTTGTTGATAGACGCTTTTCCGAGGGTGAAAGAACAAAATGTTGCGACCGATCGACGCAACTAGCTTTCGGTACACTGGAGAACAAATATAGATTCTCTATATACGTGATCTAGGAGAAATTAACATGTCATTCGATTATTTTTTAGTAACCTTTGAGAACTTGAAGTTTGCGAATGAGGTGAGAATGTGGAGATATAAGGATTTCGGGACTCCAGGGTTTGAGGATCTAGGGTTATAAGAACCTAGGGATTTGAAAGCATGGATACTTGCAATTCAGAGATCTAGGGAAGCAAATTTGAAAATAAATTTAAACATCTTAGTGTTCAAAAATGTAAAAATTTCGAAATATGGAAGTATGGAAATTGCAGAATGAAAAAATAGCGAAATCTAGTTATTTGTCATCATCCGAAGGAAGCCTACGTTGCATCCGAGTATGCGAGAGGGAAATGTAGAGACAACCCTGTGGAAACGGATCCCGGAGAACCACGAGGCCATTAAAGTTGAGATTAAGTTCATAGCGGAGCTGACACGGTTCAACCACCCCGTCCTCGTCGTCGCGCGCGACACTCTTCGAGTTTCCTTTGTTTGCTTTGAAATTCCTGCGAATTTACCGAAACCAACCCCCTGCGATTGTTTCCAGACACGAGCACCATGATCTTTGTTTGCGTTGCGTGTTTCGGGTGTTGTGCAATCAGACGTGCATATATTAACTCCTTTTTACAGTGTTTATCGCGTTGATACTAAATCCTTATCGCTACATTCTACAAAATTCACTGGGAAAATATAAATTTTCGTTTCTTGGGATATTTAAACGTCGTTGAAACTTGAGCTTTTCGAGACTGAACTTTGGAAATTTTCGAATCTGAAACTTTCCAAGTTAACTAAATGTCGTAAAGATAATCTATAACAAGAAATGGTCGAACATGGAGCTGAAAGAATTAAATACATCAGTCGAATGCATGAAGAAACAACATTGCTTACGAGTCCAACCATTTCCCGATTCTATACGCAAAGGAAAAACACGAATCGAGTGTCTAGCCAAAGTTCCAGCTGGAAATATTCCATGGAAACCACAGCGCGAGCGTAAAAACCGCGAAATTCCGCGTCGCGATATGTTTCTTCAACCCTCGATTCGGGGGTGGATTTTCTCCCGTGCTTCCTAAATAACCACGCGACACGGCAGGGGTTGGTCGTGTGGATCGCTGAGCAGGTGGTAAAAAAAGCTCTTCCCTGAGAAGCTCGAAATTAATTCCAGGAAAATACCATGCCACGTAATTATGCACACGCGATGCATTCATTATCTGTTGTCGACGACTTGTCTGCGGGTCGAAATCGATCTTTTCCTTCTTGCAGCTATTAATCGTGCTTCGAATCATTGTTAAAATTGAATTTTAATAGTGGCATATCTTATTTGATACCGTAAGATGATCGCGTAGTAAACATGTAGGGGTTGAAGGGTTTGGTACCCAACTTTTCTGCAATCACAAAAGTAAGAAATGAAAATTTGAAGAGTTTGAATTCGTAAACGATGGAAGGGCCAGAAGGATAAGGTTTCGAAGATGAAGGAGGCCAAGCAAATGGACATTTATCGTGGCTTCCCTAATAGGACAGGCTTCAGCTTTTCCTCAGCAACATGTGTTGCTATGGGCCAGTTCTCAAAGGTCCACGCTGCACGCAATCCGAACAGGTGCTGGTGAACCAGGTAACGGACGGTTTCCAACAGCTGCTACGCCAGGTGCAGCTGCCTTCTCTCGAGCCTCGTGACACGCGGCAACAGGAGCTTTTCACGTGCAACCACCTTCTTCCCATTTTCCTTGCTTATCTTCTCGCTGTTGGAAAACCTACCATGAACTTTTCATTTACCGGAACTGTCCCCCATAAATCTGTACGTTTGAAGGTTAAGGTGTAAATCGTCATTGGACAGTAACATTTTCAACATTCGCTTGCGAGGTTTTCTGCTGTAGTATTCACATTTTCTTTGTATGATAGTACTATGTTTTATTGTGGACTATGCATAATAACGGTAGTATGAATGTAACGGTAGCGTACATGAAGAAATCTTCAAATTCTCGAATATCTCCCAAAGGCTACCTTAAATTAGAACAGCAGCGTTCCAAAATCAGTGTTGCAAATTTTCAACATAACTGGAGGATGTAATAAGTTGGGTACAACTTGCAAGGACCCGGAAACGCGAGTGTACCAGCCGTTCCTGACCCCCCCGCGGTAACCGTCAGGGTGAAACTTTCCCTTTTCCCGGGGGTTATGGTGTTCAGGCCAGGCTGCAAAACTGCACGTTAAGGCTCGAATAATGAAAAGCAGCGGCTGGTAATTCCCTTCGTGGATGAATGAAGGTGGGTGGAGTCTGAACAGCGAACGAAACGGAATCAGGGGCGCATGACAGTCCTTCGAACCCTCTGCCTTTTCAGTTGCCGGTCGGTCGTGCACGCGAGAGGATCCACCACAGCTGTCCTCTGAGCCCTCCTTCTCTTTTTTACCGTTCGAGTCGATCTTTTCACGATTCGTTTCTTTTGGTGTCTTATCGACGTTCGTCCTCGTGCGTTTCGGATTTTCTTCTCTCATAGGATTTTCCGTAAAAATGGGTACGTCTTTCCTTTTCTTATTATTTTTTTTTTTTTTTTTTTTTTTTCATTACCACGATATATCGTTGCTCGTTTTTTGGTAGGTGCAAGATCTTGTGTTTTAGCTTTTTAATACGTTTATAAATTCATTCGAAATTTAGAGGGTGCAAATGATATTGTACATTTAGGGACATGAAATGTTTTAATAGAAATATTAACGTTAATGTTCAATAAAATATTTTAACATAAATATTAACGGTAAAGAATATGGTCGTGTATCGGTATAAAAATTGAAAGAAAAATTTTCGTGGGAAATTAGAATACCGATCGAGAGTAATGCTTGTCTATATTTGAAATGATTTTTCGATCTCGATCGTCGAATCGAGTTGATGAATACGCGAGAAAAGAAATTCTTTTATCAAAGATACTATAAAAGCACGTGCTACATTCTGCCAGTGCTCGCACGTTGATTCGATTTCGATCGGATTTTCCTTTTTATTCGTGGTAGGCGGTTGGAAGTTTGCCTGGAAAGGAAGGAAAAAGGAGAAGTCTTTAAGAGATTTCTTTCTCGGTTTTCTCTCGCTGTCGGTGGGATTGGCTGAAACTGGGAAAGTTTCTCGAAACAAACACGTTGTAATTGCTCCAGCCATTCTTTCTCTTGCGCAGTGAAGGCTTTCAGTTGAATACTCCTCTTTTTCTTTTTCTTTTAAACGTCTCTTGCTTTAACTCGTGCACGTGGATTCTCCAGAATTAAGTATCTTCTTAGATGCATCCACTTGAATATTCATTATTTTTCAGTCGCTACGAAATTACTCCGAACAAATTATAATTTTACGCCTTCACGTGTTGTAAATTTCTTCAACAGTTACATACATAATTTCCACATTTAACTTTTCTATCTGATCAACTTTACTATGTACACACTTCATATGTATCGTTGCACAATGGATTTAGGGCGTCAACGGTTTCATACACCAATGCAACATGATTTGTTCTCTACTTATGGTTGTACATGTACATACGTTAAATTTTGGTTCAGTTCCAAAGGGATATTATGCATATCTAGGTTAATGAAATAATCTATTCTGTCGAACACGAATCTGAGTTTTGTTAAATCTCTGTTCCATCGATAACCAGGTCATTTCTTGTCCAGAAGTATCATGATAAAGCCGGACTAGAGAATTGCTAGAAATATTTGCGCAATACGTCCAGACAAGGAATTCTAAATACCTCGGAGGGGAAAAAAAATGCATGATTTTCATAATCGTTGACACAATTGCATACGTCCTCCACGAATTAGCGTAACGATAGCATAATTCGTCCCGTAATTCGCTTAATCGAGTTCAACAAGGCGAATCAGAGGCACGTAGGAGGTCGAACGAGAAAATGTTCGTCGAAGAAGTGGCCAACCACGGATTCACGGCTATTTCCGGTCCGGGCGTCGAGAAAACCGGCGAAAATCGCTCCTCTAACGACCCACCTTTTGCGGAAGAGCTTTTTTGATACTATCGGTTTCCTCTTTTCCACCGAAACGTTCCACTTTCTATTCGATACGTTTTTCCACTCGTTCCGTTCCGTTTTTGCTTACACATTCGATTTTGCAAATTTTCGTGTCTCTGCGAATGTAAAAATCGTACAATTTTTGCCTTTTTATTATTTGCACCAAGGTGGTACACTTGCACGTATATAAAAATTCATTTGAATTCGAAATTGAATCGTAATTTTCTTTGCGAATTAGAAGTTGGATTTTAAACGGTAAATTTTGTCGTGCTGATTTGTCGTTAATGTAGGAATTTGCTGTATCTAGGAAGAAATTCGGTCGGAAGTGTCTGGTAACATTTTTATTCTCATGAATTCCATCTAGATGAAGCCCTCGAATCGAGTTTCTCGGCTTCCTCTAGAAGATGAACATCTCGTAACGAGCACGGCTAAATTTCTAATATTCGACGTGGTCGTTCGTGAAGCTTCGCGGAATCGTAAAGCACGGTGCTCTTCAGAAGTGAAATGTCTGTTCGAAAATTACTTGCGCCGGTATTACTTGCTTCTCTACGTACATGTAATTTCGTGGAAAGTTGCAAAATTTTGTCACGTTCGCTTGTAAAAGCATTTACATATAAAAATAAATACACTTTCGTGTATTACTGTTTCAGACACCTCTAGAACCCCGAATAAAACTCCCTAAGACCGATTATTCGCGTACAATTACAAAACGTGTGATCAGCAGAAATGAAAGTACAATAACAGAAATGTTCAAGCATCCCCTAAAATTAGCCTATTAGCATTACTCGGTTCGAGGTAGCGCGCATCGATCGTTTTGTAAGACTTTTTCCCCGTCATTTTTCATCGATTCGAAGTTGCCGGCGAAATAACACGGTGGCGTAATCTGTAGATCTCGTTCGACGCGTTTTCCCTTCGATAATTACGTAATACGGGGTGCACGCCCTTTACAACGAGACGTAAGGCCGCGAACGTGAAAAAAAGCGTCGGTAGCACTCCGTTGGTGACCAACCCTCTCGTGAGAGGGTGGTTCGCGAGCAAAGAGATAAGCGAACGAGATCTCGCGTGTCATTTCGCCATAATTCTCGGCGGTAATTTATGCTTTTCGCAGAAAAGCTGCTGGCGAGGGTGTGGGAAACTAAAGACAGACAGACCGTGGGGGTGAGAGACGAAACGGGAACCACTTTGCCAGGGACAATATCGTATGTCTTAGCTACTTCGTAAAATAAACAGCCACCCTCCACCCCCTCCCTTACGCTTGCTTCTTCGTTCGCTTTTCCGGGGATACACATTTTCATACGTTTCTTGCTCGAAACCCCTTGCAACCCCTTGCGGCAGTTTCTCGCAAAGGGTAAACTTCTCTGGCTACGTGCTTTCATTCTGCTGTCTTCTTTTTCATTATTTTTTTCCTACCAATCTCTCCCTCCTTTTTTTCATGATTTTATCTTTTTATTCCTACATTCCTTCATTTCGCTACTTTTCTCCCGGGATCCTTTTACTTTCTTTCCAACAGTTTAAGTTCTTTCCTCCTATCCCGTTTTCTCGGGATCAGGATTCTCTTTGTTTCTCTTTCGCCTTTAATTCTGTTTCTTTAATATCTGGTTGGGTTGGTTCTAGGGATTATATGGATCCTTAGCTTTTCTTGTAACGTTTTCCTCTTTCGCGCGATCTTTCTCACTGTTTTTCTTTCTTAACTCTTCGCGTGTCATGCATTTGTTGCTAATAGCAAATTTGGGTCTCTGGGATTTGAGAATTTTCTATATTTCCACCAAAACCTCCGACTATTTTACCATTTTCTAACTCCTATTGTCCATAGTCAAGCGTTCATATTTCCTCCCCAGTACATATTTTCATCCCCTATTTTAATTCCATTTCCGTCATAGCACATTCCTTTATCCCGTTTCTCTTCAAATTCTTCTCTACACTTCTCGGTTTCTTCCGAGTTTCTCCGTTACCCCATTGAATTCTCCCGCCTGTACGTAAGAGGAAGAGCAATAGAGATTCTCACGAGAAGGCAACCCCTCGTGTTCTTACGCAAGTAACCAGCTCAAAGACTGTTTATTAAAAAGCTTTTAGCGATATTAGACTGTCCACGACGGAAGTTTTCTTCGCAGGAAAACAGGATGCCGTGAAATTTCTTTGGGATGCGATTGTGTTATACGTCCTTCCAGCAACGCGTCGCAACACTTTTCACGGAAAATTTACTTTTCAACGATTCTTGTAATTAATCTTTACTGGTAATTGCTGCAACGAGCTACCAGTGATTAATGACGATGGTACGGATTTTTGTGAAATGTAGGAGAATAGTGGATTGCATTTAAAATCGTTACTTGTCAAATTTTTAGAGTGAAATCACTACACAATTTACCACTCATTGAATCACCACGTGTCGACTTTACCGCACGCCGAATTCTCTACTCGTCGAATTCACCACGTGCCATCGATTTACCACTCGCCGATTTCGCTAGCCATCGAATAGCACCACGCGTTAAATAGCCACGCGCTATATCTCCCACGCGTGATACAAGCTTTTCATTGAGCTGGTCACTCGGACCCTTGGCTATACATACGTGTACTATACGGTCCGGTGCCGATCGAACGGCCGACACATGTGGAAAACCACACATCCTTCCGGTCGGGCGTAGACCATCTGCCTCCCATGACCGCTTCCGACCGATGTTCGAACCGGCTCTTCCGATCCTCCTTCTTCTCCTCCTATTTCGTTTCCTATCGCACGTTCACTGCCTCTTAAACTCCACGCTTGCTGCTATTCTTTTCGATAATTTTGTCGCCGGCACGAAAATCTATATTTCCTTTCTTCGATATATATCTCTATTTAAGTACTTGGAATATACTTTATAATTTCATATTTGTTTTCTCTGAACTTTTCTTCACTTGCAGTGGTAACCGTTTGTACCTTTTATTAAACTCTTCGGTAGTTCTGTTAGTTGACTGTTTCTAAAAAGCTCGTGAAATATATATTCAGAAAAGACTGTAAAAAAAAAAAAAAAAAATGATGAATTTATAGTGGGAATTTCATTAAGAAACGATGGAGATGAAAATTTCATCCTTTCAACTTGAAAATTGGGTCAATTATGAATTCTTCGTGTTTGCACGCAGTATTAATTCAGCGATATCAATGTTTCAGAGGTATAAAGCGCGTGCATTTCTCATAATTAGATTTATCAAAGAGAATGAGAAAAAATATGGTTTGTCCGCTGTCGATCTAATTTTCAAGCAAGTCTATCACTCGATAAAATCGAACGGATCTCCCGTTTGTCTTTGCAGTTCGCGAAACCGGAAGAGACCTGTACACACGGCAATAAGTAATTGAATTTCCGTTGAATCGTGAACGTAAACAGGTTCGATCAGTTCCCCTTTGCTTCGTCTCAAAAGGGAGAGGATGAACGAACGCGGTGGTGAATCTCGACAAGAAATAAAAATGATTGAGAAAACGAGAAAATCACTGCTTCTTCGTGTCTCGAGAACGTGGCTATAATCGATCAAGGATGTTGTATCGATTTTTTCTCGGTCTATCGATTAATAATGCTTCTCGACCCTTTGTGACGCGGGAAATCTATCGTTCTTCCAAGAGTATTCACCGTTCTTGTTAATCGAATGCTTGACATCGATTCGAGGGTTAAAAACTCGATTATTGTCCTCTGAACCTCGTTTGCACACGAAAGCTATTGAAAACTGTGCCGGGGTATTTGTTGGTTTTCCAAACATTTGTTTCTGTTTCGTCGCAAGATAATTGTTTGAACTTTCTGCATTCTGATTTTTATCCTATATCGTGAATTTATTCTGACTAGATCTTTAGTAGTTATTTCAAAGCTTCAGGTAGAGGATAAAATGGTTGAACGTTACATTTAGAATGCTATAAATTAGTGATAGATATACGAGTGGAAATTAGGTGTGGATAAGATATCTTTTTATCGATACAAGAGAAAAATAAACAAAATATTTTATCAATTTGATACGTAGTTAAGAGCGGAGTTTGATCATAAATCGTAAGCATTATCAAAAGTATAATGTTCAATCTTAAAATTTATATGTTCATAATGTTCCATAGTGTTCTACTTTGTATTACTATATCTTGAAGTCGTATCGGAAACGAAACATACATGTAAGTACAAGTGCATGCGAATAAATAGCTGATTATTAAAACGGTAAATTAAGTTTGGATGGTGGAGAGCGTCGTGGACGTCCAGTAGACGGAGGCGACGGATAATTTCAGCGGACTAATTGGTAAAAAATCAAAGGAAACAGACCGAGCGAGGACGTGTCAACTGAAGCGAGAGAATTTAACAACGAGAGGAAGGTCGAACAGAGAGGGTGGAATATCCGAGGGTGGACAAAAATCATCGAAAGAAAAATGATTCTTCGATTGTATTCTACGTTCGTGCCAGATTCTTCGCCATTTTCTTTTCTCGCAGTTTCATCTTACAGGTCAAGCATTGTCAACTAGCAATTTGCTTTAGGTACGCGTTATATCACCGGTTAGCCGTTTAGGAATCTTAGCAATTTTTATTCGAAGATTCAGAAATTTGAGAATTTAGGATATTTGGAAATTTAGCAGTTTTGAGATCGAAGTAATATTGATAGAATGAACCTGGTGATCAGTCGATTGTCTGTCACGTGTGACTGGATATTCCTCGAACGATTGCACCTTTCTCGTAAATTTGTTCTAGCAGCGATCAGGCAAATCACCCGAATGTTTTCGAACACTATTCCGTGATAGAAGTTCTAAGTAAACGCGAGCCCTATCGATCGTATCCCGCCGCTTTCTCGGTTCTTCCGCTCATTGAAAACCTGTAACGAGGCTTTTGTAATACGAGCCATTCGGATGCAAATGCCCGTCGAGTTGCTTCTTCTTGACAGTCTGCTCGGAATGGACCGATTTAACGATTAAGACAGCTCGAGAGGAATACCGTAGTTCAATCTCGATTCCGAGATCGATCACGATGAATCGAACCGTGGTTTTCCTCTTTATCAGTCTTATTTTTCTGTCGGTTCGCTATAGCCACGCCGGATATCATCTTTTCTATACATATTCTTTCAACCTATTTACATCCTTTTCTTTATCCGGACATTTCAAATATACTTAGAGACATCTTAATAATATCTTTGTATCAAATTCTATCGTGACTCTTCACTTTCTGATCATTCTACGCAAACGAATATTCAGCAAGCGTGTCAATCAAATGAAACGTAAACGTAAAAAGTGCATTTATTTCTCTAAATCATCGCATATGAATATGACAGACCGTAAAATGTCTGACGCAGTCATTAAATAGTGTCGTGACTCGTCGATCTTGAACTGTATTTGACCCCTGTTACAATATTTATGCCTTCCGCGTACAAGAATATCTTCCTGTTTGTTTTACAGTTACAGCGTTAGTAAGAAATTACCGACGTACAGAAATATTAATGAGAGTCGAACGAGTCGCGAAATTATTCTACAGTATTCCTGGAAAATTTGGTAGGAACGGACAGGCAGAAATAATCGATCGATCGTGAAATACGCCTCTGTATGCTCGCTTTCTTACATATTTGGTTTTTTTTTATTTAACCCTTTCAACATCAATTTTTTCCATAATATCAAGAATTTATCACGGTAATAAGAACCTGTACCAGATTTATCCATAATATTCATATAATCGTCTTAATCGGTAATTTTATGAAAACTCAATTTGTACAAAGTGAAAAGTAGACACGTTGAAAGGGTTAATCTAAATGCTAGATTCGATTGGACACATTTGCAACCGGACCCGAGATGCGAGTCCGTCGCTGTGCGCCGTAGCGTTTAAAAGTTCCAGTATCACACGCGATACCGCGTGATTGGACCGCGTCTCTAGCTCGCAATATCGCTCCCGGAAAATGAGCTTAGTACCAGCGGCATTGATCAACTGGAAATTGAACGATGTATCACGCGATATCGCGCGAGCGGCAATTTATCGGTTAATATTCGAGCACGCGTTGTAGCGTGATCGGCAGTGAACGCGGTTACATGTAAAGATAGTACGCAATGGCAGCCAGAACAACGATGGCGCCAACCACCAACAACGGAGAGATTTCTTGATCTTTGTTCGGTTTCGTGAGGGACGCCGATCCCCAGTTCTGTTTCGGTTTCGTGTGCGATTTTTCAGCCTCGACGATTTCGCCGACTTCGTATTTCTGCATCAAGTCGAACGCGTCCTTCGAGTGGCCCACATCGTCGAAATCCTCGGAACCGTCTTTACCCTGGTGTTCCAACAGGATCTCCTCACCTCCGGGATGTTCATTCAGGAAGTTGTATACGTTGTACACCTTGTCGTGCAGGATTATCAAGGTTGATTCCTTGTCGGTATTGTTCGCGACCTCGCTCCTCGTGTACTGCTTGCTCATCCTTTCGTCTCGGGTATTTTATCCGTCACTGGAGATCCTGTAAACATGGAACACAGTTTAGACGTCGTTCCTACGCTTTATCTTGACAGTAATGGGAAAATATTTGATTCTATAGGATCGTCCTACATAAATTTTATGACGAGAAGCTGCTATTGAGTTTGGTTTGGGAGTAGTGGTGAGAGCTGCGATTTGGCGTGGTGATTTGGATGTGTTCCATTTTGAGTATGTACTGATGGAAGACGTGGTGATTTGAATGTGTCGCGATTTGAATGCGTAGTGATGTGAGGGATTTGGATGGGAGAAGATTGCATACGTGATACTCTATCACATGGAAATTTCGATGCATGATAATTTAACGTCATCATTAAACGCATGGTTCCCTGACTTCTGGCGATACAACTCGTGCTTTATTCTTCGCATTCTAAATAACTTATAACTGTATACAATAGAATAACAAGTTTACGAATAACGGGGTGAAATCATATTTAACAATTAACGATACCTTCAAAACTTCTCCCGTTTAATTTCTACCCATCTAAAATAGATAGAATATAATTACACAGAAAATTCCGCTCTCATACAAATCATCCCTGCAGAGATTAAACTTCGTTGAATGATATCTTGGCTAATTATAAAATTGTCGTTAACGTAATAAACGTTCCCTAATTTCTTCAACGCGAAATAGTTTTGCAAGTCCGTTTCTAGCGAACCACTTCCTCTTGAAAGGTAGTTCGTATGCAGGGTGAAATGAAAATTTGAATATTCACGAGGATCTTAATAAGCAGCGTCGAAAGTTACATCAAAGAACCGGATCGGTAGTTGAAAAAGTTTCGTTCGACGACGAGCGATCGAATTTTATTAAGCGCAAATGAATATTCCAGAGGTTGTCTGGCTCCCCGCTGCAACGATCATTTTTATTCGTGCTATTAATTACCGTTTGCAGTTAACAACGTAGCGGATGCACTATACTTGTTATGGAAATAACATTGACACACTCCTACAAAAGACACAGCTTAGTATATTATCTTCTTAAACAGGAATTCAATCATTTTCTTTCCCGTTACGCGATTATGTATCGATTTAATTGAAGCTCCTTTTTCTAACGTTCCGATATCTCACCTTACAATTCTTATTTTGTTCATTTTTGCAATCTACTTTTAACAGTATTAATATTTATTGGTTAAAATTGTACATTTTTAAATGTGCAAATAACGAATAGCTTATCGCCGTATCTTGTTCGGTAGTTTGTTAATTTTTGCAGTCTATGCTTAACTTTAAAACGAGTATGAATGAAAATGAAACGAATAAATGAATACATGTATCAAATTTCAAGTACTTTCTAATCATAATTATTCTCAATTTCACGACTGCTCATGAATTATTGTGTTCACGTGTTTCTACAAATATTTGACCATGACAAAGAGTTTTATTTACAATTATAAACGAACAAGTCACCCGATCGTCGATAAATGTGTATTCCTTTCAAAGAAAAACAGAATAAGAATAGAACATGTTTTGTCGAAGAACATCGAATCCATTGAACGTATTCCAGAAATTAGATAATCATCGATGATTGAATTTCATTGAGTCTATTTTCTGTTACCTTTCAAACCTTTGTACTCGTTCATCGTACATTCTTTTTTGCGATGGTTCTTTGTAAATAAAAGACGCTTCATCTTTTATTTAAGAATAAAACATTCTTCGGCAAATGTTAACGATATTCGAAAGTACGGATATGATCATTCGTATTTAATAAAGGTGATGGTTGGAGAACATTTTTTGCGAAAATGGCGTAACAGCGTTTGTCGAGATAAGTTAACATTCATCTACGTGTTCTGTCGATGTAAAGCATAGTCATCCTTGAAATGTACGGAGTCATGTCACGTTTAGTCCTTGATTATTATTTATAGCAATCTTAAAGTATTGGACGGATTGTACGACAAATAGATTCATTACATGTGTTGCAGTTACATACTTTATTTTCTTCAGTAATTGTATGTTTCAAGATTAATACTTTGACAATCTTCAATTTAACATTACTTCGTTAAATCGGTACCACGTACTAATTACCATGATTTAGATCACAATTTACTTGCAACATTTTCAAGTTTTTTTAAATTACTTGAAATTATTCTAGTTCTTCTTTAGTTCAAATGTTGAACCATTACTTGTTATTTCGTGTTAGTCGGCAAAACGAACGTTCCTTTCGACAAATAACCGATACAATTTTATCGTTCGTAATTCGCACAGTTTATTGTTTCTGTTTCGAAGACCCCATGATACGATAAACATTTCGCAAAACGTTTTATTATGTAACGATCGATTTTGCCTTCTCGCTTCAGATAACAACGGCGATAAAATTTCCTTCGCTATTTCTGGATCATTAATCGTTCATGGTTGAACATATTTTTTCTACACATCAATCTCTTTCTGGATTTCAAAATAAATTCATGTCAATCTAATGCTATCTTCGATACTCGTACGTGAAATACTAATTCATCGCTGGTGCTTGACAGTAATTTTCTTCAACGCCAATTATATTCGAAATTAATATGCTTTAATGCTAAATAGCTTTTACTCTACGTTTCAAAATAACTCGTTTTGCCAGTGATATGTTTATCGGTAACTACCTCTAACGTTAATGTATTCGGTGTATTTATGTGCACTGGACAAACTTTTCTACTTTATACCAACCGGTAAATTTTCAAGCACGTTTCGGTGTACGCATGTGGACTTTCATCGAGGCAATACCATTATTAATCCTTATCAATTTTTGCCTATAATTTATTTAGCTAACTGATTGCTCTAGTTTTAAACCAGCATTTGCATATGTATCTCTGGTCATTGTGCATGTTCGTTAGCTTTTATGACTTATCCGATAATATGAATCGGTACATAATTACGATTGTAAATTTTACAATGCACTGTATGCAAATAAATCGAGTGGCTTCTTCTCGTAAACAAGAAAATAGAAAGTGAACGGGGAGTTGCATGACTTAACATTTTGACGATAACTGTCATATGTTCGGAATTTTAACGTTCGATTCTATACGTCTTAACGATTAATTTCTGATAGCAATCTTTGTGGAAACGAAGGTTTAAAAGAGTCGAAGACAATTTTTTATTTTTTGACGAAAGCAAGCCGAAAAATTTGAAGTGCTCGCTTCAAATACACATTCTCAGCTGATTCGAAGATAGATTTTTGACGCCACTGAACATGATTAGACGAAGGTTATCGGGATTACGTAATCATTCTACGTTGAACGATGATTCTTCGTTTTCGAGCAGCACGTAGTGTCCTGTCATATTCCAATTGCAACAATTTTATATTTGACGTGCAATACATAATAAATAGATTTTTTTCAAGGTAGATCTTTCCGACGATTAATATACCGTACAATTTCCAGATGTAATCTAATAAAATCTTGAAGAAATTCAATAACTATGAAAATAAAAAAAATGTTAAAAATTGAAGCGAATTCTCAATATTAGTACGTGATATTTTGAAAGTTGACTCGATCAAAAAGGTACGATATTAAGCGATGTTCTAAAAGTTCAATATTCCGAGAACGGTTAGAAAGAAGCGTGGAATTGAAGCACGAGGAGGCACAAAGTCGACCAGTTTGTTCGTTCAAGAATTCCAAACTAGAGCAAAAGAAACCTCTCCCACGGTTCTCAACTTCACTCGACGCGTATCGAAATATTTTCTGCTGTAGCCGCTTCGATAATTACATTCTCCTGGATTGTCGATTCTTTCGAAATATTTAAATTCATTCGAATACAAAGTGCGGTATTCGAAAGCCGAGGAAAACATTAAAATACGAGAAATTCCGGTAGAAGGTCACGGTAAACTTAGGCACAAAAGACGAGGGAAAACAAATCGGTATTCGACAGAAAACAATCGTTTCCAGCTATTTTTGTAATGGATTCCTCCGACGTATGATGGAAGAATTAAAAATAGGATTAACGCGGTTAGAAAGCGACGAGATATTGAAAACTCCGGTATAAAACGATACCGAACCGACTATACTAGAAAGAATAAACCACGCGGTACAAGTTGTGTTCAAAATATTATTCCACCGATAAAGGTTAGCAAAGATTAAAAAATGAAATCAGATCTTAAATAAACAATCAGATACTAAAAATTTCAATGGAATCCGAACCGACTATGCAGATACAATAAACCGACTAGATATAACTGAAGATCAATAGATGAAGCTCAAAAGTTCTATTTTAACATATACTACTAAATCGAGTAGTGTCGAGTTATACAATAACTAAATTCCATTTGCTATATTTCTCGACTGTATCTCTCATCGTCTAATCAGAACTGCGCAGTACACTTTATCCTTAGCTATTCTAACACGTGTCGTGGTCGACACATCGAGCTCGTGTGTGTTCAAGAGAAAAATCAATCGCTCTCAACCTCGTTCAAACGTTCTACCACACATCCTTCGCAAAGAAAGAAGAAGAACAGACACGTACAACTTTATATTCACTCGTGACACTGTGGTTTCTCGAATACACCAACTGTAGAACGCCGGTCGTGCTAAAAACTGTGAAACCAGCCACGTACCTTGCTTACGTGTCAGCTCGACAACGCGATAAACCGGCCGATGCCTCTTCGAGATTTCGCTCAAAAGCCTCGGTCGCGAGTAACGCCGACTCTATTTATTATTATTCGCCGGTGAAATAATGGAAAAGAGGATCGATTCGAAAATTCACGCGAGCGAGATTCCCTCGTGAATGAAGCTGCACCAGCACAAACACTGCACGATTCAGGTCAGCTCGTAGTACCTTTATCCTTGCCCCCTCTAGATGCTGCCCCTACCACATGGGCCCCTTTTATCATCTTCGGCTCCCACTCGTCACGCTTGCACCAGCTATACTCTCCGCTTCGAGAGCCGAGCGGAGAGATGAGAGCACGTTGACCGTGTTCGAGAATACTGTACAGTAGACTCGCGTTATATTGGCACCAAATATGTTAGTTCATTCTATGCCAGTATGCAGTGTAGAGTGTCGGAGGATAGGGAAATGCGTGACGATTCGAGTATGTAGCGATTCGGACGCGTGGCAAATTGGCTTCATGGGGATTCGGCAAGCGAAGATATGTGCACGTGCGATTTGAATGCATTGTAAATTGGGTTTATGACGACTTGGATGCGCGGCAATGTAATGTGTGGCGATTTGGCTGCAAGTTGATACAACGCGAGGCGATTTTGCTGCGTGACGATTTAGATGCGTTGTCATTTTGCAACTTGGCGATTTTGATCCGTCATTTGGATAAGTGGTAACTTGAGTGAATATTTGGATGAGTGACAACTTGGGTATGCTCATTTGGATTGAGTGCATGTTCGATTAGTTGCGTACCGAATACTTGGCAATATAATCTACTATACTACAACCACATATCTCCCGAATATCAGTCCTCAAATGATACTAAATATTCTCGAACTAAGGCAGTAGTTAACCTTACTGGGTGATCTTGGTAGGATAAAAGAAAGCGTTATAAATACGAAGTGTGTACAAACAGGAAGAAAGAAATATCTCTCCAGCAAGAAAATGGCGACGTCGTCGTAACCCAGTTTAGCGTCGATTCAGAGGCGGCCAGAAAATCTTATTAAACTGCCGCCCAGGATGAATAGCAATTTCGTGGTTGTCGTACTAGCGGTAACGTAATCGTCCAATTCGCGTCTTATCAACGAAATATCGGCAAAACTGTCCGCTTTTATATATAGAACCAACAATCGATAAGGAAAAACGGCGTGCGTGTATTTAGACACGACGAAGTGCATTATCTTTTTTCCTACGCCTTTCGATGAGTTCTTGCTAGTATTTGAATATGCAAACGTAAAATAATATAACATATTTTCACTGTCAATTTATTATGAAATAAGAAGAACGTTGTCAGGTAGGATGTATGTTGTAAAATAAAAAGAACACGTTACAAAATAAAATCAAGTCAAATCTTTTTCACAATTTTTATTCGAATGAAATTGTTATTGTAATGTACTTCCGGACCAATAGAAGCAAATATTGACTACAAACAGCGAAAGTTATTTTAAGAATCTCGAACGTCAAATTCTGTTCATGAATATTGAAAAATACGTAGATTTATGCAGAACCTCGACGTAACTACAGAAGCTCTTATCTGTAGAGAATTGTGTTCGAACCGTTATCGGTTTTATCCGTCGAACCGCAGATAGAAAGATCTGGAACAGCGTCGTATCCATTTCGGAACACGTTATCACACAGTTGCAAGTATTACCTCGAGTCGTTTGAGGAATTATACAATTGGCCGTAATCACGATGACTCGTCGCGTGCACGGACAAATAGAAACTAGAAGCGTGGTAGTTGACGAAACGTGGTATGAGACTGGCCTTAGGAGGTATCTCGGTCCGAAAGAAATCGACCAGCACGAAACAGAGAATTCCACAGAGACGAGGAATCAGGCTGGATTTGAACGTCTCGGGTATTGATCGCGTACCGGTGCATCATCGCATGCGGAGCTGCATTAGCCGCATGCAACTGCATTCAATGCGAACACGCTGACCGTGGACTATGACCGCAGCCACTGTGAATGCGGCTTTATTATGCACCCGAGAGCTTGCTGCAATTCGATGGTCTACGATGGTTCTCGTGAGACGAGACGCGGATACACGCATCGAGTTACTCGGTGAAAGCTTTGCTTTCTGAATTTCCTCGCTACTCATTGATATTGAAACCGGCAGCATATCAATGGGAATCGGGTGTAGTAGCACTGACAGACATTAGATGTACAACTGATATTTCATGACCACTTAAATCGTGCGTGCATTTACAAATCTAATTCTCAAGTTTTCGAATACTCTGCTACGATACGTTCTTAAATTTATTCTCGCGTCTAACGTTTCAAATCCCTAAATTTCTAAATCTTGTTTCGTGTACCGATATAATTAGACGATGATACGCGAATGCTGTATACTGTACATGTTTACAGGTTGTTCAGAAAATTGTTTTCTAGTAATCAACAATTTCTGCGTTGTCTGATGCATCGCGTTTGTTTGTCTCGATGAAATTCCGTATCGTGTAGATAACGCGAGCGGTAACATGCTGCAAAACAGATTCGTGAGAAATGTGGAGCGAAACTCGTTGAAAAGTGCCAGTCACGATGACAAGGAATGTGATTCCCGTCCGTTGTTCACTATTTCGAACATTTTGTGTCCACAATTTTCCGTAGCTACATAATTATACGCGATATGACGTCTTTGCAACAAATGAAATATACGGTCTTTCATATCCCGTTGCATCGTACGTAATCCTGTTTCTAATATTTCTGGTGAACAAACGAGGAGTGGGAGTAAATAATATTGATCAGGTTTACGTTCAACAGTAACTCAAAATAATCTACTTTCCATAATTCGGAGTTAAAATTTGACGTTGAAATCTGCTACCCTCTCGAAATAAATAAACGTTTGATCCTATTATCCCGATTACATTTATATTAACTCTTACGAGTACCAAAAATAGTAAAATATGTACGAGTATATGGCTACACCAGCTGCTATGAACACCGGAAGCCAGGGTGATGTTTCCTGTTTCGGTGGCTCGTATTCCCAGTTGTCGTCGTCTATCGTTGTCTCTTGCACACCTAATTCAAATCAGGAATAAATCAGAAACATTACATCGAACACTTCGGCAACAAAATTGAAGTTTAAAATTGAAATAAATGTAACTGATTTTATTTTGTTGAAATGCAAAGCAAAATTTTCAGTGGAAAGAGTAAAGTTTTACCACGATCCTGGGGTGTGCGTCGAAAATTGCGATTAGTTTAGAAAACCGTGTTACACGTACCACCGGAAACTGGTGTACTAGTCAGGGGACCGGACACTGTTCCAATTTTATATGTCTCCCGAAGTTGTATAGCCTCGACTGTGTGTCCTATCTCGTCGAAACAAGTTGTAGCATCCTTTCCAGCCAAATTGATTAACACCTCCTCGCCACCTGGATGTTCCTTCACAAATTTCGTTATATCGTACACGCCATCTTTGTACACGATCCATAGATCCTTCTCGTCGTTGTGTTTAGACACCTCTTCCGCTGAGTACACTTTCGACATTTTTCTTTTTATTTTATTCCCTTACGATCCTCGATCTGAAACGTGAAAGTAACACTTTTGGTCTTGCGTTGTTTAATTTTTATTTCAACTTCTATAATTTAATTTCAACAGAAGGAAGTACAATTTGTGATTATTGTAGAAAGTATAGAGAAATAGCACTTTCGAATTTCAGATTCGATTCGCATCGATAAGAATTACACTTTAAAATTCGATGTTGGTATTTGCTCCCGCGTTACGCTCGCAAGCGGATCAAACGCGATCGATCGCAGGGAATTTCGTGAACGTCGACCTCGAACGAGATCTACCGCGTGCTCGATCTCGTTGCTCGTGACATTGCGCTCGAAAGGGAAAACTACCGATTGAATATACAATTCTGAAACGTACTTTCAATCACGAGGCGAAGAAATACTGCCTCGAATCACAGTTCCTGTTTCCCTCCTCTTTGTTTCGCGTGAAAGTTGATTTCTCGACTATGTTTCTTCGTCTCCTCGCGTCTATTTTCCCGCGATTTTCTTTTACCCATCGATGGGATTCGCAGTTGAAGAGGAATATTTATCCAAATTATGCACATCGTTTCGAACTATTCTATCACCCATTCTGCTTATAACATGTACGATCAAAATTTATCATACATTTATAACATAATAATGTTACGAATGTATGATCAAAATTTAACTTATTATACAAACGAATAATAATCGATACGATTAAAGACCCAAAAGTTTTGAAGAAGAACAAAATTTAATCACGTAGAGTAGTTTAATAAAATATCGCTGGAATTATAGTTGCTAGATGTAACTCACCAGTGTCCTCGAACCTATAAGTCGAACTAGATCGATAGAAACGATAGTGTTTGATGCGAATCGAATCAGAACTGAGGATCGACTGATATCACGAATTTTCGTCGACGGAACTCACGCCCTTGTCTCTTCGATTCGATGAAAATTCATAGGCAGCCTGGTTGAACGATAGTCATTTGCACAGAATAGAATTACGTTAACGATCGATAAACTGTCGATGAGTTGCACGTTGTTTCCTTTGCATCGACGACGTAGTAATAGTCTAAAAGTCATTTCATCTATTTTCTCATTTCAACTATTTCTCCGATATTTTGTTTACGCAAAAATATAACTATGAATATAAGTTTAGAGAGACAAACTTAAAATTGCAATAATTGTTAAAATAAATAATAAAATATTGAGAAAACGGTAGGTGAGATTTGCTAAAATATTGTCTCTAAATTTGCAAGTTTCATGTTCGAACAAAAGTGTCCACTCGAAATAGATTTTTCGTACGCGAAACAAAACGTTTATGCCTGAATAGAAGGCATAAATGTTCACGAAGGATTCGCGAAGAGCAATCCAATGTGTAGGTACAGGGGAATCGATGGATATGCGGCATTGTGCGGGAAATTGTACTGTTTAATTACGTAGATCAAAGCGAGGGCTGGTTCCATTCATCGCAAGCAGACGACGTTCGTTCGTGTCGGTATCGATGGATCGCTTTTGCAACGAGCTGATTACTCCACGACCTTTCTGTGTCTTTGTAAATGCTTTCAAACGAGAAATTCGCCGGGAAAAATTGGTCATGAATTTCACGAATTACCTTTGAACGGTGTAAATCACTCGTCGACAATTTTGCTGCCTGGAGGACACGTATTTGGAAATTCGCAAATTCGATCATTTAAACTGCAAATCGCACGAAATTACACCGCAGATGATTTTTCTCCGTTGAAAAGACATCGCTGCAAACTTGTTACACGCTACAAGAAACTTGCTCGTTATCACCAAAGCCGCAAACATAAAACATCAGTCATACTTCCCTTCGCCAATTATATCTAACACCCTGTCGTTTCTTTCTCCCCTTATCGTCTCAAATAATTACGCTAATACGAAATCGTGCTTACGTGACGTAACTTTGTTTCCAACTGGTTTCGCCAACATCCTCTCGTAGATCCATTAAGATCGCTAGGGGTGCCGCGCAAAAAATAAGCTGAAACAAAATCATCTTTGTGGAAGTGTCGTTCAAGTTGTAGCCAAGTTGGATTCGTGCGAGGGTTAATTTTAATTACTGTCACGTTCGCCGACGATATATTTCTTAGGGTGTTGGTACGATAAATGCGTTATTAAAGCGTGCGTTTCTCCAAGGAAAAAGGTGGCGAGCGAGAAAGAAATTGCATGGTGACCGAATGGCTACCTTCACCGGTTTTCAAAGCAACCCTAACTGTCTCTGAGAGCACAATATCTCGGTGAACGAAGGGGTTGGTTGTCAGCTTAAGCAACTCGGGGCACGCAATCCGCTCATTCGCGCCTAACAATCGCTTCGCGTTGAGTTATCGAACGAGAGGGTGATCACGCGATTAAAGTTTCACTTTCTATGTCCGCTCGACGTCTCCGTCGACCACTCGTGAAATTACCCTAGAAAATTTTTTCGTTTCTCGCTGTCATTTCGGCCAAACTTTTTTCCTAAATTATTTAATCGTCTCACTCGTTATTAATCAAGTACCCTTTGCATCAATCAAGACTCGTTTTGTACGTTTACTCGACATCGATCTATTAATATGATGGACTAATTTGGAATTTCTCTTTGTTACAGAAAACTGGAGCCAGAATCAAGATCTATTCTCACTGCTGCCCTCACAGTACCGATCGCTTGATCAGCATTTGTGGAAAACCGTCCACGTGCATCGACTGCATTCGCGAGCTGATCGCCACCATTAAAACTGTGAGTATAACTTCAGTTCACCGCATTGAACTATATCAAAACTGTAGTTCCAAACATTTCACAACTATTCTCCAACATGACTTTTTTTTGAATTCGCTACAGTCGCCACTGAAGGGTATGAACAACCCGTACGATCCGCACAACTTCGACGACTTTTACGCCGATGACTATGGCGGTTATGGAAGCGGCGATGGTGGTCAAGGCAAAGGAGGTGGTTTCGGTGGTCCAGGAGGACGCGGTGGCGGTGGAGGTGGTGGCGGAGGCGGTGGAGGAGGTATGCCACCGAGACGGGACAACCGCGGTGGTGGACCCGGTGACATGAATCGCGGCTTCCCACCCCCACCTAGGGGTGGACCACGTGGTGGAGGTGGTGGCGGTGGTGGAATGTCTGGTGGACCAGCAGACCGTGGCTACGGCGGTAACTCGCGTGGAGGAGGAGGAGGAGGCGGCGGCGGTGGCTACGAAGGTGGACGAGGCGGATATGGTGGAAACAGGGGTGGACCACCACCTTATGGCGGAGGAAATTATAATGGTAAACATCTATGATACATGAACGCATCGAATCTCCAGATCCTTGCATCGAAATTTTTGTAATTTGTGATGTAGGTGACGGATGGGGAATGCAAGGAGGAGCACCGAACGGTTTAGGTGGAGGTGGAGGTGGTGGAGGAGGTGGTGCAAACTCGGCAATGAGTGGTCCACCGATGACTGGTAACAATCAAGGAAATCAGGGCAATATGGGCAGTAACAAGACCAGTACTCAAGTCACCATTCCGAAAGACGTAAGTTGATGAAATTCTTTATCTTACTATATGATATCAAGTGTCGGCAGAGATCTAATTACTGTTTTGTTAACAGCTTGCGGGGGCCATAATCGGTAAAGGCGGAGCCAGAATCCGGAAAATTAGATCAGACAGCGGTGCTGGAATTACCATAGACGAACCTCTGCCTGGTAGTAACGATCGCATTATCACCATAACCGGGTTACCAAGTCAGATACAAATGGCTCAGTACCTGCTTCAGCAGAGGTAATTGTTTATTCGTCCGATATTAATTTTATCCCTAACTGCGTATGCTTGTGCGTTCTTACTAAATTAATTAATCAGACTGTTCGGACTATCGGTGAAATGGTTAACATATTCGGTGTAATACGTAATCAAAACATTATAGCAATGATATTTGCGTTCATTGTTAATTTATGTAATGAATTCAATGTACGCGTATAGATGCATTGTATGCGTGTGAATTTAATGTGTGCGCGTGAATGTAATGTATACTGCGTCAATGATATCTTCCAGATTCATGCTTGCGTTAAATTTGTTTATACAAGGTAATACAATTTTAACATAGTCGTTATAATAGAAAATAAAAGTTTGTATGAAAGACTAACAACCCTACGGATGGAAGCTTAATCCTTAACAAGTGGCAGTGATTTAATATGATACTTTTGGATAAGGTATACACGTCTCTAGATAACTAAATGTATCTGTCTATAGATAAACACTTATAACTAATGAATAATAATAACTTGTACAGATATAATGTTAACGTTCGTTCAATATCTTTGTTAGAAAATATCTGTCCAAAATTTTCTTTCTGCATTTACTTGTACTGTTTGGCAATTGTATTAAATTCGATCTGTCCGTCAGTCATCTTCTTACTACTGTGAATGATAACGCGTAATATTATAATTAATATTCCGCTTGATATTTCGCCGCATCGCATCGACCCATCCTGCACGAGGAACTAATTAACTCGACTAACCAAACCACCGAAGAAAAGGGAGACACAAGGGGTTACTAAACGAAGGTGGAGGTGGAGGATCAAAGTCAAAGATGGCCCAAGGAGACACACGAAGCTCGGCGTGAGAAAATTGGGAATTAAAATGGAGCGCCGTTGCATGGAAGACTAGTGATTTTGTTGTTCTACTTTCGATATAACAAGGAATCACTAATCATCCTACAAAGGCGCTCACGATCGTCGTCCGCTTCCTCTGAGACCTGCTTCTTTTGGAACTAACAGCAAACCTCTTAACAACATCGAAACTCTTTTACTGTCGCTTGTGAAATGTCTTATTCCCATGTTGTGTATACAAAAATAAGTGTCGACTATTATAAATTCGTTAGGTTTAATGGGTATTGATCAATGAATGGTGAATATGCGTGCATTGTCGTTCTGTGAATGTCATGTAATTGAAATTGTACAGTAGGATGTTGTTTGCAATGTATATTATAAAGGAATTAGATACATATACGCGAATCAAATATTTCAAATGATAATATCCTTTTCGTGAAGATTCACCTTCTTTTCTTTGTTTCAGCGTGCACGAGAATGCAGACCATTATTAGGACGTGGTAGAAGAAGCATTCAGGGGGAGCCAAAGATGCGTTTGTAATTTTTTTAAGGATACTTCTCCGCAAACGGACAGACATTCGTGCGACAAAGTGGAAAACCGAGACCTTCGATGATACGACGAACTCTTCAGCCGCCGCATCCAAGGAACCACACACACGCGTTCAGAAGCAAAATAATAATTGAAAAAAGCACGCAGTCATTTTTGTAAGCAGCCTCAGACACACTGCTGCTCTTTCACGTTAACTTTGAACTTGTACGCGAAAAAGACTAGTTGAAGCAATTCAAAGAACTCTTCGTCACACACACACACACACAGTTTGTATTCTCTGCTCCACGCTATCGCGGTTAGGGCTCATGTCGAGGAGATTCGCGAGAACAACCTCTTCAAGGTTCCGTGCTTACTAATAGCTGTTCGTGTGAGTGAAGTTCCCGTTTTCAATTCTCTTTGTACTCTGACCAGAGTGAACACAGGATCGTAATAATGTTTAGGAAGGGCTAGTTCGTGTGGAGGAACTGAGTTGCAAATAATACACTTGCCTAATGCAAACCAGTCCCAGAATACTGTTATATCCACGAAAATTTGTTCAAATCGTGTGCACATCTGCGCATTTCTAACTTGTACAAGAATTTGCTATGCCCTGCGGTTGCGATGGCCTATCCCGAGGGTTGCAAGCTGCGAACAGCACACCCGTTTCTCTCCTTGTACGTAATAGAACTGCGATAAAAAATGAAATCCTGTTTCAGTGTGAAGTGACACGTTTCCATTCGATTTAGTCAACTCATTCGCGAATCCAGAAACTTCGAATTGGCACTGGAGACAAGAAAGGCCAAAGAGAAAGAAAGTATCGAGGTTGTCCTCGATCTTCGCGCATTTTTTCTCCTGCCTTATTATTAACGTATTTTTCTGCGTTTTTTTTTTTAAATCGTTTTGTATCTCATGCTTTTTTGCCACGGACCAACTTTGATAAGATCGTATATGTATATTTTTTCCCTTTTACCTTCTCACTTGTTCTTGGTCGAACGATTCCTCCGGGTATCAATTTTCGAAGCGCACACACCGCCTGTATTTTTCTTCGTTCTTGTCGACGCAGAAACCTTCCTGGAACATAATTTTCTTTTCCGTTCATCAGACTTTAAGTAGAAAAATACCAGAATCGTTAAAGAATTAATTTCTCTGGACGGTTTCTGTCGATGACAAAAGGGATCGAAGATCGATGAGCTGAAGAATCGGTGGAAAATATGGTTATAGAATCGAAACGAGATACGCGGACAAAATTTGTACATACACGTGTGTAAGAAGTCACAAAAAGAAGAAAAAAAAATAGGAGAAGAAAAATCATTGAAAGTATCACTTCCCTTCCCTCAATTGCCACGTGAACCACGTTTCTGCTGCTGCATCATTGATTACTATTATTATTCTTACTATTATTATTATTCTAATTACTATTATTATTATTACTATTGTACGATTATCGATAAGAGTAATTTTGCATTGATTGTAATCCCCCAATACACACCTGAGTCTTTTGTACTAATGATACAAGAAAGAAACAAATACACAGACAGTTTCGTGGAAATCGAGCGCGTAAGCCACGATTGTCCTTGATAGTTTATCGTGGTGTAGATTGTTAAGAAGTTAAATTAGACACTGTAAAGTGTGTATGAATGAAAGAAGAGGGACATGACACGTGGAATCAAAAGAAAACTTGCAACGAAGTCTGACGCATACACTATGTTTAGAAAGTATATAATTGAAGGAGCCATTTTGGAAGAATGTTAAACTTTAAGAACAATGAACGTATATATATATATATATATATATAATATTATATACTGTATTTGCGTACAAAATCTGTTTGTATCTTGTGAAACGATCATTTATGATGAAACAACAAGAACGAGATCGGTTTTGTTACCTCTCGAGAGAGAACGCGTATATTCAGTGTTATTAAAGTTTAATGTGGTCGAACATCGAATATCGGACTGAACAATTTGAAAGGGAGCACTATAGGGTTGTCGAGAGATTTCTAAGGGTAGTAAACAGTTTCCAATTAATAGAAATGATTAAGTGGGGACAGTTTGTAGATTTAAAGTATTCATTCTTTCAAAAATTTAAAATATGCAATCAAATATTAACATACAGATTTGTTTCCCCACTACTCTCTTCGATTTCTTTGCAAGTTAGAAGCAATCTATGGTGTTCTCTTTTAAGGATTGTTCCACGAGAAGGAGCTTGCGAATTTAACGAGCAGATTAATCGCGAGGATAGAAACGATCCTGCAGTCCAAACTCGTCCACTTTCCCTTTCCTCAACAGCAACGTGACGTTTCCAGAGGATCAATCCCACAAGATCCTTGTACCCTCTCCCTCTTCTCTGTCCCTCAATGTTGAACTGTCAGTCTCTACAACGGTTTGAAAACACAGAAACATATAAAACCAGGGATCCTACAGTCGTCAGGGTCGATGATTACAAAGGGCATTTTTCTTTTAAAGCATCTCGATCGAACGATGGCGCTCGCCAACCCTTCTCTTTTAGATTTAACGAAATAAGAACCGTTCTCTTCCTCTCTGTGACGGTCTATTCCCATAACGTTACGTTTATTCCATGATCAAAATAAAAAAGAAAAGGGAATTTCGACGTCCGCGCGTGATCTCGGAAACAGAGAAAAGCGCGTGCATTTCCGTTCGACTAACGACCGATCGTACCGTCTTTTATGGTGTGGAAATTGTTGGAAAATCTTCTTTCCCTTCCGTTATCCACTTTGCAAATTTATTATCGAGTAATTAAAGAAATATAACATTTGCAGAATTGTTTTGTTTATCAATTGACTTTGATACAAAGCAAATTGAGATTTGTATGATATTAGAATCAATTTTTTGAACTTTAGAGCAACGGAGGGATGACTGAATCCTACACAAGTTATTATTTTTGTGAATGAAATACTGTAAATTTTAATATAAAGTTACGCCGCGTTTCTAAAATTGAAGTATCGAGGAAATTTTAGTTAGAAAGGGAAACGAAGTATTTTGTAATAATTCTAACGCCAATTTACGTAATAAGGATTACACGAGAAACATGCAAAACAGAGATACACATACATGCATACATATTATACACACACGAAATTCGTGAGAGAGAAGTAGGTGCGTTTTTTTGAATGTATGTGTGCGTGATTATAGAAAGAAAGAGTGGGGTGTGAAGGTAATTTGTAATTGTAATCCACAAAGGATTAAATGAAGGAAAAAGGATGGTGTGTGTGTGGGGGTGTATGTAAGAATGTAACTAGTGTGATTGCATGAGAGAAAGAGACACAATCTCGCTCGTATCACGATGTGTGTATTATATAAGATATACAGTTTACAATTATTTGTAATGGATACTTTTTATTTGTCAAATAAAAGTTAGTACAAATGAAGGTAAAATAAGAGTTCTATCATTTATGTCCCACATACCTTTAAACATTACTTGCTGTTTTACTCGCATCTAGTATTTAAACAGTTCATTTTTAATAAAAAATAGAAGAACTAATTCATTCGAGCATTATTGTAATTAAATAGACCTAATAAATGCAGAAAATTGCGCCAATAGTATTTCTACGCAGTTTTGAATTTCAAATTTTCGCGCGCAATTAAGAAATACCACAGGTGGCGCCATCTGTACGGCGAACAGGGTGAACTACAACCGCCGTTCGTTAGTTCCAATTTTCGCCGCTAGATGGCGCCACTAGTATTTCCCATAAAATGCAATAAAATTTTTAATCGATTCTGGCGAGTTTTTGGAAAAATAAAGGATTTCTATGCTAAACTGACGTTAGTATAGTGTTCTGTGATGAAAATGCAATCGGAATAATGCTGCGAAATTGTTTCGGAAGCGCTAGAAACGAAAATAGAAAATTAATGCATTTCATGGACTAAAAAAACGCCGTCCATCTAGCGGTGAAAATTGGAACTAACAAAGTCGAAAAATCAGTTTTTTGGAAAAACTAGCCACTTTTGGGACCAAATACGAACAGAAATGAAATCTACGTTCAAAATACTATAACAATAGTGCCATAATATGTGTCTAATTACGCTAGAATCGATAATTAAAAATTAATGCATTTCATGGACCTTTTTTTGCAGCGCCATCTAGCGGTGAAAGTTGGAACTAATTAACCGCGGAATCCGGACCTCGTTTTACTACGTTAGTTCAACTGTTCTGCCGCTAGATGGCGCTGCAAAAAAAGTTCCATGAAATGCGTTAATTTTTAATTATCGATTCTAGCGTAATTGGACACATATAATGGCATTATTCCTATGGTATTTTGATCGTACATTACATTTCTGATCGTATTACAGCCCAAAAGTGGCTAGTTTTCCAGAAAATCGAAATTTTTTATTTCGTTAGTTCCAACCTTCACCGCTAGGTGGACGGCAATTTTTTGGTCCATGAAAATGAAGTAGGTGGCGCCCTCTAGCGACGAAAGTTGAAACCAATGAACCCTGTGTTTCAGATTACTGTAGTTCAGCCTGTTCGCCCGAGAGACGGCGCCACCTGTACTATCTCTTAATTGCGCGCGAAAATTTGATATTCAAAAGTGCGTAGGAGTACTGTTAGCACAATTTTCTTAGTTTATTAATACTAGTGGAACGCCCCGTGCTATATACGGGGGAATTAATCAGTTAAAATATAAATTTGACTTTGCCCACCATCCACCCTAAGCTCCAATTCCATCGTTCTAAAAATGCATAAATTTGATTTGTTGGAAAGTTTGTTGCGCAGGATCCGCTATTACCTTATGGGAACTTAGACCCTTGCGCAGTCCTAAACCGTAACAGCTAGACATGCGCAGTAAATTTTGTAAAAAGAGGCTTAACCCAGAAAGGTCAAATTATGCACTTTCAATGATGACGTAATTAGTTTTCAAATCGGAGCAATTTTGAGTTGTTCGAAAATTTGTTGTCCAGAATCCGGAATTATTTTTTGAAAACCTTGACCCCCTGCGCAGTCCTAAACCGTTAGAGATAGATATGCGCAGTAAATTTTTTACAAAGAGGCTTAACCCAGAAAGGTCAAATTATGCACTTTCAATGATGACGTAATTAGTTTTCAAATCGGAGCAATTTTGAGTTGTTCGAAAATTTGTTGTCCAGAATCCGGAATTATTTTTTGAAAACCTTGACCCCCTGCGCAGTCCTAAACCGTTAGAGATAGATATGCGCAGTAAATTTTTTAGAAAGAGGCTTAACCCAGAAAGGTCGAATAAGGCACTTTCAACGATGACGTCATTAGTTTTTGAATTGGAGCATTTTGAATTGTTGGAAAATTCGTTGTCCGGGATCCGCGAGTGCCTCATGAACACCTTGATGCCTTGCGCAGTCCTAAACCGTTAGTGATAAACATGCGCAGTGAATTTTTTAAAAAGAGGCCAAATCTAGAAAGGTCAAACGAGGCACCCTTAATGATGACGTAATTAGTTTTTTCGTATCCCTTAAAAAGTGTCCCTTAAAAAGGATTTTACTGTACTATCATTGTAAGAGTACACCGAATATTTTTCTGCCTTGTTTTCGAGCATGCGTACAACGTCTCAGCGTAATTCACATATATGTTTCTGCGTTATAATATGATAATTAATAGAATAATAAGATTGTAATATGTTTAGAGGTATTACAGGAGTCGTTTTTAATATTTTAATGATATTAATAATTATCTTTATTGTCTAACTCTAAGAATGGTTGCTTAATTTTTGGTGTGGATGTCAAATGAATACACTATGATATTAATATATTTTATGTTTATTTTATCAATTTATTATTTACAACTTACAGACACCACAAGAATACACATTTCTCTTATAAAACTATTATTTTTACATATTTACAATACTTTTGCATACTAAATAGTTTATAATTTTACATACGATGTATTAGCAATGTTATAAACAATTAATAACGCTTCCAAATTTGAGTCGCAATATGTTGCGATACATACTTCTTTTCAAATACTCTTATTACAATACTTTATTACATTTGGATGTTCACTAAAACGACAAATGACAGTCTTGCATAAATAAGAATCGCATTGTTTCACTTGCATCTATGTACATGTCATTTAAAATTATTTACAAGTACAGTAGACTTTTCGTACAGTCTCGCCGCGGTGGGTGGCAATATAACGCGAGTCTACTGTATTTCGTAGGTGGTACGGATTATTTTGTAATCGCCGAAGAATCTGCCACGGCGCCATTGTGATCTGGAACATCGAAATGACAAAAACAACTTTCACCCTTCGCCTGGAACACGTCGATTTTCGTTTTGGCCTCGTTCCAAAGCTGGAGGTCATCACGAACATCACGATAGTCTAGTCAGCGACCTTTCTCAATGAGAATTTAATAATGGCGCAGTAGTTCTCGTTTAATATTTGTCAAAAAGTCTAACAAAGATCTATTTGACGAAATTAAAAATCGTCTAGCCCCAGTTCATTGTTCAAATTTTATTATTTGTTCGAAGAAGATCAAAAATTCTTCTCACGTTTGGCGAAATAACGTGAGGGAATTAAGAGATCGTTCACCGTCAAAGATGAGCACAATGTTTGGAAAGTTAGAATTCTGAAAGCGAACTCGTGCTGTCATTGATTGACAAAAGGACCAGACGTATCGTATATCAATTTCAATAGGACATTGCGAAAGGATAATCAACTATTCAGATAAAGAATGCCTTGTTTCGACAATATAGCTGTTCAAGTCGATGCATAATTTTCTCTTGATATCTTATTTCGAACGATCAACGCCTCCGCATGACTGTGTCCAAGCAACTTATACAATTCGTAGACGAAACCATTATGCTAGTGTAACAATGACACGCGTCTTATTCTACACAATATATGACACATGCGTCTTGCGTTAATTGTCCTGTGCATTACATGACACACCATGTGCGTCTTACAATGGCATCTAACATAACAATGATACATTATATGCAACTTGTAAAGAAACGTACATTATCCATCATGGTTAAGTTATCAAAGATCTAAATGTAGAGGTATAGTAGAAAGTGCAGTGGCCTGGGTGTAGAGTTTTACTTTCGTGTGTAAGTGAACCCTTACGCTTCTCGATGGATAGTGTTTGCGTTTCTCACGTAACTGGACGCTGCGCCGAGAGGATCGTCCTTTCGCCGATGAATTGCGCGAGGATTTACAAGAAAATCCGGGGTACGGTTGCTTTCACGCAGAAAACGGTACCGTTCCCGTGGTGCGGAATGCACGGCCAAATATCGGGTGACCCGAAAAGATAAATTATCATCTCGGATATCTTTCACCTAACAATTTTAATGCACTTCTAGACTCTACTCGTTTTCATAACCTTTATCCGACTAGTCACATTACCAATTGTTCAATTTCATTTCCAAGATTCGAAATTTGTTAGTCATCATATTTTCAATTTGATCAATTTTAAATTTGTAAATCTGGTCGCTTGAAACTCTCTATCCTCGCCCACACCACTTGCAACATTGCTCGTAAGTTTGGCGGGCAATTGACCTGCCCATCAGCACGATTTAATTTACGAAACGATAGAAGATTCTTCACAAGATAAATCTGACGTAACTCTAAGGTAGAAATATTTGGAATCTACGTGAAAGTGTCATCCAACAGATTACATAACTGTCCGTTCGTTTTTCTTGCGTGGACACGCAGAGAAAAAGGAAAAGACAGAGTCGAAGTTTAATGAAAAGTGATCGATAAAGAGTAGAAAGTTCCATTAAACTGATACAAAGCAGAAGAGAAAAGAAAGTCGAATAAATCTTCGGAGGATCCTTCAAACTCTGCGTTCATTCATTATACTATACGTGTACTAGCCGTGTTTTATATCGTGCGTTTAGTGAAACGATAACGGTAGCGATTGCATGAATCATTTGCGTTACCAACCAATTTATTACCTCCATGGACATTTCAATTGCCATTAAACGTCGAAAGTTGAGGCACGATGATTATAATTAACGAGGACATTTCGTGAATGTTCTTATAACTCTATTTCTCGATTGCAATGGATGAAAAACGTACCTCATCCTCTTAATGATTTTAACGCTTAACAAACGGCTTTTTTCTCTTTCTCGGTTTACCTGCATCTTTTAAATGAATTAAATCATTTGCGTTAAGCAAACTTACTGTAATTCATTATAATTGAAATTTATATTATTGTGTTTAAATGAGTTATAATTTGTATAGAATTTCAGTGAACTTGCAACTGTACCCGAAGAAAGAGGAATGGAAGAAAGTTAAAAGAAAAGAAAAAAGTAGAGTCGCAGGACTCGTGTGCAAGAACGGAGGCAATGTCATCGAACTTGCATAATGTGTCCTCTTTCTTCAATTACACGCACCGATGTGCCGATGCAGCGTGCATTTAGGTCAGTGATACCGGTATTCCGAGAGACCTTTGCTCCTACGACGGATATGGAAGATGGAAATGACGCTGGAGGACACACCGCATTGTCGCGTCACTTTCCTTCTACGCCCAGAAAGAATGTGGGATGCTGTTACTTTCAACGCTGACACTACCGATCAGTTTATTTTCCATCTATTACCTATCTATCGATTGCCTCACAACCATCATTTTTTAATATTGTCCTTTGTTGCCGAGTACAATCTAATTTCCTGTACTTTTGCTTTTTCATATGCACATATTGGTATCTCGCATTAATAGTCATATACTCTTCCTACTCTACCAAATAGCCTACCCTACTGTTAGCTCCCTCAACTGTTCTAATTAAGGCAACAGGCTTTAGTATCGCATTACTATTTCGCTATTGTCTGCAATTTAACCATACTTTGAGATACATATCCTCACGTGTACAAATTTTATTATACATTATTGGTATTGTTAATAATTATGATACTACTGAGACGTTTTACAATTGTGATACTGTTGGAACGTTTTACAAATGTGATACAATTGAGACGTTTTAGAAATGTGATACAATTGAGACGTTTTACAAATGTGATACAATTCAGACGTTTTATAGTTATGGTTGAAGGAAATAATTTGAAGGGTCATTTATCGCTAAAGTACGTGGCATAATTTAAAAGCCTGTAAAGAGGCGACGGTCGCATCTGCCGTATTCAGGTATCGAATTCCATCAGAAAGTCGCAGTTGGTTGCAATTAAAATGGAAAGTAGAGCGGTCCGATAAGTTCTCCGAGGCGTCGAGATGGTACCCGGTATATGTATGTATACGGGTAACGCTATTGCGTGCGTCGACATCGATTTCCTTTCGATCCACTTGGCGTCCTATCGCTTCTGTACTTCCACTCGCGAACTTGCCGATCTACGCGCCGAAACAGGCGTACTCGTCCCACGATCGTTGCGACTGATCTGACATTTATTGCACGTTTGCCTCTACGCCTTACACGACCCAACTACTTGCTCTATTACCGGCTGCATAATTTTAGCCTAGATCCTTTCTGAAACAAAAAAGTCGTACGCAACTAATTAGTCCATGACTATCTTGATAACATGTCGATAGTTTTACGCTAACATTGTACATTCTTCAATTGACCATTGATCAAATATTATTCATACATTATCATACGTTCATTGATTGTGAGGCCACAATCATACTAACAGAATATATTCTTTCAAGATCATTATATATTGTTCCATATATTGTCATACACTGTTTAAATAGTATTAAACACCATGAAATATGATAAAACATAAGGCATAAAACATTGTTCAAAGATTGCTCAAACATCGTTAAACATCGTAAAACATGGAGCATCATAAAACCTAGTTCTAAGCTCGTGAAACATTGCAAAACACTGTTCAAACATTATCAAACATTATTCGTCAGTTATGAAATATTCATACATTATGAAACATTGAAACAGTATAAAAGCCTATAAAACATCATGAAACAGAGGAAGGTAAAAATTGGGGTCCCAGGGATGGCCGTATCGTAGTTGGGGCCCCGGGTGAGAGGTGGAAAGCGAGAAGAAAGGTAAGAGGAACCCGTTGATCCCTTCCATGGGTCGTCGGGAGCGAGAAGAAGACTCGGGAGGAGATCGGTTAGCTCCCAGTGCATCGGCTGCTTCAGGCTGGCCGGAACGTTCGGTGTCGAACAGCTCGTCGAGACTAATGCAACGTGCAACAACATGCCGATCAGCCTGCGTACTTTGTGTAAGTGTCGTTCCATCGAGATATCGTTCGTGTTTCGAATTTCCTTGATCGATGTATCGTGGTTCGAGGCCGATCTTCTCGTCTGTCCTCTACGGATCGGCTTACGTGACTCGTTGATACACGGACAGGAAATGACCCGTTCCTAGAAATCGTTTGAAAGATCGATGCGCTCGAATGTGGATCGATGTGGGTCATTTCGATCGTATCGGATGATTCGAAAGGAGAAAATGACCGGTGATAGTGATTCGATTCGAGCGATCGTGTCGATAGGGTGATCGCGAGGCTTCAGTGTGGTGCTGGATGTTTCATTTACTGTGCTTTTTATGGTGTCGTTTGCTGGGTTAGAGAGAATCATATACGTAGAGGATACAAGTGCACCAATGTATAAATTATATTACACGTTACGTTCCATAAATACGTAAATTATATAGATCACTGAATTCGGAATATGTAAAATATTAAGATACGGTGTACTTTACCCACAGATAAAGAACAAGTAATAAGTTTAAAGAAATTACAGTTATTTAATAGCGATTGATATTCAAAAAATCTATAAGACATCGCTTTATATTTTAGACATTCCTTTTATAATTTTATTATAAGAATTTTCATTCTTTAATAGAAAACGTAACGTGAAACACGAAATAACGAATGGAATATTTTATTTTAAACTAGAACTATATTGGTGTCAAAAATAGTTTTTATACGAAAACGAAGAACTTTTATAAACGTTTTCTGTGACTTGGAAGAAATATGAAGTTAAATTGTATTAGCGTTTAGAGAAAAGGATCAAGGTCAGCTTCAACTTTTTACAGTTCACGGAATGACAGATCGCGCCATAAAGGACCGATCGCAAAACAATCGGTTTGCTATTGTAAGCGGAATGTGGGAGTGATTTATTTCGTTTAACACGACAAGTTTAGAGCAAGAGATAGATTGAATGGACTCGCGAGGTGATTGATGTCGCCTCTATAGCGTGTAATGAACCGCGAAGCATTTGATTTATCTACAATAATGTACGAAACGACGTCGTTCTACAGAAATGTCTCTAATGAACTTACAACCGTACCGTTAAAAAAGTCCAACTTTTCCACCACATTATGTAGTACGATGTTCGAGATGCAATCTAAAGAACGCTGAAAGCCACAGAGTATTTCGTTAGCACGGTGTTTCATATTCTCTTTACAAAATTTTATGTGTATCTTTAAAGTACAAACTCTGAAGCATTTCAAAATTATCTCGAGATTTTCACCGCTCACCAAAGCTTTCTGTCCCTTGTTCGTAATTTGCAATGATTTTATGTGAAAAATTTTACCTCGAATTTTACCTCAACCTTCCATTTCCTAAATTTTCCAATCTCTCGGTTCCCCATCTCATCAATTTTCCAATCACTCAGTCCCCCGATTCCCTAAACATAGAACTCGTCTGAATAATTCAACCGCCTAATTTTAGTTAACATATACGAGTTCCAATGGATAAAGTAACTTCTCGAATTGCGGTAATAGAATAATTGTGGAGTCATCATTAATAACTTGTAATTAACACTCACGATGGAAGCGAGATAGTGTCTCGATTCGGATGCAGGAACTCGCAAATACGTTCTCACGTTTTTATTCCTGGCACAATGAAATTCATTTATTGTTTCGCGAATGAGACTGGCAATTCATTGACGAAGTAAATCTTACTTTCAAATCCCTGTTGCTAAAGAAACACGATACTGAAAATTGTACAATTTAGATAGCAATATCCGACGCGATTGATTTCTATAATTTTCTACGCGATGCATTGGAAAAAGAGCATTTAACTACATAGACTGTTACGAAGATGAAAAATCGCATGGTCTATCACGACCATCGGTATGTCTCGGTTTCCATGGCTACCCAACTTCATGACCTTTCTTCGGTGCATCTTTTTAATGTCAGCAACGATAGCAAATACGTACACCATGAACACCGTGCGCTATTACTTTTACTCTTTTGTGCGATGAAATCGACGTATTGGAACTTGTGGAACTCAGATTCCTGATGATTGCCTCTCCCATTACACCCGTTATCTCAATGACATCGCTCGTGCTATACTTTTAATTAGCTTACCAGCTAGAAAGTACGTTCAATTGTATCAATCTTATTCGGCGATGTTTCAATTCGCTTTCTGTCGAATCACAGTGGGAACTTCCTGAAAAAACGATCGTACAACTGATCGAGTCTTTCGATTCGTTTCATCCACCAAACTTTTTCTTTAATTTTTATTCTTTCAGTTTTCACAATCTTTTTCGGTTCCCTCGGGTCATCAAATCCTCTGACTCTATTAATTCATTGTAATTCTTCCAATTCTTTTCGAGTCATCTACATCTAGTTCGTTCGAGTGGACTTCTTTTAATTCGACGATGCACAGTGCCTTTTATGCGAAATCACGTAGCAGAGGATCCGTTGGGAATCCTCGTGCTTAGGAAAGGTATATCGTTAATGGAAAACGAAGTCGAAGCAAGAAAACACGTATTCGAGCAAGATCATCGATCGAGTCGCGCAAAATTTCGCCATCCCGTTCGAAAAGTTGCGTTAACACGGTGCGTCAGAGAAGCACTCGTTACACTGGATATTTAACGTTCGCAGTTAACGCAACATGGAGCCTGCAAATATAAGTTGTGTCGAAACGCAGGGATTCTAACTCGAGAATTACGCAAAACGAGGAAACGAGAAAAAAGAACGGAACCTAACCATTAAAAGCACGGTAGCTCGTTTGATGCTACCATAAGCGAGGGATTAGTATCTTGAACGACATAATCATACGTTTTCCAGCGAAATTAAGAGATTAGCGTTGCACCCCGACAGAGAATGTTCGCTGAAGTCATCGTTGCACGAAACTGAAATTAGGGTTATAGTTACACGAGGAGCTTAGCGAGAGGTTTTCGAACTGGGAAGTGGTATAATGACGGAATATTAGGTGGACTGGGTTCTACGGATTTTGATACTTTTTCCTGGCAGGTACCATTTTGCATTTGAATTGCAATTTGAATATTTAGAAGATTCAGAACGGACCTATCTTCAGAATTACTCTTACATCCCATTCTAAATTTTCCAACTTTCAGATCTGAATTCTTAAATTTCCCAAGCTTCCAAGTTTCTTTTCCCAACTGCTCAAACCCCTACATCCTGAATGAACTTCTCAAGCCAGCAATTCCCCAATTTCTCATTCCTGAACTCCCCGACTTTCAAATTTCAAATTTCGCAACATGTTTGCGAACAAATAAATAAATAAGTATATCACGAGTTATATTTTACATTGGCAATTTCGCGCGTCAACTTTCCAATTCCCATTACGTATGCGCGCAACCGCAAAGTCAAAGTACTTACGTATCTCGTAACAGACAAATAACGCGTCTCGGATCGAACCACCGATCGAATCTCTAATTAGCATCTTTCTATCTACAACAAAACGTTTCCTCGTTCGATTTTCATCAAGCTATTCGATCGTTACAAGCCCCGATAGCATAAAACACGCGGAAACGAGCGAAACAATGGTCTCACGATCCAGTTACGAACATCCATCAAGTTCGAAAGCGGATGGGTTCGTTTCGTGACTTGTCGATGCTTCTACAATCGCGCAAACATAAATCGAACACTCTATTTTGGGTGCAAATCTGTTGTATCGTTCGACGAACTGGTTAATCGATGACTACGAAGAACTCGAGCAATTTTGCCGTTTCATTACCATTCATTAACACCTTTCCGTGATGTGCTTTCGCTACTTGGCATTAAACGTGCTAACTGATCGTGACGACTGAATCACTGTTTAGAAATCAAAGGTAATCTCTCAAGATCTTGGTACACGAGGTAATCTTATGTTCGAGATACAGTTTCTGGTATTTTAATGATAATTTCGATTTTCTAAGTTTCCACGGTTCACTTAGAAGATATACACACACGTGTGTCCAAAATCTAAAAATTTTTATCTTTTCTGCTAAGTTGACAAACCATTGGTTCACGTGTCAACTTATCAAGCACACAAATTGCGCTACGAATTAACACTAGAATTACCAATTTCAGTGCACGCTTACCAAATTGAAAATAAATTAGCACAATAGAAAATATGAAACGTAAAATGTAAGACCTGAAATGGTTGGTAGTTGTAGCGTTAAATTAATGAAAAAAAAATGAAGACACCCGTTGTCAATTACGGAGCTAAGAATTCATGAACTTTCTTTAATTGCTGCTTTGAAATATTCTGTGCCGCGATAAATTGAACGTGGGCACTCCTTTTTGCGCAGGTCTCGTGACGCTGGTCTTGTGTAACATACCCGACAGTCTTGAACATGAAATTCCAAGGAGGAGCTTCCTGTCACGAAGAGCCATCGATGGAACCAGAGGAAGGTGTGTTCTCTCTTCTTTCACGATTCGTGATGTTCGCTATACATACACGGTATATGCAAGTATCGATGTCATTTACAGGAAGTACTTCGATCCGGAAGAAGAGGGAGCCTTTGACAGTTATGGATCTGCCGGTGGCCAGTACGATCCTTACGAAGAGAAAACAGGTAAAACATGACTTTCTTCTACACTGTTAATCGAGATCCTTTTGATGCTGATTTTAACGAGACGGAATATGAAATGGTTCTTTTAGAGGGTTTCGTTGAAATCCTTTTGATTAGGAAAAGTATCAGAATTTATTAGAATCGAATTTTTTTATGGAGGATTTAAATTGCATGGACAAGTAGGCGATGTTATCGCTTGGTGAGAAGCGATGTTACTTTTTACATATTTGTTTATTTCTGTTAGCTTACGAACTATGCCAGGTATTCTCATCTAACGTTTGATAAATTGATCCCTTGTCAGAATAAATCGAAGATCCAGGTGTCTCCTTGAAATTACTTTCTTCTTGTTGTCCTAGTAGTATTACAGGACACCGATGATTAAACACGGATGACTATTTCCATCCCAAGTAATCGCGTAAACCGGTAGAAATGGTGTCAACGCGTAGCTAATTATAGGTGAAGATGAATAATCTCGTGTTTAACCATTAGCGCATTGCTCATTAGCATATTATCTTTTTCACAATTTTATTGAAACCTCCGACTTACGTTCCTTTCAGACGATCGATAACGGTATTATTAATTGCGGATTGTACGAACAAAATTAATGACACGATCTATTAATCGCACAATTTTTTCCATAATCTCACTCCTTCGAATTATCATTTTTTAATAAAAATTCGGTCTTCAACTTTTTCGAGAATATAGCGAACCTTTAACTTTTCTTTTCAAGAAGATCTCTCTTTTTACGAAGATCGTAATCTCTCTCTTTTTTTCTTCGAGAACAGACCTTTATCGTTAAGCGTGTGAAAGGCGATCGCAAATAAAAATCAATGGAATAGGTCGCGTGAAGTACTCTGTAAATTACGAGATACGTCGAGAAATCACGTGCAGCATTGTTTAAATGTCACAAACGCGTGATTATCCTGGAGTCTTTTTTTATAACCTTGGTTACGACGATCGTCGTCGTTGTGGCTTTTAATCCATCGCCTGGAATACGATGCGTACGTTTCATTCTTGAAAGCAAATTACTATCGATCGATTCTCCTTTCCTTCGATCTTATTACATTCAGATTTATTGCACTTATATCAATATTCCATTCGCGAACAAAATTTTAATATCATTCGAACACGATACGCAACTTGGAGGATACACCTTTTAAAAATATTTTTTAAATCGTGAAGAATCTGTGTAAATCAAAATATTGCATCAAAAGATATGTCAAAGATACATTGCAAATAATATCTGTTGAAAGTACTTTGATTAATGTGGAAATAGTTTAACAGAGCAATATTGTTCAGGTCAGATTACACAATGTTCATTCTTGAGAGTTCAGTATACACACGATCGTTCATGGTATTTATTTAATGTCATAAGAATCCATGGAGCCTTGAGTGAGTATTATGCACGGTTTTGAGCGGCCATACAATGCGATGCTCGTTAGCAATGAATCAGATTGAAAGCCAGTAGCCTGTTCCGATGATGATGCCTGTCTTTCAGATTTTATTTAAGAAACGTGACTAATATGAAAGGATTATGTCGATGGATGTAACATTTAATCTTTCAATCACCTTTTTACATATGTTATGGCTATGGTATCCTACTTATCGATTTCGATACTGCATTAAGTGTTCACAATTTTGATCGTTCGAATCGCCCATTTAAATGAAATGTAAGGTGGAATATTATGAATTTCAGAGTGTCTTTTTGAAATGCGGGTTGTGTCTGATTGCAGATCTGTCGGATATTAGAAGGAACGTGCCAGGAGAGCCAGGCGTTGATTACCCAGCGTACACGACGCTGCCGCAGACAGGATTCACGTGTGAGGGACGTTCGCGAGGTGAATGAGACGACACTCGATTGAATCATAATCGAGTAACTTACCTTTTAGCCCGATTTCACCGCGAACATTCTGCTCGGAACGAAATTCCATCGCCTAGTCATCTTCGAGATTGAGTAATAGTTGGCTTTTCGCACGACCATCGGTGACCGGTTGATCTTAGGCGACCTGGACGAAAGCCTTTTAATCTGACTGTCTCGAAATACTGTATATACATATTTCATGGGTTTGATAAATTATCGATGTCCTAATATAACGGACACATACTTAATTACAGACGATAAAGGATTGAATTTCGTTAGTTCGGGTGTTGAAGCTGTTCAGTGTTAGATGATTAATTAAAATCTAACCTTCGCGTTAAACTTCAATTTTAACTTTAAAAATTAATTATTAAGTTCCATAATTTCAAATGCGTATATTCCACTTTTCAAAGCACCCAATTCGTAATTTTCTACGTCGAAAATTTTAACGTTGAATTTCCCAATTTCCAAAATATCGATGTTGAACTAAGCTAAAACTCTCCACGTGTGACGTAACGTACTAAGAAACTCGTTAAATTTGAATGAAAGCCGAGTTCTCCGGTCACGCATCGATCAACGTGTTTCGTTTCGCACTTTTCCACCTTTAGCATCGATGTCAAGGATGATTCGCGTGCACGCGAGGATCAGCACGTGCAGCATGTGAAATTGACTCGCAACATTTTCTTCGATTTCGCAATAGGTCACCGCTATTCTGTTCGCTATCGGGCCACGGATGTGTGTGCCATCTTGTCGCAAACATTCCGCAAAAATGTTTGCTCGTGTAATTTTCACTCTGGAAAGGTAAACGCCACTCAACGCGAACGTGTTTATTCTTCTTTAGACTTTCCGCGGATTCTCGCCGTCGACGTGTTTCTCTCTTCTCTTCCTTGTTGCGAAAACATAGTTTCTTCGATGTTGCCACTCGATTTTCTTCGATCAGCTGATTACAAATCCCTTCTCGTTCAACTATACACCGGTCGAAAGCGGAAATGAACTTGTTAATGATATTTGGGGTGTGCAGTTACTTCAGATCTGGAGATATTAAGGGCATAGGAAATTTGGCTCTACAAATCTGGGTATGTAGATTTAAGAATTTAGAAATTCAGGAATTGAGGAGTTTGGGACATAGAAAGATCTCTATGACGATGATAAACTGAACGATTCATTAGCGCAATCGTTAATAAGCGTCTCTATTGCGAAAGGCTCATTAGATTTCGTTTGGTACAAGCAGTCGTGACATAATTGCTGCGGTCACAAAATGAATCGAAGGAATGACGTTATTTAACGAGAAGAATTCAAGCGGGTTCTATAATAGTGATCGGTCGAAAGAAAGTTCAGCCTCCACTGGTTGTTACGGTTTCTTTATTGAGCAACATCCTGATAATGTTGTACACTTACGATGCTTGGAAACATCAGAATGTCGGCGAAAGCGAACTAACAATAAGATAAAGGCCAGCTAGATTATTCGAACGATTCTGACGAGAAGCAATCGCTATTCAGAAGCTTGCTATTATTCAAACTACAAATTGTTTGAGCGACGATGTTAGATTCTTTGCTGGTGAACGCACGACGAAAAACTAATTCGAAGATCTATGCTCGATTCTGCGAGTAACTTGTTTGAACCATCGACTTAATAGCTTCACGAATAAGGAATATCTTTCTAGTTCTCAATTTCCTCTCATACTTTTCTCATTTTCTTGACTCAAATTAATTCGCGTATCATCGTCCGATGAATCGTTTCTCGCGAAGCCGAGAATTACATTTAATTTGCTAATTGGGTATCCAGTAGGCGACACCTAGTTTCTTATTGAATGGAATTGTGCCAGGTAACCGTGTCACGCCGTTCCCGCGATGAAAGTGGTTTAATTGAAATTTCCAAGTACTCTGCAACGATCGAATCGAGTCGATTAGCTGCGAATCATCTTTTGCGCCCTACCTGAAAACTCGCGGAAGAAACTGAGCTATTAGATAATCCGAAAGGAGAGAGAGACACCGGTCGACCATAGAAACGCCGCCTTATGGTCGTTGCGTAACGCGTATCAAATGTAAACATTGCTCGTGTACGTAGTTATACTAGGAGATTTGAAAAAAAAGCAAAAGCCAGGAAAAAAACGAGTTTCTTCATACATATTTATACGCGTCCCGATAGATTAAGTAACTGGGACGTTGCTTCTTGTTCTGTAACTCCAATTTAATTTCATGAGACAAGTCGTGTTATGTATATTTCGAACCAAATATTGAAATTTATTTCTTCAAGAAACGAAACTGCTCGCAGGTGTGCCAATGTAATCGGAATTCTTGATGGAATCAATCGAATCTATCGAGTCAATCTATTCGTAGAACGCAGGGTAACAAGATTCTGGTTTCTTTTTTAATTGGAATGCCTCCATGTTCTGTCGCAAAATTGGGAAATGCGAAATCAGAGCTCCGAGAGTCGAGAAAATTAGGAAAATTCACAATCGAAAGGCTTCGATGACTCGAATTGAGGAATTTAAAGTTAGAAGATTAGAAAAGTGGAAAATTATGATTTGAAAGGATGAATTACGATCAGAATCGCAGCAGATTTTCCCAAGGCTTAAAACTTTTTCCGCAGGTTACTACGCGGACGAGGTGGCAGGATGTCAAGTATTCCACGTGTGCCACGACGTGCTGGTGTCCTCGTTCCTGTGCCCCATAGGGTCCATCTTCAGCCAGAAGCTTTTGACCTGCGACTGGTGGACCAAGGTGGACTGCTCCTCCAGCGAGAAATACATCGACGTCAACCGGAACAGTTACCAGCAAGACGACGACGAGATGATACGCAACGCCTACGCGATGATCAGCCTTCAATCGGGAACGGACGTGACCAAGGATGGTCTCGTTGATCCAGATCGAACCGGCAGCATTGTGGACTATCAGCGAGGTCCAGGTAGAAACCTGGACTATTCCTCCGTAGATCCCACGGGAAACGACTTGAGGAGCAACTACGAGGACTATTCTGGCCCTGTCAGTCGCAACTTCCTGCCACCTTATCGACCCAAGGACAGAAAGCTGGAGACTACACGGAGTTATCAAGAGAGGTTCTATTCTTCGGAGAAATCGAAATCTCCTTACGAAGATTCGCCTATCATCCGCGTGCAGAACATCAAGGGTCCCGAATACAGGGATCAGAACAGGAACAGGGACTTCCAGGAGAGCTATCAGAGACCAAACGAGTTCACAAACCAGTTTCAACCGTCTTACGCGCCCACTGTGCCCACAGTCACCACTACAACCAGGAGGTTCTACTCTCCGACTGTGCCGACGACCTTCAGACCGTCGACCTTGGCGTACAATAAGCTGGACCAGGTGATTGATAGCTCGGACTATTACTTTTCGCGCAGCAGAACCAAAGGTTTTGTCACTCCACCGACCAGAAGTTTCGAGAACAAGGACAGACAGAGTTCAAGGAGGAGCAACGATAAACACGAGGATGCCCCACGAAAAGTGAACGATTACGGTCAGCAAGACAGCTACGAGGACGATTACGAAAATAGCGAAGAGGAGAGACAAGCTCCATCCGGAGAACGGTTCCAGGTGAGAGTAGCCGAAGACTACAGATTGAACCGAACTGGGCTGCTGTTTGATCAGGTTTATCGAGGATTTCGGACCAGAGACGAAGACGAGATTCTGGACGATATTGAGACTAGGGGTAGCATAGGTCTGGGTCATGCTTTAAGCCATTCCTTCAGAGGAATCTCGGTGCAACGACAGAATCCTGTGAACAGCGGGCTCAAAGATGAGGGAATTAAACAGCATACCCTGTCCAGACCAGAGCCTACGGTGTTCGATAAGGAAGGCAGGGAAGAGACAACTGAACAATACCAAAGAAACGATCAAAGAGACCAAGAAATTGCGGAGCATCGAGAAGCTGAAGAGGATCCTGTACCGTCTACCACCCCTTCGGTCATAGAGAGCACCATAAAGGCGACCACAAATCTGCACGAATTAAATACCTCGGACATATCGATCGATTCGAAGAATTATAGCGACGAAAACGTCGAGGCAAATCAGAAACATTCTATCGACAGGGTGGATAAGTTTCTAAGGCCCCCTGAAGAGCCTCGCAGCAAATTTCAGATAAATGTGCCGGATCTGACCGAAGTGTCCACTCTGCTCATTCGATATTCGAGCGTGGATGATGGTCCAAGAACGGGAACAGAATCACCCAGGTTCCAGGACACTTACTCTGATGACTATGTGGATCCAACTGCGAACGATGAAGCTATAACGGAACAAAATTATCCGTCTACCGAGGATAAACATCTTTCTTCGGGTGAATTGAAGACTACGGTTCCTTACAGAGACGTTTCTTCGTCTGTGGTTAACTACAGTGAGAGTTTGAGTGGTTCGAGTGGCCTTGAAGGACTAAATCGGTATCAATCAGACCTGATTCATGTACCCAACAAGACCCAGGTGAACATTGAGAGTAATTCTAACAGCAGATTTCAGGATTCTCTTGAAAATTTTAATGCGAAAGGCCAAGTAAACTCTTCTCCAGAAAGCACGACAGACATTAACAAATTTGCTGAAACCCTGACACCACGATCGAACGAAGAGATCAGAACATCTGCATTCACGCAATCACCGATAATTGAATCTACAGGGTCAACCTCGAAGCCTATCGTTCACAGAAACACAGAAGATGAAACTTCGTCGACTCTGATCAAAAGCATCAGACCAGAGACCCTGAAGCAAATCGAGGAAAGTATCGAGAAGAACAATTCGCCCTATCACGTGACGTTAACTGTGAACAAAGGCGAAGAGTTGGCACCAACTGCAGGTGACCTGATTGGCAAGCTAATTGCTCAGCAAGGTAAAGAAAGCTCAACCGTCGATGACAAGCTGCATCAACTGGAGGTAATCAAGTCTGTCGAACCAGAAATTGTCACAGACCCACCAGTCACCACAGTGAACATCGTAAACGCTGATCATCAGTCTAACATTGAGGACAGCTTCTCCAAGGTTGAACAGAACTCTTCGAGGAATAACAATTTTAATACGGTCAGTCTACTTCAATTGATGTCCGAGTTGTTGAAGTTAGATCGTGCTCCTCGTCCTTTCTCCCTGCCTGGAGCACATAATTTAGTGCCAAGGACCCAACCAGAAATTATTCCCAGCTCTTCAGCGTCTAAGACCATTGCCAAAGAGATAAATCAGGATATGCAGTTCCAAGAAGTTGCAGAGAAGTTCCAAGAAAATTCCACAGAACCTGTTAGGTCCGATCCGAAGGATCTCATCAGGGATCAATTCACGGAGAATTTTGATGGATCTTTGCTGAAGAATGATGGACAATTTTCTCAAGAAGACAGAACTGCGGATTTTCAGAAGGAGAGTCAAGAGATTACTGGTTTTGGGACCATTGTGGCTGATACTCAAGCGAAGGATCACATCAAGGATCAATTATTTCAGAATTTTGGTGAAACGTTGCTGACGGACCAAGGACACCTCGAACTTCCTCGAAAGGATACAATAATTCATTTTCAGAAGGATTTAGGTGATGCAGACAGAGATCAGGAATCCAATTTCAGGACAACTGTGGCCGATCTGAAGGATCGCATCAAGGACCAATTATCCCAGAATTTTGGTGAACCCTTGCTAAAAACGGACCAAGGACACGAACTTTCTCAGAAAGATACGATAACCCATTTTGAAGATCGCTTGCCTGCTACGAACGAGGATAAAGAGTTCACAAATTTCAGGACAACAATTGGTAGCAGTGTTTCAACGTCTTCCAGGTCGAGTTCTGGACAAAGTACGATAATTACAACGACGTCCGCGCCACAAACAACCTCCACCACAGATTCTGGAAAGACTGTGGTAAAAACAGAGTTCGTACCATCGATTGGATTCTCTTTCGATACCGACGAGGGTAGAGAAGAGTACGTGGAGGCTGTTCTAGGTGGACTGATAGAACCTGAAGCCGCCGAAAGCGAGAAAAAGGAGAATGTCTTTTCAAAGAGCCAGGAAACTTTGTCGAAGAAGAATGAGACTCTGAAAGACGCGTAGAGACGATTTCTAAAGAATGGCCAGTGAAGAACTTAGTTGTAGAAAGAAATCTGTGATGTCCTGCTGTTTCGTCCTTTTTCTTGTACTCTTCTTGTAATTAAAAGACGAGTGGATGATGAGATAACGGCAGATATGATCGATGAAAGAGTAATTGTTTAACTTTGGTTACCATTTACGTTGTAAGAGGAGGGTCGATGTAATTATTATATAGTAGAATAGATTGTATGCTACTGGAGATTTTATTCTTTCTATTCAGAAGATTTGTAATTAATATGATTAACGTGGCTGTAGAGTGTGAACACTTACGAATTCGTGATAAATTATATGTGGGATACACATATACGGAATTATAATAACTACTGTTAACTTTTAGAGAATGAATAGAGCTTGATTAATGGTTATCGCATGTACCAATGAAAAGGAACAGATTTTGATACGTGGTAAAAATTATGCGAAATTGATTTATGGATATATCGTGTATCAATAGTGTATGTATGTTTAGTTTTATGTATGTTTTAATAAATATGTATATTCCTTTTCAAATTTGCTCTCAACCTTTTCCCTATTTCTCTATCTTTCAAATCTTACACTTCCCAATATCTCAGACTGTCGATTCTTATGTTCTAAAATTTCTTTCCAACATTTATTTCCGCAAAATTCAATGTTCTGCTTTGAACCCCCCAATCTTGTTTACTTGCCATGACAACATCGATATACCAGGTCTCGTAATTCGCAGTCAAGTTTAATCGATTCTCAATGCGAGGTGGTAGGTTAAAGTACGCGAATCTTGCTGAAACATTTCAATTCGAAAAGACCGCTCGCATAATCTTGAAGATTAAATCGTTAAAAAATGTTTAATATCGCAACGTGTTAGTTAAACTTCGTGTCGGATTAAGAAGCAATTAACGAAGATAATTTTAACGCGATAATGTCTGAATCGGAGGAAGAGGAAACTGCAAAAAGTATTACTGAAATCGATGAAGATGATGAATTCAGTGACTTGACAATTCACAGCAGACATTCTGTGCTGCACATGGACTATAGGTACAAACTGATGATTTTAATTAATATATTCTGGGTTACAGTGATTAATTCATTTTCAGAGTAATGTGGATAAGAGACAAAGTAATGAAGTTTCTGGGGATAACCGGTCACGAACTTGCTTTCTATAAGCTTCTCAACGTAAATATTTTATTGTTAAAAAACTTCTTTTAAGAACTATACACTATTCATACAACTACACTATTCCACACGCACGTTTTCTGATACTAGATATTTCTGACTAAGTAGAATTTTTTGGATTTTCGCTTGAAAAATATTAATACAAAGCCCAAAGTTTCTTGACAACTAAAATCTGCTAAGATTAGTCGCCTTTTATTAATTGAGTCAAAGAGCAAGAAAGTGATCAGATTTTAAACTGCAGGCAAACAATCGATATCTCGAAGATAAACTTCTGAATTTTCTCATACTCGATTTGTACGGGGTAATGAATATCGAGAGAAAAGTAGTCTTCTTCTATGCAACTTACACCATTGAAGTTCATCAAGAGGAAATCGATGTCTGGGAAAGTAAGTACATTTTGTTCACGCAATTCACATAATCGACCTTGATTCGATTGAGGAATCGATCTTACCAAAATCTATTTCCGTATTATGTGTCGGGTGTCTGTTTAGAGATCAATAATTTTATGAATTTTGCGACGTTAACAGGTAAACAGGTGAACAAATTGGCTGCGTTGACAGCACTCGCAATGAAAAGGAAGGGTCGTAGATTGATCCAAAGTGCTCCTGGTAATCTGTATTTTTCTTTTTTTTTTATGTATACCAAGAGAAAATGATTTGGTCCTATTACACTACGTTTCAGTAGATCTCATTCAATTTTATTTAACCTGAATTTTATATTAGAGCTTCAGATAGAAGTTTTCCTCTGTTTCATCCATAATTATTTAGCTTTTTAAATATTTTTTGCATTGATTCGTTTATGCGAATTGCGATTATTGTTTGAATGGTGTCGGAATATGCACTCGAAAATATATTCATTATTTACACGTTTAATAATTGATTGCATTTCAAAGTACACTGTGTTTTAAATTATTATTTAATCCTTTCATATTTGATGTTGTATAAACATTACATTTCGACACCAATGCCATTCGGGTGCCAGAGAATAATTGTACAGTAATTCTTAATTATTTGAAAAAGGGAAAATTGAAAAAATACCAAGGAAGTCTCGCAAAAGTAGAAAAAGAACAAAGAAGGGCAAAACAGATGCGAAAATGGATCCGCTAGCGTTACTCAAACAATTAGAGATGTCTATGATGACTTTGCAATCGAGTAAAGCATCGTCTAAGATTACTGTGAGCGGATCGGAAACGGAAGTTGGTGACGAAGAAGAAGGGGAAGACGAAGAAGAAGATGGAGAAGAAGAAGGGGAGGAAGAGGGAGGAACGAGAGAATTGGGAAGTGGAGAACCATCGGCGTTTTCCCTTAGAAAAGATGACAGTAGAAGTATTGAATCTGGTAAAATTATGTCAAATTTGTCTGTAAATAAAGATAATAAATAATCGTATCGGTATACATAAAAGAATGAACTGTTTATGTTTTTCAGTTAGCGTAAATTTCGTCCCACCCCCTGGAGAAGAGGACAAATACATTCTGACAAAAGTATATATCAAAAATCTAGTTATACGTCGCTAATGTTTCCAAAATTTAATAAAAACGTATCCACAGAAAATGGTAGAAAGAGTAGAAAAGGTTCCGGTCCTTCATATGGTATGTGGAGAATTGGATGGCAGTAGAACTGACTTAAACGATGTGACATTATTTTATTTTTTGAGAACACACGATGAGGGTATACCACCCTTCGACTCGTACGACGAATGCAACGAAGAGATCACAAAATATTTGGTTGTTGGATCTCTGCAAGGAAGATATCTGGTTTCCATGAACAGGATACTTGTTCAAGTATAATACCTCTTTAACTAATTATTGAATTATGTATTTATCTGCAAGATCTTTTCAATTGTATAATTCTTCAGGTGTTTAAACCACTGGTAGAGAGTCAGTTTAGAGGACCACAGTTCACAGAATTGGTGAGAGATGAGGTTTCGGACGAAGAGGATGCACCACATCCACATACTTTAGCGGACATCCTCGAGGCTCGTGTACGTTCAATTATTTATACTAATTATCTTAAACGAATTCAATCTGTACATTTCGAGATTTGTATATACCTGCTGATGGGTGTTAAAATAATCATTTTTCGAAATTAATTAACAGAGCTCGATTCTTAGAAGGCCGTCCGAATTTCGTAGAGCATCCATGGTGTTAGCTAAGAAATTTGCTGAAAAGGCCAAATCGCAAAAGGAAGACGAAGATGAAGAAGCCAGTGTTACGCCTGTACCTTCCCAACGATCAAGGGAACCGAGCAGAGCAAGTAAATCACGGTTAAAACGAAGCGACTTGAAAATTTCCAGCGTGACTTTCGACGAAAGATTAAGCAAAATAGATACCGAAGAACAAAGACCTCCGATCGATCAAAGCAAACACGATATCTTATCGTATTTGGATAAATTGGTTGGCAGCGTTGAATGGTTAGCTTTGCATTTTGCAAAATCTGTAACTCTTATCCCATCATGTATTTCCACATTATGAATTCCTACATTGATCAACTAATTTATACAGTCTCCATAATATCCTTTGTTATTTAGGACATTAGATCGTATCGAAGGAGACCTTTTATTAACCATGCCAGATATTCCGGAACTCCAGGACCCAAACGTTACCGATGAGATGCTCGAGAAGAATAAAGAAGTGATCGAACACCTCGAAGAGGTGACAATGTCCTGGGGTGTACACATACAAAAGGTGAATTTTCTAAATAAAGTAGATATCGTCAGTGAAATTAATTTATGCGCATGCATTACGTGTTTAATTAAATGTTAGAACACCGTAAATAGTTAATCCTTCGTACTCAAGGCCTTTTTCGACGTCTTTCCAGGTCTTGGAATCGTTCCATTCGAAAGAGCCTCAAGGAAGAGGACCATTAGCAGAGATCGATTATTGGCAAGATCGAGAAACCGGGTTACTGATGCTGGTGGAACAATTAAAAACTCCGATTGCCAAAAAAATTTTAGAATTACTGAATAAAGTGATGTCGCCCATTGCATCCAACTTTGAATACTTCTACAGCGATCTTTGGAAAGACTATACCGAAGCTAGGGACAATAACAATTTCTTGCAAACTATTCTGAGACACTTCAAGGTAAAGACACATAGTAAAAAGTCGTGTGAGAAGTATTGTACGATAGGAAGGGTAGCTATTAGAACATTTTCGTATATTTGTTAACGATAGTTGATCGCGGAGTCAAACTCCTTCAAAGCAATCACTCAAACTATACCGTCGATGACGGAAGGATTAAGAATGATTTGGATACTATCGCGTTATTATTCCGCGGAAGATAAGATGATGGGACTTTTGCAAAGGATCTCGTGGCAGCTGTGTCAAAACGTTATCAATAATTTATCGATCAAAAACCTGTTCAAGTAAGATACATCGACTACAAATTGACTACAAACTGACTCAAATTCCAAACTCTCTTCCTCTTCGTACTTTAACCGTAGACTGCCATTAGAGGAAATTATCGAGAAGACAGCAAATGCCAGCACCATGGTGAAAAGTTGGAAACTGTCGTATCTCGAGTACCGAAAAGAAATCGAAGAGTCCGGTAAAGGTAATCGTTGGGAATTCGATCAGAAACAATTGTTTCACGGAACAGAATACATCGCGTCTGTCTGCGACGGATTAAACGAAATAGCGAACGTGCTTCAAGATTTCTACAATATCTTCGGACCACACTTGAAATCCATCATCAGTGACCCGGCACAAATCGATACCGTTATAAAAAGGGTCGACAGGTTAACTGTACCCATTCTGGAGGCAGATTTTAATATTTTCGACGAGTTTAACAGAGACAACTGGGAAGCCACGATGATTTGGTTCTACGAGGAAGTTCGGTTCCTTGAGAACGAGGCGAAATTCTTTATCGACGAGTGTTTCATGGTGTTAATTAGCGCGGAAGATGCGCTGCGAACGCTTCTTATGTTCAAGGAGGTGAAAACCAGGGAGACCATTCATCAGCAACTTCTGAGGAAGTTTGATGTTATCATGCAACAGTTCAGTAAAGAAATTAGTATTGTCGAGGGAATTTTTAATAGAGGTGGGTTTTACTTCTATGTAGACTTATACCGAATCTCGATCTTAACTAAATGCTTGAACTGACAGGAAAACGAGACCCACCGCTATTAACGTATCACCCTCCGAAGGCCGGTGCCATATATTGGGTGCGACAGTTATTCCATCGACTAAAAATGCCAGCAATGACCATGCAAAGCATTCCAGAACTAAAGCACAGCGACATAAAGCTGTTAGCGTTCAGTCAATATGTCGATATAGCCAAACAGATGCAAGCTTTTGAAGAATCGAAGTTTCAGACTTGGGCAGATAAAGCTGAGTTCATAGTACTGAATACTATGAAAAAGAGTATTTTAAAAATGGTGCGCTGCGAACCAGACAAAGGTTAATATATTTCACATTTTCTTTCCTATCTTCGAATAAAATATTTATTCTTGAAAATATGTTGAAGGTATCTTAACGTTTCCGGACGAAATGGTGGTAACTACGAAGGCTATTCAAATGTCGAGAAAAATGAAAGGCAGACGTACGGGTTCGATGGGGTCGACACCTGCGGGTTCGGTACAGAAAGGCGACATGGTGTTATCGAAACCGAGCATTGGTAATTAGCAATTATCATTTGTTAAAACTGTAACACTATTAGATAACTGGCAAACTGTGTGTAAATTTAGCAGAAACAAGTAGTTCGGTGGGTGGAGGCTCGAAAGTGTTTCCCGTGAAGAGATCGGACATCAAGGCAGAAGGAAAGGCATCTGTTTTGTCTGAAAAAGATCAAAAAACTTCCGCCTCTTCGTCGATGGAGAAACAAGCTACTCAAGGGGCAAAAATTACTTGGATGGATTTCATGAGCGGCGCCATTCTCGTAGAATGTCAGCTCCGATTCGAAGTCAACTTTCACTGGGATATTTTTGACATTATCCGCGAGGTACTTTTCTTATCTTCGTAAAAAAGAGCTCATCCATATAGAATAATATTTTACAACTTATAAATATTCGTTACTCGAATGATGAAGAAGGTGTTGAAGGTGTTTCTTATAATTTGCTTAGAACGTTCAATGTGAAATTGTTCTGAATTAGTGGAATAGACTTTGAGAATATTATAATTTGTTTAGAAGGCATAATGTTACAGGCGGAATTAATGGAACTATTAGGCTTTGAATTGACCGCCATAGTGAAAGAGGCAGGTATCCAAAAGAATCGATTGAGGAGCGATATCGAAGCGGCGGAGAGAGTGATCAATCAGTATAATCAAGCACTAGAAAAAATGGATAGGGCCGATGTACTGTAACTCACATATGTACATATCTGCACATTGGTACATAAGTAATAGTTTTATTTGTTACTGCAGATAATGCTTCTAAAGAATACTCTGTTAAATATCGAGAAAAATATTCAGCCTGGATTATCGCGTTTCACTTGGAACTCGTTAAATATACAAGATTACACGAACAATTGTAAGAAGTTGTTGAAAAATCTAATTTCGATCGTCGATCAAGTGAATCTCATGAAGAAAGATATGGATAATAGAATTAATACTGAACTTCGAACTTATAATTTGTTCACGCTTCCTCCTGAATTGTATGACAGCGAATTATTGCCTTGCAAGGTATTTCATTTTATTTCGATAAAAACTTCAATTTTTTACAATACCACGAAACTTTGTAATATTTAAACCGAGTTTAATTATTTGTTTCAATATTATTATAGATATTATAGATATTAATCATCTATAATAATATTTTGATCGTTTATCACTTTCAATTTTCGTCAGATTTCTTATTCGTTTTAAAGACGTATTTTGAAGAGATACAAAATCGAAGGACAGAGCTTCTCATCGCGATGACAAAAGCTTATCACTCCATGAGCCCAACATTGATAAAACTAGAAAATCTGGTGCTAGGGACATCGACAGGAAAGAACCCTGCCATGCAACTTTATTATGAAAAATACGAGAAGAAAATATTCTCCTCGTTCATAGTGTACGATATCTTCGATAATACTACAATATGAATCAAAAAGTGCAGCTGATAAAAAATGATATTAAATTTAAAAGATGGATATTTCAGATGTATGACGATGAATCTGGTGTATTTTAACAAATCATTGATGTCCAATAATACACTGTTTCAAGTGGACGCTGTGTTGATATCTTCAGAGGTCGTATTACGACCATCTCCTGGAGACATGTACAACATCATTCTTCAGAATGTGAAAAACTTATTGGAATCGTTGAAACTATTCCCTAGATGGATGAATGGCACCTGTCTGGAAAGCGTACCCCAGAAACGAGATGATTCTGAACAGTTAATTACTATCACTTTCTTCGAGGATGTGATGAGTATTCAAGTAAATTGCACTCTATATTTTCTTTTTCCTCGACACTAGTCGAAATTAACTTTTCAGTAGTGTTTCATTAGAAATTCTTTAATCTTTATTAAAGATTTCTGCGTTTAGATTGAGTCTATAATGTTGTCAATACCTTTGCGTAGGTAGTGAATGATAATATACTAATAGTTCAAGGGTCAGCGCATAGATTAGCTCTGGAATGTTGGCACTATCTAATGAGATGGAAAAAATATAGTAATCTATGGACGTTCGATAAAAACCTGGCCGCGAAGAAGTTTGCTGTCACGGAACCAACTCTTTTTCAATACAACGAGAAGTTCACTTTCTACGACAACATTCTTGATGAGGTGAAGGAGATGGAACCTCACCATGATCTATACTGCATACGGTAATCTTTTTCAAACTCTCTTCAAGACTTTTCATGAAAAGAAATCAGAAAGCATACAAATGTAAATCTTTCGTAACTTCAGAATTTGACTTTTCTAAAAATATCCTCCCAGTAATAGCCGAGCAATAAGTATAAGAATAATTAGATCAGAAATTTCAATTAGCCTGAACCTGAATCCCTTGTTAACGGGGATGGAGCAACACGCGAACGAGTGGAAGCAAGTACTTGGCAACTTTCTATTGGAAGAAACTGTCAGAGGGATGATCGACTTGCAAAATATCATCGAAAACTTCCGCAGCGAAGTGGAGATCGTAATAACAGGTTTAGATCGCTTCACATCGGTCATGCAAGCGATTTCCGATATAAAGAAAACTGCGATTCGTGCTGAAGTCCGTGTAAACACGTATCAGGTGTGTTCGTCGTTAACTTCATCTCTCGTTAACTACACGATTAATTATTAAATTTTGATGTGCAATTTTAGGAGACCTTTCGAATCTTTCGCGTTCACAGTATACCGTTTCCGGAGAAAGACGAACAACTATCTTACGATTTACAACGCGATTGGGAATCCCTCTATTTGGGTGCTCTATACAGAGCTTCCACCCTAGAAAGCACTTGTGATAGATTTTCGGAGATGACTCAGCAGCAAATAGATCTATTCCTGGAAGAGTTAATGGAATTTGCAAGGGACTTCGAGGAGAATGGTCCTGGCAGTGTCGGAGAGGATCTTGAACTTGGGTTGAGCAAAATGATCGTAGGTTTTCGTTATTCACCTCCAAATAAAATAACATAGATGTTCATTAAGTATCCTCAACATTTCTAAATATCTAACATCTCCGTTCAAATTCTTGAACATTATTTCAATCAGCAGAAAAGAGAAATTCAATACAAATTTTGTATTTTCAAGGACTATGGTGCAGCGATATTGAAATTGGAAGAAAGGCGTCAAAGCATGATCAATTCAGAATTACTGTTCGATCTTCCAGCGACCGATTACTCGAATTTCTTGAAAGTAAAGAAAGATTACGAAGGAATGGAATTGCTATACGATTTGTACAAACAGCAGAAAAATATGAGAGACGTATGGGCTCAAACGTTGTGGGTGAACTTGAACCCTCAGCAGCTGATCGATGGTATGGATCACTTCATCAGGGAATTTCGAAGATTGCCAAAATTTGTGAGGGAACTCAACATTGGACATGCTGTGGACTTGAACATGAAGAGTTTCAAGAATTCTGTGCCGTTGTTTATCGAATTGAAAAACGAAGCCATGAGAGAAAGACATTGGAAAGAATTGATGAAGAAGACTGGACAGTATTTCGACATGGACCCAGACAGGTGCGACGATGATCGAAAATGATCGATGAAACTGTGAATGAAGTGTACTTTCGGTGATACGTGCTTTTCAGAATATTTTTCTTCGTAGATTTTTTTTTTAAATACCGTGCTTATTTTCAACGTGTGAAGTGAATTTCAATCATTTCTTTTTATGATTCATGAACTATACTTATATTAGCAATTATTATTGTTGTTTAATTTTCTTTTTTTTTGTGATAAAATATATTATAATTTGGGAAATCAATGGTGGGAATATATTACACAATTATTTTTTATGATGTTCTTACAGCTTTATGCGATTGATCTTGTTACAGAATCTTTTTGTTTAATTATTGTTTATGACGAAAAAAATATTGAAAGATATTTAGAGAAAGTAGTTGAAAGTATGGAACAGAATGAAATAGAAATACTGAGGGGGTGAGTTGATAGTTACTGGTATAAATTCGGTAATAATTATTGAGAGTTAAAGTCCAAATTTGCATTGTCAAGATTCACCCTAGAGAATATGTTCGCGATGGAGCTAGGAAAATATCAAGATATTGCCAAGGAGATTGTAATGAACGCCGTGAAAGAGCTTGCTATAGAAAGAGGGTTGAGAGAATTAGCTGAAGTATGGAAAAACATGGAGTTTACAGTCGTAAAGTATATCAAAGGTACCACTATCATAATTTACTAATTTCATTGCACTTACATTTGTTACTGGTATAAGAAACAAAAAGAGATGAAAATTTGGTTCCCAAGATTTTTAATTTTTCTTTCAATCAGGTACCGAAGATCGTGGCTTCATACTCGGGCCAGTAGATGAATTAAATCAAGTTCTAGAAGACAACATGATGAACGTGAACGGAATGGCAGCATCTCAGTTTATCGGGCCCTTTTTGGCCACCGTACAAAAATGGGAGTACTCGATGCACACCATCGCTGAAATTCTAGAATTGTGGATACAGCTTCAAAAGAAATGGCTGTACCTTGAAGGCATCTTCGTCGGTGGTGATATAAGACTGCAGCTACCGGATGAAGCAAAAAAATTCGATGACATAGACAAGACGTTCAAGAAAATCATGATCGACACGTCGAAGAGATTGAATGTCCTCGAATGTTGCATGATCAAAGGTACTATCTGCAATGTAACATCGGTAACATCTTAATTGCAGTTGTTTGTGAGCAACATTTTATTTAGGACGAAAGGAGGAATTCGAGGCAATGATAAATAGTCTGGACAGATGTCAAAAATCCCTAACAGACTATCTGAACAGCAAACGAGCAGTTTTTCCAAGATTCACGTTCCTCAGCGACGATGAACTATTAACTATACTCGGCAGCGGCGCGCCGACCGCCATTCAAGAACACGTGGGCAAAATGTTCGATAATCTCGACAAATTTCGATTCGATCAGAGTGACAGTGATCGAGTGGTGACTACTGCGTTGATTTCTTGCGAAGGAGAAGTGATGGACTTTCGAAACATGGTTTTTGCCGAAGGGAAAATCGAGGAATGGATGGTGGTTGCTTTAGAGGAGATGAAGAAGTCGAATAGATATTTGACCAAGAAGGCTGTCTATAATTATGGAAAGGTAATAATCGAAGTAGACGGTGATTTTGGCGAAATTTAAAGGGAGATTTAACAGATAAGGAAACCGAGAACGGAATGGATGCTAGATTTTCAAGGCATGATGGTCCTCGCAGCTGATCAAATATGGTGGACGGCAGAGGTGGAAAATGTTTTCGATAAAATTTCGAAGGGACAAATGCGTGCAATGAAAGAGGTACATTGTTCATACCTTAGTCAAGGTGAAATATTTCGTCAGAAATCGAAGATCAATTCAATAATTTCAGTTTGTTTTAATTGTAATTCTCAGTACCTGACACAACTCAATAACCAGTTAAACGAAGTAGTGACACTGATGGGTGGTGAGACGCTGACGAACAACGATAGAAAGAAATTCGACATGGTGTTGACCCTCGATGTCCACATGCGAGACATCATCGAAGGCTTCGTCAGAGACAGCATCATGGATCCTGCCGAATTCGAATGGGAAAGTCAATTAAGGTTTGCTCTATCATTTCAGTCAACTATTCCAAGATCTCTATAAGACCTTCCCTCGATCATTATCCGAATAAGTGAGAGTCGAAGCCTGGTAAAAATTGACACGGTGCAAAATAGCACGTTGTAAATGGCTGTTTACACGAGTGTAAATTTGTTACTAAGGTTCTATTGGGTTCATGACCTGGACAATGTCTGGATACACCAGTGCACGGGAACTTTCGAATACGGTTACGAGTACATGGGTCTTAATGGCAGACTAGTTGTTACTCCTCTAACAGATAGAATATACCTGACGATTACACAAGCCTTGTCGATGCAACTGGGAGGTGCCCCTGCAGGTCAGTGCTATAATAATTCATAAACAGATGCATTCGCAGTTCTTCTTGCGTAACTAACTTAACATTTGGAATACCTTATCATATCTGGGTCATACGTGGATATTTATTGGGATATGCCATTTATGTTAATGAGCATCATCACGACTAGCCAATTAGAAATTATTTTGTAGAGTGTGACGGTGCATGGAAAATGTGCTCGCGGGCACCGATGGATAACTAATTTCTCCATTTAATATTTCTGTATTTTTAAATTCTCAAATTTGAATAAATCGCCAAATCTCAATTAGCCGAAAGTAACGAAACAATTTTACGTTCTGCACCAGGACCAGCTGGTACGGGAAAAACAGAGACCACGAAAGACTTGGCGAAAGCACTAGGATTATTATGCATCGTCACAAATTGTGGCGAAGGGATGGATTATGTGGCTATAGGGAAAACACTAAGTGGTCTGGCACAATGTGGAGCATGGGGCTGTTTCGACGAGTTCAATCGTATCGATATTTCTGTGCTTTCTGTCATTTCCACGCAGTTGCAAACCATACGCTCAGCTTTGATGGCAAATGCAAGCAGATTCATGGTATAAAACAAATATACTTTCTTAATTATACCTCTATTTTAACACTTTAAATAGTGTAGTGCACAATATTCATAGTACAATGGGCATGGTAAGATGTGTAACATATAATGTATAATACCCGTCAAGTTTCATCTCCACGCTATCATCCTATCACTGAACCACGAACAAAAATCTTCCCGAACCTCGAGAATTATTTGACAAAAAGACAGAAAAAAATATGCAACGCAGCATTTTTTTAGTTCGAGGGACAAGATATCGTGCTCGACACGAAAGTGGGCATATTCATCACGATGAACCCCGGTTACGCCGGTCGGACGGAACTTCCGGAGTCCGTGAAGGCGCTCTTCAGACCCGTTGTATGCATAGTTCCCGATAACGAGCTGATTTGTCAGATAAAGTTGTTCAGTTCCGGCTTCTTGACTGCCAAAGTTCTAGCCAAGAAAATGACCGTCTTATACAAATTGGCCCGCGAGCAACTAAGCAAGCAGAATCACTACGACTTCGGTCTCAGGGCACTCAAATCTGTCCTCAATATGGCCGGACAATTGAAGAGAACTTCCGGTGATCTGCCGGAGAATGTCGTACTTATGAGAGCTCTGAGAGACATGAATTTACCGAAATTCATTTTCGACGATGTCCCTCTGTTTCTGGGATTGATCGCTGATCTCTTCCCTGACCTCGATTGCCCTAGGGTTCATTATCCAGACTTTAACGATGCTGTTAATTTGGTGCTGGAGGAACAGGGATACAGTATACTACCTATACAGGTGAGTCTCGTTATATGGCCCACGAAGGGAATGCAAGAGTGCAGGATTATATTCAAGTTGTAATTTACCAAATGTGAAAATTAAAAAGTTGGTTTAAATATGCAGGTGGACAAGGTTGTCCAACTATACGAAGTGATGATGACCAGACACTCGACTATGGTGGTTGGTCCGACAGGGGGTGGAAAAACAGTGGTGATCGAAACCCTTTGCAAAGCTCAGACTTATCTGAATAGACCAACCAAACTATACACCCTAAATCCAAAGGTATGTTTTATCATATTTTCATATGTCTGAGGGATGTCAAGGCAGAAAGACAAACATAGATTTCGACGAATATTTTATTCTAGGCATGCACTGTGAATGAACTGTATGGTGTGTTAGATCCAGCGACACGAGACTGGACAGACGGGCTTTTGAGTAAAATTTTTCGAGAAGTTAATAGACCATTGGACACGGATAAAGATGAACGGAGATATATTCTGTTTGATGGTGACGTGGATGCTCTATGGATAGAGAACATGAATTCTGTGATGGATGATAACAAGCTGCTTACTCTGGCGAATCAGGAGAGGATCAAGATGCAGAATCATTGCAGTCTCTTATTCGAGGTGATGACACTTCGAAATTGCAACTCTCGATAAACTTTCAAAGCTGCAAGTCTTAAAAATTCCCAAAAAATTAAGACTACAGAATGAAATTTGTCACTGTTGGACAAAATGTTGATAACTCTACTATTTATTATGAAAGGTAGGGGACTTGCAGTACGCGTCGCCAGCCACAGTGTCCCGAGCCGGAATGGTGTACGTGGATCCAAAGAACCTGGGCTATCAGCCGTACATGGACAAATGGATACGAAGCAAAAACGAATCGGATGGTGAATTCTTAAGCGGAATGTGCGAGAAATACGTTCACGGAGCGATCATGCTCATTATAGAAGGAATGCTTGGCCTGCAGGCGGTTACGCCGCTTAAGATGATCATACCGCAAACCGGCTTGAACATGGTAACAATTAGACCCTTATACTCTAATTAACTCGGCTGTTTATGGTATTCCTAATCAATGAGAAGGCAAATTGCGGTGTGTCTGTAGTCTAGACATTTGGTTATGTGGACAATCATTATGGTAAAACGAGAAATGCTTGATAGATTCAGTTCGATCTAGCAAAATATTCGGAAGCGTTACAAAATGATTAAATTAAATTTTGTAGTTGAATACTTAAAATGATTGTTTCAGGTGACTCAACTTTGTTACACGTTAGACGGTCTTCTTTCGATTTTGAACGAGAAACCGACTCCTACGACTAAATCCGAGGAAGACGAAAGCGTGGTGGCAGAACCAACGTTCACCCTGCAGGAAGTTATCGAAGCAATGTACCTCCAAGCACTTTATTGGTCGTTGGGAGCATCTTTGGTTGTCGATGAAAGATCACGTTTCGACGAATACGTGAAGAAGACTGCAGGTTTTATGCTGGTTCACGATACTGATGATAAACCAGCAACCGTACGTAAGTTCTGATCATTTTCTACGGATTTAGGGATCTAGGAACCTAGTGAAACCTAGAGGTACAGAGTTATTTATCAACAGGATACATCCCGTCGACGGAGTCAACACTGTACGAATACTATCTGGACGTAAGAAAACACATATGGGTGCCATGGCGTTCCTTGGTTCCAGAATACGTGCACGATAGAGCAAAACATTTTTCAGAAATTTTGGTGCCAACAATTGATACTGCGAGAACCATGTGGTTCGTTCAACTGATGAGTGATCTAGATCGACCGGCTCTTTTAGTCGGTGAAACTGGTACCTCGAAAACTGCCATAATCAACGAATTCCTGCGAAATCTGAGCGCAGAGAAATACGTAAGTATTTGGAGATTCTAATAAAATAAACTGAACGAATACCCTATTAGAAAATTATTATTCGAATGAAGATATGAACGTAGCCTTTGGAAAGCGAGTTATAAGTTGATACTTATTATTTCCACAATAAAATGAAAATTGGTACTTGTTACATTTGCATTTAAGAACCAGCTTCTGATCAATTTCTCTTCGAGAACGACTTCGATGGACGTGCAGAGGAATATAGAGTCAGTTGTAGAAAAACGAACGAGAGAAACTTATGGGCCACCGCCAGGCAAAAAGTTGTTGCTTTTCATTGACGACATGAACATGCCGTTGGTGGACACTTATGGCACTCAGCAACCTATAGCTTTGCTCAAATACTTGTTCGAGAAAGGAGGATTCTATAGTCGAGATAAGGATCTCTCGTTGAAATACATGAAGGATATGTGTACGTATCTACATAAGTTTATGGTACCAAAAATTCTAACGTTCGAACACTTGTGTTATTAGGTTATTTAGCAGCAATGGGGAAACCTGGTGGTGGTCGGAACGAAGTTGACCCTAGATTTATCTCCATGTTCTCCGTGTACAACGTCACGTTTCCATCCGACGAAACTTTGAACTACATTTACCACAGCATACTAGCTGGTCATTTGCAAATATTTTCAGAAGAAGTGCAGGCAATCACTAGTGACCTGGTGCAAATCACACTGGATCTCTACCAGGTTCCTTCCTCCTTTCTAACTCCATTAAATACACCTGATCTACCATATTCTACATCATTCGATTGATCTCAGATCGTTACCAAAGAACTACTCCCAACACCGAATAAATTCCACTACATCTTCAACATGCGAGACCTTTCGAGGATCACGGCAGGTCTTCTCCAAAGCCACCCAGATTATCTGCCAACGGTGAAACAGATCGTCAGAGTTTGGAGGAACGAGTTCACCAGGGTCATATCCGATCGTCTGATCAGCAAAGATGTAATTCTGAATATACACGCGAGATGTGGAGAATAGTTAACATATACCGAGAACAATTTCAGGACGAACAAATAGTGAATGAACACATTAAGCAGAAGATCGAAGAACGATGGGAAGAGGACCCTGATACAATCGCGTATGCTATGAGAGATCCTTTATTGTTTGGTGACTTCAGAAATGCAATCAACGAAGATGAACCACGATTTTACGAAGATCTACTGGATTATGAGGCTGTGTACAATTTGTTCTTGGAGGTAATAGTTTCAGACATAGTGGTAGATCTACTGAATTGCTAGATCCATAGGTTGCTGGGTCTATAGGTCACTAGGTCCATAGGTTCCGAGTTCCTCGGATCCACAATTTTAGATATTCCTAGTTCCATATGTCTCCAGAACCAGAGATCAATCATTTTCTGCAGATTTTCGAGGAGTACAACGAGAGAAACGTGACCAAGCTGCACATGGTGCTCTTCAACGACGCCCTCGAGCACTTAACCAGAGTGCACCGTGCACTCAGGATGCATCGAGGCCACGTTTTGGTGATAGGTATCGGGGGAAGCGGGAAAAAATCGGTGATAAATCTGGCCGCGTTCGCAGCAGGTTTTCGAACCTTCGAGATCAGTTTAACGCGCGGTTACAACGAGGCCTCGTTCCGCGAAGACATGAAGAAGCTTTACAATACGGTCGGTGTTGACAATCAGAAGATAGTGTTCGTCTTCACGTCGTCGCACATCGTGGACGAGAGCTTCCTGGAGCTGGTGAACAACATGTTGATGACTGGAGTGGTACCGTCCCTTTTCAGCGACGAGGAGAAGGACGAAATTGTTAATTCCTGTAGGGATGCTTCTATTCAGGCTGGGTTTGGAGTTACGAGGTGAAGTTTTATGACAGAGTTAGGACCGATGATGATCAATTGTACCAATTGTATCAACTGTATTTTCAGGGAAAATGTATGGTCGTATTTCGTGAAGACAAGTTTAGAGAACTTGCGAATCGCATTATGCATGAGTCCTTCTGGAGACGCGCTTAGGACAAGATGTCGTAACTATCCTGGTTTGGTGAACAGCACCACCATAGACTGGATGTTCCCATGGCCTGAACAGGCTCTGGTTGCTGTTGCGAACGTCACTCTCAGAGACGTATGTACTTTAATTTAATCTTTCTACATCTTCTGATTAACTATCTTTGGGTTCTAGAATCCGAATGTACCTCAAAACCATAGGGAGGAGTTGGTACAACACATGGTGTACGTTCACAAGACCGTCTGCGACTACACCATCGATTTTCAAACGAAATTACGAAGAAGGAACTACGTAACACCAAAACATTACCTAGATTTCATCAACACCTACCTGAATTTGTTGGTAGAAACGAAGGATTATATAAATTCCCAATGCGATCGTCTTTCTGGAGGTATTTCAAAGTGATTTTCGTTTCGATACGAGATAAAAGATTGTGCTATTCATACGTGAAAATAAAAAGGTATACAGAAAATTGCGGAGGCTTCGGTGACACTGAACGAATTGAACGAGATTTTGGCGGTGCAAAGGGTGAAGGTGGCGGATCAAACGAGAAATTGCGAACAACTGCTGACTTCCATCGGTGAAAGTACCGATATTGCGATGGAGAAGAAGCAGATGAGCGAGGAGAAGAGTAAGGAGATAGAAGATCAACAAAAAATTATTAATAAAGAAGAGGCCGAAGCCAAACAAGCGTTGGCAGAAGCACAACCGGCTCTCGACGCTGCTAGAGCGGCTCTAAGTGAATTGGACAAAGCTGACATTACTGAAATAAGGTTTACTTCGTTCTTTTCCCTAGCAAATAAATACGATTGATATTACAAAATATAGAAACTCGTGTCGTCTCGCAATTTAGATCATTCGCAACTCCTCCTGAACCGGTGCAAATAGTCTCGGAGTGTGTAGCGATGTTGCGAGGAGTGAAGGACATTTCTTGGAAAGGTGCGAAAGGAATGATGAGCGATCCAGCATTCCTGAGATTGCTTCAAGAAATGAACTGCGATAAGATCACTCTTAAGACACAACAGGCGGTTAAGGCTCACCTAAAGAAGACCAACAAGTTAGATCAAATGGAAATGATCAGTAAGGCTGGATTCGGATTATACAAGTTCGTACTTGCTGTTCTCGATTACTGTGCTGTATACAAAGAGGTAAGTTCAAATTTCCTTCGAGTGCATTCGATTATACATAAGTAAGACAATTCGTATAAACTAATTCACACCTTCATTTCAGGTGAAACCGAAAATAGAACGAGTGAGAGCATTGGAAGCAGAATCAGAGCGAGCTCGAAAAGCTTTGGAAAGAGAAGAGCGCGAATTGAGGAAGCTCGAGAAAGCCATAGCAGAGTTGAATGCAAAATACGAGAAAGCAATGGAGGAACGTCAGAAGCTGCAAGAAGAGACGGACATTCTGCAACGACGATTGATAGCCGCTGATAAATTAATCAATGGACTATCATCGGAGAACGAACGCTGGAAGAAGGAATTAGAAAATTTGCACGGACAAACTGAGAAGATTATTGGCGACTGTCTCATCTCGGCTGGGTTTCTTGCTTATTGTGGTCCATTCTCTTACGAATATCGAAATCAAATGATATACGAGGATTGGAAGAATAGCGTGATAGAAAGGAAGATTCCTTTTACGGAGAATTTTAGAATCGAAACTCAATTGAGCAGCGATGTTCAAATCAGCACGTAGGATATTTCGTTTTTCAGATTTTAGACCATTTGAAATCATCTTTCTCAAACGAATCAAACTTTCTTGTAGTTGGACCTCTGAAGGTTTACCTCCAGACGAGCTGTCTGTACAGAATGGAATCCTCACTACTAGAGCATCAAGATTTCCTGTATGTATCGACCCACAACAACAAGCTCTGAATTGGATAAAAAAGAAGGAACAAAAGAAGAACCTGAAGGTTTTATCCTTTATAGATACTGATTTTCTAAGACAAGTAGAATTAGCAATAAAGTATGGTCTGCCAGTGCTGTTTCAAGACGTCGATGAAGTTGATCCTGTTTTAGACAATGTTTTATCGAAAAACATTCAAGGTAATTAATTAAACTTCTTTATTTTAATATTTAATTAGCACGTGACATTTTGAATTGTAGTTGCTGGAGGTAGAATGTTCGTCCTTCTCGGTGATAAGGAAGTAGATTATGACCCGAAGTTTCGGATGTATTTAACTACCAAAATGTCTAATCCCATGTTTGATCCCGCTTTGTATGCTAAGGCTACGGTGATAAATTATATGGTGACCATAGGGGTTAGTTTTTCTCACCGTTATGCTAATGTTTTCCTATTCTACCACATTACTATTTTACCAACCAACTAAAATTACAATTTTCACCTAGTTTTCCTAAAATCCTAGGGTCTGGAAGACCAGCTACTATCGGTAGTGGTGCGAACAGAGAGGCCGGACATCGAAGAGCAGCGTGAAACGTTGATCCTGGAAACGAGCGAGAACAAGAATCTTCTTCAGCAACTGGAGGACAGTCTGTTACGCGAAATTGCCTCGAACAAAGGCAACATGTTGGACAACATCGAGCTAGTTGAAACTCTGGAGGAGACAAAATCGAGTGCCCACGAGGTGATGACAAAATTGTACCTAGGCGAGGTCACTGCCGCAGATGTGAACAAGCTTCGAGACGGTTATCGACCAGTGGCGAAACGAGGAGCAATATTGTTCTTCGTGTTAGCGGACATGGCGATGGTCAATTCCATGTATCAATACTCGTTGATCAGCTACGTCGAGGTGTTCATTTATTCCCTGAAGAAAGCGTTGCCTGACCCTGCTCTCCAGCAACGTCTCAAGAACATCATTCCTATGCTGACCAAGAATGTTTACGATTACGGTTGCACAGGGATTTTTGAGAGACATAAATTGTTGTTCTCTTTTCAAATTTGTATCAAACTGGAAAAAGATCTAGGACACGTCAGTCAACAGGAGTTGGACTTCTTTATTAAGGGCAGTATTGTTCTGGAGAAGTCGCCCAAAATTAACCCTACCGATTGGTTGCCTGCTACTGGCTGGACGGATTTGCTCAAGTTGAGCAGTGATTTTCCAGACGTTTTTGACAAACTTCCTCAAGAGCTGCAAGAACATCATGAAGTGTGGAAAAAGGTGAGTGACGAGGATATTATTTAATCTCTGCAATCTCTTCTCAGCCATTATCAAGTCTGGAGTTTTGATTACGTAACTTAATGTTGCAGTGGTACGACATGGATTCACCAGAATCCGAAGAATTTCCCCTCGAATATTCATCAAAATTAAAACCTTTCAAGAAACTGATGTTGATACGATGTTTCCGTATCGATCGCGTTTATCGAGGCATCATCAATTACATCAGCGAGATCATGGGAGAAGAATTTATCACTCCACCACATATCAGCTTCGAATTGATTTTCGAACAAAGCACACCAACGATGCCTGTTATTTTCATCCTGAGTCCTGGTTCAGATCCATCGTCAGAATTGATGAAATTGGCGGATGCTTATGGCTGTGGGGGAGGAAAATTCAAATACTTGTCCCTTGGGCAAGGTCAGGAAAAAGTAAGATGATCATCTGTGTACTTCCTTGATATCAAAAATTGTTTGGGTGGTGCTATTTGAAGATTTCTAACTTTACCTCCCAAATTTGTAAATTTCTATCTCTAACATTTTCAAATTGACGATATTTCAGACTGCAGTAGAGCTACTAGAAATAGCCGTGAACAGAGGACAATGGTTAATGTTCCAAAACTGTCACCTGCTTTTGAGTTTCACCAGAGAACTAGAGAAGTTATTGGAAAACGTAGAAAAACCTCATCCTGATTTTCGCCTTTGGTTAACCACCGATCCAACGCCAAATTTTCCAATCGGGATGTTACAACAATCCTTAAAAGGTTAACCTAGTTATATCTGACGTCAAAATTATTATCAATGTATCGATGAAATAATTTTCAGTGGTCACAGAACCACCGAGTGGATTGAAATTAAATTTGGAGAACACCTATCTGAAGATGACACCTCAAGTGATTGAGAGCTGCGCGCATCCTGCCTACAAACACTTGATTTATGTGCTGGCATTCTATCATGCCGTCGTTCAGGTAATTCAAGATTGATAGGAAAGTCAATAGTTCATGCCGACAGATGGATAAATTAATAAAACGCGAATTGATTAACAGGAGAGGAGGAGATACGATAAAATTGGGTGGAATATTAATTATGACTTCAACGATTCGGATTTTAACGTGTGCACTACTATTTTGGATACTTATCTCGCTAAGGCGTTGGCCATGAAAGACACTAGGATTCCTTGGAATAGTTTGAAGTATTTAATTGGAGAAGTATGTTATTTAGAATAACTTTGGAATGGTCGAAAATATTATGAAAACAGCATTCCAAAAACTGAGTATATTTTTACCGAACAATCAGGTGATGTATGGAGGAAGAGTGATAGACAGTTACGATCGTCGAGTGTCCCAAACTTACATGGACGAGTACTTCGGTGATTTTCTGTTCGACAAATTCCAACCTTTCCACTTCTACCACGACGAGCACGTGGACTACGTGATACCACCGGAAGGAGAACACGAAGATTACCTGAATTTCATCAAGGAACTACCTCTGGTGAACACTCCGGAGGTTTTTGGGCTGCATCCAAACGCCGAAATTGGGTACTTCACCCAGGCAGTGAAAGAAATGTGGAGCAATCTGATAGAGTTGCAGCCACAAACTGGTAAGCTAGTAATCGGAACACTCAGACCCATTGGCCGTCAATAATTAACAATAGTTAATTAATTTTAGTATGCTTGGATAACATGAGTGAGTCAGATCTATTATACAAGGGATATCGTTGTGATTTTGTAAAATTTAGTGGATAATTCTGATATTTCAGAAGCGAGCGGTGTTGGAATAAGCAAAGATGAGTTCATCGACAACATAGCCAGTGAAATATTGACTAAAGTACCTGATGAGTACGATCTTATCAGGATACGGAAAAATTACGGGGTTTCCGTGTCTCCAACTACGATTGTACTGCTTCAAGAGTTGGAGAGGTTCAACAGACTAATTCGTACGATGAAGAGAACCCTGTCTCAGCTAAGAAAGGTTTGTACTGTTCATATCATTCATGTAAATTGTATTACTGTATACGAAAAATTATTTAACATCGAATTAGGCTATCGCTGGAGAGATTGGTATGGATTCGGTACTAGAGAACATTTCTACGGCTTTGTACAATGGTGTGTTGCCAAAGGAGTGGGCTAAATTAGCACCAGACACGAAGAAGACTCTTGCAGGTTGGATGGAACATTTTGAGAAGAGAATACAACAATATAATACCTGGGTAATTAATATATTATCGAATGAAACGTTCAAGTTCTGAAATATTACGTAGATTTTTATCATTGCAGGCAGGTTCTAATGAACCGATAGTACTTTGGTTAGCTGGACTACATATACCGGAAACGTATTTGGCAGCCCTTGTACAGATGTCCTGTCGCAGAAACAGTTGGGCCCTCGATCATTCTCTTATGTACACCGCAGTGTCAAGATTTACTATACCGGAAAAAGTGGAGGACAGACCTGACGAGGTAAACGATCGCTAAATATCATGAAATTCCTAAATTTCCATCATTAGAGCACAAAATGCACAATAAAGAATGAAAAACAATTATCCCTAGGGTTGTTACGTGAGTGGCCTATATCTAGAAGGTGCCAGATGGGACGTAGATGAGCAATGTTTAAAAAAATCGCACCCAAAGGTTCTAGTTGAACAATTACCAGTACTTATCATCTTACCAGTCGAAGCTCACAGACTCAGACTTCAGGTATGAAATACGTAGCATTAATTTTTAAGTAAAATTGTGTATAGACATTCGATAACCGGGTCTATGAATCACAGAACACTTTAAAAACACCGGTGTACACGACATCGAATCGAAGAAATGCAATGGGAGTCGGTTTAGTGTTCGAAGCGAATCTCGCCACGACGGAACATGTTTCGCATTGGGTCTTGCAAGGAGTCTGTTTAATATTAAACACGGATTGAACGTAGGATAATAAGGTGGATAATGGATGTTCACATAAGTGAACCACGAAAAGTAACTTATTTAATATATTACAGATATTTTACATTTGGCAACGGTCTAGTGACTAAGGTGTTAACTGTTACAGTGGAAAATAGACATTTGTAGTGAGATATATTAAAATATTTATTTCATGATAAGATTATTCATTTATAAATTTTGAAAGTTTCCAACTTCAAAAATTTCCCAGTTCCCTTCGTTAAAAAATTTTACAGCCACCTATATCATTCTATTTACGTCAATTCGCCGCTTTTAATTCCTGATCATTCATACATTTAACCTGAGGCAAGCACAAATTATAAAAAGAGCTGTCGACAAAGTTCTTGATGTCTTGCCATTTCACCCAATGATAAGCTTCCAATTGTTCGCTGTTTTTCGCTCTGCCAATGAAATGCGGATCAACGATCAGCATATAGATGTTCCTCGCACCCTGGTGAATGCCTACTATACATTTACTAGAACAATCTCTGTCTCCTCCCATCATAATTGGGCTACCGAATTCCTCGAAGTGTTGTTTGATTGTTGGTATCTGTTCCGATAACGCTCCGCCGCTTGGAACGTGGATGATCTTGCTGAGAACCTCGTACAAATGATTCAACACGAGGCAAACCTAAGACGTATCGACTTGTTTACTTTCTCCTGTGGTGAAAATAACGCCTATCGAGCGTGTCACCAATGTGTAGTATTTTTATTTGGCAGCAATAATTTCTGACATAATTTTGCAATATAGTTTTCCACGTATTTCGGCAATTAATCTATTACGTAATTTCGATCGAATATTCCTCTTTCGATTTTTAAAGCATTTTTATTTTAAGCAGAACAGAGCAGGTAGAATGATTGATTTACTGGTATAATATACAAAATTTCTAGAGACTTACTTCGAAGCTTCCTATCCATTCTCTTGATCCAATAAACGATTCTTCTTTATCTTCCAACGCAACAAGTATTTCCTGTATACGTCTGATACTAGGAACAGACTGATCCAACTTCCCATTCATAATGACCCAGGAACAAATTGTTTGTAACGTTCTGTACCCGCATCCCCATCCCTAAATTCGATACCCTTACCTTATTATTCAATCAAGAAACATAACCACGTATTTCGTTACAAACCTTGTCGTTAAAACCGTCACAACCATAATGCCAATACTCGTAATTTCCGCGGATCAAGAAACTGGTACCAGGTTCCGGTGGAGGAACATCCTGATGAACGTTCTCCAATAAATCGCTCGAGTAATCATGGCTCATTCTATACGATTGCACAACCAGTTATTAAAAAAAAATATATATATGCCAAGAGAAATCCTAACATTCCAATGTTTCTATGTGCAGAATAAAATTCTGAAGTTCCAAATTTCCAAAATACCCAAGTTCCGAAATTCTAGACCTAATCTCTCAGAATTCAATATCTCAAGTATCAAGTATCTGTAGAAAATCAGCTATTCGAACAGGGTCTAAAAAGGCCAGAACGGTGCGTTAACGATGAGCTCGATACTAAACAGAGCGCGAAACTTCGTATTTCCCGGTTTGCGAACGATTCGCGGCCATTCTGCGTATTTTTATGAAACTCCTAACCTATCTAACTAAGACGTTCGCAACATTTAGCCGTCGTAATGATTCAGTGAAAGCGTTCACCTACTAGGAAATCGTAATCTTCGCGTTACGTGTATCACGATCGAAAGTACTCGCGAGGGAAGCGCAGCACAGCCTTTATGATAGGCATTAAATTGTGGCGTTACCTGGAAACACCTTTTCACGGTTCATCGACGTTCTCGTCGAGCAACAGTGAATTTGATAGAAACGTCAAACTTCGTACGCAGTCACGCGCACTTCGTTTAGCGTTTCTCTCGGTGACGATCAAATATACGCTTCTCGGTTACACGGTGTGGCGTTACTGGAACCGAAAGAAAAAAGAACGACAGTGTCGAGGTCGTCGGCGAAAAGCTGATCAACAGAAATGGACACTGGAATCTCATAGCAAAATGCCAATCGGTCAACACGAACACAATGCTGTATGGATAAGAGAAACGGACAACAAACAGTGGTAAGCAACAGCGGAAAAAAACTACGAAACGCGTACGCTCGTGGAACAGACGTGGAGGCACGTTAACATTTTTGGCAAGAGGAAAATGAAAGCGGTAATCTCGTGCACGGTAAGTCGATGCAAATCGTATGATCTTTGTTCTTATTGAATTAGCGTTCAATCAATTAGAAGCATGAATCACTCGAGGTGTTTTATCGCGGTGCATTTTGACAGCAACGCAATAGACTTACCGCTTTTATTGATTTGCCCCTTGATTAACTACGAGATTACAGCTCATTTCGCGGGAACGTTTGTACTCGTGGCTTTCTGTTTATATCGTATCGGTCGTTGCTTTCTATCAATGAAGGTCGCCACTTGGGAATACTGCCAAGTATTTTAGGTTATGTTTATTATGTCACCTTAATTAAGCTCGGTATTTCACCATGTATTACTTGTGTGCTTACACCAGAACGGTAATCTAGTACTTTATATCGTATCATCTTACTCATTTTTTTTTTAATCTTCCTTAATGTTTTCGCTACTGGCTGAAATTTCAGTTACTTCGTTACAGGCAATATACTTCTTTATCAGAAATATATCTTTTTGACTTTTGCGCTCTGGAACGCTCAGCTTTCTTGTTAGTCATTACTTGGACATATCAGTTGTAAAACTGAATTCAACATCAAACAATTCTTACTTTGATATAACATTAATTAAAGCAAATGCAAGAAAACATTACGATAATACTTATTTGATAGAAATACAAATATAACAGTTATGTTAACAACCAACAAGGTACAACATATGTATTACCAGCAGCGAAAGTGTTAAGTGAATTGAGGTTGTAGATATAGTACATTTTTTTGTTCTTCTTCTGTTGGAATGATATACATTGTCATTTATTTGTTTGTTAGTGAAAAATCAAGAAATGATCGAGGCGTAAGGTGTGCAAGAGAATAAAAAGTATGTATGGTGCAGTTCGTGAAGAAGTCTCTGAAAGTTGGTTGCACACGTATGACTTGAGCAGTACGATGATTCCTAATGTTAGTTCGCCGATAAACAATGAGGAACATTTTTGCAAGTTTATCTTATACAAAGAAATTAAAGATTCAAGGTATGTTATATGTTACAAAAATATTCTTGTATTATCGTATCTGTTCATTTCATGTTTTTTTTCCAGAGTACGGATATGGGATATTATCATATTGATACCGAACCTCTTGTTTTTCTTATTTATCGCGATCAGATTTAATAGAGCACGGCTTAAATTACGAGCAACGAGTAGTCCGATATTTTTAGCTTTTTATGGACTTGTAATTTGTAACGTAGTCATCTCGGTGATACGATGCGGCGTTTCGATGTCCGTAAATGCAGCAGGTACAGTTGGAGGCAAAGTGGATAAGGTACTGTGGATTACAGTAAGATTTTTTCTGTTATCCACAGAGATGAGCGTGCTTATATTTGGTTTGGCTTTCGGTGAGAAAAAGTTTAAGAACCCTAATTTAAAATTAGCTATTGAACATCCTAGATACACTGCTTTTGTTTATAGGACATTTGGATAGTCGCTCGAGTATTCGTAGGGTATTACTTGCCACGTCGTTGATAGCACTGGCTTTTACGATAACCCAAGGGACTTTGGAATTAGTTTTACCAGATGATACATTCCGTATTCCCAGTAGAAATTTTTACGTATTTGGTCACGGAGGCATGATGTTTTGGTTCTGCAGCAGTCTTGTTTTCACAATGGTAAAACTTTGCAAATTTTCTAAAACACTTCTGTGGTTTATATTCTCAATTATCCTAATGCTTCTTATACTTGTTGCAGATATACCTTTTTATATTGATACTGCCATGGACACGGTTAAGAGATCGCTTAACTCTTCCAAGTATGTTGATACAAACATTATTGCATTTGATTACTAGTATTGATCAACATGTTACAAACCATCTTTTATTGCAGCAAGAAAAAGTTTTTACATTTATGCTGGTACATTAGCCATGCTAGACCTAGTACAATCAATTGGCGCAGGCTTTTTAAACTACACACAAAATCCTGTGGGATTATGTATTGTGGATTTTACAGCAGCCGTCTACTTGACCCTTTTCACGCCTTTAGTTTATCATACATTTCTGTCTGAATTTTTTGGGTAAGTTGTCTAAACAGATTTAGATACGTGTCAATTTATAGAAGGGGCTAACGAGTTCCATTACAGGGTTTCGCAACCTTCCATAATGTTCTCGTACAAGGCGCAAGTGGACGATGCAATGGATGAAGACACAGTGTCCTTGCCGCATCAGCAGAGTTTCTCTTCGTTAAGAACAGACAGCGATTATATTTATCAGGTCCATACTGCATCTATTCACATGCCTCTATACGACTCGCAAGCATTAAAATCATCTCCTACGAAACATAAAACCTCCATACACTCCTTAGCGTCTCCGAAGGACTTCAAAGTCGGTAGTGGACATACCTACGATTCCCGGGTCGCTTTGTACCGATCCCCATCCGGCATCAAAGGTTTTGCCAGACGTTTGAGCGCAGAAAAAGCAACTTTCGATTTCAAGAATTATCCTCTAACGAAATCGGATAATTTTATCGATTCGAAAACAAGCGCGCCAGATCTAAGGTTTCCCAGTACCGCTTGGAAAAGTAAAAGTACCTCCCAGTTTAAGTATAGCGGCCCCAGTAGCGTGTCGAATTTACTCTTCTCCCCAAACACCGCTAGCAATTTCCTTTATAAATCCGGAGCAAACGACAGCAACACTAATCTGTTTTCGCTTACGAGAAAGGGCAGTTTAGAACACCAGAGGAAAGGGTCTGAGGGGAATGTACCGGCTCGATTTTACGAGATCCCACCGCTCGAAACCACCACGCTCGTTCAGGAATCTTTAATGAAGGACAAAAATGTCGACAGAAAGCAATCGAGACCTTTAAAACACGCTAGCACTGAAAAGTCCGAGGTGGACTTAGAAGACGTATTGTCCGATCCATCGGACGTTTCTAACGTTACCCAACAGTTACTGTTCAAATCTATCTCTTTGACACACGAGGACACGTTCAAAAGACGTAAGAGAGAACAGAAGAAAAAAGAGTCCGGTGGTTTGAGCGATTATTTACTGTCTCTAACGACGCCAAGCGCTCCTAAGCCCGTAAAAGATACCGAAGTAGATCCTACCCCTCCTCCTGGTCACAAGAAGTCTTATACGCAGACCGAGTCGCTGTAAATATTTTGTTAGAGCTATCGGTGTATCATCTAAGTCATTACGTGTAGTTGTTGTATATAAGAGCAGTAATTTTAACATTTTTTTTTATGAATTTTAACCATTCGGACGTGGGATGGCGGAAATTAAACGTACTTGTTAATAACTACATGTATTATATGGTATAATATATAGAGGAGCGCACAAAATGCTTTGTTATCTGTATATACAGCATGTTTTAGATTTTAATTAAACTCGTTAATGTAGCCAATGCACTTGGTTTTATTTATTTATACACTAACTTGGCAGTGGATCGTGCTAACACACGTTAATTGGTTTTTTCTATTTATGTTGCAAAGTCGGGTGAGTTTATACTTTTTCACTGACGCTACCATTTTTCTTCTCTTATTCAAGGAGAAGTTGCTGGAAAGGGTAAATTTATACACACATATATACACAGTTTGATACGTTTGTTGCAGACAGGGCATTGGCGTAACTAGGCAAGGTCTTGGGTCATAAAATTTCTCAATCCCTAAATTTTCAGTTTTCTAAATCCTCCTATTCTTAACTTATCGATCTGCAACATACGTGTTAAATTTTCACCGTTCAAAGTATTTACAATTCTAATATAGCACTGAAACATTACAGCACACCCTCAGATGAGCGTAGCCAAATGATGAAAGAACACTAATGCATAAAAATAAATCTAAAATCTATTTAAATATGAGAAAATTTGTCTACCCCTAGCAAGCTGGCTACGCCCATGTATTCGTCATACTTGATGAAAAAAAGAGAAAAATAATTCTTTTGTTCGCAGAATCACAGTGTTTATGACTCGACCCAATTCGACACAAACTCCACACCAGTGAATCCACTCTACGCAGCATCTCTTCAGAGTCCAGATAGCATAACTGGTTACAGTATAGATAGTCAAGAAGGCCAAACTCAAGCGAACGGTTATCAACAGTGAACGTATCGTGTAGACTAAGAAAAGAACAAAAATATGGATTCAACGATTGTTCAACGACGTTGAAGGTGTTCCAAAAAAACCAATGTTCGATTTTCCTGTCTGAAAGGATCAGGATGGAACCGCCACGAGTTTAGTTCTCGTATGATTCCAACGATTGAATCTAGTCGCTCTAAACGTTCTCAGAGCGTTAACGTGATAAACGGCAGGAACGTTTTGATTTCTTTGTGATAGCATCGATCGATCGCGAAGAACCCTAGAAGCTGTTCTAAACATGTCCCAGCAATTGAATTTCTTCGCTCTACGTACTTAATCGGTTAGAGAATTCGTTTTTGTAGAAGAAAACACGAAAGTCTTTTGTAGAAAGACCATTGGCGTAACTAGCATTATTTGGGGTGAGCCTAGGACCCTAGATTTAGTTTAATTTAGGCAAGGTTTCATACTAGGCAATAGCTGGTTTTCGGAAATTTAGAATTTGGGGGTTTGAGAATTAGGGTATCTAAGAATTTAGGAAAATGAAGTTATGGAGATTTGAAAATTTAGAAATTTGGGGACTAGATTTTCTGATACAAGAGATTACACACGTTCCTGGTTATATGGGGATGAGCAATCCTTGGAGGGATGAAATGGACCCATCTTAGACCCTATCTAATTACGCCAATGCATCTAACAAGGACTTGAACATCAGTATCGAATCGTATCGATGATAAGCGACCCCACACGCAAAATTCGACTCCATCGAGACTTGGATCATAAATTTCTAATTAATTACTTATCATTTCTCCGTCCTCTTCACCAAAGAGACCTTCGATCGCGGGTATATCGTACACGCAGGATCGAGCACGATTAGCGCCGAATGTTCCTCGCTATTTTCCTACTTTTTGCATTAAGAGAAAAAACCTTTCGATCGGAACGACGCAAAGGACAATAGAAGCCGTCGAGATGAGCACGGCCACGAGGATCGAAACATAATTAAATTAAGACTAGAGTAAGTGATAGAGTATACTCATGCTGGTAGATGCAATTTTACTATACAACTTTACTGTGCTCGTGTAAACAAATGAGGGATTTGTAGAGTACTAAAGATAGCAAAGTCGAGTTACTCTATCACTAGATTTCGATCGGTTGGTCTAGTATACTCTATCACTTAGGTTTAAAGTCTAAGTTACATTGGTATTGCAAGTTACGGAGCATGGCAGTGCTGGTATCTTCTACTATCTAGATTTGAAGCATAGTAGTAGGATTACTGCTCTTACCTATACTAGAGTCAGTATACTCTATGTAGATTTGAAGTCTACATCTGGTATTACAAGTTATAGAACAGTGTATTCTCTGCCGAGTTTGAAAGCTAGTAATAGGACTACTGTTCTTACCATGTTCATATACTAACTAGTATATTGTACGATGTAGACTTGAAGCATAAGTCACATTGATAGAACAAGTAATAGAGTATACTAGCACTGGTATATTGGGGCAATGGGAGAAACGAGTGTGAAGTTTCAATATTCAAAAATACTAATATCTCAAAGTTCCAATATCACAGGGTTCCAATATTCCAGAGTTCCAATATCCCAGTATTCCAATAGTCCAAAGTCCCAATGTCCTAGAGTTCCAATATTGCAACTTTCCTATCACCCAAAGTGCCAATCTCCCAAATTTCCTATTTCCCAAAGTACCAATATCCCACAATTCCAATATTCCAAATTCCCACTGTCCCAGAGTTTTAATATCTCAAATTTCCAATGTTCCAGAGTTCCATATCTCAAATTCCCTGTAACCCAAAGTGCCAATATCCCAAATTTCTGATGTATCAAAAATCACCAATCTTCAATCCACTACTCCAACCTACTAACGCTAACATACTCTCTTGGACTCAAAAAGTTCTATCATCTCTACCAAAAAGTACCAATCATTTCTCTGATCGTTTACACGAGTACACTGTCACTATGCATACAGTATACTCTACCAATGTAACCTAGACATTAAAGAGAAACATCCTTCGATGCTTCGCTATAACTAATTACGAAGACTCCATCCATCGTACATGTATATAAATACCCTGTACTCTAGTGTAAAGAATCGTGCTATTTATATATTAATATATACATATACATACGTATGTATTATACATGCATAAGTAACGTTATATTTATCGATATTGTATGTCCGTACTCGTAACGTGCTAGTTTTTGGCAGACTCGCGTCGGGCACGGCTAATTGATCAGCCATTTTTTTCTCAATTTGATACGAAAAAGCGGCGATAATCTCTGTTGATTTTCAACGATTAGTATGTTGAAACGTTGGAGAAAGGAATACTCTTTTATCTTTATTTCTTGTTTTAGTAGCAACTCTCAAATGGATCTCGAATCTTTCTACTTTAATTTCACGACGAACAAATTTTGTACCATTTAGAGTTTAGGTAATTACACGTTGAGCGCCATGGGGTCATCGGTGACAACCGCATTCTCAAATTTTCAGTTTCCGTAATGTCCAAGTTTTTGCATTCCTGAATTTTCACATTCCCAAATTTCCAACTTCTCAAGTTTTTAAAATCCCTAAAGTTTCAAACTTCTAAACTCCGAAATTTCCAAGACTTCAGAAATTCCTGAATTTCTGCATCTCCAAGTGGACTGTGCAAAATTTCAATTAGAACACGACCATTTTAACCGTGGCAATTGACGTGTTAAGCGACATAACGTTGGTTGAACTCGAATCGAGGATTTTAATTGACCTAACGACATGGAGTATCCAAATAAGGTTATCATTGGCGTCGAACGCGATGAAATTAGTAGCAATATAACTAACCATGTATTTTATAGTCTGATCCGTTTTGGATTTGTAAATACGATCGGATTCGTTCGACTAGTGACAAACAAGCAACGAGTCTCTCTGTCAATTTGCGGTCGGTTCAACTTCGCACTTTGAACTACTGTGCATGCCTCGAGAGAAGTCTCACGGATCTAATTTGCTCAGAGTGCAAGAGACACGCCTCCGTTTACGCGTATCTTCGATCCGAAGCGTATTATTGGATACATTCATATCATCGATTAAGCTCATATACGACAAACAACATGTGCGTGTAAAATATTGCTGTAACATGTCGCGAGACTTGTCGCGAGACACGCACAGTACTCGTTCTATCTTGTACTCGTAACTGTCTGACAATGTGATGTCTTTTCTCTAGTTTATTGTTTCTTTTTCTTTGTTTTCTTGGTGATTGTCAGGTGGGTTGTAAAAGGCAATACTTCGAACGCGTAACAGCGATTATTATATTTAATGAGAATAAAATTACATTTCAATCGGATGGTGATTTTTATACCTCTTCGTTGCAATGTTTCCCTTTCTTGTCCAAGTATGCATGCTTTTATAGTGTTCGTAGAATGGTGTATCATTTATTGATAATTTGATACTGTAGCTATGATGTCGAAAGGAATGCTAGGGAAGATCACGCGATCATAAATTAATGAAGCTGTTCGTACATTTTAGTATTAACCTAAGTGGCTCGTACATTAAGGTTTATCTGTGGGGGAAATTTGAGAAAGCTTGCAGACTCTATGGTGTTTTACTGTCACCTTTTTCTTTGTTATTTGATGTTCAAATTAAAACTAAATGTCTAAATTTATTTAATCTGATTTTACATACGAAAATTGCTAAAAAAGAATACGATGTAGCTTTCAGTGTTCCTATAATTAATTTTCATAGACCGTAGCTGTTTAACCTAATCGATTGATTTCGATTGAAAGGTATAAGAGGATCGGTGAAAGGTCAAACGACGAAAAGATGGAGGCGATAAGAGGGCTATGACTGAGGCGTTGATTAAACCTTGGCAGGAAGAAAGGTTCACCGAGAGACTAGATTTCAGCCACTTAAATTTTCGCCACGCGATACGCTCGTGCTATAAATACAAAGTGCATGCATGCGCATTATTCGCGCTCCAACTTGCACCACCTTTTCATGGACAAGGCTAGCCAGAGGGTGACGATTAGTTACGGTACAAGGATCATCGCCACTTTCCGTTCGATTGCCTCCCATTGCACAATATCAGAGGCCACCTTTTTCCTTTTTTGCCTCGGACGTTCAGAGAGTGCATCAACACCTTGATATTGTACTTGTTTACAGAAACAAACTGCGTGCCGATCGACTCTGCTTCTCTCGCGAGTATAACGAGCAGATCGAATCGATATTTTACAAGGATTATGTTCGGTATTTCATGAGAATACATTCGGTGATTAAAATAGGAGCAATTTCATTCTGGAATTTAAGTCGGCAATTAAAAGATAATTGCTTCAGCTCAATTCCCTAATTTGTGCTGGAAATAGGTTCCTCTGAGAAGCTTAAAGCAAAATCGTGTTTGGTCTCATTTTAATTAGAAAAAATTTGTCAAAAGTTTGTTGGTAAAAGTTTCATAAGACATGAAAAATATAAGAGTTCTTGCATTGGCATCGTTAAAATGTTAATTTTAACAAAATATGTAAAATTTGTAAAGTAAATTAATAACGAATAATGTATGATTATTTTATCGAATGGTAACAAAGACCAGAAGGGATGTTTCAAGATTGTTTTCCCTTCATCGTCGGTACACCCGGTGCTATAATGTCCAAACAAGCGTTCCAGAAGGGTAGAGAAAACGTTCCACCAGGATGAGCTCGCAGGATGTATCCGTCACGAGGGGATGAAAAAAGAGAAAGAAAAAAAAAGCAGGAAAAATTTGTTACGTAAACGAGTTCTTGACCAAGCAGAGACGCGTTATCGAGATCGAGTACGACGTCTTTCCCTAATGATGATACCCGGTCTAATTAAGTCTTGCTCCATTTTAATCAGCACATCGTATGTGACGTGCTCTGTTCAGACAATGTTGCCAGGAAAATAAAAGGGTGTCCTAAATACGACGCCTTTCAACGAGTAATTGGACAGGCTTTTGCAATTGGATACTCGTGTTTCGACAAAATAATATGTATATCAAGATTTATTCATCTTATAACAGAAAGCGTTACCCTTTTTTTTCTGAAAAATTGCCATTTTCAACGAACTGTACAAATGTAATACATTATTTTTTTAATTTACCAGGAATTCGTGACTTTCAAAGTTCCAAAACCTAACAACTTTTATCTCCTAAAATCCTGTAAGTCCCAAAATCTGAATATATTAAAAGTTCCCAAATCCCACTATGCCAAAAGAATAAAAATCCCAGCAATTCTAAAAGTACAGTTTTCCGAGTTAAGTCCAAAGTCCGAGTTATCATTAAAATGGTAAAAATAAGATATAAATGAAAATTGATCAATGGTCCTGCGATGTATACATCCGAAATCCTTGATAACGATCGCTATGTACGCGTGTACGAAGGATTCGAACTATAGAGAAAATGCGGTTTTGGCTGTGATCCAAAAAATAGGATTGTATCTTGTCGGGTCGCGTTAATATGCACCGTGTACATTTGGATAAACCGTATCACGAATCGACAAACCGCGAATATCGACATTTTCACAGATTTCCCTCCACAGTTTCGAAACAAACAATAATTCGATTCCATATTTTTTTAACCATACGCGCTCTCACTTTCGCTTTATAATAAATATACAATCGATCTTGCAAATTTTTTAACAGTTCCTAGCGATTATAAAATATATCAACGACATAAATATTTACAAATACGATAAGAAGATTGCAATATGCAACCTATTTGTTAGGGCGTGAATATTCGTTTCAGAAGAACAATCTTTTGGCAGCAGAGAGAAAGAAATCTGAGATCAAATTTTCCTGTCGTGAAATTAATTGCTGCGTATTCAGAAGAACAATCTTTTTTGGCAGCTGTCGATGTACACGTTGCTACCAAAAGATTACACGTATTCTACGTACATTTTTGTATGTGTACGTATGTACGTTCTATAGGCGTACGTACACTGTGAACGGTAGCTGAAGACTTTTCGTCGGTGAAATCTGACACGTACCCTTGAAAACCTTAAGAGTGTAAAACACTTCACGCTAGAGAGAGCAGTTACTTTGCTCTTTCACGAGATATACTGCAAAGACGAGCGAAAAACAACTTCGAATCGTTCCTATTCCTATTTTATTCGAAACGAATCTCGATAATGAAAAGCTAATGAAACGGAAAGTTCAATTGATGAAACCTGTTCACCTCGCCGGATCGTTATAATCGTTCGTTCAATTAGACACGATTTCGTGTTCGTTTTTTAATTCGGTCCATTGTTCTTTAAAATTGTAGAAATGGGGTGTTCGAAATGGTACGATAAATGATTTTGATACGAAACAATAATTCTGTCGAAAATGTGGTAAAATAATGTATTCTTTTATCGTATAAAATTGTTTAGTAAAATCTTTGGTTACTTCTTATAACACACTGGTTTATTTATAAATAGTCGGCTGATATTACAATATTATTTCTGGTTAAAAAAATACTGTTCATTTCGCGCAACGCGACAATGTATCTAAATTTGCACGAAATGGGTTCCGATAATTCACGGCGAGGAAAGTATATCGTTGACGAAAAATTGTTGGAAAAACGGTGTCAGAACAGCGGGCGTTTGTTTTTCTCCCTAGGGGAACTCTAGCATGTATGCCGGGACGCTTTTCTTATGGCGGATAAACGGCGCCTGAAGACCTACTTCGGCAGCGTTCAAGGATACCCAGGACATTTCAAGGAATCGAACACAACAACAAATAGAAAAATACTCGGCAGTTTTCCTTTCTAATAGAATCAAATTCTGTATCGCGCGTTGCAAAATGAAGACTCTTATGCAATCACAAATTTACGAGGATAATCAAATATACAACACTTTATTATTACAGAATTAAATGAAACGAAGGAGGTGTGACATATTTACTAGGGACGTTAAAAATTACTATCAACATCGGTGACATATTTTTATTATCAGATTTGTTTGACGTTGATATTCAGTTTATCCGTGTTATCTTTTCGTGTTTGACGATGATATTCAATGTGTGCATAGAGGAAACACCCGGTACATGTACATAGTCCCAAGATATATGTAACATTTGCATATAATAAGTAAAACTGAAAATTGGCACTGTACGAGAAACATAATCTCTCTGGCGCCAGTTGAACTTGGTGCATTTAGTAAAAGCAAATTAAAAGTAACGTATTCTCTATAATGCTGCTTTCAAGTGGATATCTGGCGAGTCATAGTTCAGATTTGATTTAATAACGAAGGAAAGAATAAAGTAGAAGTAAATGTCATTGATATTATAGTAACTCGATAATAATCCGACCGACTAATAAACTGATATTAAATCAAGTAATCCTTAATATCCCCAATTATCTCGATGACGGTGTCACATAATTATGTACTAGGCACACGATCGCTACCGTATCAATCAACCGTACTATAAGTACACGTTATGAAGTATCTTTTGCCTTGCAATTACTTAGAAGTTCTGAACAATTACAATTCTGAACAGTAGCTAAACAAATGCATTGATACACTAATCAAATTCTGTTAAATTAAAAAAAAATGCGAAAAGAAGAGGTGCAAAGGTAGATGTTTGGTTTCACGTTGACCCAATCGCATCGGTTGGTCAAATATTTAGCGACACGTGTACAGCCGTTGTTGTTCCCAGGATAATCCGGAGGATAGGGTATTGTTGGTCGCCGTTAAGAAAGGACATCAGGGATGAAACACGCATAACTCGACACGGACGCTTAAAGCTACATGCGCGCTCCACCGTCTGCCATCATCTCAAATTGCAATCAATAGATACCCGACGAGACGGCGCCGAAACCTGCCTTTATCCAACGTGGGCACAAAACAAATAGAGGGTGTCCGAAAAGTCACGCGATCGAATAATGGGATACGTCGTGGGATTCAGATTCTAAAAATGTAGGTTCAGGCACACCGATGATCGGCTGATTAGGGTTGAGTGAGTGTTTTGAGACTTTTGGGACTACTTGGACTCTGGAGTTTTGGGATTTTCAAAACTACGGAATCTTGAGATTTTGGTAATGATTCCAGAATTTTGAAATATTGTGTCCTTGGGATTTTAGAATCGCTGAACTTTGAGACATTAATTAATGCATTATAAGCGAGTAGGTCGTGATAAATTACAATTCCCGAAAGTGGTTCTCTGACTATGGAAGTTTAGGAAATTCTAGCTATACGCGTCATGCTAACTTTGTTTAGTCAGTGAGGTCGTGTGTTGTTTGAACAATTCTCGACCGATTTCATTTCATGTTTCAAATTGATTTCTACCGATATGGACGACTTAATTTGATTTTTATAATCAAAAATGAAATAAGTATCTTGGTGTGTTAAATAATTTTCTAATACATCATACTTGAATATCGATGTCCCCTTTCTAATCAATTATTCTACATTAAATTCAATTCCTTTTTAACAGTTTGTACAGCGTCGAACGTGGCATAAAACGTAGCATGCATTTACAAAATGATAGGCTATCACGGAACCTACCTCCCTTCCGTTTAATGTATTATGCATCAATCATATTTCATCCTTTTATGCTAATGATACTCCCTGGAGTATTAACATTTTTCATCTGCTCATACAATCGCATGCACCCAATATCATCAGTCAACGCGTGCACGCGTGAAAACGTCAATCGCTGTAGATCTTTATCAAACCCTGTAATTCTAGCCTACATTACTATTACAATATCAGTGCTGTCTGTGATAGAATTTTGACAGCATGTATCTGCAAGAGTAATTACAATAGAATAAATTACGAGTTAATAGAACAACTGCGAGTTAGTTTATTTGGAAAATCAACAATTTTATGTAGTTAAAAAACTTGTATTCAAAATAAATGTATTAATTATTTTTACACGGTAATACCGTGTTAACACTTCTTTTGTGGTCCCGTCGTTTCTACGAATAATGGAAAAACTCGATGTTGAAAGAAGGGTAGTTTATTAAAATAATTAATTAAGTAAGCCACGTCGAAGTTAGTTCATTATAACGAGTAGAACGGCGAGCATCGCTGACATACAATGTTCTCGACCCCTTCCAGAAAAATGTAAAAGCTTCCCAGATTAAATTTCATTACGCTAGGAGACTCACGCTTTGTTATCCACCGGCGGATCTATATGCGGCAACACGGCCGGAAATGAGTTCATAAAACTGAGACGTTAACTCGGTGTCGTGTTGAAGAAACGATATCGGTGTTAATTTCACGGTGTCGGGGGTGCGAACATACTACCAACTGTATAAATTGTTATCGCGAAACGGTTCGCGAGTTAATGGGCTAAATGGAGAGATTTCTGCGTTATCTCATTAGAGAAAATCGAGAAGCTTTCCGGTGAAAATGCCATGGACGATTTTCACGACTGATTCGGTATATTTTATGGCAAGCGTTGTTTACTGTTGTTGATAATGAAAATCGGAAAGGTTAATCGTGTAATACGGTAATTACACAAGTTGATCCCTCCTGTTATACTACCACCCATTGTTATTCCAAGCATCGTATCTGTACAAACATCAAACATGCTATTTAACCAAACATTAAACTGTAACACGTTATGCTATCGTTTATTGTAATTCTAAGATCGTACTATAGTTTACTGTACATCGAACCGTCTCGTGTATGACCAAATCGTGAGACGCTATACCTATGCTAAGGATCGTCTAGGAGCAGACATCAGTCTGGTTATATGGGCAAGCGAGAACTTGTGATGTATCCACATCATCGATAAACGCAGTGGCGCGTATTAGAAAAGCTCGTGAATATTCGCGCTGAACGGAGATGTTTCTAACAAGCCCATAATTCGTGCGGTGTCGATCGTCCTGGCACGCGTACTTCGGTGAATGGGGAAGAGGACAAAGGGCGGCAAAAGCTGTGGAGGACGCAGGAACGCGGAAGCGAGCGCAGCCGCGAAAAGCGTAGGAAAGAACGGCGCCGACGCCGGAACGACGCCGACGCCGACGTCGAAGCGGTGTTCGGAGCGTCAGTAGAGATGCGTCCGCCGTTACGGTGTATGATGGGTGTCAGTTAGCCCGCGGGTTAGGTACGGGGTGGATCCAGCCGAAAGTTAGGGGTGCGTCGGTACGCGTGGGTCGGACGGTGTGCGTCGATTAGAAATCTTCGTTTCGATCGCGAGGAATTTTATCGACATACCGATCGAACGGGAAATCGAAGAGGATCGTCGCGAGAGTGCCATGAGAAGCAAAAGTGCTGCGACGGGCGTCCTGCAAACGTTTCGAAGCGAAAGGACGACAAAGTACGACTAAAAATAAGTAGACGCTGGTTCGATCATCGTCTCGGCCCTTCTTTCGCTCCCCTTCGACACGCGATCGATTTTATTTCTTACATAGGGATGAACGATGAAGCGTGGACAAAACGGCATTCGAGAGGTGCCGCGCGCGTGTGTGATGGTTAACCTTTAACGCGACTGACGGGCAAACATCGTTATTTCGAATGTACTTTGATTCTTTTATTGATCGGACCACCGATTTGCCTTTCTACGAGCATTCGACATTCACGGGCAGATCTAATGCTCGCCGGGCAGATACGCGGACAACGCGCGGGACGCGACGGCTCGCCTTCGGATTTCGGATCTTTCGATTTCGACAATTTTCAACGTGGATATTTAATCAGCTTCGAAATAAATTTATTAGTTAAGGAATCTAGTGATTTGCAAATTTCGAAACTTTTAATTCAAAACTTCCGAAACTTGAATTATAGAAATTTAGAAATTAAAGAAGACAGAAATTCTGGATTTCAAATCTTTAAGTAGGATATTGATCATTTGATCGATTTTAAAAGAGAGGTGCGAAAATTAGATGTGTTTAAAGAGACGTGCAAAACTTGCGTGATTAAAAGGCGGGAACGACGGTGCTCGATTAACTCTTTGACTGGTATCATGTATTTGTGACTCGAATAGCTTTTAGTATTATTACTCTTCGATTCTACAGAAATAGTACCAGTAATTAATTTATTATCTTTCGTGTAGATTTATATTTGTCTTTCGACTTACAAAATTATAGGTTCTTTCTATTTTTAGTCACTATATCCTTGATGCGGGCGTATTGGATTATAAACAGAATAGAACACTCGGTTTTATCGAGATAATTAAGAATCGAGTAATTAAGGATTGTTAAGGATGTAATTTAAACATTTGAAATGTTATTGCGGTCGTAATTTCATCAAATTCCCTATTCCCCAAATTTCTACGTTTCTGAATTTCCAAATTTGTAATCTTTGTAATTTAGTAATTTATCAACTTGGTAAACTGATAGTTTAGAAATGTAAAAATTTGGTTATTGGAAAGTACAGAGAAGTTTACAAACCTTTCGTATTTGAAACAAAGTGTTAAACGCAGTATAAATACATGAAATAACATTTAAAATTTGAATGCCGATTCATACATTTTAACGATATTTATGGATGCATCGAACGCATTCGAAGGCCGATCGGCAAAAGTACCTAACAATAATCGATTATAACGTTGTTATCGACGAAATAATGCGTTTAATTACAAAGTCACTACGAGTTTATCGTTCGATAAACATCGCGTTCGAAACACCAGTCGTTTGATCAACGTCACAGCAAATAATTAAATTCTTGCGAGTACAGAACAAAGAAGAATAACGAGGAACTAAAGGAGAGCGTGGAGTATTCGTGAAATGGAGAAGCTCGAGTTCTGACCTAAGACAAACGGAAGTGGCTCAAATTCTTTCAACGATGAATCGAGAAAACGAGGAAGTACGTTTCGAAAAATATCATTCTCTATTTTCTAAATATAATCCTATATAAAGATATCGTTGATTTTGAAAAGAAACATTTCTGAACATTCATCGGTTAACTAAATGTTAATCAATCGATTGTTTAACATTAAAAATTTATTGAAAGAAAAGTTATATCGCTAACTTTGAACGTAGTCTAAAGAACTGCAATTAGAGAAAAGATTATAGAATTTTGTAAAGGAACGATCGCGATCGATCAATGTGGAAAGATATCGATAAACAATACTGATCCAGTGTGAATTACGTTTGTACAGCAGCGACCAGTTTCCCAAACGCTTTGCGGAGCTTTGCAAAAAGAACCAAATTGCAAATGTTTGGTATTGTCCGTGTTAATATACGGATGCCTTGCCGCAGTGACGTGGTGTAGATGCGCGAATGTCACCAAGGTACGTCACTTCCTCTGCATTACGGAATTATCGTTCGAGTAACATTTCACTATCGAAAAGGATCGTCAGATTCAGTTTAAAAGTCCGTTCAATCGATCGATCATAACTCTCACGAAAACGATACGTGTCCTCTTGATACCAGTTCACTGGAAATGGGATTATTCGTAGGTGGTGATCAATTATTCGAGGTATCCGATCAAAAGTACCAGACACGTGTCACCTTGCGACGATGGGTACATTTATATTCCCGTAAGTATGGAATAATTTGAGTTACTAAAATACTTGTTACTTGCCTCTAATTTAGCTCTGATCGAGTGGTATGCGAGCCACATTTGGATACTGTCCGCAGATTCAGTTTCGTGTTTGAAAGTTTCAATATTTCCAAATTCCCATCCCCTAACTCTCAAGTGAAATACACGAACCGACGGGGATAAATGTGCAAACGATCTGGGCAAGATATTCAATCGCATTTCATTAGAAAGGAAAATGATGTTTTATGTTTCAGGTGGCGTTTATGGGAATGTTATACCTGGTTTACCTCGTGGAATGTTACCATTCGCCGATCAGGATCGATCTATTGCACGCGGAGAGCCAGGACAGCGTTCTATCGAAGCTGTCGCAATTAAAATCGGCTCAGCCTACGATCTGGTGGAAAGCTGTCTCTTACCATTACGTTCGCAGGAAACGACAAATTACCCGGTACAGAAACGGAGACAATTACACTACGACGCAGGTAACGCATATCGCGCAACGTGCAACGCATATCTCGTAATCCAGACGAAAGGAATGTCGCGGGATGGTAAATCGTTGATACGCTTCGCGAGAGCCTGATTAGACGTCCTACGAGGAAAGATGGACCATTTCTCCGATCTTTTTTTCTAACGCTTCACCAAAATCCCAACTTTTATAAATCCCAGGATCTTCAAAATATAGCTCTCAAAAAATCATATGTTCTCTTCATCCCTCAAATTACCAACGGTCCATCTATCCTCGATTCATCTTCTTTTTTAACGATTGCCGTCTTTCAGGTATACTACGAGAGAATCAACACGCACGCAGCAACGTCATTTTATTACTACGATTACTGTGGCGTGAAGGATATCAGCAAAGATTTAATTCTCGACCCAAAAGTGCCAATTACGAAGATTAATCTTAGTAAAGGGTTCGCATTCTCGAACATGAGATCAGCGACCGAATTCGAGGAAGCTAGATCGAGATTCTTTGCCGAACAAGTACGATAATGCACAATCAATGTGATATCGAAGATCTGATACTAGTTGAAGCTTGTAATGATTAGTGTGAAATATTGTTTCAAGGAACTGAGAGACGATTATATGGAAATGAGAGAAGGATTGGATCTTGGATACAATTTGAATCCTACAACCCTAGTAGCTGTTCTTGGTAACCCTTGGTTCACCAATCGCTACGTGTATTGGTGTTTGAGTGCCCTGCTGCTTAGCTGGCCTTTGAGAGTTATTATAGAGTACAAAACCCAGTATGCGGATTATCAAGTAAATTTAAATTCCTCAATTCCTAGATTTCTAACCATAACTCTTTTGTCGTACAAAATGCACTTAACTATATATTGAATTAATATCACCAGATCACCAAACTGTTCGGGATTAATTACGACACCCCAAGCGGAAGTGAGCCGATACACGCGTCCATGAGCCAGCAGACCATCAACCAACCCGGCTCTTACATGTTGGCACCCAGTTACAGCGAAGCTCTCCTCATGGATCCAGCTCCCGACCATCGCCCCCAGGACCCGGCCATCACGGAAATGGTACCCAGTTACTCCGAAGCCTTACTCTATCAACGAGCCGAACAAGGTTGCATTAACCAGGAACCGAACAACGACAACCCGAACCATTCACAAGAACAATCTCGCGAATGCACCTGTCCTTGCCACATTGATGTCCCCGGCACCACAAACGAAGACACCAGACAAGACGATTCTGGACAATCGAATGCCGCCAGAGAACCATTGATACAAACTACCATCGAAATGCACCCTCCAGTCTGCACTTATGTCACCCAAACGGAAACCGGTAGATGCGGAAGCTGCGGAAAACTCCTAGTCGAGGCACAAATGGAGAACTCGGAGATCTCCAGAAACAGAGACGCACAAATAGAACCTGGAACTTCGGGGATACAGAATATTAGAAGAGGGACGAAGAGCAACGTTATGCCCAGGGACATGTCTGAACCTAACCTCAGGTTCCGATCGGAGCTGATGGAAACCGATACCAAGTTTCTTCGACTGAACGGGCAGAGTTTGAGAAATATTCTGGAGAGCGAACACGAAGAGGATGTTAACGAGGAGGAGAGGGGACGAACTACGAACTGGAATGTGGATGGTGGACAACAGAGAGGAGAGAGGTTCAGATTTTCTCTCTGTTCTCTGGATGAAACTAGCACCCAGTCTGGACCAGTTGTGGATGCCAGCAGAGGAGCGATCCCGAAGAGGTCAACGAGTCGAAGCAGGGTCATAGCTAACCCCATGTCGAACGAGACCTCTCCCCTACCCGATTCCAAAACTTACTTCTGCCTGAAGTCGATTTTGAAGCAGAATAATAGACGTTACACGTTGATCACAGCTAGAGAGCTTCAGAGTCTGTCTGATCAAGAAGATGAGGATGTAGAAAGACGTCGTAGGGTACGAGCTAGTTATCACGAAGGGTGCGTCCCTGTGTGCGCAACCAATGGGGAGGATAGGTTTAATTTCTTTTCAAGATCGAGGGAAAGTTTGGATGGAGCTGTTGCGAAGAGAAAGAAGCCGGATAGCTTGGATTACGATAAGGCTGAAGATGGTTCCGGGAAATCGCTGCGGGAAAACACTAGGTAAGTTCTGGTAAGTTTGAAGAGGCTAATCTTTTAATGGGGAGATTTAGATACTCTAGAGTTTAGAAGTATTCTAATTTTGATGGGTTAAAATTTTTGAATTACGAAATTTAAAAATTTCTGACTATACAAACTCCCCAATAAAGAATTTCTCGTGAACGGTATCAAATTCCACCTTCACCTAATAAATTTGCCAAATATTCCTTCCAGAACTTTAATTTTCGCGAGTCCAATTCAAGAGGTGTGTCCAGGGGACCCATTTGGCGGGAAAGATGTGGTTCAAACCCGACAGGAAGTGGCTTCGAGCCCCACAGAGGAGACACCCGGCCACACAGTCCTCGGCCAACTCGGACGGTCTCTAACTTGCGACCGGAAGTCGTCTCGTCGTCGAATGCAAGATGCTCGTAGACAACGCTACTCGGACTCTTCTCATCCTTCCTCTTTCTCCTGTCCCCCGGATCGTCAACATCCTTATCCGTACGCGTTTTCAGCGTCGACGAACTCTATGGACGCCATAGAGTTCGACAAGAACGAGTCGTCGGCTCGCGTTTACCATCACGCGACATCTTTCCCGCCGTACGAGGGTTCTCGCAGCGAGAAGATCGATCAAACATCCGACAGTGTTTCGACAGAAAATTCGAAAGAACTGACCCGCTCTTTAACGGAAAGACGAGCGAAACCTGTACGTCCCGATGCTAATTTTCGCAGGAGTTTCACAGGCAGGGTCGAAGATTACAGAACGGAGAATAACAAGTGGACGAATCTGAACATGGAGACGTCGTTATAACGAAGGAATATTTAAGCCGATAGAAAATAACTGTAAATATCCGTCCTACTTTTCACGGTTCAAGATCCTGTAAATACGAGTGCGGTGGCACGAGCTAGTAGTCCGCTGAATGTGTCCGTCTTAAACTATTCGCTGGAGGTTTTAGGGAGATTTTTGTGGAACTAGATGATTCTTTGGTCGTTATATGTACGAAATGGACTCGGTATATGCCGAGTGAATTGATACAATCGGCAGATGAAAGAAGAGTTTAGGACTGGAAGGACTTCCTAAAATTTCTAAGGGATGGTTCAGAGCAGTGTTGGGCTTTGATGAGTAGAGATCTTTCAATTTGAAACTTTGAAAATTTGTCGTTTCTTTTTGTCTTCCTAAAGTTCTACATTTTCATTACTACATTCAAAAATTTGAACATTTAGGTACGTCAGTTTAAAAAATTTGTATATTTTTAAACTTCTAAATCCATAAACCTCTAAATTTGCAAATCTCTAAATCAACAAATTTTCAACTTTCCAAATTTCTAAATTTCTCCATCCGCCCATCGCTGACTTACACGATAGATCGTCAATTTAGATTTCGAAGAAAACCGAGGCGTGAAACGCTATCGAAGATGCCAATAGGAACTGCCTTGTATATATCAAGGTATCCAAAAAGAATTCTGCAAGTAAGTTGTAGTAATACGACCGTTCACGCGATATCGCGTGTTCAATCGCCGCCAAAAGTCCCTTCACGCGATATCGCGTGGCAAAACTCACGCGTTAACGTCCTAACAACTTGACCCGAGTATTATTAAATCTTTGCGCAACATCCACATGTTATTAGACCAAATCATTCAATGAACGACTATCTAATATCGTATCGTATCCATGATATCGTGCATATGATACGATATCACACTGCAAAAAAACGCAAAGCATCGAATGTATCGCGATGTCAATTCATAGTGAACGTGATGTTTGTAAAAAAATCGTCCGCTCAAACGCAAAAGAGAAAACTGTAGTTTTTAAACGAGTTCAAACGAACGCAAATGATCGTGAAGGATAATCCGCGCCGAAAGGAAAGAAACGATTGAAAGTCTTCGCTTTTTCGTGCATAGATACGAAAGTATACATATACATTATATATTTTTGTCTACACGTTTGCTCGCGAGAAGCTAACATAAGAGACGAGGCAAAATATCGTACACGTACGATTTATTGTTTTTATCGATCTCTCAATGTTTCCACCGAGATCTTTGTATTACTAGACGGTATGTTACGTATATACATTGTACTATTATACATAATTGTCGCGAAAGAACAAACGCACCGTTATATGCTTTTAGGAAGATATTTTTCATATACTCGGATAATGTGTATCGATGCCAATTGCTGATCGTGATAATCATTGATAACAATTATTATTAACATGGTCGTGGTATAATTAAGATCTAATTTAGTAGATGATAAGTCTATTTCATAAATTCATGGCAGTCGTTATTTTCTACGCGAAAGAACAGTTTTTATTAAATATTTCGTAGAATATCTCATTTGTGTCTAAACGACGCAGTTTAGGGCGACATCTGTCGGGAGCTTACAATTCAAACGCTTTTTACGATCGTATAAATACGCACACGACAAAAATTTATTTGATATTAATCATTACGAGTTATTAATACTAATTCATGTGTTATTGGTAAATGCTTAAACACGACTTAATTATACCACGATAGTATTTGTCTATGATAAGTTAATCCGGATCTCGAAGTCCATAATATGTGCATACATATATGTGTACGTGTAATTCAATACAAGTAATGCTGTCGACAAAAATGTAACGTTAATTTACGTTACGATTTATCGTACGTCAATCCATTCGAAAGAAAAAATGTTACCTCCTTCAAGGACGGGAAACAAGGGTATATATTCGTACGAATATTCCATATGTATATTTACCATATAATTTTATTGTGTAAACAAGAAAAAATTCAATCGAATGGGTTGAAACTTATTACATGCATCGTAAATGGCTAGTTGCCGAATTAGTATTCACTCACCATTTGTTGAAAACGATGAAAAGCAGCGAAATTTCCCTCAGAAATTGTCCCAACCAGTAGATTTACGTTCCGGTGTTGAAGTTTTCTTTAAAACGGCAGGTTTTTCCATAAATATCACCATATTTCTTGAATTTTTCACACTCGTACATCACTCGCGTCCGTACACGTTCAATTCGAACCACGTTCTGTGACAATGGCATCCAGGACGCGCTGGCGTCCACGCTTGGCGCCAAATTCAAATGGTAGCCTAGCCGCCGCGCGAACATACACTATCAACCAAAAGTTTGGATACTCCAACTGCATTTATGTTCTATATTTAACACATAAACGTTACAATTCGTTAAATGACAAATGATGAAGCATGTGATAAGAAAATATTCGATACTCACGATAAATGTATAATTGTTAAGGCATCTCAGGATAACGCGCGTGATTATTATTTAAGTTTTACATGTAAAACGAATAATGTATGGCAATTTTTTATTCCGCGTACAATAGAACTTTTTGATAGGTACAATACCGAGCACAATAGGCTTTTCTGCGGAAACATTTGTTTCGTAAAAGAAAGCCTACATTGCAGTCGCGTGTACGTTTAACGGACACCGTATAGTAGAGACACTTTCCATAATGGCGGATGTACTGCGGTTAATGTTGCTGCAATTAAATTCAAATTTTTTATAACGATACTCACATTCTGTTAAAATTTGACAGGACAAAACTGAATTAAAAATTGATACACTAATTATTCAGAAATGAAATCACGGCGCAATTATTATAAATATACGTCAATTTATTTAACAGGATATGTATTGATTAGTTAAAATTTCCGCGGTAAAATCGAAAGTGTCTCTTCCAACGAACCATTCGCGCCTTTAACATTTGACAATTCATCGATTCATAGTTTCATAGAGGCAAATTTAGGCTTTAAGAATTAATCGACGATTTCAATGCCAAACGTGTGATTTAAATTCGAAAAATCGAACGGTACTTATCGATAACAGAAAACAATTTAACGCCAAACTAATGTAATGTTAATCGCGAATTCAAAATTCACTTTACTACGAATTTTTGACCGAGCAAAACATTTTGATTAAGAAAAACAAATATATTTCATGAAGATTTGGCTACCACAAAAAATTGCACGCCAAGAGGAATTTCGTTGATTATCGCTTTGGTGTTCGTGCAAAATTTTAAAGAAATTAAATGCGCGATGTATTTTAAAGCCTTGGTGTAACCGAGATCCTCATTGCCGTGCAATATTCAGGACAAAAAAACCATGCCGTCTCAGAAAAGTGCTCTTCTAATTAAAATTGTTATTATAGGACGAATTGTCTATTATTATGCGATAATTGGAAGCGCGTATTCGTTCGCGTAAAAAAGCCTGTAACTATATATTGCTGCGCATATAACTATTATTATTATTCTTATTAATGACGATATACAAATCATTCCTGTAAAAAAAAAAACAAACAAACAATATGGTTATAGTACAATAAACGTTGACACGAAAAAGGAACATATTTTCTCGTAACACGTACGACTTTAATTATCCGTTTAACGCGTTAAAAGTATCGAGTGGTTAACAAATGAAATACTCGAGTATTTTAATTTCAATGTATTTTTCTAAAACCTGGGACAGTATTAATAAAAGTATAAGACACAGACACGAGTGAGATAATAACAAAGATAGACTAAAATCTGACCACGATAAACGATATTATGTATTAGAATCACCGATACATTACTGGCATAATATACAATTGAATACGACACTAATATATCGGATATGAAGAATTTGTTTGATGCGTGTGTATCGGTATTATCGACGTTACATACTTTTTGTTTCGCTCGTTTATAAACATTCACAGGAAGGGGGACAATAGGAACCTTCTTCTTTTACTTGTGCCCACTTTGCTTGCCATATTAAACAATAAAGTGTCTTTACATAACTATAATAATAAGTATATTTTCTTTTCCTTGCGAACACTTGACTTTATATGAACAGAAAATTAGATATAGGACTCTTCGTTTAGTTGGACTAGCAATATCGGCAGACCATTTGTCAGGCTAGTTCACAACGATTGTACGGTCGGTGAATCGCAGTGACTTTCGGTGAAACTAATTTTTCACGTAACCATTTTGTGTGTAATAGACCCGGTAATAAAGCGTTTTACTTCGCCATAGTGAGTACGCATTATCGAACTTGAGAAGATATACGCCCTGCAATAAAACATAGTCACAGATGCATTGAAAGTAAACATTAAAATTAATATAGAAGACTTATTCGCTTACCTGTCCTGGATATCTATGACTTCCTGCATAGATCTCCTCTTGTGAATCTCTCCTATATATCTGTAAAGAACAGTACATAATCATAAAGTAATTAGTAAAATCACTTGCTCCGTGCTAATTAAGCTATGTCATATATAATTGTATACTTACAGGTACTACCACGCTTATAGGTGGTGGCAATGGTTTGTAATCAGATTGAATGGTATCATTAGATACTCCACTTTCCAAATCTTCTTTTGATTCATAATCATCATCATCCTCGTCTTCGTCCTCAGATCCATTAATATGTACCGATACTTGATTTGATTCTGGTTTTGACCATTCAAAATATACTCCAAAACCAATATCGTAACCATCAGTTGCAAATTCCCAAAACAGGCAGGAGCCATCTTCATGGGTTGGCACTCTAACAGTTAAAGTTTCTCCATGTCCAACTTTAATAACAGCATCACCAGCTTCTCTCCTGATAATTTCTTTGAATTCCTCTACTCCTTTTCTTGTCCACATCTCTGCAGGAGCAATAGGTGGATAATCCTCTAACAACTCATCCGAATCTTCATCATTTATTGATGCTGCTTCATTTGTTTCTTTGTGCTCTTTTATTTCTTCGTTTTCTGTTGTCACATCATTTGTATCTGGGGTTTGATCTTCTATAACTAACTGATTTTGACGCAATTGTTGCATATACTGATGATAATGTTGTTCTTGTAACTGTCTTATTAACACGCCTTGCTGTTCCGGATTACCAGGATATTGTTGCTCCGCATACATTTTAAATTGGTAATATGTTTGCTGATTTAAGGCATCTTGAATTTGTCTCCTTTGAATCTCTTCTTTTAATCTAGCTTCTTCTTCTTTCTTTTTTTCCTCATCTAATTCTCTCAATCTTCTTTCTTCTTCTAATTTTCTTGCTTCCTCTTCCTTCTTTAACCGTAATTTCTCTTCTATATCCCTTCTTTGCGCTTCCACAACCGTTCTAAACAATGGACACAACTTATCCAGTAAAACTATAAATCCTTCCATTGCCTGTTCCTTAGATATATCTCCTAAATTTTGCCATGCTAAACGCCTATCCCTTCCAATTACATCCAACACACCCAAAGGTGGTGCATTTTCAGCCGTACACTTGCCATGTGTTACTTGTTGAGTAAAAGCCACCAATTTTAATTTGTCTTCATAAGACAGGTGAACTGCTTTACCCTCTTTTTCTACAATAACATCATATTTGACAAAATATCGCATAAATAATGAAAGAAATTTTTCTTAACTATAATTCTCGCGTCTATTTACTATGCAATCTGAACAACACGAGAGCGAGGTATACAAAATCAACGAAACAATCACGAATGAAGTTCTCATAAAATTCTGTACTTCAAATTTTCATAGTATTAGAAAACCATTAATGCAACAAGGTGATAACGTATATCTATGTAGATACGTCATTTTCCTCATACAATGCGTAGAACCGAATGGCAAGATTATTCTAGTAAACTATCGATATCATCGACTCACCTTTATAAAAGTTAACCGCAATTCTATATAATTCTCGAGTTTCGAATCCCCAAAAACAAGGTTCCGATCTCTTCTCGTTCTCTTTATCATTCTTATTCGTTGTCGGTTTTTCTGCAGATATTGTTAATTTTTCAATTTTCTTTCCTACTAAGGAAATGTCACCATTGGTGCCCGCCATTTGCAATTGCACTGACACGTCAAACACTGTTGCTACAGCTGTCCTAACCTTACTCTGTTTAAAATATTTATGAAAATCATTTCCTAAATTGTTGCAAAAACAAAAGGATAATAAAATATGATTTGAAAAAATGTATCTACTCCCGGTACTTTTATCGTAACAACAACTCTATATATATAATAACAACGATCTACGCAAAACTTATCTGTCAGTCAATTACAACATCTGAAATTCGATGTGCGAGTTACGAGACTGATCGTCGAAGCAAACTCGATAATCGATCTCCGCCTTTTATAATTCTTACGGCGCGAAAACCGTGACGACCCAATTATATAATTTTCCTTGAAAATTTTATGTCGCTTAAAAGTTTTTAGGTATTACCCGTTTGTATTTATGAAATACTAGGTATTCAGACTAATGGACAAAACAATGTATATTCATTGAACGCTAAATGGATCCATTAACGAGGTCAAAGTGACTTGTTTCAGGATCCTACCTCGAATTTCAGAACTTTTTAGCGGAACAGAAAATGTCTTTGACGCATATTCGACATATGTATTATCGAAAGTGGTAAAATATGAAGCTGATGTTTGAAATTGCACCGACATGATTGGAAAGTGCAACTATTTACGAGCGCCACGAGCAGATGGCTCCGTAAGCGGGAGCAACACGTTTAGTTTTCGACCGACAGTCGTCGAATGTGTATCGTCGGTGCATGGTATCGGCGGTTATCTCGTTGTCTGAGTGTTATGTAGAGGCGCGGGAGAGGTAAAAGCGTCTGTACGCTTTCGATTCCGTGGGATCTCGTCAGACGTGACGGACAGATGCGTGCAGGACGAGCTATGCTGTGCCGGGTCGAGGCAGTGTGTCACTGAGAGCCAAGTTGGACCGCGCGCGCGCGTCCAGGCGGCAAATCGTATACGCTTTTTCGTGTCTTTTCGCCATGGCTGAGACATACCGTTACCCGTGAACGCTTTTTATTTTCCTCCTTTCAATGTGTCACGCCGCGAAAGGGCTAATTTCGTGAGCCGCGAATCGAATCAATCGGTGACACCGGTACATGGAACTTTCCCCGCGGAGAGGGTTAAGCGGATAACGCGAACGAAGAGAGAGTGGTCCTGCAGCAAGGTTAGGTGAGTTCTTTTGTGATCCGGCACCGCTTATTTCGGCTCGTACGGTGTATTTAACGTGTCCGTGGTGCTGCATCGATTTTTGGCCACATCTTCCGGCCGGAGTCTTGCTCTGTCATAGCGTTCCGTTTATTTGCCGAAATTTGTTGTCCTAGACCGGGAGAAGACGTTGCTTACGGGCGTCGTAACGCACGACTGTTAGAACAAAGGCGTAACCTATTTACGTTCGCCGCGTTCGCTTTAGCACCTACGTCGTATAACTTTGTAGCGCACAGGTGAATGGATGGAAGGTTGTATGTTGTGAAACTCGAAGAACGTATGCACGTTTTACTGGCGCTGATCGCTTTTGAAGAATTGATCGACTGCTGCGGCAGCGTAACAAATCCGCGGACCTTTAAAGGTTTAAAGGCTGAATCGATGTTTAAATGCGATGTGATTACCGCTCATCTGTTTGAAGTCTTGCGGGAGTGTTTAGAGCGCGCTATAAATGTACGAGCCGCTCTCAGACCGAAACGGCTATCTCTGCTTTTCGAATTTTTCTGCGATTTTATTGTCGAAGCAGTTGATTACGAATGAAATACTAAGAAGGAAGTAAGTTGAACTGTTTATGCAATGAATCATTTTACTCGACGTTTTTTCCGCGTCATTTTTGCGGTTGAAAATACTTGTTATATTGCTATACTTTATTTGCAAACTTTATTACTGCCTTTTGTATTTTATATAATAAATGTTGTAACTACAAATCGGCAATAAAAACAGCAGTTTTAACTGTTGTATCTGTAAGAAAATGTTATAAAATCCATTGCATAAAACATTTATGTACATAATCATCGAAGTGTGAAGTGTTGTTAATTACTGGTTCATAATTACTCTAAAACGCTCGAAATTTATTCGCTCGAGTCAACAATGCAGCCACATTAGGAATTAAAATGTTCTCTTTCGTTATCGACGTAGATTTCTCGCGAGATTTCGTCATCGGTGTTCGTTGCTTTGCGAGCGTGTAAAAAAGAAGAAAAAATAAAATCTTGTTATTTGCAATACATGATTACCATGTACGTTCGTGGAAGCACGAGGCGATGAAAATTCTTGTCCCTGGTGTTCGTGGCCGATGCCGCATCAACACTTTTTCATTATCTGATTAATGAACGGCGTGTTTCTAAGCCGGCTACAGGAAATCGTCGTTAATTTAATTTGTATGCAAGCGAAATCTGGGTTAGTTCCAGATTAGAATTGGATTAAAATTAAGTTAGGCCTCTGGCCTCAGGGGAGATCCAGGTCTCCTTTTGGCGATACGTTGTTCATTTTGCACGGAAATTGGCAAACTTGCTGATGTATCGCAAAACTTCAATTTCAATCGGACTTGCCTTACCGGTTTAAAATTGTTTCAATATAATAGAAGTTAAGCGTTAAATTTTATTCCTACATCGAAATAATGAGGGAGATGTAATAAATAGATCTCATTTTCCATTACACTGACTTGAAAGAATTGAAGTTGTTAGCATTTAGCCCGTTCTTCGTCACGTTTTCAGTCGCCTTAGAATACGTCCTCAGCTTTTGTAGGACAAGCATCGGAATACAGCACAGACGAGATTTAATCGAGTGTGATCTTCCTGGCCAGTCACCTTCCAATTCCATTTAACGCTGCCATCAAGCACTGCGAGAATTAGTTCGTTTAAACCGTTTGTCTTTACAACTGCCGAAGACAAACATCTTTTCATTCACAATATCGCGCGTCTTTTCAGGTCACTTTTCACTTTATTTCGTTTAAACTTAGTAAACGTGTAAAATTCACAACGCGTAGAAAAATTCGAGTGCATGGAATCACAGCGTGTAAGAGTAAATCGCGTTGAATTATGATGCGTGGAATCACAACGCGTAGAATTACAGCACTAAGAGCACAGCAGAACACATATAACATGTAACATAATAATATAACACACAGTAACAACATGTAATATATAACACATAGAACATGTAAAAGCAAAAGTGGACCTCCCACATCTAGTTATAAAAAAAGGGTGCAATAGTTGATCAGGAAACCGATCGAATCAACGATAATCATTGATTCGAGCATCCTCTTCACTCACGTAATAAATTGTACGCAACACTTTTTCACGGTTCTTCGCGATTCGCCCACGCGATCGCGAAACACATGGTTAGTTCTCATCGCGTACAAAGAAGCTGGATGATGAGTTATACAATTAGCGTGGTTTATATACGTCGTTCAAGGTTTCGAGGGCAATGAAATGGAGTGTGCGATATGCGGAGAACGTAAATACTTGTATATATTTCTTGAACGCGTGCGTGCACAATAAAGGCTTGTAACATGGAAGAGAATAGATAATTGGTAGGACATTCCTGTGTTTGTGATCGTGTGGTTACGCAAACGGCGATAAACTTTTTTATCCGGTACGAACCACGTTCTCGACGGAGATAGTACATCGTTGTTCGTCTTCCAAATTCATTTAATCTACATACGTTTTAATCGTTGCTTTTTCATACGTAGCTAAGAGTAATCTTATTTCTTCTTTCGAGTGAAACACGGGTTAATCAAAATTTGATGTTAAAATTTATATTTCATAACGAGTTTATAATTGTGCGATGACATATATGAAGTACAATTTATTTGACCGATTTTCAGATTGTAAAGAAATATTCAGGTTAAGAAGTAATTCAACGTGGAAATGAACGCCGAGTCACAGTTATTTTAATCAATTACTTATCTTCGAGCTGATCAAGCATAATCTAATCAAACAAAATTTCTTACAAACAGAATTTCATGTTGCGTAGAGACAAAACTGATAACTCATATTTACGAACAAATTCGATCGATCGATTGATTAGATACATTCGATATGTCAATTCGATTAAAGGAAAATTACAGTATATTTATAGAACGTTCGAGTATTACTAGGAATTATTTAGAGAAAGACGAATTCGTTCGCGAGAGGTTGTTACTAAAGTTCATGGTCGCTCATTTTCTGGGTTGAACCCACGTCTGTTGGAATCATCTTCTTCTCCTTCGTTGTTGCAATTTCACACACGGTGTGCCTTTGTTTCAGCGTGCATCGACATTAAAATAATTGCAACCGCGTTTCTTGCTAGTCGCTTTCACCATTCGTTCGGTTTCGAGGGCACACGCGATGCGAGTTCACGTTCGAGAAGATCTTGTTTCATTGTCTTCCACGGTGTTGAATATTTCAGCAAAACGAATTATTCATTAATTCTTTGTTGTACGAATTACTTCACTCGCCTCGCGCAATTGTCTTCCTACGAGGAAACTTTCTGTACCGAATTATATAAACGTTAAACGTATCTTTTTCTGTTTATAGGAAATTCTCCTTCGCGCAAGCGGAATTTCAACCAGGAAACTTTGGATATTTAATTTTCCACTTATAAAATATTCTATGCTATTAATACCATCCCTCCGGATTTATTATTTCAGTACGGAAGCTTGCGATGTTGAATTTTGCAAATATTCGATGTTTTATTCATAGAAAGTGCTATATCATTAATACTACTTTCCAACCTAGGTTTCTATTTTCACTGAAGTCTCATTATATCGACGTTTTTGCATTAGCATGCCACATGTTCCAGGATTTCTATACCTCCATATCAAATTTCTCTGGTCCCCAACATCCGTAGATATAAATATCCCTAGATGCAATTATCCCAGTACTGAATATCCGTAGACCTGAATATTCCTACATCTAATTAAAGTCCAGTGATTTCTTAACTGATACAAAAGTTCACAAAAGTTCAGTCATTAAAAGAAGTCCGCTTCGAAAAGTGGATGCTCATGTATGCTTTAACGATGTTTACGGTCGCATCGTGCAACGAACGCAGACAAGTGCGAAACGCAAGTTGCACCCACATGAAGTCGTCTTTACCGAAAATATCCTATTAACAACGGGGGGAAAAGGGGGGTAACGGGAAGTCTTTGAAAAGCTGCGGAACGGTCTTCTGTCGTCTACCGGTAAGCCCTAAATCCGTTGACGTTGTAAAACACACGCGATTATCCTGTCGGCGGACCGGTCAACGTGGATAATGGACGAGACTCTACCACCCATTAAAGCAAGGCCAATTAATCGAAACATATTACGTTGCTGTTTAGAATACGTCACGAGCTAAATTAACGCGAACGTGGACGCTCTGCTCGCGATGGACTACTGCTCACGATTTAATCGTTGCTCGTAAATGTCACCAGCCTCATCTCACCTTATTTCTTTAGTTTCCAGATCCTCCTTATCTATTCTCTGTACGAGTTTAATACTCTATTGATCTCTATTCACGATTGTTAATGGACGTTCGTTTTTGTTAGAAGATAGATATCGATGTGTAGTAAGATTCAAGGATTTACAACAAAAAGATTCTAAATGTATTTATTCAAAAAAATAATATGTTAATTTATAAAATGATGTAATGTTTAATTTAGTAGTAACTGTATAAAATCTTTTGTAATAAAGAGTTTGAACATGTATGCGTATCAGTAATTTCAAAGTCAGTTATCTGCTCAGAGATTATGATTAAAAAACTGCAGTATCTTGTGCAATGATACATCTCAAAGATATACATGAACTCTCTCTGTTAACAAACAATAAGATAAGTACAGAATATCTTATCAACTAGCGAGAGTTTCTATTCACCGCAATAATTTACGGAAGAAGGCGTTAATTATTAGATTCCGTTATTTTCCGAATGAAAATATTTACGAGGTTTATCCGCCACCTTCGAAGCTCGTGAAAGTTGGCGATCGGGGAAAGAGAAGTTTGCAGCTACCGTGTAATAATTTTTCCATCTCCTCGGCTGGAAAAGTAGGGTCGAAAGTTTTCGAACGACCCTCGGCGAACGGTTCAATGATTTCCTCGTAACTATCGCAAAAGTGGATCACAACTGAACCGTTCCTACGAGCAGAATGTTTCGTACAGCATCGAATATTTCATCCTCTGTTTCGAACTTTACATTAAAATTAAAAGTTTGCAAACGATTTGTTGCCAGCTACAAATTTCCAGTGGGACAATTAAGAAGGTTGCAGCACAAATATTCGTGTGCTACGTGCCTGATAAGTTCGAACCTACTTCCTTATCGAGGTTGGGAAAATAGGTTTCAACTTTACTTTATCTATGAAATGCAACTTGTAAATTGTCATCAATGATGAAATGTGTACATGTTTTTAAAATACTCGTAAAGAAATGGTAATTTATGTTTTGTTTCTGATAATAAAAGTTCGAAGATTCGAGTAAAAGAAGATACGAATAGATAAACGTATCGTGTAAGATTTCTTCAAAAATTAATTTTTTAGTACGTAAACACTTGTTAAATGCATTATATTCTGGTATCTTTGTTTTCCTGTATCGTTACGATAACTTGCAATTTTTCAAAGATAACGATATCTCCGTGTTTTTAAAATTGATACCATGTAATGTAAAAGAAAAATCGTATTAGTGCAATCATTAGCTTGTAATTAATTTCTTAATTTTTAATTGTTACATGACTCATAGTTAACACGATATAACTTACATTAACTTCGCTCGTGCTGACATAGCCATGTAATAATTATCAATCGCCAAAGTTGTACATAAAAATTAGTTTTGTCCCAAATAAATCAGTCGTATCAATTATGAATGCATAAACGATAAGCAGACGGATTTTATTGAAATTCAACAAGTAGTTTAGATAAGACTAATCAAATCGTAATTCATTATAATTGCCATGAGATCGTAAATTGTCACATGAACCGACCGATTGATTGAATTAACTGCCAGTGTTTATTTAATAATAATTTATTCGATACGTTTGTGTGACGAGTTGTCGAACAAACATTGCGTTTCAGATTAAGCCGTTTTATCGTTGAGGCTCGGTGCAAAATTAGCACGAGACCAACATAAATGTCAAGTTTGCAATAGTCGTTGACAGCTTTCTGAATTATTTACTTGCGGCAAATAAAGCTATCTGTATATCCGTTTAGAACGTTGAAGCTGTCTTCCCCTGTTTCGTTTGTTATCGCAAATTGCGGCTGACATTGCTGAATTCACTATTCATTATTGTTTAGAATTGCAAATTACATTCGTGATATTAACCAAGGTGGAGGTGAAGTTGAACAGGATATAAATCCAGTTTGGGATTTCGGAGTTTTGGAGATTTGAGGAATTTGGGGGCCTTAGGGTTTTGGGAAGGTAGTTATAGAAGTTTAGAAATTTCGGACTTAGAGCTTTGTCACTCTCAGATGGAATTTTTAAACCTCGAAAGTTCACGGAAGAATTACTTTAGAGGAATTTCGCTAACGTTTTTAGTAAGTTCTAGGCCGCATATTAATCGTTGAAATTTAACCGCGTTTTTAGTTTAGTTCAGCTTCAAGGCCTATGTGATAAAGTAACACGTAGACGAATTCGCGACACTTGATCAGCTTCGCGAACGGCTGTAAACGAAGTCTGTAATTCAGGCCCTCCTAAAGTGGTCTTTAAGCTGATCAACGATATAGTAGAGGACCGCTAAAGTGGCCTTCGCAAGCCGAAGGTTAAGATCATCGATTTCTATCTACGCTCATTGGCGTAACTAGATAGGAACTCGGGGACCTAGACCGCGACTGGAACTAGATTACTTCCTATTAAAAATTTCGGGATTTTCAAATCGTTTAATTTGTACACAAATTTCATGAATCTCAAATTTCCGCAAGTCCATATTTTCAGAGTACTAAATTTTTATTTTTCCAAAATTGTCAAGGTCCCAAATTTCTAACATCCCAAAATTGTTCAAGCGTTACTATATGAAACCTAGCGTAGACCGTTGGTATTAGTAAAACTAGGGAATATGATCCCCCTTCCGAGCTTAATTATGGTCAATATCAGCGTTTTTTAATGATTGTACACTTTATAATGACTTGCACGATGTCTTCGCACGAAATTACCATTCATTTACACGGAATCACAATTATTTTCATTGCACTTTCCATATTACCGTGACAATTGTTTATTTCTGAAAAATGAAGGCATAGGTTTGGCAAACATTAACACTACGATTATTACTTAGTACTAGTATAGTAATTGTCAATGTTAATGCATTAATATTATTAGCGATATTATCGACACCATTGATAATATTAATACCAGTACATAGTATTATCATTGACTACAATATTCAAATAAATAACTCGTCTCAATATTTTCGTCAGAAACGTTCGTATAATTTGAAGACACTCACGGTATAACCTGTATTCTAATTTAAGTAGAATATATCTACACGTTAGGCTTATTTTTAGCTATGATTCAATTTTGATTTTGCAGTTTATTCAAATTATGTTTTAATAAGCAGTACGTTAAGATTGGAAACAGGTATTCGTTGCGTTAAAAACATCGAACACTCGGTAGAAATATTAACACGTTGATCGCCACAGATAAATAGAAATGATTGAATTCGATCACTCGAACGGAAAGAGAAAATTGAAAGTAATATTCCATGCTAACTGCGGTGTTCACACGTTGTAAAAATGTTATTGCCATAATTCGCACACTATATTTCTCACATTACGGTAATAATATTCCAAGTACGTGTTAATGGATTCAGTTGCACAGAAATATGAACGTTTACGAGCATTCTGAATGTACCATTTCATCGATATAAATATTTATGATTATTCCGTTCTCCGTCTCGCCAAATCTATTGTTGTATAATTATGAGAGATACACATGTAATAAGTATAATTATAATTCCTAATTTTACAAATATTTAACACTGAAACAGCTTTTGTTTAAGATGCTACGAGTCTCGTCGTTGCAGTAGAGTGGGTTAATTATTCAACCCAATTAATTTTCTGACGTTCGTATAATTGTCTTGGTAATCAACGTGTTAACCCGCTCATCTAAGCCTTAAACTGCGAAGGAATATCTAAAAGTTTCCGGCATTTTCATCAGGGATCCTGAATCATTGGATCACGAGGCAACTTTGGAATTTTGCAAGTTCAGTTTTGGAATCACAGGATTTGTGGGACTTTTAAGTTCGTTAAACCCAACATTCGTCCCGAAATTCCAAAAGCTTGAGTCTACCGAAGAGTAGACTGAAGATACATCCTTCATATTCAGCTCCATAATCGATCTTTGAGCATATTTCACCAGCATAAACCTCCACTTTTGTCCCGAAGTTCCCTGAAAACCACACACAAACGTTCACCGTTATCCGAAGAACCAAGAAACCGAGAAGTCGGAAGTAACGTTAGCTCCAGTTTCCGCTTCCCTGGTCGAGTAATGGCGGTCGTAACCATCCAGGAGGGAACGATCCTTGTAATCGATTCGTGGAATCGTAAAATCGTAGCAGGTCGTTCGATTAAAAACTAGCTCAGTCGGATTACACGTAACCATTAGAGTCGAGCTTTAATGCTGCCTCGTAGGAAGGTAAACCCTCGTCGGTTGCGGTGGTTTCTTGTTCGCTGGCCTCGTTGCATTCCACGGGTGTAGCCGCCAATCCCAGCAGAGTGGACACCATAGAAGGAATGATGGTACCCGGTGTTTCAGGACCGTCCATCTTCTTGTCGATACACGCCGGCAAACTCTTCGGGTCGAAGATCAAACTGTCGTAAGTGGGTGGAGGTCCTGGACCAGATCTGGGCGTTACAGGACACGATAGGGCACCGTAAGAACTCTCGTCAGGATTACCTTCTGCCGTTGATTGCCTCTCGCAACACTGCACCAAAATAGAAACAGGTTAATAGCTTTCTCGTATAGGGAATTTCCAGGTTTCTGTCATTTTCGTCAGTTCTTTCGATAATGAATCTGGAAATCTTGAGGACAGCAGAATTTGGCAGAAACTACTACTAATACCAATAACTTGATAATGAACTCTAACTGATACTGTAATCATCGCATTCCGCTCCCAATAAATCCGTGAAAGGAAGATTTCTAATTGCTTCTTGTTTTACTTGTGACCGCGAACGAAGCGGTTTCACCGCAACTGAAATCACCATATACGTACTTATATTATTATACCTATATCAATATGTCGAAGGCAAAATGAGAAACCACAGATTAACGAACAGGTTTTGTTCCCAACGGTTACAGTTACCTAGTTTCCCGCCTCACGAACCGTGGATAAGTTATCCATCTACCATTTTTGAATGCTAAGTAGATTCACCTAGTAAACTCACCGCTTGGATTCCGTTCCATCAGATCGGACCGCGGAAAGTGCGGTTCGTCCGAGCTATTTTAACCGAACTTTACATAACGCCTGCTTAAGCGAACCGTTTGCGGGCAAGAATTGGAATAAACTGCAGTACGTCATTTTCTCGCGTTTCGATGTTTTTGTTATACGCGATTAAAGTGATCGGGATACTTTGTTGCGATTTTCTGCGGTGGAAAGATAACGTGAAGTCTCAAATTCTCAAGTTTTCCGAATTTTTAAAGATCCAGATTTTCCCGAATTACCAAATTCTCAAATACATGAACTTCTAAATATTCGATAAGTGGTAAAGTGAGAAACTGCTTACGGCCGTGTGAGCTTCCGTGGTGAACACCTCAAGACTGTGCACATCCGGTTCCGTTCTCCAGTATTGTGGATACTCTTGTGGTCGACTCTTTCGTATACTCTTATGACAGCAGTAGCACATTAGAAAAACGACCATAATCACGCCGCTGAGCATCGCTCTGCAACAAACAGTGGCACGTGTTGAAAAACGTGATCGGAAATCATACATTTAATTACGAAACAAGACTATAAGCATATTAAACTAACACGTATAATATCAGTATGATATGATGAAATATCGACAGTATAACATAGATATCGTCTCTGTTAATATACAAATATTTCAAATCTTTTAACGAGTCTATAAGATTTTCAGGGGAAGTCGGCGGATTTATGGTTCGTCGAGGCGATTCCATCGTCTTAACACCGTAGCAAAAACCGACAATTTGATAGTCGTTATTTATGACTTAAAGGATCGCGGTTCTCGTAATACGGTTGTTCCTGCGATTATTGTGGTGACAGGCTAACTTCCTGTGGAAACTTCTTCAGTTCATTGTCGTTGGATTTGTCCACTTCGACTTATTTCATGCAAACATTTCTCGCATTTAAATTATTCTATAAACGTTCTATAAACATTTGTATAATAACACTAGGATAAGGCATTCTAGGATACTTTTAATTTAAGCACTTCTATGTGCGATATTGATGGAATATAAAAAAATACGTATGGTACATGAATTTCAGGATTAAAGAATTGTTTAGGAAATTGAATATTTCTGATATTGAAAAAGAATGCTAGTCCAGTTTGAGAGACACTGATTTAGTAGTTTACTCTGTAAATATAGTCTGTAATTTATAACAGAAAGGAGGCTAATCTTTATTGGATGTTGTCTTTTCTTTGCTTTGTATGTACGGTACGAGACTTCCTTGGATATTAACTGAACCATAAAATCCGGTAGGTAATTGACTCTTAACTACCACAACTTGGAATATATAGAAGAGAAGAAAGAAGATGAAAATACATATTTTCTAAATTCCCGAATTTCACAAGTTTCAAAAATCAGTGAATAAATCCCACTGTACACGATGCAGATTCCCAGGTTTAAAAAAGTGCACGTATGTCCGAAACATTTGAATCAATATTGTTTCAATTGTCGTAGGAAAATCTGTGTGATGTACGATCGAGCCTGCTGAATTATGATTCGTTGATCGAACATCACGGATATTGAATATCGGCGAGATCGAAGATAGAAATGCGAGTGTTACTCACCCACCGAGGAGAATGTTAACATTCCCATGTAAATCGGTCTCGGAATGGCTCGTCTTACTGGATGCTCCACTTGCTGTCGTGGTGACATTATATCCTGGAAGGATAGCCACGTCCTCGTAAATGGTCGTGTTGTTACGTTTGTTCGAAGTGGCTTCCACGGCGGCCAACATCGTCAATGTTCTCCGAAATGTCGCCCTGAAATGTTCACTTTTAATGTCCTTCCTTCCCCTCATATATATCTACTGATTCTTATTATTGTGTCACTTTTTATAATTCGTGAACGAGTAATTCGCTTTTCCAAAATGGCACAGATTCATAAAGTGTTCCTAGACCCCCAGAGACTGTTCAGAAAAAGAAGCAAAGAACCTTTGACGGTATATCAACGTATTGATCACGCCCTTTACACGAATTCGGCCTTAAAGCTTGTAAGATTGAAAACATCCCCTTACCTTTTCACTGGTGGACTCGATCCGTGAGACATTTTCGAATATCTATATTCGACGTTGGATACTACGTTGCCCTCGGTCCTTCTCGAACGAATTTGCATCGAATTATTCGACCTTCAATCCCCCTGGGCTTCTTCGATCGAAATGCTCGTTTTCGTCGCATACCCTCCAAGACTATACCTGCGCAATTACAATTCCTTCCTTTTTTTTTAAACCTGCAACGCTCTTTTCCTCTGGAACCTGTTTCTTCACTTAATCTTTTCTATTTGCATTTTTTCGCGAGACTTTTGGTGTTTATTGTAAGCGGTTGGTAAACGTCGTGTTAATTTGTTTTCTATTTATTATTCAGAAAATTATTCAGTTTTCTAATATATTGTGATAGAATTATTAGAAAATTGTAATCACACGATAAGGAAAATGTGTCCGTTTGACTCGATCGTTCGTAGCTTTTCTCGAACAGCATTAAATTGGATGGATTAATATTGATAATGAAAATACGTATTTTCGATAGGTCGTACGTCAACTAACGGGGTGAAACATTAACGAAGTTGTCGATCGAAGTTGACCGTTGTATAACTTTTCTAACTACAAGTGCGTTCGATTTTCCTCGCGGGGGTAAATTGTTGAACCAAGGTTCCTTCTTACGAAAATTTCGATTTCCTAAAAATTTAATATATTCAATAGAAAAGTAACAAAGTTAAGTAACAGCTTGAAAAAATATTGGGTGAATATACCACTAGATGATACAAACTATTTCAGTGAAATATGTGATTGAGAAAACCTGATTCAAGTGCAGTGCAGAGAACAAATGTATCAGTGGTTGAATGAATGAAGACTTCGATTGAATGTAAAGTATTTCACGTGAAAATGAAAATACACACCGTACGTCCTAGTTTCCTGTGGCGCGTGTTCTCCCAATGGGAAATAAGGTTCAATTCTTGAATACAAGCATGAATAATTAACTCCTTGACATGGTATTAAAATAGCAACGGTTCATCGTGATTTCGATACATGAATTTTTCACCCGGTTTTATTAACGCATCACACTTCTAGCCGCTTTTCCTGCAAACGTAAAATATTATTTGAAATCGGTATAAAATTTCTTTATGACTTTATTTTAACATTTTTTTCATGATTGGTAGTAGACAATTTGTTTGCATGTAACAGTTATTTATTATGAATGAAATGAAAATGTTTGATCGAACAATATCACGAAATACAAAATCATGAAAATTTTTAATTTATTTGGGCAGCGATGATAAAAGGCACAACCTGAAATTCACGGAAAATTTTAGCCACAGCGGTTGCACCACGCATTGTTAAAAATTGAATACCAGTTTTGTTATCGTTTTCTGTTGGAATTTTAGAGCAGTTTTTGAAACATTAAAATGGGTAAAAATACCTGAGTACACGGTAAATATTCGAACGAGTGAAACTACCCTATAGTTCTTGCGCCATTTGTTACGTCCTTCGTGAGTAGACGATCGATTTGTGGCCCCAGCCTGCTCGATTGACGAAACTTTTAGCTTAACAAAGAATGAAATGAAAATAGACGGCATTTTTCTTCGAAATTTTAAAAGGAGATTTTTCTAAATGGCGTCGGTTTTCCTTAGTCTGAGTCATAAAACCGGCTTCGACGATTCATAAATGAAAAGAGAAAGAATTTGTCGAATAATATTACTATTACACTAATTGACCTTAGAAATAATTTTGTTAGGGGTTAAAAGAATAATCTGATTCTCGTCAAATTTTATTTTTTATTGTAGATATCCCTGAAATTTTAATATATCTGACTAAACTTGTCCATTTTCACTGTGGCAATGTGTCATTGATGTTATATTTATCATGGATAGGAAAATAGTCGATCAACTTTTTTAAAAGCTGTAGCTAGAATCGAACGGTTATTTTTGCTAGAAATAACAAGATAAAAACTAATTACAACAGTTATTCATCGAGGTTAAATACAAGTATTTCCTGGATTATCTATCGGCTGCAATAAAAGTATCGCGAAATATATAATTACAAACGTCGACTTCGCATCTAGTTTGTCGTGAACGCTTCCTCATAATTTTGCATTTTTTAGTGGTCACCTTGCTTAAAGCCACGTTCACATTGACATACTTTATACATGAGACAGTATTGTCACTTTAATTGCAGAGATATCTAATTAATTATTATCAAGGTGTTGATATAAAAATTAAATATAACTTTGACAGAAATATACATAAACAGTGTTATAATGTATTTACACAAACTTCTAAACGTATTAGTATTAAACTATGAATAAATCATTACAAAGATGTAAAGATAAATTATATATTGCGTTAACATATCAATTTACATACCAGATATAGCATAACTATCTGCCAAGCCACAAAATTTCCCAATTAAGGTGACAAAATGTTCGACTACCCTAAACACCAATTCTCACTGTCATAACGTTCCAAAATTATTTCTTCAACCCTTTGCACTCAAAGATATTACTGTTGTTAGGCTAGCAACCGTAAAATTTTCTGATCGAAAGATTTGACAAATTCCTTTGATTATCTCACTGTGTTCATCACATATACACTCTGATCTTTCGCAAAGGGTTAAAAATAAAAATCTTACCAGCCTACGTCAAACTAAAACAACTCTGATCCCTGAAACTGGATCATCCCCCTGGGATGTTGACTGAACGTTAACCACAAATCAGTGCGAAAACCCCTCTGTTTTTCAGATTCGATTTCAATCGAAAGGTATGAATGCAACATAAAATCTGCACAATCGTTTCCTGTATCCACGGTCGGAATCGTTTTCGATTAACCGGCGAGTGCGGTGTGTGGTTTCGCGATCTTATGCAAGGGGGAAAAGTGTCGATCCGTTCCCGTAACCGTTTCGTTTGAAACTATTACGGTGGTCATAATATGCGCGTTGCCTGGCTACGACGCCACGCCGTGAGTCCAGGACGTAACCGGGCGGCGCACGACGCCGAGCGTCGCGACGCCTAACACGGTGGAACCAGACGGAACGCCTGGAACTGGGACGAACAGCCACGAATAGGGCCAAGGTGCGAGCTCACAGGGGTGAACGTAGGGATGAGTCATCCTCTTCGAAAATGCATTTGGGAAATCAATTTTTAACGCTCCCTTTATCTCCCGTTAATTTGAACCTTTTAAATCCCGTGCTGTAAACGGATTACCGAGTACCGTTTTGTACTGTATGCCTGGCGAATTCCAGGAACGTTTTTACCAGGTTGCTTCATCTCGATTTAATGACTCGAGGCACGGAGAGTATTTTCAAATTTTTGGAACGTGGTACTTCGAAATCTTGCAATTGCAAAATGCATAAATAAATAGTAGTTACTATTTTACAAAGGTATAGTTCTCTCTTCATAAAAGTTTCCCGATTGTTTTATCAAATTAGCTATAGCCTGCTCGGTGACCGTCAACCGCCACAACAGTGAACGTTTTAATCGCGAATCGAAGTACAGAGCTCTATGCACGTACCCCATTTACTATTCACCCCGTAGTTCTGTGATTCGACAACGTGTTCGCATGAAATTACCCGGACACTTTTCGCTCGTCCTTCGAGTCGATCAGCCGTACAGGTTGTCGGAATCGATTCGCGGCCACCAGTCGGTTGGTTAACACGAAAACTTTAGTCTTTCGATACGCAATACCAGTCGTTGCGAAACTGTGGAATAAGTTCCGTCTGGTTGCTAGTGGCCGATGCCTGAAGCTTTCAGACGTCGATCCTCGTTTTATCGAGGAGCATCCCACTTCGTCGACGTCGATGCATTCCTATCGAGCCATGTTGAAAGGTAAAGTTCAAAGGACAAATTTTCATCCGTCGATCCTCACCTTTCACGATTATGCTGCGAGCTAACCGGCTACTGCAAGCCAGATTATCGTGTTTGGTTACGCATAAATCGGTCGAAGTCGTTCGACGTCGCCGGGGAAAGACTCCGTCGAGCTTATTCCTCTTTCGATTTAAGAGGATTTACTTTCCGAACTTGTACGGCTTCGCCATCATGCCGAGAATTACCGATTTGCCTTATTATAGATACCTTCCGTTTATTCAAAACGTGGAATAAAGTTCATTAATAGGAGTGCAGAGACTTAGGGATTTTGGAAATCGCGGTGAAATCTTCTTAAAGTTACAGGAATCTTTCGGACTTCGGAATCTTGAGATCTAGAATAGAACGTAGGGATGCAGGTATCAACATAGCCCACACATATGCATAACTATAAATTAACTCGAATATTTTTACCTTAACATTTTCTTTTAATATAAATAATATACCCTTTCATCTTTAATATAACGAGATATTTCCTTCCCATTTTCAAATCGATGAACATGATACCCGAAGAATATAATTATATTTGTGACAAGAATTGTTTAATGGAAAGTCTCCGAGAGGAGATCTATATGATCAGAAATAATTACTAATTTCTTGCTGCTAATTTTTTATTATAGACTTGCGAGAATGGTGGGTAACGTGCCCAGCGGATGGATGAGGAAAATTCTCCTCTTCCTGGTGTTGATGACTGGGGTTCTACTTATCGCCATGTACGCACACGCTCCGCCGCTCGTCTCTCTTCAGCCGTTCTCGTCGCGACGGTAAGTATACGTTAATGTAATGCACATAACGCGATACGAGTCGATACTCGATCCAATTATCGCCTGTATTAACCCTTTTAGCTGCGAACTTCGTGTATACAGGGTGTCCGTGCTATTGTCGTCCGACGTTCCTCGTTTTATCTGATCACCGTACACACCTTGACATGTAATTCGTAATTAACTTCAATCAACTGCATTTAACTGTAATTCGCACTTGCAGCGAAGATATATCTTCTAATTTATAACTTGTAATTTATCTTCGTATCTTATGATATATGTTGCCGGAATCGTACACGTAAGGGTGGAAAATACCGTTTAAGTACTTAGTTTGAGTTTTTAATAACAGATGCACTCGCGTGAACAAATTTGCGAATGTTGCAAATTGCCCAACAGACACTAGGGTCACCCTGTATACCCCGCGACCCAACAATCCATTTACAAACCCGATTAGAAAAATCTACAGACTTTAATCTCGTTCCTCTCTATCATTCATGATCACCTCCATATCTCTGTCTCTTTCTCTCTCTTTCTCTCTCTTTATTACCCTATTGTTCCATTGAAATATTATTTACGCGCCTCCCTCTCCTGTACACGATATTATACGCGGCGTATTGTGTTTAACTTGTGTTAACTTTTGTTTGCCGCACACGTCTCGTTTTGTTAATTACACACTGCACACTTCCGGCGACTCCGTGCGCATCAAAGACTGAAGGAGTTGCAGCGAGGCTTGGTTACTTTCCTGGTCGGTAATGAAAGCACGAAGAGGCCAGAGGAACGGCTCTACGAGTATCTGGAAGAGCCTAGGTAACGTCCTCCTCGTCGAGGAGGAACACCCATACTTTGCTATAAAGCTTTCTTGTGTCCAGGGCCGGCCATATAAAGAGAGCGCGCAGCCCGTTGCAACGCACTCGGCTCACGATTTGCACGTGGCTCCTAGAAAAAAAAAAAAAACAGTAAAAGAATACATTATGTCAGTAAAAAATAAAGAATATATCTATATATATTTATATAGAGTAATAAAAATAGAAAAGGTAGATTTATATAATATATCCATTCAGTACTGTAAAATAATCAAGAAAGGGGCACATTTATATATTATTGTATAATAGAAAAGCAACAAAAAGTAACGTATGGCAATAAAAAAAAGTAAAAATATGTATTTTTTTATGGGGTACTAGGATGTTTAGCACCCGGACTCCTTTATGAAGAAGGCCGGCCCTGCTTGAGTCCCGGAAAAGTTCTGCGCTACGATCGCCTCCTCTCTCTGTATCCTCTGTGAAATATTTCTGTCTTTGAAGTATTTCAAGATCGTGTATCTCTCACTTCCTCATTTTTCGCTTTTTGAAACCGTTTCACGGGACACTTCGTGGTGTACGTTTGCTTGTTTTCCTCGGTTACCTTGCATGTCCAACGCATTTCATTTAGCTCGTTTTTTATCCTCCTCTTGAATCGTTTTAATAGCTCTTGATTCTTTGATGATTTTATTCATCTGATCGTATATGTGTACATCATTGTGAAGGACTATTATACTTCTTGTTCGATGACCATCAGGATAGATTTTGTTTGGATCTCTGATGAATTCATTGTCTCTGGACAAGAAGAAACGATCGAATGTTTGTAGAACAGTAGGATACATGTGCTAAGAGAAAATACATAGAGGCACTCTTGTGATGGTGCCATCGATGAGGCTCTAGGAGAGGAAAATGCTTGGAGTTGGCAATATAGATAGAGACCATTCTACGCACTCATAGGCGTCATCTGAAAATGTACGAATTCAAAAATTTGAGAAATTAGAGATGGAAAGGTTTGGAAATTGGGGATGTGAAAATTAAGAAATTCGCGGTGTAGAAATTTGAAATTGCACTATTTATATAAATCCTTCGCAAACTTGACAATCTTATATTAGTTTTCCGTGAAAGCTCTCGTTGTTTGAATTCGATTTGAGAAAACAGGTATCATGTTGTTTCTTAGAACAAGTTGGCTAACGTCCCGATTCCTCGGCACACTTGGCAATGTCTTTCTTTTGGTTCTATTTTTTCAACTTTCAGTTCACTATACCTTTTAGTTTAACTTTTAACATGTTTATAGATTACTTACATTCCTTTGTACAAAACATCGAACAACTTCATATGTACAATACCTAATCATCTATAAAATCCAATATTCGATCAAGTAATCCTAGATAATTCTTCCATATATCTTACCTCGCTTTCTTCGATATTTAACCACAGGATCAGCACTTTTTCCTTCACCTTCCATATGCACAAGCATCGATAGTTTCCACTTGATTGCACCATTCATAATTCCACCATTTTTGTACAATCGCTTTTACGTGTTCTTATCTATTATGGCTACCCATAAGCGATATCATTTTCAAGGAATGTAAATTAATCTGCATCAAGTGTTGAGTCAAAATTGTATATAAATTCAAAAAAATGAAATTACTTATGGGAAGCTCTAGTATCTCGCAAGTGAGTCGTCCACGTGCTTGTATTACGTGTGTCGTTAAGAAGTGAACAAAACGTTCGAAAGAAATGTGACGACGATGGTTCGTCGAGACGTTGATTAGTTCATTTGTTGGCGATCCATTGGGATCACAGGACATTCCAGAGTCCGTGGTCCTGGGCCTGCGTTGCTGGTCGCTGCGAGAGGAGAGCAGTCCGATCATCGAGAACATCTCTGGCGAGTTGTATCGCTCTTTGCGGTGGTAACACTCGTCTGCTTTGGCCAAGGCCAACCGGAAACGTGGTCCTAGGGGATGATAGTATCATCATACAACTGCATCAGATAGAATTCGTCACGGTGAATACCAGCGATCAGGAGACGAAGAATTTGTTGGAACATGCGAAGGATGTCTTCGTTGGTAAGGATTTCAGACTGTTCGTGTATTAATTTTTATTATTGTTGTTGTCGTATTTGTTGATATTGCATAATTAAACTGAAAAATGCAATTGCCCAACTCGTTTCCAGGCAACATCAGAAGTCTGGTAAAGATTGCAAACGCGAAGAGCAGGCCCGGAGTGGACAGCTTCGTGATCTACCTGTCGGCCGGAAACGGTCGTCCAGTGGGTCCGAATCTGGACACGGACGAGTCCTACACCCTGGAGTTAAACACCAAAGGGAGGACCTTGGAGGCACGAATAAACGCGAAAAGTTACTTCGGTGCCAGACACGGTCTGGAGACGCTGGGCCAGATGATTTGGTGGGACGAGACGGCGGGCAGAGAGGGTGCTCTTCGGGTTCTGTCCCGCGCTTCCGTGGAGGACAAACCGATGTTCCCTTATCGTGGTTTGTTGGTGGATACCGGCAGACAATTCTTCTCTATCGAACGGCTGAAACGCGTGATCGATGGAATGGCGGCGTCGAAATTGAACACGTTCCATTGGCACCTGACCGACTCGCAGAGCTTCCCGTTCGACTCGGCGCAATTCCCAGAAATGGCCAGATGGGGAGCCTATAGCGGTGATCAGATTTACACGCCCGATGACGTGAAAGATCTCGCGGATTACGCGAGGATCCGAGGCATCAGGGTGCTCGTCGAGATCGATTCACCCGCCCACGCTGGAGCTGGGTGGCAATGGGGTGAGTTGCAAAGCTTCTTACAAGACGGCGAAAAGAGGATAGACGGATAAATGGCCGGCGTTCGGGGTTAAATCTAGATTGGTTAGGCGGGGGCAACACCTCTTTATTTGGACATTACTGGGTCACGGATTATAAGGATCGTTTGGATCTTTGGTCAAACGGAATCAACTTCTTTCTCTTTCTTTCTGTTTCAATCTTGACACCTACGTACCCTAACGAAATGTTACACAAAACAAATTCGATAATACATATATGTATGTATTGATGAATTATCTCAACAAATTTGATTATAGAGATTATACAGGTTTTAGTGATAAACCGGTTATGCCCAACTTATCAAATTTCAATATCCTATCTTATCTTTCAATTTCAAAGCATTACGAAAACAGTTTGTAAATGTAGAAATTTGGCGATATGTACAACATAGGAGTATAGAAATCTCGTGCATCAAAATGCGAACAGCTCCTTGAATCCCGGTTTCAAGCCCACTCACGCGCCACACCTGATCGAATTAATTAATTCCAGGGACGGAGTACGGTTACGGGGAGCTGGCACTCTGCGTTGATCAGCAGCCATGGTCGTCGTATTGCGGCGAGCCGAATTGCGGCCAGTTGAATCCCATCAATGAGCACTCCTACAGAATACTAGAGGGATTATACCGTGAGTTGCTGGACCTAACCGAGATCCGCGACATCGTGCACCTCGGTGGTGACGAGGTAAACTTGGACTGTTGGGCCCAATACGGTAACATCACAGCAGCGATGCAGGCGCAGAACATGACCGATCATCACGCGATGTGGGCGGAGTTCGAGACGAAGATCACGCAGAGGCTGGTCAAGGCCAACCACGACCAGGTTCCGAAGGCTGTGATTCTGTGGAGTTCACCGTTGACGAAGAGACCGTACATCAGCATGTACTTCGATCCGAAGATCCACGTGATCCAATCGTGGGGAGGAAGCAACTGGCCGGAGACACCTGATCTTCTGGAGGATGGCTTCAGGGTGATCGTGTCGCACGTGGACGCTTGGTACCTGGATTGCGGGTTTGGCAGGTGGAGGGAAACTGGAGAAGCTGCCTGTGGCGAATACCGCACCTGGCAGACTGTCTATAATCATCGTCCTTGGCGGGACTATCCTCAGCAACACCTGAATCTGGTTCTGGGAGGGGAGGCTGCTATCTGGAGTGAGCAAACTGGAGACGCGTCCTTAGGACCTCGACTATGGCCTAGAGCGTCGGCTCTTGCTGAGAGATTATGGTAGGTTATAATAGGTTCAAAGGTAGTTCATGCATTGTCTTTTTAATATCGTGAAATTGAATCTTGAGTACTCATTATCAATCCCACGTAGTTCTAGAATATTTCAGAGTATTAATATGAAAATTTGTTTCATGTAGGAGCGACCTGCCAACCTACGGCTACTCCACGGACGAAAGCGTGTATACGAGGCTAGCGGCCCATATGGAGGTGCTAACGAGTCGAGGTTTGAAGACGGAAGCAATGTGGCCCCAGTGGTGTTCCCAGAATCCCGGCAAATGTCTCTGACCGTTCGCTAGGCCGGAAACGATTGCTAAATCCTTCGACTGGAATTGTACGCACGGGTGCGACATAGAGAAACGGTTCTATCTGCCATTTTCTGATCCTCTGATAGCCTCTGCGAGACACCTTATCATCGAGGACGAAGACTTGAATGATTTGTTCGTGATCTGTGAATCACCGATTACCCGATAACGTTTCTGCCAGTCCTTGAACGAGTTAACACTTTGTACAGAATGCTGATTCACGCAGATGTGACATACGTAGGTCCACCTATGGTTAGGTGGCCTCGGTGATGTGGCACCGGAAATAGGCGCGTCGAGGGAGATGTTGATGTTTGCGTTTCAATGATGATGTTCACGTCGATCATGCGAATTCTAACTCGAGGTGTCTGAGTCAGCAAGAGGATCTAGTTCGTAGGAGATTTACTTAAACGAATTGAAATGAAAAAGGGGAAGGAACTTCTCGAGCGTTTATGCGTTTCTTTCTGCCGAATACACATGGCACAATGATACGTTCTCGGGTTTTTCTGTTTCAACGCATTCGCATCTATAGGGGATTTGAACATTTGTGTTTCTGCTGGGTGAAGCTACAAAGATAACGTTCGAAAAGGATAAGATGTTTTATTGAGACTTGTTTTTATTGTAGAAGTGGCGATCAGATTATAAGATCAGTTGTATAGGAAAAAGATGTTATGTATTTAAAAATTTGGAAATGTGAAGCAATGTATAAATTTTAAAATCTTTGGACTTGAGAATTTCAGAGTTCTTACTCTCTGATATAACTAATAAACAAATTATTTTCAGTATCAGTTCTTATTGACTCATCCTGTATACTGATCATGTGAGATCTTAATGCATGTGTGTCTAAGAAGTTTAAATGTGCTTTTCTGATGCAAATGCGTTGAAGACAAAAAGAACACGGTATACTCGACTATGTTTCCGAGTAAGCGACCAGTACATAAGCGAAGCACGACAAGACACGAAGATGAACTAACAGGTCAATTCAAAGAATTCACGAGCGCGAAATTGTCGCGCGACGCCTTGTTGTAGCTCGATGCCATACTTTTCGTTCGAAGTGCCTTTCCGATGTAATCTACTCGCGATGCCTGAACGCATCATCGTTATTGTACGATTTCACGTGTGAACACCGTGCGCGTTCCTAGATGAATCTTGGTGACGGATACTGAGATTATACTGGTCGTCGTTCTACAAATGGACGATAGAAAATTCAGTACGTTCCGTATATTGGAACTTTTCTTTGACATTATCATTTTGATGGATCATTGATTATGCTTTGTTCGCGTTGAAATTTTTTCGATATCGGATTCAAGTTATAAAATTCCACAAATACTACAGAGGCAGTAGTACTTAAATATCCTAGGACTTGTGCCTAGGAGTTAATACTCCTCCACAATAGCGCTATGAAACCCTATATGTAAAATTGAGGTACTAGTAGTAATCGTTTAAAAAAAATTGTACTTCAAGTTACTTTTGACTACGAATTAAATAAGCATCTTCAATTGTCATCGAGCAAAGCATAAAAAGTATCGTTCAAAATGACAGTATCAGGGATATTTCACACACGTTATTAACGGAACTTCTAAAATAATCCTGTCGCCAGGAAACGAGAATACAATGTTGTTATGGGACAACAAAACGTGGCTATCGAAACACGAGAATAGCGCGATTCGCGTAGGCTTCCCTCTTTAAACTGCCACATTTAGGTCCTAACTGTAGAATTAATAAAAAAATTGAAGACAAAGAATTTTCATGGAAACAAATGTTACGGATATTTCTTTTTTGGTAACGTATACGGGCTGAACCCAGACGGATTAATCCATAGTTCAATGAGATTCGATTACTTTGAAATTCTACATCTTCAACCCGTTGTGGTTCACCCTGTATATATCTTCGAGTAAAAATGTAGCAAGATATACTTTGTACGACAATGTCACTTCTATTTGTACCGAGAATTTGAAGGGAAACCGATCGCAGAGTTCATTGACAAACTTGAATAAAATATGTGGATTGTTTCATTTTTCTATACGCTTTATACCGTTTGTTTGTGAAATGTAAAGACGAGTTTATGGTGGCAGAAATTTATGTTGTACGTTGTGCTTGAGAACTTAAGAATACCTAATGGTTTGTAATTTTCAAATTCTCAAGTATCTAAATTTATAAAATCTCAAATTTCTCGAATTTCGAATTCATCATTCAACGCGCAACACGAATTTGTTCCACTGTGGGCCCGACTTAAACGAGAAATCAAAAGAACGTTGTTTTTCTTGTATCTGGTGAACAAGACGGCCTATTAATAAGATGAACGAGTCGAGAAAATTTGTAAATACACGATCACAGTTCGACGTAGGGAGCAACTGTGCCCCAGAACACGTAGTTGAATAAATAATTGAATAGAAACTGGGATAGCTGCGAAAAAAATGAAAATACGATGAATCGTCTGTACTTATCGACACTTACCGACATCGATGGCTGTAAAAAGAAGTGATGTTTATGTTGGACCTGTTGGATAGCGACCGCTAAATCATCCGCTGTACTCTTACCCATGCACATTCTATATTTCTATAAATAATTGTATAATTTGATTATCGGGTTATTTTAGAACGTTTTGCAATTTTCATTATGTCCTATTTTGCAAAATATCAAATATGAGTGTATTGACATTAAAAAAATGATCAGATCTAATAGTACTCGTCGCAATATTTGTTTAAGAAACGTAAAAGAAATAGGTGTTGGTGAATTATTTTAACGATATATTAGTATAACGACAAAATTTTGAAATTAGAAATGAAGAGATCATCTTTTGTCACATCGTGGGCGGATGATTTCTCGTGTCGATCCATCATTAACGCAATCTGTTGTAAAATGTGGTTGGTGTAAGTTTAACATAAAACAGATTTTGAATACAAAATATCTTTTTCTTGCTTCCCGAATAATTGATTCCCAAATAACGTTCCTAATGATTTATGACTACCTCATGCAAACACTGTAGAATGTGTACATATCATTTTTATTCTTTTATTTACAATTACTTTCGTTTGTATATTTGTCAGAAATCCTTGTCAAGTTAATTCTAGAATATCTGGTCCCTGAAACAGAGGCGATTTAAATTTAACCATAGGCTATACTTCACTTTCATTTTCTAAATTTAAGACTGTCAAACGCCAGACTATTTCCTTATATTCTACATTTCCACACATGTGGTTTGACTAATTTGAAAATTTAAATCGACAAGTGATTTCATTCAGCTCTTTTCTAGTTGAAAATATTCAGGTACTTCGTGGAGAGCCACTATTGACCCAATTCCGTGGTTCGAGGGTTAATAAGATTTCTGATTTCTGTAAATTTGATTAATGGAAGGCGTTTATCGGTTTTATCGATTAAATATTAAGTACATAGAACGAATTGTTGTAGTAACGTTGACAGCATTTTTAAGATATTGCTCTTTTATTAATATCTGAAATGAGGTTGTCTCGTCTGCGCCATACTTTACGTCAGTGCAATTCGATGATCGATCACTCTTTTATAGTTGTATCAATATTGGCGACAAACCTCGAGAGTACGTTTAGACGATCAACCTTTTGATGGATGATTCCAGTGGTAGACAATCGATTTGTTTTATTATATTTGTCGTCTAAACTGCATAAGAAAATTGCCAACACGTGATGTGATCATCCTTATTCCAGAATATGAGTATAATCGTACTTCTATTGATAATTATTTAATTTAACGAAGATTACAGCGATGATGAATGTTTTAAAAAATAGAACCCGAAATTATGAACTTTTTTATATTCATTTATATTTAACACCGGAAAACGTTAACATTGCTTGTAGGAAAAAATATTCATGAATCTGTTTTACTGATTTAATAGAGAAGAAAATGTACAATCAAAACGATTTGAGTTACAATCGTTTTTACGCGCCAAGAGTCTATTTATTTATCTTTACAGAAAGTAAAATGTATTCGCCTGTGTTTAGAAAGAATCGTATTTGTTTATCTTTACAGAAAATCTTTTCGTATCCATGGCCCGAAAATAGCCACCTTCCATCTCTATTTTTGCATCTCCCATTTATTCAAAGCAATAGTTTCCTTTTAACACGGGACTTTTCTATTCTCTCTTTTATACATATGTATATACAATAGTCAATAGCAGTCAAAGTGGTCTTCAACTACTGATGGAAGCGAGCTGATTTTTCTTTAATAAAGTGTACACATTGGGAAAGCTAAAAAGATGCAGGATGACACACCCCCCTACAGAACAAAAGTAACTTTTGTTTTGACGGAAATAAAAGAATTGCATGTTATCCCTCTCTAAATAAAAGAGATACTAAATCACAGTTTTTAATAATTAATATTTTGTATATAAAAATAAATTTTAAGTTTGTTTGAAGTATAACGATGGAATTTACATCCCTCTGCCTACCTCGTAAGAGCGTACATTTATTAAATTGAGTACTTTTACGGTCACTAGGAATGTTTTCTAGCAATTTTCACCGATAAACACGTGTGTACGAAAGCCGAGGCTTGTTTTCTTGTCTGACTGTTCGTCGACTCGTTCCACTTCCAGCTTGTCCCTTCCCCGAGTGACGATAGCAAAAAGAAAACGGAGGGCGAGGCAACATTGCAAACAGGCTTTGTATCCACTTGCTGCTCATTCCACGTTCAGATTTCGACACGGTAGCATCGGTCTCCTTCTTTACTTCAAAAATTCTGAGAATGCAACATACAGAACGCAGTGGTTGAACAATTTGGACGCTAAATTGTAGAGTACGATCGGCTGAAAACACGTGTTATCTTTTGCATCTTCTAAACTCGTCAGGAATCTATAAATATTAGGTGTTTTAGACAGATAACTGTTCTTCGAAATTCTTTCGTGATTGTTCGTGAACACGTGGATTTAGAATGAATACAACTGAAGCGGATGTGTTGTTGGAGGTGGAGAGGTTCTTCGACGAACAGAAACGGAAGTGCAACGAGTTGATGAACGAGTGTAAGTTCAATCAAAATGTTATATGTTGTATGAACTAATAAAAATTCTTTCTTTCTATCTTTATTTCTCTATCAGATGCATACGGTGCGTCTTCGCTTAAATCATATAAGTAGTATGACGCACCTGTTGCGTCGCTGTCCTCTGCATTCAGTAAAAACCAATTGTTTCAATCACTTTATATAACGAATAAACATCTCAAACAGATCTAAACGTAACGTCGAAAACCGGATTTCACTATTGTGTCCCACACTTCGATGGATTACTATGTTGGCCGTACACCAAGGCATCGTCAACCGCGATTTTACCCTGTCCTCTCGAATCTCACTCAAACAATCGTGAGATCGCGATGGCTACCAAAGTTTGTCTCGCCAATGGTCAATGGTATACGAACACGGACGAGATACCAGGGAGTAATTACAGCTTATGCGAATTGTCCGACGAATTCACCGCTCGTTATCTCATGGAGACCATCGCGGATCTGGGAATTGGAATGACACATCCGCGGGACTACGGGAACTTTGAATCCTTCCTGCTAGATGTAAGAACTCACCTCGTTAATTGATTTTTATGCAAGGGAAAATATTCAAGAATGTATTCAAACATTTTTTACTATCTATGGGCTCTGCCGAATTTCGTAATCATCCGTAATCTTTCGTAATCCACAATTTTACAAAATATGCTTGAATTTTACCAGTTTAATGTTACAACTAATATAGGGATCTGGGGATATAGCGATTTAAAAGGTATAGAGATTACTAGATACTGAATTCCCATTTTCCTCGACAGAAATGGTTGCCTATCGTCAGGATCGTCTCCCAGATAGGATACGCCACATCCTTCACCATGTTGATCATCGCAATGATAGTATTTTCTCTTCTCAGGTAATTACAGACACTTCCTTTAATATGTAATCTGCAATATATTAATTAATGTCGATTCATTACAGAAAACTTCGAAATCCAAGGAACAGATTACACATGCACTTGTTCGCGTCTTTCATTATGAGAGCGTTCATGGCGTTGATCAGAGACTGGATATTCGTCGATGGTGTTGGTTTAGCCGTGGATGTCGTCTATGTGGATAAAAATGCTTTTATCAAGCAACGAAACGTAGGCATGTTAAACAGCCCTTTTGTGTAGATAATTTGAATACATAGTATATGTAAAGTTCCATCAAGTTTTAGTACTTAAGTGGTATGAGTAATTACAATTATTCATGTACACTCTTATCGTCTAGTTACACTTACCCCATCATAGTATAGTAACTAGAATTACCTTGTTAGCGTCATACTCTACCAATTTCATTCGCATTCTCATAACGTTTAAATAAGGAACAGTTTGATTATTTTTGAAGTAAAACACCGCTTATTGGAAACTGATTCATAATCGACACGATTAATCATCCAGTTCTCCATAATTCAATCGCAGACTTCAATGATCACGACCATCCGCAGACAAAATAAACGAAAGATGGTGAAAAACATTCGCTTCCAGGGTAACACTGAAACGATCAGTTCCAGACATTGATCTGCAAAACAATCACCAGTGCCTGGCAATTCTTCATCGTGGCTAATTATTCCTGGATCCTGATGGAGGGTTTATATCTGCACAACCTGGTCGTCCTTGCGTTCTGTGCTGACAGTGCAGCGATCAATTTGTACATTCTCATGGGATGGGGTATGATTTCGTTTCTATGCAAAATACATTTTATCTAAATAATTTACTTATCGTTTTCTTTTTCGTAACGAAGGCTTGCCTGTTTTCGTGGTTGTTCCTTGGATAATTATTCGTGCTACGATCGAGGATACGCTTTGTTGGACCACTCACGATAATCCTTCCGTGTTCCTGCTGATAAGAATACCAATTATGATATCAACTTTGGTAGGTATTCTCCTTTTTACAGATTTGTAAGCTTTCTACTATCAGTAATTGCTAAGTATATGCTTATTATTATTCGAAAATTTATTAGAAATAATATGCAGTAATCAAATGAATAATTGATAGTTCAACTTCCTGCTGTTCATCAACATAGTACGAGTACTCTTCATCAAGTTCAAAACTTCCGTGCATCTGCAACGCAAGAAAATGCAATACAGGTAAGTTTACTGCTTAATTAACTGTCGATTAAAATACTGTATAATGAATCCTTATTTTCATATAGTAGGTGGGCTAAATCTACGTTAGTATTGGTGCCCCTGTTCGGTGCTCATTACACGCTTTTCTTGGGTCTCTCCTATCATAAGGATCATCGAGTGGAACTTGTCTGGCTCTTCTGCGATCAGTTCTTCGCCTCTTTCCAAGTATTCGATTCGTAACATTCTACTTTAACTTTGAAAATTTTCAAGTTTATACATCGAGATTTTCAATCTCCAATATTCAATATACTAAATTATGAACGTTGCGACTGAATCTGTTTTACACCTCGTTCCAGGGTTCATTCGTGGCTTTATTATACTGTCTGCTAAACATCGAGGTGAGGACAGAAATAAAACGTGCATGGCAAGCCAGATGGTCGAAGAACGTGAACATTTGCATTTCGAATTGCCGTGAATCGAGGAAAAGAATGTCGAGCCGTCATTGCAGAAAATCCAACGATTACGAACAACCGACAGTTTCCGGCACGACCATGAGGAATTTGTTCACGGTGCAATCAGAGAGAAGATCGAACGATTATTGGCCTAACGTTTTAGAAATGGAGACAGGATAAATAAGAATCATGATTTGATTAACAACAAACTATCTCTGTATATCAATCGAGTGTCTTTTGCGTCCCACGATTTTGTGGATCTACACAAATATTCACACTGCACTTGACAAATATTTCAATATTTCTTATTTAATTATAAATTTAATACTGTTCGTTTGATACAAATATTGTATTGTTTTTTATAAATATAATAGTTTCTATCGATGACATAACTTGGGTATTATTTAGATTCGAATTAATTTGTCTTTTGAATGTACAATAAAATCGAATAGTGCGAAACTATGCTAAAAGAAATGTAACTTTTTATCGTTGATAATGTAGAAAAAATAGCGAATCTCTTGTATACCAACTGGTACTGAAATATTGATTATATTGACGACCTTGTTTGTGCTGCACCCTCGTGTTACTACCTTTCGTTTTACGAAGATAAAACCAATTGTGCAAATTAATTGGAATTTCTTATTTCGAAACAATAATTATAAAATCGAAAAACGTGAACAATAGAAATTATAAATGATTTTATAATTCACAGATTTTTTATCTTTTTCTACTGAAAGTTTGATGAAACCCACCCCTAATTCTTGTCTTCGGAAACTCACTATAGTCATCTCAACTTTTTTTATCTAAAATTTGATCACAGCCACCCCTCTGAAAGTTCACCGCAATTATCGTAACTCGTTGTTTCAAAAATTCATCAAAGTCAATCTTTCATCCCCTTTTCAAAACTCTGTCCCTCAAAAGTCGCGTGTCTCTTGAAAGGGTGCGAAAAAGCGTTGAAAATGGAGGGGTTAAAATAACGAAGCGTGAACTATCTCATGACACCGACAGCCGACAGAAAACATTAATCGAGAAGCAGTCGATTAGAGTGCGGTTTGCCTCATCTCGTCTCTTATTACAGATATACTCGAGACACGTGTCACTCTCGTGTAACATGTATATTATCAACGTACAACGCGTCGATTGCTTTAGATATTCTATTTCTTTCACCCTTTCATATCTTGTAATTTGTTCGAACAATTTGCGAAATTATTAGGTACGAAGATAAAGAATAATAGAAACAACCCCCTTTCAGTTTGGTGTTTTTGTTATACTCGGCTGTTATACTTGTAGATATTTTTATATAAAATTTTCTGCTTTCAAGTGTCAGGGGATGTCATATCTTCTAGAGTTACATACATTCATAAGTTCTAGAGTCACACACAAGTATTAGAGTTAAGACTTTTCGTGTAAAGTATCAAATATGTATTTAATTCGGGGCTTAGGTGCTAAAGAAACATTTGTACCCACGTTCCCCGACATAACAATTCATTTTCATATTAAATTAATTATTAAATAGCAACTTACCTCGCTATATGTTCCAACCCTCTATAAGCCCATTGTAGATTTCTATTTAATACGCACAAACATTAATCATCCCGATAGAATAATGTTGAACAATGTTGAAAATTGCCTCTCACTAGATTTCAAATGTTGACCATCGGAGAATTAGTAAGAAATTATTAAAACATAAAACACGATAGCACTAAACAGCTTTCTGAAGAAGAAGGCCTTTAATCGCAAGTTCGAGTCCAGGAAAGCCGCATGATCGATAAAATGGTCCACCCATTCGAACATTCGCATCCCTAACGAGCAAAACGTTCCATCGTTCTCGTCAGCGACAGAATGGCGGCCAGTTTGGGGCGGTCTCGTCCCTGTTTTCCAGCAATTTCATTGGAGAACCTAAGGGATGCTGCGTGACGGAGACACGATGCGCTGCTGACGAAGGATGAACAACGAGGGGATGTTTCCGGAGGCGTGGTTTACGAGATGACGAGATAATCCTCGATCCTCTTCGCAGGGGTGCAACCTGCCCCAGCGAGAGTCGCAGATCTTATCAGAGACGTTGCTGATCTCGCGGAGTGATCGTCCTTGAACAGGTTCATCCAGTGAAAGTCATTCTTGCAGTTCATATTTTTTATTACAATAATAAGGTAAAGTGGACAAAATGTGATGGGGGCTACAAATAAAATTGGGACTGCAAATTGTGATATGTTTTATTTGAAAGTGAACATAGTAACAATGACGATTTGATCTGTTGATTGTTCTTTTTTTATGAGAATAAATTTAAGGAGAAAAATACAACGAAAATATAGAATAAGGGGATCGTGATTTGTTTTACGGGAAAGTGAAAATAGTGGAAGCAAAAATTCTATGCTTCGGGCAATGTAATTTTTATAAAAATAAGATAAATATAACTGGAAGAAGTGCAAACTAGTGCAAGAAAAAGAAAATTTCAAAAGGTGTAGGGAACGAAGGGAAGAAAATGTTTTATGACGATATTAAAAATACAAAAGGTTGTCGTTTAGTTGCACGAAATCGACTCTCGTTGTCACGGATTTAGAAATATCACATGATACAGATCTTAGATCTTTGTAAAATTAGAAAAATCTTTCAAAAACTAGCCCTTAGTTTAAAAACGTTATTCCTGCTATCGCTGCACGAACAAAAATTAGAATTTATGCGAAGTACGCTGAAAACGAAGAGAAATACGTGTCGCCAGGAGTAAAATGGTATCGAAATCTGGTGCTTTTCTTAAAATATTAAATCGACCGCGAGATGTCCATACGAATCGCTGGTTTACCATAAGAATCAGATCGAACGAGACCAGGGGGTTGTTCCCCGTGAATAATTGAGAAGAAATAGAGGGACAAGGTTTTTTCTGAATAATACAATCCTACCTTTCGTCGGATTCCATCGAATTGCCTCGAATTTAAGAGCCCCATGGGTGTCGAAACTATATTTCCTTTAACATCGTCCGTGGTCCTTTGCTGATTTATTTATTCCCACTCTATTTTATTAACCATCTAATTTTAAATCACGGAAAAGTTGCAATGTCTTGTTCAAGTACAGAATCATAATATTCATAGATGAAGGGGCAAAACAAATATACGAATCAACCCTTTCTGTACCACCTTATGGGCAAATATTTGATCAACCTATTATTTTTCGACATAAATTCCTCGTATTTCGACACATTTCCGCAATTTCGACGATTCCTGTGGGATTTGAGCGACTTCTGCTCGAAGGCTTGCCTTTTGGGGGTACGTCCCGAAGGGTGCTAAATCAACATCCCGCGGATGCTCATAAAAACATAATAATTGATCCAAATACTGCGTATAAAAATTCTGAAATATAGGGTTCAGAAATATTGAGATACATTTTAAAATTGTTACTATAGTCCAGCAAATTATAATAATGGTATTATTTGTGTGATCGAATTCGTTTGAAAATTGCATAGTAAATAAAAAATACTGTAGGAACAGTGAGAAATGCAATTACAATTGATACATTTACCCTACAGAAAAAATGAACGTTCCGTGTGCAACTGCAGTTTCTCTGAAATCCCTTCGTTCAAGACGGGCCTAGAAGGCACTCGAATCCGACCGAATTATAAGGAGAAAATTTTCCACGAGCTTTTCTCGATAAGAGAAAATGGCGAACGGTGGACACGGCGTGGTGGTGAACGGGGTGGGTGTACCGGGTGCTGGCACCCTTTCGCGAGAAGAAAGACGTCGACGCAGAAGAGCGACGCAGAAATATCGAACAGCACATGCAACGAGGTAAAAAGATCTAATTAAACTCTATGCAGAATGTTAAAAATATTTAATATTTATTAAATATTAACTTTATATATGTAGTTCATAGAACATACTGAATCTTATAAGTATATTCTTATTAAACATACGTTAAAGAATCGTCATTTCGTAAAGATTAACATTCTTTTTAGACATTTTCAACACTATTTTGATACCAAATAAATTTATTCTGACGATTTAGAGAACGAGTGAGAGTAGAAGCTTTCAACCTGGCTTTCGCGGAACTACGAAAGCTTCTGCCAACTTTACCGCCGGACAAGAAGCTGTCGAAAATCGAGATCCTGCGACTGGCCATCTGTTATATCGCCTATCTGAATCATGTCCTCGAAGCTTGAATGGAACAAGCTTTTTCTTGAAAGGGAGGATTATATTTTTGCAGAACTTGCTCGAGTGTCGTGACACTTGGATCGGACCAACTATCAGACGGATGAAACATCTTTAAAACATAATTTTCCGTTTCCACGACGGTTCAAAATGACCCTTTGGTGTCCAATTTATAATTAGCCGTATCTATGACAAAAATAATTCGATAAACCTACGAAATGTCTACATACACCAGTGCTGATCTTATTTCCATTCGTTGAATTTTTCTAAATAATTCTTTGTGAGCATCTTCCGCGTTAATTATTATATACTATTCGTTAATAATATTAATTATTTGTAAATAGGAGTAATTCTTTCACTCGCGATCCTAATAAAATATGTTTCAAGAGCCATTGATTCTATGAAATATAATATAAGAACATTAAAGTGTTAGTGCAATGTATTATAGAATTTTTTTATCATCTATTAATGGTTTACGAGTACATATTCGAATAAAATTGAAATGCAACTATTCGAAATCGTCTATAAGCCCTGGAACTCTTAAATCAATCTTGTTTCGTGGATTAGAAGTGTCCCGGGGGATCGCACCCCAACCAACACGTATCCTAAATCCTCTGTTTCACCCTGTGAAATGGTCACGACCATTCTTCTTGCAATCGAATGCATCCTACTTTTCTGTTTACCGGCGATCATCGAACGAGACAGAAGGAAAGGAATCAACTTCACGGCTCATCGAATTCCTTTCTCGTTTCCATTACTCTTCTTTTTTTCTTCCTGTCCAAAACCTAATCAATGAACTCAGAATCATTGCGATATTGTAGACTTTCCGTAGATACACTACGATTTAAAGACACTTACGTTTAAACAATCCTTAAAGATATTAAATTTTCAGGTTGGAACGCATTTATAATCGGGGACTTGGAATTAGGTATTCAGAGTTTATTACACAAATTAGCGAATTAGAGAATTGTATATAATGTTAGTCACACGAACGAAAATTGCAAGGAGACGCGTTCAAAGAGAGTAAAATTTACAATTCGATACGAGTATTGATTTTCCCGCAACACCTGAGACAAAACTACCCCTATCTCTCCTAAAATCTTCCTGTTTATCAGTTCAAACAATCGTCAATAGAATTCTTGTCCTTATATTATCAATTCGTTTGATCGCACAGTGTATGCAATATCCGTTTTCAACAAAATGCATAACGTTCAATCTTTAACTCGTGCAATCATCTTAAGTGAGTCATAATTGAAGGTCAAAGCAGTAGAAGGCCATTTTTAATTCATTATCTAATGTATTCATTATCCGAATGAATCGCAAAAATGTCAACGCGATGTCCTCGCCGACTCTTATTCTAGTCGAACGAAGAAACTAGAGGATACGGTCCGATTAACTGAACAATTTTTCTTCATATTGTTTGCGTGTATGTGAAAGAGATTATTAAAAAACGCTAAATGACTGCGAAGAATTTCAACGAGGCGACCGCATTTGTAACTACGATAAGTCGCATATGGGCCTTGAGAAATTTTACGCGACCCGAAAACAAAATCAAATTTTTCTTCAGTTGGTTGTACAATATTTTCGTTCTGTGCCTGTCCATCATGATCATAATTATAGTCGAACTCGCTCAGTTCACTCAGTTAGATTACGCAACGCAGGGCGTCATGTACAAGTACTTGATACTACTTTACATTTCCGTGCTTACATGCAACTTGATTCTGGGTTGGTATCACTCAAAGGTAAGGTACCAATGTTTTTAATAAAAAAAAACTAAGATGCCGCACAAATTTAGAGTAGAAATATTTATGAATGTAACGTGTAGAACGTACGGATAGATATAATATAAAAGAACGTTCCCTTTTAGGATTTGTTAACGTTTAAAAAGCTCGTTTGGAAAGTGGAAGAAGATTTTGAAGCATTAGGGTCGACACGTAACTATCGAAGCACATTTCGTCAAATCGCGTTATATATAAGCTTCTGGCTTTGCGCCACGAGCGTAGTATGCGTACTATACGTGAAATGGATGATGGACAAAACATTAATATACACACTATTTACTTTATATAGTTATTTGTATGGAAGTAGTGTTGAATCGATTATACTTCTCGACTTCACGACAAACGTGTTGTGCGTATATAAAATAAACACACTGATCAAATTTATTTAAGAACTATCAAATTGACAGCCTCGAATTATAGAATGTAACCAAATATTTAGGAATAATGATAAACATTTTTATGGATTATAGTTGGATAGGAATAAAATTTAAGGAGGTAAATGTGCTTCTCAATGCGATCCTCCTGAAGCATAATCGAAAAGAAGAAGATGTCGATACGATCAGTGAATCCATTAAAAATTCTCACGATCGTGAGATCGTTCAATCCAATCGTCGGCAACTTAAATCTTATTCTCCTCGATCGAAAATTTTTCCTGAAAATTACGTCTTCAATTCAACCTCGTACCAGCCACGATCCATCAAAACGATATTTCGACAGGTCAGGTAAATGAAATGAACGTTTGATTTTGATTAGAAAAGAATATGCGCTAATAATTAAAAGTCTGTACAGCAAGCAAATGATGGAAATTAATATTTTCAAGATTCGTGCATCGACAACTATGTTGCATGTCGAAGCTATTAAACAAAACTTTTGACTCGCAATTATTAATATTATCTGCCAACATAGTGGTGTACGTCACTATAAGTTGCTATTATTTATGCCTCGAAATACGCAAAGCAAGGTCCATAAAGTCGCTGGAGATCAATTTACTTACTGTATTCATAGCCGATGGAATCTTCGCTTTCACGAAAATGTGCATAGTGACTTATAACTGTGAATATGTGATGAAGCAGGTGTGTATACTACAATAATAATAATAATATAATACAGTGTACACTGTAATAAAAGTTACATTCGCTTAGGCAAACAAAACAACAGAAATCGTCCACGAGTTCGCTTTATGTCAAGCGGACACGGAATTAAAAGAAGAGGTAAAACAAATTTCATTCCAATTAATAAATAGTATAATTCGAACTTATTCGTAGATCCTTCAATTTTCTCTGCAAATATCGCACGCTCGACATGGAAAGCCCAAAATCAGTTACTTCAGCTTGAACTACAGCTTTCTACGGGGGGTTAGTGTTCTCTTACGCTGTTTTTTATAATAATAATAATTAATTGCGTGTTATAGTGTGCGGCCTTCGTGATGACATACTTGGTCATTATAATACAATTTAGTAAAACCGGAGAACTCGTACGTCAAGACTTGGTTCAAAATACTACTCCAATAACGACTTAAATAAACGTATACAAGACATTAAGTATCTGAAGAAAAGAAAAGCAAATCTAATTTATATAGTAGATTGTATTATGAATCATTATAATTATTACGTCTATTATTTACTGTACCATTTAATATATTACAATAGATTCCTTATATTGGGAATTAACTACACAACTAAGGAGAGTCTACCGTAATTTACCATCCCAATTAGCACCCATACATGTAAATACATCTGTCATTCCTTAATACCTAATTCCATTAAACTAATCGTCATCGATTCTTCTTAACATCTTATCAAAATAATGATCGTGAAACCACGTTCAAACAATTTCATTACAGCACGATATTGATCCAGTAATGAATTTATGTTCATTACTTAACTTCTACGAACATGACAAGATAATCATCGATACAACCATCAAGAAAACGAACAATGAACAGTAAAGAGTTGATCTTCGAAGTGTTTCAACGAAAGAACGCGATGTTCGAGCCAAACACGTTCGATCAAGCAATCAGACCAATGATATTAATGAACCTAATTAGTGGAATGGGCGTTTTTAAAGATTCTAATAATCGTTTATACAAATGTTTAGAGTATATTTATTCGGGACTTTATACGCTATTTTTACTCTATGTATGCTACTACATTTCTGTATTCTATACTAACATGGAATCGGAGATAAACTACTTTCTGAATCGAGAACTATTTCATATATCATATTTCCTTAACGGGGTAACGTCCGTCGCGTTGACTGTTATAACAAGGATTCAGGCGAAGGTAAGTGTGTGAATTTGGAGATTCAGGAATTTAGGAATTCGGAAAATTGGAAAATTTGAAAATGTAGAAATTAAAATATTTGAAAATTTTGAAATTGAAATATATGAAAATATCATCTGAAAGATTCTGATAATGGAAAATGTATATTTTCATAAAATCGAATACAATCTTGCAACGAAGTGTTTATATGTAACTAGTTGCTGCCTACCAATAACTTTTTCAGTGCGCATTATTTGATTTGTTCGCAGAAAATACGAAAGATGATCGCATTATGTAAGGACTATGATCAAACCACGGAGAAGATAAATTTGCCAAAACAGTATCACTCAATCTACTGGTTTCAATTGTACTGTTTTGGATTCGGTACAACGATAATTATTGTTTGTGCGATATATTTCATTTCCATTACCGAAATGTCATTAGTTGAGGGAATAGTTTGTGCGCTCTTCTTTAATTTTCCATATGTAATCATCAACGTTTGTAATATATCCTTCTGTATTTGGATTAGGTAGAATTACTTTCTTTCGTTAATCTGTGTTAGTAATGTATAATTACTCATTTTCTTTTATTAATGCTATTGTAAATATTAAGATACCTCAGGTTGAGATTTGAACAATTGAATGGTCTTCTTAAATCAATACGAACGAAGAAGTCGGACATGCTTCGGGACAATAAAATCGTGAAAATATCCTACGATCTGGATAATAAACTGTTCGACCCATTCGAGGACGAAGATATTCGAAGGAATAAAGGAAACGCGATAACGATGAGTATAGTAAAGTGAGTTCGAGTTCAGTTTCTTAATTTTGTATATTGCGTAAAGGTTAAAAATTGGATCGGCGCCATCTAGCGGTTTGCATTCCGAACTAAAAGTAAAGTAACAGGCTAACATGAAAGTAAAGGAAGTAAATCACAAACAGCGCCATCTAGCGGTTTGCGCGGCGAACTAAAAATAAAGTATCAGGCTAACATGAAAGTGAAAGAGGTATTCGCAGGGCCGTGTCAACAACTTTTTAACCCCCGGGTATACAAATAAAAATTAGCACCCTGATAGAAACAAGAATAAAGATGATGTTTGTTAAAACAATCATCATTTTTTGAAGTTGCGTTAATTTATGTCATTGGAGTTTAACATTATCAAATATCAAATAAAATAATGATGAATATGTACCTTCTTGCGGACCCCTCTTTTTGCTAGGTCCTGAGCATGTGTCTACACATATTCCTTACTGACGAACGCGGTGCTGTTAATAAGTGCAAAAGAAGATACCGCATTTTTTATAATAAATATCAACAGCTTCAACTAGGTTTGTTTCTTTTTTAAAAGACGTTCTCACCTGGAATTGTTTAAAATTACCAATGCCGCAAATACCACATATGGACTACAGTTACTGATGTTGATGATCACCGCGTATATTTTTCTTATAAGCTTATTTTACGGTAGCTACAGAGTTGTGTGGCAACATTCCGCAACAGAAACACCAATAGCAGAAACAGTTTTACAGTTATTCCTACCTATGATCACGCTCATATTCTTCGGATTTCAAATATTCGTTATAAGCCATAATTGTGGTAAAGTAAACAGTGAGGTACAGTTGCTTTGTATAATAATTTTGTTTGTCATAATAGAATCTAGTTGTTATCAAATTCTGAGATGTAAGTACCCAATAGATATGTTTCATTTATTGATCTTTTATTTTTCACAGGCTATAGTCACTGGTGAAATTATTTGCAAGCTTTATGGATCATATGCTTGCAAAATACTTAGAGCAGAGGTGAATGTCCTTTCAGCGTTCAATAAATGTAAGAAAATTATTTTATTAATAAATAACTATTTTTACAGATTCGAAATTTTACTCTACAACTTGTTCAGAACCCTCTGACTTTCACAGTCTATGGATTATTCACAGTGGACCGTTCATTCCTTTTAAGAGTATGCCAATATGTATCTGCTCTTTTCATTGAATTATCAATTTGTAATCTCAATTAATCCTCTCTTAATTTTCAGGTCATCCAATCAATCTCCACATATCTTGTGATATTGATTCAAGTGGGAGACACAGTAATTGATTCAGTTCGTACATTGCAGAACAGGAATTATACAGCTGCAGTTGAGTCACTTTGAAATTGCTTTTAGTTGCAATGATGTTAGTACCACTTGCATATTAAATTTTCGGCCCTCTGAATTATTAAATTTCTATATTTAAGATTTTATGAACTTAAAAACTTCTAATATTTTAAATTTTAAGAATTGAAACTTATAAATTTAAAAATATATCAACTAAAAATCAATGAGTAGTAAGGGTCTTTTTCTTCTACGTCGCTATTTTTCCGAAAAAAATTTATAATACTCGTCAGTCTACGATAAAAGACAATTAAAATTCATATAAATCATTTAAAGAATCGAGAAATTGAATGTTTCTAATTGAAATCTTGTATCCAGAGTACTTAAAGCATCTTCAATGTTCACCCTAACAATTTTCCGCCAATTAGAACGTGGACAGGGATGATACCTCAATTACACTACACCCCATACGAATCCAGATGGAGGCGTTAGTCCGTGAAATTCGGTAATCTTGAAACTCGATAGCTCGTAATTCGGTGAAGGTACCTTCTACTCTGACCTGTTCCTAACAAATTCTTAATTTACTGTGACAATGTCGATACGTGGTTTGAAGCTCTATATGGAAATAGATTTCAATTATTCAAGCGTTAAAAAAAGTTATATTCGTTTCCAATGTTTTAGAACACTTTGTTATTATAAAATACAACAAAATTCTACTATGCTGTAGAATGTTCCTGAGTTTATAAGAAAATTTCTTGTAAAGTTAGTAAAATCTAACAAAGTATTTTAAAGTTTTCTTTTTCTGAAAGTCGTTTGAACGTTATAACAATTGCTATAGTGTCGACGCACGTTTACAAGGCGTATAACATTAATTGGGTATTAAGGGTGCGAACGACGGTAGTCGTCAGGAGCCACCTGCTACCGTGGAACATTTACTGGAGGGGCGAGAAGAATTGATATATTGCACCCAAGGGAAAGTGAGGCCAGTTTCGATGGGTGCAAGTACCGTGCCATCCCTAATCCTCTCCCATCTCGTTAACTAAAATTCGTAAGAGACATCTCGGTTTTATTGTCGATTAAATTATTCCGCTCGATGTGAATCCAATCCTCACTAACATTGCAATTAACAATTTCAATAAATAATACTAAATTTTCAACTTTACAAGTTTTCAAATATAGGATATAGACTAGCAACAAATTGATGAATTTGGAAATTAGAAATCGAGAAATTGAATATGCAGTAAATTTAGAAGTTTGGAAATTAGAAAGCTCAAAATTTAAATAATTGGAGAAGTGATGAGTATAATACAGCAAGCAGAGAATTTGTATGAGGTGGTTTCCTCAACCGAAGCATATGGGTTGGATTAGCGATGGAGATTTTAGAAGAGTAAACGCAGACAGACTGCAGCGATTCTAATAATCCGCAAACGTCGTTTATCATGTCGAAACGGATTCGCCCTTACAACATAGCCACTCCTACTTGAGGGTGCGATTACCTCGAATCTTCGCCAAACATATTCCCGGCATGTTTATTAATATCAAATGGGGCGTGTTACGATACATAAGGACAATAAGGACAAAAAAGAATATCAACAGGGGGACAATCTATTTCAATATCAAATAATAAATATACAAATTTATATTGTATTTACAATATGTCGCAACTATTTTTGCTGTTTTCCATATTTCAACTTATTCTTCAACTTCTTTGGATTTATTCCGTACATCTTTAATCTCTCTGGATTCAAGGAAATAATATCGCCATTGGTTCTCTCATTACTCTTAGTGCCTTTCTTCTTTGTTTTATCTACCATCTTTTTCTTTTTCTTCGAAATCTTCTCTTTTATTTTTTGTTTTTTCGAATTTTTGATACTGGAATCAATACGTTTTTCATTAACGTCTTCACCTTTTCCTTTATGTGATTTATTTTGAATAGGAGAGTTTGTAGACTGTTCAAAGTTATTGATTTTGTGCTTTTTCTTTGATGGTTGTTCGGATTGTTCTTCGGGTTGCTTTCGCTTCTCTGCTTTTGGATTTTCTGTCACTTTCTTCTGTGTAATATCTGCATCGCGTTTAATCTTTTTCTTACTTTCATTAAGTTTTTCATTATTTACAGTCACAGTTTCAGTAGTTGTTGCATTATTTTCAATTTCTTGTTTCTTCTTCTTCTTTCTTCGACGCTTCTTTGTTTCTGTAGATTCGACAGTATTCTCGTTCTTTACAGTTTCTTCTTTGTTTGTCTCTTCTTCATCCTCAGGATTGCTAAAAAAAAATATTAAAATTAAAATAAACAAACAGTCAACCTGAAAACGAAAGAAGGAGGTGGTTATCATTTATCGTTTTCTTAATTTCTTACATATATAAACTTCTAAGTATTTTCTTCTTTAGTGCCTCATTTACAGCCTTCTGTTTGTACATTTGAACATCGTTTAATTCCGCATGTTCTGGCTTATATTGTAACGCTTTCTTCAATGAACACCATTTATTTAATTCCTTATCATCGGCAGTTAATATCTAGTAAGGAAGTTAACATTTGTAATATCTAGTACAAAAGAGTATCTTGAAAAGAATATTAGAACTTACCTCTTCAATGCTTAAGCCATAATCATTTGGTACAACTTTCCTATATTTAAATCTACACGGTATATCACCAATCATATCTTCATAATCTAAGGAATAATACTTGTCAAAGTATTCCTCGTATGACCGATATACTTTCGGATCAAATTTAGGCTTTTCTTTAGCTATAAGTTCAGCAAATTTGGATTTCCGCCTACGTTTTCTTTTCTTTGTACCTTCTACTTCTTCCTTGACATTTTTGGATGGATCGTAATCGGCATCCATCTGAAATCATGTCAATAAAATGAATGGGTAAATTCCTGGATACTTAGATTCCTATATCCCTAGTATTGATAAATTAAATACGTTGAAGTCCGGATCTTCGCAATGCGGTTGTTCATATCCTTCTTCGTCATAATACTCCGTATTAGGGTCATAATTATCCCACGTATCTTCGATTTCCAGTTCTTCATCTATCTCTGGAAATTCAGGTTTAACATCTTCTTCTTGTACAGCATAATAATCGTCGTTGAAAATCTGTGTCATTTTTCGATCATACTCATTGGGATCAAAATCAGCCTCCAAATCCATGTCATTGAACTGTATATCATCATTTCCTGTAATTTTGTTAAGAACATTAATATTAATTCTCATTATAAACTAGACCTAAATTAAATATTAGATAGAAATAAGTTTATTTGCCTGTGATCTCCTTCAATTTCTCTATTTTTTCTTCAATTTCTTTTCTTTTCAATGCTTTTAACTGCTTTAGCTCTTCCTTCTTTCTTAATTTTTCTTCTTCCTTCCTCTTTTTTACTTCTACTCTTTTTTGTGCTCGACGAGTATCCTTCCTTCGTAAAGAATTTTCTAAAGTACGAGGATACCGCTTGATAAATTCCTGATCAGGTTCCTCAAATCTAAAATTATATTTATGCTCAAATTCCTCTTGCTTGTCAATGTTCTTTTCATCTTCTGATAAATTTTCATCGCTATCGTGAACTACGTGTGCGTCATCTATATTTGCGCCAGTATATTCGTTATCCAAATATTTATTGTTAAGTATATAATCTCTTAAAAACTTTTCATTTGAATCTAAGTTGGGATTGGACCAAAAATCGCGTAATGGCTTAAGCACCTCCTGTTCAGTTTCATTTATGGCAGTTTCCTGTCCTTTCAACCACTCCTTGTAATCTGCCTCATCCTAAAGAATAAGAATGAAATATCTATTTCATAATAATGGTTTGTAAAAAATGAAAGTTTCTTACTTTTGCCTTTTCACTCTCAGATTTAGATTTTGGTTTCAATAAGTCTGTATCATCTTCATCATCATGCAATACATCCCTGAAACTTTCTTTAAGTTGTCTTTGTTCTTGCACATATGTTATTTTATTACTATCTTCTTTATTCTTTTTCTGTGTATCTTCATCTTCACTATCACTAAATTTCCCTTCACGTTCTACAATAATTTTGCGCTCATAGTCTCTCAAAAAAACAGCCTTTTCTTTCTTTGTTTTTTGTTTCTTCTGTTCGCTATATGATTCTTGTACTTTATTAGTATCATCAAAAAATGTTACATCTTGATTATAAATTTTTGGATCCTTGTTTTTCAAGTAAGCTAATGTTTTATAAAAATCTTTGTCAAATTGTTGGGTCAACTCCTACGGCAATAAAAATTGTTAAACTAGGATATACTTGAAACTTTGTTAAGTATAGAAAGTTATATTTACATTTTCTTCCTCTTCTTCTTCTTCTTCTGATGAACTCTCTGTACCAGAGTTTTCATCTGATGTTGCACTTCCACTAATGTTTCCATATTTTGTTTTTACTAAAATATAATTGCTTTTATTTAGAAATACTTATCACGTTAAATTACTAACAACTAAAATATCCTTACGTTTATTCAGTTCTTCTTTCTGCCGCCAATTATTATAATTTTTAGCATAGTCTGTATTGATATTCAACTCTTTATCCGAATCAGAATTATCACCGTGAAATAAAGTAGGCATGGTATCAAGGAATCATTTAACTATTTAACAACTAGATTGTATATTATAATAGTTCTTAAGTTTCCAAATAATACAACAATTATAATAATAACATAGTCGCAAAATATAATTTTTTGTTCACTATAAATTACAAATAAAAAATTGGTTGTTCCTTGTACAATGTTGTACAGTGATACAATGAAATATGGAGGTTATATTGTAGAAATAGGTTATGTTGGCAAATGAAAACATGTGTCTTACTGTCGTGACTACTGCATTGCTATGATCAAATTTATTAAAAGTTGTTTTATATAATTACTAAATCTATGTATGATTTATTAATAAATGCAATAAAATATATACATATAACTTCTTAAATTACTTTTATTTGAAAAATATTATACATAAAACGTTGTACGTTAAACGTTTATTGTATACTTTGTACGCAGGTGCTCTCCAAGGTACATAAGTGATTATTTACAGGTATATATATAAATTATTTGTATGTTTACCAGTTAGTACAGACTAAAATAGAATATTCCCATTTTATTGTGTATGTGTACAAAATACAAGTGGAATATTTGACTCATATTACAAACAGATGAAGGTAGCAAAAGCTGTAAAATATGGATAGAAGAATCGTGCCCTGATTTATCATGTATTAACCAAGACACAAATACAAGCAATGTATTTTATCAAAAATGTTATAAATGAAACACATTATTTTCAGTCTTTGAGTTAGGTAATCATGTCACATATTTACAAACTTGTTCATAAGGTACTTTCCTAACAATGGTATCACTTTCTGTAAGTTTTACATCAATGCTATAATGTTCTATGTGAACTGTATGCACTACACCTTTCATACCCTTATATTTTCCCCAAAGAATTACAACATCTTTTCCAAGAGCAGGTATTACAGTTTCTAAATATTCTTGATCTATTTTTATAACATGATTTTCAACTTCTTCAGGTGATTTTAGCTTTACTTTCCCCACAAATTTGGAATTTTCAACAGATTGTACTACTCCTTTAGCCTTATAATATCTTTCTCCAAGAGTCTTTGTGATTACTTTCACCATCAAATGTTCTCTCAACCATCCTTCTTTATTGTTATCATCCTGATTATATTTATGTTTATGCTTTTCAACCTTCTTAGCTACACTTTCTTCATCTTCAATTAACTCACGTTTTATATTAGTAACAGGCATTGTTTCACTACTAGTGGAACACTTATTCGTAACTTTTTCTTGTTTCACAGTGGTGAGAAGTAATTTTGGTTTCTTGTTTATTTTCATTTCAAGAACCAAAGGAGTATCATTTTCAGGGCGTTGCAATGGCTCTTTAAAAGTCTCATTTGGTACACTGGTTTCTTGTTGACCCTTTTCTACCTGTTTCTCTATGAACTCCATCATCCTCTCTTCATCATCTTTATCCATCTTCTGTTTCTTTGCTTTCTTCTCTTGAGCTGCTAATGTTTCTGGATCCCTATCTATGTATGTTACATACCAGCCTAAAAATCAAAATGTAATTTTAATAAATTATAATATATAACATATTGTTACTTGTAAAAACTAGGAACATATAAATTACCCTTTTCTGTTTCATCAACAACACATTGTCCAGTACGTCCAAGCCATTTAACAAACCCAGTTAAAGTTACCCAAATTGTAGCATTCATGTGCACATGTCCTCTATCCGAGATATATTCTTGATAAACACGATTTGCAGGTACACGTCTGGTACCAAATTGTCTTTTCAGTAAATTTAAATAACCCTGAGAAAATTCTCTTGAAAACTGATCCATATAACGAGATGCATTGTCAGCAAATAACAATAACTGACGGTGGTGAGATTCTGACATTGTGTGACACTTGAATCCATTCTCGTCTCTGCACTGTTTCTGACACATCTGACAATACCATCTTAACTTTTGTAAACCCTTTGCTTTAATTTTATTTGCAATGTACTTTGGTGTCCCTACTTCGTGTTTACCCATATTTTAAATCACTATTAAATAAAGATCAATGAATAAAAGTATTGAATTTGTCGAACAATTTGTCAACTCTAACTTATATTATATTATGTTTAGGTTATAGCAGTGACTACGCAGTCACCGAGTTATAGGTCATACATTGTAGGTTACCACGATTAAAACATTCATCTGTTCCTTTGGCAAATTTGAATTATTGCCATTTAAGACTGTATAATGATTAGTATTATATTGAAACACTCGTATTTTGCACCAAGAAGAATTATTCATTACATTACACTTAAAAAACAGGAAAGATGGTCAATACATTCTTATGCTGTTAGAGACATCTATACTGAAAATTCGAAAAGCTTACGAATACGGGCGCTAGTGGACACTAGTGTCGGAAACCCACAGAGATAAATTTTCAAATTTAAAAGTGTCTCTGTTTATATGAAATTTAAAGAAATACACAAATAATTCAATTGTTCTTCGAATTACCATTACTTAAAGTGAACAATGTCTTATTTATGAAATTAAATTTGAAAATCTGAAAAAGAATGACAATTTCTATAATAGTAACACTAATGAATTTAAAGGAAAAAGACGTATATGATAGTATAATAGTGAGAAGTATTCTCTATACTTTGATTCTATCTATAGAGACTAATCGATCAGTTAAATCAGACACTTTCTAACATCTTCGCAGGAACGTGTAAATCCAATCGATCATTAAGTAATCAAACACTCGTAGTTGCACGTAATCTACTGTTACTTCGCTCCTGGTACTACGCCACTCGGTTAGATTTCATATTGCACTTTGGCAATATACCAGACGTTATATACCATACGAGTCTACACACGCAAACGTTTCCGAGAATGCACGCATGCAAATATCGTGCATCTTATAAGGTCAATAGTAAGCTATTACCGAACAATTTCAACACCCGAAATAACAGAAACTTTGACGCTTTTGTACAATTATCTATTTACTGTCTATTTCTAAAGTCTATCTGAAATCCTATACAATATCTTTAATTTATTACTGACACCATATTAAAAATATTTTTTAATGTAAATGTTACATATATTCAAAGTGTGCATGGAAGTACACGTGTTTGCATTTGAAATTATACATCGTACATTCGAAGGCCGAATATAGAGGATCTATTTCGAACTAGCGCGAACTTGAACTTAACGATACGACGTAATCTTGATCGTGGTGGCGCACTATTCAGGAAATTAGTAATTATAGGAAAGGGAGATAAGATACGTGTTCTACACGAATGTCTGTTTCAAATGAACTATACAGTTATTCGTACATGGAAATTATGTAACACGGTTATTAACCCTTATTCTAGAAAAGAAGAAATCATCATGTGTATCATAATACTTTGATGTCACGCCAGACTCTCTATGTTTCTCAATTATGGAATGTTGATCGCAACAATTGACATCTTAATAACAATTAACAATGTAATTTTAATGATACGAAAAATTTATCATTGCAAAATTAATTCTTCTTCTTTACTTTCCTAAATTGCGTCTTTCGAACAAATAGACGTATGATTTTAGGGTTTCCTAAGGTGTTACGTCTCGTTTTACTTTCGTATCCTCGAGTTCATGGCTCGTTATGCATATACCTATCCAGAACCTGGTGGGATGGTAGCTCGTGCGCGGCGCGATGAACCGACTAGACTCGGCCAAAAGCTGCTGGAATTATTAACTCCTGTCAGTCTAGTCAGCTCGATGCACCAACGAGCACTTAACTGCCTCTTTCACTTGTTAATACACTTTGAGAACTTTGATCGATTGACTTCTTACAGATCGAACTCTAAAGACAATTTCTTCGCCTTCGCAAACATATCTTCCTCAGCTCTACAAGTTCAACCCTCGTGACAAAATGGAAATATGTACAATGTATCATAATTTCTAACATTCCGTTCTATAATATTCTATAGCATTCTATTAACGTGACATTTATCGACTTTCACTAAAGATATTCGTTGAGTAAAACATTAGTCGATTAAACTTTTTGTGTTACGTGTGATTTAAGGGTTGAACAGCTCGTACGATGCAATTCTTCGTGTTAATTTACGAAAATGAAGATATAAAGTATGTGTGAGAAATTTGTATGATTTTGTTAACTTTCGATTGTAAAATTGACGATGGACATTTTGAATATTTTGGATTGGTTCACGATTTTAATATTGAAGAAATTTGAGATTGTATAATTTGAAGAAGTGTATTCATGGCTGAGGATACACCTGTCGACATGGAAGAACTTGAAGAGGCGGAGGAGAGTAACAATTCGTGTTCGACAACCACTTCTGTGCGTGGCAAGAGACACTGCACGGAAATGCGAGCCGAAAAGCCTGTCTACCTCCGACAGAAAGGTATCGATTTCGAGATTCAAATACAATTGCTTAATTAACGCTGAGACGTAGTTCTTTTGAGCTGCAATTCTTTGTTTAATCGTGATTTGAAAATTAGTGAGTCTATGATATACAATAACGAAATTACATTGGTGTAACTGTAAGAACTAAGTTGAAAATTATTAAATGCCAACATTTTCATATCTTTAAATTCTCAAATCCTTTAATTTCCAAATCTTTAAATTCCTAAATTCTTTAATTCATAGTCTAATCTTATGCATATCGTGAAATTTAACGCTGAATAATTTGAGTTTTGCAAATTGTTTAGAAATATTGGTTCAGTGAATAAGATCAATGATAAGCGAAGAAGAGATCCGAATCGGGATAAATTAAACCGAGTTATATCGGCAGGTGTAATCGGCGAATGCAGATGCCTGTTCCGACACAAATTTGTAATTCGATAGACTCGATTACACGCGAACACGCGATTCGACCGACTTTGAAGTATTTTCGAGACGTATACAGATGAAGAACCCTAACCGTTATCTGATTCCTGTGCGCGAAACGTATAGCTATGTTATTCACCGTTATCATGAGTTTAGAGTTCAAGTAAAACTGATAAGAACATATAAAAATAGCAGTCCAAAAATGAATCAGTCTATTTTTTTAAAGTAATTAACATACTGAATACGATGGTGATCATCAGTTACAAATACTACAAATACATAATAAGTATAAAAGAACATTTAAAAAGTACTGAGTCATTTGTAAGTACATACATATATAGAAACGCAAATTGCAGACAATACAATTTCAGACGACAAAATTCTTATTTCTGAAAGTTATTCGTTTTGAATAGAGGAGCTCACAGGCAGGCACCAAAACTATTATGTTCGCGGACGAAAGAAAAAAGAAACCCATGCAAAGGAGAATGTGTTAAGCGAGAACCGATTTACACGTACGTATCTTAGCAAGGTTCGCGTGTCACGCGAAGCAGTTTTCGCGAAACGGATACACATATAATACATCGGTAAATGATACACGCGTGTGCAAACACGATAAAATAGTAAATGAAAAGACGGACATTTTACGGTGCTGAAAACGGCATTTTCAATTTTTTATCTCGCTCCACTTAGAAAATTGCGGAAATAAATTTTACGTTTGCTGCACCGACTGATTGCCAAACAATTGCATAAAAATCTGATTCTTATTCTATCTTTGGAATCTTCTTGTTATATTTACCGTATACTTAAGTATAATACTGTTACTACTACTACTATTATTTATAATAACTAATCTTTCAATTTGGAATACTGTTATTGGTTTACATGTTTTTATATTGGAACATAAAGTATGGAAATGGACATTACTATTATTTTTAGTATTATACTTCCTTATACATAAGAAAGATTCGTTCAGAAAGTCGATGACAACGTTAAATGCTATAATGTATGACTACGTCATATTGTTCCCATCAATTATACTGTTGATTCATTAGAAGAAACTGCAGGTACAGTGCGGAGCTGAAGTAAAAAGTCATTTGCACCAGCTAACTTTTGCATGAATGATCGTTTCGACGAATGACGGAAGTGCACGAGTTCTATTTCTAGATTTATGTTAAAGGAGGATGAGTCCTACAAGCAACCAACAAGATATCCCTTCCAACTAACTACATCCAGCTCCACACAGTACTTGCAGCTACCTCTGGATCAGCGATCATTCAAAACATGAATATCGTTCGATTGCATTGTGTGGGTCGAGACACGTGTCACGAGAAGACAGATAGATAGACGTTATTAGGGCATGTCTGTCGTTCACCTGAGTGTCTTTGGACATCCGAATTGGCGCGTTTCGTGCGGCTTGAAGTTTCATGGATTTCTCGAGATATCAAGCTAGATAAGAGTATATAAAGGGACCTGAAATCCAACACGGATTCCAATTGATATTTGATAGCTTGGTGTGCTGGGGTGCCTAGTGTGCATCATTGGGTGACAATCGTTAGAACTCCCTTGTGTCCCGTGTCCATGCTTCGTTCCACTTCCTGTGCAAGACTTTTGCTCCGAAACTTATTCAAATACCTGAAGATTAATCGACGATCCTGTGATTCGATCGTGTATGAAGATAGTTTTATCGTTCTTGTACGACATTCGTGATGCTGCTGTCTGCTAGAGCCGCTAGATGTGCAGCACTCATGGGAGAGCCTGATGAACTCTATCCAGGTGGAGAACGCGAAGAGTGTACATTATCGAGGATAGATGATATTCGTCCCTGTTTCTCTGTTCCAGAGAAGATTATATATCCGAGGAATACCAGGACTTTGGCCAAGACGGTGGTCGTCGGGGGTAAACCGATTGACGAGGAGACGTGCATGGTAATTTCTTTTGATTCTTCACGTCCTGTAAAAGATCATTTTTATTAGACAAAATAATAATAATATTCAAAGACTTTGCATTAAAATGCAGGACACGTTTTAGTTGATCTCAATAACATTAAAAGACTTTTATGCCTCTTTCTGTTTCTTAAGCACAAAATTTTAAAAAAGAGTTACAATCGAAGACACAATGTCTGCCTGCTTCCAGGCTTTAAGAACTTTAGTTTTCGGGAGTTCCGCTAGTCCACCTAGACCAGAATGGGCAAGAACCGGATTGACCTTACGACCTTACGGTCAAACTCTAGCTTTTGGATTACGAGCACCTAGAAATACAACCAGAGGTCTCGTCACTGCTGTCCAAGCTATTATGCTCAAGCATTTTCTGTTCAAATGCAACAAACAAGATGCTCGTGCTAATCCAGAGAGGTATTACTTAACTTTTGAAGTTACAAATCTTTCAGTTTTCATTCTAAAGAAACTAATTTTCTAATAACACTGTCAACATACAGCCTGCTAAAGCCCTCATACGACAGACAAATCGATGTTCTGACATCAGCGATAGCAGAAATCATTTGGCGATGCGCCGGAGGGTTTGTTGTACAGAATACTGGTTGTTCGCCAAATCAAGGTGTTACTGGAAGCACAAACGCTGCCAAAGCCATAATTGCTTTGCCCCAGGAGACACCCTATGTACAACACACTGTGCAGTACTTTCAGGATGGTCTGACAGAGACTGTACGTGTATTGAAACTTATAAGTTGTGATCATACTATTACTAACAATTAATTAATGCACTTATACGGTTTGATTGTCAAAATTAAATGTATAGACGACAATTAATTTGCTTTTAGCTACACTTGTTTGAGCTTGATTCTCTGGAGGATCTTGAAATATTTATCAAACGATATTTATATTTGGTAAGTTAATACATCTTACTATGTTAAATGTATCTACATCAATTTATTACTCCAGTTCCAGGATGAGGGTGGTCCTGGTGCAAAGTTACTGCTATACAGTGCTCTCCTTTCAAGAGGACTTTCAAAGTAAGTATAATAAATACTTTTATATCGTCAAACTTTATATATTCGAAAATTGATCATTTGATATTTGATAGCCTAATTCCATTATTTGAAGTTGTAAATAGTACATTTTTAACAACATAGAGTTCGAGCTGATCTTGAAGACCCAAAAGCCTCGATATTAAGCGGTTGTCCCGAAGAAGGTCCCACCACCATTGTAATCCTCTCTTTAACCGGTCGTGCTTCACCTCATTTGCATAATGGAGTGTTGCACGTAGGGGATGAAGACACATACGTAAGTAATTTTCTTGTTTATTACTTTACAACCTAGTCACTCGCTTTTTTTTTTGTCTCAAGGCTGTGCCTCAATGGGGAGTTCTCGTGAGAAGTGAAATAGGATTCCTCGTTCACGAGGGTGACGGGCAAATCAGTAAACAACCAGGTTCTCGTCTCAAGACCCCCAGTCTACCCATTTGGGTCACATTGTGTCATGGCCATCATGGTGTACTGTTCAACACGAATCGGGAGTTATTGAGAAACTATCATGCCGAACGACGGTACGATTTTTCTTATTCTTATTGTAATCTGTCTCCTTGACTTTATTAAGCTTTGAAATATTTCTACTTGTAATGTCGCAAACTTTTCTTTTGTTTAAGATTTGAAGTCCAGTATTTCACCTGTGGAGGTAGCCACTCCACCCTAACTGTGGATACCAGATCAAATTCAGGAAACGACTTAGAATTTGAGGGTCCTAGCAAAGAATGCACAGATATGGCAGCGACTCCATTGGAGAAGCTCATTCGTTCTAAGTAAGTACCCATTTATGTAATGTAATTTCAGAATAATAATATTTAACCAAATAATCAATAATCATGAGTAAACTTTATACTTACAAGTAATTAAAAATAAATTTCTCTTTGCAATTATTTTACAGGTGGCAAGATGCTTGTATACAATGGAACGGAACTCCCTTGATGTGATTGCACCTTTGTCTTCTATGTGTCCCTACAAAATTACACGTTAAAGTAACTTTAATGTAACACAGATATTGAAGTAACTTTGTATTGTACTTGTTCAAACACTGTAGCATACTTGGTGTCTTTGTAAACATTTGTGTAAAGATTAAATATTGTAATAGAAGCTTACGTGAAAGTTACTCTCTTCTTGAAAAATTCTATAAAAAGCGATGCGTGTGTTTTACGTTTTCGGCAAACATTCTTGAACACGCGATCGCGTGAAACAAGTTTTCAAACGCGTACGTGTAGTTTTCCGACACTACCTGAAATTAAAACAAGAAATCCTGTTCAGTGAATAAACCGTTAAAGCATACAGTAAAAAGAATGCAACAATTTTAGTAACAACTAAATGCACATGTACTCCACTTTAATAGCAATCAGTTCTAATAAATAGAAAGGTAGAACTAGTTTACTGATCACGAACCTGGTAGTAATATTGATACCAGAGTATCTATTGCAAGAAATGAGTCGTCTCTATGTCGAGATGAACAAGGACTATACAAAACACATGTTCAAAAATGATTATTTTTTGACTCGCTCGATGATGCATTATTCATCAAAGTTTCGAAGCCCCGAATTCTCAAATTCCCAATTACCTATATACCCAAAGTTCCAAAACTCTACCAAGACTCATTTGCAGTTCTCTGAACCATCAAAACTTACATTTTCACAAACGAACGGTCTTGAATCTCCTCCACACGAACAATCACCAATTAGAGAACAATAGACTATTTCGGTCGTTCTCGACCAGAGGATTTCGTCTTAGACCATATCAGAAGAAAAAGGGTAAGGCATGAGTGCAGTTGCATGTGCGAACACACACGTACCCGTCGAATTTCCTGCCAACGAAAGTAAACACCTGTTCGAAGCAGGGCCAGGAAGGCTCTCGGTTGGTCGTCTGTTCCCCCTTCCTAACAATGGAGAACTCGACTTCCCGAGTGCCGGTCTACCGAGCTCTTTACTCGCTCGAGTTTCATAGTAGCGAGTTCTGCTGTTCGACAGGTATATTCTACGGGTCTCATCATTAATCTCTTTGTAACGATACCTTTTCAGGGTACAAATAACAAAGACAATCGTCGAAAAAGTGTTCTCTTTGGTACAATTTTAAACGGTAGTTCCAATAAACGTCGGGGGTGAATAAGGTTCAAGGAACTCGACAGCGTTTGGTGTTGCTGAAGATGTTCCGTAATGAAATGTTTTGAGGAGTTGATGACCAACAGTGATAAGAATTATTATAGTTGAAGTGCGATCCGGTTTATAGACAATTGGTGAGTGGTGATGATGGATTAATGAGGAATTCCTTCGTTTAAGAGGCAACAGCCAACTGGAAGCTTGAGTGCTGAAGAGTGAAATAGTTCTGCTAGCGATTCTGATCATCTAGTACGATTCTTGTGGTGAGTATGGACTCTGGAACAATGTGCAGAGATGAGTGAAGCGTGCGAGATACACAACTGATACTTTATAGAATAGTTTTTAAAGTTCGTTGAACTGTACAGTTTAGATATGGTTCGTTGAAGAACACGTTTTTACTTTTCGCTCCTCGAAAATCTAGAAGTTCGTTTGTTATGTTGTAGAGGTATCTCCTTCATAGAATGGTATTTAAAATAATGATCCCATAAACAATCTATGCAATTGAACTACATTTGAAAAAACATTAACATTTTCTATTTAATGGTCATTCCCATCAACGGCAATAAAAGTTGTTTCCGTGTCTGTACTTTCTTCACTTTCGTGAAAGCACACGTTGAATCGAAGCGCGGAGGGACGAAATGATTCATCAGGCCCGTTTCTTCTGTATAACCACCACTGAATTGATGGCGTCGCGAATCGTGGCCAGGAGGGAGACTTTTACGCCGGTTGCCCATGGCAGTGCGTTTCAGTTTACGGTCTGTGAATTTGAGGAGTATCGTGGCCCACATAGTCGTCGTATCCGGCTCGTGCATCCCGTATAAATCATTTGGACCTGCTTGGAATCTTTTTTCCCGCCAGATTCGCGGATTTGCAGATCCGCTTACTTTCGCACCTTTTACCGCCCCATTTCGAACTACCTTAACTTAGCACTGATTAGTATTTCTTAGTACCAAAGATTCGAAACAGACCCTGCAAAAAATACATCAATTGAAAGTGCCATCTTGTAATACCTTTACATTATGAAATTATGCTATACGTTCTATATTTCGAAATCAGTCATTTATAACACCTTATAACACCTTTCAAAGAAAAGTTTAAAACAATATTGACTGAACGTAAGAAATCACGATTCTCAAACAGATACTAACTTTTTGTGCATTGTCAGCCTACTTTTCCTTTTGTACTTCAATTCGTATTGCCCTTCTTCGGTTTCAAACATGTAAGATCGGCAAACTATCGCTCTCGCCACCCCCACTTATCGCCCTGATGTCGTTCCAGGTACCTAAGTTTCACGTAATAAAGTAGTTTCTTCGCATGCTTTCTAACCACGCGTTATGTTCACTCATTACTGACATACACGCTCGTTTTTCGTCGAAAACTTGCTAATCAAATATCGATTGAACAAATGTTTACGCTCGCTGCTTGTCGAAGGCCTTAAGTTTTCATGCCACTCGCGGAGAACAACCCTACGATTGACTATAAATTAAACTCATTTTTAAGGACTATAATAGTCTGCGATATAAATCATCAAAATGAATGTCTTGAAATAGTTTTGAAATTATGAAAGATTTTAGAAACTTGGGTTTATCGCACGAACGTCGAAGAATTTAGAAAGCTCATTTCCTTGCTCGACTATTACAAAACTTGCAATATGTGTGAATCTATTGAACCAGCGATCAAACCTGAACGTGTTGAAAACTTAAAACACTGAGATATTTATAACTACGCTGTTACGAGCAATATAATAATACAAATATACTATATATATTTTAATAATATAAGACCAAACTCCCAAAATCTTACGTAATGCTCACAGCACACCATATCAAAACGTAATGCATGACTACTAGAACCTAGGTTTCCCTCGATTAAGAAGAAGGATAAATTCAGACTTCTTTCAAAAATAAATGTACATAAGAGGCTCCCTCCTTTGCATTTATCCTTAGCAAAGGGAAATCTACGTTGTATCAGAACCTACAACAATCTTCGAGTAACTGTTTACTATTATTTCAACCTCAAGTTCATCATCAATTTGCAGATGCATCGGCCGGTGCTCGAACCGGTGAAGGATGTCCTTGGATCGCCATGAGACAGAACATTCTGAAGATCCTGTCCATCCTCTGTTGCACGGTGCATTTGTACACTGGACAATGTGGGTATTCAAAAGCTTTCTCACGCACCTGCTGCCCGCTTCTCCTCTCCTATGCCCACCTTTCGTCCCTTCTGTTCCACAATTCGTCCTGATGCCCCTTCTTTCCACTGTGCTCGCGACCTTAATCGCCCCTTCTTCCGCTTCATCACACGGTTGATCGCGTGTGAACGGTTGCGCGGAAGAATTGTGGTCGCGAAGACACCAGGTAGATTGTAATCCGTGTACGAAATGGATATCTCGTCGGCTATGTTCCGTTTCCCTTCGATGATTCCAGCGACACTTCCAGTTGCAGATAACGATCGGGTATCTTAGAAAGTTGCCTCATTGCGAAAATCGCAATGGCCCGCTCTGATGACCTCCCTTCCCTGTCACTAGACATTTGTGAAAACTACTGTCCAATTTACGTGCTTGATAATCGGGCCGTAATAAACAGACATGAGAACGGGTGCAATAGTACTTTCCAAGTTTCGTTTTGTGACTTCAACGTAATTAATTTGTCATTTCTCGAGTAGACTGGAATCATTAGCGATTAGAGAACGTTGTAAAGGATATGAACAATTAAAGCAACATGGTTCTCTTTAATTACTTACACTCCTTTTCTGGTGCACCCCAGACAAAGGTCTAGTTACTTCTATAGGCTCACTCTAGATAAAATTCCTAGTTACGCCAATGCCGTTAAGATTTACAAAATTAGCCGTAAAATAAAGTGAGATATGATTAATGATTATCTAATTCTTTGATCCGGCATTCTAAAGATTATCTAAAACAGAAACAGTGATAATTAATTTAAATCATAGAATCATGGTATACTTGTGTACCTAACAAATCCTTACATCGTTATGAAATTGCGTGTATAACTGTTAATCACGTGACTCCCACGCGAATCTGCGATCTCTTTTTAGTATTCTTATAAAGGATGATTTGTTTTACTACTAAATCAGCGTTTCTAATTTGCATGACAATTAGTCGTTATCTCGACATGCAGGAAGCGCCTCTGTTGTTAAGATAAACGAGTATTTACTTTTTCCTTGATCGTGTGAACCGGCGTCATTGATCTTTGTTTTGTCCAATGTTCAATTGAGCGAAGGAAATCGCTGATGAATTGTTGAGACAAATAACACGTTCCACTTTATCACCCTAGTCATTGAAGCATAACAACATTATTACAATAAGATTCATTCCTAATTCATGAAGTAGAAATTGTCGATACTAACTAGCATCGTTTATAATAGGTATAAAGTCGATACAAAAATTCTAATACTTTCATCCTCAGTTATTGGCCAGTTACTATTAATTTTGTAAGACGGGCATTATTCGAATCAGATAGGCGCATAAATTCTCTGCATCGAAGGGAATTTGTAGTGTAATTTTCTTCTGGAAAAGTCTTCGAAGTAAGGGGGGAAAAAGGTTACGAAAGGCACAGCCGGAACGTTGCATCGTCGATATACCGTGAGTTGGCAGCAGACGGAACTGCGCTCCAAGGGAGCGCACACGTCTAACCCTCGTGCACGCGTTCCTGTTAAATGACGTCTGCGTATGCACGTTTGATACACACACACACATCCGTATATGTACTAAAATCATAGAAATATATGTAATAATGGAATATATGAAGCATTTGATGATGTATAAGTGTATATGATACAAAAATAGAAAGAAAACGCTGCATAAGGTCCCCTATGATCTTATCTAATCACGCATGCGTAGTTTCTTATATGTAAATCGACATTGCGCGCAATATTTTGAAAATCTCGACGAAGAGAAATATAAATGCTTCACAATCCCCGAAGATTACATGTTCTTAATAAAATATAAATCAATATGCATGCGTGATCAAACAAGGGCACAAGAGACCCATTATATCGTTCTCTTTCTATTATTATAAAACTATATACGTAGCTAAGTACAAAAGCATTGCAAAATTACTTTGTTATACAAGAAAGATCACACATAGTACAGTTAAATTGCGCAAAAATAACGGATAACAGAGGCTTCAGTGCACAGTAAAGTAGAGTCAACGATCGCTTAACACCGCCTGCCATCCTGTTATGAACACTTGTCACGATTACTCTTAATTCATGATTACACAGCGTATAAATAACTTCTTATCGTCCACTAAATTAAAGATCACGTGGAATGTCCACTAACTGTACAGCAAACAATGCTTTTTTCAAGTTTTTCCGTAAATTAATACAGCTGAAAAATTATGACAGCTTAGACTGCCTCGCGCGTGATAGCACGTGACTAGTTTCGTTCGAAACCAGTTAACCGCTACATTCAAATGTTAGTAAGACTATCGTCGAGTCTTAATCAGTATATAGTTTTCTTCAGTTCATACTACATTAAACGCAAATTAATTAAAATGCTAGTTCTAAAAGTTAATTTTCTGTAAAACTTATAGTTAGCACAGTTTATAAATATAAGTCTATAAAAATATTCGAAAACTTAACTCACTAATAGCCATAGTTAATGAGCTAAAGAATATGCAGACAGGAAGATGAGACGGCCAACCGGTTCATGAAAAACACCGGAAAACCAAAAACCGCATGATTGTCGTGAACATAATACCTATTTCGGTATCAATGGAACACGATCAGTCGTTATTCCAGGAAGCTAAAGAAACAGAACCTTCGAATATAGTGTAACGTATCCTTAAACTTGACAATCAACCTACTTGCATATCCCTTTCGGATTTTAAAATATCGTCCATCTTTTATTCCTTCATTTTACCTCGTTAATATTGCCAAACATTTGTAATTAATTTTACAAATGGTTAACAGTGATTAGTTCCATTAAAATTGCATTATTTAAATATAGTGATTCGTGACGCACGATGCTTCCTGGAGAATGGTGCCACTGCCGCGCATCTCTTCGTCAGCGAAGATTTGCCGGTCGGTGACACCGTGGGTGTCCTGGGAGTACTGGGTGATCCTGGACCACAAGGAGATATCGAGCTCAGACTACAGGAACACGATAGCCCTGTAGCATTTTCAGCATTTTCAAAAAACTTGACTTTAGTCAGACCTCTTGATAAAGAAGGCATCGATGGACCTGCCAGCGTTTATGTGAACGTAATCTGCGAAAGGAAGCATACATTGGATCCTGTGAGTTTAACATATCATAAAGAAATGTCTAATCTTACGCATTACATTGTTCGCTCATGATCTTCAATTTACTTAACATACCAATTCCTTAAACTTACTTCAAGGGTTTCGTGATACCAGTCAATATTCGCGTGACAGACGCAAATGATAATGCACCTCAGTTCGTGAACGCTCCCTATGTACTGAATATTTCAGAGGTGAGAATGAACCGTTTAGCAAACTCCACATAGACTAAGCTATTCTTGTCAATGTATTCGGTTACTGATGAAGATTGTGCCAATGTAGGTCACGGTAGTTGGTACAAGAGTTCTCCAAGGAGTACGAGCTGTAGATGCAGATCAACCAGGACCTTTTTCGACTGTACAGTATGCTGTTCTACCTGGTCCACATTCGGTAATTTTTCTCCGTTTTCCCATATGAAAAAGCGATTCAATAAGTTTTCAAAATATTCAAAAGATTTTTATAAGTATTCTAATTGCTATTTAGGACTATTTCGTATTCGTGAACGCTTTGGAGGGAACCCTCGTGCTGAGAAAACCGCTGGACTATGAATTTCTTTCAAATTTCTCTGTTGACATCCGTGCACAGGTACCATTTGCATTCTAATTACTTAAAAATATTGAAGAGATTCTTTTATTCTCAAAAAATTGTTTTTTAGGATCAAGGCAACCCTCCTAAATCATCAACAACCACACTTTATGTGAACGTTATCGACGCGGATGACCAAAATCCAGCTTTTGAAACGGACCAATATAAAATTGTCATACCTAGGCATATAAAATCGGTAAGATTGGATACTTTATCATTATGAGGTGTTAAAAAAATTTCAAGTTTTACTTGGCTTGCTCTTGTAGAGAAGATTACTGAAGGTTGAGCCAGCTCCCATAAAAGCTGCGGATCAGGATGCTGGGATCAATGCTCCAGTCAAATACACAATTCAAGGTGGAATCCTGCCATTTCTTACACTAAATCCTGAAACAGCCGAGGTCACAATAACACGACCATTATATGAACATGAGTTGTTATCTCCAGCAACAATTGTTGTTAAGGTAAGAAATGTTATGGTATTGATGTAACTCCTTTAGTCATTTATTTAATAATGAAATCTGATTTTCAGGCTACACAAATAGACAATCCAGACAAATACGCTCTATCCACCATAGTTGTTTCTCGTGAGAGCGAATGGAACGTAGAACCTACCGCTGGTAAGCAATTAATTGATTTAGTTATCAGTATCAAACAATTTTGCTGTCATTAATTAAGACTTTTGAAAAATAGGTGGAAGATTACCTGTGAAGTTTATAAAACGAGATCACCAAACGAACATTCCAGAGAACACTCCTCCAGGAAGTGTTTTACTAACAACTGCAGTAAACAAAGTAGATTCTGTAAGTTTGACGTTGCGAATTGTATTGTGTTATATGTAAAAGTTTATTATTTGTTCTCTTCGTAGAACTTACGATTTTGGCTCGAAGGAGCGATAGAAGATTTGGAGAGGTTCTCCATCACTAATTCTGGAGAACTGATTTTAAAAGGGACTTTAGATTATGAGAGAAGGGTACAGCATAGCTTCTTAGTTCGAGTCACCGATGGTCATCATGTATGTTTACCAAAATGAAACCATGAAATGTTTTAAATCAATATCATCAATATTTAATATCAAGTATTATAAAATATTTTAGAATGATACTTCTCGGGTAAATGTCTCGGTGGAAGACGTAAATGAATGGGAACCCCGATTTCGTCATCCCAGATATGAATTTCACGCTGCAACCTTGAGAGAGGGATCTATTGTCGGTGAGCCTACTTTCTCCTTCACAATTTTCTTCATCGGATATCTTTATCAATTAATAATACCGATACATTCCTTAGGAAAATTGGAAGCAGCTGATGGCGACAGAGATGATAAAGTCAGTCTTTCTCTCAGGGGTCCTGATGCAAGGTATCCAGATTATATCATTTAAATCCTTCAGCGATGATAGAACTTTAAATGTGCAATTGCAACAGGTCTTTCGAAATACGCGACAATGGAGAACTGATTCTCAGATCAGCAGCGACTATCAATGGTTCCTTGGCTCGATTAGTGGCTGTGGCCTCCGATTCGGGCCGTCCTCCCAGGTACATCGATAGAAAACGCTTAAATTTAGTTAACAAAACCTGTTGCCAGTTATAACGCGTGACTGTTTCAATATTCTGTTTTGAAGATCAAGTATGATCCCGGTGATCGTGCATATACCGAACAGTGGCTCGGTGCCAATCGCTGCGAGAGCTGCACCTGCTTGGTTGGGCAGCAGCGTCCTTCTGGTAGCCGTTTTCGGTGCAGTCTTGGGACTCCTCGGTGTTATTATACTTGTCTTGATTCTGTACATATATAAACAGTGAGTAACATTATAGCTCGCGTATTCTACGTTCGATTGAATTTCTTACAATTTTTACCATACATGTTTAGTAAAAGACCAAAGACCAGTGGCTCTGTGAGTTCTGTAGGGACCGGTTACCGCGAAAAATCACCGGTTCCTTCGGCTCTGAGTCCTACTCCTCAAGTTCTTGGGGCGAACATGCTACAGGACACTCTGGAAATACCGAGAAGAGGACACCGTAACGAGACCGTTCAAAGCATTGACGAACACGGCGAGGAGGCCGATGCTGGTGACGATCCAGAGGATGATAATCACGTTGATCAGGAAATCGTTGAGGATAGTAACAACGGCGAAGTTCAGGAGACAAACGACAAAAATGATGTTGAGAATCCAGTTTTTGGAGCAAGGAACTATAATGCCACCGTTAAAAGTAATTAGATGAGTGATGAGTCTTTGTAAATGATTCATTGTATATTTCATTTATTATTTATGCAAATTAGGTTTAACCTCAGCTAGACAGATGCCTCTTTATGCGAGACACAAGGTTGCTCCAGCTCCAACTCCTCCGGGATTATCAGCAACAACAAACATTCCAAACATTGGTGGTCTTGTCCAGAATATGAATGATTTGAGCGCAAAGACTAACGTAAACGCTAGTTCAAGAGAATCTTCCAGTTATTCTGTCGATCTTCCAGATTCTTTAGTACCTGCCTGGCCTGCCTGTTCCGTTTCACAAAGAGTGAAGAAATTGTCCTGGGACGACGACGACAGGGTATCGTGTTCCTCGTTGCTTACCCCGTCTATAAATTAATAAATTACTAATAATTAAATCTTTTCAGACAGTGGACAGCGTCGAAGTAGCGGCTGAAACGAAGAGCAGAAATAGCCAAATCGGAAACGAACGACTCAATCTCACCGTCTACTTTTAATCACGACCAAAATTGAAAGACTGATATGCATGACTGTTCAATGTTACTGCCTGTGAAACCATAGTAGAACGTTTCAATGAACGATTGTTACGTTGCGTTACATCATTGCCAGATACCGACCAAATTTATTGTAAACACGAATGTACATACAAAGTGTATAGGTAATTATACTAGTTGCTGACGATTTGCATTGGACAATTGAGAATCTGATGCAAATTCCTCGTCACAATAGTTGTTCCATTAAAGAAATGCAAAGTATGATGCTTTGTTCCCTTCGATTTACATTTCAATGTTGCTAATCTACTGACTATATCAGATGTGGTTCATTTTTTGGGTGTGCCACGCAATTCACGAAAATTGTCCACAAGCTGTGGCTTTGAGTGAGTCGAGAGAATGGAGAGAATCGTGTCAGTAGGACGATCTTTAAGAAATGCTGCATCATTCGTGGATGCAAAAACAAGCGAGAAATTCGTGAAACTTAACAATATCCTGGAAATTTTATCTGGAACTCGCGAACTCGATTAAGTATTATCTAGAATATTCTAAATTTTTAATTCTAATATTTTGAGATATTAAAGTACATACCAAGATTCTAAATTTCTAATAGTCCAGAATTCTAAATCTTTCACTGCTCTAACACTTCAGAATTATCCCAGGATTAAAAAATTTCAGAATTCCAAACTCCAAAAATTTCAAAAATACTCGTAAATTAATATTCTCCTTAGTACCCTAAAAAATGTACTATATGATAGTCTACTTATTCATACAAAATAACTTGAATCCGATAACAAGTAGAATTTGCTGAAATAAGTAGCATTAACATGTTAACGGAACAAATAATTCTAATAAGTGGTTGCAAAACCATGCGAGAAGGGCATACTCGAATTCGTCGAAGAAAGTGACTTATTTTTCCGAGGAGGAGAGAGAAAGTGTCCGAGCAGAAGGCTACTCGATCGAGTCTTCGGTCGATAGTCTTGCTTGGCTCACAAACGGAAACGGAGCAAGCAGGTGCGCGTCTTGAAAGAAGAACTTACTGTGGAATGATAACAACCGAGAGGACGTCTCTGTTCTACGAATATTACGTAAGTAGAAGTATCTTCATCTTACTCATTTACATTTTTTTTGAAAGAAAGACATAAACTTATTCTAATAACAACGCAACAAAATTAAAGAACAAATATGATACGCATAAATACAAGTTTGTAAACGTAACGAACGAATTCTTGTCGAAGAAATTATAACAATAAAATGAACGAATAAATTCATAAAGAAGAAATGACTAGTATAAAGTAAACGAACGAATTCCTTTTAAAGAAGTAATTAGCATAAAGTTAAGAACCGTTGCTCGAAACTTTCTTCAGGTAAGTCGATATACGAAATAAAAACCACACTAGGTTTTTCCTGACCATCGTTTTCTACTTTCAGGTCTACCATGAAGCGTAAAGGATGTCTTCATTTACATTTTCTATTGCTAGTTTTACAACTGACCGTCTGCATGGGAATCCCAGGTAAGTAAAGAAAAATCAAAAGAATGACTTTTACGAAAAAAGGTGTCTCTTCTATCGAAGTCGTATAAATGTTCATAGGTAATTTGTCCCCCGTGTCTGCTGCTGATTCATTGAACAGTACGCTGATAGAAACTTCCATAGGACCTTGGAGCGAGATTCTGGAAAACTGGATTGTCTCTGATTCAAAAATATCAAGGACATCGAAAGTAATGAAACTGGGTGATAAAACTTTGACCGTATCCAATAAAATTTCATCACCGAACAAAAGAGAAGTTTCTGAAACAGATCTTTACTTGCTTGGTAAAGTACTTGATAACATACACGGAATTTTGTTAAGAAAATTTTATAATTGATTGTTTATTAACATTAGGTGCAATAGAAAAGCTTGTCTACAGGGTAGATTTCCTAGAGAATCGTTTGAGAAGAGCAGAAGAGCTTCTATATTACGTGATTTCTGGAAATATCAATAAAAAAGGTGAGCTCTACCTTCTTACCAATTTGAAATACATTGTTTGATAATTAATTATATTTTTCAGAACCTTGTCCTTCAAATTACACAAAGATTGGCCAAAATTGCTATCACTTCAGCACCCGTGATTTCGACTGGAAGTCATCAGCTAGTTTGTGCCGAGGTATGGGTGGTCAACTGATCGAGTTTGATACGAATGATGAGAAACGTGACGTGTTCGCTAACTTGCAAACGAACTCCAAACTAAAAGGTAAAACCTTTTGGACGGGAGGATTGAATCCGGGTCTTCTATGGATCTGGGCAAGTAGCGCCAAGCCAGTTTTTCAAAACACGAAACAGATGGTACCTGGTGATGGCAGGTAAGAGTTATAATGATTTATAGCATTAAAAATTGTATGATAAGTGATATGTGTATGGTATGAAGCTTAACCTTTCAATTCTAGGTGCTTAAAACTGTCCTACAATTCAACGTCCAGACTGTACTCGTACCAAAGCGACGATTGTGGGGCGAGACACAGATACGCCTGCAAATTAACGGTAGATGACGAGTCAGCGAATAAAATTGAGAAGAGTGCACGAATGTTAATGAGCAAAGATTATTCAGGTACAAACAACGACTGAACTATATCATTGTATAATCGTATTTATATTTATAATATAATGTAAACTATAAATATATTATAAACTATAAACATATTATAATTCATAATATAAACATATTTATTTGATTTTTTGCGAAATTTCTTACACGCTACTGAAATTTCCGGCAAGTAGTTTTAAAATAAGTTAATGCTTTGCATAAATAAAACTATTTCTATATTAAGTACCGGCGTTACTTTCATTTCCCTGAATATTGTTCTGATATAAGTTAAAGTATATTGTATTAAAATATTATATATATTAGATATGCATATTCAGTGACCATTATACTATGTACTATGTACATAAATATATTTAATACATGAAGGTTCCATCATCCCTGATCTAATGTTGAGTAATTTTAACATATAATCTTACGTATGATAGGACTTAAATATAAATTATTAAAACTAATGAAATTAATTTAGTTACTAGAAAAAGATAGAGAACAATATTAATTCGAATAAAACGCATAAATTTAAGACACTTGCGAGATATGTTGCCTTGTGAAATAGTTACTGGGCAATAAGAGATATGAGACTGTTGGATTCTCTTTATCATCTTTTATCTTAAAACTAGTCACATACTATTTCTCTTTTCTCCTTCTTAATAAAATACTATATCTTTATATTTATCATAAAAGCATTAAAACATACTGCAAGGAAAGGAAAGTTCATTTCTAAATAAATTCTAAAGTAATAATTATCTTGACATTTATCAGTTCTAATAATTTCTACTCTCCTGTAACTTAGACCCATTTGAATGTTATGTTCTATGTTTTCAGCTCGTTTCTTGAAATACTCGTTTCAAAGCATCCTGCTCATTTCTTGTCCTCTCGTCTGATATCACTCAGAACCATCCACGGATGTTTCCAAGGCTGGAATTGAGATCACAGCTTTTGCAGATTGATGGCTCATGATAAGGCTCCGTTTTCCCTCGTTCACCAACGGCAGCACATCGTTACTGTCGGTGATCAAACCTCCGTTTTCAGCAATCAGTTTCTTGGTGGTCTCGATGTTATTTGCGTCCACACCACGGCAACAGTCATCGATAACGGCTAACGCATATCCTAATCGAAGTCCATCTAAACAAGTGGCTTTTACACAAACGTCGTAAGCCAAACCACAAACATACAGGTGTGTGACGCCTGATTTACGCAGGATCGTTTGCAATTCCATAGAGTCCTTCGAATTCTTATCATAAAATACTGAGTAAGCTTCCAAATCTGGATGTTGACCTTTGCGTACCTGAAAAATGATGCAGGAATTATTAAAATTCTCCCATCAACAACTAACGTAAAAGTTAACATTAAAAGCAATTTTTCGCTTTTATAGATTAGATAAAAGTATGAACTACCTGTTCCGAAGCTGTCGCAATGACAAGGTCTTTGTGCAACTGCGCTCCCCATGTGTTCATGACGCAATGCTTCGGCCAAAGTATTTGTTCCAGATAAGGTTCCGCAAAAATTACGGTACTAAATGGCTTTGCATTTTCCTTGGTCACCTGCATAAATAAAAAAATCACATTTGTATTATTGTATACGAAAACAAATTCGTTATTCGATATTCGAATAAATATCGTTTATTTTTAACAGTCCTATTGAAATAAAATTTACTAAACTCTATTTGGGATCCACGCGTTACCGACGGTTTATTTCTAAGAGCCCTTTTTATGAGTCTTAAGAGGAACAAATAGTCAGACGCTATTGTGCTTTCGTACTGCACGTGGCCTAAAGAATGCTTGTAAAAAAGAACAATCCAGATGTCCAATAATTGCTGGTGACTCAAAGTTGTAGGTATCGGATGTTACGGCATTGATTGTTTGGAAAAAAGGCATGGCAATGTTTGGGAATGGAAAGCAACTTAACGCGATGTCGCATTGCTTTAGAATAGAGTTATCCCTCAAGGACTCGCGGATCTGGTCACAACATGGGATAAACGAGCGTGCCTTTCAGTAAAAAGGATCGATTTATCGCTCACCATTTATCCCGTTAAAGAATGAACTTTACAAAAGTACGATCTTTAACACACGCTTCGAAAATTTCTTATTCAAAAACTACAAAAATATATTTTTACATATTTCGTCTATCCGAATAACAATTCTAGATGCACCCCTAGAAGTACGAAACATTAATATAATATTTTTTATTTTAACAGACAATATATGCAAAAGAAAAGGAAAGGAATTATACACCTACTTTTGAATCTGAATGCAAGTCGCGTAGGTGTAAATTTTCATAAAAACTGATATGATTTTCTGGATGCCAATCCAAAGAGTAAATAATATTATCAAAATGTCCCTTCCTTATCAAACGATTGATTGGTTCGATTACGTCAACTCCATCCTGATTGCATCCGCATCGACGGAGTGCTAAAGATCCGTCGATAAAGTCATTTTGTACGTCGACAACAAGGAGTGCCTTCACAGGTTCAAAAATGATTCGCAACCAATCGTTGAATCTGTCAGTTAAATCAGATAAATAATATTGTGATATCAAAATCTAAAATTGAATATGAACAAATTAAAATTATACATATAAATATAGCGCTACAATTATAAATTTATATTAATTTCAATCATATTGTATTGTATTTCAATCATATCTGTTATTTGCAAAAAACAAATTTTCATTTGAATGACCTTACTTATAAATCAATCTTACAGTAATCAGCACTTTATGAAATTTTGCTTTATAAAAAAAAGAGTTATATAACGTACATTATGAACAAATTCTGTTGTAATATAACTTTCATTATCAAGATACAAATTATATCTTCTCTGAAGATGCAAATAATCATATAAACGGGACACTTTCGTTATATTGCCATATTTGCATGAACTTCTACGAACTTTATATCTATAAAATCTATATCTATAAAAATCGCGGCAATATGAAAGAAAAAATTTTGGCCCTATGCTAACTGTGATTCATTCCACCTATTCATAAAATGTATTAATACACATTTGTGGCGAGAATACAACGCCCGGATCGTTATTTTAATATTTTAATCCTTTTTCTAAGTCTCTTTTTCTAACTTCGTTTACCATTCTGTTAATCTAGCGTTCGTACATTGATTTGTCAATTGATTCGTTAATTGACTCATATAATTACATTCGCGCATCTCTTTGCATTCATCCTTTCTCTCTCTATCTTTCATTGCCACACATCGTAATAATTATGTAAATCCTTTTTTTGAAGCTACGTTCAAATCACCAATATTACGTATACATGTTCAATAAATCTATAATGTTATGCTCAATTAACTTTATTGTTTGTTTTACTTGTAACATACACACACATGCATACTCACATTGTCCATTCTTGGTCCTTTAAAATGCCATCGTTGTCGCAATCGAATAAATTGAAAATTTCTTGAATTCTCCATTCTTCCTTTTCGAGTTCATCCGATTGGAAAAGTGCCGCGCAAATCGACCGAAAGTTCGTATAACTTAAATTGTTCTGTTCTCTCAAACCGAAATCGGTTAAAAATTTCTCCATAGGGCGCCGCTTTTTCACGCAAATTGAATTCACTATTGATTGGGTATCTCTTGTTCCCATGGTCTACAAGAAACACTGTTAGCGATGGCAAAACCAGTTTGTATCCTGACGTACAATTTCACTTGTAGTTGCAGATAATATATTTATGTAACTTTGCCGTAATATGTTCACGAATGAAAACTTGTATTTGCACACAATCGATGCACGATTCTTTTGTTGATAATTGTTAAAACAACTTATTTTACAAGGTTAGTTTTAAGCAAAACGCTCGTAACGCGTACCAGCTAGTAACTGACGATCGATCAATATCTGTAGATAACGCTTAGATTTCTAAGGGTATTTTCCAAGAACAACGTTTTGATTTCTAAAAATTTATTAGACGAATTTACCGATTTAGAATGATAATCAGAAACTTCTTTCAAATACTTGTTTAACTTGATATTGTTACTTGAAACAAAGAAAAATATTTTCGTATATAGTCTATGTTTGTAATTTTTTTTAAGCACACGAACGAAGTTAGAAACTAATTCGGGTATTGATAAAACGTTTGGTTTCCACCGCTACCGATGATTATACAACTAACGGATTCCATTTGTTAACCCTTATACATAGAAAAAGTGTAACGACACCTTAAATGTATGTGTGCAGAATACATGGAAATGTATAATGTATGTGCTTCGACGAATTTCAATGTGTAAAAAGATAAAAATCGCATAAAAGAACAATACAATACTGATACACCTATTCACGATATCGTATTAAGAATATTATCCTTGACTTTATAAATTATATTTTAAAGGATTTGATGAAAAAGATAAATAGATTATAATTATCATTCTGTATCAAGTGATATATTATCAATTTAGAAATAAATGTACATTTTACAATGGATGGATGCTTAGGGATATATCAGTTGCAGGAATATAAACATGAGGACAGAAATTTATTTTATAAAATTTTATTTATTTTTATAAATAGACAATAACAAATTAAATCATAAATGTTTGGTATGGTAACTATCTGTCAGATTTTTAAATATAACAAACCAATATCTAATCTTATAGATAGTAATTATACTTAAGTATTAATAATTTGTACTATTATTAAATTTCACTCAAAACTCAATATATTTATGACAGATAAAATCGAAGGTATTGTATCCAATTAAAAGTGCTTTAATTTTTTCAGTTACTTGATATTGTATCTTAAAATTACAATCAGTTCCAATCCAAGAACTAGTTTTTTTTGTGAATATTAGTAATGACTATTATTTTCACAAAAAAATGGTAAAAATCATTGTACTTGTGAAATATATTTTAAGTACTGTTGAAAATGTAGTGCATGTGTGCAACAGAAATTTGATATTATTACTTTTATGTTATTATTTGTTAACTTTTAGTACATGTAAATTAGCTCTCCATAAGCACCATCTTTTTTATACTTTATAGGCAAACTGGGTCATGTACATGAATTCGCTGTATTAGACTTTCAAAACGTGTGAAAAATGTTCTGAAATTCTTATTAAAGTTGTTAGTATACTATACAACCATTTATCTGTTAAAAATAAGAATTTGGGAAAAAGTCAAATGTTATTTATGCCATCAATGACCCAGACTACCTATAAATAATTAGCCTAAACAAGAATTATAGTTTTTAATCCTGTTTACAGAACTTCACTTTTTTTTCATTTTGAACTAGTTGAAATATTTTGTAAAGCTTTTCTCCTCGCAGCAATTTCAGAAGCTACTTTATTGATGAAAGGATGTCTAATTTTTCCATTAGTTGCAACAAAAAATTCCTCTAGCTGTCCAGGAATTTTCTCTCTCTTTTCATATTCAAATGCCTGCATGATCAGGTCTAATCTATCCAAATCTTTAACATATTTTGCCTCTGAAGATTCCTGTTTTTCATATTCCTGTAGATCAAATTTAAAAAGGAACAATGATAAAATAAATTATTAAGCCCATTATACTTTTATAGATGTAAGATATGTATCATTAATGCTTACACGAAACATTTCTAATATCATAGGACCTTTGTCTCCTAACAATTTACAAATATCTTCCATAGCCTCATCTTCTAGCCTGTGTTTCTCATCGGGTGGTACACCACAATGAGGTGTTATATCTCCCACAATACATTCTGCTAAGTCATGAATTAAAGCCATCTGCATGATTCTATAGTTGGCAAAGAATAATTTATATATATTAAGGTTTTGATGATCTTTTATCTTTCACAAACAATATTAATAATACCATTTCATACTTGACTTTGTCTAAATTTTCTTCGTTATCCACTAAGAATGAAAGCATGGCCATTCTGTACATGTGACCCGCAATTGTTTCTGGATCAGGAATATTTCTGATCACCCATCCTGTCCTTTTCATATGCTAAAATCATAAACATGTTTATTAAAAATTCTACAGTTGTCTTATAGAGCAACAAAAAATAGTTTTATTAAAAAAAATATAAAAAATAGCTTTGATTAACAGAATAAAATATATGTAAGAAAGACCAAAGTTAAAACACATGAATGGCAGATGAAATAAAAAATTACTGCTTTTGTTTTTTAAGATAAATAAAAAAATTTAACATTAATTAACAGCAGAACTGTCAAATAGCAACGAATAAATACTTTCTACTAATTTTTAGAGACTTTTCAGAAATCATTATATAATAAACATTCTATAGTATCAAACACATTATTAACTACACAAAATCATGCTGATTGCACTTGATTGAGAATGCCAAAAGAGAACATTTGACGTATGAATACATGTATACACATGCGAGATCACGCGTCCAAAACTATGAATTTATATTTGTCGTAATGTTGCCTTGACAAAAACCTTCGTTAACGACTTACCTTCAATCGACCAAGCAATTCCATGAATTCTTGCAGATTCTTTATATCCATAGTGTTTTAATATTAACAACCTTTCACCCAGTGAAATGTCAAATGCACCTTTTAGGAATATCTATCAAAGCAAAAGTTTTGAATTGCACCTTACTGATCAAGTTTTACAGATAATTATTAAATTACAGAATGAACAATCGTAGAACAGATATGCGACGAAGCTGCACAAGACTGCGCGAAAATCTGACGCTCAAGTGATATTCTTAATCACAGAAGTAGGGAATATATATAACATTCACACACATTTGAAAATAACAGTGTTAGTAAGCCATAGATTTGGTATTAGATAGATGGTATATTCTATACTTTGCGGAAGTACAATGCACCGGAAAAGGAGTTTTCGTTCATACTGCGCAGGTATGTTTTGATTACTTTATGCTCTGTAATTTATGATAAGGCACTTTTACTTTTTTAAATATTTACTTCGCCCGTGCATTTATATCAAATTTAATAACTTTAATATTGTATTTATGAGACTTTTATTTCTCCTAATGTTTATATTGTAAGTTCGTATTTTGATTCATGTCTGTAATTAATTCTTATTCAAAGAACCCGCTAAATGGGAGCACTACTATTATCATGTTCCGTACTAATAATTTTAATGTATAATTATAATAAATATAATAATTAAATATTACGAAATAATATTCGGTAATATTTAAAATCAATGCTTTCATTAAAAAGCTGTTTTCTTTAGTAATAAAAATTTTTTGTATAAAATACTTGAAGATCATAACTATATAAAATATGCACAAATTTGTAATGCCTAATTATAATAATAAAGTTTAATTTGCCTTGACTGATTCTAATTTTAACTAGCTTCGTCAATGTCGTTCAGAATTTAGTATATACGAAATTCGTAATTGTTGCGCGCGCAATACAATTAATGTTTAGTATATTAATAAGTATTCTATTTTTATAATTGCAAAAAATATTAACTTCAAAATAACCTAATTTTCTACATTTCTACAATGACATAAACAAATATAATCTGTTAAAATATATTTTAAATGATTATAACGATTACTCTTTTATGCTACTATTACTCTTGTTACTATTACATTGTACTATTATAACTTTTAATTAACATTTGATACATTTTGTACACGATATTTAAACAAAACACGTATAAAATTTTTAATGATTCAAATTTTGTTCGTTTGTAAACTACCCTTAAAACCGATCATTGAAAATAAGCTTTTAAATCAGTCAGCTGACCTGTCTTGTGATAGCAGCCAGGCTCGACTTGTGTAGCTTGACTTGCTGTTGTAGGGTGGGCTTACTTCGATACGTTTCACGTCTCGTAAGTTTCTTTACTGTCATTTATTTCATTGATCGTAGATGTACTGGGTGCTTTACAGTTTACTGCATAGCGGATATAATTATAACGATTTTATATCGCATAAAAGATACCTGTGATTTTTGCGAAAAGGCTGGCGCGTATAGTATCGATCGTACCAGTTTGAATACACCATCATATTTTCAATCAATGATAAAATTTATCTATTATATTCAGTCTGAGATCAATAAAAAAGAGATTAAACTATTCCATACGGGTGTTCGATGACAAATATCCCGTTTAAAATCGATATTTTGTTAGGACAGCAGACGTCTCGCGGGCTTAAAGAGGGCTACGCCTACTTTTTAAATGAACTGCTCACGTGAATTTTATAGTGAATGAATGTGTTAGTTGACATCAATCTTTTTGCCAATTTCAAGCGAAATTTATTTGAAACTGCTTGCAAAAGTAGTCGACTTGAATAGTGCATTCACGATCGTCGTTTTTTCTGTTCATTTTGTCCCATTTAATGATTGGTAAAGTGAGTTTAAGTAACACTTTACATTACAATTTACTAATTTGTCTTCTACAACTTAATTTATGATACAATTGAACTTTTATGTGATGATTAATTAATAATATTTAATTTTTTATCAGAATATATTAACTTTCTTTGTAAAACATTTCTAATTGCATTCGTTACATTTATATTTATATAGTTTATAACTTAAATTGCTTTCAGTTTGGTTTTACATAAATAACGATTCACAATGACGAGTCGTGGGATGCCAAAAATTAGTAATGAAGAGAGGGAGGCTAAATTTGGCTATGTATATGCAGTATCTGGTCCTGGTTAGTACATAATACTTTCTATAATTTATACTGTAAATGATTTCATTTTTTATTAAAATATGATTTTATTTACAGTCGTTACTGCAGAGAAAATGTCAGGATCAGCTATGTATGAATTGGTAAGAGTAGGATATTATGAACTGGTAGGAGAAATTATTCGTTTAGAAGGTGATATGGCTACAATTCAGGTATGACAACATTAAAGAGATTATGTATGTTCTAATATTTACATGCACATTGTAATACTATGTCATTTATGGTCTTATTGTTTATTTATAAATAGGTATATGAAGAAACTAGCGGTGTAACTGTAGGAGATCCTGTCTTACGTACTGGAAAACCATTGTCTGTAGAACTTGGACCTGGCATCCTTGGCAGTATTTTTGATGGTATTCAGCGGCCATTGAAAGATATCAATGAGCTTACAGGCTCAATTTATATCCCGAAGGGTATCAATGTGCCAGCACTATCAAGAACTACTAGTTGGGAGTTTAATCCATCCAATATAAAAAATGGTAGCCACATTACTGGTGGAGATCTGTTTGGCATAGTTTATGAAAATACATTAGTTAAACATAAAATGATTTTACCTCCGAAGAGTAAGGGAACCGTTACTTACGTAGCACCTGCTGGAAACTATACAGTTAATGTAAGTTAAATACTGATAGGTAAACAATTAAACTGCAAATGTTTATGCATTTATGGTACATTGTACATACATAATCATTTGTAGTGCAATAATAATTTGTTTAATATAATTAATAAACACCTTGCTGCTGTGTTTTATAGGACATTGTTTTGGAGACAGAGTTTGACGGTGAGAGACATAAATATACCATGCTTCAGGTATGAAAATAAGTTTACCTATTTTCTTAGTATCAGCATATACACAATAATATAATTATATGCGTGCAGGTATGGCCAGTCCGTCAACCTCGTCCAGTTACTGAAAAATTACCAGCTAATCATCCTTTACTTACTGGCCAACGAGTATTGGACTCTCTTTTCCCGTAGGATTTTAATTCGTTACTTCTAAGCGTATTTTCTAACAAATGGAGCAAATACTAAAGATATTTATAAAATTATAGATGTGTACAAGGTGGAACAACCGCTATCCCGGGGGCTTTCGGTTGTGGTAAAACTGTTATCTCGCAAGCTTTATCGAAGTATTCGAACTCCGATGTTATTATTTACGTTGGTTGCGGAGAGCGTGGTAACGAAATGTCTGAAGTACTTCGTGACTTCCCTGAGCTAACTGTAGAAATTGACGGTGTCACCGAGTCTATCATGAAACGTACTGCTTTGGTTGCTAACACTTCAAACATGCCTGTAGCTGCTCGTGAAGCATCTATTTACACCGGTACGTATATAATTGCCTATAAAAGAATTCAGCACATTTTGTTCTTACTTTATTATATAAAGAATGTATACAAAAATTTTCTGTTCTATAGGTATCACATTGTCAGAATACTTTAGAGACATGGGTTACAATGTATCTATGATGGCAGATTCAACATCTCGTTGGGCAGAAGCTCTTCGTGAAATTTCTGGTCGATTAGCTGAAATGCCTGCCGATTCTGGTTATCCTGCTTATCTCGGCGCACGACTTGCCAGCTTTTATGAACGTGCAGGAAGGTAATTTAATTTATTTCAAGTGTAGGTAATTGAATATTTCAGTGTACTATGTACTGATGTTAAACACATTATTTCCAGAGTAAAATGTTTAGGTAATCCTGATCGCGAAGGTTCCGTTAGTATAGTTGGTGCTGTATCACCTCCAGGTGGTGATTTCTCTGATCCCGTTACTAGTGCAACTCTTGGTATCGTGCAGGTACTGATTAGGATTCATAATTTAATATTTTTTGAAGAAACCCTATATTTATGTATTTTATTTTTGTAGGTATTCTGGGGTCTCGATAAAAAACTTGCGCAGCGTAAACACTTCCCGTCTATTAATTGGCTTATATCGTACAGCAAATATCTGCGTGCTTTAGATGACTTTTATGATAAAAATTTCCAAGAATTTGTTCCTTTGAGAACCAAAGTTAAAGAGATCTTGCAAGAAGAAGAAGATCTATCAGAAATTGTACAGCTAGTTGGTAAAGCTTCCCTTGCTGAAACAGATAAAATTACGCTGGAAGTTGCAAAACTTCTGAAAGATGATTTCTTACAGCAAAACAGGTATTGATTATTTTCTTATTACTATCATATTTAAAAGAATTGGTATTAATTTATTGTTATGTTGTGCAGCTACTCACCATACGATCGTTTTTGCCCATTCTACAAAACTGTGGGAATGTTGAGAAATATGATCGCATTTTATGACATGGCAAGGCACGCAGTGGAATCCACGGCGCAATCAGATAATAAAATAACATGGAACGTTATTAGAGATAGCATGGGTAATATTCTGTATCAATTGAGTTCCATGAAATTTAAGGTAAATATTATTAACGATATATTTTGGTATATAGAAACAGAAACAATACGTATTTTGATTATTTTAGGATCCAGTGAAAGATGGCGAAGCAAAGATTAGAGCTGATTTCGATCAGTTGCATGAGGATATTCAACAAGCATTTAGAAATCTAGAAGATTAATTATCAGAAACAATTATACGAACATAAATTCTCTATGTTCAGGAACCTTATATGCTGGTCATTTAAGGATGTCCTGGATCTACTGGAGAGAAGTATAACGAATATTTCGTAATCACGTATCACGCATTAAGCTGTTATATTAGTTTCAATACTTACAAAATCTTGTACATAAAATGTTACAAATATAAAATCTACCATAATTGTATGTGTATTAACTGAATACTTAATATAAAAACAATACGTGATGGTTGAGATAATAAAGTGGTAGGACGTCCTTAAATGCATTTCCAGCTTATACAAAATATGTATTAAGTACTATAATAAGTTACTTCAAAAATTTTGGAACAAAGTTACATGTAATTAATTGAAAATGTTAAAGAGAAGACAAGTTGTCTGGAGAATCAAGCTTCCTGTTATTTTGTTTAGCATAAATGAAACATGATTGTGGAAGAAGTTATGCAAAGAAACATTTGTACGTGTGTCAAATAAAACATCGTAAAAAGCTCTCCATTCATCCATATATAATACATATTTTTCTTTCGAAAAACAGAAACATGCGCTTGTTTTAGCAGCAAGGGTGATATGATAGCTTTTTACCTCGACATGAAACTTTCAATTAAAGAGTATTAAATCTTGTATTATAATAGTGTATTATGTCTACGCGTTAAGCGGTAAATGTAACGTTACATAAAAGTGTTATTTTGAACGTTAAAACGTTGAGAAATAGTCTGAAAGTTTAAAAAAAAATATCAAGCTGTTAAACTGTTGAGGTGCAGGGTCTTTATATCGTTAAAAAGAAAGTATAGAGAAAAAAAGCATCGAAAACAGTGTTCTACTAACTTCGACATTTCCGTTGTACCATATGTAAAAATAAATAAATACTATACATAAAAAGAATGGAGATCTTATTCAGGATTATGGTCAACGTTTCAATAAAAATAATAGAATTTCGTTAAATTTCATTTTAATAATAATATTATTATATAACAATAACCTCGCGATATTTACATCAACGATATATTACAAATCAGTATTTCATTTTTTTTTTAATTATTTTGACGCAATTTTCATAGCATTCAAAATCTTGATTTGAAAAAAATATGTTTATTGCTATACGCGTACGTATATGCATATGTACACATATGTGTATATATACATATATACATACACATCTACACGTGTATAATTAATCTATTTTACATTCTCAGTCCCTAAATCATTTTATGAAGTACCTACTCTACACTTGTGAAAACAGTATTAAAAATAAAAAATATTCAACGATCTCTGTAAAGATTCAGTCACCGTATTTTGCATCGCAATTTTTCTCTTGTATTGCAACAAAATTAATTTTTTTATTTAAATCAACTTTGGCTAATCGCCCAAAATTGTATCTTCGAGAATTTCAAATCAATGCTCAATATTCACAGCCTTGGCTCGTTCACGTACACGAGGTAATTCGATCCAATGCACATGTACACATTGAAATAAAAATATTTTTTAATAGGTCCTATAAGGAATAGTCATAACTTAATTACTATAAATTATATAAACATATATCATTGAATTACATAGAAAATTTGAAAAATTATGATTCTGTTTAACACAAAGCATAATTTGAACATATTGCAAAATGAATCATGCTATGTTTGTTTAACGTCATTAAAAAATTAATATAAATATAAAAATATATATGGACATACTCGTTATGACTATACCATTGTGACCATATAATATGCCTTGTGACAAATATAATTCAAATATATCGAAATTTGACGTTTTCATAAAAAAAATTCTCAGAGTAAATACTTCTTCTGACGATGAAGTCAGTTTAGATATCCTAATATTTACAAAAGAAGCACTGTGTTAAAAACTAAAGATTCTTTAAGGACTCAAGTGCACAACATCGACATTGGTTCCTGGGGTGGATGATATCTGTGACCTGAGTTGAAGGTTCTCACGTTTTAATTGTGCAACTAGTTGCTTTAATGAAGTTATTTCTTGCCGTAACTTTTCATTGTCACGCAAGCATTGGCCCAAACCCTGATTAGCTGCTCGTAATTCCCCTATGTATTCACATGCTTTTGCTAAAATTCCTCCTTTGCTCTGTATGAAAAATAAACATAAAAATCTTAGTATATGTTAAGATTTATAAATTTTTTTCCAAATATTAATCTTATACCTGAGTTTCATAATTTGCTTTGCCTTCACCACTGCCACTACCATTACCATTTGCACTAGCATTGCATTCAGGTATAATTTTTCCTAATTTTGCAATCCAATTATTTATTTTATCTCTTCGTCTGCGTTCAACTTCATTGTGAGTTGCTCTTCTTCTATCATCCCTCTAAAAATATATACATGAATGAAATTTAAAAATTGTGCCTTTTAAAATTGAATATACAATATTTGCTAAAATATGAATTTGTACCTTTTTAAGTACAGTGGTACAATTTCTTGGTGTTTCTATTTGTAGAGTAGTAGTTCTAGGAACCAACGATCTTGAAGTTTGTGCAGTGGTGAAAACATCATTAGCATTTCCAATAACATAAAACTGACCATTTAATGGGGATGTTAGAACCTGTACAGTGTTATTTCCTGGTTGAGTAACTGGCAGTTCTATTTCACTGCCAGCAGTAGTGCCATTTACTTGAACTACTCTGTATGCAAGAGTTTCTTGATAGCGCATTCCATCTTCCCCAACAGTTTCTCCTACAAAAAAAATTGATAAAGTGAATAGTTGTACATTGAAGCGTGTAAATTTTATTTATTGTGAAGTAGTGAATATATTTACCTTCACAATCCACGATTTCTGCTTCTTCAATGACAATTCCCGTGCCGCTGTCATCCTTCCCGTTAACAGTGCTGTAAAACAAGCGTAGGTACGTTGAAGAATGGATATGTAACTTATCTATAGAGTTACGTCTATGCCTATTACTTCCACGACCGTTGTCCTAAGTCTTGTAAGTGCGCACTGTGCACTACGTGATGACCTTGAGGAGACCTCGAGCGAAACAGGAGGGATAGGTGTTCGCATTATCAGCCAGTCGATATTTAACGTAAACACTACCTGACATCCTGTTGTTCGAGGGGCTGCTCCAAAATATCCATTTTTTTCTACCAAAACGTTTGAATTTGTCAAAATTCACGTGAGCTGGTCACGGGACACGGCAACGAGGTCATGTGGTGCACAAGATGGCAATCTGTGATTACAGCTCCACCTAACGTTGTTCGCATTTATAAGTTTAAAATTCACTGTATATACCGATAACTGATAATTGTTACACGCGTTCAATAGATAAGTTTATCAATAAGAACTTTATATTATTATAAATGTTCATTTTTCAAGATTATCTAGTTGTTCAAAAAAATAATAAGTATAGAAATAATTTATTGAATAATGTAAGTAAAGTTGTACATATGTATGTATATTCACAGCCGGAGTTTAGTTTGTGATGCTCAGAACAAAAATCGATATTATTGAGATCATCATCACATATTAGATCTCTACACGTTGTATCGCCTCTCGTTATATCTCCACGTACTAAATCGCCATAAAATTTGATACCAAAATTTAGAACCTTGGGCAAGTGCCCTGTTTGCTTAATGCTAACGGTGGTACTGTATATATGTATATTATATTTTCAATGAATAACCTAAAAATAAAACTTTGAATGTAGCTATATAGATATCTATTTGCATTTATAATATTTAGAAATTTCTGTGTCTACGTAGACAACAGACATTTTATTGCATTACTTTTATTAATCTATTACTTGTTATTTAAATTGGCGTTAAATTATGATTATTAAAACGACATAACGGTACACATTAATCATTAGTTTTTCTGACTTCTCTAAATTTGAATCAAAAATGTAATTTCATTTGTAGAATGTATTTGAAAATTTGAAAGTCATTCCAAGGATCGCTGTAAATACGAATAGCAGGAACTGCAACGCATTCTACGATAATTTTGATTGGTTACTGAAATATAGTATCTGTAGTCACTGATATAGTTCATCATGGAGTACGTCGGTACGTACTAGTTTGCTAATTTTTCATACTTTTTATTAAAAGTTGCGACCCAATAAATATTTTTTATTATCGTTTGTTATATGTTTTCTAACTATTTTAATTGTACTTAATATTTCTTTCTGGAAAAGTTCTGTTGTGCAATATTATGAATCATTGTTGTATACGTTGGGTTAATTTCATAAAAACAATCGTTGTTTTAGCTTAAATTTTATGTATAACTAGTTTCAATTCGTTTGAAATACTGTGCAGTATTGAAGCTTTATTAGTCTTTAAAGTGAAATGCATTTTTACATATTTTCTTGATATGTATTTTAAACCTAACCTTATGTCCTCATAAATTTGTTTGCCTGATAATTCTATTTAAATGTTTAAATTCCAAATTTGTTATCAGAACTTTGCAAAATAAATATTATTTTTGTTTTCATAAAATTGAGTTATATTTAAAATAATATTGTAAGCATATATGGTTTGAATATCTGTATAAAATTTTCACATTTTTTAGATGCTGCTAAAAATGAAAGCAATGACAACTCTTTTAACTCAACTTCTTGTTCCGAACTAGTATCAAATACAAATTCCAATAAGGACTCATCAATAGAAGCAAAGGATTCTGCATCGAAACATGAAATTCAAAATACACAAACACAAGATAATGATATTCCAACTACCTCACAAAATTTATCCCAAGAAAATATAGACTTTAAAGTGATTTATAATAAACAGAGAATTAATGTAAATTTTGCACTTGATGGTACTGTGGCAGAATTAAAAGCTCATCTTCAGAACATCATATCTGTACCACCAGCTATGCAGAAAGTTATGATCAAAGGATTAGCCAAAGATGAACAAACGCTTAGAAATTTGGGTGTTACGAAAGGTAATTTTTATGATACAATAGAAAATTGTCCTATAAATCATTTTTGTGAACATTTGCTAAATCTTTTATAATACATTCAAGGTGCCAAAGTCATGGTAGTAGGATCAAAGTTAGATGATGTGTTAGCTGTATCAATTCCAACAAAACAAGATCTTTCTGATGAAGCTGCTTCCACTACAAATAAAGAACCTTTATCTCAACAAAAAATGCATAGAAAAGTATTAGATAAAGGTATTCCTGAAGATGTTATGCCTGGTATATTAAACAGTAAGGTATGATTTTCTAAATTTGATTTCTAGATCTGTATCACTCATATTAGTTATTTATCATTAATTTAATTTGATTGAAATTAGGAACCTTTACCGGAATTCCCATTGGCTGGCATGTTAAATAAATCTGGTGGTAAAGTTAGATTAACATTTAAATTGGAACAAGATCAACTTTGGATTGGTACGAAAGAGAGGACAGATAAAATACCTATGAACTCTATAAAAGGTGTACACAGTGAACCAATTCATGATCATCCAGAATATCATATTATGGTTTGTATTTTAATAATGACTAGAACTTACATAAGTATCCAAATTTTAGTTCCGTATTACAATTATGTTTTATTGCTTTTTTTTTACATTTAAATACTTTTAAAAATTGTAGGCTATACAATTAGGTACAACGGAAGCTTCAAGATATTGGATATATTGGGTTCCTGCACAATACATATCCGCTATAAAAGATGCTATCCTTGGTAAATGGTGCTACTTCTGATCAACCGTTGAAAGAATTTTCTCTCTTCGAAAGCAAAGTGTAATCAGGTGTAAGCATTGATACAAACACGACTGTACTAGTCACACATTTTTAACAGTAAGTAATAACTTATTTTGCGTTGGATTATAACCGATACGTTCTAATAAAAGTATTCTTGTTAAGAAAATTTTTTAGGTAAATGATTTTTAATTTTATTGAAAGTAACGGCAGTTATTTTATATGATTGACAGATTGAATTTTAAAGAACTTACTTTCTAAAATTATTAAGCGTTTACATAACATTATGATTTCTGAACCATCTAAAATTTTTGTACATTAAAGTAATACTGTATTTGTAATTTCAATTTATCTGGATTATATTATACATAAGATTTGTAAATATAATAAGTTTTTTACTCTTATAATGTACATTTACAATTAAAAACGTTTTATTACCTTAGAAACAATTAAACACGTAAAGGTTTACTTTTTTCGTTTATTTAAATAGATACATTTAAACCCTTAAAGCTAAAATGAAACTTTTGTAAAATTAAATTTATAGGAGGAAACGAAGAAAGAAGTTATGATGTTGCATTTACAATCTTTTGAAGTTCGTGGAGAAATAATTCAACTTTTTAACATTTTTAGGATATTAAAAATTAAATTAAAATAGTTTAAGTTTATACATTTGAATTGTTTCAAATTTTATTTTGACAATTTATGTTCAACATCAAAATACCTTTTGTAAATGTTATGCTTAGCAAAAGAAAAGAAGGAATAATTGAGAATTAATTTTCTCAAATGTAAAACAAATATACGATTTCTATAAATTATCCAAGTTGCAATAAATTAAGTTTTAAAGAAATATAGTCCGCAGACACGAAACTGGTGTAATTTAATATAATCGTACTATTTGTTTACGAAACAACGAATTTGTTAAAATAGATACATTTACTATATACTTCAACATTGGCCTATAGACAAAAAAAATTGTAAAAAAATTAAATCGTCCCAAAATTTTGGTATACATAAAATCGAAGTGGACTGTATCTCAACGGACGTAAACGAACTAATACCATATAATTTTAGTATTGTAACTGCTGTAAATTAAATTTTATACTCTGTAATATGTACAATTGAAAACAAAATCATGAAAAAGAAACGACAAATCAAACTTACATCTATCGTAACATTTACATTAAATTCATAACTATTTGCACGTTTAAAAAACTATTCAATGTCCGTTTAAACGAGACTTGTATATCATGTTGTGTGATTTGATAAAATAAATAATTTTAAGTCTTCTTTATGGTGTTATTTCTATTATTTTGTTCAGTTATATATTTGTACAGAATTACTTATTATTAATAAATAATAAGTTTTGTTATAATTGGATGTAAAAAGATACAAAATACAAGGTACGGAATAACAGAGATATAAATTTATATTTCCAACTTTTGGACAAATATTTTAAATATAGCGACTAGCTGTCGTTGATGTACTGTATTGCTCATTCATAGGATATTTAGTTTCTTGCCCGCATAACTACGAAACATCTGCGTCTATTCACATTTGTTCAACACGTGAACAGGAAACTTCTTGTTAAGGTTTTAAATTACTTGAAGCTATATAAGCAAGCTGGCCTTCGGACTTTCTTTTACTTTAAATAAGAAATTGCAAGAGTCGAAGGATACAGGATCTTGTACCAATCGAAAAACGATTGTATTCATTACATAATCAGTATAGAACTTCGTATTTGGAAGGAAGATAAGTGGTTCAAGGTTTGACACAGTATTTGTATCATATGTGTAGGTATTCGTGGATGTGTGTAGGTGAAAGTAGACGAATACGTATACAGTTATACATTTCGTGGAAATAGGTGTGTACGACACGGTATCATTGATGCCGTTCGATTCATGTCGTCGGTTCATTACTCTTATTTTTACACTTTGTGTACATGATAAAGAAAGCGTACATTTTTTCACCGATAATGATAAAAATATGCTCAATCATTATGCAATAAATGTTTTTGAAAATAATGTCTTGTCACATGAAATTTGTATTGGAGAAATAAACGCACAATCGTACTGGCAGAAAAAGTAAATTACGAAGAAGGACGCGGGAACTAATGGATTTTATAGTGGATTTGTTATTGATGACTCAACTAATAGTGTCATCAGGTTAAACATGATAAAATCATTTATAATTCAACAATCAACATTTAAATAAATGAATACTAAAAGTGAACTCCCATAAATTTTTAAACAATTAAGTATCAATGATTACTTAAAAATTTATTAATTCTGCTAGTAATGGAACAAAGTGATAACACGTTAGAAAGAATACAAGAAGCTTTCTTATCTTTAACTGAGAGATTTATGGAACAAGGTGCATCATTAGCAGATCTTAAATCTATTGGCATAAAAAGTAATACAAGACATAAGAGAAGCTTTTATTCGCACTATGCTTATTCTAAGAAAGTTTTATTTGCCATATTTGCACCAATATTTTGTGGTGTATTTTTTAAGTATCTCTATGTAGACATAATTAAAAATATCCGTGGTACCAGATGTTTAATACCAAATAATTATTTCATTTGGGAGTTCACAAGACCAATATCAAATTGTGATTATTGTCGAGATATCACTTCAGCTTTGATTTTGCCAAATTTAACTAGAGAAGAATTTAAGCAATACACTTATTCTTCTCGACCAATGGTGATAAAAAATGCTGCAAGTCATTGGCCGGCTTCGAAGGTATTTAGCTGGAAATTTTTCAAAGATTTATATGAAAATATTGATGGTGCTTATGATTCGGTAGATGAATGTCAGTTTTTACATTTCAAAAGTAATCTTACTAATTTACATGATGTTTTTGCAATGAGTGAAGAAAGAGCTCTGCAACTTAATGGAAAAGATCCCTGGTATGTTGGTTGGAAAAATTGCAATCTTCAGGTTCTGGATATGATGAAGAAGTTTTATAGTCTACCTCATTTTTTGCCAGAAGATGCAGAAGTTCCTTATTCCAATTATGTTTTTTTGGGATATGAAGAAGGTGCTATTATGCATGTATGTATAATAACAATAATAAACCTAATTATTATTTAACTTTTAAGATTACACTTCTGTTAACTGAAATTGTCTCTTTCTTCATAGCTGGATTATATTTCACGTCTCATGTGGCAAGGACAAATTATAGGCAATAAAACTTGGACTGTTGCTCCAACACCAGAATGTGATAATGTTTGTAAACGTTTTGATTTTACTGTTTATGCTGGAGACATTATTCTTTTAGACACAAGAATTTGGTATCATGGCACTTATGTTAAAGATGGAAACTTTAGTTTAACAGTCACCTCTGAATATGGGTAGACTTTTATATATTTATAATCACGTTTATTGTATACAATTCGAGGTGCTATACAGATAGTATTTTTATACTATGGAATTTGGAAATCTAAAATGTTCTGCCTTACTGAAATATTTATAATAATATCTAATTGAATATTTATGAAACTTCTATATGCATAAGAAAAGTTAAAACTATAGAATATGCTGTTAAAGATCAGTATTTAAGGGTTAAATTATGCGCGTACGAAATTTTGTAAAATACTGTATATAATTTATGGATATATATGAAGTTTTATATGTACCACTTCTGCCATATTTAAAAACTAGTCGGAATAAAAATTAATATTTGATAATATTGTTGCAAGTAAAACGATTTGTGCTTTAATGAAGTTGGTTACTGTATGTTTAAAAGATATTTTTATACACATATGTTTAAAATTTTATACATATACAAGCATTTAAATATACGTGTTATACATATATACATATATATCTTCAAGAAATTAAAATATTTTACTTCCCATTAAGAAAAGATTGATATTTACATATTGAAATTTTGTTCTAATTTAATGTAAATTTTATTGTTCGCGATTAATTTTTATTTATTTTATGTTTAATTGCATATGTATGTACATATATAAACACTGTGTACCTTCCATAACTTTTAATAAAATATATAAATATGAACAATGCGTTTCAAGAAAAATTTTTCCCATATTTAATATGCAATAACTTTTATTTTATATATTTATTTCATTGCATAAAACACAACAATAATTTTTTTTGTATACCATTTATACAGTCTACATAATAAGTATAAATACTTGTATATTTTGAAGCATAACAATATAATATAATGTGGTAATTAAAATTGTGAATAGTATAGGAAATATAGAAATATGGTTTCATTTAGTTGCATACACCAAAACAACATTATAGCGAAATCTAAAATGGAATGCATATACCTGTAACTATGCAGTATAGTGTATTATACATGTAATACTAATTAGATGATAGTAGTGTTAAAATTACACCACTATTTTCAGACTCCGAAAATGCAGTTTTACGGGTCCTTTTTCTCTGTTGCTTGTTGGAAACTTGGTGGGCTTTCCTAAAATATATGATATTTACTTTTAACATTAAAATTGTAAGACCTTAGTAATAGTTTAAAATTAATAATATAATTACATAATATGCAGGAGGTGGAACATACGCACATTGCGGTCTGCTTGGATCATAATATGCACTTTGGGCAGCTTCTGCTGCCTTTGCATCTATAAAAGAAAGAAATAAAACGTTAATAAAATGAAAGTTGTTGTGTTGCAAATATATTACAATTATTATAAATTACATACATTTGTATACATTTGATGCAGTAAATTTAAATCGGTCTGGCATTTTCTTTTATTTTTATTACAATTAAACAAATATTTGAGAATTTTCTCTTTTATTTAGTCATAAATTAACTTTACAATGGCAATGAACAATTATGGAAGCCAAATTCCAAAATACATCAAGCATAATATAAATCTTTAAATATTTGCTCTAAAAATATAACAAATTTTTAAGATTTTTTAAACAATATCGATCTGTATCTCTGAAGGAATAGTATTTTATTACTGGATATTCAAATTGAATTGTTCATGATAATAACTCAATATTTTATATATTATTTTTGCAAGACATAGAAAATTAATAAGTTTATACACTATATTTACAATTTACACAAATCAGAGAATAAGTTAAAAGTTGCTAAGCACTCATAATAACGCTTCACGTATTTTTGAACTATCTCTGACAACTATGAGATAATAACTGAGCATAGTGAAAGTCAACCTTACTCCAGGTCAACCAAACCTGTTATGCAACAATATTGCATAATACTCAAAACCTTCAGACTTGTCAGACAAAATAGAGACTATGATACCATTATCTGATTATTTTTATAAAAGATATGACATCATAACAAAACAATATATCAAATTGGTGGGTTCAAATAAAAACAGCAAGTTGTATTTGACTAAATTTTAATAACATAATTTGTTTATAGTATAATATTTATCATAAATCTATAATAAGGCAACAAAAACATAATACTTAATTATTATACATGGCAACAATAAGTAATAAGCTTTTCATTATTCATAAATACATTTGATAAAAAAAAATAGTTAAAATAATTAATCATTTTTATTAAAATATTATAGCATGTAATCTCGAATTGTGTTATAAAGAATATTAAGGGTTTATGCATTTGTATGTTTCATTAAAAATATAATGTTTCTTATGTTTTTAACAAATTATGTAAATGTATATTGTGTTTCGTTTGTTGTACACAAAGAAATTTTTTAAAAAAACTTTAATACTATCCATAATATATAAAACACAAGTTATGTTAAAATGCTTGTACAAAAAAATATTTATATTTTTTATGTTATTAATAATTACGCGGATATGGATTATAAGTATTTTGTTGCGGATAATAGCCAGGTTGTGCGTAGTTGTTACCTTGAGGATATGGAGTATATGGCGGAGGATTTTGTGGATAATTATTGTACACTGGTTGCCCATAATTTGAATACGCACCTGCTTGAGACATTGATTGAGCATTATAATTTGGATTAGCCCACCCAGGTGCTCCATTTTGTTGTGGCGGTGTCCAGCCAGATTGTTGAGTAGAGTTTCCCCATGCTCCTTGTGGAGGTGCACTGCTTGCATATCCTTGGTAAGGTGCATTTATACCAGGGTATGGTGGAGGCATATCCGTCATATATACACTGTTTGCTATGTAATAAAACACAATATAATAATAATAACTAATATAATATATCACAATATAATAATTTCCTTATATCTAAAACATTTTGAGTAGTGCTTTTACTAATTAATACGCACATAATGTAATTAGTACGAAATAAGAATCATATTTTTAAAAATACCAAAGAAAACTAGAATTTAACCTGGTGGCATGTCTGGAAATACATTAGTTGGAGGTACCCAACCATAATACCCAGTTGGTGCAGCTTGGTAAGCTGGTGGTGGTGCAGCATACCAACTTGATGTTGGTGGTTGGTATGGTGGTGGTGGATCTGATGCAGGTCCATTACGTTGAGCTACAAGTAAAGGAAATATTATGAAATTAAAACAATAGTGAATTTTATAATCACATGCATTATAAGTATACCCATTGATGCTGCTCTCAGCATAGCTTGTCCATATTCTATTGCACCGCCACTCTTGAAATGCAACTTGAATTTACATTCTCCAACCCAATTGCCATTCGGTTGAGCACGACATTTTCCTTTAATGTAATTAGCGCCAAACATTGGTTGATCCACTTCAACTTCGCTTAATGTTATAAATGGAAAACTAAAAGACTGCATTCTATCCTTAGGATCCTTCGAATTGAAAATCATCCTGTGTGTAGTCAAGTATAATCGTCCCCGTTTAGTACCAACAAATTCTGCTTGTTCTTGTCCATGAAATTCCATTGTGACATTGTCGCAAAATAGTAATATGCTACATAAATAAACATTTTATATTATATCGACCATATCGAAGATGAAACAAATGTCTTATGATTTTATTAATTGTTGCAATCGTTTAGAGAATGTAAACTTGTGGATTTAATGTGCTATTGTTATTAGCCGGAAAAATGATTGATGGTAACAAGGAAATTGCTTTGGGAAGGTCACGATGATAACTACGTTGCAAAAACGTCATTCTCGAGAACATGTGAAACAATGATATTTCTAACAATAATTAATTTTTCTTTTAACTTACCATTCCCCGGCATGTATAAGAACACCGCCATTAGCGTGAGCTGTATTTAAAGACATAGTTTTTAATTTTTGGTTCAACTTGAACAACAATACTTCTTTTTCATCAGCTGATTCATAAGTGATAAGTATGACGCAGTGCGCAAGCGCATCTTACCTCAATACAGTATATTCAATGATATAGCACATATGTTATATATATGTATATATATATATATATGTATTACAGATATAATTATAAGTATATATGATTCTTACCATACACCATATTTTATTGCATGATTGGTACTATAATCTATACTTTCAAAATATATAAGTTACAAATGAATACAATGATTTACTTAAGTTCAATTTGAACTACATTTAAGTATTATAGAACATTGCACTTGCGTGTATCTGTAACACTGTTAAATTAAAAATATATTTTTACATAAAGTTATACCGTGTCTGCAATTTATAAAGCATTTACAACTTATTTCATTAATTAAATTTCGCGGTAAAACACGAACGTGTGATTATTATTCGTTCAACGGAAGATCATACTCATTTTGCGCAATGTGGCTAACTTCAGTAAGATCCCCACTAGCTAATGCTGTACCCCTACTATACACTTTTTAACTCCATCGATCATGTAAACGGTGGAGGAAAATTTGTCAATAGAACATAGAAGGTGGCGATATAAGAAGTATATGAAATAAAGATCACTGGGTATACACGTTTGGCACTACGAATGCCATCAACGCGCAAATGCGTTGCTGCTGGTTATGAAGTATGTTCGAACCAATCAAAGCTGAAATGCGCAAAATGAACAAAAATTTTGTCGAACAACGAGTATGATCTTTCGTTAAACGAATAATAAATGCGCGCGCAGAAATCAATGCCGCAAATTTTCAAAGCATGCGCTCAAACTCGCGACAAACACGTCTGTGCTTTGCGTAAAGAAATAAATAAGGTAGTGATCAGGTGCAATTAACCGATCGGCAAAAAGTGCGGCGTGACGTGTTATAATTCAATCAACGTCTTTGAAAAAATTGACCACCAAAGCTTATCTCGAAAAAATGGAATCATAAAACAATTAACAGTTATAGATTTATTTTATCCTTTCACGACAGTCACGGCAAACATGGATGAGAATTTGAGCCGGGGCTATGTACAGTTAGGAAAGGCGAGAGGCATGAATGAATTTAAATTCTCTAATGGATTCACTCATTTGTCACCGCCGGTCGACAAATCTAACTTCATCTACTTTGCCCTTACGCTTGGCGGTATAGGATTTCTCTTGCCGTACAACAGGTCGTGCTGCAATAAGAATAGTTTTTATATGACGATAATTAAAAGACTTTCTGCGCTTATAAATTATGTTTTTATCCCGACTCTAGAATTAGGATGTTAACATACACTACTGCATGCATATTGACATCAAATATAAGTAGTCAGTTACAATTTTTTATAATTTTTAAGTATATATATATACATATTGTTTATATTATCATAGAAGCAATATTATCATTTCAGTAGTTCATTATCTATAGCAACAGTATTTATACTTTACAGTTTTATCATAGCAGTGGATTATTTTCAAGCAAGATATCCTGGGACTACCATAATATTTGATATGCAAGGTGTCTACATTATCATGGCTTTCTTTGCAGTATTTGCAAACAATATTTTAGTTGAAACTTTATCATTGAATACACGAATAACATTTGGTAAGAACTTAAAATAAAAATGATTATTGTATACTCTTTTTTTTTTCACATCGTGCTTTGTTTTATGCATTAATTCAAATTGCAGGATACCTTGTTTCTTTTGTCACTTTAACTTTCATTGTAATTTGTGAAGTTTGGTGGGAACCTTTTGGTGTTACCACTTCGTACACAATTAATTTAGTTGCTGTTGCAATAACAGCACTTGGGTGCACAGGTAATAATTGCTAATGCTATCAATATAATGAGGTCTATTTAGGTATTAAATTACCCAAAACCGCTTTACAAATCAAAGATTTTTAAGAAGAATGAATAAGTATAAGTCTTTTGTTTTGTTTACAGTTCAACAATCAAGCTTTTATGGATACACATCTATGCTTCCCAGTCAGTATACTCAAGCAGTAATGACTGGAGAAAGTATGTATGAATATTCTAGGATATTTATTCAAAATATTTGATCAGTTAAATTCTTTTTATAACAGTTTAAGTTTTATAGGTCTTGCTAGCCTGTGGGTTTCTGTTAATCGACTTTTAACAAAATCTTTGCTTGATGATGAGCGCAGTAACACATGCGTATATTTTGTTCTATCAAATATTACTATTCTTATGTGTTTTGTATTGCATCAAATAGTTCGAAAGACTGATTTTGTGCAGTTTTATGTAACATTATGTCAGGAAAGAAATCGAATTACTCTTGAACCAACAGAAGATGTTGGTCTGGTATGTTTTTATTATTATTATGTTTCAGTGAATTACTGTAATTATTACTAAATTCAATATTCTTTTTAAATAGATGGATCCATTAGATCAAGTTGGTGATCCTTCAAAAGGTCAGTATGGAGTTTTGAAAATTCAAACTAGTCCCTTAGGAGGTGAATCTACAAATGGAAACACCGATTTAAATGGTGCATATGATTTATAATAGATTAAATAAATATATTTATTTATAATGATAAGTAAATAACTTTTTATTTTTAGGAACAAATCAGTATTCAGCATTTTCATTTAGTAATCCTGTGTATGAACCTGGTGCACCATCAGGAAATCCTCCTGGTAGTACTGGTCCTACATACAAGGTTGAAGATGTAGTTGTTATGAGAGGAACATATGGAACTCAGACTAATAAACCATGGACTGAAATTAAAAGTATACAATTTTTGTTCTCATAATTTCAACAAATTTGTCAGTAACATACAAATCTTTTACTAAGGGGGTTTACTTGCAAGACTCGAAGTGGCAAAGATAATATTACCATATATGGTCAGCATCGGAACAGCATATTTTGTAACACTTTGTTTATATCCTGGAATTATGTCAGAAATAATCTCTTGTAAACTTGAATCATGGATGCCGGTAATTTTGATAACAGCCTTTAATGCTTCTGATGTATTAGGAAAGGTAACAATGTTTTTATTATGTGTGATATGTTTAGTTTAAAAATTATACATTACATCATCTAATATTTCAGATGCTTGCATTGATTCCTTATGAATGGAAACGAACTCAGTTACTATATTTTGCAAGTGCTAGGGCCATACTAGTTCCTTTGTTTTTACTCTGCGCATTACCAAGGGGTGCTGCAATTCTTTCTGGTGAAGGATATCCATTATTATTTGCTTGTTTGCTTGGTGTTACAAATGGTATTGTTGGTTCAGTGCCAATGATGCAGGCACCCACTAAGGTTCCAGAAGGTCATCGTGAATTAGCTGGTATTTGTACCTTTATTAAAAATAAATTTTCTTTAATATTTCATTTCATATAACATCACAGTATTTCACTTTTAGGTAATATTATGACTTTATCATATACTACGGGTTTAGCGCTCGGCTCATTACTGGCATATATGATGAATACTGCATTTGGACTGTCTATTCATCCAAAAGATGTATGTGATAACGTATTAAAACTACCAGTAGTGCCAGATAATGGTACGACCTCAAGTATTTTGGTAAACACTGTGTCTTCCACTTTACCCACATTAGAAAGTGTCACACCAAAGGTAAAAACTACTGTTACTGTTTTATCAACGCTTTTAACATCCACCTTAATGTCCAACAGTACTATTAGTACATTAACTACTAGTATGATGGATGCATCTACAACTGTAGCTCCTAAACTTTTTGTTAATGTTTCTGCCTCAGTTAATAATGCAATTTTGCAGCATTAGGATACGCAAGTTTGTGTGCTGTGTTGAATCTGGTGTTTTATCTGAACAAAATTATTGAAGCCATATGTAGTTTTATTTTATAGTATAGTATTATCTATTTTTATTTTTCAAATTATATCACTTTCATCAGACACTCTAATTAGTTTAAGTATTTTTTAAATTTTTTAACGAAAAATTAGTAGAAACCGTAGAAATCGCCAGACTGAACACACATACAAAGATTAAAATTCTTCGTTAATATGATTCCATAAATCAGTAATTTGATTTAAATTTTTAATACAACGTTTATTGACAAGCAACAACTATTTTTGACCAAAATTGAACAGGAGTTAATAATGAATAAAAATAGAGTAATAATATATGATTTCAGTTAAAATTTTAATTGACTCTTGTAAGTGTCTCTTATTCCATGAATTATATAATATTTATTTAAGAAAGTGCTTAAAAACTTTGGACAGAAAACAAAATTTATTCTACATATCTTTTAAATCTACAAATTATTATATTTTATTTTCTTAAAAGATATTGTGCCTTTCATGCTATTGTGAATAATTTCATAGCTCATGCTTATCAAATTTTATTGTTAAATACGAAAAAATTTCAAATATATAGCTGTACAATTTGTTGCACGCGGATAAAAGAATAAGCGATTTTTAATCTTGAAATAATATGATGACAAATAATTTCAGTGTGGCAGAGGTAGTATTAATAATGCTTTATTATTTAGTTAGACAAGTGTTGAAAATGAAAAAATCAATATTTTTGGATAATTCTGCCTAATTCAGGAAAGAGATTAGAGGGATTAGAGATGCTGAGATTGAATTTGATCTCATATAATTTAAGAATTAAGTCGATTTTCTTGGAATGCGATTAATTTTTCAATCGGGACTTGTTATTTTAAGTTCTTCCGGAACTGTCTGGAACGGCTATTATAAGACACGCGAAACAAAAACGTTGTATCCAATCAATACGGAATCAAAGTCCTTCCAGTAGTTCTGATGCGCACCACACTTGTTAGATTGATGGTTGAAGAATAGTAAATTTATGCGATAAAGTTATTATACAGATATATTCTGTAAGAAATTGTTACGAGTCTGCGCGAATAGTTGATATTATAAACGTAAGATACGTATACTTGCAGTATACTTCCATATAAAAAGAGCATGTGTTTCTTTCAAGAGCGTAGTTTTTATCTGTGTTGCATCTCAAAACATATGCACAATTATATGGGTAACTATAATCAAATTTTCAATCTTTATAGCAGTTAAATTTACACGATAGTTATCGCCAAACTTGAAACCATATTCACTAATTGTGATAGAAGTTAAATGCGTAACTAAAAGAGGTAGATTCCTTGATTTTTGTTGAAATTAAATCACATAAATGAAGCTCATCCAAGCTCGTGAATTAAATGGATTTAACTGACAAATCGCACGTGTGCGAATATGTGAAACTCGGATGCATTTTTAAGAACATTCCGATGGATTACTTCAAATATAAAATTATACAGTGGAGTCTCGCTATATGGTTTTAGATGGGATTTTAGGAGCAGGAAAAATTATGGAGAGCGTCATATAAATAGAATCTTGTTATTAAAATTAGCGATTTGCTGTTGAAAATAGAAAATTTCTAAATTTGAAAACTTGGACAGCTGCAAATTTGAAAATACCAGAAAGCGTTTGAGTGAAGTGGAACTGACTCAACAAGTTATGTAAAAACGAGCCATGTAGGAAGACTGCACTGTATTGTAATGGATAAATGTATATGTGTAATATTCACCAATGTACCACCCATCCAAACAGCTTACAGATGTACTTCGTATATTTAAAGTATACCTAGAAATCATTTAGATAAAGCATACACGATAACTACATAGATTTCTTGACTATACAAATGTATAACTCCAAAATAACGTAAATTAATATCATATCACTCTTTGATCCCATCATCGATTAATATCACACTTAATCTTGTGCGATGATTTGTTTTATACAATATTTCTAACTAAGATGCACAAATATCGATACCCATATAAAAACAGCATGGAATGGGGTTGGTCTAGTTAAAGTACGAAGGGAGGTAAACTATTAGGTATCTTACTTTTAACATATCATCATTAAAAGGTTTTTAAATTTTTGAGCAAATTTAAGGAAGTAAAAGTCTAGGAACAGGGATATGACGTGTACAAATTCTTGTGAACGAAGATAATTTTCGAACGAACTTTTTTTATGAAATGTTCCTTTGCAAAATATTTTTACAAAACGAATCCAAGTTTGTGACTGTGTGATAGAGAAACTAGTCATTGTTCATTATGTGATAGTAGTATATTTTTTATTATGTTTAACGTATACTGTAAACACATCAGTTCCAAAATATATATACGCTAATACTATGTTTAAAAAAATAATATTTCAAGGATTAAACTTATTGCAATGGCAAAAGTATTATTAAAAGTATTTAAATGAAAGTTCAATCCACCATAGTTTATGAAATGAATGAAGTATATGATTATGAATGTACAGTATCAGAATGCTTCTTAAAGATTGTGTGTAGAAAATACGAAGAGTCATTTTGTTTTGTATATTACTTTTCATTATAATATTCTGTCCTTACATACTGTGTCGAGTGCGATATGGAGTAATTTTTTGAGCATATTTTGAACTATATTTAATAAAAAAAAAATACTATTAATTATACAAAGAAAGATGTGCTTGATTAATTTTTACATTAATCTTCTATATATGTCTGAAGTTACTCCATATTGCAATGAATCAACATGTACAAATAATAAATATGTATATATATTATATTATATTCTTTAATATATCTTATCCAAGTATTATGCTCTTTAGGAATCAAATATTACATTTTTAACCATTATCATTAATCATTACTGTATTTTACAACAGTTTTGTTTAGTAAATTATTAAAATACAAGAAAAAAAAAGATCAATATACTGAACTTTATATGTAAGTATTATCAAAATAGCATGACTCAATAATTAATCCAATAGTACTAATAATAAAGGTAAAATATATAAATTGTTTTTCCCCACTTATCATTACATTAACATTAACCACAAGATCTTAATAGAATTATTTTAAGAATGTGATCATTCGTATGCAATTTAAAAAATAATTAGTGAAGTGATTACATTCTTAAAAGAATCAATTTTTTGTAAGTTGGTGCTTTTATATTATTCGAATCATTGTATCATTCACTTCCGTCTTCCTCGCAATGCAATGAAACGACGAACGTCATTTTATCACAGTTCAATAAATTGTATATGCTAACTTGGGTATATGTGTAATAGTTTTTAAGTAGTTATTTTAGATATTTAGCAGCCCAATCAGTTCTTCCATGAAGACTTCCGCTTCCTTTTGTGTTCAGTACACTCCCGTAGACGTTTGGTTGAAATGTTCCCTTGTTTGTAGTTTCTATCAAATTAATCAATTCTTGATCAGAGTTTTTAATCATCTGACTGCGCTCATTATACCAACTATCTATATGTATATTATCTGTAGACAGTACTTGTAACTCTCTACTTACGAAGACTTATTTTAGAATATTAATACTCTAAGTAACTTTTACACAAAATAATTAATTTATGTTTGAAAACATAGACTTTTATGTAGAGAAAGCTTAACAAAAGCTAACATTGAATACTCACTTATCGTTTGTGTACCATAAACGCTGGGATAAGGCAACCTCAAAGTCTGATCCGTAATGTAACGATTTCGCGGTAGATAATATTGCTTCGCTTGATTTTCTACAGAGTTCCTAGGTACCCAGAAGGAGTCTGTGAATTCTTCATACTTTTCCATCGGTTGGCCAACCAAATTCCGCATTAGCCTCGGTCGATTTGATTCGACGTCGCCGTTTCTTTTAAAGAAAAAGAAAAACTAAATTATTAGCAGAACACAACGAAAAAAAAAACAATTAATAATAAGGTCTAAAAAAATTCGAATGATTTTATTGAACACCACAGATTTACAATAAAAATGAGGAATACAATAGAAAAAACTGTGAAGAACCTGATTCACGTTCGTATATAGCCATTCTAACGATCAATTAAATTTTCTTCACTGAAAAATCACATGACAATTTCAGATTAGTTAAAAGTTTGCAATGAAAGTTCTTTCATGGCAAACTTTTTTAGCAGAAACAAACAATAACGAGGATGCTTATGAAGCTCATTTTTCCAGATCAAACAGCACACCAGCGTGTATCCCAGTATTAGTAGTGAACAGGGGATCAGGATTCTCTTTAGAAGATCTCGAAACGTTCGATACCTGGACGATAAACTTGTGCTCTGCCCTGTGACGTACCGAGCCACGCTGAAGTAATGTTGTTTTCCCGACACTTTTCGACCATTTTTCAAGCTTGGCTGCGATTGATTCCAACTTATCGTGGCCGGTTCGTTCCAGTGTGGCAACACCCAGTTTCCATTGCTCTGTTTCGGATTGTCTGGCAAATAATTGTCGTTCCAGTTGGCACGGTTCTCTTTATACACTCGTTCTGGGGCAAGGATTGCGTTCTCGGGAACGATCTTGCTTCTGACGTGGATAATCAAGGATTAGATTATAAAGTCGTAGGCGGAGGGAATCCACTTAACCAGGTTTCATTAGTAAATTCGTGCAACCAACCCTAAGAGCTCGGCAAAATCGTCTTCGTCCATTTTTGTAGGATTGGTTTCGCGCACGTAATTGTTATGATTCAGTATGGGCAGCATCGGTTGCTCTTGCGTCGGTTGCATCATTTTCTCTTGCGCTCTACAGCGGATGTTGAAATATATTATGGTGAAAATTATGAACTGAATTAAGAATACGTGATACAGTCGTAAGATAATACCTAGATTCCAACGTGTTAAGAATATCTTGTTGCGAGTAGTACTGTTTGGGCATGGGAGGCGGAAGATTCACTTTGTTTAGAACAAGATCTCGCTGAGAGGTAACTCCGATCTTCTTGCTGTTAATCGGACGTTGAATGTTTATTTGAAAATATGGATACCTGCACAGAAAAGTTTTAATATGTCTTTTCGATATTTAAAACAGATTGCGTTAATTTCACCTCAAAGATTGTTGCGCTGTCGGTCTTTTTATAGGGTTCCATTGTAACATGTCTTCCATGAGTATCACCGCTTCTTGGCTGGCATTTGGTATTAAAACGTTCAACGACGTACGAGTAAAGTTTGGAAACTTGAAATTCATAGCAGCAGCTAATTGATATCCCTCTGGCCAGTCATCTTTCTCTGGGGTGCCGATTACGGAACATATTTTGAAGATCTCATCGATCTCGCTTTTCCCAGGGAACAGTGGTCGAAACGTGTACAATTCAGCCATGATGCAACCCACTGCCCAAATGTCGATCGGACTGTTGTAAGTTGTGGAATGGAGCAGCACTTCTGGTGCTCTGTACCTGGAATGAATTTCAGTGTGTACAGAATGAATAACGATAAACAGAATAAATTCTAGAAGTAAATATTGTTAGTGTTTACAGATTTAAAAAGAAGAAGAAATAATCTAAACATTTCAGCGATGATTACCATCTCGTAGATACGTAGTCCGTGTAAGGAGGTCTTGACCGTATCTCTCTGGCTAATCCAAAATCGGCGATCTTCACCAATTCTGGTCCCATGCATAATAAATTTTCAGGTTTCATGTCGCGATGGAAGAAACCATGTTTATGCATGAACGCCAGACCTTGCAGTACCTGGTATACTATATTTCTGATCACTGATTCAGGAAAAAGTTTATCCCTGGTATAAAACAAAAAATTCATGAATCTATGTCCGCTCGTAATTGATGATACTATGTATTTAACAATTTTAATGATTATACCTATCCTTCATCAATTGGTAAAGATTTTCTTTCATGTATTCAAAGACAAAATATAACACGTCATTCTCGCGTATTACTTCCTTTAGCTTCACAACGTTCGCGTGACTGAGTTTCTTCAAGGACTGTAATGAAAAGCATCGCGATTACTGAAGAATTATGACATTCGTTTCGCCTAGATGTTAATCTCTCTTACTTTAACTTCGCGCAAATTCATCGCTTCCTCCCAGGAATAGTATTTCCTCTTCATTCTTTTTATAGCAACCTTCTCACCGGTGTCGATGCGTTCTCCAAGAACGACGGAACCGAAAGTTCCATCGCCCAGCTGATTTAAAGTTATGTATCTATTCATTTTCATCGATGTTTGACTTTCCTAGATTTCAGGTAACTTCAGCTTTCTAGCTGACTTATCATATACCTTTGTCGCGTCATAATAATTCTGAAAAATAGTATATTTTGTTAATTTATACAAAAAAGATGCTGTTACAATAACTTTCTGTACGAAGATATTACAAACTGTTAAAGTTATTAAGCTGTTCCATATGAAATTTCGAATATCGAAATAATGTGATTTAACATAATTAAAATTATTAATGCAAAGTTATTCGCAATCGTATCTTATAAATCATATATGTCGAATCGCGCAGTAAACAATTGCTAATCGAATTTGCTAATACATTTACAGTTCTTAACCTACAGCGCAGACAAGATGATTAATATTCTGCATTTCCATTTCTTCGTTGCCTACGTATTGTATATTCGGTAACTAATGAGATTAATGCATACAGAGAATAATGTAAATTTATACTGTTTCAGGAGTTAACCGAATAACTTACTTCGTATGTTTGATTTTGGTTTGCGTATTATTAATTGAGTGCCAAAAATTTTATCCGTATATAACTATAACATATGTTAAAGTAGGTAATTTTCTTTTCATAAGTATAAATTTGTTTCAATAATTGTTATCCCTCGATTACCGTTCTTGTAAGCCCTGAATTTCCTATAGACGTGGAAAAATAAATCTATCAGAGTTACAATTATTGATTAAACAAAGGTCAATAAAATATAAAACTATCGCTGTTATGGTCACTGTGTGTAAAATCTTTTTCTTGAACTAAATCAATAACGAGCGATCCGGCCCTTATAACTGCTGACTTTTTCGATTAGGAATGACCTACCAAACATGCTGGGAAAAGTTGTTCGACCGTAACTCATGAAACGCCATACATATATTTTCGAGTTTGATTGTTTTCATTGGGTAATATTGGACTGTTCGCGTGTCGTCGACGAAATACACGACGACCTTTTGTATACTCGATCTACGGCTTGTCCATTATTGATTTTCGTTGATAGTTTCGCTGGCCGGAATGAGCGAGTAAAGACTAAAAATAAGAAAGAAATGAAAAAATCAAAAAGAAAATGATTAAGCATTTAAATGCTACTAAACTTGTTATATAACAAATCAAAAAGTATTGCATTATAAAATAATTAACAAATAGAACAATATGATTTATATATGTTTTAAATAAAATAATTGCAAGCATGTAAAGTGTACATCTGTCTGGATTGTGTCAGTATTAATCTTCACCTATTCGCTAATTTATTCTAAATAATGTAGTATTGACTTTCTTCACGAAGAATTGACTTTACGTCTCTTGTTTATTATTCAAAATTAGCGAAACCTTCGTTCGGCCAAAAGTTACTATATGAAATAGTTGGACAGGAAATTTCCGATTGTTAAACACAAATGTATACATCAGACGGTATGTTTAAGCTTTTTCGCGATTTTGTCATAAACTGTATCGCTAGGAAACGTTGACATACCGTTCATGAAATATGAAGCGCTTACTTACGAGTACTTACGTACTCAGTGATTCAGACATACACGTCAATAGCTGAATTTTAGTTATAATTCCAAACAATAATATTGACATTTCTACGTAAATGCATGAACGGATTTTGCTAAAGACACGTGTACCTTTCGTTTGTTACATAAGAATAAATAACAAAGAAATTCGATAAGCTATTAATAATATCTAAAGAGACAAAATGCCATATAACGAGACTCCGAAATATCGCGATTTTCTTCTCGTCATTTGACATTGTACAATATCAAAAAATATGTCCTCAATGTCGTCCAGTTTCCGATAACCCAGTTTCATTGTGGCAGGGTTAACAAATGACTTTGTCCTACAAGCAAGAGGGCCGTAATCGGTGCTACATCGAGCACCTGGTCAAGATTAGCATTTTCTTCGGCTCGCATGCGACCGATCTTCAGTCATGCGAGGATATAGATTTTCTTGGGACAAGAAAATCTGTACATACACTCAAAACATATTTATATTAATTCTTTGAAGTACAAATTTCTTTTGATTCCTAATGAATTGTTAAACTAGTAACCTGGTCATTGTTCAATTAAAGAGACAAATCATGTGATCCTTCATAATTAATTCTTCATAATAAGACAATAAGTTCTGTGACTCTTCGCCATTGCTTCTAGTACTAGAATAAAGTTAACGAAATACATTATGCAGAAAAATCTTATTACAATTGAAGAAACTGTTATTCAATGAGTAATACAGAGCATAATGTTTGATATACTTGCATAAAATAATCACATCACCGGAATCAATTAATAGAATTCCATTTCTTTCACCAATTATGCTTTAATGTTGATCCAGTTACACGTAAAGATCATCAATTAGCAAAAATCTAATTGTCATACGTCACGTGCTTGTAACATAAATTTAATTAAGCATTCTATTCATTAAAAAAAATTGAATAATACAATAAAGCTACAGGAAGCAAGTTGACAAAGAGTTTTAAAACCTTGTAAAATAGCTGGAAGCGTTATGAATTAACAAGATATCGGTTGATATATTTACAGAAAGACACTGATGAAAAATAAATTCAATTTTACTCACTAAAGAAATTAGTCGATTCAATAGCATTCCACTTACTTCTTCACCTTTCTCCGCGACGCTTACTCGCAAACTGTTAATCGAGCGGCCATGCTTCGCCAAGTATCCATAGTAACAAATACTAACTAAAACTTGAACTGTCAGGAGATTGTAACTATAATGGTTGTTACGAACCCGCGTTGCTTCGTTCATTGACCGTACCCATTTTTTCCTTCATAAAAAACTAATAATTAATACATGTTATTTTAGCATTCTAATTTATCATTTCCAGTAGTATATCCTATATATTTTACTTTAAAATGTAGTACGTCCTTACCTATTTAATAATAAATGCGTAACAACAAATAAGGTTAAAATAGTAACGCACAAAGGTAGAAAGAATAAAACATTGAGTTTTATTTCGATTGAATCTTTTTTAGAGCTTCTAACGATTACATCCTACAACCTGTTCTATCATTCTGTTCTCCTGCTGTTAGTGACGAGTTCAGTAATAAAATCACATAATCGAAATGTGTAACTGCGTATCTTTCCCGCTACTTTCCTATTACCAGGAGCGGTACTTATAATAAGAAAACATAATTTAGTGATTTAGTAACTCCCATTTGCACATGCGCATATATACTTCCTTTGCTATTCTGTACTTCTACCTTTTCATATACGCTTATTATTCGGAATACATAACCAAATCAGAAGTTGTTACGGGGAAATCACATTTCCCAGTGACGCAAACGGTTTACGTAGTCCAAGCGTAATTGCAGGGTCGCAATAATTAATTTCATTTATGTGTTTCTATCACAACAGCAGCTCCTGATAAAAGGAAAACAAGCTGATAAAGGAGATTGTTACAAGCTAACAGCTTAAAAATGCGGAAAGATTGATTCCAGTAAAAATACTGAAATAAAACTGTAAGTATTAAGTATTTTTTTTTTCTTCGGAATATAACATTATTGATTGTAATGTGCATAATAAATGAATAAACTTCTCAGGCATTTAAATAGTTGGGTTAGTTTACTTTTAGTTCCAAAATGACGTAAATAGTGAGTAATCTTTCGTAATTGCATGTTTCTTTAATTATGAAATTCTATCAAAAATGCTTCCTCATGAACAGGAACATACAGCGATAGAAGAGGCTATACTTTAGAAATTATTATGTATTCTTATTACAGAAACCTCTACTGATAATAGGAAAGAAGAATGTTTAAGGAAGTAATCGACATAGTGCTCATGCGCTGGGTTTGCGCGAGAAAAGTATACAATTACCAACTTCGATTATGTGATTCTATTATTGGATCAGCTCTTTGTAGCAGGAAACCAGGATAGTGGAAGATGTTACGAGACGTGGTCATTTAAAGTTTAAAGATACGAAAAGAATCCTAAATCCTAATTCTTCCTACATTTGCATTTCGTTATTTTTACTTCGTTTATAGTTATTTATTATTAAATAATTAAGACGGGTGTAAGTGACAGATTGTAACCACAACATTACCACACTGCACTCGGTTGATGCCAATACGCATCCTATGTGTCGAATTTAAGAAACGTTGGTGTAAGTTCAGTAATTGAATTATTTAAAAAAATGTCACAAGAAACTAAAAAGGGGAAAAAGAAGCAGGTGACGAAAGAAAAGTCGAATCATAAAGAAGAGAAATCTGAAGAAAATATGAAAAAATGTTCAAATGAAAATGTCAAATTGTATGTATTATAAATATATTGTATTATATACACTATTCTATAGGTTATCTGTGTTCTCGAAAGTTAAATAACAATTTATTCGATTTAAAAATTGTAACTGTAAATGTTTTTTACAAGTAATTCAGATTGTTATGTATGTTATATTAATTATTAATTTTAAGAAATTTGTCATTTTACAGAAAATATGGCCCTTTTGTAACATTTCCTTATCAAAGGATATGGTCACGCTCTGCCCTAATACTTGCAGTATTATTTATAGTTTGGTATAACAGTAAGTGGGGTAAAGAAGTATATTTAGCAAAACAAAAGGAGGTTTTGTTAAGTCGTACACAAAATGTTGAGTGTTCGAATGATTATAAGGCTGAAACAAGTAAATATCATGAATGTGTACCAGAGAAATGTGGAAGGATAGTTTCAGATAAACTAGTCTCGTCAACGGAAACTGATGTTTTATTAAAAATAGCAGTAAATGGTATAAGTTTAGGTGGTTCTGATGGAGGTGCAAGTATTTTAGATCTTCACTCTGGTGCATTGAGTAAAGGTCGTGATTTTATTAACATCTATACTTTATCAGAGGCTAAAACTATATTTAATAGTGCTGATTTTGCAATTTACAAGTACATAAATTCACTATATTTATGTAAATAATTACGTTTCTTTTGTAATTGTACTATATTTTATATTTTTAGAGTAGTAAGAACTAAAATACAACATGCAGTGGCACATAATTTTGGTGTTCCTGCTTATAAAATATTTTTAACAAAACCGACATTCTTTTCAAGAATGACTAATGCATCTGCAAAAACAATTCATGATGAATATTGGCATCCTCATGTTGACAAGGTATATATAACAATTGTTACTAATCAAATTATTAGCAGGATTTCATTTTCAAAAGTATTATATTATATAGGAAACATATAAATCGTTTCATTATACAAGTTTGCTTTATTTAAACGATTTTGGAAGAGATTTTGAAGGAGGTCGATTTATATTCATTGATAAAGATAATGTTAATACAACAATAGAACCTCGTAAAGGTAAATAAAAAATTAAATCAATATAAAAGAAATGTTTGAAATATTTAATTAAAAAATCGTTGTTATCATATAGGTAGAGTATCTATGTTCACATCGGGTAGTGAAAATTTGCACGCCGTTGAAAAAGTACAGTCCGGAGTTCGTTATGCGTTAACTGTATCTTTCACATGTGATGCAAACGCTGCAATTTCTGATCCGAATCATCGAATAAAGCATGAAAAATAAATTTACTTTATAAATAAAAAAATACGTAAACATTCCATTTAATTTTTAAGAATATTTCTGTATATAAAATATTTTACTTTAAAAATAGAAAGTACTACATAGTATTGTATACTGTTGTTTTAATGCGATGTTATGGTCTATTAAAATTATATACATAAACTTGTATTTACATTAAAATTAAATCTGTAGTAATAAAAAATCGTGATAAAATATACTGGGTTAGTCATTAATTTATTTGATGTTCTTTATTCATTTATCAATATAATACAAGAACGTACATGAAACATAACACTTAACAAGTTTACACTATATGTACTTAATGACAATCAAATTAATATGATAAGTCAAATTATGCACATGTACATATTTATTATTTAACAAATTGATTTCTTATTACTAATGAAAAAATAGTATAAATGGTTGCTTTTGATAAAGCATTAAGTATGTTGTGTGCAATAAATTGTGAAGCTGTATAAATACATATATATATAGAATATATATTACTATTTATCACTGGAATGTTATACCCTTTTGTTTGAATACACCATTAAAAATGTGTAAAAAAAATTAAGAATGAAAAAATTGTAAAATACCTCTTGCTTCTTTATATTTTTTTTGTTAAATACAGTTTTGTACATATTTTCTGTGTGTAAAGTGTCATGGTTTCCCAGAAATCTAGATGCAAAATAACATTTCACAAAATGCATGTGTATACTATATGTCTGAGTAATGATTAATTGTCCACCAGAAATCATTACGGAGACCTGTAGTAAATATCTCTAGAATTTAAATTTAACTTAATTTGAATATTTATATTTAAGATCTGCTAAATATTTATAGTAATACCCATTTGTAGTGTACTTGAAACTATTATAGACTACAAAATACAAAAACACTAAAGCTATTTTATTTTGTTTTGATATACTTCTCTCATTTTACCAACTTTAAGATATTTATAATTAAAAAGTGGAGAAACGGTTTCATAATTTAATAATGCAGATGATATAAACAATGCGAGTAGAAACCTGAAGGCAGAAACATTTGTACAAAAGGAACTTTACAGAAGATTATGTAGAAATCATATTAAATATTAAATATTAAATATTAAGTTTCGATGATTACTATTAATATCATTGTACATTAAAACTTTGTGGAACGTTTCTGTGTAACATTTATGTACATTTAAATAATGATATAAATGTTACAGATTATTTTCTTATATTTTACATTATTTATAAATTTGAGATAAGTTTACGTTTGTAGAATGGTTGCAATTTCTAATGCGCTATCTCCCACTAAAATGCTTCTGTGATTTCCTGGTAATTTCCGAATTTGCACATTCTTTTTACAAACCTGTAACAAAATTAAACACACAAAAGTAGATTAAAATTAAAGTTAAGTTACATTTTCAATACGTACGTGTTTAATATAATATAAGAGAATTACCTTTGATAAACCGTAGTCGTTTTCCAAAGGAACAAAGTTGTCTTTGGCTGTTATTAATGTAACGTCTTTATTAAACGTTTCAGATGGTTTGTAAGCAAAAGCTGCCATCAACTTTTTATACAATAAGATGCTAGCAACCTTTAGGTCGTTAGCTTTTATCTGTGGCTTATTTACTAATTCCACCATTTTATTTAAAACTTCGTCATCAGAAGACAAGCCTTTCAGAGCAAGATATCCCTAGAGAAAGGAAAGTAAAACATATACATTACAAAATTTTAATAGCAGAAACATATACAGAAGTAAATATAATAGGCTTTCCTGAGGAAATTGGCAATATAAAGGAAAAAAGTCCTAACCATTCACTACTTTTTAGTTGGTAAAGTTTAAAGTTTACACATTTGAATGCGTAAAATGATGGGGATACTTCTCTCTTTAAATTACTAGTTACCATCAAGATGCCTACATTGTACTCAAAAGTACATGAAAATAGAAATGTATCTAATGTATGTATATGTACCTCAAGGTAACTAATCTTGGTATTGAATTGTCCGATAAAGTATGATACAGCCTTTCTAAAGCCATCCTTAACCGCATCTTCCGGCCGCCCAGTTTGTTTTCCAACGTGTATGCAATGCAACCTTACAAAGTCTGGAGATCCATCGATAAACGTAATAATTACATCTTGTTGAAGTTTCTGTAATTGAATTCCTATTTCAAACGCGATGCAGGCTCCAAACGAGTATCCACTTATGTGATATGGTCCCTTCTTTTGAATTTGTTGTATTTTCTGAATATAGAACGCTGCTATGTCTTGAATAGAATCCAGTGGAGTATTTTCAACACATTGCAGGGCCCAGGCAGGTTGATTCAGTTGACTGGCCACTTCTTTGAAGGGGGCTGCTATTCCTTCAATAGCGTGAATGAAGAATATAGGTGAACCCTTAGAGCTCTTCGTCTGTAGTTGCACGATGGACTCGGTAGGTACAATATTTACATTTTCAAGTTGGAATAGGAAGCCATCTGCTTCAGCATTTTGCGGCTCTGGAGAAGTGGCGCGCGACGATGACTCGCTCGGACAGTTATCGAATTTCTTTAACTTCTGGAACGTCAATGTACGAATTTCTTGTGCCGACAATGATATATCGTAGTTTCTTTCGAGGGTCTGTTTAATTTCCGTTCCCATAAGAGAATCCATTCCAAGATCAGCCAAAGAAATACCAGGATTGATGGATTCTGTTTTCTTGATTCCCAGAATATTAGCAACCGCTTGGACGACGCTAACCTTATTCGCGTTATCAGCGCTCTTGCGTTTTTCTGATAACACGAAGGAGCTCAAAACAGGATGCGGCTGTTGAAGGAATACGTCCATCGTTTCGAGACAATTCTGTATACGCTGGGGCAGAGTACCACCCACTTCGGTATCGTTACCACCCATCATATTCTCTGAAAAAGGATAATGAAACAATGTAATATTTATAATTAAATAAAATTGATATGAATGATATTAGAACAGTGATATGTAGATCTAGTATTCAACAAATTCAACACCTGTAAGGCTACTATTCATCAATGTCCACAACTACAATAGAATATATAATGTACCTATAACTAAACCGACATCACCAATAGCTCCCCACTGAATAGCCAAACCAGGTAAACCGTTCGCTTGTCTTTGCTCCATTATTCTTTCCATGGCAGAATTTGCAAGACCATAATTTGTCTGACCCACGTTTCCTCTTCCACTTGTGATTGACGAGAAGGCAACGAAGTAATCCAACGCAGAACAGTATTCACGAGATACAGCATCCAGATATTTAGTTCCAGCTACCTTTGGCAGCGTCGACGTTACAAAATCACTTTCTTCAAGATTTTGAAGAAGTCCGTCACGTAAAACGGCCGCCAAGTTGAATATACCACCAACTGGAGCAATCTTATTACTTTGCTGAATGAGTTGTTTTGCTCCAGCCAGTGTCGTCACATCCGCGGTGGAAACTGTAACGTGCACACCCATTTCTCGCCAGCGACGAATGCATAGTGACTGGAACCCTGTACGAATTCCAGACCTCGAGGTTAGAATTAAGTACTTGGCACCTCGGGTAATCATCCAGTCAGCGAGTTCTAAACCAAATCCACCAAGACCACCGACTAACACGTACGACTTTTCTGGATTCATGTAGATCCTTGGAATGGCTGCGACTACCTTTGGCGATGGTTGCGCGACCTTTTGTTTCTCTTCTTCTCGAATTTTCAGAAGAACCTTACCAATGTGTTTACCGGTAGCCATGAACCTAAACGCCTGTTCAATCTGTTGTTCTGAGAAGACTGTCAACGGAAGAGGACGCACAGCTCCATTCTTTATACCTTCACTGACTAGTCTATTCACTTCTTTTCTTTCGTCATTATCAGTCTCACATATAGCATCCAGCAATATCCCATGGAAGGAAACATTCTTTAAAAATACGGACATTCCAAGAGAGGCGTCATTCGACAAATCAAACTTTCCAATTTCAAGGAAACGACCACCAACTGCGAGACATCTTACACTAGCTTGTAACTTTTCTTCGGCCAATGAGTTAAGAACTATGTCAACACCGCGACCGTTGGTCTCGGTGAGCACCAATTGTTCGAAGCTGGTGTCTCGAGAATTGCCGATATTTCTATCGGTCAATTGAGGGAACATCTTCTTCAAGAAGTCTCGTTTCTCCTGAGTTCCAACGGTTGTAAATACCGTGCAACCCGCGTGCAAAGCTATGGAGATACTAGCTTGTCCGACACCTCCAGTACCGGCGTGAATTAAAACAGAATCGCCAGGTTTTAGACCACCTCGAACGCAAAGGGCATAGTAACTTGTTGCATAGGCTACTGGAATCGTAGCTGCTTGTTCCAGTGTCCATTTGTCAGGTACTTCCCACATAAATCCTGGATCAGCCACTACAGTGGTTGCCATACCACGTGCCGGCACCATAGCCATGATTCGTTGACCTTTCGAATTGCGACCAGAAAATTCTAGTCCCAATATGCAGTCTTGATTGGCCAAATTTCCAGGGAGAGCGTCCGGTGGTAATTTTCCGGTTGCTAGCATAACGTCCCTGTTGGCATTAAATGAAACACGATATAATCAGCAACATGTTTACTATTATAGAGTGATTTATTAATGGCGGAAGCCTGTCCGAAATGAAATTTACCTGAAGTTCAACGGTGCATAATACACATAGCAGAATTCTGTGTTGGGGAATTTTTCTGGTTGATAGTAGCTCAATGAACTTTCGATCCATCGCAAGCTACTTAAGTCACCTCTCGCCAACGCGTTGATGTATGCATGTTCAACTTGAAGAGATGATACATCTTTCTGTTGATCTAATCGCAAATGACGGTAGCTTCCCCAACTTCCTCCTTTCAGAACGTTAGCCATTAGCTGTTTGCTCAATTGTTGTGCGTAGAATTTATCGGTTAAGCTGAATTTGGATGCATTTTTGTCTAAAATGAACACGTAACGTGCACGAGAGCCATCGTCTTCGCGACGAACGCAATTCATAAATCCGGTCATACCTAAAAACAAATAACAATGTACGTAACGACATAACAATGTACATAACAATGTACATAACAATGTATATAACAATGTAATTATGATAGTATAATTTCCAGAGTACCATCTTTAAACTAATAAAAGCCATTTAAGTTAATTATTAAAATTAAAGAACCTAGAACCTTTTACCCAACCCAGCTAAAAATTCTAATTACGCTAATGTCTATATTTTAGCGATAAAACATGTAAATAAAGATAAATAACATTTAATACCTGCGATACTTACCAAGTAGTTCTTCACCTTGGCCAACAAAGATAACTTCCTTGTTTTCAGTTGTAGCCTTTGTCAAGGCTGCTTTAACATTACTTAGCCACGAGAAATTCTTTTCGGTTATTTGTACAACGATCGATTCCACTTCTGCTTCTTTCTTCTTAAATAACAAATATAGTTTTCCAAGTACGACTTGTTTACCAACAAAAATCAGATTTGGATCTTTTACTACGTTAACATCAAATTGACTGGACTCTTCCAACAAGATAAATCCACCAGCCTTTAAACTATTTGTCAAATTCGACAACACGTTCAGTAATTTATTTGATAATATGTTAGCCGCTACAACCAGATGTAAATCCTGACCAATTGATTCAACATTTTCATTACGGGGCACAATTTTGACACCCAAATCTACCAAACTGCTGTATTGTGCGTGTGAGGATGAAACCAGTTGCATATCAACCTACAAAAAATAAGAAACACAAAATTAATGAAATGACATTTTGCTAAATATTCTGTAACGTTTCAAATGATAATTATAGCACTTACAACACGCAGTGGTTCATAACAAAGTATATCCAAGACAGTGGACGTGAGAAGAGCATCCACGGGACGATTTCCAGCCACTTCAGCGGCTTTAATCTTTATTCCAAGCGTGTTTTCATTAACAACCTGTAGTAAGGCGGTAAGGGCATGTACCTTAGATCTATCAGGATCCTGTGAAAATGGCTGAGCATTTTCATAAGGCACAAACGTATGTCTATCATATTTGGGTGACTGAGATTGTTGTTTCTTTGAAATCAAAGAAGCTTTCATTTTCCTAATTTCAACTCCACCTGATTTGGTAACATCGACGTTTGAATAAGAATAAACAGGTACACCCTCATCTTTGTGGTTCTTAACATATTCCAAATGAACCGTGGGATTAATAGCAACATACTGCAAACGGACTGGTACATATAATCCTCTGGAGTCTTTCTCCAAAAGTGTGAACTGAAGCATCGTGTCGAGGAATGAGATCCAATCGTTCCACAAAAGTTTACCAATGCCACCACGGTTGTGAGCGGACTTGATTCCCTGGAAAACTCCGCTATAATCGTATCCTCTTAATCTAAGTTCCTTGTAAACATCTTCTTTGCTCAGTTCAAGTAAATCGGGTTCATTCTTGAAGACACGTGGTGGAATGTTCAGTAATATTTTGTCGACGTTTTCTGGGACAGATATTTTCCCTGTCACGATCGCAAATTCGTTTTCACAGATCTCAAAATCTCCCGTACCCATGAAAATGTTGATTGCGAACTTCACCTCGCCTTCCCGTGGCATGATGGTAGCTTGCATGAACTTCACATTTTCGAATATCACCGGCATCTGCTCATAGTCGATATTCTGCAACTTTGCGAAGGTTTTCCATACCAATACCAAATAACCGGTAGCCGGGAAAAGAATTCTTCCATCGATGGTGTGGCCAGCTAAATAGGCATCTGATTCCTTGGATAGATCGACTTTGACGACACTTTCTCCGGAGCCTCCAGATTTCGAGCGGAAATCAGCCACGCCCCATTCAGTGGAATGATCCCATTTAACTAGGGAATTGATCATAGGCGTGCCACGACCAACTGGATAATTAATAGGCGGGTACAACTTGGATACTTTAGGCTGCGCACCTGCTACAAACAACTTTCCTATATTCTCTAGCAAGAAGCCCAAATTGTTTGAATGATCTCGTTTGTGTAAGCCAATGTTGGTCACAGTTGACGCCAGTGATCTACGCAGAATTGCTTGCAGCAGACAATGTGGAGCTATTTCAATTACTATTGCATTTTCTGGAATGTGAGCAAGTCCTTGGTAGAAAAGAACAGGAGACAGCAAATTGTTAACATGATAGGCCGCAGAACTGAGTTGCGCCAACGGTGTGCCCCAAGCCTCTTCGGGTATAGATGTGGAGATCCACCTGGAGGATCTTTGTTTTGGATTCGTTATTATCTTCTCCAATACAACGCGCAGTTCTTGGGCAGCTGGTGCCACATACTTGCTGTGAAACGCAACACCAGAACTATCTACCACTTTTACAAAGATATTATCTTGCTTCAATTCGTCAGCGAACTTATGGATGGCATCGACTGGCCCAGAAACGGTTACAGAATCGCTGGAGTTGTTGCAAGCTGCTACGACATTGTGTGGGACTCGTGCTTTGGCTTCCTCCCAAGTTAACCCTACTGCAGCCATAGCTCCACGTTCCAACTTCGAGTCCAGGATCTTCCTTCCTCTCCAGTAGGCGGCCAGAACTGTCTGCTCCGGTGTGAAAGTGCCGTCCGCGTAAGCACATCCTAACTCACCGACGGAGTGACCAATGATACCGTCAGGTTGAACGCCCAGATGCGTCAATACGTCGACAAGCGCAACTTGGATAGCCGCTATTGATACGAAACTGTGTACAACGTTCGAGAAGGTTTCGGTTGTTCCGTGTTGAATTAAATACATCAGGTCGATTCCTTCCGGTTTCAAAGCATCGGCGCACCTTTGCAAACTTCGCTGGAAAGTCTCGATCGAAAGCAATTCTCTGCCCATGCCTGGCCACTGCGAACCCATACCAGAAAATGCGTACCATACGGGGCGTTTCTCGCCAGAAAATGAATTTATCTCCTGGGTATTAACGTTTCCGAGAACAGAGTATCCTCTATAAAGATGACCTGATATATTATTTGCGTAAGTATCGTGAAGAAGAGCAATGAACTCATCGTCTTTCTCGTGTTCTTTGACTTTCTGTAGAAGTACTTCCACTGCTTCCTCGGTGCGACCGGACACAGTGACGAGTTTCGGTATTTTACTATCTAAGACTGGAGACAACTTTGGTTTAGGATTACTACGGAGAACAACATGAGCATTTGCTCCACCAAAACCGAACGAATTAACTGCTGAGAGTCCACCTTTCCATGGTGTATTCTTATCCACAACTTGTATTCTACCATCACTTAACGCGGGAATGTCTCTGTTTGGAGACTTAAAGTGCAGGTTGCCTGGGATCACACCAGACTCCATGGCAATCAATAGTTTTACCAGGGAACAGATTCCGCTAGCCGGTTCTGAGTGACCCATGTTAGACTTGACCGAACCGAGTAACAAAGGATTCTTTCTACCTTTGCAGAATAATTTCGCGATGGAATTAATTTCCTGTGGATCTCCGACCTTCGTACCAGTTCCGTGTGCTTCCACGTATGTGACGTCCGCAGGATTAACTCCAGCTTCTGAGTAAACTTCACGCATTAGCTTGTTTTGCATACCGCCGCTGGGAAATGTGATTCCTTGAATTTTATTGCCATCAATGTTCGTTTTGGAATGTACCACGGTGGCATACACTCTACGGGCGTCCTTTGATTTTTGTAGGAAAATAATCCCGACGGCTTCAGACCTGACGTATCCTTTGCCGTCAGCGTCGAAGGCTCTGCAAGTACCATCAGGAGCCAACATGCTCAATCTATGAAATTGAAGAGAGGCTGTTGGCTTCAGAAGTAAATTACAACCACCGATAATTGCTGCCTCACATTCACCAGCACGAATCAAAGCAACTGCTTGATGCAGTGCGTACAAGGACGAAGAACATGCAGTATCAAGTGCAAAACTTGGGCCGGTGAAATCGAACGTATAGGAAATTCTATTTGAAAACATAGCTCTACAGCATCCGGTTAATGCGTATCCTGAAAATACATATATTTGTTAGATACAATTTCATAAAAAACGTCTATGATAACATTAATATTGCTTTAGATATTCGTATACTGGCGTAACTAGGAATTTGAGTAATAATATAAATTATTTTACATCCTACATTCCTTATCCTACATGTGGTCAAGCTCACTCGTCGGTCTCTTCCTAGTTACACCAATGTTTCCTAGTTACGTCACGATTTAGTTTACGAACCGTTAACTTGTTCCGGATCATAAGACCAATATTCGTCCGATTCCGCGGACGAAACACCAACGAATACACCAACTTTAGAGCCTTTGAGGTCATTTGGATTATAACCAGCATCGACTATCGCTTCGTATGTCGCTTCCAAAAGTATACGTAGTTGTGGGTCCATTACATGGGCCTGTTTCGCGTGTACACCAAAAAAGGTAGCGTCAAACGATGTGATGTCCTTAAGTTTGCCTGACCTTTTGGGAAGGCCATAAATACCGGAAGTCCATCGACGTTCATCGTCTGTGACCATATCTACTCCTTCGAATAAATTTTTTCTAAATTCATCTACATCTGACGACTCTGGGAAACGGCCTAGAAATTATTGAGAAAAACAAGTATTAACATATCTGTGTATGTACGAAGTTCAAAACAATTTAAAACATATAAATAATTTCTTACCCGAGATACCACTAATGACAATATCATCATCGGTGGTGTATGGACTGTCACCGTTCATCATGGTGGGCTCTCTTGTTATGGGACTGTTTGCACTTTCAAATTGAGCTGGCATTATGATAAACTATATGTACAAAATTTATCAGACGTGGGAGCTTAGTGGACTGTAAGCTGAAAGTCATACAATATCATTATTAATAATCGTATAATTTGAATTAAAATTTTTAATATAGCAGTAATATTTGTTAATTATAGTTATAATTTCGTAAATATAGGCCGACGAAAACCGAATAGTCCTATTATACGCTTTATACATGTCAGCAAATTGTGTTAGATAACTACGGTGGCTACCTCTTCTCGAGATACGATTAATTGAGTGATTTCAATTGGATTCACTGCGAGATAAATCAATTTACCAGTGACTTTATCGTGCGTGTCAAGATTCATTCGTCACCTCTACCCCTACACTTTTATTAATATTCCCCAGAAAAATGTATATTTCTCGAGCTTTACATATTCGAGCTGGCACCGGGTTCGAGTCAATATCGATACGCATAGATAACGCGATATATCGATAATACTGTTCAGATATGATTAAAGCGAAAAAACGAGTGAAGTAGAATCAAACGTGAGTAGAATATCAATTTGTATCAATAAAATGACTAAAAATTTAAAATAAATTTACATTGTTGGTAGAACAGGTTTTAAGATAATGCTTGTTCAATAATATTTACAGCTGCCACTAGTACCGCGAACTTCAAATACAACAGTAAATATAAGTTGTGCGATCCACGTACGATCCAAGTACGTCAATCAAACGTGCGTCGTGAAATTTAAATATGTGAAATGTTTGGATGATTATGTATGTATTAAAAATTTGTTCTTTACGATACCGCGATTATTTGTTTGTTTTATCAAAATGTAATAATACACGCAAGATATGCCGTTGACCTGACACTCTCTCTCCCACAAATTATGAAATAAGTTTAATCGCGATATCACATATTGAAACTCTTACATCACATCATTGACATACATTATTTATAATTTGTAATTTCCAAGTCATGAGTAATAGCAATCGATATCGTATGATCCACTTAACTTCTTTTCTCCTCTTTTTACAGTATTGAAACTTCGCTGACGTCGTAACGAGGAAATTCATGATCAAATGTATAATCTTACCAATCGCGTGACATCCGAAGAATAGAATCGCTCATGAATTAAAGGTAAATTAAAGGAATTAGCACCTGAACGTCATTCACAACGTTGCTTCATTATAATTTACATTTACTTGACACCTTGATGTTGCGTCAGAGGTTATGATTCGCATTACAAAAAAAGTCGGAATTCCTTTGACTACTAATACAAACTATTTAAAAAGCGGTAGACTAATATGATTAATAACATGATTAATAGAAAATCATCTGAAATAACATGTTTGAAATGGTTAATTCCTATACCAACTCTTATTATTTATTTTTCTCAAATAGGACATTAATAGGAAAATAATGAATAATGTACTATTTTGAAAATAGTTAATGATATACTAGACCATTGCTGTTGGTATAGGACCTGTTGAGCGAGTTCATTTCATACGAAACTTTCAGTACGGTAATTCCCGGCATAAAGATTTCAAGTTTTTGGCGGGAATCTTCTCTTAAACAGCAGAAAACACTCGTGCTTACATCATAATAGGTAATGCAATAATAAACTCGATCATGAACCCCGTATTGACCTATCGATAATTTTTCAACAAATTATTCCTTAGAAAGTACATATAACAAGATTATAAGTATTTATTCTTTACTTTATAACTCGAATTTTAAATAATTACGAAACAAATTATGTGCTTATACTACGAGCCTATTCGGTTCGTAATAGGTAATATATGTATATCTACATGGTACGCATGTTTAAAGATAAGCCTAACTTTTTTGTTAAACATAAATATACTGTCATTTAAATTTCAATTTTAAAAATGGAATCACATACATATTCAATATGTAATATGTAATGTATATAGTATAAAAAATTAACGTTACGAATTAATTACATAAATTAAGAATCTTTGATGTCATGGTAAGCAACGATTGTAATATGTATATCGTGAACAAGGTGTCAGGTGATATTCGCTGCATAGTTTCCATACGTTAATGTCTGTTCAAATAAATTAACGATGTAAGCTTTTATACTTCGTGCGTAACATCTTCACATTCCTCGTAAAAATGATGGACTTCGCGTGGCTTCGTGTCACGTATCAAGGAGAATATTTCGTACTCCTATTTCGAGGTTATCTTTTAAACGTTCTTTTTTTTTCGTAGATATATGTCACGCGCATGCACATTTTTTGTCGTGTGCGATAATGTCAAATGTCATATCAGTTCATACATTTTTTGTTTATCTAATTTTTGCCAAGAAAACTTCGACCCGTAATACCTATTACACTATATCTTAAAGATTTCTTTAGATTTATATATCCACAAGCTATGATTAATAACGTCGTAAACAGTTTATCGAAAATGATAGTTCTATTAGATATTACCATGAGCGTAACCAGGAATTTTTTTCTAAGAGCATCAAATACCACATATATGCCTTATACTAGGAATGACTAGAAAATTAAGAATTTAAAAATATAGAAACGTAGAGATTTGAAAATTTCAAAATTTGAAATGTTTAAAATTTATAATATAAGATATATGAGATATCCTACATCCTCCACGCTACGTTCAAACAGTATTTTTTTGGTGAAGGGAGGTCGGAACCTTTATAGTCTCTGGCTAGTTACGCCAATGATTGTTACTAGTAAAGAGATAAGAAAATGTTTATACGAGATATACTTCAATATATTACGACAAACTTTTAACAGATAATAAACATTCTAACGTAAATAACATAAAATGCGAATAAAAAATTAAAAAGTGTTTATATAAATGAATTAAACATTAATCGAATTGTTATTAAGTTTGTGATTCCTAGTCCGCTGCTAAACATTCGAATTATTTTTAGCGTTAATTACATTAATATACTCTAAATCAATTGTAAGGATCAGTTATTATCCAAATGGTATAGGTTATTAAGAAATTAATTTATTCACGTTGCACACACATATGCATACAATGTGCCACGGAATTTATTGCCCGCTAACTAATTGGAAATGCGTTTTGATTCCATCTACATACTACTTAATTCCATTATACAACCGATAAATAAATACGATTGTATTCAGAAATAAAAGCACAGAAAGCAAAAACTGCATTGAATTCTTGTCAACATTTCCACGTGCTTTATATATTTATTCCTCTTAGAATTGATTCTCATGTTATTTAATACATTACATAACACGTAAATAATTTAACTTAATCAGTTATATTACTGTTAAATAAAAAAAAATGTTAATAAGTAAATTGCAACTTCTGACCCCAAAGGAAAAAAGACTGTTGAATTTGTTTTTACTTTTAACCTTCATTAGTATCGATAGCTCGCTTATCATGAAAAAAGCATATACATGTTTCATGCCCCACACGTGAATCGAGTAATTTCATCATATTAAAAATATGGCGGAAGGAGAAAAAAAGACAGAAAAAGAATTCAACACACAGCGTTACCTAGGTTCATGATTCGATCACGTGTCTTACGACGTAGATACGCACAAAACAAACGTTCGAATACATACAGACAAGTTTTGCTAGTTTATTATTAAAATTGATGCTGATTCTTGACATTTGCTTCTAGAATGTCAAACGAGATACCTTATACGACCGTTAATTTATTCTCTATTGGCAAAATTTAAATAGTACGAAGCGATTATTTACATATATTTGAAAATTATATTTCAATTAAAATGGGTATAAGTTCCTAGGTATTATTTTTTAATTTAAATATAAATTGCATTTATTAGTTTCGATGAAATAAAGCAAATTAATCATTATTTGTTATGTGCTACATTAGAAAAGCTGAGAAAAATTAAAATTGTAATTTGTGCTTTGTAATGTGAATGCTAATTAGCGGTTGTTAAAAAGGAAAATACGAATACATAATAAATTACATAGAAATTATACATGCAAAACAATTACGATGCCATAAAATTGTTAATAACGCATTAATGCAATATAATCTGGTTGTAATGTAGATTTTTTTTAGATAAATATGAACGTAGGAAACGAAATCTCCAAGAATTTACCTTTAAATTCCTTAATTTTCAAATTTGCAAATTTTGAAATTCAAAATTTGAACATCCATAATTCTGAAAATTCCTCAACTAAATATTAACGTTTGGGACTATATACCGCCATTTTTCCCAAGAAAGTCTATTAAGCACGTTATTCTACTAGCAGAAACAACTAAATTACATAAATGATATTTCAACTATAAATGCTAGCAAACGAGAGAAAATGTGTCGGAAAATATACAAATAAGACTACTGTTGCCAGTGCATAAACATGCCGAGTATGCAACGCAGTAGTAACAGTTTTCACAAGTCAGACTTTAAATGTTTTGAAATTACACATGCCTTTAACTTGTATCAAAAGAGAAATACGCAGTCGTGTGCATATTTTTGAATAGTATCTCATTGCACGTGGCACAATGTTCTGATATTTCGTAATGATAAGAAAAATATAGTTATTGTAACGTATATGTTACTGGTCATGCGCTGGTACAATAGAAATAATAAATTAAAATTTCTTTCCTAGACAAAACTTTCACATCACCGATCTGTTACACAAACGAGTAATTTACAAAGCGTAAACGATGCATGAAAGTTTCGTTTGACTAAATTTCCCAATAACTGTAATACATTTCGAGGTCTTTCACTGATAGATGTAAATGGTATGTTTACAGTAAGGAAGAACACGTGAAGTCATGATCGTTCGCCGCTAAAAGGTTTCGTTGGTAACTTGTTAGAAATACATCTATTTTATAACAGAATATAGCAGCTATTAATACAATTGATTTTAGAGACTATAAAATGACAATGCCAAGGAAGCCGTTCGCAGTTCCTCTAGGAAATATAACGTTCGTTCATTTCTAGAAATTGAATGAATATTATTTACAGAAAGATACAGGTTGACGAAGAAAACAAATATTGACGTTATTACAAATGAATCTTTATAATCGTGTGACCAAACAATTTATGAAACATCTAAAGTAAATTAGACGATTCCGTGTACAAAATGATGTATATAATTTAATTATAAAGCGGTACGTTGTAACTCACCTCACACGTGGATATAATCCTGACAAATGTCGTGAACCTGTGTTTCCTTTTTGGTTTCGAAATTCTCTGTAACTGATAGTTGTACACCATCAAAAAGTTGACGTTTAATGAATTGAATCGAACCTTGCCAACCAGTCAGCAATTTCGGTATTGAACAAACAACAAAACGTGTACAATATTAAATATAAACTGATGTCGGTGTTCGTTGAATTCGATGCTCTTCGACGTGCGGTTTCTTAACGTTAATAACCCGATAGAAGCGTCACGGTCACGACACAGAGAACTGGCTAGCATCTAGCTTCTGAACATCTCGTTATTATTGAATTGGACAGACCCTATGGTCTGACATCAGACCATGTGGTGTCGACCAATCACAGTCCACATTTTTAGTACGCATGCGCATTAGAATTGACCGGCGTTACTTCTATCGCGAATATTCTGCTTTTCTTCTATGAATTGCAGATATTTCATTGAATGACAGGATCCATAGCGTGAAATTTAACGTCCTGCGCGATTCGTGTACATGCAGTTGTCACATGTTAACCTTTCGCGTTCTTATTTATATAATATATTTTCATTATCGGTACCGATAAACAAGCGTGGAATCGTTTAGCGCTATAATTCGACTGAGTGACGCGAAGAATCGATACACTGGTGCAGTAATACGTACAATCACTTACGATGAAAATCGTACACCACGTTTGTTCTCTTAATTTTCTATTGAATGGATGCATTATATGAACATATAAAAATAATAATAACAAAATAATAATATTCCATCTGTGTTATTCAGTGGCGAATTTACGTATAGACGATGAACGCGGACGCCTTGTTAAACAACAATCTCTACACGATAATATAAATGCATATTATGTAATAAATTTAGTTTAATATCTGGTATCTGATATGTAATTTCTATTTCTCGATTTGAGATTATAATCGACTTTTTGCAGCATTTCTTATTCCATCATCCGATTTACTTTCCTTTCTCTGTTTTTGTTTTATTAAAAAATGTAGAAATATAGGAATACAGGAACTTAACAGATTTAGAAAATTAGGAATATATATTTCAATTTAACAGTAACATACATATACATAAAGGGGATATCATTTAATGAGTCATATGAAGGAGAACCATACATATGTATAGCAAGACGGTATTTTACTAATCGAATTTCTTTGATCAATTTCATTAGATTCTTTCAAAACATTTTTTTTTAAACGTGATTAATGTGGATGGTTCGCGTATATTAGTGACTCTGCTTAATTTCTAACTCGACTACGTACCTATGAATTATTTATTTTAGCGATACAAACTTACGATATTTAATATAAATCAATCATTTTTTACTCTCTGTTCGTGAACTATGACTCATCTTTCTACATAGTATACTGTTTCACTTTTTTGTCCATGTTCAAAGATTTGAAGAACTAAATAGATTTCACGTGGCATATTAAATGCTGATATCTCTCTACTACTTAATTAAAAATATAGCGAATTCAAGCACACTTTGATAAAGAAAAAATATTATTGCCCTCTTACTCCTCTATCCACTATCCCCTTTTCGATAACACTTTGTAGAGGTCTTTGCCACTGCTTTACTACGAGCCTGTTAACCGCGTGCTATATCACGTGAACTGAAGAAAGAAATATATAACCTGTGTAACTTTAGACTTTAACAAGACTTTTGTGTCATGATGCAAAGCTAACAAAGACATCCTACTTATCTCTGTTATAAAAGGAAGTTTATGAATAAAAACGGGCCAAATTGCAATTGTGTCGATTCTGAGTTGGATTCATCTAGATATTGATGTTATATTTGTTTCCGTACCATGTTTTCCGTAATGATAAAATATTCACTCATATTTGACAAATTATAAAGTAAGATTAACACATGGTCATGGAATGATTACAAAAATCGAATCTTACACGCGTTCTTGATTCAAAGCGAGTATTATATACTTATGGTATTAATTCATTTGGAAAAATTGAGATCATATGAAACATGTCTCTGATAATTACTATAGTAATTAGAATTAATGAGTAACTGCGTTTTCAGTTGTAATATGTAAAACAATTTTTGTAATAAAATATTAACCTAACCACGATTTAACTTAATCATAATCAAATCTAACCTTGTCCCAAGATCACTCCGACCTAACTTTACCGTAGTTAAACCCAACCCCAATGTTATGATATAACATACGCACACATATGTTTGGTTTGGAATAGATAAATAAACGAATACAAATTAGTTCACTTGAATATTCAATTTCGATTTTAAATAGATATGTTCTGTATATTTTATACGCTTGTTAAATAATATGTTAATATGATGACGTATAAACACAGACGCTTGAACAGATACACTCAACCGGTCATTTTAACATATGTATGCATATAATGTTATTTTAATTAAAAATTATTCGTCTTAATAGGTACTATGTAAAATACGTTTTTTATTAGTAAGCGTTCCAACCGAACCTTTTATAATGTATAAACTAGTTTTTTTAATTAAACAAAGACTGTTTTTTCGATTCTTGGAACTTTGATCTTAAACGTAAACATGGTCACGCTACGTCTAATATTACTTACGTAAAATGGTTTTAGATGCAATATTATGAGCATTCATATATCCACGTCAAAAATTAAGTCAAATGAAATTCACTGAGCGAAATTATTTAATATGTTTTAGAAAAATTTCGTGAATTCATTGTAAGATAAATATAATATAATAATGAATAAAATTCATGACAGGACGTAGATATATTATCGTGTAAAATTTACATAATATTCGCTATAACGTATGCCACCTGTAATATCTACAAATCATACATTTTTTTCAGAATGATCGAGCGATTATATTTGCGACGGTCTTTTTCCTTTTTTTTTTTGCTTTTCATTTGCTTCTTCTAGTTTTTGAAGCTCTAATTCATGCACTCGTTGCTTTTTACGATATATTGGTGTTTTCGCAAGCCATGCTAAAATTGATAATAAATATTATTTAATCTAACATATGCTTCAGAGTTCTATACTTAGATAAAATTATTGTATTAAATATAAAAATAGAAGTAAACCTAAAAATGTATCTTCCTCTTCACAATAAATCGGGTTTTTCATGCTTATTGCATTTATTAATTCTCCGTACGTCAAGGGATGCATTTTTAATTGCACTATGCGTTTTGTCGTCATTACCTATATTTTGGTGCACGTGATTATAAAATATAATAAAGAAATTTAAAAAATTTTATAAATAACAAACATTTTATTATAATAATTATTATATTAATAATACCTCTTTAATCGATGTTAATATAGCTCCAATAGTAAATCCGTCGCAAATTTTAGCCATAACAGATGTATCAAATTGTCTATTAATTCCAGAATACTATGTAATTATAAAAAGAAAATATGAAATATTTTAAAAAATATTTAATTCATAGTATTAGATCAATAAACTCATACTTTATATAATAAATCTTTCCATATAAGAGACACAGACCCATAATCTGGTCTAGGAATGTATATAACTTTATCATAAGTTTGATACAAAAGTTTTTGATCTCCATCCCATGGTGAACTTGAAGTTCCAATTAGTATTACTCTATCCTCATTTGTAATGTTTTTTACTAATTTCAAAAGATCTTTCTTTAAACGCTTTGGATCCGTTTTGTCTGTCTTTGAAACTTTTTTTACGAACGGTTTTTCTGCACCGTCTATAAATATTACTGACGGTTGTAGTAAACGTGACATCTTTATAAGAAAATGAGAATATGTTGTTACTACATAATTTATTACATTTTCTATACATCTTGTAAGATACCTTTGATATTAAGTGAATAAGCATAATTAAGCCTGATTTCCCAGGATATTTTCCAACAATATTAGAAGGTGTAATATCAAATAAAGTAGCTCCAAGCTCTGTACAAATTGCATTCACTAACATTTTTTTTCCACTACCATGTGGTCCAGCTATTAACACGGATCTTACAAGAGGTGTCAATTCTCTAAGAGTACTGTTTCCCACAGGAAGAATACAGTACTCAACCATTAACTGTCTTATATCTCCTATTAATATAATTAATTTTTTTCTATTAATTCAGAAGTTGAAGATAAATAATACGAGATATTCGACTAATTTGAATGATGATTTTGTTTAAATTAATGTGAAATACTTAACCAAGTGCTGGCAAAGGATCTTTTCCTTTCTCTCTTAAATTGTGGTTTATAAAAGACTTTTCACCTTTGAAATCACAGAGTGAAATTTCTCTATGAAGCTTAATGATACCTTGAGTCAATAGCTCTTCAAACAATGAATCTGTTGTTCTGTCAGGAGTGAGATCTTTTTCTTTTCTTTTTTTATTCTTCTTACCACTACGACGAATTCGTTTTTGTGTTTTTTTTACACGTTTGCCTTTAAAACCTTTGTCTCTGTCTAATGCATTTTGCAGGGCTTCTATATCACCTTCAAATACAAATCAAGTTTTAACAGTTTACTTATTATCATCACTTTTATTACAAAGCTTACCTCTAAGTTCTTGATCCACTGTGATTCGAACTTCATTTTCAACTTCCTTAGTTTTATCATTTTCTATCATATTTATATATGGAAACTGAGCTACATTTACAGATTCATCTTTATTTTTCCACACTTCTTGATATTCTCGACTAGCATGTACCATTTCTGACAAAAAATTGGAAGGTATCGATTTAAAACCTTGTTCAGTCTCTTCATCTGATTGTTCACCTTCGCTATCTTTTTTTGATTTTGACTTTTTAGATTTCTTAGACTCCTTTGATGACATTGCGGTTGATTTACTAATAGTGCTTTCAGTTCCCTATACAGAAACTCATGTAATTGTATGGATTTCAAAATACTCTATATACAATACAAGCATAAATATTAACTTTACCTGTCTACTAAATATAATTCTAGATCCACCACTTTCAGCAGGTGGCAAATCTGGAATTTTTCCTGTTTGTTGAAAGTATGTGTTTAACCATTTGCGAACCTCACTCCTTATATTCTCTTCTATTATAGCACTTTGTTCTTTATGGATTCTTTCCTTAATTTCAATCATCAAATTTTCATACAGATGTTGATATTTAATTTGTTTATCATATCTCTCTTGTCTGATTTTTTCAGCTTGCCTAGCATTTTCAGTAATTACTTGACTTGGTTGCAGCATACCTTTAAGAGTAACAAATGTTTGTAGCTGTCTTTTATATTGAAAGATAATAAAAAATTAGGTTTATTTATTTCTTTGTTAATAAGGGACTAAAATTGAAAAATAATAAAAATTGAAGATGAGTCCAAAAAAAAATAGAAGTTACCAATTAATAACATCTCCTCCAGACGTTTTTTTCGAATTTTTTGTCTAGTAATATATCCTCTCCAAACTTTCTGAATTTTTATTATAGCCACTGTTTTACTTAATTCATCTTGTACCTCAGCTTCGGTCTTAATCATAGATTTTTCTTTCATCCGACGAATTTCTTTCATAAATTGAAATCTTATTCGACCCTGTCTTGCACGTTCGTGAGCCTAAAATATTTTGACTTGATTATTACAATTGTCAGAAACAGAAACATTTTATTTTTAAATTTATACCTGTATAATTCTTATAGCCTCGGACTCAGTCATCTGTTTCGACGGTGCTAATTCATCTAAAGCACCTATATTTCTTAGTGTGTTTTCTATGAACTTTCGTTTTTCTTCAATCTCTTTCAAATTTTCCCGCTTAAAATATCTTGGTATTCGAATTTCAATTTCATTCGGTGTAACATTCAATTTTATTAGAATATCGTCGAAATAGTTATATTCAGAAAGATCTATTTCCACTAAGTCGTGTTTTAATTCCAATATTCTTCCAAGACAGGAATCTAGCAATTGTTTTATTAATACTCGTTTTTGCGGTTGTATTATTTGATCATAACACAATTCTAATTGATTACAGATAGTTATATATCTTACGTATAATTCTGAGATTACATCATGAGCTTTTTTGCGATCCTTTTGTGGTTTAGCATTTTGCAAAGTTGTGTCTACTTCAAGAACATCGTCTAACATAATTTGCGTATTTTTCCAAAGATCATCGTACATTGTGCTCGACATAATTATATCTGATATGAATTCTTATAATCAACTTTAAATATGTTTTCTATATCAAATTAAAGAACGTATTTAAAAAGGATACTGCATAATAATATAGAGAAACACTGGGTTCTATTCGATTTTCGAATTGTTAGAAATCTTTAATATCTTAGCAACCAAACATCAATCGAATTAATAAGAATTTGTGATGAATTTTTGCTGAACTAAATGATAAGTTTAATAAAAACAAACGCATATTTTATATATATATTTTTATTGCGTATATTTGTTCATTTTTGAAATTGCTAAATTATAACATAAACGTTCAGTGCATTTAGACCTTTAAGAAAATTTAAACATTCGATATTTTTAAACTATTAGGCTGATGTCCCCCTTTATAGAAATAAAGGAACGTATGTAAATATATTTTTACACTTCCAAATGCAAAATTATTGCTGAAAGTATTTATAAGTAGTAACTATTGTTATTAGTGATGCAACATACACTTGAATTCATCCAATTTTCGGGAAAGAGTTACTTTCCATACAACATAGCGATTTAAATTATCACTTGGTGGCAATATACTAGAGGGAGTTAATGCAACCGGCTATTCTCGTAACATGCTTCAGAGCATTCCGGTTACCTGTTTCAAAACGTCATCTTTGGTCATCGTTTGTTCGCGATAATAATTTCTGTAAATACGATTCACCACTGATCAAAGGTGGTGATGAGAAAAAGGCATTTGCAGTAATGGCGTCAGCATTGGAGCAGTTTGTAAATAACGTGCGGACGCTTTCGAAGCAAGGTACGACAGATGTTTGGATCTTCTGTAGTTTTATGGCATAACCTCTACAAATGATCTCAAAAGATTATTAATGTATTACATTGTTTCGAAATGATCTCTCCTTCAGTGAACTAACATCTTTGTTGATAATGTTTTTGTAGTATAATGCTGAATGATTTTCACATTTGATTTAATTCAAATCATTTCAATGATGTTCAATTTTTATTTTGGGTGTACCGATGATTGAATCTCAGATATGTGTATCAACATGTCTTGTTGTTACTTATAAGGGATTCTAATATTACAAATAAATATTGTTGTAAAACAGTATTCAATTGTATCATGATTTGTAGGTAACTTTCGTGAGCTAACAGAGATAATAACTAAAAGTACAGATGTCTTAATTAAGAATGGACCACACCTAGATAATGTTTTGGAAACACTGGATCTGCAAGAACATTCATTAGGGATTTTGGCAGTGTTATGTGTAAAATTTTCATTACCTAATCCTAATGGTCCAAATAATGTTGATGCTTATAAACCACTATTTAATCAAGTTCAAGAATTTATCATCGGTTGTAATGGTGAACAAGTTAGATTTGCTCCAGATATATGTAAGTTATTTTTTCTTAATTTTAATTTATTTTTAAAAGATAATTCGTTTAACATGCATCATTTCTGTGTTGTAGATGCAGAATTATGTCATTTTTTTAGTCAAACATTGATTGAATTAAAAATACCATTACGAGGTATTGAATTATTGCGTCGTGCAATACGTAAAATACAACTCTTTGATAGCCAGCTTACTTCAATACATGCTGATCTTTGTCAACTATGTCTTTTGTCTAAATGTTTCAAACCAGCACTTGAATTTCTTGACATTGATGTCACTGATATCAGTCAAGAAGAGGGACAGTTTGATCCAAAATACTTTTTACTTTATTATTATTATGGTGGTATGATATATACAGCACTAAAGAACTATGATAGAGCATTATACTTTTTTGAAGTGTGTGTAACAACGCCTGCTATGGCAGTTAGTTACATAATGTTAGAAGCCTACAAGAAATATATTTTGGTTTCTTTAATATTGCATGGAAAAGTTTTAAACTTGCCTAGGTACACAAGCCAAGTGGTTAATAGGTACATGAAACCATTGAGTCAGCAATATCAAGGGTTGGCTACAGCTTATCAGATGAATAGTTGTGAAGAGGTTCAGAATATTATTACTAAATACCAACAACTTTTTACAAGAGATCACAATATGGGGCTTGTAAAACAAGTGCTCAGCTATTTATATAAGAAAAATATACAAAGGTTGACAAAGACTTTTTTGACTCTTAGTTTAAGTGATGTTGCAAGTAGAGTTCAATTAGCAGGACCTGCTGATGCAGAAAAATATATATTAAATATGGTAAGTATCTCCCTTTAAACATAATATGTATGTATTTCAATGATAGACACAAACATTGCATATAAATCCAGATTGAAGATGGAGAAATTTTTGCAACGATTAATCAAAAAGATGGGATGGTGGTATTTCATGATGACCCAGAAAAATATAATTCACCTCAAATGTTGGCCAAACTCGAAAAGGAAATGGCAGCATGTATGGAGTTAGACAAGCGGGTACTTGAAATGGAAGAAGAAGTTGTTCTTACGCCCCAATATATTCGGAAAGTTTGTGGACAAAATGATCAAGATGATCAAACAGCTGGACCTGCTCCAACAAATGTAACAAATGTGCAAGGTCAACCTAAACATAACACGTATTCCATGTAACATATACACGTCGTTGTGCGTTATCTTTATTAAAAAAAGAATATGAATGAAAAAATCTTGTTAAAAATGAAGATTCAGTCACTCAGAAGCCTGTTTTGGATGAGGATAGAAATCCAAACATTTGACTAAACATTATCTATTTTGTATAAAATAAATATTATTACTATTATTACAAAAACTATAAGTGGTATTAAAAAAGAACAGCGAAAAACTATTTAAAAATTAATAGTATCGTTTTTCGAATTTCTAATCGCAAATACTGACTGATAAGTTATGAGCTATAAATCGTGTCCATAAAAGAGTTACCAACTCAAATGTGCTTTATTTTCTAAGCCTTATACAATTGATTTTTGTACAAAATATATTATGCATATAGAATGAAATTAAATTAGTTTCCTTAATAATTATTTAACATCTGAAACAGGCTTTACATGTATTGTGAGAACAAATTGTATATGTGTAGCTAGAATATTGTGATAAATAACTGCAAAATTATTACATTTATAACATAAACAATAAGTAAATTATATTTGTTTCATGCATGGGCATTTTCAACGAAGTTCATGAAATCGGGTTCGTTACTAATAATATGATAATGACATATGTACATATATTTATCGCTAAAAGGAAAACAAAGAATGAGAAAACATGTTTACTTATGATTTATGAAAAAAATGCTCAATACACAATTGTACCAGGTAAGTACACTATGCATTTAATAATAAAACCAGAAGTGACCATTTATATAAAAAGTTTAATATACAAAATTGATGTAATTGGTTGTCTCTAAACTTAGCCAAGGAATGTTTGAAATTTATATTATAAAAAACATGTTATTTTGATTAAATATTTTATTCAACATTTTGGAATGTACAGCAAATTTTTTTTAAACTAATGTTTAACTACTTTTTAACTTATAACAATGATTAAAACATCCAGATAACTTTTCTTTTATTTGTGCATAAATCGTTTGAAATATTTCTTCTGTATCTTTTGATCCATCAATGAATGTTATTGTTTTACATAAATTTTGATCTTCCATTATTTCATCTTTGTATTTCAAATATTCTGGCCATACATATTTTTCGAAGTATCCGGGAACATCTCGTGGCTCATAATCTCTTTTGTCCCTTCTTTCCCAACAAATTTCTTTGGGTACTGTCATAAAATACTTCATATCACATAAATCCGTAATAACCTTACATTTAAAGAGTAAATAACCATCTAAGATCAGAATATTTTTGTGATTTCTTTCCTTTACATTGTCTTCACTTTCAATTAATTTAAAAATATCTGATCGCATTTTGTCCATGTCCATGCTAGACATTATTTCCCAATTTAAATGATTAAGTTCCGGTATTTTTGTGTGCCGTGGATCATCTATTGGCCAGAAATAGGTATCTTGGTTTATTGTGACTGAATTCTTTAATTCTTCACGAAGTCGATTAGCCAAGGAAGTTTTACCACTACATGTTGCTCCTGATATACCAATTATGAACCATTTCTTTAGAGACATTTCGAGTATTTTACTAACACTGTTATTTCTATTACAGCTGAAAATAGGTTAATTTGTGGTAGTATATATACATGCATATATGATACACGTAACTGTATGTAATTACATAAGTGATGTTGATTTCAAAATCCATTGCTTAGTTAAGAAATGTCAGTAGATACATTTACATACAGCATGTCAGAAATGTAAGATACATTTAAGTTTTTTTATTTACATCTGTACTTTGTACAATACTTATAATTCATGATGTTTGCTTAATTTTTCATATGAAAAATATGGTTTAACATGATAAATAGTAAATACTATCAATCCACCAATGAAACATAGTCCCAAAATTGCAGGCACCATCAATGCAATGTTATGAGAAGCAAAAAGTGATCGTATTTTAATATCGTCAATAAATGGTAAAGCAATCACCCATATAGTGTAATAGAGAAATAAAATAATGGTCACAATCAGTATTGCTTTACCTGTCTTATGGTCACTATTAAACATTTTGAATTTATAATTCCTACTGCATTATATGTATAGTAAGAGCATCATTTCTATGAATAATAATGGTTTTTTAGCAACAAAAAAATAAAGTATAATTCAGATATTCATTTTAGACCTTCACAAATCTTAAATGATGTATTAATAATTTCCACTAGTTAATTTAAAAGTATTTAAATATTGAATTAAAGATTACTGATCTACATATTCTTTTTCAAATTTCTTGAAATCTTCTTCAGTAAATGCTGTAGTTTCAGGTTCTTTAGGTTTCTGTGGTTTTGGAATATATCTTTTCTTTACAGCTCGATCAATTAACTGTAAACAAATTTTCAGTAAATATAATGTAATGTTTGTTGTAAAAATTATTTGATATAAATGTAATTGATACCTTATTTATTGTGTTTTGATCAATATGGTTCTTACTAAGCATTAAAAGTCTTTGTACATTTTCAGCTGTTGGATCTTCTTGTGTTGCCAACTTTTTCTGCGTTTCATAAACGGTCACTTTACTTGATCGGCCAAGAATTGTACCAAGATCTGTGAAAATGTTTATAATTTATTGGCCATTGAATAATGAATACCATAATCATTTTAATCTAACCAAATATACCTGACTTATCGTTTCCCGATAATATTCTGTGTTTCGCAGGAATTAAATCTAGTGCACCTTTATAATTTGTATGTTTTCTCTTCTTCTTTTCTACAAGTTGTGAAGATTCGTATAATTTATGAACACTTAAATATAATCTACATATGAAAATAACACACAAACCTCGTTTTATTGTCTTCTCGTAACCTAATAACTCAAGTCCTTTACGTACAAGCGAATTGGACATCTTTTTAAGATAGTATTTCACTTCCTATTTTGCATAATATAGATAAATAGAAATCTCGAAATAGCATAATAAAATGTGGACGTGCAAAATATGAAAAATATATTATGTATATCGGCGAGGATTAGAGTCTCTTTCTATAGTGTAGTTTATCGTACTCGTCACTGTACAGTAAACGCGTTAAACTGTTGGTTGTCAAACGCTTCTGATAGTAACTGTGAGTAATTGTTGATGATAAAGACATTGTTCAATATTTTGAAAAATAATTGACGAAAATTTTATTGTTTGAAGATCAAAATGCATGATGCTTACAAAGAAACGTCGATATTAAATATTTCTGTACAAATAGAGTCTATGGCTGCATATGGTAAGTGATATGTAACCTCTGTGTTAAAAGTGTTATTATAATTTTGATTAATTGAAATACTTCAATTTTAAAAGTATTTACAACTTCATACTGCTTCTTCTTTATGTTTTAATCAATTTAGATGTTTTGGTAACTGTAAGTTTTAATAGTATGGGAACATATAATAACAATGAGATGTTTCATTTTAGATGACAATTTGTTAATCGGTACTAGAGAAGGTCATCTACTTATGTATAATGTACCTTCTATATCAGATGATAATTATAAATTGGAATTGCTACGTCATAGCAAAAATTTTAACAAAAAACGTATCAATCAAATAGATGTTGTGCCAGAGCATAACTTGTTAATAATTTTAACAGGTACTCTCATTTTTATGTTTTGCTTTTTACTGAAACAAGCATTTTGATGATACTTTTCTTTTATAGATAATATTATATGCATTCATGATTTAAATTCACCAAATTTTCAACAAATCTCTCAGTTACAAAAAACTCGAGGTGCTACCCTATTCACTTTAGATATACAAACGAGTACAACTGGTGAAAAAAGTACGATTGTACGTTTATGTGTTGCTGTAAAACGTAAGCTACAGTTATATTCTTGGAAAGAAAAGAAGTTTGAAGAATATAAAAACTTTGAACTTTCTGTATCAGATATACCACGTGAACTATCTTGGTATGTATAATATATATGATATAAAATTCATTATTTATTTTCATTATAAAATGTTTTCTCTGTTAAACATAGGTGTGGTGAGGCATTAATTATGGGTTTCCGTGGGTTATCATATACAATCTTGGATTTAAATGGGAAACCCAAAGAGTTATTTCCAACAGGCAAGTCTCCTGAACCAAGTATTACCAAACTATCTGATAATTCCTTTGTATTAGGAAAAGATTCTCAATCTTTCATTATGGATACAACTGGTGAATTGATCCAACATAATCCATTAAAATGGTCTGATACACCAAGTGCAATAGGTATAGAATTTATAGATGTATTATTAAATTATTATATATTTTTTCTAATTATTTTAGTGTCATATAGATTGAATTATTTCAGCTTGGGATGAGCCTTATCTACTTGGAATTGTACATGACAAGTTGGAAATTTACACTACAGAGGGTTGTATACATATTCAAACAATAAAGGACTTGAACAAAGCTAGATTAATATATAGATGTAAACAGGGAAAGGTTTTTGTAGCATCAATTAGTCATATTTGGTGTGTCAAAGCAATTGATGTAACACACCAAATTAGAACACTACTTGAACAAGCTCAGTTTCAGTTAGCACTGAAATTAACTGTATGTAAATAATACTTTTGAGTTTGTAACACAATTACTTGCGATTAGTAATAATTATAAATATGTTTTATAATATTTTAGAGTTTATCAGATATATCTGAAGAAGAGAAAGTTAAACAAACATATAAAATTCAAACATTATATGCTCATCACCTCTTTCGTAATAAAAGATTTCAAGATGCAATGGATTTATTTTTAAAAATAGGAACAGATCCGTATGAAGTGATTACATTGTTTCCTGATTTGGTTACTCCTTCAAGTAATAATTCAGAAGCAAGTGATCCTACTTTTCCCAAATTACAAGATCATGATTTAGAAAAGGGTTTGCGTGCATTGATAGTTTTCCTTACTGAAGTTAAACGTAAATTGCTTGGTGATTCAAAATCAGAGGAGAAAGATAAGGATAACAATAAAGAAAAAAGTGTAATCGAAGGAGAGAAAAATATGACAGCAGTGGCTACAGAACAACTTTTAAAAATTATAGACACAACTTTGTTAAAATGTTACGTACAGGTAAAAATTTGCTATACATGATAAATAGCTATGAGTTAAAGAATATTTTTGAATACGTTTTTTCTTTCAGACTACTGATGCATTAATAGCACCATTACTTAGACTGAATCATTGTCATTTAGCAGAAGCTGAGAAAACTCTGTTAATGCATCAAAAATATCCCGAGCTTATCATACTGTATCAGACTAAAGGGCAACATAAAAAAGCATTAGAACTTCTGGAAAAACATGCGAAAGAGAATGATTCTAGTTTAAAGGGTACTGAAAGAACAATACAATATTTGCAACATCTTGGAAAAGACCACATGGATTTAATTTTAAAATTTGCTGGGTGGGTCTTGAGTGAAGATCCAGAACAAGGGATTAGAATTTTTATGGAAGATATACAAGTAATATGTGACATGTAATCTTTTATATAATTAGTATTATTCTTATACAAGTTACATGCATAGCATGTTTGTAATTGTAGGAAGTTGAACAATTACCAAGACCAAAAGTATTGGACTATCTTCTCCGTTGTCACAAAGATTTAGTTATAACATACTTAGAACATGTTGTACACGTTTGGGAAGACACTAATCCATTGTATCATAATGTTTTAATACATCAGTATAAAGAAAAATGTTTAACATCCATGAGTGAGAATGCAACGCCAGCCGAAAAACAAACTGCACAGCATATTAGACAGAAATTACAGCAATTTTTGGAAAAATCTGCGCATTATACTCCGGAAACGATATTAGTACATTTCCCTTTCGATAATTTGTTCGAGGAACGGGCAATAATTCTTGGACGACTAGGACACCATCAGCAAGTAATATCTATTTACGTCGGTCTCCTTAATGACACAGCAAAAGCCATTGAATATTGCAACAGTGTGCATGCTAGGTACCAAAGTACGTATTAACATGAATATTGAAAGCAATCGTTTATAAATATATACAATTATCATCTTGTCATTTTAAGAGCAAGACAGTGTAGATAAGCAAAAACAATCTGATGGAGTAGATGAGGTTTATGTCTTGCTTATTCAACAACTGTTAAAACCTGATAATGAAGGATTTTTGATGACAGGTAAAATTTTAATACAAGTAGTAATTCAGTGATTTGAAGTAATAAGTGATATTGCATTTAAAACAACGATATTTTAGGACGTAATTCAGAAATTCAAAGAACACCACAGCCTGACTTGGAAATGGCCCTTCAGATACTTGAAAAACATGCGTCAAAAATAAATCCATTGAAAGCAATAGAGGTTCTGCCAGATACAGTTCCTATAGGTAGAATCAAACACTTTTTAGAAGTCAGTTTACAGGAGAAATTAAATGCTAGGAGGAAGATACAAGTCTTAAAAGGATTACTAAATGCTGAACATTTACAAGTGCAAGAGCAACGAATGCATTACGAATCACAGAGTGTTCTTATGACGGAATTTAATATATGTCCAGTATGTAAAAAAAGATTTAGTAATCAGAGGTTTGTATTTATACTTTATATGAGTAATGTAGATTTATTACTATATGATAAAATTGTAATATAAATTATGTTTTAGTGCATTTGCGAGGTATCCAAACGGTGATATTGTACATTACTCATGTCAAGATCGTAAAGGATAAGTTGCATATAGTTCAGATATATTTATTATACTATTTGTTAAGCAATGTAAAATGTACACTCTGCTGTACCTCTGCTCATGCTATGTATATAAATGTACACATTTTCCATTTGCCTTCCTACACGAATTTACTGTGATCTACTCTTAAGTTTATCGTTGATCGTTAATATTTCATTTAAAATTCTATTTTTTAATGAAGGAACTAAGGGAGCTTCAGTTCCTTTATTTTTATACGCACGTGTGTATATGTATTATACGTATCCACATATAATTTTTAGTTATTTATAGCGTGCATAATTTGTATTTTTAAGACGATAATTGAAAATATATTCAATTTTTAATTTCCTCATTTTAATTATTCAAAAAGAATTTATAAGATGTAAATACATAATTAAATAATACATGCACTTTTTTGTGACATATTTCGAGCATTTTTCTCCATTTCTACTATTTTAAATAATCGATATACTTTTTTTCTGTAATTTTGTAGTACTTATTTCAATTTTCGTAATAATATGTAATAGAGAGGATGGGGCGTGACCGGTCCAGAATATGGGTAAACGGGACTGGTGATGTCACAAGTTATGTATTCCTACGCCGGCTGTTATGAGTCCGATGCGATACTGATACGAGTGTAGCCTAAATGCAATCACATATTGCCATTCAAATTTCATGATGAAGAGAGACACTAGTTCACTTCTATATTAATTTATTTAAAATTGTCAACAAAATTGTATTAACCTTAATAATTACGAAATCGTTATTTATACTTTTATAAAAGACAGAAAAATATAACAAAATAATTTTTCGTTGTTTTAATCATATATTATAATGCAAATATTTATTTTACTACAATTTTTTAATTATTTCATTGATAATATTAATAACAACAAATATGTAAATACACCTAAGTGAACATGATAGTGAGAATTAATAAATAACTATTCGATCACCTTAATTTTAATAAAGACGTATTTTCATGGACAATGTACAGTATTCTTTCAATAATAAAAATTTATTTATTCAAATATTGTTAATAATAAACAAACATACTGATACTTGTTTGTTCATAAAAATATTAATTTTAAATGTTACAATAATATTGGTCGTTGCGGATATTCATAATACGTACGCGCATTTTTGATTGGTTGATTGCAATTGGGACTAGCTACGCTGGCGTAGGTCGACGCCGTATGCGCTCAGTCAGTTGCGCGCCGGTCGACTGTGTGGATGGGTTTGTGTGGATCGTTATCGGTGGTTTTTGGTGTACTTCGATTGGTTTTTATGCGAGTACTGGGATAAAACGGTGTCGCAGGGTATCCTTACGACAAGGTAAGTGTACAGTTTTCTTTCGTTTCATTTCGAAAATATGAAAACGATCGAGTTTTATAATCGGTCGTCTCGTGACGGCTGAGACTTTACGGATAAAAATGGCGTGTGCCGCCTTAGCTTTCCGATTTCTTCATACTTTTCAATCGTTATATTGCATTTCGTTATTCGTATTTTTGTCAATGTTTATTCGTGTTTCGAATGATACATGAGACTATTTGTCACTTATCATTTTTGATTCATTTCTTGCTATATCTTTCGATGAGTGCGGCATCGATTCTGGTCGACAAACGTAATCGCTGTACTATTCAAGTAGGTTTTTCATTTTACATTGTTAATATAATTGTTTGTAAATGGTGTTATGATTCGACAAATTTATATTTTTTACGTTTCATCATTCTCGTTTTCCTTTTTGAGTAAGCTTGTGGATAAGCTTTCGGTTACGCGTTCATTTATAGCGCTTTAATTTCCGCTACATGGTGTCCCCTGAATGGTTTTGTTCACCTGTCAAGACGCCCTATCTGTCGGTGACCTAATTTTGTTCTCCACTAAAAATCTGCATTATAGTAACTTTGTTTGTTCGGATATCAGTACACTGAACGTTTTCTCGTTTTATTGGTGACCTAAAAAAATGATCATACAATTTTATAAATACGATACTCGACGTGAAAAGGAAAGATTTTTAAGATGATATTATTTGTATAAATATGATACTAGTAGTACTACTACTTCTTAGTTGCCAGAATTTTATTATGTTTTCACGTTAAAAGACAATTTCTTGGAAATGTTAAACGAGTGATAATCTAATCGCTTATAGGTAGTAAGTACATTGCTATCGTTCATCTTGATACTACTGTGAAATGGTTATTTAATTACGTTAACAATTAAAATAATCGGAGGATATATCATTTTTCTCGTTCGAAGAAAAATGAATTTATACCTTAAAATACTTTTATTGTATAAGATAGTGGTGAATAATTGTTTATATTTATGCTTCGTTTCTATGCGTTAATAATAATGATCTAATCATGTGGTATAGTTCTTTAAATTGGTGACTATCTTACAAATTGCCAAGTCTGTTCGGTATAAATGATTTCGTCATGATAGTGAATTCGGTGCTGAGTCATTATCAAAAACCGTCGAGCTGATCGTAACCTGTCATAAATTTTTCGTAAAGTACGATTAATATATGTATAATAGCAAAACTTTTCGTTCAGTCTAAAGAAACTAACGTTGTACATTGAATATTAAGGTTATATTTAGTGTTACGTTAGTTACGTTTGCGATGACAGGTTCGAGACAAATATCGAGTCGCTCTAACTTCCGGTAAAGAAAATTGAAATTGTAAATATGTAATGTTATTGTCACTGGGATACATATATTGTGGCATTTATTTAATGAACCTTTCTTCGATCAAGCAATTTCCTTGGACTTTCACGGCGTTGTGTTTACAGTTACGTCATCGTTACCGGGTTTGGGCGTGTGCGCGTCTTCGGCATAAATTAATGAATTAGTGTCGTTTCGATTGCTTCTTCCGGATTGTGTATTTGGCGATATCTACTTCTTCAATGAAACAATATTTATGCATTCAAATAATCTCATACTAAAATGTTCTACCAATCTAACTTAACCTCGATCTAACCCAACTTTAATGTTTCGATATATCGCACACTTTTGATCTACGCCTTGTCGATTGTTTTCGATTGCTACGTTCGAGATTCGATCACGTGATATCGAGTGTTCGGTTGTCAACATTTCGGTTGTCAATGTATAGAATTTACATAGCATTCTGTGATTTTCTCACGCATAAATAAAAAAGACGCTTCTTACGTTCGACCGAGTACCATGAAATAGGAATCTATTGTAACTATTGATGTTTATTCAGTCCTGTTTAAGATGCGTTCAGTGTCCTAGGAAATTTAGGTTACTCATCCAGAAATGGATGGAAAGGTTCCATTGTGGTATTTAATTTTTATAAGCTGACGCTTGATTACTCTTTTTCACTGCTAATTTGTAGCATGAAGAATAAATAACTGAAAGCTATCATTGCATAGTTTCGAAACGTTTACAGTAGTAACGGTAACCGTGAAATCAGACCGGCAGTCGATGCTGTTAAAGATTATCGATAGTCGATACAAACATCGCAAAATACATACATTGAATCTTCTTTCTGTTACTTTATCGTTACTTTGTATTATGAAAAAAGTAATAACCGTAAGAAGTTATTACTATACGTTTATAAATATTGAAGTATAGTTTGAAAGCGTTTACAGCTATAACGGTAACCGGTAATCCGATCAACAGTCGATGCTTTTAATAATTATCGATAGTCGTTAGAGGAATCGTGTGCAAATCGTTTGCGAGACTGATGTCACCATTCGATTTAAACCATGAATATCGTTATTTGCGATAAATTACCGGATGCAGAGAAAGTTGTGCGTGTCTTAAAAACAGTGAAACATTGTTTTTACGAAGTGTTAATACATTTTCGTGTGTTTTTTACCTATATAGTAATTCGTTATAATTTTAATCAGTGTTTAATTTTCAAAAGATGGATTACAATGCGGTTTTCTAAAAATAGCTACAAGACATTTTTAACCTTTCTACCCTGATTGGCATAATCACGCTTTTATTATGCAGCATAGGGAAACGTGTTACGACATAATGTTTAATAAGTGCAGGAACAGGTAGGGGGACATTGAACTGTACTCATCAGTATTTCTCAACCCTTGAAAATTCAAATGTTCCATTGTAAAAATGTTACGATTATATTGTAGAAAAGAAAATGTATGACATGGTTGTAACGTAAGAACAAATTATCGATCATTCAGATAAATCTATGGATAAAGAAACTCGTAGCAACAGTAATTGGCACGAAATTCGAAATAATTTAGTTGTATTTTTTCTTCTTCCAGGTAAATTATAGGTTCGTAAAATACTTAATTGGCACAGAATCTATAATTCCAATGAACATCGACCTTGAATCTTCGAGTGCTTACAAAAATAGTTATGAGCACAAAAATTCCACGTGACCCAAGCAAAAGGATCAAATGCAGTCTTCACTTTTTTCGATTCCACGTTATATGATCAATCCGTTACATGACTGAACAACTTCATTATCGATTCTGCTGGTAGCTTGTCGCGGCTATTCGAATCTGCTTTCCCGAAACCATGCAAGTTCCAGGTTTTTGACCTTTCGTCGTAGCAAACGACGAGTCATCTTCAATAAATAGAAAAGCGCACCGTGCCAAGGAATTTCGGATTGGTAAATAGTAATAACGATATCCGGCGGAAAACACCTTGAGTAAAACAGGATGGAACACTTGCGAACGAAAGATACCAACGCTTTCTTAAAACGATATCGTAGTTGGGGGAAAAGGATACATCGTTGAGGACGAGAAAAAAAGAACGTCGTCGATTAAGGTTGTGCCAGAAGCGACGGATCGTGCATAGAGAACGACTAGTTTGCCGGTGTACACGTAACTACGTCACGTCCGCATTTGCGTTAATCTGCTGCCGGCCAACTTGGTCACCTCCGTGTCATTTACTTGAAACGACCAGTTCCCTTAATGCATCGTTTACCATTGAAATCTTTCGGCAGGCTGTGTCGTCGAATCTGCATATCAGATCGAATTATCACGGCCAGAAGCGTAGCGGTTTGTTGCTCGTTAGAGGTGAAATTCATTGAGCATCGAATGGTAAACTGTTACACTGGCTGATTCTATTAAAAATCGATCGAATCTTTATTATCGAAAGATTCTTTCAAGGACAAGTTTGTCGATACGTAGAAATTACGTACTCGTGGCGATATAACACGTAGAAATGCAACGCGTGGCGGTCCAAAATATACAATGCGTAGAAATGTAGGCTGTTGTGATTTAACGCGCAGCCTTATCGCGTGGCGATACTGTGCGTACGATTAAATAAAATATCATGTGAAATTCGACCAGTTACATGGCGTTTAGAGAGTAAACGATTTCTGGTGTTATAAATATACCGTGGCTGATTCAGCGTCCCTGTTACGCTATTAAACAGGAAAAATAAAAAGAAAAACATGTACGACGATGTCTGAAAGTCATCGGCGATTAAAATTAGATATTCAAATTTATTATATTCTTAGTAATCCGTTTGAAATTTCATGGACACATAGGATTTTGATGTAATTGATCGATTCGAAATGACACCGTATAAATGTGAATATTGGAAGGATTGCACTTCGGTCAATTAGCTGATCTCATGGTAATTATAAAATTCAAAACGGGTTTGATACAACGATGCAGCCTAAGAAACCAGTTTCCCGGCTAAAAGGAGAATCAGGAGGTTCGAGTATTATCGAACGATTACGCGTACGATTAAATTAATTTCATAACAGTTACAAGGGATTGTAATTTGACGATACAAGGAAACGGTAAAGGGAACGGTGATACACTTCTTCGAGTGAAAGTGTGAAATTGTTAAGATAGGCATCGTCTTAATTGAAATTAGTATTGTGCAGAAAATATTAATATCCTGTATCGTTATTATATTGCGATATTATTCTAACGAGTAACAAATAATTTACAAAGGTGCCTGATTGAATTTACCGAACAATTAGTTGTGGCTATTAGCGAATAACAAAGGATTAGTACGTCTAGCCTTTTTAACACGTCGTTACATGGTTTACTCAATATTCGAGTCAATGCATCGTCTAGTCTCGCTCTTAACCTCATTAGCCAATGGACCCCTCTTCCGAGTCAAATGAAGTCGTATTGTCGATGGCATCCTTTTGGCAGGGACGTTGTAATCAGGTCACCCCCCAGGCACCACGGTTTTCTACATTCCACTTGTCTCTAAATTCGTTACCTCTTGATTATCTTGTTTGCTCAGCAGGAGGTTGGAGTATGTTGGCAAACAATAGCGTTTGATTGGCGATTATACATTGGACAGAAAACGATAAAGTTAAACGAATATTGAACGAGTCATTTGAACCGATTTAACACTATTATTAGTTGCATAACAATTATGTTGGATATTCGTGTCTCTCGATACTTTTCCGAAATTCTTATGATACATTTTACCTTTTGGAAATTTTCGGTGCCTTTGTTCTGGATTCGGTCTTTTGTTTAATGAATGAAAGGGCGAATATTGCACTCGGTCAACTTAACACCGTTCAAAATAATCTCAGAGCTTTCTCTTTTTCGACGAAGTCCTTTACATTCACTCGAGAATATTGTGAGAGTGCTTGCCCGGTACCTCATTGGGATTGTACATAGGTACAAGGAAGATATACGTATGTAATACACCGGGTGATTCGACAGTAGCTAATATTTGATCTGTTCCGATATGGAAAATAGATATTAGAAAATATTGAACCATAACGTCGTATTATGTCAAATCGTGTGGGTAGATGTTATGTCATCAAATACTAAATGATCACGTATCGTGTCACAAATTGCATAGACATCTCTCGCGACACCGTCACAAATACCAAATTTACCATATCACAGAATTGAGCACACGTCGCACACCTCAATTCACATAATCTTCGTAATCGGCCACAACCGATTACCTTGGTGATATTGTTGGCAGCAATAATCGTTTACGTAAAAGTGTAAAAACTAAGGTTCCGTTTTTTAGCGAATCACCCCATACGTAATATGTATCACGAACATTGGCGCCACGGTGACTCCGGTGGAAAATCAATAGCTTGACGCTGTGTTCGTGGCGAGTTCATCTTACCTTCAGCGTTGCGGCGTCTAGCATGTTGGCGTGTTCTTTTGTACGGATCCAAGCTAGGCCAGGTACACACACAGCCGCTTCAAGTGCTTAATACGTAGAGAGAACCGATTAAACGGCAGATTAACCCTAAACTCGGTAGATCGTATGAAAGACCGGTCGTTTATTAGTTCCTTCATAAAGAGAGACTTCTTTTTTTTTCATTAATTACTATCCTCGTTAGCTCGATTTCTTCTCTCGCGATTAAGATCCGCGGGTAATTGCGACGACGATAGCTTTTGAAGAGACAGAAGGTCGAGGTGGAAGCTTTTTTTTTCTAAGTCAAGGTGAAGGTGGAGCGATCGTTGTTTCTCGAGTGAAACGTGGTTTAATTGATCTGCGATGATAAAATCAGAAGTTTCGCTACTTTTGGTAAGAAGTTTCAGTTTGACGCCCGTTGGTAGACGCGGATGCTCGGTTTAGGGAAATCGTAGGAAAATATTAGCCCATGGATTAGACTTTGAATCGTTTTTCCACGAGATAAACGTAGAGTAAAGTTAACCTTCCTCGATCGTGTCATTCACTTTTGTGATTCATTTCACTCCGCCTACACGAAGCCGCTAATCTTTGTACTCTCCCCGTTGATTTCAACTCCCTGCTTTCTGGCAATGCTCGTTAAAGTATGCCGGTGGTAATTGCTCTTAATTTACCGTAAGTGTTTGTCAGACACGTTAGAATGTCATTAATTTTTCAGTTACTTTCGTACGGCTGTTGGCCTTCGATCTATTCGGGATACTGTGTAAATTGGGTCACAAGAGATTCTTGACCCGTGATTACTATGAGGTCATTTTGTTACTAGGAATGTTTCCCTAATTCCCCGGGTTCGGGAATGCACTTGGAACACGTTTCAAAATTTTCTGGGTCTTAGGAATTTGGAGTGCCTCAAACTTATTCTCAAATCTCTAGATCTCTTAATTCCTTCATTCCTAAATCCATAGATCTCCAAGTCCAAACTAACTTTACAAATTAGATTTACAAAGTTTGAACTTTCGAAATCTTCAGATTTTCAAACTTCGGAATCTCCAGATCGAAAATTTGCGAGTTCTCAAAGTTCCAAGTTCCTAAACTCGCCAGTGATAAATGTAATAGATCGCACAATCCTATTAAAGATTGTGTAGAATAATTACTCATTGTTACTCTCGAGCTGAGTGTAATCTCAGTTGTTTCTCATTTAGACAATAGAAATTGTTCTCCATTCGAAGCGTGAAGACGACCTCGTCGAATAGTCTGACCAAGTGCAAGCGGCTAATATATCACGTCCTCGGTGTACTCGGCGTGTAAAAACTCAAGGAAAACCACAGTGTAAGTGGATACGGGCGTCGTTCTTTGACGGTGACATTTCGCTGCGAGTGTAGAAACGGAGTTTCGACGATGCGAGAACACCTTAAGTCTTAAGACGACATCGATACTCCGACGAGCAAAAATCACCCTGAAAACTAGTCCGGCACACGTCCGTTGGTTTACGGTGTTCGCCAACACGTTTATTTAATCTTTTAAACAGTGAACGGGGTCACGGATGCTGCAATGTACACTGCATCACTTTCCAATTTCACGTGACCCCGTACATTATTACAGTTAGCCTCGTTCTGCGAATTTAACCCTTTTGAGGTGTACCGCGTACATTCTTAGAAATAATCACCGGTAAGGAACATCGTGTAACTTGCAATGCGACACGTTTCTTTTTACGAAATACGATTTTGGAGCCGGAGTCGAGCGAATTTCGCGGGAGTATTTGAGAGTAATAGTTCAAATATGGAACGAATGAATCATCAAATACTGCTATTTAAGAAACTCTTACGTAATGCAGCGAACTTGGTTACATTGCAACTTAAACATATCACGTTTCTCTAGAAATATTCAATGAGTGCGTTTTGATTCTCGTAATGAAAAAAAGTGGATTCATTGTTCTATAATTTCTACGAGAAACATTCATTTGTGGCGATACAGATACACACTCCAAAGAAATTAGGATTTTTGTTTGAAAATTTCCCAAAGATAACAAGATTGTACTGCAGCATTCTTTTTGTGACTTTAATTGGTTGTTCAAGGAATGAGCTTTGCGTAATGAGTTACAAGTTGTACCTGTATAACTCTTCCTATACCGTATAATATTCGATGATAAGAAATGCAAGAAAATCTTATCAGTTTTTATGTATCTTACGTATCTGTAGATAACGACATTGATTAAAATGGTGTACAATTAAAAGTAGCGAGATTGATATCAAAGCAAACTGCAGTTCAATGGTGCGAACATATGATTAATTCGATATTAATTTCCATGCGATGTCGTATGTATTCTTGCAACATTTGAAATTGTTTCAAATTGTGTCATGATTAAAATCAGAATTATTTTTGTACACGTTGAATTTATAATATTAATTCTTACATGATCACGATGCGTAACACAAAAGATTAGAAAATTTGTGCGAAAATTAACAAATAATAGTTAATGACCAATCGACAGATACCGTTTCACCTATTGCGTAATAAATGTCACGTTTTCGCGTGATCGTAACCGATAGCCAAGGTGTGAATTGAAATTCAATTACTAAATGAAAGCTCAATAAGAAACTTGTAGATCTGAATCTGGCGAAATTTACACTGTGTTCCTAGAACAGATGAGCTGATAATGCCGGATTATAAGCGGGGTTCAATTACCAAAGGTAATCAGATAGAGAATAAAATCTGTATCAAACGAAACAACGTAACTATAATTAGTAGTTTTAAAGATATGCAGAGTATACAGAAAATGGGTAAATTTAAATTCCTAGTAGAGTCATAAAGCTTGAAAGATTTTTATGGTATAACGACGATCCGGCAATGAATAAAACATAATCTTGCAGTGATTTCATCGCGTCAATCGTACAAACAGACTTTTATGGTTCATCCGGAATTGAGATTGCATAATCAAGGCTTCTTAGTATCATAGCGTTAGGTACACTAATTTCATTGTCCTAAGTTCATTAATTCCATAATCCTAAGTATATTAATTTCATAAAGTTAAGTGCAGTACTTTAAGTACATTAAATAAAGATAAACAGAGAATGTAATTATCAATTTAATCGCGCCTGATTTATTCTTTAATGGCTATTAATTCTTTAATGGCTGATTGTTTCTTTAATTTAATAAATCGGCTTTAATCTTGAATTGTAATTCCCCCAAATTGATAATTATAATTTAATTGCCAATTGAAGATCGTGTTAATTCTCAATTTGGAAAGAGAATTTGCCAATTAAAGATCACGTTAATTACAACACTTTCGATCGAGCAATAAAATTTAATTTCTTATAAATTGCATTTTAATTATCAGTTAAATTGAAACATTATCGGTATTTAAAGTTGGAGGTGTTAGCGAGTTGCATTTTGTAACGGCGGTGAAAAGAAAGCATCGGTCAAGTGCACAACTTATTTTCAGGACATCCGTTGAACAACACGTTACATTACATTCACAAAAGCGTGTGGGAGTTGCTCGACTCGCGATTACATCACGCGAATGATGTCACACGTGCGAAATATGCACCAATGGCGTCGGAACGAGCAACGATCGTTAAAAGCCTTGTTCTCGATATCTGTTGATCGTTCCTTCCCGATATCGTAATCCACTATCAAGTATAATCTTCTTTCTTGCTGTACTTGTGTTGCAGGTGAACGGTGCAATATATCGGGTGACTTACACGCAAAACATCTATGTCCACGATCGATAATAAATCAAATGCTTACGATTCTAATGCAGAATATCAATTATATCAACATATAAAATTTGTTAATATTTACAAATGTTTTACGATTATGTTTCAGGAGCGCCCTTTCGAAGGGTAAGACAGAAGTGAGTTGTTGGTCCGATTGACAAAATGACGACCGACATCTCGGTAGTGCGCGCGGGTTGGGACCCCACGTTGCAACAAGAGATTGTCGATGAGTACGAATACGACGGCGGAAACTCGAGTTCGAGACTTTTCGAACGTTCACGAATCAAAGCTTTAGCTGGTACGTATTAAATTTACTTCTAACTTCTTTCAAACCATAGCTGTAAATCTTTGAATTTATCGATAAAGGTCAATCGTGAAGTTTCCATCACTGATCATCCCCCAAAGACCCCTTACACCTTTTAAGAACATTCATTGCCATGATATTTAAAAACACTTACAAAAATATTTTAGTAGTTTTTCTTTTTGTTTAATATCACAACGTATGAACAAATTATAAATTGCAAAATGTAAATCACTTCCGTCAATGACGTTTCGTTGACTGCTTCGGAAATCATATTGCAAAGCAACTATTGCCACATCCTTTGATACGGATAGGCGCTTGATAAGTCTACACTTAAAACTTGTGAATGTTTTGTGAAGAATCTTAGTAATAGCTGTCGAGTAGCTATAAGACGATATAACGTTTATCAGTCATAAAAATGTAAAAAGAAAAACATAAAAAGAGGATCAGATACTACATTAGTAAGAATGGATTACGACAAAATTGTGTTTAATTTACGAGGTAAAAATATTAAACATTAAATATAGTTCAGGGAAACAGTCTATTTTAGTGGCAACACCTTGAATTTGGTGATTTAGGAATTCATGTAAAATGAAAATAAAGATTAAGAGTTAACCAAAAGTTATCTTCTCCCTGCATTAATTACCTCTGTGTTCTGTTGAAACCAGGTGAACGTGAATTAGTACAAAAGAAGACCTTCCAAAAATGGGTGAACTCCCACTTGGTCCGGTGTTCCTGCCGAATTGGCGACCTGTACGTCGATCTTCGAGATGGCAAGATGCTCATCAAACTGCTAGAGATCCTTTCCGGAGAGCGTTTGCCACGACCGACGAAAGGAAAAATGCGAATTCACTGTTTGGAGAATGTCGACAAGGCGTTGCAGTTCCTGCGCGAGCAAAGAGTCCACCTGGAAAACATGGGATCCCACGATATAGTGGATGGAAATCCGCGTCTGAGCTTGGGTCTCATTTGGACCATCATTCTGCGATTCCAGATCCAGGATATCACGATCGAGGAGACGGACAATCAAGAAACGAAATCAGCGAAGGACGCGTTGCTCCTTTGGTGTCAGATGAAAACGGCTGGTTATCATAATGTTAACGTGCGAAATTTTACCACGTCATGGCGCGACGGATTAGCTTTCAACGCCATTATTCACAAACACCGTCCAGACTTGATTCAGTTCGAGAAACTATCCAAATCCAATGCTATTTATAATTTAAACAACGCGTTCAATGTAGCCGAGGACAAGCTTGGTCTCACTAAACTATTAGATGCGGAAGATATATTCGTTGACCATCCTGACGAGAAGTCGATCATCACCTACGTGGTGACGTATTATCATTACTTCTCGAAGATGAAGCAAGAGACTGTCCAGGGCAAGAGAATCGGCAAAGTGGTCGGTATCGCCATGGAAAACGACCGCATGATACACGAGTACGAGAGTCTGACCAGCGACTTGTTGCGTTGGATCGAGGGTACCATAGAGGCACTGGGAGATCGCAGATTCGCCAATTCTTTGGTTGGCGTTCAATCGCAGCTTTCCCAGTTCTCCAATTACCGTACCGTGGAGAAACCCCCGAAATTCGTGGAGAAGGGTAACTTGGAAGTCTTGCTGTTCACGTTGCAGTCGAAGATGCGAGCGAATAATCAAAAACCGTACACGCCGAAGGAGGGTAAAATGATCGCGGACATTAACAAGGCTTGGGAGAGATTGGAAAAAGCGGAACATGAACGAGAGCTGGCCTTGCGCGAGGAACTGATTCGTCAGGAGAAACTGGAGCAACTAGCGGCGAGATTCAACCGAAAGGCTAGCATGAGGGAGACCTGGTTGTCCGAAAATCAACGATTGGTGTCTCAGGATAATTTCGGTTTTGATTTGGCTGCTGTGGAAGCTGCGGCCAAGAAACACGAGGCCATCGAAACCGATATCTTTGCGTATGAGGAACGTGTCCAGGCTGTGATGGCTGTTTCGCAAGAACTGGAGACCGAAAATTATCACGACATTGAACGCATTAATGCCCGCAAGGACAATGTTCTAAGACTTTGGAACTATTTGCTGGAGCTACTTAGAGCTAGAAGAATGAGGCTGGAATTGTCTCTGCAGTTGCAGCAGAACTTCCAAGAAATGTTGTACATTCTCGATAGCATGGAAGAGATCAAGATGCGTTTGCTAACTGATGATTACGGTAAACATCTTATGGGTGTTGAAGACCTCTTACAGAAGCATTCTCTGGTCGAGGCTGACATCAACGTTCTAGGAGAAAGAGTGAAAGCCGTTGTCCAACAAAGTCAGAAGTTCTTGGAACATGGAGAAGGCTATCGTCCTTGCGATCCAACGATCATCGTCGAACGCGTACAGCAACTTGAAGATGCATACGCGGAACTGGTACGTTTGGCCGTTGAACGCAGAGCCAGACTCGAAGAATCTCGCAAATTGTGGCAATTCTACTGGGATATGGCCGACGAGGAGAACTGGATCAAGGAGAAGGAGCAGATAGTGTCGACCGGAGATATTGGTCACGACCTGACCACTATCAACCTCCTGTTATCGAAACACAAAGCTCTAGAGAACGAAATTCAGTCTCACGAACCACAGCTGATGTCTGTGGCTGCTGTGGGAGACGAACTAGTCCGGCAACAACACTTTGGGTCTGATCGTATCCAGGAAAGACTTCAGGAAATCCTGGGAATGTGGAACCATCTTCTGGACTTGGCTGCTTTCAGGAGAAAACGTTTGGAAGAGGCTGTCGACTACCATCAGCTGTTCGCGGATGCTGATGACATTGATATTTGGATGTTGGATACCTTGAGACTCGTTTCCTCAGAAGACGTTGGCAGAGACGAAGCAAATGTACAGTCTTTGTTGAAGAAACATAAAGATGTGACTGATGAACTGAAGAACTATGCTACCACGATTGATCAACTTCATCAACAGGCATCTGGACTCGGCGAACAGGATGCCAAATCGCCGGAAGTTCTAGAAAGACTCGCTTCTATCGACTCGAGGTATAAGGAACTCATGGAACTGGCTAAGCTGCGTAAACAGAGACTGTTGGATGCGTTGTCGTTGTACAAGTTGTTCAGCGAATCTGATGGAGTTGAACAATGGATCGGTGAAAAGAACAGAATGCTGGAAACGATGGTTCCGGCTAAAGACATCGAAGATGTAGAGATCATGAAGCATCGATACAACGGTTTCGAGAAGGAAATGTACGCCAATGCTTCTCGAGTTGCTGTTGTGAATCAACTGGCTAGACAATTGCTGCACGTCGAACATCCTAACTCTGAACAGATAGTAGCTCGTCAGAACGAATTGAACCAGAAATGGGCAGAATTACGCGAAAAAGCGGAGAACAAACGTGACGAGTTGAACTCTGCGCACGGTGTGCAGACCTTCCACATCGAATGTCGCGAGACAGTGTCCTGGATTGAGGATAAGAAACGTATTCTCCAGCAAACGGATAGTTTGGAGATGGACTTGACCGGAGTTATGACTCTGCAGCGTCGGCTGAGTGGCATGGAACGCGACTTGGCAGCCATACAGGCCAAGTTAGACGCTTTGGAAAAAGAAGCCGAAAACATTCAGAAGCAGAACTTGGAAGATCCGGAGGTGATTCGGGAAAGAATCACTCAGATTCATACTATTTGGGAACAGCTGACTCAGATGCTGAAGGAGCGCGACGCCAAGTTAGAGGAAGCCGGCGATCTGCACAGATTCCTGAGAGACCTCGATCACTTCCAGGCGTGGTTGACCAAGACTCAGACCGACGTTGCCAGCGAGGATACGCCGACCACGTTGGCCGATGCCGAAAAATTGCTCACGCAGCACCAGAACATCAAGGAAGAGATCGACAACTATACCGACGATTACCAGAAGATGATGGAGTATGGCGAAAGATTAACCAGCGAGGCCGGAGCCGGCGACACGCAATACATGTTCTTGCGAGAGAGATTGAACGCCTTGAAAATGGGTTGGGAAGAATTGCACCAGATGTGGGCCAACAGGAAGCTGTTGTTGTCTAACTCGCTGAACTTCCAGGTGTTCGATCGCGATGCTCGTCAAGCAGAGGTGCTTTTGTCTCAGCAAGAGCACATTCTCGCCAAGGACGAGACACCAGCGAACTTCGAGCAAGCCGAGCACATGATTAAGCGGCACGAGGCCTTTATGACGACCATGGACGCAAACGACGAGAAGATCAACTCTGTGGTGCAGTTCGCCGGACGACTTGTCGACAAGGGACACTTTGCGGCTGACAAAGTCAAGAAGAAGGCGGAGAGCATCAATGAACGGCGTCGCATTAACCGCGAGAAGGCCAATCAGTACATGGAGAAACTCAAGGACCAACTGCAGCTGCAGATGTTCCTGCAGGACTGTGAGGAGTTGGGTGAATGGGTACAGGAGAAGCACATCACTGCCCAAGATGAGACTTACAGAAGCGCGAAAACCGTGCACAGCAAGTGGACTAGGCACCAAGCATTCGAGGCGGAGATCGCGAGCAATAAGGATCGTCTGCAGCAATTACAGCAAGCTGCTGAGGAATTGATTCAACAGAAACCGGATTTGGCCGATATTATTAAGCCAAAGGTGGCCGAATTGGCTGATCAGTTCGAGGAACTTGAGACCACCACTCACGACAAGGGCGAACGTTTGTTCGATGCGAATCGCGAAGTCCTTATCCACCAGACCTGCGACGACATCGACTCATGGATGAACGAACTGGAGAAACAGATCGAGAGCACGGACACAGGCTCCGACTTGGCCTCCGTGAACATTCTGATGCAGAAGCAACAGATGATTGAGACGCAGATGGCGGTCAAGGCTCGACAGGTGACGGAACTGGACAAACAAGCGGAACACTTGCAACGTACGGTACCGGAAGACAAGATGGAGGAGATCAAGTGCAAGAAGGAGAAGGTTGCGCAAAGATTCGCTCAGCTGAAAGCACCGTTAATCGACCGACAGCGCCAGTTGGAGAAGAAGAAGGAAGCCTTCCAGTTCAGACGCGACGTGGAGGACGAGAAACTCTGGATTGCCGAGAAGATGCCTCAAGCTACCAGCAACGAGTATGGCAACTCCCTATTCAACGTACACATGCTGAAGAAGAAGAACCAATCTTTGCGCACCGAGATCGACAACCACGAACCCAGGATCAACCTAGTTTGCAACAATGGACAAAAGCTGATCGACGAAGGCCACGAGGATAGTCCTGAGTTCCGTCAGCTTATCTCCGAGCTAACAGAGAAGTGGAAGGAGCTAAAAGACGCCGTGGACGACAGAAACAAACATCTGCTGCAGAACGAGAAGGCCCAACAATACTTCTTCGACGCGACCGAAGCTGAATCATGGATGAGCGAGCAGGAGTTGTACATGATGGTGGAGGATCGTGGCAAAGACGAAATCTCGGCCCAAAACTTGATGAAGAAGCACGAGTCCTTGGAGCACGCTGTGGAGGATTACGCAGAGACCATCCGACAGCTTGGAGAAACAGCGAGACAGTTAATCAACGATCAGCATCCTCTGGCTGATCAGATTGCCGTTAAGCAATCTCAGGTGGACAAGTTGTACGCTGGACTAAAGGACCTGGCTGGCGAACGCCGAGCCAAGCTGGACGAGGCTCTCCAGCTGTTCATGTTGAATAGAGAGGTAGATGACTTGGAACAGTGGATCGCAGAGAGAGAACTGGTCGCTGGAAGTCACGAGCTGGGTCAGGATTATGATCATGTGACGCTTCTGTGGGAGAGATTCAAGGAGTTCGCTAGAGACACCGAAGCGATAGGCTCAGAAAGGGTAGCAGCCGTGAATGGTATCGCAGATTCTTTGATAGCAACAGGTCACTCTGATGCAGCTACCATCGCCGAATGGAAGGACGGACTGAACGAGGTTTGGCAAGACTTGCTCGAGTTGATCGAAACTCGCACACAGATGCTGCAAGCCAGTCGAGAACTGCACAAGTTCTTCCATGACTGCAAGGACGTGCTTGGAAGAATCCTGGAGAAACAGAACGCAATGTCCGACGAGCTCGGTCGCGATGCTGGCTCCGTTTCCGCTCTTCAACGGAAACACGCCAACTTCATACAGGATCTGTTCACGTTGCAGAGCCAAGTGTCACAGATTCAAGAGGAATCGGCTAAATTGCAGGCAAGCTATGCTGGTGACAAAGCTAGGGAGATAACGAACCGTGAAGGAGAGGTTGTCGCAGCATGGAAGAACCTACAGGCCCTCTGCGAAGGAAGAAGAACGAAACTGGAAGATACCGGTGATCTCTTCCGGTTCTTCAACATGGTCAGAACTCTGATGATCTGGATGGACGACGTAGTGCGCCAAATGAACACGTCCGAGAAACCTCGGGATGTGGCTGGAGTTGAACTTCTGATGAATAATCATCAAAGCTTGAAGGCTGAGATAGATGCCAGGGAGGACAATCTGATGGCTTGCATCAATCTTGGCAAGGATTTGTTAGCTAGGAATCATTATGCCAGTTCCCAGATCAAGGAGAAACTGGCGGCTCTCACCGATCATAGAAACGCGTTGCTGCATAGATGGGAAGAACGTTGGGAGAACTTGCAGCTCAGTAAGCATAAATATCAGTCATTTTTTACTATGACATTGACGAGCTTTGTTAATACGCTTGCATGCTTTTATTTTAGTTCTGGAGGTGTATCAGTTCGCTAGAGATGCTGCGGTTGCCGAGGCATGGTTGATCGCTCAAGAACCATATCTAATGAGTCAAGAACTTGGCGTAAGTAAAAATTAATATTTTTTGCAAAGAATCCTCACCTTTTTAAGGTTAAGACTCTTGGTGGGCATTTTATTTACTCGTTACCTGTTCAATAGTATGCATATCTCGATAATATTAAAAATAAACACCTGACTGTTCCAGCACACGATTGACGAAGTGGAGAACCTAATTAAGAAGCACGAAGCATTCGAAAAGTCGGCAGCTGCGCAAGAAGAAAGGTTTAGTGCCTTGCATCGACTCACTACCGTCAGTATTCATCATTTGAACTTGGTCATAAACTCGAAAGAAGTAAATTATATCAATTTGATTTGTGCATGTTATAGTTTGAGTTGAAAGAAATGAAGAGGAGAGAACAAGAACGAGAGGAAGAGGAGAGACGTAAAAAAGAGGAGGCTGCAGCAGCTGAGGCAGCTCGATTAGCTAAAGCAACGCCAGTAACTAGTCCCGATGAACCACCCAGCGAAAGGTACTGTAACAAGTAATTAATAAAACAGATACTTCACCAGTAATTAACTTACCGTGTACTGGTTGTATAACGAAGCAAAGTAGAATTTTGAGTAACGTGTATTACATAAAATTAAGAGTATATCTTTGTTGAACAGAGCTGAAGCTGAAGGAGTACCTAGCGGAGAACGACCCACCGGTGAAGACGAGTCACATGGTAAGATAATGATAATTATAATGCATAGTACTTTGAGAAATAGTTTGACAAGAGTGGTCGTGTACGTTGTATTCTTTGTTTCAAACAATTCAGTATTTAAAGGAACAAAGTTTCATTAAAAACCTTTTCTAAAGACGTTTAATTCTCGCGAAAATCAATAAACATATTTGTTTTTTTTTTTGTCTACTAATACAATGTTTATCGTACGATTTTGCTTTCCACGTGTCTTGTACACATTTAACTTATAGTCTGGTTTTACAAACTGGTTTGTTTGGATAAGCATGAAATTGCTAACAGCACGTTTATTTTTGCCTCTCTCCCAACCCATCATGAAACTTGACTCTGTCCTAATAAAAATCCGTCTATCCGGATCCGGAAATTGCCCTGAATGCACCCTAAAATGCGGCACGGAATGCACAAAACCACAGTGGCACATCGCAAGGCTTCTACACGTACACCACAGCCTCAAGACAAGCCCAAGGAAGGTGAGTGTTCCCATAAAAGAAGTATCACCCTTTCTGCGCTCAAACTTACGTTCTACCTTTAAATTTTATATTTTCTCGTTTTGTTTCATTTGAAACTTGTCTAACATTGAGTTAACATTTGATTCTCTCGTTAATTGTTTAAAATTACATTTTTCATTGTGTATCTTTTTTTCTTCCTTGTTAACATTATTTCATTTTTTGCAACTGATGAGTGCAAAAGGTTAAATAAATCTTTTTCAGGATATAAAGTGTTTCATGTACTAAATTTATTATTAATGGCGTTACTCTGTTAAATACCAGTGTCATATTTTATGCAAAGTGTTCTCGTATAGTTACGAGTTTATCGACTGTTCAGGTTGTCGCTCCCTATTTTTGTTCTATAAATGAAACTCTGGTATTTGATGGGTGAATTGAATTTTATATATAGATCCTGCTATCGATCCTTTAAGCTGGTGATGGAGCATAAGAATTAAATCATCTGTACATGGCAGCGTGTTCTACGGCAAATCATTTCTTTCTTTCTTTTCACATTTAAACTGATCCGTATTGTGGAGAATAAAAAACTGCTTTTACTACTTTAAGTTATGTCATTGCAATACGGATTAGAAAATTATGAACCTCACAGCAATCTTTGTATCTTTCAGCATATTCGTAGGGCAATTACGCCTATCGCTACAATTGCAGCTATAATCGTTTATTCGCTTTCATTAACTATTTTTAACAGGTGATGGAGTCGCCGAGATACACAAATATTCATTAAAATTATTCGAACAGAATCAAGAGAAATTTAAGATTAATATTGAATTTTGCATGCATCCAGAGTAGATGTTTCATGTTTAATTGTCAAAAGTTTATGAACTTATCAATGTCGACTTATGCATGAAATTGAATTAATTTTCGATCAGTCAATTTGATATCAACAAGAGAAAAATTGATTTTATCATAAAAGGTAAGCACACACTGTGACGATAAAAAATATTAAATTTGAAAATACAGAGTAGATTACAAGTTATGCTTGCTTTGTATATTTGCGATCGTTTCTTGCCATGGCGAATGCTTTTAGAGCAACTTATCTTCTTTCATTAGCTACTTGCAAGTTTCATTTCACTTTTTTTTCTCGGACCATTAAGCTTTACGAGTTCATTTATTAAGCAGTGATGTATGAAATGTGTGATTTAAGTTTCTGATTTCTATATCTTCTAACGTCTGTCGACTTATGTATATTATGTAGATTTTTATATACCATAAACGCATAAAGAAGTATTTTTTTTTTTAGAAATGAAAGATTAAATTAGAGCTATTAATTAAGTTTTCAATTGATATGCTATAAGTGCTAGTATTTTTTTCTGTATCGTAAAACCATGTCCATTATTGTAATTAATATTGAACATTTTATATATTACAACTTAATAGCATTTTTTTGTGCTTCTTACTAACGATGTTAACAGTTTAAATGTAGTGTTGTATCAGTATTATTTATATAATATTATTAGTATTTAAGTCTAAAGTATAGCATGTTTAAATTGGTATGATGGCGTAGTGCATGCTCAGAAACCTGCACGTCTATCCATACGAAGAGAAGGAACACCACCTGCCACCCCCTCGTCCACGAAACCTCCTAAGGGTCTATCTAGTCCAACAAGTAAGTCCATTCAAAGGATCATTATTTAATTCCCTCGCAATATTTAAAAACTCCATGAAATAATAAAGAATCACATAAAAATATAATTATTTATGATACAAAGAAGAAGTAAGCAATGAATATATATTATTTATCAAAGTATCTCACACTATTTTTATAAAAAGATTCATGTTCATTTGGAATCAAAGAAATTAGGTTCATCTCCCATACAGGCTGATGAGTCTTTAGGCCCAGCAGGGCAAGTACTACCAAATTTGTCCACAAATTGACAAGCTTGCAATATTCTTAGCGTTTCATCGACGGAACGTGACAGAGATATCTCGCTAATCGAGAAGTGCCTAATCAGCTGTTTCTTGTCGATGATAAATAATCCTTTCAGAGCTATTCCTGCTTTTTCATCGAGCACTCCGTATGTTCTGGAAATTTTCTGACTCTTGTCCGACAGAACGGGCATATTCATCTCTCCCAGACCACCTTGCTTACGTGGTGTCATGATCCATGCCAAATGCGAATATTGAGAGTCCGTGGAAATTGCCACTATGTCACAGTCTTTTACAAATTAAATTAACATTTTTTAAACGATACATTATATTACGATACTTTATTGATTCGAGTCTAGAAATATAAAGCAATATAAATATTGCATTTTTCAGCGGTAGTTAAGGGTTAAATAGTAGATATACCTAAATCCCCGAATTCTTTTATACGATCGCTGAACTGAATCATTTCCGTAGGACAGAAAAAGGTGAAGTCGTAAGGATAGAATAACAGTATCAAATATTTTCCTTTGTAATCCTTCAGTGATATATCCTTCATTTTTAAATTAAATATCGCGACACCTGACCAAGTTGGTGCCGCGGTCGACAATGCTGGTACCGTATGCACTTCCGGTTGCTCTTGCGGTTCTTGCGGCTGCTCCCCGCAACAGAAGTTCTCGTCTTCCACTGATTTTCTTCCAAAAAGTTGATCGAAAGTCGTCATGATAAATGTTTCAATAGAAACCTAAATGAGTTGTTAGCACTTTGAACATCGTAAAACGTGACTCTTATCGATAAAGACAAAAGATGGATCTCCGAAAAAGTCGATTTATTCTTTCACGATTTAAAATAGTTTGAAGTAACTTCAATCACGAATTATAATAATGGAATATTAAAGTATAAAATGGTGAAATAACTTCCTTCAACATTTTAATGATAGAAGACCTGATCGAGGTAATGGAATAAAAATTACATTCTCCGTTCAGAAAATGGTTTAATGATCTCGCATGAGCATGATGCATGGGTACTCACGGCAGAATAAATTTAGGCCCTGTCCCCCCATTCAATAAATCAATCAATTCCAAATAAACTAGGCTGTCGATGTGACCTGTAAGTAGCTAATAATGTCCCGTTGTGTTGCGTGTGTCGTGTTGAAAGCTCCAAAAGGTGGAAGCGGTTCCGAGTCTGGTACTTTAAGACGTAAGGAACGTAGTCGCAGCAAGTCACCGTTCAGAAGCTTCCGTTGGAGAAAATCCGCCAAGTCGCCGAGTTTAGATCGCAGTGGCGTGAGTGATGATGAACGCAGCATTTCCGGTAAGCAATTATTTTCACATCAACCATTGGACACCTACACTGTTGCGATCTAGTCGATATCATTATATATTCCATCATCTAGGATTAATTAATTAATAATATTCTTGTATCATCCAGGTATTCCAGAGAAGAATGCTTCTTCAGCTGTTAAGTGAAGATAATCATCCTTTGTTTTTCTTTCCAGCAGTTCCAAATTAATGTTGATATTAACAAAACATTTGCATCTAACTAATCTGACAATGAGTATGCAAATGGTGTCGCGTCGTGAATGCGTGTATGTTTGGGTGCTTGATTTGCATTTAGAGCATCGTCTAACGCATCCGATTAACTGTTTAGGTCTTCCCGTTTAAAACGGGTTCTTTGCAGTGAACGTACAGCATATTCCGAGAGAATTGGATGCCGTTTGTAACGTAGAATTAACATAGATTACGTTTACCGTTAAATTAGTGTAGTGTGATAAAAATTTTAAGCATTGCTTCAAGTTCTGTTCGATTTTACAGAACAACGAAGTCCCAGCGACGACGAATTTGAAGGTGTGTTGCAACGAAAGCATGAATGGGAGAGCACAACGAAGAAGTCGACCAATCGATCCTGGCAAAAGGTGTACATGGTCGTTCGTGGACAAAGTTTGTTTGTATATACCGATCAAAAGTCGTACAAGGCTGCACCAGATCAAACGTACAAAGGAGAAACTCCTCTGGATCTCAAAGGAGCAACTATTACTGTAGCGAGTGATTACACTAAAAGGAAACATGTCTTCCGTGTAAAGTAAGTGATTTTTTAGATATTTAAAAGTCTGCTATCAATGATGATGATGTGAAATATACATGAGCTAGTATAAGAGAACAAACACATGCCGTTTGAAATTTCTAGGTCGCAAAGCGGATCCGACTTCCTATTCCAGGCTAAAGACGACGCTGAAATGAACGAATGGGTAACGGTGTTGAATCAAGCTACGCAAGGTACATCAGGTGCAAGTACGTCCAGGGCGCATACTTTGCCCGCTCCTACACAAGCCGAGACCAAGCGGCGTAGTTTCTTCACTCTCAAGAAAAAGTGAGTCTCGTTAGAAGTATTTGAAAGGTATAAGTGATCGTTAAAATAGAGCCCGACATATCATGCAAAGTAATAAATGATGAGATTCATGGGATTCGAAAGGAGACGGAGCATCAACGACCACACGAGTGTTTCTCTTCAAACCATTATTATTGCGAATTTATAACAACTCTCGCTTCATTGTTCCTGTTACTCTTTAAAGATTCTTTCAATTCAGTTACAAGAGTGTTATGCGAAGAAATTGTTAATGGTAACGAGCATTAATGATCGCTCGTTTCGAAGGTATATTTACAGGGTAACACACTATGTACGTTGATCTAAGTTCTAACACTTTCTCCTTTCTTGCATTAATCACTTCAGTGATCTGATCTTTGATAGCCTATCCACGTCTGTATCTCTGAAAGCTAAGTAAACGAACTTTACTGAATTATGTTTTGATGGTGTAGGTATTATGAACTAGACATACTTTGCTTCTTTTTTTGAATGTCATTGATCATCATTGGACGAGTGGCGGGCGATCACCTCGGAGCATGTGCGTGATAGATTCAGTGATGGGCAATTCTTCAAGTTTACCCCAATCCCTAGGTCTTCCTTATCCAGTTGGTATCGTTTTATATACTCAAAACTTGATTTGACAACATGTAGCTTAAGGTGTATGATTTCGTCTGTATGATACATTATATTATTTTTTAAATTTGTTACAACAAAATTTTACAATAATCCTATCGGTTTAAAAACTGTTTGGCACGTCGTTACTGTTACTTCTATATTGTTGCATAATAAAAGTTTCGCCACCATTGTCCTAGGCTTTCTTCTATGTATGCACATCGGTGCCCATGAAATGTTCAAGGCTGGCATTTGTTTTGCCCATCACTGTTAGATAATGGTAGCGTAAACGATAATTGCGAAAGATTCGAGGTTTTCCCAGTCATTCGGTGTCACGACCGTTTTATCGCTGGCAGACATCCATTTCATTCGATCATATTGCATTTATCATTATTTTAGAAAAGCCAAAAAGTAGAAAGTGAAACCAATGAACTGTAAGAAAACAGTACACAATTGGAACAACATTTACAGAGAGAGATTGCGGTGAGTTCTCGCACAACAATCATTAGATCGTTTTGACCGTCGTACTGCTGCACGATTAATTGATCATCGTAATCCACTTGTTTTTTTCTCTCCTTTCGTTCATCCTTTTCGTTCCTTTTATTTTGTTCATTATGATTAGCATCTCGACAAAATACAAGAGGAATGTTCTTCCAATTGTGAATGCGGAATGATGTTATCCGATGTTCTCCAATGAAGAGAACGTGTATGTGCAGTGCTTACTGTGTTTCATATGCGCGCTAAATACGTATTTATTTATTCTGTGAAACCTTGGAGTCGCTAATTACAGTCGTTAATCATTCAGGTGTCGTTCTTTTTAAAATAATCGATTAAAAGTTATAGTAATCCTGTTGATGGTGATGACTCATGCCAGTTGAAAGGTATCGCATAGAGTTCAAAGTTCTCAATTGAAGTAAAGTAAAAATTCATTGGTACAGTAACCAAATTTTTACTTTACTATCAGCTTGAATTCCTTCGTTCTGAAAGAACACTATCCTAAACAAAAAGTAACTAGTAAAATCTATTATATAATTGAATGTTAAAGAATACGTTTTAAAAAATATAATGTTTCAGCATTTGAAATGTTTTGAAGGTAATGCATTGAAAAGTCAAACTTTTAGAATATACGATGTTAGATAAATTCTAAAGATGTGTCACTCAAGGAAATATGTACGAATCGAAACATGATAAGACTGAAAGAGACTGAACAGGCAAAGTCCAAAAAATATTATTGGTTATTGAGACAATGATTTTTAATTTCATAGAACTTCCAGTATCAGCAAAAGTGGCAACGAATAGCGAAGGGTAATCGTATCTTTCCAGAAACAACTGTACTTTAGCGACAAAACATTTCCAGACATTAAATTAAAACAGAATAGTCGATTCTGAGACGAGATCTATGTATATATGAAACACAATCGTTTTAATCGTTTCACCAATTCAGCTCTCAATTCACAAGCGCTTTTTATTCGTATTTTCATTGCTTTTTTGACGAAACGTTTCTTTCGTTCGCTCTAGTATGATGTATTATATATATTTATGCGTAGACATATATAATTATTGTATATCATTGCTGGATTATATTGTGGCTATCTTTTTGTCATTGCTTATCCATTATCATTATTATATCATTTGTTCACGCTTCTTTGCTGGTCGGATAAAACTTTCAGAGATCCTCGTTTTAGTAAGAAGTAAAGTTTGCGTTACCTTCTATTGTTGAAGGTAACAAATTTTGTACACATGCGAGTATACAAACGTGTGCAGCCCCTAAAAGACGGGGCTGACTCATGCATATTTACTTTAATTGCCCAGATTTATGTGTAGCATCCGTATTTGCCCGTCAGACCTTGAGCAATAGTATATATAGTATTCATTTAGCAGTATCAAAAGATATTTTGAGACGTAGTAATGTTTTATACACGTATACAGGGTGGTTCATTTGAATACGTCCATTTAATTATGTCTCTAAAATTATATATTAAAATAAAAGCAAAATAATATTCGGATAATCAAACCATTCTTCAAGTGGAATGCTATTTTTTAATAAGAAGGTTTATGTTTCATGTAACAAATACTTCTAGAGACAAAACGGACAATGTAACAATGAACTGTACTGTAAATATTTCCTTTTGGAAATCCCACGACATTATTGACTCACATAAAGGGTAATTTTAAGGAGGCTAGAGCTTTATATTTCTTTTATTTTGTATATTGTTGAATTGTCAGACTAATGAATGTTTCTGTTTATTAAGGGAAGTGTACGACCTTTAAAACCTTCAAATTCGGTCGAAATTTTAGACAATTATTTAGTTGACAGACTAGCATTACTATTCCAAATGTTATGGATCAAATTTAATAAACTTTTTAATTTTGTTGTGCATTTTCCTTATAAGATAATTTTGAATAAAAGTTTTGTAGTTGAAACTTCGTGTAACGTTAAGTAGCAGTGTTAGGAATTTTGAATAATTTCCTGATTAGTTCAGATCTAAGTACGTAAATATTATTAGAAAGAAGAAAAGCTATTTATTTTATTATATAAGTATTTTGCGTTGAATCCTCAACTTCGTTTTATAGTTTAGCTCTACGCCTCGTATCATATAACAGTAAAAAGACTTTACAGAGATACGTTATCCTTTGCCTCTTACGTCTATGCGTTAATATCTTTTAATTTAATGTTTGCTTTGTTTTGCCAATTTTCAGCTAAACCGGAGCAGTGAAGTACGGTATAAGCCGCTCAGCACAACACAAACAGTTTAAGAGAAATGTTTCGTCGCTCTGCGTGGTTAAAAAGCAACGCTGATCGTAAAAAAATTAGGAGACCACAAACACGAACACACGAATAACACACGAAAGTGGTATTTAACGAAACGAATCGAAAAACGACCCTTACTAAATCTTGTCGTTTAACGAAACGCCTACATCTACGACTACTATTCGCCATGGAAATCATAGAGAGTATTTAAACAGCTGTCTGTATGTGTTAAAACATTTCACTCGCGTATAGGCCATTCGAAATCTCTAAATGCGTTCTTTTTTATTTTCTCTTCTCTTCGAAGGAATTTTTGGACACTTTGCAATATATCGCTAGTTGAAAAGGTGACACACACATACACACATTTGATATGTCCCACGTTAGCGTGGTTAACATTCATTCACACATGGATATATGATCACCAAAAAATTGATCGTCCACGATATCCATATGTATTAGTCGAAAAGCGCGATAAAAATTAAATTTATAATTACTAATATATATTATTGTTTAACAACATGTCGTATTTTCGATTCTTAAAACGGTTGTTTTTTCTTTTAATCGGTATCGTGTTGCTGCAGTTCTGTATGTAAGTCAATTATATCAATATTTACAATTACAAAACTTTTAACTAAGTTGCATACTATGTTTTTAGAATGTTTGGTATTATGAACTATTATATGTTTCGTTATTTTAAGTGTAAAAATGTTCGCGAAATTAAGTAATGCTTTGTATATTGTATAGAGAAATTTTGTAGCAACTTAAGAGCGATATTTCTACATTGTATTTTAACAAATTTTAGCAGAACTCGTTTGGCAACTTGATACCTCGCTCGTTGAATCGTAAGTTACAATTATTTTATTTTAATGTCAAAAGAGCTCAATCGATGCACGTTTCATTTCTACACTTTTTTTCTTGCTCTTGCACCTTTGTAATTTTTTAATTTCACGTTTTTCCGCAAACGATTCGTTTGCGTTTCGATGACTGCCATATATTTTTAAGAAGCACACTAACTTGGGACATAATATATATATAAATATATAAATAAATATATAAATATTATATATATAAATATAAATATAAATTAGCTTTTAACAAATTGTTAAATATATGCTGCGCCCTAAGGGAATACGCATTGAAGGATTATAAAAACGAAGAAATGGAACATTGTGTAATAATTCAGAGTTTCCTCTTACACGATCCCAAATATCATGATTCTACGGAATTAAAAAAGAAGAAAAACATCTAAGAGGAGGAAAATGAGAGATATTTAATTGTTCTTTAGACGTATCTGCATATACGATGACACAGTTCTTATCAAGCGAGCATGTATCTTTTAAAAATCAGAAATTCCATCTTGCAAAAACATCTCGCTTGATTTTAACTGGTCATCCACGTTGCGATTCGCGCGTTTGTTAACTTTCTTATCTATTTTCTTTTTTAAATATTTATCATGTTCGTTTTGTTTCATAGGGTGTAAGAATTTCAATGTGACCGTGCTTTTGACTACAATTTTTCAATGGACATTTCAAATGAATGGAGTTCTTTTTCTTCTCCTTTTTTAAAGTTTGTTTCCATGTATTTTGTATTGGCTGATTTCAATGCGACTCGATCAAACCGATATCGACTTGTTCCGCGTATCCGGAATGGATCCTGTTTAAGATTTCCCTCAATGAATATTTTTACTATATTGTACCGTGCGCTGCTTCACTGATTTGTAAATACCATCACCAAGTAAACGCAGTGTATCTCTAGATAATGCGTCAGGCGTTAATTAATGGTCTTAATCAAAAAAAGAAAAAAAGAAATATCGATGACATCGTACGCTTTTTTTTCTCTTGTTCAATGCATGTGCATTTAGTGGATATTTTTTAAACATTTGGAGTCGCATTGCTACACTATAAACAACTTGATATTTCATAGCTATGTGTTTTATATATAAATATAAATAAATATGAAATAATGATGAACAGTAAATTATAAGAAATAAAAATTATTATAATAGATAATATATGATTATTGTAAAACTACTTGGTGGTACTTCTTGCACAGAATTATCCCAAGAATGTTTCCATCCACGTTCATGTGTCCTACGAATTTGTTTGAATTTAATACAGGCAGCTTATAGGTACTATCAAATTTACAAGATTATCTCTTAATTCGAAAATAATTCTTATTATTAAATTTGGATCAATCTGTACAAGTTTGAATTACATCATTTATTTAATTAATTTGTTTTCGGCGTTTTATTTACATTATCAGATATTTATGTATTTTGATTTTGATATAATAACTTTATAGATTGATAATATAGTCATAATAATAATAAACAAATTATTTGTAGTTTTACTTACAGCGCAGTTCCGATAAAAAAAGTATTAACTGGTGTAAAATAAAGAAGGTTCTTAATCGTGTGCGTTCTATTTGAATACGTGTAACCGATGTGGAGGAGACAGTGATTCTGTTGTCAGGAAATGAAAGCCATTATCTAATATAGTTTTATTATTGCAACTAAGAGTCGCCATTAAAAGTACTTACTCCCCCAACGGTGATTTTCAGTTTTATCGGGAACATTCTTTTGTATCGGCTACCGTATGAATAATTATTTGCCCAATATTTTGATATGTTACAGTGTTTTAATATTATTTTGCGACCAATTTTTGAAATTGATTTTCGATTGTAACAAGCAATCCTTATTAATTTAAATCGTTTATATGTAAGGATTTATGTTAATTATATATATACATTAATTGCAACATTCGTATTATTAGATCATTTTTATTTAATAATTTGCGTAACATTTCAAATAATATTTATGGAAATGATTTCTCATCATTTAAATTCTAGAATGGTTCTACTCAGGTGTTCTTAAATATGATTTGTATCGACCTTTGGAAGAATTTCCAAGTTCCAAAACCCCTTCCAAAAATTAAAACCCCCTATCTTATGACAGCACAAATTATATGTGAAACAAAATATTTCTAAATTTTATACTGCAATTGTGATACAAAATCTCAGTCTTACTGCAATGTTTCCGACAATGATGAGTAATTTTTGAGGTGTTTAAAGAGCGATACAATGCCGCAAATTGCGGATGTGTATCAAGCTGAAGGATGTAGTTTGCTGATTTTATGAACGCTCAGTACGGGCTGTAACATACACATATACAAATAGTTACATATATTTGTACATGGCGAGTAAAGAAAGTCAGTCTGAGCAAGATGGCCGGCCGGGTGACTTCGGCCTTTTATTATTCCGCGCTTTTATTTTATTTGATATTGTTAACTAGTACGAATAATGGGTTGAGGTACGGAGACAAAGCGACTACGTTACACATTACGGAGGATCATGATTCGTTCGGCTACAGACGTCCGATTATTATCAATCGAGGTGAACATTTCGAAGAAACGTCATCGAGTCGAATGCGCAGAGATGTTCCTCCACCGTTCCCAAATAATAATCCAAACATCACGACAAAGGTACGTGATCGTTGACTAGCAGTTCTACTAGCGTCTCAATTCTTTTGATCCTGTTCCGCCAGTTGCGATGCTATTCATCCATTTGCCGCACAATTTGCGTTGTTTTTGTTGTCTTATCTTTATGAAGTTACCGATAGCAGCGATTTTAGAATTTTACGCGGCAGTTAATAAGGCCGGCGTATAGTACTGCCTTTGTGCAGTGACCAGTGGAGAGCGTAATTGCTGTATTATGTCCCTTCCGGACTAAATTTAATCAATCTTGACGAAACGGAGTAGCATCATAGTCGTTCTGCTATTGACATGCAGAGGTCAGTAACCGCTCTGTATGACTTTTATTTTTCTAATCAGCCTGTCTTTCTTTTTTTCTTTTTTATTAAATAAATGACCGATCCGTCTTTCGAATAAAGCAGTCATTGATCGTTATCGACTGCATGATTATTTATTTATTCGTTTTGAATCGTATCAACTCGATAGATAGCGTTGAACCGTTTACTCGAATAAAATGTTGCGGATTATGTCCTTGTATAATTTGTTGTCTTACGTGACAATTGCAGAAATTATTTTCGTATATTATATTTTTCAATAATATTTATTTAGTTTTTATTATGATGTCTTCACAATGTGAGAAATATTTTATATGTATAAAAATAAAAATAAAAATATTATGATGGTACAATGGTAGATGATAATTAGTCATCAGTGTATGTCATGCCTTTGAACATATTCATGCATGAAATAACACATATACATATACATACTTGCATGGTATATGACAATAAGATAACAAAGAAGTATAATGTGTCAACGGTTTAAGCCTAAAATAAGTAACACACAGAATTAGAATATGATATTAATTCTTTTAAAGAATTTATAGTTGTGTAACAGAATCAGAGCAACAGTAGTTTACTGATATAATGAAACAATATAATAATGTAGTATGATAAAGTATATTTATCTATTGAATCTCTAATCTTGAGAACCAAGATATTACAGGCAAGTATTTGTACAACTTGCCCCATTTTACCTGTCTTTTAATTTTATAAATATCTGTGTTATGAGAGTGATACCTTGGAATCATTTAAAACCATGAATTGACAGACAAAACATTGTTTTACATATTTTAAGTTATTTTTGGAATGCATTTCATCGATCATTCCTGGTATAATGACAAGTATATTTAAGAGGAAAGAAACATTATTATACCATTACATCATGTATAAACTTATTTGCATATATAATGGGGATTTATATTTTTCCAGGAACTGTAAACATCTATGACTCATATTCTTTGTTCATTTATATCATTTTGTGAAGTAATAGTAAATATTTAATATAATGTTTTCTCTGACTTTCTATTTTTGTTGATACAGTGTTTATCAGTTTAACAGCTTATCATTATTTGTATTATGAGTGCCAATGATAATCTGTATTTGAAAACAATGTGGCAAAATATTTTTTGTTTTTGATGCAAATACTGCAAAAATGATGTATGTTACAGGTTAATGCTTTAAATGATTCGCATCAACAATTGATGGTGCATTGGGTTGGAGAAGGATCTAATGTAATAATATGTCTGGCAAGAGACAGTACACTTACAAAACGCATGCAAGACAGCAAGTTCGCTGGAAACAGCAATCCTACTCCTAGCGCTGTATACATAAGTTATGATTATGGTGACACATTTGAGAATAAGACAGATAAATTTCGAATTTCTTCTGAACCTGATGCGCCATATGCCACTTTGGATAAGTTCATCAATCATCCAAAAAAGTATAATTTCGTAAGTTAATGTTTAAATGAACATAATAAATTTTTATATTTTTAGACAATTCTGTTTTTTATTTATTACTTTACAGTGTATCTTTGTGGACAGCACAAATAGTTTACTTTTCCTCACATCTACTAATGGCAGATATATCACAAGGAGACGGGTACCATTCCATCCAAGTGAAATTTCGTATGATGAGAGGGATTTTAGAGTTGTTGTTGCTCTTGACAAAACTCATCCAAATCGTGCAGTAAATGTCTATGCTTTTTATTAATAGAACTTTTTTTTTGTCATTATTATACTGATTTTATTTTATTGTTATTGTGCTGTAATATAGCTGTGGTTATCAAAGGATATGGGAATGACATGGTTTCCAATATATCGGTCTGTGAAAGCATTTTTCTGGTCTCCCTTACCAGCATTAGTAGTAGAACGTATTGAACCTTCTGGGTCAAACAGTGTTTGGCAATTGGATTTGACATATTTATGGGATCAAATGGGAGATGTAACAAAATTGAAAAATGAGTTTGCCGTTGTTATGACGAACGTCGAAGACTTTCAGATTAGAGGCGATTATAGATTCGCGACATCAAAGAGTGAAGAGGTGGGTAGTAAATAGTTTATTAAATGCACTACATGTAAAATGGAAATTTAAATTTGTGTATGAACGAACTTTTTTGCTAATAGAATGGAACAGTAAATCTGGATCTTTATGTATCATACAAGAACAATAATTTTGTCAAAGCTGCATTAAACACAAATTTACCGATTAAAGCTTATCACATCGTTGACGTGTCACATAATAGAGTCTTTGTCACGGCTTGTCACAATGAAACACATGTGAATCTTTATATATCGGAAGTCATCGATAAGACAAAGGCAACATTCACGTTATCCCTGGAAAATATTCTAACATTCTTTCCTAGTAATACTTGGAAAGACAGTTGGTTGAAGTAAGTATAGGGTCTCATACCTATATTTCAAAAATCTGTGTCGTAAGCAATATTTCGAATGTTACTTATATCATTTTCAGTGAAGTGGTTGACGAAGTATTTACAGATCTGTACAAGGTTGAAGGTCTTCGTGGTATTTATATAGCGTCACAAGTAAAAAATTCATCGAAATCAGGTTCAATTGGACCAGAGCATTTGGTATCATTGATAACATTCGACCATGGTGCAACTTGGAATCCAATAAAGCCACCCACCGCTAATCATGAAGGATTCTTTATCCGTTGCACGAACTGTTCATTGCATCTCAGCCAGCGTTTTAGTCAGTTGTATCCTGTTACGAGATCAGTGTCGATTATGAGTTCAAAATCTGCTCCTGGTATCATAATGGCTACAGGTGTTATAGGGACAAATCTTAAGGGTCATCCAGCTCTGTTCGTATCCAGGGATGCAGGTGTCACTTGGAAATATGTTCTCAAGGACTACTATTTCTTCAACATGGGAGACCACGGTGGCTTGTTGGTTGCTGTTAAGTATTTTAAGTCTCGAGGTGATACTAGAGATATTTCTTATTCCACGGACGAGGGTGAAACTTGGCAATCGTACGAGTTCAATGAGAAAATGTTGCGAGTATATGGGCTGATGACTGAACCAGGAGAGAACACTACGGTGTTCACGATGTTCGGATCGGCAAATGGGCAACATCAATGGTTGATCATCAAAGTCGATTTGCGCAATGTGTTTGAAAGAGATTGTAAGGAGGATGACTTCAAGTTTTGGTCTCCGTCGAGTCCAGATCAGCCAGTGATGTCCTGTATGTTGGGTAGAAAAGAGACGTATCAGCGAAGAGCTGCGCGAGTTAATTGCTACATCGGTATGGATTATGATCGACCAGTAAAGACGGAAATATGTCCATGCGACTTCATCGACTACCAATGTGATTTTGGGTTTGTACGAGTTGGAAATCCTTATCACTGTATTCGTGATAAATCTGTACTCTACTACGATCCCTACGCTATACCGAAAACATGCGAACCTGGATCGTTCTATAATCGAACAAAAGGATACATCAAGATAGCCGATGATGAGTGTGTCGGTGGTTTAGCCAGAAACTTTGAACCGGACGAAATTCCATGTCCTATAGGAGACAAATCAGAATTTCTGCTCGTGGCTCAACGGGAACACATATCGCGTATTGATCTGGTGGAAGAGAAGTTAGAAGCTTTACCGGTTCACGACCTAAAGAACGTGATAGCCATAGAATTCGACATGAAAAATAATTGTCTGTACTGGGCGGACATCGTAAATGACACAATTGGCAGACAGTGTTTTAAGAATGGTACCAGTTATCCAGAGATTTTAGTGGAAACAGATTTAAGCTCCATAGAAGGAATGGCACTGGATTGGGTGTCTAATCTTTTGTATTTCGTGGATGGTGTGAAAATGAGGATTCAGGTGATCAGAACGGATGTGTCCACTGCTGGACGACTGCGAAGAACGATTCTAGGACCCAACAATCTACAGAAACCTAGAGGCATTGCAGTTCATCCTATGAATGGGTACATGTTCTGGACTGATTGGGCACCAGGTAACGCTTCAGTTTCGAGGGCCAATCTTGATGGGACGGACGTGAAACGGTTATTCGTGGAACCTACAGTTGATTGGCCAAATGGAATCACAATTGACCACATCGCGGAACGCATCTACTGGGTGGACGCCAGACAAGATTACATCGGCTCCAGTGATTTCGATGGCAAGAAATTCAAAAAAATCATCTCGAAAAACGAACGGGTTTCGCATCCCTTCGCTGTCGCAGTGTTCAAGAACAACATGTACTGGGACGATTGGAAACAGTCGATGATATTCGTCGCGGACAAGGATCATGGTGTGGGTATAACCACGATCATCGGTCAGCTGCCTGGCTTGATGGATTTGAAAGTGTTTGCTCACAGTATTCAAATGGGTACTAACGCCTGCGCAAATAACAATTGCACGCACATCTGCGTGGGAGCACCTAATGATGGACACGTGTGTCTTTGCCCAGATGGGATGGAGATGTTCGAGGGCAAGTGCATGTGTCCAGGTGGTGTCACACCGTTCGTTAATTCGACATGTCCTCAAGTAGCCGCCACCTGCGCACCCAACCAGTTCGCTTGTCGAAATAACGCGTGCATTCCGGCGTCTTGGCGGTGCGACAGAGAGAACGATTGCGGCGACAGGTCGGACGAAATCAACTGCACCAGGGTTACCTGCGATCCTAACAACTTTGTATGTGATGACACCAAGTGCATCCCAAGGTACTGGGTTTGCGACATTGACCAGGACTGCAAGGATGGCACTGACGAGTTAAACTGCAAGTACTCGAACTGTACGGAATCCCAATACAAATGCGATAACGGCAGATGCATATCTCACAGATGGCGTTGCGACGGCGAAGACGATTGCGGCGACAACTCGGACGAAAAGAACTGTACAAAGAGCATACCTAGTACTTGTAGATCTGACGAGATCCTCTGTAAATCCGAGCACGTATGCATACCGACCGGCTGGAAATGCGACGGGGAACGGGATTGTGTGGATGGTCTTGACGAAGCGGACTGCAATAAGATGGTTTGTGAGAGCTGGCAGTTTACGTGTAATCTCTCGAATGCTAAACATCGCTGCATCTATAACTCGTGGGTTTGCGATGGGGATAAGGATTGCGAGGATGGTTCGGACGAAATGAATTGTACCACTACCGTGGCTCCAGGTTCTCTAACCCCAGATCTACCTGGCACTCCCTGTAATCATTGGATGTTTATGTGCAATAACAAGAAATGTGTACCTTATTGGTGGAAATGCGATACTGTAGACGATTGTGGTGATGATTCTGATGAAATCGGCTGTGGCAACTATGAGGTTGAGTGGACGATGCCATATCCCACTGAGCAAGCCAAGGTCTGTCAAGAGCACGAGTTCCAGTGCCTGAACGGCAAATGTATTCACGATGCGTGGGTCTGTGACGGGGCGAAGGATTGCGCTTCGGGAGAGGATGAGATACGTTGTGATGGGGTCCAGGTCTCCTGCAGAGAGAGCCAGTTCATGTGCCGAGTGGATGGCACCTGTATACCTCTGTCTGGTGTATGTAACGGTGTAGTTGAGTGTCCTGATAGAAGTGACGAACTGGGTTGTTCAGGGGAGCAGCACTCTAGTCCAGCTGCTACACCATCCTGTTATGTCGGACTATTCCCTTGCGACCAAACGCGATGCTTCCCTCTGGCGGCATACTGTGATGGAAACCAAGATTGTATGGACGGATTCGACGAAAGTAACTGCGAGAAAAACAGTTCTCGCGTTTACCAGCTGCTTGTGATGGGAGTGGATGAACGGTCGGTGAATGCCAGTAGCGTCTTCCTCTTCTGGTGGATGCCAGTGCCCACCAACGTCACCTTTGAATTTCTGCCTTCCATAGCATATGCAGAGCCAGGAGCTAACTGGACCAATGCCAGTGAATGGATCGAGGAGATGGAGTATCAATTTAACAACCTAAAGCCGTACACTCGTTACAATCTAACAGTTCATGTTAGACTAAAGGGTCAGAATGTTGTATTCCCACCAACCAAGTATCTAGTGGTAACAACTGGAGAAGGTATCCCATCGGAACCGTGGAATGTCACCGTGACGCAGAAGAATGGAACTCGGGTAGAGGTTACTTGGCAACCGCCTCTGCATCCTAATGGACCCATCACCGGTTACGAAGGCTTTGTGACACCACCTATACCACCTATGCGATTCTTCAGACAAAAGACTTCAGCTATTATAGACATGGATTTTGAAGCGGGCAAGAATTACTCGTTCTGGGTAATAGCTAAGAATCAAGATCGTGAATCGGCTTCCTCAAACGTTGCTACTTTAACCTTCGATGGGTCAGCCAATATTGATAACATTGAGGACCTCAAGGTGGTTGCAACGACCAATCACTCGGTGACCCTAGCCTGGAAAGAGCTCAAAGACGTCGACAGTTATCACATTACTCCGATAGCTCCATCTTCTTATCCTGTGATGAAATCTATCTTTACTCAAAATAATCACGTGGAGGTAACCAAATTAGCTCCTGGAATCAAATACACTTTCGAGGTTGGAGCCATGAAGAAGAAGTACGTTGGAAAGACCACAGCGATAACTGCTATCACAGATTCCATTCCTCTCCCAACCATTACAAAATTAGTTGCCCAATTGGTTAAACCTCATGGAACAACTGTGAAGCTTACTTGGGACCCGCCAAAGAGCACCAGAAAGATTAAATGGCAGTATGCAATTCATTATGCCGTAACTATGGTGGAGTTCTTCAGAGGTAATCATTTGTCACAAATATAAGTATATGTGTTTCTATTCTCTAATGTTAATGGAAATGTAATTACAGAGTATAAACTTCTAACGACTAATTTGTCGGCGACTATTAAGGATCTAGAAGCATGCGAATCCTACTTGTTCGCGGTTGGCGTTAATGGGGATTATGGTGCTGGTCCTTTGAGTCAACCCGTTACAGTGTTCACTCATTATAATCAGCGTGCTGCACCGAAGAAATTGAGAGTCAGTCCGACGGACAAACCGGATACTATTACCATCTCTTGGAGTTCTAGTTGTCCTACGATCGATGAACCCATAAAATACACGGTAAGAGCAAATTTGAAGATTTGGTGACAAATTCTGCGTTCATCTACTTAGAAATACTATTGTTGACCATTTCAGATCACCGTGACAGAATTAATACGCAAAAAGCATTTCGTAGTGACCCTACCACCGACTAACGAAACAGTTATGAAACACACGTTCAACAACATTAAACACGGCGGCAAATATCAAATCACCGTTGCCACAGATGTTGATAATGCTATACCTAGTCATCCAATCACTTACGCAGCTCCTATAATTTTGCCACCTCATCAGTTGAAAGTTCTACATGAAAATGAGGGATTCCGTATCACCTGGCTCGTGCACGATTTGCCAGACGCAATTAAGAATGCAAAATACCACTATGAGATTTTGGTGGTAGAAGGTCACACGATGAACGAGTCGCTCGCTAAGATTTATAAGGTCGAACAACCACCCTATGAGTACAAGGACGTTAAACCTGATGTAATTTATACGTTTGCTACTCGTTTGGTCACCGAGGAGGGATATTCGAGTCCACTAAGTGAGGTCTTCAGCACCAGGAACATTGGAGGTAATTTTATCGCGAAGATTGCTGCTTGATTGCTATTTTAGATGCTAATGACGATTCAAAATGATTTGTTACAGAGGTATCAACGTTACCAGTGACGATGAACACTTCTAACATTCTCTCGTTTGCTATACCAATCTGTTTATTGATTGTGGCTCTAGGATCTGCATTGGCGTACTTCGTCGTGAGACATAGAAGGTTGAGCAATAGTTTCACGCAATTTGCTAACAGCCACTATGACACCAGACGTGGACAAGCAACCTTCCCAGGAACCACAGATGGTTTAGGTCAGTTTATTTAACGATCTGTTAATTTAGGTAATAAGCAAATTGTAGAGTAACTAAACAGTGATAACTTCGAGGTGATCACCTAGAAACTGTTTGAAATTGTTTTCTGAAATATAGTTGTCGTTTTTATGGGAATCCTAATATTTTTGTTACTCAAATTGGTATACATGATTTTTGTCACGTTTAAATAGATGATTCTATTTAATGACGAACCGTAATCTAATTAACTACTTCTTTTTTACAGAAGAAGAAGACAGCCCCGTAATTCGAGGCTTCTCCGATGATGAACCATTGGTGATAGCATAAGCTCAACCAAACACGTAACAAACGTCACACTCAAGTACACACATGTAACACACCATACAACAAATACACACATGACAGGTACATCACACCTATATATTTATATATATTTATATATGTATTTACATACAATATATATATATACATATATATGTATATAAATATATAATATTTACATGTTAGAAAAAATGTGCCAAGACACTATTAATACGATAAAGTTCGAGTATATATTTAGGTAAGACGACTTGATCATAAAAGTGGGAAGCTTTTATGAAAGTGGCTCAAGACTGACGTACATGCATACATACATACATACATACATACATACATACATACATACATTATACACACAGACACCTACACACGTACATACACAGAAATACCTACACTTTAATTCTAGTTAGTACAGATCGACTCAAATGGGCTGCTCAGAGCACTTACATGAAAGCTTTACGAGACGCAACGTGAAAATCACCACTATATTGTAGAATACTACTTATGTACATGTACAATTGGGTACAATGTAAGATTCTTTTGGATAAGAATAAGCGTAGAGAAGAAGACTTTCATCATTTGTATATGATCTTGCGAAAACTCAGTGAGAGCTTTGGAAAAAGTAATCTAAAACTGCGCTTTAAGTTTTCTCTAGACTTTTCTTATGTTTATAGGTTATTCAAATTTTTAATTTAAAAATTGAATGTCTCCTTAAATCTTAATAATTTAAATTGAATACTTTTCCTCAAGATTAGAAACAAATAGTGGAAGACTTCTTCCTCTCTACATTATTCATATCTGAAGTAAGTCTATATTGACGTAATTGTACATGATAGATTGATTAAGTATACGGACGATTAAGTCTACGACATATCGGCGAGCTATTAAGGCCTGGAAATTGTTGTTTTGTTAAGATACGTTTATGTAAAAATCGGATGGAGAGTATGCGAGAGAGAGAGAAAGAGAGAGAGAGAGAGAGAGAGAGAGAGAGAGAGAGAGAGAGAGAGAGAGAAAGAAAAGAAAAAATAAGATAGAGGGGAATCTGTACATATAGTAAATATTTTGTACGAAGAGGAGCAGAAGTTTCGAAGCTTTTTCCAAGAGATGCCATACATGACATTGACACAAATTTGTATCATACGTAATAACAAAGAAAACGGCGTCTTTTCCCGTTCTTTTATCGTCGATGTTTCCTCTTTTGACAAATTTTTTTATCCACAAGACTATTTTGATCCTGCATTTAACGCGCGAATCATGCTCTGCCTCCGTACCTTTATTTTTCTTTTTATAATAAATTCATTTGTAAGTGAAACACCAAATAATATCTTATTCACGTGGCGCATGCATTTTTTTTGTAACGAGTGTCACCCGCCATGGCGTTTGATTCTTTTAGCGGTAACAATCAATATATGTAATCACGAGTCGGAAGTCGAAACGAGCAAGATCAGATTGGTAACGCTATCGTCCCGTATAACTTGATCGAACATTCTGTAATTTTTAAACGTACGTATCTTGTCACTCGTGTGTATTCTACTTTTTAAATGTTGTTCGCGGGAATACCCTGTGCATTTTATTGTTGTATGTAAATAAGGATTCACGGATGTAATTTGGATTTGACAGGATCAATCGAAGAAGCGAAACGAAAGAAAAATAATCATGCCTCTGTAACACGTGAATGAATTACGTCATCGTTTTTTATACCAGTGATGGGCAACTGCGCCCGCGAGGACACGGGCAGGTGCCGTGCACTTAAAGCCACTCATCGATGCTCAATTTTTAAATTTGAAAATTTGAAATATCTATATTTCTAAATTTGCAAATTACCAAACATCTAAATTTCCAATTTTTAAATTTGAAAATTACAAATTTGAAATTTCCATAAACGTCCAACATGTCATCGCTGCACACACAATGTATACCCGTGCCCGTTGGCCCTTTTGTGGGCACTTGAATTGCCCATCACTGTTTTACACGACCCTCGAGTGCAACGTTAGCTAGGTAGAAACTTGAAATTTTTGCGAAGCGATTTTTTATTCCGTTCGTACGACGAATCAGCGAACTTTTTGCCAAACAGTTACCGAACAATATCGGATTTTTATCGCTCAATGAACAGGACTAAGTGCGCATATTTGAGACTCGTTGGAACAGGAAACAGGAAGCGTCAAGCAGTATTATCAGGGTCTGTTCCATGGCAGTTGAAGATTTTTCAGATCGGTTTAATCTCGATAGCATTGTTCCATGTTTCTTAGAACCATCAAACTGCAATTATTTGAATTATTTTATTCTTGAATTTCAATCATTTTAACTCGGTTAAAAATTATAATGATCAATAGAGTGCTTCGAGATTAAAGCTTAAGATTATTCGAAGTAATTGATTATAATTGTTAACGAGGTCGCCAGGCGATAAGAAGAGAAAGAGAACAGAACGATGAGCACGAATAATTTTCAACGCAGTTTTGTGAGAGCGACTATTATTGAAAAAGTATAGCTTGTACGTGTAAATCTCAAGGGTTATAGCAATATAACAGTGATATATACATAATATATAAATATCTATACGTATACATATAATATATTTGCGTGTAAATAAATGGATTTAAGGCACAGAGTACCACGTTTCCATTTTAATAATAATTCTCCTCCACCTTGTACCTTCCTTCCTGTAACCTGCATGTTATTCTTACTATTTATCTTTTCTGTTGCAAATAAATAGAGAGAAATGATTCCTTGTAGAAGATACTTTATAATATTTATGAACAATAAACATAAAAATTTGTAATCATGAATTAAAGTATTGGCTAATTGCATTATTTGTTTCATAAACTATATTCGTTATCTTTATAATCATATTTCCCATTCAAGTTTGCATTCCTACTTAAAAAACAGTAGCGTCTTAATTCGATGGCGGGATATAAAGAACGATAGATGATTGCAAAGTAATAAATTTATAAAACTGCAAGTATTCTGAATGTTTCACTCTTTAAATCGTGTTTAAATTCATATTTTCGTGCGCGCTAATCTGAAAACGAACTACTAGCGGTGAGCGGCAGAACTGCAGAAACAGAAAATTGCCTTTTTCCGTAAAATTAGCGACTTTTACGCCTTTCTGAGATATATAAAACATTCTAGTATCTCATTAGAATCGAAAAAATGCCTTAATGACCCGCTAAACTCATTAGAAACGATAATTGAAAAAATTGCATTTCATGGACCTAAAAAAGTCTAGCCATCTAGCGGTGAAAGTTGGAACTACAAAAGTAGGAAATTCCGACTTTCGACGGTGGCGCCATCTAGCGGCCGGGTACCAGGAGCAACTTTTAGTATCAGGAGCGCAGAAAAGTAAAGGAGGTATGCGGAATAAGAGGTATCCCGCGCAAATGGTGCGCATGCGCGAACGGCGCGCGCTGGGCTAGAGGTGCGCATGCGCACTAGAGCTCTATGCTAACTCCGTATAGACGATAATGAGTATGAAAAAACGTTAATTACTCCCTTTCTGAACGCAATTTATGAACTTTTATAATTGAAGAAGGATCGCTGATTCCTTAGCTACTTTCCTATATCACATTTGTTCAGATTTTTATTGAGAATAATTAGTTATTAACTAATATCCAACAGGAAGTCGGCGCAACACCCCGTACGCATGAGTTAATTTGAAATAATTAATTACACATTTTCTAAGTATAATTTATGCACTTTCATTATTGAAGAATGTTCAGTGATGCCTTAGCTACTTTCCCGTATCACATTTGTTCAGATTTTTATTGAGAATAATTAGTTATTATCTAATATCCGACAGGAAGTCGGCGCAACACCCCGAACGCATGAGCTAATTTGAAATAATTAAGTACTCATTTCCTAGACATTATTTATGAAGTTGTAAGATCGAACAATATAAATAACGAATCACTGATCATTCTTCAATCATAAAAGTGCACAAAATATATCCAGAAAACGTTGAATTAATTATTCTAAATGAGCTCGTATATACGGCTTGGCGCCGTGCACGGCCTTAGGATATTAGTTAATAACTAATTATTTCCAATAAAAATCTGAACAAATATGATACAGGAAAGTAGCTAAGGCATCACTGAACATTCTTCAATAATGAAAGTGCATAAATTATACTTAGAAAATGTGTAATTAATTATTTCAAATTAACTGATGCGTACGGGGTGTTGCGCCGACTTCCTGTTGGATATTAGTTAATAACTAATTATTCTCAATAAAAATCTGAACAAATGTGATATGGGAAAGTAGCTAGGGAATCAGCGATCCTTCTTCAATTATAAAAGTTCATAAATTGCGTTCAGAAAGGGAGTAATTAACGTTTTTTCATACTCATTATCGTCTATACGGAGTTAGCATAGAGCTCTAGTGCGCATGCGCACCTCTAGCCCAGCGCGCGCCGTTCGCGCATGCGCACCATTTGCGCGGGATACCTCTTATTCCGCATACCTCCTTTACCTTTCTGCGCTCCTGATACTAAAAGTTGCTCCTGGTACCCGGCCGCTAGATGGCGCCACCGTCGAAAGTCGGAATTTCCTACTTTTGTAGTTCCAACTTTCACCGCTAGATGGCTAGACTTTTTTAGGTCCATGAAATGCAATTTTTTCAATTATCGTTTCTAATGAGTTTAGCGGGTCATTAAGGCATTTTTTCGATTCTAATGAGATACTAGAATGTTTTATATATCTCAGAAAGGCGTAAAAGTCGCTAATTTTACGGAAAAAGGCAATTTTCTGTTTCTGCAGTTCTGCCGCTCGCTGCTCGATGGGCCACCAGTACTGTTTTGCAATTGTCGGATCAAAAATGTCAAATTAAAAAATACACAGAAGAATAGTACTTGCAAAATATCACTAATTTTTTAAATTAATAACTGTATAATAAGTTATTGCTTTCTATATTGTTTGTACAAATTAATTCGCTACGATATTTGATTTGAAAGTGTAATATGAAGTGTAAATATTACTTGTAAAAGAATGATACTTTATGCAAATTGTAATGGACAAGTAAAATGATTAGACTGGTGATGTAAGGCTTGAAATCGCCTTTCTGAAAGGTAATGTCATAGAAACATGTCTCTAATTTTACAGATTATAATCTTTTATTCTGTTAGTTCCTTTCAGCAGCGTAGGATGACTCTAATAGTATCATTTCGGCGGCAATGTCGGTATTTCAGATCGTGTAATACGAACTCCCAGAAAACGGCTGGACTATCCTATACATATACATATCACGTCTATTACTGTGCTATTACTAGTATTCATGCCGTAACGTTAGTTACTTGATTCAAGCTCGTGCGTATCGAAACGTCAGTATTTCAACACACATAACAGTACGAGATCTCGTGAGATCTCCATGTCACGTATACCGCGAGTGTTGATTTGCGATTAACCTCTGACACGGTGCAAATCTTTCTCAGAAATGGATAAAAGGTGAGGAACTATATTCTACGCAATTTGTTCGATTTGTGGTTATTTGTTGATTCAACAAATGCGAATTTTCTTGCAGATTGGATACATCAAAGTCAGGGTATCGTGAGGATGTCACTGGTCATTCTAAAAAGAGTAAGAAGCGATCCAGCAAAAGGAACAGTATGCTTAACTCATGGATGAATAGTCTGCAGAACAATCAAAACAATGATATGGTATCTGGCATGGAGCATCAGCATGTACTGTGGCAGTCTAACGTGCAACAGAGTTTTCCAAATAATGGGCAACGTCTCTTTACGACAGCTTCTGATCCTAGTATGTGTGGTTACGCACAGGTGCCAATGACCTATGCCATGGAGCCTGTTTCACTACCACCCATGTACAGGTTGTATCAACCAGTGCCATTTTCTGGCATCAGGACTATTCCCAACAGACCTAGGAGACATTGTAATCAAGCTCATCCAATGGAATTAAGCATAAACTCTATGGGAAATGGTTATACGAGTCTACAGGAGAATGGTTTGACATCTCCTATACCGATTGATTATCAGAATGGGGATTATGCAAGTTTGCCACCCACTGCTAACAAGAACAGTGGAATTAATGGAGACGAATTAAATTCAGAGCACAGAAGGTATTCAGATCCTGGCCTTGGATCTGCTGAGGCTCCTACCCAGAGTGAAGATCCTGACAGTGTCGATAGTGGAAGTTCCATTACAACCATTGGCCGCAGCAATAAACTAGTTCTGTCTCTTATTGAACAGGTGTGTATTGTTTGCTGCTTATAACATAATTAGATAACTTTGTATTTAAGTGAATTTTCCTATCAATAATAATTACGTGTATGATCTTTCTAGATGACAGAATTGAAAAAGAGTAATAGTCAACTGTTCAAAGAATTAAATGAAACAAAGTCTGAATTAGGCAGTATGAAAGCAAAGCTGGCACAGTGTAAATATAATGGCTCTTCTGATTACCAACCAGGAATGTTATCAGGTAAATATTTATATTCCACTGTAATCCAATTCATATAAAAACTTTTTTGAATGAAAATTGTTTATATGGTAAATGTTGGTATTTTAATTGTTACAGATTTCATTAGAGAAATCAGGCAAGCGAATAAATCGTGCGAAGAAGGATTAGTTTCAAAAGTAAAGTCTATAGTGGAAGAAAAACTGAATCAGAGGTCATTAGAAGTAGCCAATTTAAATGTAGGTATTATATACTTCTCGAAAAGTACAAGAATTTCTTCGTAAAAGTACTAGCTTAAAAACAGCCTACACTATCCTTGCTATTGGTGATTAGATTAGTCACAAATGATTCATAACTTTCTTACCAAAACATTGACTCACAATCAGTATCTACTTTTATGTACTTGAAGGCTCGTAAAAATGTTTTTCATGTGCAATTAATACGGAACTGAAAAGTCCGCAATAGGATTATTGTAGTTCCGTATGAACACTTAATTAAGAAATTATGCTTGAAGTGTCAGTAGGCATTCGCTCTGTTAAAAAGTAGCAGAGCAGGAAGTATGGATGAAGAATGGAAGTTTGGGTCGGAAGATAGGAAACGTGGGAATGGAAAACAAAGCGGGTAGAGAGCTAGGGAATCCCCTCTCTCTTTCTCTCGACTTTGCAGTTAGGCTACAGTAATGTGCCGCTTCGGCCGACGCTTTCGGCATTTCTACGACATGGTCATGGACATATTGTTTGCGTAGCATTCGTACGTTCTGTTTGATTAGGACGGCCAGGTGATCTTCGGTTCCCCTCTCTCACCTTTTCTTCTTTTTCCACAATTTCCTTCCCTTTCGATTATCATCTGCACGCGAATTTTCGTCGATCAAGTTTGCAGCCTCTGTCAGAATATAATACCGTTTTCTTTTAAACATTTGCTCAAGTACTCGTTTCTCAAAGTTCATATTCATATACGTTGAAGTAGGTAGGGATCAGAATCTTCGTCCACTTAAAGCGGAACATATTTCATATAACGATTGAACAATTTTCAGATATCTAAGTTCCCAAACTCTCTGAACATCGTCTCCATTTGATCGAAGGCAACGAAAAGAGGAGTTAAACGATCACGATCCAAGCATGTTCGATCCAGTGGCTCCAGAAATGACTTCATCCCTTAATTGTTCACTGTCAAGGGTCAGACTCCTAGAAGAGGGTTGAAGGCACGATTCTATTCTTGATAAAACTGGCTGATACCGGAGAACCTAATGTAGACGTAATACGAAATATCCGTGACGCGGTAAAAATGATTAGGTTTCACATGAGGGTGCTATCTACAACGAGGGGCAGGAGGGTAGAGAGAAAAGGAGAGGGTTTGAAAGGGGAGGCAGAGGGACGAGGAAGGGTGAAGGATGAGGCACTTAGCGGCTGTCACGGCCTCTCCCTTGGCCTCTTTCCTTTCCCTCTTTCTCCCATCTTCTCGGGTTTCAACCATCCATTAGCCTCATCAGCCGAAGCGATGGCCGTCCGTGCTGTGCTCGCCTCCTCTCTGTCGCGTTGCCAATCTCGTAATTGAACCTTCGGGACCTTCCACTTTCGTGCATGTAAATTTCTGGCCGCTCGTCGCCGACACCCGACCGACGACGAGAAGCCACTCGATGCGTTTTCAGCTGGCCAAGTGGTCGTCGCGACGGGGAATTCGTGTCATTCGCCTGTTTCGCGATTTAACGATCAGAAGAAAAATCAGGGAAGGGGTTTCCGCGCTACGAATCAGATTGGAGATGCAGATATGGGCATTAGTCGTTGTTTTATAGTGGAAAATGTTCTGGAATACTAGGGAAACATGGCAAGAAGAGGATATAGGAAATTCAGTGTGGTGGGTTTATTTATTATGAAGGAAAATTGCGGTATAAGGAAGGGAAGCTACTAAAATTTTTATATTTTTAATAAGAATGGATGAAATATCGAGTTATTGGTTGATGTTTTGAAGAGAAGTCGGTAATATTTGAGGACTTAATTAATGTCGAGAGGAAAGGTTTTCTCGACGAAGTAGTAATTAATTTTCCGAGTGAAGAGAATTACTGATAAATTAAACCTTGGCTAAGTTGAAACCCGATAAACGGCGCGGAATCGTGTAACTAAAGAGCGGTACGTTGTAAACCGTTATCTGGTGAAAAATTGCAGGTTACTATGTAAATTGTTTGATTTCTTTCGAAACGAGCCGTGGCATCTTATCTACGCTGGTATATTATTGTCTCCCTTATCTGTTATCTTTATCCTCGTTTTCTTCCGTCGGCAGAGGACTTGGTCGTCTCGGAGCAAAATTTCTTTTGATTCTTCCATTTTCTAAATTATTTTTATAATTATTCGTATAAATAATAATTACTTGTTTAATGTTTTCAGAATCAGATCTTGAAATTAGCGGAGGAGAAGGAAGAGAACGAAAAACGTATTACAAAATTAGAAGAAGAAGTGGCAACCTTGAGACTGAACGCAAAGTGAGTACTCGTTTATAATTTATTTTCGATAGATGAACATTTGTGGGACGGGCTTGAATATTTTTCCTTTTGTAAAATACACGTTTTGTCGATTGTGTTTGACTCGTGGTTTCAAGTAGTACACGATTTGCACAGAACACAGTAGAATTCACTTAACTTTATGAAATTATTATGACATTAAATATGATTTATTTAAAAAAGGTAATCCTTAATTTATCAATTTTTGAATTAACTTTTTCCGTTATTAAAATATTTATTATATCTTGAATCGGAAGTTACCGTATTTTATTAATCGAAGGAAAAATTGTATACGTTGATATTATTAATTAGTAATTTCGTAGCATTTGTTTATCATTATTCGTCTATTATACTTTCTTCCCTCTGTTTCTCCCACTTTGTTCTCCCTCTGTGTGTAGTTTCTTTGGAATCTATCAACACGGAACGAATCATGTTACTCTTATTTGTACATTACCACATATTTTATAAATTACAAATTTGTTTTTTATTTTTTATTAAAATATTCAGTTATTTGAAAATATCTTTTTTGCATAAATGATGAATTTGGAGACTTTGTTTTTTATTATTTTATTAGTGTAAAAAGTCATTTCTCAATGATCCGAATACAAACTTTTAAGATAATTAAAAGTTTTAACCACATAATTTAAAGTAATCGTTAACAATCAAACAGTTAGATAAGAAACTCGATATTAGTTAGCGTATTTCGTACCTCACATAATCCTTTCTAACAAATTCACCCCTTTCAAAGACACTAATATCATCTACGAATAGAGCCTTGCAAGACCTCGTCTCTTCAGCTACAACTTACCAAAGCCTTGCAATACTCTTAACCCTAACCGCACCGGAGGCTTGCATCGATGAACCTTCTCATAACCGCATCAAAGCCTGCAGTATTTCAACATATCAGCCCTTGCAACCTTTCTTCGGCAATAACTCACTAAACCGTCACACTCTCAGAAGAACCCTCTGTCCTCCAGTCACGATCCATCTCTAACCCGGTGCCTAGAAGCTTGCCTCCTTCTGTAAGAGCTCCCGCCTGAAAAAACCTTCACCACGATCCTTGAAAACGAACCTCGACGCATGCCGGGATCGCCGTTCGCGAGACGCCGAAGAATCCGGCGAAGGTGAGGCTGTTTATCTAAACTGGTGGACTTGTATTGGCACTTAGCAACGAGGGCCGCGAGATCGCAGCGTTCGAGGAAGAGACGCTGGCGCTGCGACGGGAGCTGCAGGAGGCGCGGTCGTCCAAGAGCCTGGCCGAGAATCACGTGGCAAAGTGCGTAAACGCGAGATCAGTCAGCCCTGTCGTTGCCCTCGACTCGCCCTACTTAACCAGCACCCCCGTGCGTACCGCTCTCTCCGACACCTGTAGCCTGGTCCCTTCGTCGTCCTCCTCCTCAGGCTCATCCTCGACCCATCAGCACTTCGCCATGCTGCGTTCACGAACCGCGGACCTGGCTCACCACTTCGTCTCCGAGAAGCCGAGCTACGGATCCGTGGACTGTACTCCACCGTCCACTTGGACGATAGACGAAGAGCAACGAGATTCCAGCGTGCAGTCGCCCGTTGCCGAAGAACTGACCTACGAAGAGACCTCCAGTCTGACCAACTCGGATCTGCCCGTCGACACCAAGTCGGAGGATCAACCGGTCGAGACGGATCGAGTCGAAGAGAAGGTTCGGGAGGAGACCAAGGAGGAAGGTTGTAAGACGGAAGACGGAGCATCCAGGTCGGCCGAGAAAAGGAACAAAGGGTCCAGGAAGGACGAGGAGACGCAGAGAGGCGCGCAGAGGGCAGGCTCGAAGAAGACCAGGAAGAAGAAGGTGAACGCGAAGAGGTCGTTCAGCGAGGCGGACAAGGCTTCCTCGGAGACGGTGAACGAGAACGGGCGGAGAACGGTGAGCGAGGACGAGGCTCGTCAAGATGACGAGGACACGTGCCGAGCCATCACCGAGATCCCGGAAGTGACCGTTGTCGGTGGTGGCTCCCCCTTCGTGCCGAAAGATCTCTGCTCGACGGGAATCCTGACCTCCAGAGTCCTGACAGCACCCTCACGCGCTACCTACACCACCGCCTACATTTAGGCCACGTACGCGCGGGGCCCCGCAACCATACGCGCACCAATGGCGGACGCGTGCCGCAAACGGGGGCTTCAAGGGCTTGCTAGAGGCTACTACTATGTACAATGTCGAATAGCACGTAGGTCTATCGTTCACTCTATCCTCGAGTAGCATTTTTTGGCTATGATTATGCTTGGAACGGTAGAACCTCTTTGCCTTGGTTCCTGCTGACTGGTTCGTGTCCACGGTAAGCACGTGGATATAATTGTTTGGCGTGACTAGGGACTCCTGGTCCCTGGAATCTGGGGACTTTGGTCTGTGAGTAGGGGGATCTGGGATGTGGGATATTTTCTATTAGGGAATCTTGCAAGTCGAAACTTTCACTCCCACATCCGCAGTTGCCAATTTCCTAATTTCAATCCTGTAATTCTCAAATACTAGGCTGCTCTAGAAATCCTAGTTACGCCAATCAAATATCAATTTGGCTGTAGCTTTGCCTTGACCAAACTTATAGTTATACATATAGTATTATGCTACCGTGTCGAGCTGACGAGATGGCACAAGTCGCTTTAATTCTTCCATGATTCATCCAGAAGTCCTTGGATGCTGTGGATTGTATTACATTGTGCTGATTTCCATTTTCTTTCGCGTATCATCTTGTCATCTCCGAACGGTAGTTGTTATTGAACGAAAGTGTCCTTAATCCCTTGCCTCGTGGTTTCTTTGGCTCGTGCCATTAACACCTTACCTACTGCTCGAGGATGAAATGAATAAATTACGCTTTATAAATTAATAGTAACTATAATTTGGAGTAACCTATATCGTTAAGGTTCTCTCGAGTGTACAAAATTTCTTAGACGATTATTAATCCTTTTGGTGCTAAATGTTTTTAACGAGTCCAGAAATTACTGGACAGTTAACACGTTGACTAGTCATCAACTGATGTGTGAGCATCGTGTAATACGTCAAATGCAGTGTACAGTAGATTGTCGTTATATTGTTCCTGATCGAGCTGTAAAAGAGATTTTGGAATTGGCAATATATCGAATTGGTCAAGAAGCCTTTTCTTCTGTTAACGAGAATCTGCTGTAATATAATGATACGTGTTAAATACAAAGAATCACGCTTATAAATGCCGATTTAGTAATTGCATCGGTACGGTTGCAGTGCTTGAGCTTATTTTATTGTAATTTTAGTACTCAAAGGGTTGATTACTCGGTAAGGTGTTAAACGAATGAATTGCTTGTACATAGGAACACTGTGTGCGAAGCTTTCTTGGCTGAAATTGTGCGAGAATTTTGAATGATTAACATAGTTAGGTAATTAACAAGACCTTTAGCGCGTTCTCGATTTACGGTGAATAGCAATTTTTATACCGAATGACTTGAGTAAACGGAGAACAAATGACAGTAAAAATTGAATCTCTTATATTTTGTTCTCAAGATGTCTCGATATTTTGTAGCGTATTAAGTTGGTGACCTTCAATTTTAACAATTGTACACTTTTCGCAATTTTACGATCGTAACTTTTCTCAATTTTTCATCAAACGATTGGATATAGATCTTATATTTTTTTAGTTGTGTCATCGTGTAAATATAATGAAATATTTCGAGTTACAAGTCTGTCAGCGTGAACCAAGTTCCGGATTGTTAAGAAAATGTTAATCTGTTCTTTCCATAAATGCTTTTTATGTTTGCAACAAAAACGCAAGCACGAGAAGAGCATTTGCATTGTGTATCTTGTTATTATCTTCAATTTTGTATGAACCAAGAACGAGAAATTCAGAAAAAGAAATAAATTTCTTGCGATAAAATGCTCGTTGATTTTTCTGAAACGAATTGCGTTTCAGTCGAACAATCGTAAAGCACTTCTCACGGTTTGCAGCTCCTTCGCCATTTTTTTTTTTATTTTATTTGTAATAATTTGTATATTCGAACAAGGTAATTACGTCATCGTTGGCATGGCTTTACAGCTTGTATTATAGCATGGTTCAGGTTTTTTATCAATATTTTTTCGTGTACAGTGTGTATGGCTTTTTGTTTTCATCCCGTGTGCAATATCGTTTTATCTTATTGTATGAATCGTCGAATTTTTTTAATTGGCCTTGGTTTAAATTAACTAAAATATTATATAAATTTTGCAGCGCATTAAATTATTTTTCATTTTCAAGAACGACCTCTTATGATCCCTTATCGTGAGTCGAACGAATCTGTATAGTATTATCGATCGTCGTTATACTTTCATCCTTTGCATATTGAATATAAGAAAGTAAGAAGTTCCACTTCAAAATATCAATCGTTAAAATATTTGTGTTAATGAAAAAGCTATGATTTATTTCTGATCAAAATTAAAATACAAATCACTCTCTGAACAAAATATGTTTCGTAAAACGCTTAGATATTCATAGACAGTCGATTTTGAATAATTTTAATAAAAAGATTTTGACCGACTTGGACGTGTAGATGAAAGCAAATATTAACGTGATATCAAAGTCGAGTTGCGATATTTGACCTCTGTCCGCGTCTCTCTTCGATTCGAAAAATCGCTGAAATTAAAAAAAAACGCATCCTCCACCGTGTAAAAAACCACCCTCCGCTTCGCTGATCATCAACCGCATCTGTGCCCACGGTAGTGCGGGGCAAGCGAAAACCGCCTGTTCTATTCTGTTTCTTTTAGCTGGCAGCATGGCTTTCAGCTGACATTGTTGCTTTTGCCGCTTCTAAAGAGAGTATTGCAGAGATTCGTTTGGGCCAGTTAGCACGGCATGTAACTTGACAAAACGAACTCATCATTTGTCAGACTGGAGAAGCTGCTGGACATACTTCGTAGTAAGATGATCGGTGCCACGGAGAAGGAAACCGCCAACGCAGTTGGCCTAATCACGGTGAAACGCGTGCGAAATGTTTCTACCTCCTCTTCGGGCGAGGATCTGGACGAGGAAGAAGACCGGAGGCAGCGAGAGGACGAAGAGGACGATGGTAACGTGGACGACGACAAGGGGACGCCGTGCAGGGAGAAGGTAGCCGATCGATTGTCAGTGATCGAAAATGGTATCAAATTGTCTGGACCTGTAACTGATCTTTAGACTTATTCATCAACTTCAGAGCTTTAGATTTGAGAAGTTTGAGAAGGTTTCGAATGGTTAGCTTGGACACATCATTTAATCTAGTTGTGAAATGTGAAGGAGTGTTTGAAGGAAAGGAAGGTTTGGATTAGTTTGATGGGGTTGGAGGATGACGAAGGTCTTGGACACATCCTTGAATCTAGGCGTGAATGTCCGGAACGAGTGTTTGAAGGAAAGGAAAGTTTGAAAGGGTTTGATGTGGATGAAGAATGAGCGAGAACTTTGATTGCTTTCTAACACGCCATTAATGATACTTGAATGGTAAAATATCCAAAGCAGTGTACGAATGTTTAGGAGACTGATAGCAAGTTCCAGGACCCATTGATCCCTAAATTAGGCGTTCGAGCGTTCAAAGTAGCCGTATACAATTTTGAGATCTTTGAAGGATACGTTTTGAATAGTCGATTAATTTTTTGGAGCTTTTACTGATTTTTAGGCTAAGTGTTTGATCGTTCAAAGTAGGTTAAATCGTCGATGGATTGGATGGTATTTGTTTGACCCTGTTTCGAGTACTTGAAGATTTGGAAGATCTTGAACAATTACAAGTGATTTCATGAAAGAAAGATTTGAAATGATTTGAGAAGAACAAAACTTCTAGATCCATGACATTCGATGAACAAAAAAATCTTTGATTTTCTCAAATGGCACAGGAAATATGTCTAAAGCAATCCGCGAAAAATGTTTGTTTTTCAAAACAGGGTTGAATTTTGGTACTTAAAGGGCAAAGTTTGTGTTTAAGGATTAGATAAGTGCTTTTTCAAACCTCGTACGATTGCAGTTTCTACGTTTCTCGCATTATAAATTTCGGTAGAAAAAATAACGAGCAACTGTTCAAGGGTTGCAACGCGTTCCGAATACCGATTCGCAACCTTGCCTGTGATCGTTCATTCGTCCCAATTTTTTGAAAACACGGTTCCTCAACATTCTTATCGTGCCTGTTCAATTTTCCAGAATTTGTTGAACAAATTTTTTCCATTGTTATCGCATCGCGAATACCAACGCGTATTCTAAACCTTCGCGATTAAAGAGGCTTTATAATCAAACCTTTTGTCTTTTATACTCGCTGGTTCGTTGAATGTTATTAACTATTAACTAACAAGATTTGTTTCTAAAATATCGTTGCGAGTTTCTGTAGTGAATTTAGATGCAATTCATAGTGGTCATTAATATCAATAAATGATATACAATTTTTCATGCATTCAATCTCTGAATATACAGAATTCAATGTTCGCTTGTTTTCACGTATTTTTTGTCTTCACGTATTACGACGTAATTTATGAAATACCGATGTTTTATAATTTTTAATTTAGCAATAAAAATTTCCAATAGAGTGTAATAAATTATTAAATTTCACTGTGTGCAATCAGATTTTGCGCGATGTCCACAAACCGGGAAAGGATAGTTCTTAATAGCTCAAAAATATATTTTTTTATGAACTAACGTAGGTTCGACGCATAGTGATAAAAAATGACAAAAATATCACGAAAAGTTATTGTTTGATAACAATGCTGGTCGTTTGTTTCATTAATCGGTGTAAAAATGTTATTACATTCGTCACAGGATTATTGTTCGTTCACTATTGAATAAAAATAAAATCACCTGTTCAATTTTTAAATAAAAAACAATTGTATTAATCATAAAATAATTATTTACCAAACAGCGTTTATATAATCTACCTTTTTGTCATATTCTCGTGATTTTTCGTCATTATAATAACATGTAGGTACATACATAAAATAAGTCATTCTCGAGCAACGATTAACACAATAACTTTTCCTTTTCTCGCTCGTACATGTATCGCTTTAATTTAGTAATAAAATCATGTATCATCTTATCGTAGCGGAAGGATTGCGCAGTTATCGTATTTGCAATCGAATTTCTACCAACTTCGAATATATTGATTAAATAACTAATTAGCGTATCTCGTGTAAACAACAACTAAAGTTTTCTAGATTAGATACTTAGCATTTTATTATCTTGTACACGGATTCTACTTCCCGTTATCAAATAATATATATCATTATAGAAACATAATATCTCGGTGACTCACGTTGTTTATTCAAGCGAGATCGACATATTAGTTTGTTTAGAATACTTATGTTTTATTACAATGTATACAAAGATAATGAAAACAAACAAATTATGTAATCAGCTCCTTTTTGACTACTGTGTTTAAAAAACATGTAGAAATAAACGCGTGAGTCACTTTACAAGATGAACGATAGTTACTCACATTATGTATTTATTATGCACACACGTAGTTCGTAAGTTTTTCTTAAAATACGAGTTTCAGGTAAAAAACAGTATTTTCATAAACAAAGTCGTATTAGGTTGACAACTAAATTATGTCCTTACGCAATGATTTATCACAATTGAATAAATTTTCGATTTTTCTATGATAGAAGTTTAGGGATTTTTGAGGGAAGTGCATGAAAATGTGAATTTAGTTGTTAACTTAATATTTTCGTGTCCTAATAGTTTGTAACCAATGAAGGTAACACGAAACCCTCTGTCTATTTTTCGATTTCCTGTACAAAATGGTAGAGTCTGTCGTTTGTAATCAGTCAAATGTATCTCGATCGAAATCTATTTAACATTGTAAATATATACGCAAAATAATAAACGTGATAACGACAATACAGGGTGCTTCAAAATTTAAGCCCTCCTTTCGCTATTCGACGAGAAATGTTTCACTTTACTTCCGCATTTGTCAGAATTATATTTCTTTACAATTATTATTGTTATTAAATTATTGGGAAACCTTGTAGGCTCGTTATCACTCGAATCGCAATAATAATAGCATGTTCTATTTTCATAAAATATATTTATTGTATCGATAAAATGGTAGCTCTGATAGTTTTCTAAGGATTTTCGGACAAATTTGTATTCTTAGTTCAAAAGGAAAATAGTTACATACTAGTTCGCAATAATTTTAACACTCGAACGATGGAGCTAGGTGACTCGCATCAAGTGTATCTATTATCAGAATTAAACACTGAAATTTTCCAAATAAATTCTTAAGCTTCGCATTGCAAAATAATATCTACGATCTAAAATTGTAACAATAAGAATGATATCTAGCCATCGTTGGAAGATTAAAAAATGAATAATCGAACACCTTTTCCTGTGCAAATTATTCACTACTGCATACATATATCTATTTGTAATTAACGACAGTAATAATTACATAGAAGTACTTACACTAGTTTAAGTATATTTTAATGCACCGTGGATATACATATACTCAATCGATGTGGAAGTGCCATCAAGATCGCAAGGTTTCCAATTGTATTTTTTTATCGAATCAAACTGTATGCAGCAATCGAAAGTGCCCTTTGTACGACGTGCATACATGTATTTTATTATCGAGTGTGCGTGAAATTTGTGTTGCTGAATTCTAATTACGAGTTTTAGCTGAACTAATGTAAACAGAACTGTATCGAGATTTTTTTTTAAAGACTTCTTTTAAGTTACACTACATGTACTCTTGAGATTTTAATAAAACAAAGTATACACAAAGATGTCGAGTTTGATTTATTTCACAATTTTATAGAAATTTCACAGTTTCAACACTTATGAATTTCACAAAATTATGCTCGAAGAATAAAAGTGGAGGAATATCAAAGTCGAACATTCGATCGGTTATATCTGTGGTTACATCGAATAATATTATGCCGGAGTAGCATAAATTTTCACGCGAGACCACTTCATTAACCGAAAGGCAACGTCATTTTTCCAAGAGACTTCAACGACCGGTACGATGTTTTTCTATCGTCGCCATCTCGTTCGTGTACAGGGCGCTCCAAGTGTTGTGATTAGCGAAAGATGTTATTCTTGTGTATGGATGTTTGTTTTAGCTGTGCAGCCTCCCACGAAGATCGTCTGGAACAGTAAAAGGCTCCATGTAGATGATAGTGACGATGATAGCAAAACATTGTTTCCATCCTGTCAGGAACCGAGAAATGTATCCACTATCTGTTGCCATTCCATTTCTGAACATTACAATTTTCGTTGTAAGCGCAAATGTACACACGTATGCTTAAGATGTGGAGATATGCTGAGTTTAGAAATTTTGGGACTTTGGGGACTTGACAATTTTGGAATTAGGACGTTGAGAGATTAGGACTTTGGGGAATTTGGAGATATGGAGAATTGGGGATTTACGGATTTGAGAATTTGTGAATTGGGGATTCGGGGATTGTGGATTTGAGGATTTGTGGAGTTGGAGATTTGGCAATTTAAGAATTTGGGACTTTGGAGATTTGAAGATTTAGGGTTTAGATACTAAGGAGATCAGCGAATTTGAAACTTTGAAATTTTGAAATTCGAGGAACTTCAGGAACCCGAAAACTGATGACTATAATTTTGGAAGCAAACGTAGAACAACGAAGTTGGTACACTTTCATTGTCCATTTTGACGAGGAAACGGCGATCGATGAACACGTGGAAAAAAAAAGATGGCAGGTGGTGGATGAGCCAGGTTGATCAAACGGTTCGAATTGGCAGCGATTTCTCGACCGCTGTTTCCTACCACGAGTCAATTTTAATAATATCACCCCCTTGGTGCGCGTTCGCTCGCGATGACTCGCACGATTTTCCGACGGCTTTCAATTATCTCACGGTCTGCGACTCCCCGCGAAATATCGATCCCTCGAACAGAGTATACTCTGTCGACGTAGCCGGAAGTTGCCTGGATAGGACACGTTATGGAGGACTCGGATGATCAATGTATACTATCTAACTTCAGTATTCTTACTATTCAATAAAGTTGATAAAACATTATCGACAGCGTGGCGATATAGCACGTAACAATTCTACATGTAGCAATATGGTACGTGACAATTTTACATCATTTCTACAATTCTACAGTTTCTATATCCACTGCGTATTAATTATTTGATATCTTTAGCAGTCTCCGTAATCGTTACAGAACACATTTTAATATAACAAAAGCTCTGTTGATTTTGACGGAAATTTTTGGTTAACGATTTGCTTAAAATAATCATCTTTCTAGAAACTTATCGTTTGTAGAAGCACGGAACGAAAACTTAACGAAAGATCGACATGGGCCGAGGGTTGCGCACCGGTCTTGTTTGCACAATCGATTCCTCGCGTGCTGCTTTTGTACTCGCGCAGGACACGATAGTCCTTTCCACGCTGGAAAATATCGAAACTCTTCGATTGCTCGTTTATCGCTGCAGAATGCCCGATCAACTATCCGCTTTGTTTATCTCGTTTACTTTCTTACTGTTCGATGCTATTGTCTTTCGTAATCGTCTGTGGTGAAGCATTTGGAGTATACAGTAAACAGATTTCGACGTTTTGGGTAATTTCAACGATAAAAGTATGTATTTGTACGAAATCAAATTATGAATTTAAACTATGGAATGTTTGAAGGAGTGTCGGATCGTTGGAAATGATGGTTTGAAGCAATGGGGAAGGTTTGGACAAGTTGGACGAAAATAAAATTACGTGTTCACAGCGAGGTAGAAATATTTGAATGTTCCGAAATGTCATGATCGAATATGGGAAAGAAAGAATTTTGGGAGTAAATGAAAGAACGTTTTAAAAAAATCTCCTTATCATAGCGTTCGATCGGTCTGCTCGTCGGCACGTATACCACTCGCATTATCGATCAAAGGCCTCAGGGTTATTTACCCTGTCCGAACATGGCGGTAGCAAGAATTACCGATAATACGGGCGTAATACGAAATTACGCTCGCGATCGCGTATATTCGTCGTTCCGCGTGCCCGATGCGTCGTCTGACAGATAATCGCGGCGTTATGAGAGTCTCTGAACTCGCAGAGAAAGAACGATAGGTTTCACGAGGGTGCCATAAACGGCCTGTAAGTACCTGCGTCAGGTAAAAAGGTGGCCGTGCACGGTTTTTGCGGTGAAACAACGCGATGAAAGAGGGAACCGAGCTGGACGCGCGAACGGGAACCAAAAATCCTGCAGTAAAACGATAATCGATTTACGATGGCGGCGCTTTGCGCCATCGGGACCCTTCAAAGACACCCTGCATCCCGGAAAAGGGAAAAGGGAAACGGCCAGAGTTTCTTGTTCCGGCAATAAAGGGACGATGTGACGCAATCACGACGACGAACAATAAAACACGATCCCCAGTTTATGTTTTATGGCCATGGACGTTCTGTTTGCAATTTTCGTTTTTTTTTTTTATGCGATTCCGCGGTGACACGAGAAAAAGACAAGCGAATGTGATTCAGGCATTTTATTGAATATTAATGATAGAACGGTTCGGGTACGTGGATTTCAAGGTTTAAAGTTTCCATTTTATGTGACTAATATGTTTTTCGTGCCATGGTACTTCGGCATCAAACAAGATATTATTGCTTGCTTGACGCGTATCAGGACCATTTCGGGTCATTCTTCTTGCTGACTAATGGGTCATCGAGTCTAGTAAACAAGATCATAAAGAAAACTATCGAATCTGATGGCCATTATCTGTGACATTTTGAGTCACTTATTTATGACTCTTTTGTTCCTTACACTTCTGGAATCTGCTGAATGATTCATAGGGTCACACTCAAAAATATGTAATTTTGGAAGAATTCTATTTAACTTTCAGTGGGGGAGTGTCTCTCGAAAGGGTCAGATGTATTGGTAGTTACAGCAATATTGGTTAAAAAATTTTCTAACATATTAGTCTTTTGGGCCAGTTTGATAGTTTCGATTATGTAATAAAAATTCTTGTAAGGAAACGATATTAATGTTAGTATTTTATTTATTTTATCTTCGAGTATAACTCACCGTTTACCGGTTAAAAAGTTTGCGCGAACGATTCGAGGGACCGTCGCGACGAAACGATTCAATGTCTGCGAGACATCCTTGTCTCTCGCAATTGTGTTCTATTGATCCTGCAAGCGGCTCGCTTATTACTTGCAAATATTTACCGATTTGCCACGAATGACAAACAAGCGACGCGAGCCGATTCAAGACCCCCAAAGATCGAACAGCTTTGCTCATCTATTTATATTGCCATAATCGTCGCTCAACTCTTTCTTTCGGTTCAAGTTTTTGGCACACTTACAACCATCACCCACCAGTTGATGCAGTATCAAATAATTTAATCTTGCTATCTTACGACTATCAACTAGTTAATTATTAATATAATCATTAAAAATTTTGAAAACGTTTTGACTTAGTATACTGTTTTACGAATTCTGGGGGAATGCGGTTGGTAACAATGAAACTGCAGATTTGCGAACCGAGTGGTCGAAGGGTGTTAAGCTCGTGCAAATCTTCGCCTGTGACTTCGTAAATCGCTGTCACAACATTTGCGTGAGAGAAGAACGAACGGGAACGTGTGAACCCCATTAAGCACCGGTATAATCGGGTCAAAACTAATTTTCCTGCCTTAGGAAAAACCCAAGGTAGATTTTCTGAACTTGAATTAGGTTCCTTAGCCGTCGTTACGATCGAATTTATTATGAAATGTGAATTTCACAAATATCTAATTCGCTTAACCGTAATATTTTCTCTAATATTCAATATTTGTTAAGGTTAGCTAATTTTCATTAGCTTGTAGTTATTCATTAATTATATTTTGTAGCACGAATCTTTTTATAAATAACGTGAAAGAGGAAAACGTCCGCAAAATAATTTCTTTCTCCTTTTATAGATCCAAAGCTGCCCCTCGTGAACAATCACAGGAACGTCAGTTTTCATCCCCGAAATCTCGTCAGGCGAAATCCGACCTAGAAAAATATTTCACCAGGTCGAAAAGGACACACGTCGAACTGGAAATACCTGTCACGCGATTACGACGGTTCTCGCCCAAGGGGTTTGTTGTTTCAAGACTTTACGAACAACAAACCGTCGTCCCTAGGATCAAGAAGTCAATGTTTCGCGAGAGTCGACCCAAATCACGGTAAATCAGGTGCATCCGCGGTTAGGTCACGTCCGGAAAACACTAGTCCGCCTACTTGGCTACAGAAAAAAGACAAGACATGGACAGAAATATTGGTGAAACGAAAGGTGTCTCGCGTGCCATGGCATATCATGAATATCGTAACAAGCAACCCTACTGATGGGCATTCGATACTCTTTGAAAATGTTAGCTTAATATTATTGTATACAGTTAATAATATTTCTTAACAATTTTAATTTAATATTATTCTTTTATACCTGAAATAAAACGAATTGCAATATTGTATTAGTTAAATAAATATATGTACCGCTATCGTTCAAAATAAAAATCTACTTCTAGAATTTCATATGAAAAAGTTACTGATCATTGTCCAATCACGGTATAAAACTAACCTAGGATCGTGGGTTATTTTTGTGCAGTTTAATCGCGGAGGATCGTTGATCCTCGAGAACGTGCGACGAGTCTATTATTTTTGCCTCAACCGAATCCAATGGGGTGGTTCGGGTCCTCCTCGTCGAAGATAGGCCGTCGGACAATTCGAGGGCTGCAAATCTGGGAAAAGCTCGACGAGGCACGCACAGCACGTGACTGGTCCTAGGGTTAGGTCTGCAACTCGTCGGGAACGATAAAGCACACGCGGGTGTATCGTTTTTTGAGTGCCTCAATTTCGACCTAGGTCTGCACCCACTTACTTCGCCGTAAATTGCCCTAAGACGCTTCACAAATTCGTACCCATTTTTGTGACATGTTAACTTATAATTTAGTAAGGTATAACTTCATCAATTCTATGTCCTTATCATTCTATAACTTATGTTATCTAACGCTTGAGTCCTGAAATAAAATTTTATTTCAACCCTCTTCGATTTTTATGTCTTCAGAAGTTGTTGTAAGAAGAAAGTAATGAAATCATTGGCACGATTCTTTTTGTTTTGTACGATGTATTAACAGTTTATGGTCAGAAGTTATAATCGAAGTTAAAAGGAGAGAAGGGTATGTAGGAGCAAGGAGGATAAAAAAGAAGCGGTAAACTATCGCGAGGAAGTGATGGGCCGACGAATCGAAGGCATACAACTCGATGATTCAAGCGTTTAGAGTCGGCTAATACTTTACTCGAGAGATTCGTAAACACACACATGTACAGGAGGCCATTCACGAACAGGCGGCGCGTTACAACGTTAGATCCGAGCACCCACCTGTACAGCGGGTCTTTATCGAGCCACCAATTGTTTGCGGAATGAAAATATTGTCCCTGTAAACAAGTGGGCTAGCTACATTGTGCCAAGCGCGCCGGTTCTTCGTTACAACAAATCACTCCCTCCCAACGATCCACGTTTCGAGCACAAGTGCGCAATCGAGTGCTGTTTGTTTCGATTAGTAGCGATCCTTAATCTACGATTAAATAACGATTTGCTATTTGACCTAGATTACGCGTATCGCGACCGCGATCGATTCTCACAAAGACGAATTCACTCTTCCCTTTCGTCAACTTTCTACCATTTTTCTTTCTTTCTTCGATCACGCTATTCTCTATCCGGAATTAGGGGTAATTTGGTGAATTACGTCTTCGTGGTAGGTGGAGTGATTTGTTCGATGAAGATCTAGAAAGTCACCTAAAGTCTAAATCTTCAAATTTCCAGTTCCTCAATTTTCTGAATTTGCCAGTTTCCAAATTTCGAAAGTTCGAGCAAAGGGTTGTTTGGTTTGGAAGCACCGAAACACGTGAGTCAAGGGTCTCAGGGTCGATAAAAGTGTTTTGTCATTTTTATAAGGAGAAGAGAGGGATGAGACGAGGATGAAACGAGGAAGAGGAGCTACAGGTTCTGAAGGATGGCTCTACCTGGACCACCTTGGGTGGTCCATTCGTGTTTTTCTTATTATTAACACCGTTGATAACGGACCGACACGAGGAGATGCGAAATTGGAGGCCATTTTCATGAGAAAATATCAACATCTATCGCTAATTTGATTTTTGTAACGAAAAGGATCAAACAGATGCTACTGGAATGATCAGATAAATATTTGTTGTCAATTTAATTTCTATGATAGAAAAGAATTTTCCCTGATACTTCTGTGTTAATAAATGTTCAGTTCATTTTTCAATTCACAAAATGATCGTTTTAATAAAGGAATATACAAAAACCTGTATATTGTTCAATTTTTTGTCAACCGCCAGTTTTTGTATCCAAGAGAAAAATGTACTTGAAGGGTCCTTCTAAGACGATAATACTAAAATACTCTGATAATCCTTCACTTTAATCTATAGATTAGGGAATAAATACGAATTACAATTGATAATCACGTAAACGGATGGTGTTACGTACCACCCCATTAGCAAGGGATGATGAATCCTTCGAAACAGCGTGGAACATCTTCGTGCACGGAAATAAGGCAATAAAAAAGAGCCGTAGGAAAATCCGGATTTCTTTCTGTGCTTAAGTTTGTACCACGAGGAAAGAAACAGCGATGGCGTGTCCCATGAAGATAATCCTATGGTGTTTACGATCGAGCAACCGCAAGAACGAAAACAAACGGTCTTGCAGGGGGTTACAGTCCGCTCTTATGGTTGTTGCGGATAATAAGTGGTACTAAAGTGACTGTAAACGATTTGCTGATCATCGGATCATCTTGATGTTTTTGGTCATTCAAGCCTCACATTTTCAAATTTCTACATTCCCAAATCTCCACATATCCAAATCCCTACATTCCCAAATTCCCACATTCTGAAATTCCTAATTTCCCGTATCATTAAATTCTGAATTTTCCAAATCTCCAAATTATCATAACCTAAAATTGAAAAATTCCCAAATCTGAAAATTAAAAACAGTAAATTAATTGTAGTCCATATAAAGAGCGTACTAACAAGAAGAATTTGTCACGCATACTTTTTTCCAAGCACTAAATATTTTGACGAAGTTTTAAGGTTGTCAGCAACCATTTCGATCGATGCACATGTCTGTTATCACGAATTATCGCTTATCAGTTGCATTAGAGCCGAATTACGAGGGACCAGGGCCTGGCTGATAATTATTCGTTCCAACATGCTGCGTCGTTTCTCTCGACGATATTTTAGATAAAAAATTTTCTTTGAAAAATTATGAAATTTCGATAAAATTGAATTTACTTAATGTTCGAAAATTTGTTTAGTATTTTAAAATGAAGGTATGATCAGCGAGTATAAACTTAGAGCTTTGGGAGTAGCGGCAGCATCAGAGCGAATGAAGCGACGGGATCGAGTTAAGCTAACCGAATTATCTGCCGAAAATCCGATCTCTTTTTATTACGCGCGTTTAATATTCATGGGCCACGGACAGTTAATTATTCGAGACGTGATAAACGATTAATCGACGTTGATCGAGCGACGGGGTGCGAGTTTAACGGAGAAATTCGATTGCTAAATCAGCGAAGACTTTCTTGGAATTTAATGAGAAACATTTATGACGAGAAATATTTATCGCTAACCCTGCTATTTTTGAATACTCGAATGTTAAAGGGATATATCGTACAAAGTAAACAAGTAAATAATAGTAGCCTCGTATTCGTTGATAGAGGGATCGATTTTAATTATCAAAGTTAGCCTTTCGATTGACACGAGTATCAATGATACGTTTTAATTCGATCGTAAATAATAGTGAATTTACGTGGATGTTTAGAGTTATCGATGTTACAGGTATAGATAAATATTGTTCGTGTACATTTGTACTTACAATTAAACGTTATCGATCTTGTTTGGTTTGTCTAATTTTAACGCAGGTAACAAAAACACGGCTTTGATCCGACTTATTGGTCACAGAGTTTCCGTAAACTTCAATATTTATACCGTGTCAAATTTGTTTATATTATCTCTCGTCGAGAACAATGTACTAGCTTGGCTGATCTAGCGTCATGTTCGTTTACTATGTTCAAACATTTTAATATTTGTCAGAGTAAATATATAGCAAATATTTGTCGAATCACTTTGAAATTGTGTGTATTTGGATTCGACATAACCGCTCGAGTGCTCGATGCGATTTCTTCGAGCTAATTGAATCAATCGAAATACGCTAAATTTAGTCGATCCGTTACCACCTACGATAACTTTCCACTTTTAACCGACCGATTGCGAAAACAGTCGTCAGAGAAGTGGGCGTTTCATTAACCCACGCGTTAATTTGCTTTTTGTTCAAATAACCGATGTAAGTATAATCGAGTGCAACGTTTACTTTATAGGGTGAGGTTATGAGTGGTGATATAATACGAGGTAAGTTTATACGCATCGACTTTGCAGGACGTCGAAATTCATCGACTATGCAATAGTCGACGGTACACCGGGTGGTGATATAGCGCGAAGCGATATAATGCGTGGAAATATAGTGCGTAGTAATACAACACGGCTCTACAAGTATGTGATAACGGAGAGCTACACAAGTATAATGTGTCCTTGTGATACGATCGTGATATAATGCGTAGTTGTGTAAGTATGCTGATATAATTAAAATTACTGTATGAAGGGTTTCTTTCACGAATCTCAAACTGCACCTGAATGTACTCATTGATTCGACTCACTTCGAGTGATAAATAAAGTAAGAGGTAAGTCATCGACTTATGTAATCGACACGTTGTTAAATTTATCCGTAATGTTTGTAATATTCGATTATGCGCGTAGATTATTCACGAGATTAAGGATTCTTACCGTACACTCGTATCGCGCGCTAATAAATCAAAATCGATAACGAGCAAGAAATCGTTAATTAATCAGATCGCGTGTTGCGCATCTGTTCAAACAGGTTGATTTCTTTAAATATTTCTGAATCATTCAGAAGGAAGAAAACGATCGAGAACTGTACAACGAAAAAATGATATCGATAATCAAATGTTTACAATATTTCAAAACTGCAAACATGCAATACAAATTTTTGTACGACAATTACGATCAAACGCACCTACGCTAATTTTAAACAGAGATGACCATAACGAAAGATTGCGTTATCTACTCGATAGTGCTTCAAATGGTACTACAGTAATAGAATCATCATTGTTCGACCAATCTTTGGTGAGCCATCTTTGAAAATCATCCCCCCTCACCCCGTAAAACCCAAAACATTCTCTTATCGACTAACATCCACGAAAAGACGCTATCGTTGATGAACAAAAAAAAGTACATCGAAACAGCCTCACAAAGAAGTTTGACAAGCAACGAACCTGCGTTGTTTCTCGAGCAACCCTCTTCGAGCTGTTGATCCGTGGCGGCTGCAGTCGCTCGCGGAGCGTCGCGATGCCCGCGGACAGGCGAAACTCGAACTCGAACTGGAGGCACGAAAAAGCCGGAAGCGAGTCGAGTAGAAAAGCCGGCGCGCGCGCGAGCCGGTAAAAAAAGCGCAAAAACAGGCAACGACGGGGAAACAGGGCGAATCGTGTGGAGAGGAGAAACGATAGAAGAACGCGGTCGAAAACGTTCGAGAAAAGTAAAAAAAGAAAATCGCGAGAGGAAAGAAAACGGAGCGAGAGGAAGAAAAAGGAAAGCGTTGGCGCGACGCGTGACGCGCGCCGATAGGTGTCAAATGCGTGGCAGGCAGACAGTTGACATGACATGAGAGAGCGAAGGCGACGCGGCCGTCGGGACGTCGTGGTCGGGCGTCGTTGCCTGGCGTCCTGCGGGATATTGCGCAAGCGGCGTTTCCCGCAGCTGCGCGCTCCCGGCACGTCCAGCCTGCTCGCGTTATCGCGCCACCGATTCACGCGATACGAGGGGGACACATTTGTGACCGCACGGCAGTCTCCGATTGGTGGATGGTGCCGAGCGGTGGTGGCAGACGGCTCGTGATTGTCGGATCGGGGCAAAACGGGCGCGGCCGAGGGCGCTCGAAGAGGGGGATGTTTGAACAAGATCGGGAGACTCAAGAGTAGCGGAGTACACTCGCTAACCGGCCTCCATCCACACGGCACACAGAGAGACAGAGAGACCTGACTGGTGAATGAGGGAGAGTGGAGGTGAGGTGGCTCAAACAGGCCCCGCTCAAACAACCACGATCGTTGCTCTTGTGTGTTCAGCCTGTGCTGGCCGCGCGACCAGCCAGCCGCGTCGTCGAATCCGCCCGCGTACTAGTCGCGTCGCGTTGTTGAAACAACCTGACCGTCGCGGATCAGCTTTTGTGCGGGCACGTAACAGTGATCGAGTGATCCACCTTCGAGGAACAGGATTGTGATAGGGATTCAGTGCGCGGCTGTGTACGAAGGAACGACTCTTGTTTGGAAAAAAAAGGAAAAGTGAAGTTTGAACGGTGAATTTTTAGCTGGGGTAGATTAGCCTGAAGAACGATCTCGAAGAGTGCGGTGAAGGACGAGTGCGAGAAACGCGATAGGATTCCCGACCACGGGGAGAAGATTAAGGGAGCATCGCATTACCAGCAGCCCTGGTATCGCGGCTTTCATGATTCCCGTTTGACGAGCAGACAACAGCCCGCCATCCCGGTACCGGTGAGCTCTATGACCATGCTCCAGTCGCAGAAGCTGTACAGCGACGCTGGTAGCCTAGGCGGCGCGATGACCAGCGCCACGATGTCCACGATGGGCAGCATGGCGCCGACGTACAGCTCGATCAACACGATGGGCTGCGTGTCGATGGGCATGTCGATGGGCGTCGGAGTCGGGCCGAGTTGTAGTCCCCAAAGCGCCGGTGGTTTTAACATGAGCACCATGAGCTCGGCTATGGGGATGGCGTCGATGGGCGGCGGTGGCATGGGAACTTACGGGAGCGCTTCCATGGGCGGCGGTGGTGCTTGCATGAGTGCCGCCGGATATGGTCCTCTGACTCCAGTCGGCAGCGCCGGCGTTACTCGGGATCCACTATCCCTGGCTGAACCCGATTCGCCTAATTCCGCGTTGCAACGCGCGAGAACGGACAAGCCGTACCGCAGGAGTTACACGCACGCGAAACCGCCGTACTCCTACATAAGCCTGATCACCATGGCCATACAGAACTCGCCGACCAAGATGCTGACGCTGTCCGAGATCTATCAATTCATCGTGGATCTGTTCCCGTTCTATCGGCAGAACCAGCAACGCTGGCAAAATTCCATCAGGCACTCTCTTAGTTTCAACGATTGTTTCGTGAAAGTGCCCAGAACGCCCGACAAGCCCGGCAAGGGTTCCTTCTGGACGCTGCACCCCGATAGCGGCAACATGTTCGAGAACGGGTGCTACCTGCGTCGTCAGAAGAGGTTCAAGGACGAGAAGAAGGAGCTCACCAGGCAGAACAACAAGCACCAACAACATCAGCAACACCACGGTGGACTAGGCGCGGCGGGAGCTGCGGCCGCGACCGCCGCCGGACACAACAGTCCCAGCTCCCACGACCTGACCCACGCAGGTAAGAAAACCCCGTCGTCGCTACACCACGGACCCCAACAGCAGGACGACAAGGACCTCCATTCTCTGGTGTCCTCGCACCACCATCACCACGCGGCCAGTCTGCATCAGCACCACGCGGCTCTCAAGAGCGACGGAACCGACATAGGTGGTCTCTTAGGGCCCGATCTGGGCGCAGCTCACGACGAGCTTACCGCCATGGTCAGTCGGAGTCTTCATCCTCATCTGATCTCCGACCCTGCGGCTCTGCATCACGGGATGACCGGGAGCCTGAAGCAGGAGCCTCCGTACACGGCGGCCAGTCACCCGTTCAGCATCACCAGGTTACTTCCTGGTGCCACGGCGGGTACGTCGCCAGGTGCACAAGACACCAAACCCCCCGAGATGAAGATGTACGAACAGTTGCACCAGAGTTACGCGAATTTCGGCTCTCCGCATCATCCTCACGCGCATTCAGCACCGCCCAGTCATCACCATCACAACGGGATGCACACGGGCTCGAACGCCGGCGGTCCCATGCACAACATGACCAACCATCATCACCAGGAGTATTACCAGAGTCCGCTGTACCATCACGCGACCAGCGTGGCGAGCAGCAGCGCGCCACCACCGCCCTCCGTCGCCACGGCTGGCCCAGGTTTGTGACACCACGCTGCGCACCCCTACGCCCTGGCCTGAGTCGCTGCTGCCGCGGCCTACGCCGCTACCGCAGTCGCCGGAAATCACGAGACAGCCAGTCTCGTTCTTCCTGTTCATCATCATCATCATCCGCCGACCACATCGACCGCTTCGCCCTCTTCCACGTCCACGTCGGTGTGCACCCAGCCCACCGCGTCCCTCACCACGTCCTCGAGTCACCAGCGACGAAGACGACGCTGCGAGGATAACGAAGCCGACGCCTGCTGGCCCGAGGAACACGAGGAGGACTACGACGAAGACGAAGAAGAGGACGACGAAGAAGACGTCGTGTGAGCTGCGTTTCGGGAAGATACCCGTCGAGGTACGAACACGCGGCTGGACAGTCGCCCAGTGTCGATACGTTTGTCGATGGGGGGATTTGTGGTGCGCAGGGTGCGGGGTGTCTCGACGGAGCCCGCGAGATTCAAACGTCCTCGAGCGACGGACGAGCCGGTTGCTGCGATCTTTTAGATACTTTGTTGCTTACTTAAGGAATTTGTACAGTTCGCTGCTTATATTGTTGTCGTTGAGCCTTGTGGACGATTGTTTTCGAGTTTCTTCGAAATTTCGAGGAGCCATTGCACCCGGAATGTTCGATGTCGATCGCGGTTTCCGGATCTTAGCACGCGTTTCTTGCTATGCAAGTTTCTTTAATCCGAACAGCCGCTTGCAGAATAGCGGTAAGCTGACGAGAGGCCACATTAACTTCAGTTTTTGAATGTCTGTACCGTAGACAGAAAATGAGCGTCTCGCATACTTTGAATACTTTGCTAATAGAGTATCCTTTGTTTCGGGTTAAAATTACCCGATATGTGCTGACAACTGCTAAATTTTATACAAAATTGAGGACATACAGCTTCCTACGGTTAACGTGCAAGATGTTACTATCGCTTCTCTCGTTTACGAATGATCCCTTTAGAATCTCCATGTTTTTTATTCCTTCAAATTGCAAGTATCTCTTTTTTAATTCTTTAAAAAGTAAAAGTCTCTTGAATCTTTGTACTTTATGTGTCTTTTGTTTGGACGAGTAAACTCGTCGTTCACAAAAGTGATTTGTTTAAGGGATAAAAGAGTCAATTAAGGCCTTGAAGAGGTATACGTTGTTTCGAAAATCGCGATCGACATCGCAGCGACGGCGACACGCTCGCGAATCTTCGATCTGTACGTGGTCGAAAGAAATTAATCGAGACATCGATGAAGCGCCACTCGAAATGCGTGACTCATTATTGCGAATCAACCAACACACACACGATTAATAGATTGCGATCTATGAAGAAACGGAACGTAGAAAGTCGCGATTTCGTTGACCGTCGCGACTCGTCCGACGCTTCACGCGCGATTTCCGCTTTCGCGATCCCTCGAGACGTCCTCGATTACGCATAAGGCTTTCTGTGATACGCGACAACGACGCACCAGGCGATTTTCCGTTGCGTGGCACATCCTCAAAATGGCCAGTCCTTCCGGTTACTTTTTCGTTTTTTAGGAAAACGTTCAGCTATTCGCTTCGATGTCAAATTGGTTGAAATTTGTGTCTTACGAGACACAAAAATGACGCTCTTTTCGTACGAGGGAAGAGGTTGAACCTTCTAGACATGAATCATAAATTTTTTATTTGTTGAGGCGAAAATTCGGTGAAAATTTGCAAGCCAATTAGATTGTAAACCTTCGAAAGTTTTAAACATGCTAAAGATTGCAAGTATTTCAATTTTGTAGTTGCTACATTCTCAAATTAGCAGATTATCGGTATTCCAAATGCTGCGATTCTCAAATTTTTACATTCCCAAATCTCTGGTCACATTAATTACAAATTTTGCAGTTCTATTTTTCTGTTTAACGATGGCTTGATGAATATTATACAGACAGAAGAGTAAATTTTTTTATTTGGAAATGTACATCTTTTTTAGACATTTTTTCCAGCATAAAAGTACTGAATGCATTCATTTTAAAAGGTACTTTTTATACAGACGTTGATGTTAAACGTATTTTTTTCGATTGTACTCGAAATTTTCGAATCTCGATGCGATAAAATCTCATCATACTTTATTGCGCTTGATCTGGTACTTTCAATATCTTTTTTATGGATACGCAGCATCTTTTTCTGCGAGACTCGGTCTTATTTTCTTTCTCATTAGTTTATTATGCTTGTCAAGATAAGCAAAACACTGATCGCTATCGTTCACGTTTCAACGATGCAGACTTTCGCAGCGAAGTGTTTGAAAAGCGATCAAATTTTATGGCTATAAAATATACGCGTTGTGATTGCAAATATTCCACGGAAGAGAAAATATTTTTCTTCTTTGACGATTATTTGGATCTTCGGGACTACAGATATCGATGATTCGATATTTTGCATTCTTACTGCAACATTCTTTCATAATAATTGACAAAATATGATTAATTCTTGACAAACTGTGTACTACTTTTAGTTCAATAATTATAATTACTTTTTATCCATTGATTGCTTTTAAGTATTTTTGACTGTATATATTTTAACATTTTAACTGGATTGAAACTGGATTTCAATTTTACCTAGTTTTAATTGAAATAACAACTTAACCAGTATTTTTACCTTGGTAACCACAGTCGCTTTTTATTGATGAGTTACAGTTCTTCGAGATAAGGAGCAGGATCGATGATCGTTAGATTATTTATCATTCTATAGATTAATACTTGACTATCTGTTGATGATGACTCAGTAGAAACATGGACGTAATTCCTGGTACAAGAAAACATTTTTGACTTCGCTTAGATTTGCTTTTGATTTCTCTTCAACAAGTCAATAAGACGCTACCAATTTATAATTTGTCGAGTTCTCTGTTAAACCCTTCAATCGCTGAAAACGGTAAAAAATCTAAATGGCTTGCAATTTTTATCAGAAGTATCTGAACTTGTTGTCTGTTCTATATGATTTACTACTCGATAACCCAACATCCACTTGCAATTATTCGACTCCGAACAAACTTATGTATAATCTTTCTTAGACTTGGTTAAGGAAATGTAATTGAAGATTCGGAGACTTTGATTCGTGCCAGGAGGTTGATAAAGCAAGGACGAAAATGGAAGGACAGGCCTCAATTCGCGATGGCTGGCTCGAACCCGCGAGAGCGTCGGCGTAGAGCAAAAAATGTGATAACCCGTGAGAATAAGTCTAAATTAATGAACGTAGGCTTGCAAAGACGCCCGTGTATCCCCGTGTAGAGGTGCGCGTTCGTACGTACATTATTCGAGCCCACACAATCACACACGTACACACAGACACACGACACACACAGGCACAAGGATACGAAAAATCGTTTACAGATTTTATCGAAAGCGTCGAAAGCAGGACACGTCCAGTGTTTTTTTTTTTGTATGATACGTGTAGATAGCCGCACAACGTGTACGATGTACAATATTATATATGTTACAGAGAGCTATATATATATATATATATATATAAATATATAAATAAATGGAGTCTAACGATACACTATGTTAGGTATATACATATTATATATAAATATCGGAGATAAAGAATGGACGAGTGAATGACGAGTGCGAGAGTGAGCATTGTACAGCGCGTTTCAAAAGCATCCCCTAAACAGACGGATCCCCTCGAGGACGACCCAGTCGCGTAATATCCTCGACTTTACCCCCGTCGAATCGCGGAGGGTTGCTTTTGAAACACGCCCCTCCACGAAACGCCCTGTAAATAGAGGAGACCAGGGGAGCTGCGTGCTGCGAGCAACATCATCGAATCCATTTTCTAGGCTTTCGTTACATGTTAAACGCTCCCTTTCGACGACGGAATATCGCCCCTCGTTCTACCTATTTTCTGATCCATTCTGGATTAACAGTCGATATACCATGTGTTATGCTCATTCCGCGTTGGCATTTCGATCAGTCTTTCCTGTAATGTAGGACAATTTTGGCAAATTTTCAAATCGGGATATAAATTTTAAAGTTTCACATTTTCAAATTGAGAAATTGACTACCGATGTAGCTGTATGTAAATGGAGTCCTTGTCAGAGTCTAACACAATTTCATGACATAAAAGTATCTCGAAGTAGCACTTGTGGTACAGCAATTTAAAGCTTAAAGTCTGACGGAAATAACTATGTAAGAGTTTCATTCGTGTTCGTAATACAAAATGGCTGGTCATTAGAAAGAGCGAACGACCGATTTCAAAATGTACAAAATTGGAAAGCGACTTCATGACAGAAAAGTAATTCAAAATGGCACTTGTGACGCGTCAATGTAAAGCTTGATATTTGTCGAAAGTACCCATGTAAAGATTTCGTTGAAATTCGCACTAGAAAATGGCTGGTCATTAGGTGTGCGAACAATGACCGATTTCAAAACGTGTAAAATCAGAACATTATTTCATAATATAAAATTGTTTCAAAATGACATTTATGGCACATCAATTTAAACGTTGAAAGTTGATGAAAATAACCATACAAGCGTCTCGTGTATTTGTAATACAAAATGGCTGTAATTATTGCTATCAACGATTCATTTCACAGTACTCAAAGTTACCGTATCAGTTTTAAGCTTTGAAACAGAAATAGTTGTAGAAGTGATACAGTGACGGGAGATCCGAATTTAGTTCTCAAAATACCGCCTGTCTAAATGGCACGAGATCTACGTCACTTTAATTCTTGTGCATCAAAGTGGAAATTCCATATTTACTCATTTCTTAATAAAACAATTTGTACAATGTTTTCTATCCTTTACTAAATATGTTCAAACATATTCGCGAAATATCATGTGACAAACGTAAAATTTGAACAGTGCACAAGAATTAAAATATTTGGATCCACGAACCTAATCAAACAGTGGTAGAGTTTCAGTAGCGTCCACATAAACGATTGAACAAGCGTACAAAACGATGAACCTAACGAAATTGCAGAATAGTCAGCTCTACCACTGTAGTGCTTCAAAAAATTAGAGATTATTTTAGTAGAATAGATACCATCATTTTAAAGGTGTAATAACGAGGATTCATTGGGAAGGACATTGTAGTAAATATGTAATACACGTATAAACGAGGGGCGAAAAATCTGCAAGTATCAGAAAATCTCGTCGTCGTTGTTTACGCTTTCCATTGTTCCTGTGCGTTTCTCAGCTTTTTCTGTCCACCAGAAATTCTCCTACGACAACGTGCTGACCCCGAAATCATCCCCTTTCAACCCCGTTTCTCAACCGTTCCGGTTCTCTTACCTGTCCGAACTCTCCAGTCGAAAGTTGTTCGAAACGAATCGGTCAATCGGTGACTGGATGTACATACACTTAACACGGACACGAACACACGAACACAGATATAATTGTAAGCATGAGAGCGGAAAGAAAGGATGTCTCCGTCCGTTTGCGTTTATTTGACGCCGGAGACGAGCGAGGGGAACGAGGGAGACGAGAGCAAACGAGGATGTAAATGTTTCAATAAATCCACGTATTTCTACGAAAATTTCACGATTCTTTTCATATTGCACTTTTCCCATTCCTGGGGGTTTTTTATCGTGGTCCCTGGCAAGCATGAAATTGATGGAATATTTTAATTTAGGGGAATTCAGGGACGTGGGGATTTGGGGGTGTAGGAATTTGGGGACATGAGGATTTCTAGTTTATAGACATTATAAGATGTAGAAGAAGTAATAGAGATTTGGGGATATAAGAATTTAGAAATATTGATACAGGTATTTGGAGATACATGAATTTGGGGACATAGAGATTTAGAGTCATACACGTATTAAATATCTTCACGTAATTAATTCAATAAAGTATAAGACACTGACAAATTTACCCTTTAGAACGATGCAGTTTATTGAATTAAAACAACTAAAATGAATTAAAACCATGTTTCATAGGAACTGTATGCGATATTATGGTTCGTACTACTGAAATTCAAGTTCAGGAGTATAATCGTAAAATGTATTTGATTATCAGGTTGTATATTGTACTGACCGTTTTTTATACATAAATTCTGTTATAAAAAGAAACGCAAAGAGGGAAGAGTATCAATCGAGCAATTTTATCTTATAATTCTCTGTTTGCGACGTGCAAACGAGAAACGCAAAGTTTACGAACGAAACTCGTTGTTTTTCCTGTTTTTCTTCGATCATTCATGGATTCTTAAGCTTCGTTTTCATCACTATTTCATCGTTCCGATATTCTCTAATACTTTCATTTAATTTAATTATTCTTTAGATTGTTATCTTCTCGTTATTATTACTTGTAACTCGTTATTATTACAAAACTGTGGTAAATGGTTAAAGAACAATTCACAGGGGTGCAACGAAGCTCGAAAGTTCTGTAACGTCGTTACACAAACCGATATTATAGCCGTAACAGTGCTATTTCAACTACACGAAGGAATCATTGGCCGACTTTTGTATTGTAATCATGCGATTTCAGATATGTACGATAAAACGGACAAGTGGACGGATCGAAAATAAGATAAAATTTCGGTAGCACGTGTATATGTATAATACGTTGTACGCACTCGTTAATTTCTTCACATTTGTTCTATATTTTAATCGATTATTACATCACCGAAATCATGATGTCTCGATAACGTTTATTTCCAACGAATTCGATCTACGTGCAGCCATTGTTCATAATACGTATTGTTCATTTACATTTTATCTCTAAAAGCATTCTGAAATTTTTTCACTCTTTGTTTGAAGATATTTCTCAGGCTAATCGACGAACAACGAGATCTTGACCTTGTCAATTCTTGCCGCGTTACTAAGAATATCCGAGAAATTGCATGAAACAACGTTATAAGGTTTGCATCATCTCTCACGCAAGCTAACGTTTGCTTTTTTTCTCGATACTTGCAAAATGAATCGTTGAGAATCTTCTTCTGCACGTTTTCCTCATTTTTTGCTGTCGCAAGGATTTTTACTGCAAACATTTCAGTAATCTAGCAACGCACTTTTACCTCTAATCAGTGCTGCAAATTCTCTTTGTCTCTTCTTTCCGCCATTTTAAGGTTGATAAAGGTATTTATAACGGGGTATTTCATTGAGTTGCAATTTCGGAACTGTCTGCATATTTCACAAGAGGTGTAATTTGAGAACACGAGGATAAAGAGATTTGGGGATATAAGGATTTGGGGGTGTAGGGATTTGAGAATGTAAAAATTTGGGAAATTTGGAAATTCAAAAATTCGTTCACTTGGTGATCGAGTTCGAAATTTGAAAAGTTAGAGAAAACTTAAAAATTCGAAAGTTTCGGAACTTAAAAACCAGTCCATCAGCACAATAACTCGTTTGATCGAATGCTTAATTTCAACAGGCATGATCGAAGTATAACACAGTATAGTCCATCACTCACCAATTACTCTGCAGATGTTCTTTTTCCTCGAAAAAAGAATGCATTTTTTCCTGACTGAGGGTATTAACAAATTCGTCCGATAATATTTGACTTTCATTCGGCTACGTTTGCACGAGCACTCGGTGGCTGTTCTCATTGACTCGACGACCGCTTTTTATTGGACGATCCCCTCCTTTGGTGTTCCGTGTGAACGTCCTAATCTGTGTATGCAATCGATACTCGCTCATTAATTACGGATTTGCTTGACGAGTCGACGAAGATCGTCGTGTAAAAATTCGACGGGTTAAAAATGGTTAGTGGACGTTCCTGATCGGCAGACCACATGTCAGATATAAATCTTGTGATATGATGTATTTCGTTCGCGCGTCATAAGGTATTTTACATAACCGATCAAGTGGACATTGATCATTGGTGGTTAGACTGATCATTGGTCTGAAATATAGACACAAATTGGTAAGTCTTGATGTGCATGTTGATGGAGAGTTTAATATAATTTCTTCGATCTTCAAATTCTGGTTGCTTACATTTTCGACCGAGATAGGTCCGGATTGGCCGAATAGAACCGCTTTCCTAGCATATTGATTTTCCCCTGACAGACACTGTTGTTCGAATTTACGGCCCCGCTGTTTTTATTATCTTATCTGCCCCATTTACGTCGCGCATTATAAGTTCCCATTACACCTATCTAGCTTTTATTGGTCTTAAATCGACCCTTCAACGTCACCTTATTAGTGTTACGATCACAGATTGAATGCTAAATATTTCAATATATATTATATATTCACTATTCGTATAGCATAGAGCTACACAGACAGACATAGAGCTATACAGATACATGTAATATAGATTTACTATATTACTGTATGTATAATAATATAGAGCTACATAATAATATAGATCCGCTGTGCATATAATATGTGTTCCATGTACATAACAGTATACTATATCCACTTTTGCTCCGGGACTAGGAGACGCTAATGGCGACACTGACTGTGTTCATAGCAGTCACGGTGTTAAACACCGCTCGAGACGCTATAATGGATAATGCTTACACTATATTCCCTACTATCGGGCGATTAACAAATATAGAAATACGGGAATTCCGGTGGGAACGACGTTACCGAGTTCCCGGATACCGTAACGAGTCTTAGTTAACGGGTGGACAATCGAGGTGCAATCTCCCGCGGATTATTCAGCATGATACACAGACAGATATACATTGAGAGGTACTACAAACCTGTGTATCTCGCCAATATTTGACTAAATCATGAACAATGTTTGATTGTACACATGCGCCCGCGCGCGTTCATCTCGCGCGCACACGCGCCCCTCCGTCTATACAAGGTGTTCATCTTGTATTACGGGGCCATTTTAATCTCGCTCCAACATTTATCTTGCTAATAACCCTTTCCTAAATCATTACGACCATATTCAGTTTAAATATTGGGTCGTTCAGACTGAAACTTGACGAATGTTCATGAATGAGCTGAGCTCTCGTTGAAAGTCCCGCCAAATAACCCGTGTGGCGCCAAATTTGAATGTTAGCTTAGTACTGATTGAAATATGAACCGTTGTTATTACTTTCTGTAGAACTATTACAAATGTACTGATATCGGAATGTCAAAGTGATTCATTTAAATGGGAATAACATCTCTGTTATTTATGATTGCATAGAAAAGGTCCTCAGGATAAAGAGGCAATACGTAAGTCGTAACAATAGAAGGTTAAGAAAAGTACTAGGGAAAAAATACACTAAAGCGTACAACTAGGAAACGTTTTCACCGATATCTCGAAAACCAAACGAAATCAGTGGTACACATATAGACGAAAGTTGTTTGGAACGTTGACCTTGACAACATATTTCAAGGACACCTCAAGGTCACCCCCAAATGTCACTGAAACGGGCAGACATCTTGGAGAACAATGTTCAGGATCCTGATTGCAACAATTATTAAGTCTCATGCTGGACGAGCGAATATAGCGACAGTAATTCCGATATAAATTCATGTCGACGATTCTTCGTTATCGTGAAATACTTACGAAATCGTGTGCATCACGAACACCCAGTATACTCGTGTTCGTTCGATACACGCTCTCCGTTTTGTCGTACTCGAACGAAACAGCGGATACACGCGACGAAGAGAGACCGATACAGAGCCGAGAAAGAGAGGACCGAGCCGCCGGCGAGAGAAACAGGGACGAGACGAAAGTATAGTAGAAGTCGGGAACGGTGGAGAGGGATGAAAGTAGGGGGTTCCGTAAGAAACGAGGGAAAAGGGGTGGAAAAATGAGCACAAGAAGGTAAGACAAAAAAAGAAGCTCGCGGAGGACGGTTTGATCGGAGAACCGTTGAAGGGAGAAAGAGTTCGCGAGGTTGAACACCGGACGAAGGAGAAAAGAGGGCGGGTAACGAGAAAGAGGGGGATGAAAAGGGGGCGGGAGGGGAGGTGAGAAGGTGGGAAGATCGAGCGAACGCGTGAGGAGCGGAGAAGCGTGTAGGAGGGTAGTGGGGATCCTCGAGCGATTGTAGGCCAGGGAGGCAGGGGGTGCGACGTTTTTGACCCATGGTGGGGGTTTGAGGGGCCGTCACGTACCGTCGGAGAGGGGAGGGGACGCCGATATCGACGGAGAGGAGAAAAGCTGAACGGGCGAGTGTGTGCGTGCAGCGTGCCGACGCTTCGTTCCGCTTGTAACCTCTCCACGGCGTGGAAACTCCGCGCCGAGGGCTGCGAAGGAGGATACCGGGTCCCCTCGCATGGAATTTAACGCTTCATCGACGGGTTTTATCAGCGGCTCGCTCGGGACACAACGATAAGCGGACTCGTTAATTCGAGGATATTAAACCGGAAGGCTGCGATGGATAAAGGATGTTGCGAATAGATGGCTACCTCGCGGGTATTATTGATGGGGATAACGGTGTAACCGGTATTTGCAAGGATTTTATGTTTATCGTCTAGTTGATTAAGAAGATGATGTACAATCTGCCTCCCATAGAACATAAACTTTCGAGACAATTTTTTAAGAATTTGGAGTTGTAGAAATTTGTTGATCTTCGGATGAAGGATTTAATGATTTAAGAATTTGGGAAACTATTTATGAATATAAAGATTTGGGCAGCTAGGAATTTGTAGCTATAGGGAACACTGGTAATTTAAAGATTTGATTTAATTATATTTGCCCGGTAAATGCAGTGGTTCTCGGTCATTAAAGACTTTTTCGCGTTTCATGGTAATAGCGGGTTTAGCAAATTTCGGTGCTCGATCACAGATATAGCAGCTTGATCCTTTTGATATCGATACCTCATTTCACGGGTCGCGTGGAGCTTACGGCTGCATTGCGCTGTCTGTATGCAGATATTTGCACGGGCGTACATGTGCACGCGGTGTTAGTCAGGCTAATTTGCAGCTTCGTTAATTTATGGTTGCGCAAGCGTGAATTTCACGTCGCCAGCAAAGGCGAGGAGTCAAGGTTCGCGGAGAATCAGTGAGAAGATGTGTGACCGGGAAGTTGCGACTGCAAGCGTCACAAAAATATTCTCTCTTGAAACACCTAGCCGTTTCACAAAATTTCATTCTACTCTTATTTTTCACAAAGTGAGGTCTTTCATATATCATTCAACCTTGATACTCTCATTCACGATATTTTTACAAAAAGAATATTTTCTTTTGAACCTCTGAAGCTTTCAAATTAGCTCCAACCTTTGCGATCGATATGGTTTGTTGTGATCGATATTAGTTTTCTGATCATAATCATCAGTGATCACAATCACAAAAATCAATCGATCTTCGTCTAATTTGTTATTCAAGCTTAACGACGATATTGATAATGGCACTGCAGTTGCAGATTTTGCGAAATCACAATTCATAGAATCGTAGTATTACATACGATTACGCGCAATCATATTTTTCAGTGTCAAGTAATTACTGCGCGTACAATTGTAATTCACGTGGTTAGAAATTGCACAGTTACAACTCACGTGATTAGAGCGTACATGTGTGACTTATCTGCTCACACGATTGCGACTCGTACATTAATATCTTGTAACAGTGAACCTCAATAATACAGTGTTTCTCAAACCAAATCACTCGATCACAAATATATAAATTCGTAATCAAGAAAGAATTTGCCTCAAAAACTTATACGAATGTAAATGTGTTTACAGAGAGATAACTAATGAGTAATATTAGCGTGAATTAATAAAATCACTAATGATTATAGGTATAACATGGTCAGGCAAGAAAGGAGCAGGAAAGTTTTGTGAAGTGCAAATATTCAAACAGAAGGGGACAAACGAGAAGCAATGTCAGTGTGAATAATTTTATCGAATTTGTTGCAGTTTCTCTTTTAATTAACGTCGTCATAATTAACCGACATCGTCACGGTCGAGGCAAATATTTGAGGCAAGGCAGTAGCTGTGTACGTATCTCTGGTTACAATTAGAACACCTTTGCTACAAATTCCCTCTGTGTTCGTTGCAAATAGTTTTTCAACGAGTCGTTAATAAAACGCAAACGCGTTAAGCTTGATTTTCGTATTGACCACAAATATTTGACGAACGATCGAATGAACCTTCTTATCTTCCCTTTATTTTTTCGCGTATATTAGTCGCGTGACAAAAACCCTTCGTGTTCGCGTTTTGTTAACACCGCCCTTTCTTCCTTGACATGGCGCAAAATGATCATAAAACCAGGGCAATTCATTTTTACGCGCAAGTATAAGTGAAATATATAGAGATACAATGAAATATTGTGGAGTTGCTATTTTAGATTGTTTTCTATTGCCACGCGTTATAATTCCACGCTTTGTAATTCCACAAGTTATAATTCAACGCCCTGCAATTCTACACGTTATAATTTCACGTATCACAGTTCAACGCTTTATAACTTCGCGCGTTATAGTTCCATGCGTTGCAATATCACGCATCCCACGTTTTATAATTTCACGCGTTACACATCGACGCGTTATATTACCATGCGTTGTATCACCATGCGTTGGACTACCACGAATAATATCAGCACGCGGTATATTATCACATGTAGTATCAGCACGCGTTATATGTATTATCACCTGTAGTATCGCTACGCGTTATTTTATCACTGGTATCACCACGCGCTATATTGCCAACTATAAATTGTCCACAACAAAATATCCCCGATCACAACAAACGTAATAGTATTTTCACAACAAAATTTTAATCTTTACCAACAATGTTTTCGAATTTAACATTTTCTTCAGTTAGAGAAACAGAATTGTGGAAATATAAGATACCGTAGATAACTCGGTGTTTAACAGACGATTGAATAATATCTGATAAGAGATATCAATTTAACGCCGCCTCTTAAGTGCAACATGCCAATCCCGATTTTTATTGTAAGTTTAGCTCTCGCATAAATGAAAGCTGCGCAAATGTTGGCCGTTTTTCTAAGTAATTTTATTATCTAACGTGGTTTCCGTGATGTGTTTTCGCGATGATTTCTATCGGAACGATTTTACGCGATTGTCCCGATAAACGTCTGCGAACTTTCACACAATTTATATCAATATTGATACTCCATATTTTCATCGTACTTTAAAATGATATTTTAATCAGATGTTTAAGAAAACTTTCATACTAATATTAAAATGTTCAAAGGTGCATAATTGCACCATCGATTACTACTTAATAATAAATAATTACTATTACAGTACAATAATTATTGGCTAATCAATTTATTATCCACATAGAATTACAATGAAATAAAATGCAAATAATTTATTGTATAAGCAAATCGTAACTTTTGTCTCATAATTTTGAACAATGGATAATCACCGAATTAATCATTTAATCCACCGCAGCATTAAACATAATTAGCAGGTAATTAACTTGTCAATTCGATACGTAGAATTTTTCAAAGACCATTCCCAACAAAGAAGAAATAATTATAATGTATTACGAATGTATTGTATGAAAAGTAAAACGAAAAATGAAATATATATTATTTTGTACGAACGGTGGAACGATAAACTCGTAATAACAAAAAGTTTACGGGTACGGGCGATCGATTAGCGTCGCTCTGCGAATTTCATTTTAATGGAGTGTAATGGCTTTATGGAAATACGATATAATTCGTTGCACGGCAAACATGATAAAAACTGCAAACAAATTTTGATATATTTCACGGCATCGCGCACGGCACACGGGCACGTATAATTTTCAATTTAATTTTATAACTGGATCGCAAAGCGAGCTCGCTACCGAGTTCGTTCATCCCTCATTGTCTCATGCAAAGATAATTAAAAAGAACAATATATGCACGAGCATTTTGGCTTTATTTGTTGATACTGCCACGATCAATTTGAAATTTATTCTTCTTTTTTACTTCAACCTCGTTTCCATGCAATTCTCTCTCGTCATTAATCTGTTTTAATTAGCGAGAGTATTTGTTTTGCAGCATTAAGTAAATTATAATTAAATAGACACGTTATTCTATCTTCGGTGATGTTATTTCAAATTTTATTATCAAAAATTCCTTTTAAAATTTCTCGTTCATTGAATAATTTTGTTTACTTTCAAGGAAAAAATATTTTTTAGACAACAAGGATAACAGAGGAGGTGTTTGGGTGAGTGCAAGTGATACGTCAGATGTATCAACGAAGAGAAATTTTTGGTGGTAAAAGCAACGTTTTAACAGCGCGTTAATCAGGGTAGAGTTGATGGGTATTGAAACGGTTGAAAAAGAGGTGAAATGGTAATTTTGCGGTGGAAAGATAAAAGGAATTTCCACGAACAATGACAACGAATCGATAAAAAAAGGAAAAGTGGGGGTTTAGTGTATTTTTCCGTGCGAGGATTTAAGCAGGCAAATGTTATTCCATTCTGTTTCACGCGTGACATAATACCAGCAGCGCCCCTTTTAATTAACGTTACTACAATTAACCAACACTCTAGCGGATGGGACAAATATTTGAGTCGAGGTTACTTATCTCTATCTGCCTCTTCACTGAAAATTTTCGCGTATTCGTTTGAAATATGTTTCCCGTTTATTTTTCCCTCATTTTTTTCTTCTATATTTTTCACTATGTGGCGTTAATAAAGTGCTCCCAGATTTGTAACGTCGACATTCATTCTTCTTAACAAATCGTTTGTCATGTTCTTGGAACCTTCGTCGATTACGCGTGAAAAGTATTATTCATTTGGTTATGAAGAACAGAATCGTTCCAGACAATTATAATTCCAATGAAATATAACCATATCACAATTTGTGTCTTTATCGCTGTGACTCACAAATCAATCGCTCACTGTGTTACAATACGAGATGTTCGAGTATCAGTTATAAGAACTTGTTGAATCTGTTTCCAAGAAACAAGAGACCATTGATCGCTCACGACCCTGTCACAAAGCACATTCGATCAAAGTTTACATTAAGTGCAAGATTTCAACACCAACTCGTTAACAATGAAATGAAGGGAACGAATGATCATTCGCAGAAAGAAGCACAACCCTATCAGAAAGCACATTTACAACTGCGAGGTACCATTTCAACCGTAATGTGCCTCATTAACTATGAAACGAAGGAAACTCTGAAATGAAGCTCGTTCACCAAGCGTAGAATCACAACCGTAGCACAAAGTATATCGAAGAAAATATGATCATGATGGAGGATCAACATAAATAATTATAAAAAGAACGATCGGTGGTTGCAAAGAATGTTTGTGACCGTTTTTCCATGATTTCCCGTGGTCCCCGCGTAATTTCTTCTCGTCTCGAAGGATTAGCCGCGAAATCTCGATAACTCGTCGGCGACGAAAGGCAAAGTCTGTCGGCGGTTTGCACTTTGTACACGTGTCCGTCGAATTCGCGTCGGCTCCAAGCAAGCCGTGGCTCCGGTTTACTTAGGTGCGGCCGAGAAATTGAAATTTTCGTAAACGGATTAGGGGCCACGGCCGCAGGACAAACTCCTTGTTAATTAGAATGTAATCCTGCTCTTAATGGGACGTCCGTTAATAAAATCAGCAGGACGTAACGTATCCACAGGCTCCTGGGGCGCCGCGACGCCGGATACCGCGGCTCTGAGACACCGGCCAATTTCGTCCGAGGATCGACTGGAAATTGGAATTCTCGTCTGGAGAACCGTCCATTCTCTCGCAACGCCTAATTGCATCGCCATACACAATCCACTTCCGTGAATCGTCCAAGATTGGAGCGGAAGATCTGCTAATACCATTATTTTAATTGATTCGAGATCGCTCGGAACGTCGCGGATATCGGACACATTTTAAAATGTCTCCTCTCAAATTACTTATACCTTTTTCACATTCTATGTATTGTTTAAATATTTCTTTAATTCTTTTAATATTTATTACTGCAACAACGATATTTACTTTGAACAAATATTTTCTAATGCACTCTTTTATAATCTGCATACAAGCGTAACAAGTAGTTATTCTCATAACCGACATATTATTTATATGTACAAACGGTTCATTTGAACCTTCCTTTTATTCAGACGAAGAACTAATGTTTCATCGTTTGTGACTTTTGGAATTTTATCGAAAAGAGATATATAAATTTTAGAAAATAGACTAAAAAGAATATGTGTTTTGGATATGATTTCGTCTCTATTTGGTTATCGTTATGAAGCTCTTATAATCTAGCGTTTTAAGACCTCCGGTAATTTCCCCATACGCCACCATCACGTAGGTATATACCTAGCATGAGAGTGCTCGAGAGACTTCGTCGCAAGTCCCTCTCGAGAATCGAAATAACGCGTTACTTTCCTGGAAAACGTTGCGCCAAGTGAAATGAGGTGAAAAAAGGGCACGAGGAAAGAGGCTTCCTAAAAGAATGGTAAACAAGGCAATTGAGAAAGAACGGGATATCTGGAACCGATTGCGATCACAATTTAGTAAGAAAAGTGAAGGAGTTATGTACTCCGGTGTACCAGGAGGTACCAACTTTCGAAATTATAAACATTCAGAATTCTTAAATTCCACGATTACAAAGTCACAAAATGATGTAGTCACAGAATGAGAAGCACAGAAATTACGAAGGCACAAAGTCCCAAGCTCATAAAACCACAAAGTTACAAACCTCTAAGGTCACAAAGTCTCACAGGTCCAAAATTCTCAAAGTTGCAAAGTCTCGAAGTTCCAGATAAACCTTGAATCACTACGGTCTCAAACTCTCAAATATCCAGAAGTTCAAATTGTTAAGATTTCAACTTGGCTATACCTAAAGATCTCGCATCAGAAGAAAATCCAGAACAGGAAGAAATGGATTATCAACCCTTCCTTCCACCCACTCAACCTCGAATCTTCAAGTATTCCAAACCCATCGGAAATCCCGCTAAAAATCCCGGTTATAAATACCCGGTTCAAAACAAGAGCTGCAACGATTCGAAAAATCGGAGTAGGAGGAAGCAAAGGGTAAGGAAAGAATCTGTCGTAGGAAGAAAAAAGAAAGAAGAAGAAGAAGAAACTCGAAAGCTCCGATTCACGAGCTGAAGGAACAAGTAGAGGAAGAACACACGTACACAGAGAGGAAGAGAGGAGAGAAGAGAGGCGAAGAGGAGGGAAAAACGCGACTGCTGACGCGTGTGGGAGCGGCTATCAGCGAATATGAGCACGTTTATCAGCGTGGGGGTACGTCGGCCATGTTGAACGAGCCTGCGTTCTGGATACCCGACGTGTCTCTCCCACTCTTTACCACACCGTTTCTCCTTCTCTCTTCATCGTCTCGTTATTCCTCTCTCATAACCGTTTCTCTCTTCATCTCTCTGTCGCGTTCTTCTGTCACGGTTTCTTCCTCGCTCTTCAGGGTCTCGTCTTCTTCCTATTCTAGCGCCGTTTCTCTCTTCTCTTCATCTTGTTCTGGTACCATCGTTCCTCTCCGTCAGTGGTTTCTCCTTCCGTAAGCGTTTCTCGACTCTCTCGCACTCTCCATCTTTCTTCAGCTTCTCTCGTTTCCCTTCGGGTTTCAGCTCCTTCCAACTGTTCCTCTTCGCACTCGTTCTTCCTCCGGCACCGCTTCTCTCTTCATCCTTTCTCTCCTATTCTCTTCAGTTTCTGGTAGTCTCCCTCTTCGACTTCCCCCTCTGCCACGATCGATTCTCTCTCTCCATCCTATCGCGTTCTCCCTTTGGCACAACCGTTTCTCCTTCTCTCTTCGGGTTCGGTCCTCTTCTGTAATAGTTTCTCTGTCTTGCCCGGGTCCTCGGGGCTCCGTTCTCCTCTTTTTAACCAAGTTATCCCAGTCCTCCTGGTTCGAACGCATGGTTCTGGTCTCTCCTTCTGTCTCTCCCTCGTCGTCTGGTCTCTCCCTGCTCTCAGTCGGACGGAGGCGCGTCAATACCTCGGCCAAGCGCGTTCTGCACCCCGCGAAGTCTCGTGGGCCGTGAGCGCGGGCGCGGGCCAACCAGAAGGCAAGCTGATACCCAGGCGTAGCGATGGCAACGCTTTCCTCGCTCGACCACCACCGCCGCCGGCCAGCCAGCTTTCCTCTCCTCTCCTCGCGGCTACGTCGTTTCGCTCTTTTCACCGAGAGACCACCCGTTGTCTCCTCGTCTGCCGTGGAAAATCATGGGGAAACGGGAGGAAAACGAGCGAGAGGATCGACCATACGGAGAAGGAAGACGGGAACGTTCACTGGGCTAGCGGGCAAACCGACGATCGAAATCGAGACGGATTCACTGGGTCGAGACTCGATCAGACGGATTTTTTCGGGGATGCTAGCCTCCATGTACTCTGAGCTGGTGCTGAAGGTGTGATTATCGGGGTTGTTATTGGTAGGTACGCGTTCTCGAATTTTATTGATAATTCCGTATGGTGATAACGTTCAATCGAGATGTCGATAAGGAGAAATTTTAAGTTTCTCCAGTTTTTCAATTTTCAAATTTCCTCATTTTTAATTTGCCAATTTCCAGTTCTCCAATTACCAAATTTCTCCACACATTTCGAAATCCCGAATCGTCATGAATTCTCAAATATTTGAATTTCAAAATTTGCAACCTCTCGAATCCCGAAATTCCCGGATATTCTCGCACATGTTTAATACCGGTAGCATAACGGAAAAAAATCGCTAGATTTCGCGTCGCAAAGACGTCGTTTCGGTGAACGACGAGGAGGCACCAGCCTATGAAATATTAAAACACCCCCTGAGACAGGGGTTACGCGTTCCTCGAGCCTCTCGTCGAAATGAATTCCAGGCGGAAGCACCGTCCGCTTCGTTCCCGAGAATTGCGCTCGATCGTTCTCAGGTGTAACGAAGAAGCTTCCTTTCAACGATCGTTTCCGTTTCTTCTTTATAATTTACTTTGCTCCTTTCTCGAGTACCCTAACAATTTTTTCAGCTGTCGAGCCTGCGAAAGAAATTTCGATTAATCTGCGTTATTAAAATTCTAACAACCAGAATTTCCTCTTCTAACCGTAAATTCTGCTATCTCCCAATCTCCATATGTTGTGATACAATAAAGAAGATAATCGTTAATCATGTATCCATATTGAGGGCGAATTGGCTTTACACGTTCACGGCAATTATTCGTGGGTCACAGTGCGTGGCGTTTAGCTTTATTCAACTATAATGAAGTGCAAAGGGTAAACTCGACAGTAACCGTATCGTAGGGGTGTAACTATGGGGTGGTTTTAGCTTAGGAAGCCTACGGGGGTTCACGGGTATTAGAACCGTATTGGACTCGTTTAATGTCTATTGTAGGGTGTTGTGGAACGAATGTGTGAAACGCTTACGCTTTATTATTTAATTACATCGTCATACTGCCATCGTCCAGCTTTAGAATATCTGAAACTTTAGAAATTTTGGGACTTGAGGATTTGAAACTTTGTGATTTAGAAGATTTACAAACGAGATTTGAAAATTTCGGATGTTTCTGGGATATGTGGAGGTTTTGTGATCCCTAAAATTTGCACTTTCTCTACAATCGCTCAAACAAAACTACTCAACTGTCTGATCCCGCCGAAAACCACCCCCTAATATACAATAATCTCCGAATGTGCCTATAAAAATGACCTAAGCTAAACATTGCCCGATCCAGCCAGTGTATAATTCTGTTCATCGGATATCGGTGTAATCCAGTTTTTCGTATGGGGTGCAGGTTCGTCGTAAAAATACGTCGAGGGGACGAAATCAGGTGTGACGGATCAAAGGCGACCGCACATGTTCGTTCTCGCCCCCTGCCTCTAATTATTTATAATGCGATTAAACGACTAGTCGATTGTTTTAAACGATCCTTTTCGTTGCGGGAGGGGGTGGTTTGAAAATAGGGTCTGGGGATCAAAGGGTGAGCGGAGAGCGACGTGTTTGTTGAAGGTGCGACATAGTATGGCGGGTGTATCGTAATTCGGCACTTTGTTTCGCGATTCGGTTGTTTGTTATCGGTAAATCTAAACAAATGATCGCGATGGAAGCCGGCAAAGGGTGGGCCATCGACTCTCGCTGATAACGCGGATCCGTTGCGGCCGGTTTAGCAAATCGGCGAACGAGCTTATTCGCGCACAGCTGATTCGCAAAGCTTGCGCTTGTTACGTTCTCGAGCCACGGCAAATATTGGCATGGGTATGTAAGCGAGGTGTTCGACTTTTTCGGACACGGCATTTCGTTCGGCACTTTGTGTGCCTCGATCACATTTAGGGGGTGGATTTCACGGAACTCCGGTATCGCGCTGGTGCACTTTTGCAACTAGTCCTCTCTCCATTGCGATTATGGTACGAAGAGGTTTAACTTCATTTATATCAAATTTGAAATGGAATAAAGTTTAGGGAAAATTATTGATAGGGTGCCGAAGGGGTTGCTATTTTAGAAATAAGTGGAAGGTAAAGTTTACGATTATTCGACGTTCTTCTCTTTTTAATTAGATGCTATTTTTGATTTTATTTAGCGAGGATTGGTGTAAAATTACTGAGAGATAAATGTGTTGTTATAGAATTTATGAAGATCAGACGAACTGTCAGTCACGCTCGCGATAAGTCTTGCAAATGATAGGAGACAGTTAAATTCCAGTTCGATCGATCAAAATGGTGGTATCTAGTAAAATGGTAACTGAATCATGGAAACAACTGGTTGGATGGCTAGGTTCGATCGACACGCACGCGAGCAACGTGCCGTACAACGCGTAGTGTGGATTTACGAGACAATGATCAAGAGATGACCGTGGTCCACTGCAATTACGGAAATGGTTACTCGAGGCAATCAGGTTAAACTGGCAAATTGCGATCGATCGTCCTTTAGCCGTGCAAGGAACTGCGCAAACAAAAGATCCCCAGGATCTCGTACATTTTCACAAAATCCTCATTCTCTAGCCACCTTCGTTTCTAAACTTTTCACCTCGCCAGAAAATAATTTCGTTTGCATTAAAAAAGACAAATTGATTTCTATCTTGAATTTGTTAATATTCGACGTTTATCATTTGGCAGATAAATCAGATATTAAAAGAATTTCATTTTAAATCGGTAATAGATTATGAAGGTTTTTAGTTTGACGTTTATCATTTAATTTTCGGAACAGGAGAAATGTAAATTGGTAACCTTCAGCTACGAATTATTGTGAGGGTTATCAAAGGATCAGACGAATTGATCTCGTATGTGTAAAATGGGAATACGAAGTTGGTTATCTACAAATGGCGATGCTGTGGTGAAACGTGCCCACTGGTGTAACGTACGGATTTATGCGAGGATAACCATGGATGACCATGGTCAGCAATCATTACGTCGATGGTCGCTACAACGGATCACAGACAAATAAAGCAGACAAATAAACAGAACTATTGACCAAAACCTTGAAACGTGCAAGTTAAAGCTATTTTATTTTCTATTTTTTTACGAAAGTTTTCGTTAGCAAGTAGCAAAATACTTTTCACGTTCTAAAAGTCAGAGTTATGCTTCTAGTAATAGCACCCCTATCATTCACCCTCTTAACAAGGTAACTTGTTTGAAAATGCAATACAAACGTAACAGTAGTTATTCCACAATGTATTACAGTGGTAAAATAATTAGTGGAACACAAAGAGAAAAAAGTGTGTGACTCGATTAACAGGTTGAATCATCTTTCACGCGTGGCATCGAATAAAATGAAAAAGCGTTCGGAACGTCATCGCGTTCGATCCAGCGACGAATTAAAACGATTCGAGCGTCGGATTGATTAGGAATAATTACCGTTAACGAGGCCGATTAAAAGCCAGGAAACAGACGGCGAGTCGTTATTAAATGTAAACAACGATGTTTTTAACGATCGTCCTCGTTCACAGTTCGATTGCCGAATCCTGGCCCGGACCGAGCTCTAAATAATCACCCGGCAACGGAATTATTTTAACCGGTCGAAACGCGGGGATTGCGTGCTGTTTGCATTGCGCGCATAAATTATCGAACGTAGCAAAATCGGGCGATTTCGCGGCTGTGCCGGTGAAAACTCGTCGAACCTTCCTCTATAATGTCGTCGATACGATAATTATTCGACGTCACTTTCATTAATCGTTTAGTAATTTCGGTCATTTTTATTAATCGTTTAGCATCGTTGCTCTCGACTTTTCAAATAACATATTTGCTCACTTGTCACTGTATTCTTTTTTATTTGGAATAATAATAATGGTGGTATCTTCTTAGGTCCTTAAGATTTTATAGTTTCACTCCGTTAGGAAATTTTGGAACTCTGTAGAATTGTGGGACTTTATTATTCGGTATGAATTGAACGTTGATGACTGTATGTTACTTTAGATGTATTAACGTATAAAAACGACATTACCGTTGAAAAGTCGTGAGGGATAATTCTGGAGGACGTTATCGTGGCGAGGCCGGGTCCACTCACGTTGGACAGGGTGAAATCTATTATCGTCGAAGTGACCGTGATGTCAGAAACGCTTGATGGATGAGCGGTGATTAATTATATAATGTCCAACCCTCTTCGTAACCGGTGCTACGTCGGCTTTTCCCGATGGCAAACACAGCGCAACGATCTCTCTTTCCACGTTGTCTCCGTTCCTGACCGAAGAAGCACCGCGAATCATTCGAATTGACGTATTAATTTTCTAAAGTGGATAACACGAGGCGGCCGTATCGTTCACCGATGAAGGGAGAGATCGATCGAGAATCCTCGTTAATTTCGATAATGGAGACCGCCAGCTCGGATTTTTCGCAATTTCCTCCCTACTTACCGGAGGTGGAATGTTTGATCGTTGAACGAGGGATGGTTCCTGCATTCGAACGAGCTGAATACGTTTTACAGTTGGTTTTGCGAATATTTCCGGAAGTTTACAATTCCACCGATACATCTGTGCAAAATTTCAGATACACTCGAAATTCCAGATGCATCGTTTCGTATCTCGTGGAGAAACAAAATGGGGGACAGTTGCTGTTAGACATCTAGAATTATATACAAAGTACGAAGAGTTGTAACAAAGGCTATTTCCTGACAAGTTGAAGGCCCGAAAGAAGACAGTTGTGGACCGGGTGCGTGCGGTGTGTTTCGTTGATCGCGGATGAGTCGAGGAAAGAAGGGGTGCAAGTGTAAAGGGGGATCCCAGAGGATTGGCCAGGGAATTAGCAGGAATATAGCAGCATTTAGATCGAATCCATCGAATCGTGACCACCCCCCTGTTTGTCGAATGCGCATATACATACGGGATATTTTTCCGAGCGAGCAATGATCTCGTTATTTGTTTCCAGTAAGGGGTCTCCCTTTGTCAGGAGCCATCTATTTTTCTCCTTCTGCCAGATTTCATGAACCGACGCTTTATTAGGTTGTTGTATAAATGTTTCCACATCTCAATATGTTAGGCAGACGTTTTCTCAAGCTTTAAACTTTAAAGTGATACGAGTCACTTATATGATCAAATCATGTGAGACTTCTGATACTTCTAAATCCATCAATCTAATTAACAATACTGAAATCAAAAGAACATTGCATCTTCAAAGGATCGAAAACATTATACGTATAATAGAAACGCGTCTTTCCGTAAGTGTGGCACATGACCGTGAAAAGAGCAAGGATTACGAACGACAGACCGTTAATAGACCTGTTTGCACGTCAGGAGAATCGATGTCTGAACCGCGGGGTGCGGGGAGGCTGACGACAAATTCAGGGCAACTGCACGGCGAGGGTGTTCAACGAGGATCCGGCTTAAGGATCGCGACGTTTAACGCGAAACGCCAGGACCAACCCCTGTGGCGCGACACCCGTCAATAGAACGCCCCATGAAATGCTAACTATACGCGTTGTGGCCTGCACCCCTCGTACCGCGCTCTTACACCCCCCTTTTTCTAGGGGCTGTCTGTCTCTCGTCCCTGATCGATACACGAGTATCTCGGAATCGATTTGCTGTATCGCGGTGCATCGTTCACGTGGCTTCCGGTCCAGCCAGCCATCAAACAGGGAATAACCGGAAACGGCTCCCGTGTGTTCCGTCAATATGTTTGGCAGAATAAATAACATCGCTGTATAATCTCCATTGTCTGTAAACGTGGATTTCAGGCAGAGGTCCTTTTCTTTTTAATTACAAACATTAATTACATATACATCTATTAATCCTGATATTGTTCTTTAACTTTATAGTACAAAATGAATTTCATTACTGAACAAGATAATTAGACAATGATTGTAAGAAGAGTTTTGACGAAGTTTATAATGAAGGAGTATTAAGAGCGTCAACAGGGCTTAAGATAGCTGTTTTTGCGATCTCGTACTTTTCAACGAACGAAAGGTTCTTCAACACCTGTCAAAGAATAGGTCTTATCAAAAGCACGATGTTCAGGATCCGAGTCATAAATTTCGAAAGCGTCTCGACGAGCTACTGCGAATTCTTCTCGATTTTCAGAAACCGCTTAACAGATCGTTTCAAAGAAATATTTTTAAAACAATCTCAGAACTTTTGTAAAAAGATTTAGATAACTTGAAAGAATACACACAGTTTTTTAAACAAATTATTGATGACTTGAAAGAATACGTATAATTATAAAAATATGCATATAAATTGAAATAAAAAAACCGTAAGAACTTTACGCAACCATCAAACGCGATCGCGAACCGACTATATCACCGAACCGACTATACAGAAAAATTTTCATTAATCTTTTCAAGAACTACGCAAGAACGTAACATGTATTGCATATCAATCGATTTGTCTTGTAAAATTCTATAGGTATCTATCATTAAATTTGCAATTTTTTGAAAATTGTTCACAGTGTTCTACAGTTCACGATGAAAATTTGTAAGATAACGAGGCCAACGCTCGAGAAGGTGCGAGTTGCTGCAAGAATTTCTAGCAGAATAGCCTCAAGTCGACGATACTAAGTTCGCGTGACGATATCGCATGTTTGCATAACGATAAATCGCCTGTACCTGGCGCCGATCTTAGCCATCTTGGTCCCATTTGCGCCAAGAATAATGCGCTCGTTGTTCTCTGTCGACTGAGAAAATCATTCAAAACGTAGCTACGCAAGTATACCTTACTCACTCACGAAAATTATGTATACATAAATTATAGATTAACCGTAGATAAAACGTTAACCCACCAGTAAAATTTTCAAGTCTTCATTTTCATTAAAATTATTTTCCATTTTACATTCATTAAGACTAGCCTCGCAATATCATCTGTAATATCCTGTATTCGTTCAACGTAATTTCTTACGTTTCGTCGTGATTCAAGTAGTTTTCAAATAAAGCAAAGTTCCCAAGATCTGATTCTTTTATTCCCGATGCGAGTGTAACAAAAAGATGGCCGTGTGTTCGGCTTTCGAATGAAAGCCGCGGTTTTTTTCAGGTAAACGGTAAACGTTGGTGGCTCAGGTACGGGCCAGGGATCGTGTGTTTGAACCTGGTCGCTCGACAAACAGCGGCACGTTCAGGATTTCGTCGAAAGGGCCCGATAGAAGCTCTCTTCAACTTCCGCCACCGCTTTCCTCGTCATCCTTTTCCCCGAACCGTCGCGACGCCACGTAAAAGCGCGTCGAGTGCCGCCGCTTTTTCCTTTCGTTGTGTTTTCACTGTCCTCCATGCTTTCTGCTTTGCGGCACGGATCGGGTTTCGTGAACCACGCTGAAGAAAAGGGTTCCCTTTCGGCCATTTCACTTATAAATTCAACATGGCCGCTTCGAGTACTTTACAGGTGCGCAATGCTTCTTCTTTTCCATATTTTATAGTTCTCGTGATTTCAGGAAATTTTAGGATCGAAAGTTCAAGTTTATTGAAATTGCCCATATTTTGCAAATAGCTACAAAAGTGATCAAATTCCTGATGTCTCGAATCCTCAAATTCCAAAATGTCCAAATCCACGAATCTCCAAAACATATTCTGAAGATATCGACGCGTTCGATTTCTCGTTGAGAACTTTCTCCGAGCGGAGAGCGAAGATCGATTGGCCGATTTGTCGAGAGACACGGAGTTCCGGCACGCTTCCTTTGTTTTACGTAATTTCCGCGCCAATATTAGCACGCTGCGTTCCGTCGGCGTGTTCCGTTCTCTTTTCCTCCCTCTCTCTTTCTCGTTCTCCACCCTTCTCTCTTTAAAGAGAGAGAGTCGGCTTCTCGTGTATTGGTTTGTGTGTTCTTCGCAAACAAACCAATCAATGCCGATGCCTTAACTCACCTCCTGCTCTCGCGCATCGAGCTTTTTCCTATTTTTTTGCTCAAGCATCTTTCGAATAAAGCTTTTTTTCACCTTTGTGTATTTTATCATGCTTTTTGCGCGACGGAGATATACATTTTGTATGATTCGTTAACGTTTCAAGTAATATTGTATGTGGTACTTATAGATGCAGGAACTGAGAAATGTTAGAAATACTAGAATTTGGGGAATAAATGTTAGAATTTGCAAACTTTGCGAAAGTTAGAAAATTTCTTAATCCAACATCTCATGATCAAAGTCAAATGAAAGTCTCCTCCACATTATCCAAAAGAATCCATTGCCTGCAACTATACCAAGTTCGAAATAGACCATATGTTCATCAAGGAATGCATCCAACTGTATAAAAGAGGCGACGGTAACGAAGAACGTAAAAAGCCGACGTCGTGGGCGTCTATTTGCGTAGATCCAAGAGATCGGACAAGTGGCCAAGCCTTTGTCGGGCTCTCCACGCTCTGTGGGTGGTTCTTTTTCACCCTTTTCACCTGTCTCTTTCTCTCTCGCCGCCCTCGAGTTACCGCCACCCTCGCAACCACCCTCCTATCGTTTTCCTGGGCATCGTTATCGTCGTTTTTGCCCCCACACGTTCTCCTTCAAGACTGGTTCGTCCATTTGACTGGCTGTAATCAAGCGAACGTCACGACGCCATGTTCTTTTGAACAGGGCTGGATAGAGTAATTATTAATGGGACAATAACGATGTCTGTAGATAACCTAACCAAACAGAGAAAATATTTGGAGCGATATTTAAACTCAGACGATGACTGCTCCAAATGGAATATTTTTTGTCAACTATAATTCAATATTTTGTGTACGAAGAACAAGAGTGGAATTGTTTGTCTAGAGAGAGAAAATCAAGGAATGAAATCGATTGGGGATTATTTGTTTGTTGGTGGTTCAGTTTGCAAGGGTTGTTTCATTCGCGGCGATCTTCTGATTCCAGAGCATATTTAGACAGGCCTCGGTTTTATTTGTTGCCTTTAAAAACATCCCCTTTCGACGGGTGCATGTATTATTTCACCCCCCAATCGATAAACGTATTAGAACAAATGACTTCTACAAAACAATTTAAGATTTCTTGGAACTGTAAATTATTGTTTTTGAATGATTTCCATAATTATCCATTCTTAATCCATAAATTCTTAAAATTCATCATACTGTTAAGAATAAAATAATGACAGAAAGGGGAGACCGTGAAACTCACCAAACAGCTTACTTTGACAGTAAACGAGAAACAAATGAGAGCTCGATCGTGAGCTACAAACCTAAATTCCAGGCGACAGAAGAGGCTATTTACCGCGATAAACCGAGAGCCCCATAGAAAAGGTAAAATCACAGGATTTACAACCCCCATGGAAACGAGACGAGTATGGAGGATTGAAAGAGAGGAGAAATAAAGAGGCTGCAACGAGTAGCTTTCGTTGACGTCGATCAGACGCGAAAACGAGCACGATTCTGTGGAAGGGGTGCGTGCAAATCCACCCCCGACGGACAAAGGGAGGCGCGACTGTATGTACAAACCAACGGAAGCGTGTTGAACCCGGCAAGCGAGGCAAGAATTTCCGGGGAAACATTCGGAAATCGTCGAACGCGTCTACCCACCGTTCCGGAAACGTGATTTCAACCCCCTACCTCTGCTCGCCCTCCGACGAGAGAGCACACTCGACGACTGGAAGACGTCGAAATTCTTGCAACCACCTCCTCGGAACGGTGAATTTGCACCCGCGAGTCAATTTTCTATTCCTCGGCAAATACTCGATGCCTGTTTATAAGCGGTGAACGTGCACGGACGAAGGATGCGAAGGGGTGGCGCAGCAGGGATGCAAGATTGATTTCTTTGCCTCGGTCGTTCAATTTTTGGCTGCGCTCGATTCTACAATTTTTAAATCTGATCATTCCAATTTTGTATCTTACATCTTTACAATATTTACTAGGCTTGTTCTGAAAAAGTTGTAGCATACCACTTCGTATAATTCATCCCCGTTAACCCTTTGCAATTGAAAAGTGACTCAGTTCAGTATAATTTGAAATAGGTTTCTTTATCCAATTCTATAGTGTTATAAATGTGATTTATAAACACAATAAAGTGATAGTAGCAACTGATAATAGAGAAATGATAACTGCAAATACATTCCAAAAAGTTTTAGAATCTGTCAACACCGAAAATAGAGTGCAAAGGGTTAAAGTTATGAGAGGACATTTAAGATCTTTTTATAAGAGAGAGAGAGACGGATACAAAGAGCAGCATCGTTTGAAAGAAAACTCGGTACCTGGCAACCCTCGTTGGTCAAATATTATCGTTCTCGTTGAGCCACGCTCTGAAAACGATTGCGATCCGCTGCAGTCACGTAAGAGCGTTATTATCACAGTGTAATGTAGGTCGGTCGCAAACAGACCGGTTTTTTCATCGATTAATTATCGGTGAAAACTATTCCTGCGGTATCTCGATGATTAGCGCTTGGATGTCGCGTTACACGATCGTAAGATGATTTTTTTCATCTGAAGGAGGTCGAGGACCCGCTATCGGACAGCGTGAAATGGCGGATAAATATGGCGGTGTGAACATTTATTAATTGGTAAAATTTGGGAGATTGTAGATATGGGGATTTAGGAATTTTAAAACGTGGAAATAGAATTTCGAGATTGGAAGTTAGAAATTTGAGCTTCTAAAAATTCCACACGTTTCATCGTGCGCAGAAACACATGCGTATCACTTTTATAATTGTCACTTGTTAACAAATTCCTATTTGACTAGCATAGTTGGTCAAGAGCAACCCTTAAATACGGCGCTAGCGGCGTACGGTATATTTTTAGGGTTAATAAGCGAGCAATAGACGGACGAGAGAGGGTTTGGGGCTGTAGGTCGCTAATTAGTCGTGCAGGCAACGGGTCGGGGCAAAATTTGCGAGAGAAATCTGAATGAACGTGCCTTGAATCGTGCTACGCGGTTAATACAAATGTGTATTACCGAGCAAATAAATAAATATTTGGTCATGAGCGGAGCAACTCAAATATGTTCAAGCAATGTCAGCAGCATCTCTGTCGTCGCTCTTTCTCCCTCTCCTTTTGCCGTTCTCTTGCTCCGACGCCTGTGCACCGACACGAGCACACACACACACACACACAGTTCTATAGGTAAATCTACACTGACACACGCACCTTTTCACGTGTGGTAAAATCATGTAGGTGTACAACGAACCGTAGCCGAACACGAGAAAGAAAACGCTCAGCAACCATACACGCGAACGCTGTTCATCGTGAACAGCTTTTGATCCTCCATTTTCTCGATGCCCTTTCCGTGCCTCTGTTTTTTGTCCATTTTTACCATTTTTCGGACGGAATCCATCTGCTATTATATTCTTTGTTACCGGGTTTCGCTTTATTTTATTTTATCAAAGTCCAATGGAATTTTGGATATCGTTCTAATCTTTTTTCTTTGCGAGATATTAATATGACGTTCGTTTCTTATATGGATTGCTTCATCAAATGTATTTTCAAGTTTTCAGATCTTCAAGTTTTATATCACTGAATTCTTAAATTACCAATTCTCAAAGTTTCACCATCCACATCATTACCAAACATTCGCGCATTTCAAAATATCCACCTTCTCAAACCCCAAATTCCCAAACTTCTACATCTCGAAAATTCCCACACGATCAAACATGTATGTACACTTTGGCAAAATGTTACATCGCATCCAAGTTTACCCCAGTAGAAATACTGGGGTTACCAAGACTCACCGTATTTTTGCAATTCTTTGTATATTCAATTTTCGCAGTCTTCTTTCTCTCCGTATTCCTTCGTTCTCTCTCAGCTTGACTCGGTGTTCCTCTATCTCTGTTCGTGTGTGTGTGTGTCTACCATTATAGCGTCGTTACGCGCGCGCGAGAATCCGCACACAGAATGGTGGAACGCGTATCCGTATCCACGTAGGACGGCAGGCGATAGCGTTCGGGTACAATATGTACTCAGTCTACCCCACGGTTGACTCTTGGTATTTGATTCTTGAATCATTTTGTGTACGAGAGGAGCGGTTAATCGTAGGTTAAATATTTTGGCCGATCGGAGAGCGTCGGCCCGCTTCGCGCACGTCCGATCCAATGCACCCAGCCTTTTTCTGCATAATACATCCCCTAAAACTCTACAGACTATATTTACCAATCTTACATTACACGATGTCTAAACTAGCGGATAATTAGTCACAAATTTTGTTAACCTCGTTGAAGAGGTCAACCCCTTGTACTACTTTGACAAGTAGACGCACTCGAGTACACTCGTGACGCACTTATTCAGCTGTGATCAATTTTACTCGAATTTTTAATACGCATTTCTTTGTCTGTTTTAATATTGTTGCTGTGACTAGTTCTGGCTGACAAATAAATCATAGGGTTACAAAATTGTGCGCAGAAGTGTACACATTATCATGTACAATTTAGCATGGAAGACTTCTAGTCACTGACAGTCTATTAGATACTTGCTTTCGTTAAAAATAAGACCTTATCTGTAACTATTTTAACGATTAAAGGTTTGGATTTGTAATTTGTTGGCGTACGAAACGTTATCTGTAAATCGTTAATGTTCACCTAATATTGAACCACGTCATGTATGTTTAATTGTACTCATTTCTTCTCCTTTGTAAAACCTTCTGTTTCTTAAACATTTGCTTTAAAAATTGAGGCCACATACAGCTGATACAATTAAATCAAGTCTTGTAAATGTTTGAGAACAGCAGATGTCGATACGGGTATTGTTATAACAGTTTGATACTTTTATTTCGTTAATTATGATACAACTGTGCGAATACTATTTTCGTGCTACAAAAGTTTCTTGTATAATCGGTAGCAATCTCGAGCGAAAATATTTCGTGCTATAATTAATGTCGTAGTTGGTATGAGTCGAAGATTTCTGTGTGCCATTTTCGTTCTCAAACAGATATGTAAAATATACAAATGTGCGAAAGACATTATCTTCGTGGGTAAAGAACGATTATGCAGAGGCTTCTATCTAATCGTATTGCTGTTGTTGGAAACGGAAGGTCATCCTTTAAATACAGATACTCCGTCATTTTTTCCTTACCTTGACGTATTCTTGCTACAAAAGACCACGTTTTATTCATCGTTTCAAGTATGAACACTCTGTATTATCAGTTTTACATAGTTCTTCAACGCAAATATTTTTTGATTCCTTCTAATTTAACACCTATTCGAAATAATTTCAATAAAGGCAATTTTCAATATTATACAAACAGAATCAGGATCAAATATTCATATTTCTGTTACATTTTCCATGCTTTCCGATATCCTCAATTTTTCCATATTTTTCAGAATTCTTAAGTTTCCCATAGTTCGGGATTTTTCACGATTTTCCACTCTTTCGTTTACATTCCACGATATTTTTTGGATACATTTCATTTCTCTTGCTTCTCAAACATATCCCATAACTCCAATATTTGTTAGTAATAGCCATAGTTTTCAATATTCCTGGTAATCACCGATATTTTCTAGATTTCCTCTCGGTCCGTGTTTATCCGTGGACAGTTTCGATTCGAAGCTGTCCACCGGAGCGAAGAACAACGGTCGAACGAGCCGGTGCCGAAGATTGAAAGGCACCGGTGCTCGTCCAAGTGACGAAACAAAATTTATTAGCATCCGAATCGAACGGTAGGACGGGGCCAATTAACGAGACACCGAACACTTGTGCAAACTCGACGAAGTCGTTCGTCGATGACGCGCGATTCACCGACAGCGATCAATTCGATCTCGAAGCCAGCGATTGTTTGGATAGATCGATCCGACGTTTCGTGTCCCTACTGCGTTTCGTTTCGTTCCGCTTTTTTCATTAGCTCGTGTCGTTGGTTACGGAACGAGAAACGAGGGAAACCTGGAAATGAAGGAGGTCAATGAATTCCGGGACCTATCGAATTGAAAGAAAGCCCGGGGTTTCTAAGATACTTTTCTAGTTTCATTTCTCGATTTTCTAGCTTCCTACTCTTCTCTTTATTATTCATTTTGTATATTTTTCCCTCGTTCTTTTCCGAATGTCAGATAAAAAGGTGATCGATAATATAAAAGATTTGAAAATGGAAGGAAATACGAGTCTACCTGGCAATCTGTACGGGTAGAAGCGATCTAATCGGCCGTGGCGGTAACACGTCGCGGTGAAACCGTAATAAAATTCTACTTGTCCCTGGATTCCACGTATAAACAGCCAACCCACACGCATACGTGCATTCGTTCCTCTAAATGTACCAGCCTAACTGACGATATCTATCCAATCTCCAGGTTCATATCCCACCCCATAAATACATTGGCTGATAACGACGGACTACGCTCCGTCGACGATAAGATACACGACGAGGAACGTTCGTGCGAGGCTTCACGATGATGAAAAACAAATAAACGAAAAAATACTCTATATTATACCACAATTTTATAGTCATGGAGAACATAAAAATTTCTTCAAGCATCGTATTTTTTATTCTCTTGCATTTTCAATTTCATGTTCTGCACTTTTTCTACTTTCCAATTACTCATTTTCCAATTTTATACATTTCAAATTTCACTCTCCCCATCTTTGACCACTTGCGCAAGCTTCTTTCTATTTCTTGTCAAAATCGTATTCTTGGAATTTAAGGTTTTATGAAACAGGTTTGAGAAAAACGGTGGTTATATTTTTGCAATTATTTCATTGGCTGAATTAGTTTATATGAAAACGATTTCCCATGATTTCTCGAGAACCGTATCTCGAGAGAAGAAATAACGACGCGACAGCGCGTGACTGTAATTAAGTTCCTCGTGATTAATAGCACCGGGCACCAAGCTCGTTCGCTCGGTTGTTGCATTAATTTACAACTCTGTTTAAGGCCCGACCGACCGAGAACCGTGCTCCCGTCCGCCATAATTTTCTCTCGAGGAACACTCTGTTTACACACTCGATAAAGTGTATACACACACATATTTTTTGCTCGGTGTATCGGTACGGTGTTCACATGGGATATAATCGTCGTGGAGCTTCCTCGGCGATTTTTAGACGGGGTCGATCGTCTTCTATGGGAACCTTTGATCTCTAAATACACGCTGCACCGAATTGAATCGAGTCGAATTAAAACGCTTTGACGTGATTCGAGTCGAATTTTATGAATTGAATTATGTGCAACTGAATAATTCCAATTCGAATTGACCAGAATCGTTCCGAATCGTAAAAAATTCACCAGCATTGCAACCAGCCCAGAATAATTCCAAATTAACCATCATCCGTTAATCGAATCATCCAAAATCGAGTCACCCCGAATTGAATCTCTAATGTTTCCGCAATGTACGGTCCATTTTATAATGTAATGGAGAATTAAATAGCGAAATCAGAAGCAGAAGAAATATAATTGAGAGAAAGAGTTTGCACCGCACGAAAAGGGGTGGCTGATAGAAAGAACGTTGAACTGAAGGGGTGAGAGTGGGTGGTTTCTTCTTCGTTAATTTAAGAATTTGCCTCGTTAGCCAAATCATGTCCACCTCGTTGCTTCTGGCAGCAGTTGATGCAATTAATTAAGCTATCCGTCGGTGTTGGCAGCTTCGTGAAATCCGATTAGGAGTAACATGGAAAGAGGTTGCTTCGTCGACGTCGTTTTTTCCGGATATCGATGCACGTTAACGACGCGATTAGTCGATTCCCGAGAATACTTTTAAATCGATTAAACTCTCCCGCTTCAGCTACTGACACCGATTACAAACATTTTACTGCGATTACTGTTCAGTTATTTACCTCAATAATTTTCACGGGATCCCGGCTTAATTGTAATGAGGTCCCCTTTTTTTTTGAAATGTAGATGTTTTCTCATATTATTAAAATTTTTTCGTATGGACGTCTTTATTTTTGTACGATTATTTTAGTTACGTAATAACAATTTGACTCTTTCTGCATTAATTTATCGTGCTATTCTATTATACATTTTACAGATTTCTGATTCTTTTATGTAAGAGTTGATATTTTAGTAGTTTTGTGACCAACGTATCTTTACTCCGTGCAATTTCTGTGTCGTGTAATTTTTCCAAGAAAGCCTCTTATCAGCGTATTAGGTTCCCCTTATCTTCGCGCGCGAATTCTTCAGATCCTTGCGATTTCTTCGTCTCGTTAAAAATCTCGGTAAAAATCTCTCTTTCAAGTCTCTTTAAGAAATCCTGTGCATCAATGCTTACATCAATAAGTTAATTAATTAATTAAATGAAATTGTGCATTGGGAGACTACACTGAAATTTTCTTGTTTTGCGATTTTCGCGCGAGAAATTCATTCGAATCGATTCGAGCGATTTAATTCGACAGACAATTCGATATCTTTTGTCGGCATCGAAAGAGTATTGTCTTGAACGTGCCGTCATTATTCTGGTGCGGTGCAAATCGTTCATTTTGCAGTGTTCCGCGATTTGCAACAGTCGAGCCGTCCGTTTGCGAGAACATGTGACCAGTAAATTGGATCGAATTCCGGTTTTTCAAAATAACAACCACCTGGTACTTCATATTCCAGTGCAGCTTCCTCAAAATTTCTTCAAAATTAATCAAAATTGTGCACGTGTTAACAGCTCGTGAATTCGTTTACAAAAACATTATCAAGTCTAATTAAAAATGTATATATATTCATTAAAAATATGCAATTTCATTTGGATGCGATATCATTATTTTAATGTATGTTAACATAGGGTAAGGAAAAATTTTTGTGAAAATATTGTCCTAATTTTAGAAATGAAATTTTGATGTCACACTCTGTATAATTAAATGCACGACGAAGACTCGACCATGAGTTAAGGATTTAAAGTATTATTCTTTCGAGACAAGAATTTCGTTTGAAATCGAGCAATCCTTTTTCATGACGAGCAAAGTTCGCGAGAAGGTAATTACACGGCCTCGCGATCGATTCCTTGGCCAGGTAATAAATTTTTTTACGACCTACAACCGAAGGAGATGAGGACCGTGTCTGATCAGCCAAAGCATCAGACCGAATTGAAATACTGCTTCGGATACTTACACCTATCTTTAGCGAAAGAATGCGCAACGATTCTCCACCTCATATTTTTCAATCCGAAAATTTCGCAACTTTTTCTTAAATTCCCACTGTTCGAAATACCCCCAAAATACCAGAAATTTCCAAAACACCAAGTTGCTAAAGTTTAGCAGCCTGAATTGAATATTTCAAGAGGTATTGGAAGCTCGTCGGAGTTTGCCTGCTATTTGGAAATAAAAGCTCTGCCGATACGTTCAATTAGCGAGGGGTAATTAATGGGTCGATCAGACGAAGAAGGGAGTTGAAAAGAGAATAAGGGTGGACTTAACGTTGACCAGGCGGAAGTTCGTTAATAATTTGGCCCTGGCTCCGGTTTTCCTCGCAGCGAAGTCTTTTTGAAGCGGGGCCCAGACTCGTCGAAGCTGAAGCTCGCGTCGACGAGGAGAAGGAAGGGGTTGGTTGCTGCACACGCCACGGGGGTTGAAGTCTGTTTGCTCATGAAATATGCAGGCATGCGCCCTCCGTAACTGCTCGAAAGCACTGAAACTTGCGTGCACCGAGGCCGGGCCACGGGATTTTCTGACCCCTCGAACGTTTACCGAGGCAACGCGTTCGCTCGAACGGGAACACGCGTTCTTATCGATGATTGCCCGATCGACTTATAGCTGCTCGAGTATAGGGATATTACTTGCGATCGAGTAACCGGTTGCTTCGCTATTTCCAAACGAACTTGCTCTATAAGAAGTTGCAACGATTTATTGGACAAGTATTGTACGAGTCTCAGTAGTGTCGGTAGAGGACGATAAAGAATGTTCAGATTGTGAAACAATCCGTGTACGTTCCTTTAGTGCAATATTTATTATAAATTTTATATCCCAGCACGATACGAGGGGACCTAACTTAACTTAAATTACCTTAATTTGACGTAACTTTACTTATCCCTAAGTAGTTATTTTAATAAAATTTCCTTGTTAACCCGTCTGACTTCGTGATCACTCGATTATCGAAGACAGGCAGTCACAGAACAGGAAACGCAAAGCGAACCTCCATCTACGTGGCTTAATAGCGTGCACCTCAGCATGGTAGTCGAATAAAACGGCTTTTTATACACGATCGTTATCGTCCGCTTGATTTCGACGCGGGTTAATTGCGATAACCGGTAACGCGGTTCGACGTCGTGGCGGCGAGGGGATACTGACATATGCTCTCTACTCGGGGTTAAATAATCCTAGGCCCATGACTAGTCGGATACACACGTCGACGTGACGAGCTTTCGTGCTGCTCGTCAGCTCGTAAAAACGCTTGACACGCTACGCCCATGCAATACAACCATGATACATGTTGCTGTGCCATATGGTTTCACGATTCACGATTCGCGATCCGGTGATTCGTGGCCAGACAGGTGTGAATGAATGACTCTATATCGGTTCTATTGCGACTCTGCACATTTTTTATACTGTACAAGATTCAAATGGTTCAACATTTTTTTAACAAAAATTCAAGGACTATTCTACGCGCTACTTATTGCTGAATTTTTAATTGAGGGAGCTATGAGATTCACGTCGAATTTCTTTAATGAACATAGTTCTAATTGCACAATAATTGAGACTGGTCTAAATAAATTACTATATTGGTCCTGTTGAAAATGAAGACGTTTTATGTTATAAATAATGTAATAGAGTATATGGACTAAACTTCGGCAGCAAAAATTGTTGCATCCGAAGAGAATCACCTAAGTTTGGAACCTATGAGATTGAATTTTAGAAACGGGTATCTTTTTGATAGTGCATTCCTCGCAAAGTTGAGCTTGAGTCTCGTGACGTTTTGCGAAATGCTGTCCTAAAAGAAGAACATACATGTGTGCAAAGAATTAGGCGAGTGACAGGGTGAAACAACCGGGAGGGTTGACACTGAGACTGAAAAAGTCAGCGTCGCGCAAACGGTCTACCCTTTACGCTTGCACACCACTCGACCACCTCCGCAGGACATTGCGATGCCAAACAAGGACACCCCCGTTGAATACGCAGTTTCGGAGGAAAGTCACCCCTCTTGCGCGAGCGTACACAGTTTTCTCGGAGATTAAACAGATTTTCTGCGCCTTGACCGAGAAACTTGAACAAACTCGACTTAACTTACTTTCGTTTCACGAAAACGGCCAAATAATACAATTCTTACTTCCTACATGTACTCGCGGGACAAGTTCTTTAAAATCGAATGTCCAAAGTTACAGCTAATCGAGATCTAACTCCGATATAACCTAACCACACTCCAAGCAAACCTTCGTCTAATTTATCATCTTAATTTCGACTTAAGTTAATTTCGATACAACCCTACTTTCATATAATTTAACCACGATCTGAATCCTTAGCCATAGTGCAGCAATGATTTTTGATTCGAAAATGTCAAAGAACTTTCCAGAGAAACGGTAGACGCAAAAATCAGCTGTTTGCACTGCGATGTTTTTCATCGAGGACGACGTAACATTATCGTTTCTCAATCGGATCGGTGGATGTCCGATAATGTTACGGCGTATATTTGCCGTATCTCGTGCTGTTTTAGTACGTGCCGTTTTTCCAACGATCTGTCTGCGTGTGCTGTTTGCTCTTTTCGCGGGAAAAATAAGATGTTTTTGCGTTGCGCGATGATTCGCGAGCAGGAAAAGCAAACAACATCGACGGGGCTGTCGGACAATCTGAATATACTAAGAGAAATATTATCTGATATGCGAACGAGTGTTACGTAATTTCAGTTTTTCAATGAAACACAGATTTCTGTCTGTTTTTGCTATATTCTCTAAAGATTGAGAAAGATTATGACAGATATGTTTAAATTCTTATTCGTTTTATATTCTGTTCGATAGACTTGACGTGATTAAATAATTAAAAGGACAGAAGATAAAATGGGAATATTATAAATAGTTCAGTGGATAATGGACGAAAAGGTAGTACTGTAAATAATTAATATTGAATAGTATTGATATTATGATACTGTAAGATACAAGATATGAAACTAAATAAAGCTATGTCTGATGCGATTATTTCTTTCTTAATTGTTTGTGTGTACATTCTGTGTTAACGACCACGATATTTGCAGAAGTATACATACATCGACATCTGATAAAAATTTCACTTGCCTGTACTGATTTTGTCAACAATAATTGCGTCAAAAACAGCAGTTTTATGTTGACACGAGTTAAAAATAACTCTCGACCACTGCACAAAATAATCAATTAAACCATTTACAAAATGATTATAAAGAAATAGTATCATGCAAAATTGCAGACTTAAAGAAGACTTTGGTCAATCTCTAAAATAAAAATAAAAATCGGGAACGTGTAAAATCTGGGCACCAAGACGTTCCCCGTATCAGAGGGGATGAACGGGAATTAATTTCAATTAGATTATCGGGAGCGGAGAAAGAAAATCACGGCGTAGTGTCTCACCCTGGCAACAATACGGTATCACTGCTCTCTCGGCTCTCTCTTGAGCCGCAACAATGCGAACAATGGTCGGTCACGTGGCGGAGCTGCTGGTTAATATCGCGGCGATAAAGGAGCCGGCGATGTTTTACAAACAGCACCCCGCCACGTGCGCCCACCCCCTGTCAAAACATTCGGGACCATGCAGCTAAAACGGTGCCCCGTTTTCCATGGGGCTAACCTGTCCCACCCTTCTTACTCGCTCGTGGTATCGCACGTGATTCTGCGTGATCCATGTGAACACCGTGAATCTTCGGAACACTTGGATTTGACCATTCGAACGAATTAATTCGTCGCTACTTTGACAAGCTACCTATGACTGTCAGGATCTACATAGATCCTAATTGAATATTTGGAAGTTAAGTCGAGAAGTTGAGCCACGAATTGAGAGCGAAGAATGTAGGTTGAAGATTTGAAACATGTTGAAAATTGAAATTTAGACAGTCATTGATACTGTTTAAAATTGTGTAATTCATCGTACTCGTCTGTCAAATAAAAAAGGACAATGTTAAAGATAGTACCGCGAACTTAGTCCGAAATGTTCACACGGATACATTGCTCTTCCTGCAAGCGTTAAAACCCGCCATCTACCACGTGCTCGTTAGATTTCTCAAGAGAGAAGCATCGTTCCTTGGATCTCTCGAGTTGGCACCGTTTCCCACGAGCAACCAAGTATCTATTTAAAAAGCAATCGCCTTTGATCGTCGGAGAAGTTAATCGCGACGAGGTACTAACCGATGTAAACTACCTTTCGATGATACTTCTAAGTCCATCGACGTTGAATCAATTCCCCGAAGCGATGGGCGCATCCCCTACGATCGTGTATTCCCTATAATTTCCCATGCGCTCAGTTTCTGCTCGTCTTTTCAAGGGTATACCGATTCTGTCATACACGAATCTAGAAACGATTGTGAATCGTGCTCGAGTGCCGCTCTTCCAAATTTTCCGTCGCAAGATTAAATGCTAATTTCGAGTTTTCGAGCTTCAATTTCAAGAGATTACCCTCATATAGGGCGTACATGGAAGGGGGACGTATCGAGAGACTGTATGCATAAAATGTATTTCCATATGATTTACTAAATACCAGTAATTGTCACTGTTTGACCACAACATAATTTGAGTCGCGAATGTGGTGTAAGCTACACGTGTAAATCGTGAAGGGTTGTATCCCGAATTCGCAGAGTAAAATAAACCCTCGAAACGTTCGCGTTTTACTTGATCCTCGAGACTCGATTATGACACCGGTACGAGAGCAAGCGACTCCTAGTTGACAGAACAAACAGGTGACGGTACCAGCAGCGATCGTAAGACTGGTAAACATATATGTACGCGCTGGCCCGCCGCAGCGCGTTACCAAGCAAACAGACAGCATCAAAACGCATTAGCCGATTCTGATAATTCCGATTTACGATGCGCTTATGGCCGCTAATTGTCTGATTTATCGGCGATGTTGCGCTAATGCGATTAACACGTGTCACGCGCGGCGATTCGTTGAAGCCGTGAAAGCTTCGTTTCGAATTTGCGAGATATCTCTATCAAACGAATATCCGATCGCTGCATTAACCGGGGAAAACGCGATTCAACTTTCAAAATTGAAGCTTTCTTTAATATCACCACGATTACGTGTCAAACATATTTCAATATCTCTAGCCTCGAGTATCCCCAGATCCGCGTACTCTAAATTCGAACACTCCTCGAACCCAAGATCCCCAGATCGCGGTTTACGTTAATTTCTCGAAGTAGTCGTATATGTTTGAAAGGCTGAATGTAGCGAGTAAAGATGAAAACAAAGCGATCAGTGGATCGTTGATTTTTCAGGTTTTCGTGAATCGATAGAGAATACATTTACAAAGATGTTGGATATGGCAACAATAATGTTTACACATTTCCTGTCACGATGACACTTTAAGCGGCAGCCGTGTTGAACACAGAGAGACATTTATCGTTGTATACATTGTATATATTTGCTCGTGCTTCCAGCCAGCTTTCGCGTAGCCGTTCCCTGTTGATTCAAAATATCGTGGCCATTTATTCAACAATCATCGACGCGCGATTAGACATAATAAAGATCATGCCACATTATTCCACCTTCCCTTTCTTTTCCGGCTGTTGATCATTTGCCCGGGCAAATATTCTTTTAATATTTAAAGATCCTCCCCGTATAACCGTTCCGTGCAAATACCACCGTCGAGTGTAAATATGTACAAAATATACATCGAAGGAATGTATAAATACAGAGAGGATTATACACTTTCAGGAAATACAATATCCGGTGGCTGATTTCTTTCTTGTGTAGTTCGCGCGAACAAGATTTGTGGATTCTTACGATAAATGCCTCTGAACAATGGTAATCGATCATTAATTCGTTTATTTGCTTGAGCGGGAGAAAAAAGTGTCCTCCGTGCGTCGCGTGGGTCAAGTAATACATTCTTTTCCTTAAAATATACCATTACGGAATCACGGTAAAAATATGTTAAATCCAAGCTACAACTGTGGGTTACCATATAAGTTACCTAATATCAATAAAGGAACCTCCATGGGTCACCATGGTCCCGCAATCCAACCGCAACTTCCTCCAAACCAATCTTCCTGTTACCAAAAATATGAGAACCTAAAAGCGACCGCATGACACGAGTCTTAACGCACCCCATAAAAGCGAGCAACACCCTAATCCACCCCTGAGAAACCACAGCGTTTGAAATGGCGAAAAATTAATTAGAAATAATTTAGCCGGTTCGTATCAGCGGACCGATCGAACCGCATCGAAATCTCGAAACCGCCGAATACAAGCAGGGTTACAAGGGGGTTAACACGGGTATACCCCTTGAGTTGTCCAGCCGCAGAACGGGGGCGCGTGTCCTTTTTCGAGGAAGCATGAAGTGCAGCAGCCGGGGGTTTTATTGGGGTCTAAGCAACTACACGGCGTCCAGCTGTGGCCCCATGGTGTCTGGTGTTGCGCACGGGGTTTACCACGGGGGTGGTTTGACGTGTGCTTACCCCATGCTGCGCGCTTACCACCTGTTCCATCGGGACGCGTCTCCTGGAAAGGGGATTTGCTGCATCGTTCGATTAACCATGCACGAGATAAAACAATAGCCAAGTGGTTTCGTTTTGTTGCACGGGGATTGGAGGGTGAGAAGCAAGAAAGTTAAGTGGAAGATCCAGGAGGGGAGTGGTTCGTTTTGAACGTTTGTACGTTTATTCGAGCAATTTATTTATTTTTTTATGTAGATTCAATTTATCTCTGCAAAAAGGAGTGAGCATTAGAATAATAATTCAATAATTATTTACAGGGGATTTTGTAGTGCTTAATTTTTCTTCAGCGACAGAATAACATTTGAAAATTCACAGCTATGAGAAAATTCTTTGTACAATTATAAATTAATTTTATTGAATGCAATCGGAAATAAAACGAAATCCCATAAGCATAATTCAATTCATCGATGTTTGACGTTGCCTCGTAATATATCGAATTACACACCATTACGGAATATTACGTCTCGATCAATTATCTGTGTATCGATACTTCCAGGCTTCCAGAAGATCGATCGATTGGTCCCACCTTTGTGTGAATTTGATATCCGGTAAGAGCCTCGACATAATTACCCGTTTGCTCGAAGCTTTTTACTTTCTTTTTTTATCATTAAGAAATAACACTTCAAAATTTTTATACAACCATATAATTTTATTCAATGTTTAAACCACGTATGTTCAGTGTAAATAGAAAAAATTAAAAAGTACAAATGATAGACTGACAAAAAAATGCAAAAAGTGAAGGGTTGATACAAAAATAGTAACCACTTTTTCTACAATTTTTTCGTCGCCAGAGCGAAAAGGATAAATCTTGGATAATTGGATGAAAGTTCTAAACAACGATTACTCGAGGGGAATAATCCAATATCGAAACAACTTTGTATCGATATTCCCGAGCGAGGCATGTCGAATTAATCGTTTGTACATACATTGTAAATTGACGATGCTGTTTTCGAGCATATTCAAGGGGATGCCTATTGAAAACTCGATAAAATACCGCCATATATCGCGAGTAGGCCAAACAATTCCATCAACGTATTTTGTTTGGCGAATATATTGACAGATTTATCGCAATGCTAGGATATATTCGAAACAATTAATTGCGGCCATGGTCTTTGTACATAGGCCGAACAGAATGGTCACAAACTTTCGAATTTCTAGTTTTAGCAAATTCTCAAATTTCCAAATTCCTAAATTCTGAAACTAAGTTCAAAAATTTTCAAGTTCTAGAATTCTCAAATCCTTAAATCCTAAAATTATTTCATTACGCGTCCAGGTCGACTTGTAACCTTTAAATGAAAAATTCCGAGACGTCAGAGAACTGGATGCGATATATATGGATTTTCGGAGGGTTTCGTGTCCTAGGGAGTTTAGCAGCCGCTGAGGGTTGAACGAGACGCTTCAGCCTCCGGTTCCACGCCATCTTTCGCGACGTCGGGGACATTGTATTTCCGTTCGGTGGAATTTTTCGTCACGGCGACACGTCGATCAATATTTGCGCAGCCGGGAGTGGAGACCACGTCACGCTCGACCTTCCGCGGCCATATGCGAATACGCACGCGGCTGCATACTCGCGGCGACGATTCGCGCGTGTTCGAGCGTATTAAGCCTCCCGATGCATCTCTCACCTTCGAAATTATCCGATAAATTCGACCTCTCCTCTATTTTACCGTGTTCAATATTTTCTAATATTTATACGTTTGCGTTTTATAAAAAAGAACGATGTTAATAACATGATAATTAAATTATTGGAAGTTGAAAGTCATTTGCGAATGTCTCTAAATGATTTATAAGATTATTTCCTTTTCTAACATTTTAATATTCGTTGAGCAGAATGGGTGGGTTGAGAAAACGGCAATATAGGAAGAGGAGGTGCCAACATTTGGGAAATGTTTATTACCGAACGTTTTACTATTAGTATCTTTTGAATTCTGTAAAATCTGTAAAGTCACGGTTTTGAAAATGATCATTTGTTCCATTAATTGTTTATTGTTCAACCTGGATACATAATGATTTTGAAGTAGACATTAGGATGCTCCGATAGTGTACACAATCTAGATACGAAATTATGTAAACTTGTATGAGAAAAGTAAACCAATATAATTTGGGAAATAAGTAAACAAATAAAATTATCAGCACCCGTTATAATCATTTTCGCATCTCAATTATCTCTCGATGAAGCATAACTGTGTCGCAACAAAATAATTGCGACACGCGATTTATAACCGTGACGGTAAATAAATTCTCCTCGTTTGATTTAAGTCAACGAAAATCCGGTGGATTTTTAATCCATCCCCACCAGCCACCCCTTTCACCACGTGTTTCCACGAGCCTGAAATATCCTCGCAAATATTAGTCCAAGTCATAATAATTATTAGCGATAACTTAATAAAATCGCGTTCCACGAATATTTACGGATACTCGCCGATTCGATGATAAAAATCCACGATAGAAGCGCTAATTCTTCTTGATTAACATAATTATTTTCGCATTTATAATTACGGACGAAGAAAAGAACCACACGAAATGCTAATTCGTTCGCGTGTACCGCGAATTTTCGATAATTACTCGTTTTCGCGTATTTGGCAAAAAGATACTTGTCCATTCGAGTTTGTTAGCAACTTTTTTTTAATTAACTGCAAATTAGCTTCATACGAATTCAAAATACGAACACGCACTCAGCAATTCATTTTTGCTCTTTGTTGGGAGTCAGTTTTGAACAGGAATTTTATTTTATTATAATTCTATAATCATAACCCTAATGTATAACAATAAGTTATGAACAAAAGTAGAAGTAAATGTCCCTGCACTTACCGCGGAAATCACGACAGGAGAATAATTGCAGGTTCCAAGAACCGTTTCTGGAGAAGCAATGGCGATTTCTTAGCGTCACTCGCTAAAAGATGAAATAGATCGTAGTCTAACCAGAACGAAGGTTCGCGTATTTGCAGTGGCAGTTATGTCCACGTTAGCATCATCGAATAGGGCGACGACAACGAAGAAGACGACGTTTACGCCTTGGTCCTCGTTCACGCTAAACACTCGTAATGAGTGATTATCTTGGTTAGCCTGGTTAACACACGGTACCAAGGTGGCTGTCAGTGTGCACCGTTCATTTGTTCACCGTGACACGTGCCCACACTTGCTGGAACACATCGTATTCACGCAATTCTACCTCTACCGATCTCAATTCCTAACAATTTTATTTTACTTCTTTCGTTTTAATGTGTATTAAATGAGTGTCATTGCGGGACTTGATGGTGGATTGTTCTTTGTACATTTAGGATTTTTTTAATTGTTGGAATGGACCTAAACAACCTCATTAGCTTAGATTTACAAATGAAAAGAAATATCAAATTTAAAAAAATTGCTGTTACTCTTATAGGTAACATAGGCTATCCTAGGTTTCATCGTTGCACTCTTCATCCCCACAATTCATCCCTCGCAATTTATAAATGTGAATTAATTTAGATATAGAATAATATTCAGAAGGAATTCGATAAAGCTTATGGTAGGAGATGGCGAGTAGGTATCAGAATGGAGCTGGACATTGAGGTAGGTCTACGATCTGAGATGGCAGTTAATTCAGACAGCGTCGATGAAGAGATTCGCGGCAGAATCGCGTCGCGAAACGCGTAACGTGGGGGACCTCCAGAACCTGGCCGCTGTTTGAACGACAAATATTTTGTCATCAAACTTCTGTCGCGCGGAATGAGCGTGTCTATATGTGCAGGGCTAATACAAAGCGTTTCACGAGCGTTTGCTAAAATCGGGTTGCTCACGACCACCACCCCTTCACGGCACTTCTTGTTGGTAAACGTGTTCTGATCTTCCAAGACAACGTTTTCGACAAATCGATTCGAATCATTTTTATACGAACTTGAAAATTCTAACATTTTAGATCGACTTGTACGTTTGGAGAATTTTCAGTCTTTGTAAATTACCAGATTTTCAGATTCGTTTAAAATATTCTATATTGAAACAAAGTGAAATGTGTTATTAATCCTTATAAGCTGAAATGTATTATTAATTGTTATAATAAGCTGAAATGTGTTATTAACTGATTAAATTGAGCATCAATTATTCGAACAAAATGAAATTATGGAGATTATAGCAACGAGTTTATAAACGAAATTTTTGTTGGGATATTTGGATTTTTATTTTTATTGGCAGTTAACGGAAGAAATAATCGAGAATCTCATCCGCATTCGGTATAATTGAAATTAATATTCTGAAACTTGATAATGATCAAACAGTGAAATTTAAATGGAGCAGAGGTTGAATTTTCCGACGGACGTGTTTAATGATTAATTAAATCACACGGGGCGAAACTGAACAAACAGAAAAGAATCGAGAAATTCATCGTTGAATAGGAATCAAATTATCTGAAAGTCAAAGAATTAAAATTTTTCGTTATTAATAAGGTATCGGAAACGTTCGTATGTAAAAACAACGCTGAAAAATGGGGTGTACAAATTTGTTATAGTTGTACACTTCGACAACTATTATAAATAGTACTATGAACTATTATAATTAGACTTGTACAATGGTACAAGATCAGTGACAGAGTGAACAAAGAATGGTTTCGAAAGCAGGTAGAAAATCGTGACACGAAAGTGGCGAAGACGTCCGTTGATCTTTGATCATTGGGTCATCGTGTTTTCGCGTGCACGGTTACGAAAGGAGACATTAATATTTCATTAATATTCCAGCGAGTATTCCTGGAAAAGCGAGGCCGAAGGTGGGCTTCATTAATGCCCGTTGTGTGTACAATATACGCTGTTCGAACGAAGGCGTCGGCGTTCTTCAACGAGAAAAACGGAGAACGAGAATATACCGTGGCGGTCGATGGATCGAAGAAAGAAGGAATTTCTCGTCCGGTCGTCGTCGACTGGTCGAGCCGGTGCTAGTTAATTAAGTGCTAACAAGTAGAGAACTACCTCGCGTAGCGAGCCACCTCGACGGACTAAAATCGTACGACGTGTCTGGCTTGGAAACAAAAAAAGAATAAAACCAGCTTTTACATTTTATGTTGCTACAACTTTATTATTTTATTCTACCTCGCTTTTCGGACTGCTTTACCTTACCACGATTTTCAGAACAATTCGATTTTTGATCAACGTTTTTACAAGATACCTTTTTGTAGACTACGCTTTTGTATCTTAGAGTGAGTATGGGTGCATTTGATACAAAGGACACTTTTTTATAGACAAATATAAAAATTTTGTACTTGTAAAAATAAATGTAGCATGTCATCCAAAAGATCTCGCCTTTAATTCTTCATTTATTCCTTTCAAAACACATTGATTGTCCACTTGACAGTAAAGTGTGTACAAACATTTCAATTGCAATTACTAATCGTTAATTAAATTGCCCAACACCTGAATATAACCTTCGGTACGTGTTCGTTAATGCATCGATATAAGTTACGTAACCGAACGACGCAAGATTTCGCTCGTGGGTTGAGAATGTTAAGCAATAGTGCTAGAAGAGCACGTTGAAGAAAGAATAAGAGAAAACGGAAGGACGAATATTCGCTTTCTTGAATTTCGAATCTCGAGAATCACTAGACTTGAGTGTATAATGTCTTCATACCCATTCTTCATTTTTTATTAAGTCCTGACATCTACAAATACTTTCTTGAACATTTAACAATTTAAATACTCACGACGAGAGGTTGCAAGCACTAAAATAGTTTGACCACAATTTACAACCCCCAATTTCTATCCTCTTACCTTCAACCTTGACAACTACAATGTTCCTATTTTTGAAAGTAACGAAATGAATTTTAAAACGATGAAGCCACTAGTTCGCGAAGGAAAGGGTGATTAAAGGGCGTCGATGATTCGCGTCAAAAAGCCGTCGCGACGGCATTAGCGTCGTTCCGCGCGGAACTCTCGTGTCGGGGATGATTTCCGAGGCGCGACTTCGTGAGTGGTCTTCTAACTCGTCCCGTTCCTTTGTTTTCGAGGAGCCAGCGATAATTCCGCCATGAATTTTAATTCGATCCAGCTCGAAGCGTTCATGAATTTTAATTCGCCTCTTCTCGCCTGCTTCCATCCCCTTTCGTGCGTTTCTTCTGTCTCGTTTTTTGGGTCCGCTCGACCCTCTTCAACGGTAAACGAACGCATCCTACCTCGAAGAAAGGATAACCTTCGTCATTCTCTTCTCGAATTTTCTTTCGTTTTCTTCATTTATTTTAACTTGTCAATAATAATTCGATTACATTTTCTTGCCGAAAGCAAAAACTTTTAAAGACATAAAATCACAATGGCCAAAAAAGGTGGCAGAAGTAATAAAATTAAAAACCATTCATCACCTTGATTCCCCATGATTAATTGTATTATTGCACGAGCATAATTCGCTCACCTTCCGTCGATCTGATCGAGTAACGCATAAAGCGCGGTTAGACCCGAAACCACCCTCGGTCTCATCGATGTCCGTACGAAACAACTAGCATGATTGTTCCCGAGATAAAAAAAAAAGCGCCCCAATGAAAGCAATCGGGCAGATTGTTTCGTGGAGGATAGACGGTAGGGGTTGGTAGGGGTGGTCGCGCTTGATCTTTGCGATCGTGGCCCTGTCGAAGTGGCCCCAGGGGGTGGTTTGCCAGGTCCCGGACGCAGAACCGAGCGAGACTAGCCGCGATATATTCGACGAGCAAATCAGAGCCGGTAATCCTGAGCGACAGGGAGGCTTAGCACCCCTCCTGGAAATGGTAGCGGCGAGGGTGGCCAAGAAGAGAGGGAAAAGGGATGGTTCCCGTTAAACGTTCACCCCAACACGGACAATCTTGCATTGTGCACGCTCGTACGAACGATTATAGGCGAACACTGGGCACCCCCTACAACCCCCGACGTCGATCCTTGGCATCGGTAACCCCGTTGCGATCAAGGGTCGCGAATAATACCGGTTAAACGCTACATATTGCCGGCCGAGGCCAGGAATTTACCCCCGGATTTGAATAACGATTTGTCGCCCGGCTCCTTCGACTAACCCCCCCTACACCCCGTTTTGCTCTGTTTTTCGTCGATAGGGAACGAGGGAAACCGAGTAAGTCGTTTATTGTGTTCATCAAACGCTTGTTTTTCACGGTGCTTTTCCGCGGATCATTTGCCTTCATCTAGGGGTGCTTTTGGGTCAATCGTGACATGTCAAAATATGAGAAATTACGGAGATTAATATGTCTAGGAAATTGTAGTGAAAAAATTATGGGAAAATACGGAACTTGTTTCTTTGCAAAATTGTGAAATTTGACAATTTAAAAATTTGGAAAGTGACAAACCCAAGCTTGAAGACCAAAAGTAACGCAAAACATAAGGGTGTTCCGTCTCCACGTTCGACGCAACGACGCGCCATGGAAACGAAGGCAAAACATCGTGTCCATAAGGGGATGCGAAATTGTATCAATGGAGTACACTCGAATTCTGATGTAAAACCGCAGCTTGCGGTGACACGAAATTACTCGGAGGACCGTAACGCGTGAAGCACGAAAGGAAAACCGAGGATCCCCACGTGGCCGGTCGAGGGTCCTCGATGTCATTCGCTACAGAGACGTTACTTTCGTTTCTCGAGCGCTCGCTACGTTTTCGATGCATCCTGTCGAGATTCGAGAGTTCCCGATGCTTTTATAACATACGAGGTTTTTACACCATCCACTGGGACGCGTTTGCTAAAATCTTCACGCGATTCGACGCGTCCTGTATTTTTGTCGTTTACAAAATGGTAATTATGGATTTATGATGTAATCCGAAAGTCACCTGAATAACTTTTATACTGTTTGAGATAATGTTTGGTTTCAAGAGCCAAATTGTGCGACGAGGTTTGGACTTCATTTGTCACAAAATACAAAAGAAATTGTTCGGATAGTTTGTTTTACGTGATTCACCCAGTATATTAGATTTCAGAGGAACATTTGGAAGCTTCGCGATTTACAAAGTTGATTTTGTACGAATTCAGAAATGTGAAAATTCTAGCTTAAACTAGTTGCTATCGCTGCTGCCATATTGTAGTCCAGCACACGATGTTCACCCTTCCGTAGGGGTAGCAGAGGATCGGTAGCGGAAGCAGGATCGCCGGAAGCGACAGGGAAGCGACATTAAAGAAAATTAAACGTAAAAGCCGTGCCGTCGACCGACCCAGAAATTGAGTTCCTTCGCCTTTGGCGGGCCGAGTCCACGGGGATCTAATTATCAGTTTGGGAACTTTCGAAATTAATAAAACTCCATCCCTCTTCCTCCTCCTCCGTCCTCGACGCCCTTGCTTGGTCCCTCTTGTTATATTGCTCTTCGAAGTCTCGAAGAACCGACCTCTTTGAGGCTGAATGGGGTGGAAAAGGAAAGATCACAGGGGGTGGAGCCGTCGTTTCGAAGTCTTCTGAGACGTCCGGGGGTGGATTCGGAATTTACCAGTCTAATGCGACTGAAAGTCTACCCTCGAGACTCGCTGGAAAAGTTTGCAGGCTATGCTTGCATCGGCCTCTCCTCCAGTCTTGTACCACCCGTTTACCCTCTCTCTTTTCCCTCTTCCCCTATTTCTCTATGTTTCTTTGTATCTATTCCGATCGTCGTCGTTGGATTTTCAATAATTCTACCAGCCCTTAACTTTCGTATTTATTCGGCTCGAAGATGCTAGGAGCACACCTTAACACTTTTAGTTCAACTGTGAACTTTTGTTTTTGTCTCGGAATTCGAGCAGGTTTGTTTCCATTATTGATTTGAGAAATTCTTTGTCAATTCAATTAGTTTCAATTTACAACATTATTATTGTTTGTGCATGTATGTACTGGGTATACATAATTGTACAAATGTTGCATTAATAAGTTAATTGCGTGTTTGTCGTATTCATGATAAGTTATAATATACACTTGCACAACATTACTTATTGAACTATTGTGTAGAATATGTTTAATTAACTTTATCTTTCACGTCATACACCCTATTTTCCTCGACACAAAATTGCTTGTGACTTTTCAAATATCCAACTAAATACACGTATGTCGAGAGATTGAAATGCGAGGGCGCGACGGTACACAAGAGTTAAAAATCATCTATTTTGATTTCCTTTTATCTTAATCGAGAAAGGTGTCGCGGTTATGCAAGAACGTCCAACCACGTGCACATTCAATCCCCGTTTTGCTCTCTTTTTCCATCCTCACCCCTATTTTCCATCTCTGTGATCCTTGTCCGGCAGCGAACACAATCAGACGAAGCGTATCTGTATTCGGTATCGCGAATGTTGACTCGAGGTATATTTGTCCAGCAATGGAGGAGCGTCGGTGGTGGTGGTCGACAAGGGGGTTGGTGGCTCGGTTCAAATATTCTGCCGCTTCGTTCGCCGCCGCGACGATCATACACGCATTATTCCACCGCCGTGAAACACGACGCGTCACGGAGAAAAGTGGACGAGCAATGGCTTTCACCAAATCAAAAATCGACTCGCGAAAACTCGATCGAACCGGGAAAAAAAGGATAAACAATCAATTTTACGCGGATCCGTACTTTCGTCGACCGAACAGGCTCTACCTTTTTTTTCTGGCTGGCAGATACATTCACGATTCATATTTTTTGAAATTCGATCATTAGGAAGCAATTATTTATTTTTATACACTTGAAAATAATGGATACACAAAGTTCCAAGGTCCCAAAATTACAAAACTTCAGACTCCAAAATTGCTATGTTCTATCTCTCAATATCCCACATTTACAAAGTCCTACAAATCTGAAAGTCTCAATCCATTCTACAAAATATTAAGACACCGTCAACGCTCGAACAACGTGAAAAATATCCGTGGACAGTAAAGATCGATGATTAGTTAATAATCGTCGAATTAGTCAATAGTTAGACGTTTCGTAATTACACACCCGTTAGAGAAGCTTGATAGCGAAGCCGAGAAGCAGATATCACTTGGCGAATCAATAAAACGTGTTTGATTCAGCCAAACTGCTTGTCATCGCGTATCCATTTCAAACGTCAAACAAGTACACTAGTAGCATTTATCCCGATAATTATACGACCGCTGATTACCGGTTCATTTTCTAGTAAATATTTAGTTGCCACGATACGGGATACCATGTATTCCAACTAGTAACACGATAAACCTTATGAGAAAATCAACTGATCAATTTTCCTTTACATGTACGTCATTCCTCCATAAACATGTCCTCTAAAAATAACTGATAAATTCGAATTACTTTAACATACAATTTTTATTCATAAAAAAGTTCTAAAACTGATGCAATATAGGAAGAGGATATTGAAAAGTAGAATGTACAGTTATAAGAATCTATGAAGCGATTTTAATCAACACCTCGTTCAATTCGGGGCTGAAAGGCAAACACACACTGGTGCTTTCGGTGTATTCAAAGTTAGGAATAGCAAGATACACGAGACGCTGGTTACTCGGCTAGGGAAATAAGCTCCTGCGATAAACGTACCAACTTGCTTCGATTCTCGGCCAAGTAATCCCCACCTTCGGATTACATTCAGCTACACAAACTCATAACAGCTGTGCGAAACGTCCATCCTGATTCATACGCTTGCTTCAGATTTAAAATCCCTACAGTAACACATATACTTAGGACTTCGATCATGTGCACACCGAACCGACTGGGCAGAAAACTTAAAACTAATTTCTCGCAGGATGCGTACAAAGAAGAAGATGTGTACAAAGGTCCCAGAACGTAATTACACTTAATATTTCAAGTTTCTGGTAGACGTTTCGGTATCAAACGAAAGATCTCACAAGCTTCGAGCACTATAACCGAACAAATGAAGGGGAGTAGCTCGTGAACGGAGGTTTATCGCTCCTCCGGCAGACAGCAATTTCCCGAAAAGGTAGCTGGTATAATGCACGAGTGGTTGCGTGATGGATTAATGGTAGCTGCAGGACTTTTACGAGGTGCAGCCCGACACGGTTTTAGTCCTGCGAGACTCGCTAAAATGGAAATCCTAGCCGCTGGTTGGCTACGGTTGGCTCCGCCTTTCATACTTGCTATCCCGCCACTATACGTGTTACATCCTGCCGTTTAAGTAGATACACGTATGCTACTTTTTATGCCAGTTATCGAGAGGACAATCCACGATCTCGAAGCGGACGAGCGTTAAATCGAATCGAGAAGTACAATTTTTTCGGACGTACCAAAGATCTCGGTTGAAATTGCTTCGTGTTCCAGATGCACATACGAATCGACGAATATATTCGTCGCGATGTGCGCTACGTGCTGCAGAATAACTCGACGAAATTTTTGACCAATATCTCGAAACGAGATCGACGATCGTTCTTCCTATTTGCTCGAGTATTATGAGTTGTAAATGAGGGATCTCGGTCACCGATGTAAAAATTAATGGAATCGTGAAATGCCCGATGTTTATCGTACGGTAAATTGACTGTTAAAAATTGACCACGGTATTTATTTACGAACCGGATGAATTTGTCGAGAATGCAGAAAAATATCGAGTGGATCGATGACAGGATACACGGGCGATTTATTAAAATTTTATCCAGTAATAAGGATTACGTAATCGAATCGTGGCTCGTTTAATTAATACTATGCAAATAAACGCGTTAACGGGAACATTGTTGGAAATATATAAATAAACGCTGCATTATGTGCTCCCAGTGTAAATTACGTACTCTGCTGGAAATAATGTAACGTTGTAAAATTCAAACAGCGTAGCGTACAGGTATCAGAATAATACTTTCGATGATGTGTATTATTTGAAAACGATATAATTTTACGACGAAAAACATTTGTAATTAATTTTATCGAAAAAAGGAACGAGTTAAGAGTTGAAATTTGTAGACTTGTAATCTTGAGGACTTGCAAATTCCTGTAGTTTAAGCAGAAAATAAATAATTTCTAATGAGACAAACTGTTCGAATTCTAGTTCTTTGGCACGATGTAATTCAACGTTGAAAAGATTAATGGACAAAACAGGGCGTCTAATTTGAACGCGATCCTTTCATACAGGCGATCCATAAATGATCGAGTCGAAGAACAATGGTGGCACGAGTTCAAACAAATGCACGCGAGATCCCTTTCTGGCTGGTTCGCGTGGAAGATGGAACAAGTCCCGTGGGATGCGAGTACACACGCTTTACGATCGCAAGAAGAAGCAACGAAAACGGGGGATGAAAAGCGGGTAGACGCTTCGTCGAGCGTGAATTCGCGATATTGCCTTTGGATTTCGCGTAATTGTGAAAACGAAGAATATATATAAGATATCTACAAAGTATATATGTACTTTCCATATACGTATCGATAAACAGAACTTAAAATTAAAAAGAGAATAATATAATTAGATAAGGAGAGATACACAGGTGACACCATTCCCTAACTTCGTTCCCAAAATGGAGAGCAAATGAACAAATGAAGACCATAGGCAATAAACAAGAACGAAGAAGTTAATGATAGGAGAAGAATCCAAAGAGAATGAGAAGTGAAAATAGCTAACGAATGATCGTAACACGCTTCGGTCACAAAAAAGTGAAGAACAAAGAAGAGGATAGATACGAAAGGGTTGGTGCGATCGATGATAGAGCAAGAATTATGAGGAGGATCAATGAAGCGTGTGACGAGCGGTATTCATTAAATCATAGATGCGCGTCGGTTACGCTCCATTCCGCTCGGTTCAGCTCGACTCTGCTCGAGGTCTCTGGAAGCGATATACGAGAGCACGTTGCCCGATGAATAGCGCGGTGTTTGCATAGGTCCCGTAGGTGCAACGAGTGGGCGAGCGAGCGAGCGTGTTGTCGGGGATGCGAAGAGGAACGAGCGTGCGCCAACGAGCTAGCTTCGCGATGGGGTAGAATTTTCAAACGTAGACGAGAGACGAGTGGAAAGAAAGAAAGCCGACACAGCCTCCTATGTACACTCAGCTGTCGGCCTGTTTTTACCCGAGTTCTTTCTAACCCTCTTGTGTGCGCGCAGTCGATTCGCGCCCAAAATCGAAAGTGGTCGAACTCCTGACGATTTACAACGTTTTCTTTCTGATTTCGAGTGTTAAAATTACTTAAATACTGTTACGGGCAGATGAGTTGCCCGGAGGAGGACTTACGAGGGAGGAGGAGGGGATGCGCGACGAGTGCAGAGATGTGTAGCTGGAGAGACAAGGTTCCACGGCTTCTGATTCATAAATTTTCGAGTGTAGAAATGTAGAACAGGAAAATTTAGTACTTGGGAATTTGGGACTTCAGAGGCTCTCAGAAATTCGATAGTTTAAAATTGAAACTACACATCTCTCTACCTCATAAAAAATAGTAACAATCGACGAATTGGAGCATTTAAAAAGAGCGTAGAATTAAAACTAAGGAACACACAAGAAGGGTAGAAGACAGATAAAAGAAAAATACAGAATCGAAGAGAGCGATGAAAGGCGAAGAAGAAGAAAAGGGGCCACGGAAGAAAATGAGGCGAAGCACAAAATGGAGGGAAAAAAAGACTCGTCGAGGGAGCTTTCTGTCGAAAGCTGAACGATAATACTTCGCGGTGCTCCCTCGAACGCTTCGAGCGGGATAAAGGCTCGCTTTTGGGACGAGTGAGAAACGAATCGAGGGGGTGGTACAGGGGTGGAAGAGGCGCCGCTTTCGAACAGTGAAGAGGGATGGCTATAGCTTGTAAGTGAATTTTATTGCGCGATTATATTGAATCCCTCCGAGCCACCAGCTACTGTCAAACCCCACCCTCGTTGTTCCACCCCCGTGGAGAGGGTTTCATGCTCGACGGTGCTCAAACCTTCCCTAAGAGTAATTCGAAATTTGCCCCTCGAACTTTTTCGTTTTTCGATCTTTTTCTTGTCTTTACTCAATTTTTATCGTTTCGTTTCATCTGTTTTCAACGAAATATAGAAACATCCCCTTATTGATTTCGTCCAACATATCACACAAGTATTTTATAAATATTCTTTAAAAATATAAAGGTACTGTAAAAAAGTCCTTCGTAGGGCTACTACATAAAGGTATTTTATAAAAGTTCTTAAAACAGGTACATCAAGAAATTATTATAAAAAACTTCGAAAATATATTATACAAGTATAGTAACAAGTATAATAATTGAAAACATGCATGTAAGGAAGTTATTTAGTATTAAAAAATAGTCTCGAGTGAGCAATCGAAATTAACTGTGAAAAGATTAGGTTCGATTAAAGTAGAAATCGCGTAATAAAAACGTTTGACGACAGAAAAGAAGAAGAAAGAAAAGATTAAGCGGGAGAATAACATGTAATCAGGGTACATACCATGGTGAGCACCACTTTTGAATCTCGAGGGTTGCACGGTAGTTACTGCCGGCGGATACCAAATCGAAGCTCTTGCCCACAGGGATGTTTGCACGTTGGATCACGGACTCCATGGCAAAATTTACCATAGCAAAACCTTGCTATTCCCAGCGGTGCGAGACTCGCCCCGAACGGTTGGGCCCCCTGCCACTTCCCGTCTCGCTATTTCGCAACCATCTATTTTACTTTCCTTATTCTGCACAATCGATAGCTACCGTTAATTGTGAGCGCAATATATTCTATAAAAAATTCTCGTTTAATAACGCTTTAAATGTAAGAATATCTATTTACCTCTTTTTAATTAACCCTTGACTGGGATGGTGGCCACTTTGTAACGTCGAACGATAGAGACCGATTGTAGGTTAATTACGAGGTTTTGAAGAACTTTGAGAATTTTAGGATCGAGGGTTTGGATATTTCTGAATATAACAATTTGATGATTCTCCACGCGAAATAATTCAAAAATCTGCCCCGAATCGTCTATAAAAAGAATATCGAACAGTTCGAGCGAGTGAAATTAGTCGATATCGAGTAAAATTAGTCGAGCAAGACCAGCGTCTCATGACGAAGCGAAAAAGATCTCATAGTTTAGTTCGGCTGAGTGCTGGTCTTATCCCGGAGGACAGGGAGAAGGAGGTTCCCAGGACGATCTTATTGGCCCTCCTTCAAAGAGGCAGCCAGTTGCTCTCTCGAGATGGCACACAAGGTGGAAAAAGATGGTCGAGTTGAATTAATTCCTCAACTATCCTTTCTCCGGTCCTTCGTTACGGGCCACCTTGAAATGTAATCGTTAGATACTTTTCTGCTTCTTTCCAACTGTTTCTTGTACTTATCGGTTGAATGCCTGTTTCCGTTATATTCGTCGATTCTCGTCGAGTTGATATCGCGAATATTCTTTCAATATTTGGACCACTTTCGATGACGCTGTCGCGTAAGGACTATACTTTAATATTTAGAGATTACTTTCTGGAAGTTGGTATACTTACAGATGGATAGTTCTAAAGTTTTGAATATGCAAAATTTGAAAGAGGATTAGTTACAATATTTTAAGTACAAGATACGTTTAAGAACAATCATTTTGTAGTATCTACCAAGTTCTGGGACAAATTAAAGCTCGAAACGCACCCTAAAATTATGAGCCACCGTTCGAACGATCAAAAGAGCCAATAAACGCTCTCTCAACGATGCGTAGAAGTTGGATAGAGCCAAATGTTGGTGACTGCGATGTATGGATACGATTTGGTATGATTTTTTAATAAACACCGATCAGACAGCCAGATGTACCGTTCGGTGCTTGACTCAGGATCCGGAAGAGCACTCGTTCGGCTTAGCCGGGGCCACTCGATGCACAAAACTGACGGACGGACAGGCCCTACTGCATCGAACATATTAACGTTCGTAGAGAACGGAACAAAGCTACGCCATTGTTTTGTGCCGTCAATAATCCACTTGCCCTGACTTCGAGGACCAGCCAGGAGCGCGTTTAGGGCCGGCACAATTGGAAAAAAGCAACGAGGAAACCGGGAAACCGATGCCCCACGGGCAACAACCGACCAAGGAAACCGGGAAAGACGATTCTGCTCTGATTTCGTTCTCTCGTTTTCTGCGGAGGAAATTTTTGCCTTTCGTCTTGGGGGATCGATATGGACACCGATAGGGAACTTCATTATTTTTGATTGTTTGTTTTTCGTAGCAATTTAGTGGATGTCATGTTATATATTAATATTATTAATTCCATTGATCGTCGTCGTTCGTCAGTAAATGCTTGGTAAAAGGCATAAACAAGTACAGTAATTTGAGATTGACCAAGTAAATGTAGGAGACCGTCCATTTCAAGATCCTTGAGGAAGTACCGGCGACAAGAAAAACGGCAAATTAATTTACCGTGGACGTCGAGGAACGTCCGGATGCTGGGTAAATATCGGTACGCGGTTAGATATCAGGCCCGGGTAAGCGAGGACTCTAAGCGTTGGCAATCGAATGATTAAAGGCAGCTTCGCCTGGTTACGTCGGATACGACGAAATTCCCGACGGAAATCAGAGTTGCTGGCCATCCAGCCGTGTTCCCTCTTTCTAAGCACCCTCCCCGCCCACCCCCTTCATTGGCAAGCATCCTCAAAGCCACCCAGTCACCCGCTCCTTCTAAACCCTCCAGCAAACCGCGTCCCTCTTGGCAAACATCGAGCTGCTTCGAGTATCCTGGCAGACGAAGCGAAGACAGGAAACGCACCGATGGACAACCCAGGTGCGATTCTTCCGCAGATCGCACTCTCGAACTAGTAATCCTGGATATTTCAGATTTCCTCGTTTTTCATCTTGTGCAACCTGGCTCTTCGGTTTAAACTTTGGACGTTGTGCGAAGTTTTTGAATTTGGAGATATTCCAGCTTTTGTATCATCCTTTCCGTGGCATTGCGTTTTGAAATGTTTATTATTTTCTGATCGTTGTTTTCTATCAATTCGATGCGACAATCTCGGGCAGAATATATGTTCGAATTAAGGGCAGAATAGCTGGCGAGCTAATGAAACGTTGAATCTGGCAGAAATTGTATTTTGAAATCACGTTTACTTTTTACAAACCTGGATCCCGTGTTTGCTTGCACTAGTATTTGCGTTCGGCCGCGTTTATTGCATCCTCCGACGCGTGGAAAGGGCTAACCAACGTGTTCAAAACGCGTAAATTAAACCTTTTCTAGTATCTCTATAGTTTCCCACTTGATTTTCCTGCTTTTTTATTGTAATTTTCAATCTGCAATGTCAACTAACTTCTTCGATTACTTATAAAAATGATCAATTTCTAAGATACAAATATTATCAGTCTTCACAAATATCGTAGGCTCCCAACAAATCAAATTTTGGAATTTTTACAAACCAATACTTTTAGAATTCTTAAAATTTCAAGATTGGAGAGTAAGATATAGGTAGAAATTGAAAAATACTTAGCCCCAAAAGTTACAGCAAATCGAAGTAACCTTTGATCCAATTCGATTAATGGCAAAAACCAATAGAAAATCAAATGGGAAACAAAAATTGTACACAAAACGAACATAGTCGCATTTAAAATCGTCCGTATGAACTAACTTCCGGCCAATGATCAGATTTTTCACGCGTAATTTTTGTGCGTCATGTTTTTAAAATCAACGGCTAACCAGTTAATTAAATAGAAAGGATTAATCGAGATGGTACGCAAGTCGACTCTAGTTTACGAGTTGTTGAGGACCGAGCAGTCAGAGGATGGCTTCACCGAGAGGGAAATCGTCGAACACATCAGCAATAAACACGACATCATGGCCGGAAAAGGACTTCGAAGACAGGTGGCTGTTGCTCTTCGCCGTGGACTCGATTTTGGCATCCTCGCGAAGAAGAACAACAAGTTTAAGTAATGATTTTCTTCTAGTGTGTTTGCGGATGATGGAGAATATTGGTGGAGAATTGAGAGGTTTAATTTAGGGATTTGTGGATTTGGGAATTTGTAGTATTGAAATATTATCGATTCCCGAATTAATCAGCAATTGTTGCACAGATTTGATCCTGACAACGCGAAAGTTATCACCGTAAGAAGAAGAAGAACTGCATCGAAGAAGAGCAAAAAGAAGAGAAAGACATCTAAAAGAACGACAAGATCGAAGGCGTCGAACGACAAAGCGAAAAATAAAAATGACAAGCCTAATCGACCAATGCCTGCAGCAAGAGTTCCCAAATCTTGGATTCCAACCAGAAGAAACTTAACCGACGAGCCTCTGTCAAAAGTCAAAAAAATCTAATTCAAAATCGACGACTATTCCCTTTTCATGTCACTTGTATATTTTTGATCGTTTACTAATATTTGCTTATATTTTATATATGTATTTTTGACACGTGCTTTAATAAAATGTGTTTTTCCACTCTTTCAATATTTAATTTACTCTTCGTCAAATATTTAAAATGAACTATTCATTATTGATGAAATTATGATTTTGGAAATTTGATACCGCATAGAATTATTGTTATTAAGTTTGTGCTGTCATTTCTATATTTTTACATCGTGATCTTGTCACCTTCCACATATTTATTTTTATTTCTCTAAAAGACCATAACTTCTTTCTACAATTTTGTGCTCTAACAACACATCTAATGCGATCCATACTTTTGGGTTGCTTCAGCTACTCGTACGTGCAGTTATATTATTTTTACAAGTTGATTGCAGCGTGGTTCATTATTGTGTCATTAAACACTCGAAAGGAAACGTGTCACGATAATAATTGTCGATTCGTGAGAACCGGAAACGATCGCTGCGGGTCTCGCGAGTCGACACGTGTCTAGAAGCACAGCGGGTGTCTGTTCTACTGAAAATCGTTTGTATCTCGTCAGAATCAAAAGGTGAAACACCTGCGACACTCGTTCAACCGTTGGCGATTCGTGTCGAACAGGTATCATCGTCACGAATCGTCGTGGAAATAAAAAGAACGAAGATTCCATCGGTTGAAAATGTCCCCCGTGAAGAACCAGGAAATGTTCTCTAAATGGTGGCTGATTGCCGGACAATAAAATTCATGATACTCCTTCTTCCTCGCTAATTCGAATATATTTGTACGTTCTCGGAGGACAATGCGGCAGACGTTATTCAAATTCCTCTTCCTCAAGAATTTTAACCGGTCTGTTGTGTCTTCATGGGGAACCGTGAATATTTTATGGCGTCATGAATATCTCGCGACACCTTCGATCGAACATTATTCTTCGAATCGACCGGTTGTCGATTGCTTTATAATTGACGTTTGTCATTTTATCCCCTAGCGCGATATTTATGAGAATAATGATTATATTCTTACACTTGTTATACACATAAATTAATACATTAATAAACATATAAATGTACAAAGAAATATATAGGTGAATGAAGTGAACGTAAAATATATTGTGTAACATATTAACACATGAAATATATTAGGTATAAAAATTAATGTATTACGTGTATATTTCAGGACAACAAAATACGAATAAATACTGATAATGAATCAAATATACAAAAAATATATACCTAGTCAAAATTACCCTTCATTAGCAAGGGTTGAACTATAAAATTTCAAAGAGATATTTCCTCATCAATTATTTCAGTTTCAAGAAATGCAATAAAATGTCCTGCACGTGATTCCATGAAAAGTTTCTCACGTATTGTTACATGGTCCTCAATATCCCAAATTGGAAGCGAAACGTGTGATTAGTAGAGTTAGTGGATTGACAAATGGTTCAGAACCGGACATATGGTGGTCATCCGCAATCTTTCAGGTACTTTGTCGCCCGTTGGGACATCGACCCTAAACAGGAAATGCCAGCTTTGTTGTCGAACTATTAGGCAACGCGATTTTTGGACAAAAGATTGTGCTGATTGTTAGTTTTCGTTGTCGATACTAGGGTGACGTTTAACAGGGCTGGAACTTGAGGGATTAATTAATGAAATGAGGAGTTGGTGACAATTGATTGGTAACAAGGAGTTGGTTGATAACAATTTATAAAAACAAAGATTTAAAAACCTGAAGATTTCTACAAAATAAAAAAGTGTAGAAACTCGTATAAATTGAATAAAAATTTTCCATAATTATTATAGCACTCGTGGGAACTAAAAGCGCGAGAGGAAAAGTCTCGATAACAGGTAGCTCGAATTTGTTCAACCGATTCTAACAAAAAGCGATTTCCATCGCGTATATCCGGCCGAGTCTTACGCGATCAAAGAACAAAATCGCGATGAAAACTCGGCGGAAAATCGTCGGTCAGCACGTTCGAGGTTGAACCTTTGAGAAAACCTGGTTATACAGTGGCCGTGTCTAATCGACGAATGGTCAGCGAATAGTTGGATGGTTCCCAAGGGTGGTTGCAGTTATTTCGATCGTTCGGCCTCCGAGATTAAGGATCCAGAAATCGGTCGCTACTTTTGAAGCAGTTTCGCCTAACAGGATTGCAACATCCTGGCGGAAGGTGGATTTCATGGGAAAAGATCGGCTATAGACGCATTTTGCGTAAGGGGTGGTTTTCTTGTCGTATTTTGCAGGTGTTTCGTTCTATAAATTGTAGAGGAAAATCATATTGTAGTAAAAGATTAATATTAATTTAAGAAACAGTCGAATGTCAAGATTATAAAATACAAGTTGAAGTTTGTACAATTTTATCTCGTAAAATAGCTGAGGGAGGTAAGAGGTGGTTATATAAAGAGGTGGTCGATCGTGTACGTCGATAATCGTCTGGGTAAAACGATTGTAGACGTGTCACGAGGGTTGAGCCAGGGCTAAGTGTTGCATCGAGGGTTGCTCAACAATGACCGACCTCGCATCGTCTCGTGTCGAACTAATTAGGCGGTTTATTGTTATGGGAGGACGGTCTTTTTCTATTGGCGTCAAGCGTGATATATTGCCTGGACCAAGGTCCTCTATTTCTGCCGCTCCGAGTTTTAATCGAACCTCGTTAACTGTGAAAATTGGACAGCTATGGCTGCGATTTATAGCGTTTTGGCTCGTGTAGATTTAGATAATACGTAATTAATTTTAATTACTTGGAGACTCGAATTACTTTAACGACTTGAAGAGTTAAGGGTTCAATTGTAATCTAACTCAAATACGTAACTATCGACCATGTAATGAACTCCAAATTTATAAAACTGTTAGTTACACATTATACGAAGGCTTCAACGAAGGTTACTATGTTGAAACCGTGCTTTTTTACAAGAACAGGTACCGGAGGAGCCATCAGGCTTGGTGTGAACGTGGAACGTATAAACGTGAACGTTCTAACAACGCGTTTCTTGTGGCAAGCAACGTCTGACATCTGGGACGACGTGTTATCTTCGTGTTATCATTTCTCAGATTAGCGTTAGTAGTCGCACGTTTGCTTTGCACCGTGCTGCTTTCTCTGTGTACCCTGGCTATATCGCCGTCCTGCCACACCGAACCACCTTCCTTCCTTCCTTCCTTGGTTCTACGCATCTTTAAGCCGCGTCCACAGAGGACTCACAACACACGGTGAACTTCCTCTTCAACTTTTTGGATGTTCTTACTCGTTATCACTTACTTTTGTAATATGGAATTTAGAGATTCAAGGATCTTGGGAATTAGGGATTTGGAGATTTGAGAATTTCGGAATTTAGGGATTTGGAGATTTGCCACATTCCCCAAGTTCCCAATCCCTATATCCCCAAAATTCCCATATGCACATTTCAAAATGCCCAACTCTCTAAATTTCTACATTTCATGTCTAAATTTATTTCCCGAATGGTCGCTTATTTGCAGTAATTTATGGTTACGAGAACAAATGACGTGTGAAGAGAGTTTAAGGATGAAAAAGAAGGCGACAGTATTCACCAGCGTCGCAACACTAAGAAGAAGACTATCTGAGTAGATTTTCCGGTATAAGAATGCGATAGCGTTCCTCGCTGAGCAAACACCACCACCGAAGAACCACGGTTGCGTTCAAGCAATTGAGAACGTCGTGAGAATTCCTTTTAAGTATCTCTAATAACGGTTCTTGATAATACCGGGACTCTACAGTATGAAACAAACGGTATTTCGAATAAATCACAAATAAAAAACACAATATGTAACTGCGAGAATTTGCAGGTGAAACTTTTTCACGTCCATTTTACTCGCTAGATTTATCGGCCGCTAATTATCACTTTTCCAAATGTTTGATTAATCTTTTCAATTTGAATATCCTTTAATTAAAAGCAGAGTTCTCATTAATTATTTCAGAAATCGAGGTTAATTTATGTTCGGTTCATTTTTAAACGAGGTTCAATTTCGATTCACATTCTCTTCTTCTAATATTATTTGTAATACATCAAAATTTGTTATTCGCACATTCGATTGTTAGAATTCGTATAAAATTTGTAAGCACGGGTCACGATTGACCCAGTAACTGTTGTGCGAGGGTTATAGAAACTGACGGAGATTTATGGAATCGACCGACGCATATTTTGAGCAAATAAATTGTTTTCAGGGAAAAATACGCATCGATCTAACAGGAAGGCTATGTCCGTCGGACTAGCTGATATTTTTGCAAGCGATCACGGAACAATCGGCTCGCTGTTTCCGGTCTCGTCGTTTGATTTTCACGCGAAAAATACGACTCCCATCCAGCAAGACAAACGTGTTCTAATATTTACTTCGTGAAACTGTAAAAATGACCAGTCGAAACGCGTTACGTTACATACATGTTAAAAATCCGCCTGCTGTAACGTCGGACTCAATGTTCCAACTGCAAATACGCTGACTGTAGCTATCATTATGCAAATAATTGCAATATTTTTCCTGTTCGTCCTTCGAAAGGCTACCCTAACCTGACTTTCTCGTCCTTGTATACTATTGCTGTACTCGCAGTTATTATTATAATTACAAACGTAATAAACAATGAAAGAATGCAACAAGATCGATGCAGAGATGCACCTATAGAAGAATTACTATACATTTTGGTAAAGGACTGAACGACGGTCTTTACCAATTAGGCAGGACAGATTGAAAAGAATCGCAGAAAAACACAAGCAGTCGAAGTTGAAGGGTGGCGAAGGCTGGACATCGGCTGAGCCCCGATTCGAGAAGGGGGATGATGCTCGACGGTCGTGTGAAGGAAGAGAAAGAGGGAAGTGAGAGAATACCGGTCGAGAAGGGTGAGTGAGATGACAAGGAGGCACGGAGAAAGAGAAAGAGAGACACGGATCAAGGATAGTCTTTGCCAAATACCAATATTTGCGACCGCCCTGTTGGTACCTCTGCTCGACTCGACCTGACCCGACTTAACTCAACCGATCCAGCCGCAACTCGACTCCTCTACTACCCCCTTCTTCTCGCTGACTATCCTACCTATCGGGACAAAAAAATGAACAAATTTCCTTCTTCTTAGATGGTTATAACTTGGTTAGAACAACGATTTCTTTCACGATCGTCGAGGAGTTTAGGGGATGAAGGGGATGCTGAAGGTGCGAGATACCTTTTGTAGATCTACAGAACGTTTGGTATTTCGAAGGATGAGGGGGTGTGATGTTAGAAATGTCTAGAGCTACCCAGTTCTAGATGAAGGTGTGATAGGGAAGATATCAAGAGTGTCTACTTATGTTAGTTATCTATAGTCAATTATAAGAAAACTTCAAATCCCTAAATCTTCAAATTCCCAAATCCTTGTATCACAAAATCCTCACGTTCTCAAGTTCTTCGTCCCCAAATTACTCCCACATCTCTTCAAAGTCCTTGAATCCAGAAATTTTCAAAGCATACTTTTTCATACCTGTCGCAGTCTACCAATCCGACCCCACAGTTTAGCGTTCAGGTTGTGGACAAGCTCCAGAGAAAAATCCTAGTTACGCCAATGCTGTCCCGAGCTCACCCCCGTGATCCCCGTGAAACCGTAGAGAAAAGCATCATCAATCCGTCCATGGTTTATCAGTGGACGTCTGTTGGAGTGGACTGCGACAAGCCAGATTGATTTCGGGGTCGTATGCGGATGGTAACGTAGCCCCATTGGCTTCTCGCCCGAGGGCAGCAGCGACGACGACTAGAATAGCGACGGTTATATTACACGACGGTGTGTCGCGACAGTCGGTGGTGTCGGCACAGGTCGGGTCGCGTTCGATGCAATAAATAATAATTAGGCGCTAATTAGCGGCGGCCATGTTGGCCGCTGTCAGTTGTCGGGGGGCTGGGTGGAGGGTGGAAAGCGATGCCAGCTACGGAAGGGAGTGGTGGAGGGCGGTTTAATCACGTCACACAGGAATCTACCACACGGTTGCTGGCCGCCTGTCTCGATTCACTCAAACTAACTCGCGATCATCATCATCCACACATGCACGCGTGTCGATGTCTGTGTAGGCGAACACGCGAGCACCACCGCTTGTCCCGGACATGTTGACGATGTAGGGGCTAGCCTGTGCGGTCGTACGATAATACAACGAGCACGAGGGTGGATGGCGGAAACGACGGGGTGGGAACGGAACGTGGACGTTGGATGCTGGATGCTGGATGGTGGATGCTGCCCGTGGGATGGCGGTGCACGAGGTGGTCGATTTCACGCGGTCGATCGCTGAACCCGCAGCTCCACCCCCGTATGCTCGCGCTTTTGCCCATTCAAAGAACAGACGCTCACGGTTTCGATCTCTGCTTCGCGTTTTATCAAATGCTCACGATTTTTTCGGATCGGAGTGACTTCCGGTACCAGTGCGGGAGATCTTAGCTGATCGATGTGTACTACTTCGCCTCAGCATTGATAGAGAACTCTATCGACTCACTATCGATGATCCTACCCAATTTCCGTATGCGCAAGCTCGCAAATTTCCGATTCTTCAAAGTATCTGGTTCAAACATCATTGATATGAAACTAGTCGTTCGACATACCTAGAGATAAATTGTAAAGCTCCCACATTTCCAAATTTAAAAATTGTAATAATTTAGTAATTATTATATGCGCTCTTTATCTTTATATTAAAATTATTGTTAAACGACGAATTAGTGAGTACCGTACTAAAGAAAAAGAAAAATGAGAAAGTAACGCCGAAAAGTGTTCACGATATTCACGTACAGGTTGTTATCACCGGGAGTTAACCTGTTATTCCGAGGAGGGGTTGTTTTGGCTGTCAACAGAGTCCTTTTTGAGAGTGCCTTAAAGGGCTCGTTAAATCACCACGGACATTTTCGCCTTTTACCTGCAAATTTTGCGGGACTCCTGTCAGCCGAGTTTCCTCAAATATTGAAATTGGCTGCGGTTCCCGATGCGAGTCGCATTCTTCGAAGGCAAGCCCCGTCGATTCACGTGGAAAAGATGAAGAGGCGGCATTCGCTCAACCTCGTTTGCTCCCCTTTTCCTCCCTTCCTCCGTTTCGTTGCACCTGTGTAGCAAACTTCATTTACCCTCCCCCCCCCCCCCCCCCCCCCCCTCGAATGGAAAATAGAATGCGCTTCGAAAACGTTACTACGGTATCGTTTAAAGAGAGGGTTGCTTGTCAAAGAAAAATATTGGACGCTTCGAGAACGTGTATCCTATAAAATACTCGTTATACCGTCGTTTCGAGAAGAAATGTAACTAAATTTTGCGGACACCGGTACTGCGTTTTCCGATTCGAAAATATCTCCGTTTCTTTTGCGAAATTACAAATTCGTTGGAACGGAAGAAAGTCGTGTTTCAAATATCGAAACCTTCGCTAACGATTCACGATTCTAGGAAATTTTTCCGCGAAGAACGATGGCTAATTACGTTTATCGATGAAGCGAACGAACAAAAGGTATCGGTTCGGAAGCGTGCTTGTTGGCGCAGCCTAATTAGCCGTATTTAAACCGAACCTAATGTAACAATCGTAGTCAGAAAATAAAATGCCGTGCAGATACGAGCGACGAAATCGAGTTAAAATTGGTAGAAGGGGGCAGAGAGACGGAGGGGTGCGTTAAAACCGAAACGTTGGCGCGTTTCTCTCTGGCAGTCGGTGAAAATGCATTAATTATACGAATGCGGACGTGTTCGCGGCCCAGGAATATTTTAATCTACTTAAAAAGCCATCCGTTTGAAAGTAATTATCGCGATGAAATTAAAATGTCAACCGGCTGCAACGAGGGTTGACGAGTGTGCGACTCGCGAGCGTACGTATGTTTGTGTTTTGCGATCGGCCGCGTTGCTGTTTACCTGCAAATCTAACTAATCTAAATGGTAATGCGACAGAATTACGACAGCGACCGTTCTCCATACTATCCCGCTTTTTAACAACCCCTGCCGCGCCGCCAACCCCCTTTTAAATCCCGGTTCGTTCGCGTTTCGTTGCAACATGCGGACAACGTCATCGTTGCCCCATTACCAGCGCGCTTTTAATGAATTCCCAACTAACAACACCGACGAATCTCGCCATTTTAAAACGTTTATCGCGCCAACCGTTTTCATCCGAATCGTTATCATTATCCGGACAAAATGGAGAGCTGACACGCTATTCTCTTCCTTTTACAAATTTATGAATTTATTTATTCGCGTGTCCTGACTTCTCCCAGTTTCTAACTTTATAAATTCTTCTGTATTTCTGTGTTTCTGTATTTACAAGTTTGTGAAAGCACCAATCTTTCTACATCCATTCCCAAGTCCCTTTCAAAATCAGTAAATTCCCAAAACGAACAAAGTAATTTTACAGAACGAACAAAAATGAAAAATTTCGTAAAACTGAATGGAAGGAGGAACGATCGATCGAGAGCAGAGTAGAATAAATCGCGAGGATGTATGAAAGAGGGAAGGTGGTTAGGGGGTGGTTTAAAGCGATTTTCTCCCAAGGGAAGAGAACAGGATGGAAGAGAGTATCGCGACAGACGGGTTGCAGGCTCGTGTAAACAATACCTCCTCCAGTTCCTTGGAGGTGGGGTAGGTTAGGCGTAGGTGGACCAAGGGGGCACAGAGGGGCACGCGTGTGTACGCGAGGTGCTTATTGGGTCCGCTGGGGGCTGCTGCGGAGCGGAGAAACAACCCTCTGACCAAACACGCCAACATCAATCAGCACCAGTCACTCGAGCGTTCGCCATTGGCGCCAACATCGCGATATTGCCTGCATTTACATCCGACCAGGAAAAACCTAATGCTCCCTCGATGCCTCTGAGTGACGCACGTTTCATCAGACTCTTTTCGATAACCCTTCGATCGATTCGGCCACTTTCATGCGCTAAACACTAGTTGTACGTTGTTGAAATCAACTTGATAAAACTGACGGAACTGATCGACTTGACCCGTCAAGTTGACCCGAAAATAAATTACCAAATCGTGTCATAATTTTCGAAACTGATTCGCCAAAACTTGCTTCGTTTTTCCTCTGCAAGACAAATAAAGATGCTGATGATTGAATATCATTTCATAAAATTCTACTAAATGTTACATGAAAACAATACCAGAATCCTCTGACCAGCAACAATTTCAAAAAGCTACAAATTCACAAAATAAAATCAGAACGAATCAACAATCAGATAATAATTCCACTCGCATGAAATGTTTGTCCGGAATGAAAATTCGTACAACAAATACATTAAACACGTTCGCGCATTTCCGAGACACGTAAAAATTACAGAACGGCGAATCGGTGACTTGATTTCAATATTATTTTTCGCCCACCTCGCCGATTATTAATCGCTGTAATTGTATCCGGCCTCCATGAAAAATACAAATACAACGGCGCTCGCCAATAAACATATTTATATTCGATTTCGCAAAACGTGAACCGATTAACAGGTTGCACGATGGAGGCACAATTTTGTTGTCGGTGGATCGTGTAAATATCCGATAAAGGGCTCGATAGCGACGATATTAAATTAATTCGAGATAGGGGGGAGAGACAGGGGTGTTACACGAATTGTCTGCCACCACCCTGTAGAATTACGAGCCTCGGCTTACAATAATATACGCGCTAATGCCATGCAAAGCTCGTCCCTCTTGCACCCCCTTGTACGAGCCGCACAAACACTCCACATTGTTTTCCCTTCGATCCACAAGAATGCGTCTTAATTTTTCTTCTTGGGCCTCGCCTCGAGTGCCCCTTGCAAAGATAACACGATAGCGGGGTGAAGAAACTTTTTCTAAGAAAAATTCTTCTTTGGACTTCCAAGAAATTGTCATCGATTACAGAAATTTAGATTGCTGCAAAAGTTGGAGGTGTAGATTTGAAGCTATAAATTTTTATAAACCCTGCAATTAAAATGCTATCGATTTTCGATGTTTCCAGAATGATAGAAAGGGGGTTGGAAATTGGTACCGTGTGGGAGTATGTTGCATCCTGAAGGTATTAATAAACAAGTCTTCATCCCCCGAGTAATAGAAGGCAATCAGCTGAGCCTTCGACCCCGTTCACCCATGATGACGTAGATGAGTATGGCAATAGTGATCCAGTGTTGTCACAATGACTCAGTATTTGGACAAGAACCCCGAGCTACGGCCAATGAACGATTCAACTTTCGGCAAGAAACGATCTGTGCTTTTCTCACTGAAAATCCTGCCTTCATGTACCTAGATCATAACTCTCGAGTACAAAATTATTTGTGTTATCTTTAAATGACAAAAACAAGTTTATCATGATCGAGTTTGATATGCGTCTTATTTGCAGTGACATTTCTTAGTGGCGTAAAAGTTTCAAGCATTCAGGGGCAGGGGTTTGAATAAACGATCGCGACGCGATCGAAAGTAAAACACGGTGAAAAGAGAGGAAGAGGGAGGCGTTCGGTCGAAAAAAGCGAATGGAACAGCGGCGTACCGGTGAACATTTTTCGAAATCGACGCTACGTAATCATTGATAAGATCAAAAGCAAAAAGCGTGTATAAATTTGCCTTTCAAACTTTACTTTTCGCTCGGTGTTTTACGCGTTTATGCGTTCCGCTGCTCTTTTATTCCTGCTGTTATTACCGGCGGGAAAAAGTGGCAGCAGCCACGATATTCAGCCACGAAATTCCCGTCGAGAGAATAATCTGGCCTCCAGCCGATCGTTTAGATCCTTCCGGACACATTTTTCTTTCTGTTTGCGTCGAAAAATATTTTATTCAACGTATCATCACTGTATCTAAGATTATACCGTTTATCCTATTCGGTATAATCGTATTAATTGGATTTGTATAAATATTTCAGGATTGACGTATAAATACTGCACAAGTATTTGTGTCAATATTTCGATATCTATTCGCGTATAAATACTGCACAATTGTTGGTAGAAATATTGTGCATCTATTGATTTTCTTTAAAAAATGTTAGGGAACGAATATATTTTGATATTAGATTCGATACAGTATAATTGGGCATACTTTTGCAAACAATTTACGGTTGTAGCTGAGTCTGTACTTGGAGAATGATTATTTTAATATTAATCGATGCTATTAGAAGCTTCTGAAAGTTAAATGTGTGTTCTGTGATAATATTTGCAAGGGAGTTACATGACATGGTAACTAGTGTCTTATCGCTGTCACTCACTCGGAGTAAATGGATCGATCGGAACTTACGGCAACGTTAAATATCATCGAGTAGAGTGTGTCTAATCACATGATTGTTCAAAATCTACTTACCATCGTTATTTTACTTTGGTGCATTGAAAATTAGCAAATACAAAGATCGGAAAATTCATAAATTTCCCATTTTGAAAATTTAAAAGTACGAATGGGTCGTCATGCTCGCAGCGACAGCGGCGACAAACGAAATGTTCGTCGTAGCTTCTGTCCGATTTTCGAACCCTTGCCTACATAGACAAGAAAGCAAATCGAAGAAAATCGTACGCGCGTAAACCGCTTTGGTTCTCTCATAAAATCTCATAACCCCGGGGCGAGTAGGCACAGCCCGGGTGGAACTCCCTATTGGAAAAAAGAGAAGGGCCTGGGGGAAGACAGGAGGGCAGGATTCGCTGGTGGTTTGATTCACGATGGGGCGACACCAACCAAAAGGGTCTAAGTACCGGTCGTACTTTTGCCTGTGCGATGAATTTTCAATGGAAGAAGGACCACCGTAGGGTGGGACGAGGTTTTCGGTGCATCTGTTTGTCTTTCGGATCACGCCTTTAACGGAGAGACTTATGATGCTGCCGCGTGTACACGTTCCCTTTCGCGAGACTTGTTATTCGTACTTGCGGACTCGTGATCTGCTTCGTTATCGACCTTCTAGCTTCACCAATCAAAATTTCTATTCTACAAATTCTAGACAAGCTTCTTCGAGTGTCAAATTTTAGAATCCACATTTGATTCGAATTAGCATATTACACTTGGACCTACTGTGTCATATTACACATCTTAAGTGTGTGTGTGCGTTTGTTACTCTGAGATTGAACAAGGTTTCTCCTGTACAACTTGCCTATCATACTAATGAAGTGTCACGAAGACTACGCATCCACAGTGGAGACATTGCTCAGTATACTCCAGCTGAAGTGTTCTTGATGTGATTCCAATCACAAACTGATTTTCAGAACAGGTCAGACGGTTACTTTGAAATTAGAATCAAACTTGTGGCTGTTTAAACGGATCAAATTTACATCTTCAATGATTCACATTGTCTACGACGATTAGAGTACGATTCTGACACAGAGCTGTCCACTGATTTCACGGAGCAACCCGACAAGCACTCGACGGGGATCTCTCGCGTCCAGATGACACTCGCCAGAGATTCCCGGTACCTTTTTATCGAAAGCTCTGCTCCCGATAGTCATCGAATCGTCGAGCACTCGCGCGAACGTGCGCTGCGTCGTCCAAACATTTCGGACAGCCTAAGGAAACACATTTGCCTGCGGGCAAACACACCCGACTGCGGTAAGGCGAAAGCGTGGCCAGGCGAGATGAGGCGAGGAGAAGCATCTTCGAGCTGCCTCGAGGCAAAGTGGAACGCAGAATGTGTCTGGGACTGTTTGCACTGCAGGACAATATTCCGAGTCTTTTGAAGGACGAGCCGAGAAGAGCCGTGTTATTTCGTTCTCTCTTGCCTGGACTCTCCTCCTCGTCGCTCGTTTCTTTTATAGCTTCTTTCCGACACGTTCTACCCTAACCTCTTTGCTCCTTCGTCCGGATTTTTGTTATTCCCTCGATATACACCGCTTCCAGGTACAGGATATCAGCCATGAATTTCTTAGTGGAAAATCGAGTCGATTGAACAGTCTGTTGGTGTTATTCGATCAAATTTTTTGGTAATTCGTCCGTCTACCAGAATCTGTAACCAAAACAGCGTCATCTAAATCTGGAGGTATCCACAAATCCTCGGTCATCGAAATTCTTAACCATGCCAATTACTCGTATCTCATTTGGCTGGCTCTCGAAGCGAAAGCACTAATCCGAAATTAACAGTTCGCAGAATCCAGCGATCAGCAAACTATCCTCCAGCAAACAGGCGGCCTAACCCATTCCACGTAGGTTTGTCGGGTCACTCGGAGCATGAAGATGGTCCTGTAGTCGTTCCGTAACTGCGACTTATATCGCCGCGTGCAGCGATTGGGTCATCCTCTCTGTATTCCGATGAAAGCCCCCGGGGCGACGGAGTAGACGTAGCAGGTCGCATCGGGAATGCGCTCGCACACACCACACCATCTCGGCATCCTGAACGATCGCGCACATACCTGCGGGGAATAGATTAAGCTTGTGTCGGCGCATTGTCGTAGGGACACATGTAGGCTCTAAGTAGGTTGTGTGCGTGTGCAGAGTTCGCAAACATGTCTGTAGCGTTGTCAGGCGGGCAGGAAATTACGTCCGCCTTTAGCCGCTCTCTATATTACACCACCCTCTAGCTGGCGCGCCCGTCCTCGCACACACACACACACACACACGCGGAAGGACAACTGGTAGACACAAGCATACCGAGGCTATCCTTATATTTCGAGGCTTACACGTGGTTGGCAGGATCGGTGCGCGCGAGCGCACTCGATCTCGGAGGATGAGGCGGCTTCGGAGAACCTACCTGGGCCAGAGATACGTGTGTACACAAGCGCCATGTGTACTCGCGCGGTATGGTACATACCTAGGGCTAACAATAATGCGACTAGTTGCAAATGGGATGGATACCCATACCTGCCGACGTGACAACGTGTAAGATGGCACCGAGAGAGCTGTGTCCTATCTTTAACCTGTCCTTTTTAGCTCGTGGATGAGTTTTCTTGTCGGAAATTCTCGTGCGGATGCGAAGGAAAAAGCTGCTATTTAAATTTGTGTGTTTAGTGAAAGAGAGAAACGTGCATCCTACTTCCTTAAATACCTTTAGCTGTATAACCTCGGATCTTTATGTTCCCAGATACTTAGATACAAGGTATATGTGTTGGAGTAGCTAGATCTCCAAGTACCGAGATAAGTACCTAGACCCTCAGGTATCAAGATAGGTCATCAGGTAGATCTGTAGATATCTCCACAGATTCTTGGATTGCTCGAATACATAGATCTCTAAATACATCCCCATATGCTTTTGATCTTCAAATGCCTACAACCCCAAATGTCTGTATCCACAAATACTTAGATTATCTCTAAATGCCCAAATCCCCAGATCTCTGTATCTACAGATACTTTGGTCCTTAGTTTCTTAGATCCACCAGATTGCTACATCCTCAGATATATCCTCGTAAATCCTTACGTTTCTTTATAATTTATGATATATTTCTACATTTGTCCACCTTGCAGAATATTCACGCGAACAATATTAAAATGACGGAAAATCTAGCTGGTAGCTTCATTCCTACGTAGTCAAAGTAAATCGACAGTGGCATAGAGAATTTGGCAAAATCTTTGTACAAAGTTCCTTTCGTCGGATTCTCACAATCGATCATCGATTTCTCATCGCGGAAGACGCAACACTCCGCCCCTCGTATCACGAAACGTTGCTTTTCATTCGATTCTCGTTCGGGCTCGCGAAAAGAGAAAAGAGAGCCCGGTCGGGTCAGCAAGGAGCCAGTGCAAGATCTATTGAAGCCCACGTGAAAAGAATCGAGGAAAAAGGCACAACATGAATTTCACGGCGATTCTACGAGACACAATGCGAGCCTGGATCCGGACATTTTGACTTTTGTCCGCTCTTTAACCATCAAGGTTTCCTTTGCTGTCGCCTTTGCCTCTTCAATTCCACCGGACGTTTGCTGCTCTGGATTCACCGAGCCCTTTTTCCGTCTATTCACCGTCTCTCACGAATTCCGGTCGAAGATGGACTGTTAGCCTCCCCTTTTGTTCGTCCCCCGAAGAATACCGACCATTATGTATTCATTCGTCGTCGATTATGCATGATTCCGTCGTAATTAGATCTTTTAACGATCAGTCGCTGTCGACTGGTACCCATCGTATATTCCTTCTTCGATTAACATACTTACCTCCTATTTAATTATTCAATTGTATACTTCTGGATTAATTACGCCCTCTATTCGAGCTTCACCTTTGTGCAGCCATTGTCAAAAAGTTAAAATTTTTAATATTTCAAACGGGAGAGCGAATTTGTGGAAAATTTGATACGTTTCTTCAAACAAGAATTTGTTCACGGCTCTTGTAATTGTTGCAGAGTATCCCTTCGGAAACATCAGAGTAGCCGAGTATATTCTTTCATAATCGAGGTCAGTGTGTACGTTTCTCGAAAACGATGCTCTCAATACTCCAACTTCCGTGAAAAGTTTGGTGCGACCGAAAACATACCTATAGAGTCTTTCCCAGCCAATTTGTCGGGGTTGTCTATTTCTCCGACGTCGATGAATACTGCGACACCGCCCCTCACGCCCCCAGGAAACGGTATTCGGACAACGAAACGTCCCTGCAGACCTTTGATTACGTACATAATGTGGCGCGATTATTGCTGGGGCGTGGAACACGAAGGGATGTGTACCATCGAATGATGTATGGCACCTTCGACCCAGAAATGTGTCTGTTTACGGTGATTTCAATTTGCTTTTGATTCATGGCTCCCTTTTCCCCTTAACGGTGGCTATTACAAAACTAGTCAAAATCGTGTAATAAAATATGGAATTTATTAATCGTTATCGAAGGGAAAAAGTTACTGTAGGGAAAAATTGTGTATGTTTATTTGTTAACCGCGATGGTATTTATTTGGAGACTTGGAAATTTTTATATTTGAGAATTCGGAAGCTTGCGAATTTAAAAAGTCGAAGCCTTAACAAAATGTTGGAAATTCGAATACTTGAGAAATGGAAAAATTAGAAAATTAGAAAATTTCCATGAATGCAAACATAAATGTTTGTATTCCAGTTCCTACTTTTTGTAATTAGCAAATAATTGACGCGAATGGAACACCGTTTTTTCTTCTCCTCGACAACGCTCCATCGTCAAGGTTGCAAGAAGAACATTAATGCATACTCACGTAGACAAACACTCTGTTTTCAAATTACCGACGACTTTTTGTTTCCCGACGCCGTTAAAATTTACGAATCACCGTGCGTGGTAAATATACCGTAAAATAGAGAAACGTATCGTTGGCAAATATGCATCGGGAAATCATTCTTTCAGACCGTTTCATCGTGCATGACTTTTCAAAATATTTAACAAAATCCGAAGCTTCTAACGTATAAAAAAATCGCGACTGCTTAACATGCGCGTGTCACGGATAAAAAGAGAGATAGGTAATAAAAGAGAGAAACAGCAATTTTTCGATCGTTTCAAACAGGAACGGAACAAAATGTCTCCGATTTTTATTAATAGCTCGTGTTTCAATATCAAATGACAGCAAACAGGAAAAACAACAAAGGATTTCGACGACGAGCAAGATTATAGTTTGTTGAAACGCGAGCTATCGCGTTTCAGGTTTTTCATATTTTTTCGACAAATCTTTTTTTTCAGCTCGACAGGTATTATGTATTTACCTACACACTGTAAACCTCAATCGGAATCACCGATAAAATCATTAGTTAAAACATCTAATATTTTATTCAACTATATTCTATTTTAAATCGGCCGTATTGAAACAAAATTATATATTATAAAAAATTATACACGATAGAAAATCAGACAAAGATTCCATATGCCATCTTTTTTGAATGTAAAAAATACATGCATTTTTTTCGATTAAAAAAACCGACGAATTATACATGTATGTAGTTATCATTATTGAACTAAGAAGGAACAAAATGTACACATATGTGACAGTATACTGTCACAACTGTAACTTGTGAAGTTACAACAGACTTTCAGACGTTGCATAAACTGTCCTTTATCCAATAAGAATGTACACATACCCGGTCATCGTTACCGAATTAAAAAAGAATAAAATGTGACGGTATTCTCGAAGAGGCTAAATTTCAGATGTTTTGCAAACTGTCTCCCGTCGAATGGAAGCTTCGAGCCCGGTATAAAAATTCGTCGAAAAATGATTGACACGCGAATGAAGATCCAACAGAGACACTTCAGCATCGTCGAAGTACGCAGCCGGAATACGAGGAGTATCTTGAGCGAAAGAATAAGATGGCGAGGGATTTTCATTGACGGGGAAGCGCGTGTCAATTCCTGGCGAAAAAAGGTCGACGGATCGTCCCGCTTGTTGTCGTGGCGCAAGCGCTTAAAACAACATTTTAAGCGGGCAAACATGCATAGAATATGATAACAAAAGGCGTGACCGTAGCGGAACACATGTCCAAACATTAGGCACAATGTCCTACCAGTTCGAAATCCTGACCCCCCGTCTCTAACCATTCTGTCCTTGTTTGCCGCACGCCGGCAACGGTAAAATGTTTGCAATACGTTACACGGCCATTCAGCGAGACGATACGCCCTGGTAAACTCTGCTTAAATGCCGTACGATGGCCAAGAAATGGCCCGGATGAATGACCGGTGCCCGGGACCTAGCTTTTCTACGTCACAATGAAATCGGTTGTAACCATAAACATGGTATAACTAGATGTGTCCTTTTAAGTAGAAAAGAACGTAGGTGCTACGATGAAAGAGGAAACGGCTTTTATCTTCCTCCTCTCCGCAGATTTTGAAGTTCTGTTCTACTCGCGAACTTGACATCCTCGTTTGTACGCGAACAATTCGTGGAATCGTTAAACTAACATGCTGGACTTGAGAATATTTGCAAAATTTGTTGAATCGGTAATTCTGATCATTTACTTACTATGGCGAGAAAACTTGTTACCTAATTGAGATGTACGCTTACATTAAATTTGCAAATTGTCAAATCCCGAGTTTCCCAAACTTTCCGAGTTCCAAGATACCTGACTCTCCAAATTTCGAAACTATCGCTCTTATCGAATAGCGTTGCATAGTATTTGCATCTTGTCATATACAATTTAAAAAAATACCTCAGTTACAGTAACTTAGCCGAGGATGTTAAGTCATCGGTACTGTTTGGAATATCAATGGTACATCATTCCTCGGTTAGCTAGCAAATGAACAAATAATTCGAATTACCCTAATCGATTGACTACGATCCGTTGGAGGAGTATTTGAATGAAAAGCGGCGACAGTGTTCGAGAGCAGCAAGATCGCGTGCCATTTGGTCGTCGCGACCGCTAAGACTCGAAGATAAATATGAAATTAAAGGAGAGGACACAGGGGAGAGCAAGACAGAGGGTTTGAAAAGGAACAGGAACGAAGGTACACGGGATCTTTGGTTCCCCCCTTTTCTGTCCGGGGTCTTCGCAAACTCCCTCTACAGGCCGAAATTCACCGCGGCGGGAAGTCGTTAGGCGTTTTCTGACGCGAGATAAAATTCTGGGAAGCACGTTGAAACGACTCTCTACTCCGGGGCCTGGGTATTGTTTTAACGTGTTTGAGTCAAATATTGACGCAAGTTGGGCTCGCAAGCCAGCTTGGAACGAAACGGAACGGAAGAGACGAGAATGGCGTCGACGGCGGGGGCTGCGAAGCTGAAAGTAAGCGGGAAAGAGACGGATCGGGGTTGGTAAGAACGCGATAAAGTGAGAGGCCGAATAGAACGACCCACATAACATCCACGAGAGAGTCCGCGAGTCGTCTCGCGGTAACGAAGGAGCAGGAAGAGAAAAGTAACGAGAAAAAGAGGAACCTTCTCCTTTATATCCGTCCTGTCTCCATTTCCCGACGCGTTTCGTCTTCGTTCGCCAAAACGGTCCTCCGATGTGCCCGAGACAAACGATACCGACCTTTCCTCTTTCAGTTTCCCTCGGATATATGCCACTTTTACCTGAACATTCTGGATCTGACCGAGTAAGCTTCAGACGACCCTTAAGACACGGCAATATAAAGCACAATCAGACATTGATGCGATACAATTCAATCTAATCCGCTGAACTTTTATATAGTTTATAATTTTATGACAGTAAACGAAGGTAAGGAAACGATTTCGAGAGGACAAGTTCCTGGAAACGAGTCTCGAAGAGGAATACGTAGACTTAACACTTCGTTACGAGCAGTCGGTTGCATTCCGCGTGTTTCACCTAGGACTCGCCTCTGTTTGCACGCGGAACACGAGGTAATAACTCGAAAACTCTTATTCGAGGTTGGCTCAAAGCGTTCTCCTGCCAGCTTTCACCGCGAGTTCGAAAAGAAAGCGGAAACGGTTTTCCCGGTACTCGGCAAATTAGAGGACCGATTCTTTGCTACCGTACGATCAAACGTTCCCATCCTCCGAGCACGTGTATGCAGACGTAGAACCTTTTGATGTCTGAACGTTACATCTGCGAAGAATTTTCTTTACGTTCGTTTCACTCGACCTTCTGTTTAACAAAAATTTTATTTAAAAGTCATGAAAGTACGTGTAATCTCTATTTGCTGATGCAATTTCTATTTGATGAGATGTTAATTCTTGTCATTTGAATAATCGGAGGCTACAGAGATATAGGGGTCTTGTGATCTAGGGTTCTAGATATCTAAAGATTTTAAGCATTTAAGAATATGTTACCCTATAAATAAATAAATCACTTTCCTCGATAAAAATAAGGTATTCCTTTGACACAGTGTACCGCTAACTAACCTCCAAATAAATATACGCTCCCGAACATCAATTTAGAAGATCGAGCACGTCGAAGGATATAGACGATTTCCCATAGATCCGGTAGCAGGATTCGCGGTCTAAAGGATCCCATTCTCGCAAGAAAAACGTGGAAAAGCGAACGAATTGTAGTACGTGATGCCGCAGGGCGCGTGGAACGCAACATTGAACTTGTAAAGAGCTAACGAGATCAATGTTGAGGTTCAGAACTGGTGACTGGCTGTTTGCTGATTGGCTTAAATCAGCGTTAAGCCGATCCAATCCAATCCGTGCTTCGAGCCAGGCGGTCCCTTTTGCTTCCCTTTCGACAGGGCCGAAAACTTCAAGGGTGAAACCATCGAATGGGACGATACACGTGAACTACAGATCTTGAGACTGATCCTGAGATATCGTTCGCGATACAATTAGGATCGGTTTCTGAGTCACATGTGCGCCACAAGATGACCTCTGGAAGTTGAGAGAGTCTCTCATAGTTTTTTTAACTGCGAACGATTGATGTAGTTTTAAGTTTCCAACATTCTAAATCTGTACGTTATCGAATTTTCCAACTTGTTAATGTGGATGTAAGAAGTTTGGCAGAGCACGGAATTTTTGCATACCTGACACAAGGTTCGAAGGCGTCGGGACGCTTCGCGTCGCGTCGTTTGCCGAGCATACACCGCGATTCGATTCACTCGGCTCTCTCTCTCTTTTCTCGTGCGTGTGTCTTACGTGTACACTTCTATACATCTCGCGCGAACCCCTTGAAAATAGGGTGACGGCGAGACAGAGAAAGGGGTGAAAAAGAAGGGTGAAAGAAGGACAGGGTGCAGGGAACGGCGTGGCGCGAGAGAGAAGCAAACGATAGGGCATGCGTGTACGAGCGCTATCTTCGGCTGTGTGCACGATGTCAATATTATACGACAAACACACTTAAATAGGCTTAAAATACTAACATTCAGCTCGTTCCACGCCGCTCTATGAACTCCGCGAGCGACTTTATGGAAAGTGTGTTTAGCCATATCGTTACGCGGGAAATTTGCCCGGATCGTGCGAGTAGCTCGAGGCTACTCGAAAACCTGTCACTTTTTCCCGCATCTTTTTTTCCTCCTTCAATAAAAATACGAGCACTGTGCACGAAGCTTAAGCAAGGTAATACGCTAACCAATATTAGAATTAAAGATTGGTACAAAGTAAATCGTATGCTCCAAATACAGTTTTACGAACATCATATTTTTGCATAAAATTTTGAAGATATCGATATAACACGATATAGTATCTATAATGTTTATGTCGATCACAATGTACTTTTGGGAAAACGTTTGACTTCCGGCGAACGAGTAAGGACACCGGAATCGTTGGATGAATGATGACGGTGTCCTTTTTAATCGAAGACGAAGGATCAACAGGATCCGTGCGGAGGGAGGAGCAGCAGGGCTGCGAAATGGTAGCCAAAAGGCTGTCAACGACACCAGGTAATCTCCTGGTAATCGTGACAAATTACGGGCAAAGTTATGGTGAGCTCCTTTGCCCACGGTCTTATGGGCCACCGAATGAATGGAGGGGAAGCGCCAGGTGGGGCGTGCCTACCCCATGCTGCGAGGCAAACAATTATGTAACACCATGGTACATACCACCGTCGCGACGGGGTTTCTATCCTTGGCACGAGAACTATCAATCGATTACCGATATTCGACAAACTTCTCGAATTTATCGTTAAATATCGCGAATAGACGCTGCTGTTAGAGATGGATATTTGTCAGGGGATATACTGTGCAAAAGGTTATATCGTTGGTAACAATTGCGAAATTATTTTTTAGTAGGTTCCTTTATTTCGTATCCTTAAATTTTCTACTCTTACTGTATTTTTAGGGGTAGAAAATTCTCATCGATCTGTCAACCTATAATATTAAAAATTGGTTGAATAAAAATTTTACGGGATTTTCAGTTACTTTTATACCAAAGAATATTAAAATAATATCCAAGTGAACTTATTTGAAGAAAGATTTGTTGCAGAGGGGGTTGAAGTATCGAAGAACCATTGAAATCGTGCCGCTGTTATCTCTCCGGTTAGGTTTGACGTTTCAGAAAGCAGTTATACGCAGAGATGAGAGTGATGGTTAGAAACTACCGTGTCACTCCGATGTTTAGGTAAGATATTTGGCCTCGCAAATATTTGGAGATTGTCTACAGCCTCTAACCACTGCGCACCACTCCATCGACTCTTCCATTTAATTAATGACGTACACCCAACGTTCGAGGTGTTGATGCACCTTAACGGAATCGTCGCTCGAAGATTATCGTTCCAGCATTCTTGGAAAACGTGCACGGCCTTTATTATTAACATCCACAGATTATTTCGTGCCGTGTAAACGACCGATTGCTTCGGCGATTTGCATGAAAACCGTCGGTGTGCAAACTGTCTCTCCAGATGTTTAACAAACATACAAACAGTTACGACAAACACGTATTTCCGTGCTAATTTCCATTCTTTGCTAATCACGGTTTTGGTCAACGAGTTAATTGACGTTTGTACTCGGCGATATTTGTAACTCGTTTTAATCGATTCGCGTAAAATAACCAATGACGTTATAATTTATATAATATTCTATATATATTCAATAAATGGTGCATTAATATTCAATTGCCATGTGATTGATGGATAAGGAATAATAAACGAATGCTGATAATTTTTAAAATATATACCTTTTTTGCTGTTTGGAAAGCATGAAAATTTTCCACGATGGACAACGTGCACCAGGACGGATCGTAAAAGGTTTTTATGGTGTTTCGTGTGAACCAAGCATGACCATAAACCACAATCCCTTCCTAATATGCTACAGGGTGGTCGTCCTTAGAAGAAACCGCAAGTCCTTTTCAATAATGTGGTCAACCATTAACCGGTTGTTAGGATTGTTTACTTTGTCCTTGTTCGTAACCATCGTATGGTCACATATGGAAAACCATGAACCTACAAATCAATTAAAGCTATGTATATTTCACCCTCAAATGACAATGCTGGATCAATCGTGACACGGACCTATCAAATGTATACATGCATGATTTGATTAGAATTAACCATGTGAATTTTGTAATTAATAAAATTCATGGGTTCAAAATTGAATACAGAAGGATGTAGTTAATTCAACGCGTTAAAATTCTATCTGAAGTAATTTTACGCACTGTACAGAATACCGTCCAGAATTGAATCGTAGTATTTCAAATTTCGAACGGAAATGCAATAATTCAAAGAACGATCCTTTTATCCGTGTAAAAGGACGGAAACAATGTTAATGGTGTTTACAAACTTTAAAATAAACGGTACGTTTTGCACGGGATTACATTAATCCGGATTTCCAGTGGAAAAGGAAGAACATTGTTGAAGTTCAGAGAAAATGACGGATTAACGTGAATTCAAAATGGAGGTAGAACCGTCGAATGCAAATATTTCAAGACACGTAAGCAACGCGATCCGAAAATTAAATTGCATATTACCAGAATAATTAAAACGCTTGTTTATATTACACTTTGCCACGTGAAAAATTCCAAAAAGTGGGCGCGGTGAATTTTATTTAAATAAAAATATGTATGTATATATACATTACGGAGCGACGGGGTACGGCGTTGAAAATCGAACGGATCCTATCGATACAAATTTAACAGAATATTAACTGAATTTCGATGTTTTCATTGACAACATTGTCCAGTTTTTAAGCCCGTTGAACGGGAAATTATTTTTGTTTTACGAGGACTTATAATTGATAACTTCGTGATTTAATAATCATTTCGAAATTTAGCGTTCTCGTTATGGAAAAATCTCGTTATGTTTGATTGAATATCAAACACGATACAATATTGCTTCGGATATATTATTCAACGCTCGACCAATGATTAATTAAATCAATTCAAGGATTAAAAAATTATTTGTAGCACACGTTAGATTTATTTCCCAATTTCTACTGTATATTCCTACTTGTCATATACTATTTTTCTTTAGATACTTTCAACGCATCTACCTATTATCTACACAAATGTGTAGGTACTCAAATACCCGAATCGTACTAAACGATCTAAGGTAACTCAATCCGAAGAACGAAAGCGGTATACGCTTTGTCCGTAAAGCGGAAGTGACGGGAGAATTTGGACGACGCATTTCCGCGGTTCACCCGGTATCTGGTTGGTTATAATGTATGGCCTAGTCAGGTTCGGCATGGTCCAGTAGGGGGTTCGGTTGACAAATCATTAACTATGCATCGAGCCGGCCTGCAAATACTCGTTACTAGTGCTTCTCCGTACTATCCCACCCCTTTATCCACCCCCACGACCCTATCTCTGTGTCTGCCCATCCCCTCTTCTCTGCCGCTCCTTGCAACCCTCCTCGCGGAACCGACAAACGCGGCACCATCAACCTACCTTCTGTCAATAACCCGACCTAACCATACCTAAATACATCGGTGATCATTATGCAGCGTTATAACATCCGTTCGTTGCTGTTGCCTAACCCCCGCTCACGATCCGACTCTTCCACGTCCACTTAAAATCCCTTTTCAGGGCAATTCTTCCTTTTTGCACTGAAACCGGAGGGTTTGTTAGAGGATTGCTCGAATGTAGGTTATACTTTCCTTCTTGTGGTTTTAATGCGAAGAAAAAGTTAGTTGGATGTTTGCGGGGGTTAGGTTGATATCGAGGGGGATGGTTTTTTAAGGATGATGAGGGTAACTTTAGTGTTTAGAGGAGAAATTCGAAAAGTAGATTACTCGTTTATTAGGTATATAGTTACTTGTGCAATGATTTTTGAGGGATGATGATGCTGTCATGTGTGATGTAGACCTAAACTTCAAGAGGACTCAAGGATAGTCCAATAAATGACTCGGGTGAAGCTAACGAACACCTAGAGGAGACTTAGAGAAGGGAGAGACTAAAAGAAACTTAAAATGAGTCTAGGAAATATTTAGGCAGAATTCAGAACGTAAGTATTTAGGATATACCTGTGAGGAAGATAGAGTGTAGAATAGTCTTGGAAGTGGCTACAGAAGAATGATATATTGATGACATAGTGTTAGTAATACTTCAGTGAAGATGCAGTAACAGTGATATAACAGTGTCATTGATACCCTAATGATAATGTACTAGGGTCAACGATATCCTAAGGACAATATACAAGTAGCGGTGATATCCCGGTGACGAAACAGCAGTATTACCTAAGGTGATACCGACATCTTATTCCCCTTTACCACAACCTATCGTCCAAATAAACAAAGCGATAATTCCACATCAGATGTAGTTCGCATAAATAAAAATCTGTTGTGGTGACGCAATTCGGATGACCCGAGTAGATATACCCTGAGAAGCAAAGCAAGCGGAGGAGAGAGCGGAGACGAAAGAGCAGCGAAAGGAAGGGTGGAAGGGCGAAAGGGCTGGACGGAGAGGAGGGATAGGAGGACGAGCAGGACTGAGGTTAGGGTCGGTACCAGCATACCGGGCTGGAGGGTTGAAGAGACGAGGGTGAAGCTGGCTCGGAGGGTGAGCGAATTCGCAGCATTAAACATGGTGGACTCGCGCATTGGTTGCGCAGTAGCTGGGCGTTACGGGCCGCACCATCGACCAGCGGACTATACGCGTTACTGTATACCAACCATCCTGCGGCATGTTCTCTCTCTCCCTCTCTATCCTTCTCTCTCTATGCCTCTCTTCGTCGTTGTAGCTAGCCTCTGTCTGGTTTGCTCCTGTTGTTTCTTACGGAACTCGGCAACCATCCTTCCGCACACGCCTGTACTGAACAGTCCGCTGGGTCTTTATATTATGGGGATGGAAATGTTTGGGAAATACGGTCAACATCCTATGAATAGTCCTGAAGATATACCTCTATACAATCTCAAAGATCACCTCATTACCCAACGTGTAAGAAATGTTAAAAATCGTTTAAAACGAGACACTTTTTATAAATACCTTTCAGTAGGATATTGGTCTATGTTGGTTCAAGAAGTTTGCAACATCGAATATTTGTCTTAGTATTGTTAATAAAAGTTGCGCTTGTTTTAATCATCACCGTAATATGATCGTGTAAATCAGTGTCTTCTTTTATCGTGTTTTCTTAATACGCCTCGAGGAGAAACATCGGCGGAAAACAGTAAAGCAAGAAATCTGAAAGTAATAGAGCTATCAAAGACTTTAGACAACAGTCGAACGTCGTAATCACGCGTTAAACAAACTAGAACCTGTTGTCGAAGATATCAGTGCAAACAACGACAAATCGAATCTCTCCGTTCGCCCATAACGGGGATGGGGGGTTCGATCCGGTGGAAAAGCTGAAATTTGCAGTAAGATTTTCCAGAAGAGGGAAAGGTCTGCGGGAGGTAAAGGAGGTTGATACTCTTCCAGATGTGGTAGGAGAGGGTGAGTGCGGTTTGTTGGACAGGGTGGAGAGGGATGCGCGAGTATAATAAAGGGTAAACAGCCCCGTTCTCTTTCGCGGTGGTTGGCCTACCGCCACGAGTAAGGTCCTTTGCGATTTCGTGAGATTTTCAGTTAATTTTCTGGTTCCTCTTATGGACCACTCCAACGCGGCATCCAGCTTTTCCTGGGCTATCTCTCCGGTCCACCATTCGGATCCTACGAGCTGAGCCCTTCCCTTTTCGTAAGAGTTTTCAACCCTTCCAACGAGGCAGCCTGGTATAATATTCAATTACATAGCTGCAAGTAAAGTCAAACAAACCCACGGGCCTGCGAATCTCTCTTCGTCTTCGCCACCCCTCCCTCTTCCTGTTCCTGTCTTCCTCTATTCCGGCTCTCCTGGCCTCTTCCGGGGTTGGTCGAGACTCTCCCGGTGTATACACCCCCAGCCCGTGTATATACGTTGCGTTACTCCACGTTACTTTACCCGTACCGTTCGCGCAGTTTGCAGAGACGCCTGGCCATGGTAACGAAGAGAGTGCAAATTCTTGTTTGGAAAAGACGGGACTATAACCCCCGACGTTATTCACCCTTCCGTGCTGCTATACGTGGTCCGGCGAAAAAAAGAGAGACGCGATCACCTGCCGCGTGTACACGTTTTATGAATTTAACCCTACCCTCGCACTACCCCGACTGTACCTTCTTACTCCTATCGAAGGTTTCTTCATTAAACATTCTACAGACGATCGGACAACCTCCCGTACATTCGTTTCTAATTGTCTTTTTCGATTCTTATAGAAACCTGAGAATTTGGATATGGACATGGAGATGTAGAAGTATAGAAATCTAAAAGAATACAGAGATAGAAGAATTTAAAAATTAGAAGTACAGAAATGTTGCAACGCATTATTAACTTTAATCCTAAAATACTGAATCCAAGTACTAATCTTACAGTAATTTTTTTATTATTGGTACATATTGGATCGCTTATAAAGCTCATAGCAAAATTCATTGATAACTCTGAGCTGTATAATTAATGAAACTTAATAAACATGAACATTTTTCCTCGTGTCAATCCATCTATGCAAAGTTTTCAGATAAATAATGACAGTCGAGCATCTCGAAATGAATTACACATAAATACAGCGTGTTACTAAATTTTCTATCATATATTGTATTGATCATGCTATCATTCGGTGTCTATGAAGTGACTTCACTGGCGCCATCTGTAGACATTTTCCGGAGTAAACGAAAAGTAAAGACCTACAACATTCGCCTAATATTTTCAATTTTCACTGGCAACACAGATAGACTTAATAATTTTTCTTCGATTATACATTACGCATCAAGCATTGATCGTCAGAAATATTCCAAATGAAACACTGCTCAAAATAATCAGACTTCTTCGTTCTCCAACTAGGTTCAATATTTTTAGAGCTGCTCGTACACTGTACAACAAGTTAAACACTTAATATTACCCCACCAAAAAGGTAAACTTGTTATCCCTTGGCAAATTTGAGCAGAGCAAATCCCCGTGATACAATGACACGGTTTTTATCGGGTTACGTATTTGGGACCATTGACTTTCGATTTCGGGCTTTGAATTATGGCACTTTGGGATTTTGGAAGTTTAGGATTTTCGTAATTACAGAATTTTTGGACTTTGAGATGTTGGGACTTTGGAACAATGACATTAGGGATCTATGGGACTTTCGAAAATTAAAATTCTTGAGCTCTGTGATTGTAGGACTTTCGGTATCAATTTCCACTAATGAGCCCTTAATTCGATATACTTACTTAACAATATCAATACGTCTTAAAATCGGGTCAGACACGTTCCCGAATCGTCCACTTAATACGCAAGTACCCATTATGATCGAGTCAGCATAGTGACGATGCGTTTCGTAAACGATCGTAAGTGAAAATTACAGCGACAGTCCCGTAACGTTGTATTACAGGTAATTAGAATGTCGGCGTAAAACGACCAAGTTACACGGTTAGGGAAGGTTCGACGGGCAGTTTACGAGAATTATCGACGATGATGAGCGGACAATGAGGAGAGCAAGTCGGCCGGAAACGGGGCATAATGGGCCACGTTTGCCCGCCGGCTGAACAACCCCTACGATTCACGCTCGCAACCACCCCTTGACGTACGGCTGACGAGTCGTCCGAATTAAATATGAATAAGCAGAACGTCGTGCGACCGACCGATTCTCATGCTTCCTCTATTTCGCCGGACAAATTACGCACTTGCGGGGACAGTGGTTAACTTCGCTAATTATAATATAAAATCCCCTAATTGAAATACTCTGATCAAGGAATTTATTTATGACAGTAGGATTATGACTATAAAAAGATGATCTACATTCCACGTAACGAAAAAGATGTAATGAAAAGAAAAAACCAGCGATGCACCCTATCAGCATCGAACAAGTATTAACATAGAATGAACATAATCGAGCTTGTACAAATATTCAATTACACTGGAAAAATAACGGAGAATTACATGGGAGTAGTCGATTAGCAACGGAGTCATATAAGCGAAAGGGAGAAAGAAAGTGGAAGAGAGGGTTATATACCGGAATAAAAGTTGTGTCTCTCTTGAGCGTTGCTTTCTTCCCTCCGTTTCGAGTTTCTGCGAGGACGAGGAACTCTCGGTTCCACGGGAACACGGGCTGGCCACGCTTAATTCCAGCTAATTAATAAACTTTTACCATCTCCGTGTTTGTAGCCTCCCCCGTTCGTCGGCCAACCTAACCCAACCCCTCTTCCATCCAACGTTCGAATTCATCTCCTAACCAGTTCGTCTCAAAGGGTGGCTTTACTGTTCGTTCACTCGCGGCCCTTTCCTCCCCTCTTTCGACCTCGCCGTTCCTCCTCGTCCCTCTTAACTTTACCCTTTCGAGAGCGAGTTTAACCGGCTTCAAAGACACCGTACAATCATCCGCCTTCCGCTAGACGAACTTCAAAGACCGGATCTTCCGTCGTTCCCTCTATTTTTTACTTCGCGTTTCTTTTTCCCTCGAACGAGGCCGCGAAATTCGCCCAGGTTTACCGAAAGCCAGTGTTTTCCGCGTTCCTCCGGAGTGGCTGAAGGGGGTATCGAGCAACCCCGCAAGAATCATCAAGTCGACAATTTAAAGTTAATTGAAGTTTTCGGGCCCGTACGTTCACGATTAATTAAGTCCGAAATGAAATTCGTCAAAAAGTAATTCCACCGCTGCTGCGCGATACGGAGTTAATAATCCCTTCGGTTCTCATTTATACTCACCCCCAATTTTTTTGCCTCTTCCGACCGGGAATCGAATCGGTATTGTAGCTGGGACGTTAATTGTACCTGGTCTATTTAACTTGTACCATAGAAACACGCGTATGCGTGTGATCACATACCCATTAACGAGAAGGTACTCGTAAATTAATCATTATTTTAAATTAATTTGTTTATATAATTATCTGAATCGAGGTTAATTCAATCCCAATTATATTGTACTTGCAAATGGAGCCTGCAATATAAAAATTGTACAAATTCCGAATGAAATGATCTGTCGGCATGATTTTAATACCGTCCTTATCAATTGTGAGGCACGCCTCTAGCAGCGGTATATCGTGAAATTGAATAGGGACCAGTCGTAAAAGCGCGGTCCGCGTTATTTGTAGCGAGCGTGCTCTTACTAGTGTGTAAATCACGTCTCCGAAAGTCGGGTTTATTAGCGAGGAGGCGACTTGCGATGTTTGCTCGACGAGGAAAGAAGGGACAGGGGTTCGTTGGATAACGGAGACACCGGCTTCGAGATCTTCGCCGGAAATACTCGCGCGTTCACCGCCCTCTAATAACTGTTGGCTTTGTGTGCTCGCCGAAATTATGTCCCAATAAAGGTTTTACGGGGCCAGATAATACACAATAATGCCTCTTGTGTCTCGTTAATTACGCTCGACAACTAACAATCTAGAATCTAGAGCAACTACGGTAAATAGTTCCATTATTGGACGCGTAAGGATGCGCGTAAAATATCAAAATTAGAGAATGTATGAATTGTCAACTATACGTATATGTCTCCGAATGAAGACTACGTTGCATCGAAGTGTACGTATCCCGATCTAGTGATGCTTGTACACTTTTCTGTCGTCGAATCGCGTAAAAGTTTGTACGATGTGTAACAACCTAATTCTCCGAACGATGTTCGGCCACGATGTATTTCGCGTATAAGTGCGCATGAGCTCGCGTTTCACTTGTGGCTTTTAATAAATGGTATAAAAACGAGATCAAATATTTAAGCGAGGGAAATATTTGAGCGAGTGCCTATTATTACAGGGTAGTCGCGCAGCATAGATATCCGGCCGCAACCCCATGGTGCACAGAGCCATTCCGTTTATGTCTGGCAAATATACCAAGTTGTTCGTTTAGATATATGTTCAGGTATCTGTGTGTCGATTTAAAGCGACACCGACGAGCAACCGAGTATGTACCTCTCTCCATTTTTCGTTCGCACGTTTTCTTTACTTTTCAACATACTTCGTTTCTGTTTCACCCTCCAACATCGATCGTGATCATTGTCAAACTTTTACAAGTACACATTACCACTGTGTAATGATAATTGTTCCCGTCTACCCGCAATAGCACCTCTCGATGCAACTCTCCCTCTCAATGACGTCCAAGTTAAAAAATATCCCCGATTTCGTGGGAAAGCCGAAAGATTTCATGACAGCCACGAATAAATACTTGTCCCACAGGCTCTAATTAATGGACGTGGACGTGTTTACACGTTCGGAGAAAGTTGGATGTAAATAACGTACGTCGGAGGTAAGGTGGCGCGTAATTACTCGTCGGCACGCGGCCACCTTCCGATAAACGAGCCTCGTTTGACCCTCTCCTTTCCATGTAGCTTCTAGTGCGACACGTGACCGGAAGCGTCGCCATCAATCGTGCTCACGAGCACGTGCACCGCGAGAATAATTAATGAGCCGCGTTAAAAACAAATAAGATGCGCGCGAACGCGCTCGAAATTTTAGGGGTGCCACTGTAACAAATGGGAACCATTTCGCATCCATGTGTGTCTTACTGTTTATGGGACATTTAGATGGTAAAATTGGTCGAGTAAATTGGGATGAAATAATCAATGTGTTTTCGAAACGGCTCTTGATGGGTTTAACAAAGGGGAGCAAACGTGGTATTAAAACTTGAAAATGTTGAAACTCGTTGGAGTAGTAATTTAAATTCTCTTTCCAAATTCCTGGACTCCACGTAGCCACATCCCTGAATTTCTAAGTCCTCAAATTTAAAGCAGATCTTAACCTGTCCATAAATTATCAAATCTTAAAGAAGTCCCTAAAAATGAACAATTGGATTGTATATTTCCATATTTGTCGTAGGGAAGGCAAATCTGCTGTCGACATCAAATGGAAAAGTCGCTGCAGCGAATATGGCCACTAAGGGTACGTCTTTGACGCCACGTGACCAAACGGCGCTTAATCGAACAATTTTTCCATCGAATTTAGAGTTTGTTGCGGGCCTAGGTACACAAGAGTGTCGGGCAAAGCGATCGTAGATCCGGTGGTGGAAAGTGACGCGAGCCAGAGAGGGTTGATGTGTGCGACGTCGAAAGAGTAGGATGAGGAGGAGGTCGGAGGAGAAAACGATGGCCACCTACGATCCCATCCCTCGTTCGTTCATTCACTTACTCACTCTACTCCCGTTTCTATTCTCTCCTCTCTGTGTGCTTTTAATTTACCGGGCGGCAGGCAAATGTTTGCGCCACTCCCCCTCGATCGTACAAACCCTCTCTTTCGCTCTATCCGCTCTTCCTGTTCCTCCTTCGACTCCTACGCCGCTTCCTGTCCGCCCTCCACGATCCTCCTGTACATCCTGCAACCCCTTGCGAGCCACCCTCCACCCCCATGCCGCGAATATATTGACCGACTCTCTGACCGTTCGAGATACGGATGCGAGGATGCGGGGGTGCCCCTGTCGATGGTAATCTACCTAATACGCCGAGGTCACTTATCGAGGAATCACTCGAACGCTTTGAAAAAAAAGAACTATGTGACTCGCTTCAGGGGTTGCTCGCGGTTTTTGCAACCCCCTGTACACCTATCTGATTTCGTGCGATTTCAAAGCTGTTTTTAGCATCGACACTTTCTCTTCACTTTGAGATACCCAATCGTTTGCATTAGACGATTATTTTATCGGATCTAACAAAATGTTTTAATCATACGTACCCCAGTAGAAAAGATTAATAACCCTTGAAGGTTAGTAACCTTTTATAAGGGTTAATTTCCCCTTTTGTACGATAGAATACAATTTGATGAATTTTATTAAGTATATTTATTCGTTAATTTTTTTGAACCTCCTTGAACTTTAGCTCCACTTTGTACAACTTTGATTAAAACCGACTACTTACATTACGTAGAATGCAAAAAATAAATTTGGCAACAATGAGGATGTTCACGTAGAAATTGATTTTTAAATATGTAGGATACGCAAACCTTTATAACTTGTTATCAAGTTTACAATCTTAATTAAAATTTTCGTTTCTGACGTCAGGAACGAGTTGAAGTTACAGTTTTTTGCGGAAACTTGGATGCAACGAAGTATTAAGTAATCAACAATGTTAAGGTAGAAATGTTGTGTCGGGTTAATTATTGTTTAATTAGTACAACTGGAAAGAGAAATTAGTTGGAGGTAGCTTAGATTAGGGATAAACTTCAAACATATCATCTATCTAAGGTCTAACAATCCTCCGAAGATCGTGGTTATCCGAAGTTCAAGAATCCTCCACAGATTATGCTATCAGTTAGAATACTCCAAAGATCCTACGAGCATCATATCTATCTAGTAGATACAGGCTAATGATCCGTCACAGATTATTTTTATCTAAAACCAACGAAAACGCAATAAATCATTCCCTATCAACGTTCAAAAATTTTGTACGACTTAATCTACCACAGAAATTAATAATCAAAGATAGTGATATAATAAAAATAATAACAGTTTCTAAAATTTCAGTAGAGAAATGGTGTAGCTTCAACCATTAGCGTAGAATGGGATCGTTTAACATGTTACTAACAGTGGTGAAAGGTATCTTCAAGTTGAAACTGTGAATTATACTTGGCCAATCATGAACACCGTCGAATATTCGATGTTTACAGTAACAATCAACTGTTGACAAATATTTTCCTTAAACTATTGCTCTCCGGAGTACGAGCCAACATACCACTGGCTTCTCTGTTGACAGACCATTCAACAACGCTTACACATCCTACCTTGTCCATTCATCTTTATATTTCTAGTTCGCTTTTGGGTTACGCATGTTGGATAGAGGCATAGAGCTGTGCAGATGGCGTCCCCGCCAGTACAACTTAACAAACGATAACTTACAACAAATAATTCCTATCCTGCAATATTCAGGCAATTATAAAGTGACCGCAATTAGATCCCTTAACCCTTTTCACCGTAACGTTCACGCAAGACTTCATCCCCCAATTTTAAACAAATCTCCACGCCATCTTTCGCGTAGGTTTTCATCCCGAGTCTCCAATTTTCTCAAGAAATCCCCATAGAGCGCTTCATAATCACGAGTTCGCATTATCAGTGACGTGTCGACGATTCTCGGTGGAGGGTAGGGGGTGCGAAAACGAGTAGATAAAAGAAGAAGAGGCCGGTTAGAGATAGGGGAAAAAGGGGTTGGCACACGGACCTTTCGGTGTTGGAGGACGCGAACGTGGAGACGTTGATGGTGGTGGTTGACGGTGGTCGACGGTGGTTGACGGTGGTGGTGTATGCCGCGACAAATATTTACCTGTCAACACAGAGAGGCTCGCGCTACCATCTCGTTCCATCCCTTCGCCGCAAACGACATGCATATCCAAGCGAACGTTTGATGGCTGGACGAGAGCGAAAGAGACAGAGGGGGTGGACTGTCGCGAAGGGAGCCAAACGAATCATAAAAGGGGCCGATTGAGAGACAAAGCGGAAATACGGGGTAATGACACGCGATAAGAACCGAGAACTTCATTTTCCAGAAACGATTTTTTGGAACCACCCCTCACAAACTACATTCGTGTATTCAGGAAATTTACAACCATGACGACAAAATACATATGAATATATATGAACTTATAAATTTACCACTGAAGTTAACTCTTTGTTTCAGGGGTGGTTTATGAAAATTTGAAATAATTAAACATTGGAGAAACGACGAAAAATCTTGGCGAAGTTGTTCAACTAAACGTAGAAGAGTATTTTCCGAAGGCAAACATGCACCCCGACTGATCTAAGTAAGCTCTATCTCCATCGAACGGCAATAAAACAGATCGACGCGAAAAAGAGCGTACACATTTGGTCTCCCTCTATCAACTCGCAGATATCCAGCAATGTGACAAAAGTCACATCGCGGGCTAATATTTGACGGTCGTTCGGTGGTTCGCGTGCCTTCCCAAAGAAATTCCGAGGTGCAAAGCGAATCCAACGCAAACCGTTTTCAATGAACTCGCCTTTTTGTTATACTTTACCACCTGTCGCGTGTGTGCGCAGGGCTGTGAGTCTAGGAGGCAGAAGTAACAGAGAAGGCGCAAAGATGAACAAAGAGACGTACAGACAGATCGATGAAAAGAGAAAGACGGACACGAAAAAGAGTCGTGTGTGTGTACGAGAGTGTGAGTAGGGGGTTGAAAAGAGAATGGGTAGCTGGTTAGAGGGTGAACGGAGGAACATGTGGTTCTATTTGTAAAAACAAAGTTTGCGCGGGACAAACACGGCCAGACAGTGGCGGGCCTAGTCAGTCGGCTTCCAGGTAAAAGCACAACAAAGACTCGATTGCGTTCCGTTTCACTCGCTCTGATTCCTTTTTATCCGCCCCGGAACCGAACTGCTGCTTGTTCCAACCCGTTGCTACAAGTATCATCCCTGTTCACCGATCTTTGCACGACAAACCGATGTTCTTCTTAATTAACCCGCAGACTCTCGCTTTGGGACTCATTCGTCCTCTCTGCGCTATACTGCCACGTAAAATTCTCTCAGACTTTACTTTTTCGGATTTTCACTATTTTCGACAATATTTTGATGTTCGAAATTCAACAAATTTACAATCTTGATATTTTGAGACTTTGAAATCTTGGAATTTTTTAATTTTAATGCTAACAGTATGTATGTATTTTTACTTTGATTATCTCAAAATTGTGATAATTCAAATATAAGTTAGAGTGCTTATAGTCCTTTGAGTACAGACAATGGAAGCTAACATCGTTTCGTAAATCTGTAGCGAAAGTGTGTTGCTAAACATTTAAAGTCTTTTGTATATTTGATTTAAGACTTCTTGGTTACAGTTTCTGTTGCTTCTCGAATATTGGTTGTTTCAGCTTGGTCTCCATTACTGTAAGAATTATCAACACTCCTGCTAATATTATCACAGTCAACATGATTCAAACAAGAGACACGTGTTCCTCACTGTTAGCTCTATTGGAACTTGTACCCTCGACTAAAGTGAATTTATTTAGTCAACAAAATAACCCAGCCTCGAAAAATAACTATTACTTTACACGATTTTCATTTCCAAATATTACTTTCATTGTTATTGAGCTTATACAAACTAAGCCCGATCAGGTTAATTTCTTGGTCCTCAATAATTGTTCAATTTTTCTATACTATCGAAAGAATTTGACAATTCTTTTAAAATAATATAACATTAAAATTCTCGTAATCTTTAATCATCTTTCAAACAATTTTTTTATAATTCCAGTCATATTTCATTTCCATATTTCTTCGGTGAATTTATTTTGAAATAAGTGTAAAGATGGCGAATTTAATCGGCGATCGTAAAAGTTTATTTTTATCGCGTTTCACAATTTTCGCACGTTCCACCGAAATAGAAGTAGAAATACGACAGAAATCGTAGCCGGAGAAATCTCGAAAGGTGAAGGATTAAAACGCCGAAGGTGTGTTCGCGTGTGGACAAGAACGTACACGGGCACGAGCATACGGTAGGAGGCTGTTAATTAATATTTATGAGCAACGTACGCGCATTTTCTGCGTACAACTTGTTCAATGAGTGCCAATTGTCAGCGGCGTTCACTTAAATTGCTCATCGAATATTCATGCGAAAGCGGCACAGGGAATGCAGTTTCTGACCGATACCTAAATACGAACGAAGAACGCCGAGGAATATTGATATCGACCAATTAACGTCTCTCCATTAATTATTTTCAATTACGAAAACTCCTAAGCTGTTCCTGCAAATTGTCGAAAAGATCTTCTAATTCTTTTTCTTACATTTTTACATTGGCACGCGTACATCGATTTTTATATTTCATGAATATATTTTTTGCAAACATTTTTTTATATGATTCTCTAGATGATTCTGTATTGATGTACATACCTTTGAACGAAAGATATTATAGACTTCAAACAAAAGTCAATTTTTTTGTGACTTCAAACGAAAGACATAATTTTCTTGCGACTCTAAACGAGATTAGATGAAATACAAAAATCGACATCGGTGTATTGACATCGATCTAATACGAAATGATGATAAATCGAATCGATGTACAAGAGTTAGGTGAACGCGATTCCAAGAAGGAAAGTTTTCTTTCTCTTCGAGGCATCGAAGACAGAGGAGATTGTGAATTTGGACGGGCCAAGAAAGTTTCCGTACCACGTGTAGAGAAGGTAGAGGATGTATACTAATTGAAGGGCCGGTTAGAAGCAAGACAGTAGCGAGTCTCCTGATTAACACCTCCTCCGGACCACACACAGGCTCACTTTCAAGAATTTTCAGTCCTATTTTTATTTATGAACAGAATCCCGTGTGCACGCGTGTAATCATGACACGCAGCCTTTTTCAACGGGATCATTGTTCTTTATTGAAAGGAACTGGACGCCGTTTTGTCCTCCGAATGTCCTCATGTTTTGTTGGAATTAGAAAATCAAGTTCTAAACGCTGAATCTCGGTTGAGAATTTGAATTATTCATCTGTGAAGCTTAAAGGCATCTCGCTTGGACAAATATTGGAGACATTTTTTAAGAGGTTTTAGGGTAATAGATGTTTGAATAGATCCTTCAAGTAGATTGTGGAGGACTAGTTGGAATTCAAAATAAACGGTATTAGAATTAGCCTATTACAAAATTCCCACAATACATACATCTTTTACTAAAACAGATTGTCAATCTAAAAACTAGATATTTTATTACTCGCACAATGTACGAACAATTGAAGGATGTCCAAAAAAATTCTAAACAATTGAAAGTACCTTAAGATATCGATTGTGTATGTGTATTCTCAGATTAATTGTAGTAATTATAAATGATATTTATCGAAGGATTAATATTCCTCGGGTCAGAGGTGATTCTGAAAGCAGAAAAGTGCAAATGTGTGCGAACAGGAAGGAAGATAGGCAAAAGTGTAGAAAACGACCGGCGAAAACATCAACAGCAAGAAGATAGGAGAAAGAAAGAAGGAAAAAAAAGGCAACTACTTTCGGAAGTTCATGAAAGTTCGTTTACACAACTCTTTCCCGTACTGTGATGCATTATGCTCTCGAGACGGACTGACCTGAAATCTTCGGCCTCTACTGCTCTTCACCAAGGAACAGCATCACGACTCGTCATTCCGGTAGAGCTTTCTACGGATTTGTCTGATATACTATGTGTCTCGGAAGTATTTCATTAAATACACTCTCGGACAACTTCCAATTATCTGTTATACACTCCTTTCAAATCATTTATTTTAAGGTATCTTGAATTGTATAATTGTACAAGTTATATCTATAAATTATAGGACACGAAGGTATAAAGTTCGAACATTTTAAAATTCAATAGTTTCGAACGTCCGAAATTCTAGAGTTACAAACTTCCCAAATTTTTTCTCAATTTCTCAGATTATCAGATTCTCAAATTTTTTAGTTCTCAGATCCCCAAATTCTGAAATCTCCTAGTCCTCAAATTCTCAAATGTGCAAGTCTTCAAATCTCCAAGTTCTCAAACCTCTAGATTCTTATATATCCCAGTCCTCAAATCCCCAAATACTCAGACCCCAAATTCTCAAATGTCCTATACCTCAAATTCCCAAAATCCAAAGGTAGTAGTTCCAAACCCCAAAAAAGGGGACTCCACCTTCAAATTACCCAGTGCAAATTGAATTTTGCAAAGGGGATTATTAGAAACTGGTGTTTTAAGATATACCTAAGAAAAGTTTGCCTCTTTTCTACCTGGTGTGATATTCTACCCGGTATGCTGTCGAAGCGACCGCTTGGTCCGATGAAGTAAGTACTTGGTCCGCGCACGACTCCTGAGGGTACTCGAGGCTACGTCGAGAGAAAGACCTCTTCTACATGGGTGGTCCATTCTCCTTACGCATGCATTATATAAGTTCAGTAAAGTTCACGCTAAAGGATACACACGGAACGATGTCCAGCAGCAGCGAGGAATCCGATAATTATATCCTAAACCGTTCTCTCACGCTTTCCTCGCACCCACCCTACAACCCGAACACTTGGCTGCGCTTCTTTCAGCCGAACTTCCTCGCCAGCCTAAACTATTTTTCCTCTCGACCACTCAAAATACCTCGTCTTCTCATAATCATGACTGTTACATGAATTATTTACATTTAATAATCTATGTGCAAGACACTCTTGGAAATTGATTTGATTTGGTTAACAATTTAAAACCATCGAGTTCTAAACATTGATATGATTTATCATTTGAGCAATGAGAATTTCTGAGTCCTCTTAGTGCAATACCATTTTGACACCCCCTTAAACTTTTTCAACAGAGTCCAACAGAATTCAGATAATAGAATAGATATTAAAGCTAGTGTGACTACGAAATAATTTCCAGCATCAAGAATGAATTTGTAGCATAAGTTCTTGAACGCATTCCTGAGATAAGGTATATTATTTGGCAAAAGATGTGGCATCGAAAATTAGTCCAAGATCTCCGTACGATAGCTCATTTATGTGTGCTCCATCTTTTCTGGTGACTGTCAGTTGAGAAGGGATGGTAATCCTCACGTGACCACGCAAGCATCTGGAACGTAATTGGGACCGGAAGTAGCCTGATCGTAGGGAAGGACTGGTAGCAACGTTTCACGGGATATAGGGTCCGTTCTTATCTGCAAAATACAGGCCACGTTCCTCTGCCTTGGTATATCACATCTCATAGGTTATATCATGGGTTCAGCCGCTTATGATACCGCGTGATGAATCGTCCTCGATGCCTTTTTGCCCCTCGGACTCTTTGCATCCCTTATGTCTCGAACAGTCTATTGTCGATATAATACTCTCAATGTTTAGGTACTTGTCCATCAACTTTCGCCATATATTTCCAAGTTTCCATATTTTCGAAACTTGGAATTAACAAAGTTTACATTCTCAAATTCTCAAATTTTCAAACTTTTAAATTCCCAAATCCAAAATTTTCCAAACCCACAGTCTCCAAATTCCTAAAATTTTTACCCCCCCCCCCCCCCCCAAAGTTCCAAACTCCAAATTTCCACATTTACAAATTATTGAATCAGTTGAATACTTTGGCAAAGTAAAATATTTCAGTTTGTTATGCATCTAAATATAGACAAATATAATACGCAATTTATATTTCGCACTTTGTACCGAGAGCTGATTCGATATATCGCATGCGAGAGTCGAAAAAGGAGAGCGCAACCAAACAGTAGGGACTCTGCGGCGCAACTGTGCTTTGTCCGTAACGATCGTGCACAGTGAAGTTGAGAAGGAATTTTTTTTCAATTAAAGCATAACATATAATGTCACTTGCGTCAAAAGTTACATTCGCGTTATGTTGTGCAACTTCATTTGGTATAATTGGTTATGTGCATTATAAACAAGAATATGATAGGTAACTTTAATTCTGTTTCATCGAAAGTTAGGTTATGTGCACCGCGAGGGAACATGTTCATCATGTAACACGGATCGGTTGAATAATATAAACAGTTATATGTAATTGAAAGCCATTTACAAGTATACAGAAATTTAAACAGAAGCACGTAATATAGATATATTTTTAAGTGAAAGAAGAAAAGCAGATTTCAGTGGCTATAATTAGTTCGAATCGTTTAAAATTCAAGTGTTTTTAGTCCGCGTTACATGGCGTCGTATTTCGCGGGATAATTCCGTATATTTTTATAATTATTGCAGGAAGCAGCTTCATTTAGGTGTTGAACGTGATATCGAACGACAAGAGCGTCGAAAAGCTCAAAAGTTATTTAATCAACCGATAAACTTGTCGGACAAATTACCGACATCCGAAGAACAGGAACAGCTTCAAGCTTCATAATTTGTAAGAATTTACTTGATCCTAACAAAAATTCACTTGCATTTTATACTTAACATGTCTTTTATACTTAACATGACTTATTTTCTTGTTCTGCAGCTAATTTTCAACTTCTGCAAAGTTTGGAGGTTAGGAAGTGCCTGTTCAATGAACATCATGACTACAGAAGAATCAACAGACCAACCAGGTAAGTATTTGTTTTAATTCAAATAATATTCCTTCTTCACTGCTTTTTTTTTATGCACAGACTTAATTTGTGTGGAAGAGAGTTTAATGAGTCTAGAAAAGCTGGATCGAGCATCACCAGACCTATGGCCTGAACAAAGTAAGTAACCATTGCACAATTTTATATTTTAGTTCTACTAAAAGCGTTAGAACATATACACGATGCACTGCAAAAGAAGCTGTACTTTTCTTATTGAAATTAGGAATATCATTTCATATTTAAAGACTTGTATTTAACCCTTCCTTTGTTTCATTCAAAAAGTTTAGTTTCTTTTGCAACAGACCATGTATATTAGCCATTAATGAAGTTCCAGGTGTAAATGAGTTTGTTGCTCAAAACTCACCCCAAACGGAGCCATCTTCCTGGGCTGCTGGTCTCACACCGGATGACATCAATCAATTACATCGTAAGTTCCTATTTGTAAATAAAATTGTGAGTAAAGTGGTGCTTAAAATGAAATGATTTTATTTCAGAATTGGGAAACTTGTCAATGAATGGTTTAATATCTGAGGTGAAAAAATTGCATGATATGGCTTACCAGTTAGGATTGGAAGAAGCAAAGGAAATGACACGTGGGAAATACTTAAACATTTTTAAACATAAATCCTGAAATTCCGCACTTAAAAAACGATTTAAAAGTTAACTCTTTTAAGATTTAGCGTATATGTATATCTCTGTACATACATGAAGACTGATGGGATGTTGATGCCACAATTGAATGCATACAATAAAGAAAATAATTATATATATATACATATATAATATTTATAATGTACATAAATAATATATATACATATATATACATCTATAATTATTTCTGCTTTGTACAAATGTAATTTTTATTGTAGATGTATAACAGTTTTAAAAATATAGTAACATATTAAAGTTTTAAATACATAGCAACAAATAAAAAAGAACTTCGATTACTCCCTGAATGTTTCAAGTTCCTTTCCTTTTAAATTATCAAACAGTACAATTTCTTGCACTAATTATCGACAATGTGAATGACGATTCTCGTTCGATTTAATCGCAACTTCAACGATATCACTGCTTTTAATGAAATCCACCGCCACGATATTGGCACTGAATTGCCAGATGGTACTGTACCAATTTGTGACATTCAAGTTGACCTTGTACGCCATATTTCGAAGACCACCTAGCGCATCGAAGAGAACATCATTAAAACCTGCCGTCAATTCCGCCATCGCCGCTCGTGGTCTCTGTCTAGTCCTCCTGCGGAAATAAAAATATTCATTTTAGAATAAATTCGATGAAACTTATAGTCTTAGTTACTTTACCTGTCGTTGCTTTCGATCTTGTTTAAATACTTGTACAAATTCTCGATATTTCTGACGTTACCCCATTGATGTGTCACACATGGCCATACAGTACCGTGGCTGTGGACCATCCACGAGTTTTCGTAACCAATTATCAACCTTTTTCCAGTAGACCAGATCTCATTTAACGTCATGACCCATCCACGGTCATATTCCAAGTAATAGTCTCGAAATTCATTTTCTAAATACGACACCAGATCGTTGTGTTCCAACAAACCATGGAAACCTGTCAGCCATAAAATTAAGTGAGAATAAAAGAGATTACAACTATTGCAGAATAATTGCACTTCTTTTTTAAGAAATTACCAATGGGAAATTCGCGAATGTCTAAGATCACTATCTCTTCGGTATTGTCGAGGAACGTTTTCACCTGATCAATCACGGTTTGTAGAGAGACTGAACGGTAGAATGGTCCATGGTTGGTCCACCAAATTTCTTTTGTCTCTGGATAACGTCCTACTCTGATATCCAAGTATCGTACACCATGTATCAGTTGACCCAGGATATTTGTGTCCTAAGTATTCATTAAGTACTATAAATTGTACGTGTTTAAATAATGGGTATAGTAAAATGTGCAGTTACTCTTTTACGATCATGTCCTTGACAATGTATGCCATGGTGAATGTAAGAGGAAATGGTACCAGTAAATTGTATATTTACTAAATGAAATTTAAGTGTAATAAAACTTATATACCTTATCTTATTTGTGTAGTTTACCTGTGTTATGGCAAAATTCGAGATTATGCTTGTCTTTCGACTTCCTTCGTCGTAAGACGCGGAATCATGCGTTCCCGGCAAAAAGATCTGGCTCAGTGTTAAATTCCCCAAAATGTCTTTCCTTTCCTTCATCCAGGTCGGTTGTGTTTTTAAACAATTTGTCACTTTGACATTCGTCTGCGTTAACAAGGCTACGCCATATTCTGAAGAAAACACATGTTCTATAGCGATTGTGAAGCACTCGAAATTAATATCAGTTTGTAAAGGGTTTTTAACTAAATTTGAGAAAAATATTTGGTGATTACCTACTTGTACATTCCTGTACAAAAGAAAGATTCGAACTGGGTACAAATTCCGCGAATTTGCCAGTTTTTTGGCGTCCATTTGGACCGTCTGGTATTACAGTGTAAACTACAGTCGAATAGCCAAGAGGATGTTCCTCGTAAAGTGAAATTTTATCGCCGGATTGAACTTTCAGGTTGTTCCAATAAATCTCGATCTCGTGGCTTCTCGATCGCGAGATTTTGGGTGAAAGAAGTATACCGATACGGGATTGCCCTAAATATAGATACCGTTTCATTAGCTGGCACGTTAATAATCTTCAAAACACAACAAAGATGAAATTTTCTGTGTTCGAAAATTAAACACAGAAGATTTGAAAATCACTTGCAATTTTGATGAGACTAAACTTACAGTTCACCTGAGATGGGTTGCAAACTCTAGATGTTATCCCGTTAATTATCGCCATCAGAAAAAATATGATTAACGTATATTGAATCATTGCTCCTGTTTTTAATTATAATAGAATGTTCTTTATTTCGTACTAAATCGATAAGATCGATTTTCCCTGTAATTTCATAGTTAATGTATCGAATAATGTTCTCGCATAAAGTATCAGAAATTGCCATAAGAAAGAATAATAAATCAAATCGATAATCGCATAATAGGACGTAAAAATGAATTAGTTACACGATAAAAAAACGAGGAATAAAAAATAATCTTACAAATGAGTGTTTTGTCTCGCTACAGGAAGAGTTTGTCTCGTAATTCTTGAATAATTGAGTTTAGATTAGCTGGTCTCGCTACAGTCACACTCGGAACAAGTGACAATAAAGAGATCACGCTGAAGAGGAGAAAAAAGAGAGGAGATGATAAATAGAAACGCGTAGTGCAACGATTTGACCCTACTACACGATGCACGACACCGTGAAACGCGATTTCGCAACGAGTCCTTCCTTATTCCGCAATGAACGCATTAATTATGTTTGCAGATAGCTGCAAAGTTCGATCTTTCGATATTCCCGTGATTCGAGACAAAATTATGCTCAGATTAGCGACTACTGATCTGCAAACCAATGTCTCGTGCCGAATTTCGTGTTTAATCGAAACGATAACAGCGATTCAATAAATTATGCGATTAAGTTATTTTCAAAATTAAGTTCTTAGCGAGTGGAACACCGGGAAACAAGAGACACGACTAAAACATTCCTGCTATTTCGCGGAGCATAATCGTTTAAAAACGTGAATCATTTTTTTTAAATCGGTATATTTCGCGTATCGTTTTCTATCAGGTGTTTACGTCACAGCTAATTACGGAAGCAGTTAGGTTCATTAAAACGATGCTAAACCATTACTTAGGACCATTATTTCATATTCGAATGCGAAAGATAATTTGCAAGGGGCACAGCGTACACGTGTTCCTATAACATACTATTTTATTTCAAGTTCACTTTTAATTTTCAAGGATTTCATTTATTTGCATTATCTGTCTTGATGAGTTCTATCTCTCGCACATCGTTACATATAGTCTACATTAGCAATTAAACTGTTTGAGATAATCTGTGAAGAACAAATATAATAATATTTCATGTATATTAATTTTAGAAGTCAAAAATCGTCTGCAAATTTGATTTTTATGAGATTTTTAACTTTATATTCGTATAAATTTTGAAAATGGTACTACTAGCGCCATCTAGCGGTGAAAGATGGTACTAACGAAACATAAAATTGCGATTTTTCGAAAAACTAGCCACTTTTGGGCTTAAATGCGACTAGAAATGTAATCTACGGTCAAAATATGATGGGAACAATGCTATAACATGTGTGAAAAGATGCTAGAATCGATAATTAAAATTTAATGCAAATCATGGACCAAAAAATTGCCGTCCATCTAGCGGTGAAAGTTGGAACTAACGAAATCGAAAAATCCGTTTTTTGGAAAAACTAGGGACTTTTGGGCCCAAATACGACCAGAAATGTAATCTACGATCAAAATACAATGGGAATAGTGCCACTATATGTGTCTAATTACGCTAGAATCGATAATTGAAAATTAATGCATTTCATGGACCTTTTTTTGCAGCGCCATCTAGCGGTGAAAGTTGGAACTAAGAAAATCGAAAAATCCGTTTTTTTGAAAAACTAGCCACTTTTGGGGTCAAATGCGACCAGAAATTAAATCTACGTTCAAAATACTATAGGAATAGTGCCACAATATGTGTCTAATTACGCTAGAATCGATAATTGAAAATTAATGCATTTCATGGACTTTTTGACAGCGCCATCTAGCGGCAGAACAGTCGAACTAACGTACTAAAATGGGTTCCGGATTCCGAGGTTGATTAGTTCCAACTTTCGCCGCTAGATGGCGCTGCAAAAAAAGGTCCATGAAATGCATTAATTTTCAATTATCGATTCTAGCGTAATTAGACACATATAATGGCACTATTCCCATTGTATTTTGATCGTAGATTTCATTTCTGGTCGTATTTGGGCCCAAAAGTCCCTAGTTTTTCCAAAAAACGGAATATTCGATTTCGTTAGTTCCATCTTTCACCGCTAGATGGACGGCAATTTTTTGGTCCATGAAAATTCATCGAGTGGCGCCATCTCGCGGTGGAAAATAGGAACTAACGAACCTCGTGTTTCAGATGAGTGTATTTCACCCCGTTCGCCGGAGAGATGGCGCCACTAGTACTGTTTTAGTTCAAAATCAATTAATATTGATTGTTTTTAATTAATACGCAATAGTATGCATCAAATAACAATAACAATTAGTTCCAAATTGAATTCTGCAGCGAATGTAATGAAATTCCATCGAAAATATGTACATAGTACAGAAATTACATCATCGCGAATTACATCATTTCACACGTTTCAAATTCTTCCTGACTTGTATTCGTTTTTTAATTAATTTCTACCGAAATACACGAAAAGGGATTCAATAAAGCGTCGAAGAAATTTTACTCATCCTCCTTTATTACAAAACTGAGAAAAAAGAAAACTTTGCGAGAGTAACAAACTTTTGGCTTATGTGACTAGTTATAATACTCAGCGGCAATACTAAAATTAGTGCAATGTAAGTATGTACATTTGTGTAATTAGGTGTGACGTGTATCGTGAACGCCGTGAAATACAATAATAATAGTTGAAGTTGAGTTTCGAACGCAAAACAAACGAATACAAAAATATACATTTTTCTTCAGCGTACCTAGTTTCGGGAAAAAAACTGAAAATTTCATCGTTCCACGAGATATTCAATTCTACGTTTCTTCTTTCACACAATATTCAATCTCCATTTCCGCATTCAATCTTTTTGCAACGAAGAAAGAAAACCATCTTGTTTCATAAATAAATTACAAGCAAATTTACTTCGAACTTTCACACATTACTTTTCAATTTTTCGTTAAAATTAGTTATATTCATTTCCGGTCTCTGTCCTCGAATTTTTAGTCTAAAATTATTACAGTGCCTATAAACACGTATGTTAAAATGTTAAAACATATTTTAGTAATCGTTCAACGATCTTTCATTGTCTCTTTCTTCTCCAAAAAAGTCTCCACGCGTATTTCAGATGCATTCATTCACACACTCGTACTTTTATTCTTAGCAGGGTAGACACAACTTACTAACTTATACGGGTTACAGAGATACAGAGTCGCTTTTGGTCCGTTTTACGTTGCTTGCCCTTATGTTCGACACGTTCTGTATTCTACCTTCTATTTTCACTCTTTGGAGATGCACTTGCAAGTTTTCGTTTACATTTCTCCCCTGGAAATTTAGATCCAAGGAGGATTTCGCATAATTAGTGCACATATGTGTAGGAAGAAAAGCTAAGTCATCTCTGATTACATAAATCTTCCCTAGATCCTCCCAATTTCCCGAAATCTTCCCAAAATTCTAGAGATAGTTAAAATTTGTAAACCGATAGAAAAATGAAAATTAGCAAAGAGACGAAGAATATTTCGGAATGTGATTTCCATTGATCCCTCCCTTGTCATGTAATAGATATTCAATTTAGGGCTGATTCGCAACGAACGGCTCGCATACGCGACAATGTGTAAATACTAAGAAACTAATTCGCTACTAGTCTCTGTCTTGGAAGACACGGTATGGCAGGAATTTTTGATTCAGGAATTACGTTTCACGGGGAGGATGGACGCGGGAAAAATGATTTATTCGGTTGGAAATATAAGGGAAAACACGGCCCATTTATTCTGGAATAAATAATAAATAATTAATCCCTTGCCTCACGTGGTCAAATAGTGAACATACCGATTTCAGTCATGATTTACAACACGTCTTCGAGGTATAAATAAAAAATTATTTTGTCGTATTTTTATTTCCAACGAAACTGTGCACAGTGGATTCACAAATTTTGCGTAATCGTTAATAAATAAATAATTGTAAGGCAAGGGATTTTCTCGGGAGAAGCGTCGCCAATGAAATTTTCAGTTTTCGAACATATTTTTTTTCTTTTTTTCTGTTTTTAAACGAATCGAAGAACTTATTCTCTAAGTAAACGAGTCCCGATAGTCGAGATGAACGAATTAAAAGGATTCGATCGACACCGATGAAGCTTAAATTCTAATTATTCAACAATCCTAAATGTATAAATAAACAGGCGATGATTAATTTAAGAAAACCGCGAATACCCGTACTCTTTTCATACCTAAACACTTCGGAATCATTAATCGTTACACTCTACACTCGATAACACCGTTGTTGTTTTTTAATTAATTACGAATACACGAGTACCTTGATCGATCAATCGATCGATTAATTATTATACACTTAATGGGTAGCAAGGTGTGTAGAAAATATAGGACTATGCGTGTCGGTTTCAATTATCCACACATTTTAATACGTGTTGCTGATTTCGTTCGTTGCCTTGTAATTTTAGTTTTTAATAAAACCGATGAAATTGTTCAACTTCTTCCAACTTGTCATATAATCCCTTTATATCGAACAATCTGTGCCAATTCCTGAGTCCATATAATTAAATTAGCATCAGCGATATAAAATATTGTGAAACGTCGTGTTAAGAAATTAATACCTTTAATTAAATTCATCTCGTTAAGTGTCTGACTTGGCTACTTCATATAAAATACACGATAAATAAATTTCTACCTGCAGAATAAAAATGTGCAAATTTAATATTATACTTTGAAAGTTAGATAAAACTTAGGAGGCAACGAATTAAATCAGATGGTCTTCGTGTGTTGGGCAAATTGAAAGATCTTGATTCGCGATAAAAATAACGCTCTCCCGACCGGAAATTAACGTTAACACTTTCCTTTATCGACCATTTTGCCGCGAGTGATTTCGTTCCGTTTTTGTTTTATTTTAGGGTCGGGGTTCGTAATTTAATTAGCTTACCAGGTGCGTGATCCAGGAAGCCAGATTTCGGAAATTAGTATATATTATACCCTTATGAGTCAATTAAATTTCTACCTGTTACACAGTTCGAACTAATCTAAAAAAGATTTAAAGGTCCTTTCTCGAATCGACGTAAACTTATCAGCTATACCCTGAACTTAATCGAACCTTAAAAACGAAGAGTTTGAATTTTTTACGATTTTTGCGACGAATTTGTTTACGATTTTAAAATCGAATAAAAATAATGGAACTTAAGTAAATCCGATCGAACTAAATATTATTGCAATTACACTTATATAGAAATTTATTCGACTCTCTGTTTCTGAAATTTTCCGTCAGAAACGAACAAGTTCCTGTACCACGCACGAACGCGCCAAACACGATACGTTTACTTTTATTTATTTACATTGTAAAAAGACGCGATACACCTAATTTATAACTAAGTCTTCAGTTGTCAGTCCATTGAAAATTCTGCTGCACTTAACGTGCGTTTATTGTGCGTAAAACACGCACCCTGGACACGGTTCAGTGCCGTAACTAAAATCGTTATTAACTGAGCACCACGTAAGAACGTATTAACCATCGAATCAAGGGGAGAAAAATTCGAACAAATAATCTGTTCAATAAATTTAGAAAATTTCAAACTACAAAGTTTAACACCGGAACAACTCTCCAAAATAATCTAAAATTATTTTAAATTATAGAGTAATTTAATAAAATAATTTCGTCGAGATAAATCATTAAATGACATATCTTTATTTCTATATTACATCTTAATGAACAATAAATTAATGAATTTTTCAATTTCTAAATTAAACTCGAGTATATACACATCCAACAACGGTTGTTCTAATGTTAAATTTGACGAATGTAGAGAATTTTGATGAGAAGTTTAACGTGTTCTAGTTACGGCACCGATCAGCTGATATCAACGAAAAAATTCTCCCTGTTTTTCTCTATGGAAACACATGTTTCCGGGGTTTTCCCGCGTAACCGGAAACGCGCAAAACAATTTCCTGCCTTCAGGCACTAGGCGGCAACAGTAAATACTATATCGCCCGAATAGAACGGTAATCGAGTGATTAAACATCTCTGTTGACCCGAAATATCTTTTTTACTCTTCTTTTCTTTATTATTTATTCAATTCCTCTAAAAACGTACGATCTAATAATTTTTTCTCACGCGAATTTGATCCATTCCTCTGCACCGTATTACAACTTTGAAATGTTCCTTTTATTTACACGATTTAGACGCTATTTATTGCAACGAGTAAAAAATAGTCGTTTATTTCTATCACGACAGATAAAATGTTGTTTAATGCCCATTTCGAGTACATTGTTTGATTCCGAGGATATTTATACTTTCCAGTCTCTCGTTCTCTTCTTTTTTATTTGCGAAAAAACGGCCAGCGCCGTTTAGCGAAAATTCAATTTTTATTTTGTACGACGTCTGGCCGATCTTTTGGCGAGTTTTCGAACACAAACGATTCAATGATTTACACTCGCGAACTTTCACGGGAATACGAAGTAGGCTAACGTTAACAATTCACACGCTTTCGAATATGAAACTAGGTGTCCCAAAATCTGTTACCGGTCGACGAATACGGAAAGTGCGACGTAAATCATTCTTAACCCTCTATAATCAGATCTCGATTTTACACTCTTTTCGACAAAAATATCGAAGGTATACAGAAATATGCACACGCATCATCTTTTAATATGGTTGACAAATTTTGATGCGAACAATTATTTAACTTACTCGATAATTTTCTACAGACCACGTAATCGAATATTAAATGTGCAGTAATAAAAACCTCCCTTAAATAAATTGAATTAAAATGTAAATTTTAGAGTAGAGAATTATAGAGGGTTAAGTTTATTTCTCAAAGCAAACTGCAACAAATTATTACAGTTGAAAATAAAAACCACTTAAACCATGTTTTCAATCGAGACCCGGTCGCAGATAAACTTATACTTCAGTCTTTTATTGTCACTATATAATTAAATAATAAAACGATATAAGTTACCGGTTCAAGAAAAGATATTTCTATATCGTTTTTCACTCGGCTGCGAATTTTCAAGACACCCTCTATATGTACACACGCACCGTTGCTAATCGTTTACATTTCTTATTGATCTACGTCCGTATAATTATCAAAATTTGTATGAATATAATTTGTATAGTCGCGCATTGTCGGGTCAACATTGTTCAGGTACGGTTCTATACGGGCTCGTTATTATCACTAATTGTTACACAGACACATATGTACAACGTGTGCGACGGTGAACATTTCAGGACTTTTCGAGAATTCTCTAGGTATTGTTCACTGAATTTTTGCAGAACCTCTTGAAAATTCTGAGAAAGTGCAGATTCTAAAAACTTGTACAATAATATGAACACTTACGTGTAGATTAAATAAATAAAATCACTGATTCTGTGAATACTTTTATCAGTTCTGCTCTTTCATAGTTAATCTTGAAAATTAAGCAACAAAATTTTTTTACGGTTCCGCAAAATTCTGTGAACAATTTTGCACTATAGAACCACTAGTAGGACAAGAAGATAAAGACGGAATAGTTGAGAAAATGGCGGCAACGTTAGGGGTGAATTCGCTCCCTTTGTTTGCCTTTCAGGATAAAATTACGAAGAATTAAAAAAAAACTAGCGAATGTATGGACATTCACGTTAAGAAGAAGAACTTCCGGTGGTTTCTAAAGTTATTTCGTATGTTTGCTTGCGACGAAATGAGCGTCACGCGTCCACTTTCAGCAATTTTATTTCTACATATATTCTTATAATACCTCTTTCTGTGACCGTTTTTACGCGAGTAATCCGCGACTGTACACTTACGCGATAATCATCCCTTAGCGCGTTCGGTGCCGGTCACTCGATATCGCGGGATCGATCGTTCAAATGTTTGCCACGCGATATCGCGGGCTGGAACATTTGAACACAGCGATCTGCCACTTATCGGATTTAACACCAAACGCGTTAAAACGAACGATTCAACCCTTTGCGCTCTGAACATAATTCCAAAAACAATGTAATCGAATATACAATATATTACAGCAACTTTTAACGTTTCACGAGAAAACAATAATTACAAGCTTATAAAATTTGTACAACATATAAATTAGAATTAACGAATTTTATATAGAAAAATCTGTAAAGAGTGCAAAGGGGTTGGAAAAAATTAATATAAAAAAAAAAAGAGAGAAAGATTGTGTATAATATTAGCAGAGGTCAGACTTTCAATTACGTAAATCATTTTATCCCTGCTTTTCGTATTACTATCGCTAATCTTTTATTCTAATTAGTTATCGACGTTAAAGTAAATGAATCGAGATATTGCTAAATTAAGAGGAACTTCTAGGTATAATAGTAAAACGAATAATTAATTAGTATATTCGGTAAAATGACGCGGTTACGATTTAAATACCATACGAGAAATGTAATAATTTAAATATATAAACGTAGAAACTATTTGTTTTTTTTTTCGTTTATAATAAAATATATGTGTGTACGTGTATGTGTACGTGTATGTACATGTATATACATGAGAAGTCGTTTACTTCAGTTCTTTAGTTACTAATCGTTTTAAATTAACCTGGTGTCTCGTTTTTATCGATCTAGGTAAATATCTAGGTACATATATTTTCAATTCATTTATAGCATCTCAGTTTGATTTCATTTCCAAAATATATTAGCATGTTCAAAGTTATGAGAATGAAATTTGTAAAATTTTAAACATTTTATATTGCTTTCACGTTGATAGTTCGCAAGAAGAGGCTTCTCTTTCCAAGATACTACATTAAATTTATTAAATATAATTTCTCTTCCGAACAAAACTATTTCATATAAATCTGAAAGAGACTATAGTACATAAACGACTCGCAATGTCAAATTATACTGTTCGTAAAAGATATTTTACAATGAATTAAATTGCAACTAAAAATTCGAAATTCCATCGTCAAGTCTACCAAAGGAAACAATCCTCTTCCCATTCACCGTAGACGATTTCAAACGAGCCACTCTGTATACTCTAACGGGCATATGTATACTAGACTTCCCTAGAGAAATAAACTAGGCATAATGCGTTGTAATTCCCGAGTATCATAGCGAATGTCGAGCCCTCACTAGTCATTTTCTTTACCCATACTTGCTACGATATTCAAGAGTTATTACGTCTTATGTCAAGTTTATAGCGAATGATGAGGGCTTCTTCTCTTACAGTTACCCTAAGGAATCCTTTTATGCTCGGTCATTAACGTACATCCAGGTGCAATGTAGGTTTCTGATGGATTAGGGTAGAGGTACTTTCAAATTTTGGAGAAGCTAAAGATACGGGGAAAAATTTTGATTCGAGGAGAGTGTTAATTTAGAGAAAAGTAAGTGGTTTAGAAGGAAATGTGGACATAGGAGAAAGGTAGATCCGAAAGGTAAAACTGAGAAGGTAGATCTAATAAAAAGAGCTACGTAGAAAGTAAAGAATAGGGTGGAGCCAAAGAAAATGTCAACATAGTAAAGCTATAAATGTATGAAAAGCTAGACTCGAAGTGTACGTTGCACGTGAGTGTACATGTCAGTAACCGTACGTCTGCATACATATGTACGTTCAGGTGAATATGTACTCCTCTACTCCCCCTGTTTCCGATCGATCGAAGAATAAATACGGTCGCCGTAAAAATACTTATCCGAATGTGTGTATACATATGTGTATATATATATGTATATATCGTTACAATAAAATAGAGATATGACTCTGTCGTCTCTTAGAATTCTCTCTGCTTAATCAAGCTTCTAACAGCTTTATATCTACCTTTTATTAATATACATATACGTGTACTTATTGCAAAGATTGTTGGCATGCTTATTGCAAGTTTTACTTACAACATACATAAACACGAGGTGTCTATTTTCTATGCAAAAGATTTCGGAGATTAATGGATCGTTTATGGTTTACACCTCGTGTAAATGGTATGCATGTAACAAGGAACTCTGCTGTGAATGTGTGTGTATGTGTGTGTGAGAATGTGTGGACCGAAAAAATCTTCGAATTCTTGTCGGCTTTTATGGATTGATGAACATAGTGTACGGTAACTGGGTGGGTCATGGTTCATCTGACTTTTTCTGGGTGATTCTCGTTTTCAAATATTCGTCCAAATTCGTCGACGGACTAACAAAATTTCAAGTCCACGGTTCTTCAATTTTTCACGTGTCCAAGATATCTAATAGTCAATTTCCTGAATATTCAAATACAGAAATATCAAAATCTACGAGTACACAAAGCTCAACTTCCCTTACCGCCGCCATTTATATTGTCCGCTAAGGTTACTCTTAAACCGACAATGACTACTTTAACATGAACAAAGTTTCAAACTAGAATCACCCGTAACCAGAAAAGAATTATCTGAATCCCTGAAGATCTTATTAAAAACGTTCACGAAATGGTAGGTATAAAAAATAAACGAAGGTACGATCTAATCTCGTGATCCTAAAGGTATTGCGAATTGCAGGACAGAGAATTTGTCTGGTATTGCTAAGAATGTCTCTCAAGCGAAAATTTCCGTGCAGAGAGAAAAAATATCGATAGATATGTATATATGTATATACCTACATCATGTATAGAACTTCTGATCCGTCGGTCTGACCTGGCGATGGAGCACGGACAATGTTTCACGAACAGCGAGCGTTCGATCAAGTACGGACGAATCAAGTACTTTACCTGTAAATTTCGTTTTCTCTCCTTATTTTGCAATGATCCTTTTACACACTTAATTCTTTGTTACACGGTCCATGGTCGATTATTTTAGCAACGGCGTCCGAGACGCATCTTGCAGTCGAAAATATGATAAAAAGAAAAGAAACAAGTTTATACAATCACTACGTTTTCGATTAACGCGTCGAGTGCTACGGATCTGATTTGCGTGACCAATAGGTTGCGGATTAATGGTAAAAGATTTAGAGAGAACCTAAAGTCTCTAGAGCCTCCATGAAGAATCAAGAACGAACGTGTAAGAAAATTATTTTTGATCTTTCTATCGTAGCAATGAACGCGTTAGTCGCGACCACAATAGAACTCGTGCATTGTGAACAGCACCAGAAAAATCACGTGAACCTGATACGAAAGTGAAAAGATTCGTGTCCACGAACGCGAGCGGTCGACCTAGTCTAGCGAAACTAATTTCGTCCGACTTTCCAATGAAATAGCGAAGAACCCATTGTAGTTCCGTGTACAGAATATCCGCATGAATCTACGATAACGCAATACCAAATACGTACGTACATGTATATTTAATTAATCAGTTCTTTCGCGTAATATGGTTAAACGTGTGGCTCTAAAGTAGGTCAAGGATACCGCTATTCTAGGAAACAGAAAATCCTCACGAAAGGACAAAGGGGAAAACGAGAAAAAATAAAAAAATAATAATAAAAGAAAAACAGTAGATAACCCTTCCAAGGAATGAACAGTTCGTAGACTCGCATGGCCGAGGAGTTAGAGCTTTTGGTTACGCTTAGGAAAAAAAGAACAGATAAAAAGAGACGAAACTCTGAACGCCTAACCCGTTCATAATCAAGACGCTTTTGGTTAGGCTCGCATACTATTTTCTCGTCAGACGAGTATGCTCGAACACGAAAAACGGTGAAAATCTCTTTTTCAGTCGCTTGTCGTCATCCTACATACGTCAACGAGTACCGAGAGAGACCGAGGGTGTAACTCACGTCGCAAATAAACGATGCTCGTGTCATAAACGAATAAACAAAAGGAAAACGTATGGGAGCAAAATGCGTGTCCCTCGTCTGTCTCGTGCTCGCTGGACCCTCGTTTCGCGATTCATTGCCCTGAGTATCGTTTTGTACATGGTACGTCGACGAGTTTGTGACTTGCGAGGGTCCCGATCAAGCGTCACGTCACAACTGACTACAAATACAGAGAGACCGTGTGTACGCGCGTGTAAATTAATCTCATCGATCGAGAGGTACATCCTCCATGTTGGCTACGTTACCGAAATGCTGGAAACCGTTTTTGAAGATGCGGGCCCTGCTGGTGCCAGCCTTAGTCTGATCGAGCAACGTCACGTTGTCCTCGAATTCCTTCACCCACCTGGCCGTTTCGTTGCCCCAGTGGAACCTGATGGGCGCTGCGTGATGGTACGGCTTCTTCATGCCTGAGTTGCGACTCTCCACGCCCTCCACCGAATGGTAGAACGACTTCTCGTAGAAATCTTGGCCCAAGAACGGCTCCAGCTCGGACACGATCTCCATGAAGGTCGGTCGATCGCTGGGCCGCCATTTGAAACACTTCTCCATGATCTTCTGGATGTTCTCGGGACAGTTGCGAGGGATGTTCAGGGTGCCCTTGTGCAGCACGTGGCTGAGCACCTCCTCGTTTGAGAAACCTTGATAGGGTATCTCGGCGAGGGTCAGGATCTCGTACAGAACCACCCCGAAGGACCAAACGTCAGAGTCCGAAGTGAACACACCGTCGGATAGATTCTCCGGAGCCATCCATCTGATAGGGAGCAGTCCCTTTCTGCCGATCTTGTAATAGTCCGTCTCGTAGACATCCCTGGCCATACCGAAGTCACCGATCTTACAGACCAGGTCCTTGGAGACCATGCAGTTCCTCGCGGCAAGGTCACGATGGACGTACTTCTTGGACTCCAGATAGGCCATTCCATCCGCGATCTCGGCTGCCATTCGCATTATCTTGCACGCGTCCGGTACCAAGCTGGTATCGCGAATTCGACGCAGATACGTCTTCAGGTCCCCGTTCTCCATCAGCTCCATGATGACGAACGGAGGGTTCTCTATGGACACCACACCCAGGAGCTTGATGATATGGTACGTGGAGAAGTTCTTCATCACCGAAGCCTCGTTCAGGAACTCGTTCTTCTCCCTCTGACTGGCCGTCTTCGAGATGGTCTTTATGGCCACGGAGACGGTCTTGTCGTAAATTCCACGGTACACCATGCCGAAGTTGCCCAGACCTAGCTCCTCGAGAATCTCCACGCTCTCCCTGGGCACCTCCCACTCGTCGATCACGTACTTCGTCTCTATGTAATCAGGATTTACGCTAGCTATCAGTCTTTCTTGCTTCTTCCTCTTCTGGTGGTTTCTCAGGAACAGGATCAGCACAAGCAGCACCGTGGAGAAGAAACCTACGATCAGCAACGCGATCAACGTTACCGGAGCGGTGTCAGTTAGACCCACGGAGAAGTAAACCACTTCCGAGAAAGCACCGTCCCCTGCCAAGGATGTGGAACGAACTCGCAGACTGTACTTCCCGGGACTCAGGTTTTTCAAGAAATAGCCATTAAAGGCGTCTTTGCGACTCGTGTACGGTATGCACTCGGTGCTCTTCTTCGCGTCCTTCACGTCTAGATTCGTGTACTCGATGGTGTAGGAGACCGTGACGGCATTGGGATCCTCCACTTTGTCCCAGGTTACTTCGACGATGGTGTTGTTAGTCACCAGTACCTTGACACCCTCCACGTTGTCAGCGCTCTCGCGCTTCTTCGTCCTGCTGTTCGTATACTGGACCGAAGAGCACATGTTCTTCTCGTCCACTTTAACTCCGCATGCAGCTATGCTGATTGTGTAGCGCGTGTAGTGTCGCAAAGCTTTGATAACGAACGAGTTCTGTTCACCGGTGACATTATACAAGATCGGAACTTCGTCCATGCGGCCGTGGGAATTTTCGAAGTCAGTCTTCGCCTCTTCAGGTCGCGGCGTGGATAAATTGTTCGTCATCTCGTAGAATCGGTCGTCCAGCATGGAGTTGTAGTTGTTGTAGACGCAATAATCCTTCCAGCCGGGTGATATGTAGCTGATAGTCGTGTTCTGGAGGCAAAAGATCTCAAACTTCTTCGAGGAGACGATGTTCCTGTTAGCGTTCTTCGAGCAGCAAGAGGTTATACTCGGCACTGGTGTCTTTATGGTCACTTCCGGTACCGTCTCGGTCGTTTCGATCTCGTTCTCCAGCGTGTTGTTGCAGTAGTCCCTCGTAGAGATCAGGTCATTGTCTTCGTGTATCACGGCGCTGGATAGAATGTAGTACCCTATTGGTCCATTCGGGTATATGGGCAGATCCCATTTCACTAAGATCTCGGAGTCGCTCAGACTCGACGACATCACGTTCGTCGGAGGCGACGGTATGGTACTCTTGGTCCTGAAGAAGATGATCTCCGATTGACCCACCGGGTTCACGAAATAGTTGGAGTTCTTCGCGATGAACGTTTTGACGTACACGCCGTACATGGTGTACGGTTTTAGGTTGACGATGTGCTTGGACACCGTGGAGTTAAGCCTCGGAATATCCACGTCGACGATCTGCCAGGTGTTGTTGCCTCCGCAGTTGTTGGACTCGTACGATATGTTCCTATTCTCGGTCTCGATGTAGTTGAGCAGATAACTGAGCAGTTGTTGTCCTTCCGGTGGCTTGTAGCTGTCCCATACCAAGTCCGCGTAATCCGGACCCAGGTCTTTGACGGTGATGTTGATATTCACGATGTCGCAAGCCACCTTCTCGCCGTTGGACTCCGGCTGCACCTCCAAATCCGTGAAGTTCGAGATGTTCACCATCTTGCTGAACTGCACGATCTTCGAGAGGCACAACTTCGGATTGTAATGGAAAAACAGTCGACCGTTCTCGATTCTGATCTTTTGGTCCGGAGCGAACAGATTGGACAGATTAGGGTTGTCCAACACCGCCAGACTCGCGTTGTTTATATCCAGCTTCTCCCCTTTGATCACCTTCAGCTTCTTGAAAAAGCTCAACGACGTGATCGGAAACGAATGAGTAATCTTCACGTATTCCGTGATCTCTTCTACTAGGCCAAATGCGTCGCTCAATTCGTTCATTATGTTCGGATTCCCGTTTCGAATCTGGAACTCCAGGGCACCTTTCACCACAGTTATACCCCGGAAACTCTGAGCATCCGAAATGTGACGTATCAAGGAACCATGGGTAACTTTTCGACAGCTGCCCTCGCATAGGCGACAGGTCGTCATCTGAAATTGCAAGGTAATTTCGTGTTATCAAATTTTCAAATATCTAAATATCCGGATATCCAAACGCACCCGTCGCAAGATGAGCTCTAAGGGAGGAATACACTTTTCAGAGCACATCTTATGGCGGGCGAATGGTACCCCGCGTAAACTGTTATCTAAACGAAAGCTAGAACTTAGCACAGGATATATTTCGAAAGGTTAGTCGGCTATCTGTACTATCTACCGGCTACCGTGCAATCATCAATTATCACCACTTTCAAACTTCGAAAGTAGAACGATATGAAAACCTTGTCGTTCCGTAATTGGAGATTTAGCATTTTAACACTCGAGTGTTTTGCGATAATGAACGACGCGCTCTCTCTCTCTCTCTCTCTCTCTCTCTCTCTCTCTCTCTCTCTCTCTCTCTCTCTCTCTCTCTCTCTCTCTCTCTCTCTCTCTCTCTTTGGCCTTGGAAATTAAATACGAACACGATATTTAACTTAAGTACGAGTTCAGAACTTCCTTTGTGTAATTACGCGACTTCCCTAACGCGTTTGGCTAATTAATCGAACGAGGAAAGTTTCTTACGTTGTTTTCGTCGAGTGCGTACTCGTATCCTTCAGGACAGTGAGTCACACAGGATCCGTTAAACGGTCTCCAAGCTTGCCCTTCGTCCAGGACATAGTAGATCCTTCGCAAACGATTAATTTTCACGCACTCCTCCTTTGTTACGCATCGTCTCGAAAGATAGGAATATCTGTGAACAATTAACATTTTAGATGTACCATCTTTATCGACCATAAGCATTATCTTTTGATACTTTTATGTAATCGAACGATATCAGAGTTTTGATGGAACCAGAAATTTCGTATGAAATATAACAGTTGTTACTCACAGATGAGGAGGACAAGTTTCCACGCATTTTCCTTGGTGTCGATAGTGTTTGCACACGTAACACTCACTCTCTGAAGGTCCTCGACACTCGCCGATACACTGTTCGTGACAATTTGGCTTATCTATCTTCTGACAATGCTGAGAAGTCCAGCAATAACCCTCGGGACAGTGGGAACATACTGGAAAAGGGGAACCATCGATTAATATTGCGACCATCCAGTAATTCTACGCGGATTTAACCCTTTTTCGAATGATGACCAGTGAAAGCGTCAGCTAAATGTACTCTGATACGTAGAAGCTTGCAACTTTAAACGAAGAACTGATGAAGTTATGTAAGTTCTTGCGTCATCGAATGTTCGTACGTGAATTTGTGAATTCGAAGAAAGGTTAAATGAATGTGTGTTTTAACGTGCAAACGATAATGTTGCAGTGAACGACATCAACGTTTTTATTTGTATCTTGTTAAAACATTTTCACCGTGAGATGAAATTTTTGTGGTGTCGAAACTTTCATACGCCCTAGTCGTGTGCTTGTATCTAATACGTTACATGTAGATTGGGATTTAATATTAACCAAGCTCAGTGTCTTCTGTAACAGAGATGAAAAAAAAATACAACAGCTGATTAGTGCGAAGCAGTGGAATTTTGTTTGGTGTCGGGGGATCGAGTGTTAATTAATCGTTCTTAGTCACGAAAATTTAAATATGTACAAATTAAAATGTATGAACAAAAAAATAGATTAATAACAACGTTTCCCAAACTGTAGATGGCCAACAAATTTCTACTAAAAATACTGTTTTAGAAGACATCTTTGAATATAAGGATCTAGAGTTGCAAGAATCGAGGGATACACAAATTGTATTTGGATGTAAAACACGTGCATTCGTTTTACTTTAGAATAAGAATAAAGAATAGGATTTCAACAGGTAATTTTAGCAACTGAAAAGCAGCCCGCAATACTAAAGTTTGAGAAACGTAAGCTGATAACAGAAAATGACAAAATTGAACGAATGATCATTACAGGAGATGATAACTGCCTCCAAAAAGCAAAAGCGTATCAAGCAAGGGGTGAAGCCAGACAAAAGAAGCAGCTCATTCCGAACGTGCAAATAAATGAATAAAAAAAAAAATACGGAATAATTAAAGGATAAGACAAGGAGGAAATATAATACCAGGACAAGAGGCATCCTCCCCGTTATCCTTGATGACGTTCTCCCCCGCGGACACGATCAGATCCCAGTTCAATGTGTTTGTGTAACAAAGAGACGGATTCTTTTCGATACGAACGCTACCTCTGGAGATTTCTCTGAGATTCTTCAGGCCGATCTGCAACGGAAGAGAAGAAAATTTGGCTCGGAAATATATATCAATGATCCGGAGACATATCGTACTTCGTGGACCGAGTCAGTCATTTTGAAAAAAAGATACAAGAATCGGAGTGGCGATTTAGCCCCGATACACCGATTTACTAACTCAACCGAACAGAGGTCGAACGACTGGTTAATTCGATTGACTAATTAACGTCACTTGACCCGAGGGGTTAACTGGCTGAGACCAGAACGAATTGGAACGAAGCATCGAAGTCAGGAATGACTGTATCGTCCACGAACGTGGCTGACGATTCGACAGAATTGACTGTGATATGCTAGGAAATGTTTACTCCCAAATTTCCTATTTTGCAACACCCAACTTCTAAAGTATTCTATTTCTCGACTTCCCAATTCCCTCATCCCCAATTTCCAAATTTTCCATTTTGCAACCCCCAATTTCTAAACCCTATTCCTCAACTTCTGAACTTTCCTAATTTCCCAATTTCCCAATCTGCAACTATCTCAGTTCTTAATTACTCAAATTAGTAGCAAATTAAAGGTAAACGTAAGTTCGTTAGAATCGCGGTTAATAAACAGAAAATAACCAGCCAATATCGTACAAATATTTGCGGACTAAGCGAATATTGATCGGCGTTTATTTTCAGGAATAACACCGCACCGAATCGTTCGCACCTTCACCCCTTGACACATATTGTTTCGTTTTTTCCTCCTCTTTTTTCATTCAAAGAGGTACTACCTGCGGGTATCTTTCGAAAATATTTGCTCTACAAACAGCGCGATTTTATTCCACCGTATCGTGTTTATCTTTTCACTGCATATTGAAACATCGACGCCTTTCACCAATTTGCTATCTACCCTGCGATATCGCTCTTTAAATTATCGCTTCGCATTTTCAATCATTTAAAATATTGATTACAATCGAAGAGTAGAACATTGCCTCTCATACATCTCATTTGTCACTGTGACAATTATAAATCAGTGAAAAGTATGTGACGAATTCTGAGATTTTGCAGAAAGTCAAACCTTGGTATTTTGGGGTGTTTGAAAATGTCAATAGTGCGAAATATAACTCTCGACGAGTCCATTCGAATCGTAATAACAATCTGAAGCGAACATTCCACATCTGATAATGCCAGTTACCATGTTTCCAAGCAGATACTTACCTCTTGCAAGTTTTGCATCTCGTACAGCATGAAAGAATAATCTGTTAATAGAATATTGCCCCGGATCACTTCGAGGTTGGGGAACAGGTTGCTAAGACTTTTTAGGCCGTTGACACGATACAGCAAAAGGTATCCGGTGATTTCCTTGAGATTCGGAAAACTGATGTTTTGGAAATCCTTCTCGACACAGTTCTCCATCAGGACGATTTGCAGGAAACCCTCGATGACATGGCAATCCTTCATGATACCGAAGGCCCATGCGCTGTTCCTGATGTCGATGCTCTGACAAATACCGTCACCGATCGTCACGTTTTTATACCGTCGAGTCTTCTCGCGGATGTCCGTCGATTTTGTAGTCGGTTTCGGCAATTTGGTCGATTGGCCAGGTTGTTGGCCCATTTTCGTGTTTGCCTCCGTCGATCTGCAATCATAATTGAAACGATTGCTTCGCTGCGTTCGTCACAATTCGTTCAATTTGTTTTATTTGTTTCATGCAGAATGTGGAGAAAAATAGATAACAGACGTTAATCATTCAATCATCGGAAATTTCACAGTGTTGTAATATAAAGATTTAGAAATAAACTTGAAATTGTCGGATGTTGAAGAAAGCGACAACCCTGCACAGGTAGGAATTCACCCCCCAGGGCTAATTTAACGCGTGTAGTGGCAGTATAGAACTTAATCGAAAACAAAGTACTGTTGTACCTGGAAGCATCGATCGCCCTGTTGCTCCTGTAGGAAACGATCTGATCATAAAAGGGATCGTCAAAACCGCCATCGACCCAGTGCCGTACATGTCTCTCCTCCCCGAGCAGCCCGATGTCCTCCAGTTTCCTGTTCGCATAATCTGCCTCGTATTTGGCCTGAATGCCAGCAGCGTCGTTGCGGTAATTCGTCCTCGACCAACCGTTGTCCTGGCAGTAGGCCAGCCGCGTCGCGACGCAGAGAAACACGATCAGCAGCAACCACCTCATCTTCGTCATCTTCTTGTCTCATCGACACTGTCCTATTGACCAGGCTGCTCTATCGTGAAACCTTCTGAAATTACCCCACCCTTCACCGGTGTCAACCGCCTCCACGCACACGAGTCTCTCGATTAATCGGTCCGATCGATCGATGCCTCACTCGGCCACGGCCAGGACTCTGTCAGACTTCGGTTAACCGACGGTTCGGCTCGTTGACCACGTGAAATACGCTTCAACGGATTCGATTCGTCGTTTATCCGCTTCCTTATCCGTCGTTAACCCCCAGCTTCTGAACTTGAAGAGGCTCCGTCGATATCTTACGGTCAAGGAAACGTCGGTAGGTGATCGGGCCTCATACTCCGTCAGTTTTGCCGATCGAGGATTACGCCACGATGTGGACTCCGATTGATTCAGAAGAGTTTCTTGTTGAAGATGAAGAACTTCCTGGCCCTCATAGCTCCAGCGACGCTTGCTCTGGCCTGCGAACAATCGACAGTGTCACGGTTTACATGCTTGATGGGTTGTGATTCTGGGAATCTCGATTGTTCGAGACACGTTTTAGATTGCGATCGTCGACTTGAACCGATCACTTGACCCTTTAAGAAGCTACGTCGACGAACTGTTTGCCAGACGTGGCACCGCGCCGCTTTCGATTCGTCATTGTGCCGTTGGGGAGAAGATTTCCAACAGGAATTTACTCAACTTTAACTAGCAAACTTCCAAATTTACGAATCTGCAAACGAACCTTCCATTTCCCTGATACGGGAATCTCAAATTACTTGTTTTGAAGCAAAATTATACGAGACGGAAATTTTACTTGAAATCTGACAGCATAGAAATTTAGCCTAACTTAAATTGCAAAAGTGTAATTTAATGTAACCTCGCTTAGTCTAACTAGTATACAATTTCGTACAAATTTATTGTTGTTTGTAACAGCTTTACCGCGGAAGGACGTAATGTTACGTAAACGGCCCCGGACATGTCAGTATTATATTAAAAATTTGTATATTAACGTACAAATGGTCTCGAAATCTGCATGTTAATAGTTAATGAAAATGAATGTTCGCTCCTTATCTCGAAAGCTTTCAAGTTAACGTTTAATAGAAGCTACATGAAACTTACATTAAAGAAAAATGGGTCATAGTATCGTTTCCGTATCGCGGGCAGCAGAGATTGATAAATCGAGTAGAAGCATCATCGTGGATAACGTTCGTAATTAACGCAATTTGTTTGGAAAGGAAAGGCTCGTTCGTTTCTTCGATTAAGCATCGCGTAGCAGGTTGATCGACGGTCCCCATTCAAATTCACTGGCGGATTATTAGCCGGCAATGGAGAAAATGAAGTGGCACTTAACGACGAAAACATTCGATAAACCCATCCACCCGACAGATATTTTTCCTTCTGGCTTGTCATCGTTTCTCTTTCTGCCACGCTGATTTCTCTCGTTCTCTCTCGATACGCGTTTTCCGCTCCGGCAACCGCGACGACGCTATAATTTTTCGCTTTACAAGCGTGTCATTTTGGTCTGAAACGAATTCATTTTTTATCGCGAGCCACGTCACTTCTCCCGGGGGCTAGACGTCGCCTCGTCTCGTTGGGAAACAAAATAGTTGATTGGAAAACGTGTAATTGCACCAGCAATTTTGTTTCTGTCATTTTATTTTCGAGCAATTTAGTGAATTGCAGAGACTTAGGTTAACGCAACCTGAATGGGTGCAAACTTGTTTACTACACCAATAATATTTTATCAGAATAGTAACAGGATAAAATAAGTTATCTATATTTTTGCATGTCTATCATATAATGTAGAATAATGTTAACAATATATATTCGTGTCCTGGAATGTAAGGGTTAATTACAATGCATGGCTGCCTACATCCATTAAGATTTGAAGTTCCATCGACACGTTCACCCTTGATAGATATAAGAACGCGTGAACGAACGTGTGTTCTCTTTTGCTCGTCACAAGCAAAATTACAAGAGGCGATAAAGCGATAATTGCACAATGGGCAAACACGAAAGTCGCTCGCGGTAGCACGTGCACGAGTCTCGGAAGAGCACATTGAATGGCTTGGAATAACAGCGCACGAACGGTATTTACTGTTACTCCAACCAGACTATTTACTCGCCGTCTTATGCAATAGCCCCGGTTCGTTTCACGATTTCGACAATTTGAGAACAACGGTCCGGGTCTGATAATCGACCATTAAACTTTTCGCAATTGTCAGCAATTAACGTTACTTAACACTTGCAGATTAAATGGATTAGCACTTCATAATCTAACAGTAACATAAGCGAATATACGCTAAATGTTTGAAATCGCAGGAGTTTCTGTTAATACAATTTGAGCAGTTCCTTACACGCAAAGATTAGACATTGAAAATTTTCTGTTTGTATGGATTAGAAATTGAAACTATTAATAAAAATGAAAAAAAGGAATTTGCGAAAGTTCTATTTCTTTGAATAGAAGTGTGGTGCGCGTACGCGCGCGACAGTACAGCGCAGGCGCATTACGTAATGCTATTCAAGGGACCTTTTTACCTTTTTTTCGGGAAGTACTTGGAGTTCAGTAACATTTGAAACTGTAGCAATTGGAATTGAACTTATGGTAATTTCCTGGCACTACGAGAAATTTGGAACAGCTTTCAGAGATGTGGTGAACTTCGGCGAAAGATGTTTTTACCCTTTTCGGAAACGAAAGTTGAGCAATTTGAACTAAATACCCAGGCGAATATAGCTAATTAAAATATGCTGTTGAGTAGATTTTTTCGCGAAAAAATTGCGTTTTCGTAGGACAGGGTTTTGAACAGTGGAGTTGTAAGAAAGGACGTGAAATTGGTCAAGCTAGCGCCAGATTCCGCCCATTCATAACTTGACGCGATGCTGATAACAAGCTGATAAGCAGCAGATTGGCTCGTGCCTGGGTCCCCTTCGTTTCTTATCGCCCACTATGACGTGGAATTCGAGACGGCAACGTACGATTCAACGCTACGTGGGTAGCTTGTTCGTATCAATGAAAAATCAAATACGATTTCTTTTCCTCGAACGAGGTGAAAAATAACGGCTCGAAAGTAAAAAAAGAGCACGCGCAGTATGATGAATCAAAGATTAGAATTCACGCGGTTGATAGATAGTTTACATAGTCTGTATGGTTTCCAGAAATATTGGTTACCTCATACCCGAATAGATTGCCAGAATTATTTTCAGCAATGTAACATTCTAAATAGAACGCTTCGAGAGAAAGTTGCACGACCTGTTAAGACAAGTAAACGGACAGGTGTTTCGCGTTATGATGGATCGTTTATGAGCTCGATGTAATAACGAACGAGGAAACGACTGCAGTTCAATTATTGAGACCTCAAATTATTTTGAGCCACGTGGAATAACTGCTACGAATCGGACACGAGTCGGATGTTTACTGTCTTTACAGCCTGTTTGCGACTTGTTTACTCGAAACTATTTCGAGTACCTTTGAGTATTACAATATGCACTTTGAGTACATTGCACTCAAACTTTAAGTGGCACTTGACGGAACAGTTTTGCTTCAGTGACTGTTAATGTTTGTTCCGCACAATTTATGTAATGCGAATCGTCTGCTCATTCGAGTACACGAACTTTGTTTAACGATTCAAACATACAAATAATTAAGGACTTCTATATGGTACGATCCAAGTATTATTAAGGATAACTGCCTACTTTTCACCGTACAATCTAAGCAAAATTGTGAATCATAGCTCATTGGAGCACTCGACCATGAAGCTATTTTGAATGGATCTCGACTACGTGCAAATATTACTCGACACCAACTTGAGCAAAATTGAGCACTCGAACTATTTTGAGTCGATTTCACCGATGATCAAACATTAGAGGTTGAACTTGACGTTCGGTACTAATCGTGTACACGACACGACCCAAGCGAAGCTACAAATCTATGAGCTCATATGAGCAAACAATCGTCCAGTTAAATCAACAAACGTTCAACTTGTTTCCGTGAAAGATCGTCCGAGACGGAGTCCATTGAACCCGATCCAGTCACACCTACGTAGCAATTTCGCGTGTTCAAAATAAGCAACAGCGTTAAACGACGTCTCCCACCGCAAATCGGAAAATTAATTAACGTACGGTGATTTGTTCTTATCAGAAAAGTATGCCAGCACTCGTCGAGGCCAGTGAACGCTCGTAGCTGTATTTTCAGTGGAAGACACACCATTTATTAGAAGCTTTATTCCGTCTAACGGTTTGCAACTTTCTAACACCAGTTCTCTTCGAGGTGTGTGCGTACGTATCCAATCGCGTCGGATTGACTCGTCATAAATACGAAAAAATGTCGACGGGCTCATAATGAAAACATCTCGAGACATAGCAGCAAGAACTTTTCGTTTAATTTTATTTGAAACGTCCTGTCGTGTCAGTATGCCTTCTTTCTTATCTACCTTGAAGGGGAGACTCGTAAATAAGTCAGAGATGATTATTCGGTGCTGGGAAGTCTTTTTCTTGTTTCTCACGTCGCGAAGTGAAGAGAGCTTCGCGGGACTCGAGGTGGCATAATCATCCAGATTTCATCTGGTTATTCCAACCTCTGCTTGGCGGACGTCGACCGAGACTGCCGCTAATAAATATTCATTCGGGGTGTTTGCTTTTTCGACTTGCCACTTTGTTGATGCATGCGTAATCGTTGGCGTTCCACCAACCTCGGTAAATTCGTTTAATCCCGCGAGCTGGCTCAGATTGTGATACCAAGGCTGAATCGTCGGCGATCAATTGTTCGTATTAATCGATAGATAACAGTGTGGTTACTTAGGAAATTGAGAAATTTAGTGACTCAGAGAACTGAGAAAACTAAAATTAAGGAATTTGAATATTGAGAATGTGAGTATTCTGAGATTTAAAAATTTTCAATCGAACCTTAACACCGATAATATCAGCAATATCTCAATGACAGCAAAAGTTAATCATGCAATTTCCGAGGTACTGACAGTGCATGTCAACCAGGTGTCTTATATCAGCAACCCCTCACTCTACAAAAGTTCCTCATCGAATTGTCTCTTTTCGAAATGCTTCTCGTTAAGAAAGAAAACAGAATGTGTTTTTTATTATTGCAAAGTGATAAGAACGACGTTGTTTATTCATTCGCGTAACGTGTCGCGTATTGACGCAACAAAAACAGAAATATTTATACGATTTGCAAGGTATTCAAAGAATTTCGATTAACGTGGATGGGCAGGGATGTAGAAGAGAGGAGGAGCATCGAGGTTAGCGAAACGTTTGAAAGAACGTCAACAGCTGACTCACGAGCAAAGCGTTACGTTAAGCGGACCATAATTAGATGGACATGACGTTGTAACCTCGTGCCGAAACTTTCCGGCTCGGGAATCCATCGGGAACGTTCGTTCAACGTCCATTCCTCGTTCTACTCCATTTTGTTCGCGGTTCATCGAGTTTCCGGTACCATTTTAACTAGGGAAAAATTACTTCGAAACTTATAACAGATTCTCTTAGGAGATATAATAATTTGACGACGTTCTTCAATTAGTATTTCCCAGTAATTATCTTGTAATTGTAGCAATTACTTATCTGAAGTAATTACAATAATTGCCTAACCTGTAAATACCTGCAAAGATTACTTATCTTGCAAGTAACCGTAGTAATTGCTCATCTTGTAATTACTTTAACAATTGTTCCAACTGATAAGGTGCTGAAACATGTAATCGTAAGGATTTCCAACGAAGCCTCGTATATCTACTTGAATAGAAGCATTGTTCAAATTTGTATTTAATCGAAAAAGCATTAAAATTTTGTAAACGTAACGAAACAGTCTTTAAATTCTAGCATAGTTTATTGAAAGGCAATGCTCGCGACGATAACATCAGACATTATTGAATTCTGATGTTCCGTTTTAGATGACTCACTCTATATATTTTATCTTCAGGACAAAGTTCTTGCAAGAGAACTGGGCGTATCACTCTCGATCAGATCTTACACGTCGCACAAACGTAGAATGTTGCTCGAAGGTGAAGCAATTGACGATAACTTTAAAGTTACCTGATATTTGCTGGAAATTATAGGACATTATGGAACGTATTAAATAGTCCCAAGGTGACAAGCGTTGCAACGATTCGTTTGAGATTCAAGCTCGCGTGAACGGAGAAATCGTAATTTTTACGGTATTACAAGTAGAATTTAAACGTTCAAATTGAGCAACCCAACGTTGGTATTAAACATTCCAAGAAAACTTGTTAACGTAAGATTAATTCTAAGTAATTCCGCTTTTTACGTGGAAACTGTTGGAAACTTATAGCTAGGATCATTAATTTGCTAAATAGCAATATAGCAGGTGACGATATAACGCGAAGAATTGTAACGCGTAGCGACACACGTCGATCGAACTCGTTAAAGATAAGGAAACAGTAATTAACAGAATGTTGTTGTGTGGCGTTAATCCGCAGAAAGATAACAATCATCGTATCATTAAATAACAGTTTCAACTGGTTAGCCATGAAATATTCTTGGGTATAATTAACCGGATATTCGCGAACGAGGTTCACATTGATCGAGCAATTAATTTAGCCGGTATTATTCGTGTTACAATGTAATTAGAGTGAACGATGAGAACAATGGTTCGATGAGCATTCGGCGAAACGATATTTGGCGGCGGCGAGCCACAATTATTTTTCGAGCAACGAAAAACGAGTCACGCAGCCGTGGTAACGCAAAACGCACAACGAATCCCACTGGTTACCACGAGGAGGAGGCAGAGATACGATTGCCCCGTAACGATATAATTAGTTTAGTCGTAATTACAGCTTGCCACGATCGTTCGTTGATACACGCGGCATTTTGCCATCGTAACCAGCGTGCGAGCTTACGCGTACCAAACGAAACATTCTGAACGGATGCTCGTTAACTTCTTACACCACAATTCTACCAGTCTGATACTCTAATTACTTGTTTTCGATGTGCCATTATGTAATCACCTTATATATCATGATACTAAGTTGTTCATTTAGTATTTCCAAAATCACACGCCATATACCTTGAAGATTCTCTCGACTGATAATCTTCCAATGATAGACTACTACATGTACTAATGATGCACTACTATATGCACTAATTGACTACTGCATGTACTAATGATAGATAGTAACAATGTAGCACCAATCAATCAAGTGAATGTATACAGGGTGATCTCTAAAAGTATAAAAATGAACTAGCTCGAAAGAAAGGGAACAAGTATTCAAAAATTTGTTTTCCTCGATCTATCTTCGAACGGGGCCACGTCCGATTTGCAGAGCGAAGCTCGTAAGACGGATGCAAGCCGTAGATAATACTGAATTATTTCTAGAAGCATAAATTACAGCGAAGCTTGCACAAACAACGCAATGTCGCGATGACAAACAAACAACAAAGAAGAACTCTCATTTGAGCCGCGGTGGTAGCGACGAAGGGAGAGACAAATGACAGGCCAAAAATTGCATCATTGCGTCACCAGCACCGGGTGTCAATCGGTTGCGTCACCTACCATATTTGTCATTCTTTGCTTGAAGGGTACAAAGGGAGGGAGGAAGAAAGTTAACGAAGACCGACGGCTCGATAAAATACCAACTCGAATTTGTCCTCGCACCCTCGTTTCGTTTGCATGGAAAAGTTCAGCAAGAAATCACCTTATCGAATGGGAACATTCTCAAAAACAACCCACCAAATGTTTTTATAGTAGTTAGTCAATCAACATTACTAACCGTGTATCGAACATTTCAAACTTTCACCGTTTCGATCTTACGGTGCGTTCAGAATTAGAGAACGAATATTCAGTTTTTCCTCCTTTTGAACGAAATTTCGACACGAATTCCACGCGGTTCTACGCGCCCGAGGAAATTCAATTCTACGCGATTGAATCCGACGTGTATCAATTTCACGCGATTTCATTCGCGGTAATTCAATTACATACAATTTTCGCGTTATTCAACTCGAGGCAATTCGATGAGATCAACTATTGTTGAGATTCAATTTAGGCGTGATTCAATCTTGTTGCAATTCAATTCTGATACAATTCAATTCCGCGTGAGCTTAATCTATATCGATTCCAGACAGCGAGATCGACAAAAACACCTCGAAGATTTTATCGTTTCGATTAAAAATTGTCCCGCGATCAAAATACAAATCCTACTTGTGAAACGCTTCCAAAAAAAGTTTGAGAAGTGTCGTTGCATCTACATAACCGGAATGCTAATTTGACTGATCATTCAACACAATAGGATCCTTAAATCTTTGTACCAGGGGTTAATGACATCGAGTCTGAAGACGCATCCCCTTTGAGCATTACGATCCATAAATAAGGGTGCGTTTTGAGGACGACTTCCCTATCATTTAATATCACGTAGCGATTTCGTGTAACGTGGTTTCAAGACCATAATCTAGATAATGATCACACTACATTTGGATCACGTTATCATTGAATATTCGATGTCGCGAAATCCAATGTCTCGACGATTACAAATTGATGTTACAAATTTCACGACATTGCAACATTTTCACGGTGACAAATCGATGATATTAACTGTCACGCGAAAATATGTACACGTGCATAATCTAAAAGGCAGTGGGTCACACAAACGAGGGAAACTTTCGAGGTGTCCGAGACGGATCGATCAATGATCTATTTTCAGCGTTCGGGTCGATCTAGTACCGGAACTAGCACGCATCGCGACCGTGAGAAAATGTTTCCAGGAAGCTTTCAACCTCGTCCCACGCGTCGTCGCCTCGACGCCATCTTCCAAATTGTCCGTGTCAAAGGATCTCCTTCGCTTCGTCACATTCCCCATACGAAGATAGACAAGCCGTGAGCTACGAGTTTCATACGCGTTTATTTATGAAACGACAGATTCTTCTGTCTTGTTACGCGCGCTTGCTTGTCTCTTGTTTTCGCACGAACTTATTTAGGGGCTAACGAACGGACGTACTGATTCACGCGCGTCTATTAGCGACTCGGGTAGCCTTCTTCGATGACGGTACGTTACATTTGACAATTCTTTACTTTCCACTTTCAAATTTACGAATTCATAAATTTCTAAGTTTCTAAATTTCATCGACCACGAATTCCTAAATCTCCAAATTCTTGGACTCACAAATTCCTAAGTTTCTGTGTTCCTAGATCTCCAGAACACATGGTCCCCGAATTCTTGTGCTTCCATATCTCTAGATCTAAAGATTCTTAGATCCCTGAATTCCTAGATCCACAAATTCCTAGGTTCCCATATTCTTAGATCAAAACAAGGTCCCCGAATTCTTATGCCTTCATAACTCCGGAAGTACAAATTCCTGGATCCACAAATGACACGACCTCCAAATTCCTAGACATTCATATCCCTAGATGTACAAATCTTGAAGTTCGCAAATACTTAACCCAATCCCCAAATTTAAAAGCCTCAGGTTAAAAATTGCTAACTCCGAAAGGATCGCCAACAACTGTATAATAGTCAATTGACAATCGGAATCCCGTGGGAGACAAATCAATCAGATCTCAATCGATTTTAACATCGGTTTCCAACGGCGCGTTACGCTCGAAACGATTGAAACGGAATCGACGAATCTCCCGCGGCGACTCCGATCAGTCGGCGCACGATAATTGACCGCGATGAGCCCGCGCCGTCCTTGAACGTCGCGATTTCCCTTTTTCTCCTTTATTCCATGAAAACCGGCGAGGTCGGCACGCAACAACAACAACAACCACCACGCACACCGAGGAAATTTCCACTTTTCCACGCGGCCAACACGGAACAGCGAATGGATATTTCCACTGCGCCACTTTCGTTTTCGAGCCGATTAGTTTATTACCAGCGGAGGCCTGATAATGCGGCCATGCATGCCACCGAGAGAGAGCAATGTCGTTTAGTGAGAACGCGACTAAATGCTCCTTTTGGAAATTTCAATTATTTCTTGTTCCTCCGCCGAACAGATTGAGACATTTCCACGCTGATTTTCGCGCCAATATCTACTGGGTGAGATATTTGACATCAATCAACTTTTGATCAATTTAGCGATATGCTCAGGTCGCATAATTATAGATGATTTAACTTGATGGTAAATTTTACCCAGTTTGAAATCTACAGGACAAAATCTACTTGATTATATTAATAGATGTGATCTTCCACCGGAAGTTTCGGTATAATCAAGCTTGAAAACCTAAACCAACCGTAAAATAAACTTTTCTCCTCCATACTTGACATTCGAGAGAAAAATATCGCTCGAAAATTAGTCAATTAAAGAAGCTGCATTATTACGTGGGTGGGCACGATAACGTTATCAGAGCAAACAAGGTATTTGTCATCTAAGTCACAACCGTTGCGTCGATGTTTTCTGACTCGTCTGGCGTTACATAAACGTATTATGATTCTTTATTGCGTTTCTCGCGAGAAATTAACCTTCGGGCTTTATTGTCTTTGATCTCGTTTCACCGGCAGAGTCGCGTTATCATTTTCCCGCCAAAAATAGCTCTACCAAATAACGCGATAGTCGCCATTATTGTCACGTGGCGATGACAGAACTTAGGATACCTTTCAAACTATGTTTCTGTCTGCTAACTCCTGTCTTCATTATACATGATACAAAAAGTATTGCTGCGCAGAAAACTGATTACGTTCAAGATAAAAGATAAACGCTGACGCCGGCGTCTTTTTTATTCGCACGCATCTTGAATGAACGCAACGTTCGTAAAACGTAGTTTATGTTCATCTTTGATGTTATAACTTTGTTATTGTTTATGCAGAAGAGTTAACGCTCCGTTACGACGCATGGATTCTGCATAAGAGACAATCTGTTCTGAGACAGCACGGATCAAATTAAAATTGATTTTATTGTCGAATCACGTAAACGAATGTTCGATGAAACGATAATTGGCGATAAGAATTTGTGTTTACTAGATACGCTTCCATGTTGACAACTAGAATTTGGAGACAATCGTTACAGTATTTCGTTACGTCATGGTATTTTTCTGAAGAGGTTACACGATTTGTTTTATACTGCCAGACAGTCACGTGACTCGCGGTCCTAATCAGATTTAAACGATAACGAAAAGTTTGATAGCACGGTGACTGATGCAATTGAAAATGAAAATCTATCTCTATCAACCGTGAAACGAGACGCATTCACGAAAAAAAGATATTTTTTAAGGAAACTTATGCATGCAAACATTCATACAGTATCGATAAAACGATCTGTGCTCTTGACTTATTATTCCACGTGTTAATTAGCTGAATTAATAAACAGCTGTTTACAGCATGATGAAATATTAATTCAACATTATCATTCTTTCTTAATTTTTGGAACTGGCTTCGAATTAATTGGTATCCGACGTTTTAAACGTAACGGTCTGCATTGTTATCAGTGTACACAATTCGTTGGTAATAAATATATTGCGTATTATTAAGTAACTGAAATTTATTTGCTGATCTTTATGATACCGCTCAAACTGCGCCCCGATAAACGGTCAACTAATTATTTACGTTATGTAAATTGAGTTACGAGCGTATAATTAATATTTTAATAGATTCTATTTATAAACGATCTATTAACACGAATGGTGGCCATTCGAGTCTCTTAATGCTCCGCGTGTGCTTATTTGCGTTCGATCGCTTCCTTTGCTAATCGAATGTCACGGTTAACACAATATTTCTACAACGATATATGTATACCGGTATTATCGTATTTCGGGATTTAGGAATTTGCGATCTGGAAAGTGGGAGATTTGAAAATTTGAAGATTTAGAATTTGGGTCATCTGATAATTGAGGGATTTGGAAACTGATGAACTTGAGAAAATTTGGGAGCTTAGATATCTGGAGATTGGAAAAATTATAGATTTAGAAATTGATGGACGTGGGATTTGAAAATTTGTGATTTCCATGCTGTTCCAAAGTCGAGAGTAAGAGAAGTCCTAGTGCATCCAAGTACACGCGTACAATTTGCCACACTACACACTAACACACGACCCAGCGACCTAATAGAGAAAGCACGTGAATATATTACTTATTGAAAGAACAGTTAAGGAAGAACGTGTTAGAAAAGTTATCGTTGGCAAATACTTACGTGTCTCATAGGATACATAGAGTCTCGGTTACGAAGTGGATTTGGAGCGGCACGATGATGACACGTCGATAACACAATCACTACCGGAGCACCACTGCCGTGTGTCCCACATTACTCGGCGTGCCGATAGTCCGAAATCACTGCGTTTAATGAAACAAACGAAAGAAGATAGGGAAACGTCGTTAGAGAGACACTAAAGTAAGCAGGTCGAGTGTTGTGTTGTATGCTCGCGATGGATCGATGTGGCGTTCGTAACGCGACCGATTACAAAACACGCAACACGCTAATTCTTTCTTTTTTTCTTCGTCTCGCTTAGCCGGAACTTTTTCAAGGCTTCGCGCCTGAGATTTCATAAGACAGTGGCTCACATCGACGATCCATCACCTTCTAAGATTTTCCTCGAAAATTTTATAGCGTGCGACACGATCAAAACTTTATCAATTACAGGATAATTTTGTCTAAGTGCCATAAGATCATGAAGTTCTGTTTCTAATATCTCTGCTAGCACACCTGTGCCCATGAGGGCACCTGATCTGCCCATCGCTATATTTAAGCGTGATGGACAATGCGTCACCGTGTATAAAAGGAAAGACGTATATTCTCGAACGGTACACGAAATTTCGACCTTTTCCTTCAACTTCGCTCCAGGGCTTATTTAGGACAGAGAGTGCGTGCGTGTCTGCGCGTACACGTGCGCGACCACGTTCGGCAGACGCGATGATTCGTGGCTCGTTTCTAATGCGTAGTTAGTATCGCGAGTATAACACAAGGAGAAAAAAATAGAAGAAACCGTTTCTCGAAGGTTGAACCGTCAACGTTGCGGACCACGCGTCGCTTGTTTACCTTATCCTACCTTCAAACAGGTTGCTAATACGCATTTGAAGGAATTATTCAAAATTTCGCGCTATTTTCAATGTCACTGCCGCGTTAATTTCAATATTTTATTTATATTTGACGATTACGCGCTGTAACTTGTTTAACTATGATCCAACCTGAATTTAAACTATTTATTTATTCTTGTTTAATACTAACTATAATCCCCAACCACATCACCTGTCAATATTACCTAACCATAGCCTGAAATGAAATCTAATAATTCTAATCAATTTACCGCTGCTTAAACTTCAGATATATGTAGTTTACTCAAGCTTCAAACAGTAATTAAATTTGAACGATGAAATTGCGTTACAAATGTTCGATCACTTTTCCCTGAACAATACATTCGATATATCGAATTATCGATAACACTTGGATATCGTCGATATCTATTGATGCCAACAGCTCCAATTCATACCGTGTCACGTTAAAAACAACACCGTAAAGACCGTACGTATTCACGCGCGACGCGTTGCAGACACGCACGTACGCACTCTCCAAATGACATTGAACCACAGCGAAGGCGTAATTCTCTTCGATTGGTAAGAAAGAAACCTAGAAAGGGGTGGGTGTTGTCACTGTCGCGATATTTTATGCGACAGAGCGAATCTCTTCGTTTCAAACTCGAAGGAGAGAGCCGTCGTTGCGCCGCTGTTACTAAACGGATGAAAACAGAACGAGAGGAAGAAACAAGGGACACGTGCCAGATAACAGTAACGCGTCCAACGTAATTACGACGTCCCATATAAAACACTATTTTATCCGTCTCCACATGGTGTCAGGAATATAGGGATGAACCGTAAGCTTAGATTATAGACAAGGACAGACATCACTTAAGAGGGGGATGCCTAATAGGCAATGCCCAAATTTCATTGGTCACTTCTGCGCATGTCCTGCACCGCCAATTATGAAAATTTAGGAATCGTAGATTCAACTGTTGACTTTTATGTCAATCAAAAGGATTACGAAGGTTTGTTAAAGGGTTTGTTAAATTGCGCTTTGATTTCTTAGTGGGGAGGCTATTTTAGCTCTGGGATTTTGGAGTGAAAAGATTTAGAGGCTTCTAATTGAAGAAGTTTGGATTTTTACATTTAAAAGTTTGTTAGAGATTTAGGAATATCAAATTCACAAATTTGCAGACTTTCAAGTTGAGAAAAACGGAAGTTTCAAATGGAAACACTGGCAAATATGAATTTTGCGAGTTATGAGATTGACGACTGAGAAATATTTAATTTATAGGTGGGAACGTCAGGCAGTGAAAACGGGGCATCAGTGTGCCTCATACCGCAGTGGCCTTCCCCCTCAAGGATATCTGCGTGCCTATATTCCAAGGTGCAGGTTCTCCATCCTGCCGCCATTATCGCGTGATAAGGAAAAACAAAAGGGACCTCGGGAGGGCGGGAGTGGTAAAAAAAAATGAAGAGAAAAGATAAAAGAAGCGAATTGAGGAGAAAGAGAGAGCAGAGGCGTCCCGTATTGCGTAGTAAGCGCTTGAATGGATTACGTCACGGCGCGGCAGGCAGACAAGAGGGTAAAATCGTCGCGTCAGACACACACGGTCTGGCAGGGCGTTTTGCATCGAGGACTTCGGCCCCGACCTCGGCCGTTTTGTTTTCCGGTCACCAATGGGGTCCCCGACGTCCGCACGCACTACCGCCACCATATCAAAACTCCACACTGCCGTGTGCGCAGCATCGTTTACCGTTTGCGCATATTCGTGTGACAGGATGCCGTTTTCCACCGGGATTCTCGTGCACCTTCGCCATCGGCCGAGGAACGATCGATCGCCAAGATACACGCGGATTTCCCTTGCGTCGTTAAACGCGTCAACGCGAACCCGGGGGAACTCCCGCGTCGCTCCCCACGTGTTTTCGCGATCAAACAACAATCAACTCCGGCGTGTCTTGGCGTGTCTTCACGCTCACTCTCACTCTCTCTCTCTCTCTCTCTCTCTCTCTCCCTCTCTCTCTCTCTCTCTCTCTCTCTCTCTCTCTCTCGTTTTCTTTCTCCCGCTCTCTCCCTTCCGGTCTCGTTTGCTCCCTCCCTTTCTATCGGCCGCACGCCTCTTTCTCTCGCTCTTTCGTCGTTCGCTCGTCTCGAGTGTCTCGTCTCGTACGCTCGTTCCTTCCTGTCTGTTCGTTGCCTTTGCTGCTTACTTTTTTCGTCGACGAGTCACGCCGAGAACTGGCACTGTTGTGTTCCACGTGGGTAAACGTGTCCTTTCAAAACACCACGGCACATTCCAGCGTGCATAGCAGCGCATTTACCTCTCTCCCGTGTTTCCCTGCCAGCGTAACGACACCAACAGCCTCCGCGAACACGTTAACCGCCAACGATCGAAACGTACGTTTCTCGAGTCCGAAATAACGATCTACGACACTTTGAGAACGTGTTACGGTACGAACACCGACATCCTGACGAACGAGTCAGCTGGTACTGATCCGATCATGATCAAGCGCTCGCTTCGACCATGGGTCATGGACGTAGACGCGCCGAGGAAATAGTAACACTGTCGAGCGCTGCGACGGCAGTCCGACTTATGCGCCGCCGTTCGTGCGAGAACCTTAACTAATCTCAGGCCCGTACCCTCAACGGGGTTATCCCCTCCTTCCACAACATTCTTCATCCCTTCTTTACGAATTCCACTGAAATTTCTCTTGTTGCCAGCCTTTTGTTTCCTTTTCTTTCGTAAAAGGATTAACCCTTCTGAGATTTACCTTAATTCAAATCACTTTTCATTAGACCTTTGAGGTATTTGTAAAGGAGTCTTTGGAACTTGCGGAGTAGGGCTGTTAGAAGGACTTATCCGTGTTTTTAATTTTTAAGGAACTTGTGATTTTTCAAAAACTTTTCATCTTTCGGATCCTCGGACTTTGGGGCAATGAGGTATCTCCTCAGTTTAGGCTTTTGAAGTTTGGAATTGTGTAACACTATGGAACTGTTCAAATTTGAGACTTGAAATATTAAAACCTTTCGAATTTTGCGACTTTAGTACCTTTAGACAAAAGTGGATCTGGGTCCACATTTTGAAGGCGCCTGATATACTCTCACTGACGAGCCATTATTTAAATATTACATCAGCCTTACTAAATTTCTCTCATTGTTGGACCAACTTTCATAACCGTCTTTCTAATTAGCATAAGATTAAATAATCTCAGTTAACTCATTAAAAATATATAAAAGAAATAAAAGTGTAAGGAATGTCAATAACTTTAAACATTTCAAGAGTATTGTTACGACTGTCATAATTCAAGGAAGTACTAAAGTACACTGTTCAAGCTTGAAGCAGCCTTTCGATATAACCCAAAACATGTTCTCATCTAAACGAGGAATGTCTATTGTTGAGGTTATTGGAAGTACAGTTAGGAGTAGCTACTTGGGACGACGAAACGAGTTGATAGGTTAAGTTTCAAAGTTCCATAAAACGTGCCCTTCCACCATTTTGTTGAGAAAGACAAAAAACTATATATACTTTTCCGTCTACGTACTTCTCTAAGTGTTTTTTGATATGGTTCATTACCGATTCGATAGATATTTCTTCAAGGACTGCTCCTTTTATTCAACAAGATCATACGATCATAAAATCGTATGACTATTTTTTTTATTTATGTATAAAACGAACATTTAAATGGGAATAAGATGCACGCATAAAAAGCTTGGATATTTATGAGTTCTGAAAACATCTATAAGTCTTTATATTGTTTTTATTAATGAAATCATGTTTATTCAGATGAAGTTCCGGTTATGATAAACGGGTATCTTTGAATTATGCAGCTTCAAGAGCTTGTTTTCAATGCGTTTTTTACGTGTCCAGCAGAGATCGTAAACTTTGTAAATATTTGCGCGTTGAACGTGAACATTATGTGTAATGCTTCCTGATCTACGGTATGAATAATTGGTAATAGAGAATCCTGTTCAATCGATTCGATCTACTTACCGTCTATCGATAACCTACTCTCGATTTGGCGCGAAATTTAAAACAAATTACAAATTTTACTTTTTATTTTAATTCAAGTTACAAGTTCTTTTTCTACAAATGAAAATTGTTGAATTTCTAAAGAAAATGTTCAAAAGCGAACATAGACAGATTTAGAAAAACGTTTTTATTATAACTTTATAATCTTTACATTCCTCCACTTGCGTACATTTATAATAATTAATTTGCACTGTTCAACACGCGTGACATAATAAATATTCATAAAATAAAATCACCACAGTTCAGTCTAATCTATCTTCTTTTTAGCAACTTGTTTAAACAACGTCCTCCAACACAACTTTTTCAATCCGTACACCAGCAGTGTCAACGCAATTACGTAAAATATTATTACATCAACGGAATAATAATGAACGACACTCATGTACCTGAAACAATGCAACATTTTTTTTCACTAATACACTGAACAAAATTTTAGAATCTTTTGCATGCGTGAGAAATTTGAGTGTGTACCTTGTTGAACTCTTCAAATGTTCGGCGCCTTTGTGTTTGGCAACGTGTTCCACCCACCAGGTGGCTAATTTTCGTGGACTGATTGGCAGTTCACGTAACAATGAGCTCCTCTTTTTCGCTGCAGTCCTGTACGAATTGTTGTGGACTGCTGCTACCTTCAGAATCCCTTCACGAAGGTTTCCTATTGATATCCTGGCCAGGTCCATTACCATAGCGTAGCCTAATTTCTCTGTAATGCAAACATTTTTAGATACCCTAATGTGGACTCTTTCGATTCTTCACAAGATATATAAAAATACAAATCCTTGAATTTGCAACGTCTTGAAATTTGTATGTTCCCCATTCCTAAATCCCCAGATTCTCAGCTTCCCAATTCCTAAACCCCCAAATTCTCAGTCTCCCAATTCCTAAATCCCCTCATTCTCAGTTACCCAATTCCCAAATTCATAATTTCTCAGTCCCCCAATTTCAACATCGCTAAACTTCCAAATCCCCAAATTTGCAACATCCCTTCCAAGTTTCTTTGTGAACCAATCCTCACCCGCTTGAGCCGCATTTCCATCATGATCACAAAACACGGGCAAGACGAGGGTCGGTGCGCCATGGTAAGCCGCCTCATGAAGAGACAAAAGTCCTCCATGGCTGACGAAAGCTCGCAGCTTAGGATGTCCAAGAAGTTCCTGTTGCGGCCACCATGCCGCCGTCCTGACGTTCGATGGCAGATTTTTTATGTTCATACCTTCCCATTTCCACACCACGTTGTAAGGAAGGGTGGCGAAGGCTGCCACAAAAATTTGTCGCAGTGCTTCTGGCATCCCTGATGCGCGAACCGACGATCCCATGGAAACGAATACGAAACCTGCGATCGCAGATGTTGACAAGTGGATATTTCATTCAGGTAGAAGTGGAGTTGAACGAGAAAAGAATTTAATTCGTACCGCGTTGTAAAAATGTCTCCAGATCGGGACTCAGTTGTGTGGCAGGTTTGCAATGAAGGCAGGCAACGTTGACAACGTTCGCTAAGTACGGAACGGAATCAGCCACGATATAGTGACTGTTTTGCAAGGTCAATGGAATCTCTCTGGTCAGGTCTCGTACGTCCGGTAATTGCTCTCCTGTGAAAAGAGCTCGGTTGTAAGAAATGTGGAGAATGTCGAGCAGTTTCAGGGGCACAGAAAGTTTATACTAATTGCTTCACGGTGCATCATCGAGAAATAAACTGTATTGGGTCAAGTCTTTACTGAACTACTTTTATAGTTTTAAGATATTACTATAATATTTAATAGAGCGATGTTAAATACAATTCATAAATTCCAAAATTCCTACGTTAAAAGTAAAAATGAAAAAGTTCTCCACCCCCAAATCCCTGAATCTCCAAAAGTCAATCGAGTACAAACCCAAATATTTTCTCAGAATTGGTTGGAGGTATCCGTTGATCATGATCCAGTGCATTATCCTCAACGTGACGAGGCAGGCGGCGTTCAGGATCCTTTGAAGGAAGTTCATATCCTGTGTCAAGGATTTACCGAAGTAGGGCGTGACCGACCAAGGCGATGGGTTTCCTTGCTGACTAATCGAACCACTATACAGAGCCACCTGTAACAAAATATCGATTGTAGTCTAATCAATTTTCAACGAATAATTGCGTTCGTTATACGTCTACTGATAATTAAATGCGGTAGATTTAATTGAAACGCGATACCGAGAATCTTGAACTTAGAAGGCCACTATCGAAACTCGACTAATAATTATCGAAACAGTTTGATGTTTGTAATCAAAATTGAACTATAAATTAAAATAAATTTATTAGGATAAATTCTATTATAAAATTTAATATGACATTATACACGTATTTGTACAATAATTATACATGTCTTTTGTGCAATAGGTCTGTAAGGAATTTTCAAAAATAAAATGTTAGTATCTACTATAAAATTTAGTACAGCATTAACTATGCGAATCTTGGCGAATATTATGAAACAAATAAAATGACGTAAATAATTACCGTGTTCAGCATAATAGTTGGAATATTTTCCTCATGAAGAATGCCAAGAAGGCACTCTGGATAGGCTCCATCCACAACGACGATGTCCCAGCGAGCATGAGGATTACCTTCAGGTTTTCTCAAAGAAGAGACCGATACTTCATCGCGGAGAAGCGACTCGCAAGCCTCCCAGGCATATCGCATTGCATCCCACGGTGAGATAGGCATTTCATCACGGAATCTTGCACCTACCAGATCCCATTCTGACGTGTAATTCCCCACGTATGCCTGCCGATAACGCATCATGCTCTAAATAATCCTTTTCTTTCGAACGACAGTAGCTGTACATTTTGGACTTTGGGGTTCTTGAACTTACATACTGTGTCCTCGTACTTGTCATTGCCCATATAAAAATTGAACACTCAAAAATAAAGGAATCATAAAGCAATTGACCATAATCCCACTTAATCATGCAACACCCAAAAACTAAATCTATTAAAATGACAATGTGAGATGTTAAATAAACATAATCACCTCGAAGACGGGTGGAACGAACTCCTGCAGGCCATTATTAGCCGCAGGTCCGGTAAACGCGCTCAAGAGCGTGACGTTGTGTCCCCTCGCTTTGAGACTGGTTCCCAGAGCCACAAACGGCACCGTGTGCGATTTGGTGCCACCCATGGTAGCCAACAACACGTTGTATCCCATGGTGCAATCGCAGAGCCAGCTGACGATCAGTAGAACGACCAGTCGATCGATCAGACCGATCATCTTTTCGTTTTATCGTGTTCGGTTCGCAGATCCGTGTTTTCTATCTGACGACAGCGGAACGTGCGACGATCTTGAAGCAACAGGAGCGCTTGTTATCGGACGAGCTATCGGTCGTCGAAGACGGTAACATCGTCGAACGAACACGCGTTCCCTCTCTTCTTCGTAGCCTCGATGTCTGTTATCCCTCCTGAGTACGTTTCTTTTTCTTGTTAATTTGAGCGGGAATTCGCGTCAGAAGGGACGTTTTTCGTGGAACCGGAATACCGTATATGCTTATATACTCGTTCGTCAAATGTCGACACGGAAAATAGGCTGATCCATTATCATTGTAATGATCGTTTGAAAAATGACCATCGGATTCTAAAGAACCTTTTGTCTACGGACCGCTTGTTTGTCCATGGAATTTTGAACCCGACTTCTTTTTCGAGCTGACGTTTATGTAACTTTTTTAGCTGTACTATCTCTGCAAGCACAAGTGGAAAATCATTTATGAAGGCGAGTGATTATGGTGCTCGTGTTTGAATTTTGATCGCGATGTGGTCATTGACCCACAAATGGATCTGAATCCACGATGGACCTTGGATCTTCTAAACTTTTGGGACTTTGAGGACTTTTGGGGACTTTAGAACTTTTTAATTTTACCGAAATTTTGGATTCTATGACGTCTGTGATTCTGTAACTTGAGTGATGCAAAATTTAGAACGTCAACTAATATATCACTCAATGTCGCGTGACGAAACATTGAAAATATTTGTGAAATGTTCTCAATCAATTCTACCATTGATTATTTTGCATACGTATCTACGGTAAATTGTACATCGAAAAGGTTTCATTCAAGCGAATTTCCATTCTTAAAATCGTCGATCCTATCTGAAACTCTTGTTGTTCGAGCAAATTACTGTTTCCGTCTGTTCAATCTCCGGATTCGGTTAAGGAATCTTTTCTCCGACCATTTACGTCCTACAATGGAGACTTCTCTCAAACAATCTCCTTAAATCGCCGCGTTTACCACGGCCGAATGTGTCTGTGTGAAAAAGGAACGTCCAAGTGAAATCGAGCGAGCATGGTCCATTTTTCGAGGGGAGCCAAAGGAGAGAAACAGTCAGAGAAAGGGATAAGGCCAAAAGGATTGGGATCAACCGAGTGGCTGATCTCGAGAGATCGCATTGTCGGATCGAACGAGAACTGCGCACTTGAAACTCGCGTTATTAGTGAAAGTCTCGACTTGAATATCGTTGAAGGTTCGATTCGCGTATTCGTGTCGCGAAATGTGAAGGGATAAAGGTCGTGGGACCTGTTATAATACTTTGATGTCTCGCGTACTCGTGACTTTAATACGTAACATTTTATGTTATCTACTTACAATTCTGAAAACTAGTTATTTCCTGTCGTACGCTGCATGTTTACCGTCTAACTTTTACTTGGGAAAAATGTGGCGTTAGAAAAAAGAGGTTGCCTCAAGTTGTTACGCTTGGTTAGGTTAGGTCTAAGTTAAAGATTTGTTGATTTAGAGGTGTTTGAGCTCTGGATAAACTGGATTTTAGGGAGAGTAGAGTCTGGATGGAGTTTGGGCCATAGGGAGCTTCTACATTCTAGGGGAAGTTCAGTTTAGGTGACAGGGATATGCTAGACTTCAGGGAGGTACTAGTTTAGGTCATAGGGAGATCCTGCAACCTAGAGGAAGCCTAGTTTTGGTCATAGGCCTAGGACTTGTGGAACATAACATCTAGGGCAAATTTAAGTTATAGGTTATAGTTTTCCTGGAGAATCCTGAGAAAAACGTAGATCCTAGGTGAAGGATCATGGATAGATCATAGGTAGTTCTCGTTAAATTCTACGAGAAAGTTTAAAACAAGCGGATGAATTATGTAAATGGATGAATTTGTACATAAACTTTCGTTCCTGTGAACATAGTTCTATCATGTTGTTACGAGTAATTGAAATCTGACAAGATCGAAGAGAAGCGAGTTCGAGATGAACAGTTCTGGACGAATGGGTTGAATGAACAGCTGAATACCAGGGTACACGGAAGCATAGGAAACACTACAAATCTACAGTGTAATTACAGATACATCGAGTTAATTAGATAGGTAGAATTGAAACGACAAACTGAACAAGATGAATGTCTTTCTTCGAAATTACTGGGAATATCGAAGCGGAATACTAATCGCTGAAAGCGGAAGGTTCACCGGAGACCATTATATGGACGAGTTCTGAATAAATGACACTCGAGCGTTGGCTGAAACCTTTTATAAATAGTGTCGTTATTCGAAACTCTTTTAGTATTCGTTGACAATGCTGAAGTGATGACGTTATTGTATTCATAACGTGGGTCAATTGTAAATTTGGGAATTTGAGGATTTGAGAATTGGAGGGTGCGAGAATTTAGGGGTCTGCAAATTTGGATGTATGAGAAATTGGGGATGTGAGAATTTAGGGATTTAGAAGTCCACGTATTTGAGAATTTAAGGATTTGAAAATTGGCGATTAAAAAATTGGAATAACCAGAAAATGAGGAAACGCGAAACACAGACAATAACTGTGCGATGCTTCGTAACAGAAACGTTTTCGCGATGCTAATTTCTGCCTACGTTTTACGAATGAAAGTCGAGGAGAAACGAGTGTCTCGTCCGTTTCGAATGGACGAAATTCGGTGGCACATCCTTAAAAGGTGGCACACGATCCGGAACACTTTTTGCTTACCTTGCTTAAGTCACCACTTTCTTCCTCTTCGCTCGTTGTCAGAGTTTCCTTCCTTTCTCGTACACTTCATCGTCGTTCATATCAACTAACGAGGTTTCTTTTTCCGACGTTGTCCAGGTGAACAATCTTTCACCTATATTTCTTCCCGTTGGCTCAAAATTTGGAAGCAGGAACACACTGGCATCAAAATTAAACGATCAGAGTCCTCTGACGGTGAATAATCGTTGCACTCGTCGATTGATGTTCACGGTTCGTACGAACGAAGGTTTCCATACAAACTGTACGACGGCGGTAAGAAAAATAATGATCGATCAATTTTCACGGACCTTGAAGCACGGACGTGTTTCAACGCTCGAAGCTCGGATATCACCGAGCGTGAAAGTTTGACTGGCCAGCGGCAGCTTTAATGATCAGCTGTGCTCAAAAGAGAGAGAGAGAGTTTTGCCTCCCACCAGTTTGATTTCTTGCTCGACGGTCTCCTTCGCGAGGATGTTCCGTAACGGGTAACAATGGGACACATGGCCCCACTCGAGAAATAACTAGATGGAGACGTGCTCCTTTAGCGTTTGACCGGTGAACGGCTCGGATGCTGCGTTAATTGTCAACCAGATACATGAAAATGTGAGAATATTTCGACCGAAGTTTTAGACAATTTGATACAGTAATAGGAAGATTTAGTGCAGGTTGAAATTATGTGAACGTCTAAGGAGGAAGGTAGTCTAGGGTTGGACCTCACTAGGTTTTATGTCCGAAGTCTCAACATTTTAAAAACCCTAAAGTTCCGAAGCACCAAAGACCCAGAATTCCAAAATTTCTAAGTCCAAAAGTCCCAAAAACCCAAAGCCTCTACAATGGGGGAAACTATTCCCAACTTCTCAAAATTAAAAAATTTCAAACTAGTCTCTAGATTCTAGCAAAGGCTTGATCCCTAAAACCCCTATAAATATTGTCCATTTTATGTCTAAGAATACCTTGAACTAGTGAACTTGAGGAGCTACAGATGACCCACGGTTCTTTGGGTACATTTTAATACCGTAGCCGAGGTATGTTGCCTTTTTATACCATCTACCACGACCATTTGTTTCATACTTCTCATACAATGTTATAAATACGAAATGACGTAATGCAAGTTTATGTTTTCAATTCATTGTATCCTCACTTGGACGTTTTTCAAATCGAAGATTGATGTGCGTTGAAAGCTTTTGTGGTGGAAATCAGTTTCAAAGAATATCTTTCGATGATATGGCAACTTTGTTTATTTCAGAAAATAGTCTTCATTAGTGTTGTAAGTATAATAAAATTTGGTGTTGATCTTTATTCTGGTTGTTTGATGTGTGATTAAGGACCTAACCACCTGTACGATCGATCAATCGCATTGTTAATATTCCATAATTGAAGTTAATTTAGTGGCTGTCCTTTTGTTTGTTGTTTTTCCATCATCGTTATGTAATTTTGATTAAATTGGACAAGAGAGCTTTTCAACTGTATCGTTGATTTTCAATATTTCGTATTATTTATAATTGAGCTAATAAGGTAGCATCGTTATTTACAATTCAAACATCGATACGGGATTATTACATTATTTATAATTTAATTATTGATGTATGCCGATTGACGCTCAAATAAATGAACCTGCTATAATGAATGTTAGCTTCTTAAACAATGTATTTACATATATATACGTGTATTAAATGTGGTGAGTTGATTTACATTTTAATTTATTATAATAATCGGTATACATATAATTTCGTTTGTTCAGGTGTTAAAGCTTTCTTTGAAACATTGAGACAGTGATTAACCACAAATCGAGTTTCATTCGAGCAGGATCCAACAAGAAGCCAATGAGTCGACGGATCATTGTGAAAGTTGAAAATTCGATGCGTTAATCATGAGACGAAATTGTGTAACAGCGCGTCGAAGAATTTTTATTGATGCTTCCAAACGAATCGAAATCAGTTTCTTTTACGATCGACACCCATTTCATCTTCCCAGATTTCTAATTTGATGCTACCATTACTTCTTACTTTCGATTTTGTGATTGTAAATAATTAAGTAACATGACAAACTTACTATTTCAATTCTTAATTCCACGCGTGGTAATTCTACGCACCCTAATTTAACGCGTGGTACTTCCACGCGCCCTAATTTCACGCGTGATAATCCCAAGTGCCATAATTCCACGTGTCGGAAATCTACGCGTCGAAATTTGATGCGTAGTTGTAATTCTACGCGCTGTAATTGCATGCGTGGTAATTTCACGCGTTCTAATTCTCCGCGTAGTATTACACGTGCGACTTTCGACAGGTTCATCGACAAGTAAAAAAGTAACGAAGAAAATATCGTATTTCCTCAATTGTACGATTCATAAATCAATGCATCGAACGGTTCAGTGCTTTAAGCTGACAGTAATTAACGCTGTAATATCACTCGTAAAATCATGATGTTGAAATCTCAATTATGCCAATTAACCGAGGAAATACGAGTATATTTTCGAGTAAAACACTCGTCTAACAGTATCACAAGTTCAGAGGTACTTGTCGGAACATCTACAAGTTTGTAATCTGCAATTTAAAAGTGTGGTTACATAAACTGTGCAGGAAACGAGTTAAATTAAGGTTCGAACGGTGTTCAATTGAATTTGTATCGATCTGATTCGCTTCTATCGATTGTGTAATTGCTGTGCATACGTGACATCTGGTTTATGAATAATTGAATGTTAATTTCATGCATTTATGCCGTCCGAATTTGTTTATACGTCAAATTGACACGCCCAAACTTCAATACATACTCTGGTTTCTCTTTCAAGTTTTTATTCGCTTTTTGTTTAATCGATGATTTGAATTATGTCGATGTGGTGATCCAAGCTCGTGATACTCGCTGTAAAATCGGGCGCAATCGCTCGAAATGATTGGGTTAATTAACCATCGAGAATTTGATAACATAAAGTAAATATTTATTGCAATATCGAGTGTCATGAATAAATTATTTTAAACGATGCGCGTGTTCAAATGATATTAAGCTGTTGATATATCAATTTGCAGCTTTCACATTCTTTTTTTTATTTATTAAAATTTTACAGGTAACTCTTTAATGGACTAAGCACTATTCAAGATAATAGTATATACTATATTCCGATTATCACGAATCGATTTTTATATCCCGCACGATTTACTTCGATTAAACTCGAAAAATTTGCATCTGTCAATCTCGTAAATTTCATTACCAACGTAATGAGGAATCGATGAAAAAGCGAAATGTAGTAAAAGTATTATGGGTTCGAAGGAAATGTTGTATAATGTAAAGTCAAATACTGTCGTAAAATAATTTTACGATCTTTCGACAGATTGTCTTTTGCAAATAGCGATGAAATAAAGAATCGGGACAAATTTCACTGGTTCGGTACCGTTATTTTTTCGCGAACGATTTACTATCGTAATAGTTCGTTGCACCTTTCGTTCGATATCGAAACGACCGCGTTATATTTCGATTTCTTCCCACCGGTCGAGTCGATGTTGTAATCTGAAAAATTCTTCGTCGATGAAGATTTTACGCCTGCATCGAGGTCCATTAACGGTCCCCATAAATTTCAAGAATTCGGACAAGGAAAAATTGTGAACAGGTTGAATCCCATGTAAACCTTTACTTTTCCCCCTCGCTGTAATTATTCCTCTTCACCGGTCTCTTTTGACTGTGGACATTTTTGGACTCGTGTTTGCTGTCGTGAGATATTTTTAGACAGGGACTCTGTTGAATTTATTTTCAACCATTGTGATTTTTAATATTATTCGTTGTTATATATCTTTCATATAATTCTACAGAAATATATAAGTATACATGTTAGCTGACCGATACAATCATTTAAAATTTTTAAGAAATATTTAAAATGACTTGTGTGACGAAAACAAGAAACAATTAAGCAGCTTCAAAATACCTTACAGCAGAAATTTCATGGTAACATGTTTTACTGAATACATCAAATTTTAAAGAAACTTGAAAAGTTACTGTAGACTGATACTACAATAATTGTTCAAACTTGACACTCACAGTACACGAAGTTCCATAATTCACTGTCAGCTATCTTATTATACGTCGTTGCACTGTTTTCAACATCTGTTATCATCTACAAAAGAGATGCAGAGTTGTCTTTAGGATGATCTTCAGTTCTAAACCTAATAGCATATGACACACGCGGTGCGTCAGCACTACAATGAATCACAATAACATAAGACGCACAGGGTGTGTCAGCGCCACAATGATAGCAGTGTATGACGCACAAGGTGCGTCGCAATAACGAAACCCAATAACATATGACGCATGTGGTGCGTCAGGATTGCGACGGATCTGAAAACAAGACGTACAAGATGCAAGATTGATTTCAAATGGGCCCAATTGACCCACGATGACTGTTATTAGCGATAATATACATGCAATAATTTCAGCGTGTCATGCGAATTGAATTACGCCGTTCTTTCTCGATCGATCGCGAGTTGATACACCTTTCACAGGCCGCGAACTCGATAAATAACATCCACCCTGAAGTCCGTTGTGTTTGTAAAGATAGAGAAACAAGTTTCGAGAGCGCTATAGATAGGGAAACGCAACGAAACAACATTTGAACCGGTGCAGGCACATTGTAAACACGTGGTCAGTCGTTTCAAAGCCAGGATTCTTTTTTTTTAACGCATTCGGGCTTCGTTTGCATTCGAATCCCGTTTAATGGCAACGCGCAATCGCCGCTGCAACACGAGCCCGCAATTCCAGCGACGATTTCGCAAAATGTTGTTGCTCCGGTTCGCGATGTCTCCGCGGAGAATAGGTAATTTCGTGTGTTCCAGAAACATCCGAAGGATAAATTTGAGAACGGTGCCATGTACTGCAATAAAGATAAGAATCGAGCCGATGAAATTCATATGTTCAGACATTTTCTAATCTTTCTACTTTATTATGAAACCGTATGCGTCCTATAAATTTCCGTTCTATTGTAATCTTACGTGTCTTACGGTACTTTGTTCCGTAATGCCGATGACGTCTTGTACTACTGTATTAGAATGATACACCTGTGTCGATTTCCTCGATAATTAAAACTATGTTAAAAAGAAAGTCAGAAGCTTTTCAAGAGATCGGCGAAGCATATTCTAAACGCAAGTAGAACAAATAATAACGTTTCGCTCATTACCACTGTAATTACTATTTTTCTGATTCCTCCACTAGTACGCGTGGTTCGGTCGGTAGGAATATGCATTTATCTTGCACGAAGAATTAATCGATCATAAACGTTAAGAGTAGCGAAAAGGAAAAAGAGCGAAGATTCGATGACCCATTTAACCGTGTGCCGTTTTGCTTTTACTCGAATGCTGTATCGCGGTCAATCGACTCGACCGATTTTTCGCCGACGCGAATGGCCGATCGTGCGATTGCATAACACGTGGGATCATTCGCCAACGAGCGTGTCCTGAAAAATTGCAAGACGTTTAATTTATCACGTGTTTCTTTTTTTCTCTCTCTCTGTATCGTACTTTGCGCCTTCTTTCGAAATTCACCGATTAATGAGATAAGATCGTTTCGTTTAACAGAGCATGGACTGCGGAATAATATTTAGAACAGGTAAGGAAACTCGATCGTTCGCTGGAAAATTTCTTTAATATTAGAAACAATTTGATCGGCGGGGAATTGCGACGCTGAATTTTCTTCGCGATTTCACTTTCGCTATCGTGGCATAATCGCGCGTGTTACGAATCGTAAAAAATCGTGGGGTCATCCGTGCGCTATAATGGCGTCGCGGATGGAGTCGTAAGTGCTGTAAAATGGAGAGAACGTTACAGCAAACATTTCTATTCTATCAACGTATTGCGTGGAGAAATTTTATCGTTGACGGTATTCTATGTTCTTCATTTTTGATACATGGTTGTCTATTTAATATTGAAGATTTGACATTCGATAATCCTTATTAGGTATACACAATTCCGAATACTCTACCTGATGTCGAGTACTTCCATACTCGATGCACATCGCGTTCGAATTCGATCTCGATATCCACTCTATTCCTCTATAATCGTAAACGAAGATTCATTCCCTCGTAAGCATTTCAATTACCTACATTCTACATTTACTTACGTATACAGCGAGTGTTTGTTAGATTCGAGTTAAAGCGTTCGTCTCGCCAGCGCGGTATTCCTGACGAAACAGGCGCGAGAGTTAATTAACACGCAACAAAATCTCTTCAAGTCGGCGAGCGTAAAAAACACCGGAAAGGAAGTAGAAAGAAAAGAGCCGGGTACTTGTTTTTCTTCGCGTTCATTCAAATTTTCGAACAATGGAGGCGCTAAAATCTCTCCGTTAAACGTTTAACGTGTTTCTTCGACAAATAAATCAATAACGAAAAGAGTCTCGCGCATATTGAGGCGTGAATTGGTTAGGTACGAAGAATTACGTTTCACGATTGTTGTCCGATAGATATATTAAATTTATTTTCACAAAAGTATTTGCAATTTCGATGCTCTTCACGTTTACTCTCTTCGAGCATTTTGTTCCCGATATCAGTTTATCGAAATTGTTTGATCTTCACTTTTTTTGCTCCTGTTTGTTCAAGATCGTTAATGCAGTGTTCTGGCTGCCTGGTACCGAACTTCTCGAAGGTCGTACGTTAAATATCTTCTTCAAGGAGCGAGGAAACTGACTGTTCAGACCCGCGTAGATGATGGGGTTGTAGCAAATTGAGGACTTGGCTAATAACGCAGGTAGAACTGCCACCGATGCCGATGGTTTTACCTGTGAAACGCGAAGTTTATGTTAGGTCAGTAACAAATGGAATCGGTTAGGTCAATGACCAAAACAATCCATTTAATTATACAGTAGTCGAAATATATCGGATGTATAATTGTGGTATGAATGATTTCAGAGATTCGTGAATAAGATAGTGATTTTTTATTAGTGAATCTAGTAGAAGCTTAGCCATGATCGTCATGCCATTGCATGCGATAATGATACTCTCTGCTAACGGGAAATTATAAGAATACTTTCACTGCGCATGCATAAGATTAAACTGTTTATAATGCAGAAAGCATTCACGAAAGGGGTTCGAGTTGTTTTGCGTGCAACTATGTTTATACCGGGTGTCACAATAGTTCCCGGCAAAATAAAAGCAACAAGTCAGTACAGAAACAAACTTTAGTGGGAAAGCTCCGAAGTTCCTCATTCCACAATCATCATTTCAAAATATGTTACAAATATGAAGTAATGTCACAAAAACGCAACTCACCTAAATCGTTTGAAATGACCGAAGAATGAAAATAAAACCAAGGAGCTCGCGCTTTCTTTTTAAAATGATAGAATTTCAAATACGATGCTATCTCTCGTTTTATTTTGCTTCATAACGTCAGTGTGATTACGGGGCGGTTGCAGGCGGCGAAGCGAGTCGCAATTTTAACGCGATGTCCCGTGTTCCCGGTTCGTTTCTCCGGGAAATCGTATCAGAGGATGAAACACAAATCCGTGTACTTACGTCGAAATATTGTGCGGCGAGTGCAAGAGCCGCGTACGGGGACCAAGCAAGCAGGAATGCCATGATCATTAATGCAACCATTTTCGTAATTTTCGCCTCACGTCTTCCGCTAGCACCTAAATTATAAAAAATATGAAACCTGCCGGGGAAATTAGCTGTTACGCTTTGAGGCCGGGGTTTAGAAAGTAAAAGAATAGAACTTTGATCCTAAAGCGAACGTAAAATATTTTCTTACGTCAAATTTATTTCGATAGTTATTTAAGTATTTTAAAATAAATAAGTGATTGTGGGCAATATAGTGAACACGTTGCTGAAGATTTATCTAAAATACTTAATCGAAGAGGACTTATTGTTGTCCCAATAAGAAATATTGGCAATGTTACCTGCTCTCTTCCTCACTTTTCTCAAAGTCAACACAATTGCCACGTAACTGGTTGTAATGACCAGAACAGGGATCACCAGGCCAAATGTGAAGATGAAGCCTATGTAACTATCGCTTTTTGTAACTGGATCATGGATTTCCCAGGAGACACTGCAAGATACGTTTCCGGCTTCAGGGCCGTAGCTTCCCCACCCAAAAAGTGGCGGTACCGAAAGACAAAGAGCGTAGACCCACACGAAGAAACCTAGTATCACAGCGTGCCTGGTGAAAAAGAATAATTAGGAATCCAATTCTAGATGCAGTATTTGTCCAAAATAAAAATGTAAAGTTTGAAGCTCGATTCGGTAACTAGACAAGTCTCAGCGGATGTGAAATTGCAATGAAATAGAACACTAAATTGTAGAAATTGTAGCTACTCGGTCAGACTTTACAATTTGCGGTTAACAAATTTTACTCGGCGAAGCGCAGTTTTATTTGCGGCTGGAGTTGGAATTATTGTGATTTGCGGCCACAGATACTCTACGCTCTGCCATAAAGTAGAAATTCAAAAAAATATATTTTCCTACGCAATATCCTTTCTCTTCACGTTAAAAACACTAATAATCTTATTGCAGTACTTTATCCTATCAAAGGATATGCAGATAATCTTCTTTAATTTTGCGAAAAGAGGAGATAGAAGGATTAGAATGATCCAGAGTTAATTGCAACGATACAGAAGCATACATTTACAAAGACATTTACTTTTTAACGGGAATTTCTCCTTGAAAGATTTTAATTGCGATCAGCATAGACAGTATCGGTTATTCGACGTGACGTTAACAACTTTTAATCGTCATTAAACGTTTACTTTACAACTTCTAGTTATTTATTGAGCGTCTTGTGGAGCGATGAATTAAAACATCGAATCATAAAACGTTTCGAATTGTTATAAAAATCACAGGATACAGAGGAATTAGACAGGATCAAGGATCGAGTTACGATCCATTTCTTTGATCAATTTTTTCATGCATGCGCGACTTCTACTCGAGATTTTTGGAGCGGAACACCTGACCGTTTCACGACTCAACTGACCGAGTGGACGATCCTCATTTTTTACTTTTGCTTTCACGAGGTGACAGCTCTTTCGACACACAAATTGTCAAAAAATGAAACTACATTCCTCACCTTATGGATAAAGCGTTCATGGGTTTGGCCACCAACAGCCATCTCTCCACGGCCATCACCGTCAAATTCCCGATACTCGCGAATCCCAACGTGGACATGAACCAGGCGTACCTTCAAACACGCAAAAATGACTAATCAATTATTTTTAACTAGAATTATTTTCCGGTATCAGCGGATTAATGACCTACGAATTTGGAAATATAAAAACTTGCACGAGAATAATAACTCACAAATGTGGATGATGACTATAGTGCTCGCATAACCGGGGAAACGAAAAATGGAAAAACATATACTATCAACGATACTGAACGCGGGAGTCTCCCGGGAAATCATGTTCTTCTCGTTTCAACACGATACGCTGGAGATTAATTGAAAATTAAGGTTCAATAGGTTGGTATCGAGATATTGGAAAAGATATACTTCGATATACAACATGCTATACGAAGTTTCACCTTCCGCTTCTTCGTACTTACAATTAGTAGGTGAGAAGTACAGACAAAATAGTTACATAAAGTGCTGAAATGAAATATCTAAGACGACGTACTAATAGAAATTTGAAAGTTTCTATTTGATGTTTAATATCGTGTATTTGAAATTGTAGTGAAAAGTAGAACTTTATTTTCTTAAACCAATGACTCAAACACACGCTGAAAATTGATTGATGAATTTGAAAAGAGCGGAGTCGAAATTAATTAAAAAGGAGACAAAGAGAAAAATGCTGACAAGGATGGAGAGAAGACTAATTGATAATGAAAAATATAAACGGATCTGTCAGCCCAATTAAAAGAAAAAATAATAGATCAGTGAAGCAGAAAGGGGACAAATTGGTGCAGAGAAAGGTACACTAACTGATCAGTGGTAAAAACAGTATTTGCAAAAAGAAAAGTGCAGCTGTAACGATCGAGTTTGATTAATTCTTGGAAGCAAAGAAAGGCTGTAAAATGGTAGAAATTTTATGGAAAAAACGGGACTCCTATTATGCTCGAAGTGAAAAAATGGTTGGCTAAGAAGCATAAGTCGTACAAAGAGAACGTAAACCGATAAGAAGGTATAACAATATGAAGAAAAAGGAAAATTTCAGTGAAGCAGCGAAAGGATTTGTCGACGATAGAGGGAAGGGAACGGGGAAAAATAAAGAGAATTCTTGTGGTATTAGTTTAATGAATCGTAAATTATACCAGAGACACACTTTGTAGCCCCAGTACCATCCTCCAGTGATCGCTGAAACCATGGCTACGGGATTTCCAAGAGCTGCCACCATAAAATCCCCAACCTAAAAAGAATCGCGATTAAATCCTTCCTTCTCAAACAGTGAAAAGCGTACGGTCATTAACAGATTATTCCTTAACTTTTTTAACCGAAAGAAATAAAAACTATGAAAAAAAAATGAAATACCAGAGAAAACTCGCTTATTGATTGTACAAGCATCAGACTTACACTTGCAACAGGAAATATCAATTTATTTAACAAAAGAAGTAATACAATTGGAACGCAGGTGTCAACTTGAGAAACTTTAATTTTTTATTTGTGACGTAAGTATTGAATGAAAACGACACGATGCAAGTTCCTTTCTGTTTTCAAACATTTATGAGACGATTCCAAATACTGAACGTCTTGAAACTTTCTAATAAAACATTTAGCAAATTATTCCATTTCGATATCATGCAATATGTAATTAAACTCGGTGGAAGTAATTTAATGTTACTGACATTTGCAATTTATTTAAAAGCCGACGTTCTTTCTTTACGTTGTCAAGTTCTCGTCGAGAAACAAATAAGTACGCTGCAACTTATATCTGTCCCAAGTACAATATACAAAATGAGACGAGACGGAAGTCCTGAATTATTAAATTTGAAGCTAGATTTAGGTCGAGTCCCTGTTTAATACGAAATCTAACTTGACCCTGTTCAAACATTGCAATTAAACCTAAATCGTGAACCGAATCTAACACCGTTTCCAATTAAAGTCTAGAATTATTTCACCCATGTTCAACGAAAATCTTGACGTTTTAACTAAGATTCATCAGTTCATTCGATAATTTGTTCAGTTCAGAACATATGCGTCGTGAATTGCAGCACGTTAGGACGCGCCAGGTGCGTCGTGCGTTGTACCATATCAGATTTCGTTCTTTGTCAAATTAATATATACTTGTCATGTGACCATTGATAGCATTGATTTTTAATGTTAAATATAATGAAATGTTGCACGAGTCTGAATGCTAATTCGAATGCATTTACGGATAACATCACCCCATTCAGTAAATCCACATTCCTTCAGCGGGACTTTAAATAATATCAGCGCGTACTGAATACTACATGGAATCCAATGATCATTTACGCACATATCTTCAATAGCAAATGGCTTATCACGTGTGAAATATCCAAGTACGTACGTGAACCCTAACATTTGCCATGGCTATTACAAAATCAGGAATCCACGTATCACGCGTGATTCACATTCTAATGAACCTGCAAGTTGAACGTGCGAAGATGTAATTCAATTGCAACCGGTTTATTAGAACCTCTTGAAACTCCTTGTCAAATTCAATAAAACTGTCACTTCTGATTAGCCTTCGTTTTGCAGTTATCCTTAAAATTTCGTTTGTCATTGCCATAAAATAAAATAAAAAAAGTGAAATAAGGACAACTACATTAACCATGAAATGACCAGCCAAATTTGTAATACGAATTTTTAATATTTATGTGGAACACTTACGATAAGATTAACAAGGATTACGTTGACGGGTGTCGAAAGGATCTGTGCATCCTTGACGATCACCAGTCCCACCAAAAGATTCATGGTGAATCCAAAGAACCCGATGAAACCAAGAACAATAGCAGCACCCACGTACACCACAGGACTGATTTGATCCTCGATATTATCTTCGAACACCGCGGTACTACGATTCAAAGACATCGTTTTTTATCCTTCTTATTTGAATATCAAACGCGAAACAAAATCCACCACGTGGTGGAGCGACACAATTTACTTTACGCTCCACGTAGCAGAGATGCGAAAAGTTGACCGCGTGCATCAATCAAAACCAGTGGCAAAGTTTCAAAGTCTACCTACCCTTATATAAAGCCCGGCTGAAACTATCTTCTCTCCTCTTTCTGTACCTAGTATATCACTCCACTCGGTGTGGCAGGATACAACCAACCCCCCTGGTGAAAAACAGCATGCGCGAGATCAGCTGCAACACCGTGAACTATTTAACCCTGTGGTAAATCTAGCATTACCTTTATGATCATGAGACAATTTCATTAGGGACTGGTCCTCGTTCATAACTTCCGTTTTTCAATGTCTGAAATTAGATTTTTGAGTTATTTTTTTCTTTGGGAGTAGGATAGTAGAGTGGTGGGATATTTAATTGGTATAGGATAAATTTCGGGTATATGGAGATAAAGTAGGAAATAAGGACCATACGCATTGCATTCTTACACGTGTTAGATCACCACGCGTTGTATCACCACTTACCGGAATTCTACATACTGCAATACCACGCTTGGTAATTCAGAGCGCTGTAACCACCACGCTTAGAAATTTGTTAGGTGCTTTCTACTTTTTCACCACACACTCTAAGATTGTTAGTCATTTGCGCTACGCATTGCACCAAGCGTATAAGTAAACAATTCCTATGAGTACGATTAATATTAGTTAACACGTATTTTTTATATATTTATTTTTGTCTACATATGTAGTTTTTCGACGAAATCATAAGGTCCTATTGATTCGAATGATTCGTTCGTTACGGAAAAAGTACGAAGTTCTCTAATCCTACTAATGGTTCCAGGAATCATACTCATTACTCGTGGATTATCGCGAAGGATAGTCGTTGCAACTCGCTATTAAATAAATGGGTTCTACAAAGGGTAACCATGCAATAAAGCGAGGTTTTTTCTTTGTGGATCAAAAAGTTACGTTATCCGATGATCGGTATAAAATTTCAGCGTATACGTAACGATTTTCTTGTATAATCAAGGTAACAAAGAATTTAAAAGCAACGAGAAAGAACTAAATATATGCAATTTTGTAAACAACAGGCAGCATCCTTTATTCATTACATTTGTTAATAGAGAAGATTTGTGTAGCAAGAATTTTGACGTATTTAAATTATAATTTACAATATAAAATACTTTTATAGCTATTTCAAATCCAGTTACATATCCTCTGTGTCGCTGTCTGAATCTTCTGCCATTGCTTGCTTGGCCTTTGCCTCAGCATCAGCTTTTATGTCTGCTGGCACAGATTCATGCCTTCCATTTGTATGTTTGCCTACCCAGCTCATTTCAAGTTTAAACTGCTTGTCTTTCAATTCATCATGGACAAGGTAGATGATACGTGCTGCCTCTTTGACTAAATCATTGCAAGTCATGTCTGATAACTTCAACTTTTCGATTTCTGTTTTTGCAGACTGCTTTGCTTTACCTGTGGATCAATACATTAAGCATGTTTAACTATCATATAATGTAAATTGTACAGTCTCACGAAATGTAAATTGTACCAACATACCAACAGCACAACCATAGTATCCAAATGATACAGCAGAAGGATCTATCATGTACATAGCAGGTCCATCAGGTTCATAAGCACTAAGAATTACGGAACAGCCATATGGCCTGACCGCTGAATATAATGTGTATGCGTGCATGTACATGGAAACTCTTTCATTCAAATACTTTAACGGAATACCAACACCGTATTCAGATTTGTAACTGGATGCTTCGGATCTGGCAATCTCTACAATCCGCCTTGCATCAGAGATCAAGCCAGAAACAGCCATGCCGACATGTTGATCTATGTTAAATATTCTTCTGTTGGTACTAGGCTCATATAGCTTTGATGTAACGATTTTTTCAACCGCGAATACAACCCCATCTTTTCCTCGTAATCCTATCACTGTCCTGTAAATAAAATTGTATAAGTACGATTATCATGAGCAGTAATAAATAAACATTCCTGGCATTTGCAAGAGGGTTACAATGTTTTAATGATACTTTAAAGAGAAACCTTAGATAAAGTCAATTTAATACTCACCCTCCATTCTCGACGGCTTTTTTAGCGTATTCCACTTGAAACACACGTCCGTCCGGTGAAAATTGGGATGCAGACAAATCATACTGAAATTTTAAGAGGTTAGATCGATGTTATTGCTTATCCTTCGTTTTTTAATGTTCATATCTCTCTATTGATACATCAGATATTTACCCCAGTGCCTATGGAACTCATTCTTCACACGTTCAAAAATATAAATACTGAAGTATTTGTTGCGAGAACAATTGTTTATACACTTCACAGGCGTGAATAGGCGAAAATCAAAACTTGATCGTCAGCGCCAGTCAGCGCCGCTTGTGATCTCGGTTTAGGTTAGGTGTCAAACATCGAACTGACATCTGACGGGTCGTTAGAAAGTTATGTTAACTTTTAAACGAATGTCATCGCGAGTGCTCAGTTTTTCGAACGTTATAATAAAACAAGAGTAAAAATAGTGAGTATAATATTCAATAGTTACATTTAACGAGGTTGACACGATGATTGTTCGAATTAATTTGTAAAAGATGTTCAGGAGATTCCATGATAAATCAATGGGTTGTAAATTAAAAGTGCATGAGTAACAGTGATTAATTTATAATTTATTTCTTACAAGTATCGACTTACTGTTACAGATGTATTAAATACTAAATTGGAAGATTGTTACTATTATTTTCGTTCTTCTCTTAGAAAGTTCTTGATATTTTCTTTCTTACAGGTATATTCGGGTGGGCAGCCATCTTTGAGGCCATATTCGATAGCCTTCCGGAAATCCGCAATCGTTTGTTCGTATTTCCCTTCGATTGGCGGTCCTCTGTGAACGTGTTACAGTGAGTAATTAGAAAATTCATACTAAATAATTAATTTTGTTACTTACTGAGGCAATAACTTCATCGTTTCAATTATCATTTCCGCAGCTTCCAAATATTCTCTTGCAACATGGGGTTCTTCACAAGCTGCTCTGTACAAACACTTGTCACCCATTAAATATCCTAAAGCCAAAGCAACCTCTCCTTCAGACACCACGTTTTCTGTAAGTTTTTCATCCTTTTTATTAATAATCATAAACAACCAAATGGAATATGGCATACATACTACATTCACATACACAGTTTGTTAAAATTTATTTAAAAACGTTTAAACTAAGGATAAGTGGAAAAAACCTTGTTCTAAGTCTCGTGCTTTATAATTATGGTGTCCCAAGTACCCTGCACTGAATACAACTGCTTTGAGCACTAAAAGCAGCAGCAAATTTGACAAGTTCAGATTCAACACCTGTAAAATAAAAAGTGCAGATTCCTTGAGTTCATAAATTAGAAAATAAGAATCTATTAAAGTAGACATGTTACATTGTCAATGGGACCGTCACTGTTCACTCAAGTGGCAATATAACAAGAGTCTACCCTGTTATTTTTAATAATAAAATTTCAAAGAACGACCAATGTGATATTTTGTCTTGTTGTAGTCAATAAATGAAATTTGTATACTTACTTGACTACTGCTAGATGATCTTTGCACAAGTTCCTTGGCGATTTCCATTAACATAGAACCACCATGTTTCTTGTTCGTTTCTTTACCGAAGTCACGGTCGTCGTTCGCGCTTCGTGCCAGAACCGCATAACTCACGAACGCCATAACAAATAAAAACTGTACTTTCCACATCGTGTATTAATTAAATAGTACGAAAGTACTTAACAAATTAGTGATCGTTAAAACGAAATAGATCACGCTATAAATAGTCTCGCGAAATAAATAATTTCGTAGGAGAAGTCGCTTGTTTTGTGAATGAAGGAAGAGTGAGGTTGGGTCCGATGAGAAACGGTGATTTTTATAAGGCTACGTTTTGTCTTGCCAGCAAAGCGTAAAAGCCAGCTCGTTTTTACCCGTGTGCATCAAACCGAAGATGGTCAATGTCTTCTATGTTTTCTCCTATTGTAACGTCACTTCGTACACGATTGTTAATAACATTTATTAACCGTTGCTCGATGCATCGTCGCACTTTCTTTCTTCGTTGACGGAAATAAGCGGTGAAAGCCCCTGAACTTTTACTCGAACCAAGAATTTCAGAACCAGCGATAAACATTGAACAATAAATTCGAACGATTTCAAGTGTACTTTCAATATATTTTTTGCTCTTATGAATTTGTTTGTTAGTTGAGATTTGAAGTTAAAATTATGCGAATTGTATAATTGTATGCGCAGAAAATTTGTGAGAAAAGTAAGTGGTAGATCAGCCATAGTCTGTTGAATGATTCAGAAATGAAGGGAGCTCGCGTGTCTCGTTCATAAGTAGTCGACTAAAATCGAAAGCTGTTCAATTATGCACCCAATGTTCTTCAAAGGGGATGAAACTACGACGAGAGAAAAAAAATATCTTACAAGCTGTCGTTGCATAATCGAAGAATCTCGTTAATAATTTACACTTTTATTACTTTCCCTATCGTCGAACTTCTGATCTTCCTCTACCTGTTCGATTTTTGAAAGATACAGTGTGTTACAGAAAAATCTATATTTTCGAATATACATTTTAATACTTGATGTGAATAGACTTCAGTCTATTTTTCTTTCATCGCGTACAGAACGGAAATATAACCCATGGAGGTTTTTAAAATCTGAAACACGAAGATGGCTGATAACGCGAAAATATGAATTAAATTTCGTATATCAATTACACACGTACGTGGGAGTAGAGTTCCAATGTGAAGGAGCAAAATCCGCCTGCAGTGATTTGCAATGGCGTTTTTGATCGACATATGATTAGTATAAGCAGTTTCGCATTTTTCGCTGATAAATTATACCATTTGGAATTGTACACTGCATTGGCTATGTCGAGACTCTGAGAAAAGTAACAAATTAGCTGAACAGAATGTTTAGTAAATAAAAATGGTAAAAAGAAAGAATACCTCAGTTCTAAGCTTTTCACCAACGTAACAGTATAAGTACAGATGCAACATTACATAAATCACATAAATCATCAGAAAACTAATTTGTACGATCAGATACTCCTTTTCTTGGACATCGAATGACTGTACATAAAATAACGTCAATCTGAATTCATCTTAATACATAAGAGTCCTTATCAAAGTATCTTTTTTCCTACCATGATAACTTGGAAACATTGAAAACATAATTGAGTTGTACAACCAATCATTTGAAATAGGAGCATCATGTTGAAACAATTTTTTATCGTTACTGCAAATCTCGGGGAAAAATTTATAGATAATTAAAAGAGATTTCTAAAATTACAAATTTGAGAATATAATAATAACATGTTGATATCTAGATTTCTACATTTCCAACTCGGTAACATGAAAATTTGGAATTTCGGAAATGAAGGAATTTCATTAATAATTACTGCGCGTGGAATTGCAACGCGTAGAGTTACAAGGCGTAACAATTACAGCGCGTGAAATGATCACGCATGGAATTATAATACGTGGAATTACAACGCGTGAAATTATAGCGCGAGTAAAATTACAATGCATGGAATTACCACAAGTGGAGTTACAACGCATGGAATTACAGCACATGGAACTACAACGCGTAATAATTGCAAAGCGTAGAATTACGCGAAAATTGATCACTCGACTACTCGACGCGTGACGATATAACAAGAAACAATTACACTCTCGATACAAACCTGTTCAGATACTCGTGTTTCCGAACAATTTTCCCCAATTTCATTTCGAAATGTTCCTCCTGAGACATCAAAAGTCTCTTAATTTCTCTATTCAAGTTCACCAACTGTCCACAAACGTGCAATATCAGCATAGCAACGAAAGTGTCGACCGCTGTGTAAGTGATCGCTCCGTACATAGCAGCCACGAATTGAGCGAACATGGTCAGCTGAAAATTCGGGCTGACATCGACATCGTACGGGAAATAGGCACGGAAGAACAATTTGCTGTCGTTGTATTTCATTGTCATACATCGTAAAAAGACGTAGACAAACACCACGGTGCTGCACATTATGGTGCTTCTCATTACCATCGTTCTGGTGTTTTTCGCGATTATTTTCATCGTCTCACGCTCCTCTGGGGACTGTGTTGTGCTCCAGTCTTTGGCCATGCACTCTAGCAGAGACTTCAATGCTCATGAATGAAACAGATAAGGTGATTCATACTATTTTATGCATTTGCTTCAAAAGTAGCTATTTGTAGTTATATAAATATTTACATTTGCCATTGTTCCAGAAGGCGATGGCCTTCAGGATGCAAATCGTGAACGTAACATTCGCCATTGATAAATTTTCCACCACCAAGTCCATGTCACCCCAAATCGATGGAAAATTAATTGTTTGCGGGATAGTAATGAAGCACGACATCATTAAAACTGATACTAATACCAAATAGCTTGAGGGCCGATTCCATTTTCTCTCTTCCGGCCATATACCGAGAAATTTCATTGTATAATGATTCCAACTGTACACGTACTTTAAGTCTACCATATAAAATGCTACAAGTTAGCATAAAACATTATACAATAGTATAACAGTAGTGTATCATAAGTTAATACTCGATCGTAGACATGTGATTGAAACAACGTAAATGAATTTATATCGATTCTTATTCATTAATATAACAAATTACCGGCTTGAGTATCCACCGAGACATTCATCATAGCCTGTTTCTATAAACTGTGTAACACTGTCTTTTTTCAAAGATGTTATTTCGTTGCTCTGAACGCATGCTCTGTTCGTGCATTCGAAACATGCAATAGATTCAATTATTCATCGACATCAAGTTACACGGGTTAAGTTTGAACACGCTATTACAGTCTATCATCGATTGTCGAATTATTTATAAGCTGATCGAGAATACTTGGTAACTTTCATACACTTCTCTCGGCTAAATTTTATCTGGATAAATATTTATTTATGAGTGCACTTTGTAGGTGGTGTTGTATTTTGACAGTTACGAAGAAAATATTTACAGATTATCTTACCACGTTAGTATTGAAGAAATTTATTAGTTAATTATATTAGGGGACATTGAAGAAATAGTGCAGTATTATTGAGTGTATGGAAAAATAATCTGAGGCTGAAATTTGTGAAAAAACGTTTAATGTATGCTAGACTGTGCACGTGGGGATTCAAGTGAAGGTTTAATAGTAACATTATGGTGTGACATAACTACGGTAAATGTTTCTAAATCATTCGATATTTTAAGATAAATACTCATTCTAGACTAGAGGATTCTATCACTGTAACGAAGTGACCTGATCGCTGCTCGCCACTGTTAGTAAAACTGAAAGATAACCCATTGCTGTTTTCAGAATCTAAAACGAGATAATTATATAACTCTTTTCGTTATTTTAATACCTGTTGTAATATTCTTGCACCATTGTTCTACAGGTTCTATAAATTCTCTTTTATGTATTATTTTTGTTGATATAAGCATAAAATTGAAAGAGTTACTTACGGTACTGAATAATTCCATAGAGAAAGTGCTAAATTTTCCAGCTGTCAGACAAAGAGGTCGATGAGATCTTTTCATGATAAATAAAAGACTCCTGGCTTCCCGTGACGAAACATTAAACCAATTTGATTCGTATGCAGCATTGCTCAATTCCACGTTCTGCAATATTTTACTATAATATACTTGTTTGACTAATTTTTCTATAATATACTTGTTAGACTAATCTTATTTCGTTTTGTACGAAATTTATCTCAAAGAAAATGTACATTATATTTAAAAAAAAATTTACAAAATATTGTTTAATTAATATATTTATAAGTATACTTGCTTGAACAAGAATCATCTCTCCTATATAACAATAAATATATATATGAACAAGAACAAATAGCACCAGGAGCACGATGAACACAAAAAATAGCAATTGCGAGTTGTACATTCCAGCTCCACCTTTTAACAGCACCTGTTCATATTAATTCAATAACACAAATATTTTATTCCGAAAATGTTTCGTTTCTGTGAAAAATCTGAAGTGACTTACATCGAAGATTAGAAAACCTTGAAAACAGAATTCTGTCGTGCAGAGCAATATTTGCATGAGCAAGAGCATGTTGAAACAGTCCTCGATCTTTGCAGCGAATCTTAAATATAATTTAGTTAAATAAAAGATATAAATCAATATTTTGATATCACTCACTCGTTCAAGTACTCGTGTTTCTTCACAATGTCAACTAATTCTTTTCGTATCGAATCAGCGTCTCTCCCACTGTCCTGATCGCCCATCAATCTCCTTAATTTCGTCTTCAAGATCTTAAATTGGCCACACAAGTGTATGACTAACATAGCAACGAAAGTGTCCACGGTGGTATACGCGATGGTGGCCAAATATCCAGCAGCGATTTGACCCATGTTAGTGAACACCAGATTCGACGTTCGACGAAGATCGAAAGAAAAATATCCGGGATAGATCACGAAATGATCTTGATCCTCTTGATTCTTATCGGTGAGCATGATCGTGATCAATCGTACACTAAGAAATACGGTCTCCATCGTAAACGTTAATATGGAACCATAAATTGATATGATGTTACTCGATTTCGCGTATTCCCTCATGGTCTCCATTTCCTCTTCTGTTCTTGGGGCCTGCCAGTCGTCGTAGAAATTCTTCATGACCGGTTTGAAAGCTTTGGCAGAGAAACAAGTGCTTTTCATTATCATAACGCTAAATTCTTCGAGCTAAATAATTATTGAGTTACTAAAAATATACAAATGTGTGTATTTTGTATATGCGAAGGTATTTTGTACGTACTGTCTTTGTGATACCAAGCGAAGAAGATCTTCAGTATAACGTTTATACCAGGGATATTGGCTGTCGAGAGATTCTCAGTAACTAATTCAATGTCTCCCCAAATGAAAAACAAATTGACACATTGTGGGCCAACTACGAAGACAACGGTAATCAGTATAGCTGCAAGAGTCTTGCACGTGTCCCAAAATCGTTTCGTGGCGAATGGATCTGGCCAAATACCAATTACTTTCATATTCCTCTGGTTCCATCCCAGAGCCAGTTTCAGATCTTGAAGAAAATTGGATGGATTGAATGCAACCTTAAATAATTTTTATCTTAGGTATTTAGAGACATTTGTTCGTGTTATTGTCAAGGATGGAGAAGGTGGACCTAGGGGAATAGAGACTTGGGGGTAGATCTAAGGCATCCTGGAGAATTTTGAAGGATGATGTTACGGATAGTAAGCTGGGGATTTAGGAATTTGGAAATGTGGAATGTTGGGGGATTTGAAAAATTGGGGATATAGGAATTTAGAAAATTGAGAAGTTTAGGGAATTTAGGGAGTTTGAGAAGTTGAGGATTTAGAATATTGGGGGTTCACGAAATAGGGAATTTTGAATTCAACAATTCAGAAACTCCGAGACTTGAAATTAAATTTCGCGATTCATTAAACTTTTAATGAAAAACCGAGAAATCGCCACTTTGTACCTCGATTGTCTTCCATTTGTTCTTCATCCACTCGCACCACACGATCAAATGACCGTTAAAAATTTCCATGAAACTCTTGAAGGGAGAGAAGTGCATGTTTTAAAAAAGTCAGAGACCACTCCTCCTCCAGGTGGAATGTTTGAAAGTTAAGAAGGGACGACGGACGTAATTATACGCTCATAACAAGTTGAACAGTTGTTCCCTTTTTTCTTTTTTATCGATTTAGTAAGTGTAGTTAAGTTTGTCGAGCATGGGGAACGTTTCTGTTTCATTCATTGAATAATTTATGCTGCTTAGCGAATTAGAGGGGTCGTTTGCGTTTAAGAGGGTGGTTGAAACTTTGTTACTTGTCTGTTCAGTAGTTATCGCTTGTTATCCACTTTCTGTGGCTGTTCTCTATGTTCCAAGTAATAAAGAGGAAAAGCAAGGAAGAACCATACAATTTTTACGGAATTAAACTTTGAATTTTGTGGTGAGTATATCTCGAATAATATATTTTTATCATTTTCTTCTCTGTCGAAGAATTTTGTTCACTAATCCCTTAAAATTATTGCGAAAGGATGAAAAGAAGATACATTTTTGATTGGCATATAAATTAGTTCATTAACATTGTGTACAAAACATGACAAAATTCTTCTCTCGCATACATGTAACTATACTGTTTCAATAATTTATTTACAATGATAGGATTAAATGATCCCGTGAAATATTGTGAAAAGAAGAACAAACACAACATTTATTAGCAATGTACACGTACGATTATACATTGATATCGTATACCTCATGTCCTCGCAATTAACAACTAAAAAACTAGAGTAAAAACTAAATAAATAGTACGCGTTGATAACTCGAAAGAATATTTGATTCGAACTGATTACTTAAATAGACTCGTTCTTTCAATCTCTAGATTCATTCGATTCGGTGGTTGAATAAAAAGGAATGAAAAAATATTCGGGAAGAGAACTGAAAATTAATGCAAATTTTTCGTTTAGACTTGTCGGTAATTACTTACACCTACGCCTAAATTCCTAGATTCTTAAACTACAGATTTTTTGCGCGTTAAATAGGTTGACACATATGTACAAAGTTTTGGCGGGAAATCGGATTTCGTTTGATTCGCTGCTACCTTGACTTGTTGACCCCCAAAAAGTATTCATGTAAAACAATCTTAATTTAAGATTGCCAGATTCATCTTACCTTTTGTAAGATTAATTTTTAATTAATTTCTAATCCAAATATTTTAAGTATAACTCAAAGTTAGGAAATTTAATAACTATGGTAATATTTCCACGAGACATACGAATAAATAATCAACAGAATATCGATAAATGACCAGCTGTTTATCAAGCTGCGATATTAATCGCAATATTAGCAATATTAATGACAACATTAGGCGAATCGAAACGAAAGCACCGAGCAGTTCGAGCTGCGAACGCTTTCACCGCTTGTGAAATCAACGCTGATTTATCAGTTCCGCTTTCCTCGAAGGAAGCACAGGAAAGCTAGGATGAATCCTTTCAACTCAGAAAAAGACGTTGCCTGGCCTAGCCTGGGGGCACAAAAAGTTCGAACAGTCGTGTCTTCTTACGGCGTCCATCACCTGTTGGAAATGACTGGACACTTGGACGGCTGCGCCAGGTTGAATCCTGAAAGAACATGCAATGTAATGAGAAGATGCGTAGACATTTGATGTGGAAAGTTGGCACGTGAGAATTTGGGGATTTGTGAAAATAATGGTGAATTTTTATCAACACGTGTTCATAAATCATAGTTTGACTTGATTTACTGTAGCGAGCAAGATCGCCCAATTAAAGCGTTAATGATTGACAGCAATTGATTAGAAAGGCTCGAAAGGTGGGGCTATCGATGATAATTGATGACTAACGGTCGATCTATGGTAATGTAATTGGTTTGAAACTTGAAAGTTGAATCATGATCCAGCGAGGTGAAAAAAATTAGAATGATGTACGCGATGAATCACCAGTACGGGCACTAGGAAGTTACAACTCTTTGTTCTTTACATCCTAACAGTTTAACTCTTTCTAACCTAAAGTGCACCTACATATACCATAATCATACATTTTCAAATGTTGTCAATCTCCATAAGATCACGCAAACTGAAACTATATTTATCAATTTTACTATCTAAAATCAGATTATTAATTTTTGTACTAGCAGTAATAAAACATACTGAACAAGATTTCAAACATTTCGCTACACATGTATCGATGGTTTCGTACGATAGTTAAAGGGTCAAATGGACACAAGAAGAAAAATCAAAGAACATTTCGACCAGTGTGGACGGAACCATAGCGAGAAACAGATAACTTTCTTCCAGCTTTCGCCGGCGACGTCCTACTGACTGATTCGACTTTTACCTCTTAGCACAGTTTCACTTTGTGCATACACACACACACACACTCGTGTGTACACATGTACGGTATGCTTCGTCACGAGGCATAGGTGTTAAAAAAATTTGAGAGTACATCGGCCCGATAGTAGCTTGCCCGATCAAACGATCTCCTTTCTCCCAATCGATTTTCTAATTCTAATTCGTCAAATGGTGTTCATTGTTAATGGTGACTGCTGGTAATGAACGGTCAGTAATTGGTGATTGAAAATTAACATATAGTTGATGATTGGTATTTAATAATCGATAGTTTCTAATTGATTTTGGTATTTGGTAATTGCTTATTGACAGTAGTCAAACTTACTAAGTAATTTTCAACTGACAATTAGTACTTGATATTTACATAGCTGGAACTATTCAATAGCACTTGAATTACCTGATAATCGGTAATTAGTACTTGTTAATGATAACTAATTGGTGCTAATTGGTAAAGGAGTATCAAGATTGTTTCGTAGTCCATCCAACTGCACCTAAAACCTTTCATAACACTCCTCACTATTCCCAACACCAAATCCGTCTCGCACGACTTTTCCTCACCATTTCCTCATCCGCGAAAACGAAAGCCCATTATCCAAACATAGCCAGCTACATAACCGTATGCTAACTAGAGCAACGTGTCGTTATATCATTAGTGAATGCAACAACAGTCTTCCTGTTATTTTGTAACGCATCCCCCATTTGGCGAATCTATTTTCCACACGGCAAAAACTATTCCCACATGTTCGACGATACTCACAGACCCAGAAGAGCGGCCATTTTCTTCTCCATAAACGTAACCGCGTCTGGTCCCCTTTCGATCATAGCATCGCAGAATAACCTTTTAGCACACGGTGTATTCGTCCAATCGCCATCGGTGTGGGCCACTTCGGCCACTTCCGAGTTCTCCAAGTTCTGAAGAGCGTCTTCGAGTTCCTGGTCAATCTCGATGCTCCTTTTTCGTCTCTCGTCCCTTCCATCCACGGAGTTCCTCGTTCCATCCACCATCGAATCTTTAGTGGATGTGGACACGTCCTCCAGTTTGTTTTTGTCAACCACGTCAGGGGCCAGCTTCTTCTCTAACAGTTCAAAGGGTTTCGATCTATCCTCCACGATCAGAATATCCCCGTTCTTGTCCGTCTTGTGTCCTTGGTTTTTTCTAGGGATCAGGAACTCTGTGATATCGATGTGACCCTCTGGTCGAACTGGAAGGTCGATCTCCACGATTTCACTGATCGAATCCGCTCCTTTTCGCTGTAGACGCTTGTTCCTGACCAAGTTCTTCAGGTTACTCTCCGCTTGGAAGATGTCCAGGTAGTCCACACTTCGTTTTCTTCTGTTATTCGCTATTTGACCCGTATGTCCAGTTTCTGCATTAGCTTCGTGTTTCTGATCCTCTTGGACGATCATCACAACACCTTCGTTATTCGATTTAACATCTCTCTGCTCGGAGTTATGTGGTTCCATCTTCTCCAGAAAATACACTGTCCCGTCTCCCTGCTCGTTCAGTGCCTTCACAAGTGGTTCTTCAGCATTTAGAGACCTCTGGTACTCCACTTCCGTTGACAAACCTTCGCCAGATCGCTTGAGGACGTCGACATCCAGGTACCTCCCGACCGCCACAGCTCCAATTCCAAGAGCCGCACCGGAAGCCACGAGTCCCAAAGCCGGAATGAGAATACTACTTCCGGAAGCGACAGTGTCGAACTTGTCCTGAGCCTCCTTGCCTTTGGACAGGCCCAGATTTTGCGAGATCTTGTGCGTAGCTTCCACCAGAGGGTCAATAACGGGTCTGGTGAACTGAGACACCTTCTCCACACCGTTAGAGAACTGACTCTTCAGGTTTTCAGAGATTTTCACCCAAAATGGCGCGTCGCTCGGTCTCTTCAGACCGTAGAAATGCTGATTCGGATAGTAGTTCTTCGTGGTGTAAGTATCTACGATGTTCTTGTCGTTGAGGACGTACTTTTTCTTCTGTCTCTGTTCCGTGAAGGAATACTGATTCTCCGGGAAGTTGTCCGGTCGTCTTTTCTCGTTCTTCAGGATTTTCGCCGGTTGGACACCCAGTTCTGGGTGGGCGTATTGCAGGACGGGTGCTCTGGCACCTGGTTTCAGCGCTACTGGAGCGATCTTTTGACTCTCTGGAGTGTACAGCTGGGATACTGGGTACACGGTCACTCCGTCTGGGTGTAGCATCCTCTTGTGAGTGCTAGCTCGGAAGTTATCGCTCCTGGATTCGTATACTTCCGCCTTCAGAGCCTCGTTCTTGTAGTTCTTCGGGTCCCACTCGAAGAACACGTTCTTGCCCTCCTCGTCGCTGTCCTTGCCGTACCTATGTTCAATTGCTATTAGTATTGGTGATCATTCTCAATTGGTAGCAATCGGTACTTGAGGTGTAGTTAATGTCTGATAGTTAATAAACAATACCTAGTAATACATGAATAATTTTTATATCCTACTGCCTACCTTCGATTAACGTTCTTGAAGAACCTCTCGAACCTCTGCCTGTCCGCGTTCTCGCTGGGATAGAAATTGGTGGACACATCCAGATGGTCACTTCCAGATAGTCGGTCCGAGACCAATTTGTTATTGATCACCCTGGCGTTTCTCCAAGTCTGAATTTGATCAATAGGTTCATCGGGTACCCTCTGCCCGTGGATCACGGGTGTCCCATCCCTGTCCATCGTCATCGGTGACCTCTTTTGACTCGATTTCACGTTGATCTCCGACCTGACGATCACTTCCGGCGGCACGTTCTTCGCGTTTCTATTCTTCGACAGATTCGCGCCGATATTCGTCCTCGTAGATTGAACCTGATGAGGCAGGAACGCGTAGAGCTCGTCACTTTCGTCGCTCAGCTTCCTCTGCGACCTGTCTTGGAAATGTCGTGGCAACAGAAGCGTACCAGCTGGTAAGGACGAATCGAACCTGGCGTAATTCGGTGGTTCTTCCATGGTCTTCGGGTCACTCGGAAGAGGTTTCCAGCTTTGATACTCTTCGGTAGTCGATTGCTGCAACTGGACAGCTTTTCCATCGATACCGAGAGGCGTCCAGTTCCCATAATCGATGTTCTTGTCGCTCGTGGATCGATCATTCACATCGATTTTCTCGTTCACAGACACATTTCCAATCTTCGTGAAGTCTCTTTGGTTATCGGACTCGGACAATTTGGCTCGGAGTTGCTCGACGTGAGCTTCTTCGAGTTTTCGGATCTCTTCTTTTGTCTTTGACTCGTTTCTAGTTGCTGTGTACGAGTCTGAGATGTTCTTGTTTGTTTCTTCGATATTGTGCTTCTGGGACTCTTCAGAGTGGTCGTTGGTTCTGTCTCGTCTTTTGACGATGAGCGTCGCTATGTTTCCTTCGCTTGTTCGAACTTTTAGCTCTTCTGTCTCACCTGGAAGACTTCTGGAGACTTTTAGCATCGTTCTGGTGTAACTAGGCTTGGGGAGGTCTGCGCTGCTGATGCTGCAGAGGGCCACTAGCAGTGCTAGAGAAAATGTTATCTGGAACAAATGAATGGAAGTAAAATAATTATTTGATACATCAAGTTTAATGTATTACTTTAAACTGTTTTATTAACTACTTGGTTCTACATAGTATCTTAGTATTCGAGATTGTATTATATTATATTATTTATTAATCAGATTAATTCAGAAAGAAAAACACAAAGATCTCGAAGAACAGGTTCTCTTTTGAATAAATTCCTGTCCAGCTCCGAAGCAAGAAAAACATTTTTGATCGCTGAAAAATGCCTCAACGTCTGACGATAATATTATGCAGCTCACGAGCAACATCTGAATTTTTATTCAAATTTATTTGCGTGCTTTGCAAATTGCTATGCTGTTACAATTTCATTCGACGTTTAAATTCTACATCTGTAGAACGAATGTTTTACCTTATCGTTTTGAAGCTCAAATTCCTCGATCGAATTTCTCGTCGGTAATTTATTCTTTATTCGGTGCTACGGCACCACACGAAAAGTGAAAGTGACCCTAAAAATCCTTCAGTGCTGTCACCAAGGAAGAAGATACATCGTTCATTATTTTAACGATTTTAAATTACTTTGGTAAAATAGAGCTGATCAATTTTTGTATATTAAATTATAACTACAGTAAAGTAGCACTTTCAATGTTACATAACCTAAAAAGTATATCAATTTAATTTGTCGATCTTCAATTTACAATTGCGTGTAATCCACTTGAAATTAATTAACAAATTAATGAAATTAAAACACAAATGTGACTTAAATTTAAAGTAGACTACGGGCTCGATTCCTGCAGAACTAGTTTTCAATCTGATTCATCCAAAGTTAATTTCAAATTAATTATACTTAATGAAAGTTTATAAGGATCGAAGATATATAATAATCTACATTAACTCGTCCATAACATCCTATCCGTTTTAATTTTGTATTAATTATTTTTATTACACGATCGGTTTTAGAAAACGTAGACTTAGCTGTATCTAAATTGAATCCGATTCGTGGTTAATTGCTTCATGATCGGTTCATGCTTAGCCTACTTTTGGAGGTAAATTAATAACAGCAAAAATCCATCCATAATTGAACTATATAGAGTGGATAGTATGAGAAACTTGTAAAATACTTCGAGTTACTACTACTGTTACCAATATCTGTTTTCTGTGTTATCCGTAAATTCTAGCAGATTTTTAACTTGTAAGCGCTTTGTATGGGATGCAGGAAACGATGGGAGGAATCGAGAGATTCCATGGCGAGAGAAATTTAATAGCTCGAAGAAATTGCCGGCATTCTTTACCGGGATTAGAAAATAGCGATGCAGTAACCGTGTGACTAGATACTTTCTATTATTAAGACTCCTATTATTCATTGCGATCGAAGGAAGTCTTCGAGTACTTTAATACAATTCAAAATGGCTGCAATCTTCGAAATATGTTTCGTTCGATCCCCTCACCTTCGATTCCGAACTCACCCTCCAAAATTTTTCTTTCGCGAAATAACATTATTTTGAATATTGACAATTTTTCAATGAAAATTCAGCTCATCAGTTTTCTTCTCGCAAAGAGAAGAAAGAATGGGGGTTTCCGTGAACGCGATAAGGTGAACAATCAAGGTCTATATTTTCTCATTGGACATTACCGGTTGATCGAAAGTCACTAGAATGGAAAAAGTGGATCGTTTCGAATACGAATGTAAACTGGACGAGCATGCCCGGGGAAAGCATGTCGTTCCATTTCACTTGTTCATGGAACTCGATTATTGGTCCAGACCATTGATGGGCACATCGGGTGCCCGTCGATCAGCTCACGGGCATAAGTGCAGCGTGTAAGATTAATTCACGAAGATGTCAAAGGAAGTTTGGTAATTTGGATATTTAGAAACATAGAAATTTGGACATGGAACAAAAATCGACAATTCTCAAAATAGATGAAAGATGTACAAATTATACAATTTAATCATTTGTGGTAATCAGCTATGATTTCTGAAACATTCTGAATTGCAAATGTAAATCGAATCCTGAAGCATCGAGAAACGATGAATCCCGAAAGTTCTTATAATAGTCCACTAAATCATTTCATAAGAAAGACCATCGAAAGAATAAGAATAAATGGATAAATAAATAAATCGTGAAAAAATTTACAAATTGATCAAGGATTCTCGTTCCCTTGTTCCGCGAACGAATCTCGTTTCCACTACAATTCAACGAATCGTAAAGAAAAATGGAGAAAGAATCTCATCTCGTTTGATGGTGGATCTCGAGGATGATGCAGGCTGTAGGTTTAATCGCGAGCTCGTAAAAGAGTAGTTGAAGCATTAAGTCGGACGTGATTCGTGAATTACTAGGCTTATGGGAACATGAAAACTGTAAGGTCGGTCGAACTAATGAACGATACGCGATTAATGGGCGTTTTATCGACGGAAGTGCATGATCCACGCGGACTACGATGGCCCCGATCCGTGTCCCATTGCATTTCCGCTCCAGAAAGCTTGCGGACACGCGTTCATTCTCTCGCAATTAACGTCGTTGCTGTCCATCTTCTTTTTCTGGCTATTCCGTTGGAGACACTTTACGATTCTTATGCTTTTTTCGACGGTTCAATCACTGCAATTTTATTTTAACTTCGAAACTTTTCTTGTAGGTCGGCGCAGTTTACCGCCATTTGCATTGCAAAGTTTCTTGCGGTTTCTTTAGAAATTTTCTTACGGTTTCGATGGAACTTTCTTTGCGACTTTCGTTGTAACTTTATTTAACAATTATTCTACGAATTTATCAATATTTTCTTGAAATTTTTCTTGTATATTCTCTTGCAATCTCTACGTGAATATTATTTCCCATTGAAAAATTGTATCTCTTTACAATTTTTGTTGTGATTTTCATTATAATTTTTCTAGCAATTACCTCTTGGTTTGTGTCATTGAAGACAACCAAAGGTGAAGACTAAAAATGAACGTCAAAGAAGTAAAAATATTTTGTAAAGCATGTGTCACACATACATCGTTACGTAAAATCTGAATTGTCGATATCTTTCCATTAGAAACGTACGGAAGTGTTTGAAGCAATCGATAGAAACGTAACAAGTCAAACGTTTTACAAATCCGTTGAAATGTTATTCAACAAAAATTGTCCGACTCCCCGAGAAAGTAAACGGAAGGAATGTGTTGAGTAACCAAAGGAAGACGATGTTCTAACAGCCGAAGAATCCAAAGAGAACATGACCATGAAGAAAAACGTATTTTATAGTTATATAAAAACAGCCACAGCCAGAAGGTTGTTTTTCAGAAACACCTTTAATCTTCCACGAGACTACTACAATTACCTATGCAGAAAAATCCGGAGAAAAAAGGAAGAATGCAAAAGAGATGAATCTCTATTATAAAGAAAAAAGGTAACCAGAAATAAATTGCCTGAAATTACGCAAATATCTGTCTGTATGGTCTAAAATCAGGCTCATTATGTCTCGAAGCATTCGAAGAACGATCATAATTTGTCGGAACGACCAAAATCTTCTCTGAACGAAGACAAAAAGGAGGCAAAACAAAGAACCATAAAGATACATCTGACGTGGTAACAAAAATTGCTACCAACATTTTACAAAATCCTACTGAAACCTTTCTTAATTGAAGGAATTAACAATTACTAACAGTTACAATTTTATACTTTTATTATAACTTTTTGAAAGGAAGTTCAACATAACACGATTGAAAGAAGTATAAGCTCGTTTTTTTTCAAATATACGATTACACTTTATTATACATTCCGTTATCGCATATTCTCGATGGCAGTTTCCACGATAAAACTTGTGCTAATACCTTTTTCACTTGTTACAATTATGCTCGTACTAAGAGAACAGTTAGCCTTTCAGCCACTGCAACTAACTGTCCACCATTTAATTATACGTTGCAGTAAACATCGTCGTGACAAAAAAACAATGTACATTGCAAGATAGAATTTGACTCGACTGTGGAACAATACGTCTATTGTTTCAATGTCTCAAGGTATAACTGAGCATCGTAATTGACACACCATTAGCTCACAATTTACATCAAAGATGGAAGAGAAAAAGAGGAGCAAAATAAAGCCTGCAAGAATGAACTAAACGATGAACCCTGATTCTTGATTTTGATCCTTGAAACCTCTTCTTCGTATAAAATAAAAAAAAAACAGTGGAAGAGAAAAAAATTGTGTTTAGATTAGAGCTAAAAATAGGAGAATATTATGTATAAGTACCTGCATCTTGTCCATTTTTCCGACGTCCTTCCAGGTATATCGAAGACGGTTGTCCAAAGGGAAAAGAATCGCGTGTTTCCGTGTCTCAAATCCGCATGATACGAAGCGATCGATTGGAAGAATAGTAAAAAGGGAAGAAAAAAGGAAAGAGATTTCGGCGTGCAGAGAGAAGACCCACTGTTACGCACCTGTTGACTCCCGGAATATCTTGGCGAGACTGACGAAGGCGCTCAGTCAGCGGCTCCTCGTGTCTCCGACGAAGGACCGACACTTCTTTCTCTACGACCTACTTCCCGTGCTCGCCTTCGCCTTCTTCCGTCGCGTCGCGACGTTCGGCGTCCTCCTCGTCGATTAATCGGAACATTTCCGATCCTAAATCCTACTATTACCGAATACCCAAATTACCGTCTCTAGGTTTTCAATTCATTGTTAAATCCCCAAATTACCGAATACCCAAATTACCACGTCTCTACGTTATTACATTGCTACACTATCTAATCCCCAAATTAGTGGGACCTCAGATTACCACTTCCTCAAATTACTCAATTACCAAACTTTCAAATTGTTAAACTTTATGGACCCTAAATTGCCAAATTTTCAGCTCTCCAGATCCCCAAATCTCCAGATCCCCAAATCCCCACCTCACAAATTGCTAAAACCATGAAATTCAAAACTTTCTATATGCCAAAATTCCAAATTTCCAAATTCCCAAGTCCAAATTCGAACTAGCTCAGCCTTCAAACACAAATCTTCTCAAATCCCCAGATCGCAAAATATGTCCCCAATATGACCCGACGATATTCTTTCGGGCAAAATGCTAAAATGCTACATCGCTGTAGGAAAATCACTTTTTCAGTTCGATTTGGTACGCCACTTTCTCGCAACAGCTGTGCAAGCTTTCGAAGGGGGTGACGCACACGGTTCTCGAGAAACGAGAGTTCGCGAAACTTTGAGACGGCGAGTGGTCCGGTTTTCAAGTTCACGAACGACGACCCGGTGGGGCTGAACCGGAAGAGGCGGTTAAGGTGCCAGTACATCGGGTTCAAGGACCTGCCAGTGAAAGTCTATCGGCTCTCGACGACAACGACGATGCACAACCATCGTAATTTCTTGCTCTGCCTGCACCATATCTTCGGTTACACGCTCTTTTTCTATACCGATACCACTGTCACGGAACCTGCAGTAATTATAGTGCTATGCACCGGTATTTGCAGTAATTGCGGTGCCGATGTTCTTAATTATGGCGGTGCTGTGTACCAATAGGCACAATAATCGGTTCACGGATGTAGTCATAGTAGAGGATTTGGCGATACCGCGACTATTTGACAATAGCTATAGCACTGGTATATTAGTAGCAGTGCCATGTACCAATAGGTACAATAATTGATATTCACGATGGACATAGTCATAGAGGATTTGGTAATACTAAATTGTGACAATAGCTATAGCAACTGCAATAGCAATATTAACAGTAGCAATAGATATAATAATTTATGGGCATAGTTATACAAGTGCATTTGGTCAAGGCCATGTAACTATAGCAATTGCCACGTAACATTATGTACAATACAGCAATTATAATTGCAATAAGAATAACCATAGCAATTTCAGTTATCCCGAAAGAAAGCGATTCGTTTCTCGTTCCTCATCGAGCCATCGCTTTTTCCTCCGAGTAAAAGGAGACAACTTTTTTTCACACCCTGCAGAACCAGAATCACGACGAAAGAGAAACAAGATTCTCCTGTTCGGTTCACCTAACCTAACCATACAACTTGTATGTGAGCGCCCGTGCATGTTCATGGTATCCATGAAAAAATTGTCGAAAGTGAACGAATTATCCTCGCCTGGTGGCATACATTGAAAACGGCATTTCCAAGAAAAAGAAAGTGGCGTATCGCTGAATAATACACCGTGTCGCGACCTTTCTCGACGTTACCTCCATGTTATGGGAAGTGATTTCGCGCTACGGTGACCCATTGGGACAGTTAGGAACGTGTGGCGGTGAAAAGTTCTCGACTTTCGCTGCTCAAGGGCGATGAACAGCTATATGGCACAGGGTAAGAAAGTGTACGCAATCATATACTTATTGTTAGTTCATTGGTTATCGAACTATTTGTGATTATGGTGTACGATACATTATGTGTACACACAGGTTCTACTCGTTTCCTCATATCCTCGTTATAAAATGATAATATTTTTGTATTTCTACATCCCTAATTGCTTAGAGGCGATGTGGGTAGATCAACGTCCTTCGCTAGAATTCGACGGCCTCGTGTGACTCGTTTGATTAAAAATTATGAACACGTACGCGGCCCATTGTGTTCACACACGATCCACGAAGGCCTCAACAACGTTTTCCAATATCGTTCGACGTCCGTTGCACACTCGTTTTCCTTGACATACCTCGAAGACGAACCCACGACATAACCGACCCACGTCGATCCTATAGTATGCACTATAATATATCCATACTATATCCACAGATATATTTATACTATAGATATCGTATATATCGTATAATAGTATAAATATAGTATAGTATGTATAATAGTATAAATATACTACACCATCTGTTTGCTTTCTCGATGATAACCATTAATTTCGTACCGAATTCCAGGAGGGGTCGTTGGGTCGTTTTAATTATGCTTCCTTTGCGGAGAAAGTTAACGTTAGATGAAGAGTGAAAGTGTCGAATTATTTGACAGCCGAATGTAGGACTACTCTGGACACTACTGAACCTGCTACGTTCCTACATTCCTTTCTTCATTGATGTTTTAATAATAAATATGTAGTACAAGTATCTTTTGCAGTATACGACAGGTAAAAAAAAGTTCATCTCCCACGACGGTGGTTAGGAGATCGAAACAGGCAAAATCGAAGAAAAAGATTTATGTCCGTGTCCCGGAAACCCTAATCAGGGCTCTCGAGCATTGTTCATCCGCGTTTCCCATTCCTTTTCCGTTGAAAAGCCAGTCGAAGCCATCTTGTTGGCACAGTTCCTCGAAGGAGACAAAAAAATCGTAAAACTGCGTGCAGCATCTGTCACGATGACCGGAAACCGTGAGCTATTCTTCCGTTTTACGAGCGATCCATCGTTCACGATACTTAAACGGCAAAAGTAGAACCACGGTGAACAAAAAGTGGCTCACTTTCGTTGCCGTTCGATCTCGCGTTGTAAACGTCGGGTTAGCAACGTTTTCGCGAAAGTGTGTTTATTAGGAAAGAGATCGAGCTAATTGGAGATAAGTAGGCATAATTGCTTGAACTTTCTTTACAACAGTATTCCTCTGTAAATTCAAACTCGTTTCAACTCGCTGTCCTCGTTTGAGAATCCTAAATACGACGAACTCTACGTCTCTTCGTGAGCTTCGTTTATTCTGGCACGAAATAGATAAAATTACATTTGTGGTTTTCATGGTGTTGGTTATTCGAGTTATTGTGAGCTGGAAATTTTGGGGAATTAGAGAGGTCGGGGGTTCAGGGAGATCTGGGACTAATGAGATTTGGGTTTTTAGAAATTTAGAAATGTAGGGATTTGGATATTTGGAAGCTGGGGTTTGAAGGATTGGAAATTTGATGTTTTAGAAATTTCGTAACTTAGAACTTTTGAAGTTTTACTAAAAGTCCCTGAATGAATGTTAAACTATACCAAATTGCAGTACCATATTACTAAATTAGCTTAATTTTCCGCCAACTGAATATGCTAATTAGCGGTCGGAAATGAAAGCAGCCAATTACAACATTTTGCTGGTAACCCGTACTAATTAGTTGTCTGATGTTACCGGATGAAACAGACGCTTTTAATTGCAAGAAACGGAAAGAAATTTGGTGTTGCACTCGATGAATTAAGTAGCGGGTCATTAATCAATCGTCCAGTGACCAACAACGGTTAGTTCCTTAAATTCCTCAAGTGAAAATGGAGAAGCGATTCCATTGACCCGAAATTTTAAACTTGACCTCATCGGATCTGATCACTTCCGGTATTCGTAATGTAACAGTAAAAAAAGTTGTAAATTATAAATATCTTCATTTTCATTGAAGCAACGAATAAATTTATGTATAAATAGTTTCAGAAATTGAATTTTAGGTGAAAATTTAGATACATCACCGTGGAATGCTGTTAAAAATTTGTAAAATTATTGTATGACACGTTTCACTTTCTCCATCATTTTTTTAATTCATACATAATGCATTCATGTTGTGTAGCTGATATTATTTCGAACTTCTGACACCATCGTTGGAAACTCTCTATCGAATGAATATTTAAATCGCGTATCATCGATCGTTCTTTGGATTTTAAAATCTTTAGACTCTTCGTTCAAGGTATTCATAGATAAGTGATAAAATACAACGGAGCTATTGTGAGAGATGAAATAAAACATTGTATAATAGAGACAATGTAGGAGAATGGTTAGATAAATTACAAACAGTGAAAGTATGAAAAATAATAGCATAGGAGAAAAACTGAACACGTGGAAAGTGCGAGAATAGGTAAAATGAAAGCGTGGAATTTGGAAAAATAAGAAAACTATAAGCGTTGAGGAGAGGAAAGTGGGAAAAGTGAAATTACGATAGATGGAAAATAGTAAAACGAAAGAACGGAGAAAGCAGAAGTGTGAAAATGGAAAATGATGAAATATGAAAATCGACAACGTGGAACAAATAGAAAAGTTCTAAGCGTGTAAGATGAAGTAAGACAAAAAGGCAGAAGCGTGAAAGTGGGAAAGGAGAATACATGGAAATAAAGAATATTAAAAATGAAGAAATACGAAAATGGACTGTGTCGAAGAGGAATCGAAGTAGTAATAATAGAATAACGACACACTTTCTGAAAAATATCAGCATTCTCAGGTAATATCAATACCCGTATGAAACTTATTCTCCATTTATCATACTTGTATTTCGCGCGGATGCAACGGGTGTTCAGGATGCCCCGTGAAAGCTCGTTGCAGTCACCGATAACCCGTATCTCGTCACGGAGACATAAATTCCTGGGTCAAATTGGCATAGAATACCATCGACCCACTTATACACCGACTACTTTCACTTGCTGCAACTGGCCACGCGACTCGTTCTCAACAATTCCCGAATTCCCCGGTGTCTGGCCCGTGTGTTCGATTAACTTTCGGTCACTTTCGACGCCCGAACAATATGGTAGCAGACACGTGGTCAATCGCATTTCACACAGCTTTTTTATATACTTTAGACTGCCCACAGAACAATAGTGTTCACAATATAATATAATAGTGTGCATTACGTATAAAGTGCTGTAAAATCGGTTCATTACAAACTAATTATTCTTGTATTGGTATCAAAATTGTTCGTAAAGTTACTGTATTTTGTTCTTCATGCAAAATTAGGGGTAGTTTAAGTCATCACTTTGATGATTTTCCATTTTTAATACAATTTTCGTATTATAATTGTGGATTCGATAAGAGTAATGCGGATATGGGTGAAGTTTGTAGGTGCAACTACTTTCTGTCGAGTTTCTATGAGACCGTTTTACTACCTTGCTTTTATCATACGATCGTTCGGAGAAAGTTGAGCATTGGCTGGTTTCAATTTTTCACCGTGGGAATTTTTATCGATTCACACGTTTGTCGAATGAAATCACTTTTTCTAATTTTCGATCGGAATTCAACAAACGATGGTCGTGCAATCCTTTTTCTTCACCGCCTCGAAAATTTCTTGAAGACCAAATTCCTTTGCATTTGTTGTCGATGTTCTGACGATAAAACAATACATTGTTAACATACGATGCATTATGATACTGTATAAATGTTTAACGATTGATTTTTATATATCAAACTGCTTTCAAATAAGATAATTGAGAAAGGTACAGTAAATAATGTTTGAGCACACGTACAAATGATTACTTTGAAATCTTTTCGAAGAGGATAGTTGAAGAGCGAACGACCAATCAATAATTTTAAACGTTGCTTAAGTCATGATTTTTAGAATCGAACATCAACTTTTGAAAAATATAAAAAAATTCGAGTCGCAGAATATTAATTACCTCGTTGCTATGTTCCAGAGGATGTTCTGCAACGCGTTGGACCCAGCTTCTCCACCAGCCAGGATCACATCGCAAATCGATCTCTCTTCGCAAATGATCGATGAATCGCTGAATCGTGCCTGCTTATGTTCCGCAGGTAAGTCAGCAACTCTCCATTTGGATAAAACGATATTAGGATCCCTGCGGAGACCCATTTATTTACCGTTAATGTTCGAACAAACACTCGTTCGAAAATTGCAGATAAAACGACACCGTTCAATTTTCGACATTTCTTCTGTCTCGAAACATTTTCAAGAAATATTTCTTCGATCATATCATCAGACAGAAATATGTAAGAATATTTTATAGTTGCAGTGCAATTTTTAATTAGCAATGAGGTACTCACGTTGTGTTGTTCACTTTGACGATGCTTGGGGTTAATGCAGCAACCAATAAACCGATGGGTAAAAAAGCACCGATGAGATGGAGAATCTTTTTCCATGGTGAAACTCTGGAAACCAGCAGAGTAATTAGTCAAGCAATTGGTGCTAATTGACTTCTATTGTCTGACTCTTTTTATGTCGAAAGTGACTATAAACGTTCAACAGTGTATGTTGATACTGAGAGCGATTACCGTTGAAAGTATAAAATAACTTTTACTGTTAGTTTAAATAATAAAATACAATGTATATATTGTGTACAATATAGGCGAACTGTACTTCAGTTTCTAGATTCTTAATTATACTAAAGATTTTGTCCCACAGAATGAAAAATGAACTGCAAACAAAAAAGATGGAAGCGAAATCCACCGAAATTCCACGAAGTAAAAAATGAAAATAGAAGTCATACAGAAATCACCTCTGTCTAACAGGATAGCTCGAATGCTGGTCGATCTCCGCTTGATATCCAACCGGTGGCTGGAGAAAATGGTATGGAAATTTCTTGGTCCTAACAAACGACGCCTCCTGAACATAAACAGCACCATCGAACGGTTTCCTAATCGCATTGAGACCCTCGTAAGCCTGTTGATCATGGTATCCGCCATAATACTGCATCCTCAGTGGATCAACATTCGAAAATCCCTGAAACTCCTGCTTCGAAGGTTTTCCCAGGAACTGTTTAAGGTTCGAGTTCTGATCAACTGGCTTCTCCACATTCTGAAACACCTGTTGATCTACGAGATCGTACTGCGTCCCCACATTCTCAGCCAGCTGATATCCTTGATTCTGAATTAAGTCCCCGTAATAAACCTTGGGCACATTCGCAGGGTAATCCTGGAACTTCACGTGCACGTTCTGCTGCAGTCTTCTGTCTTCGTCCAAGGCTACATTCTCTGACGCACCCTGGAGAGACACCTGATGAACCTGAGTTGGGTATTCGGGTTGATAGATGACCCCAAGGTTGTTCACTTGATGATACGACACGGGATCTACCTCGTTATCGAACCTGATGTGATGGAAATTGTTGAAGGGACTGATCCTGGACTCCTTGATTTCACCTAGGTGGATACTAGGCTTGAATTCTCTGGAGACGTTGTTGTCGTCTGTTATGGACACCGTCAACTTGTAGGCTTCTATGGTAGTCGTGGATTCGGTGGTTGTGGACTCCTCTTCGGAGTCCTCGAAGAACTTCACCATAGAGGCCTCTTCGTTGGGACGATTTTGAACCTCTTCAAGGTCCAACGAGTTGGCTTGTAAGAAGCTCGACGACGAAACGAAGAGTAGAAGTTTCAGTGTGAACATTTTGATGGTGTGAAGCTAGTTTGGTGGATAGATGACGAGGATTGTTTCCATGCTGATGTTTTTGTTGGACTAAACAGTTGCTTTGGCGGATGGACACCTTTAACTCGAGACAGGCTTGGTTTTCTAAAAAGCGTGAAGAAGATTTCGTCTGTTAATCGTCAGGCCTCACTCCAATTGCCGTTGACAAACGTGCAACGTTTAGTTCCATCATGTGCTTTCGCCATTTCGGGATTTCTTCAGGTTCTTCTTTTGACTATTGCATTTCATTCGAACGGATGTGAAATTGCTGCAACTTGAAGATTATTCGCATAGCTCTTTCAAATTGCAGAATGTGGACTTATGGATGTTAGGCACTCGAGAATTTAGTAACTCCAGAGATTTAAAAATGTAGAAATTTGAGAAATTTCTAAATTAAAGCTAATCACGGCAATGGTGAAATTCCCTTTTCTTTCGAGCTGCAAGAACACAGGAAAAACGTCTTATGCGTCGTTTCATGGCATGTGAGCAAAGAACGGAAAAGGGTGAAAAAACTTTCTAAGCCGTGTTTTATCAGCGAGCGGCGAGAGTCTGACCCTGTTTTCTGGCGGAGGTCATGTGGAGAACTAGAAGAAGCCTAGCACGTTAGATGTAAGATAAATCATTTCTACAACTTCTCTTTAGACAAGCCTGCAATTAACGTGTTTAATGACGCAGTGAAAATACTATCCTTCATGCTATTGTTAAAGTTTTAAATGATTTGATGATTTTCATCTTTGATTTTTAACCTGATTTTTAATCCTCAAAATGAATTGTACATCTTTGAATTCGATCTCTGACCTTTAAATTTAATCCTGGACCCTGGAACTCAATCTGGAATCCTCAAATTTAATCCTTTGAAATCTTAACCTTCATACTTACTCCCTGACCTTCAAACTTAATCCTGGACTTTCTAACTTAATCGTGACCTCTGAACTAGATCCTCCATCTCCGAGTAAACGTAATATTCGATATATGCGATAATGTGCACTATCGTATGCACCATCGGACACGGTTGTCAGCACCGTGTCAAGATGTCCAGATTAGGATGATCTTGTCACGGTCGGAACGAAAGTGGCCGGAAAAATAAGGAAGAAAGGACAACCGCGAAAGGGGATAGCCTAGATGTCAGGACGATATTCACGCATCGACAACTAGTTTCCAAGGAAAGTACACTTCGGAATAATGAAAGGTTTTTACTGTCGAGAACGTGTCGGAATGGCTCGCTGAACACTTCGGATCACGAAGATGTATCTAGTGACAGACACGCGTTTTCAACCAGATTTCTCATCTAATTCTGGGACACTTTTCACGCTAATATAACCTCGCTAAAAAGGAAAAACGGAAACACGCATTTCCCAATGACCGCCATCTTTTTTTACCGTTCGCACTTTTCTTCGAGATTCAGTCACGGAACTTTCAACGGCAATTAAGTTCGCTGAAAATGTTAGTTGTGAATCGAAATGAGTTGTAGAAACGCACGATAGATTGTAACACATCAAATTACTGCTTAAGTTGGATTACTGCTCGTTAGATTACTGTACGCTAGATTAGTGATCGTTAGATTACTGTACACTAGATGACTGCTCGTTAAATGCTGAAATTCATGAATTTGTATATTCCAAAATCCTCAAGTTTCTTAATATCTCACATTAACTAAAAAATTGGACGATGAAACAGAAATCGGGGAATAATAAGGACTTTGTCTTTAACTAACGCAGGAAAGCCTACGCTACTCGCTAGTATAAGTACATCGTGGTGTTCCCCTTCCGTGTGAGTTAGCCGACAACGAAAGTAGACGTTCCCTGTACTCGACAGTCGTTTTCTGTTTTTTCCTTTTTACTAACGAGTCTTGACGCTCTTTTTTGCGGTTATCTATGCCTCGAATGACCTAATTCCGGTTTCGAGTAGGCCAATCGACCGCCAGACCGGAATCGGAAGAGAAAAATGTTGCTTGTTGCAACAGTTAAAACGGAAATCAGGATTAAAATATTCCTTCTTTGCTAGGCCTTGTCGTAATCTTTAATCTGCAGTTATTAATATCGAAGGATATTTTTACCTGTTTGTTAAGTAAATACCTAACCATCATATTTTGTGATTTTTGATCTTGCCTCTTTCTACCAATAAAATAGATTTATATAATCTTAAATTTTATTTAGAATTAAGCTACTCGAAATGAATGGTTCGAATACCATTTGAATAACAGTAGAACGAGAAGCTGGTCTCGAGTGGTTTGTGGGTCGAGGATGCAAAAATGAGGATCCAAGGATCGGAAGTCGCTCGTAAAACGGAAACGTAAAATTTCACGGCAAAGGGGAAAAACGAACCGCAGGTTTCTGGGCCAAGAAAGCGCAAAAATCACCGAACGATCGACTCTTCGGTCGATAGATCGTTGACCACGATGATTGATCAATGTTTTTTTGCCGGGTGTCCTTAATGGACGAAATAGGCAATAAATTTCCTGCAACAATGGAAGGTCCTTCGCTGAGATCTCGAGATAATTGCGACTACAATTGTGTTCCCGAGCAATTTGCGATTAGAAACGCGATGAGACGGCGAGATTTTCAGACTACGTTTGCATTTCTTCTTGTCAGACACACTTACATGTTATTAAAATCTTTAGACAAAAAGTTTAGAACAAGTTAATTTACAAGAGACAGAATAACCATTCTGTCTTTGAAAGCAATGGAGAATATTGAAAATTGTATTATTATATTAATTTACGTGTATTAATTTAGAATAAATTTTGACTTTCGTTATTTTGTCATAAATTTAGGAATAATTAATGTATGACTATCTGTCAAGTAACAGTAAATTTTAATATCAAGAATTCTTCAAGCATAAATAGCTAGAAACCGATATTTTATTTCTGATATCAAGCGATTACAGATAACGTCTAAAAGTCAGAAATAAAAAGCAAAATAGATAAACGCAAGAAATAATCATTAATTAGACACACGGTTATCTCAGGTTCTCATAAATTTCGTGCGTAATAATAAAAGAGAAGAAGAAATTTGGGTTAAATAAGCTTTAATTAGCAGTGTACGAATAGCAATCGATAGCAATGAACGTGGAGGAACTTGAAAGTAAGTGTCAACTCGAAGAAACCGGTTTCGAGGATCAGCCGTTGATTAAACGTCGTCTTAGATCATTTCGAATGGTAAGGAAAAATCGATGCGAATTACTGACCGATCAAAAAGGTTTACAACTATTTCATATCAGAACCATAGAGAAAAAGCATGGTGCGAAGTAGCTGTTCACGCCGTTGTCCACGCTGTAACAATTAGTGCATGACGAATCCCGACTATTTCACGATAGTCCAAGATTCAGCAGAAACGGGAAGATCACATTCTTCTCGTTTTTTGGTGGCACTCGAAATCCTTCAACTCGAGTGGACTTTGTTTATTTTGTAAAAAATTGCACTAACTGGTTGGAATTGGAGAAGCTAAAGAAAACTTGAGCAACCTCGACAATTTTGAAAATTGAAGGAATTTTAAAGTACAGTCATTTATCTATACAAAGAACAATAAATAGAATGATTAGATAATGGTGCACTCATAATTTCCCAGAAGAAAGATACAAAGATCATAAAAAAAGTTATAAAATCAGTATCTCAGAGACCAAAAGCCTGAGAGATGAAAATAAAGGAAAGACGTGAAAACATGTAAATGTGGATGTATGGCAATTCCGTATCCAAATGAACGAAGTTGATCTCAGGACAATTATCACGAAGGAAGAAACAAGAAGAGATCTTGTCGATAGTAGAAGAACGCAGACCGCGTCCGTTCTCCAGGTGACCAAGGTGTGCAAAGCGTGAACAACGTGTGCAACGTGAGGTTAGGAGAAAGATAGAAAATGGACCAAGCGAGCAGGAAGTGGGGACCTGGATTAAAAGCAAACGAGGGCAACGTCTCGGCGACAGAGCCATCTCAGACCTTGAAGAGTGGAGGTCGAGAACGAGTCGACGTGTTCTCCGGTTCATTGGTCGTTCGGTGCTTTTCTAACGGATTTCCGTTGCACCAGCAACTGGACGGACGACGATTCTTCGTGTTGGCGTAATCGAAAGTCGCCGACGGGACGAATTTCGACGACGGAGCTGTTTGACGGTCAGTGCCGCGTTATGTGACTTCTTCTTCTTCTTTCGAGCTTCTTCGGTCTTGACAAAAATGCATTTTTTACCACTCGCGATGAAGGAATTACAATAGATAACGATTTTCTACTGAAAAGATCGCTTAGAGCCGTTAGTCGATCATGACGAGTTAATTCGTCATCAGACTGCTTAGCTTCTAGAACGTGTTAGTATATTTAGCATAAAGTTTTTGTCCTCGACGAAATATTTTATTTCATTGAATATAAGGTTAAATTAAGTAATAATGATGTAACAAGTGTTAGAAATTTACATAATTCCAAGAAAGTGCAGTAGAAGGTTGTAATTATGAAAGATAAGAAATTAGAAAACTAATTATGAAATATATTATTCACTGATGTTTGATAAACTGCAACAATGTAAGAATATACTTTTACATAGAATATTTGCAAGAGAATGTAATTAAGAATAAACTTTTCAGAAATCTTGAAGAACAATTACTTTATTTTTATCAGATCTGATTAATTATCTTGATGTTAGCTATTTAGCTATTCTTATACATATGTGTCTTTAACTATTCAACAAAATTGTTTATCCTTCAGCATAAAGTGGATGACTGGCATAAGTAAACTTGCGTGTCATCCAAATATGGCGGTCAATGTGTTAATATCTTTTCAAAAAATGGGTTACACCTCGCCTTAATAATTTCTTAAAATCCCTATAGTGTTATATGATAATTGACACTTCAACAACAATATCTCAATAATGATGTTTATGAACACATTTGCAAATGTGAGGGTGTGGGGATTTGGAAACTTAGGAAATTAAAAAAACTTGCAAAGGGGGAATCGAATAATTTGAAAATTAATTTTGGAGCAGCCTGTACAATGACCCGAGAAGTGGCCAGAGGTAGAGCGTTCACCTCCCGAAACGAGGGACGTGAACAGGTTACGAAAGTGCAAGTGTACACTTTCGTCGTCAATTTCAGATGGCGCCGAGAGGAGCGATCTTCCTGCTACTGGCCACCTTGACCTTCAGGGGAAGTCAGTGCAGCACCAGGTACTTCGTGAAGATGAAAACAAACTCTTCGGACTTATTCCGAACCAGAGCAGACAACTCCAGGGTACTCGAGCAGCCCATCGCTGCCACAACGAGTCCACTGCACGACGAGACAAGAAGTCATTTCGAAAACGATGCTCAGAGAATGATGAAAGAGTTTCCGAGAATGGAGGAAGAGTTCAGGAACACGTTCGAGACATCCACGTTCAATCCTGATGTGCTGAATAAATTCTTGGAGGAGTATGCGAACAAGATCAAGGGCAGCACCGAGAAGTATCAGAAACATCCCTTCAGGATCATCAAGCCTTCTGAGGCCATTAGCCTTGAGGTGGATGTTCAAACTACTCGTCCAAGTAGCACTACATACGCGCAGAGTGATAAAATTGAAGAGGATACTACCAATGCTACTTTATCTGAAGAAGAGGTGAGATGTGGATCAGATTTATTTGCTAGTCAGGATATTTAGTAGAATTTGTAGGCCGAGCTAGTTGAGTTAGTACACTACTTGGTAGAATTGGTTACAATCTTGAAGAAGTATTATCAACTACTTGACCATATTTATTTCAGTTAAGCGACACTTTAAACGACACCCTGAAGAGGAACAAATATTATGGAGCAAATTCGTACGAAGACAGAAATGGCTGGGTTACTTTAGAGGCAATTCCATGGTCCAAGAGCAAGATTTCAAAATGGCAGGCGACTCCTAGTACACAACAACCTTGGCCGGAAGTGAAACCATGGGAGAAACCGAGTATGGCGAAACCGTGGGCTTCGGATTACTCTGTCAGACCGATCTACGAAAACAATAAACCATGGTGCGTGTGTCTATTAAGTGCTGTAGAATAATCATAGAAATCTAGGTATACCAATTATCTACCAAACATCGTATCAGTTAATCCTAAGTCCCCTATTCCTCGAATCTCCAATTCTAAGATTTGGATTCTCAAACCTTCATTATTATTAAAACCACATAACTGCAGGTACGACAAGCCAAAACCGAACTGGCCAGAGAATAACGAGAAGCCCTGGCAGAAGCCCACAACTCGGCCATCGTATTACTCAGAGAAGCCCGACGAGAATCAGGCTCAAAAATGGCCGCCAGAGAGGCCGTCATGGAACAAGTACACGGATCGTCCCAACAGCGACATAATCACCGACAATCGTCCAGCTAATTTCCCCAACACCTGGAACAGACCTCAAACAGCGAAACCAGGTTATCAATACCTAGATAGATATTCTGACAAGAACCAAGCAGAAGAGAACAAGAACGACTGGCACGATTTGCCTACAAGATACGACGACCGTCTACGACCCACCACCGAAAGGCCAGGATTCTCTCAGTATCAATACGTGAACAATCATCCTCAGAGTTATCCTGGCAACAGCGACGGTCAGTGGGTGCTTTTATCCACGAATAGAGGTTATTCGAAGTCCAGACAGAGGTCGATGAAGATCGATACTACCAATCCGATACAAAATGGCAGCAGGGTCGTACGAGTAAAGGGAGAGGAGCCTGATCCTGCGATCACCGTGATGACCTCAAAGAGACAGGTTAGGCTAGATGATCAAAGAAGTTGAAGGTTATTGTAGTTTCTACAGAGGATATTTTGCGAGTCGGGGTAGGATAGTTGTCCAATTATTTCGTAGGTGAATGTTACGTAATTTGATAATAATGATGATGTAACTGATGTCGAAAGAGGGATGTTGCGTAAGGGGATGATTACAGCACGTTTGCAGACGTTTATGGAATTCTAGCGAACAAATCTTGTTATCTGCTCGTTATTCTGTTGCATTTGTATAACGATGTGTCCTTAGTAATATCATGGGGATTAATTATGCTTAGAAGACGCAGTGCCTTGATGAAATATCGTTTCCCTAGGTCAGATTGACGGTGTTACCGTCAATCAACGGCACGAACACGACGACATCGCACGGTGGTCTTCTGGAAGTCGAGAAAACCTTCAAGAGCGTGGATCAGAGTCAGAAGGAGTACGAGATGAAGAAGCAAATTCTGCCGGTGATCCTGAAAAAGAGACCCATCAGAAACACTCTGGGGAATCAAGCGTCTAATTCTGCTGTCTTGGCTGCCGTTAGCGCAGGTCAATTTTACTACAGTTTCTACATTTTTATCTTGAATTAAAAGATTTTTATATACAGAAGTTTGATAGGGAAACAAGACTTTGTTTAGATAAATTTGTAAATTGCGAATTTTTAAATGTATATAAATCGTTTTAAAAACAAGTAAACGATTTTAGAAAGTGTGGCAAATAGAAAGATTAATTGATATTGAAGATTTGTATTAATTTTTGCAGGAATATTACCGGCAACTATGGCGATGATGATTCCAATGATTCTCGGCCGTCGAAAGAGGGGTTTACAAGCTTCCCAATCAAGATTACTCAATTATGATGATTCAGTAATGAATATTCATGGTCCCACGAGTCAACCCGAGGCCCACGAAACCAGGCTAAGATAGAGAAATTAATGTGGAAAGAGAAAGTCTTCGATAATTCGTGAGAATATGGTGAAAAATAGTAAAATGATGAAGGTGAATGATCGAAGAGAATTTAGAAACTTGAAGCTTCGCACAGTGAATGTTAATTGAAGTTGAAGAACACTGAAAATTTTAGGTATAAAAATATGAATTATTTTATCGTTAGAAACTTTGAGCAATGAACTAAAATTCAAGATGAAATATTACACACATAAATTTACAATGAAAGACATCAAGGTTACAGTTTAATTATTCTGTGCTTGGGAAACACGTTTTAATTTACAAATATGAAATGGAATGTTCATTGCTCTTTGTTCATAATAAACTGAGAGATGTTATATATTTAACAGAGACAAATATGAGACGAAACTTATCTATAATTAGTAGTAATTTACATTTTATCGAACAAACGTCTTCCTATAGGGAATAGAGAAAATATTGTTTAATTTTGATCATGCATATATTTACATATATGTCAGGGTACTATGTTAACAACCTATTTATTTATTTATACGTTTATTTATAATATACTTTACATTTCGTTCGCTTAAATACTTAAATAAAAGCATAAGTATCAACGAAGGATATTCTAGAATTCAAAGAAGTTACGCCGACGAATAAAATAAAACTTTTCGCGGAAGTCTTTCCAAAACCCTCTTCCCATTTTTATCCTGGTTAAAAAATTATTTTATAACGAAATAATTTTTTATGAACCAATACGAAAAATTTTATTTGTCCAACGTGTACGTTGAGACTCAATTTCGATTTCCGTTTAGAAAATAGAAGTTCAAAAAATATGAAGAGAGTTTTTTAATTCGAGTATTATAATTGTTAATGAGGGGGAGTCATCTGTACCTTAAGCTAAAATATCTTCGTTATTTTTATAAGAAAGAAATGCTTACTATTAGGAAACAAATTTGAAGACTGCAATCATTGAAGAAAATTTAACATAAATAATAAAATTCTAAAATTCCGAAAAATTCTCAAATAACATCTTCGTCTTTTCCTCGAGAAAACATTGCGGGATGCGTACAAAGAATCCAAGAACGATAAAAATGTATCCTAATCAAGAGAAACATTCTTCGCCAAAAACAAGGAAGATATTTCAGGTGTCCAGACCCTCAGCTCCACAAGTCTTCAATGCGCAAAGACCTATCCTTCGAGAATTCTTGAAAGACGCGAAGACATTTCAGCATCTGTCAAACAGAAGCGTCGCGACGGAGCAATCGCCGCATCAGTCCATTATAACTGTCCCTGAAGAGACCTCTTCACTCGTCTCCGTTGATCCTCTTCTGCACCTGGCCCAAATATCTGGCGAAGCTTTCGCTGGCGTGTTTCAGAAGCGTCAAACCGAGTCTGAACTTTATCTCAGCGATCTTCTTCACGAAGTTGAAGAGAGTGAAACCGTTCTGCTCGTCCGGCTTCTTCGTGGTCGAATCAGTCTCCGTGCTGCTCTGCTCGGTCGTTTTCGGACTCGTCATCGTACCATCATCGACGACGTCTGACATCGTCGACGAAGTGGAAGACTCCGTGACTTTAGTCGTCGAAGAAGCAGTAGTGTCTACGTTCACCGTCGTACTAGTCTTCGTAGCCTCACTCTTCGTGGTGGACTCCTTCTCTTCTTCATTCTGTCTCTTCTTTTGAGTCTCGAAGTCTGGTTGCCCACTCTTCTTCTTACTAAGTTCGTCCTCTTCGGGCAACGCTGAGTCGATAATGTTCAAGATCTCATTGCTCAGATCCTCCTTCTCCTCCTCTTCAAGTTCCCTCTTCGAAGGAATCACTTGAATCACAGAATCCCTTTTTCTTCTTGAATGTTCGATCTTCAAAGATCTTGGCCCATGCTCCACAGCCACCGCAGTGGGCGTGATCTCCACTTCTTCGTACGTCTCTTCGGGTCTGGCTGTTTGAACCTGCCCATAATTCTGGACAGGGTTCACAGGGAAATTGAAGTTTTGTGTTAAATCATGCTCGAACATCTGACTGCTTTCGGTGGGCTCGTAACTGTTGGCTAGTTGGCCTGGCGTGGACAGGGGTTTGTCGTTGTAGGGTGGATACTCTTTAGGGACACTTCCCACAACGAACTGCCGATTCGCCGGGTCAGATTGTCCCACCACGTACTCCGGTTTAGATCTGTCATAGTATATCGGAGTACTCTGTTGTTCGGGGTAACGATAATCCGTGTTCCTGTACTTCAAGATCGAGGCAGTGTTCTCAGGTCGGTAGATGGGAGAACCAGAAGGGTGTCTCTGATCGTTCTTCTTGGTCTGAGCTTCATATCCGTCGTATTGCTGGTACCGGTAGTAATTATCGTAATCCTTGGAACCTGGATACTTGTTGTCTTCTGGGGTCATACCCTGAAGAACCTTAGCCAGAACCTCCTCCTCGCTCTGTCCATAGTTTCCTCCGTACTCGTCAAAGTTGTACTTGTATTTCGGCTCAACCTCGTAATTCCTTCTGGCTATGGTTCCCCCGAACGGATACAGGAAGTATGAGGCCAAACCTAACCCGAGTCCAACCAGGGACATCACACCGAAGCTTGGCATCACTTCGCGGCTCAGGAAGTTGTAGATCTGCATGCCGAATGGTGGTGAGGGAGGCTTCTTCTTGGTCTTGGTGGAGTTGATAGCGACCTTGGTCTCAGGAACGATTTTCGACTCCTGTATTCCATTCTCGACGATCGGGTCTTCAACTATTAACTCGCTCTCCGTCAACGTTGCCGAGGTCGTGGTCGTGGAAGTAGCTGGAGTAGCTGGTTTTCGTCGCCTGACCTTGTTCTTCTTCCTCTTCGAGCTGTTCCTGGGTCTCTTGGTCGTGGACGTAGTTGAAGTCGTGGTAGATGTAGTGACACTCTCGCTGTTGGTATTAATCTTCGTCAATTCAGGGTTGAAGTCAAACTTCATTAGATCTATCCTACTAGCGTCCAGGCTGTCGGTATCGTTCTTCACCTCATCCTTCACGTTCTGAACAACCTTCTCTGACGTGGGTGCGTTAACTTTGGATTCCTCGATCTTCGACTCGTTCACCGGCTTCTTCAGCTGCACCTTCAGCACGTTGCTGACCTTCGAGCCACCCTGCTTAGGCTTCACCGTCACCTCGACGAGCTCCACGCTGGGTGAAACTGTCTTCGAGGTAGTGGTCACATCAGAGTTGGTCGTGGAGGACACCGAAGGCGATGTGGTGGTCTTTTGGTTGTCCATCAGGACCGAGGCTTTGATCTTCGTGACGAACATGGGCTTTTCGGTGCTCTCCACTTTGGTCTTCGGGATGGTGATCATCTGTATGGGCCTGAACGTCACCTTCTCAATCTTGGCAGTGGACGAGTTGTCGTTCTTCAGGGTATCCGGCTTAACGGTGGTCCTTCTATTCGCAGGTTTGGGTCTGGCCTGCTGATTCGGTCTGGACGTCTTCGTACCAGCAGGTTTCGACAGCACGGTGGTCTTCATGGTAGCGATCTTGGGTTTGGGTGTCGTTCTCACGTGCTGAATCTTCTTCGTTGTAGTGGTGACAGCTTCTTTGCTTTCCGGACTGCTCGTTGTGGCTTGGGGCACCTTAGAGGTTGTGCTCTGAAGAGGTTCCTCTTTGTGAACCTTTTCTGTCGTTTTCTTCGTGGTCGAGATGGTCTTCTTCGTTGATGCTTCTTCGACAACTGTGACGGTGGTAACAGGTACTGTGAACTTCTCCGTCACTCTTTCGGTGGTCTCCACCTTCTCCATCAGGGTTGTTGGCTTCTCAACTCGTATTTCGTTCTCGAACGGTTGCTTCGTCTTTTTGTCCACCTCTGTCGACTTCACAGTGGTCGATGGAGGATTCAGCAGGATCCATGTTGAAATTCCGCCGGTGGTCGTTGGATGGGTCTTGTACGCAGACATCAGACGCGTTGAACTCATCTCTCGTTCGAGTTCCTCTTCCGTCATGGCCATCGCTTGACCCGGATGACCCGATTCGAAGTAGCTGAACTTCGAGTTGATGGGTCTGCCAAAACCTATGGTCATGGACTGTACATTACTGGGTGGTATCTCTTCGACCGGTCTGTCGCTCTTGTTAGATGGTTTCTGACTCTTGCTGGGTTTCTTGATGACGTTGTCGAGCACTTTGGCTGGCTCTTCAGGGTTCGTCACGTTGAGCAACTGAGTGGCGACTGTTCTCAAGGACTGATCTATCTTCTGCAGGTCCTTCAGGTGACGTTGCGTACCGTTGAGTTGCGAACTGAAAGAAAATCCGCCATTTTAGTCGGTGTGGGTGGAAGTTGCTCGAAACATGTTTGATTGACATCAAAATTTAGGTTAGGATGATCAATGTGATTGGTCCTTACCTTTGAGTCAACTTGGAAGTTTGAAAATTTGGATAATCTTTGGATAATTTCAGAATAACAATTATTAACAATTTAGTATTTTTTCATTGAAGATCGAAAAATTTACCTAAATATTTATACTGCAAACTTGAATGAAGTGAATTGAGAAGATTAAAGGTTAATTGAAAATTTCGATTATTTTATTTTTAATTAGGACATTGGGATAGTAGGATATATGGGAACAAATCTATTCTACTATGACAATAAACTAACACAATAATAAAGAATAAGAATACAAATTTGTTCGTTTGAATGATTTATTTCAATTACAATTCAATTGGCACAAGCGCTATCAATGCCCTAAAACTAACTTAAAATTCATGCGTTGAGATAGTTTAACTTATAACTTATAAGTTGATTTTATAATAACTGATATCTATAAGTTATAAATATTGTTACAATGTGAGTTCGTAATACTGTTCATTATTCAATTCATACTTACTTAGTATAGTTTTAAAGCTACTATTGGCGAGGTTAAACTTAATCTCCTAGAAATTAGATTATTTATTGTCTACTATATATCCCCTTACCTTCCGCGTTAATAATAAAATAAATAAAAGTTTTGGATTACTTCGAAACATTGTCTAACAGCAAATATTACTGTTAGATGGAAAATATATGTACAAGGTGTTAACATATTTCTTTTGAAAATTGCAAATATGTTCATATGTAATAAATATTCCTATATTTATGTCACACTTTCTACAGTATAAATCTAAGATTTTCCCACCAAGCCCTTCAACCCTGAAGAGTTAAATACATAGTACACTAAATTTCTCCAATTCTATATTAAATGTCACTGAATTCGTCAGATGAATCAAATTAATAACCCTGTAGTTCCACGTATTTTACCCGTATCAGCCCCCTCAACTTGTACTTTTTCAAAATTCCAAGAATCATCACCCAAGAAGAAGAAGAAGTCATCGTCCCACTTTCATCTCTTCCTCTTCTTCCTCTTACTCTTCCACTCGTTCAACCCTCCATACTTATGCATCGACTGTTTGACCACCTCTTCAAGGTTCGACCACAAGCTATCCACAACATCGTTATTGGCTCTGAAGCCGAACGAGCTAGGAAACAACCAGGGATAAAGAAACGTGGCTATACCGAGAACTCCAGCGGCCATAGCAGTGAAGGGTGCAGCTGCTATGCTGAAGAATCCATAATGCAAAGGATTGATGAACGTGAAGTACGTGAAAACGGAAGCTATGGACTCCATAATGCCGCCAGGAGTCAAATCATAATCGTCGTCATCATCGTCGTCGGACAAAGAGGTCGAAGGTAAAGACGCCGAAGACAACGTGGGAGAAGAGGATGGAGAAGCGCTAGAACCTGGTTCAGGGACATCCGTGTCCGTTGCTGGTCTCACTAAAGTGTTCGAACCTGAAGAATTTCCTGTCTGACCGGTTTCCGAGCCACCAGCCGAACCCACACTATCCTCTGCTTCAGCTAACGAAGGTTCGTTCGCTGCACTTGGACTTGAAATACTAATATGAGTGTCTTGTACAACCTCGACTTGCTGAGGAGTTTGTGGATCTTTTGGTGGATTGTAGTAATCGTTCTGGGGCAAATAAGAAGCAGACTGGTACGCAGGTCGATAATTAGACCCAGTGTAAGTTTGGTCTGCCAAAGGCGAGGAAGTAGTTTTGTAGGTGTTAGTATTGAATACTTGAGAATTGATGATGATGTTCAAGTCTGTGCAACCTTCTTTACTCTGAATGGTGTTATTGATTCTTGTATAGGAGTTGATGAGGATTGTGGGGCACCTCTGGTCATAAGTCACCATGGGAGTCTGAGGTTTTTCTTCGGGAATCTTGTTTTTCTCGTCGTATGACGTGAAACCTATGTGAACATTTGGACCTGGCTTCGAGGTGGTTAAACTAGCACCGTCAGATCCTGAAGGACTGGTAGAATTTGAAGGTCTGCTAGAGCTTGAGGAAGGTTTGTTAGAACCTGAAGAAGGTCTGTTGGACCCCAAAGCTCCTCCAGACCCTGAAGGTTTGTCAGAGCTAACAGAAGGTCTACCAGACCCTTCAGGTGCTTTAGTCCTATTAATCTTCCCCGAATCCATGTTGATCAAATGCACCACGGTGTTCTGTGACACCTGGGTCTGAGGATTGTAAACAGTCTTATTCTTCAGCAACGTGCTCCAACTAGGAGTCTCCGTGGTGTCAGGACGTAAATAAATTGGATAAAGGTATCCAGGATCAAACGTTTCAACATCTTGAGGTTTGGCAGGTCTATTAGGTTCAAGATTCTGATAAATAGGATCAAATGCAACGCTGATGGGACCGTTACTCTGATCACTCTCGACGATATGGCTACCATTAGTCATAAACGCAGGGATCTTTAGCCAGTGAACGATTTCCTGAAGACTGGGCCTTGAGACTGGCACGAAAGTGGAACTTGCGTTCTTTTTCCAGACAGGTCTCTCCGCCATCTCTTCAGCCTTCAAATCATCGTCCAAAGAAGTGTACGTGTCGTAATAGTGGAAGTCTTCGGCGTTCTCGATGGCTCCATTAGGCCAGTTCTTCAGGTTCGAGTTCGGAGCTGGATTGTTCTTGTTTTGGGGTCTTTTCGATACCGGTCGACGAAGTTTCGGTTTGCTGGAGTTCGAGATCCAGCGACGGTTTGAGTCGGTGGGTGGGCTTTGAGGAGACACGATTAAATCGTCAGTATTTTTGGCGTTCCCGTGAGTCAGTACGCTGGTGATCTTTTTGATAGCCGCGACGTGATCGAACTGAGTTGTCGACTCGACCTTGAAGTTGAGGTTTCTGTCGAAATCGGTCGAAAATTCTGGCTTCTGATCCGACAATTCTGAATTGTGGACCAAGGACGATACGCCAGACCCTGAATTATTCACAATCTCGCTCGTCCTCGACGTTTTGTCATTCGAATTACGGAAATCTCTCGAGGAAATTGTCATGGTCGATAGTCCACCTAATTTAACGACTCTCGAATTCGACGAAGGAACTCTGGTCGCGGTTGAATTCAATTTTCGACGCGAATCTATCGAACTTTTATTGGAAGAGGGTAAAATACTCTTGATTCTTGGAATTTTATGCAATACGTTTCTAGACCTATTATTATTGTTCGCAATTATTTGTTCGTTCAAAATGGTCGAGGTACGTTGAAGGGGAATTTCAATGGGTTCTCTTGATCTTACTTTATCGTTCGATAAAACTCGAATCCGTGGCGGGTTCTTTGTTATTCTAGTACCGAGAGAAAATGGCGGACTTCTGTTTTTGGTAGACCTTTGCGAATTCCGGAAATTGCTCGACATCCTCGGTATATTCGAATTGATCGGGATATTACGATTGGTAAGGGGATTGATAGTAGAGCGATAGTAATTAGAGTATGGAAATTTACTACTTCCGGAATTCCACGTATACCTGCTATCTTCTGGAATGTTTTGGATGCTGGAGGATCGAGGTCGCCATTCCTCCATGTTTGATTTTGTTCGATGAAGCTGAATGGACTCTTCTGGAACAAATTAACATATTCATCAATATGTATTAACAAACAGTTCATAAATGATTAATGTCTGTTACGATATATGTATTGTGCAATTAACGTCATGTACATCAAAAGAATTAATATGTAATTAATGTTTAATTAATTCTTTTGATTGAATCAACTTCTTAAATCGCTTCCTTGATACAGTTGAATTATTTTCATCCTTATACTAGAATCATTCTCACTGGTTATCATTAAATGTAATTAAGATTTTGTTCAAAATGATACTAACGAGTGTAATTAAGATTATTAATTATAGTGATTGAGAAAAATTGAAAGAACAAGAAGTTTAGAGACGTAAGGAACAGTAAATATGATTTATAATAAAATACAATTGATAAAATATTTGCACGTTCAATGAAATAATCATACGTTTATTTTTGCACATATTCTATTAGAAAAATTTCATGAGGAATTTCTTCATTCTAGAATAATTGCTCCGATTATAATTTCATAACAATTTGTTATCGACACTAGTTACGACAGAGATAATTTACTAAAACAAGGAATCTTTGGAGAACAATGAAAGAAAGAAGGAACTTTCTCTTTATGCAACCAAATATTGTAACGTTGAAGTTAAATGTAGACTCGATGCATACCAGATCAGAAATTGATCGTTTAAGAAATTTGCAATGAAATTATATGAAATGTGTTGCGTCGTTGCAACGTGCAATTTGCGTGCACTCTGATTTGTACAGTCACTGCTACGCAATGCAATTTCCTCGAATGTGAAATATTATTGATCTGACATTATTCTTACGACAGGAAGCAATCTTCTTCGTGCGAACAAGTTTCTTAGGCTTCGAGGTTTCGAAATTTGGAAAATTGAAAACTTGAAGATACGAAAAATTATAAAGTTACATTGAGAGACTTTAAAAATTAAAAATCTGAAAATTTGCTAATGCGAGAAGTTAAAAATTTGGAAACTTAACTAAATAATTTTTAATATCTGTGAAATGCCCCATATCAATACGAATGGTTCGAGAATTAGAAACAGGTCATCCCATTGACCGAAACTTTCACGGAAGCGAACAACGTTCTCATTAACTGATTTGCAACAAAATAAATACAGTGTCGTTGCGATGATTATTCCTCGATCAAAGCATCTAATTTCCAAGAGAAGGACCGCCCCTTCCTTTCCATTCTTTTTTTCCGATCATTTCCTCGATGATCCTTCAACGTTCGCATTTGCTTCTTTAACGTTTATATTTGCAAAAAACTGCAAATCTTACCGGTTTTCTGTGGCCTGCCATCTCCTGAGCCTGACAGGAGCAGAACCACCACAACCTTCAACAACTTCATCCGCATTTTCCCACTGGAACAGAACAAAAACACGATTAATTATCCTGAAAGAGAATATTATTCCAGTTTATCAAATCGTATGTACAGTGTGTTTCGTCTAAATTATTTTGATCACTATTCAAAGACAAAAATAATTAATTCGGAGTTAATACGATTTCAACAAATACTCAAGTGGGTAAACGTAAATACTTTTTGATAGTAATTGAACAATAAATTTGAAAACAGAATGTGTTCGCAGATCAAGTACGAGATGAAAAAGTTATGGAGCAGAAAGAAAAGATCGAGAAGCACGTTTCTCCTCGACCCAGTGATCCGAACCTGATCTCGATCGACGATTTAGATCGAGAATGGAATGACAGAGCAGTGAACCAGCAAACTGGTCTGCCATTTCGCGAAAAAAACGACCTTGACCTCCGGCCAAGGTGAAGCGAGTTCGCGAAAGAAGGTTGCGCGTTTAAAGACGACTCACGCGTACAGAGAACGATGTTAAAAATAAACTTTCGTTTTCCAAAATGAAAAATTCTTTTACATAATTCTATACATTCTGAAGAATCAATGATATGAAGAATCATTTTTTCTTTAAATGATTGCAAGATTCTAAAAAATATGATTGAACACGGTTAAGTTTTAATAGATTTTTTTATTGAAAATTTGAATAAAAATTTACTGTAATAAAAACGCGACGAACGTGTTAATGAATGGTGCACCCCAAAACCGCATGAAATTAACATATAACAGGAGATAAATCATGAAAGAATGACGCAATGTGCTTAGATTGTTTTCAAGAGCAACACGCGACGAATATTTTATCGTGTATTTCCGTAGCCAAGGTCTCGATCGAGGTGATCGTTGGTATTCGATTCTCATAGATCGATTGTTCCTTCTGCGATGTCGGTCGAATCGATAATTAGATGCTTTACGATCGTTTTATAACGCGGAACGCGAATCTGAGGTCAAAAATATGCGATTATATCAAATTTATTACTGTTACTTATTTGCTACGCGTTATATCACCGCTCGTTGTAACTCTACGCGCTGAGATTCCACGCGTTATATCGCCATGCGTTAGTGTCACTACATGTAATTCCACGCGTTATATCGCCACGCGTTAGTGTCACTATGTGTTGTAATTCTACGCGTTATATCGCCACGCGTTATAATTTCGGGCGCATAGCGGACACCGAAGCTCACTGACATTCCAATTTAATCGCCGTCAGTTTTTACACAACACCGTGAAAGCATACTTTTTTTACCGTTGCATTTTTCTTTTTCGGTCATATTGATGTCCGATAACGGTACCGCATGTATCGGTCTGTCCTTAGGCGCTCGTTTGCATACGCTTTGATATACCCGTATTTCTAACTATAATATTTAGCTACCGTTAGGGTGTTTTATGTGTCGCGAAGATAATTGTTCGTAATTTATTAGTAATTAATAAGGATCAACTTCGTGTAACTTCGAATAGTTTGCAACTGTGCTTGATAATTGGTAATTGGAAGGTGCAGTTGATAGCTGGTAATTGATAGTTGAATGATAATTTGTAATTGGTAGTTGTAACTGACAGAAATTAGTGAACTTATAGTAAGCAATATGAAGATGAGAGATGAAGATGGTTCCCACTGAAACCCAATTTATGGCATAAGTTTATCCACCATCTGAGACCACAACGTGAGATTATGACCCCGAGTTCCACTCGTATGTATGTCTGCCTATTACAGTCAACATACCGTTACAGCATATTTAATATGTATTCCGAATAACGATAAACACGACCCGTTTCAACAATCGTTGATCACAATCATGTATGGCCCGTCACGCTATCTTCTTCTGATGGACCGTCTTCAGCGTATCAAAGTATCGTCAACGTCGCGGTTTTTGGGCTATTGAATTTCTAGGTCGCCTTTGAGGTTCCTCGATCTTTTAATTCGTATTTAGACAATGTGTTCCGTTAAATGAAGAACTTGTTGGCGAACGAAGAGAACGTTTGAAGAAAGACGGAGATGTAGAAAGCAATTAACGAGAGCCATTTCCGTTTTATATCAAAAGTTGAAATTTGACGACGTACAATTGACAAGAAAGGTTTCTTCGGTATCTAAGGAACTTTTTAATCGACCCTGAAAACTGGGAATGAACTTCTTTCAAGATGTTTGTATTCCTTTAATAATTTTCTTCAGCTAGCACTTTTTACTGGAATAGTAGAATAGGGAAGAAATGTTTCTTCAGAATAGAAGGAACTTTTGAATTGTTGCTGAAGACTCAAGAACTTCTACCAACATGAGTACCTTAAGGATTTTCTTTGAAAATTGCTTTTTGTTTGACCGACAGAATTGGGAAGAAATAGTTCTTCAGTATCTGACTTCTCAATCGATCAAGAAGACCCAAAATGAACTTCTGTCAAAATCTCCATAACCTCCTAACAATTAAATCTAGAAATACAAATTCTTCGGTGTCTTCCGGACGAACCCAGAAGTAAACTTTCGTAAAAAATCCCAAAATCTGTGGTTGAATACGTCTACTTCTTACCTGATCTTCAGACACGTTCTGGAAGCCGCATTAAATCACCAATCACACGCGATTACCGAAAAGAAGAAATAAGAGCACTGAGGAAGGAAGAAAACGATTCGACGATGGAGCTAGAGTTCACAGCAAAAAGTTCGCGAGGGCGTATACGAGGAACACGATAAGAAGTTAAGGAAACCGAGTGTCGTGTTGGTGGACGATCTTTCGACAATGGTGCACGGCTGACTGAATCCTCGAGGAGAAGGTTGGAGAAGGCTAGCCGCGTGCACGCAGCTGGCCACCGGGTAATCCACCAAGGTGGAGAGGCGCCTCCATGCACGAGTCATCGGGAACCCGTTACTCCGTTGCTTACGAACAAGATCCTGCTCGGGTTGAATAACCTTCGCCGCCATAATATGTGTATGCTAAAGCGTGTTCGTGACTACCTTGGCCGATCACCTCGAGAACTGGGTGAATCTGAACGTCCTGAGACACCTGGATGCCACTGATGGAATACCTAAGTGACGTAATCGTTCGACTGGAAAAATGCTGGCCGCGATTCGTTGACGGAAGTAACGCTTCGTTGCAACCTACACTTCCCGTGAACTTCGCTGCTTTTCAATTCCTCAAGTTTCGTATTTCCAAAATCTACGTTACTAAACTTCTGTGTTTGCAAATTTTATATTGCACGAATTTATTAAATTCGTAAGTATTTATCCTCGGATCTCTAAATTGCTTTTTTAGACCCTACCACCAAGTCTTCATATTCTTCAAGTCTTGCTGAGGTTTTTCCGTACCTTTGTCTCCAATTTCATAGAATGCTAAGTTCATTAGTTCCCATATCTCTGGACCACCAGATCCCTAGGTTTCGTAGTACCAAAGTTCTCAAATAGCTATGTCACCAATTCACTACACCGTCAATGTCCTCAATTTCCCACACTGTTAAATTACACCACCAAATCCCAAGGTTCCAATCTTCCTAAGTTCCGAAATTCCAAAGTAGCCAATATGTCCCCAATTCCCTATCTCCCACATGACTTTTCTCATACCAGACATTTATCTAAACCGAAGCCACGGAAACGCTTAAATTATACACACAACATGAAATGAGAGTTACATGAACACGGATAACAGTATCCCGAGGTATTTTCATTAAATTCGCTGGTGAATTAATTTACTCGCCTATGGGAATTTCATGTACGAGAATTAAATGTAAGTCTATCCTGCATAACAATTTAACATTTCAGTATTAATTTTTCGTTTCTTTCGTACAAACGAATTATATCACACGTTGATAATTTTCGAAGATTCTCTGAATCGATTAGTGATGCCTTCGAGAAATAAAAGACAATGAGATAATCAGTGGTATGAGATGATTTTTGAATGGTGATGCAATTTCACTCGGTACAAGCATCAAGGAGAAACTTGTTCTGAATGGGAATCATTCGATCGAAACGAAACTGTCGCAGAAAACGCGCGAACGTGGACGGCCACTTCCGGTACCAATGAAGACGCAGACTGTCTGAAACGTTCGATTACGATGCAAACATTCCAGGCATTAATGTAACATTTCAGGAAGAGGTCGCTGCATCAATTTTCCTTTACAACATCGATGATATCATATACAGAGTACAAAAAGAAGTTAATTGATATACGTATGCAGATAACGTAACATGCTTCCTGCACTGGAGAAAGATTAAAATAATGACAACAGGATTCAGGGATTAAGATAAATGCACCTGTTTAATGCGATTAGCGGTGTTGATGATTAAAAGAACATTTTAATCCGTAAAATACAGAAAAAGGTGAATTAAGTGTATAGTAATTACTGGGACCGGAGAAAGAAAGAGATTTATGATACACTTGTGGCAAAATTATTAGAAAAGGATGTGGATTAAGCAATATTCAGCATTCACAAATTGTGAGTGTATTAACATTACTAACAAAGTATTAACAAAATACTAACAAAATTCCATCGAAATATTCCCAGTAGCTCTGTACTAATCCAAACCAATAATGAAAGTTATAATTGCAATAATCAAAAGAAGGACAGAAACGGAAGCAAGTTGAGCCAATGATTAAAATGACAATATAATCAGATTCAAATAAGAAAGAAGCACGGAAGTCGAGGGATAAATTCCAAGAGCTATAATTAGAGGAACAAGCGAAGAAACTAGTTCCAAGTAAAGAATAACGAGAATATGGTTGGTAAGAAGAGAAGGACGTTAGACATAGATGGCTGACTGTGTATGCAAGGGTGAAAAAAGTCAATTCTCAGGGACCACCTCCCGGATGGTGTACGATATATGTATTATAATAGGAGAACGTGCTTACCGTCCCAGAATCGTGGGCAGCCATGGTTCTATGTAGGACATAGCGGCACTTCTTACCGCCATAGATACCTTTCCCATCTGCTGCCAAACGACGCGACGCTTGTCGACGTTAATGTCGTCCGAGCAATTTCGACGTGTGTACCATCACTGAAAAAGGAAAAAGGGTACACCGTTGATTAATACCCTCCATTCTTCTTAATGTCGCTCCTGGAAATTTCTCTTCTATGTATTTCTCGGACGTATATTACCTTTCGAGTCTTTCTCTTATTCAATTTGCATTTAGGCTTGCATCTACATTCAGCTTTTGTTTTGATCGATTGAATTATTAGTTCGTGTTTAGATTCATTTGCGTTTATTGAATTATCATGTTGCATTTGCATTTATTGAATTGCTAGTTGATCGTTTAGGTTTCATTTCTGTTAATTGAATTATTAGTTGATCTAGGTTTTATTTGAATCGATTGAATTTTTAGTTAATCATGTGTAAGTATACAAAAAGAATTCAATAAGTATACAAAAGAAGAAGAAAATGAAATTTTTTATCGAAACAAAAAGTAAACCAATATCCCGTAAACGAATATTTTCTTGACAAAATCATATCTGATATTCTTCGTCGATTAACCTACAATCGATCACGTTATGTCACCGTGTCATAATGAATAATTACGAAGCAACATCCGCTTATCGTAGAACGGGAGCGCTTCCGTAGCGAGCACCGTTATCGCCCGAAACACACGACGATTTATTAAATTGATTATTGATTTGCGTATCGAACAGTTTCGAATATTATGCATGAAAAGCAGAGCAGCTCTTCGTTAAATATAGATCGAGATGCAAGGTTAATTATAATTACTAGTTTAAAACTGTGAAGAGGAGGCAAAGAAGAAAATGCAACAACATCCGGTCTTGTAACTTGTTGTTTTTGGTTTAATCTCGAACCAAGATTTCTTGCAGTTAATGCCCACAACTGATTAAGATGGAAATGTAAAATGTTAGATTAACGAAGAAAGATTCTGCTTCTGTTCAGATGTGCAGGGGATGCGATAGGAGCGGAATATTCCCGTTAGTTATGGTAATTGCAAAAATATGCTGTATACAAATGTTGCGTGATACGAAGAGAATAGAAAAAAATAACAGCTTTTCAAGATACGAGGAAATGATAAAATAATGGAAACAGTCGATAGAAGTTATAGTAAGATAATCTATTAGAAAATTTGATCTTCGATGAAGTTTAAAGAAAAAGAGGCAAGTGTTGTTTGAGAAGAATGCGAGTAGATAAACGAACACATGAACCTGAGGGGTCATTGGTCGAGAAGAGAACGAAAGTTTCGAGGAAGCGAGGAACGCCGAAGAAGGAAAAAGTGACATTGACTCCACGGAATGATACCAATTAACTTCGTCGTGATAATTAACTAGCACGAAAAAGGTGTGAATGCGTACGTACATACGTGTACGCCTGCTCGTATTACACAACCATTATTCAAGGCTATTCCCACCAATTTTATAACAATAAAGCAATTTACGTTAATGCGATCGATGTTTTTTAGTTGTAAATTATATTCGAATTCAACAAATTTTTGTTACTAACGATTCAAACTATTTTATTAGAAAGAATGAAAAGAAATCGATTTTGCATATGGTATAATAGTGGGACGTATAGATACATCAAGTTGAATATTTCTAAATTCTTAGATTCCTATTACTAGGTCTCTAGATTCCTGGATGCAAGTATTTCTAGAATCTCTCGATCCCTGGATCTAGAAACTAGAACTTTGTATCTACATTTCTATCTTTCATAACATAAATTGATAGAACCAATCAGTAGCTAAATCTTCTCACTTGATCTCTTCCGAGAAAGAAAAATACTCATGACCGTTCTACAATCGTCATCAGCTTTCACGTAAGCTATTTTTATTCTTTGTCATCGTTAACGAGCCACCTATCGGTAAAAGTCCAAATAAAGTAGAAGCCTCTTAAAACAAACAAGAGAATGGTAAAAGAACATTGACACAGATATTATAATTGACAGGTGAAATTGAACCATCTTCAAAATTGACTTCGTGCTCGATCATAGCAAATGCGATCGATCAGTGATCGAGTCACGGTTCGATTTTACCACGCATGAAACTATCGTGGATATTCCATGGAAGAACCATAGCGAGTTAATCGGAATTTCACGGAAGAGATGGTGGGTGAACGGTTGTGCTGAAGATGTTTACAAACACTCCTTTTTTCTAGACACGATGTAATTAATGGCAGTGCAATTAACACGCACTTTCTTGAGCAGCAAAAACTCTGATGAAATAATTTGCTCGTTCGTTAACACCGGTTCCCGTGATCATTTACCAACTATTATTCATTCAGTGCTTTGCTTTTCGTTTCGTTAATGACATTTTATTGTCGAACAATGAAAAGGGAACAATTAAGTTTAAGGAAATCAAAGAGTTTCATTTTGTGAAGATATTTTTAATACAAAGTTTAGACTTTTAACTTGCGAGGTTAAATTTTATTGAGAAGTTTCAAGTTGAAAATTTAACCACTTGGTAAATTTCTATGCGTTATATTGTCACACATTATATCGCCGCACATTGCAACTCTACGCGATCTAATTCCACGCGTAATATTTGTACAAGTTACATACTCAACACGTTATATCATCAGACTAGAATACTTTTTGGTGAATGCTCAACCTCCTTAATGGCAATATAACGAGAGTCTACTGTATTGTAATAATATAAGTGCAACTATCGGATATTTCTGCGACTAATTTCCGTATTTACTTTTACAGTAACTACCTTTCTTTGAAAGACTATAAATAAGCGAACTTTAGAGCTTCCTGTTCGTTCAACTTTCTATTCGACATTTTATCGATTTGTATCGAATAAAACTAGGCGCCTCCACAAATGTCCTATCAATGCAGGTTCTACTTCACAGCTTCGCTAATATCTGTTGTAGCGAATGCCGATCGTTCTCCTTTATTTTATGAATCTAGTAACATATTCAAAGTGACATATTTGGCATTAATCCTTTTCTTTTATTCGAAGTAATACTGTTTATTGTAATTTAATGCAACGAGGACACGTTTCTAGAAATAGAAACTTTCAGATCGCTTTTTTAAACGTTCCTTGTTGAATCTTTATAAAATGTTAATGCTATTTTAAAGAAAGATGTGAGAATTCAAATTTTGAAATTGTTAATTGAATGAATATTAATTAAATTTATTCTTTCACCATTTTTTTTAACATTGGAGGTATTAAAAGGAGACAAGATTTATTCAAATTTTCTTGGATTTTTGAAGAAGAAAATCTCTTTCACACAACCTTCATTTTTAAAAATGCTGAACTTTAAAGGAGAAAATGTCCATATAGGAAATGAAATGTCTGTAATAGTTCTAGTATTACATTATTTCAAATTAGAACAAACTCGTACCTTTGAAAGTCTTTCCCAGAGATGAAATATTCTTTGCAGAAGTTTCTTCTCTGAACCTATCAATCTTCGAATTCCTTCAGAATATTCTTCTTCTCCTTTTTCTTCTTCGCACCTCAGCAGTCTCTTGTTTCTTTTTCGCGAAAGTTTTCTTCACTGATATGTTTCAGTCACACTGCTTCCGAGAAGACAAGTTATCTGCAATATTTCTTCTGTACACCCATCCGTGGAGATTAATCGCTTCTCAAGATGTTCTTCAAATCTTCACCACACAAGACATTCGCACAAGTATCTATTACTTTCGAAACCCGAGATCTTCGAAAAAGAAGAAAACAATATTTTCTTCGGTAAGTATCGTTAACATCTTCCTCGTGAGATCTCAAGATTTTCTTCTTCGAACCATTCATAAAATCTCTTCCGATTCTTCCCACGTGCAGAAAATTCGCTGGGAACATTCGTAGAATTTCACGGTTCGTAAAACTTCTTAAAACGATCGATTCTTACTTTCTTCTCGGCTAGTCACCGCTTTGATCCTTCGCTTTTACTCTTCCTCTTCTCCACTTCCGGAATTCGTCTCTCCGACCTTTTGTCAACCGCAAGATTCATTAACAGAGCGGTATCTTCAACTCTCTGTAAGCAATCAAAGGACGACTGTCCTTGTAACCCTGTTTCTCTAGAATCCACCGGATGAATTACCGTGTTTGAACTTCCGGTTTCACTTCCTGGTACTAATTGACAAAGTAATAACTAGTCGTTTTGTGCCATTGCATGCATCGAAGAAACTTTGCATGTCAAGATTGTTCGTGCTCCACAAATATCACCGGAAATCTTTAATCCAAGGAAGTTCGTTGTTTAAGAATTTCTTTTCTATTCGTCCAGATATGAAGTTTTCTAGTTTCTTCTTTTATCGCAAACTTCGTTGCGTTAGTTATCGATTTTATTTCTTCGATGTTTCCGTTCTTCGCTTCCGATCACCAGTCTCGCTGATCTTCGAGAAATTAACTCGTTTCATCAGAACTGGTTCTTTTGATCTTGTGGGCAGTTAACGCACTTTCAGAACGAGAGTTTAAGTCAATCTCTTCGGCAATTACTTTTCCTCTTTATGGAAAATACGCTTCCTCTTCCGGCCTCCTGTACTTCACTGACACTTTCGATGAATCGATATCTTCTGATTCTGTGGAAGAGGTGTCCTCGGATAACTGCTTCAGAAATTTTAGTTTAATTTATTTGATTTCTCTTCTGAACTCATTGTGTACTTCCAACCTTACAATCATTTAATTCTTCGACCATCTTTTAAGATTCAAAGTTTCTCAATGATGTCTTAAGCTCAATTTACACTCGAGTCAATTTAAGGATTCAAACTTTTAAGCAATTGTCAAAGTTGTACTTTATCATTCATGAACTGTCTTAATCTCCATATAGATTCGTCTTCTCTTTTTAATTATTACCACAAACTTTGACATGTTCAACCTCAAAGAACTCTAACAATTCAGATTCTCTGTGGACCAAAAACTGTAATCTTTCCTGAAAGAGTTCTCTTTTGCAATTATCTCAATTCACTGTCATGTTCCAACAGCCAAATATTTCATACAAATGATGGTCCCCAATGATCCCCATTTCGCAGTCAATTCTTAAAAGACCTTCCCTCAAAAATCACGTTAAACCACTACATGTCTTAACGATCTCCAAGAGCTGTCTCTTAAAAAGGTACAAATTATCGTACCGCGGTCTAATTGATCGCAGAGGACGGTTTCTTCTCCAAAAATCGCCTGGAGCCGTTCTCGAAGAATGTCGCAGGTGGGTCCTGTAGCAAGTCGAGAACACGGAGTAGTTAATCAATTCCTGATAACCAGACTGCTAGACGAATGTCGAAATTGCACTGAGGCTGGATAGTGTTCCACCGCCCCCGATGAAGCTTCTCCTTTCCGCGTCGAAGTCGAGCCATTTAATAGTGGGGACTCGGATATCCCTTCTTTCGCTCGGGAAGCAACTCTCTTCGTGTCCTTGCTGTTCGCGATCGTGATATCCTCGTCGTTGCACCGCAGATCTTCGGCCTACCGGTTGTGCTCCTCTTCCTCTTCTTCGTCGTCTGCGAGCTTCATCCTCGTTGCTCATCCCGTTCTCACGATTCTCACGTTTAACCGGTAACACCATTCTCGCGAATAATGGTACCGCTCCTCGAAAGTGGAGATTCGTGTCGATATTCAAAGTCGGCCGTTCCTCGGTCGAGTTTAGGAAGGGTCCCTTTGTTTCTTCTTTTCCGGTGGAGAATTTTTGGGGAAGAGGTACATGTGGGTGTACGTCCATTTTGGTCCTTCCGGTGTGATACTTTCGTCAGCTGCTGATTTTTGGGAGATGGTCCGCTGAACTTTCTTCCGGTTACATGCTCGAGGAGCAGAGATAATTGTAAGTTGGAATTGTAATGGAACTCGGATGTGCCTTTGACGATTTTTGGGTTAACATTCTGCTATCTTCAATTCCTTTCGGGTTTAATTATGTGATCTGAAGAGATAGGATAATAGGAAGGTCATTGGACAATTTGCAGATTTGGAGAATAAAGACTAAATTTAGCTAAGAAAATATCCCACCCCAATCTCTCATATCCTATTCAAACTGTTTCCAATAATTACAGCACAAATATTCCGAGTAGTCTACAATTAAAAAATGAATAATTTATCGATTATTATTGACCCGAAAAGGAATGTTGGATAAAAATTCATGATGTTCGATCGCGTGCACTTGAGGAGCACCATGAATTTATGCTCTCAACGCATGACTTTTTCGTTTCCTCGAAATTGTTCGTCCCGTTTTAATATCTTTCATGAATCACCGCTATTTCCCTTCGATTCTACGACTCTCAACGCAAGGCACGGCAGCATCGTATGCATCATTTATAAATTGTTTACTTTTTGCTGTACAATTAATTTGTCGGCGTTCATCCGCGACTATCGCGCTCATCTTATCAAGATCGCAACAACAATCGTGTAGGATAAATGGTGCGGAACGATCAATGAGCGTGAGATGGAATTCTATTACGAGCTAAATGCCATGATTTAAGGTGTTTACGATTTCATCGCGTTTGAATTTCGATCGAATCTTCAGAATATTTGATCTCCAATTTTAAAATATCAAATCTTTATTATCCTGCATTCTTCGCGAATTATAATTGCAATTTTCAATTCACGTTAAATTCAACCTCGATTAATTTCACGATGATTTAATGAACTTAATGATTATACTTAAACGGGAACAGATTACGCTTTAGCTAGCAATTTCAGGCTAAAAATTCGCTAATGACGCTCGCAGAGGCGTCATCTTCGAACAATGGCGGCCCATTATCCTCGCAGGATGCTTTCGAAGGAACCGCTCTCGCTTCATGTAAAAAGCGTGATGAGCATGCTGTATCTACGCATAAACCACGTCTATAATTAAGGCAACAATTATTATTACGGTACATTTGCACGTGCGTAGCCCAGATTTCTTAGGTGGTTAGAGGCGTCTGTAGCGTAACGCATCGAACGAGAAGGGATTCAGGAATCGGAAATTACAGCTGATATAAATCTACTCAACATCGAAGATCGTGTTTTGTAACAAATATCGTTTTCTATACGAAGAGTACCAATTCTTGAATGCCTGGGGTCTCAACAATTTTAGATGCAGCCCTGGACTTTATCTTCATCACGAGGTGTAAGATTAATCACTCGTGCTTTGTTCGCACGATGTGAATTACGAACACCGCCGAAAACCTCATTTTTTATAGCTGTAAATGCATTTCTATAGCTCTCAGAAAGATGAACGTTGGAATGCTAGTTACTTTATTCGAAAATTACATTTGTATAGATGTATGTTCTTTTGTAATTGAATTTTACAACCGAGTTATCATTTTTAATGGAAATATTGGCTCTGACAGGGTAGAATGCCACGCGTTATATCTGATTTACAAGAATTTATAAACAATACAATTTTTTGAAGTACCTGCTTTAACACATACTTGCTTTTTACTGCAAATTAATTTAAATAAAGCAATACAATTATTTTGGTAGACTCATTTACATGTTTTATGACATTTATACTAATGCGTTCTCTGAAAACAGTACCACTATCACCATCTAGTAGCAAGCGGTGCTATTAGTAAAGTATACTTTTTCCTTGCAATTACAGCAAAAGTGTTTGACAATATATGTACTCACCTCAAAAATATAATTAAGTTACAATGAATTAGTTATAATGAAACAACTTGATTCATAATAACTTCATTATAAGTTATAGTAAAGTTACAGTAAATCGTAGCACTTAGCTCGATACCATTTTCTAAATATCATCTTTTGGATAATATTTCGAAAACGATATCGATTACCAGGTCACACCACGTGGAGGTGGCTACGAGCGTGACCCACCCTAACTCCAAATCCCAACCACCCACCAATTGCAACCTCATTTATCAGAAGGATAAATGAGTTCTGACTCTACTTAGCTCATAGGCTCGCATGTACAAGTTCTTTACCATAAAATAGCAAAGAACTTGCACCGCACGCACGCAGTACAACTTACACAATAAACTTAATACTAATTTCGTGGGTACCCACAGACACACTCTGTTCTAAAATTGCACTCGCATTATGTAAAATAAAACGCTAAACGAGAGAGGAAAAGAGGAACTAATACTATTATAAAACGCGGAAAAAGTTCACGAATTAAAATGAGTGCAATTTCAAACAGCATTCGCATACGCACACGCTTATTCTAAACGCCGCACGCGTACCTCTTATTCTAAGATTGCACTCGTATGATCTACAACGAAGTAAAAAAGCAAAGGGGAAGGGAAGAAAGTTAGAAGAACTTTCTACTAGAAGGGAAGAAAGTTAGAAGAACTTTCTACTAGAAGGGAAGAAAGTTAGAAGAACTTTCTACTAGAAGGAAAGAAAGTTAGAAGAACTTTCTGCTAAAGGGTGGATCAGCATTTCCTGCCAAGCGGACCTCGCCTTCATGGGTCAAAGGGTAGTCGAATAGTGGCTTACGTGAACCACGAGACGGAATTGAACCGAAAATACTGGCAAGAACGAGTGACACATCCGCGAAGGGTTTCCCATTTCTCCCCGCTCCCGTTGAAAGGGAGTCTAACAGCAGAGAGGAAACCCACGCCGTGAAGCGGCAGATCGAGATGGTACATCAATCAAAATGCCTCGCAGAGATGTGTCCCTGGCGCTACACCAGCACTTGCAGCTCAACCCTGCCGCGTGTTCACAGCACTACCAACCCCCAATGATCCACTTGGGTCTGGACCAATTGACAAAAAATAGCTGGGTATACTACAATCTAACGCGTAAAAAATTCACCAATTGTCGTGAAAATGAGTGCAAGTTAGAAGTAGAGGTACTTACAGGGACCCACCCGCCCTCCCACGAGATTACAATTAACTTATAACTAACGCACGCATTCCTCGATGATCCAGCGATGATTCCCTCGATGATTTCTCGATGATATATTCAAGTTTCGTATATACGCATTTCACACATGCATTCATCCATACTACAATGTATTACAATATGTTGGACGCAACTTAAAATTAACTTAAAGCTGGGGGATCCATCAGTGAAATCTCTTTGTGACTATCTTCAATGATTACCTATGCTGTAAAAGTCAAAAACAATATGCGAAAGAAGAAAACAGATGCAAAATTACTTACTTAAAATTTAAATCTGTAACATAAAAATGTAATTAGGACAAATATAAATCATTGAATTACTTACTTTGAATTAAAACCTGAAACATACAAAATGTAATTAAGACAAATATGAATGATTGAATTACTTACTTTAAATGAAAACCTGAAACATACAAAATGTAATTAAGACAAATATGAATGATTGAATTACTTACTTTGAATTAAAACCTGAAACATACAAAATGTAATTAAGACAAATATGAATGATTGAATTACTTACTTTAAATGAAAACCTGAAACATACAAAATGTAATTAAGACAAGTATGAATGATTGAATTACTTACTTTAAATTAAAACCTGAAACATACAAAATGTAATTAAGACAAATATGAATGATTGAATTACTTACTTTAAATGAAAACCTGAAACATACAAAATGTAATTAAGACAAGTATGAATGATTGAATTACTTACTTTAAATTAAAACCTGAAACATACAAAATGTAATTAAGACAAGTATGAATGATTGAATTACTTACTTTAAATTAAAACCTGAAACATACAAAATGTAATTAAGACAAATATGAATGATTGAATTACTTACTTTAAATGAAAACCTGAAACATACAAAATGTAATTAAGACAAATATGAATGATTGAATTACTTACTTTAAATGAAAACCTGAAACATACAAAATGTAATTAAGACAAATATGAATGATTGAATTACTTACTTTAAATGAAAACCTGAAACATACAAAATGTAATTAAGACAAATATGAATGATTGAATTACTTACTTTAAATGAAAACCTGAAACATACAAAATGTAATTAAGACAAATATGAATGATTGAATTACTTACTTTAAATGAAAACCTGAAACATACAAAATGTAATTAAGACAAGTATGAATGATTGAATTACTTACTTTAAATGAAAACCTGAAACATACAAAATGTAATTAAGACAAATATGAATGATTGAATTACTTACTTTAAATGAAAACCTGTAACATACAAAATGTAATTAAGACAAGTATGAATGATTGAATTACTTACTTTAAATGAAAACCTGAAACATACAAAATGTAATTAAGACAAGTATGAATGATTGAATTACTCACTTTAAATGAAAACCTGAAACATACAAAATGTAATTAAGACAAGTATGAATGATTGAATTACTTACTTTAAATGAAAACCTGAAACATACAAAATGTAATTAAGACAAATATGAATGATTGAATTACTTACTTTAAATGAAAACCTGAAACATACAAAATGTAATTAAGACAAGTATGAATGATTGAATTACTTACTTTAAATTAAAACCTGAAACATACAAAATGTAATTAAGACAAATATGAATGATTGAATTACTTACTTTAAATGAAAACCTGAAACATACAAATGTAATTAAGACAGAAAATTGAAGTAGAGGGAATAAAATCTTTCTTTATTCGAAAGAGAACTTTTGAAAAATCGAAATGTGTTTGAAAACTTTAAAATCAGAAATTAAATTACGAAGAGATTCAGAAACCTCAAAACTCGTAATAAAATCCCGATGAGATTTGAAAACCACAAACCCAAAATAAAATCCTGAAAAGTTTAAGAACCTCAAAATCGAATTAAAGTAACAAGGAGATCTAAAATTCGCGAAGGTTGAACAAAAATTCACGAATGAAATGAAAGTACAACACGTATTAAAAATCGATCACATAATAAAATAATGCAGAAGAAGAAATAAAATAGCGAAGAGGTTTGAAAACGTCGATGCTAGAAATAAAGTCAATTAGAGTTGCGAGTAGAGTACTGTACTCACATTTCGTTCACGCACACGCATGTTACAATACTTGTTCTAAAAACCCTACATGTACCTTTTGTTCTAAAATTGCACTCTTATAATCTAAAACTTTATCAAGAAAATAAGAAGGTAGGCTACAAAGATGAAAGAACTTTCTGTCAAGTTTAGAGTAAATGACAAAAAACGATAGGCTATTACTACAGTCTAATATGTAAGAAATTAAAAAATTGTCGCAAAGATGAGTGCAAGTTAGAACAAAAGGTACTTACAATTTGCGCAAGCTTTTCGCCACTTATCGTGACGAAAAACTTGCGCCCGAGCCCACCCTTCCTCCCACAAGCTCGGAATGAACATAATGGATAAAACATAATAACTTACCAAAAATTAAAAGCTGAAATATACAAAACATTAAGGTAGGAAAATTATGGGAAGAGGAGTAAAATTTTTCTTTCTTTGTAACAAAACTTTTGAAAATCGAAATCGCAATAAAAATTGCGGATGTAAGAAATATAAATCATGTAATTACTTACTTAAAATCAAAATCTGAAACAGAAAAATATAATTAACATACGAAATTGGGGGAGTAAGAACGAAGTCTTTCTTTTTTTGAAACAAAACTCACGAAAAATCGAAATCGCGATGAAAATTATGGACTTACGAAATGTGAATCTACAATTACTTACTTGAAATCAAAATCTGAAGCAGAAAAATGTAATTAACATATGAAATTGGGGGAGTAGGAACGAAATTTTTCTTTAGTTGATACAAAATTTGTAAAGAACAATAAATCAGTCTTTAAAATAGAAAAATATAGTTAACACAAGAAATGATCAAAATGAATAAAAAAGAGAAATCGCGATAAAAATAGATTCGCGATTATATTTCGATATTACTTCGCGATTTTATGACCGTGTGCTCGTCGAAATTCGAGCAAAACGCGTTTAACGATACTTTTCGTACCGTTTAAAAAAAAAAACACATGTAAAATACAGAAAAATAATAGCGAGCATAGTGACAAAATGACTCTCCATCCTAAGATGGACAGCCATTAATAGTTCCCCTCTTCTTTGGCAAATTTTGCCGGGGCTCTTCGGCGTATAGCCTCTTCTTTCTTCGGCTCACAGCCTCACAAAAATCACTCGCGAAATTTTACGGTAACTCGGATATTCTTTGCTTGCATATCAATTACATAAACTCTCAATTTATCGATCGATCTCCACAAACAGATAGCATACACTTTTATAAAAATAAAAATGAACTATCCATTTGCTTCAATCGGCAACTAAATCAAAATTTTATATATCAAAGTTCTTTACTTAAAAAAAAATTCTCGAAACTAAAATACGACCAGCGATTCTTGGAATGCGCTGTCCGTAAAAGAATATCCGAGCAGAATATTTATTTAAAGCACTTCACTTCACTTCACTTCACTGTATACTTCATTTTTGCAATCGGGTCTAGAACCACGACTGCGACTTACAAACTAAAAGGCCTGGCCTTACGAACAATCGAGTTCAAGAGAATATTAAATAGAATAAATTGAAATTTAGATTTTCTCTTCTCGATTTTTCGTGTTTAACCCCCCAGATGCAAGCATCTCACGTGTGTTTTACCGGAGGACAGAGAAACATGAAAGCTTGCTCTGGCCCTACCTACTTAAAACTAACTCAATCACACCAGAAGTAAGCTACCTGCCTGCCTATCGCTATATTTAAAAAATTGCAAAGTCCATTCTCACAAAAACACACTCCACGGTTCTCACACTCACCACCCGGGTGCAAAAAAGCCTACTCCTAGGGAGTACGTCCCGGGACGTCTCCGTCACCCGAGTTCAATACAACATTCACACTCTAAGTTCATACCTTTTTGCTGAAATCGATCGACAATCGACAGTGAATATTGAACATTTACATATTTCATTTTCTAATTCTTTCGAATATTCAATGTAATATGTGCATGTAATTTGTACTAACTCTATTTTTATAAATTTCTAATTCGATCTTATTTTGAATGCATTTTGAAATTTTGAAAATTTGTATAATAAATTAATAAGGTTTGTAATCGACACAAGGTCCACGACCTAACCACACACACACACACACGTGTACCTTGTGTCGATAATTCACTGGCAAATTGTCGATCGCCGAAAAGATCTTAAAACTAAACCGTGCCCACCTGCCCTAACTCATGCGAGTAGCATCTAAGCACGCGCATGAGTTTAGAGCATAAAAATGAACACGGCCAACAATATTTTCACCTACCAGTTTTCTTCATGTGTGCTGAAAATCCTGAGCTAAGAAATATGATTAAGAACATGCTAATAAAGTGTTCTCTCCAGAAAATTAACTCTACATATATTTGAAAATAAAAAAAATGGAGGAACACTTTGGCAAAAATCTACGTATATCGATCGTTTCATTCCCAACAGATTTTTAATATCAAAGTAAATTCACTAAATAGCCAAAAGTATTCATGATGATTAACTTTGATATCAAAATCTGTGTATCGCGAAACTTTCTTGTACATATGTATATTTAAAAAGAATTGATACGCGTACGGAAAAATTGAAAATTAATAGATAATTGTACTACTACGAAATCGGAGGGTCATCCGACTTCTATGTTTTAAATTGAATATATCGATTCGTAAGTAAATTGAAACGCGATGTACAAGAAAACCCTATCCTGATCTAATAAATGAAATACATAAATACACAATTTGTACGAATTTTGCACGATCGTACAGTCGTGGTCACTATGCTCGCTCAAAAATAAAAAATACAACCAGTTCCCGTGCCGTTTCGGACCATTCGTCCTACGACATGATGGGAACCGGAGGAACCGTAAAGCATGCGACTCACCGATCGCTGACTTGCATCACTGCGATCGTTTTACCGGCATAGCATCTGATTGACTGGCTGCTTGATTGATTGGCTGCTTTCCTCGGATCTGGAGGTTTGTCCGTTAAGTTGGTGTGACCTTCTGTAATCATAACAGGATCACAACGGTTAATTAACTGTATTTGTCGATTTGCATTTTGATTAACATACACGTTTTTTCGACATATTCGACATGCATGCAGAAGTAGGTACAATAACTACATTACAAAATTCGGTTATAAATTTGCAAACGTTTATCAGTACGTGTGTAATACCGTGAAATGTTGTAAAAAATTTGAAAATGTATATCAAAACACTTGGGTAATTACTTTATAGAACATGTTAAAACGTTTGCAAAAATATACCGGAACACGTAGGTAACTACACCGTAAAACATACTAAACGTTCGCGAAAATTTGTAAAAACACATAACTAATAACACCATAAAACCCGGTAAAATATTTGTAAAATAACGATAAAACACTTGTACAACTACACTGTAAATTACACTAAAACACTTGCACAAGTATGTCAAAACACGTAGGTAACCACACCGTAAAACTCACTAAACGTTCACAAAAATTTGTAAAAACACGTAGGTAATAACACCATAAAATCCATTAAAATATTTGTAAAATAATGGTAAAACACTTATATAACAGCACTATAAAACACACTAATGTATCCGTATACACATGCACAATTATAAATTAAAACACCTCAGTAAGCACTTTGACACATGAATAACCACACCATAAATCACATTAATACACCCCCGTATTTATTAAAAAACACTTGATAAAACACACTAAACACTTGCACTTGTACAGTAGATAACACACAGATGAACACATAATCCGTAAAGTGAATCGTTGTTCCGTACCGGTAAGTGTTGATGGGGTGCGTCCGATATCCTTGGCAGGTGCGTTAAAACTAATGGCGTACGTGCCCTTTCGCGAGTCCAGGATAGGCGATTCGCGTTATCCAATCAACAACCATGTAATCCACCAATAGGGTGAACCCACTCTGACTCGCCATTATAATTACTGTACTGTTATTAATTTAAAACAAATCGTTAATTTTGCAATTGTTTATTGCATAATTTATTGTTATATCTATTAAAATTTATTATTTTTATAACTTCTTCATATGGATATGTTACAAAATGATTGTTAATAGTTACATTACAATTTATTTTATTATTGTTATTAATTTTTCAATTATTTATTTAACGAACTATTTTTTTAACTGCTAAAATTATGTATTTCTATCATGTTTGCAGACGCATATTTTGCAAAATATCTATTATTATATTAAAATTTATTTTCTTACAATTTTTAATTTGCAATTACTTATTGATTGTATTATTACATCTACAACAATACATAAACTTTCACGTGTAAATTACATATCTTTGTTTAATTTCTTTATGATTTTAAGAGATAACTACGTTTTTGTACATTTCAGTTTATTAATATAGGAAGTACATAAAAACTTATAATTTAAATATTATTAAAATTTTCTGAATATTTCCTTATAGAACTGTATAGAAACAGACATAATTACAATTAATTAGTATTATACATTTCAATTGCGATATTTGGGTAAAGGGAAAGTGAAGGAAACCATCGTCGACTCGTTCACATTGATTTCATCCCATTTGACGTCCACGTGACTCTGTGCATTTTCATTCCACTTATCTTGTTGAACAGGAGATATTCCACCCGACCAAGCCTATGAACATTTACAATTTTTATTAATTAAAAAACAACGGAAAATAAAATTACTAAAATTTCTTCTAAAACCTTTTCACAATGCATTGCCCACACGTGTATCATTTTGTTCTCCATTTTCAGGCACACTTTCTTCAATCTTCTCAACAAGCTCAATGCTCTATTCTTGTGAAATTGTATCATGTAGTAGTACGCTTTCATTAACATGTACCTATGATTTCAAATTGATTTCAATTTGTGTTAATCTACCCAGGGTTAAAATGCATACCTGGGAATCGCTATTCGAATAATCTTGACAGCGTTTTTTATTTCTTTCATCAATTTTTTTATTTCGTTCATGGTAGCAGTAGCGGCAGCGTTTCTGCTGTTTACTCTGTGCACTAGTCAGAAGTAAATGTTACATCAAAAACAGTATCTCCTTAACTTTACCACATAGAAAATGATATACCATATAAAATTAGTAGACCTTCAAGCTTTTTACAGAAAGTAATCGTTGCTGCCACCGTATGCTCATCCATGATGGGTGCACTATCTACGCTTCTTCCACTCCAAACTCTAGCAGCCTCCCACTGTTCGGTCCTGACACACCTTTACAATATATTTCTCTTCATAGAGTTATGCTAGTCAAATGTTAATTATCTCATTAACGATAGTTTAACCCCTTGCTCTACAATATGATAAACCAGATTCGTATTTTCACTGCAATTCAATTCCAGGTTCAATTCTAATTATAATCAAACTGAAGGCGTAGAAAATTGTAGATGAAGAGGTTAAAGCCAAACAAACCTTTGCTAATCAAACCTACCAGAGCCACATGGAAATGAAGTACCGTCTTTCCGCTTCCGGATCGTGCAGACTGATCATTTGTTCACCCTCTCGAAGAAAATATCTCTCGCAAGATTTAAAAGACAGAATCGTCAATCCTGTGTCCAAGTGAACATCGGCACACAGTGCGTAGTACCAGGTACGTCCAGACTTGTCCAAGTCATTTCTTGACACAAATTCTACAATTTCATCAAATGTTCAACTGTATCAATCAAAACTGAATCTCATTACCTAATTCACGTAGTTGAGTGACCACTTCTGGGTGACGACAAGAGACCATCAGAAGATGCGCCAGCCTAGGAAAAATCAGCAGTTGCAGATACATGGAACCGATTGCACCAGCTATTCTGCTGCAGATGAAACCTATTCGGGTCGCCTTCGATATTTGTCCTCTCACCCAGCGCGAGAAGAATATCCCTGCATATAATTCAGCAACCATGTTCAATTCCTGTGCTTCGAGAGCTTCTTTGCTTTCGCTGCAGATGTTGATGCTTCTTTGCTCCAGGTGTGGTATCACAGACCTATTCATATTTCAATTACCAATATTTCTTTTTTCGTTATACTGAAATATATGATGTCACCTGTCTTGGTACATGTGGGCAGTGATCAGCATGTTCTTGTAAGATGTTGAGAGGACGAATAGATTCCTGTTCGATGCCAGAGCAGCGTTCAAGCTCCAGATTGATGCCAGGCGAGCGTGTTTCTTCATTCCTTTGATCTGGTGAAAATAATTCTCAAGCATAGAATTTTATTGATATTTGCATAAGTCTCTATCTAGCTTATTAGTTATCCTGTAACTAAGTGATCTATCTGTAGTTACCCTGAAGAGATCAAACATGCGTGCCAAGCACACAGCCAGTTGTTCCGTGTATTCGCTGCTTTCCGCTTCCTCGTCGGTGTCCAATTTCCAATCCTTCATGTACGCAAGGTTCATCTTGAGCTTGGTCAGCTGCATGACCGAATTCATATCGATCATCACCTCCATCCTGGGGAACTTGAAGCCCAAATTTTCCAACGCCATTTCCAGGATTTGCTCGGCCTCGTATATGGAACCGGTTTCGAGGAAACACTGACCTTGAAGTGTCTGAATCTTGGCGGAGAAGTAAGGCAGAAGCACCATTTCATCCTCTTTCGGCTTGAACAGCTATCCAACGATCGTAACTCTACATACGTTTCTTCTTTAAAAAGCTATTCTTCTTTAAAACAGTTATTTTACCTCGCTGAGAACCGTCTCGCTTTCCGTGAGAAGTTTTCTGGCTTGCGGTATGTTGTAGTTCACCAGGCAGATTTCGACGAACTCCAAAATGGCCGTCAGAGTTATCTCAGTGTTTCCTAAGACGATTTCGTGATTTTGTTAAGGTAAAGAAGAATATTTGTGTAGTTTACCAATTCCACGACAGTGTTCCAGTATTTGAGTGTAGACTGTCATGAGGATCAGGTGACATTGGCAGTCGGTGAAGTCCACGTCTGAAAACGTAACCGTGGGCTTCTTTTCTACGCGTTGGAAGATGTTCAAGCAGGAGAGAAATGGCTTCTGTTCTGTTATAATTATCAAAATGTAATAGTTACATCTTGGAGCAATTTCAATAGAATTTCTCACCTTTCTTCTCTTCTTTGGTGATAGGCTCCTCGTCGAACCTCACTGTTCCAAAAATATCGTCTATGTTGGTGGTTCTCTTCCTCCGTTCTTCTTTTTTAGATATTTTTCCCAACAGTTTCGCGAATTGTCCTTCGCCGCAGGACACGCAACGTCTCGTGTACTGCTGCAGATACTTCAATGCTTGATTGTGTAGCTCCATCTTTTGATTCTCCGTGAGTAATCTTGAGATTATTAATTAATATTGTGATTTGTCGTGAAGATAAGATCGTCATGAAAGAGTAATATCGATACTAACCGATATGTGGTGTCCCGAAACATCGTCATCTTGAACCTCATCAGACCACAAGACGCATATCTTGGTAAATCTTCCAATTCATCTGAAGAATCATAATACTTTTCTTTTAAATGAAAAAGATCTTTTGCCCTCGAAAGAACTAAATATCCCTATATTTAGGTATGACCTGGAATGTTGAGGCCAATGCAGTTGCAGAAGACATCCAACTCCGAACTGGGATTTCGCATGTTTCTGATGAAGATTATTGGTCCGGTGTTCCTGGAGAAGTCTCCGATTGCACATCCAAACACTCGTATCTCGAACAGCTTCAAAATAGCTTGCAAAATGAAGTAAGTTTATCAACGTAAAATGAAACGTGAAAATATTAACGTTATAAAGGAGTATCTTGACAATAGTTGAGTAACATTTTACCAAGTCCAACTTCTCTTTTAGAGGTGATGGACATTAGATGTTCCAGCATGTGTCTGTTCACGGTTTCTCCAATGACAGAGGCACACTTCAGAAGCAGTTGATCGAGAGGAGTCAAGGAATCGAACAGCTTCAAAATCATCACTGTCACAATGAAACTAGCTAACATCGTTCTTACATTAATTTGTACAGTAATCTTTACCATCCATGGTAAGCTCTGGATTAACATCGTCGTAAGTGAAATTCTCTGAAAGATTGCAGACTGCGATTATCGCCTCGTCATTTTCGCCATTTCTTTTAGATGACGGAGTAGCAGCATTATACTCCATTAAAGAAATTACACTGTCCTGCAGAAACGAACGAAAATAACAACTATAAATATGAAGAGTTTATCTAAATAACAAACTTTGAAGCTTGTTCTGTACATCTGCCATCTGTCGTCTCGGTCTTCTCCCAGGTCGGGCAACATTTGCGACATAAACCTGATTGATTTGATAAAACGATTATTGGTGAACGTATTCGGACTGAATGTGTATGCACCTTTTTAGCATCGTTATGGGAGGTAACACGTAACCCTTTTTATTCGCTTCCTTCTGGCTGATGTTTATTATCTCCAGTCCTCCAACTTGGAGGAGGCTCACCAAATAGCTTTCGATCCAGCCTGGATTTCCGAAGCTTCTCTCTTGTATGAGTCTTGGTTAAAAAGAATTTGATTTTGTACATACATTGTTACGAATTCTAAATAAATCGAACATTTACTTTTCTAGCTCTGCTGGGATGCCGTTCACGTCCAGGATCTGGCAAGCTAGTCCAGCGTGGTACCATCTGTCTATCCCAGGAAGTTCAACGACCTTCACAAACAGAAATTTTCAAACTGTAGATTGCTAATGCTAGAAGAGTCAAAATCAATTACTATCCGCAAATATGTAAAAGCGGACTGACTCAAATTTAAATAAAATGTGAAAGAGTAATTAAGAAGTACTACCAATTTAACAAAGATACCTTAGCCCTACTCAGAAGCTCAGAATTCATCTTGAACTCGCTGCTGAGTTTCCTTCCTACAGCCAGTACAAAGAACACGGTATCCCTTCTAATAAAAACGTCGAAGATCAGCAAGGACTCTCGATCGCTGTATTCCCCGTCGTCAATGATGACGATCCAAAGGTCTGTGAAGCAGCTCCTGATTAGTTTCGCCAAGAATTTCCGTAGAACCTTTTGCTTCCCGAATTCCGTCAGCGAATTGTATCGACGGCTGATCGAGAAGCGCACATTGAAGGGTTGATTCAGAACGCAGAGAAAGTGGGGACGTTTCACTTTGCCCAGTTGGAGAAGCAATTTGTCTTCGCGCTCTTTTCGGGTGGATGTGACGGTGAAACCAAGGGGCACCGCGAATATTAGGTGCACCAGGCTGTACGGGGCCTGCACTGAGATACATGATCATTTTAACAATTTAACGCGATCGTTAAACACTTAATCGATGTCGATACTCGTGCAAAATTTAAACAATAATTAATATTAATTATTTAGTGAAGCATAAGGTGTCAACCTTGGTGTCCTCCGTGTGCAGAGAAATGTAATTACAGCGAATTCCCAGTGGAATGTTTTGGGTGAACTCGTCTAACATTCTAGTCTTCCCTATTCGTGGTTCACCCCTACAAATAAATGCACCATGAACTCCTTGCAGAAGTTACAGTAAAAATTGATGTTTACTTTATGATTAACGTGTTGTATTTTGGCCTGGCAGTTTTATCCTTCACCTCCTCCTTCGAGTACTCTATCAATTTTATTAGCATAGTTTTGAATATTTTAATTTCTGTGTCCCGACCGAGCAACGGGTACTTGTTCCAAACCAAATCCGACACAGTATATCTATTTCAACACGCAATTTTAATTCAGACTGAAGTTTATTCTAGCAATAAAGAAAACGTACTTCGGCTGTTCTTGGAACTCATATATGGGACCGATGTTCGTGATTCCCTTCAGATATCTCGGTTCCTGCAGGATGAAGTGTCTTGCTTCTAAATGTGAATGAAGAAAACTTTCTCGATCGCAAACGACCTGGAAAAGGATGTCATACAATTTTAATCTTCGTCATTTTTACATTTGGAGTATATTAGCGTGTGTTACCGTGCAAAATAGACACGTGTTCTGGGCCTCCAAAAAGAGATATCTTCTTAATATGATTAGTATAGCTTCAGAAGACATTCTTTTAAGTATATATTAATTTTATTTGAGTTTTAGAGTGAAGGATTTTTTGAAAATTCATATTTTTTAATGCGCTGAACGAAAACGGTACAGGTGGCGCCATCTAGCGGCGAAACACACGAACTAATCGTGAAAAGTGCATGTCCGAATACGCGTATAAGGAAATTATAAAATCGAATATTTTGCAACTTTCACGACGCAGTATGCTTCCTGAGACATTTATAAGCAAATTTCTATTAACATTTGATGCATTTTAATGCCGATTAAGCCGAGAAAATCGATATTTATTCAATTTGGTCGAAAACGGTACAGGTGGCGCCATCTAGCGGCGAGCGGCGGAACTACGAAATTACAAAATTGCGATTTTCTCCAAAATTAGCGACTTTCAAGTATTTCTGAGGCTTGTATCGTGTTCTGTGATCGCATTAGAATGGAAATAATGTCTTAAGAGCTTCCTGAAAGCTCCAGGGAAGAAAATAAAAAAAAGGTCGATTTATGGACAAAAATTTGCAGCGCCATCTAGCGGCGAAACGGGTGAACTAATCGTAAAAATCGTATGCCCGAACACGCATATTGGAAAAATATAAAATGTCATATTTCATGATTTTCTGGGCATATTATTGGTCCTGAAACATTCTGAAGTAACTTTTAATTAACATATATTGCATTTTTTTGCCAATTAAGCTCAAAAAATCAATATTTATCGAATTAGCTCCAAAACGGTACAAGTGGCGCCATCTAGCGGTGAAAGTTGGAACTACAAAAATATAAAATTGCGATTTTCGTCAAAATTAGCGACTTTCAAGTGTTTCTGAGGCTTGTATCGTGTTCTGGGATGGCATTAGAATGGAAATAATGTCTCAAAAGCTTCCTGAAAGCTCCAGGGAAAAAAATAAAAAAAAGGTCGATTTATGGACAAAAATTTGCAGCGCCATCTAGCGGCGAAACAGGTGAACTAACCGAAAAAATCGTACGTCCGAACAGGCATATAAGGAAATTGAAAAAACTCATATTTCTTGACTTCCTGGGCATATTATGATTGCTGAGACATTCTAGAGTGAACTATTATTAATAATTAATACATATTGTTGCCGATTAAGCCCAGAAAATCAATATTTCCGGAGGGGTATTATTTCAAATTTCGCTCCATTAGTTCCGACTGTCGCCGCTAGATGGCGCCACATGTACCGTTTTGGAGCTAATTCGATAAATATTGATTTTTTGAGCTTAATTGGCAAAAAAATGCAATATATGTTAATTAAAAGTTACTTCAGAATGTTTCAGGACCAATAATATGCCCAGAAAGTCATGAAATATGACATTTTATATTTTTCCAATATGCGTGTTCGGACATACGATTTTTACGATTAGTTCACCCCTTTCGCCGCTAGATGGCGCTGCAAATTTTTGTCCATAAATCGACCTTTTTTTTATTTTCTTCCCTGGAGCTTTGAGGAAGCTTTTAAGACATTACTTCCATTCTAATGCGATCACAGAACACGATACAAGCCTCAGAAATACTTGAAAGTCGCTAATTTTGGAGAAAATCGCAATTTTATATTTTTGTAGTTCCAACTTTCACCGCTAGATGGACGCCAATTTTTTAGTCCATGATTTGGCCTATTTTTTTATTTTCGTTTCTAGCGTTCTATGGACCTTCTTGTGGCTTTAATTAGTTTCTAAAGAGGTCACAGAGTGATATGTGACCCTCAAATATGCGTAAAATGCCCTAATTTTGGAGAAAATCGCAATTTTGTAATTTCGTAGTTCCGCCGCTCGCCGCTAGATGGCGCCACCTGTACCGTTTTCGACCAAATTCAATAAATATCGATTTTCTCGGCTTAATCGGCATTAAAATGCATCAAATGTTAATAGAAAATTGCTTAGAAATGTCTCAGGAAGCACACTGCGTCGTGAAAGTTGCAAAATATTCGATTTTATAATTTCCTTATACGCGTATTCGGACATGCACTTTTCACGATTAGTTCACGCGTTTCGCCGCTAGATGGCGCTGCGAATTCTTGTCCATAAAATGACCTTTTTTTTATTTTGGTTTCTAGCGCTTTCAGCAAGCTGTTATCACATTATTTCGATTGCAATAGGCTCACATAATAGTGTACTAGCCTCCAGAATACTTAAAACTTGCTAATTTTGCAGAAAATCGCAATTTTATGTTTTCGTAGTTTCACTTCCCACCGCTAGATGGACGGCAATTTTTTGGTTCATGATTTGCATTATTTTTTTATTTTCGCATACGAAGCTTTGAGCGTATTACAACTCTACTTTTCTATCTTTATTATGTCTATACAACAATTTGCAATCATTGGTAGAACGTAGAAATGTCTAATTTCTCGAAAAAACACAATTTCTCGTTTCGCTTGTTTCAAATTTCACCGCCAATGATGCCTATACTCTTCTCCCTCAAAGCGCGAAGATATGAATTGTAAACATGCATCTTACCTTATCACGATATGCCACCATCAGTCGTGCAGCCTTGTTCACCGACATTCCAATGACAGTGTACTCTCTTCTCAGAATGTGGCCCACAACTCCACAGTATGTCATTCCTGTGGTCACACCGACGGTCACCGACTTAACATTATCCACTTCCACAAGGTTACTTCGAACCTTCGAGGCACATCTCAGACCAATTTGCGATTCCAGCTCGTGTTTGTCACCTCTCAGACCGAAGATGCAAAGGAACATCAAATCCTTGTCGAAGAGGGACGTTTTGTTTACGCACCCGTGCATTTCTTCGACAATTCTGCTCGAAAGATGTGATTTTTAAATGCGTGTTAGGCTATCTCAGGTTCTAGGATCCTACAAAGGTTCCTCTAGGTCCTAAGCTTAGGTTCTAGGTCCCTTAGGTTCTAAATTCTTCCTAACTCCTAAGGTCCCTACATATTTTCTCCCAGATTCTAACTTCGCTTAAATACTAAACTTCTAACTCACACTTTCTAAACTAGGATCACCCAAGTTGCTAAACTCCCTATAGATCTGAAGCTTCTCCTAGCTCCTATTTTCCTCCAGTCTCTACATTCTTCAAAATTTTCCAAAGTCCTCCAGAAAGGACACCCAGGTGTCCATTCAGGCGAATTAGATTAACAGAAACATACTGGCACACTTGTTTGTAGGTGGCATTAACCAACGAGATGAGTGTCCTCTTGCCAACATTCGACGTGATCACGTTGATGAACAGTATCACCACTTGTCTCATTTCGGTGAGATACTCCAAGGGCTCGTCCATCTCCACGGATCTGACAACAGGCCTCAGCATGTAGCTCCTGAGTGCGTCTTTCAAACGAGCCCTCGCTATCTTCACAACTTTCGGACGTACTAAACGAAACCTTTCGTGATTACCATCTCCCTATCATTGTAAATTATCTAACTTACAGCTGTAATCGACCTGCTTGAAAATCTGGCTGTTGTAACTGCCACCGGAGACAAGTGTCCTAGACAGTGGATCGATCGTTGTTCTGGAGATGAACAACGACTCTTGCGTATCTCCGAAGAATTCTATATCATCGTCTGTACGAAGTAAACGAGATGGTTTTATCAAATTCATATGATTTTCAGTCGATTTGTACCTTCGGAGGAATCGATGGGTACATCGTCCTCCTTCGGTTGGTACCACATGGTCGTGCACGCTAGAATCAGAGTGTGGACACCATCTGGGAGCTTTTCGTGAATGAACTCGTTCGGATTCACCCATTGCCAGCTACTGGGAGCCACCAAGATATCTCCACCCCTGACATTAAACGCACAATTGTAATTTGCTAGGATGTTACAGGAGATTTGAAGTTACGCAAGGTTGTGTACGTGTGTAGTTGTTCATTTAGATCGATATAGTTTGAGAAAAATTGTTATAAACGCTTATTACAATTTTTTAGAGTAAAAGGGCTGCTAAGAAAACGAAATCTTATCTGCTAAAATAATAACGAAATCATTACTTGCAGAGGCCTTCTGCAAATTTAACATCCCACACCGGTTGTCCCGTAATGATATAATGAGACCTGGTGTCTGGGGTTCCAATGGATGTGAAATAGGTCTTCCCAGAAGCAATCGCCAATTTTACTACCAAGAAAGTTACTCTCAAAATAATAGAAAAACTCTTGATTTTGTTATGTTGGATGATTTGGATAATTAGCAACGATTTAATATTTGTTTCTACAAGTTAATACCCTTAAGGATGACTCCAACATCCGTTTCGTAAGTTCCAAAGTGTTTCTGAATGATACAAGCAGTTTGCATGGCTTCGATGGCCAGATCCCTCATCATCATCCCTTCGTGAAGCTTCCACATCACTATGAAAGCGTCACCGGAAAATTTCAACACGTCGCCATTGTGAGAAAGTATTTCCTGCACCATCGCGCCGATATAGCTATTCAGAGTCTCCGTTAACTTCGACGGACCACCCCTTCCGGTTTTCGTATACTTTTCGGCGAGGTCCGTGAAACCTAACACGCGTATCTTTTTTATTAAACCGAATCTTCGTTTCGTGATCTCGTAGACGTTGATAATTACGAATCGATTTTTACCCGATACGTCGCCTAGCATCAGAGTGGTATAATACATCCTAGTTTGGTAATCGTCATAGTGATCTAAAACCTCGTCTGGAACCATCGAGGCAAATATTTTCGTGTGGTACTCTAATCTCAACTCTGCTGCTTTCGATTTGAGTCCCCAAGCTGCGGCTTTGGCCCCTTGATAAATTATTGATCGAGTAATTACGGTCAACCAGATCGAATGTTATTTATAAAATGTATAAAGATCCAGTATTTGTCGAATTTTGTTCATCCAAATTACGTGTGGATATATAATAATACTTACCATCGAAATTCATCTTTTTACGTTTATTCCTCCAAGCTTGTCTAGCAGGACTATTTATATGCTCCGTCGTATTCATCATTTTCGCAAATCGTAGCTCGATAATTATTTCTACAGAGTTAATTTTAACCTTGCAATATTTCTAACCAACTACCGTTACAGAACAAACTTCACTATGATACAGAGTTACAGAGCGAAAGTTCACGTTTGAAACAGATGCGAAATAATGATCTACGTGATTATAGGTTACAGTTTCATGTATGAAATATTGAATTTTACGTACCATTTAAACAGTGAATTTTCGTTCAGCACCGGTAAACTGAAACGAAGAATTAAATAAAAGGTCAACAGTCTTCCGTAAGTATGTTTTATTTAACCGAATGCTCTAATGCGAATGATGGAGAAAAACTTGAGGGAAATTTTCGTTTAGCGTTCAACAATGAATACACTTCTCGTGACAATAGACAATATGTGTTTATTTAATAGTCTCGCTATATAGATACTTATATGACTTGTCGCTCTAACAGATCGCTGCCTACAACGTGACGGCCGAATTTTATTGTGCCTGGCCCTACTTAGTTCCTTATTGTGCTTGAATCTATGATGGGTCGACGTCATCTTTGGTTTACAATAATTAAATCTGTCCATTTTTCTTTTTTTTTTCTTTCTTTCCCTTTTACACCGTCATCTAACAATTCGATTATACTCGCTAGTTTCTTCTTCTTCTCGCAAGAAATTTTTCTCGCAAAATCATCTCAAGAAGATAACGTATTCTCTCTTGCTCGTGTTCTCTTTCGCATAACACATATCTGAGTAACGTGATCGATGAACACATTAGTCTCACGTTGTGTGTTTGTGTACGTGTATGCGTGTGTGGTTTCCTCTCGGACAAAAAATCTTTTAATCCTTTCTTTACGATACGTGTACATAAAACGAGATATCAACATTTACATCTGGCGAATCGTTTTTGTTAACTTGCAACCGCGCACCGATGACACGATGAAAATTATGTACAGATGTCGAACGGTAATCAAGACATCCCGCTCGAATATTCAAATTTCTTGGAACATTTGTGGGGTCCGCGGTTGCAAGTTAAAGCCCAGTTCATATCTACATAAAATGTGAGATCTCGCACAAGATGGCGGAAAGAAGTAAATTTGGAAACGGTGGAAGAGTTTGTTAAATTATAGTGGGATATGTTCATGGGAGTTTATGGGAATGTTTGGCAGATATTAAAATTGGTAAATATTGAGCATTGGGAAGTATTAATACTAAGAAGTGGGGAAGATTAGTATTGAAAAATATTAATATCGAAGAATATTAATATTAAAAAGTATGATTACAGACGTAGGAAATAGAATCGAGAGATACTAGGAAATATTGGGTAATATTAAAATTGAGAAATACTAGGGTAGAATATTAGGAAATAGAGAAATATTAGTATTGGAAGATATACTGAGAAATATTAATATTGAGGAACATTAATATTCGTAATACCAATATTGGGAAATACTAAAATTGAGAAGTACATTGAGAAAAGTATTACAAAATATCGATATTATTAAATATCAGTAATATCGATATTTAACATTTATCAATATTAATATAGCCAATATTTCAAAATAATTTTATCCTCCACAATATTCAACAAACCACTAAAAATATTTGAACAAACGTTTCCAAAAATTGTCTTTCGCGAGCAAACGCAGATACGAACTGGACTCACAATTTTCTAAAACGATACAAGAATTACGAAAAACTTAACGAACCGTCTACAAAATTTGACGATCGCATCAATGAGACTATTTCCATTCGTTTATCAATGATTTGGAACGTTAATCGATAAAAATATCGATCCACCGAAAGGTGGTCATATTATTTTGAATCGAACGTCGTTACATCGATACTCGAAACGTGCATGCGATTAATTGTACATCGACGGCGGACAAAAAAAATATGTCTTTTACTTTTTTTCTATATCTTTTTTTTTCGTCATTTTCGTCTTCTCACGTATCCCCTCGAAATAAATTGCATACACGTTTTGTACGCCCAGATTTTTAGACACACTCTCGGTGTCTGCGACGAAATTTATCGGAAACATCGTACACGTGCTCGCGCGCGTTAACACATATGTATATGTATACATTTAATCGTTATACTTATAATACGGTGCTTCGATTTCTGCTATAATGTACATGCTGGTTCGTGCGAGCAAGTGTACGCGAATCCTTACGGATTTAGTCAAAGAAAAATTATTTTGAAAAGTACTTTGTATCTTCGTAAAAAATGTTAAATACTGAATATCGATTTGACAACATATTTCAAGTATTTTCGTAAAATATTTCGATCTATTAGTAGTACAGAAAATCACTAGTAATTTTATGTAATATTAGGATCATTTAACTAGAACACTAGGACTTTTGTGGGATCCTCTAGATTGGGAAATTGGCAATTAGAAGCTTTAGAGATTCAGAAATTTCGAACTCGGGATAAGAGAATTTGGAATTTCAGAAACTTTGTCGAAAAATTTTTGATGCTTCACCTTCTCGTAAAAAATATGAAACTTCAAGCCGAATATTCTAGCAGTTATCAACGCATAATATTACAAAAATAAGAACTTTGATAAAAATTATGAAACTTTTCAAACGAATTAAAAATTGTACATGAATACATTGCATACGAAGAATTAATAATGAAAAATGTATTTCGTTCGCAGACAGAGGATAAAGGGCGTGTAACGAAGAAATTGAGACAGACGGGAACGCGCACAAGAGATTTTTCCTTTCACATATGTTACACATTTTTTTGTTCTTTTAACTTTTTACGACAAACGTGACTCGTGTTATATAATGGCACACAGCATGGCAGTTGCAACAATGTACTTCAATAAACTGTTTACTTTTTTTTATCTTTTCATTAATAACTTAACTTATCTTACTCGTTAAACTTAACGCTAGCCTCGTCGTTTCTCTCCTATTCATCGACTCTACCCGATCGAGGATCCTTCGTTCAAAAAAAACAATAAAAAAAGGCTAAAAGAAGCGATATATCTTTCGAGAAGATCTCTCGATCGGCGTTAATCGTCGATCGTTCGATTAATTAAGCGTCGTAAAGACTAGGCTTAACACAATAATTCGCTTCGTTCACATTCGTATCTTTCTATTTCTTTCTCTTTTACTTCTCCTTTCTTCTCGCTCGTTCCCTTTTATCGCACAATCATTCTTTCGAGTATGTACACACGATCAAAACCGAAAATCGAATTAATTTAACACGCTGAATGGCGTGATGATTCGAGCTTTACAAATAAAGTTGAATATTCAAAGTCTTTCACCGAAATTTTAATACTCGTTCAAGTTAATTTCGTAAAATTGCAAGTGGCGTCGATTCAGAGGGGATTGTATTTGAGGTTCCCCCAAATTTTGTTCGCTTTTTAATAAAATTACTCTACTATTTACTGAGGGATATAACAGAGATAACTAAATAAGTGTTCAGTCGTTGAAAAGTTAGTAGCAATTATTTTCAGATACAATTTGTCACCCTGTAAATAATATCTCTGAATCTCTTATTCATAAAATAAAACGATTTTCGAAGAATTTATGATCAGTGCGTCATTGAACGTGTTAATCATCGATAACCTTCACTTTCATCCTCTTGGTTAAACTCTATCCGCCATTTTCTTAGCTTTCTGTCGTTTCTATCCGCTTAACGTTTAAACACGTAGAAATTGGAGAATAAAAAAAGGGGGCTGGGAGAAGCCACAGTGTGGCCGCGGCATCGTTCTCGTTTTGGATTCACGATCAACGTTCGTACAATCTAGCGATTGTTGCGAATTGTAAACGGCGTAAGCAAATTTCTGAGAACTGAAAATCGCGCGAAACGTTTCGTTCGTCGTACGAGAATGGTCGTGTATCCAATTTGGGTCAATTCGAAGCCACGACCCACGGCCTTCCTTACGCAGTATTCACATAAAAACGTTTTTTTTTGCTTTTTCCTTTTCGTCGTAGATATACTAAACAGTCGAGTCGAAAAATAATATCGAGACGGCCTCGTTCACACGATACTCGCTTATTCTCGTTTCGCATTTTCACTCGTGTTCCACGAACAGTCTCGGCTTAAGATCACTCGAGTCAACCTAATTAACAAATCCGTTTCTTTCAAAAAAATCGATCGTTCTATCGAACGGTTTTCTTCTAACAGAGTATCCGAAACGTAACGCGTTCGAAGCATTCTTCGTTTTATTTCGAGCGTTCTCCGATTTTTATTTTATAAGACAGTCTTAAAATTGAAGATTTAGGTAAAGCGATTACGTCCTACGATTACAACCTGTTTAATGAGCGATGATCGTGGTGAGTTTCGTTAACTTTTGATAAGATTCGGAAAAAATCTCTAGAATTCTCGAGCGATCGAAAGAAAGACTTATTTATTTCTGTTTCGAAATTCATTCACACGAAATGCAGTCACTCCACGTTAACAATTGTGTCAATTAACGATAATATTAATTTTTCTGCTTAGTTATATATATATATATATGTATGTATATATATATATGTATATAATGTAACATGGTGATATAGGCTTGATATGACGGTGGCACACGTTTATTAACCGTTTTTCCTTTTATTTCTGAACCATTTTGTTTCGTTTTTCTGCTTCCACCCTTTTAATCCCATTCTCGACTCGATTATCGAACAGGAACAAATATTTTTTAATATTATTTCCAGTACTTTTTGTATAAAAACTAGCTAAGATAAATAAGGATATGTGGCAATCGTTGAATGAAAGATCAAAACCAATCGTTGATAGGGTCGTTTGATTATCACTGTGGATAGCTTGTGGATTGTCAAAAGTTGATTAATAATTTTTCCATCATGTTTGGAAGAACTGAAATTGTCGATGGTGGTCAGGGTTGTAACTATCGGTAGAATCTGGATTTTAATTTCGAGTAAACAAATTCCTCCAAATTTTTTAGAAGAAAGTTCAATCATTTCTGATATTCGAATAATTCTACACCCTTTAGTTACAAAATTTCACTGACAACTAATCATTCCCTTCCTCGATATTCCAAAACTATTAACAAAATTCCAGTCACAATTCTTTCGAACTTACTTTTTAATGATATATATTTCAATTCGTTCGAGTCGAGAGAAGAAATCAAAGAGTGACACTCTGATCAAATTGTTGTCGATTACACACAGGGCAGAGAATCTATTACCACATTTCGCGGTATTCTGTATCGATACGTTTCGGCAATCTAGCTTCTAGAATCGTTAGAAGTGAGAAGAAGTCTTTAAGAGGGGGATCAAAGATTCGTTGCAGAGGGTGGTCAGAGATCGAAATGGGAAAAGGTATGTGTACCAGCAAAGAGAGCATCTGTTAAAGTATTAACGATAAAATTTTACACTTTCAACATGTCATTTAACTCTTCGTTAGGGTAGACACGACAATATATCTGTATATTTATATATTTATATATATATATACGACGAACGAGTGTCGGACGTAGACTGTTCTTTCATCGAATATGAAACCATTTTAATCCTTTGACAGTTCAATAGAAAATCATCAAATAATCGTATATTTATATTTTTAAATTACTATATGTTTTTATCGAATTATTTTAACGTGTTGAAGTATGCAAAGAAATACGATCAATTTTAAAAAGTACTTTCAGATCCAATTGTGTCACACAGAAAGATGATAATGTGCAGAAAGATAATTCTCAGACCAAAAAATTGATCAGACATGGAATTAGATAATTGTTCAACGATTTCGAGCTTGGACAGAACTATCAAAGGGTTAAATTAGAATTTTCAAACTGTACCCACTGACCTGCTAGAGATCTGCAATGGTGACCCGGAATATTCTGACAGAGTGTTGATGCTCGTTCTTCATCAACAATTAACAACGGTCTTTAAACTCGTGCACCAGTGTTGTATCAGTGTTGTTCTCGTGAAATCCCGGGTTAATGCGATGCTCGACAAATTCGTTCACCGAGATATAACTATGTATACACACGTAGTACAGGTATTCTAAACTAGTTGAATGCTTTGGGAATGGGTTATCCTAAACCAGGATTCAGAGCAGCACACAGATGGACGCGTATCACCGCTAGCAGGACTAATCGAAGAAACATCGACTATGTACAAACTCGTTTCTAGTTATTTTCTTGTCTTATTTTTAGTGCCTCGGGTTTTTCTATCTCTCCCAGAGAAAATAATACTCTTCGTAAAACGAATCCTTTTGAAACTTGTCGATCATCGTCGGTTTAATCATTAATCCACAACGCACTCGAGAATTTAATATCTGGATTGGATAAGAACGTTCGATGTCACTTATACGACCATCAAACGCGAGGAATTCGTGCAATAAATTGCGTACATTTTATTCATAATAAAAGCTTGAAGTACCTCGAAGCTGGTCGAAACTTTGCTATAATGAAAACGTTTTTTTATTGCACGAGTTCCGTACGTTCGATTATAGGTCCAGTGATATTGAACATTTTTATTCGGAATCATCGAGAATTGTTTATCGATCCAAAGGATTTTGTCTCGATGGTCTACAATGAAGATCTTTAGAGACGGAGACTTGGCGAACAACGAGCTTTCCTCTCGATCGACTCCCCTCATCGATCAGGACGATCGTCCTGGATAAGTTCTCGACGCACGAAGAAAACGCTTAGGAATTTCATAGTAATTAATCTATGGCGTACGCGGCGATTCGTTTTTAACAATTTTAGGTGTTAAGATCTCACGTATTCTACTGAAAATATAATTCATTATGAATTTGGAATTCAGGAAGTTAGGGATGTAGGAAATTGAGGATGCGGGAATCGGGGCTATAGGAAGTCGAAAATTTAAGGACTGGATAATTTAAAACAATTTTCGAATATAATACTCCGGGACTAAAGAATTTAAAATAGTTTGTAAATTTTCAAAGTGTATACTACAGTCGTAAAGTTTGCAAATGTGCAATTTATGTTACACACATGGGTAGTATATTAAAACGAATCGCAGCGATATTTCATAAATATCTCTAAACCTCTAATATCGTAATAGGAATATTTACACTCGTAAAGATTTCTCGTAACAATTACTTCGTAGTTCGCCAACAATTTCCATAAACATCTGCACCAGCTGTCAACGTAAAAATAGACATGTACCAAGTGAATGGGGCTGAGAAACTATATGGAAGTCGTTCAATATATAATAATAATAATAATAATAATCGTAGCTCGGTTAATGTACGAACGATAATCGCATCTATATAATATAATTAATATACTACAACTGTGTACACGCGTGTTTATAACGTTCTTCGCGATTTTATGTACAATACACATTCTGTTATCGTTCATTCGATGAGAATTTCATTGTATCGAAGTGTTCACGAATATTGACTGATATTAATTACTATTAAATGATTTTATGAATTTTATTGTAAGGGGTGAGAAACTAGCGTATACAAGGCAAAAAATTATACTAATACTAATTTTGATTAAATATTACTTGCACAATTTTAATAATTCACTTAATTTGTAATGGAAGATTAAACCTTTACTTGAATAGGATTCAATAGAATTCGTTTAAAAATGGAACGTATCTTCAGATAACATCCCCAAATTCAACTACCGTAAATTGAAAGAATATCAATCAGTCAATATTACCCACCTTCAATATCTGAATTCCAGAAGAATATCGTTCCTCAGGGTTGCGGATGATATCCCAAACGAACAAATTTTTAATCGATCAACGATCGACACATCGATCAGTTGTAAAGGGGGTGCGTTTTTTTCGTGCGTCCATTCGCAAGATCATGAAAACGTTCGTTTATTGTCATCTTGAAAGCTAATCAGCACCACGACTCGAGGTTCCCCTTCCACTTTCGTACTTGATCAATTCCAAAACAAGCAAACACTTCAAGTATTCGTTGATAGCTGACAGGATACACAACGATCCTGCTATTTCGCTCTCGTTATGTTCGGTTTCCTTTGACTAGAGCTCTAGCGTTCGTTAAATAACGACGATCTTTGGACCCGTGACAAGAAATCCAAACAAAAGTACAAGGAGGAGTCTCCTTCGAGCGATCGATCGTTGCTCCTCTCGAATCGTGGACGACGGAGAAAGATTGAATTAAATATTATGGCGGGAGGGAGTACGACGTTTCCAGAGTCTTTCAGCAATGTTCAACTTTCAACAGCGATCTCGAAGGAACAGTTTATCTTTGGTGGTTATATCTTTTTAAACAACGTTAACTCGAACGAAACTCGACATCGAACAACACGGAAACGATGTATCGGAAACAGAGCATCCAAGGAGGATCCTGAGACATGCAACCAACTGGTCTACGGAAAAAGAAACTAGCTAGATTCTATCGTAACAAATGTACCCACCCTGAAGTTCTGTTTCGACAATTTTCACACTCGAACAACTTGATAATTCTGTCGAGTTTCGTTAACACCTGCGTTTCCATTTAGCATATTTGAAGAATCAACGACCAAATCGTTCGCAGCAACAGCAAACTTTCGCGCAATTTCCAAGTATAATATCCTTGTATCTTTCCTTCAGAAAATTCTGGTGAAAATCGCAGACCGGTTTGGAGACTGTTGGTGTCTCCGAACGATTCTCTTCAGGTTCGATTCCGTGGGAATTCGCGAAGGATGATGATACCATGATGAAGGTGAAAGAATGATGTGATGATGATGATGATGATGATGATGATGATGCGAGATGAATGATGGAATGACGGGATGCTGTCTGTTGGTGTCGTCGTTGTCGATGCTCTAGATTGCTTCTACGGTTGCGTGTATGTGCACAATGACAACATCGAAGAAACGAAGAGACCAATAGCTTGATTTCGTGTTCAATAACCAATTGTGACCGTACGAGGCCTCGTGTACTTATCTGCTGTCCTGATGTTGCTTCCTGCTGATTTTATTTTCTTCTCGATTACGATCCCTTCGATGTCTTCTTTCTGCGAACAAATAACATCCATTTTGCGTATAAATAGTTGCAATTGCATGAACTTGTTATATTCAATGTGGCTTCGGTTGGAGACAGACTCGAAGAATAATCGAATAACTGAAACAACCATAAAATTGTAAAATTATGTGAACTCACGAATGACCGCAGCTGTCGCCATTTTTCGTGGCTGGTCTCGGCGAACTCGAATCACTATGATCATTTAGAATTTCTTCCTCGTTCTCGTCATCGGACGTTTCTAAAAGCTTCGTCAGTAACTGTGGTGTTCCCTCCGAATCGTTCGAAACGGGCTGCTGTTCTGTCGAATTTATGCTTTTCTCGTCCTGTAACACATATTTAATTTCATTATTAAAAATAGTCATCGAATTTCATTCTCCATTTCGTGATCTACTCACCTCTTTCTTCAGCATGTCCAGTAGCCTCTTCCTGTCTGCCTTCAGCTGTTCTGCTTGCTCAGACTGAGCGACAGTTTTTATTCCTGAAAGCTCCAACAGCGCCAGATGAGCGTCCTTTTCAGAGATTGCAGCTTTCAGAGCTTCTCGTCTGTGGACACAAAAGTTTAGACCACGAAGTCGTGGATTATTTATGATACGAAGTTATACGTGTAAATTGTTTACTTCATTTGATGAAGATCTTCCAGCTGTACGGTTCTCTCTTCGGTCAAACGTTCCAGCTTCTTTTCGTACTTGTGCAGCTTGGAAAGAAGTGGCTGACAGGTGCTGCACTTCAGGGCTGAAGCTGTCTGCATCGATGCGATTCTCTGCTCCAACTTAGATACCTTCAACAAACAAACGCCAAAACAATAAGCGATCACCAGCAAAGACTTTAATCAGAATATGAAAATTAGGCGGAATTTTATAAACAACTCACTCTCTGAAGAGCGTCCTTCTTCAACTTCTCCTCGTTCTTCAGCTTCCTCTCGCCATCGCTAGCGATAACGACGCTTTGACGAAGAGCTTCGCTCAATTCCTCAATTTTGTTTCTCTTCTCCAACAAATCCTTCGACAACTCTGTCTCCTTGTCGTCCTTCTCTTTGATCACATTCACAAGTTCTTCGATTTGTTCTAAATCGATTCTCTCGCTGAAGGCTCGTTCCAAAGAGTCCAGCTCATCCTCAAGCTGCTGAACCCTTTCGTCCCTCACTCTGATCTCTTCCTTTAAGACACCAATGTCATCATATTCGCTGAGCTCCTTCTTCAACATAGCTGCCTCTTTTCTGAGCTTCGTTATCTCTTCTTTGTTCTCGACAATTTGCTGTTCGTATTCTTGGATCTTGTTATCTTTTTCGGATATCGTGTGTTCCATCCTCTTCATCTTCTCGCGTAACTCATTTTCTTCGACAATTGAATTGCTGGCAAGGTCTTCTGGTTTTGTGGATGTTTCTTTGTCTTGGTAATCCTTTGACGCATTTCCTGAAAGTTTTATCAACTTGATCGATAAGCAAATATGGACTTTATGGATGTAAAAGATCTGAAATAATTTGATTCATCTTAATTAACCGTTAAATGACCCAAAAATGTTCCACTTACCTTGACTTCCTTTAACCTTCAGCAGCTCCTTCTCCAAGCAGCCAACTCGATCCTGAAGTTGATCGATCCTGCATTCACGATCCTGTAGCTTCCTCTTCAGCACATCAACATTATGCTCCTTCACGTATTCCTCCAACTGCGTCACCATCTTCTCCAATTCAACGACCCTCTCCTGATCGATCCTCTTCTCCCTGTTGTCACCGTTTTTCTGAATCCACCTCTCCAGCTCCTGGATCCTCCTGTTTCCTGCGGTCACTTGACAACGTAGATCATGTAGCTCCTTAACATCTGGATTTTGCTTGAGAAAGTCTTCGAATTCAGCCACAGTGTCTTCCAGTTCCTCGATTCTCCTCACCTTTCTCTCGATCATGATCTCCAGGTCTCGTACACTCTCCGTGTCGGCGTGTTCCCTGAGGAAGTTCTCCAGAGACACCATTTCTTGCTCCAACTCAACGATCCTTCGATTTTTCGCCTCTATTTCCAGCTTCCAGAGCTCGTCGTCTACCTGGACCTTCATCTCGTCGTCCTTGAACATCGAAGTTTGTCCGTTCTCGTCCAGCAGAACCTTCAGCCGTTCTATTTCATCTTCCAGCTGTTCTATGCGCCTTGTTTTCACCTCCATTTCCCTTCTCCACGAATCTTTCTCCTCCTTCAGCTCGTCCAACAGCTTCAGGCTCTGCGTGTACTCGTTGTTGCTGTTCTTCGCGCTTTTGCATTCAACCAATTCGTCTTCCAATTCGGCGATTCGTCTGTTCTTCAGCTCAAGCTCCTTCTTCCATCCTTCGTTATCCTCCATACTGTTTCTCGCGTCCTTGATCTTCTTCGAGTACCCGGATTGCTCTTTCAGCAGCAATTTCTTCTCCAACGAGGACGCTTTCGCCTCCAACTCGCTTATACGCTTGTCTTTCGCCTCCTGCTCGATTTTTCTGGCGTCTTCTTGCCCTCTGGCGTCCTCGGGGCTGTTCGCAGGGCGCTCGGCTTGCTGTGTGCGTGCATCGTCGTGTGCGAAGGTTGGGTCGTGAACGCAAAAAAAAAGAACGAAAAAGTGAAGGAAAAAAGTGAAAAGGAAACGCAGGGTCGAAAACCCGTGTGCGTCGAACGATTTTCGTGCTTGAACGACGTTAAACGGTGCGTCTCCGAATGACTACAACTTGGAAGGACTTCCGGTCGCCATCTTTGTTTGGTCACTCCTCGTGATTCTCTTTTCTATATGACTCTGGTTCGAAAAATCTTCGTCTACGACATGAAAAGTCTTCTTTTTTAACTATGTTCTCTTTCTCGTCGTTCTCTCTGCCTTGGCCTCACACCATTTACACCATTTTTGCTTCAATTAATCAATATATATTTATATTTATATATCTACATACGTATATCTCTGCGGTGCACGTGTATATATGTATGCACATATACACATGTACATTTACATACATGCGTTGCATTTTGTCTCACACTTCAGCTGCGTTAATACGTGTATATATATTTATATATGTATATACATACCGGTTCGCGTATCTCTGATAATATATTAATTAACAGTTATTGTTGCCGTTGTCATCTCTCTCTCTCTCTCGCGCGCTCTCTCTCTCTCTCTCTTATCACCTTTACATTTATTATTTATATTTATATTTATAATTATATTTATATTTATATATTTATATATGTATATCAATTAATTATTGTTATTATCGTCATTATCTTCCCGCTATCGATTTATTAAATACGTTAACAATGGTCGCAGCTCTTTTTTCTTGTGTTTCATTTTTTTATTCTTGTTTCTTCTTTTACGTAAAATAATTATACATCTTGACAAGTGTGTTTGTCCATTGGCGGAATCGATACGAGATCCATTCGTTCGAATTGCTCTCGTATTTAATTTATAAGTTCGTGTGTGTACTTGTAAAGTTCGCTTAATATGCAAATTGTACTAAAAAGAACGGAGAAGGCGTCCCCAACGAAAATCGACCTTAGAACAAGCTTTTTAGGAATCCGGCGGGACCCGCCTGTTATTTTGTATCGATTTCGAGTCATTCGGACACGCGTCGTTTTTTCCATCATTTTTCGTCGTTCGTTTTGCACGATAATCGATTGAACGCGTATATGGGTAGGATTGTAACATTGACGAACAAACATATACACAAAGCAAATACGATAATTAAGCAAGCAAAAGAACACGTGGTCCGTACGTGTACGAGTCGTGTCCAGGGTCAGCGTGAAAATTTAAGAAATCAGGTGGTTAGTCGTGCTCTATCGATATTAGCTTCAGAATTGCTAAATGTGGATCGAGTTACGCAAAGAATTGCCTAACTAGAATTTTCACTTTTAATGGTTTGGACTTCTAAGTCAGATAAGATTTTTTTGCGTAACACGATTTAATATAATACTCGAAATCTATAAATTTGTAAGAACATCAGATGTTGCATACTGACCTCTTGTTGCTGTGCAGTTGCGGCTTGTTTCAACTTTGCTTGTGCGGCTTTGAGTGCACTGCAACGATACAAGACAATTGTTAATAAACATTGTATACTATCAACACTTATTTATCGTTCATAATAGGTTTACTCACTCTTGAAGTTCTCTGATTTGTCTTTCCTTGGTGTTCTGCTCTTCCTGAGTCATTTGCATCAGCTGCAGCAACCTCTCGGTCTCTGCAGCGCTTCTGGTCGACTCTTCTTTCGCTTTTTCCAACTCCTTCTCGGCGGTTTCCAGAGTCTTCTGCATTTCTGCCAATCTTTTGTCCGGCGAGCCACCGCTCTGTGCAAACAATTTCAATTTATACCCTTGCAATCGTTTGCAATAATTGATTGGGTGTTTAAAAATAGGATATGAAATAAAAATCAGCCCACCCTTTGCAATTGTTGCTCCAGCTGGTCCATTTTCGCTTTTCGTTTCTTCAGGTCCTGTTCGAGACTTTGGAGCGACCTCTCCTTCTCCTCTATCGTTCTAACTTTCTGTTCTACGGACTTGGCTCGATCTTCCGTCTGTCTTCTCTGTTCTTCCAGCTGTCGTTTCTGTTCCTCCAGTTGTCTTCTCTCTTGAGTAGTGTCGGTACCAGGTTTCCCGGCGCCAGCTTGGAGTTTCTTGTTCGCCTCGTGCAAGTCCACCTGCATCGAAACGACTCGTGTCAACTATCATTCGTTAAACGATCGCATGCAGAAACTCGACGCTACAGCTAGGCAGATGAAAGCCGCGTTACTTAAGAACCGCGACCACCTTGTTCGCGCTTTGACATCGAGTGACGTGCTTCGAACGAAAAATGCAAGTGGGTGCCTTCGAATCCGTTCGATGCCAAAGTGCAAATCGAACAACACGAGTTTCACAAAACGTTCACAGTGTATAACAAATTCTCAAGCGTTCACAGAGAGTGTACAACAAATTTTCACGCGAGTCTGATCGGTGTGGCTATGGTCACGGCGCAGGTAAGTAAACGGATGCATGGAACGCAATCGAAAAATAATTAAATTCGCGCTGAGAGAAACGACTCTCTCGCGATTCTAGCCAGACGTTCATAGGCAATTATAAAATGTATAATATATAAATTGTATGTACAGATACATATCAAAAATATACGTATGCGTCGAGATAAAAAATGTGAATCTCGAGGTGAGGGTAAACAGGAAGCGCATGTCTTTTCTTTCCTTTTTGTCATCATTTTCGTCACGCAAATTCACGCATCGCTGTGCTTACAATCGAACCATTTTCTATCTCTGGCATTCGATACAGTAGGCATGCTGACCAAACGAAAACAGGAAAACCAAAAATGTGATATTCGTGAAGGTTACTCAATCGTTGCGAAGTCGAACGCGCAACAGAACTGCAGCAATAACAACAACGTGTCAAATATATCGAGCAAGGAGACGATCGTAATATCTTCTTCTTTATTTCCTTCGGAATCAATTAAACGATAAACATTCGCTACGATCGTCTCCTTGCCGTCGCTGATGATGGTGGATCACTTTAAAAATTTTGACAATCACAAATTATGCCCGAAGCTTTTACCTTGTACGACAGATTCTCAAAAGTTTCAGAGTGACTCACGTAACAACGATAAACATAAGGATAAAAAACGGCATAACCATCGAACATATTCGAGAACAAAAAGAAAGAGCAATGCGCGATCGGCCGTGCTTGAAGGCATTGATGTAACTAGGATAAGGATAGCGTTGATATACCATATCAGATTAGATCAAGAGCTTTTAGCAATTTGGGAATTTGAGGATTTGAACTTGGAGATGTGGAAATTTAGGAACTTAGAAACTTATCCCTTACTCAGCGTCAGAAGAGGTGACCCACATTTCAGAATAGTTCCTGCTCCCAAGTTACACCAATGCTTGAAGGTAATCGCGATAAAGCCTACCTTACATTGGTAAAGTGGTTGATCAAGTAATAAAGCATAGGTTACATTGGGAGAGTAAATGATAGTGTGAACTAATCACATCCATTTACTATATATTCATATAGACGTTGTTAGAAAACTATGCTAGTAGAACTGATAGGGTAGTATAGCACCGTTAACCCTATCACAGTAACGTTGGTATGCTCTAACAGCGCAACTTATTGTTAGACTTAAAGTTAATAGTAGGTGGAGTAAAGTAGGATATCATTGCAATAGAGCAACCCTATCATTAGTCTTACTCCATCAATCTAATGTACTAGCATTAGTCTACCATGACCTGCTTCCAAAATGGTTGATAATCAAAGCTAGTAATTTGTTAAATAGAACAAGAATCATCGTTGTAGAGTAACCGCTATACCTGCCTCCAATACTCCATTATCCTAAATTATATCCACTGTCTAAAACTATCCTAACCAAACGCTAGTCTACCACTTGCTCTATCAATGTAACCCGAGCTTAATGGCTGATGGGTATCAGGGTTATTGTAAAACAAAAATTCGTGGGGGATGATATGGTGAAGGCGATGTTGCGCTTCGCTGTGAAGTGTGACGGACGCCCCGAGATATATATAATACATGTACGCAACATAAGATGATAAATATGTGCGGGTGCAGATCGTCTCCGTTTTCTGTATATAAACATGTGTATGTATATATATATACACATAGACGCATCGGGTCGTTGAACCGTAATATATATACATACATATATATTATATATATATGACATTTATTTTTTTTGCGGCGTGTTATGAGAGCTGTGGGCGAGTTCTGCTTCGTCGACGACGAAGGCAGAGGCTGCGGTCGAAATATGAGAAGACATAGAGAGACGAGAGAGGCGCGTGATGTGTCGGCAGCCGGTCGACAACGATCGACCAACGGTAGGCAGACATAGTGCAGACAGAGATTGCGGATGTAGGCGTAGTAGTAGTAGTAGTAGCAGTATTGGTGGTGGTAGTAGTAGTAGTAGTAGTGTAGGTCAGCGCGCGAGCGAGTGCAGGTCGTGCTGCTAACCTGATTTTTCTCGAGTTCCTGGCACAGCATTTCGAGCTGCGCCTGGAACCGCGTGCGCTCGACGGCTGCCTGCTTAACTTCCTCTCGCGCGCGTTCGAGCTCCTTTCGCAGCCTGGCGGCCTCCTGGCCGTTTTGCTGTGACTGCTGCGGTTGTTGTTGCTGTTGCTGCTGCATGGTCTGCTGCATCTGCTGGATCTGCTGTTGCTGAGCGTGCACCTGCCTCTCGGTTGTCTGGATGCGTTTCTGTAGCTCCGCAGCCTGCCTCTCGGCCGCGTCCGCCCGTTGTTTCTCCGTCTCGCAGAGCTTCCTCCATTGCTCGAGCTGCGCGTCGCTCGCGCTGCCCGCGGACGACTCCCTCGTCGCGATCTGCTTTTGAAGTTCCTGCACCCTCTTCTCGGCTTGCTCGGCCCTCTGTCGTTCCTTGGTCTGTGCCTGCGTCAACGTCTGCACCTGCTGGTTCAGCCGATGCACCTCCCGCATCTGCGCCTCGAGGGCCTCCTTCGCGGCTCTGTCGGGCGTCTGAGCGTGCGCCCTCTGCTGCTGAAGCTGCTGCAACCGACGCACCTCGTCGCGCTGCCGCTCGAGCTCCGCCTCGTTCGCGTTCAACTCCTGCTGGAAGTTCACCAGCATCTCCTGCGACTTCTCCAGCTGTATCACCAGCTGGTCCCGCTCGACTTGTAGCTGTTTCGCCTCCGCCTCCAGCTTCTCCTTCACCTTCTCGATCTTCTCCGAGTGTTTCTCCCGATTCTCCAGGATCGCCGCCATCTTGTCGCGCTCCAACTGAGCGACCTTCAGCTCTTGCTGCATATGAGCCAGTTCCTCGCTGCCGGCCATCTGTTGCTGTTGTTGCTGTTGCACCCGTCTGAGCTCCTGTCTCAGAGCTTCCCGTTCGTCCCTGAGCAACTGGATTTCCGCGGCCAATAGTTCCAGCTCCTTCTTGTTCGCCTCGGCCGCCTCCTGATACTTGGCCGTTTGCAAGTGCGCCTTCTCCAGCTCCTTGGCCAGTCTGCCCGCCTCGAGCTCCACTTGGTCGCGCGCCACGATCGCCTTGTCCAGGCTGGCACGCAACCGCTCGACCTCGATGCTCGCGCTCTCCGATCTGGTCTTACCCTCGGTTTGCATCAGTCTCTCGAGCCGGACAATCTCGACGCGTAGCTTCTCGTTGTCGGCCTCCAGGGCGTCCGCTCTCGCCTTCACCTTGTCGTGACGATCGCGTATCTTCTCGGTTTCGATTCTAGCGCGCTCGATCTCGCCGCGATTCCGTTCCTGCGCCGCGGTCGTCTTGCTGGTCTCCTCCCGCGCCCGCTCGAGCTGAAGCTGCGTCTCGTGCAGCTTCGCCTCGAGCTCGGCGTTGCTCGATTGTATCCTCTTCAGCTCCGACTCCCGGCCCTCCAGACGCTCCCGCAGCTTCTCCACCTCCTGCTGTAGCCTACTACCCTCGCTCTGCCACTTCTCCTGCTCGTACTGGTATTTACCTCGAACGCCTTCCGCCCGTTCCAGATCGGCGCGAAGCCTCTGGGCGTCCTGCTCGGCCTTCCTCGCGCGCTCGAGCTCCGTCTGCGCCTTTTCCAGCCGGTCGCGGAGCCGCTCCACCTCCAGCTTCGCCCACTCGTGTTCCTCCTTCTGCCGTTCTTGGCTTTCCTGATACTTGCCGAACCGCGCCGCGTACCTCTCGCACTCCTCGCGAGAGCTCTCCGCCTCCACACGTAGCCGTTCCGCCTCCGCTTGCGCCTTCCTCACTTCGGCCTGCTGTCGATCGTGCTTCTCGTACATCTTCTCGATCTCCAGCTGCATCCGCGTCAATTCCTCTTGCGTCTTTTCCGTGGCCGCCTGTGCCTTGTTCAACTGGGAATGTGCACGTTCCAGCTCGAAGCTGATCCGCTCGTTGTCCGCGACCAGCTTCTCGCGCTCGTTCTGCAGCCTGCGCATCTCGATCTGGGACTTCTCGTATCGTTCGCGCACCATCTCCAGATCCACTGTCAATCTGTCCAGATCCTCCTTCGATTTCTCCTCGTGCTCTTTCGTGCGGCCCAGCTGAAGAGCGGCTCGATCGTACATCTCCTGCACGCGTGCCAATTCCTCTTGAGCCTTTCTAGCCTCGTCGCGGCTCTTCGCTGCCAACATTTGCTGTTTCTCGGCCTCCAGTTCTAGTCGGTCTTTGTCGGCTTCCATCACCTCGATACGGTTCTGCAGACGGTACACTTCGCTCTGGGCTCTATTGGAACAGAATAAACTCGTCAATGATGATCATTTAATTCTAGTCTAGATTTTAAAGATATGATAAGGATATTGCCAGGGATTAACGAGTGGTAATATTAGGTCATGGTGGTAGAATAACTACTACAAGTCAGGTCTGAGCTAAATTAACTATTAAAAAGTAGGCTTTACCTATCATATTTCTCCAACATCTTCTCAAACTCCTTGTTCGCGTTCTCCCGTTCTTCGTGAGCCTTGTTCATCGAGTATTGAGCCTTATCCAGCTTCTCCTTCAAGATCTCGATCTCGGTCAGAGCGTCGTCGCGTTCGAGCTACCCGGACACAGAGCATACACTGTGCAATCTCATTCTCCTTACCTTTTATATCAATTCAAGTACTCACGGTTAATTTCTGATGGGAATTGTGCACCTTCTCCCATCTTTCTTTCACCAGATCAAGCTCCGACAACACGTTCTCCTTCTCCCGTTGCAGCTTCGTTATCTGATTCTGCTGGAACTCTATCCTCTCGTGTAGCTTCTCCGTTTCTTCCTGGAATCCGTCCCGTTCCTTCTGCAGCCGCTGCATTATCATCTGAAGACAGGAGAAGAGAGCGTGACCACTCTGCTTTCTGGGATCAATGTCACATCCAGTACAGCTACTATTGTGCGAGGCCATTATTTACGGACTACCCAAGTGTACTTGTAGTACTACGTTCTATTGTCAGCGTAGCTGTACAGACGTTGATTTAATAGGACGTTTTTTGTGCTCTGAGAACTTCATAAAGTAGGAACGAATGTAGTAGCAAATTATGACGCGGATCAACTAGAGGAACTGAGGACGTTTCTTTCTGTTTTCATTAATTACACCCGAACTGATCTCACCTGAGCCTTTTCGTATTTATCCTGAAGACGATCCACTTCCAGTTGTATTGTTTCTCGTTCCTTTTGCATTCTAGTCGATTGTCCGAGGGCTTTGTCCAGTTGGCTTTGAAGATTCTCGAAATCGTAATTCTGTTTTTCCCTTTCCATTTGCATCTGTCAATTTCCGAAACAATTCGTATTAACACGATGAAGCGATTAAATAGACGAGCAGTCAAGTTTAAAGAGTAGATATTAAATCGTTCGCGAAGAAATCAATCGGTCCGTGAAGATCTTTAAAGCAACATGGCCAACAATGTTTAAACAGCGTATAATCTCCATAAGCTTCGATTTACCCTGCGGATTTCCGTCTGTGTCTTATCGAGTTTCTCCTGAAGCTTGTCGACCTCGCTTTGCGATTTGTCCAGTAGATTCTGCAGCTTATCCTGTTGAAGTTGTGCCTTGCCAAGTGTAGCCTGGGTCCGTTCGAGTTCCTCTTGTGTCTTTTCAAGTTCCGCGATCGCCTTGTCCCGTTCTGAATGAAGCCGAGCCACGGAAGCTTGAGCTCTATCGTACTCGTCCCGAAGACTCTCCTGTTCACCCTGAGCATTTTCCAGTCTCGCTTTCAGCCTGTACACTTCACCTTGACTCTTTTCCACCTTTTAAAATACACATATTAATTATTCGAGAAATCCAATAAGTTCTACTGTGTCATGTAATTGAAATAGTTTACTTGACGAGCTCCGATAATATATAATGTGAAAAATATATCTTCAACACGAGTAAATTACAGTGATTATAAATGTCACTTAGGTCGAAAATTAAGGATATTGGATTTGCTTCTCTGAATTACTAAAGTTCATCTTGTGGCACAGTATTACTAATCGTGACTCTGAGAAATTCTAATTGCGGAAGTGCAATCGCGGCAAATTGAATTGCATGAACCTGTAATCACGTCGAACCGTAATCGCATCGAATTCTTCCAAAAAATTGATCCTGCACACAAAATACATCTTCGAACTTCAATAATTAAAGAAATAACGAAGTAGTATTCAACTTTGCAACCACTTAATCTGCAGTTTCATTACCAGTTCGTTTCTCTATCGTCACGACAACGGAAGAAAATTAAACTCGATCTGGGTTGAATCGATCGCGATTAAAAGCCGATTGTTCTTGGGTGCTGGAATCGAAGCTGCCGACTCGACCCAATCGCTCATTAACAGCCACGAAATGCGACCAACTACAGATTATGGTTCAAGGGACCAGTTCCCGCTATTTCCGTGGCTGATCATCCGGAAGGCACATTCCTTTGACGCGAGATCTTAGGTCGATTCGGTTTGTTCGTCGATCCGTCAGCACAGGAAGCGATTTCTGTTCGAACCAGAGGTTCGTTGGGTCTCTGAGCAATCTACCGGTTAATTGCTGACAGATGACTATTACTCTGGCTAACGTTTTCAAGTAGTCTTTCAAGATTTCAACTAACGTCATCATCGATACAGACAGGTCCAAATGATTAATAAATTTCGGAATTCAGAAATGACTAGCTAGACAGATTGCTTCTGAATAATTTTTACCTTTTCTTGAAGAGCAGAAGCTTCAGCTCTGGCTCTCTCGTTATCAGCCTGAGTGACCCTGAGTTCAGCTTGAGCTCTCCTGAGTTCCGCCGCCGTTTTCTCAGCCCGTTCCTGAATCCTGTCCATTTCCTGCGTCGAGTTCAGACTACTTCTGCCGTATGTACTTTGAGACCTTTCCAGATCGTGCCTGAGCCTCTCGTTCTCCAGTTCCAACCTGGTCAACCTTTGTTTGGCAGCCTCCCAGTCGGCGCCGCTGCGACCCACCTCGGACGCAGCTTTGTCAAGTTCCGCTTTGCTCTTGCCTAACTCCGACTGGGAGCTTTCCAGCTTCGCCTCCAGTCGGTCTTTTTCTGCTTGCGCTCTCTCCAAACGGGTGCCCAGTTTTTCAACCTGTGGATCGGGTCCAAATCGTATCAACCGAGTATTGCTCCGACTTGGAACAATATCAATCATGCGGGAAATATCAGGATGTTTTATGGAGGAGTTACTTCATTATCTGGGACTTGGAAGACTTGTGCACAAATTTTTTCTTTGACGAGTTTTCAGTTCTACGAGTAAGCTCTTTATGAAGTTGGGTGAGAGTTTCGGGTATTTTATATTATTTTTGTGGACTTTAAATACTAATCACGTGGAGTATATTACAGTCTTCTTAGGAGGATCACATGGAGATTAGGATCAGTTTGGATGGATGAGCTGATGACTTGGTGAACCTTCATTGATTGATTTAGGATCTACTTTGGTTAAATTCTGTTATTATGAATGAAACTCACTTCCGATTCCAACGCGTGGATCTTCATTTTGTATTCGGCGATCTCCCTCTCGTGTAAGTCCCTCTCTTCTTGTTTCTCCTGCTCAGCCCGGTCTCTCTGTTCCCGTAATTGTGCCATTTGCTTCTCTTTATCGCCTATCGCCTCCTCGAGGCTACTCAAAGCACCTTCGCTGCTGCAGTGGTGTGCCTGCATTGCCGTTAGACGAGCCCTGGCCATGTCGACCTGGTTGTCCTTCTCCTTTAGCAGATCCTCCAGATTTTCGATCTGAAGTCACAACAACTGTGCTGTCAACACTTTCTGCTTTGGTTAGTATCGGGATGAGAACTAATCTCCAACACGTCAACGTTACTTGAAGAATAATGGATTCTTCGAAGATATCGAGTCAAATTAAATTGTGGATGTTTGCAAGGTTTGGGTAATAAATTGTTAAATGTAGATATTTTAAACGGAAGGTTTCACAATTTCACGTCGAATACGAGTTAAGTTGTTAGGTTAAATTGGAACATGCTGAACCAACGACGAATCGAATCACGGTGAACACTTTCGTTGAATTTGAATTGTATCACGCAGATCTGAGCTAAGGAAAAAGCAAATAATAATAAATTCTCACTTACCTGCGGTCTTATTATCTTCACCGACATCATTCATCACATTTACGCAACTACACTGACAGCATCTAATAACCAACGTTCGACAACAAAAATATAAAGAACAAAATTATTCCTGGATTGCAGTATGAATAAAACAAGGCATGTGATAAAAATAATCGTAAAAGCGAGGTTGCCTCTACAATCGAGGTCATAATCGACGATAATCAGATCATAATTATAATCGGTCACTAGAACAACAAATAAATATAAGGTATTTATAAAATAATAAATAAACAACGAAACATAATTTATGTAAAATGATAGTTTATTCGACAGAACACAATGACGGTACAAAATGAAAAAAGAACAGCGAACGAAAAAAAGGGGTGCGTTGCGAAACTTAAGGACGGATATACGGTGACACGTTTGTACACGTTCTCTACAAGGCTTTACAACACTATGACAAATTATTGCATAAAAATTGTGTCGTGCGCACACACCTCACTCATTCCAATCGACGGCAAGATTCACACTCATGCGCACTCCAACAGCCGCATCGCATCGTGGCAATACTCTACGCTAAGTGTGCGCTTCCTCTATCGTGTAATCGACTTTAATCGTAATTAATCGCCAGGGGAAAATTTCTCTTTCAATTAACGGGCTACCAGGAAAATCCATTCAGATACTTAGCAAATACCAACTTTATACACCTACGACTAAAAAGCGCTGAAATTTTTAAACGAACTCGAAGTTCCCATTAAAAATCTTTCGTATTTAAAAATGAAACGAAAATTAAAAGACGGAATATAATATTTTAGTAAATTAAAATAAAACAAGGTGCAAAATCATATAAAAATAATCACTCGACCACTCCCTATTTAAGGGTTGATTTATCATGATTCTTTTTAGGACAATTTTTGCGTCAAAAGCTGATCTTGATCAATAGATTCAAGGAGTTATACTGGCACATACCAGAAATAAAGTTCAAAAGAAGGCTATAATTCTGTGTAGATAAAAGAGGGTTGGAAGAAAGGAGCTGAGTATGTGAGAAAATCGAACAGAGGATATTAACCTTTTGCAACCCTGTTCTATACATGACGTATCATAGCATGTGTAACTTCAGTGATGGATTCGATACACATAATCAAGAGACTGTGATCTTTACTCTATCTGACCTTGTTTCTGAATGTATTCACTTTTAAACGCTATTTCGAGCTTCGTAAATCGATTCTAGCACATCAATTATTTATTCTTCAAAAAATTACTATATTCGTTACTTAATCTGTGATGAATCTATGATTAATTAACTATGAATGAATGTATAATTCAAAGAAAAATTATGCTATGAAACAAGCTGTACATCTGAGGTAACAAAAGGGTGATTTCGTATGTTCGATTTCTTAAAAGACCTGTAAAAGATTATTAAAATAAGGAACAGGTTCAAGGCCACTCACCTTGCGCTGAAGAACGTTGATCTTCCTGTCCTTAATGTCCATATGATCCTTCAACTCAGTCAGTTCGGTGTTCATGCGATTTCGTTCCTGTTGCGCCTGCATGGCAGCCTGCGTCTTCTTTTCGATCATGCGATTCTTTTCCTCCAACCTCTGCCGCATTTCCTCCACCTGCACACGCGTGAAACGTCATGGTGTTGCAGAGACGATTCAATTCGAATTGCACGCGACACGAAACGGTTACAGTCGAAACGTGAACAAGAGGAGGAGAGCTCTGCACGACCCAGTTTCCTGCAGCCCGGCCTTCTTTTCCCCCGTGGTGACCTACCTTCCACTCGATTTCTCCGGTTTCGACTCTGATTTATCCCCCTTTGAAAGGGTTACGCGAAAGATATTCTTGGCATCACGGATTCATTGATATGTTTCTTTGCAACTTTCTTCAGAATTTCGAAGTTCTCGGGAGTCAGCAACTTCGCGATTATCTATTTTCACGTTAGAGATGTGGGGATTTGGAAATGTTCAAATGTAGAACAAGGATTCGACAGTTTCTGAAGAAACCTACAAATCTCTCTAAGAATTTTCAAATGGAGAAACTTCAAATTTAAAGATTGGGTATTTTTATTATTGGACAAGTCTAAGGTGCAGATCAATTATGTCCACGTCATTTTGGTCGATTAATATGGAAGGAGATAAACTTACGTCAGCTTGTAGCATGTTATAATGTTCCTCTTTGGCGCACAACGACTCCTTCAGCACCGTGATGTGTCTCTGATAGTCCTGGTGTTGTTCCTCGAGGGTCTTCATCTTGGCGGACATCGCGAGTAGTTCCTGGTCCCTGCGCTGTACTTCGGTTCGTAGCTCGTCCAGCTGCGAAAAGATTCGTCGTCCACGAGAGGATCAGTCCGTGTTTCCGTGAGAACATCAAAGACGACGAAACAACGAGCGACCAAGGCGCCAGGCCTCGAGTCTCTCCGTCGTGACCGAATACGACGACGATCATCCAGCTACCACGTATGTACTTACATGTCTCTGACAGAAACTACTAGGTCGAGACGTAAATCGAGTGTGAAACGGGTCAACCGTTCCGTCTTTCGTTCCGATTCGACAACTTTTCGACATGGCTAATCGGTTCGAGCTGTATTTGCTGCTCCAACTTCCGGTCGGGGTAACAAGGACCCGGAGTTAACACGCTGTTATGTTTCGGCAAGTTTTAGAGCATATTTCTTTGCTTGACATGTTCATGAGTTATCTCTGTTTTGTAATCTTGAAATCCTGCCAGCTGCATTCTAGAATTGTGTAATTTGGTGGTGAGGTATTTAATTGTATAGAATTCGCGTGCAATTTGATTGTAGAATTTAACGCGTTGAACTCTAGGGAATAGAAGTTTGTCAAGTGGAATTCCGTCGCGTCGAATTCAATCACGTCGAATACCACCGCGCATAATTATATGAAAAATATTATATCAGTCAAACATTATCCTTTATATCATCAACCATGAATGTGTCAAGATAAAAAATGATAGCTGAAAACTGCAAATGTACTTGGAACAAACTTGTAAGTATTTTATATAGCCAGGATTCGTCATCGTACTCGGACAAGACTGTCAATACTGAGCATGCAGCGAATATAGAAACCAACGATACAACGTTACAAACAAAGTGTCTCCTGCGTGTACGAGAGATACATTTATACGTGTCGAACAAATGTCAGGATGATCAGGGTTAGGATAACCTGGACCATTGGTGATGGAAGCCAGATCGGGAAGTATTATGTATTTGTGTCTCTCTCTTTATTTTCGTGTACGTACCTACTACGCTCGTCTGATCTACTCTGGTGTCGGCAGGCCGCGTGTGGATCCCGTCGCGAGTTCTCCTCGCTTCGGGATCGCAAGCAGAGAGTTTACACATCTAAATGTATTTTTTTATTTACTAACTAATCAACTAGCAGAGTACGCAGCGTGGAGGAGATATCGCGATCCTCTTCGTCGATTACGGTCACTGATCGAAATACTACTTTTTAATTGATTGTTTCACTGCTCCCCGCAATTTGGTTTCAACTCTGGTCTTCTATCTTCGCATTTTAATATTAACAATAAAGCGTTGGACAACAAACTTGTTTTAGCGATGGTTGCATAAATTATCCAATTATCAGAAGTATTAGTAGATAGTTGTTACAACTACGGTTCAATGTTATCAATATTTTATAAACGCGACAGTATTATTATTAATCAAAATCTTTATTACTGATCATCACTTTTCAGTCGAAAGATAAAGGCAAACTCATTTTAGAACTGCATACTTCCAATGTAATCCAGGGAGTTAGCGGCAGAAACTTTTAATCGAATTTTTTACGCGATCTTCCCACGGTTCAGATGTTCGTGAAATTATTATACTTCGATTAGAGAGCACACGATCGACCAGAGGACGTGCACGCGCGTATCTCAGCCCAAAAAAACCCAAGCGTCAGGGATCGATCGATCGATCGGTCATCGTACACGATCGATCATCGTTCCCCTCTCTCTTCAGCATTCTATATCGTGCCAAAGTGATGAACAACAGGTTCTACGTAGAAGCGAGCCGATAGCTCGTGAAAATTCCTCGCCGTTTCCGGTTCCCGTGGTGTTTCTTCCCGACTGCCACGAGTCACAGAAACAAGAAAAGAGAGATAGAGACAGAGACAGAGAGAAAAAAAAACAAGAAGAAACAACAGAAGGATCTACTGTGACTATCTACGATTCGTCGTTTAAATGTCGCGCGCACAGATCAAGGTGCGCGCGCAGTTACGCGGCAAATTTCGAACAACGGTGTGCGGCGTTCGTCTTTCCTCGAGTTTCGTTGCGTCGCAGTTCGGAATAAAACACTGCGGCGCCGTTTTATTTGGTTTTTTGATCGCGAACAGTTAGATCAACGACTCACACCAGAGAAAGGGACAGAGAGACAGAAAGAGAGAAAGAAAGAGACAAAAGAGAGACGTTTAGAGTGACTAGATAGTTCCAAGACGAGTTTAAACTTACAAATGATCCTCGGTAAAAATTTTATTTATTTTCAAGAACTATATGTTTCTAATCGTTATTCATTTATAAAGTGCCGTATTTAGTAAAAATTCTGTTTCATTAAACCTCAAAAATACTTGAAATTTATACCGATCAATTGAAAATGTGTTCAATATAATACTTATTAAAGATACATAAGATTCTTGAAATGAGATTGAGCTTTTTGACTAAGGTTCAAAATTAATTTACTCGACGTTAATAGATTCCAGATACATTCCAGATGAAGAATGTGTATATTTCTGGCTTGCGCTCTTCTCAAGAATAAATTAAACAGCAGCTTACCGGAGCAAAAGAAATGAAAACCCTAAGATTTATGTTCTCAAATTACTGAAAATCACGAAATTCCTAGTCAAAGTTTGAAGTCGTCCAGGAACTTACTGGCCACCCGAATAGAAATAGAAAGAGAGAGAGAGTGGGTGTGTTCGTGTGTGTGTGTAGGTGTGTAAGAGAAAGTGTTACTACGGAACATCGAAACACTCCGTTACATAATACGGTAATCACGTAGATGGAAACGAAGGATAGGTGGTTGGCTTGGAAGTGCTTCTTTGTCGGGTGAAGAATATCCTTACCTCCTCAGAAAGCTAGAATATCGGGGCACCACATTTAATAATGCTTCGCTCACCACGAAGGCCGCCCAATTCCGTTTCCCTATATTACAATCCCACAATTCTTAACCCTTTCGTTACTCATTGAACACCCTACACAAATGTCCAAGTATAGAAACAAGTGAATCAACTGTCAGTTTCATGATGAATAACAGGACAATATCGAGAGGGTTATTCATTTCTGAACTTAAAATAATTGCTGATAATCAGAATAATCTTGATCAATTTAATAGAAACTAATGAAGGTGTTTGGTAGATATCACTTCATTAATTAACTTGTGGTTGCTAAAAGATGGGAATTGGATCAGTTCAGCGGAATTGAGGGCCACCATCCATTGCTGACTTATCGGTAACTTAGCTCTAGCTTAAGTGATAATATTGTACCCTTATGGCTACGCGAAGGGTCACGTTCGGTTCACCTATGATTCTGCAATTTTTCCCATTAAAACTTTCATATGCACAAGTTTGCGGGATCTTGCAGTTGAGAGAAGAGTAGCAACTTGTTACATTGTCGCATACGGACATGCACACAAATTAATGAAGGTCTCCCAGTATATTATAGACAAGAAAACTTTTTGTCCAACACGAAATATCGACCAATTTCCAAAAGTAGTTATTTGTCAAATTTCACTAAACAATCCCGTAAAGTATAAGGTGTATCGCAAATCTTTAGTAGCCAAAGTGATACAGTAGACTCTAGATTGTCTTTCCGAGAGTACAGTCTGATTGACAAGATAGTTAAACCGAACGACCCTTCGTCTCCGTGATTCTTGGAGAATTCGGCCTCGAGATGATGATGATGATCCTTTGATGATTCTTTTACCTGATCGCATCGAATCGATCAAATAGATGATGACAGATGCATCCGAGAGTGGTAACGATACGAATGGTGTCTGCGTGCATGCGGCATGCATCAAGGTACACACAGGACCAAACAACACCGGATACTCGCATGCTTTTCGCTAGAAATCATGGTCATCGATGAACGAATCGCGTGATCAAACACGAACAAACGATGTTCCTTCATTGAACATGATAATCTTTGTCTACATCTTCTAGGCGGTGTGATACTCCTATTGAATGTGGGATCTAGCTCGAAGTTGATGGTCAAGCTTGTCCAATTTCCTATGGGATTCCTTGACATCTCTGCACACGCACTTCTTTCAATTTTATTTGAACTCCATTCCTTTCAAATTTTACGATGCAAAATTAATATATACCGGTGTAGCCTCTACACGTGTTGGAACCACGTGAATTTTTCAAGGAACCCCATCAATCAGATCTTCATTCGGGCGATTCTAATAACTTCTACCTTGATTGGAGAGACTGCGACCTAGAAATGTCTACTTTCGCTATCTTCATGAAAAGTGCAATCTTCTTGATGCCACCTGATGGTCACCCGATCAAACATTTATTAAAACCCCATCAAAGTTCACTTCTTTCGCGTTATCGTGATCATCAAGAATTAATATGTGACCGTACACAGGCGACAACAAAACATTTCGCATCTTTAAACGTGCCTACGTAGTGATCTCACTGATAGCTGCGAGTAAAGGTTCATTTGAGAGCGTAACTTGCGAAAGTGTTTCTTACATGTGGACACTATGGACGTCAGTGGTAGATGACTAACATCGCTCATAGTAGTAATGATACTCTCATGACACTCTAAGTGTGACGTTAGCCAGCTGAAAATGACTCTTAGCACTGTCGTGAGCAGTGTGAGAGTCACTCTCCAATGTTTAATATCAATCTCAACGTGGATTAAAAATTTGAACAATGTGACCACTGAGCTGAGAGTGATATAACCTAAGAGGACTCGGTGTAGTCTGTGCTGAGAGTGAAAGCTAAACGTTTGTCAGCACACAATGTGTACTGTGGGTGACACGAATATTGTGGCAAGAGTGATAATCAGCTGAAATTCGCAGTTCTCTGACAGCGTGGACACTGTGCGCAGAGTGATGCGAAGCGGTCGTGACAGTACTCTCAGAGTGATAGTGAATCATTGAGAGAATCATTCAGACCGTGAATGCTGAGAATGATTGTTGGTCAACTGACAGTGGGTTATCGTAGTGTCCACACGCGATAAATACTCTCGACAGCTAGTGACACGAATTCCGCTCTGAAATGTACGCGTACCCTAATCGATTACTCCTACTCTCTGGACGCATGCATCATGCCCGGTTCCGCTATATTGCATTCGAATTCTACGCGACGAGAGAACGGCGAGCGATGAGCGTGCGATGAGAAATGCTTGTGATCGCGTACTGAACGACTCCCAAAATGCCGGATGTATCGCGAATCCGTCTGCTCTTCTTCTCAGGAGCAATTCTGCTCGAAATGAAATTTACGCAAGAGAGTCGATGTATGTCTGATGATCTTCGAGAGAAAGGACAGGGTCATAGGACACGATCCTGTTTGCGATCTTGCGTTTGTTCTAAGCGACTGGCTACGGGTGAACAAATGAAACGAGATGATACGGGATACGATCAAACTACATTGCAGATGGGGGTACAGTGCGTAAATGGTGTCCAACATGATGGTCTCGATATTGTGGCTTGGTGAGAGTACGAACTGACGGTTCCTTTGGAGCGAGATTATGGCGACTGATCGGTGAAAGAGAGGATTAGAGGATCTACCAGTGGACTAATTGACCCGTGCCTTCGATGTGGGGATAACTGGAGTCAAGTCAGTTCTGTATGGATAGGTGATTAGGCGCTTTCCGAAACTCTGACTTTGTATGTTCTATCTGTTGGGTGGTTGCATTTAGGTCCACTGGTAGCTGGGCTTAGTTTACATTGGTTAAAAGGCTGATACAATTCACGATGCTTTTATTGGGTAAATTGCTGGTGGAGTATACTGTGGTGTACCATTAACCTTCTGTTAAGATATTATGGAAGTTAAGCAATAGAGGAAGAGTTACTTTATCATATTCTTATGCTAACTACCTTTAGAGACCTAGGTTACATTAGCAGAATATTTAATGCTCGAGAAGTGTGAAGCTTTTTACTAGCACATTAGGGCGATGGTAGCAAACTATATCACAGCCATGACTAGCGCTAGATCTTTGACTAGCACTCGAAGCTTAGGCTACATCGGAGGGTAACGCTAGTATCGGAATGGTAAAAGTAGATGCGATAAAGTAGTTGTCTCTTCTCTCAGCACACCAATGTACTAACGTTAGTATACCCTCCAGTTAATTTACTAATGTAACCTAGGTTTAAAGTTAGTAGAGCATTGTAATAAAATAATTGTACTAATTTAGACCTTGCAAAGTAACTCTACCACTAGATTTCATCACCACAGCACCACTGTCACTCTACTACTTACTCCACCAAATTTTCACAACTTCATTCTACCAATGTTCGCTAGGCTTTTACTTCCCCTTCTCGATCAATCGTCACAAAATGATATGATTCCCTAAATGAGACGACTATACTCGCAACGATTGCGAAGGCTGATGACGAAGATGCAAATGAACATGGTGAAAAAGTTGGTTTCAATCAAGAATCTTTCATGGATCGTTGAATGAACAGACGGGAGCATTAGGAGAAGGATTCACGTTGGATCAGAGAATCATTCTTTCTTTCTCTCTGTTATATTTATTATCATTGCTTGTCTAGCTCGTGACAAGTCGCGTTAAAGATACAAGGATACCAGCTGCAAATGGAAGATCAAAGGATCAGAAGTAAGATAAAATCTGGAAAGGGAAGGTTCTCCAGAAAGGAGATCCAGCAGGATCTCGATTCGAAAACGATACGCGTTCGAACCTATCGACAGGTTCCTTCGATCGCTTCGTAATCACGTGTTATCTCTCTTTTTCGTTTTTTGGTTCTGTCTTCGTAGCACCAATGTCGGACCGGTTACGTGAGAACGAGATCGTCGTTCTCGTCTCGTATTGTTCTCTCGTGGAAACGGAATTCCAAGGCTTCAAGTATTCTCCGAGGGCGTTCGTTTGTCGTCAACGGATCCGAAAGAGGATCGGTAGTACGCTCGAACACGCGTTCGTTTTTTTTTTATTATTTTTTTTTCGATTCGTGGACCTTGCGAACGTAGAGACTCGTCTCCAGGACATCTGACGCGTGAGATCGTGAAATCGTCGTCGAGATGGAAGGATGTCCGGAGATCGGGGATGTCCTTGAGAGCAACGCACGTCGATTTTCGGTCGCCACTGTTCCATTCCTCGGAAAAGGAAGACCGGGAGGAAAGATCAGGGTCATTTCAGGGTACACCCAGCTGCGACCACTGGTGCAACCCTGTGCAATTTCTCCGATTACAAAGAAAATGTCTAGGGTCTGAAACGTTTGGCCGTTTCGTTCTCTCGGATCGTTTGCGTTTCAATGGTGACACAGGGGACACTTATCGCTAGCCTAAAGTAGAAAAATAAAGATTGTCGGGGACCTCCAAAAACGTGGGGAATCGTGTTCAAGAAGACCGTGATGGAACCAGAGCAACTTCACGCTCGTGGTATCTTAGCTAATTCCTAAATTCCCTAGGGGTAACACCAGCAGCTCGAGGATGATCATTAGGGCGTCAGGGCGGGCTAAAACGCTTTCTGCTACGAAAATATACGGTTCATAGGCTCTGCGTACTGTTTTCGTTTATGCGCGCACGTTTTTCCTACGTGTTTCATTTTTCGCGTGCACGCGTGTCGTCTTCTCGCGAAACGTCTTTTGGTAAGGCTGTACGTTTTCTGGGGTCAGATTAAGTGGAACGATGTGGTTTACAGTGAAACGAAAACAATACGACCCTATAGGATGTTTCGGTAAAATAATTTGTTCTTTTGTTGAACATCGGTTTAACAAAAAATTATTTCATTTAACACAGAATTATTCTGATGGACACTTTTGAAACACCCTATATCGAACAAAAATATTACGTATCCTTGTCTATTTAGAATAAATCTTTGTACTTTACGTGTTCAGTTAAAAATTTGCTTTTGAACGTCCAGAGAACGCAAGGCACATCACGGACGTTTCACGATGACGCACAATCTGGAAAACGATACAGGGACCCTAACTCGACCGAAATTACTTGCGTCTTCTAAGAAGACTCTCTTCTAATCGAGGGATTACACGTTAATAACGTCAACGTCTATAGATAATCTAGAATCCAACAACGTATAACATGATTCTCTAAGGCCTAGACATTAGGTACGCACAGTTGCTCTCGGGCTCTACACGTAGTAGCTACCGAATTGTAACTTTCTCATTGACTTTCTCTCAGAATTGTTCGAAACCCATTTTCAAAAGTTCCCTCTTGTCCCGTGCATTTCCTCTTTTTCCACCGTATCAGATTGACCCAAATCTACTACACGATCGCGTAGGAAACTTTTCGAGGATCAATATACAGCGTCGAGCACGATACTCTTCCCTAGGGAAAAAGCTGACGTTAGGGAACCAGACACCACACTGTCTTTTCCCCTAGGGCTAGTGTGCTCTATCGAATAGAATTTCACAGAAGAAATGAATAACTTAGGAGAAAATTAGAGGTTAATTCTTCAGGGGAAATTTTGAGGTTAATTTTCCGGGGGGAAATGCTGAGAACAGCCCCTCTGAGAGGGAATTTTGGATATAAATAGTCTTTCGTGGAAACATCGATCGTGAGAGTCTTTCCTAGAGAAAAAGGCATGGTGGTTTATCCTTTCGTTATATCGCATTTTCTCTAGGGAAGGCTAACGTGCTCGACAGTGTAGATACTCGGTGCACGGACACGAGGAACAAGGTGTCGGGTTTTCACGTAAACCTACGACTTCTTAAACAGGTACAATCGAGTCAAAAAATATAAACTCTGCTATTCGATTAGAAAGGGATGTCGAGAGGTAAAGAAAACAGGTACGCTAATGTGTTGCACCGGTGCACGGGTATACGAGTCGATGAGAAATGAAAATAATTGACTGGTGATGCTGCTGTTTGATAATCAACGAATCGTTCAGCGATATATTAGTGAAATGAACGTAAAAAAGTAAGCGTATCGTGCCTTAGACCCAATAATGGAGCGGTTTCTGTGGGAAAATTGTGCGTTTCTGTAGTCTTGGTCAAAGAAATTACAGCGTACCGGGTGCGGCTATAAATAACAAGTCGTCGGGGCAACCGGTAAGAATCAGTCGAGCTTAAAGCTTTTTGGACAAGACGTGGTTTCACTCCAGCATGATATGAATCTCACTCCAGAGTGTGTTTCGATGGATTCGTGACTCGGATGAAAATGACGATCATGATTGGACGAATACCTGAAGATCGAACGGCGAAAGTCTGAGAAATCCTGATTAAGCTTCCGGAACGAGTAAGGAAGAGAAACAGGAATCATGGAAGAAGAAAGAACTCGATCCCACCGGTCCCCCGGTTAAATAACCGCACCAGTATGCCGACACGATGGAGCAAGTTTGGAGACAACCGACGCCATTTGTATTCTCAGGGACTCGTATAAGCGGCATCCGATCGCGCGGTGTTTGGAAGAAAAGACGAAAGGAATCGACAGATCCGCGGGACGTTTCGATTTCAGCGTACAGTTTCCCGAAGATGCGTTCGTTCGGTTTCCTTTCCTCTCAGGGAGATTTAGGTAGAGGACACGAGTACGATGCTACACGCGTCTCGACTTCACCGTTTCATCTTCTCCCTCCTCATTCCCTCCCTTTCTTGAAGGCTCGCTCGCAAACTCATCCACGCAGCACTCACGCATTCCTGATACTCGAATAAACGTCTCGATCCCGAGGCTAGACCCGGATCGTCTCTCCGATCAGCATCGTTTGGCTGTCGAGCTGGGGAAACAGACGCTCAGCCTCTCTCTCGGCGATGCGTTATCGATACGAGACAAGGTATTTGTTATATATTATATACACATATATATCTGGGTGATCCCTTTCTCTGAATACCTGTGGATCATCGGGTAGCGGGGGTACTCACGCAGAGGGAACCTGCGGCGTGGCAAGGGGTCCATGGTGGCACGCGACGGAGCAGAGATACTCCTAGATGGCGTCGTTCTTTTCGATGCGCACGTTGTTGATGAAGAAACTTACTTGCCGTTTGAAGTTCATGTCGTGCTTGTTGAAGGTGTGCGCGTGGAGCGCCAGTGCGCCCTGCGCCGCAGGCTCAATTTGTTTCAAATGTTGCTGCATTTGCTGGTGATGCTGCTGGTGCAACTGCAGCTGCTGCTGTTGCTGCTGTTGATGGAGGTGATGAGGCTGATGATGATGAAGATGGGGAGGATGATGATGATGAAGCTGATGGAGATGATGATCGGCGTAACGATCGGTATAGGGATTGACCACGCCGGTGGTAGCGCCCGACGAGATGCCGGCCAGGCACGAGGAACCGCCCCCACCGCCTCCGCCGCTCATGGTCCCACCTGTCGAACCGGCAAGCAATGAACTGGTTAATGCCGTGGACGACGTGTGACCATACGGTACCAGCGAGGTCATCACGGACGGTCCCCTGGCCAAGGCCAACGTGCCGGGCTGTTGCGGACCACCACCCATGCCCGTCACCAATCCCTGTCGCGTTTGCGACTCAATACCACCACCCCCCGTAGCAACCTGATTCAGCTGCTGCTGTTGCTGCTGCTGTTGTTGCGTTTGTTGTGTCAACGACGATTGTTGCGATTGTTGCTGCTGCTGTGTGCCGCAACAGCTACTCGGTACGGCGATCGCTTTCAGCAGCTGCTCCCTTAGTTTACCGCCGCACTCCTTAATACGTTGTAACTCGGCCTCAAGCAACGTCACCTCCTTCTCCAGGGTTTGTATGCGCGCGTCTTTTGTTTCCATGATGGCCGTCAGGGTGGTGCTACCGGGCACGCCGCCTGGAACCGCCACGCTACCTCCAAGGACAGTACCGCCGCACGCATCTGATACGCTACCTAGCCCAAGACATCCGCCGGACACCGCTGCACCGGAAGACGCTGTCGACGCGTATGCCAGCTCCAGCTGCGTCTGCAGGCTCTTCAGGCTCTCGTTCGTGGCTTTGAGCTCCTTTACAACAACAAGCAATACGGGCAACGGTTACACTCGTCGATGCTCCCCGTTCTTGTCCTCGTGTCTCTCTAGCGAGCGTGCGAGGGACTTTTTTTTTATATGGTTGTTTTTTTTCTTGTGTGATGATGTTTTTTATGCGGTGGTTCGGTGGAAGAGAGATGTATTTTCTACGGTGGTTTGGTGCGGCTCCGCTAACGAACCTGTCCCGTGCTTTATCTGCTACAAGTTGCTCGAATGGTCGAAGGAGTGTCACTGCACGCGAAGATCAATTCATTTTCATCTTGGCGGATTGGAATTGAACTTTTTTTATTTATTCAGTGGCCCTTGCGTAATCGGGGTACAGGTACCCGAAGAAGTAACCATTTCAGAAATTATGATTATCAGAAAATTATGAATTGACTCATGTACTTAAAATCCCGTAGAATTTAATTGAATTACATCGAGTCGAAACATGTCGAATTGACGCCCACAAAACATGAGCAACGTTAAATTGAATCCCGTATTTGACCTCTGACACTTCTTTATGATATCTTTTTATATTCGTATCACGTAAAAATTGTCTTCTTTCCGAATTGTAGAGTTTATACTTTTATTTGGCGCGCGCGTGCAGTGGAGGAACAAAGGGGCTGCGTTTGAAAGAGCTTTGAATAGCACACGGGACAGTCTCGAGGAAGCGGAAGTGGCACCGGCAGCGTCCCGGTTGACGAAAGAAAAGCGACGTTCCGCCGAGCTTCCTTCTTCCTTTGACACGTCCAGCCGATCCTCCGAATGACCCACGAGGCTGTATCGTTTCCAACCTGAATGATCTTTCTTTTCGATCATCGACGACTACGTATACAGAACGATCTCATTTTTGAATAAATCACGTTGCTGTATATGCGGCGGTACAGGAGCACCACCGATCACCGATGACATCCACGATCGTCAGGGACCACAGCGTTCGAATATGTCGATCTCCACGATCGCAAGGTCACTCTACCAACGGAGGCTCCTGCATGAAATTTAGTCTGGAGCCTTCGCGATTAATCTCGATGATAATGTTCGTTCCACGAGATCCTCTTGCGGACGCCGGGCGCCGCCGCAGTTCTTTCGCCCACCGCGACGTACGGCCGACATCGTTGTCCATATTTCTGCTCGCGGCGTTTCGACGACTCGTATTTTCGTTTCAAGTTCTCGTTTCTGCCCTCCGTTTTTCTCTGTCCTCTCGGCCGACGCGTCCAGACATTTCTCATCCTCCTTCGAACGGTCATACCACGTCCACGAGGAACACGACATCCTAACAACGAGGGAGATGACACCCTCGAAACGCGGCCACGTCGCATGGACAAGATGAAACGCGAATGCGTACCCACGACTCGCGAGGACCGTGCAGTGACGATGACGAATGACTTCGCAAAGAATCGAACGGACTTTGGTGCGAGTGAGAAAAGTGCAGGGATGCACGATACTGGGTCAATGATCGAAGTGATCTCGTTGCAGGCGATGGAAGACGATTCGTGGATACGCATTACGGCGAGTGTGCGACTATGTGTGTAAGATGAATCCTAAATGTGATCGCAAATCGACGCGACGCCCGTTTCGCTCCATCCTCGTTCGTAGCAATTTCAGTTGAAACGTGGTATCGATAATGATACAACTTTGGGCTTAACTTGATCAAACGATGTTCAAAGCCTGGTTATGGTCTACTAAAACAGTCGTAGCTGTCTGATCGATTGCAGGATATTCTCTAATTATCTTGTACCGTCATTTGGAGATAACTCGATTTAGTAGTTATTTCTACTGATCTAATAACTTTTGAAATTATCGTTAATTTTAATTTCCTTCAGATTAATTTTATAATATCCTGTGCAATCAGTCTGAACATATCTCGTTTAGTAGTTAAACTGTTAAGTTTCTAACTCGTCTGTGCATTTTAATTTGGAACTTCTAAATGATATCAAAATCGTATAAGTTTTTACTAGTACGTTTATTCTAATTGCTTTCTGAGTAATTTATAGATACAATAAAGTCTCGTTAACTGACCGGGAAAATGTCTTCGGTAGGAGATCGCCGTTATCCCCACCAGTTCTTGGAACTGGTTACGAGGAGCGAGCCACCAGCGTGGTGTAACGAATCTAAAACAAACAAACGTATGTACCGCTACATGGTTCTTTCTCGCTCGCTTAGAGAAAACATACGTCGAGGATTTCATAGAACTACTACCGCACGCGGTAACTGCCCGGCATCTATTCCGAGCAGCGGACAGTTAACGTGACTTTACTGCACTCTGCATTAACCTACCCTGAAGATAACGAATTTCACTGAACAGTCATTTGTCGTCAGTTGATTTACCGAGTTTTGCGCAAATCTCAATTATACTGATTTCATTAATTTAATTGTAGTGTTGCTTCAAGTTAAGTGAGTGGAATCATTGGCGTAAGTAGAGAATGGGATAGACCTCGGAAAATTCCATATCTGCAAAAGCTACGTAGTATAATCTCTAAAGCTACCAGGTGCCAGATCAAAATGCTAGTTACACCAATGAGTCCAACAATTGCAAGACTGCCTATCAATAATTGTATGAATTTCTTAGGTAATTGAAGATAATTCGTTCCATTTTGAACTTGATCTAAGTCGACATGTGGACAACGAGTTACATCAGCATAGAGCGATATGTGGTCGATGTGCGATCACCCTGTTAGGATAAAACAGAAGATAGGTAGAAAACGATAGAGGATAAGACAATAAATTACGCGAGGAGTACGACGTCGTATTATCGCATGTCGCACCAGGTCGGTGCCAAACAGTCGCAAAGTCCTCCCTTGGGCCTGGGATCGGCACGTCTTGACTCGACTTGACGACTTTCGGACCGTCCCGCTGCTCGTGCATCGATTACGACGATTGGCCATGATAGTGGTAAGTCGTGATGGGCAAGAACGTGTCTGAGACGTACAAGAACGAGAAGAGAGTACAATGTATACATATGAAAACAAAAGTGACCGATTTAAAGAACATTCAGGTGATGATCAAAATCAACAGTAGAAACGAACTTTAACTTATGTCTATGTAGAATAATGAAACTTACGTAGATGTACACAGAAAAACAAAACGGTGCACTTTTATATATATAGACAGGTGTGTCGTGATGTGAACGTGTGATTGTGAAAGGAGAACAAACATTCCGTATCGTATGAAAATATACACGTACAAAAGTAGCCATTCATTCGTGTGAGTGTGTCGAACACGGGCCAGGTTTCACGATGGTGAAACGTGAAATTTCTTACAAAATGGTGAATGTATGGAATGATTCCGTTAGGTTGTTGCATATCAGTTTGATATAAATTGGTTAAAATCGCTGAATAGCTCTCATGGTATATCAATTTAAAGCATGAAGCTCAAAATAGCTACCGAGTTGTCGATGTTTTTCATGTAAAATGCATGGCTGATTAAAGCAAACAACGACCAGTTTTGAAACGTATAAAGTTTCATGTGACTTCATGACATAAAATGCGAAGTGATAGTTCGTCGATTTAAAGGTCGTAGTTCGCTGAAAATGAGTAGGTAATTCGATCGATATATCTGGCACAAAATGGCGGATTACTGATCGAAGCAAACGATTGCTAATTTTAGAATACACGAAGTTTAATCTGATTTCGTGACAAAAACGTATTGCAAAATGCCACTTATAGTACATCAATTTAGAGCTAAAAGCCTGGACACTGCTTGCGCATAATCGGTTCATCGATATTCGTAACACAAAATGGCTGACCTTTCGTTCGAATTAACGACGAATTAATCTATGAGCTATTATGCCACGTACAATTTTGTCGGTAGCTTATTCTAAAGTAAAAATATCGATGAATGGTTTCTATGGTTCTTTTTCTCGAATCAAGCTTTCCTCTTCAAACTTTAAATCGATATACAAGCGACATCTGTACGAAATAGTTTGATTTACATAATATTCCACGTTTGACCGCAAAACCCAGCAACCGGTGTAATGACGTGAGAATGTAACATTGAAAGAAAATGAATGTACGAAAATGTTTCTCTTACAGAAAGAATCAAAAGTCTCGCATGGTTCGTTGCTGTCCCCTGTCCTTCAGCTTCCGGTCGTGAATATAGGGTCTATCGTTTGAAATAAACGTTTAAGTCTGTTGTCAATGCGTCGGTACACTTCTCTTTCGATTACTCTACGAGTCTACTTCTATTTCTAATTGAGAAATTATTAAAATTATTTTACGTTTAACAACTCATAAACTGAGTTTAATAACTTATTCATGCTTCGAATATTAACAAGTACATTTTTAGTAAAAAACTTTGTTAAAAATATGTACAACTGAGAAGTTATTAAGCACAGGAGTACTTAATTAATATTTATACGAAGTGAGATTCTTTGCTAGAACTTTATGTAGAGTATCGTGGCTTGTCACTGAAATGTCAGTAAAAGAGATGTAACGTTTCTATAGAATTCATGTGAAGGGTTGAAACCCCTGACTCGACTTTTCACTTAAACTTTTCATTCGTTTGTTGTTTTTTCTAGAGCCGATTTCACGGAGTTCGAGTTCGGATCGATGCGAAAGTAGTGAGAATCTTTACTGTGAAAACCATCTGTAGTATTTGCGGATTGGGTCGAGTTTTTCTTGCTTTCCGAAGTTCGTGCTGAATTTAAGGGAGGATCATTTTAAATTCTAATTTTGTTATTTTTAGAGCTAATTTCGAGGGGCTAATTTTGTGCAAATTTTAATACTAAGTAGGATTAATAATACTAATAGGATAAATTGGACTCTCATTAGCTAAGGAGACTTACGGAGTTCTGAATTTCTATAGCTTCAATTTTTCAAGTTTCCAGAATAACACATCTCCAACTTCCCAAATGGCTACCTCCCCAAATACCCAGGTTCCCAAATGACCTATCCGCAAAAATGTGCGTTCAGAAGTGGACAGACGCAAAGAACAGACAAACGGAAGAGAAACTCGGACAATGTGAAAAATCCGCGACATTTTGTAAGAATCGTACCGAAAAGCTACGATGGATCGTGATACGTGTGTGTTTCTCTTTGAAAGGGAGATCAGTGTACCTGTTGGGTCCTCCCTGGCCTGGATCTGTGGAACAGGTCACGTGCATGTCTCCGACTAACTTTCACGTATTTCATAAAACTGACGGTGTTGTTTGATGTTGATGATTGATCGAATGTTGTGGTTGTTGTTGTTAAACGGGGTGAATGACCGAAAGGGCGGATGCGGGCGTGATAATTTCCCAGTGTGTAGGGGTTTGCTACACGTCTTTTGTATCACCTACACATTCAAAGCAGCTCATTCCACGCATTCCAGTCGCAGCACATTTTTTCTCGGTTGTTTCTTATTCTTCGTCACTTATCATCGCATTCGTTCGATTAAATCTATCGTTTATTATTATCATCGTTATATCGGTTTCATTGATTTTTCACGAGTATTCTTTGCACGTTCCCCGATCAGCCGTCCCTTTTCCATAGTCCTCGTCGTCGACGTCTCGTATCGTCGTCGTTCGATCCGCAAGGTGCAAGAAGAAAGAGACAGAGAGAAAGAGAGAGACAGAGCGACAGAAACAGGCAGACAGAAAGAAAATGAAAGAGGACGGAGAATTATTGGTTTCTTGGAGATAGGAGACTCTGTGCTCTCGTACTTCCGGTTTTTTGGGAGACTGATTCCTGTCGCATGCTTTGGAGGATGCAGACGTCGTTTGACATACTTCATTGATTTTCGATATGTTCGACTTTTCGACCGATGTTTTATCTGTTATCTAAGTTATCTGCAACAATTGTTAAAGCGTCGTATAATCAGTTTTTCCACGGGATGTCGATGTTATTGTCTCGATTTACCGCTTCTAATGAAAGGTTTAATAGGGGATTTATTTATTGGAACTGTAAAGTGCACTCGATATCCAGTTTCGAGAATGTTTCGAAAATTTCGAGTGAAATAAATTTGTTGTATTCAAAGCAATTTGTAAGTGGCTCAGGAACTGTTCTTGTAATTGGAAGGTGGATTTAAATATCACTCTTTTCATCGCTTTTTTAATTGAAGTGCCTGTTCATTAACTGGCAATTTACTACTCGATCAAATTCTACGAATTAATAGGTATTTATTAATCATTTATAACGTACAACTTCTATATTTTTACTCTCAGAAAAACGTTACAATTATTTATGACTACCTATCATATTATTAATATTACCAACTGTAGTTCCTACAGTTGTACATGCAAACCACTATTTTAATTTAAGAATTATTTGCATAATTAAGATCATTTTTTGTGGGCTTATTTTTCTCAGCGTACTTTTTGAAGGATGAAGTATGTCATTCGTAGACAAGGATAGAATAGATGGTTGTCGAGGTTAGATCGGTTAGGAAGGTGCTGGTAAATTGACGATCGAAAAATTTCGGTGACGAGACAGGCCTGGTGCTGGTGCATTGTTATATTCGACGCCCTCTTCACTCGACTCGACGAGTGTGCAAGAAAAGAGAGAAAGAAAGAATAAGAGAAGTGTGATGACGATGATAATGATCACGTCGATTGAGGTCGATGCGTGCTCTATGTCCGATTCAGAACGAATGACTCGATACAATGATCATCTCTCGTATCCTCGTTTTACGCAAATTTCCCTCTCGCTAATTTATGAAAAGCCACGTGGACTTCACCTAAAACCTAGAACTAAACAGGCACATACACGAAGATGCAAGGAGAACCGGATAGCCGACACAGGATGCGATATCTCCCTGAATTATCTTCCTTCAACGTTATTCAAAAACGAAATCAATTTCTTTCGACACTCTGCCACTGATTCATATCATCAATGACAGCTACATTTTTACACTTTTTGAACTATATTACGAACTACCATATATATATATATATATATATATATATATATATATTACATATTACAAGTGTAATTTAGTTATCGGCAGACGAATTGAAATTATGATACAGAATGAAGAATGCTAACATTAAAGGTTATGTTGCATTTTTTATTTTATATTGTAAGCTTTATTTTTCCGCTCGTTATTGTTGCAGCAGCGTGCATGTTGCAACTAGTTTTTCTTCAGTGAATACATTTCAGAGATTCGGACATTGCAGCTACGCTGAAAGCTAAGCATGTCTGACTTTATCCGCGTCTATTCTACTGGCGGCTCGGTCTGAATACTAATGGCCAGTTTTACCGACTTCTTCGTCCCACCTTTCTTCACTTTATCTTACTGATTCCTTTGCTGCGGCTCTGAATGTAGGACGCTTCATTAACCCTTTGCACATCCAAGCTGTTTTTCTCCCAGTTCTCTGCACAAAGTGTTCTCCAAACGAAAAATTTACAAATGCAAAACAAGGTTTTATTTGTTCCTTTTCACCCTTTTCAACACTTCTCGGACCATACATTTTTATATTTCTAGATTTTTTAATTTCTTCGTTTCTGTAGATACCTACACCCCTAGACATTTGGATTTCTAGATTTTCAAATATTTAGATTATTATAAACTACTCCCTGAAATTCTATATTTTTAAAAAATAAATAAAATGCGAATGCTTGAGTGCAAAGGGTTATGTCTGACCATTACTGTCTCATACTACTGGCTGCACACGTTTATACATTTCGAAATAGAAAAGCAACGTTCAATTGTATAAAAAGTGCCTTCATCAGCGAACTGTGAAATCGCTAAATAAAATTTGGAAGGTAATATTTAGTGGGTTGAAAACGATTTATTTAGTCCAGGGTGAGTTCGCATCCAAGATCAGCGTACACGGGGCTAAAGCTACGCAAGTGAACGATTCTGGGGACCACTACGACTGTTTCTAACACGAATGTGAGTGAGTTATGGTGACGGCGGGCGGTGCTCGTGAATAAATAATAGTGACGATACAGATATTTGCTGGGTGATCGTGATAGCGGAAACAGTGTAACGCTACGAGAACAAAGCGTTGCTGTCAGACACCGATGGAAAACGTCCAAAAGCTCTTGATTCTATTCGATATCGCTGTGGAAAATCGAGCTTCGACAAACGAGAATTTTTCCTGAATTTTTTCGTCGGAACTTTTAGTCGGTATTTTTTTCAGAGAAGAGGATGACAAGATTGCGCATGACTGAAACAATCGACGCGGAAAACGCACGGCACGCAGCACCGATGATCGATTTTACTTGCCTAACGCGTTAACAATTTTTTAATCAAAATAAAATTGCTTGGTTATCTGTGATCGTAGATAACGACAAGATAAATGTTTTACTCAAGACTAACATCTTGTGCTGATAATTTTTACAAGTCATGCCAATACGAGAGCAGCTTTCTTATTAGACTTCACTGATAAATTCTGCAACAAACCTTTGCCTCTATAATAGACTGTTCTCTAACACTTTCAACATTGCCCCTAACCATGCGTCCTATAAATTTCATAGTATATGTCCTATAAATGTTTCTCTAGCAACCCTTGCAATATTACGTCCATAATTGACAGTTCTCTAACAACCCTTCAACATTGCCTCTAGAAATGACGTGTCCTATAAATTTGATAGCAGATGTCCTATAAATGTCTATCCCTCGACTAATTTTATACTATCCCTTAAATAAGAAATTCGCAGACTCTTCTCTAAATATCTGTAACATCGATTCGATACAGATTAGCAAGATCGAGAGTCGGTTAACGAAACTTTTGGACGTTTTGTCGTGACAAAGACACGCACGAACGGTGAACAGCGTGCACGAGCACGCGTGTGACGGTGCGAGTTGGCAGACAGGGGTACGTGTGCATTAGGCGTGTGACACGTGCCTAAAAGACATGGAACCATGTGTATGCGTGTGTCGGTATTCCTTTGGAACACGTGTTGTTCGTGTTTGAACGTGACTCGTTATTTCAAGCATCGATTATCGAGAACGGGTTAGGAGACGTCTCCTTTCATTTCGGATATAAATCACCGACGTGAGAGACAGGAAGTTCGATCTGCGTCGAGAAAACATCCGGTCATTTCCCGTAACCTCGATATATCGCATTTTCTACGTTCCGTTCTCTCTCGGTATATCGATTGTGATTATCGGCTCGACGCGTTTTATACGCTTCGTACGTTTTAACGGAGGAAGCGTGTCGCGAATGTAGCGCCGTGGACGTCTGACAAGTTGGCAGACGTACACTTTGGAATCGCGTGTCAACTCGCTAGACGCGCACAGTGGAATCGTAGCGTTGCTTTATTCGTTCCACTTACGAATTTTCGATTACAAACTCGAGACAACAATGTACGTTTAAAAGCCTTCAGAACGTAGTACTCCGTTTGGGGATTAAAACGTCCCTCTGCTCGAGAATCGTCGGTTATTCGAGCTGTCGTTCGATTAATAATGCAAACTTAGGATATAATGTGAATAACGTAGTACTACGTTTAGTAAAGGTCTCGAGAATTTCCGTAATCAAACTCGACGCGTTCTCGAGTAAGCTGCATACGATGAGAACATAGTACTACGTTCTGGGGTCAAGAATATGCTTTCAAATTTTCTATTATAATTTGACGAGTTCTACAATTGATAATTTAAGCTTAGTAGCACTACGTTTTCGCAATTATTTTTAACAGACTTTACTCGAGTGGATTTGTTGGATGAAAATCGATCGGGAATGTACCCACTTGTTTCCTCTTTCTTTCGATTACGCGGCGCGATTGTAACGCGAGAGGATTTCAGGGGCTGAAGCGTGAAATGACGCGGAGCAAAGAATGACTGAAGCCACCGGCAGAGCAATAATTAACAGTCTCTACTTGCAAGCAGCTACATAACAACAGTGGGCAGCGATCGAGAAACATATGTTTGAACCCGTGCTGCACCTGACTCACTCTGATAGTTTTGAGAATTTTTACCAAGAAATCGACTTTTTGGAACGGTGGAAAAATTAGTCAAACTTTAGGTACAAGTCCTAAATCCCCGAATCCCTAGATCTTCAATTCCCTGTACCTCTGAATCTCTAAGTCCCATATTTCTAGATTTTGCAATACCTAGAACTCCGTGTCTCTGTATCCTTATTTCGTTAGATTCTCAGATTCCTGGATCCGTAGATTCTTACATTCTTAAATCCCCTAAATTCCTATATCCTTACATCTCTATTAACAAATACTGCAATCGAATAACAAATATTCCTCGACACCAATTTGATGTAACCTCTCACCGATAAAATTTGAAAAGATGGAAATTACCAATCTATTATACGTCCATATCAGATGATTCTCAAAACTTTCAGCGTGAACTATGAGCAGACGGAGGTACACGCGTCCGATCGCGTGCACGCGAGTACGTGTGGCGAATACTCGCGTACAATCATTCGGATGCTTGTACGTTGTCTCTGACAAACAAGAACGATGTATATATATGATATGTACATATACACTTTGATGAACATGACGATAATCATGTCGATAGTGATACAGATATATATATAGAGAGAGAGAAAGAGAGAGAATAAGAATAGTAGTAATTAATAATGTAAATGATCAATATGCCGACATGGGTAGAAATAGCTTAAGGACCTGCTTCTGGGCCATCGACTGCATCTGCTGGAACATGATCCTTTCCTCCTCTTTTCCTGGAACAGCAGAAAGCAACGAGAAGCTCTTGGGAGGTCTGCTCGGTGTCCAGATTTTCGTACGGTCTCTGTCTGCGTTTCACGATTTAATATCAATTTTTTTATTTCTCTTGGTACTTGGTTCTCGTCGATTTCATGTAGGATGTGACGTATGATTGGCTAGACTTTTTATGAGGCTGAAGGATGAACGCGTCGAGAGGAGATTCGCTTTTCGATACAATTTTCAGCCCTTCTTCCGTGGCTCCAGCTTTTTCGGGAAATCTGCCCTTCTCCGATCAACAATGAAACAACTCGGACAACGCACTGGGTCGATTTTACTAACGTTGGACTACTGTTACGGGATTCAACGATGTTTATTAGGTCGGTGCAAATATAATTACTATTTCTATTTTATGCCGCTGCCGATTTGGAACTTTTAGGCTCATGCGATAGAACGTTTATGCTAATTCTATCCTTTGCACTTAATTCAACTGATCGGGTGACGCATGCCGATTGTGAAAATTGCAATTACTATTGCATTAACCTAATAAAATCAATGAAGATCATAAGAAGAATTGACGAATCTTGTGGGGATAGATCAACCTAGTTTTAACAAAAAGGGAATCATGGTGAGTATGAACCTTTTGATAATCCTCGTTCAATATTTAGTTAACTTACAATTATTTATATTTGGAATCGAATTGGAAATCTTCAAAAATTTATAAATTTGTCGAAGAAAAATTTGAAGAGTATTCACGTGAAAACTCGCGGGTCTTTGACGAACTCGCGTCTTTCTGATTAAATCGCAAATAAAATTCTCTTCAACAAAATGAAGATTAAATTTCGAAAACCTACAATCTATAGTTATTCTCTTCTGTTCTTTAACGAGAATTCTTACGAAGATCTGATATAAAAAATAGGTATTTCAGAACGTTTCTTTGGAGAACGTCAACTCATTTCGACAAAACAGTTTGCTTCTTTCCTCAGTCCACAGAATGTATAATAAATTATGGTTAAAAAATAAACGTCGAAGAACGTGCGCTGTATAAAAAACGTTTCTCGCCGTTGGGGAAAATGGCCAAGTCGCTGTATGCTGAACTAGTCGTGATCTCTAAGGTTAACTGGATTAAACTTTGATAAAACAACAATGTTGCTAATAAAACTTGTTTGCTAGAATGTTATCTATCATAACAGCAAATCCACTAAGAAATATTTGCAGAATGAAATATCGAAGAGTGAGTACAGGAGAGAACGAATTTTCTTTGCTAGAAGATGAAATATGGTTTAATGAGTGAGACTGATCGATTCGGAGCTGAAACGAATGCAATTTTTTACTGTTATTACTGTTTAAATCAGCTCAGTCTGATTATCATTGTATTAATTTAATTTCAAGTTAACACGTTACATTAACAAACACGATATAATTCGACATGTTTTAATTTTAGGTGATCCAACTTTGCACCATTCAATTCCACGCGATTTAATTCGACGCAATTCAATCAGACGCGATTCAATTCGGCGCAATTCAATCAGCTGCTATTCAATTCGGAACGATTCGATTCGACGAAATTCAATTACTCATTATTCAATTCGGCGCGACTCAACTCATCATAATTTTCCAAAACACATTTGAATATAACACAATTCAATTTAAAGCGTAGAATATTCGACTCGATGTGATATAACAGAATATTTTTTAACCCGACGCGATTCGATTAATAAGTAAAATTTATGGAAATGTATTAACGCGGTAATTTGGTAATGATTCGCTTCAGCTCCGGTTTTTGTTCAGACACTATTAAATGACACGTAAGTCAGTAAAATGATAACGTTCGAGTGGAAGGGTAATAATTTTAATGGAATGCCTCACCCATCCCCTTGTTTTGGAGCATCTCGAGGAGCTTCTTGATGCTTTCATCACGAGCCTGCAGTGTCTGCTTCTGCGTTTCTATTCTCAATTCCAGCTCCTGCAACGAAAAGGAATTGCATCTTGGTTAATTGTTGCTGCAAGGAAATTCAACAAGGAAACTTTCTACCGGTTAATTAATTGAAAAATTTAACTTCGACTTCTCGACTTCACGATTTAATCGCAACTTGTTTTACACTCCAATTAAAAACGATATCGAACTCGAAATAATATGCGAATTAAATAAAACAACGAAACGTGTGAAGAGAATTTTTTGTTCTGTTAACGTGCTCTATTAGCGGTTCTTGACGCCTACATAATGAACTTAGACCGCCTCTTTGACGACAGAAACGCAATTAGTCTGGAATTAGACACCCGTCAGTCTACCCTCGTCCTTTTCTAATTGACATCGTCAATGGATAGTAAAGTGTCGGTGTCTTTCCTCTGATGCTTTCAACGAAATTCAACGCTTTTCTATCACAGTTATCTACTAAACAGACTATTAAACGCGGTGAAATCATATACGATCAAATATACAGCATCAAGTACTTAGAATGATGCACTCGAGTATTCAAGTAGTGAGTACTTTGTTATCAAGTATTCGTAATTGTCGAGTGAATCGAGTACTAAGTATCAAATATCAAGTATCAGGTATCAGGTATAAAATATCAAAGTATTAGAAAGTAATAAAAGCAACGAATATAGAACGCATAAAAGCACTTTCTTAAGATGCATTCCTGAAATCCACAGTCAATAAACAATTCAGGTTCCACTGCGTCCAATTATTTTTCTTTCTTCCGATGGAAGACAATATCAAATTGAACGAAGCTTCAGCGTCGGAACATTTCGCTTTCTCGAAACGCTCGGCTGAAAATAAATGCACCACGCCTGATGTTCAATGCCGTAAGTTCAATAAACGAACGCTGCATCCGAAATAGCCTCCAGATCAGAATGGAAGATTTTTTCAACGATTCGACTTTATTCGTAACAGATATTATCGTCAATTTTTATAAAAGTTCTCGTATATACGCATCTATTTTACGACCCTTTTGTTACATCGTATCGTGAAACGGTACAGAAAAGGTGGAATAAAAGTGAAATATTTTGTACTTCAATTTTAACTCTTTGTAGCATCATGTTGTTGGATATAACAAGTCTTCATGTACTTTTTAACAGCGTGCATTTGTATAAGACATCATGTGTTTCGAATGTTTTCTGCACTATTTTTTGTCGAAAGTAGAATAAACATTTTACCGTGATTAAACGTGTTGAACACGTTTCCTGTTTTGCGTAAAGTGGCAATTAGAGTGTTGAAGTGTTAATAGGTAACGATATCAGGGCTATTATTCGAGGAGATCGGATCGTTCTGAAATGAATTTTGTATGAAACGAAGAATTATGCAAGCGTGGGGTCTGACATGGGTGCAGAAAATGAGATGGCGGTTCGTCACGCGAAAAACAGCGGAAGGTGACACGGTGTCGATGGACCCTACCACGATTCGATAATAAAGGCCACCAGTACGCGGCCAAAAAGCGGCTGCATAATTTGGCCACTGGCCAAAGGCGACCAGTTGCTTCAAGTGTGTTGCACGTTTTGACCCATCCGCGAGACGATTTGGCCGAGGATACCGGAACCAGTTTAACCCGCGAGATTTTCAATCGTCGAAACCGCGATTCGGTTCTTGAACTTCTTCCTAGACCGTGCCTAATCGAGCCGGCGGTATTTTTAGAAGCGACGATCGATACACTGCGTTTGATAAGAAACGGATCGATTCGTTCGCCATTAACCAACACTAGCGAATCTAATTTCTATTTTTCTTAAAAGTACGAGTTCTGAGAAGTGCGAATTATAATTTCACAATGAGCGAACAGTAAATTTATTGTATTCGGAAAATGGTTTTTGATACTTTTGGTCATTTGTGTGGTAGATTTGCATATTTCTGGGATCAGCATTAAACTCGTCACATACGACTACCTGGTGTCGAGACTAACCACAGTAGATCCAGACATAACTGGTAAAACATAGTGGGAAGTCTGTTATAGAAGACTACCATCGCAGTAGATCCAGACATACCAGGTCAGACATACAGTAGAATGTGTATATCAGTAGATTCAGACACTAATAGAATGTACTTCCGCAATAGACTTTATCATTTGACTAAGATAGACAGTAGAACATATTAAGAGCACGATTATCACAGTAGATTCAGTCTTAACAGACAAGACATGCAATATGTATTACGAGTGTCCGACTATTACAGTAGATTCAGACATATTACATGAGACACGTTACACACGCGTTATCAGAGTCTATGACAGTAGATCCAGACATATCAAGTAAGACAGTAGAATATGTGTTAATAGTCTGACGATAACAATCACAGTAGATACGGACAATACACTCGGTAGAATATGTCTCACAAGATTAATTCTAAGCAACGCAATTTACTAACTCCTGTTTCTTCATCCACTGCAATAAATTACGAGGTGCTCAACCCGTGCACCTCAATGTTTTTCATATTTCTGCAACTACTGATACTTCAAACTCGAGATCTTTGAACAACATCATTTAATTTCAAGTACCCAGTACTTTTGAAATAATAACTCGGTCGCGTTTGCAGAAATCGATTCCCGGAAGGAAATGAGCTTGTTTCCATCGCGTTTTTTCATCGATTCGTTATTTCCACGCGAAGTGCAAGATTAACGTGGAATCAACGTTGCTCGAACACAATCTAATCTGATTGGTGTGCAAAGGCGACGGCTGGTTCCTTCGGAGTTTATTGATCCAGCGGTATTCGGAGGAACGAGATCGCTTTCGGCGCCACTGGTGGCAGACTTAACGGAGTTATTGCGGCGAACTGATACCCGTTGCCAAGATTTCCGGAAGTGTCGCGAACCGTTGGCAGACAATCGGTCGTTTACCTCGAACAAGACCTAAACGTGCTGTCTATTTCGGTTGCAGGGCAAACGTCAAACCGCACGGTTGGATTAGTCGAATCCACTGAATCCCTTCTGTTTTCTGTCCAAATCATTATCAACTTCTTAATTTATCTACTATATCTTTTCAGTACAACTCCTGGCTGGTATTACAGAATGAATGCACGAATTTATCGACGATTTTAATAACCATAATTTCGTACGTCAGAGGTTCTCAACACATCTACTCGCATCTCAAATCGTCTACAATGATTTCATTACAGAAAAGTGTCGTAAAATGGCATTTGTGATATATCGATTTTGAGCTTACACTACAAGGAAATTGTTGATATCAACGTTTTCTTGATATTTTCAACACAAAATGACTCCTCGTTGAAATAACGAATCAATGAAAGCTGGCAGATAAATGTTTAATATGTTAAAGTATCTTTCAATGTCTTAATACAGCTAATTTCGTAGAACCTTAAGCTGCAAAATGGTGTGCCACAAGTGCCATTTAGCTGATACTATGTCAGGAAATGTTGCCAGAGTTTATACTTCCCGAAACTGGTCACCATCTGATACAACTGGCAACCGGCCATTTTGTATTAAAGATAACTACGATGCATTTATACTGCCACTTTTATTGAACTTTAATTTACGAATACTTTTGTGTCACGATTTAACGTTTGATTCTTTGTGTTACAAAATCAGTCACACTCTGTTGTAATTGAGAGGCAGCCATTTTGTGAGAAGTGATTTTTCAAATTGATATATCACACGTGTCATTTAGTGGTACTTTTATGTCATCAATTTGTGTCAGACATTTTCGTAAAATTTTTACTCTTTGAAGATTTAAGCGAGAGGAATATTTTATTTGCAGCAATGGTGTACAAATTACGGAATGTCGCTACGAAAAGATCAAAGCACAAAACTATTGACGATATTCGTCGTTTATAATGAATGTACGGCCGACAAAGGGGCTGAAACGGCACAAAACGAGGTCGAAGAATGGCTGGAAGTTTTTGCAGTTAGGATACGACCCAGAAGATTTGCCTGCATCCCCATTTCCCGCGTTTTATGCCCATTATTCGCGATCATAATGATCCCTCCCGCGAACCAGCCATTCTTCCCGCGAATTCCAATCTGAACGAAAGCCAACGGTCCTCCATTCTTCGCGAAAAATCTATTATTTTCGCTGGAAGGCGAACTCCGGCTCGCGTTTATCGATATCGTGTGAAAATTTCATAGGAGAAAAAAGGGAGAGATGATTGCGAACGAAATTTTAATTTTGGCGAATTAAAGGTTCAAGGTTACGTTTAACGTTTTATCATCCCATTTCCTTTCAGAGTCTTTTCCTGTTTTACACAAAAGAGCTTTCATCGGAACGAGAATACAAGGGGGACACAAACTGCGAGGAATTTTATCAAGCTTTTCATCTTTTACCTTTATCGTGTCACGAAGTATGGCGATCTCTCGCGTCAAATGTTCGTTCTCGTTGTATAAAACTTCCATTTGTTGCTGCAGTTCGACGCTTGGACCTCGCATCCTCATTCTTAGCTCCTCTTCCAGCTGACGCACCATCATGCTTTGTTTCTGTAACACAAAACCGAGGATTTTTGGTTAAGAGAGGTTGTGGATATTTGCTGGTAATCGGGTTATTGCTGTATTTAATTATTTTGAGAATGAGGGATGGTGGGGAGTATGGATTTTTAAGCAGAGTTGAGAATTTGGGAATTTGAGGATTTAGGGATTTAGGAAGTTGGAAATTTAGGGATTATGAGATTTGGGAATTTGAGCTTAGGAATTATGGAGTTTGGGAATTTTGTGAAATTGGACCATCAGAACCTAGAAGCTATAGGAAATCTCAGGTGGTCCTAGAACCCGAAGAAAACCTAGTTTCTACTGTCGTATCTTAAAGCACTCTAGAATGAATACAAAAACGAACATGCTCCTACGTAAATTTCATTTCGCTGGTAGCAAAAAACCGAATAATCCCGATGTGATCTATTTATGTCGGTTCTTTCTGCAAAGGCAACCGCATCCTCCGTCGCGCAGAGCGTCGTGTTAAGTCTCCCTTAAGGGACAGGGTGTCGGGTGTGCTGCTTTCGAAACGATTAGCCTTCGATTAACCCTCGACGCGGAAACCGATCTCTCGAGAGGTTGAACGGGGGTGGATCGGTATCGTCCATCGACACACTTACGCGCGGATCGAACGCGGAAGGACGAGGAAAGAAGGAGGATCGAACGGGGGTTTAAAGTTTAAACGAAGCCCTCCTTAAGACGAGATCCTATTAACGATCACGTAAACCCTATCTCGTGGCGTTTCTTCTTACAAAGAGAGCGTGAGACTGTCGTGAAAACAACCGGTCGTGTCCGACTTAATGGACGATGCCGAAACGACCCCTTGTCGGACACCGAATGGACCCGTCTGATGGAACCTACAATAGGATAGGGTTAATGGGACTTTTATTTTAAGAAAACAAAGAAACTGTAGACGGCTGATCCTCTACGAGGATGCTCTGAAAGGAATCTGATCGGATAAGTACCTTTTATGGTGCTAGACTGATGCATATCGAATACGTTCCGAAAATAGAGGATTGTGCGGATTTAGAACTCGATGAAAATAGCAGTACAATTTCTATGTCATGCATAATAGCCATATCATTATAGCAAGCTGTGACCGATTCTTAAAGAAAGTCTAATATATCTATGGTGCTTGTGAATTTAAATCCTAATAACAAGAGGTTCATTAACAATAACACAAAATGGCTGATATTTATGAATCTCAGCTACTAATTTTTATTCGTATGAACTTTCAGGATAAATATCACCTATGACATAACAAATGTTCCATGAACAACAAGAGCAAGAAATCTGCATCGAATTATGAAGGAATAAAGGTGAATTTCTCCGAAGACCTTTTCGCTGCTTGTCAACGCGATAGTTTCCAAGAATATATAAAATAAAGCAGGTCACAAAACATGGCGTGCTTTTACTAAGAAACAAAGCTGCACGAGCAACTCTTTGATATTTCTGGGGTCGTTGCACGATAGATCGATCCCTTCCGGTTCCCTGCTGCTCGTGCATGTCTCTCGAATACTTTTTTTTTCGGGCTTTAATACCTCGTCATAAATATTACCGTGATATGCATCGTACATAGGCGCACAGCTCTCTTTTTTTAGACGCGACATGTTTACGTTCGCGTAATTGCTAAGCGACAAAGATACGAGGGAAACTCGTAACTTTGTCGTCACCGGGGAACAAAATAAATTTTGTTGCATTGTGCTCTCGCGTGAGATACAACTGTGGTTACTTTTATTTTTAGCGAGACATTGCGGAATCTACTTCGAACATTATTCCTTTGACTCCCGAAGCAAAGCCGATTACTCGACGCGTCAATAAGTAATAAATCAAACCTGTCTTTTGTTTATGCTAGTTTCGGATCTATATTGGGATTTATGGGGAGTTTGCACCGATATAGTTCTGTAAGAATTATGGCATATTTATGGCAATTGTAGTTCTTTAAGAAGAATATCTAGCTATAAATTAACATTTCGTTATTATTCATAGTATTTTGATAAATTTAGATAACGTATGGCTAAAATGTTAACGAATTATGAATTTAGATCCTGAATAGTGCAAAAGTTCCACCCCAATGTTTAAACTTCGAACGTAAACTGCCGATCATATTTTTATTTCAAGGTCCATCCGCTTTTTTGCATAAGATTTCCATAAAACGACTTTGGGAAACGTGCGCAGGCGACGAATGTGCGAGATCGATGACGTCAAACGTGAAATGTAAAACTGCAACGCGTTCATTCCCGAGCATGCAAATTCCCCTGACCCAATTCCAGCGATTTTCTCTGACCCCATTCCGTATTCGTATGTGGGTCAGCGTTCCATTTAAAACGCCCCATTATAACGATACCACTGGAATTAACGTTGGATCGATGTCTTCCAAGAACAAGAATTCTCTTAAAGAAACGCTAGGTCGTTGAACCCTTCTTTCAATTTTACAAACATTATTCAACTTTGCCCATAAGTAAATAAGAATGCACAAATATTTTCGATTCAAAAATTTAACACATATATAACAAGTATAAAAATTATTATGCATGTTTAAAGAACGTTCGCAATAATTTTAACTATGAATTTTGTTATCTCTGTGGTCAACAAAATACAAGACTCATACTAATTTTATTTTAAGGGTTACATTTAATACAGTATTTAGACTTGAAATCCAAGAAATTAGTATCCCCTTTAAAATAAAGATAAATATTAAATAGTATTAAGCGTGTAAAAGTAGAATTTTTAGATGTGTTCATAAATAAGTAATTCAATTTTAAATTCATCTTAAGCAAAGCAAGAGGAAAATATAATAGAATTTTCTGGTACATGTAACTTACCGTATGACTTAGATTGGCGGAGAATGGCGGCCTTGATGGCTGCATGGTTGCTCTAAGAATGACCAATAATGGCACCCTTTCCTCGAGGGATAAGATTTTATGTGGGTTGGCGGAGATACAACTCAGAGAAGGGATGAAGACGAAAGCACGCGTTTGCGTAAATAAACGCAAGTGTGATTCATGATAATTGCCAATATTTTCTTGCCAAGAACATGATCTTAAATATATGCTACAGTATCAAAATCAAAGAAAATATCTTTAGGGTACCTAACATAAATTTAATAAGCTAGAAGACTATTTTTCCACGAATATAAAAATAATTTTAATCTTTACTTTGTTCTTTCATAAATCTTACATTTTTGTCTCCGTATAAATATTAGTTTTTATCTTGTCTGCCAGTTTTAAATGGATTTGTCGAAAATGTAGGAACAATAAAAAGAATTTGATCGTTTGATCTTTCATTCATCATCCACCAATGGAAACGTCAATTTATTCGATCTTTTGAGGCAACGTAGGATTGCGAGCTATCAAAAGCCAGCCATAAGACGAGACAACCGTGTCACGAAAGAAACGGCCAACGTTTCGTGCCAGAGCAGTTTGCCTTTACGAGGAATCAGTCTGGCAAAGCTTAGTTTTCGTCGAAGGATCGATTCAGGTACAACGACCTCGTGAAGATATCGACTGCTTCGGTCTTCGATAAATTGGCGACAAAAGCTGGGCTGGTTTTATTCGGTGAATAAAAACGAGAAGAAACGAGGGACTAATTGGTATTGACGTAAGCAGGATTTTTGTAAGGGAGTGGGTATCATAAATTTACTAATAGAGTTAATGATATTTCTTAGATATCATTATGTGATTTCTGGAAATTTTGGGGTCGGGAGATTTCAAGATTTTTTTACAAGTCTGAAAATTTGTAAATATGTAAACTTGATATCAAGAATTTTAGGTATTTAAGAATTGGTAAATGCCTGGGTTTAAAACCTTGTACTCTCGAAAACTAGTAAATGAAAAAACAAGAAAAAAATAAAAATATTTCTGAATTAATGATTCAAGATAATTAAGACATCCAACGCAAATGGTAATTGATCCTCGTAAGGTCAAATTACGCGGAACCTCTTTGATAGAGGCAGAGAAAAAGAGTGTCTGCTCTGTCAAAACAAAAAGCTCTAACATCGTTCAAGTGTCTAGAAACCTCGACTATGAAATTTCAGCCAAAGTAACCCCATTGCAATCTCTCCATCAGGGTGAAAGAGAAATCTCGCGACAAATTTACCGAAGAGAATGAAGAGAGCAAGGACGTCGGTGAAAACTGATATTTATTCTTAAAAAAGGAACAGGAACAGCAAGAAAGACGCGAAGGCGAGAAGTGGCTCGAGTTACAAACATTTTCGAAACTTTCCTAACTGGGCTTTTAACCATCTACGTAGACGAGTCTTGGACTATCGTGGCTCGTTCCACCGTGGAAAAGTCTTTCGTCAAAGTGCCTACTTCGCTCCGTAACACTGCACCCCTCCTTTTTTCACCCCCTGCGCCCCTCTTTTTTCTCGGAGCCAACGAGACTGCTATCGATCGATAAGGAACGCCTTTGTCGTTCGTATCCTGAAATCCGTTTCGATTTAGGCTCCGTAACGTCTGTGGCTTTTTCCAGCAACTTCTTGTGGAATGTTACTAGAATTAAATTACTGTTCGACGCGTGGTAATTCATCACGTAGAAATTCAACGCGTGGTAATTCGACGCATAGTAATTTGTCACGTAGGAATTCAACACGTGGATTCCTCACACGTGACAAATTACCACGCGTTGTATTCCTACATTATGAATCATCATGCGCTGAACTACTACGCGTTGAACTACCAAGCAATCCACGTCCGCGCGTTGAGTTACCACGCTTGCCACTGCCACGCGTTGTATCCTTATGCGACGAATCACCACGCGCTGAGCTACCACGCGTTATCATGTGTTGAACTACCACGTATCATACATTCAACTACGATATGTTGAATCACCACATGTTCAAGTACCACGCGTTGAATCACCACGTGATCGAATACCACATGATAAATTACCATGTGATCAATAACCACGCGTTTGAACCTGATGTAAAGAGTTATTAGTGGCTAACTAATGAATTACCATTGCACCATGTGACAAATTACCACGATAAATCAAAATAATGGACGACTATCGATGGCAAATGCGTGATCTCTCTAGTGAATAACATTAACCTAATCCAGTGTTATACTCTTCGTGCGAGTTAAATACTAGAATTAGTGAATGTTAAGTTGTTACATATCCTCGCGAACCGATAACAAACGAATGGCTTCGATCGTAATCTCAAAAGACAATTACTCCAAGCAGCAATACGAGTATTTAACGAAGCTCCCCTTCATTTAATTCCATTTAGTTTAGTTAGATTAGATTGAGGCAGGGATTAATTCTGCCTTGAAGGCGGTGAAAACGGTTTAATGATTCAAAGCAGTGTTTCAGCAACTTTCGAGTAATGCTACATCTCCTTCCTCTACTTCGCAAACTCGTTACAACCTCTTGCTAATAATAATCTACACTACGTACTAATCACCGATTAATATAATAATCAAGGACGATTTATATCGTGTTATCTATAGATATTAGACTGTTATACTTTGACACAAACTTTGATATGAAGGCTCTGATTTGGCGCCAAATTTCATTATCAGATAAATTGCTTTGAAGCGTGAATCTTCGCTCTTTATTTCACATAATTTGTTAACAGTTAATTCATAAATCGTTGAATTAACAAGCGTTGAATTACCGCGCGTGGAGTTACAGCTAGATTACGACGCGTTGTATATCAGACTGGATTGACAAGAGTTGAATTACTAAGCATTGAATTGCTACACTGAATTATCAAATTGAATCTGAACTCGTTAAACAACCAGGCAGGTCAGAACACGCAATATCCTAATTGGAAATAATGAACCCCTCGAATACGAAAAAACCCCAGAAAAGAACGATCCACAATGCACTCACGGGGTTAAAAATTTTTGAAAAAGGGAAAAAGGAAACAGAAGGCATACAAAGAAGAGAAAGAGAGAGAATGATGACGGAGCAGAAGCAGAAGCGTTATCGAGCGGCAGAAACTCACCCCTCCCAGACTTCTCACTCTTTCCCTAATTTTCCCTCTCTGTTTCTTCCACGTTCACCTTTGCCTCTCTCTTCTCTCTCTTGCTCTCTTAAATTCTCCAGTGTCACTCGGCTTCTCTTGCCCTCTTTCTCTTCCGTTCAACTTTTACTATCTTCATTCTCCCCCGTTCCTCCTATTCTCTCTCTCCTGTACATTCTCTTTTTTCACACCCCTCGTTACACCCCCTACAGCCTCTTCTATTTTTTCTCTCTTTCGCACTGTCCACATTCTCCGTTCCTCCCTTGTTTCTACGTGACCCTGTTTTCGTTTCTGTCTTTCCAACGGTTGCAACGCACCCTCTTTCCTTCGGCCACGTCGAGTGAACCTCTTCAACCCCTTGTTTCGTCGTTTTTCAACCCCTCCGACTTCTCTCTCTTATCGCGTTTTCCTCGTTTCGTCTGACTGGTCGAACGCTCATAGTACGATGTTCAAGACCACTGAAGGGTTACGTTCGAGTCTTTCGCCTTCGTGAATCATCCCCTAATTGTGTGCCATCGAGGTACTCTCTGAGCAGGTGTGAAATCGTGCATGGTTATGCCGGTTTTCGAGGTCGTGAGGAGGTTGTCCCATTTCCCTGCTAAAAAATTCGAGACGAGCCACCCTCTTTCGACTGCCTCGTTAACCCTTGCTTCCCTGCGGGCTGACACGGATCGAAGCTGTTTGACACTCCGACGTAACGAGTAATTGAACGCTCCTTGGACCATTAACTATGAAACTTGACAATTTCAATGCGGGCTGATTCAGCGCTTGCTAATTCCACGCGGTGCAATTCAACGCGTAATAATACCAGACTTGATAATTCCACGCACGGTAATTCAACGGTTGGTAATTCAATGCGTGGTTATTTGGTGATAACTCGACGGTCAGTAGTTCAGCGCGTGATAGTTGAACGCGTGGAGGTGGGATGCGTGGTAGTTGAACGCGTGGAAGTAGAATGCGTGATAACCACGTGGTACTAGCATAATTCAACACCTTATAATATGAATCTAATACGTAGTAGTTTCACCCCCTCTGACAAAGTGTAGACACTTTGCTAGGTATTATTTGAACAACTGGCAATATAACGTGTAGATATATAACACGTTCCAATATTCCTACCGCGGTATTAATAAAATGCCTCGATATGTATCCCTGGTGAAAAGTGACACGATAACCAGCCTGCAGATATCATTCGCAAGGGCTGTAACATTAATCAAGTCGATTACACGGGACGCAAATCGAAAAGACGACGGAAGAATCGTTTCGGTGGCTATATTTGGGTCGGCCTGTGAAACATCTGGGTTACGTCGGGGTCACACGATAAACTCCACTTTTATTCGGCGTTTCACGATCGATGCTTCCGGCCAACGTTATCGGTGACGTCCTATTCTTCCTCGGGACAAGTCAGTAGGGGTGGCACACGGCGGTGAAACGAAAATCGTACCTCATGCTGGCTGGCCTCCTGTTTCCTGTCGAGCTTTAATTTGGCAGCCGAGAATATCGTTCGGCTTTGCCTCGCTTCGGGGGAAAAAAGTTTCTTGTTAATCGGAAAAACGGGCAACGAACAAGGGGATAAAATTTAGGGGATGACGATGATATCGATAACGTGTAATTTTCTAGCTCGCTATTGCTGCAATTGTCTTTAACATTTACTACCAAGCTTTAACAGCCCTGAGCTTTTGAAATTGGGGGTGGATTTGTACCCTATTTTGTTTAAACATTATTTAGGATAAAACTTTAATTCCTAATGGTAAGGCACAATTGTTGAAAGTAAAATAAATGATGGTTATCGTATAATACTTTTATTAAATATTTGAAAACCTGTTCATATCCTAGAAAGGTCATAGGTACAAATTTCATTGGAAATGAAATTCCGTATCAGTATTTCAATACGATTGACCGAACAATGAATGATACGGCTCCTAATCAGATAAGGAAACGTGGACAAGGATTTAATATTGATAAGCAGATAAAGATGGAGGGAAGGCTAGTCGATGATTCGTTTAATCGCGAATTTCACGAGGGTAACCAGCAATTTGTGCTCCCTAAAGCGTCGTCCAACAGCAACGGCCGAGAAATTGCTGCTATGCATCAACCGTGGCAACGGTAATTATGTTGCCTGCTGGAAAATGGTCTAGCCAGAGGTGTATCTAGCCGTTCGATCGACCAGTCCGACCGAGCAAAAATCGTTCGTGCAGATCGTCCATCTCGCGATCGATCTTATCGCGTGTACTCCGTTGGTCAGCGTCGATATCGCATCCGTTACGTTTGCTGTCCTTCTTTTGATCGAACATCCTGCATTCTTCAACGTAACGTTATTTATTTATTTATAAAATCGCCAAATCGATTTCTGCCTGACCTTTCGCTAGAGACACTTGCTGTCGTGTAACTCGTTTCCAATAACGATGCGATGAACTTTGTGGTGGAATTGTTATGCGATAAACGGAAGGTATGTGGAAAGGTATAGGAAGATTATTTTTTAAGAAAAAAACGAGGATAATTCTTAGGTCATCTTGATTACTAGGTGTTATGTTAGCACGCGTTTGATTATCGAGCATCCAATTCTCACGTGCACAGTTATCCAACGTCCAGTTATTACGCGTTCAATTACCAGGTTGTCAATTGCAGCTAGATTAGCACGCATCGAACCACCACGCACTTCACCGCAACGTGTTCAGCTACTAGTTTAATCAGGTTAAACCGTGCGTTAATCTCAATTATTTCTGTCTCCTATTTCCAGCAATATAAAGTACACCGATAAGTTTTTCTTTCAGCGGATATAATGAGTAAAAGTTGCGAATATTTTTCTTCTGCACGCGGCTCGCATTCGAGAAGTTGAAATAGTATTAACCATAACAAACCGAGGCACGAAAGCCTCGGAACTCTTATTCGAGATTCGCTGGAATGCCACGACTGTCGCGTCGCGAACCAAATGAAGACGTCTCGACAACATCCCTTTGTTCGTAACGCGCTACTCTCATTTTCCGACGTGTTTCTCGTGTCTGGGGCCACGGAAGTTCTTCATTCCTTTCTTCTATTTCTCTTTTTACTAGGACGGAAGTACCTAAGCAAAAACAAGTACTGATCTCGCTAGGGAAAAAACATCTAACGGCTATCTCGTTCGGTATTTTCTATAATCTGCATATTTCATATTTTGTACAACCTATATTTCGCATGATTAAATTTTTGGTGTAACGTTTTCTATAAAACAATTTGTACGGTTGTACAAAAATAATGTCAACGACAGATCGTTAAAATTGATCGTCGACGATAAACGCCTGACGCGTCATAAAATGTTAAATTCAATGCATTTGCGTCGTTACGAGCAATTTATCGGCAGTAAATCTACTAGCAGCTATTATGGAAGCGCATTTAAAAAAACAATGTATGTCCTGTCGACAGATCGCGACATTTCATCGATTTTACACTTGTATACTTATGTCCGTTGGTTGACATCGTGGATATCCCCAGGGATCGTCCCGGGCATATCAAACATTTGTTCCCATATTATACAATGGAACATCGTTAAACATTTCCTTAATCGATCATTTAAAATCATACCGAATAATTCATAGATTTATCATTGGAATGACTTGTCCAACTGAATCACTTCACTTTTTCAGAAATTCATCTCTTCTGTTACGTCTTCGATTGGGTTAATTAGTTCATACGAGTATAAGATTAAAGATATATTAATTCCAACGAGCGTTAAGAATGTGTTTTTAAGAGACGACCAGCGTCTGGCAGCATCGCGACGCCAAGCTGGTGTACAAATAACACCGAGTGACACGCTGGAAGTCACTTCCTCATTAACCAGACGCTGCTTCGTGTGTATGTGGACACACACATGCACCGAAAGCATGATTTATGGGAGAGTATTACACCGTGGCTGGGGACGATGCGCATTAAGAGAACGGAAGGGTGATACGCGTCGACTCATGATTTTCATTTTGCACGAGAAAAATAGTTATCAATCTTAAGTGTTACGTTGACAAATTAAAATACATTTTATTAATTACTATATTTAAACATTTGCTTCTCCTGGTAATAGTTCAAAATTTGGACTCTTGCTAATATAGGCATTATATCCTAGTATTGTAAAATATAATGTGTAATATATCATGTATAATTAAAAATGATTTATAAAATTTGTAATACTAAAAGACTGAAGAATATCGTTCGTTATGTAATCCCTGATATAATAGATATTACTACAATAATCTTATTTAATTATTTACTTTGTATGTAATTTAACTAGTTTTCAGATAAAGTAGTAAATACGACTCCCTTAATTCTCTTAATTACCATGTCTGTGCCATCATATTTTCAAAGTGAGAATATGACCAGCCCACCAGTTAACGATTAATTAACCCTCCGACCATGAAAGACGTATATCCACGTCCTCACGGTATCATTAACGTACACAAAATAGCTCAAGTACACGAACGAAAGGGAAACGAGGATTCTTGCCAAGAGAATTCGGCAACAAAAGTTTCAAAAAGCCCAGGTTGCCTGTCCTCGGAAATATTAAAGTTTCTCCGTACACATTCACGGATATTACGTTGTATTCTGGCTCGAAACTGGTGGCGTCAGGTGGTGAAACATCGTCTGAATTTCAAAGTTCAAAATTGTATAGTGCTCTGACATCAAGGATGGCAATTATTGATAAGATATCAACGATGCATTAACACCCATTATAAGTACATTAGCCTCATATTTGCAATATCTTGAATTCGCTGGGAGAATTGTAATTGGGGTAATTGAAGTAATCTTGGTATTAATAATCAGAAAGAAAGCATCAGAAACAACACAGCGTAACGATACATGTTATGATGTTACTAATAAATGATAATTGAATAAGCCACGGTAATTAGTGCACTTCATCTTATCCTAAGTCCAATTACCTTACCATCTACCCGAATTAAATTCGAGGACAATTTCTCCTGCATTTAAACAAGAGACTAAGACGTTTAAAAATGTGTTAATTTTTATTAATTTTTTGGTAAATACACGCGGAGGTTTAGGTGTGTAGTCAGAGTCAGAGTCGAGGGCGCGTTTACCTCCCACTAGAGGTTCGATCGATTTATTTTCGAAGTCCACCAGAGACACGTTTACTCTGTAACCCCGTGGAACAATGCGGTCGTGCCATAGTTAGACCGCGTGGCACAGGTTCTCGCTAATAATCCGCCTCGATATATTTAGGCCGATCGATATAGACGGGGACGTGTGCGCTGTACATACTTAACACGACGCGTATGCCACTCTCACGAGCAACCAACCCTTCGTTGCTCTAGGGGATGATTGTTTCGCTACTCAGAATAAGCCTCACGAATACGATTTTACCCTTTCATATATACTCCCTCGACCCGTCACTTTTAAACTTCTATCTTTATGCTCGATGTTATTTCCATTCCGCTCCATTAATTCTTCAGATCACTCTCCGAAAACGTAAGGTAAAATTTCTTTATTTCTAGCTTTTGGGATTTCTTGTATTTCACATTTCTAGATACACTACTGGATTTGTAAATTTGCAAATTTCTAAATCCCCACAATGACCACATTTCCGAATCTTGCAATCATTTCTCAAATCTCGAGTCCGTCTCGGAATCTGCCTCGAGACTTTCGTCGACAAAAGGATATCAACGAGATCTTTTCGAGTCCTTACACTCCACGTTACATTCACCGGCAAAACTACCCTGCGGAAATGTGGCCAGTAGAAGATAAAAGAGGAACACAGAAGTTAGTCAAACATTGAGACGACATCCTTTGATGAAGATTTCTCTTAATTAAACGTAACGTCCATTGTTATCTGCTTTTTAGACCGATTCTGTCCTCTGGTCTGGTATTTATAATTACCCCTCTATGTTCTTTATAAAAGTATTATACAATTAAAGCTGGTTAGGTTACTTCTGATAATGTATAACACAAAATAGTTTGCATTAATGAAAATAATTAATTGCAGTTCTAAATTTTCTCTCCGAAAAATTTGTATCGATCTTAAAAATGGAAAACTAAGAGCTGCATTGTTGATTCTCAACGGACGGTGAAACGATCGCGAAAGCAGGAGAACAGGGCATAAAAAGACACGGGTGAGCGACAGCCGGGCCACCTAATTCAGACATCGACACAAAAATAATTCAGGTTTCTGGGTTATCGATTCTGTAAAACACAACCACTGGCTGCTACCACTTCCCTTTTAATCCTTTTAGAAGGATGTACGACCGTGATAAAGGAGAAAAATCTCAAAGCATCACGAGCAGAATTACCATGGCAAAGCGGCGAACAACGATGCAACGGCTACGATAATATTCCCAGGGTGGATCTTCGTTTCCAGACACCGTATTGTTTCGCACAGTGGCTTGCAAAGGGGACAGAATGCAACGGTATTCAATTCGAAAGCGTCTGGATGGGGTGACAGTCGGTAAAATGGTGGCTAACGAGCAGATTCTGGATTCGTTTCGTTGGAAGCACGAAGATTCTGAAAGAACCCAGCAGACTTCTTTCGGGGAGTTTGAATAGAGTCGAAGGGGTCGAAAGTGGAATGGTGACTCGATGGTCATGGGAACACCTTCTGCATTTATTCCCGGTCTGATGGGAACCAGTTTTCCATGAAATATTTTACTGGGAACTGTTTGATCTTCTCTAAACATGTGTATGCATTCAAATATTATCCAAACATTATATCAAATTTTACTGAAGAATTGAACAAATATTTGTAGCTTCTTTTTACAAAGGAAGGTCATGAAATGTACGAAGACATGACCTTCGGATGATCTCCATTTCTATAATTCAATATCGAACTTATTACAAAATATATCTTAAAGGACATTACTCAGAATATGCCACATTATTCAGCTGTGTTTTATTTAAGTATCGATTCGGTCGTTATTTTCTAGACGATTAGAATGCGAAAAAGAATGATGTAAATGGAGATAGTTGAATTAATTGAAGAGAAAATAGGAAGCAAGGAACGCGAGTTTAATTCTGAGGAATTATTTGATTATGCCGGGAGGAATGTCGAGGTTTCTTGTTAAGTGAATACGGCACTGAACGGCAGCTGCATTTCAGATGAATCGAGGCAATGGTACGAGAGCACCACTTTAAAAAGCCCACTTAAACTATGTTAAGTTATGAACAGGAGTTAACGTCATGCTTTATAACCTACCTCACTCTCCCATACTATATTTTAGTTGAAATCAATATAGAAATCATTTGTACATTTGCAACATTTATTATAACTATAATCCTTCATCACATAATTGATTGTTTTCACCTAGTAATTCTTGAACACGAGTAAACAATTAATTACTTCGTCTATTTATTTCAATTGTTAATAATAATTATTGATTGTGTGCAAATGATACAAGCTCCTTCGATGTTAAACATGTACTTCGTTGTTAAATCTAAAGTTCGTAAATAATAAAATAAAAATATTTTCAGGGGCTACTCTATCTTTTCTACTGTTATATGTAGTTAAAAATCGTTCTACTTTTCCTTCGATGAATACGATTTTCAACAATTTGTAACTATAAAGGTACTAAATGTAACTGAAGTTTTCTTCGATAAATACCGATTAAATATAATCTGAAACTAGCAATTAAAATTAATGTAATATTTATGGATTAAAAGATTAACGAAAGAGTTGAGAGGGCAGGTTCGGTTCAGTCCCGAAATACATTGAAGTTTGATAGCAATCGAATCTCCGAAGCAATCAGGTTCTTGAGTGCAAATGACACAAGACCTAGTTTTCATTCAATGTCCATTTGATTCGAGCACTGCCCTTTCCGTCGATAGGTGAACAGGCGATGCGATACGGACCGAGTGCGACCACAAATTGAGTTCTAGAGTGCCCGTGCAGATCGCTGACGATAGATCAACGATTCTCGAATTGAGAAACTACACTCAATTGCAAGATAAACGATTTACGCGCAAAAATCTTCTCCCGACATTTTCTCCCAGCCAACATATAATTTATCAAATGATTAAATACCGCATGAAAGGATTAATTTACATCTACATACAAGTGCGTTTACGTACATACATATATCTTTCTCTGTCTTACACCCTATCCTTGTAAATTACTGATCATTGTCATGCGTCAAAGTATTATTTGACCACAATATCAAAAGTAACGAAAGAAGAAAAAGAAATAACAACCCTAAAGTACTACGCGTACATAAAATGAAAGAACTCTGCAAAGGATTAGTAAATGAAAAGCTTCGATCTTTCAGAAAAGGTACGTATAACTGCAAGCGTACGTTACAATCGAGAGAGAAATAGAAATGTCAGAGTTGTTCGCCGTTTAATAAAGCACTCGTGCAAGAAGCTCGATAACGGGAATTCGTTTTTTCAAATGAAAACAGACTGCCTTCGGAAATCATTGCAGCAGCCTTATGTGGTACGCGTGGAAACGCGGCTTAACGATCGTTGACAAACGTCGTCGTCCGTACGTAGAAGAGTGGCCATCAACAACTAATTTTTCATTCACCAGGAACCATGTCAAGTGAGCAATTAGATCCGAGCTACTGCTATTCCATGCAATTCGCCGCGGAAACAAACAGCATTTTAAACGGAATTTTTAATACACCGAATCCAACGTCATACATCAACCATTCCTACATTCTCCGCGTCGTTCGTCGTTAAGGAGATTGATTATTACGGCGCGAATGTTTATTGCCGAGTAACTCTCGAATAATGTAATTTACACGTGGACGTTTGATGGGTGGTTCTTGATTTTGTACGGAGGAAGGAATTGTTGAGGGTATTTGGGAAATTGAGAGTTTGGGGAGTAGAAGTTTGGTAACTTGGATATTTGGAAACGTGAGAATTTGGCAACATGAAAATTTGTAGAACTTCAGTGTTCGGAAATTTGGAAATTCAGAAACTTAAGGTACCTTGTAAAGGTTGATCTGTTGAAAGAAGGAAGGAACTGCTGATTAAACTGTTACAAACATTGGTTGAGCGTCTATGCCATATGAGAGAATCGCTCCCTAGACACGGGATAAAAAGGAAATAAATAAATGTGGGCAGACAGCCAGGGAATCTGACTTCCCGAGATTCTTCTGGTCTCGGTGGCAATGACTCATGTGCCACGACGTCTTTGCCGTGGCCAAAAATATGCTAGGCCAACCAATGCTGACGAACTGTGGCAGCAACATTGATGAACAACAAGCGAGATAAATTTAGCATGGAGTTCAAGTATGATTTTTTAATCCGCATCAAATATCCCAAATTTTAACGTAAAACTATTGATCTTTCCGATATTATATGTAATACGTTTAGATACAAATGCTGAGAGAGGCTCTGAAACAACTTGGCCTAGAGAAAATGGCAACTTGTAAAGACGTAACAAAACTTCCACTGTTCATCACCGAAACGTGAGTCGTTTCACGATCGCGATGATAGCATTAAATTACCCAATCAAGAATCATAAGCCTACAGACGATCACGTGACATAATCACGATCGAAGTCCGACCTGTCCATAAAGCAAAGCACAATTACAGATCCGAGAAAAAGAGTCCGTGTCAATCAGAGTTAGCCTGATTCCTAAAAAAGAAGCTACCCTTGAAAGGCGTACAGCTCGTTAACGACTCGACACGACGCTTCATTATATAAATACGTGACGGGCTTCGCGAACAGCGAACATATTGATCCGACCCGTCGTCCTCGAGGAAGACGATGCGTGCATGACCCGTTCGAAGAAAACGCATCATCGTACGAAACTTCAAGTCGGACTTGTTGCGATGCCAATTGTGAATGGCCAGAAGATCCTCCTTAACCCAGACCCGGTTCCGGCAACGATCGATCCTCTATCGATTCGAAAAAAACTCGACGGCCGTTCAGTGGCACCGTTTGAAAACGCGGTTTCATCGGTGGCTCCACCTTCGAGCCGCATTTTTGGCCAATCAATAGCGAGTCTTATCGCAGCAAGCGTCGAAGAAGCGATCAGATGCCGAAGAACGCGTTACGCGATTCTCGGTTGATCGATAGACGTGTTCCTCGAGAGACAATCGAGTATCTCGTCCCACGCAACTGCAGTTACTTCGGTTAACCCACTGACATTTCGCCTTTTCAGCATCGTGCACTGCAATGATTTATGAAAAGACGATGTCGAGACGCAGTAGTTTTTTTTGCGAAAAACGCTTGTTCGATACGATACGGAGACAGCAGCCTAATCGCTTCGACCTAAATTCCAAGCGCGAACGTCATCGAAACGGGTCACGAGTAACGCACCGAGGGTGTTCTGGCGTACAAACTTTCAACGTTTATTATGGAGTCATGGGCTCACGATTTATTACCGAGCTGGGGAAATAGGTTAGACGAAAGGTCTTCCAGTTATTTTAGCAAAAATTTTTGTTCGCCGCTTTATGCAACATTCAAAAGATTCGACACTTTTCGGGACAACCTTCCTCGGGGTTTTCTATTTTTAACGACTGCCAAATTGCATCGATCTCTGCACTTAACTTTTGTAGAAAATGGAATTGGAACGTAATGCAACTGGGACAATTCGATATTAACCTCTGGCGCTGCAAATTGATCCACGAGAGTTACCTCCGGTTACGTGTACAAATTCTCGTGTATTCTCACTGCACTTTCAGCAAATTTCGTTCACGTAAAAAAGGAAGATAAACGAGTCTAAACGACGAGATCGATCGACACGGTACACTCGTTATCTCCACATTTCGCGGAATTTCGTGGTCACAAAGATATCTGGTAGTGCGACGAGTTATTCGCAGGCGAAATGGAAGGTAAAAGGGTGGCAATTCCAGCGCGAGAGGTTGAAAGTTAAAGAAAGAAAGGTCCGCAGTCGACTGACCTGGTTCTCCGAGTTGAGCAGCTTCAGCTGTTCGTTGATGAGGCTGTACTTGGTGCTCTCCTCTTTCCTCAACGCTCTCTCCTTCTTAAGCTCGGGACTCCAGAAGGTCTTGATGCTGTGCATCGAGCTGCCGAGCTTTTGGTTCGTCAGCTCGAGCTCCTTCTTGAGGTTCCCGAGCTCTCGTTGGAGATCGTTGTTCTGGTGTTGGAGCTCGCCGATGTATCCGCCGCTGTCACGCAGCATGTGCGGATTCGGACTTTGCCTGGCCGATCTGGATCCGTACAGCTCATCCTCCAGGTAGAGTCCACGATCGCGGCTACGTTCACGCGGATCCCGTATCGGCACGAACTCGCGATCGTGATCGAGGATACCCGCGGATGCCCGATCGAGGCTCGTGTACCTCGCCGACATGCCCGCCGAGCTGGACATGGCGGGTCTCGAGGCGCTTCTGGATCTGTGATGTCCGCCCCCACCGCCCCCGGTTGACATACTCCTGCCCCTCTCCTCGAGCATCACGGGACTGGCGAGGTCCTCGTCGCGGGAGTAGTACGGGCTGCCCAGCTGATGGTGATGGTAGCTGCCGTATCCGAGGTGTTCCGGCGAGTTGTTCCCGCTACGGGTGCCTCGTTTGCGACCCAAAGGACTACCGCGACCGCTCGCGTAGCTCCTCGAGGGGCTACGGTCGACCGTGGGTAGCTCGCCCACGCGACGACCGCTTCGCGGCGAACGGGTACCGCCTCCTGGTCCGACCACTCCGCTTCCGCTCGAATACGGGTCCCTAGACATTCTTCCTCGTGATCTTCCCTATGTGGGTCCGGTTCGCGTTTACTTTTCGTCGCTACGAGCTTGTTCCGCCTTCTCGTGGAGGATCTCGCGAGTCTCCGGCTCGCTGCTCCACGGGTAACCAGTCACGGGCACGCCTGTCCGATCGGTCAGTCTTCTCGGTCTCTACTTTCGTACGATTATCTAGTGTCGCGTCGGTGAAAAATTGGTCGCCTCTAACGATTTCCTAGTGTACTACCGTGGCCGATTCTTCGATTTCCTTTCGGATACATCGTTTCTGGACAGCCTCGTTCCGGAGACCTCTCGATCCTTCTTCTAATCGTCCATTTATTTCGACGAAACGAGTCCCGATCCTCCCACTTGGCCACGAATCGGCCTGCCAATCCTTCTACTCTACGCGCGAACGTTCGTCGGCGAGCGGCGGGCATCGACGACAACGCCTAACGCGACGATCGACCAGAGTCCCGGCGATCGATCGGCTTCATCGTTCGGATCTACCTGGAGCCACCTCCGTTCCCGTCGCAAGGATCCACCTCGTCGGTGTCGAGAGCCGTGCTGCACGCGTGGCTTTTCCCCGTGTGTGCGTGAGGTCACGACCCTCGTACTCGACGATCGATCTTTGACCTTCTTTCACCGGCAAAGCCCATCGAGTGGAGATGGATAGAGATCGAGGGGGAGAGAGAAAGAGAGGAGGAGGAGGATCCCGTTTCCTCGACGAGTCCGTGGCTCCTCCGATCCGATGGATCTTCTGTCCTTCTCTTCTCCGTGTCTCTTCCGGTCTCTCCTCTCTCTCTCGCCCTCCTCGGGACCGAGAGTGTCCCCGATCGTTCCGGATCGTGTCCAGCCAGGGATCACCGGCTTCTGACAGGAAGCCTCTCCTCGATGGCGCGTGCGTGCGTGCGTGCTTGCGTGCGTGCTTGCGTGCGTTTCACGCGCCTATGTTTACTCGGTCGTGTGTCCCTACACGCGCGGCGTCGTTCCCGTTCCGTGAAACCCGCGTCTCCTTATCGATCTCATCCTCGGCGTCTCCGCTCCGGTCCCGATCCGTCGTCCTCTCTGCTCCTCTCCTCTCCTTTGGCTGGCTCCGATCTTTCACCACGCGTTTACCGACCCCCGTGTCACCGTCTCGAACACGATCAACCGACCGATCCACCCGGACCGCCACTATCCACCGTCCACCACGACTCGCCACCGCCACTTCCGTGCACCACTCTACCGCTACCGCCACCAACCTTCGCCACCGACACCTACGTTCCCCGTCTCTCCCTCTTGCTGCCGCCTCTCTCGGCCCCGAGCCGCCCTCCTCCCTGCCCCTGGTGGACGCGCGCGAGCACACGCACCAGCGAGATCCGGAAACGTGCCGGGAAATCCTCTTCGACCGAGCCCGCGTCAACGACCAACCACGACACCACACCGGGCAACGCTCGCTCACGGACTAACCGTGTAACCGGCAGAAACACCCTTTCGTTTCGTCGTAGCCGGTTACTCTTTCTCTCTCTCGGCCCGCTCCGGCTCTCCTCTCCTCTCTCCACTCGACGGTACACGCTGACGAGCCTCCCCTACAACCGGTAACACGAGCGCGTCCGCCTCGTGTACGCACGCCACTACGACCACCACCACCGCCCTCACCACCACCACCGGCTACTACTACTACCAGCGATTAAGTCGACCGCGTCGCCAGCGCCCTCCGTCGACGTCATCGGCGTCGTTACGACGACTACTACTATCGCGAGCACGACACCGGCGACGCGACGCGACGCGTCGTGTCCGTTCGCTCGATTCTCGCGCACCAACCCTCCCCTGCACAACCCCCCTTTCCCACAATTTTCTTTCCCGATTTCCCCTTACCGGCAGTCCATCCCTACCGCCACCGGTACTCTCCGTCTCGCGCACGTGCGCGCGCATGGATCCATGCTGGAACGGAGAGAAGAGAGAACGCAGATTTTTCGACTGGCTTTTCTTCTACTCTCGCGCTTTTGGTAATGGGGTTGATTCCGAAGGTATTTCGAGTCTCGGGGTTCTAGGGATTTGGATTTTCACTTTGGATCATCTGGAGAATTTCCAATTTCCGAGCTTGGGGATATTTTATGGGACTCGAGTATCTGGGAAGCTGACGTTAGGGGAATTGGGATATTTGGGGATTTTATGATTCGAAGTTTGGGTAATCTGGATGTACCGTAATTCGAGAACTAATTCGATGTTACATAGTTGGAAATTTGGATTAGAATCTTCCGTGATGGCACAGAATTCAAAGTTAGTACACTCCAAAAAGTCAAAGCTTAGAAGTTAAAATGTCGAACATAGAATAATTCAACCATTCCATAATCTGAGAATCAGAATAACCAAAGTATTCGAAATGCTCCGATTTTCAATTACACGAGAAATGACGTGCATATCGAATAAAGGATTCCGAGATGAAAGGAGTCTCGTGTTGCACGAAGCTGAAGAAACGTATGCTTGTAACAATCCGTACGATCACTGCCCACCTTCCATCAACGAGCACGCAACAACGATGAAAATCAATGCTAGGAACAACGCGATTATACAACATTGTGCGTGGTTACGGTAATGGGGTTACCAAGTTAATCGACGCAACCCTTGATGCCGGAAAAACGATGAGAACCCCCCACGAATTTGTTTCGTTGCGATTGTCAATGGTTCGTGAATGAAGAGTCAAAGGCTGACAGACGCAGTGACGTGTCTCGAATAGTCCAAGGCCCTGTTTCTCCAATCAAACAGCAATACCAACATCAAGATACAATTTTCCCTCAACAAATCTCTCCATTGATAAACCATATCGATAAACCTGAACTGAATGTACGTTCAAAGTGTTGAAAAATAAATGTTTCGAAGGTTGTACAAGTTGGTACGAAATAGTTGGTATGAAGATTTAGATAATTTATTTGGTACAGGTGATTTGTTAAGGTGTGAAGATGATGGGGAGTGAAGGTAATGGGTTGGAAGGTAATTTTTAGGAAATTTGTGAGAAGGAATTTTCAATGAAGACAGGTACAGTGGGGTGCAGGTTTCGAGATACGCTACTGAACGCACGTTCCACTTTGGACCCCTCGTCCCACCCCTCTGGCGTCCGTCGACCCGGCGTACGACATCGCAATCAATGAAGCTACGATTCACCGAGCAGTGCCGTAAAAATCACTGGTCCTTTCAGTCCCCGTCTCAAATTTCCGAAAAATTTTCCAAAACTTATCGTGAACAAATAATGAACATTAGTGAAAATCGGTCTACTTGTTAGGGACACGACTAATTAATTACCAAATTTTGTTCCTTGTTTTATGCGATCGTATTATATTTTATAGAGAACACTTATTAATATTATTGTATCGGATAATTAATATTGTGATATGTGTTAAACTGTAAGCTGCAAATTGATACGATTCCTCTGAACGAACCATTATGAAAAGCCTAGGGTACTTGGCCCAAATTACATCACTGAGATAACTTGCTCATTAATGAATTAATTAATGAATTGATTAAATCAATTGCATTTGCTTCCTGTTTGCGTTCGTTCTTTAATTCTTTGTTTTTATCAAAATACTTTAGCATAGCTTTAATTAAATGATGGTGTTGTCCCAATTAGTCGGTCTTTACACAACTTTGAAAACATTTATCCGTTTCCAATTTCGTATGTAAATATTACATATTAAATATAAATACTAATTATATATAATGATGTATAAATATTCACTGCTAATTAATCACTTCTGAATAAACACCTATCATCTTTTTGACGAAATATTTAGATAAATCGTTCCTGAAACCACTGCTGAAGATACTTATAATTTAACGAAAAGTTAAGTTAAATCACGTATTGATACTTATTAGATTCGAGAGTATAATTCTATCAGATGTAGTGTAAGTAAGTTTAGATCTATCAGCGTGTAATTTGTCCTTTCCTCGGATGTAATAGTAGGTAATTAAGAATTCTATTAGTAATAATAATTTATGAATCGTAATTTAATCGGATTGTCAGATGTTTGAAAGAAGAGTGAAAAATCCGTGTTCGTCGTCGGAGGCGGTTGGAAAAGCTGGAAATCGTTGTCGCGTTTACGGAAGACGAAGGGAAATGCGCAAGCTCGTATTTTACGATCGGCCACTGGCTTCTTTGATAACACAGACGTTGGGGAAAAGTGTTCCCCGTTTTTCATTCCGCCACCGTTCGCTCTAATCTTCGAAGGGTGGACCGGCAACCACCGGCTACGAATTTATCGTTTGACGAAGTTGTGTTGACCCAAAGGCTTTCGGGCTCCGAAGGAACCCATCGAATACACACAGGCTTCTTAACATACATTCCTTTATGAAACATTGTTGCGGTCCGTTTTATATCAAGGATTAGACGGAAAATTAGTTTCTTAGAAGTTTGCGTTTCTACCGATAAATTCGAACGGTCTTGTATGATGGGGATTAAGGAACATTCTGCGGATCTTTCATATCGCGTTCGAAAGATTGAATTTTGAATACGTAAGCTGTACACATACGATCATGTATTAATGTGCATGCTGATAGAAATTCGAATACTTTATTTGAAATACGAGTAATTCGAATATGGTATATTTTCAAACTAGAAAGCGTATGTTACTGGGTAACCATACACGTAGAGTGTATAAAGCTGGTAGAAACGCGAGTACCTACAGTTAAAAATAGTGAATCAAAGTCATTCCAAGTTCGTGATCGTAATTGTTTCCACGGAAATGCCAGCAATGTGCACGCGAACCTAGCACATAGAAAGTAGTAGGAAATTTTATATTCGATGCAAATGCTTCTACATTGTTTGATCCACGATAAAATGAGTGTTGTAATGCGCAGCTATAAACAATGCACGAGTTCATCGGCTAATACCTTCTACAGTGTCCACTCGAATATATTGCAATCGATAAAAAACATCCACGAACACCCATTTGTTACAATATTTTATCCGGAATTTATAACTTTGCTCTTCAAACTTTTCATGATGCATCATTGCAACATTTTGTGGACCATATTTTTCTCGGTGAACGATTGCTATGCGATATATCAAACGTTCATCTTTTATTGCTTTCTTGATCAAAGTCATTATAACGCTATGTTTATCTGAAACCCCATACAACGTTATAGAAATTGAGAAAATAAGAACCTTTCTGGATACCTTTCATTTATTCAAGTCTGACCATTCATGTTATTTATCATTGTTCAACGAATACGCGCAAGCAATTTGTTACAACAAACTGTCGTCATTCGAGCTGAATTAGCAACGTTGTCCATAAATCTTCTGTTTGATAAGGATTGAGTAATCGAGAAAAACTCGTGTGCCGTCAGTTAACATCGAGTTTACAGCCGGCATTCAGCTCCGATAATTTCGAGCGATCGTCGACCTTTGCACTTCGCTGGCTCTCCGCCTCGATATTGGCCGACGATATCGCGAAGCGGATCACGCTCGGCTGAACTTCATTCTCTAATTAATTTAGACACGACTTGTCTCATTCAGGGTGTCGTGTTCCTAATTCCACGCAAATATTCGCGTGCTTACGCTTCTTCAAGGATATCTTCATTTTCTTATCGTTAACTCTTCAACCCACTTCACTCTTACACCGTTCTCCTCTCACTAACCTGTACTCCACATCTCGGTCTCTTATTTTATATTTCTACATATTTTCTACGTATAGGTGAAACGGTATGAACGGTAAAATGAGCTGGTATAACGGTAGAAAGGTAGTATAATGAAATGTATAAAAATAGAGAAGTAATGAAATAGCAGAACAGTGAAGCAGTAAAGTGGTAGCACAGGTTCCATAAAATTATAAAAAGGTTAAAAACCATCGACACGAAACTTTCCAACTCCAAACGTCTAATCTACCAGCACAAGTTCAACGAATGAAACGGTCCCACATAGCGAAATGCTCCGACTAGAACCCACTATCGCTTAGTGCCATATAAGAACGTGAGGTTCGTTCGAGATCCATAGATAGAAGATTCACGGAAAGAGAGGAATGTTTAAGGACACGGTCGAATAGTGGACTGGTTGTTCCCACTTGACCGTGAGCAGTCCGCTTAGGCAAAGTGATGAAAGTTAAGTGGCGCAGACTAAGGTCGTTACCACTCTCGTTACCGTACGCATCGTTCTCAGCGGTCAGTAGACGATGACCAGTCGCTGGCGTCGCGTCGCATCGTTCCACGTTCGAACACCTGACAACCAAACATGAGGACGATGCTTTTGGGATCCTGGCTCTTGCTGCCTTTGATAATACAGACGGAGGCTTTGAACCCGGATTTTGGCCCCTGGGTACGGCCCACTCACGGTGAACCTTGGCCTTATCCTGAACTCAGACGGGTCAACAAGGCGTTCTACCTGCTTCGTGCATCGACTTTTCAATTTAACGTGAGTAATTCAAGTACATTTTCAAGTCCTCGGGGGATTGTGGAGGTTCAAGTGCTGGTGGACAGTAGAGGTCTTTGGGAATCCTTTGGGAACCCTGGATTGTAGAGTTGATTTGGATTTCTTGAGTTGTGTGTGGATTTCTTGTGGGTAATTTTAAAGATAGGTAGAGAGAAGGGTGGTGCAGTTTCTTTCAATTTTGGAAAATCGAATTTGCCAATTTCCCAATTTCCTCATTCTCTAAATATCCAAATTACCTAGCTCTCACATTCTCCCTCATTCCCCAGTTCCCTCGTTCCCTACTTCCCTCCTTCCCCAATTTCCCAAATTTCCAATTTCCTCAACTCCCCAACTTTCCGATTCCCTAATTCAAAGTCTGGCGAAGACTCAAATAAGTAAAAACCTCAAATATTAATTTATCTCTGTAAGTATAATGAAATTGAATGACAAACATTCGAGACAAAAAGATTGAAAAAGTTGTGTCAATTTTATGTACATAATTTATAAAAGAAGAAGAGACAATTTCTTCTCTTCGATATTTACCTTTCAATATCCTCTGCATAATTTTGAACTTCATCTTCAGTTTGCAACAAAATTTGAATACTTAACTTTTTACTTATTCTCGAAACACGGTATTTTCGTTTCGGTTCTTTCTTGTTTGTGTACACTTAACGCGAATATTTATCGCTTATAATGTTTCCTCCTTTCTTGACCAATGATACCGTGCATTTAAACTGGTAATTAGACGTTTGGATTGTATGGTTTCCGTTTTCACGTGAAGGTTAGCACGCGAGAAACCATTGAAAACATCAACGAATGACCGATTGATCGTTAAATAAATTGGCATGATACGTTTGTCAGTATTAATTGCTTTATCTTGTTTGAACTTCCTATACGGTTTTATCTGACTTACATTTGCTATAGTAATTACACTTAATGGTCATCGTTATCTATACGTCATTTTCGATGACGCTTTATTTACGAGCCAGCAAGAACAAACGTAAAATCTGGGATTCCTGTGTCACGCGATGATCTCAACCTCTGCACGATTGTTCATCATTTTGATTAGCGACTTCTCGATTTTGAAATGAACTTAAATTTTTCCCCGCAATTATAGCTAAATATTCTATATAGTTAATTACAACTGGAAATTGTATAAATACGATGTGATAAGGAAAACATTGCAATTGAAACGTTATAATGTAGGTAGTTGGTGAAACATGCGATATAGTGACTGATGCAGTGGAGAGGTATCAAGCAATCATCCTGAAGGAAGCAAAGATAGCGAAAATCCATTCGCAAGGAAATTCAAAATCGTCATCGGGAAGCAATGACACCGCCAGAGGTACTCTAACTGCTTTGAACATCCATTTAGGGGAACCATGCGAGAAAGATGGCAACCACTGGCCTCACTTGCAAATGAGCGAATCGTGTAAGTAATATTAATTACTCCCAAAAAATTACTTTCATACTTCAACGCCAATATTTTTTGTTATTATACCGAATACCGATGTATAATCGCTTTAATTAATTGCGAACAGATGTTATTTACATTAAGATATTGGTAAGACGTTTAACATTGGTATCGAATGACACGATGACTTCATTTTTTAATACTAATACACTGTTAGAACTATGAAAATGTGGTTGCAGAAAGTAGTACAAAACACGCGATGAGTTTAAAGATAGACGAGCATTTGAGTCAGTGTGGCGATTGAACAAAGCCTGATTTTCCTTCGTTTCTTCTTATCGCGTTCAACTTCGAGGTCAATCCGAGTGATTACCAAGAGACATAAGCTCCAGAAATTATTCATACGCACATTCAGACATTATACGGAATTCTTTACCTCTTCCCATTGTTCGCAAAACTGATACTTTGATAATAGGGGTCTACGGGTGTCACTACACGTCCGGTATCTATCCTCACGGACTCTAACATAATATACATATAAATAAGAGATGTTCTAGTATTCTTTATACGGATGATTGCAAATATTAAAGAATTGTAGGCTGTCTTTGAACAGACTCTAACTAGAAGTAACTGAACATTTCCAGATATTCTTACCGTAAGCGAGATGTCTACCGCTGCGAACCTCGTGGCTGACTCTGTATGGGGAATTCTTAGGGGACTCGAGACTTTCTCTCAGTTGATATCACCAGCTGGAGATGGTTCTAATGTGAGTATACAAACACTGCTGACATTGAACTCTTTACTAGGTCAATTATTCCCATCATCTACTAGAGATAATTCTATACATCCACTATGTCAACTTATTATTCAAGCATAGCAATTTCATATATACCTATTTCATCCAAGGTCTTCGAAAATTCACTTAAAATGCTAAAATTAAAATATATGAAATAACTCACCATTGATCCTTGCATCTCCTGTGGATAACTCTTGTTGCGTCGATGTATTTAGCTGAAGATAAAATGTCAGACGATCGTGGATCGTCCAAAACTGCGCCACCGTGGTCTCCTGCTGGACACGTCCCGCCATTACCTGCCCATCTCCGACATATTGCTGACTCTGGACGCGATGTCCTATAACAAATTGAACGTTCTGCACTGGCATATCGTGGACGACAACAGTTTCCCGTACCAGAGCTCGAAATATCCGAATTTATCCGCCAAAGGAGCATACCATCCTTCGATGGTCTACACGTTGAACGATATCCAGAAAATCGTAGACTACGCTAGGCTAAGGGGTATTCGAGTCATGCCGGAATTCGATACCCCAGGACATACCAGGTCATGGGGTATGGCTTATCCTGATCTATTGACCACTTGCTACGGTAAATATATCTGACAAAATCACTCCCAGTTTTCAGAAAAGAAAAAGCAATCAAACCTTAAAAATCGATGTACTGAAGCTTCGTTTCTTTTGAAATATAAAATTTGACGGAATCGTAAAAATATTAGAAAAATCATAAAAGTCTGAGAACTGAATCTTGAAGCGACTTTGTAAGATTTATGTGCCCTTGATTTGTATATCAGATACAGAAGGAACGGCAACCGGCAAGTTAGGACCAATGAATCCTATAAATCCAAACGTGTACGAGTTCTTACGTCACCTGTTCGCGGAGATCGTGCAGGTATTTCCGGATCAATACGTTCATCTGGGAGGCGACGAAGTGCCGTTCAATTGCTGGATGAGCAATCCAGAGATCAACGATTATATGAAAGCCCGAAACATGTCGAGAAATTACGCGCTCCTAGAGGGAGAGTACATAGCGAAGCTTCTTCAGATCACCGATTCGTTAGAAGCGAACACCATAGTATGGCAAGAGGTGAGTGTTTTTCGAGTCGTCCAATAAATCGCTGTAAATGACCGAGCAATAAAACGGGGGATTCGAGGAATGCAATCGTGACACTTCGAACGTAAAGTTGCAAATAAGGCGATCCTGAAAAATGCGTATCCGTGTCTGTCTCGTCGAGAAAACTCGTTTTGCCATCGGGCTGATTGCATTCGCCATTAATTCTGGGACCTTGGAGGTTAAGAGGCTGAATATTTTAGTGCCGGTTCGTTATATATGAAATTTGTTGGACGTTTGGGAATGTGAGCATTTGGAGATCTGATGATTTGGGGGTTTGACTTGGGGATTTAGAAATGGGGATATAAATTTAGGAATTTGGGGATATGGAAATTTGTGAGTTTGATTACGGTGTACACAGGTGTTCGACAATGGCGTAAAAATGCCAAACAACACAGTGGTGCACGTGTGGACCGGTAACTGGGCAAAGGAGCTGGAGAGTGCAACGAAAGAAGGACACTCGGTGTTACTATCAGCTTGCTGGTACCTGGACCACATTGCTGGAGGAGGAGACTGGAAGAAATTTTACAGATGTGATCCTATGGCATTCGCTGGCGCTTCGAATGTGACTCATTTGATGCTCGGTGGAGAGGCTTGCATGTGGGGAGAATATGTTGACAAGTAAGTAAAAAATTTACCCGAAATAACCTTCTGAACTTTGACAAATACACGAACTTGTACTTGATCAAATTAAGTTAGCAAATTCTGCTTATAACACTGCTTTGGTCTCTATAAGACCAAAATCCTATAAGACGTCCCTATCAGACTAAAATCCATGAGACCTTCCTATAAGACGAAAATCTGTCTATAAAACCTCCTCATAAAAGCAAAATCTCTTTATAAGATCCTATTAGAGCAAGACCTCCCTGTAAAAGCTCAGTATAAAATATTGAAAATTTGCATAAGTCGAAGACTGATAAGAAAATTGTAGAGGCTTAAGACACGAGTGTAATATAATCGAATTTCTTGGTTTATTATGGTTGCTGTCATTTTCAGGAACAATGTACACTCGAGGATATGGCCGCGAGCTAGTGCAGCAGCTGAACGTCTCTGGAGCACCGTAAAATCAGACGAGAACATTGCTGCACAAAGGCTCGAGGAACATTCGTGTCGCATGAACAGACGCGGAATTCCGTCACAACCACCAAACGGACCTGGTTTCTGCCTCACGTAGTGCCGCTTCAAACATTTTCCATTTATACAACGCGACACTCCCGCTCCAAGTGCGACGCGGACGACAGAATCATTGTATCAGGAATTTAATAAATTTTTATCACCCTCATTCGTGTGTCTTTTCATTAATCCTCGAACGCCGAGTCAAACGTGATCCACAAATTAGAAATTTAAAAATTAAATAATTTTTTCAATATAAGATATTAAATCTTTAAATGAACAAATCTTGAAATGTGATAATATAGAGATCTACAAAATATATTAATATTCTATCCTCTAATTCGATTACATTCTAATTGAATTGTTAAGGTATTTAACTTGTTAAGGATTTCGAAAATGGAATCAAATTAAAAATTAATTGCAAAATAATCTTGTATTCCCGCGAAAAACAAATCGATTGATGTAAACAGGAGAGAATCGTGTCGTTTTGGCAACCAACGAAACAACCAAGGAATCCATCGTACGACGGTTCATTTCTCGTTCGTTCATCGCCAAAATTTCAAGTGACCCTGAATGATCCTGAAGCACACCGATGCCGTTGTCTCTGGTTGGATAGAGGCTCATCCATCATCGGGGGATCAATGACAGTGATTGAAATCTCCCGAAAATGTCTGCATAATACCTCGCGTCTACCATTATCCAGCTAACTCAACGATGCTCAAGTAAATCCATTATTCAAATAAAATTATCAGTATATATCGTTAAATAAAAATCCCCGATAATACATTTGATCTTCTAAATAAAAATGTTATTAATTAATTCAATTATCAGAACTGTTATTAATTATCGGTCTCTTCGTAATCAGATTAAATTGTTTTTGTTATATTTTATCATTTCAACGCGATTATAAGTATCGTCGACCTTCAAAATAAAACTCCAATCTGTACATCCCAGCATCAAAATAAAACTGTTACGATACTGTATCATCAAGATCAATTTGTTATCGGTCAATTACGAAACAAACTTAAATACCGATATCTAATTATCTATTCCATTATCAAAATCGTCAAAATATTCAAAACAAAATCATCGATCAAACCCGATAACTAAATCAAAATTTAATTCGGACGAATGTAAATTTAAGAGATTAATTACGAGAATAATTAACGATTGATATTAAAATTCTTGACGAAACGAACGTTCTTTAATTAAGTTTAAATTAGAGCAGAAGACCGATCCGATCTTAAAGTATCTTCGGAAGAAGCTTGTAATAAATGAGCTGCCCATCGGTTCTCTTCGCGGTCGACATATTGACAGCTTTAATTTCAACTTTCTCGATAATTTGTTCTTGATAAACGAGAAGCATGATCGAATTTGTGTGAAAATCGTTCCAACTAGTTTACAAATTTTGATAAAACACTCTGTCGTTTTTGTTGAAATAATTTATGTGTTTGAATACTTGTCTATTGAACAGGGGGTGCAGCGGAAGTATCTCTGATTGCTCATCTTGTTGTTCATCTTCATGCTGTTCGTCGTGTTCACCTACTATCATATGCAGACCATCATGCCCTCCTCGATGTCCTCCTAAACCAACTAGAACAACGGTGAGATTCATCGAAAAGTATAGTAGTATCGTTAATTGTGTAATCAACAAAACGAAGCACAGGTTAGGAATTATTTTCAAAGACGAAATAAACTATTAATAATGCAATTCGTATGCAAACAGATTAGATACTTAAATAACAGCGAATTACAAAAGTAAATCGATATTAATTCTTGAAACGAAACAGTGAATTACAAAGGTACTCTGAAACGTCGAGGAGCAGAATCACAACACGAAGCGAACGAAAGGGCGTTTGTCGAAAGATAATCCCAATGAATGTCGTAGCGCCTCGAGCCCCGTAATATCACGTGGCTCTTCCCCTACCCCAATCTCGAATACCTGTATTATAGTATAGTAATCCACTCTATAATGAAAGAGTGGAATAGTTAAAAAATTAAATATATATGCAATGAAATAGTATAATGAAATATTTGTCTACTCACCCATAAAACAACCTGAAATAAAAAGCAATACATTGTCGATTCGTAAAACGTACACACAAAATAAAGCACGTAGACTCATAAGAAGAGTGCAAGTCTATAAAGCATCCCAAGAGGCTGTTATCACAGTTAACTCGATAACTCTGCTCGAAATTAGGTTTACCTACGGCCGTGTCCACCCTGTCCACCCTGTTGCCCTCTTCCTTGCCCGCCAAAGATGATAGTCGCGTGTACGCCACCCCCGCCACCCTGTCCACCACCGCCGCCCGTCGTTACGTACGTTTGCACCAAGAAACTGGTACCCTGTATGCCTTGTCCACCACCCACGCCACCGCCTTGCTCGCCGTGTCGACCAGTTTGCAGTTAGTTACACCATAATTAACTGAATTCCCCATCGTTATCAATCGTACAGTATTATATCGCTATCTTCTGAACGCAGTGCCATATTGCCCTCCCTGCTAGTGACGGATCATTCTTCAGGGAACATGTTTATTCAAAGGATTTTCGAACTATTTGGTGAGAATTTTATCATCTTATTTTTCATTTCATTCTATTCTTTTCCTTAACACATCAATTATGCTAGGTTTATAGATTTTTAATTAGTTACATCTCCAAACTGGACACTTTGATGTCTACTACAAGTTTGATTTTTAACAATTTAGCAGTTTTTCCATCAGCAATTTCGAATAGAAAAGTGTATAGTAATGTTTTTCAGGAACAAATTAAACGAAGTACTGAATGTGGAAATACAGCAACGAAGAAATCTGCAGATTACTTAGGACCGACTTAAGAAGAACCAATTAGCGTCAACGAAATCTTGATTGAGGACTACAACTACGACATAGCGACTCGAATCAAATTGCCAATTATCGTTGATTTAATGAATCAGTGACATAATCTCGATTAGACGATCCCAGATTTGATTTAACACGAACGCGTCTTAACACAAATTTCGACATAACATATCCTAATTCGAGTACTCTATTTGCGACGGAAACTGAACTGTGATTATTTAGAGAATAACTTTGATTGGACTTGCCTGAAGCGACGAATTACCGGAACGACAAATTTATTTCTGAACGTGAATTTTAAAAGTCCATCGATTACGATGGAGTACGATTGCGACAATCGGCGATGGATTAATTTCCAAAATTTAATCGACTGTGTTTATTTGTCACTGCCAAATCTTATTTCTGTTTCGAATTTTAATTTGATAGAGCTTTGGGAGCTTTATTTTGCGCTGGTACATATTTTTTCCCCCTGAAAATATGTACGATTGCAAAGTAAAAGTGCAAAAGGTAAATTTTTCGTTGAAATTAAAAATATAACAAGGTGAAATTGCACACGAACGAATTGAATCGTAATATACATTGATCAGTAATTTCTCGATCGAACATGATTACGATGAATTTCAACGTTTCAATATGTTGTTCGCAATAGAAAGCATGTACCATTCAATTTTTTTTAGTGATTTTTTTTATGAATCAAGTCACGTTTTCAAGATTTTGGTACGATTGCGACAACGAAATGATTGATTTCGTCGTTCCACGTTCGGGATGAAAGTTTCATTCGATAATTCCGTTGGCAGTGACAAACTGACATTGCGAAAATTTAGGATCACCGGAACACACTTTTGTCAACCTATCGAAAACGCACTTGCGTTTCTATGTAAACGAACGATAATAAAAATAGTATAACAAACTCCAGTTACCTGTTTCTTTATTCAAACTGCATTAATTTCTTACTAGATCCATTGGAAATTTTATTCGAGAGAACATTAAGATGTCGTTTATTTAATTACTACAAAATTTAATTTAATTGCGAAATTAAACAGTAGATTCTGTCTATACATTATGCTTTCATTTTTCACTAAATTGACTGCAATTTGTTAATTCGTAATAATTTTCATTTTACCACGAATCAAAATGGAGCGTTCGTGAATTGAGAACGCGACTAACCTGAAATTGTAAACCAACCAAAATTGTCCACAAGTGTCCATGGCAACTTGGTCCTGCCTGTCTAATTTTTCGTCCCGGTTTTTAAAACTTTCGTGCAAAATATCTTAGTCCTTCGGAATCTTTCTTCTCCGATAGTGATGCAGAATTTGGGTTAGAAAATTACCTGGACCCATATGACATTTCAGTAATTATCGTCAGGACTCGAGACAAAATTCTGAACGATGATGAACAAAAAGTAACACGAATCAACATTTATGGCAATACGCATAAAACTCATTATACACAAAAAACTTCTGTAGGAAAACCTCAGGCGACCGGAACGCGAAACAGAGGACATCTTCTCGAAATCCAAGCGTGTCCAGTTTGTATTCGAGGCCCAACACGGGTCATCGAAAGCTGAAGCCCGAAAAATCCCCGTCCACGCAGATTCTCCAAAGCGGGGAACCACAAAATTTGCCCAAGTCCGTGCAAGTTACCAAAGCCGTCGAGGCGTGTCTTCCAAAGACCAGATTCAACTCTCAGGACAGATGTAGAGAGCTGCGATCGTATTCCTCGCCTAGGCTCAAGTATTTCCCGGCCGAGAAAATCAAGAAGTTCGAAAGTCCTCCGGTTACTCCCATCGGTGCACTGATCGCGCAACAAAATCCCCATGAAGCTGGTGTTTATTATGTCGCTGGCAATACTGAACTGAACAATGGACAAGGGGATGCTGCGGTTGCCTCGCAATCTTTGCATCAACATCGACCACCTCAAGTAATCATGTTTCTTCGCATAAATTTTTATGTATACTTCATGATTTCGGAATCATTAAGTAACGCTGAAAGTTAGTTACATTGTACCAGCAATCATTTATGATCGAACATCGCTTGAACATTTCAATTGAGAATTAGATGAAAGATTAGCTTCGATCAGAAACATTAATACGTAGTTGGATATCTGGCACAAGGTCAGCTGCAACTCTGACAAGTTTCGCGCACGAACTCGGACTGTCACTCTTAAGCATTCTCTCTAGTTAATCCGTTAGACATAAGTTCGATCATCCTCGGGGTCAATTTAATGGCCTAAGTGATCCTACTTCGACGACATGTTAAAGTATAAATTAATTGTCCGCAGCACATGCACAGCGTTGGCCAGCAACAGGTAGCTCCTCATCAGCCAATTCATCAGACGAATCCTCAGTCAGAGTCCATATTACCGCAACAGATCCTTGCTGGGCAGGCTCATCGTCCTTTTGTTCCACATGGACCACGCGACCAATCGTTCCAGAAAGTTTACAATACTCAGTCGGGCTACCACGATGCAGCCTGCGCGATGAAAGGTCAACCTGTCCATCAGGGACAACCTGTAGGTCATCAAGCTCCAAATCAGGTGCCCACGATGGACCAAGCTAGGAAATCTGAGGAGCCCACCATTGTAGCTCAACTAACTGACTACGATAAACAACCGATAGGTGGTCGAAACGCAGCTAATTACAGGCAAATGATGACCGGACAACAACCGCAATCACAGGCATCTATGGACCCTAACATGTCTAATGTGACACCCAGCAATCACGAGCAGCTCTATTACTCGAAACATGTAGCTCAGAATCCTCAGAATGTCTGTCAGCAAATGCAGCAGAACATGCAGCAGCAGATGCAGATGCAGCAGCGGGCCACGAACTACCAGATGCAGATGATGGGCAACCAGCTACAGGTCCAAGGACAGGGAGCTCACGGTGCTCAGCAGTATGGAAGATATACCCCACAGGGTATGACGTTTCCTCAGGATCAGATGAAGAACATGCAGCGTGCAGTTGGACCGGGTAATCAGATGCACCAACGGGACCTGGAATACTCGATGATCTCACAGAACGGGTGGCCTAGGAACAACCAGGTGGCCGAGTACTCGAGCGTCAAGTCTCAGCTGAAGCCTTATAACGTGGAAGTAATAAACAATCAAGGACGTCATGGTGTACACCCGTACCATCATCCTATGCTTCAGCATCGAACAGTGCCCAAAAACACTGCACAGAATGCCCCTATGGCGTACCATCAGCCAGAACACGATCAGCAAATAGCTGTTAATCAACCACCCAACTCGCAACCACCCGACAACAATAAAGTCTCTCAGAATAACAAGAAGAAGCCCCTGCAGTTCACCGCTGGTATGCTACGGGACCAGGAGAAGTTGCTGAAAACCATGAAGCAGCAAGGGGTACCGTTGGACATCATGAGGAGACAGTTTGACATGTTGTTAAACGAACAGAAAACACACCTGCAATACCTGGAGCATCTTCAACGGCAAGAGGAGAACGAAGAAGTGAAAAGCGTGCAGGTTAATCCTCGAAGAAAGAGAAACATCGACGAGAAACCTGAGTGGATGGCACATTTGACCCCGACGAGGATGTCGTACCTGGAGATGGAGAGGCTGCGTGAGCAACAGAAGGAAGAGGAGGCTCAACGATTGCAGCAACAGAACATGAGCGAAATAGCCAATCAACCAAATCCGCTTCAAATGCAGAATCCTCTTCAGTTGCAGATTCAACAACCTTATCAATCGTGGCAGCCTAACTGGCAGCAGTCAGGAGTTCCTCAACCCTATAACATGTACCCTCATCCGTATGTAACCGCAGGACACGCAACTCCGAATCCAGGTCCAAATTCGTCAGCCATCAACCATCAACAGCATCAAGGTGTTCCACAGTACCAACATGTTCATCAACAACAGCAACAACAGTACCAGTACGTTCCTCAACAAAATCAGGAGCAAACTGAATCGACGAATGAGTCGTCCAGGTACCAACAGGGTAGACAACCAGCAGAACCATCCAGTTTGTTGAAGTTACGCCAGTACCTGAACGAAATACGACCTCAGAAGCGCAACAATGGACTGCAGGACCCTGAAGTGGCTCGTAAACAACTGGAAGAGCTCAGAATCAACGCTGAAATGAAGAAGGGACTGGAGTACCTGGCCAGTTTTGCCTCTAAGAAGTCTCAGCTCAAACTGAACGGCATCCAAGATCGCGGCGAGACGGAAACCGAGATCCAGAAGCGTCTCCTGGTTCTCAACTCGGAACCAACCTCTAAAACGGTATCGGCAAATGGTCTGGAGAACACTAGAAACCTTAACAACCCTCCTCCTCAGCGCATGTCGACCGTGAAAAAGCTGGAGCAGGAGTTCCTGAAGGAATATCCCAGACAGAGAGCCTGGACGCCGAAGGACTACTACAGCGTCCCAGCTGAGAGACAAAATGGCACCGTGGCTAACGAACAGCCTACGTATCCTCAACAACAACCTCTAGCCCAAAATTCGGCCAATTTGACCCCCGTGATGCCCCGAGGAAACCTTATGCAGTTCAGATTCGACACGAACCATCCACAACATTATCAACAGATGCAACAATACTATCAGAACTCCAGGAACCTGTCCAACAACAACGGCGAAGGCGACGTGGGCACCCTCCAAAGGATTGAAGCTAGCAAAAGCAACTTTGAACGAGCTGGTGGCGACGCTTACGAAAACATGAACGGGCAAATGGCGGAGAGCAAAGTTCATTTTCAAGAGACACAGTATGGACAACCTGATATTCACGAGACCAAGACTATCGGAGGGATTAGGTACCTCGCCAGGAAACAGGACTACTTGCCCAATCAACAGATGATGGCACCGGAAACTCTGATTGCCAGCAGAGTTTTACAACCCCCCGTTTTTTATTGATTTTCTTTTCCAGATTTTTTATAGTTCAGATTTTATGTTTTGATAGTACGTCTTTTGGTATAATTGTGAAGGTGCTTGTTTGATAAAATGTAATTTGTAGCCCGCTGGGTTCTTTGAGTCGGAAGGATCGTGGATCTGAAGAATTCAAAGAATGCGGCTGGAGTTTTTGTGTTTTTAATAAAATATATTTGGATTTTTATAAAATGGATTTTTATGAATTTGACGCCTAATGATATATCGCGCAGCTGTCTAATATGTGACCATAGAATCCATGGTGATCAACGGAAAATCCTAGTTACGCCAATGGTTGTTCCCTGTCAACGTCAAGCACATCCTCATTGCTAGAATTGCTGCTTTTCTTCTTTCTCCTCTATTGTCGTCCACGTTATTTCAACGGCGTTTCGTCCTCATCAGCAAATTGCTGTCTACCGATAGAATACCATTCGCCGACGAAATGACTCGTTCTTAAGCGACGTTATTTTTTTTATGAATTGTCCATCATAGAATATAACTTTCTATGTATTTATATATCAATGACGGTGATTGTATTTTATTTTTTATTTGAAAGGTAGCACAAATTTTTTGTCTTGATAATTACAATCTAAATTCTCCGTGAAAGAATTTGAAGCTTAATACATAGACAAGATGGGTTCCTGTACAAATTCCCGTAATTACATAGATGAATTGGTCGACATTATTAACGAAATTGTTCGCCGGTAAGTTCTACAATCTCGATCAAATTAAAATAACCTAACTCTAGCCATAAAGCTGAACTCAACTAAGATTTAAACCCTTTATAAATTCTAAATACAATCAAATCAAGATTATTGACCTGAACATCGTATTGAATTAACCTTCTCTCGAATTCAGTTTAAAAAGATAAGTTATATAGCAGCAAGATAATGGCAGGACAATGTTAATTACAGAGAACCAGAACCAGAAATGTGCAACATAAGATGTCCACCCTTAGGATGTCCTCGAGGACCCTGTCCAGGAGCGTGTTCCTATGATGGAGTACCTGATCCTTGCTGCATATCAAAAATGCCCTGTTGTGCAGCCCCTCCACCCCTTCCCTGTCGAGTACCGCCATTATGCTTCTTGCGATCGTTCGCCAAAGAAGTTGGCTACCCTCCCGATTCCTGTTTTTCACCACCAAATGCACGACTTCGTTTATTACTCAGTGTTCCGGCCCGAAGGAACGTGCAAGTATCAACTTGTCCCCCTCCACCATGTAGTCCCAGCCCTCCTGGTTGTATGACGTCCTGTTGTCCTTATTGAAGTTATAAAATTACAAAATTACTCGTCTCGAATTCGGATTAATAAAAATTTAATTGTAAACGTAGTTAAATAAAAGGAATCTAAGATCAGTATTCTCGACCACTTTATTTCTATACTTGAATGACTTCGATAATTCGTATCTATCGAAGTATCGATTACCAGAAGCTATTCACTTGTAATTATAATACTTCGTGTCAATGAAAAAATAAATATACATTATTACTATGAAATATATGTATATTATTTAAGATCTCCGAATTGAATTTGTTCAGAATGAACGAAAAGGAAAAGAACAAGCTACTGAAAACAACAGAAACTTTCAACGTAACAGAAATTATACAACATCTGCTACAAAAATCGGAATACAAAACCGAGGATGAAGCAGAGGTTAATATTGAAATTTTTTCCGGGCACGTACGAAGAAATTCAAAGCGTAGAACGGCAATTTTGATAGTTAGAAGATAAAAGTTTGAGCAAAAATGAAGGGATGAAAATTTTTTAATTATTCAGCAGGGTGCACCTCCGTCGGAATATATGAGGCAAATGTCGATGACAACAGAGGAGAGAACCAGGCATCTCTTCAAGTTGAAGCACAAGTTAAATTGCTTTTTTTCGGGTCTAGAGGATTGCAACTTCGAGATCACTCCTAGTGTCGTTATTTTTCAACAATTCACTGCCGGAGATGTTTGCAGTGTGACGGTGACTGTTCGAAACAAGACCGGGGTAATGTGAACAGCCAACTAATTAAAACCTTATTATTGGATATCGAAAAACACGATCGAGTTTCTACATTATTCTCTTGAATTCATATCGTGTTATTTCTTTTATATTCGTTTTAGTCGAGTTGTATTTCATTTTCCCAATTTATCTTCTCTCATCTGCATACGTTATATATATTGTACTAGAAAATTATAGGATACACAATAATGACGCCTACATAACAATTGAACGTGACACTTTAAACATTCTACATAGATATCTTTTCAATATAAAATAAAGATTAATAACGATTAAGAAGGAAGATAAAGGGTAATTTGTTTTGCGACAAAGGTACCGAGATACGTAAGAACGTCTTGTGAATTGAATCCTTTCTTCACCGCCGAGCATCGCGGAAGTTGTTACTCGATGATGTTGGCACCAGGACTCGCTAATTCTTACAACGTGACGTTTATGCCGGAGAGGAAACGAAACTACCAATATCAGTTAAAATTTGCTACCGATACCGGAGAGTTAATCGTACCTGTTATAGGTAAAATTTTAACGAACTAACTTTCTAATGGAACTTTCATAATATCGAATAACCAATTTAGCGATTGGATCAAGAGGAATTTTAGACTTCCCTGATAGAATCGAAGTACCGGAGACGGCAGTGAAGATTGTTTCCACGAAGACCATTTTCGTGCGCAATGTTGGGAATGCTGAGGCAGTTTTCACCCTTTATTCTAACGAGTAAACGACTTAATTAACTTTTATATATAACGTGTTTAAAGATACTTTATAGATAATATACACAGATTTCTATGTGGAGGTTTGTATTATTTTAATTCGGTATAATAAGATAATGAAATATTTCAGTCCACATTTCTGGATCGAGCCCTCGAAAGGCAGAATAGAGGAAGAAGAATCTCTGCAATTTACTGTACATTTTATGTCTAAGAAAGCTGGGGACTTTGAAGGGAAATTGTTTCTGGAATACGATACAGGTAACTGAAGAATAAAGATCGACTAAATAATTATTAGAACCGATTGATGACTGACATGTTTGTAGGAGTAAAACTTGAGATACATGTTCAAAGTTCTGCAGAAAATTGTCCCATTCGAATTGACAGGGGTAGCGTCAGAATGGAGGAAACTGATTTAGGGTTGTCCAGAAGCAAGATTATTACGATTCATAACAGAAGCAATTATATCGTTAAATATAATTGGATGATGCTTAAAAGCGAAGAAGAGGATAATCAACAAAAAGAGGAGTAAGCAAAATCTTTAAAAATAATAAACATATAAAACTTATAGTCGTAAAATTAAATTTTAGCTAAGTCTTGCATTAAAATTCAAATGTTAATCATAAAATTTGTCGATATCTCGCAGGATATTAAAAGAAAGTTTTTATTATAGGCATAAAAAGTTATGTCATTTAGTCTATGAATCAGAGCTAGATCGTCACACAGACCTCGAATATTATCACGTGTGCACCCCTGATATTCATAAATTAGTTTATCAGCGAATTTACGCGGACGAATTAGAATCGTTAACCAAGGAAACTTTTCCCTACAATCACCTGTTCTTTACGTTCGCACCACAGGTAAATTTAAATTAAAAAATAGTAAGAGTAGAAGTCGAGTAAGTAAATTTTTGTTTGAAAATTTTCTCCAGGAGGGCGAAATTTGGCCACAATCGTCCACCAATGTCACAGTTTTTTATCACGCTGTGGAAATGGGCGAAGTAACAAGCACAGCTTATTTAGAAGTAACAGGTTTAGAGAATAGAATACCATTGAGGTGAAAAATCAATTATAATATGTTAAATAATTGAATAAAAATGATATAGTTTGATTTTACTGCAGCCTTTATGGAACTGGAAAGGGACCAGTTCTTCGTTTAAACGTGCTCACGATCAATGTAGAAAATATTTATTTGTGTTCCGTGCATAATTATGAGGTGAATAAATATTTGTATTATTTTGCGTACTTGAAAACCATCATTTTAATCTAGAGTTGCCTTCAAATGAAAATTCGAGCAATAAAAAATAGTCTTATAGCTGTTGAAACCGCTCGAAACGTTAAATTTTCAAGTATTTAAAACTGCAATTTGCCACGAGCGATTCGATCGAAATAAAGGATTAAAATACGAATAAAACAACGAAACGAGATTGTTTCAGATAGTAGCCGTGAACAAAGGCCACATTCCTGGAACGTTGGTACACAAACCGAAACAAAGCGATTTTGGCGGAACAATTGAAATAACACCCGTTTGTCTCAAGTTGCAACCAAGCGAGCACAAATCTTTCAATTTGTCATTTTCCTCGAATCGCAAGGGAGATTTCGTGGAAAGGGTCGATTTCGTCGTGAAAGAGAGCCTTGAGGTGCTCAGCTTGCACATCAAGTACGTCGTCTGATCCATCTTACGAACCGCTTCTTCTTTGACATCAACTTATGCTTCTTGCAGAGGATGTATCGTGTGCCCGACTTTGCACTTTGATAAGGAGAGCCTCGATTTTGGAACAACTGCCCTAGGTAAATTGCAATTTTCAAAATAATTTCTCTAAACAAGGTATACCTTGTCCCGATATTTCTAAGTCTCATATTTAAAAGAAATCCAAAGTAAGTTTCTAAAATTCCAAAGTCCCCAAATTCTAAACTTCCAAACTCTCAAAATTCCAAATTTCCACAGTTCCAAATCCCCGAAGTCTTAAAGTCCCGAAATTCTCAAGTCCCTAGGATTTTTATCTAAATCCTAAGTCTTCAAGTTCCTAAGTCCCAAAGTTGCAACCTTTCAAAATTCTAAATTTAGCTGAAATAGTTGAATCGAATTTCAGGGTTCAGTGCCCGACAAGAAGTCTACTTGAATAATTTGTCCCTGATGCCAGTGGCATTCACCATAACTGTGCTGAACGACGGTCACCAGCCAGCATTGACTCACGAAGAATTCATCAGGGCTCCCACAAAAAGCAGTTTCCCTTCGAACCCTCGAGAGTTTTACATTGTACCCGAAGAGGGTGTCGTTGCTGCTCAAGACCTTCTCAGAATTAGAGTCCGTATCAATTTCGACTACCGTTAACGTGTAGTTCAATTAGAAATAAATGATTTTCACAGATTACTTACACTGCTAATCTTGCTCGTTCTGGTCAAACGACGATTCAAGTCGATATGAAGGACTCGGACCTAGATCCACTAACCCTACCGGTCAAATTCGTTGGTCACGTGGCCTCCTTATTGATAGTCCCATCAGACATTTCTATTCGATTTTGCTTTGTCAATTTCCCTTATTCGAGATCGTTTACAGTGCAGAATACCTCTGATCTGGATGGGTACTTCTATATTATACCGCAGCAAGTATGGTTCATGTTTAATTATTTAAGCAATGCAATATTTATTTTTTGATAACGTTCATTGTTGTTCGTCATTCGTCAGATGTTATATATATATTTTGAAATTTCTTCTTTACATAGGTGACAGAAAACACACCTGTGATCTATTCTCTGTCGATGTATCAAGGCTACATCAAGGCGAATCAGTCGAGAACAATTAACGTGACAATTATCACGAATGTGTTGGGAATACAGAAAGTCATTCTGAAGTAATACCATCAATATAATAAACTACAGTAGCAATTAATGGAAAATTAGAATAGATCGTTGATTGTACAGTATGTTAACCATGGGCGAAAAGTCATCGAGTACCATCTGCACTATCACCTGTACCGGACAAGGACCGGTGATCTCCGTGGAACCGATGTCTTTTGACTTCGGAGAAGTTCAAGTTCTCGAAGAGAATACGATGGAACTTGTAGTGATCAACGATTCACCGATACCTGCTCATTTCAACGTAACTTTGGTATTTCTTCCACACAACTTTTATAATAAATAAGTGCATTTGAATTTTATATAAATGTAGTTCAATTTTTGGTCTCGAAGGACCACGCGAACTCATCATGGACTGTAGACCCAGAATCTGGAGATCTCGAACCGGACAAACAGATGAAGATTAAAGTGAAATTATTCCTCCGCGATGCGGGAAAAGTTAAGAACGCCGTTTTGTTGTCTGTTCTGAATAGTAGAACAATTTCTGTCGAGTTCACTGCTATTGGAGTCGGATGCAGCGTTGTCTTCGATCCAAAAATATTTCCGGTCTACGATCTGGGACTTCTCTTCAGGTTTTAAATGATCTTTTTATCGTTCTTGTCACATAGATTACTTTATACATGTTATGAGATATAATTCTTTTATACAGTCACCATGTAATAAATCGAACGATAACTCTGACAAATTACGGTACTCGCACTAATCAAATAGTTTGGACAACCGAGCCGGAGGTACACTTCTATCGTGGTAAAATGCTGCAGACGAATAGGTAAAGTTCATCTATGCAAATTTTAGATGAAATGCATGTTTATGTCGAGTACTCTTTTCCTGAATTTAGTACCAAGTTTCAATTGGACCCTACCATCGTGGATATTCCTCCTGAGCAAACGAGGGTTGTGCAATGTAAATTATTCTGGAAAGCGTGAGTAATTATTAAAAAATTAAATTGTGTATAAAAAGATACTTGAAGTCCTTTGGATTTTCAAACAATGAAAAACTTAAGTTAAATCTCGTAACAGAAACGAATGCGTACTGGAAGACTGGTACGTTTTTGGAATGGTACAAGGAATTGGAAAACGTGAATTGATCGGAAAATCTACCTTCAAAGTGACTTTAACAGAACCGCAGATTTGGTTCAGTAAAAGAGGTCTAACGTTTCGAGTCGACATCTGTCCTGACGGTGATAAATTACAGCAGAAAGGTTCGATGAGTTTTCTGCTTCTAGTTTTTCCACATTTCCTCCCTTTCATACGATTCGAAAACATCTGAACCTGATCTTGAATAAAATTAAAGTCTCGTGCTTCAAACAGCAATAATTTTAATGAAATCATTCGATTCTACATTACCGAATTAAATTAAAAATCATATACTGTTATCTTTACGTTTGTTCCAAAATTTTAGGTATTGTAACACTTGTATTCTTGAAATTGAGTTGTTGAATAGTTTTGGTTTCATTTATCGAAATAGATGAATTATTGGTAACCAATCAATCAAGATTGGACCTGAACGTCCAGCTATCGGTGAAAGCACCGTTTTATTTATTGACCACCATGAGAGAACGCGTGCAAAGCATGGGAATCGTTTTAATCGATAAAGCCACCACGAAGATCTGCGTATTTTTCTCCATGGATGATTCACCCAAAGATTTATACTCGCGAACGTACACTGGACAACTTCTGTTGGAATACATGGAACATCCTAATCAAGTAAATTGAATTTCCCTGTTTGCTCGGGACTCGATATAAACCTCCAAATTCTTTTTCTCCTTTTGCAGGATAAAATCGCGTGCACGGCTTACGTGAATTTTCCGAATTTAATCATCGAACCTAGGGATGTTGTTATCGATTGTGAATTAGGTTGCAGCGCGGAGAAAGTGGTGACGTTGACCAACAATTGCCCGGTTGAGGTCGTGTACAAATTTTTGTGGATTAAGGATTCTATCGAGGTCGGTAAAGACACGGATAGTGATCAAGTAAGCTTTCATACAGAAATTTTCGCTTCTAAAATAATATACATTGCTAACAGAAAAATTTAATTTCACAACTTTTTAGGAGTGTCCAGGATGCTCACCGCAGCAGACAAAATTACAGAGTTTTCACACAGAAAATGAGAATTCGATAGAAACTGCGAAGAATGAAGATATTTGCATAAGTGACAGACAAGATGGAAGCGGAGACGGGCCATTGAAGTCTATACAACCACCAGCAAATTGTACATTTCTATATAACAATAATAACTTGTAAATTATTTAAAACGTCAACCTTGTTACAGCACCCATTTCAGAGGTACACAAATTGAAACCAGAAGGTCCGGATACAAGTTTTCCTGAAACAAGTGATTGTATGGTGGCTGTGGATGAAATGAGAAAATTTTTGATGCCCATTGTTGGGAAATATTTTGAAGAGGATGAGGATCTCGTTGTTCTGAAGAATTTGAGCATCAAGCCTCGGAAGTACAATTATATCGACGAAGTTAGTCATTACATAATTTTGTACAAAATTCTTAATTCTTAAATCTTCAAATTAAAAAATTTCCGAAATCTTCGATCTCTCAAATTTCCATAAAAATTCCCACACCTTTAAACAATAATTGCAATCCAAATCAAAATTTGCGACGTCCCTTTTCCGCCGGAGATATTTCACACCGCTTTATATATATTACTTCGAAAGTTTCATCCCTGCCGGAAGAAACATCTGCAGGATTTCTCTTCAACATTCAGAATGAAGATTCGAAGCGGTTCGTTTTTTTATTCCTTTCTCTTCCGCGATATTGCATCTCGCTTTTTAGATATTACTTTGAAAGTTTTGCTCCAACGAGAGGATATTCTCGTTTATGTGTTGCTCACGTGCTACTCATAAAATGGCTGCTAGGTGGTGAAAATCGTGCCTAGGGAGGGAGTCGTGCCTCCGTATTCCGTGCACCATCTTCACCTGGGATTTCACGGTTTCCAACGTCTTCGAGTACGCGTTAAAGCTGTTTGCGAAATTCTTCGAGGACCTACCGAGGAAATTCGCCTAACTGCTCGAGCGGACCTCACTCGGTTCTCCATTGACAATGAAGTCATTGATTTTGGCCAACAAGTATCTCTTTTATTTATTTATTCATTCATTTATCTCTTGACTCATTTATAAATTTATTTACTTATAGATTTAGTCATGGATTTATGTATTGATTTATTTATCGATTTATTGATTGATTCATTTAGACATTGACTGATTGATTGATTGATTGGTTGGTTAATTAATTGAATGATTGATTTATATATTCACATATGAAAAGACACTCACATCATGACTTTAACATACAAAAAACGTAAAGGCATTAGTCGATACATTTTGATGTTCTTGTACGAAAGAAATTATATCGCATTTTCATTTGAAATCGCTTTGATTCGTTTCAATTTGACAAGGCGATTCTGAGTGTCTGTAATGAGAGAAAATGTTGAAGTATGATAAAATTGATCATGAAACATACTGCAGCTGTTCCTGGAAAGCACTAGTAAGCGCTTCACCTTACGGAATCTCGGCACGACAGCGTTACAGTACAAAATAAATAGCACGATACCGTGTTCCAACGAAGAAATCGATAGTCCCGATATAAATTCGCTAAAAGTCGAACCATACACGGGTTACGTGGATCCTGAATTATTCGTGGAATTTCGTGTGGAGCATCGCGCTAACATTCTTGGCCCGATTCATCATCGATTTCAATTGGAGGTACAAATCGATCGTTTATTTATTTTTACTCGGTGAAATATCAGGTAATTCGATTAACAAATTGATGGGTTGACAAATTGACAAAGGAATTTGATACATGACAAAGATTCTATAAATGTTACTTGTCACTTGATATTGCAAGTTTTGAAGGAATTAACATGTTGGTAATTTATTATATGGCAAAGAGAGGATTCCATCAATATTCTGATAAATATACAATTTACGATTTGTAATGGTTAACACGAAAATATCTTATAAATGCTGTAGACTATATGAGATTTCGAAATTTGTCCAATTTCCAGATTAATCATTTGATGCCCGTGACCATAAAAGTGACCGCCTATGGTGGATTTCCCCAAGTTTATCCATGTATACCACAAGGGAAATTACCCCAATATCATTCCATCGAATTGGAATATTCTGCCATTCAATCCCTACCCGATAAATTCTTTATTCGCGTAAGTAATCACGTATTCAAACATTTGAACACCATCATTTTCATAAAGCTTCAATCGCAGAAGCTGAATTGCACGAGTTCGGAGAAGAGGAACGATTTAACCAAAGAGGATATCGAAACTCTGACCGGTGAGTACTTAAAACTGAACTATAAATTGAAATACCTCGAAGATTTTGAATAAAATCTGGCTGAAATTGAAACTTCAAATAATATTTAGTGAAGAAAAATATCATTAAAATTACGAATGGAAATAAATTCGTAATAAATTCAATCAAATAGTAGACAAATGTTTTATCGTTTCGCGGAATGCATGTATGATTTTGCATAAATATTAATAATAAGAAGACGATCCATCGTATCTACTAGTTATTGTATTTATTATGTTGTCAGTCGAGGACTGGTGCATTATTTCTTACGAAGAAACGTTTCCCGGCATCATGGATATCGACATGGCGGTGGAAAGACACTTGGCAAGAAAGTTCGTCGATGCAAATTCATACATTTTAATGCAGCACACCAACACTCGTAAACGCGAGCCAATCCCTCAGTTTTTCTCCTCTGAATATATTATTGGTGAGTCTTATTATCCTCCATGTACACTGGGTGTCTCGATAAAATAACTTTTAATACAGATAAATCATTCAATGGTACATAAAATGATGATAGTGTAATGTGATTAATCTTAGAGTTACAGATGTTCAAAATGTCCCGATCATTTATCCTGTGATGATAAGAACATCGTCGTTATTCGTCCTCTCATTTTTATGTTTGATATAGAAAGAATGTAAATACATAATTTACGAAGACACCTAGTATTTTTTTTATTTAATGCTTATACGTGGACTTATGAAGCTCGAATGAATTCGGTTGGAAATAGTTTGCGTTTAATAGAGGGTATACTTTTTGAATAATTTCTGTCAGATATGGATTACGTGATCGTCGACTGTGTCGCTCATTATTCCGCGAAGATAATTAATTACGGCCCGTGGGACGTGGAGATGAGAATGAAGGAGACAAGAAGAAAGGAGGAGCTCGCGAAATCTGGCATTGTAGTGCAATTTAAGAACCACTCGAAATTAGTGGTAGACGATTGTGCTGTTCTCCATGTAACTTGGCATCCGACTCGAGAAAGATTCTCCGAAAGAAACACGCAAGTGAAACACACTATTTACATCGAGGTTATTAACTCCTGTTACTATTCCCATAGGTGCTATAATAATTCGTACCTACTCAAAAATTAATATCACAATATTAATATATCACATCTGTGACATGTGATGTGTGCAGACTACTCTGAGTATGTGATACACTATATCACACTACTCAAAATTTAATATCACAATATATATTAAGTCTTAAATATAACTTTGTTGATAACATTGCGTTATAAATTGTGGTACTTGTTGAAGTGTCATTAACATCGCGTTAATTAGGTGGTATACGGATGCAAGATTCCCATAGTGATACAAGGAACAGTAACCTACCCCTACCTTACGGTGAACACGAAACTTTTGGACTTCCAAGACGTCGTCGTCGGAGAATGTCTAGTCCTATGCATCCTAGTTAAAAACGAGTAAAATTTAATTTGATACCATAAAAATACTAAGATAGAATAAAAAACTTTTGATAAGAAGTCCTGTAAAATCGATTCAATTCGAAACCGATCTCTCGAAGATCTCCCGATTGAAAACTAGAGAAACTGAATGAAGACCGAGTGACCTATATAGATTCCTGTAAATGCGTGAGTACTAGGCCGACAAAAAATTCGCTGACTCGACGGTGTGTAGACGTGAGTAGTTTTTCTACTGGCAGCAAAAAATGCTTACTCCTCCGCGTCGCGAGAACCATTGGCGTAATCGCCCTTTTATTCTCGATTTCTTGCCTTCTGCCATAAGCGTATGCACCCTTATTCTCATTTAGTGCATCGAAACGGGTCGAATTGAATCGTGTCGAACTAACCCGCCCAAAACAACTCGGATGAAATACAAAATTCCGAGAGTAACACATTGTTTCGTATGTTAAAATTGTTTCCCAGGGGATTAATCGACTGCAATTGGGAGGCGAGATTATCAGGATCTCGCAAGAAACAAGAAGTATGCCCGTTTTACGTGCAGCACGAACTTAATCATAGTCCACCCGGTCACGAACAGGTCATTCGTATCAGCTTTAAACCCGTGAAAACCGTAAGAATCTTTTGCGATCGTTAGAAATATCGCTAAACCGATAAAGATTGGTCGAATGCTTGTTTACAGTACTATGAGGTGGCTAAATTGAAGATAATTGTCCAGTACAGTCTCGAAACTGAGATCATAACGTTGGTCGGTCGAGGAATCGAGAAATATTTGAACGTGATCGAACCTGATGTTCGATTCCTACCGACTGTGCCTTTTACTGGAATCCAAGAAGCAATTTTCACGATTGAAAACCCTTGCGATTATCCCGTCGAAGTTTTCTGGCAACATTTAGACAAGTGAGTGTTCATTTTAGTTCTGTACGTTAACAGATGTTTATTAGATATGTTACACATGCAACCAATTAAATAATTTTAAAGTGTAATTCAAGAAAAACATGTGTTACAGTTCTTTCGAGACAGAGAATCGAATTATAAAGGTATTACTGTATTATTACCAAACGAAGGAAATATTTTTACCACCAAGAAGACTCGGCGAATCGATATCGTCGACTTTTAGCAAATTCTACGACGAACTCGTAAACGAAATGGCTCGTTCGATAATGGAGGAGGAATTTGAAGAAACGTTGGATGAAGAATTCGATTTAAAAGAAAGTAAGCTCGTAAAATTAATAAAATCTGTTAGACTTTAATTGTTTAAACTGCTATATCGAAAGGTGTGGAGAAGCAGATGGATAGAGAAGAGAGGATGAGGAGATTAAACATTTCGAGGAGAAGAAAACGAAGCGAACGATCGTCTCGACGATCTACGACGAGAAAATCGAGCATTCGTGGATCCAGTCGTCGTGGAAGGAAAACGGAGTCCAGCGATGCTTCCAGCATAGATTTCGATAGAAATGATTGTCCAACATTTTCGGTTTTAGATGAAACTGTGGTTGAATCTGTTACTTTGCCAACGAGCAATCCTGAAGAAATTCAACGACTGCTTTTCTGTAATTTTTTAAAACTTTGTATAAAATTTATTTTCTTTGCAACCATTTGAACATTTCTATCGAATCAAAGTTAAAATATGAAAGCTTGTTGGAGCCTCTTTTATTATCGAATATCAATAACATTGAATCTTTTATTTTAAGGCTACATAGACACTCTACATCAAACTCCAGACATTTTCAACAAGTTAAGAGATCCTGTGAAAGATCTGTTCAAGGATGTGGAACAGAAATCGTGTCCATCGAACGATCTTGATCCTCTGGAACCGGTGAAAAAAGCTTGCATTATTTTTCACGGAGCTCCTTTTACCGGTATCTCTTTCTTTCTTTCTCCATAAATTTACAGCACAACACTGAAATTCATACTTGATTCAGAGTACCAAGAAACCGCTTGCAAGAGTGCAAGAGCGTTGCAAATACCTGTGCTTAATATCGACAATGCAATCGTGGAAGTTATGGCACTTGGCAGGAGCTCATGTTCGATACGATTGCGACAAATCATCGACGATGCATATGACAATTATTTGGAGGCTTTCGAAAAGCAACAGTAAATTTTGTTTCATTTATACAATATTCTAAAGTTATATTTTTAATTAGCAATTGATTAATCAAGTATTGACATTCATCAAATTAAGTAGATCAGTAATTAAACTTATTCCTGAGTAAGATTTATAACATCTCATGAATCTTTCTTGGAACATGAAGAAATCCTGAGGACAAGGATGATTTGGAAGGCACCCTCGAATCAAAATCACCTAAAGAAGGAACGCAACGAAAAGGAGCTACGAAGAGATCTCCGCGAAGTCCAGAGAGTAAAGAGGATTCCGCAAAAAGTCCGAAGAAGGCAAAATCGGGTAGATCCGTCACAACCGAGGCTTCAAACGTGCAAGAAGTCTACTTGAAACTGCATCCGGAGCCTGATCATTCGAAAGAATTCAATAAAATAGCTGGAATCGAGGGGCTGGAACTGCTGGACCCTTTGAGTCGATACGAATACAAGATTCAGGCGATCTTGTTGCTGGAAAAGATACTTGATCCCAAAATAACGAGTCCGATCGGAAAACAGGATATTTCGTTTCTTGGAATTTCACCGGAACTGATCGTCGAAGCTCTCCAAGAACGGTATATTAAATTTTACAAATTTTTGCAAACGAGCAAGAAAGTTTTATCAAAATTTTTGGAGTTCCATTGATAGAATTAATAATATGCAGATTATCCATGGAGGATTTCAAAGGGGGATTCGTTCTACAGAGTTTGGAGAGCAATTTTCTACGCAATAACATCGTAGACCTCTTGCTCCATTTATTACGAATCGTTGGACACGTGGAGTACCTCCTGTTCGTTACTTTCCTTAATTCGATGGATAATTACAATCGCAAAGTGGAGGAAATTCGACGGGAACGAGGTACGATTAATTCCTCTTCGAATTTGGCAAATCTCACGAGTATTCAATAATTACAGAGAAGGAAACGATCGATATCAGCAAGAAAATTCAGGACATAGACAAAATGTCGTTGTCCGAATACGAATTGCTTCCAGAAGAAGATAAGAAGCTGTATGTAGATGCAATTTTGCCTGTCAAAAGGGAAGAAGCATCGAGGAGACGAGCTCGATATCTCGAGCGAATGGCAGAACGTAAAAGGAAGGTCTGATTCATTATTCCCTTTATAACCCCTTAACATATCTTATTACAGTCATATCTCTCAAATGGACAATTAAATTCCCTTTATATTCTGCTTCAAAACTATTCAAATCCTATTACAAAGAAAGAACAAAAGCAGAAACATCGCAATTTTTAGAATTTTCACAATTCTGTACGAATCATAAAAATCTCCATATAAACTGTCAATGAAATTGTCAAGACATCGCGTTAAATCCACATAAGGCAGCTAATTCGTTCGGAAGTCTTTCATAAATTTTTTAAATAGCCATTGTCTTTGATGTAGAAGTTGAAAATTGTAGAGAGTCGTTTAACAGGAGGTTCGTGCAAGCTCAACGACGTCGAAAGTAAAAGGAAGCACGAGGTCGAGAAAAAGCAAGATGACGAGCAGTAAAAAGTTCACGAGTTCGAAAGGTTCGAGCAAACGAGAGACAGCCGGCAGCAAAGCAACGAGAAGCAGAGATACCTCGAGACGAGGTAAGATTCGTTCGCGAAGAATTGACGCGATGAAACTGAGGTGGCGAACGAGACAAGCGAGTTTATTCGCGATTAAATCCGGTGCAGATGAAATTGGATGCTAGTAATTTCTTACCGAAGAAATCTCCACTTTTCAACAATTTATTCCGCTCTTTTATCTCATACAAACTCAATTTCAATATTCATAATTGTTAAGACTGAGAATGTTTACTAATGAAATTTTCGATTAGTAGTTAATTTGTTAACACGTTCTGTTGTAGCGAAAGAAATTGTTCCGAAGGAAATTAGAGAGATCATGCTAGCCATGGATCAATACCATTCAGAATTATTGGCCATCAGAAATATTATTTACAATTGGGATCCTGTTAAACAGATCTTGGTAAACGTATTTCTTATATTATACACTTGTATTTGTTATAGCTACATAAATGCTTTAATTGTACCAATTAATATTTATTTCAGTTGCAAGAAGCACCTTCCACTGCAAAAAGTAGAGTACCCAGGAGTGCAAAATATAGAGACGTAGGAGCACTGGACACTGCTAGAGAGGCAATTATTTTAAATAAATTTTTTAGTCGCAGCAAATAAAATGATACATTTTGAAGCAGGTACCAGTGAATAATTTTCATATATGGTACGTAAGGTCCAGTGATCCTTGGCAAGAGAATATATACGACATGGTGGTTGTGCAAATAAGTGAAAATAATTTGGCAAAGTCTGCTCTCCGTAAGTAAAATAAAGTGTTTCGATTTATTCCTCATTGATTAACTTTTCTTCCGCAGCAATCGAAGTTGCACCTAAACCAGATCTCGAGCCTAAACTTTACTCCATTCTGAAGAGCAGAAATATTGACAGACGAAATGGTTTTACACATTATAGTACGTTTTATTTCTACATATGTTAAAAAATTAGAAGCTCGAAAACGTTGGTGAATTGAAAATACGAGAGATTATTTCTTTTCAATGAATTAATTTAGGCAGCTATCAATTGGTTTCCATGAAGTCGGTAGAAACTCAAGCGTTCATCGAACCGATGCAAACGAGCGAGCTAAGCGTGCAAGAAAATCGGTCGGAAAATCGAAGAAATCGTGCAAGCCGTGAACAAAGGAGGAAGAAAGCGGAAGAGCAAAGATCGAGCAAAGCCGAGGAGCGTTCTTTGATCGCGTCCTCGATCGACAGCAAGGACACCAATAATGTCTCCATTTCGGAAACGATTTTAGAAGAACCCTTGAAACCACGTTGGATCTTGTTCCCAAAAGAGAGCCACAGGTTCAAGATTCGCTTCCAACCGGAAGTAACAGGCCTCCATGAACAAACCTACGTGTTCACTATCCTCGATGGAAGTAATATCACTTACCAAGTGAATGTCACCGGTGTTGCTGACATGCCGAATCTGGATATGAGTCCTGAGACTATTTTCACGAAAGTATTACAAAATTTTAATCGTCATAGTTCTAGATAAAATTTCTATAATATTTTACAAGGAGTGTATTTAATTGTATTAAGAGTGAAATTAAACATGTGGGTTAGAAAAGAGGTCTGACTTTTTTACGAAGTTTGGGTTGTGAGTAAAATGTGATGTGGATAGAAGAAAATAATTTTTGTTATAGAGATTGCTTTTGAAACGAGTTAGATTCAGAAGTTATGAATAAATATCCGTGTTCGATATTAATAATGCAGAAAATAATTTGAATATATTACAGACTGCAAATAGCAAGTTGAATGCAATATATAGCCCCACTTATTTCTTGGATAGCGGGATTTTTGATTTTGGAACGATGCTGGTTCTCCGAAAAGATAAAAGGTTTGTTCCTAATAATTTCTACGTAAAATTACAGACATCCCATTCCAAAACTCTTCCGAAGCTCGTATCAACGGTAAAATATCAGATCTGAAAAGGTTATTCCATTTCTACAATTTAAAAAAATTTCCATTTCCTATTGTTAAGCTACGATAAAAGTATCTTTGATCTTCGTCAATATGAAAAATTAAAGAAGCCATTTTCTACAGGAATCTGATGTAAAATATTAAAGAATCTTCCATTAAAAAACCAAACTCGTTTCGATCGAACTCTGCATTTTCTAAACTTCTATAAAGAAACCTCAGCAATTTTAAATCTTTACGAATATCGAAAATCAATGAAATTTTTTAATTTGCTACTTCGAAACTTTTATAAAGGAATCGTCTGTATTACCATCGACATCAAAACTGGAAAGCTATTTTCCAGGAATAACAATGTCCAAGTTGAACGCTAAGATAATCCACATCCAATTACACCTTATTTGCGAACAGACCTCACCATCGGGAAGTTGAGCTAAAGTTCTGTAACATCTCCAAGGTGGATGTAGAAGTTCATTTCTTCCTGGCTAAGAACAATCCTGAATGTTTCTTCGTTCAACCAGAGGAGCTTCTTATCACTGTGTGTTATCAGTAACTTGCGTTTAATTATCCGTTTAAACGGAAGCGTCCTACGTTCTAACGAGACACGAAATTTATGCAGCCTGGCAACTGCGAAACTATGCTGTTATCCACGATTGCAACGAAGCTTGGAATCATTTCGGAAAAACTGTTTTTGTGCGTGAAGAACAACCCCAAAGTCGAAGTTATCGAGGTAATTTCTTCGCACCCTTAAATGTGTGTTATTAATTTAACAAGATATTTTATGTAACAGCCATTGTCTAATTGAATAGAAACCCTATTTTATATATCTGAGAAAATTATAGTTGCAACACGAAGGAGCAAAGTTGGACATCGAATTGTCGGAGAAGCAATTATCCTTCGACCGCACGCTCCTCTATCGAATGGAATATAAAACCATAGTGATTCGAAACAACTCGCCGATTCCGATTTTCTGGTCCTTAAAAGCTGAAGAACCCCATGAACCCCAGATAACTTTCGCGCCATCCCTAGGAACGGTCGAACCCCATGCTGAACAGAAAATCGAATTCTGTTACCGCGGTACCCAGGTCGAATTCATCGAATCCAACTACAAATTAACAAAATAAACTTCTCGTGTACAAGTAAAATAAATAATATAATTTATAGGTTGGTGTGATAGAAAAAAAGGCGATGACGTTCGCAGCGTTTTTGTTGAAAGACGACAAGGAACCAATTTTCACGGAAATTATTTTGGTGACCGGTGAAACTTACGATGTCGAGGTCGATATCAATTACGCGAACCCTATCGATTTAAAAAGTATAAAAGTGGGTTACCCCGTCAGTAAATCGTTCACCATAAAAAATCGTGGCAACTACGAGGTGAAATACGTGTAAGAACCAATGAACTTTTCCTCCGACTTCAAAGAATGAAATAACTGATTATTACAGCATCACGCTGGAGGATAACGATAAACTAGAAGGATTAAATTTATCGAAAAACTTGAAGACGGATCTCGAGGTTGAACCTGTCAGTGGCTCTGTACCACCGAGAAAGGAGGATGTCGTAGAGGTTTACAATTTTAGGATCGTTAAAATTGAATAGGAAGCATGATAAAAATAAAAATGGTGCTTTTATAGGTAACTTTCGTTCCAAAGAGAGAGCTGTCTCTGAAAAATGCTCCAATATTAAAGTGTCATTTGGTGGATACGCGGAAAGAGACCGCCATAATCGCTGAAATACCTCTCACGGTTTCGCTTACTGCATATTACACCAGGTATTACGACACATCTTTCATCTCGTGGATGAGTTTTCGCTTTGAGTTGACTTTCTATTATATAGCAATTCGAGGACTATTATGTTTTAGAAGTCGTTTGCAAGAATAGTAATAAAAAATGGTGGCTTGTTTCGTATAGCTACAGATCTTACTTTACCATTTATTTCGAAATTTCACAGATTTCGAGTTTCGCCGTATCCCACGGTCGATTTTGGCACGCTAGCCATATGCACGGAGAAAACCATGTATCTCGACATCGAGAACACCGGAAAATATCAGCTTCACTATACAATATTCAATCCATTGAAGCATCCGTCCGTACTCTACATGAGTCAATCGGTAAAAGATAAAATCGAGCACAGCCTAAGTGGAAAATTGTCGAAGGGGAGGAAAAGATCTCCCAGAAGCGATAATGCAGATGTCAAGTAATACCTTGGATAACATAACCAGAACGAAAGAGCTCTTTGTTGTAGAAAAACGTAAAATATCTTACTGATAGATCAGCAAATTTGGAACCGGAACAGCTAATAGTGGGACCAATCACCATCACGAAAACCGATGGTTACGTTAATCCTGGTGAAACGGACACCATTGCCATCAATTGCTACCCTGAATTCGTAGGCTCTCAGGAAGAACACATCTGCGTTTTGGTCAGCGATAGCGTTCCTGAAGACAGGAATGGAAAAACGATCGCGTTGTCTGTAAAGTCGGCTGTTCCACACATCGACTTCCACGATTTCGACTCCATGTTCCAGGAAAATCACGTGGTGGATCAGATTCAGGACTTTGAATGTCCCAAAGAGGTCTTTATAAATATACTTATTCGATTTTGATCTATCGTGCCGTAAAGACCATTAGAAGTTATAAAGAGTGAAGCATAAGTGTTTGAAAAGAAAATTGTAAATTAGAAAAATGTGGGGTAAACTTTAACGTGTTACACTTTCCAAAAAGTTTCTAAAAGGTCATTAAGATCGATCGTCTGTGTAGATTGGGCCACATACGGTGTTCGCGCGACAAGAAACGACCCTCTACTTCCGGCACGTCAGGGTGCTGAGCACACACAGCACGTGTTTCAGACTCTACAATCTAGGAACAGTATCCGCTAACGTGGATGTGCTTTTCCTACCACAATCCTTGATACCGGAAACGGCGAAGGCAGACACTTTCCTGGTGGATCCACGAAACGAGAGGATCGCTCCGATGGGTCACAAAACTTTTACCGTTTCGTTCGCACCTGCCACCATTGACGTAAATAAATAATAATATTACGAAGTTCTTTAATCCTTTCAAATAGATAGTAGATTTTAAACGAATATTAACCCTTTGCCGTATGATTCTGCATCAGACTGGTGCTATGTAAAGTATTTTTGTATGGAATAAAACACTTCGTATAATTATATTTAATAGTGTACTGAAAATGTGAAGATTAAAAAATTTGAGGAGTGTAGCTGATATACGGCACAGGATTAATTTAATAAAAGCCAATAATGTACGCGATGTAATATAAAAAATGGCGGAGGTTTAGAAGTGTTGGTAACGATTAATTAAACTCCGTGGGGAAATGTTTGCAGACGTTTCAAGGAAGTTTACAAGTGATCGTAGCGCTGCCTATTCATCTGGGGGAAGAGAAGCTGTTCATCAAGCTCGTAGGAGAATCCTGCGTACCGGAAGTGGCAATCGTGGAACCGGCACACGAGAAACGGGAAACAGCCGCTTTAAACTTTCCTCGTACTCTGATTAATGAAGCTAATTGCAGACACTTTAGCCTGGAAAATATTGGGTTAATTAAGGCGAAAGTTATTTTGGAGATCGATGAAGATCCAAACAACGTGTACGCCTTCTCTGCATGCTCCGATACCAAAAACTTCTTGCGAATTTGGGACAAAGATTGCAACGGTAAATTTATAACATTAGTAGCACTGAATGATAAATATTCAGAAAAAATTTGTTTGTAGAACCCCATAACCGATGCACCGTGATTCTTTTGATGCCCGGAAACGTGGCTCGTTTTGCAGTAACATTTTCTCCGAGTAAAATTGAAAAGTATAGTGCGAAACTCCGTTTGCACATAGTCAATAATCCTTATGAGAATCTGGTGATAAATTTGGAGGGTGAATCGTACTTGGAACCGATAGTTCTGGATGGTCTGGAGCTCGATGATAATATACGTAAAAAGAAAAGTCGAGAGTCCGCCAGATTGCGAAGGTTGTCGTCGAAACAAAATACCTTGGTTTCAGGTAAATAATTAACTCCCTCCGTTATTTTATATTTAGTTTCAGATTAATGAAAATTATGTGTCGTAGCATCGACCAACTCGAACCTAGCAGTGTCACTGACCTACAACCTCGACTACGGTCTCTGTTTCGTCAGCAAAATGTACAAGAAAACTTTCAAGATTGTCAATAAATCCACGGATCAATGGTTCCGTTTCCAATGGAGCGTGCATCCTCACGTGGTGTTCATGCCATCAATTGGACACGTCAAGTATCAAACGTGCAAGGAAATCGTTGCTACTTTCCTGGCACCGGAACCTACAAATCACACGAACGTACGTTCCTGCAATAAAGGGCGATGTTACCGTGGCTTAAAAAGAAAAATCAATTTTCCATTCTCCCATTTTGTGTAATACCTGCAAGCTTCACGAACCGCAATTTATGTAATTTATATTCGTGTATCCTTTCGGCGAGGTGCTATATCAAATTATTGCTTCTATGGTACACGAGTTTTGTTCGTTTATTATCAATTATATTTCAAGTTAATTGGAAAGATACATCATTTAGCTTCACTGGGTTACATAAATAAAATACATATTAAAGGTGTAGATGGAAATGTAATTGGACTAATTTAAAATTATGAACCATGATCGCAGACTCGTATCGAGTGCAGCTTGGTGCAAATAGTGCTCGTACAAGAAAAAAACGATCAAACCTGGGACGATAGACAGACCGAAGTCAAATGGGAGAAGATACATCCAAATGTGGATCAGTTCCTGAACGAAATAGAACTAATGGCCAAAAAGATCGTGCAACCAACCGAAGAACCACAACATGAAATCGTACCTGGAACCAGTAGCAACATTCATCTGTTGCTGAATGTCACTGTTGCATTCTCCGAATATGAATGTCCTGTTAAAGATATTCGTTTCAAGGATACACTCATGTTTCAGGTAAATTAAATTAATATACCGAAGATGAAAGCAAAGTGTAGGCAGAATATTGATTGACCTTTGATACCAATGCATTTGTGAATTTAAGTTAATGCGAAGTAAACGAAGTATTTGCAGTTAATTATGCGATGAATAAAACGAGTTTGATTGCAGACCAGGGAATACACGTTTACATTAACGAATCCAGGAACTGTAAATACGGCGTACGCTTGGAAAATAAGCATGGACGAGCAATATCCAAAGAGGGAGCAAGGAGGCAGCATGAATCCTAGACCAAGTACCGCGGGTGCCGCTGATACCCAATCGAATACTAAATCGTCCAAAAAAGTGTATTCCGTGATCAGTGAATTTCCTGGCGGGAAATTCGCTAAATACAGGACAAACGGTGCAGGAGGCGTGAAATTGTTTTCTCTGCCGTGCACGCCGCTTCAATCTGGTAAATCTAGGCCAACTATACTACTGTTTATTTTAGAAAGACTTTAGAATTTTGTTGTATAAAATTTGATGATTGTAGGTAATGTCGATGCAAAATCAGTCTCGATTAAGAGCAGCGGGAGAAAATCGGATCTTTTCAGCAGCACAGCCGGTTTATCCGGAAGAACCGCGGACAGTTGGTTAGAAGATGACCTTCCATTTTCTATTAACCCTGAAACCGGAGATATACCGCCTCAACAGTCCGTACAATGCACCCTCTCGTTCTCACCAATGGATGTGTTTTATTATAAAGCATATCTCATATGCAGGTACGTAAAATTGTAACAACAAAATAGTATTAAGTAATTTTAAGTAAAAATGTTATAAGGTAAATAGACTATAATGAAATTCTAGCTCAACTAAATAAATGTTTATGCAGAGGAAAAGTAAACGAAGAGGGGAGAATATAAAAATAAAAATTGTATTTAACAGGATAGAAAATCTGGGTCCAAATGTACCGAGCCTAACTATTCCGGTTGTGGGAAGAAGTTTGTTACCCTATTGTCATTTCGACGTGCAAGAGAGTGACTATATAACCAGTGGTAGACGGGATCCAAAGCGACCAGGTCCTGTGGGATACGAGATAGAGGATCCGACTTTGTGGCAGAGTGTCAGGGTAATCGAATTTAAAGTGGTCGGCATCGGTGGGACTCATGTCAAGTAAGCGTAACTGGTTGCAATCTAAACGTTGTTGATTCTAATCGACTTCTTAATTACTCTCGATTGAAGCGTGTAATAAATCCCAGTTAATATCACTTGAATATATCGGTCAAATAATCTAAAGCAAAAATCTTGTTCTCTTGGCTCCTTGATTTCTGTATTTCTGTAAAAGTAATTAAATAATTTCAGAAAATTCCATCTGATCAATCCAACGACGGACGATTATCGTTTCTGTTGGAAGGATCGTACACGAAGTAGCGTAGACGAGATATCGAATTTTCATTGCACAGTAATCGAAGGAGTCGCCGAACGCGGTAAACGAACCGACCTGGCTTTCACGTTTCTGGCAGAGGACGTCGGCGTCTTCGAATCCTTCTGGCTCTTCTCCATCGAGAGATACAATCTGGAGTGCCTTTTTCTGGTCGTCGGGGTCGTAACCGAACCGTCGGTGCACTGCCTCACGGTTCACGTGAAACTGAAGCCAACAGTCCTAGGTTCAGTTTCTACTATTTTTACTGCGAACCTGTCTTCCACATCTTCGTCTTCTTTTTCTTTTGGAAATTTGGGTAAATGAAAATTTTCGGATTTGGGATTCAGTTGGTGATTTGGGGAATTCAGAATTTGGCAATTCAAGAATTGGGAATTTGATAACTTCTTTCTCATCGTGCTGCTTTCCATTATCTAGGTTACAACGTTCGAGACTCCATCAGATTGTTAAACAACGAAAATTTCAACATACCATTTGCGATCTTGGAAGAATCTTTATATTCCGAGGGAAAATTTCAGAAGCTCAGCGTGACTCCAATGACTGGAGTTCTAATTCCAAAGAATGAACAGTTATTGTGGTAATTATCGAAATTGCAGTTTGAGACTAGATTCTACCCCACATTCCGTACTTCTCCTGGCATTTTCCATTTCTTTAATTAAGCAAATTAAACAAACATTCGTTTGCCGGTAAAATTAATAATTCTTCCAGTCTGAAATTCGTTGCCGAAGAAACCACGTTCAAGGAACGGTTCAGTGAACATTTTAATTCGTCCACAGGGTCGAGTACCATCCAACTCGGGTCGGTGAATTCTACTTTTCCATTCAGTGCGCCGTAAAACTGATGAAAAGACCCATCGCAGTTTTCGTCACCGCCATCGTTTACGACATCGTGTCTTCGGTTTCGTACTGCGCGGATAGACGCAAAATCGTGCAGGCTTTTGGAGATAGAGATAATGTCATCGACCTAGGCAGGGTGAACGAATCTCTTTCATTGCTTAAACGCTCTAGACGAATTACCTTATTACTTACATTTCATTCCCGTACTTCTCGTTCGAAATTAAACGAAATTATCTTTTTTATTTCGCTGACACCGTTTCGCCGTACAATAGAGTTGTAAAGTAACGTTTATAGCGCGGGACTCGCTACGTAAACGTTTTCGAGCCAAAATGGCTGAACGGTAATTATGGCGAATAATGATCAATTTCGGAACGTGTAAAGTCTGATAGAAATTCGTGACACGAAAGTATCGTTAAACTGCACTTGCGATATACCAATTTAAAGCTTGAAGCTCTTTCAAAATGGCCACATAAATGATTCATCGATATTCTGGATACAAAATAACTGCAGGCCAATTATATCAAACAATGATCAATTTCGCGTCGTATATAGTACAATAAAAATTCATGACATAAAAGCAACATAAAATATCACTCGCGATACGGCAATACTTTTAACACAGAATGATTGCCAATTATAGCAATGATCGATTTGAAATCCAATACAAATTCGTGAGAGAAAAGTATTTCTAAATGTAGCGATATAAGTGCAGAGTTTAAGATTTAATAAGAATGACTACATTCGTTTTTGATTGATGTTTTTAGTAGAAAATGATTGATTTGTTGCAACCTCTTTATAATCTACCCCTTATTTTGATTCGAAGCTGATGCTCGAGTTTCCGACCACCATCAAATTCGAAGTGAAAAATTCTGGCAAGGTGGCGTTTTATTATACTTGGAACCTTGGTATTACGCCAGAAATTGCATCCAGAAACGCTTACAGCATCACGATGCCACAAAAACAGGGACACGTGGTCAGTGAATCTCAATCGACCTGTTGTCTGACGTTAACGACATTCCGGAAAACCACTATTAAAGATCATTGCATCGTTTTAAAGGTATATTCAGAAATTATGTACAAATCGCACGAAACATTTTTGTCTTCATCCCCATCTAGCATCAGTAACATTTTGTAAGGTACATTACCATTTTAAAGATGTTTCGGAAGATCATAGAACGTTATATTTCAATCAACAAGAAATTAAAAAAGTTGCACAAATATTTACTCTATCATCGAGTATATAACTCGAAAAATAATTTAACTTCTGCACAAAGTAGTTTGACTTACGGAAACTTTATTCTGATCGTTCTGTTTAACGAAGAAAGTAACTTTCGTGGTACTTAGAGAACCTTTTAATTTCCTTTAGATTTCAAATGGTCCGACTTATCGATTCTTGGTGAGAGCTTGCTCGAAGAAGCCTGCCATCGAATTCAGCTTCAATTCCTACGATTTCGGGCCTTGTTACGTTCAAGAGAAGAACGCAATGTCTTATAACAAAGAGCTACTTGTGAAGAATTCTGAGAACGTGGCGTTCATGTAAGTTCTTCGTTCAAAATTGTTAACAATTTTGCCATCTTCGCAACTTTACAGAATCGAATGTAAATTCGAGGAACAACCGCACCTGTACGTCGATCTAAGCTCCATTTCCGAAGCGCTGGCAGCAAACTCGACGATTAGTATACCGATCACTTTTAAACCTTTGAAAGAAACCAAATACAGGGAGTGCTTGCTGTTCACGATCAACTCGACGAACGAGAAGAAAATAACGATTTCGGGCGAGGGAATCACTTACAAAGTGAGTTATCTTCCAGATAAAAGAGCATCGACTCGTTAAAACTTTCGAGAAGCCGTGAGACGCTGTTCTCGAATCGAAACTTCACCAAGAGAAAGCTGAAACAAACTTGGGCAAAATAAATTTGCCATGCGTCATTCGCAACCGAATCGCAATTGCTATCCACAAAAGTGTATCGATTTATGTGTGCTCAACCTAGTTCCGATATATACTTGCAATATATCAATCAAAACTGACAGTGACCGCTGGTCCGAAATGTGGAATATTTGTTTGCTTGCATATTTTGCAGAGAGTTTCGGAAACGATATTTATGGTACTGGCAGTTTTGTTGCTCTCGGTGGATGAATGTGATCAATTGGGAGTTGAGGTTTCAAACTTTGGATTTTGGAGACTTGCTATTTTAGAAACTGTGCTAATCTAGGAGACACTGAACTTTGACATTTTGGATCTTTAAAATCTTAAAAGACGCAATTTTCAAACCTTGGTATTTTAAGACAATTTAACATATAAAAAGTTTCTAACACAGATGACACTACACCGCTTCCAGATCCATCTAGTGAATCCCTGCGACAAGTGTGTCGATCTGGGCAGCATACCCATCTCCAAAACAGTCACCAGGCGAGTTCCAGTGATAAACAAAGGGCTGGCACCCGTGGAAGTAAGATTCGACTTGATGAAGAATCTCAGCAACTACGAAGAGCATCGTGAACGTCTCCGATGTTTAAAAACGCGAAACTTGGATGCGCCACAAAGCGACTTGGAACAAGCGTCCATCATGGAAACGAAACGTTCCTGGACCCAAGATATGATGCTCCAGACTAAAGAACCGAGACTTTCGGAGGTATTGAGGGTTGAACCGTCAACGAACATGGTGTTAAGACCCAACAAGAGGACCAACGTGTTGGTCACTTTCAAATCTACGTGCAGAATGAAACCATTTCTGTGTAAAGTGGCCCTTCAGACCTCCTCGACGATCCTGCCGTTGTTTGTTGTTCAGGGAAGTTGCGTTGGAGCTGAGTTTCAGCTGAACAGGGCTCGGGTCTCTTTTGGCACGATTGTTCAGGGCTACACCAGCGAGGCTAGGGTGATTTTAATGAACACTGGAGATGTGGGTGCCAGGTTGGTTCACGATGTTGTGATTTGTGAGTGAATGATAATTCGAATGATTGAAGTGCTTCACGATTAAGGATGAATTAGTTAAGATTATGTACAGTAGAGAATTGATGTAGGTTCAAGTGGAACATATCGAAGTTACCGACAGCGTTTGCAATCACTCCTTTGACCGGTTATTGCTCTCCTGGTATGGATATTACTTTCATTATCAATTTCCAACCTCGTGAACAGAGCAGTTTAATCGAGGGTGAAGTGAGTTACTTTAAAATATTTTAATGGAGATTTTAAATTCATAGATTTCAAGACCCCTATACCCCAAGATCTCTATGTAGAATCTTGTAGTTCTAGAACCTTGTATCTCCAAATCCCTATACTCCTTATACTACAATACAAATGTTATGTTTCAGGCAACAGTCGAACTAGAAAAACATGGTTGCTTGAAGATGAAACTCAGTGGAGGATGTTGTAAGCTTCCAGAACCAACAGAAACTATGTTCTTCGAGTCTCTGGTACGCAAAAAGCACACGCAATCGTTTGTTGTCATGAACGATACCCACTTACCATGGACGATAAATCCTCAAATAACTGGAGATTACTTCTTCGCTGAAGATGTCCTGCACGTCCCTGCTAAAGGATTCGGTTCCTGTACCGTTACATATGCACCCATTGTTATGAACACTGAGGACAACCCGCACACAGTAAACAGTTGTTACCAGTTATAGAATGGTTGATTGTTCACAAATCTTGATAGTTTTATTTGTTGCATAGGGCACGTTATTATTGAAATTGCCAGAAGAAAATTCGCCATTGTTGTATTCTCTTCGGGGAAGAAGTCTTCCACCGGAAGCTGTAGCTGTAATTAATCGTCAGTTCCCTGCGAAAACGAAGTACACGGAGTCGTTCACTGTTCACAACTGGTTCGACAGACAACAACGATTCTTATGCAAAATTGAATTATTAAATGCTGAAGAACAATCGGAGGTTTGATCCACATATAACTTATAGTTCGAGTTTAGATCTTTAAATTTGTTCTTTGTCGGCAGACACCCCTGTTCGAGTTCCAGGGTAATAACAAAATCGATGTACCATCGAATGGTCAACGAGATTATCGCGCTGTTTTTTATTGCTACGAGAAATCGACATTTAATTTCAAAGTAATTATGTTACGTATTTTTGTTGAAACTTTTGATAACATTGATTTTGTTTAATCAACGCAGGTGTCATTCATCAACGACGATAACGAGTATCAATTTTATAACGTAAACTACGAGATCACAGAGCCAGAAGTGATCAATTCAATCAAATTAATTACCTCGACGAGAACTCAGGTGTGTCACGAATTGGAGGTGGAAAATCCTTTGAAAAATAAAGTGATCGAATACACGGCAAATTGGGATCATCCTTTCGTCACTATTCGCGATTTGCCAAAAGTTGTTGCTCCATTATCACGGGTGAGCCATTTGTTCTTTCGATATTTAAAGAATAGCTCTAATTAAAGATTCGGTTCAAAGGAAGTTTTTAAACAATATTCTTAAAAATTTGTAGGAGTTTATTTACGTTCAGTACAATCCGATGTTACCATCTGAAGAAACTATCGTGATGATTAATATTAACTGCCCAGAATTAGGACAATTTCCATACGAATTACGATTAAAAGCTTTACCACCACCCCCGGAAAAAGTTACACGTGTGAATGCAACTTTGGGAAGCTCGTCTGTATTCCTACTTCGTGTTAACAATTATACTAGAGAATCTGCCGAGTTCTCCATTAAAGTACAGCAAAATTTGCACTAGAATAAAATTACAATATAGAAAAAGACAAAGTTTGCAAACAGTTTTCATGTTTACAGGTGGATAACGATTGTTTCACCTCTCAGAAAAGTGTTATTGTTCCACAATTAAATAATAAAACACTTGAAGTGGTTTTTGAACCGAGTGACTTGGAAAATGTGGTCACCACGTTAACGGCATCGTCGAAAACTGCTGGAGAGTATGTGTAAGCAGAAATTATGATTATCTTCAATATTTAAGAGAATTTGCAACATAAAAAGGATAATAACATATGGAAGACATAAATTAATTTATTTTAAAGGTTTCCTCTGGTTGGTACTTGTTCGTTACCGAAACCTATGGGGCCCTATGTAATTAGACGAAACTTCCCTGTATCAATACCATTTAAAAATGTTTTCAAAGAAGCAAAAACGTTCGAGTTTCTCGTCGATTTGCCTGAAGTTTTTAAAATAGAACCTCCATCGACAACATTGCAGTCCAAAGAGGTAATGTCTTGTAATTACTATATATGTTACAAGAATTAATATATTAATTCTTTTAAAGAATATTATCGTTAAAATACACGTCCAAGAAGAAGAGGATCAAAATGCGGATGGAGATACTTTATCGGAAGAAAAATATCCAGTTACGGGAAAATTGATGGTGTACTGCACTGATCCTACACTTTCTCATGTTAATTGGATATATTATTTAAAAGGAATTTTTGAATAAAATACAAATTTCACCCACTGATAAAAGAGGATTTTTATTATTTCCGAGTCCTCAAACTTTATAATTTCCAAAGCACCATATTTAATATGGAATGATTATTTACTAAAATTAAGGAACCTGGTCCAGTTCACAGAAAAGTCCTATCTACGTCCATGCATTTCAGCATTTTTATAAATAATTAAAGTCAACACCGGGGCCCTTCAAATCGAATAGTCAATACTGTCGTACACACAACCAATCAGCTGTTTCTCCTAGTTGTAGCATTCGTGAAGCATTATTGCTTTCGTATCTACTTTTATTCTTGACTAAAAATCAAAATTGACGCATCTTCTCGATAGTATAACAATTTTTAAAGAGCATATATTAACGAAGTGCGAAAATACGATCGTTGGGCATCGATTTCGATGAAAGCATCATCAGGATGAATACCTAACCTCGTTTCCTCGGCCATCGGGCATCTCAAGCAATCATGTAAATCATCGAAAACATTCCAATGTATCATTCAAATCGAGGTGATCGCGCGGAAAGTACATCCACATTCTTTTCTGCCGAGTGTGGGAGCTTTTCAAACTTCCTTCTTCGAGTTTTCTTCGATGAAAGTTCTCGCGAAAGCGAGTATTTACAACGGCACATCTCAAGACTCATAATACCGATACACGGAATCAAATCTTCCACATATTACACGCTACGATGACCGAGAAATCCAGGAAGATAGTCACTAGATTCCACCCGACTCACGGGGAGAACATTGTGCTTCGTGAAGACAGTACAGTGGCATACCGTACTGCAAGCTACGCAAACTCACTGGCTTTCAGTGAAAAACCATTGCAGCCAGGCGAGATATTCCTGGTAGAGATTGAAAAGACTGAAAGAGGATGGAGTGGACACATGCGACTGGGACTTACTCTTATCGATCCTGCTTCCATGAGCAATAGTCTGCCAGAATTTGCTATGCCTAATCTTGTCAAATTGGGGAACACATGGATATTTGCTATTACTAAGAGTCACACTATATGGGATAGCTTCGAGGGCTATGGTAAGAATTGCAACCCTAGTATTAGCAATAGTGATCTTGCAAATATATTAAAACTTTAACTGATTTACAAGTATTTCCTATGTGTTTCAAGGTGAAGGAATACCATCGGGAGAAAAGAAACTAATCACAGATGGGGTCAATGTGCAAACTTCTCGTGGAGTTATACCATTCAGTGCTCTTAGACCAAATATAATTGATCCTTCACAGTACATTTTACCTACTGATGCTGGTAGTCGTATTGGGATCATGTATGTGCCACAGGCTGGCTCGGACAAGGCTGAGATACACTTCATAATAAATGGGGAAGATCAAGGTGTGTGTGGGAAAGACATACCTTACAAGGCAGGACCTTTACGCGCTGTAGTAGATGTATATGGTACTACAAAACAAGTCAGAATAGTGCAGCTATATGGTGGTATGTTATCTTTGTTTAACTTTCTTGAATATAATATCTTGGATGAAGTTTTATGCTTAATAGCAACAAAATGTTTTAGCAGTATCTACCCTACAAAGTGCCTGCCGTGATGCTATACTACAGTATACCAAAAGGAATGCAGTTGATTCGCTTCCACTTCCACGGGTTCTAAAAGATTATTTACTGTATCAGTCACAGTAAAGTCTGTATCATTCCATTCTACCTAATATGTCTCAAATCATGCCGAATAGGAATTTCAATGCTAACATAATATTTTTACGGTTTAACTTTTCTACAACTTATCATACATTTATTGCTTGATTTGTGCTTTCATTTACTCATTAATGTATTCTCACGGAAGGAGTATGATAGTTCAAACGAACGCGAAATTGTATTAAACTCTCTACTTAGCAGTTTCTTTATTTGTATAATTTACTGTATATGTAGTATAATGTCATTCGCGTGAATGCCAAATTTTAAATTGTACATAATGTAAGATGTTGTTGACAGAGCACCAGATAAGTTCTGATTACTCGAGGAACACCGGTCATTTCTCATTAGCGTTTATTAGCAACTACACTATTATATACACGATTCTACGATTCACTTGAATATCACACTGTTCATGTAAACATCTGATCGCAAATTATTCGTGTAACATTCGTTCTTAATCGATACGACTTAATTGTATTTACCGGAAGTAATGTAAAATTACATTGGGTCGCACTGTTAACATACGCAAAAACGGATCGAATTGACATAGTCAGTTAAGTCCGAAATGTTTTTCAGAATAAATGTATTTATAGAAAAGTTCTTAAATATCCACTGATTTTACACATGAAAACCGAACACTTAATTAAAGTATTATACATTGTATATTTTTGTACCGTAGATATTTTAGATGAGACATTAAATGCCTTTGCGCCGACTGAAGTTTGGAGATTTAGGAATATGAAAAGTTGGGAGTAAAAGAGTCTTGGAGTCTTAGAAACGTGAGAAGATGGAAAATCGAACATTTGGAGAGAATTGGAAATTGGCAACATCTGTTTTACACAGAAATATTTCTCTTTTATACAGTTTTTACATTAATGCTCCCAAACACTTCTGCCTCTGCTATTTGTCGGCAGAAAAACAGCGATCATGATCACATAAGTGAACAATACGGCGAAGAACGCTAACCATCCGATCAAAATAGAGGTATACTTCCAAGTGGATTCTTTTTTATCATAGGACACGAGATTCGTGTTATCGTCGGCGTTCATTTCCATTGTGGCCGATACTTTTGGGTCCAAGATACTCGCTAAAAATATCTGGCCTACTCTGCTTTTTAAAATCGTAGCGGTAGTCGATGATAACCACACAGGTGCATCGGTATTGAGCTCTTGCATGTGGCGAAGAAGGCTGGTGAGGATTAACGAGAACGTAGCCAGAACTAACGAATTCTCGTAAAAGAGAACTAAAATGAATTCATCGCGTTACAATCTTGAAGATATTTAATACCATAATTGGCGTCATGGATGATTGTTATGACAACATTGTCAATTAGGAAAATGTTAGATGTTACAGTGGTTGTGTCTGACACGATTTCATGACAGAACTATATGAATTTTTTTAGTATAGTTAATTTGTATGAATTGAGAAACAATTATACACTTACGTAGTTTGGGAAGATGAGTCCCATTGTGAGGAAGTTTCCATTGCAAATCTTGCAAACATAATAAATGCAAAACGAAATTGCAATTCGCAATTATCATACGTTCAGTGGATTTTGGATCCAACCATAACGTCATCAACGTCATCGCCATTAATACTATGCACAAAGAAACGTGTCAACTACATGATTTAATCGTCCGTTAAAGTTTAGTTCATTCACAAACCTAAAATCGCTGTCGTGAAAGAAGCAGTGTACATCGAAGCATATCTTTGCAAGATAATATCATACGTTATCATATTACTAGTAAAGTCCACGTTGAACTTTGACTCGTACATATGACTCGTTTCGGACATGTTCACTAATTGCCATTCCAAATTTAAGTCATAAACATCCTCGGTTAGCTGAGAATGAAAGAAATCCTTATTATATTGCTGCGGATGTCGGAGTATACGATATTTTTAATTGACAATACAGAACCCATAAAAATGACTTCGTTAGAAATAGAGGAAATAAATATTCGGTTTATGATACGCACTAGACCTTCTTTACTGAGGTGCAGAGAACGTAACTTGATCTCGTCAGAGGAATGAGACCAGGAGGCAATGTGCAAACTACATTTCAATAAATCGTAAGGCCACCATGTGTGATCTGACTGACAATACGTTGAGTACACCATCGATGGTACACAGATTACGGTACCAATATGATGCAAGTAACATACAACCCTTGGCATCTCCATATCGACGTCCATGCTTGACCTGTGTATTGTTCCAGTTACTAAAATGTTTCTTATATTTTGGAAAATATTCCCATAAAATCGGTGGCTGAAACTTACACACTATGCAACGTTATGTCTGGTACCCAAATGTCGTAGCTCATTATTTGAAGCCATTCGATACCGCTGTATTGCGACGGTGTCCATGTAAGACTTGGATCTTTCCACACCTGCCGTGCATTAAAAGAGCAAAATTCATGTGCATCCTTTAGTCATTTGCCCTGTTCTAACTGTACTCACCATTCTGGCCCAAACGTGAAAGTCAACCGTGTCCGAAAATTCATCCTAACGATAAAACGTTCAAGTAATTTGTACGATAAACTAGCACGTGAAAGATGCAAGAAAGAATTTTCACTTACGACTTGGAAATGTTGCATGGTGATTCCAAAATCAACGACAGTAACGTTCCTATGATTTTCAGTAGGTCTAACTTGTTCGTCGTAGTAACAAAACAGATTCTCCTTTAATTGTTGCAACGGAGAATTGTCGATAATATCCTTGCAAGACATAGCTATAAGCAGATCCTGCAGGAACCCACGAGCCTGATGGCCCTGCAGGACGCAAAAGGATACGACTAACGCGAGAAGAATATTTCTCATTTTGAATCGCGAGCACCAATCAATGTGGCACTCGTGTTATAACTGCACATTAAAAGATCGAAGAGAATCTGTTGTACGCCCAGTGAAATGTTAAACCGACTACATAGAAAACCGCCCCCTTCCGAATACGTCATCCATAACATATCGGTGTTAAAATCATTCGGTTACATAATTATAATTCATACGGGTTAAAAATAGTGAAGACTATCTGACGTATTGAAATTGGATATGAGATATTAAGATGGAAATATGAAGTGAAGATATGCGATAATAAAATGTCTTCGAGATAATTGACGTTGAACATCTTTTTATTGTCTTTGTCGTTTTCTAATCGGTGTGGGGTCAATTTTGGTTCAAATAAGAGCGAAAGACATAGGAGGCGATAGAGACGGTGTAACGTAGGGTGATTTAACCCGTAATTGGACGCATGGCGATTCAGTACGAGGCGAAGTAATGCGTGGTAAACCATCAAGTAATGATTTAACGCGTAATAATTCAAAGCGTAGTGACTCAACGCTTAGTAACTCTACGCGTGGTAAGTCAATAGATAACAATTAATCGCGTATGAATACAGCGTGTGGCAAATTAACGCGTGACGATTCAATAGAAATTTATGATCGCGCTCGTTAACTAAAAAAGAACTTGAAACTTGAACTTCTTAAAAAAGAAAAACGTGAACAAGAAGAAAACAAAAAACTAGTCACTAAAAAATAGACACATCGTTTATTTCAAACCCCACAAAATCACAATTGAATGTCAATTACTATAATAAAAATGAAAGGAAATAATTACTATGACGAATCGGGAAGGAATAACTATAATTAACTTGACGCAGAGATTACAGTAGAAAAGTCGACATAAATGATCGTTTATTGACAATGAGAATCTACAATCGATGAAACGTAGAATTAAAAAGGGTTATCCCCTCAAGTGGCTGGTACAAGAGTGGTTAAGATGACGATGTAAGCAACAATCACGGCGAAGAATGATAACCACTCGATGATCGCTGCGAAGTGCCTCCACGAGGAGTCTTTGGATCTAGCTTCTGATTTTGGTAGATCAGAATTCTCTTCGGCGTCTCGTTCGAGTATACTCGCAGATAATTTCGAATCATCGTCTGCGAGAATGAGGAAACGTCCTGCTCGGTTGCTTAGCACGAATGTTGTTGTCGAGGAGATCCAATTTGGAACGTCGATGCTCATCTCTTTCATTTTCCGGAGTAGCGCGGTTAAAAGTAACGCGAATACTGCTAGGGTCAGTGAATCTCGATAATACAATACTGCAAGAAGGTATTCGTTACAATAATTTTAAAATTACGTTCACATAGGTGTACGTTTTAGTAGACCCACGCTTGCATAAAACTATGTTATGCAAAACTATCTGTGAGTAGAACAACGTTTATTTAGAACCACGTTCTCCTATTTACTTACATATATTAGGTGGATTGGAACCATTGTGCGGTAATTGCCAATGCAAATCAAATATGCAGAGCATATGGCAAATTAAATTCACACCAGCAACAGCCATTCTCTCCGTCGATCTCGAATCCAACCAAAGAACAGTCAACGTTAGTAGCATCATAGCTAAAGTATAAAAGAATAACATAGTCTAAAACTCTAAATGACTGTTAATCTATAATTACAATATTCGTACCTATAGCAGGTGTAACATACGTAGTATGCAACATCCCATGATGTCGACGTACAGAAAACTCATAAACGATTATAGGATACGTGTCGTTCGGACAACACTTGTACTTCTTCAAAAGTTTGTACGCGTCCAACACTTTGAAATCCCATTGACTATTGTTCATGAATCCTCCCATATCATACTATACAATCATAAAACGTTTATACCCGAGTTAAAAACGATAAATATGCAAAATCGTTCGACCAGCGTAATTGCTACAATTATCCAGTTGAAGACTTACTGGCTTCTTGTCTAAATGAAAATTCACTTCCTCGCCAGAATGAGACCATGAGCCGAAATTGATTCGACAGTGATGAGTGTCGTAGGGCCATGAAGCAAAATTTGTCGCGCATTTAGCAGTGTGTCTCAAAGATGGAACGCAACTGACTGATCCGGAACTGAAGATCAGACAAGTAGTCGGTGGTATCCCTGTCTGATCGATCGCCAAGTCTCCCCTATTTCGAAGGAGAAAACGTATAGTCGAGATCTAGTTTTCCTAGGAAAGACAACCAGGAAGAAGAGATCTTGCTCCTTGATGCCCAACTTTTGACATTTAGGAAGATAGAAATTTGGGGATATAGAAATCTGGCAATCTCAAGATTTGAAAATGAAGAGTATAAAGACTTCGCCATACGAATAATTCGATCACATAATTGAAGAATGAAGGAATTCTTACGAGTTGTAAACCGACAAATCAGGCACCCATATCTCATCGCTTTTTACATGAATAAAATTGATCCCATCGAAATCGCTTGGTTCCCAATTGAGATGAGAGTCGGCCCACGTCTGCAAAGATTGTTATTGAACCTTTCCGTCGACAAACTTTAATGAATAATTATTACTTACGAGTGCCATCCAACTGTGTAATGTCAATCTGCTATTCCACTCATCCTGCAAAAAAAGGTTTCGCAATACTTTTCATCTATCAATTCAAGTTTTTTATTCACTATTCGTTGATTCTTTCACACAATTTTTTATCGTATTGTTTTTTGCATCACGTGCAAATCGCACGTTGTTAAACATAGGTATATTGTTACTATTGTTATTGAGATTAGAGCAATGAATATATTAAAAATATCGCTAACGTATGTTTGTATCATAAAAGCTTACAAATTCCAGCATTTTTGGTAGCATCTTCATGGTGACGTTGTTGACGATCAGCTGAGAATGAGTTGGTCGAATAGTGCGATCGTACTGACAAAAAAGATGCCTCTTCAGGTTAAGCAAAGGTGGCGGATTGTCATAATTTTTGCACGCGTCGTGGAACAAATCGATCTCCGGTCTGATACATTCTGTTTAACGACAGGCATTCAATACGTTTGTAATTCAAAAAAATATGTCGCGTGACTTGTTGCAGACTTCGATCTGGCCTTTTGGTAATTACCGACATGTTCAATTAACATTGGACGTTCAATAAAACACGACTAAAGATCAACGCAACGAACGTAAATTAATATTAGATATTTTTCCGAGTAATTTCAATAATAACGAATTGAAAATTGGAATAAAAGAACAGAGAAACCATATAGAATCTAGTCTTGTTGTTTCGTAAATCTAAGTCACGATCGACCCTCACTGTGCGAGGACTAATGTCTCACAAAAAAATTTCTGATCAATTAAAACGAACAGGAAGATTCTTATCGACGTAAAAAATATCTGAGAAAATCACGTGGACACTTTGACGACACTTTACCAGAACCATCATGGAAGAAGATGACGAAAAGACCGAGCACCGTGGATATTCTCATTCTGATCGAAATGAGCCAACAGCAACCAGTCGATTGAAACAATTTCGAGTTCGTGGTCCAACAATTATTGAACGCCCCATGAAATTCGAAGCTACAGATACGTGAGACGCCCCCACGCTGCTCGAATGCATTTGTTTTTCATGTATTTTCAGATAGACCAATAACATCTACCCGATTAGCTGTACGTCTATAAATAATTGAAAGGTTGACCGATAAAATTTCCGTCTTTTGTGCAACGTGATAGACTTCCCTAATGATTTACAAAATTGAATTGACTGACTGCAAAATTGCACTTTGCAAGAGTTTAAATTACTTATATAAGGCAGAGTTGTAAATAATTTATAACGAGTAAATATTACAAGTCAACTTGCTAATATTTTAATTTCATTAATACGTGAGAATATTAGAATATGAGCTGACTGAACTGAAATAAATACGTTTACATATACATATATGAATAGGTCATAACGTTTGATATAAATTATGAACTATTCTTATAAAATTACCGTGCAATCATGTTGAGTATGGTTTAACACCGGAGCAGCGTTAGCTGCATATAGAGTGTGATACATTGGTGATATCTGTGTGATACTGCGATTAGGTAAAATTTACAGATGTCTAAACCAAGTTCACGTAGAAGTACGTTTTGACTTTGCATAGAAATACGTTGTGAAGTGTGATATTTATATCTATATTTGATACAACGTTTTTGTAAAACTGTTGTGTAGATCTAGAGCTATGTATAGATCTACATTTGCATACGATTGTTTCAACTGATCTACATAGAACTACGCCTTGTAAAATATGTTTCTTGTTCCATGTGAAACCCTTCGCAGCCCTACATCCACCTACAACTAGGTCAACCGTGAAACTACGTTTACTCAAAGCTATGTTTACTCGGACATAGACGTTTGAAACGTGGAATCTAGTTATCGGATAACATCGTTACCGACGAATCATTTAATGTCGACATCCGGTATGATTACACACGATAAGAATGAAAGAGCCTCACTCGCTCGTAGAACGTATTCATCGCTACGTCGCCGTACTACGTGAATTTAATCTCGAAGAATTCGCTGACAGAGCATGCGTAATGCTACGTTCTACTTAAAATACCGACCGCATGCGATAAACGAGTGTAGTCTGTCGCCTGTTTTCGAACAATCCGCTACACGCGTCGAATGTTCCTAAAAAACACGTGTGTCTGTTCGATTGGGACAATTCGTAGTGCTCGAATGAAACGAACAACTTAAGAATTTCTGGGAAAAATGAAATACATCGGTGCTCTCGATGTTGGGACCACCTCCGTGCGTTTTCACATCATCGACGAACAAATTAGCACTGTCGCATCTTTTGTCGATAAGGTTTGGAATTTCTGCATTCATTATTTATTAGTGATAGGTATTGTTTAAAATTGAGCACACCTCCACTCTGAAAATCAAATACAATTTTACCAAATCACCCAAGTAATTAAGGACTCGCAGTTCGTATCAGAGATCATTTTGTAATCCATGTTTTTCTTAATTGGAGACCTTTTGACACAAGAATTCAATATCTTTGAAATACAGAGATCGTATCAAACGTATAATATATCGATATCGAAATGTAACTTCATCTAATTAGCCTATGCTAAAATGCTGATAACATTTATACTTGGAATATGTTTATCAGCCACTGCTGTAAAAGAGAAACCTTCAAATCGGCTTCTAACAATTGTTTTACTATGGAATCGATATCCCTGAGATCGTGAGATTCATATCCACGTTACAGAAGTTTCATGAATATTTTGTTAACTCTATAGTCAAACTAGACGTATGTACAGCATATATTGCATGTGTGTTTGCTAACAATCCGAAAAATTGAGATCCATTGTTTGTATTCAATTTGAGAAATTGAGATCGATTATACTCAATCTCGATACAATTTTAAGTTGTAAGTACTCTGCTACTCTTGCACGAAAGTCAAGCTTTATTTAACATGCACCGACAGTGCAATAATTGCTGATAAGATATCGCTCTAGAAAAGTAGTGATAATGATTCAAACGAGTTCGTGAAATGTTCGAGTGTCGTTCAACTTCAGAAAAATTACAGAAAAACTTAAATATATGATTCCATCACATATTTATTAAACTTGAAGCAACCTCCAACTTTTGCGTATTTACCATGAACGTTTCCTACATAACAGTTTACATAACACTACTCGACCCACAACGGTTTATGTGTAATTATGGCAAATTAAGATGAACTTCGATGTAAATACATACGTACTTGAAGAAAGTACAGATCCAACAATCTGTAGAATTATTTAAATATTACGCAGTTATTACGCAGTAGATGTTTAAAGGAAAACTTCATCTCGAGTCATCCGATCGTTGTTAACCCACACAGGGATCAGAACCCGTTGCGTGGTTTTATTATAGCAGACGTTCAACTTTCCTCGTTTGTGCGAACCGGTTTCAAACCCGACACATTGTAGTTATTGTGGTATTATACGTGGGCCGAAATATTAGCGACGATTGAAGGGGACTAACGGTTTAGAGCAATTTAATAAAACACCTTAACCCGTTGTTAATCGACCCACTTATGGTCGGCCTCGCGTTTGCTTAAAATTCATTTGGCAAAGAAAGTGTCATCAAGCAATGGGTTACTCAACGCTAATGTTGCAATCGAGTTAATACAACGTAACACTTCATTTCTTTTGCAACTATTAACATAAATTGGACGTATGAGAATGTGATGTTTTAAAAATGGTCACGTACAGATTTTTTACGAGATGGTTCTAGATTTTTTAATAAATCAGTTTTCAAATGCAACAGTAAATATTTTAGTTGTTAATAGTTGTTAAAATATTTGTTCCGGTCTGTTTTATCGACAGTCTTATAACTACATAAATGGAAGCTGATACTGAATGCATAACATTAATAAACATGATGAGCCAGCAAGTATATGAGATGTAGCGTGACATAGCACTTACATCACTATAAATGTAAATAATAGTAAATGTATACAATAGAACTATGTATATAAATAGAGTACATAAATACATAAAAGCAACATATGTGAAAAACTTTTCCAGATCCAACTACTGTATCCAAGTCCCGGCCACGTGGAAATCGACCCCGACGCATTATGGAAGACCATAGTGAACGTAATCAAGAACACGTTGAAAAGTAAATTATCATTCTGTTTGTCCCTGAAATATGCAGTAGACATCATTAATAAAATTGTATGTTAATTACAGATAGCGGAGTGAAGCCAGAATCAATTGCTTGCCTTGGGATATCGACGCAACGAGGCAGCTTTACGACATGGAATTTGAAAGACGGAAAACACTATCACAAGTTAGTACAATGAGATCCATTGTTGCTTCGGTCTTCTATCGCGATATTTAATCACCGTTTTGTACACGGTGTTCGGAAAGAAACTATTCAATATTTATATAAGATATACTTTATGGAGTGAAAAGATGCATGCTTTATTTAAGAACATCTAAATTATTTTTTATTAAGGTGGAGAAGATAACTGAAGAAAGCTACAATGATTTCAGAGTTTTTGACGGTCCTTAAAATTATATATACCATTAATTATTGTGTTCGTAATAGGAATGAGATTTAAATTTCTTCTATTTCAGTTTTATAACATGGAAAGACGTGCGGGCCGATTCCATGGTGAAAGAATGGAACTCCTCGATAACCATGAAGGGACTACGACTAGTATCGCAATTTTTGTACACCCTCACCAGAAGAAAGCGATTTCTGGCGGCTAGTGTTTTTAAATTCATGAACACACAGGTTCGTGTTCCATTTTTGTATGTGAACAAGGAGAAGAAAAATGATCGGGTTGCATGATCAATAGATGGATTTCGAATGAGAAAGAAATTCTGTTCAGTATTGTGTTTCATCTTTTAAGTATGCTTTACAATCCAATGGATTTTAAAAAATTTATTTTTCCATTCGGTAAATGAAACGGATTTGATTTCCTTCTGCTTTATTTTTCATCGTTTGTGTTACACCGAAATTTAGATGACTCTGAGGTTATTATGGGTGTTACAACACGTGCCAGGTTTGCAAGAGGCAACGAATAACGGAAATGCTGTTTTCGGAGGCGTTGATTGCTGGCTTTTGTATAAACTCACCGGTATTAACTTTAACATTATACTTTAAGAATTCGCTTCGAACGAGCACGCATCAAATTGCAATTACTCCAAATAAAACTGTTCATATTCATAAGAGTCCAAAACGACACATGCTTCGATAGAGATAAAAATTAATAATTCTGAGTCGTCTACATAGACTTCAGATTTTGAGCGATGCATGTATTTTGCAGGAAAACACGTGACAGACGTATCCAGCGCATCGGCCACTGGACTTTTTGACCCGTTCACGATGAGCTGGTCCGGCTTGATGATAAACTTGTTGAAACTTCCGCACAATATCTTTCCGGAAGTGCTGGACACGACAGGAAACTTCGGTGTCACTTCGAAAGAGATATTCGACGTCGAAATCCCGATACTTTGCTCAGTAAGTTATACCACACCGGGTGGTTAAATGTTAATATGGAAGTAACTTTCGTTAATTTAATTGGTTGTTATTTAAAGTAGATGGCAGATCAATCCGCCTCCCTGTTCGGTTCGGGATCCATTCAACCAGGTGATTTGAAAATAACAATGGGAACAGGCACGTTTTTGAACGTTAACACGGGTACTAAACCCCATGCATCTATCTCAGGTGATGGAGTACACGTAATTATGAAATTAACGCTTTTGTAGTTTTGTACTAAGCCAAGTGCAACCTAACGCGAATAAGACTCTTGTAAAGTACACAATGAAAAATGCAGCTACTCATCTTCCTTCATACTAAATCTTCCTCTTTTGCAACAGGATTATATCCCATAGTTGGCTGGCGAATTAAGGATGAGCTAGTATACGCAGCAGAAGGTGCATCGAATGATACAGGTGTTCTTATAGAGTGGGCAAAACAAATAGGTGAGTTAACTTCAATTAATGTCTAATCATCTCTGATATGCAATAAAGTATACATTTTCTCGATAACTGCTAAATGTCACGGCATTTTATTAGCAATTTAAAGATGCAGTTTGCCTCAGGTATTATTAATCATGCGGATGAAGCAGCCAGCATTGCGAGTTCAGTAAATCACTCTGATGGAGTGTGTTTTGTTCCTGCGTTTAGTGGACTACAGGTAGGTTTTCGAATTCTTGGATTCTAAATTCCGAAACTTGAATATTCAAGTTACAAACCTAAGTTCTGAAATTGTTGGGTTCTTAGTATTGAGTTAAGAAATTTATTATTTATTTTTAGGCTCCAATAAACGATTATACCGCTGCAACTGGTTTCATCGGAATAAAACCAACGACTGAGAGGGCACACATTGTTCGATCAGTATTGGAAAGTATCGTCTACAGGATATTGCTCCTTTACGAATCTTTGTGCGAGGAAACTTGCTTCGCATATCACAGAATACGGTTAGGAAAATACTTTCTCTGTTTCTATCGGATAAACAGTAAATCAAATTCAGGGATAATGATTAATATCATTTTTTGCAGCGTCGACGGTGGAGTGTCGAAGAATAATTTCATATTACAATTATTGGCCGATTTAACAGGCCTCCAGGTGGAACGAGCGACAAACATAGAAATGTCTATATTAGGAGTAGCTTTCCTAGCTGGTTTACAATGCGGTATGTAAATTAGTCGTGTGTATTTTTATCACGCGAATACAATGGTTTAGACCTGGTTTGTATTAGAATGAGAAAGAAGTTACATTGAGGCCATATCGATCAGATTTCTTTTCGAACGTTTTATTACTAATTCTTTTGTACTACTCTTCATCTTATTCCAAAATGAATCTATGGCAAATAGAAGCACAGTTATAGCAAATTAACGTTCTAAAAAATACGAAGCTGGTCCCCACAATTATAAAAACAGTGACATTTTGTTGGAATGTCTAATTTACGTACGCACGACTCAAGGTACACAGTGTATTATTATATAATCCAAATAACTGTTTTTATTAAACTTTCCCTGTTTTAATATGGGGAAAGTTTCACTATTACACTTATTTGACTACACTTTCTAGTACAGAATTGGCAAGGATAGACTGTGCTACTTTTCTTTCTATTTTATTGAACAATGATTCTGATCTACTTTAGGAGTTTTTCTTTACTCTTTAATCTCTTTTTAGGAATTTGGGAAAACAAAGAAGAGATCTTGAAACTTCGAAAAACGGATACAATATTTGAACCAAACGAGGAGAACAGATTACGATATCAGCCGATAATTGCGGAATGGAAACGAGCTTTGCAAAGACTACGACAGTGGTACTAAATTGCCAATATTTGCCATTAAATTCCTCTAAGAAACATATCACTGTTACGAGATAAACGATTTTGTAAGAATTGTTGTAAATAAACGTGTTATATTTGTTAAATACATCTGGACTATCTTTCGAACCGTCCGTCAAGTTTCATACAATGTCAAAGCGATTAACAAATCTCGTGTAATCGAATCTTTTTGCGTTTCGTTTTACTTGACATTGACATAAGAAAATCATATATCACACGTTCGTAGCAGGGACATCCTGCACTGGTATACCAACAATTTTCAGTCGACTGCGGATAAGAATCCGTACCGTAATACTATGTTGCATCCTATAGTTAAAAGTTTCAAATCTGACGTGGACAAGTTGGAAAATTGAACGATGGAAAATTCTGAAGAAATTGCGTTGTAACTGGGTTGCTTTGAACAGCAATCGTGCACGCAAATCGTTAAACTAGTAAATTTATAAATATTTAAGTTCCTCAAGATTACATACTCTTCAAGTTTTACTTGAATTCCAAAATTTACAAGCTTCTACAATTTCGAGACCCTAAGTCCCCAAATCCTTACACCCCATAAATCCCTACATCCCGAAGTCCCTACACTCCTAAATTCCTACTTTCCCCAAATGTATACACCCCTAAATTCCTACGATTCCAAGTCCCCAAATTTTCTAAGCACTGCATAGAAGGTCATCTTCCCGTATTACCATAGGTCACAGCCTCGTGCATAGCAGCATAACGAGCATCGATCACCCGAGATTAAAATCCATAAACAGCGATAGATGTTACGCGCAAAACTTTCTCGATTACATCGCACGAATTTGATCGCCGATGAATGAAACGCTTTAGCTTAGAAATATTATCTTGCTCGAAAGAGAAAGTTGAAGGAAAGTCAATGGAGCACTAGTTCCATACTCTAGAAAGTGACGAGATGTAAAAGAAGGAAACGGAAAGGCGTGGAAACGATTATGTGTTGCTCTTGTTCGCATATTACTTTCACGATTACGAGTGTCACCGGTATATTGTATAAAAACGATGCATGACGCTCACATAATTCAATGCAAATTTTCTCTTGTGGCCAATTATTCCGTCTGTTACATCGAATGATATTTAAACGTTGATTCGAATTCCAATCGCGTTTCGACGCTTAATTTTTATCTTAATTTCAAAATATCCTCGACGTAATCTCTACTCTCCTGAACTTCTTATTTTTAGTAATGCAGCTATGGACAAAATATTTTCAAATAAAAACCGTTTCGCGAACGTTGACTAATCATGCATTATTCATTATTTTGACACAAATATTAATACAAGTTTGTAACAATGTGTGGTGTAAAATAAAATTCTAAGGTGAAACAGTGTGCATATTCCATGAAAAAAGAAGTTTCAGAGACTTTATATTTTTAAATCTAATCGTCATTGTTCGATTCATATTATTTTATTTGCATAAAACAATTAAGTATGATAAATGTACTGGTAGTTGACAATACAAGACTCACGTTTCAGATTATTCTTTGTGATTGAAAGTAAGAGTGTCAATTATCAGTGCACCGTCAGCTACCGATACAGCTACTCTAAATTCATACGTTCAGTTCACGAAATGTGTAAATTAACATCGTAATAAATGAACGTGCAGTAATAACAACCGAATATTCGAAGCACAATGCACGTTTATAGGAAAGCATCAAATGTCCAAACAAGATAATCAAATGTTAGATGCTTGTATGCAAATAAACAACGGCCTCGACTCTTTTGACTCGATGAATAAGTTACAATGAACTTCTCCCGCCAGTTACTTCCGTTCGGGACGTTTCTAAAATTAAGCAAACCCCCATTGTTCGATGCGACATCGAATCTGGATCTTTAATTCCTGTCGATCGATCGACCACGCAGTATACCGATCGCTTTAGAACAACCAAAAATTTTCGGTACAAACAAAATGGTGAGTCAGCGTGCGCACACGTATCCAAAAGATAAAACCATTAATTGTATTGATCTCGATCGTGATAGATATTTTAATCAAATTGTTTTCGTTTTAATTCAAATTTGTGGTAACACTGGTTCTCCTTTTCGAAGTGGCGTATTGCGTTTCGTGGTGGTTCGATTTTTGTGGGAAAATAGTGTGATTGCGTTAAAATTTACAGGATTTCATTCAGTGAAGTGAATGATGATAGATCTTTTTATGATCTTCGTGTGTGGAGAAAGGACATAAATGGATTTTCGGAAAGGATGATTCTGGCGGAGAAAACATGCGACGCATATATTCAAATTTTTATCTTCAGCGTTCCAACTTAAACTTGTTAATTTAAAAATCTTCAGTTTTACAATTTTAACAATTGTTCAACATAGTCTTCGAAATTTTCAAATTAAGAGATTAAAGAATTGTTCAATTTCTCGTCGACGGTCATACAGCGAAACCCTAGAGTACCTCCTTATGGTAATGCAAGTGCAACTGACTGTTCGATAAGAATGGAACAAACTTTTCTATTGCATCGTTGACATTTATTCGATAATTGCGCTAAGAATCGATTTGCGTCAAGAAGAAGATGACTGAAGTTTATTTGCATAAAATCGTAAATAAAATTATAATGACGTTAGTCTGGCCTCCTCCCAATGAAAACACTGGTGGCAATGGTGATTTTGTAATCGTGTCTGATTTACAATGAAGTATCTCAGCAAAAAGTAGTCAAGTTATGAGTAAACATACACGATCAAGTATATTGAAGGTGTCAATTAGGCTTTCTGGCGAACGGAGGATTAACATACAGTCGACTGATAGCATAAATGTAAAAAAGCAAGATTCATTGCAGTTTCAACTGGCAACAATTGGACATTATTAAAAAATTAATTAGTCATGTAAAAGGTTAACTTACCACGTTAAAAAATGAATATGTATTTGAAAATGTAACATGTAATCAAGATAAATGAGATAATGTTCAATGGAGTGTGCCAATGATTAAAATGAAAAAACTAGTAGATACAATTTTCTCATTGTAACAGAATTTCGCAATCGGACGTTTAAAGATGCGGAGAATTATTAAATGGTAATACGCTAATTATAGTATAAGACGCGTATGGCTTCTCTTTCTAATTTCAACTATCTGATTCCTGCAAAAGACAATTTTACATTCAGTCGTGATACAGCTGAGCGAAAGGCAACATCGTCCTTTCTATCGATTCTCGTCTCGTGAAATATCGATTGTTTATCGAATTCCTTCCCTGGTATTTTTTGGTGGTTTCTAATAGAAACAAGAAACACTAATCGTTACGTAAGTGTTTTACAATCACATAATTCTGATCAAGATGATCGGTAGCACTTATCTGGAGTCCCGACTTTGCGCTATTCATCGCATGTTCTTCTTGAACGTGTAATTATTCTCGTTGCGTAATTTTAATTTAAACAAGGTACATTTTTCTTTCATTACTTTGTTGACGCTAATAAGAAAATAACGTCAAAAATTTGATTTATAGAGAAATACATTGTAAATTTCGATTGCAAGATCTCATATCGCTACAATAATGTTCGATACTCGCTGTGTCTGATAGCAACCAGTTGTCCATCTGTTAATTATCCTGGGAATATATACAATAACGCAATCATGAAGTGACCAATTGCATTTGTAATTATACAAAAAAAAACTGATGATCAGAAGGAAACGAATAGAAAATTAATTAGAGTAGAATTAACACTATTAATTCTGTGTTACATACGCAATAATAGTTTTTTAAAAAATCTGACCACGTTAAATACATCACGAAAATAGTTATTATTCGGTTCAGTTAATATATTATTTTAGTCACTACTAAATTATGTTAACAGTCTTCCACTCGGAGACTGCGTTCATTATGAAAAATTTCCTTCAATAAATAAGAATTAATTAACGCGTTTGCACGCAACTGCACTTTACATTCCTTGATCAGGCAACGCGTAGAAGAAAATGTAAGAGTCAACTTCTTCGAAGAAGATGAAACGGTTTCATTCAAGAAGATGAAAAATTTGAACAAAAGGTTCACTTGAATTTCCAATTGTTTTAAAACGTTCAATCGAAAATAATCGAGTACTAATTACGAATCGTTACAGATTCATTATAAACAAGTTGTTTAGAACGTAGGGAATCAATGTTCATAATTATATTCTTCTCCGCATGCAAATGTAATTAATCAGGCTATGTCATAAGATTTTTCCGAGCTGATATCGTGGACGCTACAAAAATTAAAAACTCTGTTCCTACACCAAGTTTCGCATGAATATTAATTTTCTTGGCAAATGTTTGACAGGAGGAGGTGACGATTGATATGCCAGAAAACGACCAGGAGTGGACTTCCGAAACGGAACAAAATATACCGAACATAGAAGAGGTTCGGATCGATATTCAAGAAGGATTGGACATCTCTAAATCGGGTAAATGAATTTGACTATTAATATCATTCCTTTTCTATAAATTATTATGTTGTATATTATTTGTATCAACGCGCTTTATGTTATTTCATTGGATATCAAAGCAGCAAACTTTCCCCAGCCCAATATATTCGGGCAATACAAGTAGGGTCTGCAGCAGTAACCGCGACAAAAAAAATACAACTTTTTGCACACAAAATATTAGCACATTCCAAATATAAATGATGTTCTCCTTGATGTGACGAGTTCGAATACGTTGTACTTAACCGATGTAGGAAACCAACTCATTGTGACTCGATTTTCAACATCTCGCAAGCGTAAGGAATGAAATAGCTATAGCAAATGCAGGGAAATCTATAAAAAGCAGCGGTCGCGATCGCATTCGCGGGAGAACTCGTTTGCGTGCGAAATCGCGAACTTCAATAGACCGTACTTGAAAAGCTGCTATTGGTTTAATTATTTAATTAGTGATAAAGGAAATTAAATATTATACAACTAACACGAGGTACTAAATTAAATTAATAAGTATATGTTTCTGTGTTTGCGTGTGGATGTGGTAGATGAACTAGGCACTTTAAACGTGCCTATAAAAGGTGATAAAAGTTACGCGTTTAATTAAATAGTAATATTTTGAAAGTTCTCATTTTTAGTGTTTAATTTCGCGTGAAATTTAATCGTTTTCAAAAATATACAAAAATATAGGTTACTTTGTAAAGTTATTGTATTGCATTTATAGGTATAATAACTAACTATACACTATAGAAGATTCGTGACAACATTGAAAATGAACCATGTAAAAATTACTGTGGAACCAACGCACGTAATATACGACAATGGTATAAATTTTGTGAATTAAATATCACTGGTTGAAAGTGAAATATATTTACAATACGTTCATTTACTGAACGCACGTCGCACATTTTTTACTTGAAAATACTATTATTCTGTGTACTTGACGCACTATGCCATTTATTTAAAAAAACAGTAATTGCGATTAAATATCGATGCTTGTCAATTTCAAATTTCCCGCCTTAATGGACGTGGTAAAAGCAATTATAAATTTATTTAATCATGCAAAGATTACGAAAATATAAATTATGTGAAGAATCACTTTATATGGCTCATTGTTTTCAAATAATTATCGATTAAAATAATTTATCCATTAGATTTTACGAAATATTCAATCTATTTGAGATCGTCGAGCATTTGACATTTCGCGCACAAAAAAAGGCGGGAAAGCGAACTTGATAACTCGTGCAATGAATGTACTGTGATTCTTCAATATTTTATTATTTTCAAGTTAAATAACACATTTTACATCGTTACTCACGTTTTTTTATGTCAAATCGGTGAAAGCTACAATTGATTAGTGAGTTTGCAGCAATCTGAAATCAAACATTACAAATTCTTGATAGTTTGCTCAGTAACATAATACATATCAATTAAAACTGTATCGCGTGTGAAATATGATTTTATCAATTCAGACTACGTTTATTATAAGTTATTTCATAAAATTCTCGTTACCTAGTGTTCGTACGTGATATAATTATACACAAAATCACAATTAAAATCAGACAACTAACACTACACGTCATTTACTGTCACTTGCTAACGTAGAACTCTACTTGACTAACGCTACGTAGAACGCTAACGTTGGCTTCTACTTGAGATGAGAACAGTGCTGACATCTGTGGTGAAACTTGAAAGTACTCTTTCTTACCGATCAAGATTATTCTGGTATAACCAAGCACTTCCACCATTTATTTTCAATTTTGGAAAATTTAATATGTAAACTTTGAAAGTTATCGGAATTTCCCAGATTTTCAAATCTGAACATCCCCTGTGGTCTTATACCTTCGTATTTCCAAATCCCAAATTTCTCAAATTTCGTATTTGAAAGATTACCGCTCAAAAAATCAGTGGTGAACCCGCTCCCACTACATATCCATTATCTTTATGCTACACACGACACTCGACAGTGCTATGGGCATACATATATACGTATACAAACTCTGTCTCTCTGACAGCCTGTGATAACCATTATTTTTTTAGTTCTTTTTCAACATTCTTCGAGATAAGAGGTGCCGGTACGTATGACTAGTTATACAAAGTTTCTCAAAAGGGTTACCAACTGTTTTGACATTTTTTTAATTTCGTTCCAATATTGAAATATTTTTATTATAAATTTAATATGTATTTTGTCTAACATTTTGTTATTAAAGCAATAAATAGTAAATATACGCTCAGACATATTTGTTTTAGTCTACTCTTTTTATCAGCTGATAAGTACTAATTATATAAAATATCCAGAGTACTTATATTTCATTATTATGTTTAAATAAATATTTATTTATTTTACACTACCATTTATCATGTACTACGACCTTACTAATTGTACTTCTTTTCGTTTATGTAAATGTAAAATATAAGATTTGACAATTTAAAAATAAATGTACAAGAATATCTTATTTTAAATATAATTAAATATATATATAATGTAAACTAATTTAAAATTGTATCCAGCAATTCTACGAAAATTTCCATATTGTGTCATAAATTGCTTTGAAAATATCAGAAAATATTTTAGCAGAAATGACAACTGAATGATTCACTATTTGTTCAATTACATAATTGCGTAATCAAAAAAATTCAAGTTATCTGAAAGTTCAATCCTTGAATTTCGTATTTTAAATATTTGAAGTTGGTAACGACGAATAATCTTACTCATATAGACGTTAACATTATCTTATATTAATTACAATTCATCATACCATTTGACACAGATGATGAGTAAGTATTAAAGTTAGCAATTTAAAACCTAATTAAGACTACTAAATGGAAAATTTGCACCTGCTATTTTATATTTATTAAACAATTGAATTTTATTGAAACAATTTCATGTAAATAAATTAAGCTTTATTTATCTGCAGTGAAACTGCCTGTTTAATATTAATAAAAACACATGAATTATGTTGAATATTTTACTTTTCATTGTGTATAATAATTACAAAACGTGAATAATCACTTTATGTTGTCGTTAAAAACTGTATATAATTAATGTTTATGGCTAATTGAATTTATATCATAAATAAAGAGTTAAATTAAATCATGTATACAAAATTGTTGTATATTTTAAATGTATATTTAACCTGCTGAACTTCAAGGAAGGTATATTGTATTTGAATGTATTTTTGTAATCATTTGAATCTATAGAGATTTATCATTTCTTTTCACATATATTCCATGTATTATCATAGTGCACATTCAAAGTATAATGTATTCGTGACTATATGTTTTATTCAATGAACTACTCGCAAGATAAATCCTTTTATTATATGTAGTAGAATCTATGCATTTTTAAAATATCTATACTTTTTTTTTCTTATTTGTATATCTTTTCATTTTAGCACATTCTAATGGAAAAATGGTAACAGATTATGCAAGTGTAAGTAGAAACTTTTAATAAAAAATAACTAACTAAATAAATAAAAAAAACAATAAAAATAATTGTTTTGTATTAAAATTCATCATTTTGCTTGCAGCTTGTTGAACGAACACGAAACACTTTTTTCACTGGTAAAACAAGACCAATAGAATGGAGAATAAAGCAGTTGAAACAGTCCCTGTTGATGTTGAAGGAATGCAAATCAGAAATACTATCTGCTCTTGCATCTGATTTGCATAGGGTATAACATTATATTTCTTTTATTAACCATTTATATTAATTGAGATATTTATACTATATATTTTTCATTTTAGTGTAAATTTGAAGCTATGGCTATGGAAATAGAAGTTGCTGAAGGGGAAATCCAATACATGCTTATGCATATTAAAGAATGGGCTGCTGACGAAAAAGTATATTTCAATTTTACTTTATATTATAAATATTCTGCTTTGTGCAGTGTACACCCTCCACCTACATTTACTCTCATTCAAAGAAAGTCTCTAATTTTGCAGTAGAGTGTACATAATAATCTGTACATGTTATTTACACATTTTTATTTTTCAGCCTTCAAAAGCAATGGTTAATTTATTCGATAAAATTGAAATTCGAAAAGACCCGTATGGTGTAGTTCTTGTTATAGGACCATGGAATTATCCTTTACAATTATGTCTAATTCCTTTAATAGGAGCAATTGCTGCTGGAAATTGTGTTATTCTTAAACCATCAGAAATATCTGCAGCCACGTCACAAGTCCTTGCAAAAATTATTCCAAAATATTTAGATTCTGTAAGTGAATAAACTTGTGATGTACAATTATCATAAACGAATTTTGTTTGAAAGTGTTTCTTGTTATAATTTATTTTACATTTTGATAGGAATGTGTTCATGTAGTATTAGGAAATGTTTCTGATACTACAGAATTGCTTAAACAAAAGTTCGATTACATCTTTTATACGGGTTCAACATCGGTCGGAAAAATTATTCGTGATGCAGCAAATAAACATTTAACACCTGTTACATTGGAACTTGGTGGAAAAAGGTAATGCTTATTTTCATTAATTTTATAATTTGATGTACTAATTGATATACTGTGAATAAATCATGACAATTTATAGCCCTGTATATCTAGATAATACAGTAGATATAAATATAGCTGTAAAAAGAATACTTTGGGGAAAATTTGTTAATGTTGGACAGACATGCATTGCACCAGACTATGTTCTTTGCACCCCTGAAGTTGAAGGAAAATTTATACAGGAGGCAGAAAAGGTTTTAAAGGAATGGTATGGTGACAATCCTAAGGAGAGTCCAGACTTAGCCCGTATAATTAACGATAATCATTACCAGTTAGTAGTGTTTCAGAAATTTCTTTTTATTATACCTTAATATTGTATATTGTTTTAAATTTTATAATATTCTTCGTAGACGCTTAGTAAAATATTTAAGTGGAAACGGCAAAATAGCGATTGGAGGTAACTGTGATCCTGTTGAAAAGTATATCTCACCAACTATACTTGTTGATGTTAAGCCTACAGATCCTATAATGCAAGATGAAATATTTGGTCCAATATTACCTTTTGTAAAAGTGAATAACGCTTATGAAGCGATTCAATTCATAAACAACCGGTAAGTAATTAATATAGTAACTATAATTACAATATAAACACTACCTTTTTACACATAAAAATCAATTTTGTAAATCTGTAATTGTGAATGATGTATTTGTTATAATACTTGCACCTCCTACATATGATTCATACATTGTGCAAATCAGGATACTATTGTATACACTGTCTTTTTGATTCTACTACTTTCTATGAAATTTATATTCAGTTTCTTTGATTATCTACATCGTAAAGTGACCTAAAACAACCGTAAAACTACTGTCATGAAATTATGAAATATCAATGGTACAATTTTAAATATTTATCTATGAAATAACATTGCACTTCATTTCCTACATTTAGCAATGCTCCTCTTACACTTTATATATTTACCAAGGATAAACGAGTTCAAGAATTAATGATAAGTCAAACTCAGAGCGGGAGTGTGGCAGTCAACGATACGATAATGCAATTTGTGGGTGAGTTAGTTAGAACAATTGAGTGATGATTGCTAAATGCCTTGCTACCATATGAATAATAAATACCTGTTTCATATCTTTAAATTAATGCATTATTGCTTTCCACTAGTAGTGCTGTAGTTCATATTCTCCAATTGTAGTTTTATCGATTTTCTTGTACATATAGTGTACATTAACAAAATGCTATTGTGTGTAAATGAAATGCACGTATTGTTTTTAGAATATTATTCTTTTATTATTAAATAGTTAATATAACAGGTGCAACTTTATTCGCATATTTACATTGAATAAAGTTCTTAATTGGAAACGGAGTAAGGTATTGGTTTTTTATTGCATTATCGAATTGCGTTGGTGTTGATAATAATTAAAGGATTGTATAGTTGGCTTTTAATGGGATTATGGTGGTGGTTTAGTTTAATAACATACTAAAGTATTATCCACAAAAAGATAGAACTCTCTGCATACACAAAAGAATTTTATTAAGAAAATTCTAAATAACATATTGTTTATGTTTTTATAACGTATTTTAGTCATTGGAAGTACATTCGCAAATTTTTGATATTCAATGTAAGATCTTTATTTTAAACAATAATCTTATATAATCTAAGAATATTTTCTTTCAGATATTAAGTTATAAGTAGTTCAAAACATTTTGTTATTTTATCATTTAAATAATAAAAAAAGTATTACATATTTTATACAGGGAGAAGCCATTAGCGTTGTACATATTTAGCAGTGATGAAAAAACTATATCGTTGTTTCTTGAAAATACGAGCAGTGGTGGTGTTTGTGTAAATGACGTGGTAATGCATGCAGCAGGTATACGTTCTTTCATTTTTCTTTTTTCTTTATTCTTTCTTCATATTAGTATAGTAAGTCGTTATTTAACGTAAGTCGTTATGTGAATATGTAAATACACTTATACACTCTTAACTATACTTACTAGAAACATTAGAAAAAAATCATTTTATAAGCTTTCATCAATTGCTCAACCTATTCATTAACATTTTAAAATATCATATGCTTCTTGCATGATTTTTATGCTAGTTCTGTAATACCGTAGTAATTCTGCTTATACTTGGTAGGTATGAATAAAATATTTTATTTCTTTTTGACCGTGTACATTTTGCGTATTATTTTATATACATGTTATGTTATATGGTAACACATAAAGATTGGTTTTCTAGTTGATACCATACCATTTGGTGGAGTTGGGTATTCTGGAATGGGATCTTATCATGGAAAGTACACTTTTGACACATTTGTGCACAAAAAAGGTTGTCTTATTAAAGATTTCAACAGAATAGTAGAATCTATAGCGTCGTAAGCAATTTTTTGTTGAATTTTACTGATTATACTCTAATCCACTGAAGTTTTATGCAGCAAACTGACTTGAATATTGCAGATGTCGTTATCCACCATATTCCGACAGAAAATTAACCATCTTAGAAATGATGACTGCAAAACGACCCGACATACCCGGGGTTAAATATATCCCTCATCTTTTAGCATTTGGTTTGGGAATTCTTGTAACTCTTGGTCTTTCAACCATTTTAAAGGTATACAAACCGAAACGCCTCTAATGCACCTTCTAAATTTTATTTGCAGTAAATTTAGGCAGTACTAATGTCGTACAAATCATCGCACAATGTATTTCAAATCACGGTAATACTTAAACACACATTTCGTACATGTTACAAAGATATTGACTTTATAAGTAAATATATACATTTTTTCAATATTTTTTTTTCTATGCATTTTTTGTATTTCTTTGGAGTGATAATAGCACATTGAGTAGAATAATTTAAACGTGACTAAGTATATTATACTTAGATTATAAAAGGCCAGTCTTAGAATTATGTTACATTACTGTTAAGTTGCTATATATTTTATATGATTTAAATTTTTTTATTGCATTATATGCAATATGTATAAAGAGTCTTTGTAGGCTATTACGAAATTATGAGTGTGTCAACACATTCATAGTAACTTAAAGAGTGTTATATATGTTATAAAAATAATGTTATATATATTTGTTAGTATGCATTTAAAATATTTCAAAGCTAAAATCACATTTTAGTTTTGAAGTTGTTATCCTAGGAAAGTTACTATGGTAGTAAATTTATAATTTCAAAGAAACATAATTATACATTCATGTACCATTTTCATGAAAGAATTGATAAGTCAATAAAGGCAATAAAACGTGCTACATACGTAATAATTACTGACCAACTTTTGTTATGTATAAATTTATCTTTGCAGGCTCAGGAGGAAAACTACTGAAGGAATCTTCACAATATTGTTATAAAGATTTATTATTAATTAGTATTAAGAATGTAATATGTGCACAATTTTTATATCTAATTGTATGTTTTGATGGTACTTTTATAAAAATGTACCGCAATTTTTTTTACATTACTGCAAAATACTTCATTGAAAATGAGTATCTTATAACGTATTTTATTAATGGAACATCGATTACTTGAACAATTGAAGAAACAAATTGTGATTGTAAATGTATATTTATTTCCTATTGAAATATGTAATTGAATTGAGTTCAATACTTCAACAAATATTGAAATTCAGTTGCCATATATGAACATTTATTTTAAAATATAATTAGAGGAAAGTGCGTTTTGTTCAGTATTCAAATAATATTAGTGTTATGTTCTCATATCTGTATTAAATTCAGATAATCGCTGTTCTACATAATACAAATGTTATAAATATTGCACAGAAATGCGAGAAATATGCTATTATTTATATATTATAGTACAAAAATAACAAAAACAGATTGTCTATAAAAAAAATCGTTCTGCGATATATCGATATATCGTTCTATGACTTACAACGTTCGAATTTTTATAACTATATTTTTTATCGTGTCGAAATTTTAACAAAATGTATAAAAATGTGTGACTATCACATATGTACAAAATGTTTATAAAAGCTTGAACATTCCATCGCAATTACTAAATCTATATATAATTATATTTCAATGTACAATCACTGTTTTATACTGTTTATAGTACAATGTTGCGAATAATATACTTATAAAATATATTTTACGTGCGATAAATGTGAACATAATAGACAAGAATTTAATTAAAGAAAAAGTACCATTTTTTAACGTAACATCTCATCTTTTGAACATATAAATGATCTATAAAATTATGTGATTATTTTTTCATATACTAATTAATATTAAAAAAATAAATACATATTAATTGTTAATATTGTAATATACAAGATAATGATACTAGACAAGTAAATGTAATGGATAATATTAAAATGAAAGATGTCGTTAATACGTGAAAAAAATGTTGATATATTTATTGATAATAAAGTTTCTAGTGTACATAATGCATTATCAAGATTTATTTATACGTGTAGTTAGCACACGGTTTTAAAAAATACTAACCTTTTACTTATAATACATTGTGATATATACATGGTACGTAATGTTTATTAAGATCAAATTTAGTATCAGCATCTTAAATATATTAATAAAATTTCCAACATGGTACAGAAGTACTTTTTCATATTTTACTGACCATAACAGTGATCTAAATAAACTCACTTATTAACCAAAAAGTTAGTACAAGTCACAGTTCAATTTCTTACCACTGAACTATTGCTTCCAGGTAGCCGACATTTCTCCCGCTTGAGTACTATCACGTTGTGGACTCTATAGTATTAATGAAAAAAAAAATGTAAAACGTAAAAATTCAAGTTTATTTATAAATTCTCATTTTTCTTCAGAACTACCTTAATTTGAATTTGTTGCTTCAACATAGCGGCTCTTAAAATTAACATGCGCGTACGTCTTTGATATTCTTTTCCAACACTCATAGATTTTTCAAAAGTTGTACTACGTTGATCAACATCTTTTGCATATAAGATCTGAAAATTTATATAATATAGCATAGAAGATAACAGTAAATTTATTATAGAAATCGATTTATAGTTAACTAATTACCTTATTATGAGAGTCAATACGAGCCTGTATTTGGCCATCAAGAATTAACTGCATAAGTTCATCTTCTAACTCTGAAACTGTTCTATTGAAAGCAGTTGCCATACGTTTCATATCAGCGCTTAAATAAGGACTGAAATATTGTATTAATGCCCGATTTCGTATTTTTGTGTACAGTACATTAACATGGGGTGCTATATACATGTCCAAGAGTATATTATCTTTGATTTCGTCGAGTAATTTTAAACACGATGCATATTTTGATTCATAAAACTTAAAAATGATATCTCGCAACTGCGGTTCTAATTCTAAGAATAATTTAAAAGAACTATTAAAAATGACTTGTTTCTGTAATTCCTGTCTATCAAACGTTGCCAAAGCACAAAGTCCACCATACAAAGCAACGTTTCCAGGAGATAACAACTCAGGACAATCACAATGATCTAGTGATGCTTGCAGAAAGTGTCTTGCTGCCATTTTATATTTTCTTGTGGCTAATTCTGCTAGACCAGCAGCAACTTTTAACTTTGTAACTATAAACTGATTATTATCTTTACCATGAACATCAGAAAAATCTGGTGTACTTTCAGCTTTTGTTACATAACTTAATACATGAGTCCAATTTTGTAAGTAAACAGAAACTTTGATAACATTCAGGCACATATTAACAACATGTTTACCACTGGTACAGTAATCCCGTGCTCTAGAATAACATTTTAAGGCATGAACAAGGTCTCCACAATCCAAATAATGATCTCCCAAGTCATCGTGACCTCTTCTTATACTTTCCTTAATTGAGTTACTTCTATAGTTTTTAAGATCTGTATCAAATTTCTCTAGTTTTAAAGCAGCCTTTTTAGAGTGAGAATCGACCCAAGCTTGATCTAAGGTTAACATATCTTGGGATGTTGATTGTGCTGCAACATCCGGTAACCCAGGTGTTCCTACAGCTTGCACTAATTTCTTATGCAGTATCACATAAAGTGAGACATTATATGTTGTCATCACATAAGATATAGCCATTTTTAATGCTTCTATCCTCAACATTGGGCAATGATCAGCTATGTATATAAGCCTATATAATTTGGCCAGACCTGTATAGCTATTAGCATATACTTCCAAATCCTAAACAAAAAAATAATACAAAGAATATAAAGGCATTATTTTATGACGAATATTAATTGTAAGATAAGCTTGCACATACCAGAGTCGGGTTTTCAACAATATATGGTTCTTCTTCTGCATTGTCATTATCTTCTGTAGGAGCATCAACTTGCATAGGCTCCACCACATTTTGCTATATGCACAAAACATCATTAAACATAAATTATAGCCTATATGAGGAACTGAATGTACTTTAAAGTACTATACAACACCTATAATAATGTAGACAGTAACAGAGTACAAAAGTAACATAAGAGCTTCAATAACAGACATAACAAATAATGTTTAGAGAAACATGACAGAAAACTAGCAGTCTTTATATCCTTTACATTGCTTATCCACATGAAACATTTGATTTATTTCTACAATCGCAGCTTTTTGCTTTACAAAATTACCTGAACGTCGTGAACTTGCAACGGCATGTCAATATTCTTTCTTAATTTCACCCGAGGAATTACAAATGAAAACAAAACCTCTGGAGAAGAGTATGTAATATAGAACGAATTGTACTAAAATATACACATGTATAGCCGGTGCAGTGCAGGCAATTTAAAAGAGCAAAATATTTCTCATTTGTTATTTCGTTCGAATTCAATCAATGATATTATCAAACATATTATTAATTAGTACAATTGTTTAATAACACGTGTTTTATTAACAAATTTAAAGTAGTTTATACATTTGCACTAACTGCAATTGACCATATAGTACTATGATTCTGTTATTACTTTACAGCAGGGCTTTCCAAACTTTCATAGGTTGAGACCCATTTTTAAAAATAGTACTTTTCATGACCCATTCTCTTTATAACACATTATTTTTTTATACAAAGTTCTAAAATTAAAATATTGTAGAGTCATAGGGTTTTAAAATTTCAAATCTCAAAGTTCTAAAGTTCTAAAATTCTATATGTATAAAATTTCAAAGCTTCAAAGTTGTAAACTTTTAAAGTTCCAAAGTTATAAAATCCCAATGTTCCAATTTTCCAAATTTATGAAAAATAATCGCCACAGATATTTAAATACATTATGAATGAGTTACATATCGCATGTGCAAAACGCATTTTTACATCGATTAACGTTTCTGTGACATCAAAACGCTTTTGGATATTCAAATTTTTTTATAGGAAACTTAAAAAAGCGTGATCGATACAGATTATATTGGAACGTAGCTAAGCTACCTGGTTCCAGAAGACGCGTGATATCTGTGTAGTAGTCGTGTCCAATATGGCGTGTATATTCAGAATTGCATTAACGTGCAGGTAAGCCTTTGTTCGATTTTTTCCGATCCATATTGGACAGATAAATTGAAAAACAAAAGTTTACGCATCTTGTAATCGTAACTTTTCATGTCAACGTATAACTTCTGTCGCAAATCGTGAAATTAAATATTAATACATGTTTTCCCTTAAAATATGTGAACTTTGTCAACCTTTGCACCTTCAAGGTCTGTTTAGTGAGGTGCATTTATGATGACAGGTGTGTCGTGTGAAGAATATATATTTTCGACCGAATAATTCAAAAAGGAATAATAACTTTCCATGGAACAAAAGAAGAAAAACATTTTAGAGGAACATATTTACTGTACAGTAAAGTCTGCTGCTGGCAACTGTTATGCAGGTCTGAGTTGAACGTTTTATAGTTCTAAAAATTAGAGTATAATTGCAAGGAGGAATGACGATTTATATAAATATTATTTCTGTTAAATTATATTATTTGTTATTGATCTTCAAATATGATATTAAACAAACATGATATCCATTTTGCAACAATGTGTGGCAAGTATTTTTATGTATCAATTAACATGTATAATTGTGTACATTCGTTTTAATAATAGTAATGATAAATGAATGATACTGAATCAATTCACATGAATGCCCGTAGCTAATTAATAATGTAAACTGATATCTCGAATTAAAATTTGTTTAGCCGAGAGTTTTATCAGTTTGATTCTTTTTTTTAAGGAGTATAAATTTCTAGTGATATTGTATTGTAATCAAAATGTTTGTATTTTTTTGCAGATTCTGCTCCTGCCTTTAGTACGATCGTTTTTGTGAATAAAGGGAATCAGATAAACATTGAAAACTTGTAGTCAAACAATGTACAATGAACTACGGTGGAAATATGCCAGATTGGCACCAATATAATGCTTCTCAAACAAACGAAGTTACGTCTTCTACTCAAAATGTGAACTCTGGTCACTTAGCATTCATTCCTGGTGTTAATCATTCTACATTGAATGCTCTCAATCTTGGCTCAGAGAGTCTTAACAAGCATCAAAGTGATGCCACTTTTAATTCAAGAAACTACCAGTCTTACAACAATGTCTCAAATGGTCCTAATATTCCCAACAATAGTCCTCTTGCATCCATGGTGCAAATGCAAAACTGTATTGGACACTATGGTTCTACGAATACAAGAAACCCTATGTTGGATAACATAAATGCTTCAGTGGATCCTAGAAATGCGACAGTTGGGGCTATAAACGATGAAATAGGATATCGGACTAACCAGGTGCCTTTTAATGGGCCTATTGGCCATTTAAGTGGGCCAAGTTGTAATTTAAATGCATCATCTGGACCTATACCTGGACCTGGACCAGGATCAAGTTCAGGATTTGGACCACAAACTAATTCTGGGCCAGGATCTAATTCTGGAAACAATTCTGGAAATGGTCCTGGCCCTAATTCTATGTATGGACCCGGTCCTAGGCATGGACCTATACCAGGACCTGGATCAGGATCAGGGTCTGGAAATTTGGGACCAAGGAACACTAATATTAGTTCAGTATCTTCTGGAAAATCTGGACCTTCTTCGTTTATGCCTTGTAAAGGTGTTTGTTGTAATTCTAATCCTAATATTAATTATCAACAGTGGGAAAAGTTTGGTCTTTATCAAAATGCTACACCATTTAGAGATAATGTACATCTGTCTGGTTGCCAAATGGAAAACAGACATTATGGAAATAATTGTAATTTTAGGAAGGATAATCTAGAAGGTAAAGAAGTAATGGGACCTGTATTACCTAATGCACCTGCCATAGATCATAGAAGAAACTATTCTGATTACAAATATCATAAAGATCATTTAGCACATAGGAATTATCCAGCGTCTTCGGGAATGTTCCATAATTATAATGTACAAAATTATAACTATTCGACAGAGCATCAGAAATATACTTATCCTATGAAGGAGCATCCAAAGTCAAATAATATGAACATGTCGAATTCAGGAATGCTTAAACACCAGGAACAGAATTTTATTACTCAACAGAAATTTAACAATAAACAGTTTCAATATCAAAATGGAAATATGCTACGTAAAGGAGTACCTACATTAAACACTAATATGGCGTCGTCCCCACAAAATCCTTATTTGAATGCACAATTTCCACGAAACATTACAACCGAAATGAATCACGAATGTCAAGAAACTACTGACAACTCTACAGTTGTAAATAGAATACCAAACACGTTTATGCATAGTACTCCTTCTCAGCATCAAGTGTATCAACATAAAATTGCGATGCAAAAATATGCGATGGAAAATCACCTTAGGGAGTTGAGTAGCATACCTGGTTATCAGTCCCATCCAAAATATAAAGAATGTGTTCTGAGATACAGGGAAATATTAAAACTACAACAATCGACTGGTTACCAAAATTCTGTTCAACAGAACCCACGCGTTGCAACACCAGTTAACGCTTCAGTACCACCGATTAATTTACATTTTGATCAAAATGGTATGTTGATAAATTCAAGCTACATCGCTGATGGATTTAGTAAAGTACAGCATGCGCCAGCGGTAGAACAACCATCAGAAAGCATAGAAAAACAATCTAAGGATCAAGCTATTGCCATTGCCAATGAGAAGCGTCAGCAAGTGCAGCAAACAGAACAATTAGTAATCCCTCCACAAAGCGAGCGCATTCCTTCATCTTGCGTGGAAACGTTTCAAAAACAAAATCAGTTTCCTATACGCAAGGATTTCAATCAGAACCAATTAAAAGTACAAACGAGTGAGAGTCATAATTTTGATACATTAAACGTTGTTAAGAGTAACGAAACAGCGATGTTGCAACAGAAAGCTTCTAAAGAATTTGCTAATAAACCAGAGCTCGATGTCCGGCAGTTTTTAGCCAATTGGGACGAAACCGACGATGAAGATGGGGCGACGCCGAATTTGCAAGACACTGCTTTGAGTGAAACAACTCCAGTTGTCGTGGTAAGTTACGAAAACGTGAATCTATCGCCAAAAACACCGCAGGGTACTGAGGTATCCAAAAGAACTAGCTATTGCTCAAATGAAACGGACTTGGACAATGGCAAAGAAGGTGAAACAAACGCGGTAGCAACTCAAGATTGTTTAACGATATCTTACTCGCCGTCTGAAAGCACCGAAATTGCAAAGACATCTAAACGAACGATCAGAGAAGGCGTGGTAAAACCTGGTAGCATTATACACTGTATAAGCAACGGCCCTGATGAAATACCCACGATACATATAGTGGATAATTTAGAAATAAGCAACATTCTAGGCACGTGTAGCGAACAAGTCATACAAACGTTGGAAAAACAGAAGACGATATCTTTCTTCAAGGAAACGAGTAACAACGAAACGGGACCGATAACTCTGGAAGACGCTGAGCAGCAAGATAAGAACGAGACTGACGTATTATCAACTAATTATGATGGATCTCTTAACGATGTAACCAAAAACGCCAATATGGAGGATTCTGATCCCGTTCGAACGAATACTGCGTCTATAAACAGCCAAGAGTTGAAAACAAAAAACAATCTGGATGTTACTAACAACATGGACTTGAAGAAGCAGGGTAGCTTCGCGAGCGAGGAATCCCATAATCCAGACGATATCAGCTTACCAGATTTACCGACATCAGAATGCACGCCAATCTCTACTACCCTGAACACTCCTATTCATTCTGACACAGAAGAGTCTTCACAGAACATGGAGGACCTGTCTATTTCGACGAACCCGATAGAGGTGATGCAGAACAGTCCTGTGATCAGTTTCACCCAACTGAACAATGAGGAAAAATCAAAAAACAGATCTCTTGGCACGCTGGAGCTAGAATTCCAGAAACAAAATAGTTATAAAACAAACGATCAAGAAGTAACCCTTGGTAACTTTAACTTTGCAAGTGATTGCAAAGTAAAATCAGCTGAAACTGCTAAAGGTAAACAGGTAAAAAGTTTGGGGATCAATACTGTAAGAAAGAAGGTGTTCTTGATAGATGGTAAAGAGATTGATACGAGGATTTCAGACACGTGTGCTGCTTTAACATCCATCGAATACGAACTGGATGTTGAACAAGGGCCAGTGGAACGTGAACAAAGTTCAGAGCGTGCATCTCCTGGTTGTGTGAAACACAGAAGCGCCAGGAAATCGACGGATTCAATGAAGTCTGTGATCCAAAGTGTCGATTCGGTGGATAACATCGTTCACAATGTTGTTTCCACAGGTATCAATGCAAATTTGAGCCCAACAGAATCTGACGACGAAACGCAAGTGTCCAGAAGAAGAAAAGTAAAGACTTCGAGCGTGTCCACCAATACCAACTCTGAAGTTGACATCAGAAAAAAAGCGAAGGAGAAAATGGACTTTGAAGACAAAGGCGCGAATAAATATTCGGAGAGAAGTTTATCTCAGAGAAAAGACACGACGGACCATTTGAGACAATCAAAAGGTTCCAACACGAGAAGATGCGACGAAGCGAGTTCCTCTCAAAGCGAGGAGCACCCTGTGTGCCATATGACTTCTCAATACAAACATTATTCCGTTGCTGTGATAAAGGATAAAGTTACTTTAAGCGATAAACGGTCGGGCCGTGGCCTAGACAGGACTTCCGGCGATAAGTCGCCGGAAAGGAGAACGAGCAACAATACCAAAGAGTTTTTAGACGAGATGGAAATTAAAAAACGCGTTTCTGGCAGGACTCACGAAAGCGTTCCGCTCCAAAGTTCAAGAAAATCCGAATTGTTGCAGAAAGATCTGAAACCCGTCGACGGGGACGTTAGGTACACCGCGGAGGAGATACGCATGTTGAAGGAGTATAGACGAAGAAAAGTTCAGGACAAGTCCAAGCAGCATTCCTTTAAAACTTCAGAAGAGCCCCAGAAGAACGACGAGAATTCGTCCCGTTCTAGAAACAGTAAACCCGAATGTCCCCAAGTACGACAGTCCAATGAATTTCTTCATGCAGCATGTTCAGAGCAGAACTTGTCGGTGGTCGATTCGACTGCAAAGAAACTGGATACACGAGAGGAAATGACGGGACATGCGTGTTCGAAAAGCTTCTGCAAGAACACTGACTTTGGGATTCAAGTGACGAACGTAAATTTAAAAATCAAAGATAATGACATGGGCAAAGAACTGATTCTGGGAGAGAAGGGTCCAGAGCAGATGAAAGATTCCCTAGAAGGAATTCAAATCCAGATAAACGTATCGTGCACGGATCAGAACTCAAAAGGACAGGAGCAGAATAAAAGGTTGTTGTACGGCGATCGAGGTTTGTACGAAGTTGAAGAGTCACCTGCATTAGACTGTCAATGTCGAATACACGCCAAAGAACAGGAAACGGTTGACGCTTCGAGAACGACCGACAAAGTTCACAGAGTAACCGACAAGCTTGCGGACGCTGTCGAGGTAACTTCAACTGCTATGGACACGAATGCGAATCCTTTCAAGAAACGTAGAAGAGCTTCGATGGGAACTAACGAAGACACTTGTGTTCGAACTTCAACGCGTAACGATGCATGTTGTAAAGAAATGTTGAAGACGGACTCAGTGGGTATCACTTATCCCGTTGACGATAAATTGAAGCGTGCAATATCCAATACTGCCATAGTCGATGCAAATAATAAAATTAAGGCGAAGAATAAGTGTGAAGGTGGCGACAGAGAGGATAGCAGGGACTTGGAAACAGTGAAAGTACAAAAAGCACCTTTCACGAGTTTCGTGGACACTTCCATGGAAGTGTTCAAGAGACACGAGGAAAAGGAAACGGCTCATCAGCCGAAAAACACGAAGAAACTACTAGATAGTGGTTTCGAAGCGAACGCCAGAGCGCTGAGTTCCTTGAACACTTTAGATTTTAATTTTGACTACAAGAAGTACTCCAACGTGAACTTCGACCGTGGCGTTGGCGAGCTGGACGACGATTACCCGGGCAAATGGAAGAAGCCAAAGATCGATCAGATTTTTGAAGACTGCGATGTGTTTCAAAGTAGTAGCGGCTACGTGAATCCTATTTTCTCGAGCATAGATAAACTGGAGGACTTGCACACAGTTCCTGTATACACTACCAAAGACGGCAAGATATCCTACAGCCCTAATCGAAGGTTTACCTACCACGAGCTGATGATGGAGGCTCGTAAACGAGAAACTTGTGTTTCTACGAAGAAGTCTCATTATGCGGACACCTGGAACAATTATTATAGCTCGAAATTTCGCAAACTATATAAGAGAAAGCGACATCATCCTTTCAGCGAGAAAAAGAAATACGAATTCAAGAGTACCAAGTATCTGTATGATAGGAAGAGGAATTATTCGGACGAGTTTTATGGAAAAAGTCACACGAGGTACAAGGACTATGTGCACAGCATTAAAAATAATAATGCTGTCTGGTTAGATCAGTATAAAATGGACAGGATGTATAGTAGCAGCGACTCGGATGAGGAGATCAAACGTCGCATTGCTGAAAGTAGTAGTTTTAAAAAGAGTCATGAAACTAAACTTATATCCTCTAAATCACCTAAAAGCCATGTTACCGTTGACGAGTTGGATGTGGACTATAGAAATAAAGAGGATAGTATGTCTGATGTATGCTTAAGTAAAGATAAAAATACGTGTTTAGAAGAATCACGGTCTGTTCAGTTGCAATCGCTCGATGGTGGTACAGGTAATGAAAGTTGTCAAGCTAATGATAATAATGTAAATGATAATCTTACTCTTATGCAAACAGATGCTACGTTGACAACAACTATAGATCAGGGTAAAGAAGAGGCTAACTGTAATTTAAATGAATGTTCAGCAGTGGAGGAGTTATGTGAATTAACTCCAGAGAAGCTTGAAGTAAATGAAAGTAAGAATTTGAGTGATGAATGTACTGAACCGTCTGTTGGTGAATCCAAATATTCAATTGTTCCTGGTAATGAAGAAGAAACTATAAATAATGCAAATGGATCTTCAGCTTTGGAGTTGCTCAATGAAGTTCCTTTATCAATGAATGAGAACGAGCAGATTGCATCAAGTAACGTTGAAGAGGACAAGAACAGCGAAATGTGTCTTTCGGAGACAACGCAGCTCGATAAACAAGAAGAGGAAAATGATGGTTCGAAAGTATTGGATGATCAGCCTTCTGTAGATAATACAGAGAATATAAAACAAGTTGAAGTTTGCGAAGATTTGCAAAGTCATCACACTGAATCATCACAATTTGAAATAAACGTGGCAGATTGCTCAACAACAGAAAGTTCAGAGTCTCGTGTAGACTCTGGTAATATAACTGTGCAGGTTTCGAAAGAATCTCTGGAATTTGAAAAATATATAAGCACCTCTGATAAAATGGTTGAAGAATCATCTGAGAATGTTAACAATAAAGTAGACGAAGAAACATCAATAATATCCGAAGAAAATATTTTAGATTGTACACAAGAGAATATTCAACTCACAGAAGAAATAGTCCTTTTGACTAAAGAGCAAGAACCTGAAGAATGTATGAGCGAAGAAATTGAAAAGAATGTTGAGTCATTAGTATATGAACACGATGGTAATTCTCCAAAAGAGGCTGTAAATGAGATGTCAGAAGAGCAAGAAAACTCTGAATCTCAAATAGTGCAGATGGACGCAACAATTGATCAACAAAATAATCTAGATTTCGGTATGCTTGAAACTGTTGAAAATCAAAAAGATATAGTCATTGCTTCTGTTCAGATGGGACAGAATGAAGAAGAACCAAATTTATTAGATTTTTCCAAAGATACTATTTATAATGAAAATGATAATGCCATTGAAAGTTTAGATGCATCTAATGCAGAGGAAATGGAAATGGCTTTATCAAGTATAAAAGACACATCAGTGGAAGAACAGGAAATGATGGATCATCTGCATGACCATTGTAACGAAATGCAGAGTATGTCTGAACACAATTCAACTAGAAGTTCTTCGGTAGAAAAAGAGATGCCTGTTTTGAATGAGTATTGCACTATCGATGATTCTCCGCTTGAACATCCTGACGATATAGACAGAACGGAGGAGTATGATGACACTGAAAAGCTAGATCGTCTGTCTTTTGATGCATATGATAACTGCAGTCATTCGCCAGAAAGCAATTCGGATGTAAAAGCAATACCAAAGCTCATCATCAAGAAAACGGATGCTTTAAATACAAAGTCAGAGTCTTTACCGAACTGTGCAGAAACTGATAATTGTTCGGACATGTACGATGCAAAGCTGCTTCCCGAAACACGTCCCAAGATACCAAAAATGATAATTGTGAAAAGTAGATCTCGTTCAGCAACTCCTACTGTAGAGCTCTTGGAAAAAGCAAAATCTGAAAGAACACCGCAACATTCTTCAGAGGACAATGATGTAAACGTGAACGTGGATAACAGCGACTCGGAAGAGTACACCTTAAAGCACAACAACTATAAGAACAAAGTACCAAAAGTGAAGATAAAATTGGAAGATATATCTTCCAAGGACTTGAAGCTGTACTTGAAGCGGAAGGCTTCAAAGAGTGTTCCGAAAATGAAAATCAGGAAACTTAAAAATCAAGATGTCAAGACGCATATTTCAGTATCAAAATATGAAACACAGGATACCTCTGAGACAGACGCTACTGATTCTGAAAACGAGAATGTTCATCAGGCATCAATGGTTAGCGATACCGAATCAGAAAAGATACCAAAGCTGAGATTGAAAAGACAAGACGAAGACAAATCTGCGGAGCAAGTAAGAGAAAAAGATTCCAAAGTGATCCCAAAGAAAAGCAGAAAAACGAAGGAAGAAGATACAAGGCATTCTGTGAAGCAGGACAACATCGCGGCAAATGACGAAGAGCTGAGAAAAAAATTTCCTCAATACATTATTGAGAAAGTTCCCAAAGTTATAATAAAAAGAACGCAAATAGGAACAGAGTTTAAATGTGAAATTAGCAAAAGTAAAAAGGCCTCGGTTGCTGAAACCTCAAAGTGGCAACCAAAGGTGAAGCTACAGAGACTAGAACTTTTGGATCACATTGTGAAAGATTTGAAGCAATCAAAAATTACATTGAAGAATATATTCAACACGCCAACTCTTATTACAGATAACAGTACCAGTGTTACTGACAACAAGAATTTAAATCAGAATAATAAAGTTAAATTATCTAGGTCTAATTCAGTATCCAGTTTATCTCCTGTAAAGTATAAACAGAGAAGATTGTCAGACTCTGGTTACTTAAAAGCGGATACCAAATTAATTAGTGAGTTCAGCAGCAATTCAAGAAATTCCAATGATAGGGTAGCTGGTTCTATATTAGTCAACAATGAAAGTGCAAAGAAGAAAAATAGAAAAAGATTGTCCTCTCAGAGTAAATCCGTGAATACTGATCTAAATAATCAGAATGAGACAGATGAAACGACTACGTCAAGGAGCATGGAAAAGAACTCCTTTAGAAATTTCCTTATAAATGAATATAATGATCTGATGATTACAAAAGGCGAATACAATTCGTGTTTTATGACTGAGGAAAGCTCACCTTCCGTAGAAAACAAGTTTCTGGAATCTGGTATTACACGATCACACAGTTATGACAATAATGATAATTCCATTATCAAAGTTGAGTCTTCTGATGATAGTCAAACCACCATTGAAATTTTGCCAGCATCGCCAGATAGCTGTGACGGTGAAACAGAAAAAAATTGTGAATTCGAGAACATTGATAAATTGCACATGGAGGATGCTATACCAACTCAACTGGAACTTGAATTAGAGCTTATTGATAACAAAATGCAACATTCTGGTATGTTTATGTTAGACAATGATCATGCTTCACATTCCAAAAATGAATATCCAAACCAGAAATCGAGGGAAACGTACTTCAGCGAGTTTCAGCGTTCTTCGAATGATACTTTCGATCAGAATATGTTCGAACAGAATGGACAGAGTTCGGCGAATACATCAAATGATTACTTTTATTGCACAGACCTGTTAGTTAAAGAAGTGCTAGCTGCCAAAGAGGCTTTAAAGAAATGTCTAACTCGACCTGAGAACAAAGATCTGGAAAGCTGGACGTCAAGGCCTAAAACTATGGCAGAGAAAAAGCAGGGTTCAAGTTTCAGTTTCAAGGGTTTTGAAGAATCATGCGAATCTGAATGTGCAGGTTGTAATGATGGCGATGATAATGTAAAGGCACATGGGAAATCTAAGAATTTGGAAAAGAAAGAACACAAATCTCCTCGTCGAGTAGACGTTGAAGAAGCTGATAAAAGATATTTGAAGCAGAATAAGCATCTCTCTGTGAGAAAAGAGATAATCTCAAAGGATTCACAGAATGAAATGATTTACACTGTAGAATGTCCTACAGCTTCTACATGTGGACGCACTAATGTACCTGAGTCAACTACAATTTCTTTGAAAGCTTCTAAGAAATCGGATAAAGATTCAACGAATGAAGTATCTGCGATAGAAACTGATATTACCGAATTAACTGATAAGCTCAAAGATGGAAATGGCGTAAAAGAATTTCACGGAGAGAAATCTAAGAAGGAAACGAACAGCTGCATCCAGAGTCAAAAAGAAGAGGGTTCAAACGATGCGAAAGCAAAGGAAGACAATATGCCATTATTAATACCAGAGTTTGCCTTGAACTTTGATTCCAGTTCAGATAGAGATAGTTCCAGGTCTCCTCCAGTAATAACGAATCAAGAAGAGATTGATAATGCGGCAGCGGGTGAAAAAAGTATAGGAAACAAAGTGATAGCTCCTATTGAGAAAATAGCAGAGAGTAAAGATTCTTACAAGGATTGTGAAATGACCATTGCTGATATTATAACACAACTAGCTTATCATGAAAAGGTAGAGAAACTTGTTTGTTTGGTTGACAAAAATTTGTTTCTTTGTCTAATAAAATTGTCTTTCATGATGTGCTACAGGCAACAATAAAACATAAAAGGTATTGTAACTTATGCGAAAGATGGTTTCCCACAACATCACGACACCGACGACACTTAGCCGGATATCAACACCGTTACATGGAACTTACACAACGTAAAAGTATTCACGCACTTTTCATTCTATTCACTGGTAAACCTTGTCCACGACTCTTACCAGCAAACGTCATTCGAAATGATTGTTCTATTGGAGAATTAACGCCATTACAAATTGCTGTACAGGTATGCTATCTAAACATCTTACAGTCATTTATCGTAGTCCAGATACCGATCATTTAATCATTAAATATGTAAATAAATGGTATTTCATTGATTATATTTTTTAGGATATCGCAAAGTGTGTAGAATATACACAACAAGATTTTAAAACAAAAGAATGATAATAACGAGTTGTAACAAATTATTTTGATTGCATATATGCATTTCCTGTGATCACCTATACTGGAACAAATGATGTGAGTACCTTTAAACAAGTACTATATTAATAAACGTAAAAAGGAGTAACACTTTTAATCTCAATCGAATCGTACATGTTTATTATGTTGGTAATGATATTACCGTTGTACAATTATTATGATAAAAGAAGAATTAACATCAGAGTGATGTTAATTGTTAAAAGTTACTTGAAAATAGAAAAAAAATATTTTAAGTAGTTGTATATTTAGCCAAAGATTTTAGCAAAAAAAAAACGTACATGTTATATTATTTATAGTTTTCGAGGACTACACAGTCTTTTATTTGTACAAATGAAAAGATAAGTAATAGAGTAAGTTAATGTGCTCGTTACAAATTTTTATTTATATCGTGAAAAGACTTATATATACAATGTATAAATATACACACCTATATATACATATAAATATCTAAATACATATGTATATTTATTATTCTTGTTTTCAAAAAAATATGTACTCTTGCAATGTTAAACAGACCTATAAGTATATAAAGTTACATTTGTATAAAGTTACATATTTTAAACAGGGGTAGTCAAAATAAGAAATATCTATTCTATATGTTACAAAATAAAATAAATGAACTATGAGATGTTAAGATTTTGAAAGTGATACAAGTATACAAAATATAATATTAATTATATAAATTCTACATTTAACAAAAAAAGTATTAAATATATTACTAATTAACAAATAATAATTTTTTATTTATTTTTGACAAACATTTACTTTTGATCAATTTGTAAACAAATTTTGTAATCAATTTTACAAAGAACATTATACACATTTTTTTACTAGTATCACTTTCAATTTGTTTTATGATGATAGTTCATATATGGAGTAGCATCTCACAGCTCATGCAAAAATTTATAAAATGTACAGTGATATCTGTTCACTCCCCTGTTATATGTTTATGTTTGATTCAATCTATTTAAATATGCCTAATGAGTTATTGTTCATACAATATTAAAGTTTTTAATTGTTTTAAATGTTATAAATGTTTTCTTATTATTATATTATATTGATATATGTGCACTGGGGGTGGGAAAAGTCCTTAAAGAATGAGTTCCTGGCTATAGAAAAAAATGGAATACATGTATATTCCTTTTTAAGAGGCTAAAAAGCAGGTGTTATACTAATACAGGGTTAACAGACTATATTGACAATCGCGTTATAATTCCTCTTTCCTGGTTTACATTCCAAAGAATAAAAAGACAGTGAAAGTCACTTTACAGAAAAATGTTAGTTTTATGTTGAAATAAGAAAAAATATATAATATATATATATATATAAGTCTATCGATTGTTATTCCACTTAATGTTTTGTTTCATAAGTTTCTTTTAACTGTTTCATATTTTATTCGCACGAGTGCCTTAAAATACACCTAAACAGTATTTGTCGTATCGTGTTATACATACATACATCATATAAGATTGAATAGAAATTTCTAATGTTCTAATGTTCTTGTATAGTATATGCATAACACTTGCTACAGTTATGAAAATACACAATTAAAAATGTATCATTCACTGTAATTTTAACAAAGAAACTACTTCAAAAAGTAGATTCTTTAAACTTTCTTATATATACAAACTAATGATATTGTGTACATTAAGTAAGTGTTCTCATAATTGAAGCTTTGTTATGCACATATTTTATGATATCATTGTGTGTTCTATGTGCCTAAATTTTAAGGAATTTATACGCATCTGAAGTTCAAATATGCATAATGACACTTATGCACATTGTAACATAATGTGAGGGGATACATCACGTGTACATTGTGTAAAGAAACAGAAATTTGAAATCTTTTTTATAAATACTGATAATTATGTGATGAAAAATTGTATCTGTTTGGTAACATGTGTGCTGTGCTTCACAAAACTCTAAGAAAAAACATTTTGGGAAATATGTGAGTTATGGATATATAGTATCCATATAAATCAATTATATATATAGTATTTTATCATTCATTATTATATTTGAATTGTTTCATTCAAATTGAACCCATTTATTGTACAAATTAGACCAGGATATTCTTGAAAAATTAAATTATACTTAGTTGATTTTTGATTTATACAAACAATGATTGTCTTTTTTTTAAATTCAATTGTTGACTTCCATTAATATTAACTAATATAAGATTGCACTGATCTAAACATTTCTAGTTACAAAAGTTTTATGCATATTGATTCATTCAAATTAAGTATCAATTTATAATTCGAATTAATTACGAAGATGGGTGCATCTGAGACATTTTGCTATCTTTGCAACATAAATAATTACAAAGTTTTATGTGCAGAGCATCGTTAGTCAAGTTTTATTGTCAATGCTCGCGGTATAATATTTTGTATTGCCCGTCTGCCTATCAAATGTTAATTTATTGTTTTTTTTTTATATACATTTAAACATTATAATGCACATGAAATACAAATGAAATGGTAGCATCATTTAAAAGGTGCAGATCTATATAAAACAAAATAAGTGCAATTATATTTTTACAACATTTACAACTAATCATTCCGCGGAAAATATGAATTATTGAAACGGTTGTTAGATGTGCAATTCTAAATCAAATAGACGATTTATATATACATATAGTTCTGCTAGTTTTATACACAGTGTGTGATTAATATAGAACAATTGTGTGACATACGTTATAATAAGCTACAAGCGTGCTTTAGATCTGTAGCATTTTTTAATCTTAATATTTCTTATAAATTAATTCTTAAAAGAAACTCGTATACAACTTCAAATATTTTAAACTACGATTAGCAATAATTATTTCAATTTGTCATTTGATAAGAATTTAAATCTGAGTTATTAGTTTCTAGATCATTTGATAATTGAGAATATTACAAAAATGTTACAAGTCTAAGCACCAGAACCATTCCATAAATTAGTATAAGAAATTTTATTGATAGAGATAAGAATTGTACGAATCAATAGATTATTTTCTGTTATTGTACTTAGGCTACAGAAGTGTACGCAAAATTCTAGTTGACGTATTAAAGAAACAATAAATATTGAAAATGAACACTTATACACGTATTCATTTTTCTACACACATTCCTATTTTCAGCAATGTCCGAATTGATGATATGACTCCAATAATGACATTTAAATGCATTTAGTTTAATAAAATTATCGATTTTGTAATGTTTGATAACAACGATTTTACTGTAGTTTGCCGCTAGATAAATAGAGTCGGCGATATCATTTCCAAAATTGACAGTAATGTAAAAAATGCACAAATATAAAGTTTGCGCAGTGTTTAACTTATATTAAATTATTCGTTGCACAAAAACATGATATTCTATTTTAGCATTGTATAATTATATATACAGCACATAGTTGTGTTAGTCACATAACACTTGAAGTTATTGATTAGATGCGGAAACTCGGAAAACATGCGCGTTTTGCTTGGAGTCGCAGACTGTAAGAGAATGTTGCCCTACAAAGTTCTGCGTATTTTTGTTAATCTTTTTGTAATCCTGAATTTTGTGACTGGTGAAATTTTATTAAACAAAAATGAAAAACGAACCACCTTCAGAAACAGCTATCAGATGTGTTTCAATAGTTTTAAGACCCAGGAAAATAAAATTATTCAAACTCAGGAGTCTCGGAGTATGGGTGCCACCTACTTGAAAGAAATTGATGTTAATTCCAGAAACGAATGCTTAAAATTTTGTTGCGATACAAAAGATTGTGACGTGTTCATTTTCGAAGAAAAGGTACACCTATTTTCATAAGTTTGCAGTTCGCTTTATTAAGAAATTTCTTCATTTACATACAATATTTACATTTGATGATATATTATATTAATTTCTTAATTATCTATAGAAACCAGGAAGTTGTTATCTCTTCCAATGCGGGCCATTAGACGATTTTAAATGTAAATTTACCAATCATGCGAATTATAGTAGTACAATACGCATTAATTACAATACTCAAAGCAATGAGGAAAGGATTAGAATTTCTCAACAAGAACATGAATTAAAATCCCTTAGGTAAGCATGCATTACGTAATATTTTTCAATATTTAATAATAAAATGTTTATCATAAAATAGGAATTTAGGAGACACAGCACCAGCACAATATTCATTCACAGAACCTTCTACAAAGTTAATTGCAACCTTAGCACCAAAACCATTAACAACAGCCCCACCAGTTAAGCAAGGTATTTATTTATAGATATAAAAGATCCTGAAACACATCGAAGCAAGATTAACATGTGATTGTATTAGGTTGTAGTCGTTATCAATATGAATGCCGTTCTTCTGGAGATTGTATAGCGGAATATAATGTATGCGATGGCATTCCACAATGCGCGGATGAATCCGATGAAGATCATTGTCCTACAGAGAGACCAACAATTCCTCCCGTCATCCAAGGGGCCCAACCACCTCCACCACTTTTACCTATTGACAACATAAAATATCAACAAATGGTCGATCAAAATAAATTTCCAGTTCCACAATACGCTCATCAAGAAGTTAATTCATGGATGTTACCTAATACAGATCATCAAATGATTCCACGACCTATTTCATATCCAGGGCAACCAATGGAAGTATTCCCAGTTCATAAAGACTTTGGTACTCCAAGATATCAGTTGAATTTGCAACCAGTATATGATCAAAATAAGGACGCATATAATCCTGTTAATCCTTTTCATGAACAGAGCAACTTGAATCGTTATGAACGTATGTAGTATGTTTATAAACAACTATGTATTTTAAATCATATAATGATCTATTAAATTTCTTATTTTTAGATCAACCACATAGCTTTAATCATAAAGGGCCAAACGTTATGGGAGAGAAAGAGGCAGATAGGTAAGTTTGTTAAATATAAAAAATTGTGTAACGGCATTATATGTATTTACTTCGAAATTTCATAAATGCTTTATCAGTGGTACATATTTAGAAGAAAGACATCCATACATTTCACATTTTGGATCAGCAAATAGAGGTCCATGGCAAAATACCCAAATTTTTCCGTCTCCTTCTCCGATATCGAATTTGCAACAAAAACAAGTTGATGAAGTAGAAAATAACGTTGCTAGTACAATAGCACCTCCTTGTGATGTAAGTTTTACCTTATAAGCTGTTATTCTTGTAAACGCTGAAGCTGTATTATTTTAGATATCAAATGAACAAAAATACATACCAAAAGATAAAGAAATTGGAAAAGTTAGTCAACAAGAAGAGAAGCATGCTGTTCACGAAAAAGAAATGAAACAGAACAATGACAAATCACATGCATTAAAAGATGAAACACCAACATTGAGTCATGCAAAAGGGAAAGAACCAAAAGGTACATCGGTGAATAATATTGTCTTTTAAATGTTTTCTGCGATTGTTACTTACATATTACTTTTACATAGAACATAAAAGTGTAATAGTTATCAAAGATCACAGCAGAGAACATGGTAGGAATACTATAACAGCGGATTTTTTAAAACAACTCAACAACATCGAGGTTCTGAAACCTAGAGGAGCTGTTATATCATTAGCTTTAGGACTTACGATAACGGCTATTACAGCTACATTAATAGCTTGTCGTTTACGGGTAGTTCGAAGACGTAGAAGACGACATGGATCATATGCTCATGACGCCGATTATTTAGTAAACGGAATGTATCTTTAAGTAAGTACGAATTCCTTTAATCCAAAAAGATCATGTAATATTTTCATACTACTTTAAATAATAAAAAATGTTCCGCTTAAATAATTTTGTATTCGACATAAAACGAAAATGTATGTTTTCGAACGTATCGATAAATTTTATGTAAGCATAATTGTATTGAATTTATGTATATCAGTATATTTATATATCTATAAATATTCAAAAAGTTTTTTAAATAAATTCATGTTTATGGAATTATATTTTAATTTATAGCGTTATTCTTATAAAATATTGACAATACCGGAAGAAATACAAAACTATACGTTCTTAAGCAGTATAATTTAAAGTGCATTTTTGATGAATAAAGTTTTGAATTATATGTGAGAAAGTATGAATACGATTATAAATTGGTTTAAGGCAAAAAAGCTACTAATTTGTAACAAAACTATATTTATATATCATTTTTACAACCATATAATACATATCGGTTTATGTAATTCTTGATAATAGAATTGTTTAAAAAATTATAATAACTAGTTATTCTATAAAATTGTTAAAATTGTTGTCTTTGTACTTTGATTGTATCAAAAGTTAAATAGGAAGTATTTTCCAATATGCTCTAATTTATAAAGAATGGCTATATGAGAAACAATGCTCAGTTTATGCGAATATGTGTTTTTAGATGATGAATACATATGATGTATACATATGAATCAGACTGATCTATATTATCCAGAATAATTATACATATAAAATTCGTTTATCATTACAGTTGTGTTATTATATGCGCAAGCATTTTTATGCTGTATATAGCATTGTTTCCAAAGACTAATTTTATGTAATCATTAACAAGGTACTTAGGATATAAAAAGATGTTGCTATTAATAAATCTATTTCCAAAAAAATATATATGAAAATTTTTTACATTATTTATAAATATTAATATTACATACAAAGTGTAAAAGTTAAGAATGTTAAATAGTAAATTAAACAAAAGAAACTATACATAACTATTTGAAATAATAGTTTAAAAAATTTTTATTTGAAAATTAAATAAAAAAAAAATAATTGCAATTTAATTTAAAGTAGTGGCTTATACCATTACTTATATTGTAATAATAACAAATCAAAAATGCGAAATGTTTATAAATGAAACTACATGCTTGTTCAAAATGAAATAAAAATATTGTTTATTTTATGTAACTACTGTCTGCCAGTAGATGCTGCATTTTGCTGTGCTTGTATAAATTCGGGATAATCAATATACCCATCATTATTAGTATCATCCATAGAAAGTATTGGATCTATTAAAGTAACCAACTCTTCATCTTTGAATAGTTTCTCTACAGGATTAGATTCACCTGCTTCTTTGTTACCTTGTTCTGAATGTAAGAAAGTAGTTATATACATGCCTTTCAAAAGTACTTACAGGAGATTAGATAATACATACCATGCCAATGAATCAAGGATTTAATAAGTTCACAACCATCTAACTTATTGTTATTGTCTGCATCATGCATCTTGAAATAATGAAATTGTAATTCTTGTTCTGTCATTTTACTAGTATCTATTGGAACTTCCATATGTTCTGCAATATGTCTATATAGGAAAAGAGAGTTTCCAAATAATTAAAATTTTTAAACATCTAACATCAATGCATTTAAATTTATTGAACATACGCCTTTTCATGAACTATGTTGGCAGCATTGAGTATAGGTTGTGTATGTTCATGTCCTGGTTGTACTGGTACTTGATGAGGTTGCATGTATTGTTGTTGCATAGGTACTTGTTGAACTGGAACTTGATGCATAGGTACTTGTCCTGGTACTTGCTGAAACTTTGTAAGTTTTAACATGAATGTTAGCAATAACTTTATGAACAATAAACACAAAAAATAATGAATCTCTTTGAACACTAGGAATCTACCTGTTGTTGTGGAACTTGTTGCGGTACTTGATGTACTTGTTGAACAGGCTAAAATAAAATAAATATATATTGATTTATGAATGAAACAATCATTAAAACTATTTGTCAATATTCCTCTATAATAATTGGAAACAGATCAAAGAAACTTATATGATGTTTTAATATAATAACAACCATATGGTTGATCATCTGGAATAAAAAACTTACTTGTTGATAATGTTGTGGTGATACACCAGGTGGAACTCTTTGTACTTGAGCATGTATATATTTACAACTAAAAGATCCAAGTACAAATATCCACAAAGTCCAATTCATTTTGAATTACTCTACAACAAATATGCAGACATATGTAATTACAAATTTATAATATCTATATTAAATGAACAGTACATTTGTGTTATCCTTCTTGGTATTTTATTGTATTTTAAGCTATATGAACAATGACGTTTAAATAAAATTTTCTAAATACCTTGTTTACGTTAAGGGATATACACAAAAATTGACATGTATGCAAACGTATTCATTTGAAAGACCGAGTACCAGATTGTAATTTTGAGGTTATGTCACAAAAGTCATGTAGACTGACGTGGACATACATTACAAGCAATGCAAGCATTGCTTTGAATGATATTTCAAGCTAGAGGGTTAACAATGTGAGATAAATCATGAATAAAGTAATGATTAAATTTGTATATATCTTGAAGTATTAATTGAGAACAAAAGTTTATTTTCATTTATCTTGCTGTATGAAAATAGTTTCATAAATGAAAAATAAATTTAGAGATCAAAATTTTACTTTGAGATTTTAAAACCCTAGATCAGAAACATTAAGTTTTAGTAATTGATTTTGTAAAATATACTTTTCCTCCTGTAAAATACACTTATTCTGAACATTGATTTTAATTTATTGAATTTCTAAGAAAAAAATTTTTCTCTCAATAAAGATTAAATAATGTAGTGGCCGGAGGGAGGGGGGAAGGGAACCTCACCACTTGCCATCGACTTTGAGGGAAAAAGTACACAAATTTGAAATTCAAAAATTTCAAAATTTTCCAAATCTTTAACATTCGAATTTCTGAATTCCTAAATTTTCATATATTTAAATCCTTAAATGTTAATATTTCCAAATTGATAACTTTCCAAATTTGAAACTAACGAGTGGTAGGATCTTTCTCCCCTACACAGCCATTTTCCGTATAAAAGCCTACCACGCTCGTTGGTGTATTTTTTATGTAACTTTCGACTGAATTAAGTAAATATAAATATTGCTTCGTGAATGATTTAAAATATTGATTCGTTAAGTAATGCGTTCAATATTTTTATAAATTCAATAACAAGTAAGCAATACCGAAATCTTGATCAATGATCTTAACCCGCGGTTGTAAAGTTTATGCTTTTACAATGGCGGAAATGCATAGCTAAATCTGATACCATATCGTTAATGCAACTGTATTATTTTAAGAAGATATTAATTTATTGTATTAAAACGAAGAAACACGTTGTTAACAAATAAGCTTTTGATTCAAAGACAATTTGATCTCGTTGACAGGTAAATATTAAAGTTATATATTTGTTGACCTGAATTGAATTTTGAGATTTATACAAGTTTTGGAGTATACTTTTTGAAGTTTTCATAATTGTTTATTTTTATTTGAATGCATAAAAATATATGGAATAATATATATTTCTATTATGTATGATTTCCTAAATTTAAAACTTTGACCTTCAAATATTTAAATATGCTCCATTTATTGCAATTAAGGATAATGTGTTTTATTTTCTTTACATAACATTATGTAGTTAATATGTGTATCTACATATTAATATTTGCTTAGAAAAATAAGTTGATAATATAACATTTGATCTTGTTGACATTATCTGCTTGGAACTTTTAGAGAATCAAATAATAAATGGAAAATGCCTCAGATACCGAAACATCGAAAAGTTAAAAGGCCTGCAGTGCTTATAAAAAAGTCCCAATATTTAAGAAATTATCTAAGAAGTAGATCTTATAAACCATGTAAGTTTTAAACAAATTATATATACTTCATGTCATGAATTTGTTAAAATTAAATTAAATTTTTACAGTATGTGAAAAATTAAAAAGTAATAATTATTCATTAGCAAAAGCATTATCTAAAGAAAAACATGAGAGTCAGTTATTATTTTCCCAGAATGTTGCTTTAATTGCGGAAGTACAAGATTTAGGTACAGCATGTAACAAACGTGATGTAAGTAAATTTTATGTAAATATAAGGTATTTAATAAAATCTAATCATGTTACATAATATGTAAAAATATTTCAGGCTGTAATATCTAATATTCTGAAGAATGCGAAGGAGATGCTTAAAATGATAGTAACAATGACTGGTTATTTAACAAACACCATCTCTACGTGTCAAGAGTTTGTAGCATCTCCTACAAGTAATTTAAGAATGTCTGCTAGTTCTACTGGGAGTAAGATATATTTTATATTGTTTTATGTGCTGTTTTTATCTCCTAGTATCATTTTTAATACCAGCAGTCATTTTAGGAGATTCATACAGAAGACTGTCAGCAAAATCTCCAACTAGAGGAGTTGTGAAGCCTATGGTGAGCGGTCACACCATTACAAAACCCACCATTAATTTAAGTAGAGTAAATATGCAACATATTAATAATTCATCAAACTTAAGTGTAATACAAGAGGTAACAACACCCCCTAGGAATCAAGAATTAAACAGTCCAAGGACGCCTGGTCGTATAAGCGTGAGTCAACGTAGAAACGTACGTATTTTGTTAAAATTTGCAACTTATCATTGAAATATTATATACATGTGTATATATGTCTAAATCAATTGAATGTTATAGGAAGATGGCCGTATGTATAGAATGCCTGAAAGATTAAATGTTTCTTCACCAAGACATAGTGGTATGATATTTCAATATTGATAGTTGTAATAGCGTGTTTAGTGTAGACTAATTTCATATCATAACATGTATTTACAGATGAAAGTGAACGCAGACTAAGTAAAAGGAGTAACAGACGTTCCGGAAGAATGTCAGGAAACATTTCGAAATCGAGGAAATTATCCGGGGGTAACAGTGCTCGTAATAGCATTGAAAATTTTGAGTACATCGGAAGCCCCACGGTAAAACTTAACGATGTATCAAAATTGTTACAAAATTCTCAAAGCATTAACATTCGGAAGGTTTGTGTTTTCAATAAATCTCTTTTTTTTTAATATAACACATGAAAGTTTGATTAAATTTATTTTCATTCTAAGTGAATTTACTTGTTCTTTACAGTTAACGGAGAATCGAAATACTCAAGGAAATGAGAGCTTAGAGAGTAATGAGAGTGTAAGTCAAGAAGATTCTCAGACAAGTATTAAATTACCAGAATTATCATCACCTAATATTTCAAAGGCTAATAATGATAAAGCTGTTGAAGATGAAAATGAAAAAATCGATGATGATTTAAATAATACTTCAAAGACGAATGAAAGTATGAATGGAACACAAAATACAACGGATATAGAGGATCCTCTTGAAGGACCAAGTTGGTTATTCAATAATTCTTGTTCTGTGCCTTCGTTTAAGTATAAAATGCGACATACGTTTAATTCGTTTGAAAATAAGGACAAAAAGACTGATGAAGAAACCATTTCTAATGATGATAGTATGGACATAACTTTAAAAGTAACCGAATTAAGTGATGAATCGGACAATGAGAAAAGTTTACAAGACACTTCATCACTGTCGACAACAAGCAAGTATGATGGGAATATGTCCAATTCTAAACTGGATCAACAAATAAATAACGAAAATGAATATCAAAATGGTCAACTGAACGAAAACAACGATATTTCTTATAACGCATCAACTTCGGCTGATACAACAATAAACGAGAACGAATGTAAAGTAGAAAACGAACTTGCAATGAACTTTCCAAATTTTATTACGCAAAGGCGAGGTTGTTTCGAAAGTGAAGAAGAAGATGATGACTTTACCTTAATGTATATGCGACCAAATAATATGCATTTTGATATAAACGATTTAAAATTACCAGTTTTAGAAGAATCCGCACTGAAAACAAATATTCCAGTTGAACCAGAACCTGAAGTAACCACGAATCTTAAACAAATAACACAAATTTGTCCTCTTCCATCTGTTGCAAACAATAGTTTAGACGAACTCACGTTTAATCAATCTACGGTAAAACTGCCACTATTAAATAACAATGATGAGAAGGAGAAAAAGAAGAAAAAATCTAAGCATGTAACTTCGGAAGAAGTTGTAGACGGTACACCAATAATTAACAAGAAAAATAATCGAAAGAGAAAAGATCAATCTGCAAATAAGGATCCAAGCGCTGTTAAAGTTGTGTTACAGAAACTAAATGAATCTGACGTTAAATCTAGAACACCATCTCCTGAAGTATCAAATTCTCAGGAGTCGACTAAATCTTTGTAAGTATAGAGACGGACTTTCCAAATTTGTGTCAACTGAGATCCACTCTGGTCTTAAGTTTCCAAAGTCCCAAATTATAATTATTACTTACAGAAGTCCATATTCGAGAACAGAACATTCAAGCGATTCGGAAAACAGTAATACGAGTACAAATAGTATGTACGCATTAAATCGTCCTCGACGAAAAAGGGCTCCAACCACTTTTCACGAACCAAGTTTAAAGATGTGAGTAATTTATTTTTTATTTAGTTATAGTTGATTAAAATTGTATTATATTTTATATATATATATTTTTTTTTTTAGGAAATTACGGAGGAATTAATGTACAATTAATAACGAATGAAAATACATTAATGTGTTTCTGAAACACAGTGTGATTGTCAGAATAATGTACATAAAGTATCAATGCATTATGACGAATTCATTAAATACAGAAATTAAATCAATTTGATTGAACGAATAGAAATATGAGACAAATTAGGTTTACATTATATAAACTGTTCTGCTTCCATCGTTGCGCACATTTTTATTATATTCACTGTTAATTATTTACAGGAGATCGACATGCTTTAACACGGCCATCGTTCTAAAAGTTTGGCTTCCTTTAGTAGTATCGTTCATATATCGTACCTTTTGTATCCTTAACTACTGTTGCGATAATAAACAAACGTTTGTAAACCTGCAATATGTTTTTACTTTGGATTATTTTTAATATAATTCGTGATATTTGCTGATTCCATTTTTCAAACTTTGCAGTTTTAATTTCAAATCAATGACTTCGTGCGGTTTTAGCCGCGTTTGATGTCTATCGATAATCGATTATTCAGAGGTCGAAAATCCAGCAACTTCGATAAATTGCACGAAAACCGTTAGTAGTTCAAATACGTTTGCTAGGAGAGGGTGGCATAAAATTAAATCAGACATCTGTGAATAAAGTGTTGTGTTAATTGATTGATTCTTAAGAAAATTTACAGTAATATACATAAAGGTAGGTATACTTTATTTTATCTTTATCATTAAATTTCAATTTCACGCAGTATAATAAGATAAATTAAACTTTAATAATAATCGTATATTGAGATCCAACATGGTGAAAATTTATGTGGATATCATAAATATCGTTACTTTCGCATTATCCATTGTTTAAATGATCGTTCAAATTATGAAATGTTAATCAATAAATGTATGTATCATAATTATCAAATAAGTTAAATAGCTTGCAGTGAATTTTATTTATGCACCGAAAAAATATACATTATATAACACATGTAGACACAAAATGTGTGTAAAAAATTCAAAATGTCAAAAGCAATGATATTATTATCAGTTATTAATGTATGAATCGTCATATATGATTGAATATTATTCACGCGAAAAAAGCGCGGTTCTTTGTGCATTCGATAATCGAAAGTATTGTTTAAAAACGATCGATCTTTGCGGTTGAATTCAGAGAGGTCGCCTCGGTGCATAAATAAAAAAAAGGTTAGGTCTCAAGCAAGCAAGAGGTGTTATGTATAATGGATTTAACCTTCTCTATCCCCAGCTGACATGTCTATAGTGTGGTCAACGTAGAGGCGGAAATTAATTATGTTTGTTCAATTTCGAGATGAAAAAAAGTAGCTGGCATCGTTTCGCCCACGCGAACAAACCACCGATTCCTGATTTTACCCGATCCTTCATCCATTTAATGACATTTTCGAAGAAATAATTGATGGTAAAATTGTTTATTCACATTTTAATTTTACAAAATTAGTTCACAATACGACGCTTGACAATATACCGCACGGTGATACAACGCCTGGAAATATAGGATGAGTCTATAATTCATGGCGATATAACGCTAGGCTATGTACCGCGTGACGATATAACATTAAATAGTAAGATAAGATCAGTATTTAATTTAGAATTAGAAAAATCAGTTGATGCATTTGCAACGTAAAATGATTGGAAGGGACGTATATCAGGAAAAATTAATTGAACTGCTACTTGGTATCAATTCTAAGGCGTGGGTGTACGTACGCGGAACTTTCTGCTACTAAAAACCTAAACCTGAGGTCAATGCTTAATTTGCATAATAAATATACGTGTATTATGTAGCTGTTTTCGTGTCACTGTTTCAATAACGTTCCAAGAAATAGGTAAAGAAACGGAAGGCTGTTCTATGACAATCTCGATTATGCATAGTATGAAATAATATTACTGTGCGGTACAACGCGATTAGATAATTTATACTGCAATATAAAATGTATTACATTTCCTTCTCTACGTCATGTAAGACCATGAATCATTCTAATCTTGAATCTTTTGATTTCAGGTAATTTGGCGGTCGGTAAACAATTTACCTGAAGGTTAATGACACCCGGAGTAAAGTAAACACTTTACCTGCTCGAATATGCAACAATTAAGTGGATCGTCGTGAGGGTAAGTAGCACCTATTTTGACAATTTCTATTCTTGTAAACAGGATTCGACTATTATTTCTTGTTCGATGAAAGTAGAGATTAACAATTGAAATTGTTTATTAACGAACGTACGGGTCAATTTTAATTAACCAACGTCAAACCCTATTTACAGAATTCCAATGAATTAACATCAATTAAGATTGCGGAACACTTTCGCTCAAGATACTAGTAGTCAATTACAAGCATTATTCAGTGAATGCAAGATAGCGCGAAACAATCGTGATTGGTGTATTGACTTATAGCTCGTCGATACCAGTTTATGTAATGGATGTTTGTATTAGCGTATTCGTTCATGCGAAGATCATCACGGTATAGTTAGTACGTTAAAGCGTAAAGCAATGAATTACTCCTACAAATCTCGGCGTCGTTTGCAAGTTATCTTTCGTTTCGTGAAGAGAAAAATACACAGTAACGTGAAATTCGTATGCATCGTCGAACGTGGAATACGAAACAAACTATAATTGCAATACGCGCAGCGAGAACGCGAAAAACACCAACCAGCGTGGGAGCGGAATAGTAAACTCGAAAAATAAAAAAGGCTCGCGTACTATCGTAACTCGTTACAATCTAGAACGTGCACTAAATCCGTGAAGCGGCGCGTAAGACCGACAGTTTAGCCATTCAATAGCACTTGTATTATTTATGCAACGTTATAGAGCACCGTTATTATCGGGGCTCGAAAATAACGCGAATTTCAACAAGTAAAAGTTGTGTCTTAAACGCGCGTACCGGGCGTTCAAACTCTCCCTCCACGGCAGCGATAAAGCAGCGACTCGCATGCGCGAGCCATTTCCTAGTAGCGCCGATTGCTCGACCAATGGAAATGGGCCAGTGACGCCAGCGTCGACCAATCGGCTCGCTCCCCGGTGACGACTGAGCTATTTTTAGTGGACGTGAGTCACGGGATATAAGGCAGTACGTTTAGTTGGGTGTTCACAAGTTGTCGAGACATCGTGCCGTACGGCTGAGCAACATCCGCGTTCGACGTGCGTCGCAAACTGTTCTAGAGGTGCACACGCGCAGAACATCACGTTCGTCGGATTGCGTGTCGTGAGTCATTGTTGTGTTGACAGTTGAACCAGGTCGGTCCTCGTGTCACCGTCGGTCTCTGAAACGAGCAGCTCCGCATTTTTCTACGTGTCGTGTTTACACGAGTCGCCGCGTAGCGGTGGTCGAAACCCACCTTTTTGCGTCTCAACTCCGGGACGATCGCGAGTGTCGTAAACGCGTACACGGTCGGAGTTGGAACAATCTGTCGACGAATTGCTCTCGCAAAAGTGCAATAAATGCAGTTCGCTCGCATGGTTATGTAACAATAGTGAAAAACTAGACACGTTAGTGCTCGGTGCGAAACGGAAGGTCGATAAATCGAGCGAACCGATCGCGGTTTTCTCCAGCGACGGCAAAGTAACGCCGCTCTACAAGAGCCGAAGTTTTGGTTTGGCCACGCAATCAGTTCCGCGGCATCGATGGTGCGAAGTTCGACGATGGAGCAGACGTTCTACGAGGAGACGAGCGTCTACGGCGTGGTGAATCGCGAGAACAACGTGGGCCAGTTGAAGCGTAATCTTACGTTAGACTTGAACGGATGTCAGCGACAGGGTCCGCAGGCGAAAAGGCCGCGACTCGGGCCTCTGCCACCGGCGCTCAACAACGTGACGCCTATTTTAAGCTCGCCGGACTTGAACATGTTGAAACTGGGCTCGCCGGAACTGGAGAAGTTCATCATAGCCCAGCAGGATACCCTCGTGACGTCGAATTTACCAACGCCCACGCAGATCTTGTTCCCTAAAGCGGTCACCGAGGCCCAGGAACTTTACGCTCGCGGTTTCGTCGAAGCCCTGAACGAGCTTCATCATTCGGACAGTTCGCAAGAACCGGGCAGTATTCATGGAGCGACGTACACGACCCTGGAACCACCCAGCAGCGTGCAAAGCACGGAATCTTCGGTAAGTCAGGGTCTCATGCAGATCAAGGATGAACCACAAACGGTGCCGAGTGTGTCCAGCTCGCCTCCGATGTCGCCCATCGACATGGAGAACCAGGAGAGGATCAAGCTGGAGAGGAAACGTCAGAGGAATCGCGTGGCGGCGTCGAAGTGCCGCAGACGCAAATTGGAGCGCATCTCCAGGCTCGAGGACAAGGTTAAGCTGCTCAAGGGCGAGAACAGCGAATTGAGCGCCGTCGTGCACAAGTTGAAGGAGCACGTGTGTCGGCTGAAGGAGCAGGTGATGGACCACGTGCACTCGGGTTGCCAGATCATGGCCGTGTCGGGTCAGTTTTGAGCCTTTTTCACTGGACTCTCCAGCGTGTTTTGTTTCGTTAGACGATGACCCTGGCTCCCGTCGAAGTCTGTCTTCGTAGGAAGCTTTTCATGGGTGTCGTCGTTTTCGTTTCACGGTTTCCGGGATTGAGGTGGCCTGTGTAACGACGTGAAAGAAACAGGGAGTGCCTTGACGTGCCGCGCTTTGCAAAAGGGACACGAAATATGAAATGTACCATCTGTATCTCTGCGTGTGGCGAGTTTTCACGCACGTGAAACGCGTGTCGTGTGTGTGGAGGGCGACGGTGAGAGGACAAGGATAGAGAGAGGGGAACACCTTGAACGGTGCGTTGGAAACGAGTGGGGGGAGTCGTGGAGCGACAAGCATGGACGAAGAAGAGAGAGGGAGGCGTTAAGGAGCGACGAGCGTGGACGATCATTGGGCGAGAGTGGGGAGCCGAAGAGCGACGAGCATGGACGAAAGACAGGAGAGAGTGGGTGGGACCTGGCGGTGGAGAGGGGGACCTCGCGCCGCGGCCATTTTGGAGAACCGCGAGTACTGGCGGGAGATTTGAATCTCCCATTAGAACCTTTCCATTCTAACGGTGTGTTTACACTGGACAGACAACTGCTCGTTCTGCCTTGTCCTCGACAAAATTCAAATGTAAAAGGAAAGGAACATTGAATTTTGCCCAAGTTGGGGTAGAACGTGTGTTTGTTTGCCCGGTGTAAACGTATGTTCGCCGAGGGGAACAAAATTGCTGCGACGGTCGACTTGGTCTCGATTAGTTGTTTCTGCTGGCTCGATCGCGTCGTTCTTTGTTTCATTTTCTCTCGAGGAAAATAATAATACCTCTTTGCATTCTTTGTAATCGATCCACGTAGATTGTGATCGCTTGCGTTGTTTCATTTTTTTAAACAAACGCGTGCTATTAGTCGGTAAGATCGTCGTTAATCGCGAGATCTTCGAATCACGATCGGCCTAGAGCAGCGATGGGCAGATTTGCAAATATAGAAATTTCGGATCTCCAAGATTTTAAATTTTCGAAATTACTAATCTAGAAATTTTAGAAAGTTAGCAACTTTGAAACATAAATTCAGTTGTCCATCGCTGTTTTAGAACGATCTCTGTTTGTTCAGGATTTCCTGGCAATTTTTTTCTCCTTTTTTTAAACGTTGAACACTTTGACGAGATATAGATTTTTGCAGAGCGAACCAGCTCTTTGTTCATTGTTTCTTTTCATTCTTTCTCGTTGTCCTATTGGATGAGCGGCAATTTTGAATTCAATCAAAAGAAGCTTCTTTCGAAGAAGACTCGTAGAATGTATATAAATAAATAAAACGCTATTTACGTACGTATTCACGCGCAGAGTAACGACTAAACTTAAGGTAATTGTAAGATTTATTCGAGAGGGACGAATATTTCGGATGCGTGAACAAAGAGGCGAGAAAAGCGATCGAGTAACAAAGTGCTTTCGTATCGATTGTAATCGGAGAGCTGTTTTTCCATTTTTCCGGTGCGTATACGATAATCAACGACGAGTTCTCTGATCGTTGTAAGGTGCTGTAGATACTGTTCAAACCCTTCGTTCCGTTTGTCCTTTTCTTTATTTGAAAATTGAAAAACAGCGAGCTTACGGCCATTCGTTCGATTGCAATCGATTTTTTGGGTGAAAACCCTCGTTGAACCCCGTTCTTTTTTATAATAGTTCAACCATTGTTTTAAGGCTGTACAAAATAGGGTTACGTATGAAGCAATTGCGGGCGTTGAAATCACCGTTTCGAATTAGATCTTTATTCTTGGCGTTTCGATGCATCCCTGAAGAAATTAGGACATTCGATGAATATCGTATTTGGCACCTTATCGACGGGTTCAGTGTATAATTTACCGAGGAATTAACAGATTTCCTGGTTTTCAAACCTCGAATTCCCAGATCTCCAAGTCCTCGAATTTCTAAACTCGTAGTTGGTCAATAATGTAACTAGTGGCAATATAACGAGAGTTAACTATATGACACGTCGATCAGGTGTTAACACGTAATTCTTCGCGAAAAAAAAAATACCCCAAATCTTTCTCTTATGTTATTATTCGTAGTTTTTAAGACGCGGTCTGCACGTAACAAATGGTGCTCCCCATTTTTGTCGTTCTTTCTTTCATGGTTCTAGGATATTCTTCATCTTGGAACCTTCTTTTCGTCATATGTGCATCTAGTCTTGTCCAGTATGCCCTCGTAACTTATGCGCACCGCGTGCTACGTGCAGATCCGCATAAAATGTACACACACACGGACACGTACTCATGTGTACACACTTATACACGCGTGAGATTCGATTGTGTTACCACATGCGACCACAAGATGCATTTAAGGGAAACAGAAAGGATATTGGAGAGGGAGGGGTTCTTTTGTTCGGATACGTTCGGAGAATACCGAACGATTCATTATTTTCTTCGCTTTCTTTTCTTTATTTACTTTTTTCAATGCGTTGAATACGGCGGGGATCAGTGTCGTAATTAAATTTATTGAAAATAGGATGTTAAGTCACATTAACACGTAATTGGTGGGCTGATCATTTGCACTTAAGTGGGTAAAAGCAACAGAGAAAAACATTCAAAAATTTATAGAAGATTATTCAAAAGACCATAATAGTTACTACTACCATTTTATTTTAGAAGCTATAAAGAAGGGTAAATATTAATTGTATCTGATGAACTGCACCATACTTGCGCGTTTACGTTGGACTAAGTGAATCAAGTGCAATACTCGAATTAGAACTAAAAAGATCGTGTTGTGAACAATTGTAATTGCACGATCGTTTTCGCTGCTGTATTCAACTCGTTAAGTATGTGGTAACCGAATCGTATACACAGCGTCACCGTAGTGCCATTAAGCACGGAATCACCGTAAAAATGAAAATTAAGTCGCGCCTTTTTTAGAAAAATTTTGTAAAGTACGCTACAACCTTTTGTATGAACGTGAGATGAGTTGCAATCCTTTGCGGTCCAAATGTGCTTCCCCATCGTTGTTCGATTATCCGCGAAACAGAGAGATGGAACTCTCTGTTTCTCTTCGTATTCTTTTCCTTTTTTAATCGTTTGACTACATTCGTGATCCTCGTTGCAGTAAGGAAAGTGTAAGAAATGGTCCACAGAAGGTTAATTGATAAGAGCTCGATGTAACTCGAGGAGATTGCGATTCGAGGAAAGAACAGCAATAGTAATTGATACGCTATTTTTGGACGTTCGTATAAGGCATAAGGGATCATCGGAACGACCTGTCCAAAGGAGGGGAAGGAATGCAATGTTGACTTTTAGAGCATGGGCAAGTCAATGGCTTTTTACCATAACATGGCCATGTTTTTATCGAATTTCGTGGACAAATAAGGGTAATTATTTTTAACTGATAATTGCAGCGAATCTTATATTAATAAAATTTGTATTTGAGTTACAAAAATGGCCATCAGTTGTTTGTCAAATTTGTATATAATATTTGAAATTGAAAAGATTTGAGATCTAAAAGTCTTCCTGTTCTCTAAAAGTTGAAGTTAATCGATATTAGCTCGATATATTTCTCATTGATTTAATCGTCCAGAAGAGTATTTCGTGCACTTCCCCGCCTTCGACGAGCGACTTTCGACAATTTGACAATTCTTAACGCGTATACAGGATGTAACTTAGCACGCGATAGCTTCAACGATCAAGCATAATTTATTACGATTTATTTATTTCTCTTCGGCAATCTCGTAGGAAATTGCGTAAGTACAAGTATCTGCGATGAATCTTCTTTTTTTTATAACTTAATTATTGAATCATTGAAGCGTTCGTAGACGTTAAGTCACATTCTGATTAATCTCTCTTAACATTGTAAGATAAGCGTGCTCCGTTTTTCTCTCGCTTCGAAGCCTCATTTCTTTTTCTTTTTTTTTTTTATTTATTCCGCGATCATCCTCGCTTACGAGTGCGTTCCCTCGATGAAAGGTCTCTTCGGCGTTTTTTTAGTATTCGAAGGCTTTTTTACTTGGTAGAAGAGGAATAAGACAGAGAGAAAAATGGTAAAAAGGAAAGAATTTTGTTCTTGATTCCTTTGTGCCTTTTTTTGTCCTGAGGTCTTTTGTGATGGAAACACAATGAAGCTAGAAAGAAATTACGAATCTTGGAGACGCTTGTTCGTTTCAAGAGTCAGCCATCACGTACGGCGTGCCTTTTTCTCAAAGTAATAAAAATAATCAAAAGAAAAGGAGATACCGCATCGACAGCGATCGCAAGTTTTCCTCGCACGATTTTCCCTTTTGTTCTTCATTTTCATTTTCGGCGGAAAATCGTGCTGGTTCGAACACTTGTCGTCGAGAAATTTTGGATCTTTTTTTAGCGGTTAAGAAGAGAAACATAAGCGAACGGTACAAAGAGGCGATATATTAAATCGTTCCATAAATAATTTTGGTTTTTACATTCGACACACTTTGAATTGTTAAGATTATTTTAACTCGTTGAATTTAAAAAGAATTCGAAATGTAGGAGAGTTTGAAATAAGAGTTTATGGGATGATTTAATAATGATATACCGACGTTAAGCGAGAAAATCGATGGCACAAACAACGTATGAAAGTAAAGCAAAAACCACAATGTGATTTAGTCAGTAAGCGAAAACCCCATTATATATAGATAGATATATATATATAAATAAATAAATGATAGTGATAACGGTGATAATGACACGACGATATGCACCGCATATATAGAGTTACGTATAACCCTATACATGAAGAGTAAATATTGCTATTTGTAATGTAATAATATTACGGAGATAAATATATATTATATATTTATATGTATGTATATAAATATATAAGCGTAGATATATATATTTGTATATGTACATATTCACGAGTATATGAACATATGTATATGTTATATATACGAACGAAAGCGGAGAAATCTTTTTTTACGAATAATTTTATTTTTGAATGAAATACGATGAAAAAATAAAATTTCACTATATTAAACGTAACATGCAGCAGTTCTTCGAAACCTGTTCCCCCCTGCGTTACAGATCGATTAACGTTAATCATTCGCGTAGATTAAAATGAGATCTTGTCGAATCAAAAGAATGATCCGAAATTACGTAACGGTTTTCCGGTTTTGTTCTTCGAAACGTTAGATTAGAAGGAATTCCGGTGCACGCGATGGAAGTCTCTCTCGACGAGAGAAACCGGAATTCCAGCTGGAACTCGCGTATCCCATCGTGAACCGTGTTAATTATCGCAATTGGCTAATTGGCTCAATTGGGAAAGTTCTCGGTACAAATTAAGATCGGTGCAACGGCGATCGTAAATTTCTGCGGTCAGTTCCGAGCGGATTACAGCAACGCTTTCACAAATCTCGATGTAGAATCAAAAATTGACCAATAACCACGCGAATCGATCGTTTAAGCGATATTCGCTCGTGTGAATAATTTACCTCCGACTAAATTCTGCTAGAATGCGTAACTGGAAAATAACTACCCATCACGAAATTTCGTTGTCTTCAAATATTAATTTGCCGATTTGAGTACATATTTTTTAAGGTAACATGTCCAATAAATCTTTAAGATATTTTATCGGTCATGATGGGGGTGATTAATCAAATACATTTATGATTTCTTTTCAATCGAATAAAGTACTCGAGCAAACATCGGGCTCCAAGTAATTCATGATTTATGGAAAACATTATATTAATAGTCAATTACAATGTTGCCTCTATCGGTTGATTCAGGCTCTGTTCGAGTCGTTCATCTCCATAGATCTTTCAGGAATAACGTGGCTCGTAAACGAACGCTCAGAATATGAGAAACGACCGTTCACGTATGAGGCTCATGAATTATTCACGGCAATCGGTCTTGCGTTTGTATCATTCGTCTCTGTTGATTCGATTCGAGTTAAATTTCTACTTCGACCACATACTTTTCTGCTCATTTTTCGTGTTCTACCAAAATAATATTCAATATTCCAATTTTTAAGTGTGTATTCCTGATTTTACAACTTTAAAAGATCAAAACGAAATTTGAATTATAGTTCAATTATTTCGAGCAGCATCGATCTATGTCGGGACGAGTTAACACGCTTTTCGTATTTCGTCGTTTTATCGTTACAAGTCCAAATTAAATTGCAAGCTTTTAAATCAGGTACAACTTTCGAGTCTACAACCTTGATATTGTCCCGATCAAAATCAAACTTTGAAACGTTATATTGCAGCATGGCAGGGGGAATATCGACGAGTTATCGTCAATATTATCAGAACGTTATCAGCTGGACTGTGCTGTTATCAGACGTAACTTATCGTGCGAAGCAAAGCAAACAGCCGTTGATCCTTTGTGGTTGCAACGTTAATAAACGAAAATTTCTGCTTCCTAATCCGCAGATATCAGTAATCTGATTGCTCTCCAAATTAGACAGAAAAATAACCTGGTATGTGGAAAGATTTGAGCAATTCTGGACTTCGTGATTTTGGGGATTTTATGGATTTCAGAATTTTTAGGGACTTTGAAGCATTGCGTTCAATTTTTGAAAGTAAGAGTTCGAGAGAGTATGTACAAATTTGCACAGAATCGAGGCATTGACGCTTTGATGAATGCACTTAATTACCATAATTTGACCGGTCATCGATCAACATCTCGTCGTTTGGTTGTAGAGGAAGTCGAGCCTCGTTCCGATGTCTGATCCAATCGAAATCGTCCTTGTATTTTTATCCGATTGGCTAGTAACTACAAGAAGTCAAATAGTGAAGTAATAGCATCGATTGATTGCCAACGAGCATCGCATAATTTCCACGAAGTCATTCAGACGACCCCGTTCTCTAATTGATCGAACTTTAATTAACTCGCTCATCAAGGTGTATCGTGACTACATTGCTATTTTGGGTATTCTTGGAGCATCTGGAAGTACAATTTTCAGAATCTTTTTCGGACTTTCGAATTTTTTAAATGTTTAAAATTCATAGATTCTCAACTTCTCAAAATGTACAAATTCTCAATTTCTCAAATTTATAAACCTTCAAATTCCTAAATTCCTAGATTCTCAAATTCTAAGTTACAAACTTCCAAATTGTCCAGTAGTATAGATAACGTATAACAAGACCAGCTGTATTATTAATATTATTCCAAAAATTCTTTATTAATTACTTAGGATAAATTAATCTTCATAATGGAGAAATATCCCTCGATCTTTAACACATGAAGCTGCGAGGCTTAAACCAATTAAGCATACCCTATGTACTTATTTATTTTTCATATTTCCTTCCATTCAAAAAAGACAAACGTTCATTACTCTTTTTTCTTGTCCCACCGTTTAACCTTGGCTTCGTTGGAATGTAAAGATAAGTGGCTGTAGACAAGAGCCATGAGAGGTTTCTTTTTTAATGGAAATGCCGCATACGTGTATGTACAAACGAGAGAACATTGTATGTTCGTGTCACGAGTCGAAAGAAAATCGAAAACCATCCAACGCGAAATTACGGATCGATATTTTGCCTCTGCTTTGGACATTCTTAATAAATTCGTACCTGCAAATGCATTATTTCATTGTCCTGTAATTGCAATGTTTGATTGTCCCATAATTGTGTTATTCGATTGTTCTGTAAGTGCATTATTTGATCGTCCTGAAAGCGTACGTGTCTCGAGGACGTTTTAAAGAAAATGAGGATTTTGCGATAAGGTAGGTGTACACCGTGTACATATTTATAGATTTTCCGCGTAATTGTGGCATTTCAGCGCTTTGTCCTTTGCAGGATATGCTTATGTATGCGCATAGATACGCTTAATGCGCGATTCCAATGCGATTTACTCTTAATTACGACGCGTTTCTATGTACACACGTGGCCGTGAACGCAAACAGTGAAAGATCCCTCGTGATCCTCGAAGGATTCTTCATTTTTCTCATCGATATATTTTATAAAAATTACATAGAAATTTAGTTAACTATCGAACAAAAATCTTGGCGTGAATTTTTGATAGATCAATGCAAATTAGAGAAAATATAGATTTAGCAGGGTCAAATGTGAACCTCACCGTGATGTTCGTAGGTGGATTTGTCTGCTAATTTTCACTCGATCTGTATTTCCTCGTAGAAAAATGGTATTCATCCTTGTGGTATTCACGTTGGCAGGCTTAATAGAACGAGCTAAATAGCGCGCATTTCTCGACGATCATTTATGGTACGTTACCGCGAACATTGTCGATAAATATGAAACAGAGAGCTCTGTAGGTCAAGCCAATTCTCGTCGCATTCCGTGTCGAAAGTGATGGTTAAATTTAACGATCGTTCGCATCTTCCATTTGCACGGCCGCCATTTTTCTTTTTCGAAGCTACAAATCTCGACAACTCAAAGGAACCTATTTAGGGAAATTCGATTAATTCGATGAAGGGCTCCTAAATTGTATCGCAATTGTTTATGAAAGTAATAAACGAGACGATAAATTTGTGAACGAAACGAGGGAACGATTAAAAAAATTTCGCGATATCGCAATGATAAAAAAACGATAGGTAAGATTAATGAGTCTCGATGCAAGATCGAAGGAGGATCAAAATCTCTTGTAAAGGCGTTCGTTGCGTACAATAAATACAAATTGCACGCGCGCGCATGAATCGATGGTCGTATAAAACGCAAGTAAAAGATAGGCTTATGCAATACCAAGAGAACCGCGATTCATTAGTGCCACGAGTCCGGTTTCGAGTTGAAATACGAGGAGGCAGAAATAGCCTTGTCGGAGAACGGTGCCCGTTGCAGAAAAACAATAACCGGCCACTGAATTTCCTCCGTCGCCTTCGATTTTTCCTTATATTCGCCGATAATTTTCCACGATACGCAATTTCGGAATCCAAAAAACTTTTCGTAAAACCCTCAGTTAATTACGTGTAGGTCTTCAAATAAATGACATCCTACTTACCTGTACGATTAACAGTATGTGTACGTGTGTGACGTATATATATGCTTATATAAAGGTTCAGGAGAAACCCATATTGGTTTATTTCAAAGTAACTGATGCAAAAGTGAACTGAGTTGAGAAACACTGAATATTTACTTCAAATAGGGTAATAGTAAAAACAATAGATTTTATCGTCACACTTTGTATAGCAATAGTCTTCCTTCCAAGTCAATTTTTTTTTGATAATGAAATTTCTTTAAAAATCAAATGAAAGTTTCAATTATAACCCGTTTCCGTGGTCCTATTATGAATCAACAGGGAGTACATGTACAATGAATAGTTGATTGTTAAGATCGTATACGCAGTCAGCGAAAGTATGAAGAAAAATGTATTTCCTTTGTTACCGATATCGAGTTTCGATAGATAGAGACGTGTAACGAGTTTTTCGTGATTAAGTGTCGATTTTTGAGATTAAAGGGAGTAGCGAAACATTGTGAAGAGAGACGTTCATAATTCGAACGGAAGAAAATAAAAGAAGGAAACTCAAGGATACGAAGCACACACGAGACGTTGAATAACGACAGAGTTGCAACAGTGTGTAGAGAATTCGCGATAATAGCGAGCTAGCTCCCGGCTAGTAGCTATGTACGGGTATCTGCGATCGTCCTCGCATTTTTCACCATCTTAGCAAAGCGTGTTGCATCAGTTAAGGAGATCTAGACGCGTTCAACCTTCTGCACCGCGAGCGACCTTCGAGTCGAATTATCCATTCGGAGCGGCCGAGAGCCGTTCGGAGCATAATCGAGCTCGATGTGGATTAATTGAAGTCTCGATCGACCGAGAAACGTCGTTGGCCACGTTTCTAGCGGATATCGTTCGATACCACGCGTTCGCCCGCTCGCTATATGGCCCCGGACGGAAGTGTACTCATATGACCGAAACTACGCCCATTCATTGTCAACTATTACTATAACTACGAATTTGAATTTTCTAGGTTCCCAATTTTCGGGATTGGGTGTCTCCCAATTTGGAGACCTTTTAATTTTGAAATCTGTTTAAGTATTTGTAAATTCCCAATTTGAAAATTTCCCCATTTGCAAACTTCCCCACTTGAAAATTCCCCTACTTAATAATTCCCCAATTTGAAAATGCCCCAGTTCTTCTCCCAATTTAGAAATCTGCAAAATTTCGATTTCTCCAACACAAAAATTGCAAAATACTTTAATAAAATTCGCATCAACCAAAAGAACAAAGCGAGGGATTTATTTTTGCTTTCTGACACTTTGATTAATTGCATCATACCAATGTAGTGGTTTTTTTTCGTTGAACGTTGCAAGGCTTTGTCTACCATTGAAACGACACGTTGCAAAATGTAGCAATGGAAATCCGGTTCTGTGTTTTTATAAAGCTTCAGTTTATATGTATTTATCATAATTAATGTTCATTGTGGCTTTAAGGAATAAGCGTACAAGTAATCCGATAATGTATACACAGTTTCAAAAAATGGATACGTACAATCAGAAAATATGCATAATAATTTTAGTACGGACAACGTAAATAAACCTTGAGAAATCTCATCGAATAACGTCAAGGAGATAAAGAATTATATATAGACTCGAAACTGGCGTGATTAAATTAACAATTTATTGCATAATTCGCATAGATAACCAAATATTAGAATGAACGGGTAAGAAATTGAAATCATCACATTTTATTTATCTATTATGTTTAACTTTTATAATTCGAATAAAGCTAAATAATTCCAAATATTAATATTGCCATCTCCCTAGGAATCCGATGGGATAATTACTAAAAAAATTATCCTAAATGATTGCTGAAAGTTAACAAAAAATTCGTGCAATTCCTCGTAAGATTTAAAAAAGGAAAAATTTTGCTAGAATTCAACAAAATTTCGGGGAATCAAAATAATTTCGAACGTAAATGTAAACACGGAGCACTTTGAAAATCGACCACTTTCCGATATTTACCTCAGTCGTGTCCCAAGATTAGGTGGTTAAACATCGTGATCGCGTTCGTACAAATATTAGATCGATGCTCTCGTGAAACGTTCAATTACCGTTAATTAACAATACTTGTGTTGAATCGTTTAATAGAGGTAAGTACGTGACCAAGAATTAACGCGATAACGTTTCCCACACGATAATGCGAACGAATAATCGATGAACGATCATCGATCTCCAAGGTCGCAGAAAAATGTTCTTATCAGTTAGTGTTTTCGATGATAGAATTCTTGTCGGTCGATAACGGGGATTATCAGATACAATACTGAATTAAACGTACTTTCGATTTTTATATTGTAAAACTATCTTAATAGTACAAATATCAACGTTTGTAAGCATTTGAAAATGTAACGGCTGATAGTTAACATGATTTTATCCATATTTTAGATCTACCTTTCTATTTATAGAACAAAATGCGTTAGAATATAAATATTTTTCGTGTTTTAACAACTCGCACAGTACTATATTTGTTATACGTATAAATAAATTGTTTATTCGTATCGTCAACTTGCAAAATATCGCGTATCCACGTTTGGGAATCAGGTGTTCAAATATTTTCGTTGTAGAGCGCTTTCGACGTAGTTCAGCGCAAATATTTTTTTCGCGGGTATTCGTACATCTGGAGGATCTTTGAACCATGTGTTTTAAGCGTCATTTTATTTTATTCCGAGATTCGTGCTAATTAAAGGATCGTCCATAGCTAATTAACTTTGTCCACTTCTGTAAATGAAGGTGAAAATCATTAGCTGCAGTATTAATTATTCGATGGAGTTTGTAAGGCTATAAAATGACTACGATAATTATAATCATGATCGTAATTCTATGAATTATAATTATGAAACGTAGGATTTAAACATGATTTAATGCAGAGGGAGCTATGTAGGTGTTGCAAGTGTGTAATTGTAAAAGCGATACAAGAATAATCTACTTTATAATGATTTTAATAACGCAGCTGCACTATCGAAAACGTCGTTTTGCTCGCAGTTTGTTGCGACACTAGGTCACTGGTATATTCTATTATCCCTTTCAGGAATTATGGTATTATTATCACGACTTACACATGTACGTGCTATGCTCTTGGCTTAACGACTAATCTGCCGGCCTTTAAGCCCGCTTTCCACCGACACGAACCACAGACCATCGCGATTCAATGTAGATTTCCTTTGTCCCGTGATACGGGCTGTTCCGTCGAATAATTAGAAAGCAATGGAACATTAATTCAAGGCTCGAACATTAATTCATTAACGCATTACAATTAACAGAGACTTTCCAAAAGTCTTAACAGCCCTCTGATAACCCGATGGTCTCGAATTCTGTCTCGTTATGATGTCGTTCACATATTTATCTTTTTATTAACATGTTAGGATCATCTGCAGACCTATGAGCCTGTCAGCGCCACGTTCAGTATAAACTCACTTCACTGTGAACTTCAGAAATGATTTTGTATCGAAACCAATTTCTATTATAAGAAGAGTAAGACATTATTTAGGATGAAAGAGTTCCGATCATCTACAAGTTGTGGTTACTTATTTCCACACCGCTCATTTCATCGTTGAATAATCGCCTCGGGTTTGATCGTTCGTTTAATCCTTGCAGCGAAAAATCGACGAATTCCTCTTTGTTTCACGTGCTCGTGAAATTGCCTATACTCGCGCGTGCCCTTTGTTTACCCGCGCATTCCATCGTTGGCCTAACACATTCGAGATCGCGAGCGGACGCGCGTGCGTGCGTGCGAATGCATTTGCATTAGGCGCGAGTTATCTACATCACAAAGCGTCGCCGCGAAGTTGGCCTACTTATTCCGCGCCTCGACGCTTAATAACGCGAGGAGCGTCCAGATAACGCGTCTCGTGAGTTTCCTCCTCTCGTCTTCAAATCGCTTGCGAATTTCGAGGAAATGCAACCGGTAGTATGCTAAAGTGGAACACGCTGATGCTCCTCGATCAGCTGATTTTCGCTGCAACTCGCCACATACACATTCACGTTCTTACACTGCTACAGCAATACTTTTTGAATAATTTTTTCTAGTATTACGATCTAAGAAAGCAGCAGGTAAAAAAATTGGCATCTGCAACGCTGTATCCCTAAGTCCTCTTACTCTAATTCGACAATAAAATAATATACCTAATTTCATGTTGTCAAATTCAGTCCATAGCAAAAAGCAACGGTAGCAATAAAAGCAGCGGAGCAAAATATGTTTTCGTATAAATCTGTTAATATAAAACGTTAGCGAAACGAGGTTCGTTATCGATGAAAAAAGAGAGAAAAAAATGTGACACCCGGACACGTTTCGAAAGAATCATTCGAATGTAAATGGAGAACTGTGGGTGCATAATGCCTGTGTGTTCCTTGTATGTTGATACGTCGTCCGAAATATACGACACGAAAGTGGGCTTCCAATTTTCTTATGCTAATTTCGAGGCGGCCTCCATTCGATGGAATTCCTTTTTAAAACAGGCTGTGGGTGCGCGCGAGAGATGCGTTTAATTCGCTTCACGTTTCTGTGCATTTGCAACAGGGTAGGATCGTGTTTCTTTCAAAATCGAGTCACGAATCCTGCTGGTTGCAAAATACTCGCGAACAACCATCGGATTTGAATGACAATACCGAGCCGGGGTCTTTTGTTCTCCGCTCTGAAATTCGTTTTAGATCGCGATGCAAACTGTCGACGATTGTGAAACATCTAATCAAAATTAGTTCTTTTAGGGACCATGTTGATTAATAGTTTAATGATTCGTGTTGGGAATTCTGGTATGGTATAAGTGGTAACAAATTTTTCCAAATCTAGACATTTACATAACACTTCAATACTTAAAATTTGCAAACGATAACTTTGAATAAATACTTAATTTCATCCTTCAGTTACCTTGTACTTATTACCCAAGTATCTGTCCACATATATCAAATTTAAAATGAATTAAATTTAATTAATTTTTTCATGATTTACAGGCTCGCAATTTACCGGCTAAAAAGGGAAAGCATCAAAGGCATCGGGACAGGTTTCGGCATGGCTGATCGATAAAAGTAAGTTAATTAAAAGAAATGATCACCTGACGAAAAGAGGCCAATCGCATAAGCCGTAAGCCTCTTTAAATCAGAAACCGATATATGTAATGCATGCACATAGATGTATATAGTCGTTTAAACGTTTGGTAAACAAATGGCATATTGCCAGAATTGTAGCGATTGGCAATGTACCAATTTGTCACGTGACTGGCTAACAAGCCAATAGATTTCGGAGAACGTCACTGACGTATTTAACTCGGACGAATAGCGGTCGTCGAGGAAATTTCAAACACAGATACGTTACGTTTCTAACGAATAACGGCTCCGGTTAATTATAATCGTTAATTAATCATCGGTTACTTAATCCTCTCCTTAAACATTCAGATACACATACTAGTTGTGAAAGTTTTCAAACGCCAAAGAAAAAAAGTCATAAATCCTAGTGATGTGTTAATTGTACGAACATTTGATATATGGCATACTTAGCATTTTATCAGTAGAATTCGTTTCACAAATTTAGAACTAAACTTGAATAAAAGTTGTTTATTCTGAATCGGGGATGGGGCGATTCGAGGAATACCAATATCTGACCAGGTTTTCCTTTCGTTCTTTAAATATGAAAGAATTCTTTGAAATGGTTGGTTCTCCGTTTCTTCGTGGCCACAAGGAAAAGCAAAGTTTACTTTAGATAAGGAGCAGTTGCGTGCCTGTTCGAGCGAACGGAGATTTCGAGCGCTTTGTTTGAAATCGCTGACAAAGATCCAGATTATGCGTAGCTAACAGTGGACTTCGCGATAAGGGGATAGTTCGAAGGCCTTGGTCGATTCTTGTTTGTAGAACAAAGAAACTCGCGGGAAACTACAGGAAACACATGCTTTTCCTGTTTAATCTCGGGTTGCGCAGTATCGAACGGAGCCAATTACTGGGAATACCTTAAAGAAGCAAACAAAGAATCGCAATATGGCGCCCTTTTCCGCAACGCACCCATTTTAAAACTCAAATACTTTAGCCACTTGCTGCATATAACAATTATATTTTATTCAAAATTGATGTTTGGGACAATTTACAACTTCTTAATCTCTCGAATTTCCAAATGTACAAATTACAGAATCGCAATGTATCGAATTGAGTTAAATAAATAGGCGTTTCATGATGGGTTACTTATTATATTCCACGGTTTGGAGCGAAGTTAATGAATAGAACCCTGAAGAGCGTGGCACGAGGCTCTGTTCAAAGAATCGAGCAAGGTCAGGCGGACCCTTCTGGACCCGTGGTTTCAAAGGCTCGCTGGGAATGCACGATAAAAAACAAAACCGCCGAATATCCTCTGTGAACCACTTCCTCGTTCTAAAGTTTCGAGCTGCGACCGTATCTAACACTTCAGATTCTTTGTTTCTGCGTTTATATACTCGTGACTGCTTAGTAGGCTTCTTCGGGGAACGGGTCAGAAATGGGCCACTTCTTTGTTCACTCAAATGGCTGCTGTTGCCTTCTTCTTTATCATTTCTCATTCTTTTAACCATTCCACTGCTGACGTACGCCATTTATCATAAATTACGGAATTCTGTTGATTCCACAGTACAGAGATGCAAAAATAGGGAATTTTCGAATTATTCAGTTTTCAAATTTCTGAAACGTGTATGAACAGATTTGTTAACATTCATCTTTCGTGGCGCGTCGAGTTTTAAGAAATTCACGTCGTTGAAAAAATGTCTTCTCTTCGTGGAAATCAGCTGGTAGGAGCGATTTATGGCGCGAAAGGTGTTTCCACGAGCGTGCGATTTTAACGGGCCGTTTGTACGGACGCTCACTTGCAATTTCTCCCGTAATAAATATACACACGTGACATTCTGCGCAGCAGAAGAGCTTCTCGGGGCGCTTAACCCAGAATCGCGATTATATGCGCAGCAAGTATTACGGGGCAAGTTCGTTGTCCTCACTTTCGTGTTGGTGCCCTGGCCGTTCGTTATATTAGTGTTATCCCACGGCGCTTTGTTTTGAGTTTATCTTGGGGATGCCCTGGAAAAGTAGCGATGGCACTGAGCCCTGCTCAGTCTCGCCCAGAAACTACTCTCGAAACAACTGACCGTGTGCTGTATTCATCGTTGTATCATGAATTTAGTATTCACGCATTGTATCTGCTATGTGTTGTATCGTCACACGTTGTACTTTTCACGCATTATATCGCCACGCGTCATATGTTCCACTCATCGTGTCGTATGTTGTATTTCTCACGTGTTGTATTCGCCACACGCCGTATTCGTTATCCGTTCTATTACCGATTCATTGTATTCGCCACGTGTTGTACCTCTACAACTGTATTCGTCGCGCATTATATTGCATGCATATCCGCATACATTAAATCGCCACGTATTACATCACCACGCGATCAGCTGTTCGCTAATGCAACCTGGATTTAAAAATGGCGTCCTGTAAATCGACCCGATTCTGGATTACATCTTGAAAACAGAAGCTTTGATCGTAAATGAGTATAGGACTTATGGATCAAGCGTTTGACTGCTAGTATGCTAATTAATTTAACAATGACGTGTAAGGATAAAACAGAAGGGTTTTGACGCCATCGCTACTCTAAAGCGAGCACACAACCACCTTGTGTCACTCGTCCATCTTCTCCTTCTGCCCGGTTCTGGCAGTAATTTTCTTCTTGTTCCTGTTTCGTTCGCCTCCCCTTTGGGTTTCTCCTTTTCCACGGCCTTTTTACTCCCTTTTCCCTCGCTCTTCTCGCCCTCCGCGGGAGCCGTGCTTAATTCCAGCCACTCCCGCTGTTTATTTGCACGTTTTAACTGGAAAGTCCTCCACTGCGCACAATACTGCGAACCATTCGTGAAGGGTATATTCTCAGCCGCGAATACCGGGGTAAACTTGTTTCTTATCGGTCAATCATTCGATATTCAACCTTCATTATTTAATACTTCTAATTGAATCCTATTTGCAAATCTTAACATTTCAAGTCTTACATTTTCAAGGTGATGATTTTCAAGTCATGATTTTCAAAGTCCGACATTGTTAAGTTTCCAAATTCTTCAAACTTCGAGTCTACAAATGATCAAATTACCAATCTCTTGACGACTGAATCTAAAATTTTGCACAAGTGGGATAGTAGAGCATGTAAGCAAGATATTAACGTTAGTATACAGCAGCGTTTATTCTACCAATGTAAACTAGATTTAACACTTCCAAAAGTGGAACAGTAGGGTATGTAAGCACATTATTAGCGCTGTGCGTCCCAGAGTGCATTTTCCCAATGTGACCCAGCAAAAATGGAGCACACGAACAAATTACCAGCGCACCTTAATTAACCCTATTGTAATTCAATTCTTATTCAGACGCAAAAGGCACTTATAAGAGGAGATATCTCTCTGAATCTATCCATAATCTCAACTGCACATACTTGATATTTTATCAATTAGGTTAACCCGAATACGGGCAAACCTCGGTGCTACGGTTGAAAAAGTCCTACTATTTACGAACATTCTTCTGTATAAATAAAGCAAAAGGGATGATGCATAATAGAAGAGCACGTTTTCCCGGGATCGAGGCGTTCTTTGTTCCTCGCGTTGCATCGCGTTTCATCGCGTTTGCACGCGTGCGAACTGCGCAGCGGGCTAATCTCGGTGAAAGATAAGAGAATCGCGGGGGTGTGGAGGAAGGAGGATAAGAAGAAGAAGGGATATAGAACGAAGAGGCAGTGCAGCACGTGGTGGCGATGGCTAGGTCAAACGCGCACAATGCCCGAAACCGAGGCGACAGCGTGCAAAATACATTGGGTAATTCCGGCTTGACACTCGCTTGTACGCGCACACGTGCTCGCGATTCTGCCCACTACCTTCTCCATGTTTGTTGTTCGACTATTCTCGAACGCCTTTTCCTCTCTTTTTACCGTCCGAAAATGCCTTGCAACTATCGCTGCACTAATTGCTGCTAGTCACAAATTTGTACATTTGTAGAGATACATGTCTGTTGATTTATGTAAAGATGGAATTCGGTTAAGATATGTTCATACGACGACTTATATGTTAATCAATAATAAATATTTAATTCAATTATACAACGTGTATATGTAGATGTGTGTACATGGACACTATGTACGCACAGTCACTGAATTATTCATTTTTAATTAACATATTAATTGCACGTATACGTAACTTCATTAAGTATAGAACTTCACAGTAAAAGTTTAACTAGTACTAGGCAGATAATTATAGAAAATAAACTGCGGTAAATCTATATTTATTTCCGATGTTCAACATATGAGAAAACGATTAAAATGAGTGAATTGTAAGTTCGTAGAGTTTGAAAAGAAATTTTGTTCTCGCAAGACGAAACGACGACGGAGACACGTAGAAAATCGTACGTGGAAGCTCGACGGACACGAACGTCGAACGTGACCTGGGTGCATATCGTTCATTTTACTTCTCCATCGAGTGTGCTGGATCTTTGTGGCCGACGAGCCCGCTTCCTCCGGGTCTGACGAATGTCTGACGTTCAAGGCCGAAGAAAACGTGCCGTTCTCCCTCTTATTCCGGAGTCAGAGGAAGAATTCTTGTAAGACCCGAACGGTGCTCTGTGTTACGATGGGTGATCAAGGTCGCTCGATGGCACCCAATGGTCTGCCTCTTGCGAAACGATCGGGATATCTAACGGCTTTTAACGGAATGACGTGGACGCGATCAAGGTTCAAGAACCGACTATCTGCGTTACTTCTGATCCACGGTTATTCCGGCCATTTTCCCAGTCTTTCTTCATTCCTTATTTTTCTGAAAATTGGGATGCTTCTGGGATACTTTTCATTTTGAAGGTTTATGAGATCTTGTATTGGCATTTTTTCTACGGGAATTGGGAGATTTGGAGACTGGGACATTTGGAAATTGGGAAATTTGGGGTTTGGAATATTTAAGAATTGGGGTAATTGGGAATTGGGGTAATTGGAAATTGGGGTAATTGGGAATTGGGAAAGTTGAGAATTAGGAAATTTAGGAATTCGGGGTTTTGAAGATTTGGAGTCTAGAGAATGTGATCTAGAAAGTTGGAATTTTTTAGAAGACCTAAAAAAGTACTTCCTAAATGCATAAAATTGCAGTAGCCCATAATCAGCAGTAATAATCGAATGTTTTCCCGTCACCGACGATCAAGTTGGTGTTTTCTGGCGGTAAATCCGTGGTCCTCGCGAAACTTGGAGCGGGGCCAAACACCACCGGCTTCTCTCCTCTGGACCAGTTTCTTTATCCGGTCGCCGGGCATACTGCTAGCGGATTTCGAAACGACCGGTTCTCCTTCCACGAAACGACGCACGGCTTTCGGGACGACGAAAATAAAGCGGCAGCGAAACACCCGCAATATCCTTGCGAACTTTACGATCCTGGAGCTGCCGCGAAGAAACGACACCGCCATTTTCGGCCACCGTGCAATCCTCGATCGATGGATAATCGTATAACGGTACCTGTTCGATACCATCACCCGAAATTACAGACAGATTTCTGCCATTTAAAAATATTGTTTTCGTTTTTGTCATTTTCATGGGTTCGATCATTTCGAAAATTTAATGTTAATCTACATTCGTGAAGGGTAATTTTATGTATTATAATTTACAACTTGTTTAAGGGTTCAATCAGATTTAATCTTGTTTTACGTACGTATGATTTTTATAGCGTTTAAGGTTGCAGTTATTATTTTATGTCAGGATAAATCGGAATGATTGAAATATCGTATATGATTTTCCGCTTTCTAAATGGCATCAGAAATTTTAATTAAAATTGGGCAATTTCAAAAAGTGTAAAGTACAAATTAATTAGCAAATGGAAAGGTCCGCCAAGGATTTCGTAGATACCTTAATGTAATCCTCGTAATGACCATAATTTCCGAGAACATTCCTAAAAAAAGTTTCCTGTTGTGCAATCGTGTATCTTAGAATAATAATCTTCCTCGATGCAATTATTCTTAATAACCAAGTTTCATGCGCGAGGCAAATATCTTCTTTCTCCGTTCGATATTAATTTAAACCTAATCCTTGATTATTATCCCTGGACTAATGGACGCATAATGGATTTTTTAACGACTGTGTTCGTCAGTAAATATCGTTATATAAATAGAATTTTATTATCATATCGACATGAATCGAATTTCAAGAAATCATTTCTGTCGAACAATTACACTTTTTTATGGTGCATGAAAGTTTCGCAATAACGAACCAGAAGACGGAGAGGAAGATATTCTCTTTTCGAGGGGTCATATACCATCTCGGTACATCTCGTAAATTTTTTTACGACCTCTGAAGATTTGCGAGCGGAAGAGAAAAAAATAGATTCCTGCAGCGTTGCTTGAATTATCGATCCACGGATCAGAATACAGTTCCTCTTTTTTCTTTAAATTACAATGTTTTATTACAATTAAATATTTTTCCTATAAATATTAATCCTCTTATATCTTCTTTCCAGCATAGAATCATGTGATAAATGACACCGCAAATACAATTCGACGAGATGATTAAGAAATTAAAACCGAATACCGCAAAGATTACGCGACTGGCTTGAAATTGCAAATGAATGCACTTGACTAGAAAAGTTCATCGAAATTCAAGGTAGCGATTAAAATTCGATAAAATTGTCCACTGTCGCGATTGATCGATCGTTTTAAATATGTACGGAAACAATTGTCAGGATTTGTGGAAGGCTCCCGGCTGGATCACAATGGAAAGGAAACGTTCGTTCGGTACGGACAGGAATTTCGGTCATTAAGTTTAATTGCCCACCGCCGCGAATAAATTTTCACGCGTTAAGCCTGTTGATAGCGTGGTCGTTACGCAATCGACAATTTATTTGCGCGCTCGTAGCGTTTCGTTTTCGTTCTCAGAGTTTTTTTGTCCATCGCCAAGCGTTAAGTAACTGCTACGAACAGACGCGTGGCAATTATTTTCAAAGAAATATTCTTGTACAAAAAAACAAACTGAAAAAACGAACTATTTGGTTGCATAATAATTCGAAAGCCAAGGGTCACTTTTCCTCGTTCGATGTTCTTAAAATTGTGATCCAAAAAATGTTCTTCGACAACGTGTTTCGATTATGTTGATTTTTATGATTTCTTCTAATTTTCTGATAGTAGACGTCTATCACGTTAATTAATTCTGCGCTCACAATTGTACAATGAAGCATAACTTCATTACAAAGTCAATTGCAAGATTTAGTGGTCTTAGAGAACATGAAAGTCATGCAATTGTTGAAATATAGGTACACTATGTACACCTTCTGAATTTAGTTATTAAAATGATCGTAAACTATGTTTTACATTTCTCGTACATTAGACTCATCAACGTTTTATAAAATTTCGAGCAAGTCGCAGAATTCATTCAAGTCAATTGTGTAATAAGATTCGAAAGTACGGTGTTTCTTTAGAAGTTAAAACGAAGGAGAGTAAAATTGGGGGAGGAAATCCCCGTGACATTATCCAGCGTCCCTGTTCTAATTCCTCGGTTACTTCCTCTTTGACTAAGCTCTCAGCACGATGCCAAGTAACTCTCCGTGAAATCGTTGACCGCCTTTTCTAATCCGGCGATATAGTATTTTGCCAAACGCGTGACTAATCGCGATGAAAGTCCGGCGTGTGCCTCGTGTCTTCCTCGAATACCCCTGCCAGCACGTACACGTATCTTGTGGCTTTGACAGTTCGTCTCGTAATCACTGTGCTGCATTACCGAGAATTCAATGAATTATTAATACTGGAAAGCACTGATTACGTTGAAAAATGGTGGACGATTACCTTTGACCGTGGTCGTGCTGCATCGGACAGCTCCAAGATTATGCAGAATTGAATGAGAGACTGGTATTCCTCTGGAACGATGCAAGACTTGGTAAATTTCCGGTTTGGACGTTTGGAAATAATGGGATTTTGGAATTTGAGGATTTGGCCACTTCGGGACTCAGATACCTGAGGGCCTACTTGGGGGTTTAGGTACTTGAGGATTTCAGAATTTGGGAATTAGGTTCTTAGGGGTTTGAAACTCCTCATATTTAGAGATTTGGAATCATAGCAATTTGGGGATCATAGGAATTTGGAGATGTATGAAATTGAGGATATGAGAAGTGTATAATATGGAAATTTGGAAATATATTTGGCACTCATCTTGAAATTTGGAAGTACAGAAATTTAGTACTATAGGAACTTAGTGATACGAGGATCTATATGAATTAAGAAATTGGGAGATTGAAAGTTCTGAAATTCGAGTACCTGAACCGAATATTTTTACGGTGTCTCATAAAAGTAGCATACGACAGAATTGCGGTGTATAACAAGCGAACGTGAAACGGTAGCCACAGTGTCGGCTCACGTTGACTGTTTCGCGACAAAGATCGTTTCGGTGCAGGTGGTCATTTCCGAGCGTTGCACGTGGTAGATGCATGTGCAGCACTGTCGGATCAAGTTAGACCCGCGTAAGCATGATTTCTGCGGCTCGAAACAGCGATAAGTGCTGTCTCGGCCACTCTTCCACCGCAATCTATCGGACGATGACGTAGGGAGATGCTTTCCTGGCCGCGATTATCCTTATCGCGAGCTGTACGCTTCGTGAAATTTTTCTGTCGTTCGTTCGATACTGCAACCATGATTTGTCAATGTTTTCACCAATGCCGTTTTATACTTATCTTTAGAGTGCTTTTTGAGAGTGCTACTCTGCCATGCACTTTCGATGCTGAGGTAATTGCCTGAAAAATGAATACAAAGGATTTAATATGCACATTTATGAAAATGACATATGAACATTTATAGAAATGAATATAAGAAGAAATGAAATGAAATTGATTATAAAGGTCAACGTATTAACATCAGAGAAAATGAATGTAAAGGTAGGTGCAATGGGAAGATTAAAATGTAAAGACAGATATGTCAGCGATATTAAGAATATAAGGATAGGTTATGAACATTAATAAAAGTGAGCATAAAGATAGATATAATATGAAGATTAATAAAAGTGTAGTACTTGAATTGAAGTTACAAAATGTTTTTACTCTTATCCAACATGCTCGAATGTGGAGACAAGTCCGTTTATCGCGTATTAGATAATTGCGCGACCAATGTCGTGGCGAATTTTTAGGCGATAATTTGCAGCGAAAACGCACATTGCGTTGGTTTGACGAGCACGCGTTCGCGATTCTTTGAACAGCTCGTATTTATATCTTTTCATCGTCGGAGGCGTGTAACAGCGATTTTGCGAAATCGCGTGTGCGCGCGTTGTAACGTTGACGATCTTTGTTTCGCGTTGCACGCAAATATCCGCGAGGCTTGCCAAATTTTCGCGAGCCGTCCAACGGATCGAATAAAATTTCGCGTATCAACACGCTTCGAAGGCTGTTCTCAGTTTCGTACGTTCGAGTTTAGATCGATGCTCGAATATTTTCCCATTGCCGAAATATTCGGTCGTGCAGATTTTCCGGGAACTGTCATGATATTTCTGATTTATCTTCCAGTTTCTCATCGTAAAATTTTATGTAATACAATTTATCGAGGTATTTAGAGCGTAGGTGAACTGGTTATGGCGAGGAAATGTGCGAAAGAGATTATGTGTCATAGTTGAATACTTGGGAATTTTTGGCAATGTGTCAATTAATTTTGGCTGTTGTAAATTTTTTATAAGTCCAGATAATTTGTAGCAAAGAGAACATACTTATCAGATTTTTGTACGTTAAGAGAATTATTATTATGATCCTGCGTTGATGGAATTTAATAATTCATGGGGAATTGTACAAATTTTCATCATTCAGTTTGTGTACATTGTTATTAAGAGGATATTATTTAGTACTTTTCAGAAAGTTAATCTTGATTTATATAAGCAGTGTTTGCATATCGCTTTCCAAATATTATTTAAGCCACTTGGCAAACGTGTACTCTAATTATATAGATAATCGTGGAGGATTCCCAATTCGACTGCACCTCCTCCAAATTGTCCAATTATGTTTGTACAAATAAATATTTCATATTGTGTCTCTCTTGATTCCACTTTCTTCAGCCCCCATTCTACCCCTGTATATTTCCCCAAAGAGGGGAAAAATGGAATTTCCACCAACCGATCATTAAAAAAACATACGAATGACCGGATAAAACAGGGATTCACCGTGACATTGATCGATTTTAATCGAGCCGCGACTCGCTTAAGGAACGATTAATGAAACCTTGACTCCGTCGAATCTGATAAGGCTCCCACAGCGCACAGCGATCGTGTAATTAATGTAAATGGAGCCTTAAACTGCGCGATGTTGCTTCGTTTCCTCTCGTCGAAGGCCTGCTGAATTTACATGCACGCACATGCTTGTATGTGGAGTTTCCAATACAAGAGCGAACAACGAATACGAGAGATTAGACGGCGTGTTGGCTCAGGTGGACGTTGATTTACTCCTTTTCTTTCTTTCTTTCTTCTTCTTCCGTTGTTCTCCGTTTCCTCGATTTGTCTTCGCTTCGGCTAAAACGCGATTTGTATTTACGAAGAAAAGCTTCTGCTCGAAAGCGAAGGTGGCGCAAGGATATTGTGTCAAAAAGGTTACAATCTTTTGATCAGAATTTAGGGGACATCTTTTATATATTACTCTTCCGTAATTAGGCGTTAACAGTGAGTATAGTATAGGACGTACATGGTATGTCATTTGTTAGATCTGAACTAGTAGGACTGATACGGTGCGTCATCAGTTTTCAGTAGATATAGATATGGATGCACCTGGTGTGTCCATGTAGGACAATTAACATAGGACGCATAAGGTGCATCGTGGATCGAATGCAATGGAGTATACGACACACCTGGCGCGTCATCAATGTAAATTATAAAAAAAAGCCGTTTACTTCAATATGAAACTTCTCAATCTTTTACTCCGGAATACATTGGATTCCGTAAACCTTCTTGATCATTCGATAGTGTCTGGCGCGGCATAATTGTTATGTAAAGCGTACGGTTCGATCAGAAAGTTGCCAAGAGGTCGCGAGATCAGCGAAGATTCACGAAGGATCGATTACGCAAGAAATAGTCAAATAAGGTAACGAAACGTTCGTGGACGACGAAGGATCTGCAGTCTGCAGGATATTTCGCCTGGTTTTGTCCAAGTTGCTCCGCGTTTTCAACGGCTGTGCAGGACCTTCGAACGCCCACGCGTTCTCACGCCCGCCTACGCCAGCCCGCGCTCCTTTTTATTCGACCGAACGACTATTAATAGAGGCTGCTGTTCTCGCCGTTTGAAACTTTGTGTTTCGAGGCTCAAAGCCACCGCTCAAAGCTCGGACAGGGGAAAAAACGAACGGGTCTGCACACGCGTTTCTGGCTTCCTTCCACGGTGTTAAACTCCCTCCACTCCGGTTATCCTGTTCTCGCGAGCGTGTTGCCCTCGGGCGGCTCGTAAATGTATTGTAACTGAAATATAGAGATACGATTGTACTGCTCTCTTTTGTAATTCAGGATTATGTTGCGTTTTTTCTGCTGCGATTTTGCAACGAGCGTTACGTTCTGTGATTATGGTCAGTGAGCTCTAGGTGCAACGATTGCAGAAATCGGAGAAATAAAGAACCTAGTCTTAGTGTGATGGATCTTTTTGTTAAAGTTAATTATTGCTGAATTTTCAGACAACTTCAAAAATTAACATATAATCTAAACATTGATATGTACATGTTGGTATCAGTCGTTTATTCATTAGATCTTTGCTGTATCCACATATAAAGTCCACGAGATTAAGAAAAGATTTAATTTGTCGATTAGCATTCGTGTACAGCAAAATGTGACTGATATCTGCACGAACAAGAACAACGTTTCAATGAGGAAATGGGCTATTCAAGAGTAATAGAAAGATGTAATCGAACAGGTCGATTAATAATAAAGCTGATAAGCGCTGGAAGTTGTAGACGGTAAAAGGAATCGAGTGGTCTGTTTCCTCTCTCTAACGAACGACCGGCTGTCACTTAATTGACAGCTCTTGTACATTGAAACTTTTGCTTGCTAGGCTTCGTTATTTTCGGCGCATCTCGCTAGTTGGCCTATCGGTACATTGGCAGCTGTCCAAATGGGATAAGCCCTGACGTATCCTCGTGAAAGCAATTTCGTTCTGTGTACATTTCACGTGGCTTTGCTTCGGGCATATTACACCGTGTAAATTATGCGGGTATAATTCAAATTGTTCAAACATATGGCCAAATGCATGGATGCATAGATAACTCATTACTGTGACTGTCACATTAAATTCTCATCGAATGGTCATTTTACTAGGTCGTCACAAAAATTCCCACCACTTTGCGTACCATTAATTTTGGAAAATAAAGAAAGAACATAAGTGCTACAAGTTCCTTTTAGACAAGATACGCTTTGCTGATGGTTAGTGGGTCACTAGGAAATTTCTCTAGAAGCGGAGCAGTTCTCCGGAGGTTTAATTTGGTTGCGACCGCAACTTTCGCTAGTATTTCGGAGCGAAAGCAACGATGCAAGAGGAAATTCGACTCCTGAGATTCGGAAAATGGGACGTCGAGCTGTTTTCGACTCTCGATGTAAATGTTTATCGGTCGATCGCCAATAAAAACAACAGACACGGTGGCGGGCTTTCAGCGACTTCCTGTTGGCCACCATCTGAGACGAACTCCGATTTGAAACGTCGGAAATTAGAGACCGGTGGACCATCGAACGGTCTATATGTATATATTTTTTCGTTTTTCGAGCCAGCGTGATTGACTTTTGACCCCGAAACGTGATCTTCATTGAACTGCAATTTGTCGGGCTGTTCGTGACCCGAGATACCGCGAAGAGATTAAGAAAATTGAAAATCAAATCAAAGTAATTTCAAATTAACCTTTGGACATTTTTCACTGATGCTGTGTTTTTATGTTTTAGATAATTTGTGTATATATTATTATAGTTTAGAGATTTATACTGCAATAAACAAACATGGTAAACAAATCGTAAAGGTAAAAGTACGTTTCGGACCTAACCTAACGTTGAAATTTGGCTCGAAACGAGAGAGAATAAACGTCAAAGTTTATGTTTCAACATTTGTCATGTTTCGCGTTTAACAACCTAATATTAAAGTTGATTTATCTGTATTATTTGCTGTGGTATAAAAGTTAGGTTGATGTGTAGTTCAATTTCAGTCACGTTTGCGTTATCTTTGAATATCAAGGACATATACGATAATTATTGCAACAGAAGAATATTTTGTTTCCAATGTCTTGTGTAATATTTAATCTAGAATAATTGCCTGGACAAACAAAGAATGTTTATCGATAAGGTTATCGTTTATCTTTACGTTTCACTGATCGATCGTCGCACGAAAAGACATGTGCATAAATCAATGAAGTTGTCGAGCCACAAACAAGTTAAACAATCATCCTCAATTTGTTCGAAAAAGTCTTCAGAGTACAATGTTCAAGTTCCATAAAAATTGTGTGTATATGCATATACATCTTACATTTAATATACGTTCAATGTATAAAAACGTTCAAGTATACACGTCTCCCATTTGTATGTTTGATTATCAGTCGGTACTATCCCGGGTGATAAGTGATAAGGACACGGGACGAAGTTCGAGCAAAGAGCAGGGACGAAGGACGAGAAAGGAAGTGACGAAAAAGAGATAAGGTTTGATCATTTGGCGCCGCCAAGTGAATCACTTTTTGCAAAATAAATCTCTAGACTCGGCGACACGATTCTACATGTGGAGCCATGACACTAAAAATATTCTCTACGACCTGGACTCATTTTGGGTGGGTCGAAAAAGTTTTTGAAAATTGGACTTTGAGTATTTGTCAAGCATTTAAATCTCTAAAATTGTCAAATTTAAAAATTAATGTTCAAAGTGATGAACATTTGTCGAATTCCTAAATGTCCAAATGCATTCAAAATCGATCTTCAATGACTCTGAACCCCTCCAAACCGCCGAATTTCGAAAACTGAACTCCACAATAGCAAGCTAAGCGAAAGTGAAGTTTTCAGACAAAAGAAACTATCTGTACGATGCATCTAGCTATGTCAGAGGGTCGCCAATTTATCGGCGACACTCGGAATGAAAGGGAGGGTTGAAATTTTGATCGGTCTACACACAAGCGTTCTACAATCTACAATCTCACGTTGTGTTGCCAGGGCGATTCGATGACCCCCGCGGATATTGCTGTTCCTGGAGGGCGAATGAAAAAGGGAGCCACCCCCGAACCACGGAATAAATATCGCGTACGCGGCACCCCTCTATGTAAGAATTCCCAATTCCATACCGTAGGGGGTGGAACAGGGTGGGTAAATGCATGGAACCTTCGAACTTTATCGATCTTCGTGTTCCTGTGTTGTAGTCCAGAAGAGAGAGGGTGGATACGAACGGAAATGGAGCGACCCCTGTGTCGCAGGAGGAACCCTGCGTTCCTCCCTTTTGTTTTTAAACCAATACCTTTCGAGAATTCTTGCGGACACTCTAGTCACCGTCGCTCTTTCACAAACTCTTTGTCCTATGATTTTCCAGTTGGGGTTGTGAAGCTTTATTGGAGGAATTTACACTCTCACATCCGAACGTGTAATATTACACATTTTAGGGGGTGATCTTTGTATCTGGTATTCTGGAATCGAACGCGTTACAAGTAGATATTTGTTAATTTTTAAATGTCCTTATTTAGAAATGTGAATTTTCGTATTAAAAGTAGTCGGGGAGAGTATATGAGACCCATTAAAAGAGACCCAACAACGTCAACTTCATTTCCTCGGACAGAAACGATACTTCCGTTTGTTTTTCTGCTCGAAACTCAAAGACAGAGCTGTCGGCGGGAAGAAACCTGAAAGGGATAAAAAGGGAGGCGAGTGTCCGTCGGATTAGCGGGAAGGTGGTTGTCAGACACGGATAGAAGGGTGGCTAGTCCTCGAGGCGCCGTCTGGACTTTCACCCTCTCGAAACACGACGACATAAAACGGTGGTAAGAGGTGCGAACCGACCGATCCACGAATCGCAACCTCCTCTCTCTTCATCGAACCAAAATGATGTCCCTCGATTTTACCCCACTATTTGCTCGTAAATGAAAATCAAATGGATATTTTATTGCCATGATGCTGGAGGTATGTCAGCCCCCACTTTACCATCTTCATTTTGACTTAATTCATTTTTTACCTTTTTCAACAACTTTATGAAGGGTAGTTCTTTACGAGTTTCAATTTAGGTAATGAAATATTTTTATGTATATAGCAGGGGATTGATTGTGGTCTTTGCAGTAGCTGGGAAAGCTAGTATGGATCAGATCACTAGGAAATTTAGGATTAGAGGGTTTGGGGATTTAAAAATTTAAAAACTAATATAGCGAACAACTGCAAAATTTGTAGACTTGAAAGCTTGTGCCTCGATGAATTCGACGAAATCATAAAAAAGTGATTGCTAATTAACGAAGAAAGCAGAATTCCAAGAAACAGTTGGCGATGAAAAAATGATAATTGATAGGTCAAGCTGTATAAACGGAGTTAGCGATACATGTATATTCAGTCGCCTCCGGTTTCACGGTCAACGTGCGTGCGGCCCCTACCAGTCTAGGCGTCGGGACGCCCGGCGCCACGTCTGTACGCCCCTGCACCCTCGACACCCGCGGAGCCTTGGAAATTCAGGAGCGGATCGCGACGCGGACTCTCCCGTTTCGTTTATGTACCTTATCGTTGTTCGGGCATCGTAAGCGATATAATTTCACAGTTTCTTTTTTACTTGGCGCCAGTTTCGACCGTTTGTTGCGACTTGGGTTCACGCTTTTGGGACACGAATGAATTATGTCGTGTCTCTGGCAACATTGTTTCTGCTGCTCGCAGTACTTTATGTGCGGGCTTAACATATTGCAGCGCATACTCTGCTAGATATTAGTGATATATTTTCGAGTTTATTGGTTATGTTGTAGCAACTAGAACAATATACAGTTACGGATTTATTATCATGTATTATAGTCAGCTATTACTGTTCATTATTATGCGGTATATTTATTGAATCAGTAGCAGTTTATCACGTAGTCACGAATCATTATGAGTAAATTTTTGAGTCTGCGTCATGTTTCAATTTACTCTCCGTTGAAATATTTAATGGGCATGCATTCGAAGAATATTCGAAAGATAAAATTGCGATGCGCCGTCGTTATTTTATAGCAAGATGGACGCGTCCCTCTTGGTAGTCGATGGAACACGGCTGGAAAGTTAGGACCTTCGAGCAAATATCGCACATCTGTACATACTTGCGTATACGTGCGTTCGCAAGAGTTACGCGCGGCAATTTAACGCGAGATCACAAACTGTAAGTACATACCGACGCATAAATATTCCTGGACCCCGCAGGCGCAACGCGGTAATTTGCTGTAACTGAAATTCACTGAAACTCATTTTAATTTGCATCAGCACGTTAATTCCCCCATGGCGACATTTTGATAAATTATTTTCGGAGATCCGCTTGAATGCAGTTTCTTTGCTATTGCTTTTTACGCTCTGGTCAAAAATTCGTGTGGTATTTCGGTGAAATGGCAATTCTGGTGGCTTTGCTAGAAAACAAAATTTGGAAGAAGCATAATAATTGAAGAAAGATTGCTGCAATTTTGTTGGTCACCCGATATATTGCACGGCCGGTTTAACGCAGGAAAGCTACTTATTCCCCGTCGACCCGGAGCCTCGTCGGCAATCATACAGCATTAACACTTTAACCTACTCGTTCTCAAAGCTCTTACCATTTCAGTGGTGGAACTCTCTTCTTCCATTCGAATGGCCAACACATTCTTAAGTCCCGTATGTAGGCTATTCAAAAATCATAGACTTGTCGAATAAAATTCAAAAACGCAGCTGCAGAAAAAGTCGTAAGTCACTTTTAATTCAACCTGTCTAAAATTATAGAATTGTTATACATCCCTTTACACAAATAAAATTCTTTACTTTCAAATTCTGTCCTCCTGTTTAAAATACATTATCAATTATGACATTTACTTATTTTAAATAAAATTGTCACAGTTAAAATTAAAATTGTTTATTTTTCTGACTGTCATTAAGCGTTACATCGAAAGATTTTTACAAGTCCTCATTTTTTCTAAAAAATTGATCGTGAAAATAAATGCTCAACAACGATAATTTGCTCTTAAGATTTATAAGATTAATGTTATTATTTAAAAGTGAAATGTAGTGCCTTTTCGAGTCGTCGATGCATTTTCACATACAAAGTTTGAATGGTTATTCTTTTATGAAAGACTTATTGTGACAAGTTGTTGCGAGACACCATGTAGAATGCCGCTCGTTGCGAGGTTGAACCGCAAGAGAGCAACGTCGCTACCGTGGAAACTGAAAACCTGGCTTAATGGACCTTCCCGAAGGGTACTTAACCCTCATCAGTGTTGGTCACCTGGTTAAAAGTTACGCAGATGCAGCCTTAATCCGTCTGGATGCAAGGAAGCGTTCGTGCATTACCACAAAAGTAATCGGTCTTTGTGGGTTCTCCTTAATGGCGCCTTCCAGAGAACCGTTTAGTGCCGATTAGTCTCCTTCGCGTTATCACTGTTTTCTATCGTTTCATGCACGTACTAACCCACAAACTATCAACCGATATTAATCATCCTTACCTGCGAATGATCAAGTTTCTGTAAAAATTCTCATATACTCTTCTGCATAATAACATTCTATTATTTCACGGAATTATTGTGCTGGTAAAAATAGAATGGATTACTGTATCGGTAAAAATAGACAACATAGGTCAAAAGGAAAAAGCAATTGTTAAAATTGTTTTTTCTTTTCGTTCACAGTACGGGCTTTCTGCTGAAATACTCGTAAATTTCGTCGTCTTGATAAATGGCCAGCGATAAAAGGAAGTCGGGTGAGATTACCGTAGTACAGTTAAACGTGGCCTTTTGTGCCTTTAGAAACCCACCGTGTCATTATACTGTCGTTATGCTCTAACGTCGTAGATGACAGTCCCTCATGGTTAAAACGTCACGAGTTTATGGTCTAACGCAGATATTTTATGGGTTCTTCCATTAACTTCATCCAAATTAATTTTTATCCTTAATATAGTTAATGCGAAATTCTATTCAAAAACGATATACGGGATTGTATGATATAGGGATTTGTTGATATGGGGATGTCTCAAGAAATATGGGGATATATTTTGGGATCAGTAAATAGAGGGATCTTATATTGTCACTTTCGCAAACACCGTCGATAAACAATATCAATATTAAAGTAATACTTATCTTCTCCAAATAAAATGACAAACATTAAAAATCGTCATTCAACGAAACACCGTTTCATATTTTTCACCAACCACTCTCGTTGACAATAACTCAATGAAATGAGTACAAAAAGAACTTGATGAAAGCGACACTGTGTTTCCTGAAGATCGTTTAAAACAATGATATTGTAGACTTGAAGAAGGCTCGAACTACATACTCGCTTGACTGATCGCGTCAACGTAGTGCCATTTAGTGGCGCTCTTAATTAATGAAAAGATCGCGTAAAGTGGCGTGTGCAGCTCCATACACATGCACCCACACGTGGGGGCATGTTGATCTCGCGTGTGAGTTACGCCATTGCAATTAACATAGAGCTGACTCCCCCAACAAAGGATAATCGCTTTCACCCCGTTCCCGCGACTGCCTTACAACTTCTGAATGTTATTAAACGTAATTTAATATCTGCCGAGCCCGTGTTCAGAATCCCTCGTGGAATTTACGACGGAGGTTCCATATCTAATTGCAGCCCAGATAATTATAGTACCCAAAGTCACTTTCTATATTATCAAGTTTCCAAATTCTCAAGTTTCCAAATACCTGTATTCCCAAATCGCAAATTACTAAATTTCTAAATGCTCAAGTGTCCAATGTGTTTTAAAACGCATTCAGGTTCGAAGATAGAAATACAATCGTTGAGATTGAAACGATGGAGTGTTCAAAAAGCTCGAGAAGATGCAAGGAGCGTGTAAGATGTAAGAAAATACATGTGGATTTTACTGGAAATTACACGTGGTTATATTACACGGCACTCTAACCCGACGATTCCGCGTGGTTCGCGCCCCGTAGGCGGCATCCGTTTCACTTTCTTCGTAGCAGGAAGAGAACTTGGGGGCAGGAAACGTTGCGTAACTTCAATCAGCTTTTACGTTGTTCATCCGTGATTTTAGCCTGTTCGTTAAATTGCAGTGTCGACCGTGAGGTCCGGTTAAGCTTAACCGTTTCGTTACAGTCTGCTGCAACACTTTAAATACCCTGAAGAGTTTCAGACTCGTATAAACCTCTTTTTCTCCACGAGACAATCTGGTTTCGATATCTCATGAAATGGAGAGCGTTGTCTGAAGCAACAGAAGGGCATCTCGTGTTCGTTGGCCAGTTAGGGAAAATAATTGATGAGGATAAGGTCGAGTAATTAACGGGGTCATCGGTCGATTCATCGAAAGAAACGGAGGGCAATCACGCGACCGGCTACGATGAGATTTCTTAGCCAAGATAAATCTCCCTTTCTTTCTCTCTCGGTTTCTCTTCTGTGAACACCGTTAGGGTCATGTAAGTGCGGCTAAGTTTATTAGAGCAATTTCCAGCGCCGAGAACGGTCCATTCACGACGACAATAGGGGAAGAACGTGAAATGCAGCGAGAAACTTGTCTGCTGTACACAGGGTTTCCATGGCGACGCACTATAAGGAACCCCATAATTGTCGCGTTTGCTCAGAGTGGCTGTCGTAATTATTGCTTTGCAAGTTTCCAAGTCTCCTATAAATTTCGAACTTTTCGAGTTTCCAAGTCTTCGAGTTTACTAAAAATATCGACAATAGATATCTAAGGTATCGTTCGACACCTCAGAAAGCGTATCATCCTCATATTTCTGTCCAAGTGTAACACATCAAATGTAAAACATAAAACTTTAAATCGTAACCAATCACACCACTACCATATCCAAAATCCTGATTCGTATTCCGAAAAGAACACCGAGCAATTATACGATCTCACTATATCACCATGGCTGAAAACGCGGTTAACCTCGAAGCAAAGTGTTACGAAGTCGCAATAACGCGATATTCGCACGCGATAAACGATAAATCTTGAGAACGAAGGCAAACGAAACGAAACGGAATGTCGCGCGTAAATGCGCGTGGCACGATTTTTATGAAGTCCTTCGCGAAACAGTCGGAACAACAGCCAGCGTGTTTCGTAAATTATTTTCTGCCGGTCGACGCGACGTTCGGTGAGGCAAAGGGGGCGGCCTGTTAAAAAGAAGGCGAAAATCGGAGTACAAACAGAATCAGATGAGTGCTGGACGAGAGGGAAACGAGGGGCACGGGTTACAACGAGTGTTTAGCCTTGACATTCGCCTCCCACATCCTGCCGACTGAACCAGTGGTTCTCATCCGAAAGAATTTTTTACAACCTTGAGGCTAGGCACCGGCAAAAATATCTTACTCGAAAGTTTCGTCCTTTACAGAACTCTCTTCATTAATTTTATTGCAAATTTGGTCCGGTTTTGACCTTTTATACTGCTGTGGCAAATAGGTAGCTCAGTATCATACATTGTACCACAATTTTTAGCTTATATGGTACTAAGCATAGGTGTACTTGTTTTCCAGCAAAATTTTGGTTACTATACCGTACTGCATCGTACACTTGGGTGCAATGTATGCTACTTCAATAAAAAATACAATAAATTTCCTGAAACGTAAAATATTTTTGGTAGCTTTTAATATCTTCGTGGCTGCGGATACAGGCACATTTTGTGGTTTTAATCACGCATTCACGAGATAAGAAATTAATGGAAATAGGAGAAAAAAAAACTATCGCGTTTATGCTCGTCACGCTATTCAGTCGTAATTACGAGCAATAATTACTGTCCGACGAGAAAAATCATCTACCCACGCTTTTAAATCCCACTGAGAAATTATCTGCCAGTCACTGACGTAGTTCGAGGATCTTTTTTTTCTCTCTCCTCGAAACTAGTCGACTCTTCCTCCACGATTTCTTCATTTGCATAATTTTTTTCTGTTTGTACGTTTTGGAGCTTCACCTTGATTCCTGGCATGCGTTTTCCTCGTAGGATACCTATAAAGTTTAAAAAAAGAAACAGAAGAAATGAAAGGAGGAAAAAAGTGTGAACTTTACAAGACTCTTGTAATGTCAGAAAAATCAATTAGCTTGTATTTGTATGTTTATATTCAGTATGCTCATAAATGTTCATAAATCACATATAGTACATCTTTGGTTTTAAGTAAATAATATAAGACACACACGGTGCGTCGCCTATAGATAACACGAGACGCATAAGGTGTGTCATCAGTTAATACCAGTGAAACAGCATAGTACGCACCGGGTGCGTCATCAGTGGTGTTCATAAAGCGTACAGAATGCGTCGTCGATATAAAGCGTGTTAAATGGTACGCACTGAAGCAGAACGATCTCGATTTCGTGGAAGAACGGTACTCTTCGAGGCGGCAACCTTAACTGGCTGGCTGGTCCTTAAAAGAAACGTGCCAAGGACAGTGATGACCGCGCGACGTTCTCCGGGATGGTCCGTCGTTTATTAATTTACATGCGGACGTGGTTGACGGCGCCAGCTGTACAGTCGGAGGAAGAAGAGACCGATCAACGATGATCACGTTATTCTTCGTTGCACCTCGTCTTCCGACCGATCGCTATAATTAATATAACTGACTATACCCAGTCGGTCTGGGTTATCGGTGATTCGTTTTCACGGTCTTTGCACGTTCCAGCACGCATTATGCATCCAATTGCGCAATCATGGCGACGTAGGAGATTGTTTTCGTGTTAGGTCGCTGTTTACTACACGAGGAAGACCACATTGTTTCCTCCTTTACTTGTTTCTCGTTTTTTATCCTCCTCTATCTTCTTCTTGTCGACTAAATTAGGTTGGAGGAGCTGCCTTCGATTATTAATATACGCACTTAGATTTGGTTAATTAGTAAATTGATTATGTGGAGGCTTGCGATGGCGTAACTGAAGTGCACAGTTCATTCAAATTTCTTTTTCTGCGATCTTACTCACTCATTTATAAATACCCATTAATTTCCTTTCATGGAATTAGTCACGCGTTATACAACACATTCTCTGTCCAGATGCGATCGTTATCTCCTTTTTCGAAAAAATTGTATCGATGATTCAGTAACGCGGAATGTGCACAAATGGTCGATTCACGAAGAGAATGCAATCGAGCCGATTGATTTGCATGAATGCTCGAACCAATTTTTAATCGTAAATTCATGTAATTATTTTAATTGATCGTTCGCAGTTTCAAAATATATGAAGTTTAACGATTTCATTCAACATCACATTCAATTATTGATCATCACTAATTAACGAAACAATTTAGATAAATTACTGCGTCGAAAAGAACAACTTTCTCTGGAGTCTTTAGCAAGCATATAAATTATTGATTAGATCATCGATCGATTTGAGCCGTGCAGATGGTATAATTATTCACCATTACTGTTCGTCAGCTTCATTTCGAAGAAGTACATGTTGCCCTTATTATTCGCTAATTTTTTCCGCTGTACCCTCGTGAAGGGGCGCACCTTGCGTGTGAAGTCATTCGGCTCATCGATAGGAACTCGATGGAAAGTCATCTAGTCACTTGGTCTCGTACGATTCCTGCCACTCGTCATTGTAATTTGTGATCTGGGCGGATCTTATGCAAATCGTTAGGATCGGCAGGCTCTGTTCGTTTCTAAGCATTCCACCAGATTGACTCACCGACGATTGTTTGAGGGAGATAATTATCGATCGATCGAAGGGATCAAGATCGAGATGAGCGTTGGCATATTTGAATTGACAAGTGGAATCCTTATATTTCTTAATATATTATTACTTTAAATTCTATATACCTTCTAAATCATCAAGTTCCCAAATTCAGAAGTTGCTAAATTTATTCTTGATATTGATTCGAACTTCGCGCTAAGATGCGTGCGCATATCCATCCATTCTTTAATGAACACCCGAACGGCGCGAACAGAAAAAAAGTAAACCCCATCCACAGTTCAAGTGACTGTAGAATATTTCTACTCTCCAATTTTCTCAATTCGTAACGTACAGCGATAGAAATCGAGTGTAAAGCAATTAATAAATGAATCGCAACGTGCATGTCGGATTCAATTCGAAACGCATTCAGGGATGGAAAGTGCTCTAAAACAGAGAACCAACAGTTCGTTCAATGATGTTGAAGCACGATTAGAACACACACGTGCGTGGCCCTTAAACGTTCCTCGACGCCAAGTGTCTTTTCATGGAGGGGCACGTCGCGTAAATATTTAGGCGGTCCGAACGCGGCGAGTGTTTTATTTCCACGATTCCCTCGGCAAATAAACCGATTTCGACCACGGATTCGCTGAACGGACCATGAAGATCGGAACAGCTGTTCGCCCGTCTATTTCCAGCCTTTCTATACGATTCTATCGGTCGAAAGTAGATCGTTCCGTGCACCGAATGCACCAAATAGAACATCCTAAAGAAGTTTCTACCTCGATACTCAATCTGGACCTTTCCGGTTAAAATATACGAGTTGTAGCATAAGTTCTGTCGAATTCAATACACATTTGTTGCCGAACACTAGGTTTTGACTAAATTCTGATGATTTCATCACAGTTGCATCTTGTAAGAGTTAAATAATCTTTAAAACAGAAACTCGCAGAACTGAATTTATGTTACACAATATTTATCGAAGGAACTGGAATGTATCCATTTATCAAAAGACTTCGAATAACGTATTCGTCGAATAAAATATTCAGCCGTGTGTTTCTCGACACGTACAAAAGCGAATGATATGAATGATAAAGAGTTAAAGCAAATGGTATTCAATTATTTGTATACGTTCACGCAATGGAATAGGAGACAAAGGAATGGAAGAGGAAGGAAGAATATTGAATTGTGTCCTTTTGGTTAGCCTGATCGAATTGTTTCTATTAATGTCGAACACCTGGCTTGCAGTGGGTGCGAACCGTGACTCTCCCCCGCCATTCTCTTCGCCACGACAATTCTCCTTTTGCAATCCAGCCATTGCAACGATCACCTGGAAAGTAGAAGGTGCTCGGAATTTTCCACCAATTTCCTCGATCGTTGGTACTATACATTGCAGACCTATAGTCGTCGAACTATGCATAGCACGTAGAGAAAGTATAGATCCAACTTCGATACAGACCTGAACCATTATACTTCAGGGTTACGCTTGTCAAAGCTATTCGGTTTGGAAACTTCCGTGGGATCGGAAGCTTGGAGATGGAAAATTGATACGCTTATAAATTTGAAAATTTGTCAACTTGTTGAGAAATAGAAACAAAACTAAATTTATTTGGAACCAAGATCAAAGAATCGATAATCTTTAACGAAACACTTCAGTATTAAATTTTTGTTTACAGAAGCTCCCAAATCGACACAAATGTGATAATGTGATCCGTTCTCGCATACACTTTTCTGCTCAGCGATCGCGCTAAAACAACCGAGCTGAGTCACTTCCTCCTTTTTATATCAGCATCTCACATAAACTCGCGTTCATACGTTCTCCAACCCGAGGCACGGTGCACACGTGATATCGTGAAAAGTGCAAAGCAATTAACTGCTTTCATGTAGAGATAACATTTCCATTTCTATCGCTTATTTAACATTTGTCAAAATACAGTTCAGCTGTGCCGAGGGTCTAAGTCTAATGGCACTCTTAGATAGGAAACTTTTGAACCTGATGAAACACACGTGCCTCAACAAAGTGTAAAAATGGAGTCTCGTTATGCAAACGCATACAATAATCGCGTTGCGCAAGAGAGAGAAAGAGAAGTACTGCGAAGCGTACGACAAAGTGTCAATTATCTATGAAGCGACAATGAGCGTGAATCTAGACAACGATCAAAGGATCGTTCACGGTTTAATCGCTGTTATTTCACGTCTATTTTCGTGATCCTGGGCGAGGTCTACTGAGATCATACCGACTTGTTTCTAGCTTTCCTTCAGAATAGAAATATGAAAACTTGGAAAATAGGAAGATTGTAAATTTTAAATGAGATGTCCCGTGTAAGTGTAAAAACTTAAGTGTAGAAACTGAGACAGGTTGAGAACTTAGAAACTTGGAAGCGTGTAAACTTAGAAACCTTCGAAACTTGAAAGGATTTAGCTCTGAAGCCTTGAAAACTTTACAGTTCAAAAACTTAAAAGGAATTTTAGTAAGTTTTGCTGAAAACATCGAGGACATAGATGGTTGAAAAATGAGAAAAAGATTGAAATATAAAAAGACAAGACTTAACATGTAAATTTTTATAATTGCCTTATGAGCACCTAAGGGCTATAATTATTGCACAAGAATAGAGAGAAGTTGCGTGATAAAAATCACTCGTATACAATGTAGCTAAAGATTCGAGAAGAAAAGGAACGGAAACAAAGAGCTGAAAGGTGGTCTTTATACAAATTAAACAACGTTTAGTTTGATTGCTACGGAAGCGTTTCATTGTGGTCACGAGTCGGCGAGCACGGCCAGCAGCACCGCTCTTTCTTTTCCTTTTTTTTTTCTTTTCTCGTCTTATTCTTATTTTTCTCCTCGTTGCTATTCCCGGACGACGGAGGATAACGAATCTCCTGTAAAATTCCCTCCCGGCAAGATAAATGGATCCTGCTTTCGAAATTACAATATGAATCGCGCCCACTTTTTCGAGGAAGGACTCGAGAGCGAGGCCAGAAGAAGGAGGAACGATTTGTTTCTGGCTTCTTAAGCACCGGCCCTTACCTATTCATAGCTCGTACCGAGATTGCGTTCGTTAACTGAATGAATAAATTTCGGAGCTTGATATCCGAAGCTGGGAAATGAACAATCTCACGGGAAAGGTCTTTTGTCTCAAAACGAGATACTCTCCTTTGCGATTACTAAATTTAGAAATTTACCTGATCCGAGAGTCTCTTCGGAACTTGCAAGCTTTGAAGTTTCGAAGCTTTCCAATTGTAGTTATCAAGCTTTTCAGTTGCTGTGGTTCTAAGGCTTTGCCTCTAAATTTCCAGGCTTCCAACTTTCAAATCCTTGGGTTTCGGAGATTTTCGCGAAGTTCAAGCATGAACAGTTAAATGAAAAAATGACGACTCTCAAGTTGCTAACCAATTTTCTAAATCTCTGACTCCAAGTTTCTAACTTATAAATTTTCCGCCAAATTGGTAAGTACCAAAATTCACAGATGTGTAAGTTTTACGTATCAAACGTGTGCAAACATAACCTCCCAGAGTCTCAGCTAATATCCTAAGCTTCCAACGCAAGTTGTCTGTGCGCGCGCGAGTATTTGGAAAGGTTTCTCGTTTAATGTCTACCGGTTTAGTCATTAAGTTCTTTACGATGGATAATTTAGTCGATTCGATTCGGTCGTTTGCCGACCGAGTGTCTGTTCATCATCTTCATTATAAGCTGCGAAAGTGGAACGCAAACACGATCCAGCCGTTGTCAATCCACGGTTCGGATTTCGTGGTGAATTAATCGTATTACGTGGGCTTATTTGTGTGTACCCGTCGCACATCAAATCCGATAAGTGGGCGGACATATAGAAACACGTTGTTTGCGAACCATATCGAACATCCGAACGCCGATATGCCAAATCTCGCTGAACTATCGAAAAGTCCCACGACAGCAAATTTTATTCGATATCTTCGATGTTCTTTTTTACCAACGACCTCTTTTCGTAAATGTCCGTCCACTTTCAGAGAGGACACTTAATTTTTTATACCCACAACATATTCCCCAAAAATGTCTTTTAACCTTTGGTATATTCAGAACCACTTTGGTCGTCCGTCAACGCAATTCTACGATTAAATATTTTATTGCAAATTAATTTATTTTCGAATGCATTTATGGTCTTGTGTAAAAGGTCAACTATGTTCAAGATTTGACAGGATTGTAATAGTATTTATTTGGAAGAAACTCTAAGAAAGTTTGCATAGGACACCAATGGCGGGACATGTCATTTCACTTGTTAAGCATTTAAAACAGCATCTTATGAAGAATCTTATGGTACTCTGAGTCTTTGATAATATTAGTAATAACGAATCAACTAAGCAAGTGTCACTACTATTTCCCAATTTATTTCCTCAAATTCAAGGCTTCCTAAGTCAACTTCCACTTACCGCACCAGTTGCACCCTCTTCGTAAGAAAATAATATACTAAAAAATGATCACCATTTTCCGAATTTATTTCCCCGGAGGAGTCACCCCTTTGTTGCACCCTCGGAAAGGGTTAAGGTCAAACGTAGTAGAACGAAGGTGCCCGTGGCTCGAACGATCTCTCGATCGCTCGTAAACAAGCTCGAGGTTCGCTAAGCTGGCTCGCGATCAGAAGAAAATGAAAGAGATGAAAGGTGAAAACGAGGAGAGAAAGAGGGAGACGGGAATGGTTGTTGACAGTCGGGGTGGCGATTCTCGAAGCAGGTGGCGGCCGATTGGCGGTGCTAAAATTGAGCGCAGCACGCGATTGGCTGCAACACGCTTCGCTCTCTTAGTCATCGTTACGGATTTGGAAAATTGGCGAGTTGCCGAATTTCCTGAGCCCTGCCGAAGGGTTTCCTTCCACGCTTCTTTCGACGCGTTACACGACGCAAGGAAACGAATTTCAACTCGTTCGTTTTATCTCTTCAACCTCACTTGAGAGAGATGCCCACTGGGGAAACCCTTTTCCAACGGAACTTGATAATCGTTTTATCACCTCTCGACTGAAGGGAATTATAATTATACGAAAACTGAATTGCGCAAGGTTTTATACTGTGTAGGTTAGGTTAGGTTTAGGGGGAGATTGTCAGTGGCTCTTTTGCTAACTTCCAAACTTAGGGATTTAAGGATTTGAAAATTTGGGAAATTCGGGTATTTCAAGATTTGAAAGATTCGAGGATGTGAGAAATGTGGGAGATTTTGAAATGTAAGAATTTGCATATGTAAAATTAATCTATAAAATTTGACAGAATTTTGCACTTACAGAAAAGTCTATATAGATAACTATTAGATCCCTTCAGTCCTAAAACATTTTTACATCTATATCGTTTAAGTAAATTATAACGAAATTGTCATTAGGTAATAATAGAAGACCTAATCGCAGTTATCTGCTGCTCTCCCACACAGCTCGAGCCATCTTTTTCTCCGCAGCAATGATACCGTGAGAATCATGCTCATAGGCAGATAATTTATGATTCTCCACAGGGAATAACTCTTTTTTCCATTGAACGATGGAGAATGTAACGAAGCTTATGGCGTCTGTTCTGTTTTTATTCGTTCTTATAGTTGTTCAGTGGGGTTATCGTTGTTCTTTTGATGTCGTCTGAATTAGAGTCGCGGGAAAATGATTTATGGTTTTCCACGCGGGAGAACACGGTTCTTGCGAGACAAATGGCGGGGATAATTGTCGAAGAGTCTGCTTATCGCTTCTCGGCTGTTTCATTTCATCGTTTTACATTTTGTTAACTTGCGACTTGGACAATTTGGAGATTTGGGGATTTAGGATTTGTGGCTTAATAACTTCAAAATGTAAAATGAATACTTGACTTCATGTTTAAACATGACTCATCTGCCAGTACCACAATATCGTTTCAACATAAACGATGAAATGTCAGTAGTGAGAAGTAAATTGCGATTCCATGGTAGATTCGAGAGGATTGCTCGTTTGTTGTAACCTCGATGGATGGTTTGATTGGTCGGGTAACGCGTTCACCCCATTCTTTGGTTGGCCTTCGCATTATGCGGCAAGCAGAACGCGTGCGTTTACATTTTACACGAAGACTCGTAGATTCGAAACGGTGACCCTGGCTCACTGACCCTTTTAACCGAGGAACCTTCGCTTCGCCTCGTAAACACTCTCTGGACTCGATGTCGCAATCGATGTTGCCTCGTAGCCGACGATGCTGCTGCTACAGCATCCTTCGTTTCTCTTCTTTTCCCTTTCTCGGTTTGCATCACTGTACCTGTCCAGCTAACCCTTATCCAAATTACAAACTCTGATCACTCTCAACACTTCCATTTTCATTTTCCTGCATTCTCTCTGCATTTTAGATAGGTCAGAACTTTGGAATTGTAACACTTCACAAGTTTGACTTTGATACATTGGAATCTTGAAACTTTAGATCTCTTTACACATCCCAATCTCTAATTTGTAATATTGTAAAATATGAAAGTCCCAAAGTTCTTGGTATATTGTCCGATTTGAAAGGCATGGCTCAAAAAAATAACCTTCAATAATCTTGAATCTGCGAACTGACTGGACCGAGAATAGATGCGCAGTTCTATGCAAATGCTTGTAAACGCCATTGAATCAGACGATGATTGTAATGGCTGATGAAACGAGGGTCAACCAAGTGTTCGTCACTTTTAATTCCGTATACGTGCGATAATTAACTGTGTTTATGTCCGAGGGAGCTTCTGCTAACGCAATAATTTTAAATAGATCCTATTTTCTGATCGTCTGTCTCTGCATTCTTTTCATCTACGACGACGCTGTTTTTCGCTCTAAACCTCGTTTCGCGTGACTCTGTAATTTCTTTGGAAATTCACTTCTCGGCTAATCTTATCGTGTGGCTTATGCGATATATCGATTCTTCGAAATGGAGAATCGATCTTGTTTACCTTGGATGATCGATGTTCGGCCAGTTTGAGGAAGCACATTGATTGCGACGATTAGAAGAGAATAGGTGTATGTTCTCCATTTTGTTCCTCGATAAGGCAGAGGCTTAGTGAAAATGAACCTCTTGAATCCATTGCATACCTTGAAAAATGCTTGCAATTATGAAAAAAATGTAGTGAATCAACAAATACTTTACGACACGTTACAGTGAAGGGTAACATACTCTTTCCGTTTCTCTGATATTACAATAATTTTCAAAGTTGATTACGTGAGCGACATATATAAAGTTCTGCAATGACGTATTTAAGGTTCTGCAATGGAGTATTACATGTATAAAGCTCTGCAATGGCGTATTGTACACATAAACTTGTACCTAAGGTCTCGGTAATCGTATCAAACAGAGATCATGCGAGGGAGTGGAAATTAATTACGAAAGCCAGCGACGCGAAGGAAGGGGTTAATTAGATTTTACGAGAACGTACGAGCGTTAAAAGCGCGGAGAAAAATAAGCAGGCGAGAGAGCATAGAAGAAGATGGTGGACGGTGAAAATAAATGATGGCCTCGGGGTTGAAACATCGTGGACTGGCCTGGTTCCATCGCGAGGAGAAGATTTGCAGAGCGCGAAAGACACCCTTCTCCGCGTCGTTTCACCCTTCAAACGAGCTCCTTACGTAATTCACGCCGACACAAGAGGGGAATAGCACGCTTAAAAATAAACCGGTGAATAAGACCTGCTCCGCTGTTGCTGCTGTTACAGTACCACGCGGTGTCAACAACTACAAGGGATTTATGGACCCGTTGCTTTTCGAGGAAAGTCTAATGACACAACGTTATGCAACTGCTCGATGCTCGCACGACCGTGAAGCTTTTAATCGGGTCACCCCGTGCACCGATTTATTCATTAACCCCTTCTACGGAGTTAAATAGTTGTTTCGCTTTAATCGATGCAATAACGCGATCGTTTTGTCGATCACCCTCTTCGGAGAAATCGATACAATCTCAGTGCCGATGGATTTTCTTTAAATTCTAAATTTTGTAGTTTCATTTGGGGATTTGGGAGATTGAGAACTCGAGGCCTTGGGGAGTCAGTTTTGAAATTGGGAAATATTTGACGACTTGTCAACTTTGGGATCTGGAAAGGGAACTTTAGGATTCAGGAATCTGTCGAGTTGACTTGGGTTTAAAAATTTTGTAGAGTTCGCGTAGAATACGTCGCGTAGACCTGCATGATATCACGTATTTTTAAATTACGCACTTTCACTGAAACTTGACCCGCTGAAAAAAAGAATTGAAACAGGACACCCTGTAGACGGAGAAACTCGTATCTGTATGCACCGCCATGGGGGTCAGCACGCGACCAGCTGTCTTGGCAATAGGGATTACACGGGGCACGAGGAAAAAAAGACTGATCGATGGGATGGGGATATTTAACGAAGGGAACCATGGTGGTTCTGCGGTATAGGGTCAACGCACTCGAAAGGTTTCTGCTTCCATACCACTTGACTTTGAAATTTCGGCTTTTGTTTCGTGGTGACAGACCAATGATTGTCCTAGTAAAACCATTGACAAACACAATAATATATCATTTAAATAAGGTATACATACGTTGTCAATAAGCAATATGTTCCCTGCAGATACTGCAAGCTTGGCTGCAAAGTGACATATTACTTATCAATTTTGTATATAAAGATTATGGCAATTGCACAGTGGTGTTATATTTTAAACAGTATTTTATAGAAGAATGTTGAAAATGCCACATGAGTCCAAATTACGAACTTGAAAGGTGTGCAAGTGTTACAAGTGTTGAAATTCAAGATAAGTTCCGAGACAAGTCTGGGACAAGTCTGAAAATGATAGAATATTTAGTAAAATATTTTGCTCACGTTTGTCGACGACACCACATGAGACGGAACGTATTTCCCGGTTATCTGTACACGAAACCATACATATGGAATAATGAAAACACAACGAAGTATAGGTGTGCAAGATAGTTTATTTAAATTCTGCATAAGCATGGAATTACGTAATCCGCATCGTCTCTCCGGTTAACTCAGCAACCCTATAATACATTATTCCATCGGAATGGCGAATTTGCAAGTCGACCGTGACCCGAGCGCGTGGTCGGGTCGTTCGAGAGTGCAGTGCAATCGGTATCGACAAATTCGCCGACAAATCGCTAGTATATCACGTAAGGTGCACCGATATTTTATTCAGACGGCGTGCACGCCTCGGTATAATGCGACACCGTGCTGCACGCTTGGAATATCAATCGCGATCTATGGATCACTAGAACGTGACATGCCGTTCGCGATATGCTCAACAGCTTCTAGATTCTTCTGGGTTAGACGGCTTTTTGTCCCTCGAATCCACCTACACGACGACGCCCCTGTTCTCCACGGGGGGTCTGAGTTTCGTCGATTCCGACCCCAAGGTTGCTTTCAGGATCGTAACTAGCGGGGTTCTTAACCCTTTAGAATAGCGGTTTCGGTACGTTTTGCCTCGCAATCTTGGGAATATTGCTTTTTCTTCTGTTTTAGGAGTTAAAAGTAGGGTTTTCAGGATTTGGGAATTTTTTGAGTATCCGGGAATTTGAGGGTTCGGAGGTTTGAGTGGTTGGACATTTGGGAATTTTGTGATATGACTATTTGTCTATTTGGGAATTTATAAATTTGGGTATATATAAACTTGAAGGCTTGGAATTTGGCAATGTGGAAATTAGGGAATTGGACCAGGAAACTAAATTATACGCGAAAATTATTTAGAAACAACAATTTAAAATTAGAAAATTTAGAAGCGTACAACTGAACTATCTTAACAAAAGTGTCAATTGAATTCTTTATCTGAAAAGTTGCTCGCTAAGAAAGCAAAAGCTAAATGTGATCAAATGGAGTTTCAGAAGTTCCGCAATATCCATTCTCTGAATTTCGAAGTAAAATGGAGTCGAAGGATAGAACGATCGAGACGGGGGCACTTAAGCTTGATAATCTGGTAATGCAATTCTTTCGGGCGAGTAATTCGACGAAGTGAGCAAATGGCCCCTTCCGTTCGCTTTTTTCTGGGGGGGAGAGAAGCAACGCGAAAATCAATACGGGACCCCCTGTTCGTAAACCACGAGACCAAGGGGTTTCCTGCTGGCATCGTGTCCAGGATCGTCCCATCGGACATCGTCCCCCACGTCTTTTCAGAAACACCTGGCTAAAATTTCAACCAATATACTCTCCAATCGTCGAAATATCTTCAACCATTAGAATATCGAACACATTAAATATCTGTATAAATAATATCCAAATTGTGATTTAGTTTAAATTAAATTTCGCATCAACTTTTACATCGTCATCTTAAGTACATATAGGCATTTCCCTCATCCCATAATTTTTTCTGCACTATTTCTCCTGTCATTTATATCTTTCAAAGTAGGTTCCAGATAAATCATGCATTACGAGATCTACAGTGCATAAAATTATTATGAGATCTTTATGATCTATGATAGAAGATAGATTGCACATATAGATGTCTGGTGTTTAAAAAATGAATAATACGCAAGAAACGGAACGAATGTTTTGGTTGGGCCGGTAGTTTTGAAAATATCGATTGCGTCAATCGAGTAGGCGATCCCCTACTCCCGTACCATAATGTTTTCAAGCTAACTGTTCTATTTTGCTGAACTTGAATCGTTGTACACGTTTCCTTCGCGCAGGAAATCTTTTATTTTTTATTTCTATTTCACGTTTATGCACCTTTCTCCGTGACTCATTCGTTTGCTCGCGTTGAAGAGCGATACACAGGTGTAGCATACAGGTTTTCAGCATCACTCATATACATTTTCTCAGGAAACCTTTGACAGAAATTAATCTTTCTCCGATCTGTTTCATTAGTATATAATTAATTATGTATAGTATACTTGTGTTCATTGTGTATGTCTGTGTTCACTATATGTATGTTCACATATGTTCACATGTGTATGTATTACGTATGTATATTTGCATTCATTATGTATGATTTTACAATCAAATGTATGATATTACAATGTCATAATGTATGCACGATTATATATACATAATTGTGTTAATTTGATATGTACAATTAACACATCATTGTATCTATATCTTTCTTAAAAAAAAAGTGCCAAGATGCACTTCGATGTTCAAAATACAGTAGACTGTCGTTATATCGTCCACACGAAAATCTCGCGAGTCCCACATGCAATTAGTATATAACTCTGTGTGACGATTACATCAACACTATCTCTGTACTCACATGTTTATAAAGCAACTTTTGTACATATCTTCCCAGCCCATGTACACATCGTCTCATACGTGTAGCGTGCATCGCTGTACCAGGCAGTAAATATTTACACACAGTGTGTATGTGACACTGTACACGACAGAATTCGACCTGCTTGACCCATCGACCCTTCGTCCTAGCAGTTCGCGAAAGCGTAACGTCGGCTTGGCACACGGTGCATCTAGGCCAGGATTTAGCGCCAGCGCCTCCGAGAAAACGCTCGGCTCGGCTGCCAAAGGGATCATCGAATTCTGCGAACGCTATAAATCGATTCATACGCGACAAATCGCAACCTGACCACGGATCTTCTCTCGTGGTTCGACACGTTCCGCGAACGCGTTCTCAACAATTGGACACCTACAGAATAAACCGAATTCGGTGCTCGTCTCATCGTTGCACCACATTTGATTCATAACAGTGGAACACCACTCTAGGTTTTCATTTGTTACACAAACTTTTCTGATATTTTCGCGAAAATATCTATAAAAAGTTCGTATCAATACAAGAAGCGTGAAGTAACCCGATCGATGGTATACCAGTTCGCCCACGAGACCCATGAGAATACGATGCAGCCTCTTGTCTCCTGACCAAATCGAGCATCGTGTCCTCCTCGAGCCGATATCCTGTCGAAATTTACATTCCGCCATTTTCACCAGGATTATTTATTTTATCGGCACCCCACGTCCTCCTTGATCCTGTTCGCCTTGCCATCAGATACTTTAACGGCCGTTATCGGCCTGTTAAATTGATATTTTACAACGGCCAGAACGTTCCAACCTTGCACAGTGGGATTCTCCTCCCAACAAGAAGTGTTTTTGTTTTTCGAACAGGAGGGAGATTGGAAGCTGCGTTTTCTTGTGAATCGGATCAATCGCTAGAATAATGATGGAGCGATTGTGCAAAGGCACTTTCGTAACAATATTCTTTTCTTTCTGCCTTTGAGTTTGACATTTATGAGCTGTATTTTATTAATACGATGCAGTAATTAAATGCAATCTTGTTTTTGATTTTTTGCGATATTTAATGGTTGTAAGGTCCTTGTGAGGATCGGTCATTAAATTTTGGTCAAGAGATCAAGATTAGAATTGTGCCTGTACGAATATGTTCGTATTGAACAACAAAGTAAAAGTAAAAAAATTTCTTCGGATTCGGTATCCGAAAACCCAGAGCGATTAACATTCGTATTTCGATCAGGGAATAACCAGTTTGTCGCCACACCCACACACGCACGTACACACACGTACCCTCGTCCTTATAAATTCAGTGACACTTTCTCCAAAGAGAGGTGAGATTTCTATTATTATTGTCCACCCACCAATTTTGGCAGCCACGGTGAAAGTCCTATATATTAAAACAGGTTATAATTCAAATCATTCGACCAGGTTTCCTGTTCAGTTGCATATAAAAGCCGTTTAAATTTCGATCGATTATAATAATCGAAGCGATAGATCGTCTCTCTGTAGCAACCATTTCACGGTCTCATTCTCGCGTGTAAGTACACTGTGTTCGTTGCAATTACCCTGCTGATCATTTGCAATGATCGCGCGCGTTTCAACGAGCGTGAATCACCATGATGACGTAGCCGTTGATACGTAATGGTTGCACGTAACTCGAGAAGAGAAGTATGCAGTGAAAACGAGCAAAACGCGGGGAAACTTCAGCTGGTTGCAGTTGCAAGGTGCATGACGCGACTAGCCTCTCTGTCTGTCTGTCTGTCTGTCTGACTGACTGTGTTTATTATGGTGACGTAGGTCAGTTATCCACCTCGCTAGAATGCGATGCGTTTCCGTTACGTAATCCCCACGTGGCCATTTTGTTGACGTTCCTGCGCACGGCTGTAGACCGCGTGTCCGCCGATGAATATTCGACTCCGAGGAATAGTTGCTATTAGTGTATCAGTTAGTATGCTATTACTAGTACTTGCTATTAAGCTATACAAATTTTCAATTACTATTTTATTCGATGCAATTCCGCGAAGGAGGAGGTTCAACTCGGAGAGATTCAATTTGGGGACTCGGGGAAATTCAAGTTGGGGACAATTTGGATGGATTCAAGGTGGATAGTTCAAGGTACGATTCAATTCGGTAAAATTTAAGGTGGAGTGGTTCAAGGGGCAATTTCATTTCGGACAATTTAATTTAGGACGATTGAAGGAGATTTAATTCGGTACGAATTTGGGACAATTCGATATGGGATGAGTGAATTTGATTCAATTCGGAATTCGACGTGATTCAATTGAATTCGATTCAAATCTGTTTGAATACTTGTATCAATTCTAATCGAACATAATTGAATGATTATATTAATTTGAACTTAATTATACTAGCTTGCATTTAACACTTGTCACTCTCATTCGATATAATTGAAAAGAGTGCAATAAAATCGAAAGGGACAAGAGGTGGAAGAAAATTGTAGGTAGCATGGTTCGATCCAAGGTTCCGCAACAGTCACGGATACTCGAATATGACAGTGTCATGTCGCGACAGCAAAAGTTCGTCTTTTTGCGTCAATTACGCGAAAGTACGTGCAAGAACCGTGACGTAAGGATTTATGCTTAGTCGGTTCAAGTGTCGTAATCGTTACGCTATAGAAACGTGATGGATTTCCAAGGTACAAACGCTTCGTTAACGAAACAAACGATTCCTCTTCTTTTTTTTTCAACTGTTTGGCAAACAGCGAAAGTGCATCACATTAATTGCTCATTAAATCGGCTAACAACGTTTACAATTTCCCTCGATCGCTTTTATTTCCAACGAGTTCTCTTATCTTTCAATAATCGAACTTCTTTGTTTCTTAATCAGAAATTAAAAGATTACGAGCGCTATTTTCAGACAATTGTTTTTTGCTTATGGACGGTGTATTCGTACGAAATTGGTTGTCAATAAATATCGATTAGAATATTATTATTTGTAGCGAAACAATTATTTATATATGTTGTCCATAAATAAAATCTTGATAAACCCCTAAAGTTATTTACAATCTTGCCGAGGCTTTGAACTTACAATCTTGTTTATTGCAGTATTTTAATTGTTTTGTGATGTCACATCAGTATTTACAAAGATTAATTAACTTTAGAAAAATCGTTGCAACATTATGAAATAGTAACTAAGAAGGAAACAAGGTCGTGCAATGGAGTCTACGATTACCATGTAATCAGTCAACTGATAACGATAGCGAATCGTGCGCTGATAACGACGAACATTTGTCCCGCAACAGGAACAGATAATTGGAATTCTTGTTCTTTTCGTTTCATTTCATTTTCCTTCAATTGCAGCGCGACGTAGAAGCATTGCACTCTGTGCTCCAATTTTTTGAAATTCCTTATCACGCGAAATTCTTATTGCAGCCGAAACGCGATACATCAATGTCTCCGTATCGAAGAATTCCTTTACGCGTCACGGACTTCCAGATAAACAATTTTCTTCGTGACAGCATTATCGCTTTGATAAACAAATTGCGAACACTTTTGAACAATTTAATTGTCAAATTACGCTGCTTGAGTGCATTTACTCGTGACTCGCAAATTTCTTATCGCATCATTTTACAAGCGTTGATGCTTGTAAATTTTAGATTTAATGCGGTTGTATATTGCGAGCCTTAAATTTCTCGCGTAAATATATTCTGGGTTTCAAATTTGGTATGTAGGTGTGTCGTAGATCTTAAATTTGGCGCGTAGATGTGTCGCACGTTTCAAATTTGGCGCGTAGGTGTATCGCACATTTCAAATTTGGCGCGTAGGTGTATCCTAAACTTCAAATTTGGGACGTAGGTGTGTTGTACGTTTCAAATTTGGCACGTAGGTGTATTGTACACTTGAAATTTGGCGCGTAGGTGTACCCTGCATTTGAAATTTAGTGCGTAGGTGTGTCATATGTTTCAAATTTGGCGCGTAGGTATATTGCCACATGTAGAATCTGGTACGTAGGTGTATCATAAATTTTAAATTCGGCACATATTACCCATATGTGAAATTTCTCGCACAGAAATGTCCACATCCCTAATATAGCACATAGAAATTTTTAGATTTGATGAGTAAGTATATGTTAGGTATTAAATATAGCACAAGTACAAGTGGAAAAATGAGCAATAGCAATAATCTATCGATCGGTGTTTCCGGTATCGATTCGAGATCGACATCGCACGATACGCGTAACTAGACTCAGTTCAAATATTATCGAAAACACTTGATCTATCATGGAAGATTGTTTACCCAATTGGCGAGTACCTGAGTCACGTATCTATGCTATGGTACGAATCGATACATACCATCAGGTACGAATCACTTACGTGATTCTTAACGAAGCGACCTGCGGTCTGCGATTGGCGTTAGAACAGTTTGTCCATACCTCGTAACAGAAGCACGAAACCAAGTATCGTTAAGTATGTTAATTGAACAGGTCGAAGTTGCGGTGCTTACATTTCTTCTTCTTTTTTATTTCGGGTTTTCCCCGCGAATTAAACAGTTCCTGCGAATTGCGAATGTAAATTTTTGGGACAAGATAAGAAATACAAAAACGAATTTCCTGGAATTTCTTGTTAACGACTTTGAGGTGTCTGAAAATTTTGCAATAACTTCATTTGATCGTATGTATGAACGTTCTTTAATTTAGTAATTTTAAAGCTTTGTGTTTTATAACAAATAATTTCTAATGATTTTTCAATTTTATTAATATTCAATGAAATTGAATATAAAAACTTGATAAGGAGTTTAAAGGAAACAGGTTGAGGTCGATAAAGAACGTTCAATTTCCTTGAAGTGCGGTAGAGTTGAGGAAAAAGGCGGGAAAGTACCGATCCAACTAGGTTAGGATACATTAAAATTCATTTTACTGTTATCCAGTTCGTTACACGTTTCTAATTAACCAGAAACATTTAACTACCTATGAACTTTGATCACATTCGATAAAATTAAATTGTTATCGGTTTTCGGTAAAAAATGTGAAGGAAATCGGTAGAGTACGACATAAAATTTCCTCGAAGCATAAAATAAAAAAGGGCGGGAAATCGTCGTTGAATAGATTCTTGGAAGAAGCGATTTCTGAATGGGTCAGGAAGTCTATAGACAGGAATTCGTGGCGTGAATCATCGCGAGAGAAACCGGAACTGTGCTCGATGCGGCTTTGCCGTAAATCGTGCGACCGATTCTCAATGAAATTTTCTCGGAACTCGGAACACGTCGGTTGCGTACTACTACCGCATCGCGTTTCTTTCATTCCAGTCGAGTTCTACGAAAATTCTAGACACTGGCCACTCGTTACGTACAAACCTGACGTGAATGGGTTTCACGATCAACGTTATTGTCTCCATTCTTGATAATAGGAAGCAATTTACGCGCACACCGTATCGAATATCGATTATTAAAAATTCTCAGCTGATATTTCAAATTGCAGATTTGTAAATTCCAAATTGGACGGGTGTGTTGAAAGTTTTAAACTTGGTGCGTAGGAGTACGTAAATTCCAAATTTCGCGCGTTTGTGTATTCAGAGTTTCAAATTTGGCGCGTAGCGATATTACAGATTTCAAATTTCAAATATATTACAAACTTGAAATTCGTCGCGCAAGAAATTTAGCTTAAAATTCGTCAAAATCTCATATACAATTATATTAAAAATTCAACATATGGCGCGTAGGTATATTCAAATTAAAAATTTCCCGCGCAAACATATATTTGTAACAAATAAATTCACGTTACTGTACTAAAAGAATTTAAATCAGAAATCATTGCAACATATCAAAAGGAATAAAACAGCTCCACTAAATTTTAAAAGTAAGTGTTCCGAATGTCTTGAAATTGCAATTTGTGTAGAGGAAATCCAGAGGCTAAGGAACGCAAGAGGGGGTTGAACTGTCGTACACGACCCAGAAAGTGCATGCAACAGGTGGCTGCAGGTAGCCAACAAGGGATGACGAGTCGGTGACTCATGGGGTAACTCCGGGAATGTTGATCGTTCCTCTCGATCCCTCTTCCCCTTTGCAGCGGCGTCTTTACCTGGATGACTCACATTCCACTTACACAACGATACGTGCATTCTTACACCTGAGGAAACACACGTCGAGGATCCAGTTTCTTTTTCAGAGCTGTTCATTCAACGGACACTGGCTCGCGACCAAGCTCGATTCTTCCATCTGACACATCGCCGTACCTTTCAAACGATTCCTTGGGATCGATTGTCCCGGCCCTTTAAAATGCGTCTATTACGTGAATGGGACGTTTGTTAGATTATGCTCGATGGGATTAGGATACTCGCTCGTTGGAATCTTTGATCGATTCTCCTCTCTGAGAAGGACGGATCTTCTATAGACTCATTTTTTTCTTCTTGATTGTGGATTGTTATATTCAATAGAAAATATTCATTGCTTTTAGGTTAGGGGATGCTTTAGGTCAGGCAGGTTAAAGCGTATTAATAATTTGACTATTATTATGTTTCATTGGGTTATACGTATCAAGAAGTCTTCATATTCTTGCAAGGTGAAGTATTATTTTTAAGGATCTTCGGTGAAACTGTTTTATTCCACTATCACTAAGTCAATGTTCATACTGTTCTAATATAAAATATATGTACTTTACATAATATATTGCATTTTACATAATGAACAACTTTGATCGTTTCGGTCACAGATGAAGATGTCAATCAATATAATTCCCCAGCATAAAAGTTTGATCAATGACTGATCTAGAAAGAATAGTCGATGGAAAATATCAGCCACTCAAGTCCATAAACTTATCAGCAATATGTCGTATTCGATTATCGATTTATCAGTTGCATCTATATCCTCAAGAGTCGACGCAACAAATGGAGTAGAATTAATTAGGCGAATTATCGAGTACGGTTATCGGTAGAGAAAATCGATCTGGTGTGTTGAAGTAAAATGGCGAAAGTCGTTTGGCAATTAAGCAAGAAGAGAGGCGTTAAATGCCATTACCATTCTCTAATCGCGTCGATTGCCCGAGAGAGGAATGCTGCTCTTATCGTTCTCTTATGCATTGCATACCATAGCTCATAACTATACTGTTATATCTACCATTAAATAATGATACTCTGTCAGATTGATAACCGTATCAAACGCGTCACTCGCGATCAACCGTATCAACATTATCCTGACAATACGGACCTGTATTTAGAATCGAATTATCGTGCTACCGAGAACACTTTGTATTTTCCTTTCAATGAATCCGATCGAACGGCTATCGCAATACAAATAGTAGCGTAAAGATACAGATCGATTTGTTTAATCTACATTCAAACGAGTTCGTTTCAGACTCACTGTATCACCGTTGCGATTAGGATGAAGTAATTGTAATGGTTAGGTTAGGTGGAATAAATGGTAAAAGAAGAATACCGAGGATCTTGAATTAATTACGGATATTGAGTTGTAAGTCTTAAAGAATATGCGTGGTGATTTTCGAATGGAATTGGAGTCGCTTCGTTTTGAAGCGGCCTGTAGCAACGTCCTAAATACCAGGTTTAGGCCGATAAGGCGACGATACGCGTCCATGTAAAATGTCCTACTGATAAAACGTTTGTTTCTCTTGTACAAATTGATACCGTCCGCCTATTTTGACCTCGACTAACCTCCATTCGTGTTTTACCTTCACAATGCTGTGAGAACAATTGGGAGGAAAGATTGTGGAAGAATCTTTAGACCGGGAATGCCCCAAACCATTGTGGGACAACGCGCTTTCGAAAACGGTAAAACTTTGCGCACTCCACTGTGTGATGTATAATATTATATCTTCTATAGAGATTTTGGGGTGTTGGGACTTATTTTGGGATGGTAGGATTTTAGGATATTGGGACTATGGAGTTTTGGGACTTTTGGAGATTGGGACTTTGAAAGTTTGGGACATTGGGAAATCGGGACTTTGGGAGATTGGGTTCTTGGAAGATTGGGACACTGAAGCTTTAGTACTCCAGGAGTTTGAGACTTTGGGATATTATAAACTTTGGACATTGGGACATCAGAATATTGGCATACTGAAGCATCGAGATGAAAAATTACAAAATTGTAAGATTCTACTATCCCAAAATCCCTATACCCCAATATGTCCACATACTCCCACTTCATATCCTCCAACCTCCACATCTAAACATCCCAAATTTGCAAAATTCCAAAATGAGTCGAAAAATCCGAAAATCCCAAGATCTGAAATGCGTCCATTGTACCATCTTCAAGAATGTGCCATCGTCAGCGTCTCCATCTGTATCGGTATCACGTGTATGTGAACAGTGTGCAGGCTAAGATAAGTAGGCAAACGAAAATTGGCAAACTTTCGAAAGGACGTCGTATCTCGTCGCGATGAGTCACATAAATTATGAGCGGACAGCGGGATCCCTTGCAGGAAGTCGGTTGCATCGATTGTCGCGTTTACAGGAAAATTTTCCTGGAAACACGAGATCCGCAGTGTGACTCATGGTCGCTCCACGGAGATTCAAGGTCATCGATCCGCCCACCTAGCTCGTCGTTTTCGCAGACTCCGTTCTATGCTGACAGAAAAACTGGCGTAGAAAAGGAAAAAGGATGCTGGGGGGAAAAAGTTTGAATAGGTACCGTTCAGAAAGACTCTGTTCAAGATATTTGGAGGATTTTATGGTGGGTTTAAATGTACGATTATTTGCGTTGCTTTCATACTTTAGTGTATTTGAACAGAGTAAAGGTAATATATCAAGTAGTTGTTGAAGTGAAATTTAGGTCCAACTTCTTATCTTGCTGTTAAGATTAACTTTTTAATTTAGATTAGGTTACAGAGCACTTTTGATGTAATTTAAATTATAGTATGAAGTTGAACCTAATTTTAAATTCTCACGAATGTTCCCATTTTGTAGATGACTTAAACTTGTTTATAATGTAAGTCAGATATCAATTTAGACCTAACTCAAGTTATCCCTGATTTAATTTGAACTCCACCGAAGCTAATTTATTACAATATAAGTTTCAAACGATATTATGATCAATCGATATTATGATCAATTGCTCGGTGATCAGTGACCATTTAACGAGTAATTTGAAGTAATGATTTTTGAACGATACTTATCTCGTTACGATTCTAAACCTGCTAGAATCCTTTCATAAACCATTATTACTCCGATCGACTAATCAGCCGGTCATTATCCGCGATCTCTAATTAATCAATGGATCAATTAAAGAGATCGTCAATCCTCTCAATGGACGTTCAATCGACTGAAAGCATAATGGAGCAATTACAGGGTTGTTTTCTGCGAGACAAACGGTATCACTTGTTCATGGTAAATCGATATCTCTGAAATGGTACAACGTGGGCGTCCCTTGAAGAATCAGTCAGCGAAAAAACAAGTTAAAACGAACGTTCTTTGTAATTCGCTGAAACGATAGGATCGATGGACCTTTGGTATCACAATTATTTAGCGTACTTGAAAGACTGCTACTTTAAACTTGTTGGATGCAAAATACATTGTTGAATTCAATTTTTGTATTTATTTATTGCAATTTTATATGATTTTTTGCAAGGTTACATTCAATTTGGTTTATTTCTACAGGGTTCAGTTCCACGCGGTCCATCTCTACAAGGTTCAATTCCATGAGGTTCAATTCCACACGATCCACTTCTACAAGGTTGAATTCCACGCGATCCACTTCCACAAGGTTCAATTCCACGAGGTTCAATTCCACACGGTCCACTTCTACAAGGTAAAATTCCACAAAGTTCAATTCCACGCGGTCCACTTCTACAAGGTTCAATTCCACAAAGTTCAATTCCACAGGGTCCACTTCTACATGGTTCAATTCCACAGGGTCCACTTCTACAAGGTTCAATTCCACGAGGTTCAATTCTACGCGGTCCACTTCTACGTGGTTCAATTCATCACAACGTTCAATTCCAGGGAATGCAATTTAACACGATTCAATTTAATGCAACTCAGATCCACGCAATTAATTTCTACAAGTGACAGTTCCATGTGATTCAATTCCACACGAGTCGACTTGATACAATTCAACTCCAGAACGTTCAATTCTACACTTTTCAACTCTGCATGATTCGGCTTGACGCACAAGTTTCAATTTGTACATTCAATTACACAAAATTGTTTCTACAAAATTTTGTCTCCATACGATTCAACTACAAATTCAATTCTACGTAACTTGATGCGTAACTATTTAATTGTACAGAATTGAATGTGTCACGGTATATAGAATTCAATTGTCACTGTCCAATTTTTTAATAGCTTTAAGCAGGTTATATTTATGTAATTTGTATTGTATTAACTTGTAATGGATCTCGCTTTCTGTTGGTACTTCATGAACAAAGATTATTATAATTCGAGTACTTTGACCGACGCAAAACGTCATTAAGGGTGCATTGTAATTTTTGTCGCGATCGAGGGGATAGCGAGAGGGTTAACGCACCGTGTAAATAAGGGTAGCTCCCTTGATTTTAAAATAATTATGAAACGAGTGACGACACGGAAGAATAGAGCCTGTGATCTCCCTCCCACCATTGTAAATAGCTTTTTTTTCCTCTGCTTTGGAATTCTTGTTTGGAGAAGTAAACATTGAATAAAGGAGATAGTAAGGCAACGCGCTTTATTAAAAATGTTCAAACGTTTATGTTTTAGAAAAAGATGCTGCAGTTTCTTTTTTGTAAATTGTGAATATTAAAATTTTTAGGCATTTATTGTAGGGAGGAGAAGTAATTGAATCTTTTGATGGGTGTTTCAGACTTCACAAAATGTGCACGTGTAGTAATTGATAGGGTATCAATTTAACAAAGGAAGATATATGTATTGGTATCACAGTTTCATGTTACTTTATAAATAGTATTTTAATATGGTATGGTACCATCTATTGTTAAACAGCATCATCTCTCTGATATACCGACAGTCAGTAGATAAAAGCTATTAAGTTACCCTTTCTATTATTTTTTTAAACTCAAACATTTTAAGGACACTTTTGATTTTTTAATCTTAGTCATCAAACACTTGCTGTGCCAATAAATTGATTATAGGAATAAAAATAAACTGAAAATAGAAAGTAGATAGCTCTTTTATCGACATAGGATAACTAAGATCAATATTTTCTTTGCTATTAGTGGTAGTTAAAGTGAATTGTCATAAACATTAGTTTATGATATATGCTTATTATATTCCATTTTATTAATACATATTTAATTTATTTGTTACAGATGAAGAGATGGTCGTGGAGGACATCCCTTGAAGTTCCTATGCAATTTAAATTAAAATTAACACTGTATTATTTGTAATATTGTGACAATTGTAAAAATAGGATACGTTATGTCGTACATTAATTGCAAATAAAATAATTAAGTTATAAATTGTATTATTATGTGTTGTACAGAAAGGATAAAATAAAGAGAAAGCATAGAACTCAAATGTATATTCATTTAAGTGCACCTTTGAAAAGAAATAAATGTAATAAAGTGAAGTATCATGATAGTGAAATTCAAATTTTCGCGCGCGTACCGAAAAGACAAAATTGCGTTTTTTGGCAAAATAAAAGATTTCTGCGCTAAACTGACGTTAGTATAGTGTTCTCTGATGAAAATGCAATAAAAATAATGCCGAGAAATTATCCTGCAAGCGCTAGAAACGAAAATAGAAAATTAATGCATTTCATGGACCTTTTTTTGAAGCGCCATCTAGCGGTGAAAGTTGGAACTAACGAAATCGAAAATTCCGTTTTTTGGAAAAACTAGGGACTTTTGGGCCCAAATCCGACCAGAAATGAAATCTACGATCAAAATACAATAGGAATAGTGCCATTATATGTGTCTAATTACGCTAGAATCGATAATAGAAAATTAATGCATTTCATGGACCTTTTTTTGAAGCGCCATCTAGCGGTGAAAGTTGGAACTAACGAAATCGAAAATTCCGTTTTTTGGAAAAACTAGGGACTTTTGGGGTCAAATCCGACCAGAAATGAAATCTACGTTCAAAATACTATAGGAATAGTGCCACAATATGTGTCTAATTACGCTAGAATCGATAATTGAAAATTAATGCATTTCATGGACTTTTTGACAGCGCCATCTAGCGGCAGAACAGTTGAACTAACGTACTAAAGTGGGGTCCAGATTCCGATGTTAATTAGTTCCAACTTTCACCGCTAGATGGCACTTCAAAAAAAGGTCCATGAAATGCATTAATTTTTAATTATCGATTCTAGCCTAATTAGACACATATTGTGGCACTATTCCTATAGTATTTTGAACGTAGATTTCATTTCTGGTCGGATTTGACCCCAAAAGTCCCTAGTTTTTCCAAAAAACGGAATTTTCGATTTCGTTAGTTCCAACTTTCACCGCTAGATGGCGCTTCAAAAAAAGGTCCATGAAATGCATTAATTTTCTATTATCGATTCTAGCGTAATTAGACACATATAATGGCACTATTCCTATTGTATTTTGATCGTAGATTTCATTTCTGGTCGGATTTGGGCCCAAAAGTCCCTAGTTTTTCCAAAAAACGGAATTTTCGATTTCGTTAGTTCCAACTTTCACCGCTAGATGGCGCTTCAAAAAAAGGTCCATGAAATGCATTAATTTTCTATTTTCGTTTCTAGCGCTTGCAGGATAATTTCTCGGCATTATTTTTATTGCATTTTCATCAGAGAACACTATACTAACGTCAGTTTAGCGCAGAAATCTTTTATTTTGCCAAAAAACGCAATTTTGTCTTTTACGGTACGCGCGCGAAAATTTGAATATTGCTAACATCATATTATCAGTTTATCTAATTAATTTATTCTCAGAGGTGCTTTTAAATAATTATACAAATATACTCTTCCTCTTTTTCATATTTTTATTGTTTTTTTTACATTAAATAATGTAATTTAACTTGTAAATAATTAACGCAGCTTATAATATTAATATAAAATACGATGTACACAGATTTTACACTTGAAATATTGTACAACAAGTATAATATGATTAGTATAAAGTGGATGTTGAAGCAATATATGTATTATATTTTTAATATACAGTAATTAGAGATTGATTAACGCACTGTATCCTCTTCCCCGCATTTTCCTTTGATTCTTCAACTCTTTTCATACCTAAACACAAAACATGTACCCAATTAATACTTTATTTTTGAATGTATTCCTATACTACGTTTAATACTTACTATATAGCCCATAAAAACCTTCAAACGATACGATATAAGAACTTGCAATTAATTGAAAGGAAGAAACAGTCCATCATTCATAATATTTAAATTACTATTTTATTTCATGTATCGTGTGTATCAACGTTCGTTACTTTTTTATATAATGTCGTATGATTTTCAACAATGTACACCATGACAGATAATGGTAAATAAACTTAGGGAGTTGTTTTGTCGATATCACAGACAATAGTTACGGGAGGTTAGCGAGGAAAGTTCAACATGATTTCACGGTGGGAAACAGTATACGCTATTCTTTGGTTTATTATTTCATGCAACCATAAACTTTGACCTCTATAAGTTTCTTTTTATAACAGCCACTTTGCTACGGGGTTTCTTTAACGATAATCTTTGGTTTCGATCATTCGACCACAAGAAAATACAAATCTCCTCTCTACAAACATTCAGGATCCGTTACATGGTAAAATCACTCGGGCTTTTCAGCAATTCTGATCATGCTCGACTTGACGGAAGGTGTCACGGTACAGGGAGCTGGGGGTGCGATGCATCATCGTCATGTACGAGCTTCCTGAAGCCGGTGTAGCTGCGGGATTCGTTGTCGGGGTCAACAATGGCGTTCCCTGAAGACTAATGGCCAGTGGAAGCGCCGTCGGCGTGCACAGACTCATCGCGTTACGTCCACCTTCTGTCACCGAACGATATCTCGTTGGCCTTGCCGATCTGGGGAACAGTCAATGATTAGAATCATCCTTGAAGGTTATTAATGTTTAATAAATGATGTATGAGATACACTGATACAGGGTACAACATTGGTACAACTAGGATGCAGAACAGAGACTTACAAGTGGGGAACTTTCAGTTATACATTCTCAAACGTCTTAACATTCTGACATGTGCTACAGTTCAAATTCTTAAATTTACAACCTATTACATTCCTAAAGCCCCAAGTCTCTATACCTAAGTACCTCAGAGTACCATTTCTCACCTAGAACACTTGCACTTCAGCAACCTGATGAACGCAGCCCTGAAGGTTTTATTGAATATGGTGTAAATGACCGGGTTTATGGTGGACGACATGTAGCCGAGCCATAGACACGTGTCAACCACGTGTACGGGCACCGAGCACTCGGGACAAGCGGCGAAGAAGATGTTCAGAAGGAAAAATGGCGCCCAGCACAGCACGAAAGTGAAGAAAACCAAGCCCAACACCTTGCTAGCTTTCTGTTCCGTCGCCACAGCGTTGGCAGCCATCGACCTCCTCTTCGTGCGACCAGCAAGAAACCTGTAAATTTCCGAATTCATCAGTTATCATTTCGTTATGTAAAATGTACATCGTGAATCGAATAGCAATATTGGAAGTGAAACTACATTTAAAGCTGTGGGAGGAGATAAAAGGATAAACGAGTCTGGCAAAAATTCACCTGAGATTGAGGGTAGTAGGCGTGACGTTCAATTGCAGCTTCAAAGCTCTCAGAGTGAAGTTTCTTGTTTCGCGGGCAATGTTCTCAGGCGTTTGAGTAGCCTGATCCACTTTCGAGCCCTGTTTCGCCCCGACGGTGCTTCCGGTCGGACTGCCCGCCCCGTTCACGCTGAAATTCAACTGCGGTTGCTGCTTGCCCGTTCTTGCACCCTTGCATCTGCGATATTTACACCGACGGTATATAACTCTGTTAAACCGAGCTGCTTTACACAGACATGCTCGATGCACCTTCGAATCCGGCACGAAGCCGTTAATTAATAACACACGATTCTTAACACGCTCGGAGTCGAAGCTACCGCGGTGCAATTTGTACAATTGCGACAAGAATTCAACTCGAGAATGATCGTAATTACGTATTTGCAATTTTAATAACCACGACTCTATTTGCAAGTTCGTAAATTCTGCCACCGTTAAGTGAAGGAAATTGACAAAAGTTTTAAAAGGATTATAGTAACACGACTTGTAACATCACTTCGTTAAAGCAATTCTGAATCTAAGTGAAAAGTTATTTAATAAAAAAGAGACTGTATAACTGAAAAAGATTTGCTGAGTATTTGTAAAGCAAGAATAGAGTTTGAATAGCGAATTGTGGGTTACCTATCAGTACCAAGACCGGTACCGGAAGTCCTCCAGGCGTGTCGAGTGGATAACGACGCCGTGGTAGTAGTTCCTGTCGTCGACGTCGAGGAGGTTTTCGCCGCCGAAGAGTATCTGCCACCTAGTCTGCGAAATTGATCTCTCTCAGGGTATTCCGCTACGAAACGAGCTTTCTGTCGTAGCAGTTGCACCGTCAGCACATACGTGGCTACCATCACGATCATGGGGATGTAGAAAGCGATCAGCGAACCGAACACGAAGAAAGCTCTGTTGTTGATCACGCACGCACCCGGTCGTGGCATTATGTTCGATGGATTTATTATGCCTGCATGAAAAATGTTACGAAAATTGTGATGCTGTAAAACAACGTGGTTGTGTAATTGTAAAATTGTATAATTACAGAGGTGTAGAAATATGGAACTGAAAAACTGTACTACTGTAAAGGTGTACAATTATGGAATCGAAAAATTCTACATCTCTAAAGGCACACAATGATAAAACAATAAAATTGAATAATTCTAAAGATGTACGATCATACAATTGTAAAATTGCATATCTGTAACGGTGTACAACAACAAAATTATAAAATTGAACAACTTCAAAGGTGTACAACTATAAAACTAAAATGGAACACTAATGAAAGTGTAAATTTATAAAGCTGGAAAAGCAGAAAAACAGCGAATGATAAAATAAGGAAGTCTGTTCTAAAAAGATGCAACGAAATGGAATGTCCGTAGAGTAATCACAGCACAATCACGATGCAGCCTACTTTTTTTATTCAACCGGATTATTTGATTCCGAGAACGAGCACAGACAACTCGTGGATTCGTGCAAAAACGTAATCACTTATCGACCTGGGTCACAGTATCGGGAATAGTTTCGAATATCGAAGGCAAGAAGCCGAGTACGCGCAACTTTCCCGTTTACCCTGTCGTTGGACCGGAAGCGACACGAAAAAAAAGGGAACTGCTATTCCTAGTCCGGAAATCAATTTCCCCGATACGATTGATCCTGATTCGACTTTCTCGAAACTGTTTGCATCGCAACGATCAACGACAAACAAACTTCTCAAGTTTATTTCTTTTACGAACTTTTTAGGACAGTTTCACTAGTATTTGACTACTTTCATTTGACATATAAAGATATTTCAAGTAACTTTTCTTGCAATTATATTTTAATTAACTGGATTGTTAAAGACAAGGTTAGCTTCTGACACAATTTCATGAGAGAAAAGTATCTTAAAATAGTACTTATGATACATCATTTTAAAGCTTAAAGACCAATAAAAAAGACTGCATAAAGATTTCGTCGATGTTCTAAACACAAAATGGCTGACAATTCATTTTTAGCGAATAGTGGATCATTTTCCAAACGGGAAAGTCTGACACTATTTCATGACAGAAAAGTATTTTAAAATAGTACTTATGATACATCATTTTAAAGCTTAAAGATCCACAAAAACACCCACATAAAAATATAGTTGATATTCCAAACACAAAATGGCTGCCAATTAATTTTAGCGAACAATTTCCAAACGCGAAATATCATGACAGTAAAGTACCACAAAATGGCGCTCATGCTACACGAACTCGCAGCTCGAAGTTTGATAAAAATAACTGCATAAATGTTTCACGAATGACGACGATATAAACCATCCGGATTGATAGTTGAAATAAGTTGTTAGGGATACCTCTGCACGGAAGGAAAACAACGGAGTATTATATTTTCGCAAGAAATAATATGCTCGTTACCTAATACTGTAATGGAACTGGAAACCAACATGGCGAGCAGCCAAACAGCCGCGATCTTGAAACCGACCATTCGTTTAGTGGAGGTGTGCCGTGTTCTCAGCGGGTTACGGATGCCCAAATAACGACCCAGCGAGATGAAACACATGTGCATGATACTCGCAGAACACGCCAACACGTCGCAGGTCACGTAAACGTTACACCAGAGAACACCGAATGGCCAGTATCCTGGAACAGGCAGAAGACTTGTTAGAAGGTGGACCATCATTTGCGTTATAGGCTGACATTTACCAGGCAAAATCAGCTTGCAATTTTCATAGGAAATTAGTCTCAAATTTACAAATTTACTGTTCTAACCTCTCAAGTTTACGAATTTCCTATTGCCCGTATTTGCAAGCTTCTGAGGTCTCATATCCCGAATTCGCAAATTATCAATTTCCATATTTCCCAAATTTTCAAATTGTCAAATTCCCTATATCCCGAATTCTCAAATTGCGAAATTCCCTATTCCCCAAATTCCCTATTTCCCAGCTTCCGAAATTGCCAAATTGCTATTCCCCAAACTCCCCATTTGTCAAATCCTCGAATCCCCACGTCCATAAATCCCTAAATGCACAAATTCTCAGATACCTACAATCCTCGAACAATCCACGCGCTAACGGAAAACAATAATTCCACATAATCCATGGTCCAACATAATCCAAAAATTTCTATTATCGGCGGCCAATAAAATAAATCGGAAAGTTTTCCTAATAAAATAGAATCGAAGATGTTAGAGAGCTCGGGAATCGTAGAGGTGGAACGATATCATAAAATTGTGCCATTAAATTCATAAAAGCAGTTCCATTGAAAATCCGAGAGGATCCGTTGAATCGAGATACGCTGCCGTAAAGGGCAAGAATTTCTGAAAACGTTTAATTAAATGACACCGAAGGTAGCTCGTTCTGCCTTCAGGCTTGACTACCTTCACTGTTCGTTACGATATCAGCCAACCTGTCTGACCTATTCGCTATAATACTCCTTAGGTTCTACCTGAACCTATCATTAACCGGATTACTTTGAATAGCTTGCTATCTGCGAATAATATGGTCCGAATGCGTTCATCCGAATTGCAACTTTTGTCTCTGAAACGTTTCTGCTTCGGTTCAATCGAATTCCTTTGCTATTCTATACCTTGTAACTATTCGTTTAGTGCGCCTACGCATCAGGTGCGTCACGCGAATTCAAATATTCATTTAAAGATTGGAATACCTTCTGTAAACATATAGGTAGAACACGATATACAGATTTTAAAGTTGTTCTAAACGCACTAGTGGATTAACCCCTTGATTTGGACGAGTCTGACTCAACTTTACTCGAATTTTTAACACTTCATTTTGAAGTTCAAGTCCAATTATGATGTCCATAGTCAACGACTGCATAATACTAAATTGACATAACATTTCAACCTTCTTAGTCAGCTTTAATATTGTAGCTTTGATAAGTTTTGACGCTCCTGGAGTTAAACGTGTCTGAAACTATCGAGAACGATACCTAATAGGATTATTGCTGATTTCACGACTGACGTCAATGAGGACCAAGTATTGTCAACGATGAGTTATAGAACTTCCAACGTGGTTCCAGTTGATTCTATGTGTCAAAGATGGTCGGAAACGAAAGCACGGTATTTCGATTTCAAGATCGACGACAATCACCTTCCTGTCGTCAGATTGTTGCTAAAATTTATACAGCACATTCGGGGTGTCTTATGAGTCTACCCTCCAAATTTCAAGTGAAAACATGCAAAATTGTGGCCTACAGCGTATAGACGAACAAACAAACATTTCCAAAATAGATCAAATATTTCAAGTGTACGAACGTAAAAGCAATTACAAGAACGCAATAACGAAGTGAACTATGAAAGTTGACAAACGTGTCGCAAACAATAGTGAAACGATCGTGCAATACAAAACGCAAATACATTGCAAAGTAAAATTGTAGACAAGGTTTCTATTTGATCGGTTTACACGACCGCTGCTTGTTATTCCACGCCGCACGTGTAGAAGCCAAGAGCATTTCGATGCTTCATTATTTTCGGGAATCGATATGATCGATCGGTTTCGACGAACGTTTTGTTTCCCGCTGTTCTCTGGCAAACAGCATGTTCATTCGCGCGTCTATCTCATGAATTTAGGCAGTGTTACGAAACGCAACACGGAAATCCGTCAATTCGGTATGAACCGTATGAAAACGAAGCAGATGAAAGAACATCTATGTTACCTACGTTTACATCGATTTGCTTCTGAATGCGATCGTTTCACCATATTTCTGCGGGAATCGATGAAATCCAATTTGATAGATTAGCGACTTTATCCGATAATTGGAGCGAGTCAATTGTGAGCAAATAACGCGTTCGATTAATCGGGGTATTATTAAATTATCAGCTGACGTTCATAGCTTTTGTGTTAATTTTTTCACTTAATATGCACCGCACATTTAATAAAGTGGTGCATTCTTCAATTTTCAAATTCCTACATTTTCAAACTCTCAAATCTTTAATTATATTTGCAAATTCCTATATTCTCAAATTTTCATATTTCCCAATTCTCACGTTCCAAACTTCTACATCAAATGCTTAATTCCCTAAATTCTCACATTCGCAAACTCCTACACCAACTCGTTAATTCCCAAAATTTCTATATCACCAACTCCTTAATACCTCTCTCATAAACGTTTACAAAACATATTGTTCGTGTAAAATTCCCTCATACAGTAATACACGCATCATATGTTACAGCACATAGGACGTTCGGTTAAATTATATTTACGGACGGCTTAAAATCTAATATCCGGAAGAACGTTTCTTTGAACGTAAATTTAAAAACAGCAAAGAAAAGGGTCCGTTCAGCACATTGTTTGCGATCCATCCAATATCCCGGACAGTCCTTTAGCCCGGAACACAGAACAAACAATCTTGAAAATGCGAAACAAACGCACCTTTGGCCGATTTACACGTTTGCCTTCGCGAGAGCTTATCGCGTTATCGTGAAGGATTCCTCGATCTTCCTTTTTTCCCAGAACCGGTGATCTTCCTCGATTTATAAATAATTCATGCGACAATTTACAAGCGCAAAGAACCGTTGATCGGGTAAACGAGATCGTTCGATCTAGTGGCAGCGATCCGAGAAAATGGAGGGTGAAAATTTCGCTCGATTAACGAGATTCGTAGAAAATGGCTGTGCTATAATCGCGCGAAGTGGGACGAGAAGTTGCATCCGGACGATTTTTATCGGCACCCTTTGTGCATCGAGATTGGAAAGTTTGTCGAAAAACTGCGAAATTTAATCTTTCGCTTGTGGCAGCTTGCGAATTTTGGTAAGCATGCTTCGCGGATGAAACATAGTTCGAGATTCGTCTCCCTGGAATTTCAGGGAACTTTCGAGTGGAAGATGCTTCGAAATTAGAATTGCGAATTTAGGGATTCGGGAATTTGGCGAGATGTCAGAATTGGTGAATTGGAAATTTAGAAATTCGGGGTTTGAGGACGTTGGCAAATTACGGGAGATGTAATTGGAAATGTGAGGATTTGGGGATTTGGATTTTGGGCAATTTTTTATTCGGTAATGTAAGGATTTGGAAGTGTGAGAATTTGGGGACTTTTATGAATTTAGAAATTTGAGAATTTTGGAAATTAAGGAGTTTGATAATGTGAGATATGTTAAAATTGATTCACTTTTCCTTGTTACATAATTTGAAAATGAAAGGATTAATTGTAAAAGTTCGAGGAGTTCCAGTAAGCAATCTTAATGTGGTAAAGGTGGTAATCCTAAGTGAGATGAGTATGATAAATATTGTTAGGAAGTAGTGTAATGTAACCTACTCGCATTTGCTCCATTTTGGAGACGGAAGTATTTTATAAAGTAATTTCATGGAAGCGGGTAAGACAAATAGCAGTCTTGTGGGGCAAGTAGTATGAGTCCGTATGTGGTCAGACACGGGGAATCAGACCACTCTCTGATGCAGTGACGTGATGTTACTATTTAGCGTGATAGTTTTCACTACAAATGCTGATGTACATAACAGTGTTTTCGGAATTTGAAAATTTGGTAACTTAGAAATACGGAAAATATATAAACTTAACTGTATAATATGAAAATGAATAAAAAATTTGAAAACTTGTAACTCTAGAATAGTGAACCCGAGACAAGGTAACTCTATAAACAGAGAAAAAATTGCAAGTTAAATCCTCCAGTTAGCAATAGCTTCCAGACGAAGGCAATAAACATGGCGGATCCTCCCGAGAGTTATCGCGACCGTGATCCTGAAGACGTGTTGAACGTTTCACGGGTCGTTCGCCGTCGACAAAAAAATCGTCTACGAAAAGTAACGATTGTAATATTTGTACCCGACAAGTCCTCTGCAACACGTTTGAGCACAGTTGCAGTTTATACTTTTCTACGACGCTTAAAAATTGCAACCTCTCAAAGGTGACACGATTTCAATCAACCCTGTGCCATCCCTCCTTTCGAGACCCCATTAACCGTGCCCATTATACTTCGCTACTCTATACTGCCGTTACATTCGACGAAAGTCCCGGTAAGTGGCAGGACGAGTTTGCTGAAAGAGGCAAGGAAACACTTTAAAAGTCTATTCGTCCGACTCGTTGAAATGTTCAGCCATCGTCAGCCTCGGCTTCCACTCGTCACCACTCGATTTTTTAACGAGCAACCCTCATTTCCACCATCAGCAAACGCTTCGAGCTTAATTTAGAGTTTCGGAGCTTAATGGTGCGTATTTGCTGCTGTATGCTTCGATGTGCCACATATTTTTTTTATGTATAATCTGATATATGCATTTTAAATTTCTTTTTTACACACATTGTGACATGTACATTCTAGGGGGTGTATTTTGAGATACATATTCTGATGTACGTATACATTCTAAGAGGTGTATTTTTAGATACACATTGTGTCAGTGTCATAATTATATATGAACAAAAATTATAAACGTTAGGAACGTGACAGAAAATTTGAAACTGAAATTTTGAGAACAAGTCTGTAATTTCCCTCAATTCTTAACGAATTCTATAGCAAAAGTAGTGGATGTAAATGCGAACGGCTTGCGTAAAATGCTACTTAATGAACACCTGAAGCTTGAATGAGTAAAAATGGCTCGTTAGCGTGACGAAAAAATATTCCCGAAGTTTACAGCAGAGATATATGACTGTCAGAACTTTCCAACGGTACGAAACTTTTAAAATCCAAAAGTTGAGGTTGACAAGTTGTTCGCATGAATTTTTGAACTTGAAAGTAGGAAACTCCGACGATTCGTCCACGAATCAAGCAATAATTCTCCTGAAATTCGTAAAGTAAGAGATGTAAAACAAATATCGGTTATTTATCCAACTATAAAAATGATTTCTTCGTAAATTAGTCTGAAAAATTGCTTTCCATCGAGCAAACATCGAGCTTTCTTGTGTTTCCTTTGTGGAATCGAAGCTCCCTCTTCCTGTTTGCTCGCTCAAAAGACGTATTGTGAACAGGTTTGGGACAACTATCTCTGTATATTTACAAACAATCGATTGCAGGATTGCGAGAGAGTGTACTCGTTTTATATCCGTTGTTCGATTTTTCATGCAGAATTCGATACACGAGCAAACAGGATTCTGCATCGCAATTTCGGAATTCGAATTCGTCGTGCAACGGATAAACAAACCATTTAGTAAATTTGTTCACGGTGTTAAAATATCTTCGAAACCTGACTGTTTTCCGAAGTTATTTTAAAAGTTATATTCGATATTTTATAGATCAAATCTCGTGATTGAAATACGTGAAATATTTAATGATACGGTTTTAAAATTAGTCGAAAGGTTCTTCTAAAATTTTGCAAGAAACTTGGCGACTGTCAATAAAGTTACGTTTACCAGCAAATATTCTTCGCAAACAACGGAACTGGAGAAATGTATCATCGTCGGATCAGAAACATCGCATAGGAGATGCAGCAGAACTTTTTTTCGAACTGGGTCATTTAATCATACCGCGAACCGTACTCAAACGAAGTAGAAACAAAGTCTGCATCGAATTCACTCAGATATTGCTTTCGAAACACATAACGATGTCATTATTGTAGAAATTCGATAAACCGTACGCAACGTTTCTTACTTCTTGCAATTCTGAAATGAAACTCTCCGAATTGCCTTTATTATCCAGACTTTAAGAGCAGAATCAGAAATGCTATAATTGTTTCTTTTATTATTCAGATTTTAAGAGAGAAATGTTTGACTGAATCGTAAATATTCATTAAAATTGCAGTCGGTTAAAGAACATTTAACCTGTGCATTTGCCTCTGATTTTGTAAAGAGACGTACATTTATTACGAATGCATTTAATTAGAAATAAGAGTATCGATCGATGATGATTGTCAATGTATCGTTAACAAATATTCATTATCCGAGCATTCGTTCGAAGCTGAAATTGGCCAAAGGGGAAGTATACGCAGACATCGGCATCAGAGAGCATCCAACACAGATGACAAGCAAATATCTCGAGTGAAACCAAGTGACGGCTGTCTATCGCGAAATTGCACACTAATGCGAGAGGACCAAATTCACGCTTGGGAACATTGCTTGGCTCGTTATTGGCATTCCGAATCGGACGGAAAGTCCAACTATTTTCACCAATTATCAAAACTTTCAATATGTCTTATACCATCAATCTTCAAACCCCAACTTTTTCGCGATCGTACACGTTCAAAGTATAACTACATAAAATACAACTTGAATTATTGCAAACTTTTCTTGATTGAATAATCGAGTATGTTTGAAAAGATCTCTAGTATAAAATTCACAATAATTGGTGGTCCATGATTTATACCTTTGAAAATATTAAACGAATTATGATCAATGAAGAAAAGAGCGAATAAAATCAAATCACTACATGATGTTATATGTAATTATAAACTCGGATGTTTTAAAAAATATGAAAGTAATACAAATATTCGACCATAATACGAAGCTTGAAAGGTATAAAAGTGTACAAATATGTAGATTCGATGAATTAGAAATATCCGTAGCAGCACGAGGATAAATTGATCTAAAATTCTTTTGAAACAATCAGTAAAGTCAACGTACAAACGAAGCCCCGCGGCGGAACCATATAGCGCGAAAAAATTAATTATCAAGCCGAGAGAAATCCAGTGTGGCAGGCAGAGCTGACTTTTTTACCGGTTGGCCAAAACGAATTTCCATTTTTGACAAGCACAAAAACCGAACCTCGCTGTATTGGCCGACTGTCCGCCTATAAAAACGAAATATATCTCAATTGCGGGCATCGCAGCTGTCGCTTTGGCCACGGTGTAACTCTTTTTTTTTCGACAAGCCCATTTATCAAGCTCCTCTTCGCGGATCCGCGAATTCCACGGAAACATTAAATTGTTGTGGTTGGCAGAACACAGATACTAATGGATGCATTAATTCTGCGTTATAACGATCGGTACTCGCACTGTTTAACACTGTCACAAATGCAAATTTTTGGGAAATGTCATTTTTAGCTTTCAACCCTTTGCACTCCTTCATTTCTTTTCCCTATCAGAAGTAGATCAGGAGTTCTCAATAAAATTGCAACAGTGGGGAGTATGTGACAAATACATTTTTCATTTATTATAAGTAGTAAATAAATGAAAATATATTCAAGCAATTTATCTGAATTATGTAGAAGAGAAAGCAGCACTCGACACAGTACAAGTTTATATTCAAAACAAAATTGAATCGATAAAGCAGCACTCGATAATAAAAGAGAGGAAAAGAAAATTTTGAAGAAGATACGTGGAATCGATGAACGTGCTTAATTGCAGCACAGTACAGGTGAGCCAAAGCACTATGACCCGAATTCCGAAGCAACATTTATTCTATACTCGGTCGTTATGGTGTTTCCATCGAGAAACTAAGCGAAATCGCTTTTGCGCAGGGAAACTAGGAAAGTTTATGGAGACAGGACATTAGAGTGTTTACGAGCGGGCAAGCAACAGTGGGTGTTAATTAACGTTTAGAAATTGCTGCAAAATTGCATGCCACGTTCAAAATCAAAATATCTATGATATTCGAGGTTCTTTAATGCAAGTGCTGAATTTTATCAAAAACAACTTTGTTCCCGGTTTACTTTGTATCGACAAAAATAACGAAGATAATCCATTTACCATAAACTACATTTAACTTACTAGGTTAGGTTAGGTTCAAACGTTCTTTTTAAATTCTCAGTACATTTTTGCCTGAAGATTATATGACGGAATAGTCTTTATTTTGAAGAACTCTTTTATTATTCTTAAATATGAATCTGACTTACAAAATTCTAATGTGAACATAATTTCATATAGTTTACAGAATGAAACAGTAATGATCAGATTGAAACGAAACCCTAAAATTAACGCAGAATAAGAATTTTGTGATGGCAAAGGGAGCCATAAATAACAAAAATGAATTCAATGAAGGTAGTGTAAACAATTTAGCATAATAAAGTTGTTCGTATAAAATAAAAGCAATTAGTCGAGCGTGACACGCTATCCATCCCGAATTTCCCCAGACGGCTATGACTAGGGCCATAATTTCAGCCCGGCATACAAACTGCGAACTCCGGCGGACGTTAAATTAAACAAACAAATCGAGAATGAAGTAAATTCCGCGGTAAATCGATGTACACACGAATAGCAAGTTCACGAAACTATATACGGCGAGTACGATTACATTCGGCCGTGTGTGTCCCATTTAAAGTTCGCTTTGGTAAACTTCGTTTCCCGAGCTATTTCTCAAGCTGGATTTCTTCGTGTACCCAACGAAGCCCGTTCAATCATAAGGAACAACACCGTATAGGAGCCGTAACCCCGTGACGAACTGTACCTATTCGTTCTAACGTTTATCGAGGCCCCTAGCTATGGAACTTTTCGCCGTTTCTCACGAAAGTACAAATACCTTGGGGAAACTTATAACTCAACCGATATCCTTGCTGTTCCTCCAAGTAAATTTAACGGGCAACGTGCTGGAAATTATCTTGAGTTTCAACGAAGTATCTTTGGGAATTTTAATTACGTTGCGTTTTGATTCTGGATTACTCGGAAAGACTGCTTCGGGATTTATTGCCACGTGGTATGCGTTGGAGTGTACATAAGAGATTTTCTACACATCTCTTGCTAATCAAATTTTCCACTCGCTAGATTTACCATAAATTAGATATTCTATTAGATTTCCCATGTGTTAGATCTTCCATACGTTAGATCTACACCTGCTACATTCCTCATGTGTCAAATGTCACATGTGACTGATTCCTCATGTGTTAGGTATCTCACCTGATTGATTTCTAATGTGTTAGGTATCCCACGTGACTGATTCCTCATATGTTGGACACCTCACATGTCTGCTTCTCGTGTGTTGAGTATATGTGATAGATCTCTCATATGTGATCACACGTGACATGTTCCTTATACATTGGATTACGCGTTGATACACCAAACATTATATGTACTTTACTGCAAAAACTTTATATTTGGTACATAAAAAAATATTAACCCATGTGTGTATTTTATTAGTTACCTATATGTATGTACTCCTGCATGTGCGTATGTCCTATTAGTGACCTATGTGTTCATTTTATCGTGACCAAAAATGTTCTACTACTAACACGCATGTTTTATTAATAATATATGTATTTTATATAAAATTTGATTTCCTGTAACTTCAATTCGATGCCAGCCTCCATGTAAATAGGATCAAGAACGATGGAGTAAGAAATTACGTATCAAACTCATCGAACTTCATCCATAAAAAGTGATGGAACAGAGAAAAATCAAGGAAACGTCAAAGTCTCAAGGTAGTTGGAAAATATCAAAGGTGAGGCGATGAATTCCTGATCAGTTCCTGTTTCTCAAACTGCTGACAAACGATTCCCACCAAATCAGAGGTAAACGTGTAATCTTCTTGCATCAAAGCGAAACAGTTGGCAATCAATCTTATAGAACCTGACGAACAGAATGAAATACTTTGTCGAGATAATTTCCCTGCAGCGAACGTCAAATTATCTCCATAATTATGAACGATCGATACCTTCGGTGTATTTACTCTTGACAAATCCACGACGGTTGCGAATAACTTCAATATTGGATAATTACTCTTAACTGGAAGGTTTTAACGATTTTGTAAAGCGTTTATTCTCGAGTGGAAACTTTGGAGTCAAAAGTTTTCGTTTAGGATTGCGATTATCGGAAGCGGGTAAAACGGAAACGATACCGTAAACGCACACGGTCGAAGAAAATGCGAAAAGTTCCGTACCGCATCGAGTTTTCTTCGAGAACTTTATCGTCTGCTCTGAACCACGCGTGCCACTTTATTATTTTCTTTGCTCCTCGAAACTCGCCACTCGCGGCAAACTTTCGAGTTGGGAAATTTTTGCGAACACCCTGATCGAACAATTATGATTCAGGTTACAAAATCATTTGATGGGCGACTTCATGAAATGAGATGCTTGTAAAAATTTCTTCCAAACGATTGATTTACGTTCTCGTTCGAAGAAATGCCTTTAATTAGCGCAATTAAAACTTGAAAATTTTGTGGGAATCAGTGAATTACGAAACTTTATAGGTCTCTAATTAGTTCGATTTAATCGAGCGATCCCTCTTGTTTTCGTCGATCTGGCATTATTCCAAACCATCAGTGTCCGTCGTACGAATTCTATTGCTAGCCGGAAGGAAGGCAGTGAAAAGATGAAATGGCACAATCGTGTACCATTTCCGGGTCTGTGGGATAAATTTTCGATTGGGCTTCTGTTTTATTGACCATATAAAATCCTTCCAGCAATAACGTGTGGTCAAATATTCAAGACTAAAATTACAAATATCATACAGAATCGTTACACTAACAGTAATTCGAGCGCGACGAATTTTCTTGCGAGATTTTACTTTGAAACGAATAACGAAGGTTATCTACGACTACGTACGAACATAATTACTGCGGGATTAAGTGAAGCTCTCGTGTTACTTTCGAAAACTCACCCAAAAAGCCCGGAATGGCGCCCAGAGGCATCACAAAAAGGCTGACGAGCAGATCAGCGACGGCCAGTGACAGAAGGAAGTAATTCGTGACATTGTGCAGCCTTCTGTCGAGTCCGACCGCCAGGCAGACCAGTATATTGCCCAAACCACCTGCCACGATGAACACCGCCACGAAGAGGAAGCTCCAGTCGAAACGACGACCTCTCGTCGCTGAATTCAATTTCGTACGGTGCGAACAAGAGATCGTCAGGTCCTCTGTCGTCGAATTCTCTGATGGAGTGCACTCTAGGATCTATTAAATCAATCACACAAAAGGATACTGTAAATGATTAAAATCTTTTCGCTAATTTTATCACTGATGACTGACGTGAAACATCACCTCCAAGGGATAAACTTTTGAAAGGGCTAAATTTTGATTGTAGTTAATTATACATAGGAAGTTATATGGTCTGATATTGTCAGAGGGTATATAGAGTTTGTGATAAGACGGTATAGTTCGTAATAGGCTGTACCAAATAGCAAAGGATCTACTAGTGTGTTTCGTAAGTCCAGAAAATCTAATACAGAAGGAAGACAACGGTAACAAAAATCATCTAGTAGAATGAAATTGCTAACGTGTCCAGAACATTACCTGATCCTCGAGATTATCCAGAGTCCCATTGCACCTGAACCTGGGTATCCTGGAGAGGAAGACCCCCTCGAAGCTGTCCAGCCCTCCGACGACCAAGGAGACGTTAACGTCGCAATCGGAGTAATCGCACGGAGTACAAAAGAGGGTCATCGAGGATGCAAAGGTAGCTTTGTCGACGGTGCACAGATGATCGAATCCGAGATCCATCGCGCACTGGTCCACACATCCGACGAGGCTATCATTGCAGGGTAACTGATGTAGCACAGCAGTCAGATTACCCGTCCAAAAGCTCGTCAGATTTCCATCCATGGTTCCCATGGACTATCAGAGCATTTCTGGTCTACATTTGCACTACACCCGGATGAATCTACGACACTTTGTCCACGAAGGAAACTTGTCTTTTGTTTGTCATAGTCATCGATCCGAGTCACCGGGCACGTCAGGTGGGACGAAACGGACCCAGGAGTGTTCGTTAGGCAAATCGTCGACGAGAGGAAGATGGTGTAACGGATTGTCGAGTAACGGGGAGCACGATGGCTCGTAAAAGGGTTCTATTCCCAGCATCGTTTCCAAATCGACCAGGGACCAGGAACAGGGTACGATCAGGATAAGAAGGGTGCGTTTAATTCGATAGCAGCTACGACATCAGCACGATATCACCGTTGCCCGACCAGTTTATGGATTCCTCGGGTTCGACTTTACGACCAGGTTCAGACAACGACCTCTTCGCCTCCATCTGGAACAAACGATGACAGTTTCAACTTCTCCCCTGAGGGAATCGATTTATTGCGTGGAGGGCATTATTAGCCTCTCAGTTAGCTGGACGAAAAATCCTGCGAGTCACCCATCAACAGAGCTAGAAACTGTAAAAAATCTTCGACCAAGAGGAAAGATTAGATCGGGGATCGTTCCATGAAGAAACTGGAATACTGTTTCTAGACATTGATCCGCTGGGACACCGAGACCTTTGTCGTTTCGGAGATGCTTTTAAATTGGATGTCCTATACTCCTTTTTTATTTCACTGCTGTTTCGAATGTTACTTCTTTCTCTTGATGCGCCGTGAGGGAACTTTGATTTGAATGGATGGGAGGGCGGATACGAATTGAATTATTTTACAGATCACTGAATACCTCACGATTCAGGTGCTTCCCCTGAATCACTATGAAAATGGATCGTTTCCCTGAACTTCAGCATTAAGTTCCTGTGTTCAAAAGTTCACAATGGTATCAATTTTTAAATTCCCAGTCCTCGCAAATCTGCAGAGTTTTTAAATTTCTAAATTCGAAATCTTCAACTTACACCCCTGCAAGTTGTCATTAATATTGAAACAGAATTTGCCAGGAAACGTGGAAATAGAGAAGGAGCAGCATATATTTTATTCAGGACGTGTCAACGATGGATCGAAGATATAATAATATTGCATCGATCAGGAGTAAGGCGAGCTTAAAGTGACATCGCTGTCGATATATAACCCCCGAAAGCATCTCGATAAATCACGGCCACCCTGAGACTCGACGATAGACACAAAAAATCACCCTATTTATGGATTTTCTTGATTCATGACTAAATACATAGTAGTATCAAAAAAAACTGATCCCTTGGCAAATATACCCTCGGATCGAATTTTTATTACCGCTCATTTACATAATAAAATGTACCGGTAAATGTACAACGTGTATCACTGATAATAATACGACAAATCAATATGTTCGACCGAATGTAAAAACATACAATATGTAAATGATTAATGCGTATTAAATATTCAACGCGTATAAATGTCCACGATATTAAAATGCAAATGTTAAGTATTACAAATTAATTCGCGTGTAATTAATCTGCATTAATCCAATGATACAGAGATAATTTATTTGAAGTTAAATCAATGTATTGATAAACATATTCCTGCAGGAACAATAGCGAGTCCCTGAACTTCATTAAAAGCAACAGAGCCTCTAACTTCAGGATATTGCATTCACGGCGAATCAACTATAGCGCGTGAACAGTTTGTAATTAATGCTCGTTGTAATATTCATCGTCTAAAGGGCGTAATAATCACTGTTTGCGACCACATGCGGAACTAGTTAAACTTGACTCGAACAATCGTTCCGCAAGTCTAATGTCTCAACAAAGTAATTAACGCGTGTAATTTGATTATTAAAAACTTCCGTCGATTCGGTTCATAGAAGTCGATCGAGTCGTTAATTACGAAAGATCTCAATGACAAATAACTCCGTAAAATAGTCCGAATATTTACGTTCTTCTCTAATATGAAGTTTAATAATGATACGAATACCAGACGTAACTAAACCATCTCCATAAATATCCCACATCTTCGTAAATACTCTTTAATACACACATTTATAACACGTTTCATAAAATGGAGTTTTAAGGGCTGGGTCACATTTGAACAAAAAGGTAATTTGTTTTATGGGAGGACATGGACTTCCTTCTCTCTATAATGTCCTCGGCTGCTTCCTTGCTAGTCACCTAGATAATGAAACTCCTCAAGGGAGTGTCACACTTGCTTCCCCGAATCATCGAATGATTTATCGTCTCCTCTGACAGATACTTTGCTACCCTCTGCTATCAGTCGCCGTTATCCGGGAATAAAATTTGGATTAACTCTAATCGGATGTCAATCTCAACCCCTTACGCCGTGTCGTCGAGTACGTCGGGAGCCATTTCGGAAGATGATGGCTTTTTGTGTGCCACTTGCTCGTGATGTAGTATTTTACAAATTCGGAACACCGAAGTTTAAGAATTCTAATTTTAATTTTCCGAATTTTCGGAAATTTTAGAATCCGAAAATTACAAAATTCTAAAATGACAAAGTACTGAAGTCCCAAATTTCTAAAATCTGATTCCGGAAACCCGAAAATTGTTATCTGAAAATCCTAACGCAGAAATGTCCGAATCCCCGTTTAAAGAGTGTCGAACAATTCAATGGTACGATTAAAGCTGTTTACGGTGGACGTGAGTTTAATTGAATTAAGCATACGAGACGAGCTACCAGAATTATATGACGTTTCTTCTATTTATCCATTCACGAACCAGTCTATTCAGCCCTCCTCGTTCTCTTCTATTCAGCATATCGCGGGTTCATTTCATTACGTAAATTAGTAATCTGTTGCATCCTCTGATAATTAATGCGATCAGATTCAGCAGAAGCTCTCCTGCAATCCGCGCAAATCTGTGTCGTAGTAAAATCGCGTTTATAGGAAGCTTGATTGACGTACAAAGTGCTAATTGTATCAGTCTTCCGACGAATCTGACAATACTCCATCGATTTGACATTAAATTTCACAATTAATTTTAATTCGTTCATTTTTCTGATAACGTCGTTAAAGTGACAGTGATTTTGAGGGACTGCATTTCTGTTCCTTTCTGTGACAATTTTTAAATTATAATTGCAAACGTCACAAATTACAGGTTGAGGATTATTTAGATCTTTCGAACTTAGGTACTTAACAAAAGATCGAATTAGATTTAAGGAACTATAATACTAACAATAGAATGTAACAAATATTCAAATGTAAGAATGTGAATACTTAAAAGGGAAAGACGAAAACACAGAAGTAAAATAAGAAGAATGTCATGACATCGTTTCAGCGGAAGAAAGGAAAAATTACTTTGTCTCTCGAATACTTGTCGGTTGAAACGTCTCATAGCTCAGAGAACAATTTAACCACGAGAAGAACGGAATCAGAGAAGATTGTTGTCTGGAAATCCAAAAGAATCGTTCTTTAGAAACGAGCTGTTTGAACTTTACGACCTTCGTTCCCGGTCTTATCGATATCACCGGAAGAGTACATTGTGTTCCAGCTTCTTTTCCCTATTCCCCCTACATTCACGCCATTTTTCATTTCCGCGTGTAACCCCGGACGAATGTCGGAAGAATTACGGTCCGCTACCGACGACAAATCGTTCCAGTCTGCCGCGAGATCATCCGTTTCATGATAGCATCTCTACCTTGGAAATTTCGCGGATAACAGCTTGTCTCTTTGTTCATGCAAATTTCTTAAGGGACGATTTGCAACCCTGGTATCTACATCTATCGAATTAGATGTGCGGGTAATCACGGTCAGAGAGCATTGGCCGTTGTGTGTCACGGTGGGATAAAGCTTGGATTTAGCTGATTGGACATCGACCGATGGCAACGAGATACGGATGTAATTTGTTAACGGACCTGCTACGAAAATAATACCACCCGATACCTACGTGGATACACGGAACAATGCAACCAAGTACTAAGGCCAATGACGATTTGTATCACGATACGTCTTCCTTTCTCTGTCGCGTTTTCATTGTTTTGTGCTCAAAGTCGATTTCTTCGTTACTTTCGTAACTTTTGGTCAACATATACCTGTATCACTCGTTTAACGCGTGGAGATTTTGCGGTTTCAAATTTAGAGATGGTGGAATTTCGGGATTTTGGGATTACAGACTTGGATGTAGAATTTGGGATTTGACAACTGGTCAAATTGGACAATTTAACAATCAAGTTAAAAACCTTGAAATGAGAGATCTTCGAAATAAATTTGAAAGTGACGCAATTACAGCTGAAACCATTCCATGTCAGTCCAAGAAATAAATTTTACAATAGACATTCTTGCTTTTATATGATGGTATTCAGAAGTACTTGATCCGCAATGATTGGTGCATTAGTTTTGAAATATTGTTTGATCCACTGACAGCTGGCTATACAGAATAAATGGATCGCAAGAGATAAATGGAGAAAAGAAACTGGATTGTACAACAGAGCTTCTTAAAGGCGAAACCGATCAATTTTTCATTTCCTGTGAATTCCAGAAGAGGATCTGATATATTCATCATTTACACAGATTACACAAACTCGGCTTGAATTTGAAATTTCGACCTAAATCTCCAGAAGGATATTTGTAGAAATTATTACGATTTTTAATTAATCTTCACTCGAGATTTTAACTAGCTTCCGCTGAAAACAAATGTTTACGAAACTTGCTCCTGGTCTAATTTTGTTCCCAGGTAGATTCGCAAACAGTTAAATCTTCTCAATAAACTTTTTAATTATTAATATAAGAGTATTGTGGCTACCGGAAACCGAAAAGTCTAAAGAAATATTAGGAGAACGATGAGAAGCTCGTTTGTGGTAAACGAATGAACTTCAAAGCACAACTTTTTTCTATGGTTTGGAGAGCATACTGTAAAATAAAAAGAGAAACGAGTGGTTGCCTTGTGTTGAGTAAGTCGTTCATTCAACGTACTTCCCTTTTTTCGTCCAACAGAAAAACCAAAAATAATCGCGTAAATTAAAACCGCCAATTTGTGTATTAAGCTTTTAATTAACAGTGGAGAGGCTGGGTTTTAATTTGAAGAATATGTAAATATACTTTTGCGACTCTGCTGTACTTTTTTTAATAACATGAAACTGCTGTGGATAATTAGTCGGGTATTCTGATGGTTCACAATTTGGGAAACGTGTAAAAAAATTTGGAATTTTCAGTCTCATATTTTTACATTACTATAGTTTCAAATTTGTAAATTTTTAGATGGATAAATTTTGGAACTTGTATATAGGTTCCTACATTTGTAAATTTCTAAATTGCCTTGGTAAATTTTCAAATTTCTATATTCCCAAATTCCTACATCCCTAATTTCTAGATTCCCATATTCCTACATTATTAAATTTCTAGATCCGAAATCTCTAATTTGTCAAAATTAAAAATTTTTTAATTTCTACATTCCCAAATTCCTATATCCCCAAATTTCTACATTCCCAAACTCCTACATCCCCAAATTCCTATACCCAAATTTCTAAATTTTCAAATCCCTATACTCCTAAATTCCTACATTTCCAAACTCCTACACCCCAAATTTCTAAATTTTCAAATCCCTGTACCCCCAAATCCCTACACCCCCAAATTTCTAAATTCTGAAATTTGTACACCCCCAAATCCCAACGTTCTAAATTGCCAAATAAACTGTAAAATTTCCATCCCCATAAATTCAAAAACCCAGTGCCACTCTCCACTTTTCCAGCAACCTTTCAAAGCACAGGGTCCCTACAGACCCAAGAGTCGCTCTCGCTTAATAGCATCTACCTTGTCCTACAAAAGTTTGTATCGTAAAAATGGTAAAATTGATCGATGAAATTCCCGAATAATTAAGTTAGCAATGTCCGAGTAAGATCCAATCATACTTTAAAAAACGTCTGATGAAGTTCCAATCATACTTTAATTAAACTAGATGCGAGTCACATCAAAGAAAAGAAATTAAGAGCGGTAATTAAAACAAGATTTTCGCAAAATTGCCCATGGAGATGCGTCATATTCGACGGGATGCATTTCCATCGATAACAAGAGTACAAAAAAGGAATAAACGACGGGATGGTATAAATTGCTTGTACTTCCGGGCCAGATTGGGTTATAAAGGGGCAACAGATTCGTTTTCACGACGCTGCACTTCGTTATGATAGAATCTACAATATTACACGACACCGAATAAAAAGATACTTTTGAACGAACTTTAAATTAAGTAAAGATACTTTAGATGGACTTTAAATTGCACGATATTCCGATTGAAATTTAAATTGATCGAATTTCCTGTGAAAAGACGGTACTGATTAATCAACAACCCCAAGGGTCAAGTTCTTTTTTTCATTACGGAAGTTGTACTTTTTTTCGAAAGTTATTTCGATAACTTTATACAGGATTCTTTCTTTTTTAAACGCAGTCGTATAAAACATTTTAGACTTCAAAATTCGATAAAAAAAGTTATTTTCAGAGAACTTTTAATTAGACTGAGATCGGAATCGAATTTTATTTAAAGGAACACAGCTAATTAATTAACAATTCATACTACCTTTCATCGACGAGAAATTCTACGAAAAGTGCTTGTATGGAATAAATGAACAATTTCATGTCGGAGATATTTTGATGTTTTAAAAAAGCAATCAAAACAAATGCATTTGTACATTTTGCAGTACAATCGTAACCGCATGGTTTTGCAAACAATACTTTGGAAAAAGGGCGGTTTTATTTAGCATTTAGCGAAAAAATAATACGGTTTCACGCAATAGTAGTTTGGTCAATTTAATTCGCATCGTTTTAAAAGCGCTCGACAATGCCAGTGGCTCTCGAATATAAATCTCCTTTAAAAGCTCTGCAAACACGGTAGAATAATTCGATTCATGATTTCCACCTAGAAATATTTTTTCGTTAAGTTACACCTGCGTTTCCGATTCGCAATGTTGAAACCGTGTTGAAAATGTTTGATTTCATGTTCCCATACATTTTTTTTTTTAAAAGCGATCACATCCTTTAGGTTCTTTTTTAGAAATACGTTTCAATTACAAATAGATGTTCACTACTTTTCGTAAAAATATTTTGAACAAATATTCTTGTATTCGGTCATTAAATATAATAATTATTAACGAGTAAACAATCGGTCAATTTTTTAATATCAATTAATCGAGCAAAAAATATAAAAAGATTAGGACATAAGAAAAATGAGGTACATACACGTGCTGTGATATTTCAATAAATATAATATACATGTAATAACAAATATAATGTAGCATATATTCTTATAAATAAGATAGAAATATGACAGTGAATTATTTAATTACAATAAATGTTGGTTAGACGAGGAAGAATAATTTTCTAACCCAAATTCGATGCAAATATTTCCGTGTTCCAGCATCTTTCTTTCTGGATCCATGCTTGATCTTGAAACTTCATCTCGTTCTTTTATCGCAGCACTTCACATTACGATTCTTTCAAGAGCTTGTTTTATGAACATCACTGCACTGTCTCGCGATTTTACCGCGAAAAGTTTGATCGCTGATCGATAATCGATAGCCAAATAGTTTGCACGATAACCGCGTTTGAAGGAGTTTCGCGACCAACATCAAATGACAAATGATCTTGTTACAATGACGTTTCAAATTTTAAACCATGACAAAGCGGAGAGCATAAACGGAAATCGAAAAGTGGAACGATTATTGAGATCGATCCAATTCTCCGTCGAGATATAAATCTGTTGTGAACTGTTGCTCGATCAGAATTCGAATAAACTTTAATCGGTCGAATCGGGGAAGATAAATCGACTGCATAATCGATGGAATTCCGACTGGAAAAATTGTCGTGTTAATTTTTCGCGGGAAATAAATCGCCAGAGGTCGTTTCGAATGTTTCATCTCGTTAATGCCTCTTGAATTGCACTACCGTTTTAAAAATATTACCATAAATTAGAAGTTTCAAAGTAAAAGCACTAATTCCTGAATTGTACGTCACTAAATTTTACATAGTCACTGACACGCGAAATCGGTACAAAATTTATCTGAATGTAATTAATTGAAGTTATAGTATAATTATATCTCTGTTAATTAACAGAGAGCATTTCGTGCATTCGTTTGGAAGTTACATGATCGTAATGTCGAATAAAAAGACAAACTACCCTTAGGATACATCCTCGCGGTTCGGCCGCGTGGTTCGTACTGACGACCGGTCCAGATGTTATGGCGCTATCGCATGAGAGCGACAAAGACAAATATCTACAATGCGCGCCAAATCGTCTTTGTTTTTTGAGCTTTACAGTGGACATACATATTCAACTATTCCGCACAACAAATTGTTTTATAATTTTATTCTACATACTTTCACAATTTGTTATGTTCAGCATTGTAACAAGTCTGTAACAAGTTTGTAACACTTTCTTTTGGTCTTTTTCTAAAGCTATGCTTACATAAGAGTATCATGAAACTGTCTTATAATTTTGTAACATGTCACTCATATAATTTACTAGAGTATTTTTTGATGTAATAAGTTCTATCGACACGTAACTTTTCATATATATAAAAATGTTATTTAATACATTACTATACGTATAACATTTGTCTTTCACTTCTCCAAACTTTTCCCCACATACAGTACAAATATTCCATGTTTGATTTTCCTGCAATATCTCACCCATTTCGTAATTAACGGAACATATTTCTTGCCTCTAGTTTTTATAGAACCGATAAAAGTTCGATTATTGTCTGTCACAATATCTTTTAGAACGTTCAAACATAAAAATCCAATGAAATACTTTGCCTTTATTGAATCAGGGATATAACGCTTTTTATCTCGCAAAGACCTTTCATTTGTAAATTCTTACATTCTGGTGTAAAGAGAGGAGTCTTTCGGCAGTATCATTTGTAATTTAATCGAATGCGATAAATCGTGGAAATTTGAATCGTGAGCAACTCGTTAACCACGTCGGGAATTTCTACGGTCCGATGATAAATGACGACGTTCTGCGTGCTTGCTGCAACTTGTAATTCCAGGGAAAAGATTCACCTTTTGTTCCTTTGTTCGTAGAATGAAACCTTGATGTACTTCCTATTGTTCGAACGTCGGGTTTAATTAAACAGTTTCAGTGAGGTATAAAAAGAGGGACTTTGATGTCTTAAAAAATGAAGAAGCATTTAACCGAGAAAGGAAGAATGCTGAAAACTGTTCCGAAAATTAGTACGATTAAATAAGGGAATATTACAGAAAACGTTTTCTGTTCTTGTTACGATGAAATATTATCACTTTCATAATCGATCATTATATTTTCACGAAACATATGTAAAGATAAATAGTCGAAGTCTCCTGTGTTTTCATTAATCATCAAGTTTTAATTAAGCGGCTATTGAAAAATTAAAAACGATCATAGCCAGATGGTGTTTAATTAGTAAACAGCATCATTAATATTGCCGGTTGCGTTATTTCCAGCGAAATTCAGGGTATCTGAATATCATCAAAATAATTTAACAGATTATGCAAATGTAGAATTTGTAAATTAAAAATTCTACAATTTCGATTACTGAATATTAACATAGAGGTATGAAGGACACATCGGAGTGGTTGACGACTAATAAATTTACGGTTAATTTTAAAATATCTTAAATGAAGACAAGAACACAGGTCCGATATACAAGATTTATTAAATTATTACAGCTATTATTATATGAGAATACACAATTTTTACATGTACATTATAATATATTACGTATCTCGCTATTTACTCTCCTCTTCCATTTCTCTTCTCTTTTTATACACACTCCACCAATTATGCCTCCTTTAAACTCGCGTAACCCATTCTCTTACAAAACGAAACGTTTCCCTACGATGAATAAATTAAACCACCGAAAACGCAATTTACACGCAACAATACCGTCAACTGTGTTCTAATTTCCACCTCTTTCGTTACAAACCGTACACACGTAATCGGATATAACATAGGCTCCTTTTGGTTAACGTTAAATGGAGGAAGGTTTTACTGCATGCTTATTTAGGTGTTTGGGAATTTAGGGATTTGGGAACTTGGGGATTTGTATAATTTAGAAATTCGCGAAATTGGACAATTGAATACTTGAGAACTCGGGGATTTTGGGATTTGGATAATTCAGAATTTTGGGATTTAGAAATTGGGGAATATACCAGCTTCGAAGTTTGCAGAATTGAATATTTCAAAACTTGGACAAATAATGCAAATATTTCTTCCTCCACTTCAACTTAACCAAAGAAAGTCAACATTGACCCTGAGTGTACACGAGATCGAATTACGCTTAGCAATTAGCGCAACCTATTGTAGCTGCTAAGACCTGGACATGTTCTTTTACTTAATCATCGTCTAACTTAATCGCTAACTATTCCCTGTGTGATCTAAAGGTGGATATCCATTTACCGCAAGTACCTTTGCCTTGTCGTATCACCCAGTGATAACGGTGCAACTCGTATCCTGCATTTAACCCTTTGTGGTCACAGTTTTACTTTGACCATTTCAACACTTATTCCCAGTTACTCTATAGTATTACGACAAATATTTTACAAGGCTCTCAAATTGTTCCAACGTAAAATGTATAAGTTCCTTAATAAATTTCTATGATTATTCGGTGGAAAATAATTGGAATCGCAAAGGGTTAAAATTTCATGATGTTCTCTCGTTAATATCTTAGGTTAGCGATACCTAACACAGGTCGGGTAATACCCGTTTTCTTGTTTATTGACTGTGGAAGCAACGCGTTGCATTGCCATTATTTCTGTACTGCAACGATCCTTTCCATCCCTTGCTGGGCCATCTTGTACCTACTCGTTTAATACAGTGATGTCTGATTCTCAATATGATACAAAAAATACTGGCGCGCACCCGCGCGCTCCGATACAAAATATACTCTCGCGCGTATTGTACAAGCCTGCGTTCCTTCGTCATTTTTCTAGGGTTTTCTCTTGTGCGCACAAGCTTGGGGTCGAAAACCGTTTTACTCCAACGCTTCAATTTTTCAAAACTGTATCATCCTGCGAACACAGACCTTTGTGCGTAAATAATTCAAGTTCTCGCCACTGATGCAAGTATCAATGTAACTATTGATACTTAATGCAAGTACTAAAAATGTTCCATGCTTCAACATTCGTTTAATCATCGATGACAATAATCTCTGATATCGTAGTTAATCGTGTAAAAGTTTGTCTTCATAAAATTATGAACTCCGAAGAACGATGATAATTTGGAACAGTGACCCCAAACTTATGATCGATACATTCAATTACTCTTAGATAGCTGAAACATTAACTCGACATTTACAATTACTTAATACGGGCTCGATAATTGCTTCGCCGAACAATTTGTCTAGAGGTAAACAGTGTTCCTCGGTTCGTCGAGAAGCGAAACACTGAACAGAGAGAGAGATAGAGAGAGATTGCTGGCTTTGGTATAATCGTAGTCTCTCCTAAATACACTCTGTAAATGCTAAATCGATAAAAAATACTATTTCTCCTTGCCTCCTATATACATACACGTGTGCACGATTACAAAAGGCCAGGGCACGATCGACGTTGCCCTGGCCAAAGTGTTGCTCGTGGCTCAAACTTGAAGAGAATTTTAACAAGCGACATCATTGACACACCATTTTAATATCGTATATAATTCGATAAAATAAAACAGTCTTTTTTAACGATGATTGCAGTTGATGTACTTTCTCACGTTATATGGCCGTTGAGGGATGATGTGCAAGTTGAGTTGGATGAAAAGTATTCGATGAACTACCATTTAACACAGGTGTCAACTATTTTTTCTAAATTATATGCAATATTAAAATTATAGTTGTCAATTGTATGATCTTATAAACCTGCCGTTCGTTTCAACCTTTTCGAATTGACTTCGTGTGTTACGGAAGCAGAATTTTCTGCTTTCTTTCGTACAGATTGGACGACGTAAAACGGCTATAAGGTAGCAGGTTTGATCTCTTCAGTTTTGAGCCATCGATTTGAGACATCGAATTTGAACGCTAACTTTATTTGTTATCTTTTTATTTTGCACGCAAATTACACTCGTCGACACGCAGAGGTTGCATTAAAATTAACGCGCTCGCTGTCGTCACGGCGCCCTCGTGAACACCGTCGACGTCGAACAGAGTAAATTAGATTAATTGACAGCGGACGCCTTAATGTTCGAATCGTGCTAACGTAACGGACACACACGCACACATACACACACACTGAATGTGCTTCCTAAGTTGCAGATTTGGAACAGTGTTTTAGAATCCAATTCTTACTGGTAGTCGAAAACCAATTCTAAAGATTATTTTTGGGAATTGAAAATATTAATGAATGGAACTTTAAATGATACTCGGCATATAAACTAGGCTATTTTTCAACAATAAACGACTAACAAGTTATTAATTTATGTTACAACAAATTACATTACGATCTGCTGATTCTGAAAGTCATCTGACACAATTTCATGACAGAAAAGTATTTCAAAATAGCACTTATGGTACATCAATTTAAAGCTTAAAGTATGACAGAAATGAACGTACAAAGCTTTCGTTAATGTTTTTGATACAAAATGGCTGACAACCAATTTTAATGAACAATGACCAATTTTGAAAGTCTGACATCATATCAAAGTATATCAGTTTACAGATTAAAGTTTGAAGAAAATAATTATGTAAAATATTAATTAATGTTCGTAATGTGAAGTCTTTATTTCTCGATGTAACAATGAAAAACGTCATCTAGCAAGTACAAGTGTACTGTACAATTACACGCTGTTTCATCAAATGTTTTGGATTCAAAAACACTGTACTCGTTTGATCCTGCCACTCAAAGAATACTTGTTATTCCACGTTAGCTCCCGAAGGAGTACAGATTAACCACGTGCACCTGGAATGATTCCATTCTCTCGATCGCGTTTGGAATTCTTCGACAAGTTCGTTCTTTAATTCGTCTCATTGTAAGAGAATCAACGATGAACGATGAAATGAAAAATCGCCAAAAGGACCCAACGATAAACTCGTGATTTCGAGATCGATGCTTATCGCAGGAATTGGTAGTACGATTTCGCGAAAAACAGTCTTCGATACGTCTGATGAACGATAATAAAATTGAATCTTCATCCACAATTTCTGATTTTTTTTTCGAAACAGAAAAATGGAACAAGAATCCTCGACGGGGTGTGGTCAGGATGGCACTATACATATAATATTTCGTTCGGTAAAAAACGTGACGCGTAAAAAAAGGAATAGAAAATCGTACGATTAGGTTGTTCGTTCGATTCGCAAAAAATCCAAATACCTTCTCGATCTCAATATAAAACGTGTAAAAGCTAAAACCTTGAAATTCTTCTAATGCTCGTTTGAAACTCTTGGTTAACCCTAGAAAGACTAAGAAGGGAGCTTGTCAGGACCATTAATTAAAATATATTAAAACTATATTGCCTTCTTCGTTTAGGAAAATTGCAAACAATAATTTCATTTTAATTATTATTCGAAGTACTGAAGAAGAGATTTTGGTTTAGTAAAGGAATTGTTAAATAAAAAAAGAAACATTCAGAATGAATACATGGTTTCGTCTTTCTAGGGTTAATTCGATAATTAACCCTTTCGCTATAATGGACTATAGTCGTTCATAGACTATAGTCGGATGTAAAACGTTTATATTTGTCTATAGAAATTTTCCAAAGAACAATTCGAAAGAAAAAGCTTGTAATACATTTCATGTGCCAAATAAAACTCGATGAATAATCATTTAATAAATAATTATTTTGTCACTTGTATAGAAACGTCGTCATAACGAAAGGGTTAAGTGAGTAAAATTTTCCATATACGTGTATACATATCTATATTTAAATCTATATATTTGTATACTTGTAACATTTTGACCCTTGCATCAATATCCAGGTACTGAGATATCCATTTCAATATTAATATTAAAGAGAATTTATGTATTCGATAAAACTTTCAAATCGCTCTAGATTTTAACTTCTTTAGACATTTTAATGTCCGTGTTATATTTTCATTAGATTTAAAATACTTAGAACAACTGTGAACATCTTGGTTATTAACACAAGGGTTAAGTAGGATTCGTTGAATTTGTTGCGATGCTTCTTAAGGAAATCCCGTTCGATTATCGATTACACAGAAAACAAACATCCTTATACAACGATAAATCGTTTAATCTTGCAACACACCGTGTTTTACTAACTCCTTATACAAGTTTTAATTTCACATTCGAGTCTCTGATACAACGTAGACATTGCCATGATAGAAATTCAACATTTTATATATATACGTTTCACTTATCAAAAAATGTATTCTTTTATAAAGAAAGGAAACGCTTTTTTGACGTCTCCCTATGATAGTTTCCGTAAATATGTTATAATTTTGCACAAACATTAGCAGCCTAGACCAATTATATTTAAAATCATTAAAATACCCTTCTGACTCAGTATTGGTACACTGTACCAAAGGTTATATTACTATTTTGAAGTTGGAAATTTAGAGAATTGTAAATGTAACCCTCCCTGATTTTACCAACATCAAAAAACCCACGATGAAATGTTGCAAATATGAAAATTAAAGCACTTCGCATTTAATGAAATTTTTCTTAGACACGAGAAGCGTAAAATAGTGAGACAGAAGGGTAAAATCGATGTTATTCATGCATCTCAATAAAATATCGAATAAACAACGGTGTGCGATAAAAACGGACGCAAATTTCTTCCCACGAACGTACACTCGAAACATATTTCCGGCAAACAGAATTTTGCGCGAATCAACGCGAAACATACTGACTGCATTGCATACTGGCCATGTGACTAAGCTTACAGAAAACAAATCTGTATTAAAAATCTGTTAGTATTATAGTCTTGATAAAGAGACTTCGTTTGGTCTCCGATAAAAAAAAAAATGTATCCGTCTCATCGTCGATCAAAGCGATCGATAAATACATCGGCGAAAGATCATTTAGGTATTTATTCATCCATTGATGTCTCATAAGTTTCTTCATCGATCATTCCCATAAATTCGCGATCCCTTCTTGACGATCCGTTCTATTCTCCCGCAATCTTCTTAGAGTGCATCCTTGATTCTCTGTGCAGCAAGTTAGTACCATTCCAGAGGTGTCCCCTTTTCAAATCGGACAGCAAATACATCTCGAGGAAGAGAAACATCGTTCCGATGATCGAATCGTCGAACGATAACTCGCAGACTTCTGCGATCTCATTGTGGCTCGAGTTGTTCGTTTCTGAACGCGACACTTGGTGGTTCGCGTTTTCTGTTTTTCGTTTTCTTTTTTTTTTCACAAAAAAAAGGTCCATCTTCGTCGAAACTGGTTACAGAATCAACTGGCTCGCGTTTTTCGTCGATGACGCGACGACGTTCTCGTATATCGGACGTTTCGCTGTGTCGTACAGGTCGACGATGTTCGAACAACGTGGTCAGGCATCCGTTTCGCCCTTCAGCCTTAGGCGGGCAAAGTCCTCGAAGATTATGTCGTCGTCGCCGTCGACCTCCCTGCAACAAGCATTCACCGTCACTATGAAGGCTTATCACTGCCGTAGTAATTAACGTGAAATTAATCAATCTAATACAACTGGATATTTCGAAGGAAGAGACAAAATATTTTTTATGACAACTATTAAGTAGGAAATAGGAACAATGAAGCAACTGCACAGAACTAAAATGTGCAACCAATTTTGTAATATTGCTCCAAACAATTGACCCATGAATTCTACTCCAATTTATCAGCTACGTCGTATGTACCAATTATCAATTTCCAAGAATCATCTATCTACATATGTACTGAATCACCGTCTGCAAGTGTTCAGAATCTAACGAAACAGGTCGAATGAAAGAATCATTGACGCAAGCGAATGACGAACAATCGATTTCGGCGAAGCGAATAGAACAGTTCTCGTCTGGTGAAAATAGTACGAAATGCAGGGGATACTGAAATATTGACCACGTACGTGTCCAATTGAATGAGGTTCGTGTTGAGCGGTATTTCATCGTTCTCCGCTTTCTGCGTCGGTGGTGCAGTGGGTGGTGCTGGTTCCTCTTCTTCCGGTTTCGGGTGCATCAGGGTGAATGGCAGCTCCGCGGCCAATTCTCTGTGTCGGTATACAATGAAATTTTAAATTCGTTTCCTCGAACTTCCCTCGACTTTGTCATCGCGAGTTTGGAGAAATAAAATAGAGTTCGCTCACCAACTCGGTGAAAATTTCATTTTTATCATAGTTTTTATATGTTAGTCAGTATTTCTCTGACCTATAAAAAGTTTTAATTACTGCCGAAATTATTTTTTCCTTCTGAATAATTATTACGTGGATTTTGGTACAATTGACTTCTCAAATTATTGGATGTAATTTGAATTTTTTTATTTGAGGGTTTCTATATTACTTCTCCAAACAAATACAAATGATTCACACTTACCCTCCGAGTGCACCGAGGCAAAGTTTCACTTTCACCTTGTACTGAACGATAATTCCCAGGTTCTCACGTTGCGAGGGATCCACCACGCTGCGAAACAACATAATCACCATCGATTTCCGGTTCTCTTCTTATCTTCTAATTACCAAGCCGTGCATGCACCGTTAGAACAACACACGCACACACACATACGCGTACATAAGTAGACGGTGTTTCACCGGGAAGTCCTTTGCACGAGCGGTAAACATTCAACGAACACCAAAAGCTTGTCAAACGCAGACAGACAGACAGGCAAAACAGCACGATGCTCCGTAAATAAAAAAAACATAGGATCGAATCGCGCAATTCGGAAGCAACAAGTGCAAAGCGACAACCATTCAAGAAGCGGAGGAGTAGGGTATTGATTTAAGCATCGTTGCTTACGCATTTGGAATCCGTACGAGTTGAAAGCGAGGAATGCAGGTGATAGGGGAATGTCAAATAAACGGATCGAGTTTATATCGAAACTAAACGAAAGAGAACTTGCACGAAAAGAGCTTGTGCTCGATTTTCACATAAATCAAAAATAATATTTGACAATCCTCTGAGATCTAAACGCTTGTTAATCGCCACGTGGGGGTGTTGAGGATTCGCAGCAGTGTCGACGAAGCAGAATCGATTCTCTAACGCGGGAAAAAATCGAATTATTCAAATTTCTAGAACGACCACTGTTTCGCAGTGTAAAAGAAATTCGCACTAATGTTCTACGAAGCAGCTAACGTGATGATACCTAAGTTCCGTTTCGTGAATCGTACTAAGGAAAATAAAAAACGTGCCAGTCCGCTACTATCGCCAGTCAGCCATATTTTTTGAAGAGAAAATCGTCGGAAGTACAGAGCCACCGGAAGAGCACGCATCGTTGGCGTTTTCACGACTTCTCGCTCATGTTCGCATAATTACGCGTAATTTCATGGAACGTTGGATCTTTTATTTCGTACGAAACCGTATTTTAATTTCATTTCATTTTACGGAGTAAAAACGGTTCTGCTGTTTATATTAAAAATAATTTCATTTCAGAATGTTTTATGCAGAGAAATATTAGAATAAGGAGGAAAACTCATTTTTATGTATTCTTTCTTAAATAGAAATCTAGTACATCAGAAATTTAGTACATATGATCGCAAAGGTGATGAGGAAAATAGAAGAGTGCAACGTTAGAGTTGCAAGATGGTGAAATCCGTTCGGAAAACGAAAGAAAACGCGCGTTTCGCGTTCTGAATATAACCGTGCAAACGGAAGAGGCGATGAAAACGAGCCAGAGTAACGCTATTTTCGATCCGGCAAAACGCACCGTTCAAAATAATCGTAGAACCGCGTTCGGTGGTATCGGTCCTTTCCTACAAGAAAATCTAGAAGTCTCGTTGCGTAAGATCAATAATCGTGGAAGCGTGCGTGTACTCGAGAACTTTGGCTAAAGAATAGTCGACTGCGAACAGAATCGTTCCAAAAGACGAAAACAGCTATCAGTTTCAGGATATTGAAACACATGGAACCTCGTGGTCTGCCAACGTTCACAAACGTTAATCACTATCAATGCCTTCTCTGACATCAATGAAACTGCAACGAAACGTTGGTTTATAAATGACGAACACGGTTTACGTTTAAAACGGGAAGCTGTACGAGAAGAAAATATGATCGAAACGCTGAAATGTTATTTTATTTTGGATGTCGTCGACGAGGAAATAGTTGAAGAATTTTTTTGATATACGTGATCTTTATTTATCGTTTGGACACTTTGTATTGGAACCGAAACTGGACAAATTATGGGAACTCAAATAATTTTGATAATTTCGAATATATTCTTTAATTCATTAATTGTATATTCTTGAAATTCAAATTCGGTACTTGAAATACTTGAAATTTAAATTCAAATACTTCCCTTACCCACATGAAATATCTTGAATCAATGAAGTAAACGAATAATGTTGAATTGATTGAATTTCTCCAATTGAAATTTGTAAGATAAAAGCCTAAGTTGACGCAGCTCCAATCAGAATTGGATAAAATATTGCTTCCTGTATGTGTACATTATTCTTCGAACAAACAAGGAAACATCGAAACGTCAGCATTGATCGGATGTTAGAGGAGGGATATAGTAGACAGTTGAAACGGCCCCTGACAGCTCGACGATCGATCGATAACATCGAAACAGGCCTTGTTTCGCAAAGCTACAGGTTCTCTGACGCACGTGACCGCAATTTTCGTACACGCGCAGCTTCGCAAACAGAGAGAAGTCGTGATTGCACGCGTGATCAGCCGTTTGATGCTCGTGTATAAACAGAGAAAGAAAGAAGAAAGAGAGAGAGACAGAAACAGAGGCACGTACACGTGGTTGATTGAAAGTTTGGGCGCAATTTTATTGTTCGTACTATCGCGATTAATTCTCCGATTATTACCTTACGCATAAAATCTCAGTTTCGTACAAATATCAAATTATTATAATCCTTTATTCTATTATCGAAATCAGACAAGTGAAATATTGAAATTCTGCATTTACTTTTTTTGGTACAATTTTCATTTGGTAATTTCAACATTTGGGAGAATGTGGAAGTTTCAGTGAGACAGGCTTAATCAGAGCCAGTTGTGATTACACACTAAGAGGCAACTATGCACCTACGATTCCGGAATTGAACTTGCTAAAGTGATATTAATTAACTAATTGTTGTAAAATACATTTTTGGAATTCTATAACAGATGACACATCGCACAATTCGTGATTCAAAAATTGAAATGTACGAACAATGCATAGGATCAAAAAGGTAAAAAATGTATAAATAATACAAACATTGTAAATTGCAACTGCACCCAAACTTTGGAGCGACGTTTCAATAAATATGTATGTTAAGCTCAAAACAGAGAAAAACGACCAGAATGCGTGGCAGCTGTAACGCTTTCCGATCAATATTTCACATTTCAGCATGACAGCCTCTACACCTGTTATCACAGGCTCGAACACGTTAAAGAATCAAACTTATCAATTTAACCTGAACAGTCTTAAATATTGACGAACTAATTTAGATCTTGCTGCTTCTTTCTGCTTATTTACCAAGTTTGAAAAGGTTACCCGATTCGATGGGTTATCTAATTTGACTTTGCTGATTACCCAATAAAAATGTGATGTCTGGATTTTCTCGGACCACGTACGTTCTGGAGGTTCTTTCAAATAATTGTTTCGGATTTTGAGCTCAACATATCCAGAATTGTGTATTGAATTCCATGAGAGAAGTAGCGGCGATATTCTTACAGGGTGCTGGACGCCAGATTGGTGTCCCCGTCTCTGATCTGGCCATCGAGGGCAAGACCCCATTTATATCTGTTGTTGGCGAGAAGCGGTGTCAGAGAGAACACTTTGCTCAGCGTGAAACCTGGCCCCACCGGGCACCCTTCCCTGATAAACACGTAGCAAAAGTGTGAGGGTAAACGTGGTCGGGGACTTTAATACATCCGGACACTGTCGGGCTCGATTGATCGACAACCGTCACGATACAATACTTTGGTCATAAAATTCAAAAAACAACGTAACCTTAAATCTCGTTCGCTATAACAATTGATTCGTTCCTGAGTCCACAGTAAAATTTGTTTGTATTATATAAAATATAGTTAATTTATTATTTATGTTGTACCTCATGTATGAGTTGTACCTCGTTCATGAGAAAGAGGAATAGCACGCGGAATTTCGTGGAGATAACCGCGATGTTTAAACTTTTGTATACAGAATAATTTGACAAACTAAATATGAAAAGATGTTGTAATTTTGAACGAAATATATCCGGTGTCACCACGTTACTGTTCGACGGTCAAAAAAGCAATGTACATGAATGTTATTTTGCAGAAAAAAACAGAAAACAAAAATTCATCGTTCATTTCCGCCAAAGAGAATCACTCGATAGCAATCCTGGAATCGAGCAAATATTATTTCCAAATAAAACGACAAGCACGGTTCGACGCTGTACACCGCACGGTTTCCCTCCAACCAGAGAACGAAATAAAACGAAACGAAACCGCGGATCAATGTGCTCGAAATATCGCGAAAATAGCTCTGCTGACTTCCCGGTGATGCGTAACATTCGCGTGACGATAGTATCATCCCTTCTCGAAGAAGCCACCAAACGTGATGCGACAAAAAGTCGATCACGAGAAAAATTAGAAACGATAAGCTACATAGTACGAGCTATCATATAGGATTATTCTGAACCAGATACCCAAAGTACCTGGACCAGCTTGTGGCATTTTGTAAATTGACAGCTCTACTATAAATGTATGTATACATGTACATGTGAGGTATATAGTCTGCCCAAGTTGACATCTTTATTTTTCGATAACGAATATGCTAAGGTTTCGATGCAGTACGCTCTTGTTATATTGCCGTAGAGGTGATAGATAATTATTGTGATTGGTGGTGTATTCACAAGGAGCGGCGATTTAATGCGTGGAGAATCATGTGACGAACGGGTTGCGATTCAACGCATAGCTATATTAACCCGTGGCGAATCAACGCACTGAAATATTAATGCGTGACGAATCAACGCGTGGCAATTCAACGCACCGCTATCAACGTGTTGCGAATCAACGCGCCGAAATATTAACGCATAGCGAATCAACGTGCCCCTGTTTTGACACATTTCGAATCAATGCGACACTAACGCGTGGCAATTCAACGCGCCGTTATTTCCACGCGCGATAATTCAACGAGCCGTTACTTCCACGCGTGGTAATTCAACGCACCGCTGTTTCAAAGCGCTGTGAGTCAACGCGCTGCAATTTCAACGCGTCGTAATTCAAAGCGTTGTAAATCAAGGCAACTCACTATATAGCGATCGAACTCCAACATAGCACGTTACAATGCGTGGCAATATAACGAGAGTATACTTATCTCCAGGTATGAGCCAAAAAATATTCATTAATGTACTTGTGAATTAATCTTGCATTATGAACCAGAACTTGAATAGACTACGTAAGTGCATGTACATGAAACATTAGCTTGTGCGTCACACTGCGATACAGGCTACACGGGTTAAGAGAAAAATGGAAGGATGAGAGGGTGTCGTTTCATCGATCAGCATGTATCAATTGTGAAAAGACAAAAAAACGTGGAGATAACAGAAAGTGAAGAGGGGGTGGTAGGAGAGTTAGAGAGAGAGGGACGTGACCTGTGTACAGGAAAGTAGACCACCACCGATGAAATTCCATATCCATAAAAGTCCCCAGCAAAAAAAGGCCATCAAGGAAAATACTGGCATTCCACTTTGGAACGATGTTCCCATACAATATCGTACTCCGTTTTCAACAACGCGTTCGTATCTCGAAGACTGCAAACGGGCCTCGATATATCGACTGCCTTCGTTTCTCGTGAAACGTGAGCCTCGACGATAATCTTGAAATCGGGGGAAAATAGCGAGATTCTGAGTGGAGGGTGCATTGTTTGCCTGGAATAATGGCGAACGATCGTTTTATTCGATCATACTCGAACATAACTTTTGCATTCCATCACTTTTTTATTAGAATCCTACATACTGATTCCAAACTATCACATCAAACACATAGATTATTAATATATCAATTCAAATAATTCATTAAAAATAAAAGTTAAGTGTACAACTTTTGGTACACGTCTACATTAATGTACCATCAAGCAGCTTTGGACCCAGTGAAAATTTTCTTTTAAATTTATGATATTACATCGTGTATCCCCTTTTCAAATCCCTCAGTTCTCGAAGAGGAAATTTACAATCAGGAAAATCAATGAGCGTCGAATTACACCTTCCACCCCAAATTTCTACACAAATATGAAGAATAACCCTGTGTATATCATCTGGCCCGTTCGCAATCTTCATAATCGAACTTGATGTAAAGGAAAGAAAAAAAGATGGAAAGAAAGTAGCACGCGTCCAATGGTTTGAGCACTCACATTGTGCTAGATGCTAGATTGGTGTCCTCGTGTTTAAGCTGACCGTCTAGAGCAAGACCTCGCTTGTCTTTGTTGTCAGCAAGCGTCGGCCTTAGAGAAAAGACCTTGCTCAGGGTGAATCCTGGCGCTACCCCTATACTGCCAGTGCAATCATCTTATTTTCCGTTTCGTCATGTCACAATTCCATTCGGCATGTATCGCGTTCATATCATTGTACACCTAGCGTTAATACTAATCGGGACAGTCTCATGTAGTGCGTCTCCTTTCTTCAACGTTGTGATTTGTTTTTTTTTTTGTATTGCTTTCGCGTTTTATGCAACTATTCTACGCTTCGAGTTTGGTACTGAGATGGGACCTTCTCAATTTTTCTCGAGTAGCTTCTTTTAGTTCGGCGATCGTGAAGAAAATCGAGCGAGTGTTGGGTTCTTGTACATTCACTTTTATCGACGTAAAATTTTCAGAAATTTAAATATAGAATCAGTAGTAACTTGGAAATTAGAAGGATGGACATTTGAGGACTTGGAAGTTTGGGAGTAATTTAGCAAACTGGAAGTGTAACAGTTCAGATTAACAAATACAAGGACTTGAGAATTCAGGAAATAAATTTAGAAATTCAGAAACTTAGAAACTCGAAAAATTAAAAAATTGGAGTAATCGTAAATTAAAAGGGCTTTAAATCCCTACCTCGATTACCAATGCACTTCATTCCAGCTGGCAAAAACATGTAAAATTCATGAAAATACAAAACCCGGAACGCTCGTCGATTTTCCTTGAACGTGTTCATTTTTATTCCGTGAATTTTTTTCATTTCAATTGTAACGAGGGACGCGCAGAAACCAATGCAAATGATCGTTGATACGTATTAATTCGGCACGATGCAAATTTTCTCGGGTAAGATTGAAATTTATTACAGCACGTAGCAATTTATGCTTTCCTGCGCTACAGTCGATAGATCTCGAGCAGTCCCGTGTCTGGTCACGTTGTACAATCTGTTACTCGTAAATTTTCCGTAAGCAACGCAGTGGCGTATAAAGTATCCGCCTGTTATTTAGGGATGTCAGTCCGAAAGATGGACAACAATTTCTAGGGCAGCAATGTCTTCGAGGTGTTCGATATCGATTGATTCACGCTGACCAAACACGTGACTGTCTGTCATTTTGATTGACTGAATTTGGTGACGCGTCAGGTACATTTATTTTTATTCGGGAAAACTCGAAATGGATACTGCGAACGTTGGGCGATAAATGGATTCATTTGCAATTATTAAATATTTATATTTTTGTATTATACCAACATGATGCAACGTTTACATTTTTATTAAACTTCAAGCTTTAAATTAAACGTGGGACATTTGAAGATACTTTTATGTCATGAAATCTGAAAGTATGTACATGTACTTGATATGCAGTGTCTATGTATGTAGCTAACTGGGTACTATTATTGTTTTTTAATTTTCAATCCCATCTCACAACACTGACAAACGTTTCACCTAACTATCCCTGACTACAGTTTCACACAAAGCAGAATGAAATTCCCCAACCCAATCGTGTTACATCTACGCGCAACTTTCATCGATTACCAAACATTGCTGGTATCCGATCTGCGTCACAACATTGTAGAGAATCCATTTACGACCACGCAGTTCGCAGCACCCAACCGACGGAAATTTAACGCGGTTCGAAATAATAGTGTGCATTGAATGATACTCACTCGCTCTCTGCCTCAGCGACCGTACACTTGTACTGCGCGGTGGAGAACAAACAAATGTCCGCGAACTGCCTCACGGACACTTTGATCTTTTTCACTGTCCGGTTGCTATTGTTCGCGATGTGCACGTTCACAGCGATATTCTCACCGTGATGGTACAGCTGCTTGTCGAGGGACACCTCCAGGAACAGCTTGTTCGGCGACATCACGAACTCTTTGCTCACTTCGACGGACGGTTGTTCACCTTGCTTCGATGGCGCGTACATGATCTTCCGTATCGCTAGTCTAACGGAGTCCCTGCAATTCATGCTCTATTAATATTTCATTCGTTTCACTGTATTAAGAAATTTAGGATCGTACGTGATGCATTGATGTACGTTATTTGATCACACGGTACACGTCACGCGTGGGAATGTTTTGCATTAGATTACCCAGATGGGGAACGCGCGGTAAATCGCCTAAATGTGAAATCAACGTGTTAGATAGGCTACATATGGAATTAACGCGCATTAGATCGTCTAGATGTGAAATTAACGCGTTAGATCACCACGTGCCGAATTCCCATGCGTCGGATTACCAATGTCTGGAATCACCATGCGTTGGATTGATGGCACGTGAAATTACTGTGCATTAGATCACGCGATAAAATTTCTACATATGGAACGTGTTGAACTATCACGCATGGATTCTATCCCGTGTAATTATCAATCATCGAATCACCAACGTGTAGAATCCCTATATGTCTAACTACAACGTGACAAATCCCCATACCCTAAACCCCATCCACATCGACATACCCTTCTACCAAAAACTTCCAATTACCAATTCTAAATTCCAAATATCACGATTACCTCGTGAATGTCCTGAATTTCCTAACAACCCTTTTCCCCCAGATTGCGTAAATGAAGTCTCGTACCGTTTGTGAGGTTTGTCGTCCTGCGTCTCACCTACGAACGCTTTCAATTCGTAGTCGACACCGCAGGGTTTTCCAGTGTCACCAGGTGCCGGTTGCAGCGTCACCGAGGCAGGGCAATGTGGCGGTAGTTCGAAGTAGAAAGGATAAGCATTATTCCCTAGCTTCTTGATGAGCCTCTCTTGCAATCGAGTCAATTCCCGACGCTGTGAGCCAGATACCACTGGGTATATCTGATCGGCAGCCAGGAAAAGGTCCTTGCGAAAGGTTAGACCCAGAACGTCCAGATCCTCTCTGCCGTACTTAAAGGCGGCGAGAACGTGGCCGAAGACCTTGCGATCCTTCACGTAGTTCGGGTCAATCAGCACGACCCCGTCTGTAATGATCGAACGGCGATCGGTGAGCCTTTAAGTGGCCTTGACGCTTCAGATTAACTGGGCTGGTTAAGTAAATCGAATTTTCCAATCGTAGGCTAGTTAGCTAACTTCGATGAATGTTACGCTGGGGATTTACTTCTGAATGGGAACCACCGGTAAGATTTAAGGGTATCGGAAACTTCACGGGCAGGCTATTAAAGATAATTAGACGCAAACATCGGGGATCAGTTCGATACCTACTAACTGAGGAACGTAATTATCAGTTTCACTAACATCAAAGCGAAGTTTGGATCGTTACACTGATGTTAAGGATACTGTAGCTACGCGCGAAACTCTGTTCTGGTATGCTTGAAATTTCACAAGCGGTTTAATGAAGATAATTAGAAAGGAACACTAAGGATCACTTGAACACCTAATAATTAATGTCATGGACAACAAAGTGCACTTTGAAACGTTACACTGGAATTAAGGATTAATCTTCAAAGAGATACGGTAACGAGTGCTGGAATAATTTAAGGTTCACAGGTAGATTAACGAAGGTAATTATAGTGGAACATTGAGGATCACTTGAGTTCAAATTATTTGAAGGACACAATAATTTCATGAATATCAGAATGCACTTCAGGACGTTATGTTAATACTAAAGTCGCTAAAATTACAATTAAACCATAGTCCTATGGTTCTAAGAACTTAACAGATACCTTAGTTACCTGGGAACATTAAAACTTAGACCTCTAGTACTTCACAAGTTTCACAGATAATACATAGATGTTAAGGAATCCTGAAGTGAAATCTGGTACTTCGTCGGAAACTTCGCAGGTGATTTAACGAAGCAACTTAGAGTATTGGGGAGTTAGGAACCGAGGATGCCTTGGGTAGTTAATTAGTTAGAAGATGGCGAAACTTACCGATGGGATCAACGTGGGTTATGTGATCGACGAAATCTCTTTTAGCAAGGTACACCGTGATCTTTCCATTCTGACTGGATTTCTTGAAGACTCGAGTAGCTGGAACTACCTTCTGGCCGCTATGGCCTCCAGACCGTTTGCTGGCACTGTCCACAGTGTCCATCGCGCAGATCTCGGGGCTGACTGTGGCCCCTAACTCATTTGAGTCTTCAGCCTCTGAGCACTCGGATTCTGAACTGTCCCACTGCACAAAAATACAATTTCATCGTTAGAATCGGTCATTACCAAGTTACAATTATTATCATATATTGCTCATATAAGTCAAGTTATTGTCTGTGGAGAACTTTGCATTAACAATGGTGACTAGATAGATGTAGTTATTTTCTTATACAACAGACAAACTCTTGATGAACGAATCCGAAGAAATGACTAATCTATAGTCCGACAGCGAAATCGAACGGAAGTAGAAACAGAACGAAACGAACGTACGTCGGTGCCCACACCTTCAAGTTGGCAAACTTTCGAGCGAAATATGGCCACGTATTTCGCGTTTCGTCTGACGTTGTCTCAACATTGGCATTCGTCTCTGCTCGAACACGCATCACGCACGCATTGTGAATCAACAAAGCCAACTGCTGCATACCGTGAAACGTAATGCCCGCCAAAAAGGACATGCATCATCGTTCCCGACGCACGTATTCGCGCGTAAAAAAACGGCCCTTTGATCGAAGCAGCGTCAAAGAACGGGCAAAGAGAACGTCGAGAGGAAACGTTGTCGACCGTACACATTTCGATACATTTATTTCGTTCCCTCTTCAACGGCAGAAGCTTTTGAACCGTGAGTACTTCATTTGGCGGAGGGTGTCGTGCAGCTTACATTTCGGAGAACTTGATGATGCGCTCTGACGCGATGTTTTGTTGCGACGGATATATTCAAACGGAAGTTTCATTCTCTACGTCGAGTTGAATCTCTTCGACAATAGTTGCCGGATTCCAGGATACACTGGCAGTTCGAGAAGTCCCGAGAGAGACTTTAAACAATATCGTGACGAAAGAATGGATTCAGTGTTTCTTGCGTAGAAATATATCACGCGTTTACTTGGATATTTGAAAACTTGTAAAAATTTGAAAATGTATAAAGTTAGAGATTTCTGAATCTGCATATTCCTAGAATTATATCCCATTTCTATTAAGAAAAATAATTGTGAACTTGCAATGATACCTACTTCAGAATCTGTTTTTTCTCGAAAGTTATAAAAAAGTGCTTAAGTTTTCACCTTCGTCATGCTCGAATTCGACGCTTTCTCAGCCGTACAGGTGTTTTCCCTCTTCAACCTGTGAGGAATCCGCAACGTCGGCGCGATAAATAATCTAATCGCAAGAAGGCGACTAAGTAATCGCGTTTTAAAAACCGCAAACTTCGTTAAAGCCTGCTGGATAATCTGATTATTATCAGCACGTTTCTCCGCTGATTTCACGTTCCGTGCACTCACGATTACTCAACATCGACTTTTATTTTACCATTCGACTTCACGTTTCCCTCGTTGGAACAAAAATACCGTCTATAATTTCAGATAAATGAAATCACTGTTTACGTTCTAATTTTCTGGGTGGATCAAAAGAGTTGAAATAGTTTTACAGATTTTACGCGGTTGGAAAATGCGATCGGCGAAGAATGGTAGACAAGAGAAGCTACAACCCTCGCGAGTGTCGAGCACAGACTAGACGGGCCTTGACAAATGGATGTCAATTTCAATCGACGCTGGTATAATTCTTAATGCGATCTACGGAATGATTTCTGCTCGTTGAGGCACGCGAGTGCGCGGACAGATCCCGGATCGGTTGCAAATTGCATATGAATACCGTTGCAAGTAGTGTAATTTGTTTCTCTAGTAACATCGAGATCTTTATTCTTTGATTTCACTGTGAGTTAGATTCTCGCGCGGTAAATCATTGTGCGTTAGATCCCCGCGCGGTAAATCATTACGCGTTTGATTACTACCCGTTAGATTACCACGCGTTATTGTGTATCAGATTAGTACACGTAGCATTACAACGCGTTAGATCACAATATCTTACATTGTTATTCATTGTATCGCAATGTATTAGTACAACTAAGCGTTATATTGCCATGCAATGTATCGTCACGCAATGTACAATCGGACAATATATCGGCACGCAATATAAAATTACTCTGAGAAAATCCGACATCCCATTTCACACATTGCTATACAATCTTACGATTACCATCTTACAGAATCATAACATACCTTATTCTTATCCACCGAATCATTCGTCGACTAATAAACGTTGGTCAGAAATATTCTCGAGTGCGTGTAATTCATATTTACCTATTTATCGATTGTTTGCGCAACAACGCATCCGTGCACACCTGTTTCGAACGCGATGAATCGAGCACACATTCTGGAACACGCGAATGATGCAAACTCGCATTGCGTGCATACCTGTCGTCCTGGTACTAGGTCAACGAATAATACACCACCCTTTTGCCAGGACCGGGATACATTCTTTAGGTCTGTTTTTAGAACTTGCAAATGAACTAGCAACTCCGTTCTATCTACCACCACGCAAGTACTCATGAAAGTAGATTAACAAATGACATATCTTTTACGCTACTATTCAAGAAATAGGTTCAAGTGTTTGCTCAGTGTGATGCAAAGGTAGAACTGATAGCGATATCTTGATACTGATTTAATTCTTATCTTGATAGTGCCTTAAGTCTTAGTTTGACAGTAAGTCTTATTTCGATAACGTTGAGTGTATCATTCTATTCAAGTGTAGTAGAAGCAACCCTGTATCATCCTCCGGATTGGTGATTAATTTCAGACTCGCGAATCGTCAACTTATCGTTTTCGTAGAATCGATAAATCGGTCATAAATCAGAAATGAATGTATAACACGTAAAGCTTGCAAAGGGATAAACTGTTTCCGACAACCGCAACGTGTGTAAGTCTTTCAAGTTCCAATGGTACTTTCAAGCGATTCTCCAGAGGACTATTACGGTACAATGGCACAATAGATTTAAGGCCGGCTAGGATTAAACGACCGTTGATTCGAACACATTCTGCAACACGTGAGTGCTCTAAAGACCACTGTTTCGAGATTGAATGTTACGTGTTCAACCAGGTTTAGAAAATCGAACAAATTCTTTAACATCGAACTTCCATGTTGTCAGTCCGTTTTGTTACCATTCAACTTCTTCTACGTTCTAAATAAACATGGAGACTTGTGTTCTCAGAATTAAAAAACAGCTGTGTTGAAATAATTTATGGTTCTGATAACATAATTTATTTTCAAGAACTCGTGCAGCTCTTACAGTGTTTATGTTGCTTCAATATGGACAATTCTGAACAAAATAGTTGAATACGTAATTCAATGACGTGTAACTTCGATAACAGAGATGTTAATTTTAACCCAATTTTTAACTTGGAAAAGGGGGAAGTTATTTATTCAGAAATATCTCCTGTCTCCTTCAACGAACATCTGTATCCATTTGTTCGATCAAATTCGTTGTCTCGGCCAGTCAGATTCCATCACAACGATATCAGCATTATTATTACCTGTCAGGTTCAATTTCAGCTTCGATTCGCCGAGGAACAGAAACTCTTCCGGTTGGTGTGCACGAGGTTTTATCGATTTCTGAAATTTTCCAACGTTACGTCACAAGGAGCGGCAAATTATTCCGCGAGAAACGACGTTTCGCGGGACACGAAGGCAAGAAACCACAGGAGATGAAAGTTGCTTCTTCGTGAACGTCGCTGCACAATTCAATCGCCTGACGAGTCGAGCAGAAATGAAATTAGCGCCAAGAGGAACCCGCTGGTCGCGGGAAATACGTAAAACTGATAAATCCAACAATTTCCAGCCTGGGAAAAATTCATCTGCGATCTGCGTCACAATCATTGAAGAAATCTTCAGTGGGGTGTTAAGAACGTTTCGGTAGGGAGATGTAGATCTAGGGAATGTTGAATACTTCCAAATTAGTTCTTCAAATCTGTGAAGACCCTAATTCTAAAGTACCCAATTTCTGAAGGTCTCAAGTCCTCAAATCCCCAAATTCTCAAACTTCGCATCTCTAACTCTCCAAATTCTGAAACCCCCAATTCCCTAAATCCTAAAATTCGCTCAAAACGTTCAGAATGTAACAAGAATGAATGGAAATGCATCAAAGAGAACATTCTCAGTGAAAAAAAGGCAAGTGCAAAGCAATGTTTGCTTTGGCGACAAAAACGAATCGTTTATTCTTAGTAACAAGTGTGGCAGTAAAATGCAGTTGGAGTGATGTACAAAAATAGTACATCGTATTTGCAACTACGTCAGTTTGAAAAATTGCAGAATTTCAAGAGCTGTCGTTGACATTTTTTGTTATTGTTATGTAAAAACGGAACGATGCGCGCATTAATAACATTGTCGCAATTTTGTCTGGAAAAGAACGTTTATTTTCCGCTGCTTTGATACGGTTAGAGTTTGCACGACGATTACACGACGACACTTTGTGCACGTGCACCGAACGAGGGTGCAGAGGTAATGGACGTCCCACTGTAGTAAATTGCAAAATTTATTAGTTATTGTCGGGAATATGCACGAGCTTGCACGCATCGTTCGTGGAACGGTGCGATCACAAAAGCGAGCTGACTCGAGAAGATTAAATTGCTCGGTAGAGCTTCGATGTTTCTCCGCATTATTGAAGATCAATTTGCTTTATGGAAGTTTTAAAAGTTTATTTCTTACAAATTAAACTACTATTGCAAGAACAATTGCAAGATAAAATAAAATTGTTCCACAAATTAGTCAATTTGTTCAATCCAATTTCCTTAGACTATTAAAATAAAGACAACATTGTAAAAATTCTTGAAAACAGGTGTCACTCTTTCAAACAGCCAACTCCATTATATCGAGCTATCCATCGAGCTTTCGATCTTTTAACTTGTGACTCCGTGACCTGCAATGCCTTTAATTTCCACCGAATTCTTCCGCTTTGTTGAGCAAAAAGAGCTAACAAAAATGTCGACCAAAGGAGCGAGCGATCAAAGCGTTGCCAAAGTTTCACTTAGGACGAAGTGAATTGCAAATTACGGAAAACAAGAAGGGAATGGCAACTCGAAACTCTTTATCCGGTACAATGCCTGCATAAAACGGTACGAAAACTATGAAACTGAATTATGGAGGTTTCAGAATTCATTTACCTCAGATTTGAGTTGCAACATGTTTCACGTGTGCATTTCCATGTGGTACTCGGATGAGTATTAAGATTATAAAGACTTAAATAGGTGTTTATGTATATTATAGAGTATGTACATCTTATAGTATATATCCTGTAGTATGTATTTTGTTTTGTGTCTTGTTATGTACCTTGTAATAATCTTGTTATGTACCTAGTACAAGTTGTAGTCTAATTTGAAGCAGGGTTTGTGTTCATTGTTCAATGACGCAATTTTGAACGCTAAAAAATATGGCTATAATAGGAAAGTTGGTACAGATACATGTATTAGTTCGTTTTTACTTTTCCACGCTAATTAACGAGAAAACTAACACGATTGCATGTAACATCGCGTGCAAAAAGTGGCTCGATGGTTTTCGCGTGTGCACATGGGCTCGCTGGAGCGTAATTAAGCATTTAATCGCGAGAACAACGATCGTTTGTGCATATAATTAACGAAATGGTTCGAACGTTTGAATTCGTGGAAGACTTCGTAAAAAAAATGAGGTAAAAAACGTGTATTCCTGATGACGAATTTCATTTGCATCGGACGAGCGATATTTGACCATGCTTCGAGATTGTGATCCACTTTCGAAATTATTTTTTTGATTATCTGCTTTTGTAACATATTATATTTCCCAATTTCTCGAGTTCTCAAATATCCAGGTTATAAAAATGAATACTTGTTCTACAAGAATATTGTAAATCGACATAAATACCAGCCAAAGATCACGGATACGCAATTTTATTGATCCCATTCCGGTTTTATTTCTTTGTTTTGCAACGATTTAACGACGTGATAAAGACACAATGATAATAATCAATGAATTGTGAACGCGATTATTTTGATTGATAGCGTCCATTTAATAGACTTCGATAAAGGAAGCAACAATTCCGCTCGATAAAAAATGAGCGATCATGTCTATCGCTAATTGCTTCATTTATCACGGATCTTAATATGTTGTCAAAAAAAAGTTACTCGGATAAAGGAATCGTGAATCATCGAACGCTCGATGACCGAAAAATTCACTTTCGCGGATACGAGAAAGTTGCAAAATCGATCAAGGACCTCTGGCTCCGCGAACCGACCGGCCTTGAATTAGCGGGTATTCGATGACTGACTCGAACACGTAACCGGATCAAAGAAATTCTCTCGGAATTGTCTGTATGCTTCTCAGAAAATCATTCCCATTGATACATATTGTGATCGAATCGATTTATACATATTACGTCATTGTCTTTCGCTTGGAAGCACCTGAATCGCGAACGATAAATCGTCATCGATTGTCTTCCACCTTTGTTATCAACTCATTGTTCCAGATATGATTTCCATGCGACGAGAAAATTAATTGTACGGGAAATTATTGTTATTGACGTTGTTGCGATTCAAACGATTTGCATCTACGGTGAATTGTAGCCTTTCGCTTCGAAGGATTTCAATTGCCGATAAATTGTTATTGATTGTCTTTATAGCTACTTTTGTGACACACTATCGCAAATCCTAAATCTCCAAGTCCCAAACTCTCCACACCATAAACCAAATCCACATATCTCACAAATCAACTTACCCACAAAATTCAACATCAAACATCCTACAGCATAAAATCAATCGTTTGACCGTCAAATATTTAATGTCCTACACCGTCAGATGCTGGAGGTGCTACCAGTGAAAAATTGATGAATTTACGCGTTAAAGGCCATGGTTTCGTGCTTTTCTCGTGACGCAACCGAAAGGTACGCCTGTTATATTCATAGCAGGAATACTTCCAAGAATCTTAACGGCGGATTTGAACGTTAAACATGCGGCGGTCGGAATACCGGCTCGTTATGCCGGGGTTATTTTCGGTTCGCTATTAAAATTTTCACCCGCTAACGTGTTCAGAAGTTGGACCTCCAAAGGGAACGTGGAGAACAGATTGTTCGACGACGATGAATTCTTTAGGATGTAGACTTCGCCTTTGAACGACGTGCATTTTTCGTCCCGACACATTGTCGTTTATTATTAAACAGTCCAGCTTCAACGGCTCTCTTATTGGATTCGTATCTTCGTTATTGGCTCTGGAATTCGAGTTTTATCTCTGCAAATTATTATTGATTTTATTGTTAATTGTTCTTGTATTGTAGTGACATTAATCGAGATATTGCATTCGATGCAAGATTTTATTAAATATCACTGCGAGTGTACTTTGGCAGAAATATTAAATTAAAGCTGAATAAAATTCACTCGTTTAATTCATTTTATTAAGTATAATGTTCGACTTTTTAAGTATGTAAATTCAATAGAATGAGTTTCGTGTAATATTTTTATATTTCCATATGCGTGTAATATTTTAATGAAAGTTCAATGTGACACGCAGTGAAGTAATTGCATTGGACGAATAATAAATTTTATCGGTAACCTACCTTTGGTATGTACATTCATCAGAATATTCCCTTTATATTTTTGTATGAAGTTGTAAGTTCTACAAACTTTTCACAAAAATTCAAACAATGGGAAGTCACAGAATAGGTCTACTTTTTAAATAAACAACGTTGTTCCCAAGACAATTTGGCCCAAGTTAAAAAGAGTGTTCTCGTTTGCGAATAAAAGACACTATTCTTCCGAGATAAAAAATATTAATAGAGTCATAGCGTGTTGTATCTCGTTGCATGAACTTCGAAACAAGAGTTTTCCAAGATTCTAGCCACCAACCAAGAAGATGAGTACGAGAGACAGCTTGTCTCCGTTGAGAGTACTTGGTGTCTAAGCTATTCTAGGTCTAGACGACGCTGAAATAGAACAGACACTCGCATCTAGTGCTTATTTCCGCTTGCTTGTTGTTCCCTGTCAAATTAATCGATCGACCAATATTTGACAAACGGCCATAACGTCAAAAATCAAATTAAGACTATCCAAACATCCACAACGATGTAGAAACAACCCTTAACATTCACAATCAAGTAGAGGACTCTAACATCAAGTACGACCCAAAGTCCTACAATTAATAAAAATGACCCTAACATCCACAATCGAGAAGAGAGAACATCAAGTACAATCGACCCAAACATCCACAATTAATTAAAAATGAGTCTAACATCCACAACCAAGCAAAAACCACCCTGAAATCCACAAATAATTAAAAAGGACCTCAACATCCACAGTCAAGTAAAAAGGTCTTGACACAAAAAATGAGATTGAAAAGTCTTTAACATAAAAAATGAAACGTTCGAAAATGAAAAATGAGGTTAATCGATTCGTCTGGAGCGATCGAAAGCTGTAAAATAGAAATCGCGTGCACTTCAGCCGAGGCATGTAAAAAATCGCAGGTTGGTAGTTTCCATGTAGATCGACAAATCGGTATAGCTTTGCATTGCAAACAGGCCGACCGGGTCACGAGATTTTTCCAACACTTTTCCCATTATGCGTTACCGCGGAAAACTGGAACGGGTAATACCGATAAAAGTGAGCGAATACGATTAAATAAATAAATAGGATTACAATATTAATTCGAGACCGAGAATTGGAATGGTGGATTAGAAAAATATAAGCTGTAACGCGTTGATCGACACGCTGGAAATTGCAATTATACCGCGTGTGAGTGATTTAGTTTTCAATTTCAGCTGGTAGATTGATAGCTTGCGTAATTACTGGTCGGTAATTAAAGTTGGGATATTTGCGATTTTTGAAGAGGATTTTAGAATTAAATCGCTTTTAGTTGGAGTTAGTTAATTTTTAGCTTTTGAAATAAAATTCTTTGTGGAAACTTTCTGATGCCACATGGTTTTTAGAGATCTTAAAATAGGATGTGTGGAAATGTAATGTAGTCTCGTTATATTCCCACGCGCTATTTGACCAACCACTGCAATTGCGACGCGTTGCAATTACGATGCGCTCTAATTTGAGCTGTAATTTCAAAGCGTTGTGATACGACGCGGTGTAATTTCAGCGCTTTGCAATTTCTACGCGTTATAATTCGACGCAATGTAATTTCTACGCGTTGTGATTTCTACATATTATAATTTCTACGTATTGTAAATCGACCCGTTGTAATTCCACGCACTGCAATTTCTACGCATCGTAATTCCACGCGTTATAGTTTCTATAGATTATAATTCCTTTACGCTGAAATTTCCACGAATTGTTATTTCTACGCGTTGCAGTACCTATGCATTGTAATATCTATGCCCCGCAATTTCTATGCATCGTAATTCGCCAGGCTGCAATTTCTGTCTCCTAATTCGACACATTGCAATTTCTATGCATTGTAACTCGGCGCATTACCATTCCATGCATTGAAATTCTACGCGTTGTAATTTAAATCATTATAATTCGCGTTGCATCTTCTGTACCTCCACATGTTATGATTCCAATGCGTCACAATTATGTTCTATTCAAACGATCATATTAAGTAAACTATACCTGTATATCACCATATATCACTTGTATATCACAACAGTATTGCAACCTCAAAAAATAGATTAAAAACTGAAGTGATCGTCTTAACCACATCCTCCAACAATTGTAACTATACATGGCAACGCACGATGTAATTAATACTCCATAAATATTGCAATCGTCTCGAAGAGCAGATTAAAAACTGAAATAATCACATTAACCTCTAATAACTGTAACAATATTCGACCACATGGCAGAACGTATTAATTAGTACTCCCTGGCGAATGAATATTGGATTAAAACTGAGACACCATGAAATCGGTGTTTTTGTTGGAACACGTAACCCGGAAAGGATCAAACAACCGATAGCCGTGGGAGATCTAGTGTCTCTGGTGGATTCGAGATGAATTTTCGCGCTGCTGGTTCTCGGGCCACAGTTGGTTGCGTATCGTTCATCATCCTCTGACGGAACACCACCTGTTTCCGTGCCTCTCGGTCTGCTCTTTATTCAAGGAGTCAGTAGACCGAGAGGCGATCGTCAATCTGACCGGAAGGTTCATCAGCACCGGAAGGGGTACGTGAAAGGCGGTGCAATTAATTAGGATGAAATTATTCTGTCGAGTCGATTGAGGGGAATAGAAAAAAAAAAACAGTCTCCGCCGCCTTTAATACCCTCTTTCGTTACTGCCTTTTGTTCCATAATAATCGTGAATCGATCTTGCTGTGTTATAAACCACATTTCATATCTCTGCATAATCTGGTCAATGATTTTCTTTGGAATTATCTTAATTTTAGGTGAAATTGTAGACAATTTTTCGGGTTGGATTTTGTTTTTCAATGTTCAGACATGTTTGGCGAAGAGTGAGGTGGTCGATATGTGTTGTGGTTTGAGATCTTGGGGATTTGGAAATTTGGGGATTTAGGGGGTTGGACACTTTGGAATTTGGGATTTGAGGATTTGGAACTCGAGTTGAGAATTCAGAAATTTAGGAATCCAGGTATTTGAGAATTTGGATATCTAGGGGTTTGGAAATTTAGGAATTGGGGCATACAAGAATATGGAAGCTGGGAATTTGGGAATCTAGGGGTTTGGAAATTTAGAAATTTGGGAAATCGAGAAGTTGGAAGTTTAAGTATTTGAGATGTGTGAATTTTGGAAATTTGGAACTTGGGGAATGTAAAAATTCGATATATTGCCACAAAAATAGGAGCACTCTAAGCGATCGTTAAAATTGACCACACGAGCTTTCATTTTTATAGAATTTCGAGGGGCAAACGAAGCGGAACGATCATAAAATGACACAGCTCGTTTCCCAGGATCGTTGAAGGAATATGGAAGCGGTGATGTCGTTTCCTTCGAATCGCAGCTCAAGGGTGTCCCAACCCTCGGATTTTTCATTAAAACTTTACGACATCAACCGAAGAACAATGTAATATCCACGGAATATTCTTCACGTACGAAAAAAGAACTTTCCATCGGACTTTCTCACGCATCATTCTTGATTAAAGTTTCTGAGTCAGAAGTTACCATTTTGTGTAACGGAAAACTCTTCAAGTTTTATCGGAAGAAAAGTGTAACTGGTGCAAACAGTTGAAACTCGAACAAAGAACAAGCATTTTAAATTTTGATTCGATATCGAAACATCGATTGAAGAATTTCGTTATAAAGTTGAAAACTTTTATGTGTTGAAAAATTGTTCAATTTATACTCACAAATCCTGGGGTAAAATTCAAAAAGTAAGAGCAATATTTAAATGAACAGTACTCTTTGTACTTCAAGAGTATTTAAAACATGTCTTCAGAAAGGACAATGAAATACAAAGGGTTCAAATTTATGAAAAGAAAATGAAAATATGATAAGGAAGCATTTAAGCAAGTAGTAGCAAGTGTGTCTAAAATTATGTTCAAATTATTTGTACATATCTTAACTATCCACTATGGAAATAAATGAATACGTGAATGAAGAAGTGTAGCTATGAAACGGGAATCAGTATTTCATCCGGATCATCCAAAACAAATCCAGTGGTGTATCGGTAAAAACAGCCAGTAGAAAAGCAATCGATCGTCGATAGGAAAGCGAAGCTGAATAAGCAATTCATAAATCGTGGGTCGCGATACGATCGCGGAATCGTAGAATCCAGGAACATCGTGAAACGTAACGGGAACCAATGAATGAGCTTTATCTGGAACTAGGCGCCTTCAGGCTGTGCCACGATAACAGCGCTGTCTCGTTATCTGTCCCAGTTTACGATACCTTCTTAAACGCGCGTGCGTATCACGCTCGGGTATCATCCCCTTTTAAAGAATCCCCGAAAACAAACTAAAACTACCCCGAGGAATGATGTGCCTTATGGATTTAATCAGGACAAGATCTGGTGTATTTGTGACATGCGGAGAAAGATTGGAGATGTGTATGTCTTTTAGGGAGTTTGCGATTTGGAGGTTTGGGAATTCGGGAGATTAGGGATTTGGGCATTCGGAATTAGGGGAAATTAGGGTTTTGGGGATATAGGAATTTCAGAAGTTGGGAATTTGGGGTCCAAGAATTTTGGAATGTAGAAATTTCAAAATTTAGGAATTCTAGCATTTGCCAATTTGGAAGTTTAGGAATTTTGGCATTTAGGAATTCCACCAATTAGAAATTCGGAAATTTAGGAATAAAAACGTTTAAAAATTGGCTACTAGTAAAATGCGTATCGTATGCGTTATATCGCCCCTAGAGGCAAAAGTAGGTATCCAAGCAGGTTCAAACGATTCGCAATATTCGTTGGGTGTTCCACAAGCACAGAGGTTGTCGGGTGTCGAAATCGACTGGTGAAAACGAGTATCTACGGAATTCCTTGGAGAAATGAGCCGAGTTGGCTTCCCTTTGTTGCTGGAAACAGGAAACGACGTGGCTGGAAGGTTTCTGCTGGCTCGCCATCGGGAGAAGCAAAATTCCCCGCTCGTTTATTGCGCCGCAACGTCTGCGATCGTGTACTGTTCGAGTTTGCTTCTGACAGCAGTCACACGACAAAGTAAATAGGAAATTCTGAAATAAACTGCGAGCTAAAAGCTTCCACTTGGTGTGCAAGACCGTACAATTTTTTTCTACGACTCTTTCGCTGCGAAGAACACGTTTTTGAAAACGCAATAATGGCTTCGGGATGACACTCTCGATAATAAAAAATTATTGCTGGTACAAGAAATGTATATTTTCATTGTAACGAATATGGCGACTATGGAAAACGTTATTGGCTTCATCCCGTAAAAATGCTTTTATTTTGCGAGTCTACAGAGACGCATTTTCCTTTGCTTTACGATCAATAAAATAACCCGGGAAATTTGCATTTTAACGCACGAAGGAAATATTTTCCGCATATTACACATGCACGTGCAGAAAATTACACCTTCATGTCCTTCAATAATTGCTTTTTGTTTTCTGGAAACTACCTCTTAACCGAGAAATTTTTTAATCGAGGAAACTTCTGGTCTTATGATAAAATGATTCTACAATAAAACAAGATGGACCTGCTTATAACAAATATATATCTTCTTGTTGACATGAGTATACCAATACATTTAAGTGACATAACTATTACTAATAAATCATTTTTATATAACATTTTGATATTAACCGAAGATCAGCAGAATGAGGTAGCTCAAGAGGTTAACAAAATACAAACGTTTATCAATGATGCTGTTATTTCTCGATTTGTGCCATCGTTCCCCTCGATATTTGTATCGCCAAGTATCGCCATATGATATATCGATTGAGCAAATACAGTAGATAATGACGGCAGACGTCATGATTCGATTAAATCGCGAAACTACTTCGTCACCTGTCCGCTCGAACTTGATGAATCATTTTGTAAACGTTTTTCGACTATTCTGCCTGCCATTGCGATCGGACGTCGATCTGCGATACGTCAGACATTACGTAAACGATAAATCAAATTAAATAGAGAATTTTGTGGTTCAAGAGGCCATCGGCGTCATCGACGATAAACGATTTCCTCATCGAAAATTGATGATCGCTCTTTGAAGTAATTTTAATTATCGACAATTAGGTTCAGCCACTTTGTGACTGTTTTACGAATATAAGATTGATACTCTTTTGCGAATATTTGCAATTTAAGCTGATCTACGTTCTGGTTACAAAATTTCTGCAAACTTAATCAATGTTTCAGTTTCACTTACGTTAAAATTCGAACCTCGTGGAAATTTTAGAAATTGAAGAAACTATTAAAATTGAGGAAGCTTGGAGGAAGTAAAAAAATTGAAAAGCCTAAAGTTTGTAGAAAGAAGCTAGAGAAATCGTGTTTGAGGTAAAAGAGAAGTCGATGAAATATTACAAAAGTGGGTCTATCGATAGTCAGAACGAGTGAAAATGAATTTTCGTTGCAAACAAACGTTCACTTTCTATCGAGGTTCTTCCCCGTTACGTCAGAAGGTTTTTATTTTGCCCGGAGAGGTCGACATTCCTGAAATGCCTGTCAATTAACGAATGAATCACACGCTTCGCGATGCAGATCGCCGTTCCTTGCGTCAGCTGAACAGTGCATATCTCGAGATCGACGCATCTTCAAGGATCCATGGATCGTCGATTGCGCACACAATGCATCCACGACGCTATTGTACGATCGAGATATCCTTCCAGTCGTCGATAAAGTCAAGAACCATCTGTTTAGGAAGTGCATTCTTTCCGGAAAACGTTGCTGGGCGGAAAATGGAGGGAAGCAAAATTGCACTTAAAATGAGATAACTAAGTGCATTTAGGTTTGTGGTATTTGAGAAAGAGAAAATTCAAGGACTGGGGAATTGTTGAATCAGATTTTGAATTTATGGACGTAGACATTTGGGTACTTTGGAATTCGGAAGTTTGATAATTGGGGAATTTAGGAATTAGATATATGAGAATTTGGGAATTTAGGAATCTGGAAATATGAGAAATTAGGAATGTAGAAATTCTGAAATTTAGGAATTCGAGAGTTTGGTAATTGAGGAATTTTGGAATTTGTAAATATGAGAATTTGGGAATTTAGGAATTCGAGAATATAAAAATTCCAGAATAAAAAAGTTCCAAGACTAAGAAATTCATCGCTCCAAGAACCCAAAAAAATTCGAAGACTCAAACAGAACAAAATTACAATATTTAAGATGAATTCTGAACGAGCGCAGTTTTCCGCAGTTTCCTAACAAAATACATTTGCATAAACGTTCACAATTCAGTCATTCGTATAATTGTTAAATTCATATCAGCATGTTACCCATTTCGAAATGCTATTATATGTATATTTCCATATTAATCGTGACGAGGATGAAACTGCACGATTATTTGCGATCGTCGATTATTAATAACCGGTCCGGATGGCGGAGTGACAGTACTCGCTATAACCGGCCAATTTAATCACGAATTAATACTTCCATCGTTCTGCTCGATTTGGAGACAGACGCTTCTCGTTTCGATAATAAACTCTGCGTCCGTAATTCATTCGTTTCGCTCGTTGAACAGCGCATGCAAATCAATGCTTCTACGTTAAACTCAAAATCACCCGATGATCGCGCACCTTTTCTTATTCACGGGACAAGAGGATCAATTTTTACCTCTCCAGTTAATTAAACCAGATTCTTATCCCCTCGAAAAAGATACGCGCTTCCGAAGAATTCGTAAAGTGGTTTATTTATAATTCGTGCGGTACGTTTTTGCTACATTACGGTTATCGATTGTTCCACTTTTCGAAATAAAAAGCTTGCGATAACCGGAGGTAGCTTTTACGATAATGAATAACCATCAGAGTTTGACCCATTAAGGGTCAAATTTTTATTCAACACCAGTTTGTAATTTAGTTAAGTGATTTTGCAGCCGAGGATTTTTCATAATTCTACACGATTGAAGGTTGAGAACCCTAGTTTAGTCTCTATACTATCCTTGGTAGTTCTCATGGTAAAACGTCAGTTAATGATCGTTGAGCATGCTGGTACTTAAAAATTAATGAATTGCTCGGTAGTTTATGCCAAACTTGAACGACAAATGATGAATCGAGGTTCCTGCGCTATTCCTATATAACGTTTCAAACTATACCTTTGAACTTATCCTTGCAGCCGAAGTTGTCGATAATAACAGTGTCAAAGTTATACCCGTGAATCGATAGGGAGTCTCTGTTCAAATACACTCGGTGCATCAAATCGTGTCAAATCTGATCTTAGTTTCAATTCAATCTTCTGTTCGATTAATGCATACTTGAATTACGTTCTTTTTGGAGAATCTCTGAATTCTCTAGCTCTGAAATTTTCAAATTACATTAAGTCCCTTACAAGGTCTCAAATTCTGAAACTTGAGACTTCGCAAAGTTCCAGATTAGCAGCGGTAAATAATAAGAACAAAGTGAAGAATAGTGACCTAACAAGTCATCTACATATCAAGTAGATAAGAATATTAGTCACAGGGAACTATTCAGCGGAATAAACGCGTTTCAGTGAAGTGTATTGATATTCTAGCAGGAAAACGATGTAGGAAATAAAGGAAAAAGGATCTCCAGTTCAGGATTAAGGATGAAGGTAGTAATAAGAGAGAAGTGTATCGGTAGCCAGGATGAAAAATTTTCTCTCCTTATAAAAGATATCATGACTGAACTCGTTTACTCGGATACGTGAAAACTAATACCAAGGTAATATCAGAAGAATTATGATCATCTACGAGAAGTTATCTCTGCCAGTTGCTCAACTTTGAAACATTCTTTCCGACATAAGCCCTCTTTCGCAGAAAAATACAGTATTAATCATAATAAACCGTTTCGATAAAAATGTATTTTACAAAGAGAACTGCAGGAAGATAAAAAATAAAAAACAAGATATTGAATGGCATGAAAATGAACGGACAACGGAACCAAAAGTGTTTCGCGTGTAGAAACGTATTTAATTCGAACTTGGTCACCGCGAAATTAGTATGCGACTCGGTGCGCCGCGACGTAGTCCACGTTCGACCACGTCAAATTAAAGGAACGAAAGAGAGAACAGGCTGAGAAAAGCCACACGAGACGTACAGTCTCCCACGGTGCACGGCCATTTTCCCATAGATTTCGTGCAACCGGTTCCGAAAACGTAGAGGAGCGTTTGTACACGTGAATGGGACTCTGTATAGCGGCCATTCACCTTCATGACGATTTGGGGGAAAGCTTAGCTTTTATTCGTACGCATTCTACCAAACAGTTCAAGTGTTGTCGACCGTGCACGCGATACCGCGTGCTCGGACATTCGTTTCAGTGAGCGGACGAGTTAATTACAACTCGATTTAGGGCGAATTAAACTCGACCCGTTTTCAATACAACGTGGTTCAATTTCGGGCAATTTAAGTCAAATTGATTCAATAATTCGAACTGACGAGAATTCGGAGCAATTCGTGCTCTAATTTCACACGATTCAATTCGGAGCAATTCGACTCGTAGATCTAACAACTCTGATTCAATAATTTCAATTTTCAACATTTGATTGGTGTCATCGAACAATTCGAAAGTTTACACCAAACGTAATTATAAATGAACGCCTTTCGGTTCTTATTACTCTCATTTAACTTTTAAAACGCACCCTTACGTGTCAACAGTACACGCGGTCACCCATACGTAAAACTAATCGCAGCTAATTTAGCTTGACCTCACAACACTCTTATCAGATAAGAATCCATTTCATTCATAAACGCTTACTTACAGCTAATTAATATTCACAAATTTATGAACACGATAACATTGTAATATATCCATATAATGACAATATATTACAAACAATTCTGAATATAATCAATACTAGAACAAATACATCAAGAGATTCTATAAGAAATACAAAATATTAAATGTTTCAATCGATTCGAAATTCTATACCGATTGAATTACTCGAAAATTAGTTCCCGAGAGTATCGAATGAACGTTCGTTAATTGGTACCGGGCCACCGTCACAAACGAATCTCTTTTTCCCGTATTTTTCACGCGGGATCGGTCAGTCGGAGCACGCTCTCGCATTACTCGCCGAGATTCCCACAGATACCGGGCTTTCGAGAAGCGGATCGATCGCTATGGTAGACCATGCGTGCGTTCGTTTCAACTCGCAAGGGGATTTAAGTGATCCTCAACAGTGCCGGCTAAATCTCGACCAAGCAATTTTCCCTCGAAACGTCGATGCTACGTCGCGCGTGTATCCCGACGGATCAACGTTAGCCTCGTTTACAAACGATTTTTTATTTGCTCTTTAAAGGACACGCACCCGTATAGCACATATACATATCTCGACGGCACGTGGACCGCGAAATCGCTGTGTATAGTAGCACGGCTCGTTTCGATCGCGTATATCGTTTAACCTGACACGTATCGAATGCTCCGTTTCGATGTATCGCAAAGGCGTGTTCGTAACGCGATACATGCACCCGAGAAGTTATAGAAACAATATTTTGAATAAAGGGAACGAAAAACTTAGCAACCTAACCTAAGTTTTTGAATGGCACAGAAAATCGAGCTCCGAATTTCGCGCACTAATTGAACTCGCCGAGAGTCGCCGTCGGTGCATAACCGATCGAAGATCGGACAGGCGCGTGTTCAACCGCAAAATGAAATACGCGTATCGACACCGAGGCAATTGTTTACGGCGAAGAGGGAGATTCGATTTTTAAACGCAACGGATCCGTCGGTATTCTCAGAATTCTAGCGCGACATTCCATCGCATTGACGCGCGTCCGCGAGAAACTTGCGGTTAGATTTTCGCGCGTAAAAATCGCTGGTAGTCGAACGAAACCGATGGCTATCTCGTCGAGGGAATCGTCTCTCGATCGAATTGTCGAGAATACGACCGACAAAAATGTTATTTCGCGATCGAAGGAGATTTGATCTTACCTAATGTTTCTTCTGGCGTCGTGGCCCACACCCTTTTCAAGACTATCTGAAACTGTCACTCGGAATGCCTAGGATCGCGCACGGATTCGCGGCACGACACACTGCTTCACCACACCTACAGTTTCGCTTCTATTTATTACGAAAACGCGAAAAGTACGAGGAGACGAGTGATCAGAAACGTCCTCCGACTGTGATTACTGCGCGAATGCCTCGAGTACGTCATGTCCTGAGAAACTAGCGCCGCAACGTGAACTACCGCACGCTGCCACCTGGTTAGTGGAGGCGCTAGGGTTTTTTCGTTACCGCAATTCAACCGTACCAATACACGGTAACTTTTTGTTTACATTCGTTCATTTATTCCATGATCCCGTGTCAATCTTCTTTGATCGACGAGTTGGTATTTTTTTTTGGTTTAATTTGTTTTCATTTCATTTTACAGGATAAATTTGATTACGAATCGTATACGGATCGTTCACGAATGTCCTAACTGCGACTCTCAAGTTTATCTCAAGCTGCATTTTCAAGCAAAACAAAATTGTTTCATGTATTTTATGTATTCGTATATAAATTTATATCGCTTTGCTATATAAAGAAAATAATATAAAATTGCATTTGTGTGTTTGTGCATTCCATTTCGTCGTAATTTATTGGTACCTCTGTATGTTTTAACCAGATAAATTAGCCTATAGCATATTTTTGAACAGTACGTTTCCTATAGTCTTCAGAAAAGTATTACAAAATTGTTGTGATGAATTTTGCTTGATATTACTGGTGAAATTTATGGAAAATCAATGAGTACCTGTATGTTATTGCACACGTCAGTTTTAAGCACTTAAGTTCCAAAAGGAGGAATCGTTGCGTGGATGTACGGTAGACGTAATTGCACGATTGTTTTGCCCATTAATTGTAAATAACAATGATTGTTTAATTTATCCGTATTTTGATTCCTAAGAATTGTTACAATCAAATACTGCTATTTATTATTTTAAATACATTAATTTTAATTCCAATTATTAGAAACAGCAATATGGTAAATGATAAAAACGATGATACGAAAGCAGAGAAATCTAACGAGAATGAAAATCACTCAAAAATGACAGCTGCAGAAGAACGATCAGAATATTTTAAAAAATTAGAAAAATGGTTACACGAAGCTTATGCTTGGCAGAGCGTAGCTGCAATGTTTCCGTACTATCTTATGTCTGGTCAAATAATAAATCCAACTACTGGTAAGAATTCTGCTGTATTTTGTGTTTTATTTATTTGTATTTTGCGTTTACTTTACATGCTGCTTGTTGTATTTTCTTAGTGTAATAAAATCATTCTATATAATAGAATAATTGTAGGTGTGCCACCATTCCCGTCACAAATACCGAATGTGACAAATCCGCATATGTTAATTATCAATACGAACAGTCAGGAAAATGATCAGCTCAGACAGAGAAGGGCTCAAGATACCGTAGGAACCCCGTTCCAACCTCCTGGAGCTGAAGGTAGAAGGTCATAACGATAACTCCTGTGTTCATCACATTCCAAGAGAGGTTCAATTAGTACTATATGTGCTTCTGACACAAAAGTATTGCACTTTATAAGATTATTATCTCAGCATTCAGCTAATTTGTCTGTATCCTTGAATCAGATGTTATAAGTGCAATATTTTTGAAGTGTACATTTTCACCATTATCATCTGATTAAGCAGTAATTTTATTTATCAAAATGTAAAGACATAATTCTTTTAGGTTTTGAATATCGTATACCTCCAATATGGAAAAGATTTGCTGCAGAGCTTATAGATTCAACAATGTTGTTTCTGTTAAAATTGTGCATTACTTTCATTGCAATTGATGTTTTTGATTTCATGTATGTAAAATCAGTGATTTATAACACATATTTTCTTCTTTTATATTTATTACCACTCATTTTTATTCTAGAGACATAGATGAACTAGATCTGGTAAGAGCCAATTTTCGTATCGATTACAAGATGGCTTTAGAAATGACATACGGAATATTAGTACTAGACATTGTTCATCGTCTGATAGTGTGCATTTTTGAAGTAAGTGTATTATTAGTATAGCATTGTAACTATACACTGTTAGATATTTTATCTTATGGAGAAATATTTTAGGCACTTTGGCTCCAGCATGGTCTGAATGGTCGTATCGGTGGTACAACGCCAGGAAAATGTATGATGGGATTACGAGTCGTCCAATGTCGTAGCGTTACACCCGTTGATCGACCCGATGATCCTGACGTTGTACTTGTTTCACCAGGAACAGATTTAGGTTTACCTCTTGCACTTGGACGATCGGTAGTGAAAAACATAATTCTAGCATTTTTGTTTCCATTATGTTTTGCATTGTATTTCTTCAGATTTAACAGAACTGTTTATGATCTTATTTGTAATTCTATCGTGGTTGAGGATCCCTACAGAAATTTAAATAATAACCGACTTCATCAACAATAATTTGTTTTATATATTTGAAAAAGAAAGGGCTGAATTTAAGTTATGGTGTATGTTTGCGCGGGCGTATATAATATGTACATAAGTGTCTAAATTGAATATAACACTGTTACAAAATATTTTTCTATGGTACACTCTTAATTTGTATGTGTAACAATGTAATAAGACAAATTATTCAGCTTATTAAAAATAGGTATTTACAGGTTGTTTAAAAAGGCACACTTTATCACTATGAAACTGATACAAACTGTACAAAATCTGACTGTTGCAGTTATTAATAAATCATTTTATAATTTATTTGGATTAAAACTCTTAAAATTTATTATAATACGTTACCACAATTGAGGGTACATTTATGGTATAGGAGTAGATAAAAATATTTCTATTAATTATTGCGAAAATAGAACTATTAGCGCTATCTACGGTACGCAGCGGAACCTAAAATTTTCAAATGGAGAAGGATTACCCATCAATGCCCGCAAATGCGCGCCGTTCGTACGTCACTGCGCTGGACGGTAGCGCTTTAGATGCCCGCCAAGTTCAATTTTTTAAATTATCGATTTTAGCGCTTCAATAGAACCGAAGTGACATTATCTGAGAAGTATAGTGACCGTAAAATGTTCCATTCGCACCAATAGAGTCCAGAAGTTGTTTAATTATAAAAAATAAGTCATTTTCAGTCTTATTAGTTGTTCTATTTACCACTAGACATCAGTGGCACTGTTTTCACATTATATAATGCATACAAGTTAAAAAACATAAAATTAACATTTGTGTGACACTTCCATCTTATTGAATTCGTATTTTCTTCTTAGTCTGAAGTTCTGTGCCAGTGTTATTCAAATTAATTAGTTACAAAACAGACAGATTGCACAGTGATGATATAAGAGAGGCATCCCAAGTTCTGTGTATGATAGTACCCCCAAGATATTTTTTCATTACTATTAACATTATAAGTAAATGTCAAGAGATTACGTTAAACGACCGAATGTTTTGTTGCATATTCGGTAATTAATATTGGGTACATTTTTGTGTGGTATTATTGCTATGTCACGAAATGTCATAACCTTTATGTTATAAAACCTGGGACCTGCAATATCGCGTTGTCACGATATCGCATTTCGTGTCGCGACATTAAGGTATGTTTTCACATTTCATCAAAAGCGCCGTGATCAAAAGTCAAGACTTCTACTGGCGCGACCATGTGACATTTTTTCAAACGTCTGCACGCAGTTGTACCTTTTCGTGATGCTAAAAGTCACGACATTTTGCCGTTGTAATACTGTGACATTCTTTGTTTCTGAAAAGAGCATATACAGACGCACATATTTTTACATGTACACTATCACGATGACATTAGAAATCAAAATCTCGATAGCGCAACATTTATTTATGAATAGTTATCAAGATGACAAATGTCACAACATCTCGTATCGTGACAATGTAACATGAAAGATTTGATTGCGTAGCATTAAAAGTCGCGACGCGTAAATCCAATATCGTGACAACGCGTATTTCTGCTTTTCACGATGCAAGTCATGACATTTCGTGCTGCGGCAATAAAAGTCGCGATTTACTGTCACGTGAAAACGTACCTTTCGGGTGACCGCGATCCCCGAGAATGCACGTGCTACACGATAGCTGGGAATTCGTGTTGGTGTGTGTTTTAACGGTGTGAACGTATATAAAGCGAAACTGTAGAATCCAAGGGTTCTTTCCTTCGCTGTACAGCGAACAGTTAACTGTATCGTCTTCGCGAAATCATTGTTTCGATTCAACTTGTTTACAGTGTATCTAGGTAATTTTTAAATGTGCGTGCGTTAGGTTTCTAGATATTTTCTAGTGCGTACAGATAATCTTTGTAGTATACGCGGTTCAAAAATCATGGAACACGAAGTGGAACGCTTTGACGTGGAGGGTTTTTTAAAAGAATACAAACAACACCCGTGTCTTTGGGATAAGGGCCACGTGCATTATAAAGACAGACAAATGAGGAACCAAGCAGAAGAGATTCTAATGCGCAAAACTGGCATCGATGACTTAAAATTCCTTAAAAAGAAAATGAGAAGTATACGCGGTACATATAACACGGAAATAAGGAGAATAAGAAACTCGATAAAGAATGGCAAAAAGATATACAAACCCAGACTTATCTGGTTCGAAACGGCGGATAAGTTTTTGAGACCAATGACGGAACTGTACGCCGAAACAAATTGGGTAAAGTAAACAGATACATCTACGTTGTGGAAGTACCGAATTATGTTATTCATTATATGTATTAAGTAACATACGATTAAGCAATAAAATGTTTCAGAAAATGTTCCTCTAAATAATTTATCATTTCATTTATCTCGAGTTTATTTCGATACACGAATGATTTTTATTTGAATCTAATTATTTTTATTTGGGACTAAAATTAGTCAGACTAAGGGTAGTTCTTGGTTACTGAGCGCTGGGTATTTGGCCCGGGCTCTACAAACTCTAATGACGGCCCTACATCGGTACATGTTCCTTTTCTGTTGCACACGAATGAAAAACAACCCTGAAGAAGAGGCGCCGAGTCACATAGCGGCACCGATTGATGTAGCGTCACTCAGGACCGTATGCGCTCTGGTCTAAGAATTCCCTCTACCATCTTAAAACATTAACACGTTTGATTCAGGACTAACAGGTCATGATAAGCCCAAGTCGTAAATTGAACTATTAAAAAGCGATGTCCATTGATGTGACAGCTTTTAGAATCGTATTTTTATGCTTTCTTTTGAGGGTTCCATTTCCTCTCCTTCGCGTTGATGTCCGAGTTTTATTTTAATCCCTGATACCGAGATTAAAAAGGAATTGATTATGTATGATCAGTAGAGATAACAACAAGATGCAATATACGGCCCTGCCTGCGGCTACATCAATCGGTACCGCTATACATATAGTACGCGGGTCCGACATCACCCGATGTCACTTCTTGTGGGTTCCTTTTTACTTGCATGCAACGGAGAAGAAACGTTCATTGGAGATTTCTTGGAACCACTTTTACCTTCCTTGATAGGTGACTTGATATGATCCCGTGTCACGGTCAATATTAATAGTGTCCAAGTACCTACTTATACTGCAAGTTTAAATCTGATCGGATTCAAATGGTTCGTGATTTCTTAACACGTTCTTTTATCAGAACAAAGAGATCTCTGTCAGTTACTGTAACTTGGAACTTGGCGCCAATTCTTATTTGAGATTTGGTTGAACTACCAAGGTGATCCCTTTACTATTTCGTTGCAGGAAGTAGAAGATTCACAAGATGCAAGTCAACATGAAATAATAACTTCAGACATTGATACGTATAGCAACTCGCAAGAATCAAATGATGAGATTGCACAGTACGGTAGCAATCCTATGACAGGCCCTCATCCAACGAAAAAGTTCAATGTAGGACATCCAGAAAATGGAGCCACACTTCACAGGGCGCACGTCGTGTCATTCGTACATAACGAATTCATCGCATTTGGAAATTCGATTGCTTTTCAATTGCAAAATCTTCCCTTAGAAATGGCGTTGCAATTGCAAACGGACATTCAATCCCTTATTTCTAATACCCGCTTAAGTTACCTCCGAAACAACAAGACGGTTCCTTCAAATACTTCATTCCGATCTTCGTCTGATTTCAGTACCCCGCAAACTTCCCCGCAATCCACGATAGAAAATTGTAATACTTCGCAAACGAATATTAAACAAGAAAATTTAGATGTACAAGATTACCTTTCTAATTGATTACTATATCTTATCAATAAAACTATACCTACTTGAACCTATTCATTCAATGACATATACTTGTAAGTAAGAACGTTCACGTTTTGCTGAAAATCACTAAATTAAACTGGCAGAGTGCGTTTAAGTCTAGTCAGAAAGTCTAGTAGAAAGTCTAGTAGAAAGTCTAGTAGAAAGTCTAGTAGAAAGTTACTGAACTTCAAATTTTCGCGCGGAAAACGATTTCAATTTGAATTTTTGCCGCCAATGGCGCTGTTGCGATTCGAGTCTCGATCGATACAGTAGAACGTGACCTGAAAATGGTAAGAGGGCAAAGTTAGGTTGGGTCTGCATAGTTCCCCTAATCGTGTGACATAAAAATGCATTGTGTGAGTGGTCTATATCCTATATTCTCGTCTGTGGTAATGTATTTGAAGTTTTCAAGCGCCATCTAGAGGAATACTATCAGAAATTCACAAGACTAGCAACTAACCAATGACGTCACTTCCCAGTTAAACGTGGCTGCCTTGCGAGCGAACGAAGGAGTGGCTTAGCGATCTGTCAAATTAAGTGATATCTTTGTGAAAATTAATGACTCGTCGCATTGATTAAGTTGTTGCCGTGTGCTTATAATCGATTACTCATCGTGCAGTAGGTCTGTCAGACACAAAAAATGTCGTCTTCGGGTGATTTCGGAAACCCGTTGCGTAAATTCAAGCTTGTCTTTCTCGGTGAACAGAGCGGTAAGTATTTGTCCGCACATACTTCCGTTGATTTTCGATCAATATCGGCGTTACGCGTTGTTGCTTTTCCATTAATGATGATTTCTTCTGCATCGAACACCAGAATTTTGATGACACGTATCAGTACCAATAACCGTTCTAGGTTCTAGATCAATATTTCTGGTCACCGTGCAACTTTATCGGTGCGATCGAATTCGGCGTCGTTCTTGTTGTCACCGTCCTATTGTTACATTCAATTCTACTAATTTCTGTGATTTTGTCTATGTTTCGTTGTAGAAATCTACCTTTTTCTCATCAGTATTCGCAGAAATATTTATTAACCATTAAAATTCATAATTTATGCACCCACCTTCGTACGTCTCTCTCCGTTACATTTGTTTCCCGTTTTCGAAAGATCGCGGAACTAATCGGTATAATTCAATTATAAAATGTAGCCATGAAAAATGTACTTAAATAAATTACACATTTAAAGGAAATTATTGTTTCATTACGAATATGTATTTATTTAAATTTTCTACAGAATCAATCAGAATTGTAATACTCTGCTGCTTTTGATTTTAATATTTTTATATAAATTGATCAATTTTTTTGCATTAATCGTGTGATTTGATGTTGCAGTTGGAAAAACGTCTCTTATCACACGGTTTATGTATGACAGCTTTGACAACACTTATCAGGTATGAAGCTAATGGTTTCGTGATATATGCATATACGTATATATAACTTAAAAACTTAAGTTTGTTCATAGTTAAGTATCACAGTTTAAGCTGAATGTCCTACTTGAATAATATATGTTACCACATTTTTATTGTTTTTTGTAAGAACTTTACTATATTGTTATTTACCTCCTTTATTATGCATTAAACCCACACCTTGAATTTCTGACATCATCCATATTTCAATGACACACTTTCCAATTACCTTATGAAGACATAGCAAGTTTTTGTGTTTCATCCATTGTTCTATTTACTCCATTTGAATTTAGTAATAATTTTAAGGTAAAATACAATTTTATTATCTAAAATGGTTAACATCAGCTGTTAGGGTAGATGCTAGCAGGAGAGGTAGTAGAGAGGTCAAGATATTGACTTTTCTTAATAGACAGAATTAAACAAACAACATTGTAAAATTACTTGAGAATATTGATTACATTGCACTATTTTATTCCTTGAACAGAAGCTCAACATTTAGAATGTTATAAATACAATGATTCACTGATGTCTTTTGTTCAAATTGAAGTTCATTAAATAAGTCTCAACATATGGAATATGTTTTATGTGCAAAGTAGCAATGAGGCACATCATTATTTGTTGCAGGCTACAATAGGTATAGATTTTTTAAGCAAAACTATGTATCTGGAGGATAGAACTGTAAGATTACAGCTATGGGACACTGCGGGTCAAGAGCGGTTTAGATCTTTGATACCTAGTTATATCAGAGATTCTACAGTAGCAGTTGTTGTATATGATATTACTAGTAAGTTTAATTTGAATTGAAAGTGTTGTGTTATCTGGTAATTATGGAAAGCTCAGACAAAATGTTTATACAGATCCAAATTCTTTTCATCAAACATCAAAGTGGATCGATGATGTACGGACTGAAAGAGGAAGTGATGTAATTATTATGTTAGTGGGTAATAAGACAGATTTGAGTGATAAAAGGCAGGTATCAATGGAAGAAGGTGAACGAAAAGCTAAAGAATTAAATGTAATGTTTATTGAAACTAGTGCTAAAGCCGGATATAATGTGAAGCAGGTATACTACCTTAGTATTGATTGCTACTTTTAAAAATCTTAACATAATATTAAACATATTTTATTTGTTTCTTTAGCTATTTAGAAGAGTAGCAGCAGCTTTACCAGGCATGGATTCCACTGAAAATAAACCCCCTGAAGACAGTATCCTTTCAGTAAGATACATAATGCACACTTTTGCATGTTATATATACACAGAATCATATTTCAGGTTTTCTTTCTTCAAAAGTAGTGATAAGAACCAGATCCTACATCCTCAATTTTGACTGCAGTTATGTTTGTTACATAATCTGAAACTTATTAATTCTTTTCTGATTTCAGCTTATCTTCTAGAAAGGATTTATTGATCATTTAACTTTGAAACATTTCTTACAGCAAAATCATACTCAAACATATCATATTATCACTTTTATACATTTCTATATATCTTTCAAATTTTTCATAGCTGTTATTCATCCTTTGAATATCATTTCGAATATGTTATTTTTAATATTATTATTTAACATTATTAACAACTTAAGTTGTTTCCGTTATCTTTTGTGTTTTCCTTAATGTGTTGCTAAACCTGTAGTGCAAGAAGTAGTTCTCAAGGATACACCAATTGAACTGAAAGCATCGGAGAGCAGTTGTGCATGTTAAACCACCGATCAGCCTAATGGTAGATAAGACACTGATTTAAGTTAAATTATAAATTAAACTCTCAATGCTAGGACAGTGACCTACAGTCCGTGTCTTTTCCACAATTTACAACGTGAAAAGTATCAGCACTGTATTGGATAGCTATAATTTCTTTTTCCTTCATGAAAAATAAATATCACACGGTAGTTTAAGCGGACTGCTTTTACACAATAACGTGTTTATATGTATTAGTAAGTTACAGCATCAACATAATCTAAATTATTTAATCTCGCAAATTGCATTGGAGCTGCTTGCTTTTTAATATGTCAATGGCTAATGGATTGTCATTCTAGATAGTGCTATGATCCTCTTTTTTTGACTGTAAAATAAACATTTTCATAAGAAACATTTTATTTATCGCGTGTACTTATTACAAGTAATGAGACTTTCTGTGTTTTGCATTCTAAAGAAAAGAAACAACATCGACCGAGATACTAGTCCTATGCATGATCAGTGCTGCAACTGCATGATATGGTGCACTTATATATATTTATAGTCACGTATATATATAAGTTGCGACGAAATAAACCGTCAGATTACGGAAATACGTGAAATTACGTATTGCGTAAATGCAGTCAAAATATTAGTCAGCTATAATTCTTTATTCATTCGAACTGATCGTAAATACGAGCAATAAGAATTTTGTACGTTTATTAAATTTAAATTCGAATCGGTACACTAAAGAAGAGAACTTGTACGAAATGTACCTGCGTGCGTGCTAATAACATAGGAAAAGAGAGAAACAGAATCACAACAATGCAAAATCAGCAGCTAACATTGTCTAATTTACAAAACTGATTACTTTAAGAACATACATTGCTCATGGCATCAAGGTTTTCCACAATTCGGAACAACCGTTGCATAAATTAACACATTGCATTTCCTGTGAAAGTATTATTTATACATTTCGAAGTGACTTTTTCATTCGTAAAGACAAAAAGAAAACATATAGATAGAGCAAGTAGTCAGCAAAATGGAAAAAAAATATACTTAAAAAATTTGATCTGTATATATTAACTTAAAATTTTGGGATGTGGATAGACAGAATGCTATTATACCTAATATTATGACATTTTTGTTAATAATTATTGTAATATTTTAATTTATATAAAAAATCTTAAATAGCATTTTTTAATTTTTTTTTATATATTGATTTTTTTGTGAAAACCATAATTTATTTTTCTTGCCATTTCTCCTTGTTACACGCGTTTCCTAGTTTCATGAATGTTTTCAAGATTTCATTTCGTCCGTGTAATATGTTTTAATTAAGATTTATACGTATACAAATACTCTGTATCATATTGTATGAATGTGACAGACAGCACTCGTTATATAATTTTAATTAAGGTGCTTCGTGGCTGTAAAAAATTTCACTTACAATTAAACACGAGCGAACGGTCCGTCCCGTTTTTTGAACCGTTTAAATTTTATACGCTTTTTTAATTACACAGCTATTCTAGCTTTGAAAAAGCCAAAAAATAATAAAGAATAATAATTGAAATCGTACTTATTTTCTACTCAAACGTAATGGGACTAAATTAAAGATTAATTACATTTAAGGAGTAGTTGTGATTTTTTTTTATGCTGCTTAAATAATTCGACTTTATATACTACAATTTTTAAGGCCTAATACATTCTTTTTACATTGTAACGTTAATGAATCTTTTATTGATATTACGCGGATAAGTCCAGAAGTCCACACAAATTGTTCGATGCAACGAATGTTTGAACGAAGTCTGATTAGTGGGAACGTTAGCGATTTTATTGGAAGATGTACAGTAACCGTTTGATAAACACCTGCAATCGGGGTTCTATATAGCCACATGTTACATTACTGTTCATTGCAGTGTCGCGTGTTGTGTAGCTACGCGTTGTACCTTAGACGACCACTATATATCAATATTTAAATTCACAAATTTCTAAATTTCAAGAGCAAAAGATAGATTTTAACGCGTATTTAGCTAGCAGATGTTTATGGGACGGTAACTGTAAACCCGCGAATCCTTGAAGCCCAATCAAAATGGTTACTGTGATAACGCCTTAACACACGAAAGCAGCTGTCGATTTGCAGAATCAATCACCGATGCAGAACGGCTCCGAGTCGGAGGGAGAGAGCGGCTGCATCTGCTAGGAAGGTGGTTAATAATCAGTGTGCAGCTAATTAATGCTAAACTTCTTGAGACATTCTCAGATACGAACCAAAAAGAAAGAAAGAAACAAAAAGAAAAAAAGAAATTCATCACAAGTACTATTAACGGGATGCTGGCTTCTTCTGATGTCTACATCGTGGCCCAAATAAGTTACTCGCAAGATGGAGGACACGAACAACAACACACACGTCTCATCGACACCGTTTCTCACCGACTACTTCTGCCCCTGAATCCAGTCTCGTTTTAACGTCGTCTTTATTGTAGCGTGTGATACGTTGCTGCGTTTTCATGTTAATCATTGTTATATAACGATAACGAACAGCTTCGTGCGTTTTATATAGTGCGTATAGTTACGTTCTTGTATCTGCCGAGAAATACTCTTTTCAACGAGAGCTACCGATTCTTCTGTCATTCACTGTGTGAACCGGAAATCCTTGTTCTAAAATTAATGAGCGTTGTTCATGCATTAATGTCAAACTTTCTGTCACGATGATAGGGTGGCCTTTCCTTCAGGACATCTTTGTACCCGTGTTCTTGGGCAAATGAAGCAATACGCAACAGCTTTTTCTGACATATCACCATTTCCGATGTGGCGAACCTTTCAAACATAATTCTCATACCGACATCGCGATGGTGACATCGGTTTTCATTCGATTCGATGAAGATCGATGTTGCCGGATAGACCAGTCTCGCCTCATCCTATCATCGTTCGTTTGATCGCGAAGATCTCTATCCAACACGCACAAGACACCGAGAAATGCTTTAGACGAGATACTTTAGGAACACACGAGAACCTAGGAGTAAACGTGAAACGACTGAAAGTAAAAAAACGTGTTTAGTAGCCCACCGGTAGTCGAGGAACACGATCGAACGACCTATTTCTGATCAGTTGCGAACCACGTAATATTGTAATTCGCGTAGAACGAGTTTTATCGACGAATCTGTTCGACGGCGAAATCGTTTGACGGATGTATGATACTGTACTCGTAATTAAACGATATTTATAGACGTTTTTCGATATCTCTTGATTAAAAATAAGCGACCGACTCGATACGTGCCGAAGTCGAGAAAGGAGACGCGCTTAGGAGAGCAAAAGTGACCCCAGATTACTTTCAAAATGGAACTATGCTCAATCGTTTCTTGTAATTCGTAGCGAATTTCATTTTTTGTAAGCGTTTATCGAAAGGGAAATTGTTAGTTACTTTAGGCGGAAGTCGGACGCGTCTTCTTTCTACGAAATTCGAGAAACAGTAGCGAAGGAGTGTGTGGACGGGTCGACCGACTGAGTGCTAATTTAAAACTATCCAACGAACGAATCAAAGAAACTATAGCGGCCCATAAGAACGTACTGCGAGCGAACGTCTTTTTGAAAATGCGACGAAATCGAGAGAGCAGGGTTTGAGCGGTCGAGTTGTGCAAACGGGGGTGAGAAGAGTGCCACGAGAGAAGCGGGCCAATTTTGCACCTGCTATGTTAGAACTTAGAGAAAAGATAAAACAAGAAAATCCGTAGACGCGTGCGAAGGAGAGAACGCGAGAACGAGAAAGCTTCGCTCGTCGACGTGTTGCGAGACGGGCGCAGGTTTCTCCGGTGTCGTCGTTGTAAATTTGATGTGATAAGGCTTCTTATTCCTCGGGAAAACGGAACAGAAGTTGAGTCGTGCGTTGTAACTCATTAATCCGCCGTGCTTAATGCGAGCTCTACGTGCCCTAGCACCATTTTCTCAACGTTCAACTGTCTCTCTAGCGCAACCCCTTTCGTATAACGTGTCGTGTAGCGTCGATTCGCGCCATTATGTATCGTGCGCTGCGCTTGGGGACTTTGAAGCTTCACTGATACGAGTCTATGCAGGTTCTCTAAGTTGTGTAATTGATATTGTGATGGGTAAAGCGCTTTGGGTGCGAACGGATGTCAGAGAACATCAGGAAGAGTGGATGAAGAGTTAGGAAAAGTTTCAAATTCCCAAAATTCCAAGTTCCCAGGATTTCAATTTCCCAAAGTTCCAAAACTTCCAATATCCCCTAAGTCCCACATTTTAGAGAGCTCTGCAGAGTTCCACCGTAGACTCCAAAAAGCACTCAAAGCTTTCGAATGAAATGGCCTCGTATCGCTGAATGTTTCAAAGTCCTCCCGTTACGTTTAAAGCCTCGAGAACAATGTGAATCACAAATTTTGATCGCGTACACGAAGCGTATATTTTCTTTTCGACCTCGCGAGCGGAGAAAACACTTATTCGCATTTTTCTCCAACGCATTCGTGACTCGCGATATTTCATCATTTCTTCGCATCGAATTGCAAAGCTCACGCCTAAATGAGAATCATCTTTCATCTTACAAGATGCGAGCGGTGTCTTCTCCGTTCTGGCGAAGATAGGATAAATTGCAATACGCTGATCTAGTCGGGACGATCGATGCGATGATCGTTCGGTGATCCACGGTGCTTGCTTTTCGGGGGCGCGGTGGGATTGACAGTGTTTCGGTTTCAAGTTTCACCCTTTCGTCACGGTAGGGTAGATCAAGTTTTTTGTATGATTAAACTTTCCCAGTTAGGTATAGTAGGTATAGTAATTTTTTCCTATTGATATTGGACACAGAAGTTTTAGTGATAAGCTTGTATTATACATTTAGGGTGCGTTTAGGAGTAGACAAGTAGCTAATGAAGTAGCGAGGCAAGTAATTAGGCAGGTAGTCGGACAGAAGTGCGACATTTTGTGCGGTCACTTGTCTCACTACTTTCCTAGTAACTTGAGTACTTATCTAAACGCACCTTTAGTGTAATTTCAGAAATCTGTAATGTTTATTTGACAATGTAACGTATTAATTATGTTTGTAGGAGAATATTTAATGGGGTCGATAAGTTAATATATTAAGAAAAGAGCAATAATTTTGTTCAGTCGGTTCGGGAAGCAAGCTCTTCGTGGCGAAAGGGTTAGCGGAGATTCGATAGTCGTGTAGCGACCGATGATTTGTAGCATTTCAAAGGACTCTTGTGAATGTAATTTGCAAGGCAGCCGCGTTCCGTGGCTAAATTTATCGTAGCCGATGTTTCTTAGTTAAATAGAGGTATTCGCTGTATCGTCTCTTTGCAATTCAATTGTCAAACTTAACGTAGCAGTAGGGTGCGATATTTATTGATTGTAACGTTGACCCTTCGACTCGTGGAGATTCCTCGATTCTTATCTCGTAGCCTAGCTCAATTTCACAACTTGTTACGTAGCTTTTAATATATACATTGGAAAGGCAAGCTTTTACGGTATGTACTTTCTTGCGTGTTCATTTTCTCACTTTTTATACAATGATTCGTATCGTTTTCCGTAGCCGTGTCTCGATTTCTCGTATTTCGATTCGACGAAGGAATTCACCTCTCGAAGGGTTAAGTACCAAGGCTTTAAGTTTCCGATACATTATAATAAAATAGGAACTAATGTACGCTTTTGTTTAACGTGATCAAACGAGATCTTGCAGAAATATAATTGAAAACAAACATCTGTGACTTCACTCATTTAAAAACCATAACCCATTCCCTTCCTTAACATTTTTACATTTTACGACGTAAGCTTCCTTCCTCATCTTTAGGAAGAATTTAGAGAATTAGGAAGAGCTTGGGGAGAACCTAGGGGATTCTAAATCAAAATTAAACATGTCTGACCACATACTGTCCTGCTCTACTGTCTGTTCAATAGTAAGCTATACTAGTTTGAATACCTCTGGAGATATTCTACTATCCTCGTGGGTGCATTCTACTGACTACGTCTAACCAAGAGCTAACTTATTGGTCCAAGTAAGTATGCCTTTATCTGATGATCTGATTATCTACTGATTAGTCTATAAACGTTCTCTACTTCTCTGATAATCGACTGACATTTACTGGCCCGATTACACTACTTGGCTGGTCATTTGCAAATGAATGCTTACTAGTCTGATCATCTACTAACCTACGCTACTTATCTGATCACTTACCGACATACGGTATTAGTCTGACCATAAACTATTATACTTTATTCTGTTGTCGGACCGACCTATACTACTAAACTGTTATTTTCTACATTTCTATTTCTACATTTCTTTCAGTTGCACAGTTCTAACGTTCATTTTTCTTAAATCTTTCTCTTTTTTTCTTGACACTTGAAATAATATCATTGTACCACGTGATTAATCAATACATACCTCTTGACCCGATACGTCTGATCCGGTAATAGTAAACAACGAATGAAATATTGATCTCGGAGTTTGATTAATTAATTTATTGTTGAATATTGATAGCCACGCTCGTGGTTGATAACTGAAGAGGAATATGTGTGTTTATTCTTGTCGATTCGGGGAGATTTTTACATTAAACCGAGATATCTTGAATCTTGCTAATTTCTTTTATCTCCTTTATGGATGATTCAAAAAGTGCACGATCTAGAAAGACAAAACGAGTTAATGCCGCTATTTTTGCATTTTCCTCATGGTTCTTCGACGAACTATCTGCGTATACCGTCTTTCGTCCAATTACGATTTTCATAAAATTCTTATCTCTTCTAGCGGATAAAGTATCCTCAAACTTAATTATATCGCGAGACAAGAATAGCGTTCTGAATTTTTAGAGGTAGCTTTCACATCGAGAAGCGAACAAGAAGAGTATTTTAAGAGACCACAATCAAACTATACTTTAACTTGTTAATTCCTGACACAGAAATTTCGTCGAAAAACTGGAAGAACATTTTAAATATGCACAAGGATTTTGATTCTAGTATCAAGCTCAAAAGTCAGGAAATTCTTGAAAGTTCCCAAGACAAGGAAATCTACTTACGTAACATTTAGAGATTTTCAGAACTCCGAAAGTACGAAAGTTCAGAAGGTTTGTAAGTTAGGAAACATTTAGAAATTTATTAAGATCCAGAAATGTAGTTTTATAAATAAATTTTGGTAAAAATGGCATAAAATGTATGAATTAATCAGAGAAGATACCAAGAAGTAGGGGACGATGAATGGGGGATGAAAATTTCTCTGCTAAGAATTCGTAACGCTGTGGTTGATAGTAATTGTTTACATGGTTTATTGTAATGTCAATTATATACAAATTTAAAATTACGTCCAGTGCTTCTACGCTGTCACACCACCACGTTACTCGACAAGTGCAGTTACAATCGGATTTTCCATTCTCCCTTGCTTCTCCTTTCAATATCAGCGACTCGACGAACCACTAAGTTTTAAATTATTCATTATTTACAGTCTAAACTCATTCTTCAGTCAAGAGTCCATTGCTCCCTGTCTCTCTTTCTCTCTCATTCAATCTCTCTCTCGCTCGTCCAACATTTCACTCTTAGAAAAAAAGAAACCTTTCTAAAAACGATTCATTCGTTTTTTCTTCATCCACTCTTTTGAACCACAACCTATACACGCAATCGATTAATCGATTCTCGCTGTCGAAGTAGCTACGCTGCTTCGTATTGATTTCACGTAGTCAGCTAAAAGTGACCGTTCCATTCGTTTGGCAGTATATGTTGTTTATTTTTTTAATGATAAATCGCAAACTGATCTCGCTGTTTCATCTGCTACAATCTCTTCGTTTTCTCGTGGGTTTAAAAAACTGTACCCGGTGTCATTCGATTCGAGTTCTCAATTATACAATTTTGTCGGTGAACTTTCTCTTATTTGCTTCTTCGTTCGTCTCTGTTTTTTATTTTATTTATTGAGCATTTTTTTCTGAAAGAACCGTCAACGCTTGAACAAATGTACATGGAGAGATTTGTTGAAAATAGAACGCTTTTGTAAATCGCTTGATGGAAATTGAATACGGGTTGTTTTATTGGAAACGGGACCAATCGCACTCTTTGTCCAAAGAGTGCTTTTTGTAATTGATCTGAGTCCGTATGTAGATTTATCCTACGAACGCAATGATTATCAGAAGGTGGTTCTAGTTCTTTGCTTTTTATATTTAACACGTTGGATAGCGTTGAGGTTATCAAGATTATTAAATTTTCACATTGTTTCGTTTTTTAATTGTTAAATTTTTTCAGATTCCTAAATTTTCAAATCCTCAAATTTCCAACTTTTCAAACTCGCGTTACAGCAAATAACAGTTCCACTTTCCCTATATCGGCATTTTCTCCAGGGATGCCTACCGTTCTCAGTACCGTCCCTATTACAACAGTACTCTTATTACATAAATCCAACGTGTTAAATAGTGTGTATTTAATTCTGTAACGAACATAAACGGAAAAGAATGTTCATTGGACCACAAAGGGTACTACAAAAGGTGCAGTCTCGAGTGTTTGACTTACGCTCTTCTGGAAAAACGACGTTTGGCAAATCGATTAGGCGATCGTTGGAAAATATATTCTGCGTTATCTCGAGAATCGAAGGTTCTACATAAATCTGGCTACAACACGAAGGTTACGCGATTTGTCGGCAGTTGGTCGCAAGTATGCATTCTGTATCTGGCGGTGAGTAGAAAACGATAACGTCTGACAAATTAGGCGGCACTTTCACTTCGTACGAGTGAGTTCGGCTTCGCGAAGGGATTCCTATCATGTTTGAATTCCAAAGAACGTTCTTGATGACTTTCAAGGATCTCTCACGCCGATCGTCAAGAATCGTCAAGAACGCGATCGATTTCGTCCTTGTCGTGAATGAACACATTGGCTCCGTGTCTCGTTGACAGCACACTCGCGATACAAATTCAACGAATGATTACATTAAATACAACATCAATTTCAACGACGATCTTAGAACCGAAAGAAAAACCATCAGCCTCGACGAGAGTTCCGCTAATTTCGAAGCATCCAATTCCTCCGGGATAAATTTCGATATCCAATGATCCGGCTACAAAATAAGTACCCTCTCCGACGATTAGTTCCACAGCTGCCAAGAAGTTCACGACAAAGGTTCGCTCAAGGTCAACCTCGCGTACACGATCAAAACGATGCACTTCGCAGCACCTTGACCAGTTTTTCACCGAGATCACCGATGGCCCACGATGACCCGGCGTCAACTGCGAGGTACTCGTGGAGTCAGACCCTCAGCTCGTCCATCACCTGTTGCTGATGATTATGTCCCTTCTTCAGTGTCCCTGTGCCGGTCATCGCCATGCTCTCCTGCTGAAGCTGGTTGGGACTCATGATCAGGTTCTGCCCGGGCTTCCCGGGCTTCGTGTTCTTCGGCGGGGGCGGTGGCATGGGCACGTGACAGCTGTTGTTCTGCAGATCAGCGAACTCCGGTGGCGGAATGTGCTGAATGTGGTGCCTCTCGGCGGTCTTCGTGTCCAGGTCGCCGCAGATGTTGTTGGGCATCTGCCCGTTCTCCTGCCGCTTCTTCGAACAGTTGTGCTGATTACTCTTGTCGCGCTGGTAGTACACTCCGGCGAATATCAACACGTTCAGGATCAGAAGACTGCAGCCTATCGCTATCGTGACGCTGAGGGCCGTCGAGTAAGCCGCGAAGCCGTCTTCGGGTTGGGCAGTGGAGTCTTCGAAGGCCAACTCGCTTGGTATCGCGGTCGTCGCGTTCTGAGGACGCTCCGTCAGCGTTACCTCCGCTGTGGTCAACCGGGTTGTGGTTGGTATCCTCTGGATGAACCTGGGCGGCACCTGCAATGCGGAGGAGTTATCTCGAAGTTAAGGCCATTCACGCTTTTGGAGTTTGTCAAACATAGGCAAAGGTAGGCCAACTGCAGAAGAATAAACTTGAAAATTTCAAAATTTACAAATTATGCTTAGTTGGCACTCTCTGGAGAAGATGTTACTGTGAGCTACGAATGTACAGAATGTCGGTTAATCGCTGAGAGAAGGTCTTTGTGGAGATGAGATTAGTCAGCAATGTAGGTTACATAAAGGACCTGAAGACGAAGAGTTAGTTCTGTCAGTCTTCAGATCCTTGACGGGATAGCTGCAACGTCAGAACAATGTTGGAACTTCATAAACATGTCTTCTCCAGCAAATATCAACAGAATTGTCCTGAACGTATAATCTTGCTGAGTGTTCTCATCAAAATACGAGACACTATTTATGAAATATACGGATAATTTGGAGCTACGAAAATAGATTTACCTGTTCAGTGTCAAGAAGGTGATGTGACCTGGGAACATCGTCGGATCCAGGTTTGTGGAGGTCAGGCACCAGGTTGAGCCAAAAGGAGAGCCTGTGCGCCCTATAGTGGTTCTTCAGCTTCGACTTGAGCTCTGTAAGCAGGAATGGAAGAGTCTCAATTGGATTTCGCGAAAGAAGGCAGAGGCAGGAAAATGAGAAGAAACGTCTCTTTTCTTCGTGGGAATCGTGCCAGCAAATCGTACCGGGTCAACCTAGTCGCAGGGTAACCTCGAAAAGCCGCTTTGCCAGCGGAGCCCTTTCATATTAACAGCGGGGTAATTAATTATTGTCGCGTGGTAATCTCGTACAGAAGGCAGCTTCGTTAGCCAGTGCGCCTCAAAGTTCGAAACTGTCGACTCTGTACGCCACGGGAGCAGACAAGCTTAGAGAAGGCACCGGTTACCCCACTTCCGGTCTGGCTTTGCGTCGACTTTTCTACTTGCGGTCACACCGTGGCATAGTTTGAGCCGCACTGAGCTCGAGCATCAGCCAACTTCCCTGCAACCGACGCTATCCCTCTCTCGGCTTGCTGATTCTCCTGCCAGACTTTTCTTTCTCGCTTGTTCTTGCTAACGCGACACACGCGATTTCGACGCAGATGGCGAACGACACTCGCGAAAATCTGCAACCCTAACTGCGACGACATTGTTCGCTTCTTGTCACCATATTACGACAGATTCTATTGTTTCAGGATCAGATTTCATTTTGGAAATCGATGTCGTGTAAGTTTGTAAGAAAGTTGTAGTACATAGACAAATTAACCACATCCAGATATGCGATCTAAACTAGGATAATTAATAAAAAATATAAAAATGTCTCGTACCTCATGAAATTTACGATTACGTGCTTTCAATTTTAAAGGGTAATAACTCGCTAAACGTTTTCAATCGATCTTTTCCCTGGGGCTTCGGGAGCGGAAATAGGGGTTCGACGAAGAGGAAGGGTTCAGATTGCCGAAAGATTACGAGAAATCCACGGGGACACAGGTGACGCTAGATCGTCGCCTTTTCATTTCAAAGTTATGGATGCAATTTGAAGAGCAGCATGAAATTCAGTGCGCGAAAGTGAACTTCTCGGTTACTAGGGGCTTGTTAGTGACGGACTGCCATTCTCGTTCCTCGTCGAGAACGAGAATTATGCAAATAAATCATGGCTGATCCTCTTAGTTACACATATACGAAGTGCGTGCCCGTATACCTGAGACTCACTTCATTATACACACTTTAGACGGTAATCGGATTAAATCATGATTCCTGCTTCCGGTTCAGACCCTCGCAAGATCTTCCGGCGAACGAGAAACGTTGCCGGAGGAAATCGCATTTTTTCCGATTATTTCGAATGTACAGAATTTACTTTAATCTCATTATTAGCCTTTAAGTTATTGCACTTCTTATTAAGGATTGTTCTTTCGCCATGTTTCTTAATTTCATGCTTCGAAATTTCACGGTTTGTAAGTCCACGCGTTATAATTTCCCGGTTTAGAGGTCGCGTTATAATTTTGTCTTATAATCCCGGTTATAAAATTCATCTACGTGACGTAATTCCGCCCATTATAAAATTCCGTACAATTTTTACCAATTACAAAATTTCGTGCGATGCAATTTCGCGTCTTATAATTCCATCGTTTATAAAATTCCATTCGTTGCAAATCCACAAGATATAAAATTCCAGGTAGAAAATTCCACGCGATATTCCGCCTATTACAAAATTCTACGCGGTATGTATTGCAATTTCACGCGCCACGTAGCCACACCTTCTAATCGTTACTCGTCGAATCACCACGTGTTAAATTGCTACGCATTGAATAGCTACATGATTATAAAGGGCGCAGTTCCCATTTTCAGCAGACGTATCGTACATTTCTGAAATGGAACGAGTTTGAAACTGCAGATGGTAGAAGGGCGTCATGGGAATCGAAATATGGAATACCACCAGCGGTAGAAGTTGATTAAGTATGATAGCAGCCCGAGTTTACATAAGGCGAATGTAGCAACGTGTTTGATACATAAATTATGAGTATAACCACTTCCGAAGCTTTACGTTTGAAGGGTAAAAATCAATATCTTTCATTAAGCGGAGCTTTTAAAGACTTACGCTGGTAAGCTGGAAGTTTACTGCTTAACTTTATTAGCTCAGACCTTTACACCTAACAGAATATTTCAGATCTAACACTATCAAGAAACTTTGCGAAAGTTGTTGCTTATTACTAAACTGCAGCTTTATGTATTTATGCATAATTATAAATGTATACAGAATGTCGCGAATTAAATCAGCACAAAATATTGAAAATAAGACGAAGGAAATTGTCAGCACTGTAATGGAATTGTTTGAAAGAAAATGGAATATCAGACGCCATTCTGAAGGGTGACACATCTTCATCACACTAAATTGATTTTCCTACGAAAAGCTTTTATCCTAAGAACGTTGCAAAATCATATGACTTTATGTAATGTGGAAAATTTTCTTCTTGAATCAAATCATCATAAATTCGAAGGCACCCTAAGAGCTGGAGAGGAAAATTAAGTGAAGGTTTTTCAAAACCTTAGGTGGATCTCGAATCTTATAACAAGAAATGATTTAATTTTAATACAAATATGTTTGCATAAACATCGTCTACACGTTATAAAAAGTAATTATTCTTTTAACATTTCTCTTTCTATTTGTAGAACTTGGAGAAAATACGTTTTCTAGTAGATCGAAAAGCTCTTTTCAACTTCAATCTAGAAACTATTTTCTAAGGACTCACCTATACTTAGGTATTTCTTGTGCACCGCCTCGTAAGCGATCCATTCGATGTTCTTCGACTTCGTTCTCTCGGGTCTGAGAGGACCGACATCCGGTGTACCCTCGTTTGGATTCCTGTCGGGACACCATGGATAATCGTTAGTTTCTTATCGGACCGTAGTTTCCAATATCCATCGATGAAATTGCTGTTGAATGACTCACCCGGTGCGTGCGAAGTTCGTTAAGTACAGAATCACGCTCTCGGACAGTGCTATTTCTGCTCTGGTGTAATTTTTCGGCCAGTGAGATAAACCTCCTACTAAGGGTGCTCCAAAAAAATATGGCAGATCCTCTCCGTGGATGCAGCCTGGCTTCTGCAAAGTGCAATCCATTTTTTAATAACTGACTGCGGTATTTACTTTGATGAATGTTTGGTTATCAAATTCGCGAATTAACAAATCCCCAAATCATAACCTCAAAAATACTTCTTCGGAACAGCATAAAATATAACACGACGAAAACACATGTTATCTTTAACATCCTCAAACTCTTGGATCACGCTGAAGATTCAATTTCAGTTCTTATTTGAGCGTGCAACGAATCGTAGCGGACGGGTATCGATTTAAAGCCGAGAGCTAACAAGAGGCAGTATCCGTGAAGGGCTAGAAACAACTTCATAAAAGATTGAGAATCGAATCTTCACGGACGAAGAGTACAATGTTAGCTGGCGGCAAGCAAATAGTCTGTAGTGGGTCAGGTGAGCCGAAGAATAAATTTAATCTGGTAAAGCCCGGGCCGCGGTAAACAATGGCGATTCGTAATTAAAACGGACGAAGAAATACAGAGTGGCGAGCGTGGATGAAAGCTGCGGGGTAAATAGAAGAACCCGGCCTGTTTCGTGAAATATAATTAAGCAACCGGTCCGTGAAAGCCGGCGAAGAAAGGGTACGTAAGATTATTTAATAACACGAAACCTTTCCGCGGGGAAAATCAACCATCTGGAAGGAAACAACTGTTTGTACCTGAAGCAATTGGTTGACTTCCTAGCAAACGTTTCTTATAGGCTCGTGTAAAGATCTCTATTTTTTTTTTTACATTTCAACAAATATTTTATTACAACAAAATTTATATGTGATAAATTAGTGTAGGGATCAATAGGATAGACATTGGTAGGACACTGTAACTGCAACAAGGATAAAATAATTTTCAATTTGAAATCTATCATACATCTGTTATTATACATACATGTGGCAATCTTTTCGTAATACCGTGTTTCGTACAATGATGTTTATTTGCAAAGATAAGTGAAGGTGTCCAGATGAAGCTTGATTTTCGAACGAGGCTTCAAATCGTTTTTAAGGGAATTCGAAAGCGATGTAAAAGAACAGTGGGTTGTCATGGAAATGTGGAACACGACGAGATCTGTCCTCGCGGATTGCGAGGTACGCGAGGATCGTGTGTACACCTGCTTCGAAACTGCACGCTGATCGATCTTAAGCCGCGCCAAGGGATGAAAGTTGGCCAAACTGCTCACGAAAGTTGAACAGAGTTCGCTCTAACAGCTGCTACTCCGGAAGAGACATCTGTAATGGCGAAGACGCCTCGATCGTCGAGGATATCGATGTGTCCGGAGGACATACATATCGATTTGACTATTCCTGAAACTCTATGCTGGTTATAGCAACCCCAAATCAAAATAGATGTTTGCAAACATCGTCATCCTTTCCTTTTATACTGCACAATTTCACGAAGGGGGTGGATTTCAGGAAATTATAAATCTGTACATGATGGACAGGAATTTTTATAGATTACTTTTGAAACATTATGTATTCATAATAGTATTGTTAAAATAATAACCTATTTTATCATCACTTTTCAATTTATCCGACCTTGAGAAAGTTTATTGCACGAAAAATTGAATACCTAATTTTTAATTAAATCATTACACAGGTTTCACGTATATTTGGCACTGCTGGGTAGAGAATAAAGGTATATTGTTACAGTGAAAACGAACGTGTATAGTCAGACACATTGCATTAGCAATTAAATTTAATGCAATTGTTTAAATTAGCAGCACAACAAGGTAATCTTCGTTTCATTGCAAATTATAAACTCATAAATAATGAAGGTAAATTGTCGTGGATAATTATTTCAAACATGAGCTGCCACAGTGGAAATGTAGTCAGACGCATTGTAACGAGAATGAAGGATCATTTAATTTAGCAGTTTAACATAATCTTTTTTGTCAATTATTTTATAGATGTGCAGGTAATTGAAACAAGTGGTCAGGCGTACTAATCGTTGACCTTAACTACTTACAATTCCATTTTCACTTATTTTAACTAACATTAAGAACTTTTTTAATTGAATCAATATGGTAGTTTAAATTGTTTGAGTAATTTTATCGATATTTGAGATATCCTTTGTCGTTTTATTTTTGTATTTCAATGAATGCAGTTCTTTAAATCCTAGAATAGAGAGGTGTCATATAATTCGATATTTTATTCAGTCGAGAGAAATAATATCCGAGGCAGATGCAGTAAATCTGAAACCTCTGACGAAATTTCAGCCCTCGGTAATTGATCTCGATAATGAGAGGATTCGAGAGAGAAAAGGCGACCGCTTTGAAAGTTATTTTTATCCAAACAATCAGCCGTCGTTAAAACGAAAGGAATTTTTTGGCGCTCGACAAAAGGGCAGAAGAACAAGAAAAACGGTGAAAAAACGTGCAAGATGATCGTGTTACGAGAGCGAGGGAACATCAAAGGCGAGCGGGAGCGTGTTTAAATTTAAATTTAGATCATCGATTGAACGCCGCCTCGAGCGTTCGAGCAATAACCATAGAGAAGAGCATTAACACCCTCATATAAAAGCGGATAATCTACGCTGAAAGAGTTTATATCAACTACGTTTATCGACAACTTTCGATTCTAAACTTTGCTGTTTGCAAGATTCCACGATTCTGTTACAATTTAATTAAAACACATTTTCTTCTTTTGGGAATAATTTATAATCGTAATTAATACATTGAACAGTCCGGTGATAAAAGACCGGTGATAAAATATGCGTAGGTAATTACAAACACAATTTAATACCCTTAAACTTCTATATCTCTCTTTATCCGAATTCATATATTTTCATAATGTATTTAATTATTTCATCATGCAGCTATGTTATTATACTGTACGTAATATTATTACATCGCACTCTATTGCTACTTCATTATCATTTTAATACTGCATTATTATACCACGTTATCGCGTTACAACTTGCAAAACGTTTGCCCGTAATTTAACTTCTCTCAAAAATCTAATGTGAAACTTCACAAATTCTCGGAACGGTCTAAAACATTCCAACGTCAAAACAACGACAAAAATTGTTAAACTGACGCGTGCTCTCTGCTTCTTTATGTCATCAAGAATTCCAAGAAAGTTTTCCGTGTAATAATTCAACCTCTTCCGAGACGCTGACACCGTTGACACGCCCCTTACGTATCTGACGTCTGAAACTACACACCCCATCCCCAAAAGAGGAACAGTTTCAAACTGGGGAGATGAATTTCCGGGAACGATTATTGCCACCCCTGGTGGTACACGAGTGTACATCACGCGGTAAATCTTGGTCGCGTCGCTTCTCGCGCAGGAAGCGGATGCGCTAGGGGAAATTGTAAAATTACTAGGAGTCTGCTGGAGGGACGCAACGAGTAACGTGATCGGTTATGTGTCACGTTAGAACTCGGCGTTTCCGTCTCGGTTCGCCGCGGATGTTGGTTTATCTGCGTCGTTAACGATTATTATTTTCGCGGGAAATTGTGCGATAGGACACTCTGAAGGTTATGGGGGAGGATAGATGGCGCGACGGTAAGATGTAGGATAATACAGGGCGCGATGGTAGGACGCGTGAAGATACAACGCGTGACGATACAACGCGTGAAGATACAACGCGTGACGATAGAACACGTGGCGATACAAGAAGTAGCAATTCCAAATCCCAGTTGGTGAAGTATTAAAAACAAAAAGAAACGTGTGTGCGTGTCATCGTCAAAGTAAGTTGCAAAGACAGCGTGAAAACGGAATTTAGATTCAATTTTGGTCCGCCGATTGCCCCAGTAGACAAATGGCTTAAAGGGGTTCGGTAATTGAAAGGAAACGCGTCGAAAAGTTCTGAGATTCGCGCGTGTGAAACGCGAACGATTGCCCTCGACGTTACCTTTAAAAAAAGAGAAAGAAACAAACGAAAAGCTTTGGAAAATCGATACGTGCGCGCGTGAAAATGTAGCTGTTCAGAAAGCTCGTTATTCTTCGTCCCTTTGAAAGGACGATTCTAAACGTTGTAGCTCGGTGATAAATGTTTAAAAAAAGAGAGCCGTAGGACGAAACAGAAAGTTAAGATCTTAGTCGCGCTGGAAGAGAGAGCGAGATTTGACTTGTTCGAAAGTTTCGAGATTTCCCGGTTTGAAAACATTTTGTTACGGCAAGATTTTTATCGCTTTAGTTTCTCCGCAACGCGGGGATTATTTTTCAAGATTAAGGAGTTTAAAAGGAAAACAGGAAACCGGAAGTGGGGAGATAGAGAGGGAAGGAAGATCAGCGACGATCGAGGGAGGGGCTGAATTTAAACTTCTCGAGAAGTTGCCGGCCATTCTCGTTGCGAGCGTTTTGCTATCGAGAAATCTTCTGGTGTTTGATTTCGTCGGAAGTGTACCCCGAAGAATTATTTCTACAGATTAAAGGATTCGCGGGAAAGCAAGAAGCTGAAGGATCGATAATGGTCGATTTCTCTTTTTTTTAACGCTTACGTATCGGACGCGTCAATGAATTCCCAAAACGAATAATTAATAAACGGAAATCCTCCTGATGAATATTGCCGGTCGCAGCTCGACGAACAATTTGCATCTATAATTCGTGATTTCCTGTATTATCGTAACGGATTAAAATTGCAGGAAAAAAGGAACGGACGCCACGCTCGTTTCACAGATTATTTAGTAACGATGCGCTGATCAATTTTGAAACCGATAAGCAGGATTAAATACGTTGCCTGAATACATTAACGATTCCGTGTTCCGATAATTATTACGAATTTCAGTGATAACAAAAAACGGAGGACAATTACAAATTAACAAACGATTTCTATAAATTATGAAATTGATTTTAGACATTTTTTTAAACTCGATAAGCCAAATCGCTCATTTTTAAATTTCGAATGCTTTCCAAAAAGCTTGCACAAAATGCATCGGTTGATCGAAAAATGCATCGATCGCGGAATCCTTTCAGCGGCAGAAATCCCATTTACCTCTCTTTTTTTCCCCCAAACTGGAATTAACTTTGAACGGGCAAAGCAAATCTTTTACATCGCGTGTAGCCTCGGTAAAAGTTTGAAAACTTAAAAGGCCCCGATGCAGCTGTAGAGTTTGATCGCCTTTCAAAGCGAAACTTTCGTCTCTAAGAACGTTAAAAATAAAGAGGGGAAAAAAAGGAAATGAAGAAACGAGGTTTCACGAAAGTGGACGATTAAAAACATCGAAGACACCCCGGCGGAAGGTCTGCAACGGGAGAGGTGCGTTTCGCGAGATTCAACCCGCTGAAAGTAACGATAACGAGGACAATAAACTTAATTATCGTAACGACCAGAGGTATAACACGAGGCATAATGTAATCAGGAAAAAAATGAGCAGCCTTTCCGACGGTTGCTCGTCGTTTTAACGAGGTCATCGTGCACGACGACGTGAACGTAATCCTTTTAGTCGCGTAAATGCAACTGGACACCATCTTAACACCGTCACTCAGGGATTTATGTAATTCTGACTATTATAAGATAACACGTTCTTAACCACTCGTGTTCAATCACTTTAATCACAATATACGTTCTCATATTCATTACGTGGGTGATTAAGATAATTTTAAGCACTTTTAACCTAACTTTTCCAGTACGGTTTAGGATACAGTAAACTAAAGATATGGGAATTTAGAAGTACAATTTAAGGATATCAAAATTCACACGTAGGATGTACGAACTTACAGATGTAATAATTCATAAAGGTAGATGTTTCATAAAGATAGGGATCTGGGAACAGAGATGTTATACATATGTAACTCTAGATATAGAAATCTGGAGTAGGGTTTTCTTGTAATGATCTACATACAGGAATATAGCGACATAATTTAGAAATGTAGGTCTTCCTCAAGATCATTTTATTATTAAACATGCGATCAGCGTTACCACAGAATGAAAAGACGCGAAGAGGTTAGGAAGTTGCCCGTACCAAAGTTGTTTCCTCAACGTAAAGGTTAGAGGGTATCTCCGAAGTTTACATCGAGGAAAAATTAGCTCGGGGATGTCGAAAATTCGCCATACACCCCCCACGCGACACTTTATCCGCGGCAACGAGGTAATTAGACGGAAAATAACCAGGACACCTGGGGTTTCCCGGGCGAAAAATTTGCTCCGCGGTCACAGTTTCGTCGAGAACATACGCCCCGCGGCATATTGGATGCGTAAGTGGCGCAGCCACCCTTTCAGAAAATTGCCACGAATCCTCGAACGACTTACCCCCGTCGACCTTACCTTTCCTCACCCATTCCCGCTCTCATTTTTGAAATGGCTTCGAGCTGTCGGCCACAAAATTACCTGCCTCAGGAGGCAAACAAATTGTGTCGCTCTTAATAATCAACCCTGCATCTGGTAATAAGAAGCCATCCCCGCGATAGGGCTGCTTCGGGAAAAAGGAAACAATTTTTTGTCTCGGATATTGTAAAAAAGATTGGACGACGAGAGAAATAACGTGCTAAATTAATACCGAATTTTCTTTCACGAAAAAATAGAACGTTTTTTCGTTGTTTTGTGTATGCAAATTGTGCTCGGAATCAAGAGGGAAATGGAGGTTTTTATTTATGATAAAAAAATTACACAAGATGATATATTCATCTCTGTGGCGAAATAAAAGCGACAATTTTATTCGACAATAAAGAATGTAATGGAGATAAAATTTTACATGAAAATTTGCGAAAGTTGTGAAACTCTGGCTAAGTTTTTTAACGAGAGAACATCTACCTTTTCACATTTTCATTAAAACGAAATTCTATGATTTTCTTCGTTATTTCTTGAGGCAGCAAAAGATTTTAGTTGAAAAATACCCTTCATTTTTCCTTATTTTCTTGCATTACGATGTCTACCGTTGGCGAACAGATTTATTAAACGAAGGAAAAAACTGTTAATTTAAACCCTGTACTTTTAATTTATATTACCTTAAACGAACTTCGTATTTACAGTAACGAGTATATTTTTCACAGAAAGACAAGTTGGTAGTTCTTATTTAAATACCCCGTTAAATCGAAATACTTAATTGCTTAAAGAAAGTAGTATACTGAATTAGAAATGGTACAAATTATAGAAATATATAGCAAATAATAGAACATCAGAATTTGCAATGTTCAAGATGTTCAAACGAAACATTTTCAAAAAATTTCAAAAACCCATAATATTTCATAGCAGATTTCACCGCCATTCTCAAGGAACAAAAAAAATGAAATAAATTTAAAAGGATCGAACTGCCATCAATATACGACAATTTTTCCTTAATTTCATGGTTCACGTTCCAACAATAGAGAACGTCTTTCGCCAAGGTAGGAAACGTCAGGGTGGAAACGGATGTACGGGGATGAAGAATGGGATTTAAATTTGAATGAACGAGGGTGCGCGGTGAATGTACGATGAAACAGCGTAATGTATCATCGTTAGCAATAAAATATGCGAAATGTGGGTTAATGACAGCCTTTCTGATTACATTACAAATTATTTTCACACCCCTTGTTCTGCCTCTTATATTTATTGTACTGTTAAACTTACCTGAGGGTAATCGCCGAACTTCGTCTGATAATCGAACACATACAGGTATGAGTTTTGATGCGATTGACTGTGTAGATCCGCTGTTCTCGTAGCTGGTGCCACGGTGTTTGCATCCCCTAACGCTTCCAAGGTTTCGTCCCTGAACGTAACAAGTGTACATTTGGCAGTTCAACAAATATTTAAAATTCAATCTCATTCTCGAATATTTTTTGATGACATCGATAACATATGTAAAACATAGATGTAAATTAAAAATAGACAGAGTATAATGAGATTATTTGCATTTCAGAAGCGCTCACTTTATGTTAACTGGATGTTGCACGGGTCGTTCCCAGTCCGTGTACTCGTTAATTATCGTCGCCAGAATTTCCGCCTGATGATACGTGTAGGTGTTTCGCACGAATTCCCTCAGAATCTTTGTCCTCCTGTCGGCTTCGATCCCATATTGTGCATCGTCCGCCGTCAAAGCGAAATACGCCTCTGATCGAACCACACCAATCATCAGATCGTACCTGAAACACAGGACAAAAAACGTTCAACATTCCAATAAAACTTTTCAGTGCACAAAATTGTAATGCAATAATTTCGCATAAATTGCTCGATATCGTCATTGAAATCGTATTTAGCTCGAATTCGTGGTGGTAAATGATACTATCGTGTAGCCGACCCCGTGCGAACAGAAACTGGAACACGTAATGATCACAGAGGGATAAATCCGGTTCGACGTTGATGAAACGAGTCTCGTTTGAGATTTAATATCTTAACAGAAACAAGGTACACAGAGTGTTCATCAAAGTATATTGTGTTCTCTTCGCTGCACTCGATCCGCTCCTTCATTAACTTCACAACGTAATTACACACGCATACATACGTACACTTAAAAGGAGGTTCAGCTTTCTATTTCCCCGCAATTCTTCGGCAAACATTCACCGCAGACAGTCTATTCGCGACAAATTAACATCCAGCATTCATCGGTTCCTGGGGAATTGAGATTCGCGAGGCATTCAAGGACGTCTGTGCAAAGAACGCTCGTCGGAACGACGATTTCCATTCCCCTTTAAACATCGTCGTTACGCGTCTGGTCGCGTTAAACCCCGGCGGAGCATTCATTTATCGTGGGAACAGGGCCAAAGGGGCTGCAAAGTGCAGCGAAGAAGAGAATCCGTGGATGCTGGAGGGAACGAATCAAAGGACGAGAGAGAATCGAAAAGAAACGCGATGACAAAGGAACAAAGGGTTACCCTGACAAAGGATGAGTCGAACAGAGCGCAGAAAAAACTCTGGGACACCGAAGGTTGATGGAAACGATGTTGAGATTTTTTAATCGCTGTTTTGATTAGGTGCCTTCCATTCTTTTTAAAATTCACTTCCTCTCAAGGCGCATCATTGCTAGCACCATGCTAACCAACAGGTTTTTGGAAGTCTTTCTTACCTTCGATTATCCAAGTAAAATAAAGAAACCACATGAGTCGGCAAATTTTAATAATTCGCACGTTTCGATGCTGCATCCGATGCATTAACACTTTCGAATTCTTTTCACGAGACTCGTAACACTTTATGCAATTCACAGTGGGTTTTGCAAACTTGAAAGGCTTCTCTAATTCCATTTTGTTAAGTGCTTCCGTGTATCCTAACGCTTCCAATGGGGGAAAAACAAGGGTATCCAAGTCGGTTGGCCAACCGGTCTGGCACGGACTTCAGGCGGAGAGCGTGGCGCGTTTTTGAATTAAAGGCGGTCATCCTGGTGTTGAGAGTCTCGTCTCGCTCGTCTCCGTGAAAATGAAAATTTAACTTGCCACCCGCCTCGTGACGTGCATTTTTCACTCGTTCGACCCCTTTTGCGGGAAATTCGGGCATGGAGAATTCATGGAATCCTGTTTCCCCACAATTGTCTTCAGAATAACATGAAAACGTAAAAATGCAAGTTTATCTTTGGTTGAACAATTTATATTGTTTATATAATTTATGATATGAATGTTACTCATATGTTATTTGCACAACATAAGAAGAATATATAGAAAGATATGTTGAATGTGGTTGAATATAAAAATTTATTTTTGAAGAGTTACACTTTTGTCTGTGACGATAAAACGTGGAATTTAGAGCTATTCAAATTTTCGTGAGCACCGAAATGATTTTATACCGCGAGGCGGACTCTTTTCTCTTACGAATTCTCCGCAAAGAGACTTTTTTCAAGCATCGCCGCTGTCGCTAGATATTCGCGAAATTAAATCCCGAACGGTGTTTAACTTTCTATGTTCATCACAGGCCACGTTTGCCTTTATGTGTGCGAGTTCTCTGTTTTTCCTCTCCCTTTTTCTCGCGAGCGAAAACATTTTTCTTTGGCAGCACGGTGCTCCGTAAATACTCGAATTCAGTCTTGCCACGTTAAATTGCCAAGCACGGACGCCATTGTTGAATTACCTTAGCAAGCGAAATGGTGTTTTCGGAATGCCTATGCTACACAGAAAAACAGTAATTAAGCGAGCGTGTACCAAAACGATTTTGATTACACTTCTTGTTAGAGTTATAGAATCACGCGCAGTTGTTTCAGGTATTATGGTTAATTCTTTAAATAACAATTCGAAGTCTATTTTATATCATAGCACAAGTGACGACTTTTTTATAAAAATTCGTTGATAAATATGATATGGGGAGATATATTGAAATAAGGGATGATTCAAGTTGGCAATAGGTAGTTGTTGCAGGAAATTATTTTTGCTATGTAGACATTATCGTTGTTAAGATATATTGCTACAGTAAATTGAACATGCAACTATTATCAATAAATAATTATAACGAAGAAAATAAATTGACCGCAGAAATAAATTGAAGCAGCCAACAATTTTAAGAGGAACTTAATGGAATTATTGATTAAAAATTGAAAATCGAGGTGCAATTGTTAGAGCAAACGAATGGGAATGATAAAACGAGTCTTCGAATGAAAAGAAAAATGACGAGCGAAAAACGGGACCAAGGGTGAGGACAAAGAGTTCAATAGATAAAGGAAGAGAAAAAAGAGGGAGGAGACCAAAGGACAATGTATTCGAAGGGATGAAACAGTGGTGCGAGGGGGTGAGAGCAGGTTGCAAAGTAGAAAATGGAGAAGTCGAGGGTGAAACGAAGAAATCCATAGAGTGACGCTCGCGAAAAAACGTTCTATTTATCACAGTCGTGAAAGAACAACCCCTCTGGAATCCTCCCTTAACCAGAGTCCAGTAATGAGTTTTCAGCGGGCGTAAACCGATCTTCCCTCGGTTTTTCGCGACTTCTTTTAAGCCGAAAATTGTCCACCCACGTGTAGGATCGACATTTTGATTCAGCGAAGAAATTTCGCGAGTTAAACGGGATATTTAACTGGGGAATTTCTTTCGACTCCCGGAGGAGTTTGGACACGTCGGTGAAAATTGTTGGAGGTAACAAAGTTCTGGCGGGAAAAGCCACGCTTGCCGAGATAAGGCCGTAGTTGGAAAAGTCGGGGAAAAATCTGGATTTCATTGCGTGGTGCTTCGTTACCGGGAACTGTCCGCGTAAAATATTCCGGGAGGACAAAAAATGAAAAAGTTGCTACCGAAATGGAACTAATTGGAAATAATAAAATCGTAGCGGAATACCGTGGACAAAGATCGTAAATAGAATGAGGACTTCTCTCTTTGCGTTGTTTAATTTCATTCTTTTGTCGTGCCTATGTAAAATTGACGGACAGAGGAAATTGTAAGAGACGAGAGACAAAGAGTCATAAAAACTGTCATGGAGAGAAAGAGTCGTAATCTGGCGCAACGATGGAGGAACGTGAGAAGCGGAACAGGCCAGAATAAACGTTACAGAAGGACAAAAAGAGAGACAGGATTCGTGGAGCGAGAAAAGTACACGGTCACGGAAGGCGATAAAGAAGGAGAGAGACTCCGAGATTCCCTAAGACAGTGGGACGTCGAGATGAAACGAGAAAAAAAGAAATGGGGCACGCGCGCGTGAAAACTGGAAATGAAAGTCGAAAAAAAGGAACAGCTTGAAAAGGTTATAGTTCACGAACATGGTTCAAATAAGCCTAACTCCAATTGTGAAATAATTTTTATCGAGTAATCAACACTGTTATGGTACTCGAGACTTCACAAATTTTGAGGTTAGGAATGTAAAGATATTTGTACTTTATAGAGATATTTTTACTCCGGGTTTCTAAGGTTATATGTTACTGTAATAAAAATAAACATATACCGATTTTATAGCATACTTTTATAATAAACGAATGATTGGAACGGAGAACGAATGTTGGCAAAAAGAGCGAAGAGCGGGAGCAGAATGTTGCGTCGTAAAGCCAGTTCCTCGACGTGAGCTATCGAATGGCGGTGCACGAAATTCGTCGGGGAATTAGAGGTTTCGCGAACAGTTCGCTGATTCAATCGGTCTATCTTCGTTCTCGCGAAACGAGTCGTTTCTTTTCGTTTTGTTCGTGGCTGGTTTCAGCGGTCGCCGCGGGAGAAATTGCTTCCTTTCGAGCGTTTATTGCGTTCCGCGGTGCGATTGACGGTGAAGTAAAGGGGTTGTTGAGAGATGATACGTACTAAATATCTGACGTTGATGCACAAGGAAACCTGACAGCCTCTTTCGATGCATTTAGAAAATTAAATATTTAAATTGTTTAGCGAAAGCAAACTATAACTACTAGCAAATTCCTTACAGTTTCGCATGAACCTCAAAATGCTTACAACTTCGATTTAATAATTAGAAACTATCTTATCCCTCGTGTGAACGTATCCATGCTCCAAATGGTGAATCACCTCTGTGTTAATAAAAATTTAAGAAAGCAATTCGATTGGAATAGAAAAATTACGGCATTAAGTTAAAACCAACGTCTAATCTCTGTCAGACAGGTTCGTAAGTAAACGATATCAATGTCTACGTAGGGGCGCGTAAAGTGCAGCGAACGCAACGAGAAAGAAAAAGGTAGAAAGACGTAAAAAGAATGTTCTCGCGTTTCTTGTTCAACTCGTAGTGTGTGCAGCTGGAAAAATCGATAACTTGGCAGCGAAAGAAGGGTGGTACTCGGCTGTTCCTCCGACGGAACGGAACGAACCGTTGATCGAGAGAAAATACGAGGGTGAAACGGTGAAAAGAGGGCGCGGAAATACCTTGAGAGCTTGGCCACGACGTCCTTCCGTAGCAGAATGTTGTTTAACGTATTGATCGTGTCGACCTGCAGGGTGAAGTCCTGATCCTCGGGATCTCCTGGATCTATCACGACCCCGTCTATGCTGGGACCGAACGCAGGGGCGAACTCCAACCCCTTCACCGGCACCGACACCAGGGCGTTCAGTGGCACCTCTCGCAGACACCTGAGCAACGCTTGCGAATTTCCCGCGGCCTGGAAAGTAAATGTTAATGAGATATTGATTGCAAGGGGGATATCCTTAGAGTTTCCGATGTAACACTTGTCAGACTCGGGGATTAGAAAGATTGAGAATATGAGAATTTGGGGATGTGGAGTTTAAGGACTCTAGAATTTGGAACCGTGTAAATTTGAAAATGTTGGATATACAAAAGCAGATCATAGTTCGTAGAGAAAAAAGCACAATACAAAAACCGTAGTTAGGATCAATAAAGTAGTCGTTCCAATTTTTCCAACAGCAGAAACCCGAAAGTTCTACATCCTGTAGAATTTCGTAGCATACTGTAATGTTCAAAAACCACCTCACAAAAGTACCAAAATCCAGAAAACAGAAAAACGAAAAAAAAGGGAGAAGAACGAACAGCACTCCAGCAACTCAAACAAAAAAGGAGCTCCAACAAAAGTCTAATTTAACGGTTTAGTTGCTGGAGAGGCTGTGCGAGGGCTGCAGGCGAGAGAATACCAATCGGGAAGCGCGAAACGAGGCCGCTTCAACCCCTCCAAAAAAAAAGGGAGCGAGAGAGAGAGAGTAAGAGAGGGTTTTCCAACGAAATTGTCAAGCCTCACCCTTCCTCTCTTCTGTACCAACAGTGTTCAATCGAAAATTGGAAACTCTTCCGCGGAATCGGTGTTTCCGGCTAGCGTGCTCGACCATATTAAGCCGCCGATTAAATTCGTTAAGCGAACGAATCGCTCGCGTGGCCGATTGCACCCTCTCACACGCGCGCTGCTAGCTGTGATCGCAGAGAGGGTAACGCCACGCCGTTTTCCCTGACGAATTTCCACGACGCGACAGCTCGGCTCGACATTCGATTGCGGCGATCCGCCTCGAGCAGGATTTCCAAAGGCGATTACAGGGCGGACGCTAAAGCAATTCATTTGCGTGCAGTCGAATTAAAGTGAATCGTCGCTTTGGAACGACGCGATTGCGTCACGCTAACTCCCATTTACCCTGATTCGCTAATGCGTTTCCGAGAACGCGTCAGCTAGCCGAGATTTTTCGGCAGAGTTACTATCAATCGATTCACTGTCCTTACTTCGATCAAATCTCGAGAACGTCAAAGGGGAAATTCCAACAAAATTTTCATTATTATCCTTCATGGTTGTAAAGCTAAATCATATTTAAGATTAACCACTTTTCATATGTAAATCATATAACTTAATGCAAGTCACTTACTTACTATTCTTGATTTTTAGAATGTCGTCGTAACCATTGACTTGTACTACTAGCTACAAGTTGCAGCTACTGCAACGCGCTGGAAGCTGCAAAATCAAAATCAAAATTCTACCTACCATAGATCACTGAATCTGATCAAAGTATATAGTATTCCTGTTGAAAATTCCATTTCAAAAAAGACGATACTAATATTTTCTGCAGAAAATACGAAAGCGAATCACTTCCAATACGTAACGCGATCGTCGACCTAAATTCAAAGCATCGATTTCACAATGAAACACCGATCTCTCGAAAACCCCCTTTCTAAAACTGCGTTGACCAGTCGTTCAAATTCCGGGACGAAATTAATTTCGTCATTTTTCCCAGCGACAAATTCAATCAATTCCAGGCCGCGGGTATCGACTGGCATAACATAATCCCGTACCGTTTTCCATTTCGTTCATCGCGAATTCATTCTTTTTTTTGTATACGTGTGTGCGTCTGTGTTTCCCCTACTCGACCCGAAACAAGAGACGAGGGTGGCCAGAGTCGGAGGAGTGGTCTGGAAAACAATCCACGAGCCCGCTTATCCCGATTTCGCGTTTAATCGTTATTTTCAATCGGCTGAAAATCGAGAGGCTGTTTAGGCTCACTATCTGGAACGGTGTTTTCTGGATAACAGCGAAGTGGTTGCAAGTATCCGTGCCACGCTGCTATTGCCTCTCGATATCGTTCGATAAAATCGCGATTCTTTCGAGATACATACACACGTATACCACCGTTACAGAATCGAGTTCCAGCGAAATTGCTGAACAAATCTGAGAGCGTAATTCGGATTTTCGGCTGGGAGCCAGAGAGTCTCTGGATATGACAGGAAATTTGGGGCTTGAGATCTGGGGGATTTTCAAATCATAACTTCAAAACTACGATTTATAAATTTGATCCTTGGAAACTAGAAAATATAAAGATCTGTAAGTTGTGAGAAATGATAATGATTAGCGAACAAGTTATAACGTGCAATTAAAACATTAGCTGAGAGGACTAATTAAAAAGTAGAACGAGTCGTTGATAGTCGGGCCGGGCAGAATTCCTTACATTTAGCTTCGAACGTTTCTCCAAATGATACTCATTTACAAAAGAACTCTTACAAACTTTCATTGCAGTTATTCCATCAATTATCATAAAGGAAATTAAATCCAACGTTTGCTAAAAGGAAATGAAATTAAAATTGTACAGAATACTTCCGTTAAAGCGTCGTCTTACAAAATTAAAATAAACTGAAATTAAATTATCTCTGCTTGAGATGCTTTTAATTTTTAAAAAGCGAGCCACATTACAAGCTGCTGTTAACTTTTTAACAACGAACTCCGTAAATTTGAACTGCGTATTTTATTACCTGTTCTTCATTATTTAATTAGCAGATATAAAATTCATGTATTCGGAATAAAATAGCGTGTACGATTAAGAACGATTATCGATCGTCTTACGAACTAAGGAATGTAAGGTGTGTCAGAGCTAACTAATATTACAGACAAAGAAAGTTGCAATATTATGGTATTAAATTTTATATTATATTATTGGTATTATGCAGCCGTTGACTATTTTGGACTTGAACTCCAAAGCGTTTTAAAAATTCGAGTAAAGAAGAACGAATGGGATTCTCGTGAAAATATGGCAAAGGGTTCGAATGATCGTAAATGCAGGAGACGAATCGAATACGAATTGGTTACACATGGGAAAACGTAGATATAAATTAAACTATCAAATGAAACCGACTGAACGACTGTTTTTGTGTCCGTTAGTTGTACACTACCAATTATATTAACGACGCGTTTCAATTAAGCTAATATACGCTCTGGACATCGTGCGACTCGCCCGTTGGGAGTTTGTCGCGTTGCGCGTTTTAACGCGAGTGATACAACACTAGGATATAACTTCCTGTCCTATAGAATTAAACTTGAAACGATGTTTGAATATATGAAATAATATCTGATGACTCCACGCTTTTAATTAAAGCCCTCGGTCTTTACACATTCACCACTTTCCACATTTTTAATTTAGCTTTTCAATCTCGCAGTCCTTTCAAACCAGTATTTAATTTTTCGAACAGTTTTTCTTCCTCAATTTTTCAACATCTTCAATGCAGACACCTTTGCAAATTTCAAATCCTAGTACTAATATGAGTATATAATCTAATTTCCCTCTAGTTTTCTAAACAATTACTTTTCATTCCGGCGAACAAGTTAAACAAAGTTTTCGCTGGAAGTTTTGAGGGAAAGTCGAAAGAAGCGTGGTGAAATATCGTTCAGAGCGTTAACCAAGGTAGCAGGGAAATTGTTTCCCTTGCAGGAGAAGCCTGCCGGCGGTTTATTCGCCGCGGAGTTGTCACCGAACTGGAGACCTTAATGTAATGCACTCCAGGCGGTACTCACCCACGAGCAATTTAGGTGTTTGGCAACTTGCAGAGCGTAATTTGCGGCTCCTCTCACCAGTGCCCACGGAGAAAGCGCACTGCCAGACATTAGAACACTGCGATGAAATAGTAGACCTGAAACAATTGAAAAGTAATAAGCCCAGAGTCATGCAAATAATTTATGTTTCATTGAAGCAAATAAATATAAAATTCGCTGAGGAATTATCGCAAGCAACTCACACGGAGATTTGAATACTAAAAAATGTGAAAAGATGCTTCCAGCATTATCGCAGAAAAATCAAGTGCCGGAGCCAACAGCGAGCTCATCGTATCGCGTGTTCACAATTCCTTGGCATAGAAGTGGCATACGTTTCAGTTTACGAATGTTTTAAACGGTTATGCGAAAACCACGTTTCGAATTTGCTTGCCAAACAGCTTCCATCAAGACTGAAACTTGTCCAAACCCGATTTGGAAAATGTAAATATGATCCATCATTTAACGTTCCAGTAATTCCGTGAGAAATAGCGTTTTCATCAACGGTATAAGCGGAAATTCTGATCAAACGCTATTTTTCACGAAGTCGGTATCACGCTGGCAAGCCGATAACCATTCCATCCAGGATTTCTTCCCGGAGTCACTTAAATCTCGGGCATCGTTAATCTTCGTACATCGGCAAAATGGTGTTTCGTCGAGCACGAAGTAATCCTATCGCGACAGTTAGCGAAGATACATCATTATCAAGAAGAGGGCCACATGATTCCCGTTCTTTCGAAGCTTCGATACGAGGCTTTGAGTGTTTTCAGGATAAGCCGGTTATCGCGGTTTCGGCTTCGTTAGACGATCGCGATAACGTTGTTACGAACAAAAGCTTCAACCCCCTCTGGTTGTTTAAACGGAAACTTCGGAGTCGTTAATCTTCATATCCGGTCAAAGGATTCAACGCCCCAAGACTTTTGCCTCCAATTCACGAGCCACTCATGAATTTGGAGGACTCAAAATTGGAGGTGTGAGAAACTTTAGAAATTTGTATACTGTAGATTTGCAAATTGAATAACTCTGTGGTGGTGGAAAGTTGAAAATTTAGAGATCTGGAGATTTGGAAATTTGGAGGTCTAATTTGCAGACTTGATCATTTGGAAATGGGATTCGAATAATTTTGTCCATTCGGAGATTCTTTAATTAACAAGTTTAGAAAGTTCAATTTGCAGAGTCTGAAAATTTGGGGACATCTACAAATTGAAGCACAAGAGTTGCAGAACTCCTATCACCATACAGTCAAGAGATCTTGAACAGCGGAAAGTTAAGGATGCAAACAAAGTTGATATTAAAGTTACCAAGTCGAAGAAATGAGAAGGTGTTGGCTGTGAAACTTAATCAATAGAAACGGGAAGTATAAGGTACTTTGAACGTATACATAAAGTTGTAGAATAAGATGAACTTTTTAATCCGAGATAACAGAGAGTGCGAAGTCAACAAGGTTGACTGAATAGCCGAAGTCTATTACAACACGCAAACCGAGTACGCAGATTAAACGGCATAGCTAAGGACCTTAATGTATCGAGGATAACGATCGTGATCCTCGATGACACGAGTCTGTATGAACGATTTCATGCAATCGGTGAAACCTGTCGATACGCGTTCGAGAACCTTACTCGAATATGCTACTTATCGCCAGTCAAGATCCACTATCCCATTAGCTTAAGCTATCATCAATGTCTACGTTCAAGCAGCTTAGACGTCCCTTTGCGGCGTCAGTGTCCGTCAGTCAAGTGGCTGACGGTGACTGACGGTTTCTCTTAGTCCATACACTCATATTTGCATACATTGTTCTGACGTTGCCTATGCGCTAAATAAATAATCCACTTCAACGACCTCAGCGACTTCAACGACTACCCTCTTCAAATAGTTATTGAAAGATTATAGGATTATTCAACATTGACATGTTAATGCAACTCTAGGCTTTCTGGATTCTTAAGGTCTCTAGAATTCTTAGGTTTTCTAGGTTCTTTCTAGGATCATCAAGATCTCTAGGTTTATTACAGTCTTTCTAAGGTTATTCTGGATTCTTAGGCTCTACGGGTCCTCCATGACCTCCAGGGTCTTTAGGGTCCCTAAATTCCTTAGATTTCTAAGAGTTTTCAAGGTCCTCAGGATCTCTAAGTTCATCAAGTTACTGAGAGTCTTCAGGACCCTTAGAGTCCCTACAGCGTTGTATGGTCCCTTGGGGTTTCTAAGTTCCCTAGAACACAAGCTTTCTAGCATCCTTAAATTTCTAGGGACCTCAAGTTTCTTACAGACCTCAAGCTATTTTTATTGGAGTCCTCAGGTACTCCAAAATTGAACTCTTAATGCAATGTTCCAATGCACTACTTCACATTATTGACCTAATTTCAACACTATCCATAATTCTACTACTTTCATTTCGTAAGTTGATCAAGTTCATTACAGCGTTAAATTATTATTTAACAATGTAACGATTAAATTAACCATTTAACTAACGCTGCTTACACGAGACATTCTGTGCACAACCCCATTTTTCTGTGTTAAAGAGCTTTATAAACGGAGATTTTCCGCTAACTTGTCGTCAAACTGAGAAAATTAATGCCGTATTTAATACCTTGGAAAAATGCTCTCGACAGTTTTCATTTTCATAGCCGTGAAGGTAAAGATTCTGTTTTGTAATATTCGCCGTGATGCTATTACGGGCTGTAGCTGTTCGATATCCAGTCATGGGAAAATTAACCTGTCAACTCACCCATTAATATGCATGTGTCCCGTTAGGTTCCAGGCAAGATGGCGTACTGCATCCGTCACTTAAGTGTATACCAAATTTTGGAACATGTATCGATTAATTCAAATTTCTTCAAAAATAGCCAGTATAATACCCAGTAGTCATTAATATTCCATCAGAAGAAAGTTAAACAGGCTTAATTTGGATTATATTACAATTTTTATTTGCTTCAACTTTTTAAGAGTGTTAGTCCTTCATGAATATCAATCTAATGAACCTGTATATATAGATCCATCCATGTTTTACGACATACTTCAAGATATTTTATTTGCAATTAGTGAAAGTTTCTTAAAAGACCGCCAAGCACCCGGGAACACGGATGGTGTCATAATTATTGATTTGTACTACTTGCTCGGAAGGAACACGCTTAAAGAAGCTGTTATAAAAGCTCGAGTATCCTGGAGCTGAAGAACCTTTCATATTTAATTAAAACGAAGGTGAAGAGAGTCTATTTGTCAGATTATGTCAGAGTCTTTTATTTGTCTTAAGTTTTCATCGCCGGCATTATAAAATCTTTCGAGAGTTTTTATTACAGTCGTTAACATTACAGCCGTAGGCATAAATTGATCCGCTCTTTTGTTGAAATTCCGAACGTGTACATAAACAGAGAGAAAAGGAAGCCGTGACACTTCATAACCAGTTTCCGTGGTATACATTATCCTGATAACCTACATGACACAGAAAAATGCGAGCGTGCGAGTTACGAGCGACGTAACGCGTGCCATTATTACGCCTACTTCGAATCGCTCTTCTTTCCTCAACGCGCTGTCTCCGAATAAAAATTCGAGACAATACATTTCACGGAATAATGCTTTCAACGTCATATTTCCCGAAACAAAAGAAATAATGCGGAACAATTAGTCGATCGATGTCTGATTAATCGTATCCCTATTCCACTAATTACTTCAACGACCACTCGTTAGCTACTCAGATCGTAATTCTTCTTTCTCGTTGACGCATGTATCAATATCAACAAAGCTTTCAGAAGGATGTCTTCCTGACAGGGGCGGAAACACAAGAGCGGAGGAGGAAGCAGAAGCTTAAGCTCGTTGGTAATATTCATAAGTTGCAAGCGGCTTACCATTCTACTCCGCTGCAATGTTTATGCGGTCTATATTTAAATTAACCATCTCCCAAGTTTCTCCTTTTTCCGATTATAAATACAATATTCCAGGTAATTGTCTCGAAAATAGTTTACCGGTCGAGCATTCTCGTTTTACAATTTTTTTTGTCGAGACACGTAGAAACGCGTGTATGGCAGAGATTTTTGGTAGTTCAGTTTTCCTATTCAGAAGCAAAACATCGATAATTTACCTTCCTCGTTAAACACTTCGATCCCAATGGCCGTAGCTCGTGTATAACTAGTCGGCACAGGGAACCATTAGTAACAGAGATTCGTTAACGACGACCTTAAAGAGTCTATCAGACAATGTTGCAATCGATACACACGGCGTGTGCACACATGATTATTGCAGAAGTACGCGAGTGTGCGTTTGCTGCTTCGCTGGCAGCTATACGTCATTTCGCAGCACGGTAATGGGCAGCCAAACGTTATAAAGCAATATCGATCCATCGTTTCCTCTGCGTCTTCCATCCTGCTGCTTTTTCCTCTTTGAAAGTGCCCGCGGCCAGGCGTCGCGATGCCGCCTCGAAACTTTTTTTTTTCACAACGATCACCCTCTTTCATCCAGTCGCGTCGTTAACTCGACGCCCTTTCTCTCCCTCTGCGCTGTTTTAACTGTACGTCCTTGTATGGGGACTTTAAATTAATACCGAAATGCCGTTCACGTCGCGACGTTCAAATATTCTTAATTGAAGTGCTGCGGTTTTATGGCTAGCGCTGAGTACCTCCGAGCTCTAAGTCTTAGATATCAGAAGTGCTGTGGGGTCTGAATGTTATGTATTTTATACGTTGACATACATTAAGTATTCTAAATGTTAAGTTCTGTAAGCACCAAGCATGTGAGCTGTAAGAACTCAAGGTATTCATAGTGCAAATATTTTGAGCTCCAGATATTCTTAAAATCAGCTTATTTGCTCGTACGAAAATGTACAACTGCACTAATCTTTCTGTTTTGTTACTAAATCTATTACTTTATCGTACCCTTGATGGGGACCCTCATCAAGGCTACTCGATCCGCCATTTTGATGAGAATCTGTTACAAAATGGTGTCCAGTGTTGAATGCAACTTGGCACGTGATCCCATCGTCAGCCAAATTACAGCGTCAGGTTATCTTAGGTTTCTGATGGAAACTTCGATATTCGATTCAATGTCTTGCAATAAAGACGCTAAAACCTGGAGGATTTTCCAGGAAGGTGAAATGTTTCATAAGCTAATCGAGTCGCGAACTTTCTATGAGTCAATTTTCTTCGAGTCGCCGAAAGAATATGATTTTCAATGTATTTCAGGACAGCCATGTATTTTCCAATTTACCGGAAGGTGTACGAATGAACTCGTAACAATGTCGTCCTGCTCTCCCAGCCACTAAATTTCAAAGGAAGTTACCAGCGAATTTGCAACTCGATCGGAAAGTTAGATGACATCTGGCCTCATTGCACGCCAACTAACGTTCAACTCTCCTACTCGCTTGTGATGGTGAACGCTCGACGAAAGAAGAACTTCATTCTCGGCGATACAATAAAAATTTAGATCGGATCGGATGAAGGGATCGTAAAAAAAATTCTGTGCCACTCAGGCCAAAGTTTGAGATAATCTTTCGGAAGCTTTCAAACTTACAAGTCGAAATCCCACTAGTTTGCCTTACCCCATATACCCTCTTATACAAATTATAGCACTTACTCATACAAGCTATATTTCATCCTAATTAACGTTTGAATTTTCCTTAAAAAATCTTTAGCATCGTTCAAAAAATGTCAGATGCGTTTAGGATATCAAACACAAAGCCACATAAGCATCAAATGTTTAAAACGTTTCAGAAGTCTCTTAACGGCACTTGAGCAGTCTGTTCGAGGATGAAACGCGGTAAAAGAATCCGCGGATTAAAGAGCCAGCCAAAACGAACATGGCGAAGGCGGGAATGGAATCGCAGACCTAACGAGGTCATTTCGCGGTGCGCTTCTGACCGTGTGAGTCGACGACCAAATGATTTCTTTTTTGCTTGAGTGCCGGCTCGAGAGGGTTGAAGAGGAGTACGCGAGGTAGGCCAACGAGCGTATTCAATAAAACATGAGATATACAGGAATCGATGTTATCGGCCCAGTTTCATGTTCCTCGATTAACCCTCTTCTTCAGGAACTTTGGCTACCAAGTATCATAAATTGTGTACATCTATTATGTCGGACGCTAATAACCTAAAGGAAATTAATCAAATATCTACATGTCTAGGAAGCTAGATCTTCAGATCTATTACATCCACAGATCCCTATACCTTCACATCTCTGTATCCACATACTCTTACATTTCTGCACCACCAAATTCCCACATCCCTAGTCCCATCTACCAACTACAGCTTTAGCGTGTCCTACAACACCTGCCCCGTCTGTCCCACACCGCGGTAGACGATCAGCAAATATTTAACAAACAATCAAATTTTAATGAACGATTAAATGTCAAAGCTCGCGTTAAAAACAAGCGGTTAATTGCACGGTGAAAATCCGCTTTGGGTGGAGAAACTTCGTGTGAATGGCACCGATGCGTTTGCAGGCCGAGTATTTATGTAGAGCCGAGACGAGAGAGAGGAGTCCCCTTTGGCGGGTCGTAGCTGATACTGATTCTGTTTGGTCTGCCACCTGATAGAGAGTTCCTAACCGCGGGCATTATCCATTCGGATCCGTCGTTCCGCGTAGATTAAATTCGACGGATTAGATCCCATCAGAGCACGGCCGGGTTAAAGGAGGGCGACGCCCCTCTAACAGAGAGGGTGGGCTGCCGATTTCGAATTGGTCGCTCGAACGGCTACGGCAACGTTTCATCGTGGCATTTTCGTAATTGCGACCGAATACCTCGGATACTTGTAAGTTTATAATGAATTTCGATAAAGCCACGAAATTGCGAGGTGGATCCGAATACACGTGCTAGAAATGTGTTGCGGTTACGGACTGGCTTTTTGAGGACCAAAAAATTCATTAATTCCCGAATATGCGATAATCCATCTCATCACTCGATCACTTAATAAATGCTGGGAATATTATCCGATTCTCATTTAGCTATGGAGTATTTTTTAAATTCTTTTCTATAATGGCTCTTTTCAGGTCTTCTCAAGTTTCCTGGTTTTTAAATTTCCTGGTTTTTAAGTTTTTAAATAGAAAGATTTACAGTACTAAAATTATCGAAAGCTGTACGTGCACCATTGCAATCCATATTAAATAAGATTAATGAGATGGTAAAACACAATAAGATCTGTCATGCAAGACTTGGATTAATAACTCTCGGTAGAAATTGAATAATCCGATTACGAGTAACAACCATATGAATAATTCTCCGATTCTTTTTTTATAAGCATCAGAGTTCGGTAGCTTTAAACTCTCAGGCAGGTATAAATTATGCAATTATTTGTTATCTTAAAGGGTAACAATACTCTTAATCTTGGCTCCGTCTCGAAATGGGTCGATGTGGTTGATTTTCCTCGAACACCATCTCACAGCTCATAAATTTCTTTCGAACACGACTTACGCAGAGCCGTATCGCGGGCTGAAATTAATAACGAAACCCCTATGAAAATTATTTCTCAGGTGTTTTCCTCGAGACGATCGCGTGAGCGAAAAAGGGTGGTCAGGGGGTGTTTCAGTGCATGAAAGAGATCGATCTTCCGTGGGCAGAGAAAAACAAAGTAATCTGCTTGAGGGTTCCAGCATATCATTAACCCGACCAAACGATAATTCACTACAGCTGGAAACTGTCAATGAGGGGTTAGGTCGGTTGATTCATTCCCTAATTTATCGCGGGTGGTAAATCACCCTAAGAACGGTACTAGCCCCGATAACCAATATGAACTCGATATTTACTCCGAGCATACGCGATATTTATATTACTTTCTTTATTTTTATTTTAAGAGGAAACTGAACCTGTGTTTAAACAACTTACTACATAAAATTAATTTAAGAATTAATTAACACCGAATAGATTTTGCCATGATCATGGTCATAGGTTGAATCAAAGGAACCAAAAACCCGGGGCATCTTTTACGAAGCCAACCGAAGGTAACCGTGAAGTAATCACGATAAAGGGATGAACATTTGAGGAGGAGCTTTCAAATTTTCGTCGAACAACCCCTTTGTCGACGAATCCAAGCAAGGGTAAATCGTGTTCGAAACGTCAGCCGGAAGCTGGCGACAGTTTTTATGGCTGGTCGTCTGACCACCCCCTCCGCCTTCAACCCTCGTTTACATCTAACGCTTTAATCTTGAATATTCCGTCAGTTATTTCTAGACGAGGCATGTTAAAAGGGTTAGCGTGTGCCGACGTTAATTATTCCAAGAGCCCAGAGCACGACAGAAATAAAATACACGACCGTCCCTGCCACCGACACGCTCCGAGAGGGGTGAATTACCTGTAACTCGATTAAAGAGACGCGACTCCTTGACCGAAGAAATTCTTTTGAACCACCCACCCCTACGTTTCCATCTGTATTTGTAGGAAGCTCCTTCTTTTACACCATTCTACACTTTGTGCAATTTGTTAATTGCATTTAGAATTTCGATTGCAAATATTTTTCATATTTTTATCTTGTGAGTTTCTGCAGTTTTATCGCAAATCCCTTATTTAGCGTCTAATCGATAGCGAATGACCGATTGAAGTTTCGAGTGGGGTGTTGATTCATGGTTAACAAGATGGAAGCGATCGTACACGAGATGGACAGTTTAATGGAGAGCAAAAGTTTTCATTAGTGGACAAGTTTTTCTTTTAAATATCATTGATGGAATGACTTAATGGTCTGCCAAGTGAACTCGAAGCGGGGAAGTTTTGCTGTTTCTGAGATTAAGAACTGGCTCACTTTTCCAATTCAACTTTGTGGAAGCAAGGAAACTTCAAATTCTAATTAGTACTTGGGGGAGTTGCTTGTCGATAGCGATCGATCCCGCATAAATGTATTGAAGACTCTTTGATGCTGTTGCTTGAAAATTATTTTTCTGAAATATACCAAATTAATATGAACATGAGCGAATTTTAATACAAGAATGTACAATAAAGTTGTACACTATATTCTCTCATGCATTATCAACTAAATAATCACACGAATCACAAATTACATAAATTTAGTAATACTGTTAATATGTATTTATTGTTCTTTGTTAACATGGTATATTATCAATTAAGGGATAATTAAGGGTCTGTGTTGAATTTCTCCACAATTTGATAAAACTGTAATTCAAGATTTGCGACTTATTTTGTCTCGTACAAGTTTTCTTGATAAAAGCTTTCTATCTTGATAGAATTATAACTTTGAGTCTTGAATTGCAGCTTTTTACCTTGACAGGCACAGAGTTAACAGAATTACAGCTTTCTATCCCGGCGACTGCAGTATGTGTGTACGAAGGAAAAGAAGAAGAGAAACGGAAGTGAACTCACCATCAGGCACAGCGTGACTGGTCATCAGGAAGTTGACACAAGCGGCACCAGTCCCATGGCCGATCAACGTCACGTTCCTGGGATCACCACCGAAGTAGCCGATGTTCTCCTGCACCCAGTGCAATGCTGCGATCTGATCCATCAGCCCGTAATTCGCCGGAGACCGTAAGTGCGAATCCGTGTTGGCGTTTAGAAAGCCTGTAATGAAAACAAGCTCGCTTATGGCTGCTGTCGTCCGAAGGGACGGGCTTGTTACCGCTACCGAAATTACCACAACCCCATACTAATTACGCTTAATTCAAATCGGACCGTCGTGAATTGCGGGGACATTTAATCGTACAAAGCAGTTTTTAATTAAATATTGACGGTAACTGGGCCTTTGGGATTTTGGAGTGTTTGGGAACTCGACTTCTGCAATTTTTGGAAATTTGAGACTTCAGGATTTTTGGGACTCTGGGAGGTTTGAACTTATGGAGTTTTGAATTTGACAGCTTCGGGACTTTAGAACTATGGATCTTAGGGCCATGGAATTAGCGAGCTTTGATATTTTGTGATTTTTGGAACTCGTGAGATTCGAATCTTGAACTTATAAAGTGGAATTTAAAAATAATCGAATCTTATTGAATTTAAAATAAAATAGTGTAATGATTGTCAATAGTATGCGAATGCGTTTGATGAACATTGTAATCGAAGCATAAATCTTAAGCATTGTACTGAAAGATATCGATCCACAAACAGGAACTTCGTCCTACGTGTTTCCGTGTGCCATAAATACGGTTAGAATGGTCCAGACTGATCGCGATACGTCTAACGATCGAACGATATGTAAAATAGAACACGTCTGCGATGGTAGCAGCGAATAAATCGTTCGATTATTTGATCGACGAACATCGCGTTTCGGATTCATCGTTGTTTAATTGGACCCGACGGTCCCCAGAATTTTCCCGCGATTTTTCCCCTCGTTGCAACGGAAATGGTTTTCGCAACTATTAACGAACGCGTCATTCTGCCGCTATTGTCGATGGAATTTTTTATGTCGCTTTGGGTGTCGTTCGTAGCAAACAAAACGTTTTGTTTCGGTTGCTCGGAAAACGTGGACCAAATTCATAGTGGTACATCGTTCTAGGAAAGGCATTATTACGAATTGCGTGGTTTTTTCCCCGGATAAAACGTTCAAGATAAAAACACGAAGCGGAATAATGGTATGGTAATTTCGAAAGTTCTCTTTTTTCGGTACACAAGCGGGAGATGCTTTTCAAAGCTAGGAAATTTAAACGAACTTCTCTCGTATAATACATTCACGATTTTATAACAGTTCAATTACGTATATCGAGTTTCAACTTCGCTCTGATGACTTCAGACATCTGTTGCAACGCGTACACGAGCTATAAAGAGTTTAATGAGTTTGATACTATAAGCTGAACACTTAAGAACCGAAGACTTGGGCAATTTTAACTTTCGAACCAACTAAGGTCTATAATAATTTATTTACGCGAAGCATTTTATTTTAATCCATTATTTGTAACCGTTCTAGAAATACTGCATTTTATATTCAGTTCTTCAACGATCATGAATTTAAGAAATTGTGTATTATAAGCACCGTGGATACCTTCATACAGTTAAAAAATTAGGAATTTTAAATACAAGTCGTTCAATGAGGTATTCCAAGCTTTAAGTACTCTAAGCGTTAAATATTCTACGCCAACTATTCCAAGCGCCAGATATTCTCAGAGCAAAATAAAGCTATGAATCTGAAATAAAATAAGCTTTCACTAAAACAAAGCTGTCCCAGTTTCGGTGTTTGATAAATGAGAAGCGTAGATAACGGAGCATAACAAAACGACTTAACAAATGACCAAAGAAAGTGTTCATTCGTTAACACAGAGACGTTAACAAATGTTTCTGACGTGTATGATGAATCCGTAGAGTTGTAAAATGATCGATGAAAACGAGATATAAAGCAGCGCATACGTCCTAAACAATCCTTGTTGAATATGCATGCGCGATTCTCAATTTCCCGTGATAATATATTGCATCGCGATTTTCTAAGCTTCCTGTTCGCTTCGCCGCGTTATATTTGATCGATGACGCTTCCGGATATGTTACGAAACGTATTTTGTACGATTGCATTTTAAAATCTTCATTTTATGCATCGTTTGATGAAATATGAAATCATGGGTTTCGTTCTTTTGCGAAATGAGTTTGAAATTAAAACCGAGACCAATGGTGTATTTCTAAGCTGCTGCGCGTTTATCTTACAGGACGAATTATGACCGTTTTGATCGCCTCTTCGCAATCGACCGGATCTGAGCCACCCCTAATTACACTTCCGACACACGGGACTATTCGTACGCATAAAATACTAATGATACAATCGTGTTTGCAATGTTTCCGGCGATATCGTGGCTCGGGTGGATCGCAGAGTGCACGCAACCCTTCTGTCACGCGAACGCATCGTTCGGAAAGAAAAGGAGGGACGAAATCGAAAGAGTCTTCGTTCAATCGCAAGTTAATTTCGGATGAAAAGCAGGGAGATAAGAATAAATTACGATAATAGGGCTCAAGAAAGTAGAGTGGTAAAAGTGTACTACGAAGAGAGAGTGAAAAAAAGAATAAAGAGAGAAAAATCGAAGAATACTAAATCTCCTTCTTCAATCTTCAGTCAATTGTGGGTACGAAAAGTAAAAAGAAGTACAAACCATAATAAAGGGAAGCAAAAAAGAGAAGATTGAAGGGCCAAAGCACTTCGTCGAAATATAAAAGAAGAGATTGTAATAACGGAATTAAAAAATACAACGAAATTCAGTGGTGAAGGAGGCGTGGAGGAAAAATAAAGGGGAGAAAAGAAACGAGTACGTGGTTCATTTTCTTCAATTTTTAGCGAAAAGTAGGGTAAAAAGACTGTAATAACAGGATCGAAAAAAATCGCGAGTTTTATGGTGGAAGATGTAAATGAGGTTAGAAAGCGCGAAAAGAATAATATAGGGAACGCTGAAAAAGTAGGTCCTTCAATCTGCAGACAAGAAATAAAAATGAAAGATTTTGATAGGGAAATTAAAAAAGATATATGAAAATTTATCAGGGAAGGTACGGAAGGGAATCAGCTTCGTTTTCTTGAATCTGTAGTCACTTTTGAGTGCAAAATGAGAAGAAAATGAAGGATGTTTATAATGGAGTTTAGAAGTTCCTGAGGGAGGACATCGAAGGAGTGGGTGGAAAAAAAGCAGAAGCGAAGAGAAAGCAAACATCTATAATTTACAAGAAAGAATGAAGCAAATAAAAGACTGCGATAATAAGATTGGAGAGGTTCAAGGCTAATTAGAAGGAACGGTCGAAAATGCGCGGGAAGAAGAAGAAGATGGAGGAAACGTGGACATCTTGATTTTCACGGATCGTCTTTTGACGAAAGTGTAAAAAGAGAAGGAGAGATAATAGCGGGATTGAAAAAGAATGGCAATGCTTATCTGGGAGGGTTAACTGGAGGGGGTAGATATAGCAATGGTGGGCGAAACGCGCGAAACTAGAATAGAAATAAACCACTGGTCATATCCCATTTGATATTCAACCTCCGGCGTATCTGTCGCGCTGCACTTCCGTGTCTCCTATTCTTCTCGTTACAATGGAACTGCTGAACGTTACTCGTTGATTTAAATTTTCCGGTACATGGGTGTGCATAGCCGCGGCTGTTGGATATCGCCCCCCCCCCCCCCCCGTTTTTCCATCCCTCCCAACAGCGTCGCTCCCCATTCGGTACAAAGCGCCGCGTCACTTTTGCCCGCCGAAGAAAAACGAGAAAAATGAACAGTGAAAATTGCGGCCGTGAGAGGAATGTGCTTCCTGAAACCGAGCCCCCTTCCGTTTGAACAGAGCAACGATGGAATCAAATTTCGATATTTTACGCGACTCCAATCCCTTACTCCGTTCATTTTTCCTTTTTTTTTCTTTCTAGTTTTTTTCATACTATTCGGGTGTGATCCTTTGAAGACCAGTAGGCCAATTTTTTTTATCGAACGACATGTACTCGATGAGTTATGGGTTTCAAGTGGTTTTTGGGGTAACGTATAGCCCACGAGTGGGAGCTTCACGTTTTGTATAATAGTATTAGTATTATTTCAATAAGGTTTGAAAGCGCGTTTGAAAATGAAAGCATGTTTGACCAATGTTTGTCGTGATCCTGCAGATATTGGGTCAATTGCTATCGAAAATTTGGTTAGTATTAGTTTCGCAGAAAGTGGTATAATGGAACGCAGCAATTCAGTCGCATTGTGTGGCACACGTTACTTTTTCATCGAATGAAATTTCGTCCTCGTAACTCATAGTACGCGTTCCATTTCAATGCAATATTTTCAAACTATGAAATTTCTTTATTTTACGGCTGACACACAAAATGCAGTGCTACTTTTCAGCCTCACCTGGACCAAACATTCGAATCCATCGTTCTTTCTGTTTCGAATGGTGTTCGTTTTATTACCCTTTACATTCCACTTAAAAACAGAGTCAATCGAGAGTTGAAGAGTTGATAGATGGAAAACATTTTCAAACGTTTTTAATTTTTGCAATTTTATGTCGAATTCAAAGGCAAATAAAATACGTCTAATTGAAATCGAGTTGAGTTAAAAAAGCAGTCGTATTGAAACACGGGTGAACTTGAAGGTAATTGAAATGAATTGTCGAATGGGATTCGTAATCAAACTGAACGCAATCGAATTAAACAAAGTTGAATTGGAACGAGTTAAAAAGCACGAAATCCAATTGAATTGAGACTTGTCGAGAAGTGCAAGTGTGAACTTTCGTATCAGCATATTGATGAAACGAGCATTGTACTGTCTCAGACGTCTCTTGTATTGTACTAAGGTGCTAACATTCGAATAGAGCACTAGCGAGAAACACGACGCGCAGAGACATCTTGTGACCCAACACACGAACTAAGGCGTTCGAGAGGTATCACACTCCTCTGAATTAACCAATAATGTCTACAATATTAAATTTATCGTTCTCACCTTTCATCTCCATTTCACGAATATCCTACCCAATAAATAATCAGTCAATTTCGATTTTAAACGACCTCGTTATTCGCATCATTATTTAAACAAATGCTCGACAGAGAGTCGATATTTTGTAACGTGAAAATTTCTCCGCTAAAATTGTAATAGTCGGAGGTTTAAATTTCTCGTGGCTCGCAATATTCAGCGTTAAACGTACGAATCCCAGCGATGTACAAAAACGGTTGGAATGTAATTCAAGAAACGGAACCTTGTTACACCGTGCGCCGCATGCGGCGTGTAACACGCGGAGCCACGTCACTTCAAGGGACAGCAGAGAAACGCCACGGTAATGAAAAAAAAGGAAACGAACGCGTTCGTGACATTGCGAAACTGGATTCCGCTTCATTTCCATGGAAAATTAACGCTGGCCAAGCTTAAAAATTCGGGTTTATGCCGTCCAGCTGGTTTCCGCTGGAATCTGTTTGCACGAAGAGTTGAATATCCCTCCAATTATTCTTTCTGCAACTTGACAAGTGGAATAAAAATATTTAATCTGGGCGCGCGGCTAACAATAAAAACCTGCACGTGGTGATTTCACTCGATATTATTTCGACAGAGGCTTTCCTGTAATATCGTAATATTTTTCAGCTTCGTTTTCGCGTATTTATAACGTGCAACGGAAATGAGTTTTCGAATGGGCGCAATTTATTTTGCTCTACAAAAGGATTGTTCAAGTTTCATTTATATTCAAATTTGCAGAGGATATTTCATCTGTCATTATTGCATCAGACCTTTGCGTTTGTTAAAGGGTCAAATCGTACATATCGTTATGGCCGGATTAGGTAACTTTTTATTACTAATTATTTGCCAGATTGAACGTTGAATTGAATCGAGTAAACTTGAATCAAATTAGACCCAGCAAAATGCGACAAAATTTTGTGAAACTGGCATCAAACCGAATTAAGTATATAGCCAACTAATTGCAAGTTAACCGACGTCGATGGCTCGCGTAAAATTGCGGTTAATCTCCGTAGAGACGTCCGTTTCGTCACCAGGAATACGTGCTCTGTCGTCAGAGTCCTCTCCTCACCGAGCGTCGAAGAATTGCGCTGACGTCGCTCGAGTATATTATATCATAACGTGCTAGGAAACGAGCAGCGTATATCGCCGAAATAGCGACGAGAAGCCACCTCACGGAAACGGAGGCAGACTCAAGAATTTAGTTTGGTAAAACGGAAGACCTAGTCGTAATGAGTTTCCTATTAGATTTCGTTGACCGGGATGCATCTTTCAATTTTTTCAAATCTCTTTCACGTTTATTCAGTTTCTCTCGGACTTCATGTTCCTTCGAAAATTTGATTTCGTAGCGGAGATTACCTCGCTTCTTTTACCTAATTGTGAAGTTAGATGAAAGTAGATGAAACTGGCAAAAAGGATCTTTGTTTCTAAGTGTGAGACACTCTACGTTGAATGAAAAGAACAAAATATTAGGTACATTTTTGTGCAGAGTTTGGATCCACATTTTGTGGTATTTGATGGAGATGGTATCTTGAGGACTAATTATTAAATCCTTACCGATCAACTCGTACTATCTCTTAAAAGGTTTAACAAACGAAATAAGACGAAAACTGAAAGTAATTTATTCTCGGGCCATCAGTTTCCCCGGATTAAAGATCCTTTTATAGCGGACGTTAATGCCTAAGAGGCTTATACAATTTTCCCGCTACAGATTGTTTCAGGACTGAGATTAAGCTTCAAGAAAATTCCATCAAATTCCACGTCGGCGTAATTAAATTCTCACGCGTTTTCTTCGCCCAGGCGACAAAATAAGCGGACCCATTATACCCCTCTGACGCCCGGGTTTCACCACGGCCGTTCAACCGGGGGGTTCATCAACCCCCCCCCCGGCTGAGGAATTTCACGAGGCACACGACTCCCGAGTAACCGTCTCCGTAGAAAATTCGATTTCAGCCCCCCCCTCGAACGAGAGTAACAGACAATGTCTACGGGGTCGAATTAATTTCGATCCCCTTGACGAGCTGGCAGCGAGTTTAAACTTTGTCACCCAGTTTCTGGAAATTCAACATCCGCTGAACGACACAGAAGCCGATCGTTAGCGCTTCGAACGCCGCCTTAATTACGTGCGTGGAGAAGTTCGTCTGGCAGGGGTGCGAACGCCGGTTACAACCCTTTCCGATCAGACCTGAGCACAGCCATTAGCATGGCGACTGGTACACGTATCCGAGGCGAAACTAGTTACTCGTTTCTGTCGCTGTTAGCACGGTGTGTAACAGGGAAAAACATTGGCTGAAACTGGAATATTACCGTTTAACTGGGGCAGTGAGGCTCGTGGTGGCACTGTTTGTCTGGCAATTTTTGTCCTATGGGGGAATTTGGAGATTTCAGAACTTGGAGATCCGGAGATTTGGAGATCCTGGGTCAGTTGGAGGCTTATGATGATATTACTCGCGTGGAAATTTTATGTTAGAGACTTTGGAGGTTCACAAATTTGAGAATTTGAAGATTTGGAAATTTGGAGATTCAGAAGTTTGGGTATTTGGAAATGTGACGATGGGAGTTCAGGAAATTGGGAATGTGGAGAATTGGGGACATAGAGAATTGGGTATGTAGCGACTCAGGAGTATGGGAAATTGGAGATGTAAGGACTTGAACACATAGGGAATTGGGAATGTGTAGAGTTAGGTATCCAAGGAATTGGAAATGTGGGGTTTGGAGGTACAAGGAATTCGAAATGTAAGTTGGAGGTATAGGGAAGGTGGTAACTATAATTTACCGAACAGTTGCCTTCACAACTAGCTAATTCCTACAACGTGAATACAACTGAAGAAATTTAGGTATATTATTCAGCAATCAGATTCCAAAATTCTATTGCAGTGAAAATATGAGTCACTGTGTGTCACGAGTGTGACACGTTGTACAAGGGGTTGAAAACGAAAAAACTTTGCTCACGCCGACCCAATATACTGACCACGAATCATCATAAAAGTGTCAGAAATAAAGTCCCTTAAACATCCCATAAATCAGAATTGTTCAAGCTGTCTTCTTTCGATAATAAAGTTGGAAATATTATGACAGAAAGCAGCAGTATAGAAGAAATATGGAATCACTCACCCAGAATGCCTAGTCTGTAATTTATGGTGACGACGACGACACCCCCGTAGCTGGCAAGGACGCTGCCATCGTAGGGGTTGCCGCTGCTCCATTCGTAGCTCTCTCCGTGGACGAAAACGATCACTGGATACCTTCTTCCTCCGCTATCCCTCGAACCGGCTGTAATCAATAAAATTATCCTCATGATCGATCGGCTACGTTGACACTGGATAGTTTACGTCTAGCATCTTTAAACGGTCATTTATCAGCGGTGTCGTTCTCTGAAGTTTTGACGGGGTAGTAAAAGATTATCAGTTAGTTCAGGCGTGATTATCCTGACATGTGATAGTTTACCCATTTCGCTAACAAATATCTTCTTAACTTGCATGGCGAGATAACACGTTGATTGCCTTCACTTTTGAGAGTCATAGATCCTCAGAATTTACGGAGATCTTAATGACATGGAGCCTCGAGATCAGAGAGTTTAGGATTTGACGTAGGCCGTGGTTTGTAAGGGTTTAGCGTTCAGGGGACACCAAGGAAGTTTTGGAGAATCTAAAAATGATCTAGGGATGCTTGCAAGTTTGGATGAGTCCACTGTTTGGGAAAGTCTAAGAACTTAGGAGATTTTCAGAATTGAGAGGTCCTACAATCTGAGTGTAACAGTATGAAATATCCCTGCTAATTAAATTTTGAAATAATATAAAAATGCGAGGTTAAACTGCCCTATGTTCAGAAGTTGATCGAAATAACCGCGGTGCTAAATAAGCAGAAAATGAAGTTTAAAAGTGATTCGATCATCTTCTCGAACCGTAGACAAAGGAGAATTAATATTTCACAAGCGGACGGGCTTTTCTCGCCAGCCACCCTTCCAACCCTTTCCATCCCCGTTCGAGCGTCGATTTATCGATGGTTCGTCCGATGTCGATTTATATTTCGCGGCACCCTCGTAGACAGGGGTAAAAGTGGCCACGTCGTGACAATAGTTATTAAGGCTCTTTGATTTTTCTCTTTGAGTGTCTCTTTATGCGCGGCTCTCTCTATTGGTCATTAAGGGTGCTCAAGCGGGGTTTCAAGATCGAGACTTTGCTTTCGTCGGCGTTTTTTATATATAAAAGCCATTTTAGAGAGGCCGAGTGCTATTATTCGCCGAGTTTACCGTCGTAATGAACACGTCAGGAGGTTAATTGGTATAGCTATAATCTTTACTCAATTGATTTTCGATATTAAACTGCTGCTGTAATATTTACAACGCTTTCAAGACTTAACACTGTTTACATATGGAAGTAACTTATTCGAGGCAGGGTTTCAATATGGCGATATTTAAAAGGGTATCAACAAAACTATTATGCATTTAAATGAATTTATGATCACCAAATCAAATTGAAAGTGGATCTCTTGGAAAATGGGCGAAATCATGCGGGATGAATTTAAACGTAAATATCTCTGTCGAATTGCTATTTACAATTCGAGGATTTGATCTTGAAATTCAACGCAAACAAGGAGTATTTGCAAATATGGAACATCGAAGTGTTCCAATCGCAGCTGACACCGGAGCAGTTCAAACAAGCCGGTTTTCCTGTGAAATCCTTTGAACAGGACTCGCGGAGTGTTATCTGTTCGACGACACGCGACGTATCGCGTTTGAGGTAATTAAAACGAGAAGCTCATGCGAGCCGAGTACGTCAATCGGATTTAGTATGCTAATACAGGGTCTGGGACACATGTGAGCATGATCGTTGCGGCGAGTGTCAGCCTCGGTCATAATTCAACAAATCACGCGTCACCATACTCCGCTGTGAACAGCTACGTTCGCGCCGGTGCCTTTCGGTTTCCCTTCGTTGGAATCACCGTTTACCTGCGCCCACTTCCGCCGGAAAATCAGAATATCTGAATGCCCGTTCGAAAAATTCCAGATTGGAAAATGCTGTTCACCGCTCTAAGTGCTTTCTGCAAAAACCGGTTTGAAAGGGAGCACAATGTGCGTGGAATTAAAAAATATTCATTGGAAGTTTTTGCTGCTTTCCAAAGAATAAAATGGTGGAAATCTCAGGTAAACGCGAATTCTAATTTAGTATAAATTAATACGTATTCTGAATATATCATAATTTTATGTAAATTGAAATATCAGCAACACGGATGATGATCAAATATGATACGTATAAATCTACAGTTAACAATTTGTGATAATTTATAATTTTCTGGGAAAATACAGAAAGTTTAATTAATATTTGATCGAATTCTTTTTGTGCTCGATTTATTAAATTTCGCGGAAAAATAGAAAGGCAGCACCTTCTCTTTTAATGAAAAGTGAATGTTTTCCTTCGTCTGAATAAAAATCCAATAAAATTCCAGTTATAAATGACAATTATATTCCCCGGTCGAAAAACCGTAAAAACAAATTGCTTCGCCATTCACGTGGCAAGAAACAACTATTCGTAACAAAGAAATTCAATAACATCCTCCGGTGATGAAAGGATCTAATGATGAAGAAAAACATCTTCGGGACAGCGGCATTAAAAGCAATTGTTTGTAACAAAAATACAAAGTTCAAAGCAGGAAAATGAAAAGGTGATTATTCAAGGGGGCGAAGAAGAAAGAAAACCGTACAATGGCATGGGAAATGGGAAAGAGACCGAGGGACCGTCGTGAAGAATTATTTTCGCGTAAACAACAGTCTTTAATGGAATACAGATTTCCGTGACTTTCGTATCTGTAATTGTACATTTCTTATTGCCGCTACTTCCTCACTTTCCATTCCGGTTCTTTTCCCACCGAGTGTATTTTCTTTTGATTGTTTCCTTCGTTTCCGACAGATCTCCTTTGATCTTGTTTCCTCTGTTTTCACTATCTTGCCTTTTAAGATCGACCGTTGTCTCCGTCCCTTTATTGCGCGCCGTTCTTTCAACCTACCCTGCAACGCTTTCGAAATATCTTGGCAAAATGAACCGCGAAGCTTTGCGAGAAATATGTCCTCTCGTAATTCTATCTCGTCCATTTTATTGGAAACGGAGAGGAGCTCCCGTTTCGTGTCTGTTACTCCGAGTTTCTGGTCTGTGGGATAGCTTGGGAGGAAAAGCAAGCTTTCTCGGAAGTCGGATACGATTGTTCGATAAGCGGGAGTTTAATAGGTAATTTGTACTACTGCGATTATTCTTGCAGACTCAACAATTTCGGGATTTTCGATTTTTGGGATTTGGTAATTTAGAAGTTTAAGATTTTGGGGATTTGGGGATGTTAGAAGTTGGCGATGTAGGTACTTGGGGATGTGGGTACTTGGGAATATGGATAGTTAGGGGTGTGGGAGCTTGGGGATGTGGGGACGTAGAACTGCGGAGACTTGGGGATGTGACATGTTTGGTACGTAGATGTGATAATTTGCAAATTTGGGAATCTTCACATTTGAGAACTTAAGAACTGAGGAATTGGGGAATGTAGACACAAGTGACAAGAGTCATCCGTACTTCCAAGCCTACCTAAGATACTAACAATTATACCTGTCGATTCAATACGTACAACTACAACACCCATTTGCAATCATATTTCCTGCTTGAAAATACTACTCAATCTCCCTCAGAAAATCGTGAAGCTCCTCTGCTGAACGTCACCTCGAAGCTTAAAGAGGAAATTTGGTTTGTTATCGCGGGACGCAAGTACGCGTAAGATCGACGTTCGAAGAAGAGTTTTAATCGGCCAGCAAATTTACTGGATCGCAATATACGGGCAGAACGACAGGCGGCGATCGACGATGATAAATTCAACGCACAGGGGTTGGTATTGGACGTTGGATCGACGCGGAGGTTGGTTGGCGTTAAGGCGCGCGTGGGACATTCGATTTTATCGGTCGTGCACGATACATTATTTCAGCCGGCGAATAAATTTGCCGGAGCACTGTCAATATTTGATACGTTGTGCAAACAGTTTCGTGTGCTGGGAACGCCTCTAACGGACTTTACATATTCATAAAGCCGTACTCCGCACTTTGATCGCGGATGGTAAACGACAAGCACCAACCTTACGGGTGCATCCCTGTCGGAATCGCTTTATTTTCATTCCGCATCTTTCCTTTCGTCTTCTCCACACTTTCAGATTATCACTTGTTCTGCAGATCAAAATTTTTAACACTGGAGAAATCTGCGTTGATTTTGATGAAGTCAGTCGAAAAGTTCACATTTAACTAAATCAAGCAGGGATACGGAAAAACATAATTGTATATATGATATTTACAAAGTTATTACACTCTATTACAGTGTATTGATCGAATGAGTCTTACTGCGCATGCTACTTCACGTTACCGACTGCATATTCAATATTCAAGGTTATAGTCAAGGTCATCAAAAAGCTGTTTGCCTTTGTAATCAAACGGTATTCAGCACAATGTACAATGAAACATGGTTGCCCATTGTTCATTAAGTTATCTTTGGAAAGTTTCTACCTTTCAAAAAGATAGAGTAGTTCACTTTGTTCGCTGTAAGTGTCCGCAGACAAAGTCGCTTCTAAGAACAGACATTTCAGAATGCAAAAGTACCCTTCCTTCCATTTCGTTTAAAGTCTCACAAACCTCCCCCGAGACCGTGTTTCCTGATAAAATGGAACTTCCAAAAAGATTTGCTTAAAGGTTCTCGAAACGGAAAGTGTAGAAAATGGAGATCCTTGCGATTTGAAAAGTAATTTATGGCGAGTGCACAAGAACATATGCTGCACACGAAAAAGATGTATATTTCTTCGATAATATGTTGTCCAAATAGCAAGGGAAAAATAAAATTTTCCGTGTCACGTGAAACCTTCGCGAGTATAAAAGGGCTTGATATATTATCCATTCCTCCCCACAGGTAGACAGTGAAGAAATAAGAGAGCAGATCAACGAATCGTCTATTTTTGCGAGATACACATCTTATTTCTGGGAGAACGTAGTTTTTCCGTGTTCCTTTGCTCGATCACGTAGCCTGACCCATATTTACGAGGCCATCTATACGAGTAACACGCCGCCGGAGGAACAACCATCGTCACAGACGGGTTTATTCTTTACGATGGACCGAAAGTACCGAACGTGACGATCCTTCGTGCGTTTCCATCGTTTTAAAGTCTACCAACACGACCCCTTTCGCGGCTGGCTAGACCGCATAACTGGAAAACTGCTAGAATGATGCGAGGCTGGCGACGCAAACTTTTATAACCTTTCAATTGAATTTCAAAATTCGTCAAATCTTTGCCTGCTAAGACTTGCTGTAATCGCTTCGTGATTTCCATTTATTTCCAGACATCCTTTGTTTCACGAGACGACAACCCATTTGCGTTTTACGACCAAATTTTCTCGCAAGAGATTGAGGGCGTCTTCAAAAATTTGATTCCTCCTTTTAGGGTTTGCAATTTATGCTCTCGTGTTCGGGTTTATAAATTTGATCATGAATGGGGGATGATGAAGATTTTGATGGATGCAAGCGGGGTAAAATGTGCTGAATATTCCGACGCTTTGGAGTATCCATAAACTTGTCAACGAAGCTTATCCGGTGACGTAAACGAGCGAGGATTTGAAAACGTTTGGGACTATCTTCAAGAATTGGCTGTTAGTGAACTTGGGGAAGTTGACGTTACCTGGGGCCCTTTAGTAACTCGCGTGGAAGACATCAGCCACGAAAATTACACGATAGTTTTGGGTAAATTGCTAGCTAGCTATACGATCTTCCTGAAAAAGAAGTCTAAAATTCACAATCAAAGGAAGCCTTTGTCAATTTTATCAATATCTACATATCCACATCCAGCTATGTCCATATCAAAATTTCATGTATCTTTGTAAGCGAATTTCAACTACATTTTGAAGTCAATTTCATATCACAGATTTAACCGCACAACAGTCATATTAACAACAATTCAGCTTCACAGATCTCGATTCCGTATAATTCGAGTTGACAATTATGAGCTCGTTGATTGAGGTTAAGTTAGACCTTTAACTAAACAATTTCATCGCACTAAACACGTCGTACAAATGGCGTGAACAGTTGTCCTAGAACACGAATATTCCAGTTGTTCATCCGATACCAAACTATCCGACGACAGACCTGTTACATCCGTCGAACAATCCGGTTTCGTATGCAACCAGCAAGCTCCGTTTTCATCGACGCGTCCTTTCCACCGAGCAGGCTACACAGTTGCGACAACGTAGTTGCCGGGAATATTACGAGATATAAACTGGACTAACACGGTGTAATTCTGCTTAGCATGCTAACTGCGTGTTCGCCCGTAAGTCCGAGCGGAGGGTGGCCACCCTTATCCAGGAAACAATCTGAAACTGTTCCGCGTTATTCCACCCCTTTCATTCGCCTTCTAATCCTACTTCTCATACCTCTTCGCGATATGCTACTTCACACGATAAGAAATTGAGGGCTCACGAACTTTAGGGGTTTGCGAATTTTTCTGTTTAGGATAATTGGAGATTGGAACCTATAATTTGTGGAGATTTCATTTCATTAGACCTGATTTGAATTGCACGCAATGCGAAGATTTATTTATTCGACCCGAATTTGAAATTACTCAATTCGACTTTGTTTGAATTTCATACGACCCGAATTTTACGCGAACGAATACCACGAGTACCGAATTTGATATTAGTCGAAATCGGAACGCCCCGAATTTGACGGAATTTGAAATCGGGATGATCTGAATTCGGCACGACCCAAAATTCATGCGTCCCGAATTCGCTGTGATTCGAATTCGGGTCGCTCCAAACTTAACGCGTGTTGAACTCGATATTACCCAAAATCAACGCGACCTGAATCTGATCTGATCCGAATTCTACATATCTCAAGTACAATATTACCCGATATCGATACATCTCGAATTGCACTTGACCCGATTCGTTGCAACCCGAATTTGCCGCGACCCGAATTCGCAGAGTAATTCGATTATAATTGTGCGGAACTCAGCTGCGAATCTGTGCCATGTACGAAGAGTGTCTATTCCCCTCACGGGGAAATCAATTTAAAAGAAAATCCTTCTTGCGCGAAGACAAAAATGCAATTTCAGCTTGCGATACGAAGGAAAACGAAAAAAAAAAAGTGGTACGAGAGACTGAAGGAGTTACCTTGGTCGATGTATCGTTAAATCGAAGGCCAGACGTCGCGACGTCGACGTGAAGGTACAGAAGGGATGGCGTGAACGTGAAACTCGATTGACTGGCGAGGGGTAGAAGCGGATCCAATTCGTTTTGCTTCTTCCCCATCCAGTTTCCTTGGGCGTCGGTGCGCGAGATATTTAATAAAAAAGTTGACATTTCCTCTGGGCCTTTTTGCTTCTCTTTTTGTCCCTTCTTATTTCGCCGTAAGCTCGAAAACCGAAGAGACGGAAGGCACCGCGAGTCGTGCCGTCGTTCTGTTCTCGTCAACAACGAAACCATCCCCTTGCTCGAACAAAATTCTACGCTCAACGTTGTTTCCATTCCATTCTCTTTTGAACGCTCATTTAACCCTGATGGGCCACCATCTGTTACCCACGCTCTCATCTTCTCCACGGGAAAGGAGAAAGATCGCGGGAACATGAACTTTGATCGATCGTGTGGAAGGGTTGAAGAAAGTTGTTCGACGTTTTGTGGTCACGGGGGTAAATGCCTTCATTAATTCTGCCTAGCGCCATTCCTCCACTCATTATGACTCTGATTTTTTTCGATAATTTATACGGGGCCCAACTATTTCCCAATTGTATACGTCGAATGAAACGGCCGGAGATAAAAGGAAAGTTATTAATACAGAAACGAAATGGTACCAATTTTTATTTGATTTTTTCCCTTTATTTATTTTCCCATCAATACTCAGGTAGTTGTTTGTTTTACAATTTAAAATATGGTTCCCCAGAGAACAGTTGTGGAAAAAAAGCTTGCTCGTGTGTGCCATAAAACAAATTTTATACTGAATTGCGACTGCGTGCAAATGTAGCTGAAAATACAAATGTTAAATAAATTGAATATAAACTTGGTTATGCAAAGGTACGAGTTCAAATTCGTAACAAAAATGTGCTATGTTTGCAGAAAGAATCATGTAATCGTTACTTCCATATCAGTAATTATAAAAAGAATGTTCAGACAATTGCAGAGTCGTGAAATCGAATAAACGTATGTGTAATTCAAGTATAGGGTGCCAAATTTGGTTGAATTTGGATCGAACTAAATCGGGTTGAATCGAATTGGAAGCTCCGAATTCGAATCGTGTCGAACTCGGAACTAATCCATATCGCATTTGAATCACGTGAAATTGCAATTAAGGCGAAATTTAATCGCGTTTAATTCGGAATCGCATTACGGATCAAGTTGCATTGAATGTCATTGGACCGAATAGTTTCGTAGTTGGTTCAACACAGAATCTTCACCGTAAATCCCCAGTTTCCCTAATTATACACATAAGAAATAACTGTGCAACACAATTAACAATCACCCAAACAAGATCGTACCTCGTTAAACGCTCAAACATGATCAAACGCGGGCAAACGTTCACAAGCTCAAGATCCTCCACTTTCTCCATCTGCTTTCAGGCTCCCCATTAATTCCACAATAAGCCACAACCACCAACGACAAGTTCGTATCATAGCAGACTGATTCAAGCCCATTCAAACACGCTGAAACCATCCTCGACCAAAAACCACCGTCACCGCCTGGCAGCTCGAGAACGGGTCCGAAGAATTCCACGGGCAAAGGGACTGGAGGACCTCGTTTATCCTCGAGCACACTCCAGCCATTAATTAACTCTCTGCGCAACGAGATCCCCTTTTCCTGCAGGACGGCCTCTATCGTGGCTCCTTTTCAAAGTGGCGACTCCCCGCGACTTCTCCGCTTTGCCTCGCGAGCTCGAACACCGTCGAGGAGTGCGGTTAACGCTAGGTTTAACCGGATAACGACCCGCGAAGCAACAAGCCCCGTTGTGCTCGTAGTGCAACGCCACGCCGTGACACGACCCAGGATTATGGCGTGCAGATAAGGATGATGACGGTGGCGCTTATCGGACCTGCGATCGCTCCATGCATGGGAGAGAAGCGCTATGCTAAACGAGATAAGCCTGGCCCGTTGTTGTTACGCCGGTAAAAATAACAGTGACGCGGTGAATGACGTCAGCACTAGCTACTGCTTCGTGTAGGTCATGGTGTACAGATGGGTGTAACTAGCGAAGGGTACAAATTGTGATGGGTGTTGATACCAAGGGCTGCTAGCGATGGGTATACGTTGCAGGTGGGTACTGGTAGTGATGGGTATACGTTGCAAGAGGATACGGTAGTGATGGGCGCAGCGAGATATGGTTACAGAGAATAATACGTGTAAGGAGTAATGGGTGTATGAAATGACGGATGCAAGAGTTAACGGGAACACGGTGTATGAATACAGGGAATGATCAGTGCAGAGAATAGTGGGCGTAAAGTGACGGGCACTGAGAGTGATGACTGGAAAGAGTGATGGAGAATGATAGGTGCAAGTACCAGACACAGGAAGTGATGCAAGAATTAATGAATGTGGAGAATGATCAATGTAGAATGTGGTAGCTACACAAAGGGATGGAGAAAATGAGCGCTGAGAGTGATGACTACGACTGATGGGCGCAGAGAATGATAGGTGCAGGAAGTACCAGACACAGGAAGTGATGCAAGAATTAATGAATGTAGGGAATGATTAATGCAGAATGTAGTAGGTACGGAAAGGGACGCAGAAAATGATGAGCTGAGAGTGATGACTGCAAGGATGCAGGCAGTGACGGATGCAAGAATTAATGAGTGCAGGGAATGATCAATATATGGGTGCAGAAAGGGAGTGACGAGAGCAGAGAATGATGGGTGTTAAGAATGATGAGTGCAAGGATGGCTGAGAGTGATGGGTGCAGGGAGTGATGGGTATAACAAGTAGCGGGTGCAGAAAATTATGGGTGTAATTAATGATGAATGCAGGTAACAGTGAACGCAAATAGCGATGTGTGTTGCTAACGATGAACATGATAATGGCGGCAGGTAGAAGTAACAATGGCTGCAGTTAGCAGTAGCTAATGATGAATACAATTAGCTCCATGTCACTGCAGATTTCCTAGGAAAGCACATTGTTCTGACTGATCTCAATGCTCATATCATCGTATTAGACACTTCAAAAGGTTTGTCTAAAATGATACATTCAAATGACGATATCAAAATGGAGAGGTAAAGAAAATATTCAGTGATTCCTTTCAATTTTTTGGCACTAAAAGGAATATTTTTTATTGTTACACTATTTGAAGATGAGTAAAGAACAATAACTTGGATAAAATTTGTGCAAACGAACGATAGTTGTAGAAATCGAAATCCACGAATACAGCTCAAAATTATACCCTGATATATCACTGTGAAATTCGCCCGTGCCCACAAAAGGCTGGCACGAATAAAGGAATCGATGGAGTTTGAAATTTGGATCGAAGCCAATTGACGATCGCATGAAATACGGGACAGTAAGATTTACAATTGGTGAACGTTGAATACAAAAATTGAATAAACTGGTCTCCAAACGATCGTATCGATTTTACAATAAAAAGGAATACCTCTTTGTTTGAACGTTCAAATCTATAAAAGACCTAAATAGGATTCACATTTTTCGTTTTTCAGTTGTACTGTATTGTTAATCTTTTACTAAGACAAATAAGCTTGAAAATTAATGGTCCTACAGAACTAAATTAAAAATTTGAAAAAGAGTTACTAATATAATAAATGAATTTGATAATTCATTCATGAGTTCGCCAAGGTATAATCAGTCCATTTCGCTTTCCTCTTTCATCTAAGCATCAGAGTCGACAACAACGGCTCTTCGTGGCCTTAGAAAGATGAAAGAAGAGCAAAGGAACGACGAGTTTTCTAGGGTGCGCATTTTCACAGCAATCGCGGTAATTTCCCCGAGGATAGGAACCGTGCCTTTCCTATTCTCCGGCAACTAGACTCGGTCAGACTTATGCTAATTAAACCGAGAAACCACGACGAAAGGGATAAACGAGAGGAGAAAAAGGAAAAACCAGGTACACCATTCTATTTTGTTTGCGAGGCAAGTTGAAACCGACACAAGGAACCTCGTGGTATAATGGCTGTCGTGAGATCGAACTCTCGATTTTAAGTGGTTCGAGCGATTAATATTTATCGACGTTGAGCTTCTTCGCTTTGAACGGGGAGGCCAGGAAAATCGATACGGTGAAACCTTGTTTAATTGCGATTTGATTGCGAGACAAAGCAGACAGTTTGAATAAAAAACTGAGTAATAATTGAACCACTCGAATAATGTTCGAGTACTCCTTCGACGCGTGCTTTTATACATTGTGTATTTAGGTCATAGATAAGATCTGTCGGATTAAAAAATTAATTAAAAATTCTAAACTATCGAAAGACCTGAACGTTCTGAAGTGGCACATAATGTACGGAGTACATGCTGATACGCGAAGGAAAGTTAATCAAGTTTAATGAAAGAAAAGATGAAGGAAATACGAAGAAAGTTGGAAAAAAATGTACGAAGATGCACGTACACGGTCATTAAACTCGATTAAACTTAAAAACGACAACGGATCGACGCGAAAAAAAGCCCCGTAGAAATTACGCGGAAGAATTTCCTTGTGCTGGCGGTCGATATTTTTAGCCGTCCAGGAGGAAAAAAGTAAACCGGAAAAGGACCGGTAATGAAATTAAATTTCCTGGTAACAGTTACCCAGCGCGGGAACGCGATATCAATTGCCGCGAGTTACCGGTACCCTGTTCGTTCCCATTTCCACGTGTATTTTAATTTCACCGCAGCGAAAGGAGTCCGGGAATTAAATAGGAAGCCGTGACTACCAACCAGCTGAAATTACATCGCGAACATCCTTCGTACCCTCCTTTAAATCTTGCCAGTACTGCTATTGCGCGCTACCTGTCCGTTCTTTGTTACCGTTTCTACAATTTCAACCCTTTCATTGGCACTTCCCTTCCAACTAATCTTTATCAAAGAATCCTTTCATAGAACAATTGAAGTCGGCAAAAGTGATCGAAAAAGTTAATTAAGAGGAATTAGTTTCGGATTGTAAAAATTATCGAATTGCTTCGGTCTTGCTGAAATTGTGATAGACTGGATCGAAATGATGTAGACGTAGAAATTATCGTTTAATACTACGCTATTCTTGAATGTATCAGAGAATTTGATGTAATAAATAAATACGTAATCCAAGTAGTAAGAACTTCAGAACTGAAATACGCTGTTTTCGTTCTGGCAACCGGAAGTTTGGAAACCTAGCTGTCTCAAATGAAGATTAATTTCTCTTTCCTGAGGAAACACTTCTGGTAATCTGCGAAGCAGAAAGAAGAATGGAAGCAAAGTACACGCGGAGTGTGGAACTCCTTTACCCAGAAATCTTGAAGTTGAAATTACTTTTAGGAATGCAACAGAAGGCAATAATTAAAGAATAATTGATCCGTATTATGATTAATACTGAGTTAAACTCGACGATTGTTATTGTCTTGAACTTTCCAAGTCCGAAGCTAACAAGATTTCAAGAAAATAACATCAAAGTTTAAAACTTGGTTAAAACGATTAAATACACGAAGCGTTAATGTATCTGAAACGTTAAGTTTGACCAACATGCACATCCATCCACATCTTCGTGACTTTAGCAGAAAAGTAGATTTAAAACACCAGCGTATTCCATTTGCCGGGATCAGGCGCCAACAAAACAGGGAAGATACATTTCCAAGTCCTTATCGTAAAACCACTTCGCGACAGAACGAAACGAGGACCATAAACCATTTAATTCGCGAACAACCAAGTGTTCTAACGTTAAGAATTAGCTAACTCGATCGCCAAAACGATTGTTCCGATCATCCCCGTTCATAAAACGGTCTGCACGTAATTATATCGGGGTCTGGCCAATCTCTGGATTACTTATCTTCGGCGAATCGAGCGGAATGGCCCTCGTTTTCCGTGTTTTCAACGTATCTTCGTGCGTGGCTGCCATCAGCAACGTTGGCCTACTTTTCTTATCATAATTGTCCTGCCTTAGGAGCCTTTATGATCCAGTAATGCCATCCAATCTGCCGCGATTACTCTTGCAGGAGCCACGAAATTGAACGAATTAAGGTACACGTCTCTGGCAGGGGTTGAAGGAGCCTCCTTCGACCTACCCCTCCTCTCATTTGCACGAGCGTGCATAACCTCTCTGTCTTGCAGAGTCTGGAAAGCTATACGAGTGGCATAAATTTAATACGGTACACGCCAAGGGAGGTGCCATACGTCCGACCCTGTTATGGCTGTCTCTCTTCCGCTTGCCTTGCATACTTCACACTCGAGCCTCTCTTGGCCCCGAACTGCCTCATCCTTTCCTAGTGTTAAATTAAATAATTTATCGAGCGTGGACCGGCCACCAACGACCCCTTATGATTTATGCCGACTTGGGCCAAATCACCCCATTCTGGACTTTCTTAAATTATTTCTAAGACATAAGGTAAAACTGGGTAACAGAAATGATTTCGAATTTTTATTACAATTTTGACTTCTCGTTAACAACTTCCTCACAAAATTCAGTTAACCAGAAGTAAATGTGTGAGACGTATCTAAATTTCAATTGGAAGAAATGCGTAGAAGGTAGGAGGGGTTTCATCCGTTTGCAGCCGTGTTTCGAGTATTTCGTCGCCGTCTTAAACTGCAGGAGCGTCGCAGCGTTAACGGTAATCCTTGAGATCGAGCGAAAAGATTATCTCGGCGGGAAAACGGCAACGACTCGGAAAATCGTAAGGAATCGTCGCGTCCTTGTTCTCCGCCAACGAATAATCTCCATTTGTCGCGTAGCTGCGCTGCATTTCGACCATGCGCCTTTTCCCAAAGGAAGACGACAGGAAAAGGGATGGTAAGCGATGCAGACGGCGAGAACAGAGAAACGTAAACAATAAAGCAGAGCGGAGAGAGGCGGATCAAGAGGGTTTGTACGCGATACTGTGAGAAGGAACACGCTTAACCTGTTTCGTTGTAAGTCTCTCGCCGGAAATATGAGCTATGAAAAGCAAATACAGCAAATTTCATCAATTTCATACACTAGTTTCGTTTTCATCGAACCTTTACTTCAACAAATTCATTATGGATAATATAGAACTTCCTGAAATTCGTTCATTTGGAAAAATTATGAACGACGATATAACTAGATTTAATTTCAACCCTTCGCAGTATGATTTGTCAGGTCAGTCGAAACTAACCACAGCTACAATATTAAAGGCACAAAAAAGTTGAAACGTTATACCAATTTTTTTTATAATTGGACTTGAACTCAAAATAGTACAAGGGGTTAGAAGTGTACTCGGGATAAAATAAAAATTTCTGAAGAATTTTGACGATTAACCTTCTTAATGGGAAATCTGTTCTTAACCAACCAAAAGACGCGAGATTCTCATAACATACACGTTTATCTGCTCCCTGACGATTTAGCGGCTGGTTTAAACGTTTAAACCGGTTAACCGCAGGAATTTAAGCCAAAGTCGTGGGTCCTCTACATTCGTCGAAATTTGCGAGCGTAAGATCTATGAGATCCTGAGGCGGATCTCGGTCTCGTTAAGCAGGATGCTTGAGGATTTGAATACCAAATCGTTGATTATCACCTGGCTGGTATCCTTATGCTTCGCGGCACTCTTGCTGGATCTGGCACTATCAATCCACTTTTTCCTTGCACCGATTTCCTTGAACCGCGATTCCGAAGAATCTTTATCCTTCCATTAAAGATTCCTGCATTTACGTTTTTTTAATTGTCGAGGACAATTCGATGAAATTTCAACGGTGTTGTATTATTTGATATTCCGCTGATCCAGTTGTATTTTCATATTAATTGATATACATCGAAAGGGTCACAGTAACAATTTTTGATATTTCATTCTTTACGCAGGATACGCATAAAATCGAATGAAGTTCAATTAGATGAATATCGTGACAATTTTTACGTTTGTTTACGCTGCTAAAAGTTTCCATCCGGTTTGATTAACTGGAAATTGCAAAATACAGGCAGGAGCTCGTGTTAAAACGCTGAACGACTCGTTTAAATACACCGCAAACAATTTGCCGCGTCGAAATTGAAATATAAGAGAGCCGTGAGGGAACGAAGGGAAACGTTTTATTGTCCGAACGTGACGAATCGCGGGAAACCAAGCCGTAACTATCTCGGAGAGACATCGAAAATTTGGCCAAACCATTTTGTCGCACACTAACCTGTTCACGGCTCACCATTTTGGTACGATGTATATCAACGTGTAGAAATAGCAGTGTGTAGTAGTGTCAGCGTGTAGTAATAGCTGTGAGTAGTAATATTAGGATATAATAGTAGCTATGAGTAGTAGTAGAGTAGTGTAGCAGTAGCAACCCGTCGAATAGCAGCGTGTAGTAGTGTCAATACATAATAGTAGTAGCAGTGAGTAGTAATAGCAGTGTATAACAGTGACGACGCATTGTATATCAATGCGAAGTAGTAACAGCGTGGAGTACCATCCACATGTAGCAGTACATGCGCGTATTAACAGCAACACATATTGTTACCATGTGTCACATTGTCCATTCATTACGAACAAAAGCTGCAGCTCATAATACCTCATGAAAATTTACAACTTTTCAATTTCGTTATTATCATTTGTTGAAATAATTGTACATTCCAATTATATCGCGTCTTGTTATACATATCCATTTGCATCGAGGCGTTGGACGTAACACGCGGTAATTTTCCCCGGCAGTAGGATGTAGCATTCACAATTCGGATATTATGGAATTCAAATCCAAATGATAGCTGGAATTTCGACATGCCACGGGCGTTTAACATCTCCGATGCAATTTGCAGGATCGATAACGATATCCATATGCAATGTGTGCAACCTGTAGACACCACGTGGATACACTTATTGCATGCTAAAGACGCACCTGGCTATGTCAGACTATGTCTTCGAAACACGGGCTAACTTTCGTGATACAACATCGTTGCATACCGTTCTTTTGATCTCTGTTAATTACACTAAGGAGTAATTTTCTGTTGTCTATACGTGTAGCCTTTGTGTATCTACGCGAATATTAGTACGAAGTGATTAGATCAGAAGGGTGAAATCGTCAAGTTGCGAACGGAAATTAAAGAACGAGAAGTTGTTTGATAATCGTTGAACCGTGGGCTGTTTGAAAGTGCTGTTGTGCCGGCAGTTGTTTCGAGTAATTGTGAAAGTGGAAGGGAAATGAGAATGAGGGTCCAGTTTGTGAAACGGTACTTGAAATCCGGCACGCGACTGAACCTACGAAACGCTACGAAAAGCTACGAAACAGCCTATTGTTCCGTCAAAACCAAAAAATTCTACTTTTATACCAGTTTCGTTTGGAATTTTACTTCTGCACTCAGACGAATCTTTATTTCAAAGCCTATTAACAGGTCAGAGATACAATAACATGGAAGAAAAGTCGACAATAGACACGAATAATTTAACGATGCATTTAAGATGTTTAAGACAATTCTTCAAACATTTGAAGTAATAAGTAGATATAGGGATCTCAAGGTACAGATGATGTAGGAATCTGAGGATGTAAAGATCTGGATTATATAGAAATTTGAAATAGAGATACGAGAACATGAAAGTCTGGAGATTCTATATAAAGATAAGTAGATGGAAATCTAGGAATATGCAGAACTAGGGACCTGGAGGTCCAGTAATCTGAGAAGCTAGGATCTGAAGGTGTAGAGATTCGCACACGTACAGAAAGTTCGGAGTATTCGAACGTAATCCACATCCACGAGTTTCGACTTGATAGTGCGAATACATGTTATCCAGCATTCCCAAAACTTTCAAAGTAGCCTTCATCGCAACAATTCACTCGTATCCGCTTCTCAATCTAACTATTTCGCCACTCCAATTTATCCCACTTTCATCAGCGTAGGAGCAACTTAGAAGTTTCATGGCACCTCGATAAAATCAGCCAAACGCATCGCATACCTGAGCAACAGCCATCAGTTCGAGATGACCCGGTTTCGGTCGGGTTTGGGAAGTGTATCCAACGTTGGGGGATCGAACGACACCATGCAATAAAGCGTAAACTGGTGGAGTGGGGAGAGGTCGGATATTACCGGCTTAGAAGCCTTAAATAAAATTAGTCGGCCAGCTCCCAAGCGGGATGGAGCGTACTCGCTTCTGGCTAAGGGAAAATTTCGGCTGGGACGCGCGGAGAGATCAATTTCGCTGTAGTTTCAAAGTGAAGCCTATTAAATTCCGAGGCTGCGTCTCTGGAGAGGCTCAAAGGAGCAGCCAGCCCTGGATAGAATCCTCCGGCTCTATCTCTCTTGCTCCTGTCTCTGTCTGTCTGTCTGTCTACCGTTGGTGCGCGTATAAACACGAGATTGCCGCAACGCCTGCAGCAGGCTGAGGGGAAATTTGTAATCGGATAACACTTCGATATAATTGGCGCTGCCTTCGCAACGGCCGAGAGTCGACGTTGTTACGATGCTACGAACAGCGTCGTTACTTAACCACCCTTGGTCTTGGGGGTCCCGAGGGACCGCTGGACATTCGACCTGCCTTCTCTGTTTCACAATTTTACTATGGCCGGACTAAATGCTCCAGGTCGATTCGCTGTCTCATAACAAATACAGGCTGCCCCAAAATGGGCACTTGCCCTGTCCAATTTATTCTCATACTTAATAAATAACACAGAGGTTAGGCTACCATAAGCTGGGGTAACTTTGACTCACAAACTTTGTCCCAAATTTTGTCGCAAAGATCTGCTCTGCAAATTGTTCGATTAGAAACATTTAAGTCCCTATTTAATTAAAATATTCGAAAATTACATTTGTTTGAATTTTATCATCGATTACAAACGCAGTTCTAGATGAAAGATTGATTGGTTTGCAGGAATCAAGTTGTATTGCAGGTATTGGAACGTTTGTTTCTCTCGATATTCCTTACGGAATTGTTATATTTGAAAGCTATTTTCATGGCTAGTTAAGAATTTATTGAATTCATATTCTTTCAGTTTCATATTCGGTTTCATTTGTCCGACAAAGAATCATTCAGCCCTGCGACATAAAACTTGATATTAAATTTTTTTTCTCATCGATATTGTCAAACACGGATTGATAGTATTTATTGATTAAATGTACTGGTATCAAATATTTTACATTCCTTCGCGTCGATGGGTTTTATCCAATCTCTGTTTCCAGAGTTGGAAGGTCCTCTATTAATCACTACACATTTTGCCATTTCAATCCGTGGTACGAAATGAAATACATTTGTTCTTTTTTGCTTTGTCTCCGTACGATCATATTGAATCTGCGTTTTGACTATCGGTCTTCGTTATCAGCTTACTTTAATATGTTGCATGTCTGGGAATCCTGATTTTTCAGAGTGCTTTTAATTACCGCTGCCTCTGTTGCGTTCGATATCGAATTTTCCTTTGTTCAATAACCGACGATACAATACAAACGTTTCGCACAATCGATACACCGCAAAACGAACGAGGGAAAATTGTTAAACATCCTGTCGACCTGCGATAACCCATAAACAAGCCTCATTTCTGTACGAGTTTCTAACGTCACGAAAATACGTCCCGCTCACGGCAAACAGAGGGGACTAATAAAAAACAAAAAAGAAAAAACAAAACAGAGGCAGACAGCGAAAGAGACCGTTAAAAATAACGAGTTCGTTAGAGATAGCCGTTCCGGAAGCTTATCCGCACAGTCGCGACCATCGAATCAAGTTCGACTCGTAACGCGGGATTTAGTGATTTAAATTGAGTTATAACGTCCATAGAGTTTTATTAATAAAAGCAAAAAAAAAGGGAGAAAGACAACAGGAGGTTTGGCTTCATTGATTTTTACCGAACAACACCGATGGTTCGTTTCTTGACTTTCAAATTATCTTGTAAATTTACAGACACGGGATTGAGGGGATGGACGTGGAAACGTTTCTGCTCTCTCATCGTTTCTCCGCGTACAGAGAACGCTTGAATAAAGGTATTACGAAAGTGGATGGGTCGAAACATTTCGAAACTGACGAATGGACGTTAAGTGTGTAGAATTCAAAGGGAAAACTTTCAACCCCTCGTCGGATACTCGACTCCAAGAACACTTCGTTGCGAATAGTCGGACTTCAATCGAATTTTTCTAGCGTTGTCTCGTGATGTCTACCTTCGCTGATTTTTATGTCAACTCGGTGAAATGTGAATTACTCCTAAATGTTAGATTCAAAAAGAAAAGTCTGAAATGCTAACTTGAAAGCTTGAAGTCTTAAGAATCAGTAGCACCCTCTCTAAGTGTAGTGCTGTGTTTCTTAAATTTTCCAGAGCCAATACCTCGATATCCTTCAGCGAGCTTTCGATGTTATAGAAGAATATTCAAGGGGTGGTGAAAAGGGTGGAGGCCAGAAACGTCATATCGGAGAAGCTCGATGACTGTGAATCGACAGGATTGCAGACAAGTGGAAATTCAAGGAGACAAGCAACCGGAAAAATGTGGATCAGGTCCGGTCGATCGGCACGCTCTTAAGAAGATTACGTTCTCCCTCCATAGCCGGTTCCTCGGGAGGGGATGAAACAGTGGCTCGAAAGATAGGCTGGCCACAGGAGGATCATTCGAAGATTTACCGCCTGATGATGAAACGGCGATCTCGATTTCACGGGGCAGATCTTCGATCTTCGAATTGTTATGGGAATTGTTGTGTATTGCTGGTTTTCGTTTCATAGAATACTGCGAAATTATTGGAAAGCGATTGTTCCAGAAATGAGTGGTCACAGGCGATCGATAAACTTAATCTTGGAGACTGAAATCTCGTATAGAACTTTCGATATTGTTGAAACAGAAACAGAGATAAGAACTAATAGACTTATTTATATTATTCGGTGATTTAAGTATCTGCATCTGAAGATCTAACTATTTGAGAGTGTTTAGGAATTTTTAAGTCTACTGTCGTATATACTAAAATTACAGTTGTCAACAAACGTAAACATACGTAATTATCAAACGTGAAATTTGAATTTGTGGTACCGTGTTATTAGTGCAATAGCAACGCTTATGACGATATTTCCTCACCGTTAATTTGTAATGCTAGATACTAATGATCCCCAGGGCCTGTAAACGCGTTAAGAAATGAGGAAGTTTGAGTATGTGCAGAACGTAGGTAAATGTGCGGTATGCAAACGCTGTAGGCATGTGTACAGAGTAAATTTTAGAGTACATTACACGTTGAAATTGACGTTTTTGGTTGAGAGTGACGTTGAGGCAATTTTTGGCTATTACCGAAAGGGGTTGTATGTAGATGCTACTATCATATAGTTGTACCATTCAAACATAAATCAACAGATAAACTATACATGTACTAATTGTGGAACATGTATAATTACTCACTGTTTTACCTTTCAATTAGTATGACTATTAACTTCGTTGCTGATCACGATGATCAAATCCCCTTCCACTTCTGAAAATGATAGTCATCATTCACCCTCTCAGTAATTTCATCTTTCCTCTATTAGAAAATTGAAAATGAAGCAGCTGTGAAATGCTTCGCTAAGATGCCTAAAATATTTTCCAACGCATTAACAAATTGAGGCGTCAGCAGACCGCTGTATTTCACAGATTTTAACTCGCCGATTACTCATCCCCTTTCGCAGTCCCCAAACTCCTCGAATTACGTAATTCCCTTATACTCGACGTCGGACGAGGGTTGAAATGAAAGTCATTGGAGGGTAACAAGCGGACCGTGAAGGGAAAGATGGGACAGAAAGAAAAGGAACTTTCAGTCAATCAACCTTATCCCTTTTTCTTTATGATGACATTACACCGTGGATAACGTTGTAGAAAGGGTTGGAAAAATGGAAGGGTTCGAAGAAATCACTTCTCTGTTTACGTTGATCCGATACATAATTCGATCATGCGACGATTCTTGTCTCGTCAAGCACTCTTTCAAATTTATTTACTGTTAAGGGTGGTTTTCATTCTGTAATGCAACCGTAGTTGTACGAAGCATAATTTCTGTTAAAATAACGCAATATCGTCGAGTGGATCTTCAGAAACGACCCCAGCAAACTTTCAACCGGAATCTCCATTAACTTTTTACGTAGCCACCCTCTGCTACGACCACACCCGCTTGGCCGCTTCGAAGAAACCAGCTACTGGGAAACGTAACCGTAAACTCGCCGATAATCGTCCCAGATGACAGTGGAGGGTTTCTATGAGCGGATCAGACATCGATTTTAATCGCGACTCGAGTCAACCGAGGGCTACCTTTTCGTTCATCCTTAAGGGGTGGTTTCCTTAAACGATCTATTGTGACTCCCTCGAGAAAGTCTGTCGACGTTGGCTATCGGAAGAGGGTAAATTGGGTCGAAAATGTTGGACAGGGTTAATTGTAAGGAACGTCGATTAACCCCCGACAGCTGGGTTATTTGTGCTCCTACGAAAAGGATCTTTAGACAATGGGGAATGAATTTAAAGTTCTTGTTCCTTCTGACTCTACTGTTATCCCAGTAAACTTTGTGTACTGACATACGATCACACAATTTAACTTACGTCAAATAACTTAGTAGATTTTTGAAACTGGAGGGTACATGGTAATTACTGTGGTACAATTTTTCCATCACATTCAGACGTCCAAGCTGAACGCTAAAACTTTTAAATCAATTTTGTAGCCCGGCACAAGTTCGGACGCTTGTACTAGGATTCAGTAAACGTATTTCTGTTTGACTTGGTACCCGTTTAAAGGGGTGACAACGAAGTTACAACGAACTTCAGCTGGAAACTTGTAATTCCAGTCGTGTTTCTAAGTTCCCGGTTGCGAGTGTTACTTCATTTAGAAGGGCTGCTTAAACTTGCAGCGACGTTGTTACGAACGTCGATGAAACGTAGACTTCATTAAACGCGATTATAATGAGCTCGCTGGTTCGCGAACGAGGTGACGGAGATTCTGAAAATGTTTATTTCTCAATTACCGGTCGGTCGGCGAGCGAGATTTTTATCGAGATGCGCGTATTTGGAAGGTCTGCGAGATCGACGTTCGTGTTTGCTGGTATCGAAGGTATAAAACGACGGTTGGACACATCTGGCGCGGAGAAATCTGCCAAACAAATCCAACAGAATGGTACTGTTGATATCTGTCACCTGTGAAATCGTTATTCTTCTTTGTTACCATCGTTTCGCACACGTATCTGGGTATTAGAAGAAACGTGTCTCGGATTTGCGTGAAACACCAAATTTGTTGCTAACAATATTATATACCAACTCTCAAATATTTCAGCAACTTTCCACAATATTTCAAAGCTCAAAGGGGATGTAATAACATCGTAAAGTGCTTTTAAGTCTACCCTAGAATATTGAAGCAGGCATTAATATTATTATAGTAACACAATATGCTGGAGGGTACAATAAGCTTAGAAATCTTTTTGGTAACGTTTCAAAGTCCCAAACGGCACTTTTGTAGCAATGTTCAAAATCGATGTACAAAGCTCCAGAAATTATCAAAGCATTAATGCCGTGCAATATTTCAAACTATGTAATGATTTTTAATAGTGCTGTAGAACGTATTATGTAATTAAGCAATTTCCAACAAAGATGTAGAATTATATCATATTTCAATGGTTTCACCGATGCTTTCCAGCAACAGCGTTGAAAAACACACACACTAACATTTGGAACGTGTCCAAAAGCTACCATTTTGATGTCACATATTTCTAAGCTCACAGTGATACCTTCTCAACTTGTCAGGATGTTGGAAATCACCCAAGAAGCTTCGGAACCCTTCTGGCAATGCTATATTATATTCTAAAGGAACGACATCTTTACAATTGGTAGCAATGTTAGAATTAATCTGATGCCACGTAAAATAACCCGAGAATTCCATGGACGTTCTTTAGATGTCATATTTAATTATAAGTCTAGCACGAAGCTTGTGTAATGTTGCAAATCGATGCACACTGCGGCGGATAATCCCTGGAGCTGCAATGTCACTGGATTAATGTCATAAAGTCTGCCCTACGAAACCTCCCTTCGCAGCTTGCAACGTTGATACCGGACCTACATTGCAGCAGATGATCCCATAAGCTTCAAACGCTTCGAAACAATGGCATAAAATATTTCTTTGAAATCGGCCCACAGTGTGCTGCACTGGGAATTCACTGCAACAATGTGCAAAACTGTTGGTAAATTGCCAATTAAGGCTTTGAAGTTCCCATTAACGTTACAAATCAATCCACACTGTTTCCATAAGCTACTCGCTGTAATATTGCTGTACACTTCTAAGCCCCAGCAATATGTTGCGGTAAGTTGCAACAATGTACCTATATATTATACTGTATCAGTGAACTTTCCTATTCGCTGTAATCACACTGCTTCTAAGCAGGCAAGTATGCTTTTGAAGTTTCTAACAATGTTGCAAATCACTCCAGCGTATAACATCTCTCGTAAGTTCTCAATGGACAGTAATGTAATTAAGTATTTCTGAAGTTGTGACTATGCAACTTACGACATTGCTGTAGGCACCTTCGAATTTATAACAACGCGAAGTATACGCAAGTTTGCTTTTGCAACCAGTGTTTGCAAACTGATTCCAGATGGACGCCCACATAAAGCTTTCAATTAATTCTCATACCGTTGCACGTGATTTCAATGCCATGAAACATGCTTTCAGTGTTGCACAAAGTGATTGAAATTTTTAACCATATCACCCTTTTTGCGTAGGGCTTTTGCAAGCCATTATGAAATTAGATGTGTCGGTGTTGGCATCAAAGTTGTAGCAAACAATGCTTTTGATCTCGTTTCCTTTCTATTTTCCTTTCTTCTCTCCATAACTCACCCTCCTCTGCATTTACAACCTATAACTCATATACGGACCGATGTCTTCATTTTACTCTTATTTCTCCTTCGTTTTCCGTTTATAGCTCAACCTGGTTTATTTCCATCTTTCTTATTTGCTCTGTTATTTTCTATACGCGCATATTTTCGTTCCTTTGTCTCCACATAATCTACATGTTCGCCGTATTTCACATTCGTCCTATTCCCTCGAAGTAACGTGTACCATTCTTCCTGACGTGGCCGCGGCATTACACTCTTTAAGTTTTTCCCTACCTTCGTATATTTCATCTCTCGGTTCCTCTTTCTTTTATATTCACGCCGGTGTCACCGGTGGATGTTCATTTTCTCAGCCGGCAAGGATTTTATTCAAATATCTCGGGAATATTCTGTCGCAGGACTTCAAAGCGACTCTTTCGTCTTTCAGCTCGTACGTGTACTCTTTGCTAAGGGGTTAGAACTACTGGCGTTATCTACAGATTGTAGAGAGTGTGCAAAAATTGTTTCTGCCAATTTCAACACTCCTTCATAGCTGTCACCTTTCGTATACTTGAACAGTACATTTATTTTGTCACATTCTTTTGTATTAAAATATTGAATATTATGAAATGTTGAATGAAAAGTGAACACAGTTACGTTTTTCGCAACGTGATAATAAAAGAGTGTAAACTGTGTCGAGTTATTTGAGCTAACGTAACAGCTGCAGCGCAAAAAGCCATGTTTCGATTTCTGCTCTTTCAATCTCCATTTTTCACGAATAACTAAAATATCGCAATCAAAATACTCGAGCCCTCGCAACAACGACTCTACATCCCCCTACCCCATCGAGACCAGACAGGTGCGTGAAAACGAGGGAGGCGCAATCGCAGTCGAAATCCCTGGACGTAGCCCCGATGAAAATTCGAATCACCCGCCACGTCCGCTGTGCCAGAGATGGGTATCTCGAATCGCGACACAGACGGGATTACCTCGGAATTTTGGTTTATCGCCGCCGGTGGGTCGTCGAGGCTAACCGCACGGGATAAAACGTCGCACTACCACCCTCGTCCACCCTCGCTCTCGTGGTGATTGTTGTTGCTAGCACGAGTGTACAGGGGATGAAAGACAAACTTCTATCTCGTGTGCGGAATTGTGTTTCTGTCCAAATTGATCGAATCAAGCAAGCTTATTTATATACTGGTAATCTGCTAGATAAATGTGGATGTTATCAATCTTTATTTGTGAACATTTGATCCCTTATACTGAGTAAATATGCATATTTACTGACATTTACGTGTTAAAACTGTACAGGGCGAATCAATAAGAACTATTTATCGATAGTTAATAAAGCTACCACACATCGTACATATAATTTCTCAGTTCAAACGACACAGATCGACTCTAATGACCAGTTCACCACAAATTACACTTAATTTCACATGCAAATGCATCGAACGCGAGTTACGTGATTGCAGTTTTCGCCAAGATTGTTGAAATGAAGCGTGAATACAGCTAAAGAAAGAGATCGAAGGGGGTGAAGATATAATCGGCACGACGAAAGAATGGGCACTCGTTAGTTTCACGAAACTTCCACCGCTTTCGGGCTTCAACATAATGCGCGAATAAATCCGTCGGAAAATTCCGCGCGAGCAGAATCGAGCAATTTAGAGTCCGCGTGCGAACGACGCTCGTTGCTTAAGCCTGAAGGATTTACAATCGGCCCGAAGGAGCCCGGTCGTTTGCATTCCAAACGAGACCTCTCCTTAGACGTCCACTGACCGCAATTTTTTCGTTTGAAACATGACAAGTATTGAATTTGTTGCAAATTGATATCCGTTATTGTGAAGTTAAATATCAAATTGCTACAAGTAGTATAATGTGTTAAATTATAGCGAATCACCATGTGTAGCCTTCGTGTACCGACTTGTCAGGTGTTGAATCATTAATCTGAATTAAAACTGAAGCTAACGCAAATTACAAACCTCAGGCACGTGTCCCTCGGACAGGTTAATCCTCAAGATATAGGGGTTGACAGACTCGTTTACCATAGGTAGATAGTCGGAAAGTGGGTAGAAATCGGTCGGCCAGATAACGTACGACCTAATATAATATTCTTAGCCGGGATTCACTTCTAAACTGGCCGTTCTAGAGTTTAATAGCGGTAGACGTTTCGCTTCGAAACGAACGATGAATAACAATCGCGTATTACGGATTCCGTAGACGGACACCATTGGAAGATAGCAGTATTCCTCTGTGAAAAACTACTCGAACTTGCGAACAGCTTCGTGTTTTAGGTAGAACCGGAGTACGAGGTTTGTTTGCAATTGTTAGGTTGAAACATGTGACTTACTGTTTGTGTAAGAAATACGAATTGAGACCAGATGTGAATACGTAAAATATTCACATGATTTTATATTAAGTCTGGTAATGGACGCTTTGATTAGATGGGATTATCAGTTAGGATTGGTGTAATTATGTAGCTATGTGCTGTAATTCGACGCGTGATACTCATAGTATAGCGCGTTGTCATATGAGGCATATGCGTACAGTATCCACAAGATAACGTTCCACAACAGGGATATGAATAGTTTACAGTTTTGAAGAGCGTTAAATCACCATCGACAGAAATTAAAATAGAGCATGATGCCCCGCGGCATCATGGAGGATGCCTGGTGCAGGGTGGCTGAGATATATTTCACTTACACGATCGTGTCTCCGAGCCCTGTTTGCCTCGCGTAAATTCCACATAACTGTCTGACGCAGCGATAACATTGTTATATGTCGTCGAATCGAATCGCGCCGTCCGGTTGCTCACCCCTCTGTCCGCTGTTTCATCCCTTCTTTCGTGGATGCAGACGTTGTTATCGGTACGACAATCGAGAATGTCGTTGCACGTCGGGAAAGGAGGGTGAATATCGCCGGGAACGTCGGAAGCGTAGCTTTGTGAAAGTTTACAGACATCGACGGCGAAGTTTCATGCAACTTAAAGCGAGGGTTGGACGTTTATTTTCCCGTCAGAGTCAATATTCGGAGGTTCAAAATGTAACGTTGCAAATGATAGGCGTAAAACGGGGAGGGAAACGAGCAAAACGAACCGTGATGGGGTGTGATGTAATTAAGGGTGCGTTGGATATTGATTTTTACATTAAAATCAACATTTCAGAGACAGAAGTGAATAATTGTTTACAAACGTCAACGCCAAGTGCCACATTGTTTAACGCGGAGCTCGAAAATGTATTTTCCCGTTGAAACAAAGTTACGATATTGGTAATATCGTTAAGAAAGAATTCTGATATAAAGGGGTTGAATATTTTTCGTTCGAGTTAATATTTGAGGATCAGAAAACTTGCTTTAATAAAAGAACAGGTACAAACGCTGGAGCGTAATAAACCGAAACATTTCTCGTGATATTTCCTTAATATCAAAGGGGTTGGTTATTCCGTTTGGAATTAACATTCAGGGGTTAAAATTGCGAAACTCGGTGTGAAGGATTACTCGAATGAAAATACAAATGCGCAACGTGAAACGTGAAGCGAAACGAGGAAAATAAGAGGACGGAAGTTATGTTTCTTCCTGAAAGGGATGAATTATACAACCCCCGTAAGTTTTCTCGAACTTCGACCTCCACTCCATCGATTAAAATCTTCGAGCAAGTAAACACAGCTTTCTCATCGGTATCTAAACGAATGCCCGTTCAACCTCGTAATTCCACCCCTTCATCCCGTTATCGCGTAATTTCAGTAATCTGTCCAGACGATATTTGATTATTTGCAAAGATTTCGGTGGACCGTGGTAACGAAAGATTCCATGGAGAAAGAAAAGGGGTTGAAGGGTAGACAGAGAAGGGTTGACCGAGCAAAGACTGTACAAAGGTCGACCACCCTTCGTAGATAAAGGTTACACAGTCTTTCGGACCAATTCCATCGTGGCTGCTCCTTTTTGCTCGCGGCGTCTTTCCACGGAAGGGGCGAGACGTCAAGAGGGTTAACAGAGGGATGAAATTCCATCCGAGCGTTCTGCAGCGACCACTGGCTGTGGAATTTCAATATTATTCAATCGAATAATCCCTCGCGCTCGCTGAATCGAACTATATCCCACGGCCAGTTCACCCCCCTGTAAATCACCCCTCGACGATCGAAGAAAACGAAGGGCAATTTTACTGTCGCCGCGTAACAAGCCGTGGATATTACCTTATCGGGCTACCTTCGATCGTCGTAGTTGCTTTCCAACCCTTCGTCAACGGGTTGATTAACGAAGGAGCCTTAATAGACCGTCTCCAACCCCCTTTCACGCTAGAAGAAATTGCGTTCGGATAGTTAAGTATTAACGACGGTCAGGAGACTGGGATTTAAATTGATGGTACGCGAAAGCGACGTTTTACTACACGCCTAATAAAACGTTTCAAACGAGCTTATTTCTTCTGACAAATAAAAAAATCATCCCTTAAACGTAACTATTTATGTACAGTAACTGTTGGGAATATAAAATAATGAAATGGTATATTCCTTGAAATAGGAGGTTGTATCTACAAAGGAAATTCCCTCGGAAACGAATGGATGAATGAATAAAATAGAATTATGGGATCTTAGCATAAATAATAGCTGCTCCAAAGTTCCATCTTACAACGTTTTATCATACATAAATAAATGAATAAAAGATTATCCCCGCAACGAGCTGATCGTTCGAACGAATCACGAATTATCGTATTTTATCAGTAAATTTACATCGGAGCTTGTCGAAGCGTTTTTCGAACGATAAACATCGCCAAGTACCCTCGAGGGTTTCCTGAGCTTACCGAGAGTACAGCGTTGAGCCGAGAAATCGAGGACTCGATCCGGTTCGATTCTCAACGACAGACTTTTCACAAGATGTCGTTTAACGACTTGCTAGTACACGAAGCTTACATTCCTACGAAAGCACGTATCTCCAGTTTTCCACACATCTATTTCGTTATCTTACGCAGTAAAGCACCCTGCATCTCACTTTATTCTCAAATTCTTAAAACTTTCAGCGTAACCGACTTAGGACTCGTGAACGTCGACAACGTATCATCCGCTCACAACAGTTCTCAACTTCTCCCCGTACAAAAATTGTCGTTCTATCGACGAAAATTGTCGGGAACGACAAAGTTTATCCTCGCACAGTTCCAAGGAAGCTTTCAGGTTGTGGATAGGTCGAAACGCTGGCATGCGAGGTGTCACAGGGACAGGTTCATTTTTCCTGCGCGTTTCTTCTGATTTTCCGAGGACAATTCCTCGTCCTAGCAAATCTACGTCGCCTATCAGCTCGAACGGCTAGTGGAGCAGGATGCAGGAGGCGGGTTACAGATCGCTCGACGAACCGACGAGATACCGGGTCAACGGGATCTGGAAGCCAGGTTCGATCTCTTTTTGCGGGACTAGATAGAGATTGAACCAGCCGACGTGTCATACGTGAAACGAACGCAAATAGCGACTTCACCGGTTTGATTTCGTGAACTGTTAGTGAGTTATAACCCCGATCGTGGCTGCCACTGAACAAGAGACGTATTTGGAAAGGTAACTTTGTGGCCATGGTAGAACTGCAGTAGAAGCTGTTGTCGAAGAGTGATTTATAAGATTGGTTCTTGCGGTTGTCGAGTAGTCTTCAATCTCTTGTTGGTATCTACTTTTCCTTTTATTTCAGGACGTGCTACATTGTTGCGAGGAGATACATGGTGTACGGTGTTGGTCAATGTAACGTCAACAATTCATTGGTAACATTGTGTGGGAACACAATGCAACGCAAATACGACGGGATGGTAGTTCAACGCGTCGCTAATTCATCGCACAGCTATCTCGATGTGCCACTAATTCGATATGTTGCTAACTCAGTGCGTTGCATATACGAGGCGCTAGTAATTCAACACGTTACTCACTCAATGTTTCGCTAATTCAACGCGCCGCAAATTTGACGCGCTGCTAATTCGACGCACCGGTAATTCAACGCATCACTAATTCAACGCGTTGCTAATTCAACGCATCACTAACTGAATGTGTCGCTAATTCAACGCGCGCGTCATTCGACCCATCGCTAACTCAACGCACCGCAAATACAATCCCAGTTACCGATTGCCAATACACGTTGCAAGGATCAACCGTACAAAGGTGGCAATATAACTGGAGTCTACTATAGCTCGACGGTTCATCTTTAATCAAGACTTCGAATCGAAACTTGCAGTCGAGTAAATCTTCCGTTTGGACGAAGCAAAGCAGTTTGAATCTCTGATCTCGTCGCAGGTGGAAAATACAGAGGTTGTTGATTGTCAGCGAGCAACTTCGAAATCGATTCTGCGAAACTGCGCCGGCAAGCTACCGGTGTTTCCATTGTCCACCACTGCACCCGTGAGACAGGTTAATAAACTGTGTTTAAATTTAAATAGAGGGCTGTGGTTTCAGTGGCGCAGGGCGACGTCATTGACAAACGCGTTCCCGAAACGTTCATCGGGGATCGGGTAAGCAAAACACCGGCTGCGGGAAATATTGTAATTTAATTGGAGCTTGTAACACTGTTTTTCAACGTGGTATATTTCGCAGAATTGTCTCCTTTGTAGGTATCGCGATCCTGTTAATAAAAATACACGAGTTTATTTTTCGAACAAGTAATTGAAACGAATAATCCTGCAGGACGGCACCGCGGTCACTTTTGACGTGGTAATTGAATTTTTATTGTACGTAGTTTATGAGAGAATTTAATGACACTCGCGATATAGAAAGGAACTGCTGAACGAGTGTGAATATTGCATGAATAGCGAGGTATCACCTTTTTAATAGAACTGTATATTTTTGTTCGCGCGAATCGATTTTTCCAAACATTTTGCGCAAAAAAGTGTTCGGGTTTGATTTTAAAACATTCAACAATTTGCGAGGCGGTGTTTCGTGTCGAAAATTTGAAATATTCCACGGGTCGTTGTTTTATTTAACGTACTATCGGTATATTTTTTTATGCTGAGTGCTTCAAAAAGTCAATCTGCGTAAAAAATGAAAACAGCCGCATTAGCGAAAATTGTGCATTTTATATCGCATGCAAAATTGATCTAATATCAGCTATGAATAGGGTAACGTTAAAATATGATTTTTAGTCAAAACCGGTTGCTCTCATGAGAATTTAAAACTGAAATTATTACCAACATGCATTCATCGTTTACGTTGTTCAATACAGGTGAATGCAGTTTTATGGCAACTTTTTTACTCGCGAAACTCGTTCCTGTTTTTAATTGTTACAAAGGTCGAGAGTTTATTTGTTTGCTATTTTTTTTACGCGCACTGTTGTGCACACAGAAAGAATGTATTTTTCAGCGTGCACAGAATTTCAAACATCACAGGATATAAAAATTTAAAAACACAATTATTTCCTCGGACGTAGGAAGTTCGCATCAATCATTCACCCATATTGAATTCTGGATTGTTCTTAAAAACCGAAACGCAAATATAGAAAAATTTTGCAAGTACATACAATGTTTCAAATATTACACAGGCTAGGAGGTCTCGAATTTCAGACTTAAATATTTGTGAAACGCGAATACCTCTCCGTTTTAAACATTTCAACGGTGAGTGGCTATAAAATATTCAGTAAAAATATAAAATATAAACTAGAGAATTATGTTTATTACAGGCTAGGTTATTTGAAACTATTTGTTCCATTAAGTTTATTGAACGATGTAATGTGTAATTAAGTTAGTCAACCATTTCCTTTTCATTATTAATCAACTAGTTCAATAATTGCTCAGTTTAATGATTAATATGGACACTGTTCAATGAATATACAAACTGTGTCTAAATCAAGCGCTATAATTAACTGATACATAATATCAATCCAGCCTGTGTATTCTGCAATTGTCAACAGAAAACTGGAGTTTTTGCGAAAACTGGTGAAATCAATTGCATCCGCATTTATTCATACATTCGTTATTTCGCTGGACGAACAAAATCGTCTGCGATCCTCGAAAAATTCGCATGGACCAAGTTGTTTCGCGGATGAAGCGACACGGAGCTTAACGATGCGTCACGGATCTTTTTCACGTGGTAGAACGTGTCGCAGGATGTTTTCGCGTTGAATACATATTTCGCCGGACCGTTCGAGCGTGTTTTGCAAAATGGCCGACGCCGACACGCGGCTCGCTCTTTCGTCCCGTCGTCGTGGGGGTTGATTGCCGAAATTCATCATCCCCGCGATGTTGGCTCCACGTCGGTGCGTCATCTTGCTGACACTGAATCCGACGGAGGGCCACGATTTATCGGGCTTGAGGGCTGCCCGGTGAACTTGTAAACTCTGATTTACAGCCCCATCGAACGTGACGATCCAGAAAATCACGATTTTCAACCCCTTCGGACATCCAATTCTATTCGGCATTTACATCGAATCACTTGTTTTATAAAAGCAGGGAAAAGAATGATCATGAAGGGGTCTGGGTTTACGTGATTTCAACCCCCTGTTTAATATAATTGTCACAATTTTTTCATTTTCTTCATATTTCTTAGAACGAATAAATTTCTAAAATTTGGTATTGATTGATTTGTACTTCTATTTTCCATTTACAAATCAGGAGTCATTCGATCATGAAACGGAGAGAAAGGACGAAAACCTTCTTAAACCTCTCGTCTCTGTTCCATCGAGACCGGATGTTCGATCTAATCGAATAAAAAGGAAGGAATCGAGCCTTCCACGCTGTTCCATACTCGTCTAACAACAATGGGGATCGTAGAAAGGCGCTACGAAGTCGTGATCGAATCGAAGTTCCCGGTATAAGCTTAATCGAATAGCTGTATAAAGGGAGCGTGGCTTGCGAAACTTCCTCCAAGCATCGTTTCCGTTCGACGATCTTCTTTGCATCGTTTTACACCGTCGCAGATCCTGCTTCCCTGCGAGAGCTCGCGACGGAAATGAGAAGCTGAGTTCCGCTTACCTCCACGAAAAACATCGAACTTCCATTCCGTCCGTTCGTTTCATTGCTTCTCGCTTGTGATTGTCGAAATGGTCACTCGAAAGCGTTTTATCGACACGACCCCACTTTCCGCCATGTTTCGCAACAATTTATTACACTTAATTTCCACTGCGTTTCTTTTTGCTGTTGCTCGGCTTCATCTTTATGGCCAATTGAACCTTCGTAATTTCTACTTGATCTTCTATTTTTAACACGAGGATTTACAGCAGCTTTCGCAGAAAAAAATATGGACATCGTGGATGAACAGCATTACAAATGACAGAAAAGTTTAAAAAAAATTGCAGCATGTAAAAGCTTATCTTTTGATTCAAACATTTTTTTTAAATTATTGAGAATGTTATAAAAGTGGTGCATACAAAAGTGTACATCTTATGTATAATTAAGGAACGAAAACTTTAGGGTTGTTCTAAATATCACCAAAATTATAATAATGTAAAACAATGTATTATAGTGTGTCGGACTTAAACAAGGGTACTTCACTGCCCGTCTCTCGCGCGTCTGACTAATAACGATCCTGTACCACTTACACCCAGCACATACTACTTACACTGTAATTTATATACCACCGCAAACTATTTATAATTATTAGCTCCTACGAAGTTGGAAATTTACAAGGAAAGTATTATTACAATATACACACAAAAGCAGTTATATTCTGAATAAATTTTTAAATGTAACATTGACAAATACACAAAAGTCGGAAGTTTTATTGAAAGCTATTTTGGGCCAAATGATTTATGTCCTTCCCATCTCAATTATTCTTGATCCCCATCTATTTCAACCCTACACGATCACATTACCGATTTCACCCCCGTCTCCCTGAAAACCTCAATCCGATCGCCTTCTATTCTCCCTTGTTCGCCATTTTAATCTCCATCTGTTTCTCGCCGGTTCCTCCCTCGATTCTCCCTTATCCACCCTCATCTACCTGTCCACCCCTTTCGCCTTTATCTCCGTATCTTGTTCGGCCGGTTTTATCCGTCCCTTCCAGACTCCGATGAAAGGAGAGCAAGATTATCTCGGCAGGATTGGCATGGTCACGTACGTTCCTGTTCTCCGTTAATTATCTTTTAATTATCTTGTTTATCTTGGCGAACCGATGATCCGATGCAAGTCGAGGGAAACACCCCACTCCTTTAAAATTCCGCACTGCGGAACTGCGTCCTCCAGAAAACTGGATGCAACCCACTACATGGAACGCCGTAGCGTGTAATTATTCGAACAACGGGGAATTTATAGGGGAAGTAACTTCAACCCATTGTAGAGAAGTTGAATTTTGAGATAGTGGCTCGTTTGTGGAAAGATCGACCCAAGATTATTAACAATGGAACGAGCCTGTCTAAATGATGGAGGTCGGGTCTTTTAATTTAGTAGCTTCATGATATGAACTTGGGAATATTATTTAGGATAGTTACTTTACTTTTCAGGAATATTGTCGAATTAACACGTTTCGAATTACGCGCTGTATTGCCGTGTGTAGAATTACTACGCGCAGGATTACCATGAGTAGAACTACCACGTGTAGCACCACTATATCGCTATACATAGAATCACTACGAGTTGTATCTCCAAGTGTAGAAGTACCACAAGTCGAATTATCACATGGTGTTTCCCAGCGTAAAATTACCACATGCATCAGGGCGCACAGAATTGTCAAGCATTGTATCACGTTAAATGTTTGTCAACATCTAACATTTCCAGAAAGGAATAATGTTATATGGCAGCCTTTTAACAGCCGCATGTTAAGCGTTGAATAACGCAGCAGACGTGTATTGATATTTACGTTGGTGTAATTAACCCTGCGTGGAGTATGATGTTTGAACGCGACTACGAAATTGTTTCGCAGAAAACCACTGACGATGCATCCGCAAATGTTATTTCGGCCAGTTTTCACCTTTCTATTCAGCAGTCTAGCGAATTAAAGCTATTACAAAGTTCTTCGATAACTTTTCGTACCTTCTTCTTGTTATCTATAAACAGCGAATGTTTATGGCTCCACCTGTTGAGATACGGATTTTTCCGTGTGATCGATAATCACGGCGGTAATTCGTTCGTTTTCATTTAATTAAACCTACCGAGACGTTAGAGCACTCTAAATAATTGCTGTACATTCGCCGGTAAGTTTGTTAATTTAAACTTTTCCGAACAGCACTTCCGAGCAGCTCTGCCTTAATGTTTTTAAGTATCAGGCAATATCCTCGGACCCTTCTCGGTTTCTTCCTCGTTTACATCGATTTCTTTTGAAATTTTATCAGCAAATTGGACGAAATTACAACTTCCACCGAGTACACTTATCAATTTTCCATTTGCTTCAGAATATTCGGCCATCGAATCCAGAATTTTTAGTAGAACTCGTTTTCTCTTTTACAACGAAATACAACGGGCCATTTCATTTAAAAGGGGGGGAACACATGGAGCAGATTTTTCTCATATACGTTTGTAATCCAGCGACTTAAAAATCTCGCGCACTCTGGTCCCGGCTTTTTACTTCTCCCAGAATAAAAGCACTCTCCCTCCTTCTGCTATAATCAAGGAAAGAAACTCCCACGAGAGATATTTCGTGTTTCCTCGACGACGCTAAGTAACGTTTATTTGCACAGAACTTGGAACGTGTCCTTTTACATAGGCAAACCTCTTTTTCCAGCGACGCTGTGATTTTTAAACGAGAGTTTTTATTCGCGTGCACAAAATACCATCGCATTATTCTTCTACTTTATCGAACAGTGGCACATTCGAAGATCCTAACTTTACCAGAACATCTACGAGGTTTTCTTAAATTTATTTCATACTTTGTTATTCAGTGATTAATACGTGCACCACTTTTGCATTAAATGGCTCATATATCAAAGTCAGGCCGCGTTCGAGTTATCAGATGTTCACAAATGGTCCTTGGGTCTGTGGCCAAAAGCGATTATGCGACTGACGTCAATTCGACTTGACATTTGTCGGTCAACGTCCACGGTTTGAAAATAAAACTTTCTTATCCGTCAGATATTTGGCCGGTCCTTTTTCCCGTCCACGCTCTGTTGGAGTCGTTAATTAGCCAGCCTCCGTGACACACTGGGTCCTCGATGTCTCTGTCGTCTAACGATTATTAGCTATACCACGATGTAATACGAGCGGTCAGTCAGTGTGCAGGGGTTGGGGGATGGACAGGCAATAGTACACGACCAGGCAATAGGAGTCGGAACCACTACAAGCTGTTACCGAATTACACCCACGGCAATCCCGTTGACCATCAGACCGTGCGAGCACAGTTAGACAAATTATGCAGCTACCTGCTCGTGTTGTCGCCCGTTAACCCGTTTTTCTCATCTTTCCTCCTTTTATCCTACAGCTGCTGTTTTACTTTCTGCTGCAATGTGTATCGTGCAAGCAAAACGTGTGTGTATCATACGAAAACATATATTTCTGCATTTGTAGATCAGTGATGGGCGGATCTAGTGCCCTTGTAGGATTCGTGGGCAAGGAGTGCTGGAGAGTTTGGGAATTTAGTAGTTCGGGGATTTAGAAGCTTATTTGGATTGTGAATGTGAGAAGATTGAAAATTTCGAACTAAAACCTTTGAAAATTGAAAATTGTTCATCAGCGAAAAACTGCCATGTAAAAATTTTATCCTTGTACTATTCATGTCACAATTCGGATTATAATTAGCGTTATCGGACACGATCGTTTTCCGCGTCACACCCATTCAGTTACCCGGTAAGAAACAACTTTGACACACTTTCTCGTACCCTTACAACATCGAGACGCTCTTCCCATTTTAATTCATCCCTCTATCTCCTTTGCTTCTTTGAATCTTTCCTCACGTTTCACGCCTTCTGATCTTGTCATTTAATGAAACTCCGTTCCCCCGTCTCCCTCCTCACCCAGTTTCACTTTTGTTCCGTAACTGTATCCCTTGGTTTTCCTGTTCGACTCTTTTTCCTGAACTTTGCCTTCCTCTTCCTTTAGTTTTCCTCTTAACACACTTCCTCCTTTGTTCTTTTACCGCCCCATTTGCCTCATCCGTTTCTCTCTTCGATTCCCATCCCACTTTGACCGCTTTCTAACCCCGCCAGAATCCATCCACATCTCTCGTTCTCTCGTCTTGTCATTTAATCTAACTCTCTTCTCTAGGTTCTTTCCATCTCCAGCTTCATTTTTCTTCTTTTTACGTCGTCCGTCTTCTTCGCTTTTTCCTTACCGCGGTTCCCGTCCATTCGTAAAAACCCGTTGTCGAGGATTGACGTAAGCTCCGTGAAAAATTTAATCCTGCACGGACCAGAGGCTAATATCAAATATCGCGGCAGTTCAACGTGGATAAAAAAAATAGGAGCGAAAGGCTTCCAGCGTCGAGAAAGTTTGCTGGACCTAGAATCATTTTTCCAACTAGTCATGGAAATTTCGTGCGCGAGGCTTTCTGATCCTGTACCATTCTCGTTTCCGACCCTACCGGAATATAATCGTAGTCCGAGTTCTGACGCTTTTTTTTCAGCAAATATCTCTTCATTAAACTGAATATTTAAAGTGGAAGTCGAAGGTATTTAGTCGGTGCATTTGAAATGAATTGAAAATGAAATTCAAGGATTATAATATTCTACTCTTAAAAATCGAAAATTCTACCATTAAATAAAGTGACTTTCATTGAAACGTTCATTTACGCAAAGGTAATCTTTTAAAAGCATATGTAATTATCGTGTGAAATTACAGTTAAAAAATCGTCCTCAAAAAGTAAATGGACGATGGGAATGGATCCCTGGACAGTCAATCGAAGTGCAATCAAGTCCATCACGATTAACGAGCGTATATCACAAGTGATCGAGGTAAATGTTTAAATTAATAATTCAAGCGATTGCTGCGTTTAATGCACATTTCGGTCGCGTCGCAAACAGCATCGATGTCACGCGCACGAACACAGGAATAATTTAGCGTTCGATAATTCGACCGAAACGTGCAGTAAGGATCATCCAGCCAGAAGAGAGACACGCTTTATTTACAGACATATTGCCGGACGCGAAACGTAGTCCGCTTGCTTTCGGGATTCGACCACGAATCACCAGAATTTCCGTGTAACATTGTCGCGCACATCGATGTCTATTAATCACGTGCATTGCGACTGTCAGGCTTAGACCGGTCGACCAATCCGTTTCTCAAAGAGAATCATCGATTCTCCTGAGTTGGGGTAGATAAACAAGATTGAAATTGAGGATCTTATTTAGAATCTTTTTAGTTCAGAAAATTTTAAATTTCTAAATTCTTAATCTCCCAAGTCCACAAACTTCAAAATTTCCGTAACTCTAAGTTCCAAATCTAAGAGTTCTAAAATTTCTTAACGTCTAAAATTTGCAGCCATATCTCAGAACCCCCAAATGCTTACGTTGTCAGACCTTTACATTCCCAAATTTGTGATTTTCCAAATCCCTGCGTTCTTGTATTACCAAATCCCCAAATTCGCCGAATATATGAAATTATCTCGATAATCTAACTCGGGACAGATACAGAGTGCGAGAAAGACAAGAATTCGAACGAGGCGACGAAATCGAGGGGACGGTCGAATCGAATTTCACGGAAGTAGACAGAAGTCAGTCGCCGGTTCGGTTGGATAACTCGATTGAAGGGGGACGAAGGACGAGCGCATACTGCATTAACAAAACGCTGTCGAAGTTCGCAGACGATTTCCAAGGGTCTCGCGATTTTCGCACGATTTCCGCTATTAGCAAGGCTCGTAGCCAAGTCCTGGCTCGAGCCTTCCACTGTTGCGAACTTTCCTCGGATTTGCATGAATATCGGCGCGGCGCGGTGCGGTTTGACGCCGACAGACACCAATAGAGGCAATGATAATTTGCGAATGGCAGCGGGCTCCGCAACCGGCTGAATCGATTCCAGCATAGTCTGAGAAATTAGCGGACAACGTGCTGAGGGGGCAGAAAGAAGGTGATTAAAGTGACAAATTAGTTGCACTGCTTTGACGATATCGACAATTCATCAAGCTTTTAATTTGAGGAAAGAAAATATTGGAATTCTCCTTCAAATATTTCGTTCTATACCGAGTTGAAAAATATTGAATATTCTTTTGACGAATCATAAATTAAAGAAACGTATTCAAAAATAAACTTTGATTACATTTTTTAGATTAAAAATACTAATATTTCTAGATTAAATTGCAAGAGAAATTTTGATCAGAATGTGGAAGTGGACATCGGCTATGTAATGAATAAAAGCTATGTTTGGTTTGGTTTCGCTGCTGAACCGGAACATTTGGGAATACGTGTTAGTACGTGTCTCGTGTTCACCGTTTTCCGCGCTACGTGTGTCCACAAAATATCGATTGACCGTGGACGTTAACGAGCGAATATTAATATTTTCTATTACAACGCGTGGTGTGCTGGTATCGCTTGGTTTCGGTCCACGCTGTAATTGACGTTTGTTGCCTGTTGTTTTCGTACGAACGGACCCTTGTCATCCTAATACCTCATTTAATAGACACGAAACCAACACAGTCGCAATACCTATTAACGAACTTTTGGGTTTCAGCAAGTTATTAACTGAAACATGAAGTAGTACGACGTTGAACGTTTACATGTGACACGTGGCTACAGATCACTTTCAGCTCAACTTTTAATGATTTTTTACACATTTTGTTGTTACTTACAGAGTGTCACTACTTCCGTAATTGGTTCTGAGCATAATTTAACAAATTATTAAGCACTTTCGCGTTATACAGCCCCGTCGCGAAAGTTTCTTGAAAACTAACGTTGAATGATATAAAAGGTAATCCCATCAAGTTCCACGTACTCTTCCAAACTTCAGCACGAACCTATTTTCCGAACAAAGCACCTCCTGGCTTAGCAATAATTACGTTCCAGAAGTTACGTAACGATAATTGAGATTAATTTACGTTCGTGAAGAGGTCGATGCTGAAGATACTTTCCTGACAGGGATGACGAACAACCTACTAAAAATGTAATTAAGTCAGGACTTCTTAAAAGTGACGGTGACAAATGTTACGACCTTAAAGTACTCGGCTACGACGACAACGTAGCGTTCGAGTTTGAAATTGTTAACTTATCGCGACCATTGTTTCGACCGACCTCTTGCTCGTTCGTGTTTGCAGTTGTGAAATTTTATTCGATTCTGTTCGTTTGCACAATGAATCGCGGTATTTTTCAATCCTCTATACCGCAGTGGATGTATTGCTCGTGAAAGAAAAATTCTTGAATAATTTATTTGAATTCAATCTTTAATCGAAACGAGATTTTTTCACGTTCAATTAACGCTTATACAATATTTTTGTTAATGAACTCTTTTGAAATACAGCAACGTTGATTTCGAACGCGCTGAAAAATGCCCGATGGTTTACTTTTTGGCTACGGTGTTTCACCGTCAAATTGCCTCGCGATATTATTTCAAGTATACTTCCAATACAATTTGCTCTCGTCGATATTAAATTGAAATTTCAAACGTTCGCTGCACACGAACTTTCGCTTCGTGCATATATTTATGAATGCAAAATCGATTAGTAAATACGATCGACTGCTTTTCTATAAAATAATATCGCGTATGAGTAAAATATCTAAAAATCTGATCACTGGAAAAACATAGTGAAACAGTATAAAAAATTATTTAGTTAAATAAAACGATGCAATAAGAAAAATATTATAGTTTGCACAGTATTAGCACAGTTCATTTAAACAAATTAAATGGCAAGATTTAGCTATTTGAAACCGCAGCAAGTGCTCTGAAATGAAACGTTGAGTAGTTACACTAAGATCATTGAATTGACGATGAAGAATGGCGCACTAATCGAGCCACTGTTTCAAGCTGCAGCACACAAGGGTCAGACATATGAGCAGATGTAACTGTCAGCCGTAAACAGAGCAATTGGCGTCAGAAACACAAGGTGCCAGTCCAAGAATCCTGAGGATGACGTTGGATTAGGGTAAATTATCATTGCGTGAAGGTTGCGTGCAAGTCCCTACGATCAGCCAGTGATTTACACGGAAACACATGGTATCTTGAATCAATCAAGCCGAAAACAAACATCTCGAAATTTCAAAGGTTGAATTACAAAATTTCTAAGTCCCAAAGCTTCCTAAACTGTCCCTAGACTTTCATGATCTGCAAAATCATGAAAATACAATAAATTCCGAATTGTCAGATCAATATTTCCAACGTATTAGCGTATGGAGCGTATTAATTATTAAACGTTCAGTTCCGACCCGGATAATTAGACCGTCAATAATGAATCAATCGGTTTGAAGATGATGAGTACGTGTAGAAAAAGAACACTCACGTTTATCCAACATTCGAATTAATCGTCGAGAGGCATCCTACGTAAAAGTCCGCAGTGCTCGAAAAAAAGCTCTCGTAAACGGTAATGCTTCTTTTCTCCGTTGAACCTTGTACGTCATCGTATGGTTATTCATCAAACGTTCTTTTTTCATCCTCCTCCGCAGTTTTTCCTTGCGTGGTTGTCCGGCAAAAACGAGAAGACCTACTTGCACATTGTCCCTGGCCGCCATTTTTCTACCCATAAATTCCGATGCAAATTTAAAGATGCTGCAATTTAATTCTACTATCCTATTTTTTCCGTGAGTTATGGTGGGAGTTTCGATTTTCCGTGCGCGAAATTGCGAACCTAATTGCTTTAATGCGTTAGTAATCTGTGGAGGAATTTTAATTAGTAGCGTCGATTTTAATCGCAATTAATTGTAAACAACTCCAATCGACAACACGTCGACGACCCTTAATTCCTGGTGTCTATTCGTCAACGGTCGAGTTTTAAATGGCTCGTCAGAATCTCCGTTTTATTATCAGCGATTGATAGTTTGTCGATACTATAATTGTTTTGTTTTTGGTCAGTATCGACATATTTCGAGCGGACAGGAAAAATGTTTTAGTCCCGGGATTTCGGGTTGATGGATTAATGAAAATTGCATTCATTAAGAACGAAGGGACTCAAAGGTAATTAAAATTTAAAATCGCTGAGAAAAAAAAAGAGTAAGCCGAGATATGTACATGTAATGTAATATATATGGTAATCTATGCAAATCGTTCTCCTCTTTGGCAAGGTAAGCGAATGTAAATTTCACGCTGCTAATTGCGGGAACCCGTTAATTCTAAAATAATTTGAATTCCTTCAACCTCTACCGGAAATACTGCGTTATGAGAGAAAGAAACGGCTGAATATTTAGGAACGTGTAAGGTTGGCTTTGTGATGCTCAAACATTAATAAACGCGAGCCATAAGTCTATTCAATTTTGTACAAAGGGTTTCGAAACGTAGAAAGTCGGACAGGATTTCGTAACATAAAAGGAATGCAAAATTTTGGCATATCAATGTATAGTTCAACGAAAATGGTAATATTAACGTTTCATTGATATTATTAATGCAAAATGGCAGGGTCTACGTTCAAGAAATTAATTTACAATTTATTATTGTCTGTTTGTCAATACTTCTATGAAGCAACAGTCACTTTATGTGAGGAATACGGATGGAACACGTATGTAGTTCTTTTTCACTAAACTTTAAGCTTTAAATTGATGTATCATACGTGCTATTTTGTAATTCTTCTATGTCATGAAATTGTATCAGAACATTTACGCCTTGAAATTGGTGTTTGAAACTATTGTTGCTATAAAGGGTCAGCCATTTTGTATTAAGGAACTGGATGAAATGTTTAAATTATGGCCTTCATAAATCTTTGAAATATAAATTGACGTGTCGTAAGTACTATTTTGCTTTTATGTCGCGAAATTCTGTGAGGCTTTCAATGTTTCTGCCATTCGATATGCAACAGCCTGATATTAAATCTGTGAGCGCGAGAATATTTCATTCGAAATCCGCGAGGAAAATAGAATCATATTTCAAAAACGAAGAATCTATAAATCACTTTAAAGTATCGTTGACCTGTCAAGATACAGAAATTCAACGAAAATCATGTAAGCACCGTAGAAAATCGATTTCAATCACCCTCGATCATCTCTACCCAATAACCACCCCTCAAACTGACAACCCAATCTTATCTAACCTAAATCGATGCCGCGATATCTCCGAAAACTAACCGATCGAAAAGTTTAAAAAATTACTTAATCTACCCAAGTTCTTCATTGCGTGGGATTACACCGCGTGGAATTACGGCGCGTGGAAGTACGACGCGTGGAATTTCGGTGCGTGAGATTACACCGCATGGAATTACGGCGCGTGGAAATATGTTGCGTGAGTATACGTCGCGTGGAATTACGATGCGTGAAAGTACAGCGCGTGGAATTACGACGCGTGAGATCACACCACGTGGTTCACACCGACCAATTAACATCTTGACATCGATCAAGCATTTTACGTCGGAAAGCATCCATCAAGGGGGTGAAAACAATCAAGAACGACGTGAATCGAGTCACACCCTCGTATCATTCCCCTTTCGCATTGTGACTCAAAGTTCGAACAATTGTCATAAACAATGAAATGCTTTACGGATAATTCGTTTTTCGGATCCTGGGGTTATTTCGACCCCAACGGGCAGAATGAATTACAGCTCTCTATTTAATAATAGCCCCCCTCCCGTAGCCATTAAAGTTGGTAGATTTTACGAGCGTTTACTTTGAACCTGAAGGCTATTAGGTTTCATTGCTCCAAGAGAAACGAGTTACTTAGGGAAGGAAGAAGTGGTGCAAGTATCCAGAGGGATGTTCAGAGGATTCTTTGGATTTAAAGGCGGTTCGAAACTTCCCTTTCGCTTTTTGGACGAAACTACGACGTAAAAGTGTTAGGTGTTTACGCGTTCTTTTGTGAGATAGCTCCATGGCTTCTTTTCATTATCTATTTGATGAGCACAGTTAATGTGAATATACATTGGATGCATCACAATCATATAGAACATTAATTTTTATTCTAGATTAGTATTGCAAAAATTTCTGTGTAAAAAAGTAGGGGTAGTTACTTCCAGAGGATTATTTCGTATTTGAAAGCAGGGAAGTTTCAAATTTTTATGTCTGATTAACAGCGCGAATTTTACAAGGGAACATCGGTGAGAGTAAAGAAAACGTAATTGAAACAGCAGGTCCGCCGTACATTTCACCGAGCATCGTTGTTCAAACAGCGGCCAGAGCACCGGTCATCAAACAGAACGAATCGTGGAACACGAGAGAGATCGTTGAAAAGGCAAGGGAACTGTTCTTGAAAAATCTTGGCGGAAACGATCCATCCGCTGGAAGAAAAGCCTTTTATTGGTAACTGCTCTAACCGCGGCAGGAACAAATTGGTCTATGCACGTGAAATTGATTTTTCATGGTTCGTATCATGTTTCATTTGACCTCTCCTGAGATCAGAAACCCGAGATCTTGATGCTCTGGCAGAACCTGGAACTTTAGATTGCTCAATTTAGGGCTGGGAATTTGGTGTTTATGAAATTAACATTTGGAAGTTGGGGAACTTTTGGGAAATTTGAAACTTGGACTTAAAATTTAGAACTTAGAGCTTACGTCTCTGGACATAGAACTTAAGAGTTGGAACTTAGGAGTTAGGACTTGGGACTTAGAACATACAGTGAGCAGTTAAAAATGTGGTCCTTCAAGTCTTCGGTGTGTGGAATGAGTAAAATGAAACTTGAAATTTGGGATTTTAGGTTTAGAGGTCGGAAGATAAATATAGGTTTCAGGAGCAAATAAGAATATTAACTAGATAAGTAATAACAGTTTCACGTTCCATCGCGTCCAACGTGGAAAGCACGTAGCCCGCCTTATTTCCGTGGCATCGTTTTAATTAACAGAATGACAGGGACGAGGAGTAGGAGACGGGTACGGTGTTACGATACTTTTAATTGGAAACGTCGGTATTTAATATACCGAAACGAGAGAATTTAGAGTCGCTAACGAGTAGCATCAATGCGTCTCGCAGTGAGGAACGCGAATACCTAGAGCCGCTAACGAGAAGCGCCAATAGCTAGGGTGGAAAGTTCATTAGGGTCGGTTATTATTATTATTCGAGATTTTTGTCTCGTCCACCGTGGGGAGATTAAAAAAAGGGTCCCTATAAATTGGACGCGTTTGTGCGGTGTTTTTGGCGTCCACATTGTAACGGGTAATTGTGACGATCTCATTAAGCGACCCGCGTTACTTAATGAAACAAATAAATCACGCATCAACGGTCGACCGCTAATTTATGATACTTTATTAAAAAATCTTACGAAATTCGTTCATTTTCCCTGATAAAATTTCGAATTTTCAAACTCTAATTAAAAGGTTCATACGTGTAAAAGGATTATTCATACAATTTATTATCCCAGTAGAAAATATTTCGAAATTCTTACTAGTCTGCGGAGTTTACATATTTTGCAAGAAAATATTGCCTGCGTATTCTTCACAAAAATATGGAACAGTGTGGTTAGAAGCATGTCATGGTTTCAAAAATGCAACTCTTTTTAAATTACACTCGCTGTAAAATAAACAATCGATATCACTTGGTCGCATACTTTACGCTGTAATTTCAACGTCAGTTTAACTATTAGTTGGGTGGTATTAGTATGGGTAAGAAGTAGTTGGAGGCTCGATAACGGATCGATGGGATAGCGGGTCCAGCTGAGACAGTTGAATTTTACGAGCCCTCGTTTTTCGGATACCGTTTCCAGATGTTGGATGCGTCATTTTACGTGCAGCAGCATCATCCCAGTTCCAACCGAGCAGAACGACCCTGATATCCTTCTTCAAACCGTGGAGATTGCGTTCTTAGCATTAATATTTGATCTTGGCGGTATTTCACGGTAAAATACGAGGCTTCTTTCCAGCTTTCCGCCCTGGGCCATCAGTGGATGAAACCGAAACACGATACATACCTTTGATCAGATATCCTTCACTTCGCTGATATATTTCATGGTTAACAAAAACTGGCAAGCAACATAATTGCAAGCCCTTTAGGTCTGGACTTCGCATCGGAAAATAAACTTCAGCGTTCGAGTTGAAATATTTCTACAATCGATATACATTTCGAAATTGAGACGCTCGAGCATAAATCCTGACGAATTTGTGTACCGTCGCAAATAAAACGAATACGACCCTTCGTATATTGTTTTAGAAAAAAACTCTGCTGCAACGGAAAAATGAGAAAGTCGGAGATGAATAACAGAGGGATTCTAGGAACATCTTCGTGGAAAAAAGAGAGCAGGGAATAAGACAAAAATGAGGAAGAAAGAAATCCACCCACTTTTACAATTACTGTCTACTTAACGGGGATTCTTTCATCCGCTCTTGTCCGTGCACCATTCACCCCATCATTGTCTTCGCTGTAGTTTTATTCAACCTAAAGCATCAATACAGGCTTGTTGCAAACAGTGGATATTTATTCTGACAGGGAACGAAAAGCTACGCGGTGAAACAACATATCTTTCGCAATTGCTGGGAGACTAATGAAAAGTAAAGCTTGGACTCCAATTATTTGAATTATTTCGATCGTCCGAATTGTTTGAGTTATTCGAATATTTTAGCATCACTTCGATATCATTGATTTCCAAATGTTTGAAAATGCGAGTATTCAAATATTTGAATTTCCGTAGCAGCTGTACACTCGCCAAGCTTATTCATCCGAGCGAAAGCTGAGAATAGCGGATCTAAACGGACCTTAAATTTCGTGCACGTATTAACAGGAGAAAGAGGTGGTAATTGAGAACGAAAGAAGAGATCTTTTCGCGTTATTCTAATTAAATGTTCCTTCAATGCGTTCGCCGTAGCAAAAAATGACCGGCGTTCCTAGATGAAAGAAGAGTGAAGTCGTTCTTTTCACCGACGAAATAAATTCCAAAACGGCATCAAACGATTCCAAAGGTAAACGGTTCGCGTTAAAAGAGCGAACTACCGGCGGATTCACGATCCAAATTCCTGCACGGAATTCCAGTTTGGCCGGATTAATTAAGGCCACAAACATTCGCGAAACGCGTTCGCCAATAAAAGCGAAGAAGCGCATCCGGCGGCAAAGTTTCGCCAAGAAAAAGAGAAGGAAATCCGCGAAACGGCAAACACCGTCAGCTTCAGTTGACCAACCGTCTGGTTTAATTAAAATTTTTTTCATCGTCCGAGGACGACACCTAGCCCTCCTTACGAAAAACTTTTCTCCTTCTTTCCCGAAGCTGATGGTACAAGAAAAATCGCTTGTCATGGAACAAGCTGTATTATGATCGAAGTTTCCCTGACAAATGTTTCGGAACTTGTGACTTCACTTATCGAAGCCATTCATTGGATCTTCTCTCCCTTTATTGCCGAACAAGTTATTTCTGCACGGAGAAAGAGAAACGACTTCTGTTTTACTTTTAGTTTTGGAATTATTGTTAAGGGGGATGTTTCAATTCTTGAAATTTTAATTGTATGGATACTTTGTATAATGGCGTGTTGCACTGTTGGTTGTTCTATTGTTCTGCGTTGTAATTCCACGCGTTGTACTTTCACGCATCGTAATTCCACGCGACGTATTCTCACGCAACATACTTCCACGCGCCCTAACTGCATGCGGTGTAATCTCACGCGTCGTGATTCTACGCATTCTGATACCACGCGTACAATCGTCACATGCTGCAATCCTACGCGTTTGGTATTTAGAAAATTTGCGAATTTGCAGAGTCGGTAAAGCAGGAATTAGGTAATACGAATATTTGCGAACGTGACAAGGTAGTGGAATCTAATAATTTAAGAACACACAGATTCGAGAATTTAATTATCCAGAAAGTCGAGGATTCTGAAATCAGAAAATATGAAACATGAAGATGAAAAACTTTGGAATTTATCATAGAAGACAAGGCAGGTTGAAGTGTCTCGGAAACGTGGGAGCCATGAAACGTTTTCGCCAGCGGAATTCAATTTTTAATTCACGCATCGGTAATCCCCATCGGAGGACGTGGATCGAAGCTGTTACCGGGGCACCGGTGTTCAACGCGTCGTCGACGAGACGTAACGAAGGGACAGGTGAGACAGAATCGATAAAGCTTCTCGTTTAGCTCCGGCCGGTGAACGCTATTAAAAGATAAATGCCGGAAGTCGCGAGCGCCCAGCAGTTTCCTGTGGAAAAATGAATTTCGCTCGATTGAATATCGTTTTTTTTCTTTTTTTTTTCATTCTTCTGCCTACCCCTTGGTCCCTTTTACTCGATCCTCGTTCGGTGTGAATCGTGTTTTAACGGGGGATGAAGTTCGCGACAAATTGAATCGGTGTGATTTTTCTTTGGGATAGCGAGCTTCGAACTCGTCGTCGTATAAACGGATTACATTTTATAAAAATCGATCGAAATCCTTATATGTTTAAAAAATCCGATCCCTGTAACAAGATATCGCCTCCATTAATCTTCCTTCGAATCGAGTTGTGTATGTACATATAATCTCAAGATATCGCTATTTTATTCTTCGACCGTATATTTCTGTAATATGTTAAAAAGATTGTTTCAAACTCGATATCTTCATTATCTTTCTTTTCTCTAAAAAATTGTATTTTTCACAATATCTGATACCTTCTGGGATAATGAATTTCTATGTGTTTAAACACCGATGACAATTATCAACGTTGAACATCAATTTTGTGGCTTGTGGTCCGATCACTTTATTGCAATGGGATTCTCAATTTAGCGGATCGCATTCCGTTCGGAAAAATCGGCGAAGTTAGTCTTCGAAAATCCTCCTTTAATGAGGCAATCAGCTCGCAATTTCCGGCGAAAGATTGAAAGACTGCAAATGAACGTTCCACAAAAGATCCGTCGCGAAGATTAGAAAGGAGATTTAAATTTATCTTTGCATTCGACTAACGCACCTAACCAACGTTAATCTCCGTGAACAGGAATTTCACGTTTGAATTAGACCGTTCTTTACGTGACTAAGCTCGCGAAGCATTGCGTTTTAAAATTCGTGTTATTTCCAGAATTAAATGTTGTAGAAGTAAGGTTGCGCTCATGTTTACTCGGAATGGCTATTTTATTCTGCACTTCCGTATACGTAAGATTTGTTCGAGACTTTCTTTCTTTTCCTCAGGTTTTTTGCCGAAACGAGATTCCATTTCCGCCACCTAAGTTGTTCCTACATCATCGATGCTCGAATGCTCGAGTTCGAAACGTTTCCTCGATTCTCGGACAATAGATGCGCCAGCCACCCCTCGGCTTACTGGCTATTTCCTCTTCCGGTCACTGAAACACCTTTGTTTTGCCTTCATCTCCGGCTCGTTTTTCCACTCTGTAACGTATTCCAAGCTGGCCGAGCGTTTTCCAGCTACAACACGGAAACGAATCGCAGTGGCCAGGGAGTGGCGACGTGGGCAAAAGGAAGGGTTGCAAATTGCGAACGTGTTCGTGGCCTCTCACCAAACTTACACACCGGTTGGAAAATTCGGAAACACGGAATCATTACATTTTCTCGTTTACGAATTTTTCAAATTTTTCACTCCAGAAATTCATATTAACACACATTTTTTACTAACTTTTGAAACGTAAGTTCTCCAATATACATGGTTATATCCTCTAATTACAAATTTATGAGTTTGAAAACATAAAAACATTACATTTCCTCGTTTATAAATTTTTCGATTCAGAAAAGCATCAGAAACACTGACATATTTATCTTCAAAAGTACAAATACAAGTCTCCTAACCAATAAAAATGTCTATTTAGAGATGGACACTATCGAATTCAATTGTAGAGTAAAAGTTTGAAACTTTTAAACGAGGAAGTAAACCTTCGTGATCCGTCACTGAATCTTACAGCACTGAGACTTTTAATTAAATTGATAAGCCAAGTAGCAACTCGGACATTGTCTCTTTGGCTGGTAAAAATTCTTCAGATGCGTAAAACAAAGGAATTTTTAATTTTCCACCAGAAGAATTCAGAGCGCTCTCATAATCAAATTATTAATCCGACTTTACTGAATGTTACAATTTGAATATGCATCCCTTTGCAAGTTAAAAAGAACATCACATTAATATGTACAATTCTTTGAACAATTAACCCAATTCATAACACTCATGTTTGAATACACCATACGATGGAAGTTAATCGAATCACAAAGTTATCTGGAAATTACGCTAACTCGATTTCAGCGGTATTTATAAAGGTAATACTTTCCATAATGAAATATTCGAAAGCACAAAGGCAGAAACTCGATCGTTGAACCGTGAAAACGTTCAAGGGAACTGTGCGCGTGTAACGACAGACCAATATGCAGAAATAAATTACATTACGAATAAAAATTTTAATTACTGGCTGGGCATCCGTGTCCAGTGACGTCCTCGGACAATTCTGCGTTCCAGCGTTGCCCGAACAATGCACATTCTATAAATTCATTGAAGTTTTCTCCGATCCCATAGATATCTCTTGTTGAACTCAGAGATAAAAGTATTCTGGGCACAGTCAATAGTTTTTGCGTTGGCCATTGCAGATTTACAGCAGCCGTATACCTCTTGAAAGGATTTTCGACATGGATACCTCTCAATAATACCAATCCAGCTTGGCTTTGAATTTTTAAGCTCCCACTTTTGTGGTCGCGCTCTTTTGATTGATTTCGACCTATAGCAGATAGCGGAACTTCAAAAACGAGCGTGTTACTTGAACACACGTTATGGGAGTTTTATGGGCTTAGGTCAGTAGTCCACGCATAGATGTACTTGCTAAGTAGATGACGCGTTGAGTGATCGACGTGGTAAGTAGTTGATGATTTGAATAATATACACGCTGAGTAACCGACACGTCGAGTGACCTGAGCGCCGAGTAGTTTATGCGTTGAGTGATCTACGCGCTGAGTAGTTGACGCGCTGAGTGATCTACACACTGAGTAGTCGACGCGTGGAGTGATCTACGCACTGAGTAGTCGACGCGCTGAGTAATTTACTCGCTGAGTAGTCGATGTGCTGAGTAATCAACGCGCCGAATAGTTAATACGTTGAGTGATCTACGCAGTGAGTAGTCACTGCGCCGAGTAACCGATGTGTTGAGTAGTCGACGCATTAAGCGATCCACGTGTCGAGCAGTCGAGTCATGTAATTCATGAATATCGTCTTGCACCACTAACTATAACACTTCGGCGTGCTATATCGTCAAGCATTCTAAATTGCCGCGTCGTATTTCGACACACAATATACTCCTCCTAACTTTTAATACTGGAATATACCCTACTATTCACGATTCAGCACGAACAACATGAAACTCTTTTGCAAAACTTTTGAGGAGGTACTTAGACGCCTACGCCCCGTCGAAATTTCCCAGATTTTCTCGACGAACCTCTTTCGAGTTCCCCGGCCGGTTTTTTTATGGTTTGCAGGCGATGAAAAAGTTGAAAACAAAGCTCAGCGGAAACAAGAGGAAAAGAAGCGAGGCGAAAGAACCGTGGTTCGAACGATCGATCGGCACGCCCGAAGATAAAGGCCTCGAATCGTGGCTCGGGGCTTTATTTCGGGTCGATTTCTCGTTGAAAACCAGCCACAGGGCCGGAAGGATTGCGTTGTAAAAGGATTGTACCGATTCTGGGGTGTTCGAGCTGTTCTTTTGAAAACGCTTGATGACAGCCAGACTGTGTGCGTTTATAAAGGAGTGCAAGAAATGATGCATTTTTTGCAAATTATTCTCACAATGATTGCGTTTCCTTTTTGTCGTGAACTCGTGGTAGACGTCAGCTGCATTATGGATTAGCTTCTGGATCATTAAATTTAAATTATTCACGCGAAGCAAGATTTAGTCAGCTTCTTCGAAGTCAATCGACAATCTTACACCTTCATGTTCATATTAATGGGACTGAGAATTGAATGCTAATAATGTTAATAATAATGAGCTAATGTTAATAATTCTATCCTTAAATTAACTTAATGACACTCGCATCTTTGCCTAGAATGCATATGATGAATATATCCTTAATCAAAGCAATGAGATCATCTAACATGTTAACTAGTATTAGAATTAGTATCCAATTAATGGTAACTCGTAATCATACGTCAACAAAACTTAACTTCCGAAATAACACGTCCTAAAAACATCGCTAAAGAGAGAATTTCACGTCGTCGAAGGGAATCTAACGTACATTATTATCGAGATTAAGCAAGAATGGTCTACCTGACGAATGCCAGATGAAAAGCGTACCACTTAACGCCGGGCTCACGCAAAGGGTTAACCCCGGGTAAATACTTCATCATGGAGAAGGGTTTTCCCTGTGGGTATAACGCGGCCGAGGATAAGCAAGGGAGCTCATTTGCGGCTTTAAAAAATTCACCGGTTGCTCCGGTCGTGGCCGTTGTGTTTCGGCGAGATCTAATTTTCTCCAGGCGTAGAAAGGGATTTCGTTTTTTTTACCTCCATAACTGAAATTTATGAATCATATTCGCGCTTTATTTCGCTGTCGGGACGTACGCGAGCGGATTAGTAATTCAATATTGCACGCTGCTGATCAAATTCGCTCTTGTTTACCGCGGGATTTTCACGATTGTTTACCTCAGCAGGCTCAAGCAATTGGAGATCCCGGGAATTCGAGGATTCAGGAATTTCGAGGCTCGGACATTTGGCAAATTTAGGAATATCTGGTTATAATCTTCCGGATCGAATATTCGCGGTGGGACGAGCACGACGGAAACCGACAGCTGCGCTAGTTTCGAAATCAAAGATGGCCTTCGGCCTACAGTTCCCGCGAGAACGTGTCGTGTGCACGCGTCCACGGAGATTTTTTCGATATTGAAATTGACACTGGCCAGGGTTTTCACGGTTCTCCCGTTACCGGATCTCCCTCGTCGCGTTCGAACCGATTGAAACGGTCTCATCGGCTCACAGCAATTGATTCGTAGGCTTGGTTACCCTTTAATTCGCCCACCAATTTTCACCGTGATTTTTACCTCTGTAGGCTTTCTAAATATAGACTAAGTTCATCAGTGTTAAATATATTTATGCAAGGTTACAAACGAACTGACTTTTCAACTGACTTGCAAAGAGGAAAGCTCTCAATTCAATACCCAGGTCAGAGTTAGCTAAAATTGAGCTAAAATCACCTCTACCGGTAATTCCAAGTACGTATAATTCCCCGTGAAATTCTTAATATCCCAAATGATGATCGACGGTGATTGACACGAAAGGTTCCAATTACCAGCACAATTAAATAACGTGAGAATAGTATTACGCCAATAATAGCAAATCCAGCATCGAAAAGCGTATTTTCACCGAATCACATCGTGCATGCACGATTGAACCAACTATTTTAAAGAATCTGAATCTTTCCAATGTTATCGAAAAAGTATCATGCAACTGTGCAGAATTTCATCCATCATTTCGACAGATTACGCACGAGGAGTGGCAAACATGTCTGAAGAACGGTGACATCGTAAAAGAAAGACAGATAAGGGTGGTACAGGGCTCGTTGACCCGCTCGCTTTTTCGCCTCGATCGATATCGACAAGACTCGTGCAAAATCGGCTTCGAAAGCTGGCTTTTGTACGCGGGCTGCTTAATGGATTAGCTTGCGTAGCTCAGGTAAGGACCGGAGGCGCAACCCGATAAATGGAGAGGTTTTTTACGAATCAGTCTCGAGAATTTCACCTTCGGCACACGCGTTGCCGTCGGGCCACGTTTTCATCATCGCTCGACATCCAGATAGGCGAAATTACAGACGAAAGAGAAAGCCCGCAAGTTTCGGCCGGATGGGATCACGATGGCTTTCGACGAGCAACGCGTTTCGCAAATTGGTGAAACGGAACCGCCGAGGGGATCAAGTTCGGTCGAATATTTTCCCGGAAACTTGAGAATGTTAAACATAGGCCGAATTCCCGGCATTGTTGACTGCGTTGCTTTAAACCTCTTGGCAAGGATTTGATTCTGGAGTTTCATCAACGTCAAAACTTCTACCACTAATTAGAACCGGGAAGCCATGAAACTTCTATTCCCTCAACGTTGTTCTGGGAATTTCTGCCAGATTTGCGACGCGATTGTTGGATCCATTTTTTTCAGAACTCATCCACATTTCCCGAACTGTCGAAAATACCTCGTCCTCTTATTTCTTGTTAACCCCTTGCACTATAATGACGAGCTACGTGAATTGCAATTTGAATATGGTAAACTCTCATATTTGCAGTACTCGCAAACTTGTAATTATAATTTTCGGGGGATCGCTGAAGGGATCTTCTCACATTGTAGCAGATAATTTGATACGTCTAACGCACACGCTGAATAAATCGTAATGCAAGGGGTGAACGCTTGGTAAATGAACGTTCGGTAACGGATCGTGAAGAGAGGAAAAGCGATACGTTTGAAAATGACGGATTAGCAGCGCCAGATCTTGAAGGTTCGGGTCTCATTCGTTTCACTGTCACAGAAACGGGTAATCCCAACGTTCCGAGACTCTTGGCGAGTCTCGAAACAATGGCTGAATCTGGAGATTTCGTACGTTTCTGCCACTTTGCCGGGAAAAGAGAGCTCAAACGAACGGAGGGAGTTCAAAGGGACAATGTTTAATCCGACGCTTCAGCCATTGCCCAGTCATTCGACAAAGTCTAATTTTTATTTCGGGTCGAGTAACGACCGAGTTCCATTGTTATCCGACTTCCGTCTTGCTCATCAGTTTCGCCACTCAAGGACGTTGAAAAATTTATTAGTCTATCTTGTCAAATAACACATTTTGCAATGTGCAAAATACCTTGTACAAAAGTGTTTTAAAATACACGTCGATTTAAAATATAAAGTTTAACAAAAACGACTACGTAAACATTTTATAAATATTTTTAATAAAAAATGGGTGCTCCATAATTGAAACAGACTATAGTCTTATTAGCATCAAGTAGCAAGGTATAAAACCGAAAATTTCTGATATAAATTCATGATAGAAAAGTATCAGTAAATGGCAGTTATGATATTTAAAGCTGCAAGCTTGATTAAAATGATTGCATAAACGTTTCATCGATGATCCAAATACAAAATGGCCGATTCTTCATTGAAGCACTAACTAGGTAAAGCTATCGATTTACAATCCTCTTTGAATGTATGGAGGTTTCAACAAATTTGCGAATTTGGAGGCAAATGATGAAGCGAAAGAAAGGAATATTTTTTAAAGGGTGAATTTCAATGGGACGAGGAAAGTTTGTTACGCATCGTGGAAGTTTCGCAAGTCAGCCAGTATAAAATACATACTTGCAGAGAGGGTTGAGTCGCGGACGAGAGCCCGAGGCGTTTGTTTTCGCGAAGAAACTTGGCTAACTCGATCGCGAGGTGAGCTACGCCTGCAGCGAGAAAAAGTTCCCATCTCCTGTAACGGGAACCACGACTACGTAATCGAGGCGCAAAACATAGTTTCTCCATTTTTAACACGGCGCGAAGTTAATGAAAGGTAAACACGGTGAAAGAAAAAGTGTCGCCACGGACCCCGGGCTAGCTGGAAATTCTATGCCCACTGTCGGGAAGGTGTTGAGCGAGTGTTTTAAATAACACGACCGGAAAAAGCGTCTCTCCGATACATTATACGGTGCTTAGTAACAAGATACGTCGTAATAACTTGTAACGTATAAACGACATAAATTAGCTTCATTAAGTTCGCCCGCGCGGTTGAAAGGCGACTCTTCAATTCACCTGTAACTCTGTTAACAGGTTAAAGAGCTTTCAACTGTACATTCGCTCTTCGCAATACCACGAGATCCCATAAATACATCAAAGGGAATGCCCGATGAGGGAAAACCGAATTGCGTGAAGAGCCAATACGGTTCGCGCAAACATCTGAATATTGCGCAAATAAACCTGAAAAAGAAATCCAAGATCTAAAACTGCAACGAGCACAAACATCCGTTGATAAACTTGTAGGTACCGCGCTTTCAAATTTGTGTACTTGAAAATGTAGAAATAAAATCATTCGGAAAGGCAAGTTGGAAAAGCGTAGAGACCTCGGATGACAAATTTTCAAATCGAGAAGTTGATCTATTAGTACTCGAAGAGTAGTTACCCCTCCCCGTTTCAGAAATCGGTGTTTCGAGTTAACCTCTTCCATCACGAGGGAGGAACAATCTCGGATGAAGCCGTAGTCAGCGTCGATGTAAAGTGAAAACGTGGACGGCCCTTATACGGGGACGGAAACAGTCGAACCATGCATCAACGTACGTCATCGGCCTCGTATTTCGTCGAAATGAATATTAATCCTCCTCGCTGGTGGCCAGTTACTCGCGCGAGTGTACGCATCCACGAGCAGTCGACGTTTCCCTGGCTGTCCTTTATTGCCAGTGATACCACCAGGCTACGCCCGCCATCCGCCACTCCGCCAGTAGTAGAGCCATTCATTCGGTCAGACAAAGTACTGACGCCGCTCTAAATATACGGTCGCATAGCGCCGCGAGGCTTCGTCGTCGCTTTCTGTGTGCGCAGACACACATGTACAAGAATGTCTGGCTACATGTACGCTACTCTCTGTTGCACCGATATGCACACGCACACTCGCGTACATACAGTACTCGCCAAAAGTTTTCATTCACTTGGTCATTTATAACTAAATATTGTGCTAAGCCCTTTCAACTGGTCCCACAATTTATTTGTCAGATGCATCAAAACCTGTTCACAGCTATAATATGCAAACAAAGAAAATTCAAATGTATTTTATACTCGGCGGTACTTGGCTACACAAATAATTGGACCGAAACTACAAGTTGAAGTCTGAGTGCATGTGAGAAATGCGTGAAATTACAGCGTGTGGAATTGGCTGATATAATATGTGGAGAGACAATACAACTTGTGTGCAGTACGTGGAAGTGATGATACGATAGTCGGGTGGAATACGCGAAATTACAATGAGTGAAATTATAGCGCGTGCAAGTTGGACGCATGGAATTACAGTACGTGGAATTGCGAGTAGTGATATAATGGAATTACGTGTGATACTAGATTTCTGTTTCTAGATCTCCATACACATACATTCACAGATATTTAAATTCCTATATCACTGTTCAGAATATCCTCATATGTCTATGCCAAAATCTATACCTATATCCTTGTACCACTATACCTACATCGCTATATCCTATAATTCTGTATCTCTAGCCTGTATCTCTATACACCTAAATCTTTATACCTCCATAGCTGCAACCATAAATCCCTTAAGTATCTACAACTCTAAACCTTCATATCCTTAGATCTCTACATCCGTGGATCGGTATATGGCTAGATTTCTCTGCCTCTAAATCCCTACATCCCAAGTGTACATAACGTTTGGAAACTTTTGACCGGAAGTGTATGTGTTTGCGAAGGTAGCGTGTACGTGAGTGTAGACACGATGGCTGCAACAGCAGAGAGCGATAATTCCTTAGAGCTGGTAAAGGACGAAGTACAGGAAGGCTGTTACCGGGACTGTTGTCAGTAGGGGAGCCAGGGAGTGGGAGAGCATAAGGAATGCTCTATCCCGTACCCGCCATTAATTCTGACCCAACTTTCATGCGCCATCGTTGCTCCCACGTCTTCTAACTGCCTTTGCGTAATCGTCAGGCTTCTCGGTTCATTACCTGTTGTTTTCGACCGTTGTTCATTCGTGCTCCCTCGTTATAGCTGCTGTTCTTCCTCCACATGCTTACAAATTTCGTGTAATTGGTCGAGGAAGATCAAATATTTATCAGCTTTTCCTCCAAGCGGTAATTTCATCGAAACAGTGCTTCATTTAATTAAGATCGATATCGTAGAACGAATAGAAACAAATGTGGCATTTAATAATTAAGCATCCGTAAACGATTGTACGCGTTCGTGTCTCGAGAGACGCGGTGTCAAGAGTAATATTTCTCGCTTTAGTTAGAATCCCCGTTTATCGAGTCGTCATCGCGGTTCGCGTTGCAATATAAAGTGTGTAATGCCGTCGCCTCTCGACGAGAGAGAAGAATATTCACAGGAATAAAAGGGAGCCGAATAATGAAGGTAATATCCTCTCCGTGTTTCAAGGACTCGTCCAGAGACGCGTGTACCGGCTCCACGCTGTTTCGCGATAATAATTCGGAACAATGCTTTTATTTCACCCGGTGAAGCTCACCTCTCTCGCCCCTTTTTCTCTTGGTTCCTCTTTCACCCCCCTCTCTCCTTTCTTTTAATCCCTTTTCACTTTCTGCCTTCGCTACTCTTTCTCTTTTATTCATTCTCCCCAACCTCCTTCCCGCCCCGTTGCTCCTCCTTTTTCTTTCATTCCCTATTTTTTTTTCCTCTTTTTTACGTTTCACCCCTTTGCCCTGCTTTCTCCTTGGTGACAAAGCGTCGAAACGCGTAACAACCCCCTTCACCCTCGAGCACGACGCGAATATTGTTTCGCGTCAAGCAGCCAGTTGGAAGTATTAATTTACATCGTTCAGCGAGAAACTGTGACAAGAATTCTTCAATTTCAACCCACCTTATCGGTTATACGATTTCTTGAGTATCGAACACTGCTTCTCATTCTTTTCCATTCTTGCATAACTTTGGTACAATTTATATTATTGCAGCTATTGCATCTGGTTCTTGTATCACTATTCTATTTCATTTTGAAGATATATCTTCTATGGTTTTAGTTGCAAATGAAACTTTTATCGACAAAGGATTCTGATTACAGCTGCAAGCTGTAAAGTAACTTAATGTGTAGAGATGCTAGCAGTAACCTAACGGGCAGTAATCCAGCGGGCAGTAATCCAACGTGCAGTAATGCAACGTGCAACGATAAGAATTAGAAAATGAACATTTTTATAACTCCCCTGGCAGTGATTCGAGTTTCCAGAATACTTTCTTTAACGATCCACATGAAAGCTCCGAATGGTTACGATAAATTGTATCTCAAGTCAGGAGTGAAAGGATCGTTTTCTCTGATTTAACGTACGAAAGAGTGATATCACAATACCTGTTTGAAAGCATTTCCTACGAACTCATCGCTATTCTATGTAGACCACGCTTGATCGCTCAGTTTATGATTGCAATTTACATGTAAATAGCGTGTTCGCCTTTTATTCGACGTTCCACGGCGCATTATTAAGTCAAGAGCACCGTTCGCTTCGTTTTTCCATTTTCTTCCTGTTTTTCTTTCGGCATTATTCCCGTTTGCAGACCATGACGAGTAATACGATTATATAGATTAGACGTAATCTTCGATCCCATGCTAATTATAGTGGATGATTTTTCTTGTCTCTACCACGAAATATTCATGGTTTATAAATTGTGCTTAAGATTGAAAATTTTTCTAATTTGTTCACATCTGAATTTGAAAGAACTTGAAAATTCATAAATGTAAATTTAACCGGTGTTACATTTCATAGTTCGTTTTGATAGTTACTTTTCACAGGAAGTTTACAAAGTAGCATAAATCCGCAGGAAGTTCTATCGTCGGTATTATAAAACGTATAACTTTTTCCGAGGGTAGGAAGTAGCAGGCTCTAATTACTGTTACCTTGGTTAAGTGGCGCGAAGAACAAACCGTAACCGTGGTTTGCGGTAATTGAAATTAAATGAATTTTGAAACGTCGTTCAGATGATCACGCGAGCTCCCAGGCAAAAGCGGAAAGTTTACTGACCGTAAGCGGTCGCCGTGACTTGCCTGGACGACCTAATTCGCGGACGACACGGAAAATAACGAAACGCCGGGAATTCAATTAACGACGGGCTACCGCTCGCAGAATTCAGCCAGAACTTTTCCGTCGGTTGTGAATTAACAATAAGGTGAAAATCACGTGGCCGGCCGTGTCCATTTTAATTACCATTAGTTTAAACTCCCTCGGTTTACCTAGGATTTCGGGTTAAATAGTTTCGTATTTTGGTTTGCGAGCTTTTAGTATTTTTCTTTTGATCAGCAAAGCTTTGATTCGTAAAGCCGGTTGTTTGAACTTGCTGCGTAAGGTAGGTTATGATAGGTTTCGGATCAAATGGTTGCTTTTGAAAGACGAATCGATGACATAAAGATACACGGCATGTACCTCTCGGTACATAGACACTGAAAAGTCTGGAGGATGTATAGATTCTGGAAATAACGCTGGTGATCTGAAATTTACAGTTGAACTGCGACCAAAGAAGTAATCGCGTTAGCAACGGGTGTACAAGGTGTTGAATTGTACGTGCTGGCAACATTCCGTTCAACTCCTAATTGGATCCTATGCATGCGATTCGGGATTAACTATCCTTCTAGGTCACAGTCGATCGGTTTCAGATCGCACTGACGGCGTAATGTGTCTCGCACATACGATACCTCAATGTGTCACAGTCACGTTCCACGAGCACCATCCTACGACCACACACGTCGCAATCATTATCTACGAACGACGGCTGAATCTTGATATATCGAACCGTTCGGAATCGAAACGCTCGTCACCTTTAAAAACAACCCTCCTAAGGTCTCAAAATTCCATGATTTCTATAATTTACAAGAGACGAATTTCGTAGAAGATTTTTATTTATAATGATTTTAGTGGTATTCGAGGTTGAAACCACTCCAGAGGAATCTTAAATTGTAATGGGGGAGCTCAAGCTTGAATCGAAAACGTCGTAATTACCGAGAAGTGGATTTTGCAAATGCGAAATTTTAAATTGCAACGGGTCTTAGTAGTATTCAAGATCCGATAAAAAGCTTTAGAATTCACAAGGAGCTAATTTTCCGAATAAGTCTCAAGGTATATTTGCAAACAGCGAATTTCCTGAACAATTTTTAGATTGTACTAGAGACTGATAACATTTAAAGTCGAATGGTCCACAATTTTCCAAAGACTAGTTATGTACTAAATATTAGTTATCTTTTTGGCCTCTCACAACGATCCAATCAAAAACATAACATCCAACTAGTAAAAATTAGGTCCGAAGGCCTAGTTCTGAAACTAAACTACATTCATGATGCTTCAAACTCCTTATCCAGTAAATGTCCAGCAGGTCAAGATATCCAGCTGATTAGAAGTAAAATTTATAGACACACCATATCAAAGGACGTTAAAGAACAGCAACAGCTTGTCTCGAAGTGGGTTGAGCGATTTATTACGTTGCAACAGCCGGCCACCAGACTATTCATCCGACTCGCAGCAAGATCCACAATATCGTCGCGACTGAGTTACGGTCCGCGTGGAGAAGTTCCTCTAGCTGGCGCTAAATTTTGATTTGCCCCGGTATAAATTTGGTCCAGGAACCTGGTATGCGGGCTACATGTACCGGCGGCGGGGCAGTATATTGCCAAAGTCCGCAACTTGATGTCTCGGCCGCACACGGTCCGGCTCCTGCTACATAATCGTGCATAATAATTATGATGTCATCAATTAGCGCGCCGCCAGTGACATTAATGCTCGCTCGTATGACCACGACAGATCCTTGTGGCATGGATTAACAGAGGCGTCCATGAAGCTATTCTGTGCGGTCGTCGAAATCGAACCGGCCCTTCGATCGCCAAAATCACGGACACATCCGCTTCGTTATCGGATGGCAAAATTTCTTTGCTCTTTTTTCTTTCGAGACAGGATTATGGAACTTTCAGAGTTAAAGTTTCGGGACTTCGGGATTATGGGACTTTTGGAACTTTGGGTCTTTGGGAGACCTTTGGCCTGTGGGACTTTAGAACCTTAAGTCAGGAATTTTTAAATTGAATTCCTTTGAGACCTTGGACCTGCAGAACATGTTCTTGAATCACATACTTTAGCATTTTGGACCTTGGTAGATCACGGTAAGCAACGTGCCTCTATATCCAGAAACATTCAGCAACTCGATAACAAACTTATGCAAGTTAACATGAAACAGTAACTTGATAACGAAAAACCTTGATATTTTCTCATTGCTTATTTATACCGAAATTCGATCGAAATTATGTGGACGTAATGTCGTTCAAAAGTTCATTTGTCCTCTTTGAATCGTTTTAACGTGATCAGGTTGTGCATCGCTTAGCAGCCATGAAATCGTATTAATTGTCCTGTCGAATGCGGACGTGTACCGAAACTAGCTTCGTTTTTAATTATGTTAACGTATGCGGTCGAGATTTTAGATAGAGATCGGTATAATTCATTATCCCCCGGACTCGGTCGATATGAACCAACCCGTGACGCCGGCCGAAATTGAGTTTATCGGTATCGGTCGGTGTGTGTTATTGTTTTAACGACAAATGACATGACGCATTGCGTACACCCCTCCTACTAACCTCTTCCTCCCTCCCTCCTCAGTGATCAATGATTTTCCAATTTTGCGCGTTGCGTTTGCGCATATCTTCACGAGCCCTTAAATATTTTCCATAACGTAATTGTTAGGAGTTTCTGACTACCATCCCTCTGTATTCTTGTTTGAGATCGAAACTCATACTTCCATGTTTACTACTTCACTCAAAGTATCAATAATACCTGTGGTAGTGAAAATTTGGAAATATGGAATCTAAAAATTTACCTTCGCCGCTCCTAAGATTATTTCGTCGCTCCGCTCTAAATAAATTTGATAACATAAAGTCGTTTATTTGCGGCTACACTAAACCGTGCATTGTCTCAGCTGAAAGGAACTCATCAACAAACCTACAATTTAGTCGAACATCAACGCCATTTCCAACGCTCGGGATAATCAAAGGCCTCCCCTAAACCCAGTTTCCCTTCAAAAGCAGGCATCGTATATCTTAGTTCTTACAGGGATAAACTCGACACTCAAGCGGGTCCCTTCGGCGTGTACAATATTATCAGGCAGTCCGACTTAATTGGTAGCCCGAAGATTCGGGAAGTTGAAACCCTTGGCAAAGCATCTGCTACTTTTGCCAAGGCATGATCCTGCGGGGACCATTCAATATTTGATGATAACGCGCTCGACGAGATGTAAATGAACCCTTTCCCGGCTTACCGGCCGCGAAAGAGCAGAGCCACGCATAAAACACGAGGTTGCTCGTCTTCAACCCTTCGTTCATCGACCCGAAAAGGTTTAGGTGCTATCTACACAACTTCCGTGGTTGATAAATTTCTGCGCTTGCTACGTCGAACAGCCTGTCAACGGGTCCGGTTATTCATCATAATCGTCCGCCTTTACGCGCCTCATGGGGTTTACGATGCATCTTTGCGTTTATGAAAGATTCTGCTGACAAACAATATTCTCAAAAAATAAACCCATCCTGCGGTATCATTCACTCGTGCAAACACAGAATTGATTCGCTTCGTTTACGTTCTACAGTCATGAATTTACATCTTCGTTGAATTGGAAAAATTAATTGAAAGAATTATTGAAATTATGGTTTCTGTGGTAATAAGTTGTGGTTTGTGGTTGTTTTGTAACTGCAAGTTCTAATATGAGCGAGAATACTGGGACCATGAGAATACTGCCTGACCAAGTATTTGCTTATCTACTCAGCGGCAAGTAGTATAAGTCAATGCTTGCACGAACCGCAGGTACAGCAACGTGACCGCCGTACAAATTATTTTAAATTGTACGAGCCGGGTATATTTCCGGTATAATAGAATAGCTGTACACGCACAACTGCTCATAGTGATTTGTCGGAGAAGCTAGGCTACAGCAGGAACAACACGGCTAATTTATCCGACACAGGCGGACGCGATGGGACGCGATCGCACAGGAGATCCACGCTGCCTTTCACGCTCTAATTCGTGCGCATGCGCACCCTATGTAATTCGCTAATGCGACGTCTCGATTTCTGCTTCACTGACGTCTAATTAATAATTCAAGATCTATTATCCGACCGTGCCTACCAGAGCTACGTGCCGCTTCGAAATTTACCTCTCGACGTGGACAAGTTGTCCGCCTAATTGCCTTCGATTCGGGCGACCAACGCATTCCACTGCACCTTCAATCTACGCTTAATGCAAATAATTGATGTGGAGAACACCAGCTTCCCATGCAAACAAAAGTGATTGCAAAATTTACCTCGACGTACCGTACTACTCACTAAAAGCGTGAAAAGTCTCCAAAGAACCATGAGTAGAATTCAGTCCTTCTTTTGGAAAATGTAGTTAAGGTTTTATTAGTTTGTTGGTAACGCAGGGTGAAGTAACCACAAATTAGTTTTGTTAGCCGTACATGGTAAGTGAAGTGGAAAGTTATTTTGACGAAATACAAACAAAGTTAGATCAATATGAAAAGCAGACGGAATGTATGTTGACGAAGTAATACGTTCATGGTTGTTCTGGTTACCTCGATTCCTGGTTTCACAACCGAATTATTCCAAGTAAACACTGGCCGTAGTATATTTGTTCTAGTAAACTCTTAAAACGCGCTCGCGAATTTAGCAGCGTACCGCGAAATCTGCGGTTTTTCCTCCGTTTGCACGTATTCATTTGTTTAACGAGTTCTACACGTGTTACATCGCGGCCTGGTGTTGGCGCACGCCACTCGCTGTTTAACTTTGTCAAGCAACTTGTTGTTGACTTTCTTCCATGTATTATTCACGTGTACCTTTGTTGCAAATTCTCCGAGCATTTTGCACCCGTATTTCCTACTATACTCTATTTTCATTCGTATCAATTACGTCCACCTTTTTCCTCCCTTTTTATTCTCCTCTTTAATCAAACCACGACGCTGCATTACTTTATACGTCAGTAATAACGTTCCACGGTGAAAAAAAATGGTCTGGGGAAAATTAAATGGAACAAAAATTATTTGTTTACTTCATGATATTTAATAACAGCGATGGTATTGGATTTCTGGATGTAAGCTGTTTTTCGCGAAAGAAATTATTGTGGATGTAAGATGGTTTACGTCGAAATTTAACGAGTAGGACTTCAATGCGTGGAAGTGCAAGGCGTGGGGGTTCAGCACTTTGGGATCCAACGCGTGAGGATACAGGGAGTGGGAATTCAACGGGTGGGGATTCAGCGCGCGGGGATATAGCGCATAGGGATTCAACGGGTGGGGATGCAGCGCGTGTAAATGTAACGCGTGGGGATTCAACGCGTAGAAATCCAACGCGTTGGAATTCAACGTATAGTGTTCCAGTGCATGAAAGTGCAACAAATATGAGTTCAACGCATGGGAATGCAACGCATGGAAATGAAACGCGTGAGAATCCAATGCGTGGTGATGCAATGTGTCGCAACCCACCACGTGAGAGTCCAACACGTGATGCAATGTGTTGCAACCCACGTGAAGACCCGCGTGTTGAACACATGGTAATCTAAAGCATGTCTAACGCGACAACGTTAATGGCGACGAGTACTAATCTAAAGAGCGACGATCCAACGCGTAATAATTAAACGCGCGAGAATCCATTTGAGGCCCCCCGTTCCAGAAATGACCACACAACGTCGGTCACACGGTTTATAATCAAGGTTACACAGGTCTTTTTCACTCTTGCCTGCACCGCAATAGCAGTGCAAACAGGTCGAGTTAAGAACTCCAGGGAGAATACTAATATTCCCTCCGCTTAGGAGCGTAACAAAGGGTCGTTTGCTGGGCAAACATGACTCTTCCGTCGCGGTGTATCAGCAAACTAAAACTTCCTGAACGTTACGGTGCAAATTAAGTGTTCGTCTAATTCGAGGTGCACGGGAACAGTACACGGTGGTCAGCCGAGTGAAAAAGGACGGGTCAAACGCGGCGACCGCAAAGCGTTTCAAGTTCGTAACCGGACCCGGTTCGTTGGCTGGCTCGTGTAAATGTTCAAGCTCGTTAAAAATAACACGCTGGCAACGGTGTAACGCATGACGGCATAAATTTACGCGTCACGGTTGACACTGTGAACGAGTAGGATAGAACGGGGCTGATCAATCGTAGGCGACAGCCTCTGCACGCAATTAATATGAGTGACAAGTTTTAATTGACAATTGGCAAAATAGAGAGGATTCGTCCGAAGAGAATCATTAGTTAAATATGTTTCACGAATATCAAAAACTTAATTTTTACTTGCTAGCAAAAATGACATCTATATAATTATTTTAACAACTGAAATGTCCTCGGTGTCCAACATTACATCAGTCAACCGAGCAAACTGCCCACGCAGAATCCTGTTTCAGGACAAAATCGTCAAATTATCGTCCTTTTCCTTGAACTTCGGTCCGTTTGCCCGAACTCCGACCATCGCTGGCCGTCCCCTTAAATGATTTCTGTCCCGGACAGTCCAGTTTCCGGCTGACGATGCTTTCCTGTCTCCGGTCTTCGCACCGCAACGAGGAACTTCCTAAATCGTTGTTCGGATCATTGCAGGTGGACAGCAACCGAATCACGACTCGTACCTCGTGTTTCGATCTCGTAATTTCGAGTTCGTCGTCGACGTGCCACGAAGTCCGCTTTTAGTACGTCGGATAAGTGGCTGGAAACGGTCTTCCTGGATCCTCGAAACCCTTCACGAAGAGGTTTCACCTGACTACTGCGGTCCACAAACTGGCGACTTGGATTAAGCTGTACTCGATACCATCTCGAGATTGTTACGGAGATTTGATGACTTGCGATCAGCCTTTTGGTCAAACTGACAAGACTGCTTTGAATCTGGTTCGGATGCAATTACATTGACCATTTAATCACCCCCTTTACTTTATAAACTCTTGGTGTATCTTCCTCTTCTGATATTTGAGTTTGAAGTTAATCGAATCTAATTTACGGAGACAGGTTTTGCAAAGTATTTTGGAAGAATGTTACAGAGAAATTGACTTTTCTTCATGAACTTCAATTACCGAGGTGATCGCCGAAAGCACCTCAAACAACCAACGACTCTCCTTTTTACCCTCAAGTATATGTCGCTTCAATTTCCTGCTCCACTTTGCTACGTTTTTGTTCCGCTTTTGTCAACAGTCCCCATAAATATCGCCGTCAATCCCGTATCCGCTTACCTGCTATCTGTTTACACACTTTTCATCCGTTGTTATCGGATCCACGCTCGAAACTCGATGGAAGTCGATGGTTCGCCTTAAATAAACCGAACCAAAGTGGTCTCCAACTTTGCTTTCAACCGCAGAACGATTTGCAACTTTTCTATCCATCTGGTGTGATAAATAGCTCGGCTCGTGATTTTCATTTCGCTCGGAACGCTTCGCAAGATTCTCTGGCGCGACTGAGCTTCGCGGAAACAGACAGAAGTTTGCCAGGATCAAGCAAAAGTATCGTATAGTAAATTTCAAATTTTCGTTTATACAACAGGTGCAGATTGTAGATATCTATTGAATTCGAAGAAGATGGTAAACATTATTGACTGCGTAGAAGTATTATGTTTTCAAGAATAATGTGTTGCGGATCGTAGTTGAAACGTTTTAGTTGTTGAACTTCTAGAACTTGAATTTAATGTTAGCACATTAGTGATGAATGCTGAATTCTTCACATGTAATTGTAACACATATTCTTTGTGCTAGAAGTGGGTTAGGACAACATAAATTTAGAAAGATTTAATAATCAGTAGACTGGGTCAAGCATTAGTCAGACAAAGCAATATTCTCTGAAATCATCCCCTACTGTATAAACCTTAGTATATAATCTATGGACAAAGAATAAGTGATGTCAGAATACCTTAAATGAACATAGACACAATAATCAGTAGTATGAGTCAATCATAAAGTAGACACTGCTTGTTTCATAAATTATGGAGGTACTTCTCAATCAACTAGCCATACAAGGACGTTTCTCAACCCACTATCTGTTGTATTCAACCATTTCTACATATATTTAAAATTGAAAACACGGGGGTTGAAAAATGCAACACGGCTTCTGATCACAAATTCCCAATTAATTCAGTGATGTGTTTATCGCTGCCTTTATTTTCCTGTACAGCCCTAGACAAACTCTCGGAGCCACCCCTAATCAAACTCATGCAATTCTAACCAACCCTAAGCGAATTACCGTATTCGGCAAATCTGTCGATCGGCGTGTACCATCAACAGAGCCCTGATTTCCCTTTTCCTCCGCAAACAATGCGCATTCGAGGTAGGGGATGACCGATGGAAAAATCGGATGGTCCGTTGCAGACATTTTGGCAAGAAGAAACGAGCATCCTTGCCGCAACAGAGGCTGGCAGTGCATCATGCCGAATAGCCAGGGCACCCAGATATTTATGTAGCCCGTGTTCCGGGGGGGATGAAGCCGAGAGGGGTGTGGTAGTCAGTCGATCGCGGGCACAATGTATTGTTTTCGGATATTCTCTGGTTCATTCTCTTTTGTTTCGCGTACCATCGGCAACGATCCACTTGCGAGCACGGGGATACACGGACCGAACAAATAAAGGCGAGGTTCGGGGTGAACAGAACCGACCGATCTCGCCCCCTTTTCCCACCCTCCAAGCCGCGACGCCAACCAAGGGGCGGTGTATTTACATTTTCCGATATCGGGCCAGGCTTTCGGGTGGATTTTAAAAGCTGTTTTAAGCTGCAGGAAATCACTGTGACCGTGAGGGTGACTTTATCGTGCGCGCCGTCGCGAATTAGTAGTCACCCGGGGTTTTGTACACCAGATACGCCTGGCCTACAGCGATATGGTTTCTCAAAAATTCGGACCGTTTTTTACCTACAGACTCATGGTTAAACGTTGCTTTGTTCCCTCCGCTTTCAAGGTTGAACGGGATTTAGTTAGGGATACGTTCGAAGTGTTCTTCGCTAGGGTGGAAGTCAATGGGTACGCTGAAACGATTCTCCACGGTTGCTGATGAACTAATTCAGTCTGTTTTGCTAACTTTATGCTTCATTCTTTGTTTGGTACCCTTTGTTTCGATGCTCCTTTATACTGCCACTAATCTCGAGGGTTCGCCATTGTTCTTTCATTTATTGTTTCAATTTTGCGCCAAAGAACAAGTTGCTAAATTGCCACGTTTGGAAAATCCCAGCTTGGTCCACAATCTAACCTACTCAATCAAGTTTCATTATAACCTAATATTTGGGGTGTGATTCAGGGTAATGATTTAGGGTGTGGTTTCTGACTATAATGAAGGCGTGATACACGTATATCGGTAATTTTATCGCAGTATCATTTGCTCGAGAGAGTTGGAAAGCGTTGAACTTGCTCAGAAAAACGTAAGCAGTTGCAGGCGTTGTAGGTCGTGAAAATTTCACGAGATTTTCCAAGGCTCGCGGAATATTATCGGCCGAGTGATCGACGAGCAGCCAGAGTTTTTCCACTTAAACGGAATTGCAACTCGGCCCGATGGACGGCCCCGGGAAATTCGCGACCTGTAAACTCGGCAACCAGGAACCTCCGTTCGTTTCATCCCTTTTTCCAGGAGGATTTCTCCTTTTTTCCGGTTCGTTCGCTCACGGCCATCGATGCATCGTGAAAGGTTATTCGTTCGTTAACGTCTCGCGAGCGCAGGTGCGCTGATTTAATGACGCTTCGATCGACAAATAAATTGCGGAACCCGTCTTCCAGTTACCGATTTGTTCCAGCCGATCGAGGACGTTGACACATCGATGATTCCGCGCTGCCTCTTTTGGGAATCAACTATGAACATTCTTCCACTTCATTATAATAATTAGCTTTTTACAGCTGATCAGCTTTACATTCCACATTTATGTTAAACAGTTATGTAAATTTCAACCCCTTTTTTAAACAGGATATTATAGCAATTCATTACATCCTTAAAATAGCAAAGAATCTTGTAGGGAAACGTGGAAAGAAATAAAACGATCGAAGAGCAGCAATCAACACCAAGAACAATCAGTTATCAAAAGACGAGCAAAAGCTCTCGTATTAAGTCAAAAACTTGTCACAAGAACACACAACAAGCTTTCTAAAGCGGAGCCCGAGTGCACTTCCACCCCCAAAAGCGGCGGAGCACAACACGAGAGCAAAACAACAGTTACAAAGTAGACGGTCGGAAAAGTTCCGACGCAGAAAATCCAGGATCAAAATAACCCCTTACTAGGGGAAGGACGAAGCTGAAACAGCACGGTTTTAAGGGTGGAAGCTGTTGAAGAAGGGTGCTTCTATCTTGTTTCGTACGGAAACGGGCTGGCAAATAAGGGGTAGACGCGAATTCGTGCGTAGGCAGCGAAAAGGTGGCGGAGAATTTGTTCCGGAAGAACGTGTAGCTTGCAAACAGTGCAAAAGCTTCGAGGGGTTGAATTTACGTTTTTTTTAGGCTCGTAAACTGCTAGATTCTTTTATAGTTCGCCCGTTTAATTCCGTGGTGCCGCTGCTACGCTCTTTTTAAATCCGGATAATAGTTTCGTCCGCATATATCGCGTTTCTTGCATTACTGAATATTTTCACGAGAGAAGAAAATTTTTGTTTTGTAGAAAAATTATGTTATTCGAGTGAATACTTCACTTGTCACCATTTTCTATGCATTCTATAAATTAATAAATATTGAACATGCAGTAAAGATAACAGAAAAATTGCAGAAGTATGTCAAACATGTGGTAAATATATGTGTAAACATGGAAATGGCGGGACACATTAAAAAATAAAATTTTTATGGCCTGAAGATCAGGGATAAAATTCAAGAAAAATAGGATTTTTAATTGGGAAGTGCTAGAAGCGTCGATCGTAAGAAGAACGCTATCGGTCTTCCCGAAGGAAAAAGAACCGAACGCTCAAGTGGTTAACGCTGTCTTGGAACACGCAACCTTTCGCCGCTCGTAAATCCCGCATCTCCTTTATCGTGAACGAGAAAAATTCCGTGATGAAGAATTATTTTAGCGCGATCACTTACGTTTCAGATACACAGCGGCGAAATATGAGCCCCATAAATATCAGCAACTTTCCACCGCCACGGCGAAAAATACCTTATTGAAACTTCCCACGGTCGAAATAAATCTTTCGCTCTTTAATTATTGATCAATTGATCGTAACGGGATCGCATTGTACTCTAATGGCCAAGCTAGGATTTCCACTGAAGAATCAGATTTGATCTCTAGTTAATTTTTGAGACCTGAAAAAATTTAGGAATTTTGGGTTATGGACACTTTGATGATTCGGAAAATTTGGAATCCATAATTTTTACAGAAATTCCAGGAGTTAATGAACCATCAGAATGCAAACAGGTACCGACAACCGAATGTGTATAAATAGAAATGGTAACAAAATGTTAAATTCAAAAGGCATGTTTTCGTCGGCGAAACAGGAACAGCGTATAACACTATAAAGTGGCATGAATTGAAATGATGGATCGCTTCCGGCAAATCACGAACGACTAAGCCCGTAATAACCCATAAAACTGTGTCGCCAGAAATGCGTTGGCCACGCAATTACAAGTGCACATGCGGTTTCGTACCGGGGGTCGATAATTCCACCGCGGATAAACGAGATTGTTGATCGCCATTGTGCCGTCGATGATCCCGCAAAAACGAATTCCACGGATTAATTAAACGGTAATCCGTCGATGATTGACCACGATAGGTCGCTTTTACCGGCGGCTTACGATCCCGGCCCTTCCTCCGAATACCCCGACGCAGCTTTCGCCCGATTTTCGAAACAATCGAGATCGAAAACGGGTAATCCCCGATCGAACAACCGAACAAAACTTGTTGGAACTCATTGATTCAGAAATTACGATAGCGGGGTAACTGTTGTTCCTCTAGCACGAACTTTCGACCGAGTTTGGATCCAGGGTAACCTAAGAACCGTTCGTTGTAACGAAAGATCAACTCCGTTCACCGATACGAAAATACGGGATATTATTACTGAAAATTATTCCAATTCGATAAAGGATTAGTTTATATTCATTACGATTCAACGTTACTGTTCCAACTTTAATAAATGATTATGAAACGTTGGATTATAGCTTTAGAATTGAATGGTAATTCTGTGTATCGGTTGTAATTTAACCGAGAAAGAGAACGGAACAAAATTGGGAAGAAAATTTAAGTAGCCGTATACCCATTGATTAAATGAACTCGGTATTCCTTGCGAACGTATCGTTACCTTCGAATCAATACATGTTTACCTCATTGAATGGCCACGAAGTTTATGTGAACGCGTATAAACTCTTTCGAAAACGATCGCATTACGTAGCTGCCTGTGTACGTGAATTGCATGAGTTCATGGAAGGAAAATCGATGCTAGTCAATTTCTACAGAGAACTAAACGCTTCGCCGTTTGGTAACACCTGCGCCCTACTGATAATGGCAGAAATTGTTGACCAAATTATCCAAAGCTTACTTTCCAAGTTACTTTAAGAACAATTTATTATTTCACTGCTACAAATGTTTGACTTGGAAACCTACGGAAACTTCGATATGACTTGGTGACGTATGAAAGCTCTGCAGTGGTGGTATTTTGGTAATTTGGTGCATGAGATTTGGAAGGTGATAGGATTACTAATGATAGTATAGAGATGTGGTGATTCAATGCGTAGGAATTCTACGCATAGCAATTCAACACGTAGAAATTCAACGTGTTGGGATTCAGCGCGTGGGGGTATCACGCGTGAAGATACAGTGCGTGGGGTTACAGCGCGTGGGGATATAGCGCGTGCGGTTACAGCGCGTGGGGATACGGCGCGTGGAGATACAACGCGTGGGGATACTATGCGTACAGATTCGGCGCGTAGCTATTAGGCCTGTGAGAATTCATGTACGATTATAGTGCGTGGAATGCAACGCAATTTAGTGCGTCAATAACCAACACGTAATTATCCAACGTGTGTAAGTCCCACGCGAGGCGATTCGCCATATTGAAATCTAATACATGCACATCTCACACGTGGCGGTCCAACGTCTAGCGATGCATTACGTACCTTGTGAAATAGAATTGTTCATATACCCCTTTGATCAGAAGCTAGGTCTGGATTAGATCTGGAATTAGATGGGTTTCCAAGATACGTCTGCAACTGTGTCGATAGTCATCGAGAACGATAATCGAGATGCCAGCTTTGTAGCGATCGAGAATCTACGCTAGTAATACACGACAAACGGATACGTCTGAATTTCAGGAAGCATTCAGTTTAATCGGGGCAACACAATGGGCTAATTAAAGGTGACGGACTCGCGTAATGAGCATCAAATACTATGTTCGAATCGCCAGTACATTCGCTTCTTTATTATCTCCCACTGAAAACAAGCTAGTTTGAAATTCAAAAAGCATATCATACAAACCATTTATTTACTCGAACAGGACATAATTCCTATTGAAATTGTGTTCTCCAAACTTTTTAGCGCCAATGTCATTTCGCGAATGCCGTAGCCGTTCATTTATCAAACCACATCCATAAAACATGCAGTACTTATTCTTCGTTTCTTGCGCTTTACTTACAACCAAGTGCCTTGGTACTAAAATCATTTAAAAATCAACAGTATGAGTTCACTATTCTAGTTCGAAGCATAACTGCAAAGAATAGCAGCATGTTAGTGGTTCTAATTTTCTACTTCACCATTTATGGTTGTCATTAATTCACATATTCTGGCAAGTTATGATACAGGCGCATTATATGTAACAGTTAACGCGTTAACTTTCCACTCAACGATTCCACACCCGTTTCGAAGATCCTTGTCAAGCAGGGAGAAATTAATTACTTAGAGGTGGCTGCGCACACTGGTTGGTCGTGATTTCGCGACGCACGATAAATAGCACCGCGACCTCTTTGGATAATTTATTCGCCAAGTTAACGGGTCGACCTGGCAGTCCTCCCTATGGATCTTCTTTGCCACCCCTTGTCCTGCATCTCCTTGGAAACTGGGTCATCGTGGTTCGAGGTATCCAGTCGCGACTTTCGCCAAGGAAACTGGCGATGAGAGTATAACCCTCTCTCGCCAACGTCTCGTCAGCCAACCCCCTTGACGTTTCCCTCTCCCTTTTTTTTCTTCAGACCCCTCGCTGTTTCGCTCGCTTTTGCCGCAGTGCCAGGAAACAGCTTAGCGTAATACGTCTCTGTGTGCCAACCATTTCCTTTTCAATGAGGCCACTTTGAACGAAACGGGCTTCAATTGATCGGGGTAAAGGGTGGTTCGATTTCTGCAGACGCGAACTTTCGTTTCTTAAAAATTCGCAGAATTCTCGGTGTAACTTTCATTTTGAATCATTATCATTTTGTGTATAGTTTGCATAATTAAACAGAGAGTAACGAAATTATTTTAGATATTCCCTCGTTATTTAGACCGAAATTAGTATCGATATCAATACACAATTATTACAGGAATACAGTTACAGATAAATCAGATTTGTATACTCTCTCGTTATCTCCACTGAAATCGATACTAATTGTATTAGATAATTGTAACAGAATGCACTTGTGGACAAATTAATTTGATGTATTCTCTCATCGTCAAATCGATATTTTCGTGATTACATTATTATTACAGAAATTACAGGAAAATTCATTTTAAATTATGTACGCAAATAATGATATCATTATAGTTATTACAGAAATAATTTTTGGTATTTTCTCATTCACAAAATCAAAACAGCATCTTATCAAGCTATCACAGAAGTACCATACAATTCATTCGTACATAATCAAAATTATGTCCATCAATAAGTGATACAACAGAAAAATAGTCAGACAGGATTTCAAATACTGTAAAGGGTAGCAAATGTTCAAATTTTTCTTACAATGTTCAACATACAAGGGAAAATCTCATCCCAGTGGATGAATTATTTTAAAAAGATTCTACGAAAAAACTTGAATAGATGAAAATGAAGGTCAACAGCAGGAAATGAGAAGCACGACGACGCTAGAATATCTAAATTTATAGTACGAGGATGTTTCGTGTTGTACAAATTTCAAGATCGTATTTACGTGTCGTGAATTATAAAAAAAAATGGGGTCGCAGTGGCAAGAAGTGGGTCGGGACTCGAATCCAGTCTTGTAGCGTCAGAGTCAAGGGCGCAACTCGTTGGTTCCTTCGTTTTCACCCTTTTCCCCCGTTTTATCTCTCTCGGCGACCCGTTCTCGAGCACCCTGATGTAAATACTTGAATGAGACACTTTGTATTCATACCATTGCGTCCGCTTTACGACTGACAGACATCCTGAAAGGTCTTCTTCGCGTTTAAGAATTATGATCAGGCTTCGTTAAATTCTCTACGGAATATTAACAAACGGTTACGCGATATATTGCCGGTATTTGTCTAAAGCATTCTACATGTAAACTTCTAATTGGTCTTTAGCACCTGTCCTTGACCACAAACCGAGCAAACTTCGAGATTGTATCTCTGATCGTCGAAAAGCCTCGAATAAGATCTCGAGTTTCCGAGTACAACTTGGAATTGGTTGCTTTCGGTGTTAATACAATGAATGTCATATTGAATTTCCATTTAGAGATAAGAGTTTGTGGCATATTGTACGCAAGCTTCAATTAGCAGAATTACAAGTTAGAGTAGTGCTCGAAAAATAAAGTTACCTCGTAACTTCGTCGAATTTTCATTCGGTGAAATGTTTGACAGTAGAGATATAAATAATACAAGCTCCAATTAGTAGAATTACAATAAACCACACAATTTGAATGACGTAACAGGGTTCCCTCCAGAATAAAGTTACGTTCTCATAATTAGAAATGCACTATCATTTCCTCAAACATGTACAACATTAACAAAGGAGAATTATGATGTATTTATGACTGAATTAGCCGGAATTCAATTGCGAAACCTAGCTGGACCATCCCACGCAAACTCCACCTTTCTCAAACTATAGAACAAGCGTCCGGTTGTCCATTGTCCTTAATTGCTCTGAATCCTGGAGTAACCACTGCAGCTCCATATTTTAGAGTATTAGACCATCCTGGGTCGACCTGCACCAGAATATCACGAGCTCTTTCAACTTATTATTTCATGAGACTCCCCGACCCAAATTTAATTAGCCAAAGATCTCCTTTGTAGATTTAAAGTTTAATTGAAAACTTCTACAATTTATATACCGGCATATCCACCGATAACTTCCCTGTTTTCTTTTAAACTTTCTGATGGAACCTTTGGCAACTTTTTAATGGCGTTCGAGGTGTTAACAGCGTCATATCGATACCGGAGGATCGAAAAAGACCATTTCGTTCAAGGATCAACGCCGAACAACAACAGAACGTTAACGCGTCACCGTTAATACCCGATTGTACCTGATAAGAGGTACACTATCACGAGGATTTCCTTGTCGAGCTTTTCAACAGGGACACGTAGCACTCGTTGAAAATACAGTGGAATCGCATTATCGGTAAAATTGTAAAATATAATTGACCGTCGGTGAGCCCGTTAAACCGTTTAGTTGAACAAGCGACGCTTTAACGAAGCCCCGGCTAATTACGAGTAATTCTAGCTGATTAATGATGCACGCCGTCGTTTTTCGTTCCGAACTCCGATCCCCCTATCGTTTTTCGAGATTTTTTTTCGCAGCCGGTGAACGAGCTCCGTTTCCGGAGGACGTTTTCATTTTTTCCGGATGCAAGGGTTGAAGTTTCATGCGTGTATCCGGCAGGCGATGCGGTTTCACGCGAATCAATCGTCGTTGATGCGCGATGAAACGTTGCTGACGGATAGTTGCTCTTCTGACGAGCTGTATTTTTCAAAAATTCACCATTTCTCGTTGCTCGACGCTCGAAATGCCGACAGTGGCTCGAGAGACACTAATTTTAGAGTTACTCCACTTCGCGGTTAGGTAGAGAGAGATATGGTACGATGATATGTGTTATCAAATTTCAACAACTACATTTTAACGAAAGATAATATTTAAAATCTAACATTTAAGAGATAAAAATGTTGTCCAATTAGTATCTTTCGACCACACGCTGCTCTGACGATAATCTACCGCTCTACCTTATCGATTTTTGATATTACTCAGATGTAGGTTAGGTCCGTTCGCGAGCAGCGAAGGTATGATAAAATTTGTTCCACTTGGCCAGGGGAACGGGGTTTGATTGAATTTTATTCAGCCGGTTGGCGACGTATAAAAATGCGCCGCGAGCGAGAACTAGCACCGCAATGAACCGATCGTTCTCTTCGCAGCTTTGATTTATCCAGGCCCTTGATTTATCGTCCATCGATATCCAGTGACGGGGATTTCGCTGCGACTACTGGCGTTTACAAGCGGAAGAAAGCTCGATGGGGAGGGGACGTTTCAATCGGTGGAACAATTAATTGAACGGGTTATTCGGGTGGGCCACAAATTTTTCAACGATCGAAGGAAACTCGAATCACACCACCCATACGCCACCCACTTCTGTGCAGCCCGGCAAACATTGCTATCGATCGATTGTGGCTCAATTTCGGCAACGAGCACTGTAATTTCTGCGACTGTTCCTTTAATTGTTGCTACCTGACGAGATTCTTTCACCTTGGAAAAAAAGGCTCGTACAATAAAATACAATGGCCATTCATAAAGAAATATCACCCTTATGTCTGACAATAAAGTTGATCGTCTATAATTTTCAGAGTGAATACTAATGATTCGAGACTGAAGAACTATCAGTTGAGGCATCTTTATGTGTATTAGTCAATGACGCACCGGGTACGTCTTCGACAGAAATTACTTTTAATCATTTTTCAAAAAGCAATAATCGAAAAGATCTATTATACTGGCAGTTGCATAATGTATAGAATAAATTATTTCTACGAGGCGTTCAATGTATGACATTAATATTATCACTGAATTTTCAAATGAACGAAATTATCGTTCCACTAAAAAATGAATAACTCACAAACATAAACCAGGATAACTTGTTCAAAGTTATAATATAAATGTGTAAATTTGTAGAGGATTTAACAAATAGAATCTGTACGGATGAAAAATAGATAATAAAACCGTTCTCAATTACCTTCGCGTAGAATCGTGCAATTTTTCAAAGTGAAAGGAAGCGCAGTCGGTTTTAATAAGGGAAGCGAGTAATTCACCGGTAGCGGAGATTCCACAGAAAATTGATACCAAACAGATTTTCTTAATCTGTTTGTAGCTGGATTACAGATTTCCCATTTCCCAAGTTTTATCCAAGTAGAAGTTCCGACCTTTCGATAAATTTTAAACAGTGCACGGTTACAACATAGAAGAATTCCCTATAGAAACAGCAGGTGTAATCCGTGTTGCCCGTAAAACTTTGAAAACGCGTAGCAACCATTATCTCCGTTAAATCGCGCCGCTCGTTGAATCGTCGATGGAATAAGGTAAATCCACTATCCTCGTTTATTCTGCTTAAGAATTATTAAACAGCCGTAATAACTCGCCGCCGAACTTCGTGGGAAAGTAAATAACGTTCCCGCCACGATCTTCGCCGTTTGTCACGAATAAATTACTTTTCTTCTTGACTTCTTTAAATTCATTCCACTTGGGACGCTTTTAACGCGGCCACCGAGAATATCCTTGATATCCTTCCGCTTCCATTAATTCTCCCCGATTATTTTATCTTGCTTAACACTGTTTATATTCGTCGCAATCCTATCAGGATAAGAATAATAAAATTTTATTTATATTTTGCACAGACTAAACGTTATCGAATTATCGTAGAAAATAAATGGAACTCGCCCGACGGAAGTGAGGGATTAATTACTAATCATTTAACACGTTAATTATCAATGGCTTCAAATTTGATATAATCGGCTAATTAATAAGGGAAAAATATTACAGGTTATTGTACGAACTAGTTGGTAAATTGAAAGATTAAATTTGGAAATTAATTATCCGTGTTTCCGATAATTTCGGTAATTAATTCCGAATTTAAGCTTACTAATTATGCAGGATTCCGAAGATCAGATCTTGCAGGATATTCGAGACGAGCGTTGAATAAACAAGTAGACCTCCTTGGTAAAAGGATCAAAGATAATTCGTCTCGGGCCAAGGAAGTCCTGTTTATTCTGCCGTTTCATCGACTTATCGATAGATTGCAGGAAGGGAAACGCGTGGACGTAACGGGACAAAAGAGGGTGGCTATTCGGCTCGAAAAAGATTGCGGGATTACGAGAGAATGGTGTACCGCGCTGATATTGGTCGGTTGTATTCTACTTTATTGCTTCGCGTCTCCCTTTTCTATACGTTTTGCCACGAGCTAAAAATACCGTGACGAGACCTTCGGAGAACCGGATTATTTAACAAGTATCAACGTTGTATTCAAAAACTTTCCGGAAGTTTGGAAAAAAAACAACAGCGGTACCGGGAGTACATTTCTGGTTTCCAAACTAATTTTATTCTATTAAAAGTTGGCCGAGAGTTATCGAGAAAGTTGCCAGTACGAAATACCATACGATGGGATTTTTTTAATGAATTCTGTTTAATTTCGTTTCGGAACTTTGATATTAATGCATTATAACTTTACCGGGGGCCATCAAGTAATACGACCATTTGAGGCATTTTATGCTACTTCGTTAAATACGATTTCCACCGTAGTGGATCCATTGTTTCATTTTAATGGGATGATAATCAAAGATGGATTACGTTTTAACAAAATCATCGTTTCACCTTCGTTCGTACCTCGGCGTTAAATAAACCTATCGACAGCGAGAACCCTTCACGAAGGCTGCAAGTTGAAAGTTAGTCAACTATGAGAGAGTGGTTTATTTAATCCGTCGTGGAGCACCGGAAACTCGCTGATTTATTGAATTCCTTTCGTTCGCTTTGAAACCGTCGAGAGGACGAAGAAATGTGTTTTGTATTTCGAGTGGTTGATTTGTGCGTCGTTAAAGAGCTGGGAGAAAGGGGTTCCTTTTTTAAACAAGGATCTTTCGCGGATTCACGAGTGTTTCGCAAACGGAAATACTAGCTTTTATTGTCAGTCATGTAGGACATGGATGCACGTTTCATGCGTGTGTGATTATCGTAGAGTAACCTTTTGCCATATTATTTTTTGTACGAGCTCCTTTTTCAATCAGAACTGATGAATTGATGTACAAAAATGATCTAAAATTGTGTAGTAATATCACACCCTTTTATTTCCACTTCTCAAAATTGATGAAGTTTGCAGAACGTAAGAGAATGTTCCAAGAAATAGGCGTTTTGTAAGAATGATTGCAGGCGAAGATAACCTCGATGACCCTTCGTAGATTACTTTGCGACCCCAGCAAAGATCACGACCCACAATCCAGATTGGAAACCCGGGATTTATAATATATAGTAGGGGTCTCTAGAAAAATTTCCTTCCAATTTTATTAAGAACTTTCGACCTACATTTTCTTCGATGAAAACCACAGCGAATATGATAAAAAAATACGGGACATTTAACGTAACTCACACGAAAGTGCATGAAGTAATTCATTCTGTGGAATAAAGAGATTCTGAAAGAGGAAAGCAACAGCCGGATAAACGAGCAAACACTGGCGACGAAGCACGTGAATTGTGCAAGGTGGTTCGAAGAAGAGGCAAAGAGAATCAATAGGGCGGAAGAAATAAAAGAAACTGAAAGGGTTATAAAATCAGAACGGCGAAAGGAGTCGGTGCAGCGTGGAGTTCAGGAGCGATCGAAAGGGTGCACTTAACCCCCGTTATCTGTAAACCATAAACTTCACACTTGGTGGACCAGCACCGTGCTACGTTTCCTTTGTACATGCTTCTTTTCCGGTTGGTGTACATTCGAAAACCAGAATCCGATTTGTCGGGGCTGTCCCAGAATCCTGTACATCAAGAAAAAGCTAGGAAAACGTAGTAAACTGTGGTAAGAAAAAGGACTCATGGAAAATGTAGATCTAAGAAAATACCGAGCAAAAGGAAAAGTTTAAATCTAGACTTGGGTCAATGTGGACTTGGGTCCGAGGGTTTCTTTAAATTATCCTTCTATGGAGACCACCACTCTATGTGCATAGAAAAGTAGAAAACTAAGGATTGGTACAAAATTATTCAAGAAAATATGTTTGAGAGAATTATTCAATACTCGAAGACCGAATCTGAATACAGAAATTGGTGTAGCCTGTAAGTGGATGTAGAACTAAATATCGAAATGTTCCAGGTACGAAGAGATGCTAAGTACCAACAAGAACTGGCGAAACTCCTCGAAGCAAGTATTGACTTTGCTTGGCAACTGCGAAGTTATAAACGTCTTAAACGGAATCCTTCAATTGCGAAACTGATAGGTTTCCCCGTGGAAGGCGTCAGCAATAAAGTCAATCGTTAACCTTGTAGAGTACAACGCGCTTTATCGAGTCATCTTCGATCGAACAAAGAGGGCGCGTGACGTAATAATTCGAAAGTTTCGAGCCTCCTATCGGTATTCAGAAGAAGACACGTCCGCTGGCTTTTCATTGCTCGAACCCCTCGGTCTCGCCACCCTTGCTATTCACCCTTCCGTTTCTCTTCGTCTCGTCGAAGTTCTTCCGCTGCCGGTAATTTAATGGCTTATTTCACCTCGAACCGGCGCAATTAGTGGTAGCTACTGCCAATTAGAAGTATCTACCGAGGCATGCGGCCTTATTCAACATGGATTTCACTTGTAAAGCCTTCTTACCCTTGTCACGAGGGATTCAATGGAAATGGGACGTGAGCTCAACTTTCAGATCGAAAAAGTTGCTAGAAAGCGCTCAATTTAGTCACGAGTAATCAACGAACTGATAATTAGGGATGCAACGGGTTCACGAGTAATTTCAGAATTTGGGGGTTACTTTAGGATTCCGAAATCTGATTTGGAAATCTATGGTATCTGCAAATTTGATTTATGGAATCAAGAATTCATGTTCCTCCAATTTGACTAGGGGTGTCCAAATTAAAGAATAGCTTGACAATCTTCGAATCTTAAAATTTGGATCCTTTTAATATCGAGTACAGTAAATAAAAAACTTGCCTCGTACATCAAAATAAATATTCAAAGAGATAAAATGCATGTATGTCTGTATTCAAAATAGCAGACCAATTGCCAATTAAGAAATAAAATGAGAGTAATCGAACACGATCCCCGAAGATCGACAGAGAGGGAGGGAGAAGAAAAAAAGAACGGCAAAATGTTATCGCGCACCCCCTGTACAGAAGCTTGTATAGGAACCACCCTTTTTCCCAGTCTGAGCATAGCAGTGCTTACACGAACTGGCGGGTCGCAGTATACACGCGCAGATAGACCGTACATTTCCATTTTATCTCGAGCACGGAACTCTGTGCCGTGGGGCTTTTGTTTCTTGCCAGTGACAGTGGCTAAAACAGGGCCGTGTCAGTTGGCCGGAGCACCCTGTTCCTGTCTCTGTCTCACCGACGGGATCGTAACCCTCTTCAACTGTGCTACTTATGCTTGTTTCGTTGGCTAACGACAGCGATCGTTGTCGTGGCATGGCCAGTACTTTCGACCGCCATTTCGGGGCAAGAAATTCAGCTCGACTCGATTACATTCGCGTCCATAAGTCACGGAATAGCGTTCCGGGATAAATCTCGATCGCGGGTTTAGTCATTTGTTTCGTAATAATAATCGTTTTGTTTGTGATTATTCTGGGCTTCTAAATTTTATTAGTTCGGAATCGAGGGGAAGTTTTAATTCGTTCTACCGAGGCACTCCAGGAGCCCTTGGAACTCCATTCTCAGTTCGCCACTTTACGATATTACTCCCGCGCTATCGTAGAATACCATCTTCAAGGTTTAATCTATAGATCGTGGAGATTGAATACGTGGATCTCGAGTGGGCTCGAGAAGGGCATCCAAGAGATTTCGAGAAGTTTCTTTCATTTCTGTAATTTTCCTCTTTCAATTTACAAAGGGTCTCGATATCGTGTACCGGTCGAAAACTTCGAACCCATAGGTAAGCTCAAATAAACTGAAACTAATATGTGTACGGTAAATATCGGTGAAACATAAGTTTGCGGAATATATTGCTCTCCATTATTATATCAGTCAACATATGTCTTCTACATATTGACAAAATATTATATAAAACATATTAGTGCTTTATATCGTTTACATGTTATATAAGAACAGTTGCAATCTTGTCGAAGTTATACAAATTTTCATCTAGTTGGAAAAGAACTTCGAAATTTTTACAAATTTCTTTGCCACAGTTGCAATTTCATCCTATAAACCGACGGTGTACGAGTGCCACCGAAACTTCGAAGCTTCTCATCAGTTCCAGGCAAAAACCACGAAGCGTTCTCTACGTGACAAGTCTGTCTGTTCCTGCAACGTGTAGAGACAGACAAGAAAAGGTGGTGGCAAATCCAGGGAAGAACAGCGGAACAATCTCAGCCGGTGCATCTGCCAAAATGCGGATTCCGCTCGATTACAAATGAAATGGCTGGGAAAACAGAAACCGTTGGAATCCATGGAAACGGTTGGTGAACATGGCGAATCTCAATGCGGACACACACTCCGGCGACTCGTGCAAATACAACTGACAACGTTTATCAACTGCAAAAGCAAACGTCACAAATATGTGGCTACAAAAACGTACACTGATTTCAAGTACTTTATTTAAAGGTCATGTATAAACCTTATATCTTCAATTTCTATATAATATATTATTTCATTGTGCCCATTGTGATAGATTTGATAACAGATGGAGATGAAGTTTCAATAATTTGGTCAATGTTATGTATTATTTTGTAACGGTACTCGAAGAAATCAATTTGCGGAACCACATTTCCCCATTAGATTCCTCGTATAAGAAAAGACTCCCTCGTTACAACAAAATCGAAAAGGTTCCAGACCTTCAGGAGCCCTTATTACATCAGAAAAAGGCCGGCCGAGAACCCTTCAAGTCACGAACGCATCAAAATTACATTGAACAGAGAATAACGGCGTCCCCCGACGAACTCGTTCCCTTTTCCTTATTGCACGCCAGAGCGACAAGAACAAGCAACCCTCTATCCGCCTCGCCGAAAAAGCTCTGAGGCAATATCCCAACGAGAGCAGGGACGACCTTAATCTGTATAACTGCCAAAACGTGGATCCCATTTCAGAGGGAGATAAACCTGGAAATAGCTACCCGTTTCGTACGTAGCATAATAGTTGATACATCGTTCAGCAGGGTGCAGCGTTGTTCATAAGTGGGCTGCTTATTATAATAGTTTCTGCATTTTGCCACTGTCACATGTAGGTGTTCAATGTGGGGGTGAATGGTGCAACGCGTCAAAGATGAGTGCGCAGGAGACTCATGTGTGGAAATTCAGTGGGTGAGGTTTTGATACGTGGAGATTCGGAGTGTTGGGAGTCGTCATGTGAGGACTCAACGCGTAGGAATTCGGAACGTAGAAATTCGGGGCGTAGGAAATTCAATGCATAGAAATTGGGGGCGTAGGAATTTGGGGCGTAGGAATTGGGGGTGTAGGAATTCGGAACGTAGAAATTCGGAGCATAGGAATTTGGGGCGTAGGGATTCGGGGCGTAGGAAATTTGGTGCGTAGAAATTTGGGGTGTAGGAATTTGGGGCGTAGAAATTCGGAACGTAGAAACTCGGGGTGTAGGAAATTCAACGCGCAGAAATTCGAGGTGTAAGAAATTCGGCGCCTAGAAATTTGGAGTGTAGGAATTCGGAACGTAGAAATTTGAGGCGTAGGAAATTCGGGGGGTAGAAATTCGGAACATCGAAATTCGGGACGTTGGAATTCGCAACGTAGGGATTCAATCCATAGAAAATTGCAATGTACGGGTGTTCACTGCACAGGAATCCAATAGCCATGAGTTTGAAACGTAGTGATCGCATGATTATCCCTTACCTCACTCCACAAACATTAAAAGCCGATTTACCAAGCATTCCAAAAAACGGTGTACCATTTCCTCATTCTTTAATCATTTCGATAACTTCAACTCATGCAAGCAGCTTGTTGCTGTTCGCAATCGCTCCATCACGTGGCATTCAATCATTTCCAACGACGAAAAGTTGTGGTCTTATCCGCATTATCCGTCATTTCCGGTCCGAATTCCTTCAACCCCAACGATTTCTCTGCCCCATCGATCTCGTTACAACGTGGTCGATTGTGTACCGGCACAAAAGTCCTTTCATAAATGTTTCATTATCCAACAGTGGGCCGGAGAGAAAGGCTGGGCCGATAATCTCGACACGATCCATCATCGGTTGGCTCGCACCCACGACAATGGCTTAACTCTTTCTCCCTTCCGTTCTCATTAATTATTTTTCAACCGTATGGTTTTCCGCTTGCACGTATAGCACATGCCACGTGGTGTTCGCGTGCTCGTCGTTACCTCGTTCGACGTTTTAATTAGTTTCAACCCGGAGGCTGGATTTCGCCAAACGAATGTTAATTGCTAATCGACCTGAGAAACAGACCAGCTGTAAACGATTCCAGCAATTCGATGCAATTGTCACATAGGGGAACATAATTAAGTGGTTGGTTTTGTTTTCGAGTCGATCGCAACGGATTCTTTTTTTGCGGCCACGTAATTTATACTTTTTTATCCTGAAGTACTTCCACTTTTCACGTTTTATATTTCTCAGTAGGTCATTGAAGAATGTGTTTCATTTTTTTTATGGATAAGAGTTGAGTTCGTTCATTTTGCCGGGTGCGGTGAATGATTTTTTAATTTGCAATTAGAGAAAAATGGCACAGTGGATGTAGAATTATAACAGTTTTATAGAACAATCAATTTGTGCACATAATAGGCAACTTGCGCACATAATACGCAAAACACACAAACCGGGTTCCCGCATAATTGCAGAAATAATTAAGAAATAAAAAAGTACTTTAATTACTTGAATTAGTTGGAAGTGTACGTATCGATCGTTCTAATTTTCTACCGCGATAACGTTCGTATAATTTCGCTTTTTGTATTACCAGCTTGTCGACGCAAAATTTTCATTTAACGACAGAGTTTACTAGCCACGCGTCGTTTATCTCGGTTTTCGCCGGAAACTTCTGGACGATAAAACATTCAATCGATCCGAACCAGACGAACGTTCTTTGATTCAGTTTTTCGTCCCGACGCCGGAAACTTTCTGGTCGTATCTTCGGTCTTGATATCAGAACGGTATTTTTAAGTTCCAGCGGGGATCGAGCGTACGGGACTGGCAATAAAAGTCGATGGTTGATCGAAGGAAAGCGTGTAGCTTGAACCTATCGTGTCTCATCTCGACAACGATGAATTTCAAGATTCCCTGGTGCTTACTTCTCTTCCTCCTGAGAGTAAGACATACATTTTAACCCTAGAAATACGGCCTGGATATTCGTCGAAATTACCAGTCAAAATATATTCAATATGTGTTTTTGTATCGTTACCACATGCAATGTTACAGGTTGTATTTTTACTTGGGGACTTCCTACGTTCTGAATACTGATGCGTTGAATTATGCGTTGGATGCGTTGAGGTCCTATGTACCGATTTCCAATATGTTGAAAGCCCACGAATGAATTTAACTACGAGGTGAATATTTTTGCGTTGAGTTTCTATACGTTGGATTCCTATGCGTTGAGTTCTCACATATACACGCGTTGAGACCCCACGCGCTGAGTCCCCACTCGCCGAAACCCCACGCGTTGAACCCCCTACTCATCGAGTTTCTACGCGTAGAATTCCCACGCGTCGAGTTCCTACGCGTTGCATTCCCACGCACCGAGTTCCTACGCGCTGAAACCTCATGCGCCGAGTTCCTACGCGCTGAATCCCCACGTGTCGAGTTCCTACGCGCTGAATCCCCACGCGTCGAATTCTCACGAGTTGAATTCCTACTCGTTGAATCCCCACAAGCCGTATCCCCATGCACTAGATCTCTACATACCGAATCTCCACGTGCCCATTTCCCACACGTCCAACTTTCATACGCTGGATCCTCACGCGTGGAATCCCTCTGCATCACAATACATTAAATCCGCATCAGTCCACTCTCCACACATACGATCCTAACTCCATAAATCGCCATTTCCCGTATCTATACCTTGAGTCCCCAGTTACCACATTGTCACTGCATTTCGTTACAATCATCGTGAGGATTCTTTCAGTCGATATTCCACATAAACTATATTCGAATCGACAGTTCCCGCCCGAGGAGAACTGGAACGGTCGGCCAGACGCAAATACGGGATCGGTCGAAGATCGCTTTATCCCATATTGATTGCGGCAAATACACGTTCGCAAGGAACGGGGATATAGATCGAGGAGCAATGAAATTTCGAGTTCGAGATCTATTTGCCAACCGCCGATGGAGTTCCTTTGGTCGTGACCGCGACGCTGTTGAATCGAGGAAAGATCGTAAGATAGAAACAGGGTGGTGCGCCCTTATCAGAGGGGGAAACGCGAGGCAAATATTTGTTGCGGTGTTCCACGCACGCTCGTGGAACGTGATCGTTGGAGGGAACGCGGGGCTCGATTTAATTGGCACGTGTTTGCACTACTTATCTATTTGCCAAATTTTGTTCGCTATTTATTCAACTGTTTGATCATCTTTTGATGAAATGTCGCTAGAGCGTTTGCTCTCATGGGGCTACATGTGAAATTGGACGGAAGGTTGTAGGGTTGATACGATCTTCCTACAAGCCTAATTCAACGTTGGTTATAATCGAGTCTAGATGTATTGCCTGTTTAACTTGTTACTGATAAGATGATCTCATTCTATTACTAAAGAAACTACACCTCTGACAAGTATAAGACTATAATTAATAATAAAAATTGTATGAATCCGGAAAGAAGCTTTCTAAAAAATTCATCTAGTTCCATTAATCAAGAAGGAATGATGACATGTCACGTTGAAACGAATGTCCTAGTTAACTCGATACCTGGAGATCCAATCCTATTAGATTTTCTATCTACCAACGATCGGAACAGGTAACAAAGGGGTAACTCACCCCGTGAAGAAGGGTGAGGATGACTGGAAGATGTTCCCCGTCGTTGACGCTCGTAAATCGTTCGTAATAAAGTCATCAAGTTAGCGATAAATCTTATTAAGTGTTACACGCTGCCGCGAAACCGACTGCTCCTCTCGTATTACGTCGTATCCAAACGAACCTGTTTCCCAGCGCAAATTAATCTCGCCGTCTAATTAATTATTCGGTTATCACGCGACTACTATCCCCGCCAGCGTATAGGCTGAAGTTCGGGTTCATCGTTCGTGTTAGGGTGCGTTTACATCCGGCGAACAAATTCTTCAACTGTGAGAAAATTTTATGGCTGAAATGTTAAATTTTGTCGATGGGGAAGATACCTTTTAATTTCATAGTCTTCACTTTGTAATTTTTGAAACATTATCGTTTCTGTTGAGTGAGGTTTGGAACAAGAACCATTGATTTGGAAGTTGAGACTGCAGATGTTAAGTCGAAACGTTTAGCGTGGTGAATTGAAATGGATCGAATTGAACCACGTTGGATGAAATTGCCCCGAGTTGAATCGCACCGAATTGAATTACCCCAAGTTGAATTGCACCGAGTTACCCCGAGTTGTATCGTGAATTAAGTCGTACCGCATCAAATTAAGTTACCAGTTGAATCTCATCGAGTGAACATCGAGTTGAACAACCCCACGAATTAGTTGAATCTAAATCCCCGCTGTAAACGCACCCTTAAACGAATCATTGGTGATAAATGCAACAACCATGGGTTTCTCATACTCTGCAACCACGAAATCAACTGTAGCCTTCGCAAATATCCCACCATTCCCAGCAAATCTGTCACGTCGTTGGTTACAATGCAACCAGGAATATTCGTGGGCGGTTCCGATTTTGATGTAGTGGCCGTTCTCATGAATTTGACAAACGACTTTGTCACCGAGATATGTTGCCTTAATTTATTCGTCGAAATCGCTGGAATCGTGACTGGTAGCCTCGTCTTGCGCAATCTAGGGATTATGGTGCCATTATCGGTCCAAATCGATATTACACGTTCCATTACCAGTGAATTGTAGTCATAGAAGCGTATTCAGGTTACAATCATTGCCTAATCAAAAGCGTCTATAACTTGGAAAATAAAAATCTAAGCAGCGATAGGTCTTCTGATTCTCTGTGCGCGTAAACGTATGACGTGTACGTATCGAGGAAACTCATACGGGTTTATTGCTACATTCACGGAATAAAAATCATAGAGTGGAAGCGATTCGAGTCGTTAGGGAATCAAGTGAACCGGCTCTAGTTCCGTTATTCCTCCAGAACAGATGACAGCAATGCAGCTATTGAAAATCGAATCGTTATAGGCAGACATCGCGCCGACTTTATTCGCTATTGATCGTCGAACGTTACGGTTGTTCCGTTTCGTTCCCAGTCGCTTGTAATGATATTACCGGAATAACTCATCGAATCGTTCCATCGAATTCGACTCGATTGCTTCCAGTTATTCGGCAGGGACACCGAATTCGGAAGAAGTCCATATATTTCTTCCAGCGTTTACGTCCAGGACGTATTGCGTTAGCTCCACGTTAAAAACATCTTATTATACAGACTATTTCCATAGTCACATTACATCGTAATATACGTAAACACTTGTATTATATTTTGAATAAAGATGCATTTATACTTTTCGTTGGTATACATATTTTGATGCATTTTACGTCAAAAGGTGCTTGGGTACAATGTCAAAAGACTTACGAATTGTTGATTCTTTTGATGTAACTTTACACGTTTCGTGCAAGAGTGCATATATGTGACGTTCTACATGTAAAAGTGGTGCTATGTTTCCCTAATTATAACGAGAAAAGAGTTATTATTCGTAACATTTATATACGCTCCGGGTACCGGGTTAAAGTTTGACGTCATCTTTGAAAAAACGTCCAATATAATTGCGAGACTTGCAGAAAAATTTGAGCGAATAAAAAAAGTCGAAAGTTGCTCGCTAAACGATAAAAATGTTCTCGCGGTTTAATCCTCGAACACGGTCACTGTGTCACCAGGGATTAATTCAACGGTCCAGGGTAAATTTATAACAACCCCTACCCATCCTCGTTTGACCCTCTTCAAAAATACAATTCATCGCCGAGAAAGAATCAGTCAATTAATCAGCGACAAAATGTTCGTTCCGCTCGATGGAAATTACCGGTCTATCGGTTTTGGTTCTCCAACATTTTCTACCCGTTGTTTAACTCGACCTCGTCGTCGAATAAAATCGAATAAAAGAAATACAAAAGGGCAGATAATCGACGCGAAATCGATATTCCACCAAGCGTAGAACATTTATTTCCAATAAAATGTAAGGAACAAGTAGGGTTCACGGATAATGAATCAATAAATTAAGATGGTGAAGTTGATTTGTCATCGTTGATGAATTATTTCCACGTGTTAAATCAAGCGTTACATGATAAATCGCCATGCATTACATTACCTCATGTGTGGAACCATGTGTGGAATTACCACGTGTCGAGTCATCATATTTTCAATCATCACGTGCTGGATCATCATGTGGGGAATTACCACGTGTCGAATCATCACACATTGGATCACCATATGTGAAACTACCACGTGTCGAATCATCACATGTTGGTTCACCACGCGTTGAATGCCAACGTGTTGAATTACCAGAAGTTGAATTACCTCGCGTATGATGATCACACGCTAAACTACCATGTATAGAAGCATCATTGAATCACCATATGTTACATCAGTATGTAACGCGTAAAACAACGAGGTACACTGATTTCATACATGCATGTAAGCCACACGTGTAAAATAAAAATTTGTTCACCGTACAAAGTGAACAAGATCGTCACGGTAGGAATTTTTGAAACAGCTTTCGTGTCACAATGAAAAATGTATGGCCATAGGTAAAACCATGTTTTTGTTATGTTTTTGTGGATACACTAGAAACAGGGATACCGAGTGATTTGCCGAACAGCTCGTTGCGAACATAGCCAACGCGTATCACGAGGAACACTGAATAATGTAACGTGGAGAAGGTAGCGCACGTGAACATCGGAAATTCTATCGCGAACAAAGCATCTGCATGCGGGAATTGCTAAACAATAGATCAGTTTTACCAGGGTAAAAGCTTGCTGGCATGTACGGAGCATTCCATCGGAATCGATTTCCCCTGGTTTGTTAGCATTGTTGTTGTTTTCTCTTTCCGGGGCATCTCTACAATGTATCGTTCTTTTTTTCCCTTACGCTGTTTTTGTATTTGCGTTGGTCCCTAGCTGTTACTATCCATCCTGTTTTCTATTTGAATATAAGTATTTTTCTGTTTTTAAAATCGTACAACTTTTTGCGAACGTTCCTTGTCTTCACAAACTTTCTCACAAATATGTGTGTCGATAACACTGATTTCGAAGTGACTTCTAAACGGATAAAACGACGAAAATGGTGAGGGATGAAAAATATAGGGAAGTATGTAAACAAAGTGAAAGAAGGAGTGAAAGTTAAAAAGGTGTCAATTGGCTTGGAATGGCAAACGGCAGACAAGCATTCTGCGTCGATACGCTCCCTCGCTTCCACAGAATCTTTCTCGGGAACAGAAGAATTGCACGCCGCCTGCAATTAGTTCTGCTCGATAAAGCAACAAGGAAATGCCTTCGATATCCGGCGTGTCGTCGAAGACGATTCGTGGACCACTTGGCAATTAGAACAGCCCTCTCCATCGACTGGTTTTAATGGGGTTTCCAATCGATAGAGCGGTTCGATTGTCCCTGATCTCTTTATTCGACCGTTGAAAAGAAACTTCGCGTGTTTTATATGTGTGTTCGTTGATCGTGAAATCCGTTAGCAACCCCTGGAATTAATACACTTTCTTGAACATCCAATTCTTATAACGTTCTTAATGGCATAACTTTTGAAATTTTTATTACGAGACCCAGTTCTTGAAATGAACTCTTGAATACATTATTTTGTGGAGCCTCAAAGATCAAAAATTTGAAAGTTCTGAAGTGAAAGTTATCGAGGGTTTAAAAATTTCAAAATTATGAAGGGTGGACCGTAACGTAGCCACGGCATTTGATGGGGCGAGGTACCCTACCATGATCGAAATCCATCCCCGATACTCGACGGCGCCTGATTACACACGATGACCATTGGTCACTAGCCAGATCAGCCAGTTGCCTTTGTTTTATCGAAACCTGACACAACCGAGCTTGTTACAACGCATTCTAACCACTGCTCCGCTCCACTTTATCACCACCGGATGGAATCACGTTGTTTCGATGGAATTTATAAACAGCCGGTTGAATGGATAGCGTCATTGGTGGACCTCGTTAAACTGGATACAATGATCGATCTACGATTGCTATCTATTTCCTGTTCGTAACCTCCAGCAATGTATTCGTAACTTCCGTAACTTTTAATTCTAGTAAAATTGATCGTATTTTTCAGAACAGGTCTTTCATTTATTCCTGACGTTTATATAATACAGATAAAAATGGAAAGAAAAATTCTAATTGGTGTTATTTTTGAGGTGAAATAGAAGAATTCATCTGTAACAGAAAGTTACAGAAAGCAACAGAAAGTGAAGCCAACGATCGACCTCAGGTCCAGAAAAGTAATCAGTAACAAACCTCTTTCCGACCATTTACAGCTTTGAATGACTGCGGTGACCAAAAGATCGTGTTACGAAGTAACACAAAGTGGAACAACAAGAACGCCTCAAGCATCTGTCGAAACAAAGAGAGAGAAAGGAAGAGAGAACATCTAACGGAATCTCTAGAAACTCGTGTTTCAAAGGAGTGGCAATCAGGTGGATTCCCGTGTGAATTTTATTTTTCTCCGTTTCGTCGTGCAACGAAAGAAATGGAATCAGAGACAGCTGGTATGGAGAGGACAAAAGACTCGCGTAAAGTGAAGCCGGTTACAGGATGGAATTGCATTAAGTTACATTCTGCCCTTACGCTTTTATCGACGCTTCGTGAACAATTCGCTCTGTAAGAAGTACAGATATTTTGTTGATTCGAGCTGGAAGAACTGCTAAATACGATGCATGGTGATCTAATGACATTTCGGTTTAAAACGCGTAGTATTTCAAACTGGGATAAGTCTACGCGTGGTAATTCGACACGTGGTAATTCGATAGATAGTAGTCTAACGCGTGGTAATTTGATGCGGAGTAGTCCAACGCGTGGTAATTTGATACGGAGTAGACCAACGCGTGGTAATTCGATGCGTGGTAATTCGACACGTAGTAGTCCAACGCGTGGTGATCTAAAACGTGGTAGTTCAATGCATAGCGATTCAATATGTGGTGATACAACTTATGGAGATTTAATGCGTAGAGACTCGACCATGTGATAATTCACCACATATCAAGTCCTATCGTTCCAAAATAACTAATCATTTTCTGCCCACATCAATTGTTATAATCCTATACATTCTGCCTTATCTTAAAAATTGCCTCTGCACTACTAAGCAAACTTCATTCCGCCCCAATAAATTTAGTAGATGAAGCACTTCGAATGGAATATCTGGAAAATAATGCCGGGAAAGTGGGAACACTCAGAAATTTCGCATCCTCCTTTATTTATCCTGTTAGTTTACATGCACCTTTTGACCCAGTCCCTTTTTAGGAGAAGGCCGAACGACAACATCGAGTGCGGTTCTTTTTATAGGGTCGGTTCGAATAACAATCGGGTCGCGTAACGATGGAACACCAGTTGAATTGTTAGCACAGTGGCAATTATTTCCCGCATCAAGTGGCCGGGACTCGAGATTTATTAGTTCATCGATCCATTATTTAACGAGCTGTTCGCCACCTGGCACTTGTGCCACACTCTGGAAGTACATGAACGGAAGGGCTTGCTCGAACTCCATGCTTCGCTTAACTTTCATAGCATGCTTACGAGCAAATTATAATATGTTCATTTTAATCATTCCTACATTTTTTATTTCCTGAATCTGTAGGTAAAACGATTATATAAGGTATTGTAGGAAATTGCTGGCAAACGTCTCAACGTAATATTTATTAAAAGAAATAAGAAATATTTTGGTGAATAAGAATAGGGGTTGAAGTCAGAGTATTGTCAAAATCTTAGCAACGAATGTAGGAAAAGTTAAAACTCATCTTGCTATAAACAAGAGATTATATCAAGAGTTTCGTGCAACGATTGAATTTCTGTGAAGAGTAGTATATCGATCCAGCCCCAGGATGGGGTTAGACGAATCTCTCCGTAAAAAGGACGTTTATTCTCGGCGTTGAAACGAGTGTCATTAGCAAAGACAGGAATTACATTCTTCGTTACCGCAATGCAGGCAACGGAGGCTGTGAAAGTGGTGCAAAAAACGGAGAGGGTGAAATAAAACACGAAAGGATGAATAATCTCCGTGGGGAGGGATGAGAGTAGCCCCGGCATCGAGGTTTAGAATGATGGGATTTTAATGGGATTAAAAGCGGCAGCGGGTAACAGTCACGCAATGGAACCTCCGCTAACCAGTAGTGATAGTGGGGGCGAAATCGGCCCCTTTAATCTGTCCAGAAATCCCCGCGCAGTCTTCATCGTTTTACGGTAAATAACCGAGAATCGAGCCGGCGTTAATTGATCTACGAACCGCGACAACGGTGTGCGGCCACGGGACTTAACACTTTTCATTTTTTTCCCCCCTTTTTTTATGCAACCTGATCGTAAAACGGTACGGAAGCTTGCGGTTTCACGCTACCCCTGCCGGGGGTGAAATTCTCGCCGGGATGAATGTTTAATTGGTTTCGGTTGCAAGGCGATAGCTTGAGGTGATTTTAAAAATTTTTTATCGGAAATTGACGCTGATCGAATTTACCAATTTCGAGGGAATTAGTAGGTCATCCCTTCAGCGATACGATTCGATGCTCATTAAGTGCTCTGAAAAGTTATACCACTCTTTTTTAAATAGCATTTTTTATCATTTGGTACGTTGAAAGTTATGAAATATGACAATTTGTAAAAATAAAGATTCGCGAATCTGGAAATCGCAAATCGAAAATTTCGTGGGACGAAGGAAGATCTTCGGAAGAAAGTGGAAGTTAGATTATGGAAACCTGACCGGAAGGGAGCCTTTCAAAAATTCAAAGAACGACAAGACGTGATTTAGAGAAGGTTGATGCGCAATTTCCACGAATATGGGGTGCCATGTCTGCTACGTGAGGAGCGCCGTCCGACAACGATATCATCGATAAGTCGAGGGACGAAGAATTTTATAGTTGCGAAACGTGCCTGTTCTATCGATCGGAAGCGACTTTTATCGACGGTACGGGGTTGTTAGAAATTTCCAAGAGGGAAAACTTTTCGAGACACATCTACCAAAGCGTGTAAGATCGATCGTTTACCAAAAGCAACAATCTGTCACTATTGAAATCAATGATTAGCATTTACGATGCTTTCTATCACCACTTAATATACCATTAAATATTTGTATTAAAGTAAAAACTGTTCTAACTAAAAATTTTGACTTCAAATTTTTATTTCTAAAGGTGAATTTGCATAACTATTAATGGTATAATTTAGCGAAGACTTTAATGCGTGACCAGAACTTTTTCGAAGGTATTAAATGACTAAAACGATAAAGATAACCCCCCATTCTTATGAAAATAACCACTTTGCATACTGTACTATAATGGAACATGACCCAGCCAGTCCTCAACTTCTCCATTCAGCTCTCTCTATAAAAAGAGTCTATTTTCCCCCGAACTTCGAGATTCCTAGATCATCCTTGTCAGGAATTCAGGAAAAGTTAATCGAGATATTCAAGTAACACCGAAGGACTTTCGTATTTTAGCTGCATTATATTACATTATACCAGATTCGATTTTTGCACAGTTGCTCTTTGTAGTACCGTAATCGAATGATATTATCAGGCATGAAAATATTCATAATTTATTTCTCACGATTGAAGGTTCAAAGTCTGAACGAGTAGCCACTTAAATGCCATTCACTTAACGATTCTGTTATGAAAATTATCATATTGAAAGAGCACTCCTGTTTCTCGTTCCATTGAGGTAGCAGCCAGAATAAGGATCTTAATATCCATTTAATGGGCACGCATAAAGCGGAGCTGGTCTGCATGAATCTTAAGCAGATTTAAATGTACGAGCCTTCGTAAGACGATCAGGTTCTTGAACAGCTCCATTACGCGATCAATCCTTTTAAACCACCACGCTAATCCTCTAGTATTACGTGAAAAGGGACGTAAGTGCTCCATTTCATAGGATACGTTTGCATAAACAGGGCTGAACGGGGAGATTCACGAATAGACGGAATCATTTCGAACTGACGTTTCCGATTCAACGGATCTCCGCGTAATTTTACATTCGCCGTCCTAAGTCTGAATCGTCGAGGACTTCGTTACGAGTTTTAGAATATTGTGCGAATTCAATCGTTTCGGGTCGAATTCCTATTGAATCGAATCGCGTCGGATTGAAGTGCTTCAGATCGATACACGTTGAATTGCGTTCAAACGATTTGTATCGGATAGAATTAACCACTTGCACTATTTTGATGAGTGTCACTCGTCACGCACTAGCACTGTGAGCAATTTTACCGGAATGTTTAATACCTTTCAATTTAGAGTTTAAGTCTAATGCATGGTCGATTGCATTATACCAATCTGACATAACATTTCAACTTTCTTTTAATATCGTAGCTGTGATTAGTTAGTTCTGACTGACCTAATAAATAAATCAGGTAAGTTAAACTTGAACAAAAATTACCTCATCAATCATGTCCCAAAGCTCAACAAAAATTTAGGAGACCGAAAATAATTCTTTTCGCACCTTAATCGCGAACAAGCCGTGAAAGGAAGCTTCAAGATTCAAATTAGCCGCGTTGGTTTCGTGAAAATCGCAGTCCCCGTAGAATTCGCGTGCATTCGTATTGAAATTTTGGTCGTCCGTATTTTTTTTATTTTCGGCGAACACCGTGGGATACAAGAACGGTGTGGGAGGAAGAGGAAAAAAAATCGACCTCCGTGATTTTCGTGGCTATTGTGCGTCGCTCGGCTCAAAGCCCGTCGGGACGCCCAAGTATAACGGATGTTGGTCAGCCTGGACTGGAAATGGAAATGCTCCGCCGTTGAAAAAGTTTGCACCGACGCGTCGCGACGCGGCTATCCGCACGAGCTTTCCGTTTTTCGAGATGTTTATATAAGTACGGTGAAATATTCGGCGCGTTCGTCACGCGGAAACGAAGTTTCGCTCGAATGCTTTATGCATGAGGTGTCCTCTATCTGACTCTGTGTTTTCGTCGCGCATCAGGTTGAAACGGGCCAAAAATAAAAAAAATGAGAAATATCCAGAGTGGCTGTTGCGTGGGTGTTTTCGCGGAAGAGTCGCTTGTTTGAACGTCCCCTTTATTTGTCCGATCGCGTGTGACCATTTTAAATATCGCGGCGCAACGATCTTGCGGAAAATTGCGGGACTATTTTATCTCTCTGACTGGCGTGTGCTGTGGTTGAGGTTATTTGTTTTTTTATTGGGGTTACATCGTTTGATGGATTGTTATATTCATACGCGATGCTGTACGCTGGCTTACTGTCTTTTTATAACCTCTAATTCACTCTAACGCGAGAGTGTTTCGCGATTTTATTGGTTCACACGATGGAGAAGAAATAACTGGCGACGAATATCGAACATTGAAGTTTTGTTTACTATAATACGATTCTTGTGAGGATTTTTTGTCGGCTGCCAACGATTTATTTAGAGTATGTCTTTCACATACGAGTGACTCTATAAAGTTCGGGCGACAGCCAACAGATGTCTTGCGAACTAATCGTTTCTCACTAGTGTGATGCACAGAACCGATCCAATTTAGAATTAGAACGAGAATTGGTAATTTTGATAAACTTTACAAATTTGTATGCAGAAATTCCAAAGTGATTTAATAACAAAAGTTATCGCAACTAATAAATATCATATCATCGAACCTTTCAACTAGGTCAGAGATTGATCCTTGTGATAGGTGTCATGTAATTGGTATAACCTATAGAGTTAGTCGTTGAATAGGGACGACCACAGACGTTTGAAGTGGCACTCTGTAGCTTAGAAACACTTTGGTTAACGTCGAGTGCCTAACTCTACTTAATATCTTGTTACAACGTGGCGTTGTGCGATGGTACCTTGTTCACAGGTGAAGGTAAACGGCCGCCACTCGGGATTTCAATCGCCCTTTATTGCGTGCACCGGTTAATTAAGACCTTTCAAAATTAATTTTACCCGGGTTACCCCCTTTAATATCGTGCGCTAACTTTCGTGAAAGATCCTGCAAATGATATTAGACTGAATCCATGTTTTCTTAACACGTTAACAAAATAGAAATTTTATTTTATTTTTCTATTTTACCACTCTTCTATGGTACTATAATACATTATCTAAGAATTTAAGCACTTTAGAAGTTAATTTCAGAAATTAGAAATTGCAAACTTTAGAAATCGAAAAGTCCTGAGATGCAGAATAATTATAATTTCTCCAACTCCTTCCTGGCGAAACAGGATTATACTTTCCATCTGAAACTTTTTACGACACGTAGAAATACGGAAAGTGAATTGTACACGTCCGTTTAAATACCGTTAATCGTGGAGCAGGAATTACAAGTGTCGAGAAACTTTTTCACAATTTCCTCCGTTCTAGCAAGAAAAATTTGTCTTCTGATCGTTAAGTGCATCGGAACAGTTCGTTTCCTGCAGGGAACAACTGTTCGTTAAATAGCGAGCATTTCTTTCGCGAGTGACAGAGGTTCTCGTTGTTTTTACGTAATTGCGTCGCTGGTTAAGTTTAATTAAATTTCTGTTCGCGTAACTCGATGTTGGGGGATGAATTCGATTTCAACGGAACGGTACACAAGTTGGTGAAAAAAACTACACGGATTAGCGTAGTCCATTTAAAACCATCAGTTTGCACAGCTCGCAAGTTTACACGGATGCAATTATTAAAATATTTCAGTTTGTTAAATGCATTTCCATCGATCAACGTTTTTGCACAACGTATTTCAATATTTTCAACGCCTCGCATCATGAATAAGGTAACAATTGATGTGGCAATAAATCGTGCAACATTTGCAAATTGAAAGAAAAATAATTGATTACAGGTACGGTTTCACATTACACAGAATTTCGTATACAGACTCGCGAAAATATTCCAGAAGCGTTGCAATTTAAATACATATCAGTTAAACATTGCAAAATTGTGCATTTTATGCGAAGTCATCTTGTATAACAATTGCAAATAAAATTCAAATAAACTTCATATTTAATTAGAGTGCATCAAAAAAATATTGGTACCGACTGTTTGTCTGCAAATATTTTATTCAAATGAATTCATTAATTAATGCATTCTATCAAACGTAAAAATGTAACGTTCGCGAGACCCCCTCGTTATCGATTCAAATATTCTACACGTTTTACATTATGTATACGCATTATTATCGATAAATACGCTTTTTTATATCCACGACGAATAAGTAAAATCTGACGTATAAAAAATGATCAATTGATGCCACTGTATTAACTGTGAATGATTTACAAAAACAATAAACGACTAATATTGGCGATATAAAATTTATAACGACGAATGTTTATCCTCGTTTTGACGTGGACGCATATTCCATAACAATCTTTATTGGTAAACAACATTTTAATCAGAGAAGTACGTTGCAAAATATTTTTTCAATCGTTTTTCATCCATAACAGGACAAACAACTGACATTGAGTAGCGAAATTATCGAACGGAAATCCCTGGCTACACGTTAAATCGTGTAGATTGATAAAATTCGCCCCCAGGGCGGATTTGTACGATCGCAACGAATAGACACATCAATCTCGCGCGTCTAACTAATAACGTGGCTTGTCGAGTAGGCTGTCCGTGAAACGCGACCGAGAAGGTTCGAATAAAACTTCGATCTTCTGGTTGAAACTTTCCCGTTACCCCGGTGAGCATTCCCTTTTCGCATAATCGCCGCTAAAGTTTGCTTATGAATAAATTTCGTCGTATCATCGTTCTCCGCCGCCATTCTCTTTCTCTGCCGTTATTACTCTTCCTGATTTACCGTCACGTTAATTTACTTACTTTGCTCTTTGTGCAAACATCGAAGAACTCGTTAGACCGGCCCGTCAATGTGCAATCAAAATGATTAAGCTAATCTTTCGATATTCTAATTAATCTGGCGCTTATTTTAAACTAAAAACCCGTTATCCTGTTCTGTCAAACAAGATGTTAATCTCACGCCTTATTAAAATATCCTGTTTATACAAAATATAGTACACTTATTTATTTCTAAGAACAATTGGTAGATTGTATTTTAACGACTTCATCAAAAATTGCTTCGTCGCTGAAATTTTCCGTTCACGTCTACACGCTTTTTAGAAACCCAACGGTTTGTCTCCGCGTTTTTCTGGCGTCGTCTGATTAACATACGCATCAATCCTCCAGACAGCGGCGGCTTTTTTCTCGCCAGAAATCGACCGAACGACATATTTCCGGCGGCGAACATTAAGGCGGCCAATCGGTGACGAAGCGTTTCTCAATAGAGGGTTCGTCGTGGTTTGTCGCTCCTACGCGGCCATCTTTATTTCTCCCGTCTTAATTTCTTTTATCTTGCCAAACGTTTTTCCAGCTCCATGCTTTTTCCACAACTTCCTACGTGACCCGAAATCTAAACGGTTTAACAATGATAAACTCTTGCCTCGAATTTTCAACCATTTGTTACGCACGACAGATCCAATTTGCCAGATACATCTTGTTGCGAAATGATGCTTATCACGATACTTCGAGAATCATGTATGCAATATCACTTGAGGAATTCTGTATACAAATTTTTTGTACCCGAGGTAATTGAGGTTATGTTTCAGGGTTAGATTATTGATTTATCATGTTGAGAAGAAATTATAATCAGTTATGTTCATAAATGTACCCCTAGAATCATGGTCATCGTTTATGTCGTTCCTCTATCAATTTTTTGAAAATGCAACCGTTTGTCGTTTCCCCAGACTGTTTTGAACCCCCGGTATTAATTTAGGATCAATCGATAAAGTTTTACGAGCCGCTACCCCGAAGACTGCTATCAGATATGTTCGACAAGTAACGATAGTTCGAATCCGGCAGCTGTTTGGCGGCGTTAACACTGTAGATTTAATTTTACGAGCAGTTTAATTGCACGCCAGTTCGAATGATTGTAGCGAGAGGAAGAGAGATGTAGGGGATGGGTGTGCAAAAGGGGGGGTTGGGGCTCTTATTTCTCGTTAAACCGCTTTGCGGCAAGGGTTAATGAAGAAGAGAGGCGAACGCTAGATTTCCCCCGGTACGATTGGATTAAACGTCACAGCTGCCGGAAATGGATAGCGTCATTTCCTATCCGACCGTATATAATCCTTACTGGAAATTTATTCGACTCGTTTTGCAGTCGTTCGCGAGCCTCTGTACTGCGACCTATAATCGATCGATACCAGGGATAATGACATACGATTCTGCTTCGTTTGTTCAACGATAAACATCGGGGATCTATCGCGTGCGAATCTGCCCTCCCTCTTTCCCAGTGATTTGTCCTACTTTGTTCTTCCATTTGTTCGAATAGGAAATTCTCACAATTCTTCGAGATATAATGCACAGAACAATTTAATTAGAGAATTTAGAGATGAAGAAATTTTATGGTTTGAGAAGTTGAGTACAAGAACTTCAGGATCTGAGAATTTGGGGATCAAAGAACCTGAGGTCTGAACTATTGTGTGTATCTGGTTGTTTAGAACGAGAGATCTAATACCAATAGCAAGGGATTTAAAGTAGAGACATCGTTGTCAGCTATTCAACTCCACATCGATCTTATTCGTTTAGTTACCTTAATTAACCTGCCCACCAGATGTATCAGTTTACGTCACTTTAGCGGTTTCGCGCTAATGGATTCAACCCTATGAAACGTTTACCGAATCTGTTAACCCACTCTCCGGTAATCAAATATTTAGTTTCTTACTCACGGGGTGTGTTGATCGTCGTCAGGAAATCGTACATATCGCCATTATCAGGCTATCACTTACCTGCAACAGAAATGAACACATGATCAGATACAACAGCTCATTCATAATAAAGTATCGTTCATAAAGTATGAAACTTGAAGAAAATTTCAAGTCAACAGGTGTAATTAACCCTTGTTGCATCTTTTAATATTTGAAGTGTTTTTAAGCCCTCTATTAATAAGGAGAATATGTTAACATTAATTCTGAAATATTTTAAAGGTATAAATAAGATGCGATTAATGGACTAATTGGACGTCCATCGATCGCTGATCGCCATTCAAGCTGAAGGTAATGAGTCATCAGGTTGTCTCAAAGCAATATTTCTCATTAAGTTCATTGGTTCGAAAAGGATTCGATTGGATAGTAAATACCACTCGTCCACATCAAACAATCGGCACACGCACACATTCACAGGGCACTCAAGAGCATCCTCGGAGCGAAGCTCGCTGTAAGAGATCCCTGGCCTATATTTCATTTGCGCGGACGTTATGGCCAACACCGATACACCAGAATTCTATCCAGGCCGCGTAATGGATCGCCACGGACGTGGTTTTCAATTTCTTAGCGAAGAAAAGACAGAAACGACGACGGCGTTGGCCTTGCTCGTGCATTACGAGATTCTTCGCGACGCACAACCACGCGAGACCTTAACAAATGGACGCTCCATTATGACGACATCTCCGGAACATCTTTTCCATCATTGTTGAACGACCTGTTTGTTGGGCTCGTACGAAACTGCGTGAATTTGAACTGTAGTATTCTACTGAATTGAATAATTCAACTGTATGAACTGATTATAAACGATTTTTTTTTATTTTTGTACATCTTCAATGACATGTTTGTGCACATGTCGGTTTTGCAGTAAATATGTTCTCTCTTAAAAGAAACAGTTGTGAGTTTCGACGTTGAATGTTCATTTCAATCCCCGTTGCAATGAAATCAATACCAATTTTTTAACAATCCATCAATTTGAATCGATCAAATTGTAAAATAACTGGAATATCTCCCGATATACGAGAGATATTCGGCTGCTCAACCGTAAATTGGCATGCAATCACCAAAAAATAGAGTCGAAAATTCTCGGCTGATTCAGCCGAATTGACCCTATGAATGTGAACTTGATTAAGATAATTCTCAAACGAAGTCGCGTATTTCAAATCAATTTAAAATCACGGGTCACGATATCAAATCGTAAAATGTACAATAAAATCATGTAAAATACGTTTGATGCCTGTGAGAGACGTGATTTCGAATACAGTGGGTTAATAAATCAGAATTAGTGTATCTCTCTGGTCGAATACATCACGTTCACGTTTGAAAAAGAACAAACTTCTATTCACGGTGAAACTAGTTTTAAATTTCATTCGAATCTCACAGGTTTTTCGCCCCAAACAAGAAGTACAAAGGCTAGAGCAACTCGAAGGGTGTCCGATACTTTGTCTCGTCACCTGAGAGAAAGGAGTCCTGGAACGTCGTTTAAACTTTCAGACATCCTTTATAGGCACCCGAACCCATGTCTTCTCTCTTCGTTTTTTTTTCTGGGGTCATTCCAGAAACCTCGCGCGAAAAGTTCTTATCGATACGATTGTGTTTTGTAGAATCTTGGGTCTTTATCGCTGAAGGTGCTAATCTTTGAAAGTAATTCACGATTTGTTCAATGATACATTACAGATTAGAGTAGGCATAGAATCTGATATTTTGCTGAATGAAAGATGTTGATGGAGAAGTAATCTTCTGAACAAATATTAAATTAGAAATGTTGTTACAAGAAAGTGGCAAAGTTCGGAATGTATTTTATTATAACATAGTACTGAATATATTTTTGCTATTAAAAGATGGATATAAAAATGTTGAAAAGAGTCGTACTTAATGCATTAGAAGGGTTAGGTCGTCGATTGTTTTCGAGGAAAATAGAGGTATTCAGATTTTCAGCAATTGTTACTCATTGTATAAAACATTCCTAAAAAGAGGTGATCAAGTATGAGCCAAGGAAGTGTTCCAAAGGACGATTGAGAGAATTGCAACCACTTCGTGGATACCTCTTCTTAGATACTTTGGTCTTGGTCCAAGGAATTTCCCTGGTTTTAATTAAAATTCATTTCGTCCCCGGTCGCTTCTTTGCTGGAAGAAAGCTGGAACACTGAGCACGCTTAATTCTCCCGGATGTTTTGTATGACAGATACGTTCAGCTTCTTCCTCTTTGTCTGTAGTAAACTTTACTAATTGTCATTGAAGATGTTCTATTTCAGTGGACAATTATTGTTTTGTGCATTATGAAATGATTCTGCCTTTGCATTTTAAATGGCAAAGCTTTTAACGGAGTGACTATATACGTATTTAAAGAAGGAAACTTATTACGTTGTCGCGGTTGAATTACCATTAAATTGCAAGCGTTAGATTACCTCGCATTAGATTACCACGTGCCGAAATACAACACGTTCGATTGCCACACGTTGGATTACCACGCGCCAAAATACTACCCGTTGGATTACTACGTGTAGAAATACCACGTTTTGGATTTTTACGTGCCGAAATATCACGCATTAGATCCTCCTCGTTGAACTAAAATATCATGGTCATCATTCATTATCATTCTGTATATTGCAGCACTGCTGTAAAATTTCTCAACTTCTCAATTTACGTGATGTAGTAATAAATTTCCTAGTTTGATCATTATGATCTTGCGTCTCGAAGAATTATAAAAATTATAAATTTTATGAAAGAGGAAAAACGACGTGAAACGATATTGTTGAAAGGACGGCTACGAGGTGCTGTAATATAACAAATTGTTAAAGGGAGAGACGAGGCTTGTTAGAGACAGAAGAGAAGCATATTGACCCGTCACGCTAACCGGAAATGATAGTACCTAATCGTGTGGAACGGCTGCAGGAACGAGGAGGGAAGAAGTCTGGTGGAGGAGGATGCCAGAGAAAACGAAGGAAATGGAGAAATAAATAAAATAAGAGGCAAATGGTAGAGAAAGGCAAAGTCGTCGTTGATAGACGGCAAAAGTAGAACAATTACTTATTGATCCGATATCGCTGCGGTCGATCAATACAGATGTCTCTTTTTATCATTCCAATTTTTGCACTTTTTTCACAAATAAATGCTTATGAATAATCAGAAACTCATAGATCTCTATGAAATATGAATTTCCGGTCGGCGGAACTAGGATGTTCTGCTTCAAATTATCTTATCGAATATTAATCAACTTGTTGCTCTCGCTAGATTCAATTATGATTCATATCGACTCACTTTTATATTTAATTAAGTGCAAATTAATTTAGACAGCATTCAGTTATAGGTACACATGCAAATAATTCTGCATTATTGGGAGGTGGAATTAATGAATTTACGAATACATTTAGAGTATCTTCTTGTTTTTACTATTCAATACTAGACGACTTCCATATTATATCAGAAATTCATGATGAGTTGTTGATGATAATTAAGTGGAAGGGTTTTTAAAAATGTCAATATTCCGTAAGTATCACCGACAGTTCAAGAATTAGCACAAATCAATATTGTAACGGCTTATCCAAGCAGACGTTCGATAATTACGTCTCAATTAAGGGATCCGACCTAATTTCAGACGTGGCTGGCTGCCTCCTCAAGACCTGCTTCAAGATCTTCCGGCTCGCTGCGCTTCCAGAAACGTTTATACCCGGGTTGCGGTAAATACCTTAAACGACGATGAACTTGGAAACGATCCGTGCACGTAAACCGCGATTTCATTATCTTCTGTCCTCCTGGTGGCCACGGGTTAATTTCCACGAACAGTCGCTTATTTCCCATCGGAAATTTTCCTTTCTAACATACAAACGTTCTTCTGCGTACTTAATTGACTCAATTAATATCTCGATTACTATTACGCCTTGTACGAAAATATCAAGTCTCCGTTAAATCGGTTTAGGTTCAAGATTAAGCTCATTCCGCCATATCCGTTACAATATCTCCACTGGTTAAGCTATTTCCACAGAATTATTTCTTGTACTTTGCACTTAACCTGATAATTATGTTGCTCAGTTTGCATTTGGATTTTTCGAACGCGAGATAACTGACATAGAGTTCTCAAGAAGTTCGGGACAGACGTAAAACGAGTTTCTCAGCTACGAATGACAAATGTATGAAGTCCCCTCGGAAAGTAATCAACGACCACGGTAGCAAGAAGACAGGTTTTTTACGGGATCCAATTCCAACAGCATCTTGTTACACGAACGACGAAATGATGTTTTCAGCCGATTGTAGATGACTGGAGATGAACGAGTTACAGCTGGCTGTCGGGAACACATGCAGCGACGGTTTCCGGAAGTGCAGTCGTGGACGATTACATGGACGATAAGCGCCGTCGCGGAAGCGTATACCGGATGAAAGTGTGTTTGAAGTACGGTCCACGGGTGCGAGGTTGACTTTTCAACTTAAATTAAGTTGGACGGTTCCGCTGAAGGGGCCAGCAAAGGCAAATTTTATACAAATTAAACCGTGGCTGGCACATCCTTGTCCTCTTTTCGACCCCTCGATCCCGGGGCAAGATTTACCCCGGATACTTTGCGAATTAAGTACTTATTAAAATGTACTACGACCGCGTGAAAAGGTCTTCCTTTCTTACTTCTTGTTACGCTAATTTCGTTATGCTTTATTGTTAACACTTTAATGGACAAATGTCGCCAGGGGTCGGCAATGCTTTTGAAGAATTAATTCAGCTTGAAGTGGCATTTGAAGAAGTTTAAAGCTTGCAAGTAGTATGAGTCAATAACTGGTCAGAGCACCGAAAGAATAACCGTGGCGAACCTCCATTCCAAACCGATCAGTATCATCGAATAAGTGGTTAGAGCACCATTGAAACTCCGCGGCAACTGGGGTCGATGCAATAAATCTAAACTGTTCGAGCAAATTAACCGGCGATTACTGTAGAAGCGACAGAACCATCAACGGGAAAGGTGCTTCGCTTACAAGAAGGACATTAATGTTCTCTCAAAAGGGGTACCGTTGTTCTCTTAACGGCCAACATTAATAGCCCCACAGAGAGCGTTTAACGACATCGTCGTGCAGACAATTGTAAAATCTTCGCGAGGGAACAGACGTTTCGTGTCTTCGAATCTTGAGGAGCAAAATATCGCTCGATTTGCAATCCTGTCGTTTCATCATCCATTTAAAACGAGTACCCCGGAAAATTACTTTACGGTTGATAGAATTCAGATGGAGGTTCGGGTTTGCAAAGTCAACAATTTTCCTATGAAATTGTGAATCTCCGGTAAAATTACTGGGTGTTGAAACGTATAGGAAATATTTATCGGGCCGTGATTGATCACTTTACTGTAAATATTATAAAATTGCTCGCAACGCGACGCGTTGACCTTTTCGCGGGATGAGTTTCCAGCACGTCGACGCGGAATACTCTGAAACCGCTGTGACCATCCAATAAACGATCACTTTTGTTGCGAACTCTGTCTAGCCGAGAGAAATAGATTAGGATCCGTTTTCACGTCGCTTTTGGGTCACCCGCAACTTCGCACCGCGCTCGAAATAAATACGCGTGAATGGTACTCTGCTTGTGAACAAAGTTGCTTCGTGACGTTAATATTCTTTGTTTCTGGATGCGCAATCTCAGTGTGCTATCATCTCTACTAATTCATTCGTACGGGATGTCAGATCATACATTGTTTCGCTTTGCTACCTTTTTCACTTTTTGTACACACCAAATTTATTATGTTTTCCTACTTTTCAACTGGCTATAGTTACAAAGAAATTATCAGGATATTTCATGTTTCATGGATCCACGAAAAGCTTACTTTGTAATTCAAATAAACATCCTCGTCTGTCACATCTTTAATAATCCGCAAAATTTGTACAGAATTTGGTCCATGTTGAAAATTGTATTCGTTGATTGACAGTAACGAAGCAGGAAGTGGTAGGGTTATAAACGGAATGAAATTATCGGAGAAGTTTGAGCCGGCCACGTTTCACCTGCCGTTTTAGGCTTAGAAGAGATTTCGCTTAACCTGCCATGGATTAACGCGACTTCGCGTTATGGGGTTCGCTCGATGCGGGGATAACGAGGTCAGACCAACTTCCGGTTGATGAATTAAGCTTGGATTAAGGCGATGCTTCGAGAGGGAGCTGTTGGACGGACAAGAGGCTTCGTGTCCACCGTTTTGGAAGAAAAATCCGTTCGGGAATAAGATAAAAATTGATAGCAACAATTTTCATACAAAAATATAGTATTATGGTAAGTATCATGGCGACAGTTAAATGAGAATCTGATCTCTGGATACGAAATTTAATTAAAAGTTACAGAACTGATATTCAAAGTTTCATCAGCTTGTGTCGTGACATGCAGTAAGATTAGACGAACTCTTAATGCTCGTGAAATGATTTCAAGTTTCAGTGACGTTGCAACTATGTGAGTGATTAGTAGAGACAGGCTGCCATCGTGAAGGCGTTACTTTCATTAATTAACTAACTTTACGCGATATGGAGAAAGAGTTGCTCTTGATTTTCAGTAATGCGTCTACTAGTACGGTGTCACTAAACTTTATCAAAATGTACTTCGCAAACATCAAGTAACATTTGTATTCCTCATTCTTTCTTTACAAAAGTAATTACAAATTTGAGAAAATACTTGATCAAAGATCCTAAGTAATGACGTGAGCTGTCAGGTGAAGATTGTAAAGGTTGTCTCGAGAATACAAATGAAACGAAGATAATTATTTCCAAAAGCCTATAAGAGGGTTCCATGTCTATTCCGTGGTTAGGGAACGCATTCAAATCCTGCCCTCATCTACGAGGTTCCAACGAAGAAGTTCCATTTTGATGGTGGTTGCACGTCGTCAAAGGGCTTGTTCTACAAGTACGCGAATTGCGCGTGATTCGGCAGGGAGCAGAGTAGGCGATAGAGGGTAAAGAAGGATGGTTGCAGGAGGGGAGAGGAAAGAGCAATGCCGGAATCAAGGTAGAATCGCAGGGAGAGCACGTTTCTTGGAGTAAACTTAATTAGTGGGTGGCGCTCAGCGCTCTGACATTTGGCAACGAACCTCTAAATCTCGAAGAGGAACGGCAAACAGGGAAATGTGCACTGTTCCAGATTGCATTCTCACTGAAGCAATCATCTGTCGACTGCAACGTTCGATCGTCTTGCCACCGAAACTCCCTCGCGGCTTAAGGCAATCTTTCGCTAGCGATGCATGTTACGGTCCTTTAAACAGCCATCAACAAAATCTTTGATCATTGAACGTTTGCGAATTGTCCTTAATCTTCTTTATATCGCTGCATCTTATTAACAGTTTACAGGTTTGATGCAGTTACTTGCCTTTTCGTAGAAATTTGGAAATTCTTTACGACATGGCAAGACTTAACTATTCATCCAGTATTGCAAAACCCTCATAGGTTTATTTAGAACCTTGCTTTCTGAGATATTTTAATCTTCAATTAATCGTGGACTTAGTGATTTAGTAACGCAGACAATATTTTTAAAAGTGCATAGCAGCTCTTCAGCATCCGCCTTCAAATATGATCAGTCTATGAGACTAATTAAGGTGAGTTCCTTTCCGTGTTAGATGTCTGGATCGTTCGAACGCGAGTTGAATACCGGCGAAGGTAAAAATTCGCTGCAACGCGGGCTTCCTCCGTCGATATTCGCCTGGGGCTATTCTTTTTCGAGCTCCTGGTGACATGTTGTTTCGCGAAAGTTCGCGAGAATTCGGAAAGTGCCGACGGCAACGGGAAATTCAGAAAAAGCTTCAGACATATCTAGGAAAGTTTCAGCGGTAGGCTGCCCGCGGCCGTAGGAAACGGTGTTGATTTTTCGAAAATCCGAGGTGTACCAGAGTTCGTAGCTGTTCCTAAGGGAAATTGAAAGTAACGCGCAGGTCTGCGGAAATCCAAGTGTTGGCCTTTTTGTTTGCGCGGCAAGGTGAAATATGGTTGGTGGAAATTGGAGCAACTGTAGCCAATACCGGGGAGAAACATCGTGAACTTATTTTCAACAGCGAACAACTTCGTAGTTGAACGTAATTGTTAACGCATTTATCAGTTCCCTGTATTCTGTTACGTTTCGGATGATATTTATCACAAGTTTCTCGACTTCTTCGCTAATTCGGAAGATGTAGTGATATAACCTTTATCGTCCGATAAATAAACATTCGGCAAGAAATGTTCAAATTGCTGGAGGAGCAGAATCGTGTGTCCGACATTCGTCGAAACGTCTGAACGATGCCGTTTTCCGTTATTTGGAATCTCGTACGTCGATACACCCGGAAACGCGTGATCGCCATTCCGGCACGAGAATAACCGGCCAACCGTGCAAGAAACCATCCCGGGAAGCCATGGGCAAAGCCATAAATATCACAGATGCGCAAAGTTGCCTGTCTAAACGCATTGGTATTCATACGAGCGAATTCACGTTTTGCCGAAAGTGTATAATAAAATTCCGTGGCTAGGTGTTCGCGGTTGAACGACGCAGGAACACCACCTGGCACGTTATAAATGCCGCCGGCTATAACCGTGCTCTACGATGTGTTAATAAAAATCGGGGACATTTCCTTCCACTCTTTTTTTTCGGGTCGAGACGATTTCGCAGCCCGTTACGGAGGGAACAAAGTATCGCCGCCAGGCTTAAGCTTGGAAATATCTAGCAGCTTCGAGGGTGTACATAATGTTCCTGTTAAAATCGATCCACTATCGGTGATATCGTCCCTAGACACTTTGCAACAATGAAATTGAAATACCTTCCAAAGTATCGGGTTATCGTAAGTAATATCCTTAGCCTGCTCATGAAGGAACACTGATTCGCCCCAAATTTACCGTAATTACAGGAAACTTGGAGAGCGGTAATTTTGCGAAATTACACTTCCTCCGAAGAAGAATGAAATTTATATAGGAATTGTGTGCAGTTGTTCAATGTACGAAAATTTCTTACGTGTATTTAAGAAAGATGCATAGAAAGAATTTTGCAGGATGAATCTGGTCAGAGTTTTATTACCCCGAGGCTCCAGCAAGGGATTCGCACGGCTATCAGGACCGTTAAGCAACCTCGATTTTTCTCAATTATTCGATATAAAGATATAAAAGCTTCCTTCCTCTGGCGGTAATTTGATAAATGAATATATATCGAGGCTATGTTCGTTAGGTTAATTGAGACATTGCGTATTCCATACTTCATAACCCAGATTCCAGTTCTTGAAACATTTAACGATTCAAACAGTTCAGATACGTCGAATCTTTTCATTATAAAGACGCGCAACTAAAACGAAAAGATTCTATCGGTAACTTTTCATCGAAGTTTTTGTTACGATGTTTCAACGTTATCTACAAATTTGTCACTTTGCTGGCAAAGAACCCTTGAATTTCCACGGTATTCTCAACAACCCCTAATTCCCCATAAAGCACCCTCATCCGTTCCGGCCGTTTGCAAGACATCAACCACCCCCTCGATCATCTTTATCGTCAAGCTACAATGTTGCTGGCTGGAAATTGCAGCGAGCCCTTCGAAAGGTGTTCAAGATTCGTTGCACAATGGCCGGCCATCAACGAAAGTGTGCATGACTCGCCGGATGAACGTCGATCGTCGGAAAAAGCAACGGCACCGGGACTTATCTGGCTTTCTCCGGGGAAGGAAACACGGCCGTGGGGTTGATATCGCGTTACAATGTTATCCGAGGTGGCGGCTTTACGCTCGGCCGGTGAATAAAACAGCGGCGCGAATAAAGAACGGGGTTGGTGTTCGCGATAACGGAACCGACTCCTTGCGGGACAACCTGTTAGATAAATAAGTTTATCCACGATACACGAACCATTTTGTCGAGCATGAAATTCGGATGTTTGCTAAGTTAATCATGTAACCCAATGGTGGGCACAAGTGCTCAGAGCTCATGAGCACCTAGGGACACCCTATGACTGGAATCATGTGGTACGTGTATCGGAAGTAGATGTGAACACGTTGCTGGCATGTTAATGACTTTGTTGATAGCATTATTTTAGGCTTTTTAGTCTAAAGTGACCCAGCTGATTTATATCAAATTTTGTTTGAGAAGACAGCTTTGTGCAGAACTAGTACAAGATTTTATGGGATGAACGTTCGTGAGGACCAGACTCGGTTACAGTCGATGAGCAAACGTGATCGTAAATTTCTGGAGAAACGAGCATGTTTCAAATTCGACAGTGGACGGTGTTTTCTTGCACTCCGTGCGTTCCCATTACCCTACAAAAACCTCCGTCCAGTTCGAATATCGATTCCACTGTAATTTCACGCTTGGAACGATTATGGTGCGACAGCTGTGGAATGTCACACACGAGGCGAATACCGCGTTGACCTCGATATGCGATTTGACACGGGCCGCAATTTTTTAACCTAACCCATGTTCCAATCCCATATTGTTCCTCCCTTTATCACGTTTCTATAAATCGATAGTAATCGAATTCCTCTGAAGCCACTACGCTACCCTCTACGTGCCTTTATTATACATATTATTGTTACATTTTCCGCACGGAGTGCGAAGAAAGCGGGCAAAAATTTCGGGCACGTAGTCCATGCGAAAATAATGCGGTTCTCGAGGTTATGCATACACGATATTCTGTCTGAATTGATCCGGGTAAATAAGTTGGTAAAATAAGGTAAAATATCTGTGAAAGTGTTTGTGATATATTTCAAATGAAATCTAGGTGGTTAAAGACAAATGTTAATAATTTGCTGTAAGATAATCACACCCGTAATTATTTAACGAAGTTAATAGAGTAAAGAATATTTCTAAAACTGCAATAACCGTAATAGCTTTGAAGGGAACAAGGGCACTCCACGAAACGTTAACATCGAAACAAAGCTGAAATCGAAGCTTTCGCGAAAGTTTACATCTTGACCCGACTGAGCCAACGAAAACCATTCTGTACAACGGTTGTACGGAAAAAAGAGGAGAAGAGTATCAACGTCGAGGCGCGGATGAAAATGAAGTTGAGGAACAATTCGCAGTTACATCCAACCAGCGGCGGCCATTGAAGCGAGAAAAACTGGCTCGTAATTCCGACAACTTTTACACCTATATACTTTTAGTTGATAATTATAACCCCATTTCTTTCGTTTCTCCTAGCACACCCCCTCCTCGTCACCCTTCTTGCTTCTCTGTTCGTTTCCACTGGCGCTCATTTATTCCAACGATTGCGCACCGACTCCAACCACTTAGCCACTCTTCCTGCACCTCGACTTTATTACTTCGCTAACTAGCTTTAAACGCGAACTTTAGTTTCCGCGTCCGGAATCTGAACTCCTGGATACACTGGCCGTCTCTGAAATTACTTCACTCGACGGGAATCGAGTCGAGAGCCACTGGAAATAATTAAACATCGCCGGACTGTATCCAGAACTCTCGAGGGGCGTCGATCTGTTGCGAACGGTTAATGATTTTCATACACCTCCTATTATAAATTGCGCATGAAATTCCAGCTTCGATCTCCTCCTGCTTTCATTCCCTCGTAGCTTAAGACCTCATTAAAACTGTTTCTTATTTTTACCTTTTACGAGTACCTCGTTTCCTCCCATCTTCATCTTCGCAATACACGTAGGATATAAGGTCGTAAAATATGAAACTTCACAAATTTCGGAATGTAAATTTTGATTTTATTATTTCTCGTTTGGCGCGGGGTTTTAGAATCAAGTTGGGTCACCATGAACCGTGCAATTTCGTTCTTTATTCGCCGTATTTGCTTGTTATAACATTTTTAGTGCCCTGGTGGACCCATTGGTTGACCCACTTCTGTAAAATCATACAAAAGTCGAATACTCGTGAAATCTATGAATATGGATACTGCCATCGAAACATGCCGGTATATTTCCCTGAAAATATCCCGTTTATTCCGGCATTTCAGCCTAAAAGAATAACCTTTGAAAAAAGTTTAATATCAATTTCTTGATCTATCCACGAGTTTCGATATCGATTCGGCTGTTCCTTAAGCAGGGATTGAATCAGCAGCCGAGGGGTTGAAATTTTCCGGTGGAAATGGAAGGCTAAACCCGCTATGGTGTCGGGCAAGGGGCTGGATTTGCGCATACGGAAAAAGAGGGTGTCCTATTTGCCCCGGGAAATCTTGTTTGTTTATGATCGCCGTGTCGAAAAGGAGGAATAAACAAGGGCGGTTTCGGTGGCAAACACCTTCGACCCTGTCAAAGTGCTTTCACCCCCCTCAAAAAGAACGCGTTTCAACGTGGAACGCTGACTCGGTGAATTCAATTCTCGAAATCACCAAGCGTAAGGATGACGCCGGTTGAAATTTATCGCTACCAGAAGGAAAGTTATCGACTACGTTTACCTGCTGACGGATTAGTCCACGGGGATGAACATTGCAGGGATGTTTGAGAATATTCGGCTGACTTAGTCCGAGGGGTCCGTTGACTCAAACATGGACCAGGTTTGTTGATCAAAAAGAATTTTTAATGACGGCTAAACGGGAAATTTTCGAAACCCTTTGACGCAAAAGACCCCTTGAATTATAACTGGAGATACAGAGGTAATTGGATCGGATTAAAAAAGCTGTTGGAGACGTTGTCAAATATGGTCTGTAATTGTTGGAATACGACATGAAAGAGGTGTAAGGAATTGATGTAACCTCTTTGGACTTTCTAACAGAGGGGTAGTTTTTGAAGAACGTGTATGAAATATTTTGAGTTATCATGTGTTGGATCACTATGGGTTGATCTACCACGTGTTGGATCACTGTGAGCTAAATCACCACGTACTGAATCACGTGCTGAAATACCATATGTGCGATCCTTCCATCTTAGATCACCACATGTGACCAAACATTCTAAGAACTCAGTCAACTTCAACTACCACAGTCAAAACATCATGACCTAATTTATCATCCAAACTTCGGAGTTATCAAAACGTCAACCCTTCCCACGTCCACGAAACAATAAGAAGCAACGTATTCATGGTTCCAAACGACGTTTCGACAGTATGAATTATAACGAAACAGTGAACAATCGTGTTGAATTAGCTCGTATTTCAGGTTGAGCCTAGTTACACTTTTTGGCAACCAGTTTAATCAACACGTCTCTCACATAGAAAGTAATTACTGAGCTCCGTCGAGTTGCACTTGGGCAAACGTTTCTGTGAAATTCAAGGAATTCCGGTGGATAATAATGTAGAACCTTGATGGGTGGCAGACAACGGATCCTTGATTCGCAACGACGACTTACCTTGTTATTTCAATGGATTTAATTGCACTCACCCCATTCTCGATCTCTATTAAGACGTTATTGTCACGATTCAGCCGTCACCTTTCGCTGTTTATTGTTTACCCTCTCGGATCAACCCCTTGACTGTCACCGTTTTTGTTTACTCTCGAAATTGTTCTTTCTGAATGGGTATCTGGGTCAATAAGAGAATCGGTTTATCTGAATGGGTGGAAGTTACTATTGTTCGGCTTTTTGTTTGGTAGAGGTGTTTCTTTGTTGCCAAATTAAACGATGCTTCGGGCATTCAGCTTCGGGCTTTGGAAGAATTGTTCAAAGTGTTGATCCTCTTAATTTTACCTAGATTATTTTCTTTCTATTACACAATGTAATACAATAGCGTTGAATACTTTGTCAGATTTAGTAGAATCGTGCTCATCTGGATCTCAGTTCTGAATAATAAGATATTCGCGGTATAACTATGGGAACTTTTTAAGTGGACACAACAGGTAGACGTTACGGAGAGTTCTCTCGAAACTTATTCAAGCTTTGTGCAAAATTCGGTTTACCAATTACTTGGACACGAACCCTTGAAGTGTTACGTCGGTGAACAGTAACTCTTGAAAATTTCGAGCTATTCTGTTGCACCGAACCAGCAACTCAGAAACCCTTCTGGCCCGTCCGAAGGAGCCAACGTTTGAGTTTCAACTCGAGCCCCTAAAATTGCTGTTTACGAACAGAGAATCTGCAAACTTATCGTTATCCCTTGCTTACATCCACGAAAAGCGTCAGTTAGTCGAAAATGGTATGTGTCAATAATACCCAACCCCTGCGAAACTATTCCTACAATGTGTCAGACATCGTGGTTCTTCGGGGGATCATCTCGAGGGAATACAACGGAAGTTCCTACTATAGTCTAGCTAAATTTCAGCAAATCCCATAGTGGACGGTTGCTCCTGCAGGCATCGATCAGCTTCGATTCCCAGAAGGGATTCGATAGTATCCGGAAATTAAACGCTGACTACCTACCTAAGGGCGACTGTTTGATGATCATGTCTGTTAATTACTTCGTCGTTTAAAATGATTATTTGGTCAAAGGCCACCAAGTGATGCCAGATGTCTCCTATTCCGTGCAAATTCCAGAATCAAGCTAGAGAGCTTTCCAGTAACAGTGTTTAGCTAATACGATTGAACGAGTCAACAGGAGGCTTCCTGTGTACTCCTTGTCTCAGGGATTCTCTCTTGGTCATTGATTGCCTTGAACGTACGTCCCTAAGGTCTACAGTTCCTAGGCCCTAAGGTCTTATATTGCAATATTGGGTCGATACGTGTTGATTTAGTACTTGATGAGTTGCCACGTGTTAGTACCACGCGTTGGATTACTATGAATGGAACTGCCACGTGTTGAATTGCTGCTCTTTGAATTTCATGTTTAGAAGCATCATACGGTAAATTGCTTTTTGGTACATTGATGTGCGTTCGATTACTGCGTGTTGGATTACGTCGCGTTGAATAATCTTGCTTTGGACTACTACGCATCGAATTGCCACGCGTAGGACTACTACGTGTCGAATTACCACGCGTTGATCTACTACGTGTCGAATTACCACGCGTTGATCTACTACGTATCGAATTACCACGCGTTGAACTACTACGTATCGAATTACCACGCGTTGGACTATTCAGCGCCGAATCACCACGAATTAAACCACCACAGGTTGCTATACCACGCGTTGAATTCTCGTGCGTTCAAACGCTCCGCGCCGAATGACCACGCAATGAATCACCAAGCACCACATCGTCACAATAGCCTCCAAGTATCCTGCTACTTCGGTGGTTAACTACCCTTCCATGTCTCCCCATGACCACTTGTCACACCATCAACTCGGCAAGCTCGTGTCCAAGAGAAGGGACAGTTACAAAGTAGACGAAGTCCAAGGGTGTACTTAGTTCATCAGACGAAGAAATATATTACAACCCTCTGGTAACCGTGTCGAGGGTGAGATATAGGTTCCAGGTTCCTGGCGAATTGATCGGAGGGAGCTGACAGGACATTTGTCTAGCGGGATACTTGATCCCGAGGAATTATCATATTTTTGCATAATGGAATCAACGTGCGCCGGTGTGAAGTTACACATACGGTCGGGATTGACGCATTCGATGGCGACCCGGAAATGACACCGTCGAACGTAGATTTTATGAGGGCGAAATTTCGCTGCAAAAATTATGCGAACACCTTAGTCGCTGAATTTCGATGAATCTGAAGCGGTAACTGTTGACTCGATATGGAAAAGGTTTTTCGGACCGTACTTTTCAAAATTCATCGTGCTGTTTGGAATTTTCATGGGTTACCTTCTTTATTTTTACTAGGGTTAGAAATCATTGGATTGTCTTTTTAAGTCAAGAGATGGCAGTAACGAGAATGTTTATTAAAATAATTATTATTCTTGACAGCAATGTGAGAAATATCTTTAATAGGGGAATAGTACCTTTTATTGGAATAACATGGTAAATTTATCAGGAGTAGAATTATTCACACTCAATGTAGGTTACAACTTGCGGCATTAATTTCCATGAACAATTGGATCATCTGGGGATACATGGCCAGTAGAAATCGAACAATTTAGTCAAGTGCTCGATATCATGCAATATTTCAATTTTGGGTACGCGGCTAGCCTTCAATATTAATTTGATCCCGTTGCTAATTCGCGCAGTTTCGATGATCACACCGGGAACCCAAACGACGTACACCGCGCCCAGTAATTACTTACACTTCTGCATCAATTTGCTGCTCGTGAAATATGATCATAGAATTGCATGCGTGCTGTTGTAACGCGAGCTTACAATTTATTAAATACAGTGTAAGTTAAATATTCGTATACAAATTGCTGGGATCAAGTTGACTCCGCAGTTTGGACATTTTTATTTGTGTATTTCGAAAATTCATAAATCCTTACAAATATACAAATTTCTAAGTCTCTAAATACTCAAATTCCAAATCCCCAAATTTTCAGCCAAATATCTAAACTTGAAAATATTGAATTTCTGATTGAGCAGGACCTTGTTTCTAGCCATATGATAGCCAGTAGTACTCATGAAGCACTCGGTTCAATATCGATCTGCCCATTAATTAAAATTATACCCCATCTTTGAAGTACGTGGTATTCTGACCAATAACCAGGACTACAACACTGCCGCTCAGTCAAATGGTACCCGGTAATCCTCTCTCGAGGCTTTCGCGAACTGTTCCGTGTAACAGTGCTTATTTAAGGACAACAATTTCCGAAGCAATTACGAAATGATTTCGATTACTCGGTTGCTCGTCACTCTGTGAAACAAGTCGATTTCTCGCTGTTCCTAGCTCGACTCTGACGATTCTTAGCCCCGGGCAGCTCGATTCAGCGCACACCTTTCTGATATACAGCTACGTTAACTGGTTCAGCTTGGATTACACGCGCTGGACCGAGTATCAGGTTAATACGCCACTCGTAATGGTTGAGTCAACTATTATTGTTATTGTCACCATTAGCAGACGAACCTCGAGATTTCAGTTGGCTGAATACGTAACGATGTAGGTCGGCAAAAAACTGGAACGTTACCAACATCCTAATAGGGGTCGCACCTGGTGCGTCATCAGTGCACATATGTTCATCGTGAAATTTTTTAACGTTTTTGATCTTCATTTTAATAACAGACGATTATGCCATCTGGTCAGAACTGTAAAATGTTCTTTAATGACAAGAAAGTTCCACTCATAATTGTAGTTGTAGATACGTGATCACAAGGAATGACACACCATGTGCGTCATAACTGTGATGTTTGAAATTTTTTACGTTTTTAATTATAATTTCACCAATGATTGGGTATTAAATGTTGAACAAGAAGTCACATTTTTGGATGGTCGATGCAACAGATATAGTTTATCCTAAATTGTGAATATCGAATATTTGTACGGTTCGCAGCCGTTCGTTAGAAATTCGTATTTGCAGTTACATTGCTAAAAGTTCCCGTGAAATTCGTTTACAAATTGCTGCGCAGTTCACGAATTTAACCGTTTCCAAGACGTGACCGAAATATTCACTGTTAAATCGTACGATAACCGCGCAACATCGGCTCGAATGTTAATTTTAAATCAACGCCAACGAATTCGCGTGCACGTTTTATTCGCGATTACGAATTGCGTGTTCGAGTACACATGGCGTGCGTGCAGTTTTATTTTCCGCGGCACGAAATAAATCTACCAAACAACGATACCTTCTTCGCGGGTGCGAAAATTTAATTCCAGCTTACACCTCCAGTAGAGAGTTTTTGAGCGATGGTAAATCCATTTACCCGGACTAACGCTGCGCCGATGGAAACTGGAAAATTATCGTTCGACAGAAATTTGCATTAAATCCTGTAATCGATAATTGTGTCGGTTGAAACGCATCGATACTTCTCGTCGTGATTAAAGAATCTGCGCGATTGATCAACGAAAATAATTAACGGGCTTCGAATTCGTGTCATCTACCTGTTTAATTAAAAGTACAAATAAGTAATGAAAGGCTGATGGTACGTCCAGCTCGTTCGATGTAATTTCAGGGAAAAAATTTGAAATTGAGAGAACGCGAAAATGCAAAGTAATATTTCATATTCTACTTTAACCTTTGAATGTTTATTAAAATGTTATGCAATGGATAATTTACATGTTACAAATTTGTGGAAATTCAAATTCATGATTTTTAATATTCAGAAATCAACGTTTATTTGCGAACAGAAATTTTTGTCGATATTCTTGGGTTACATGGTAATAGACGATGTAATAAGCGTGAGTTTACTTTAATAGCTGTTACGTTAAAAATACAAGTACCGACAAATAGCAACATTAATTATTTAGAAAAAAAGAAGATGAAAACGATTATTGCATCAATGCACACGATTATTGCTGTAACGAAGCTAGCATTATCATAACAGTATGCCAGTGTTATTTGCCGATTATGAACCCTTATGAGGGGTGAGCTTATTGCCCGACGGGGCCAAGCAACCCCATTGGTGCTCGAATTACTGGATAATACGGATATTAATCGATTGCGTTTAATTCGTGTCCACGATCGCGTTAACAACCCCAGTCACTGTGGAACGTGCATTTCATTGCATTTTTTTCATGCTCATTCTGTTTTTATATTCTCAAACCCTAGATCCTAAAAATGATCTTAAAAAGAATGTATCAAAATCAGTCAGAGTGCAGATATTATTTCACCCTCCTTTAGTGGCAGATAATCAACTTAACCCTCGGGCAAATATTTTCCCAAGAAATTTTCTACCTGAGTTGCAGAAGAAAACACTCGAACACACGAAGAGTTGTATGGCGGAAAGGAAACGTGTTCCTCTCGTTTGAACTCGTGCCATTCGGAGTCAGCAACGAGGAGGGACAAGCGTAAAGCGACGCTAACTAGAAGCTTTCGCGAATCTTCTTGGAAGTCGGGTCAACGGTTACCCGAACGAAGCTGCACTCGCAACGCGAGTTTTCTGTGCTTCGAAATCGCCAGTCAAACAGAGTAACATGGTCTGATCTCTCGGACCGAAGATCAAAAGGATCGATAATTGAAAGCGGAATGATCAAGCATCCTTACAGCGGCTTTCAGCTAACGATGTCGTTAGAAAGACGTCTTCTTTGATGCAGCAGACAAGCGGAAGTCTGGCTTTTAAGTAAATCCGTCGCGACCAACAATTCGATCAGTGGATGTTCCGAAAAGTCGTCTTATTTTAATGGAAGCTTTACGTAATTAACTTTTGGCAAATAAGATTACTATTTTCAACCAAGAGCATCTTATTGTTACTGTCATTTCGATTTCATATTATTTGTAGTTGGGACAATACTTTACATCTTCAAGTTCTTAAATCTTGGAGTTCTGACGACATGTGTCTAAATCAATATCCTCATATTTCCACATCTACAAACCCCTAGGTCTTGAAATTTCTACATTCTCAACTCTACACATTGGTATATTCTTAACTATCCACATACACTTTACATATCTCAAAATCTTTAAATTACTACACTCTCAACTCTACACATACTCAAATTCAGAGATCTGGACATCAAATCTCCACATCCCCAAACCTCCACATCCTCACAGCTATCTCTAACTCTACAAATCTGCCAGTTTCGAATTCCCAAATTTCCAAAACGAATTGAAGCTGTTCTAAACTCGTGAAACGTGATTCCCTAACGAGCCAGAAGAAAAACGGTTCACCGCAGCAAAACCAGAGTTCACTTCCGCCAACAAGGATCTCCTTCGGAAAACACGTGCATCCTGTGCACACGGTTCTTGCTCATCGAAAACACACATTGGCCGTATTAAATTGTCCCTTGCACAGTGTGGAGGTATTAGAGTTTGACGAGCAACAAGGTTCCGCACTTTAAGCTTCGCAACGAGCGGGTCGTGTTCGACGGGAATTCGCGAACACGGTATTAAGGAACGAGACACCGGTCGGAGAATCCTGATCGCGTGCCCTGCAAGCTCTTCGAGCCCCCCCGATGCCCTAAATTTCCACCTTTCGTCGAGTTCCCAACGATCGAGCTTCGGGTTGCAAATCGAAGAATTTTGCAAATGTCCCGACGCTGCCGAATATAGCTATGGCGGAGACAGTATCGGGTTGCCCCGGGCGTTATATCGGGGAAAATATGGGACAAGCCCGAGTGGGAGCCAGTCGAGTTTCGGATAGACGCGATTTGCTCGATCTCTCGTGAACGTAATCGACGGACCGATACGTTTCGTTGCTTTTCAATGCTGGATGGAACAATTCGGAGGTCGTTCCAAACTTATGACGCGGTTTCCCGGAAACCATCTTCTTTCTTATATCTGTATAAAATATAAAATTCTTCCCTTAACCTACAATTTTTTTTGGACAGTTATTTACAGCTAGATAACTATTCCAACAACGTGAGCGCAAAATTGTAGTGGAAATACGAGTCCAGTTTATCACATTAAAGATGTAGTCTGCGTCACGTTATTGTAGGACAAGGGGTAAGTTTTTGAAGGTACGGTAGAAGTGTTTCAGAGTACGTTATAACAATAAAGTATAGTTCTATGGGTTGGTCATTTCATGTGCTTGGAGAAAGCTATCCAACTTATTCAGAAGATTTATTCATCAGATGACATTCACTTCAACTGCAAACTTTATAATCTCATTAAAACTCCGGTTCTAGTAACGACAGTTGATGACACTTGACGGTGTTAATGTCCTGAATACATTGAAAAGTAAACTTCTCCTTTGACGCGAAGTTAATTTAATTTTCGCCGAGAAAATTCAGGTAAAAACGGCCCCAGTTTTCGAGCGTCAGCGATTAAATTCTAGTTAGATATCTGAATCGCAATGGAAGTTCGAAACTGAGTGCTTCGAATCGACCTACCAACCCTCGAGTTCCTCGTCTGTTTCTCGAACAATCCTCGAATCTCCGCTCGCGCGAGCGTGGAAACCGGAGACGGGAATTCAAAGCGGAGATCGGACAGAAACGAAGCGCGTCGAGGAGAAAAGCCCGTCGACGACGACTCCGTCAGACGACATACGAGCACGAACAGGAAGCCTTATATTTTCCCCTGCTCGGCAAGGAACCCTCTCGGCATCGCCCTTTGCCGTCGTCTTCCTGCAGACACGGGAGGATGAGAGACAACTGGAAATGGGAGGCGTTGTTTCGTTAGAGACGCTCGCGTTACAACGTTCCTGCAAACGACGATTGTTGCGCGTCACGACGCTCGTTACGATGTACCATCGTGTATCGAACAAATCCGTGTACACAATTGTTCACCACCTGCATTCAAAAGTTAGCTACCACTGTTTTAAGAATACATGAGTTCCGAAAGTTTATCTGAAGCGACTCGAAATTAATTTGCAACTTCATGTAGTAGCAAAACTACATAGAAAGACACACTGATCAAGATATTCTTATTGTAAAGTTAATGCCGCTATTCTGTTAGACTAGTCCAGAAACCCGTTTGATTAAATAGAGCAGCAAGATAGAATAGCATGGTATCATGATGCAGTGACTCTCAACCCTTGTTCAGAACTTAATTTCTAATATCACGAATGTAGAATACAAATTGACTTGCAAGTCAAATCGAACCAAACCACTTGGTCTTTATTCACCGTAAGCATTGTAGCCAGTGCATTCTCCACAGTACAACGTTAAGTCGTTTTCCGTTAAGCTTATTGTCCACTCAGACGTTCACTTAAACTTTCACTGCAGCCCATTCAGAAGGTATCACCTTTCACGACGCACAATACCCCAAGCAGAATCTTCGTTGATCCCCTCTTGACTCTGCGACCCCAAGGATCACATATCAGGGATGTAACATCGAATCACACACGGTGCAAGGTAATTTTAGTCGAAGGACAACGCGCACGACTTCCCGGCTGATTCGTGGCTCGAAAATCAGGAACGTGGGCCACGTATGCGCCTACGTTCGAAACGAATAGAATTCAAGCCCCGTTTCTACGGCGAGGCATCGCCGGTTGGTTCAATTCAGATAGCCTTTCCACTCGGCATATTAAATTTATGGTATGCACGCCGCACATAACTCATCCCTCCTGGGAGGATGGGCGCGGACGCGACACCCGCTGAAAGGATGCGCGGCACACTTGGTCCAGACCTGTTCTTCTATCCCGTTTCGCTGTTCTTCCCTTTTTACGGCTATTTCCGACCGGCCACCTGAGAGAATGAATCTTTCGACGCGTTTTGCTCGACCTCTCACCGCTTCGAATATTTACGGTTCAGCCGCGATTTTTCTACCCCTGCCAACAGTCACGGGTTGGCCACGACTTTTTGCCTGTCGGGAATTCCGACTATGTTGCTAACCGTGAGGTGCAATTTTGAGGAGTACGAGAGGTGTTACCTTGCTGTATATCACGTTGGAGGTTTTCAAAAATGCACGAGGTATTTACATATATGCGAAGACATAGGTCTCTATAAGATTCTGGAGATGATTTACGGGTTTGGGAATGTAGATATCTAGGATTGCAGAGATCTACAAATACAAGGACCTGAAAATGCAGTAATCTAAAAACGCAGAGATCGTGGTTCTCGAATATACACATTCGAAAATAAAAGATGTGCAATAAGATTAAAAGTATCTGAAGATGAAACTAGTGTCACATCAAAAGTATCCACAAATTTTGGACCAATGAACCTATAATTCAAAAATTTCAATGCCTAAAGTGTCACAGAATGCTTACGAAATGTTCAGATGCAATCATCAAAATTTGGGTACTCGCACAGAATTACCATCCTAAACCGATCTCCAACAGAATTGAAGTTCCATTTGCGAAGAAGTAAGTGGAATCACATTCACGAGTCGTTTGTAACTGGAGGTAACAGGACATTTTCTAAAGTAAACTCGTTGAATAAGTGGAGCAAAGCCGACAGAGGAGTCTTGCAAAAATAAGGAGCTGGCTTGTACATTGGCGACGTCGGGCTTTCTCCTTTTATCGGACGAAAATAATCTCGTGGACCCCCTCTTGACGTTCTATTTGCTTGGAAACTCTCTTCCCCCCTTCTAAGGCTGGTAAACGACTAGCGCTCATAAAATTTTCTTCCCAGTGCTCTTTAGGAACCTTTGGTGTCTTACTCTGGGGTAAGTGTTTCTTTAGCGATTGTTGCTCAGTTTGACAGGGAGCAGGTACTTTTCTTCAAGTAATTATGATTATATCAAATAGATGGGTTGTTTAAATGGTTTGTCATTTGTGACTAACTAGAGTAACTAGAGTATCTGGAGATACTGGAATCTAGCTTATGTATGGATTTGGGGATCCGAAGTCTATAGGGATGCGGTAATATGGGTATCAGGAGATATCGGATTCCACCCTATATGTGGTCCCAGAGATCCGAAGTCTACGGTGATGTGGCGAGAAGCAAATGTATCTTCCGTGACACTTGATTTTCCAAGTTGGCATCGTTATCCTATTATCAGAGCATGACAAAGAGGCGACTAGCAATTTCCAGGCGATTATGGAAAGCATTATCGGTTAATTCACGAGCAGGATTCTTTTCCATGAGCGTGCAGGTGATGCACAGTCGACTGCGGAGACAATGAATCTTTTCAGGTGGTCGATCTTGCCGAGCGAAGATTAACCATTCACAGCGCGATAATATCCGCGCGAACGGCTTCTTCTCGGCGTTGAACGATCGCAGGACCGTTCGAAAGGTTGAATGGGAGGAAGATAGTTTCGTACGAGCGGAAATTTGATGAAAGAAGGGGGATTGGCCAGACGCTGACGGATGAACAGAGAAGGGACGCGCATTCGAGGACATTGGGCACGAACGACGAGGAACGAGGACGTACGAACGGGAAAAGAAAAGGATACCGATGGCCAACGAGTATTTCCATCTTCCCTCCGACGACTAACAAGTCCCCGCCAGTCAGCGGTTTTTATAATTGGCCGGAAGTAGTTCAATTACGGAAGGGTGACGCTGGTGAACCAGCTCGAGAGCCCTCTTTTATTTGACCTCCTTCTTTGCTGCGTCGCTCTTTACTCTTCTCTCTCCTTCTTTCCCTTCCGTTTCCCCTTTCTTTGCGGGCCAGTTCCATTACCACCGGCGTCGTCGCGTCGATTTCGCGCTTCCGGTGCACCCCGACGTTCAAGATACTTGACCGGTTAGTAATTGCTCTGTGCCGGCGCTTTTGGAGAACGAAGAAATAAGGGATGAAGAAGAAAAGGAGCGTTGAGCGTTCGCTTTCAAGGGGTTCAACAATGTTTCATAAATTCTAGCTTGACAGTTAGCTTACAGTAAGGTCAGTTGATTCAATTAATTTACAGTTACGTAAAGCTTGAATGCTGGATGTTTTTCATTTTCGGAACAGTGACTGTTGCAGAAACAGAAATAATGAATAAATTTTATTATTCGTATTGCTTCTCTAACACCAATGGTACGGCACATAAACTATTAATTAAGGACATCAGGCTCTCTCAGCTAAATAATTTACATTATAATTTAAAGTCCGTCACTTTGACGGGCAGTTGTTTCACCATTGACACGTAACATTTCATTTGATTGCGTTAAAAACAAGCCGGGTATTTCTCCGAATAATCATAGCGAAAAACCTATTTTATTTTTTCCTGTGAACCGACAATATAAAATCACGAGTTTCGCGTTCGAATTCTCTTGTTTCGTTTCGGGTGCGTTGAACCGAATATCGCTAACGAAGGGAGAGAAAAATGAAATTTTCTGGCGACCACGAAGGTCTCTTTCGTAGCCGCAACTTTATATTGCTGGAAATTTCCAGGGTTCTGTGTTCTCGATAGGTGTCAACGAGGGAGCCATGATTAAATTCTATATAAACCGCCGTCGAAAATCGTTTAATACAGAATGAAAGTTAATTCCTTAAACGACAACGCGAAGCAATATTCAGATTCTTGCAAGCTTGCCACTCGTATTTCAGTGGCGACAATGCATCGGGAAAATTTGTTCGTACGACCGTTTCAACCTTTATTCAATGCACCACGCTGGACGGCACAAAGGATAATATAATTAAACGAAGCACGAGCCTGAAAGCTCTTTATTCGCATTCCTTTGTCCGATTTTTACCGCAAGCCCCGGTGCATTGGCGACGCGTTAATCATGCTCGGTAATAATTATTTCTCCATGCTGAACCGTCCCGTTCGAGCAATCGGGATAAATAAAATTTACGCTGGTTAACGCGGAAAATATTATACAAGCGCAGACAAACGATTGTTTAAATATGGTCGGGGAAACTGGCGAATTTTCTGAATCTGATTGTTCGCGAAATTTGCGAGGACGTTTTATAGCGATTTTCATGAGAGGGTAACGTCATTTAAATCACAAATTTTCTCTTCCAAGATTGCTATACTTTTTCCAAATTAACCTTTAAACTTATAACCATTCGATGAATGTTTTGATGTAGCAATAATACATATTTAAAAAAATGTTTCATTCAGATCTCTCACGTTGATGCATTGAATTACCATATGTCTAAATACCATGATTTGGATCAGCATGTGTTTAACTACCAAGCGTCACATGTGGAATCACAAAGTATTGAAATATGCTGAATCATAATGCGAATCAGCACATGTTCAACTACAAACAGGATCACCACCATAAAACCCCGCATTGTCCATTAAGTTAACAACGCATCAAAGCGTAACCAAGGTCCTCGAGGCTACCAAACGTGCTCCAGCATAATGCAACAGATAGAATTTGAAGTGCATTGAATCCCTGACCCGCCGGTCACTTTTTGTCACCGTCCCCAAAGGGATTTCAAGTTAGAAATGGATCGGTCGAGGTGGAACGTCTTCGAGAATGAAGAATGCTGGTCCACACGAGGGCTGACAGGGTGAACGTGCGTGAACCTGGGTCGAACGCGACTTCCTGATCCCCAGCTGATGGAATTCTTGGAAGAAATATGACCTTAGGAATATTCCATGCCTCGACATTCAATAGCCGACGAAAGTTACGCTAATAAAGATACTATTCTTTGCGTGTGACCAACTGAGTGAAATGACAGTTAAATAAAAATGTGTTCTTTAAAAATTTGGAACGGACATAAAATGTAATCCTATTTTCCAAATGAACGTTCTGTCGTGTTCTTCGTGTTCATCGGATTAAGAAAAAAGAAAACCTGAAATCCGAGTGAAACATTTATAAAGAAGCAAGCTTTGCGCAATCTGTCCTCTCGGTGAACATTTCGAGGACGTTACTCCGGTTGGTCGATCGAACGTAAAAACTGCCCGGAGTGTCGAGATTGTGGTCAGACGAAGACTGATGACGGGTAAGTCGAAGAGAAGGGTAGAAAATGGAGGAACGAAGGAGACGGAGTTGGAAGAGAGACGAGACAGGAATTAAGTGGGTGGAGAAGTCGCGAAGGAACCCGGAGACGAAGCTAAGCTGACGCTTTAATATGTCCTCGCCTATCTTCCAACTTGTATGGAATATCGTTTAGTTACAATTTGCCTTGGTATACGCTCCTCTTATTTCCAACTACGAGAGCTGTCTGTAAGTTCTGTCGGGAACATCGATCAAAGTAGGTGTTACTTGTTCAATCCTCTGTCACCAACGATTATGGAATACTTGAACAGCGTTTGCATAATGTTACACGATGTGTAATATCGTCACGACGGATTTCTCCATCAAACTTCTCTAACGTTTTTAAATTCGAAATTTTCGAAGATGAAGATGAGACACTTTCTACAATATCTCGGTATCTATTCATTCTACGAAAAGGTAGTTCCTACAAAATTTGTAGATTAGGACATTTTCTACAAGAAAGGGTCTATACACTTTCTGTGTTGGAGCAATCATTTCCCCAGGGTGAATTAACAATTTATATTCGTTTTCATTTAGTAGTCGCATAAATTGCAAAATAGTTCGAAAGTATATAGAATGCAACTTTAACGAGGAATTTAAAGCCTGCACAATTAGAGCAGGGTACAGAAAAAGTTATTGAAGAAACGATTAATTAATTATCGAATACCGATTCATCGCATATAACTTTGATATTCTGACGGTTTCGAGCACTGACGAATATTAATGACACTGCTTAAATGGATATTAATGCATGGCGTTTAACGTCAATGTGGAATCGGGTCAGCTTTTTGGCAAGCTTCCTGGACAATGAGAAAAACGCTGCAGTGATCGGGTTACCATCGAAATCTCAATTGCCATGGAATTATTGAAAACGACTTTATTCAAGTGCAATGAATTGATTGCAGTATTCGGGTCATGTTATGTTTCATACGAGTACCTGTTTAAATATACTCGAATATGCTTACCGAGAGTAATGCTAATACGGAAAATCAAATTGCAATCGTCAAAGTAATTTACTAACTCTATGACAGAGATTATTGAAAATGATGGTTAGAGAATATCTTGTATAGTTGAAACGCTAACTTTACATATTATAAGGGTAAAGAAATTATTGACATGTGGTAGCCAAGCGAGACAGTTCCTCGTTAAAAGTAGCTGATGTGCAGGGAATCTTGTGAGGACGTTTTAATGAATTTCCCACTGGAAAGTTTTTCTATTCTGGCCACTAGGCTGATCGTCGTTAACCAACTGTTGGCTCGCGTGTTCGGCCATTCTGGCGACTCGAAACGGCAGCGCCAGCTTAGGAAAAAGCGAAAAAGAAAGTTCGCCAAGTAATATAACGTCGCATGGCTTCCAGGCGGAACGTTCTAGCAGACCGATTTATCTAAAACTTGGAAGACGAACCCGGTTGCACCCGGAACGGGTCACGATGCTGGATACTACAAGTATTTTGGGGTCGCCGGTGAAATTTCCGGTTGCGACCGGAACGGAAATGTGTGTAGTTCAAAACGAATCGTCCTCGAGGAATTCGCGATAGTTCTTAGATTCAACAAACGAAGGGTTCGTTTCGGTCGTATCCACGTTTAATCGATCCAATTCGAATTCTTTCGGTGGTTTCGGCAGGTTTCTACACGTCGAGAACTTCTGATGACTTTTTCTTAGCAGGCTTTGGAAATTCTGGGAATGCTAAAAGTTTTGAGAACTTTTACAATGCTATAGGTTCAATGTTCAATATTCTGTATCAGTCGCAGTACTATTCGGTACGCGTCCTTTTTGCAAGTATAATTTTGAAGATTCGAAACGTTACGTGTGATTCTCAAAACTTTCAGCGCGGACTAAACCCATGTACCGTTAGTGTAAAAGGTTGAAAGAGGATACAAATGTTGACCACGTATAAGCAACGGAAGAAAGAAATGACAGTAATAAAGAGTTGAATTCAGGCGTCTAAGCTTTGTTTCAAGAATTCCACGAGGTGAATTCGATGTTGGGATTTTCATGCTGAAAGGACCAAGCTGGTTTAGGATTCCGGCATTGTTCGCTGGCACGTCGCGACCGGGAAGATTTGTGATGTCAAACGAGGGGTGAAAATGGACGCTCATTGTTCTAATAACATAATTTACCGCGAGTCTGCCCGCGGAGAGAAATCACCGTTGAAACGCTTTGTCAAAGGAATTTCATTAAATCCGACGCTCACCCTCAACTAACTCGAAGAATTCAAATAACCGGATAGGTCACACTGTATCCAAATAACCGATTTCTTTATCAACGAGCAAGGTGATATGTCGATGATCGGGTCATAGCTTAAGGGACTTTGGGGTTCTGGGAATTTAGGTTACTGGGAATTTGGGACTTTGAAATTTTTGAACTTTGGGAATTTGGAACTTGTGGACGATTTGGAGATATTCAGGACTTCTGAGCAGTTCGACATTCGTCGGAACTTCAAGCACGTGGGAATTTGAGGCGTTGACATTTTAAAACCTCTAGGTTTCAGTCTTCAGAATTTCGGAACTTAGGATAGTCAGGCTTCGAAAATTTGAAGTCTTCGATCTTTGGTCATCTCTGGAACTTCGCATGGATCTTCATTGCAAGGTTAAATATCACCTGGTCAATTTTTATCAAAAAACGTCTACATTTTTCGAGGTATTGGATGAAACTATATTGAATGAGTGTATGGTTTTGAAGGTAGTTTTCCCGATCGTTTGATTAACGGAGACATACAACCGCAGTTAAAGGAATTTTAGATTTTGAAGAGGGTGGATAGCAGCAATTTTTAAGCTGAAACATTCGGGACAAGTAACCCATTCGTCATTCGATCGAACCAGCCTGCGGCTTAACGAGTCCCGGTCCTCGAGATTTTAATTTCCGACCGACATTCGGCTCCATTTGTCTTGACCTTAATCGAACCAGCGGAAACGTGTAGTCCAGGCGAACGTAGCTGCTCGAGCACGTTATTTGTCGACACCGGGTCGAAGCTTTTCCTGGAATAATAACGCCGGTCGCTGGTGCACACGCGGCGGAAACTTTCAGCGAAAAAAAAGAACGATCCCGCGATTCCTTGCTGTTCCTTTCTGTTTTCGGACGAGTCGTGACAACCGTATTCCCGGAAACCCGACGGAAACGCATTCCACCATCCGTGAAAATTGAATCTGGCGAAATTGCGAGAACGGAAGAGAACAGTGGAAATAAAGTTCGAGGCTCCTCGGGTCTCGGCCAATTAGACATCCGAGGCTTCTCGACAAGGAAATGAGTTCCTCCAAATCGATTTGAAGTACGATTTCGACTTTCCTATAGACTACTGATTCATCGTGTTGTCGATGAAAATAAAGAGAATTCACTTCTCTTCTTTTCTTGAATCACTGATGCGATCTTAATGATCAGAACATATTTTTATTTTAATTACTCACTGATCTCTAGGGCAGTCGCAATATCAAATACAGATTGTTATTAGAAGTTATTCACATAAAGTTACGTTTGAAGTGCTCTTCATATTTTTACAGAAAATGAAAAGGATTTCATAGCTCCAAAACCTGAAAGTAGGTCCAGAATTTTTTAGTTCTAATGATCGAAGTATCCGAATTTGCTGATCAGAAGATCCATCAAGTCCTTTCTATTTTGTCTTCCTCCAATTTAATTCTCGCGTCTGCGATTCTGACAGAAATTCATCTCAAGTCCACGGGGTAAACGCGACGACGTTTATTCAGGACGAGAGAAGTCGGTCGGGTAATTACGGCTGGTAATACGGTTACCCTATGCACACGAGAAATTTTGACGGAGGGTAGAGCGAGGTTGGGGGTCTGTTTCCTCTCGTTCGTGCTCGAGCAAGACCGATCGCTTTTTAATCAATTTTAAAAAGCAATTACACGCTCGTTAAGGACAGGGGAGAAATAGATCGAGAGGGTTCGCGAAATGTAGCACCCTCCTGTCGGGTTATTATTTTTCGTCCCTCTTCGCTGAGACGCGTTTTTCGCGACGTCGTTACATGATCGATGCGGGTCCTAAGCTTTTTATGCGCTCGAGAAATTGTGTATTGATGTACGTCGGCTGAAAACCTATTTCGCGATAAAAAGAAATAAAAAAGAACATCGATAGCGTTTAGTCATATATGAATATTCGTTCAACATTCTAAATCACGTTTCCGATAAATGAAAGCCATTTTCGAAATGGTAAGTATTTCTAATATCCGGCTATACTCGGACGAAGAGTGACCACGACTGTGTATCGATTGCCGGTCACCGCGAAACGCCATCGATCCGTCGCGATGTTTGCATTCGATTTTCCTGCGTTAAATCTGCGATCGCGTTTTCTTTCACTCGCCCGTTCGTTTAACTAAATGTCAACAAGCAAGTTTATTCGACTCTCGGGCGAAATGTTAATCGACCATTTAACCCGTATCTATCGATAGAACGCTTCCAATTCGTGCCACTTTATTACGTTCACACACGCCAACACGTTTTGGCACCGTTGATTCTTCGTGTACCTGCGTCAATAACTGCCTCTCTGGTTTGTCGAGTGTGTACGTACGTTGGCGGAAGTTTGCTTTGCTGTGCGCAAATAAATGATTTACTACTTTGTTAATTTTGTGAAAACACAGGTTGTCCGAAGGGATTACCGCTGGAAAATATACCTTCGTTAATTATAATGAAGTCTGCTCCCAATCTCTTTCTTTTTTTTTACTGTGTACATTTTGTTAGGTTCGCGGTGATATTCGTGGCGGTGTAACGTATGTCGATATGTCGTGCGACGATACGGCGCATGACGGTACGGAGCGTGAGGTTACAGTGCGTGTCGCTAGGAAGCGTGAGGATACGACGCGTGACAGAACGAAGTGTGAAGAATATAACGTGTGAGGATACGGTGTGTGATGCTAGGAAGTGTGAGGGAACGACGCGTGACGGTACGAAGTGTAAGAAATACGGCGTGTGAGGGATACGGCGCGTGACAGTATGGAGCGTGAGGATACGGCGCGCGACAGTATGGGGCGTGAGGATACGGCGCGTGATAATACGAAGCGTATGGTATGCAACGCGTAACTATACGCAGCGTGAAGATACGGCGCATGACGATGTGCAGCGAAAAGATAAAGAGCGTGAAGGCAGTAGATCAGAAGGTAAATCTCAATGGTAATTCAAGGCGTGTTACTTTCGTGGTAATCCAACGCGTAGCAATCTAACGCGCGACAATGACGGCGCTCATCAGATACACAAAAGAACATTTCAAATTTCAATTTAGCCCCGGATCACGACGAGGCCAGATGGTTTAGGGGAAAACAGATTGAAAACGTCAACCCTCTTCCCAAAGTGAAACGTTCCTATGGAACGCTTGCTCCAGGTAAGGGTAGTTCCGATGAAATACGCATTAAGCAGGATGCATGACGAACGAAAGGTACAGTTAGATTCTAGCTCGAGCGAAATTTGCCGATATTATTGTTGCAGATTATTTCTCTCGTGAACTCGCAGCTGTGTTCAGCGAGTTCTGTTCACCCGGAAAACGTGTTACTGAATTTCGCGGTAGAAGAACAGGGTTTCTTGAAGCGTGCGTCGTTTTTGAACTTGCAAAATGTAATTTTAAAGGTATTCAAGGCAGAAAAGGGAATACTATGTTGCAAAAGTCACGTTGGTTATTTTATAAAGCAACAATTTTTAGAGGATGCTGAGTTTTATTCCGCATGGAACTTTTGCTGCTTCATCGAAAATTAATTTTACAACTCTGGAGTATTTTTATTTCCGTAAATTTTGCGGAACCACTTTGTCGGACAATAAAATAGTTCAACGAAAGTGCACGTTTAGTGTAATATTTGACTTCTGCTATTTCAGTTTTGTTTTCCGTCTGCCAATCGATCGCCAGCAAAATTCTGTTAAATATTACCTGAATTTAAAAAAAACTGGAACAGAATTGTACCATGCAGGTTTCCCTCGATCGGCAGAAATAAAATGCTGTGTAGTAATTTGCACGGTACGTTCCACGATATTCGAAACTCGCTAACAACTCTTTTTGAAAAACCTCACGATCGACGGACGCTCGATAACCATTCCTTTCAACTTGAGCTTAAAGTAGTACGTCGGTGAAATTCTGTCTACGACGTAACTCCGCGGGTAAGGTGATGAACGTCTTCGAATTTCCAGAAACACACACCGGAATACCATGGCTGGTTCTTGCAAAGGAGCGGCAGTGTTAAAGAGAGGAACCTGTTGGGTCCTTGGGAAGTGATCGATGGCCCCTCGACGGGAAATGTTTCTTTATTTATTCGACTTGCAAGCTTGCGTTCCGCTGAATGGCTTCCTGCACGACGAACCGATAGCTTGCTGAAGAAATATTTTCGCTGACTCGGCGGATTAAGCTCGCTTTGAAACTGCGCAATTAGGGAACTTGAACTATCTTCATGTTAATCGAACCATTGTGACTGGGGGTTTGATGTGGGTACAATGGATGCTTAATGATAATAAATTTCAGAAAAATTGAAATTGTGCGATGAGTGGTGATGTTACATGAAGATACAATAAGTTTGAAGACAGGTGTTTGGATAGTATATAAAAATGCTTATTCCGGAAGGTTTAATGGAGAAAAGGAAGCTAGTCGCGATAACGTTCTTTAAAATCCTTGAATTCGAAGCAAAGATTTGTCGTCGGTGTTTGTACGAATGGAATCGCTGATTTCGCAGCGCGCCGAGGGTTCCAGCCCCTGTTTCATCACGATGCCACACGAATATTCGTAATTTCAGCCTTCCCTCTCTGAAGGGTGAACTCTGGATTCAAAAACGGGAAGGTACGAGGGGCTGGAACTGCGTGTCTGGAGAAATACGAAAATATTTCATACGGGTGTCGCAAGAGATTACGAAAGGCAACGCGGAGCGTTATTGGAGGGAACTTTCATGCGGATGAAACATCCCTCGCATTTCTTATTAATCGACAATTTCCCTTTGAAACGATATTCACGAATGACTTAAATATTTGTTGTCTCCCAAGAGAGTTCAAACAACGATTTAACCCGTTGGCTATCTCTGTGGAAATCGGACATGTGTATTACAGTAAGTTACTCGACATCATTCTTCATTTCTTATTCTCATCAGTAGATTACCACGTGCTGAGTCACCACGCATTGAATATCTATGCATTGGATCAGCACGAGTTGGATTACCACGTGTCGAATTACCACGGATTAAATTACCACGAGTTGAATCACAACGTGTCGAATTACCACACGTTGAATTACCACTCGCTGAATCTCTACATGTAGAATCCCTACTTTTTGGATTATCACGCGTTGAATCACCACGCGTTAAATTACTACGTGTGGGAATTACCACGGACCGTAGTATCATGCGTTGGATCACCACGTGTTGGAATATCACGCATCACGTTACGCTTAGTACCACCACGCATAAAATCTCGGAGCGTTCAATCATATCATATGGGATTTCAACACGCCCTTATATTTCTTCCCTCCCTCGCAAACGCCTCTTTTGCACTCCCTTATCAAACATGCGTCATTTCTCAAAAATCACCCCCATAATTCCAGAGCTATTTCATTTGAAAGTACACCACAACAACGAACAATATATCACTTTGTCTGTGAACAATCAGACTGTTTGAAAAATCATTTAAATATACGCTTCATTCAGTCGCGTGAGGGGCGATCAAAACAGCGATCGTTCGTAGACATCGAAGTGTCGAGACTGGAAGTACACAGAAAACCCTCTCATTATTATTTCCCAGGGGTATAGGTAGTCATGCACACAGACGCTCGATCTTGCGCCCGTAGTTACGCTCGGAGCGGAGTTCCCGCGGCGAGCGTATCCATTTCGCGGACCGGGACAATATCTCATCGACGCTCCAGAAGCAAGAAACAGAGGAAAGGGCTCTCCGGACCCGTGTACATTTGTTCCACTGCAACCTGTTTCGTTTCTTTTTTCCTCCGCTCTCTTCCAACCCCTTCCTTGCTGGGAAAGCGACAGTCCACGAACATCTATCGCACGTTGCGGCATGCTGCTCTTTCACTTTTCTTCTTGCAACTTCTTCGAGTCTTTGTTCGCGCGTGCGAATCGATCCTTTTTCTTCTTAAAGGGGCGTTTGATACTTTGTTGGTTTTCAACGCGACGGCAAGAATTTAAGGACCGTAATTACCGTGATTCGGTTCTGGAGTTGGGTTCGTAATTAAACTTGGGACATTTTTCTTGAAAACTGATAAAACTTCGTTGCTGAGAAATGGAGATTATCACAAATATGGTATGAGGTTAATTATTTGAATGGTTAGCTTGCTCGAAGATGTTGAATTTTAATGAACAGTAAGAGAAGTGTTTCATTGTCAAAAGAAGGTGAATGTGTAACGTTCCAATACCAAAACCTTGAAAAGTTTTCGATATTCATGATAATAGCTTCGGAATTTCCTGTCACAGTTTCTGACACTTCTCATCTCGTTTCAAACTTCGGTGTCTAGACATCAGAATAATGCCGCAGTCTCGTATAATGCATGCAGTAAATAATGCATGTTTCTCGCATTAAGAAGACTCTATAAATATATTATACGTCAGCTTTCCCGGCGCAGTGACACGGTCCGTGAATTTTCACCATGCTGCAAAAACAGCTAACAAATAATCCTTAACGTTACACCACGATTTAACGTAACCACCATGTTTTCGCTACAGTGATTTCGATGAAAAGGTCTTATGAATTGTGATAGCACAAACTAACAGCGACGGAAGAAGTTTCAATTATTTACCAAGCGTTGTTTTGGCTGCGATTTAACCACGTTTTGGGTGCGATATAACCACGTATTATAATTTCAAGCGTTGAATTACTATGCGTTAGATTACCACGATTTGGTCTACCATGTATTGGATCACAAGGTGTTTGATTGCAATGTGTTATGTTGTTATGCGTTGGATCACCACGCGTGAGATTACCACGTGCTGGGTCACCACGTGTCAAATTACCACGCGTCGAATCACCACGCATTGGACTACTATGTATCGAATTACGACGCATTGAATCATTGAATTTCCACGTGTTGTGTCACCATGCACTCGATCGCAATTCTTCGATCGATCGTACATAAATCGTCAAGTGTCAAACACCTCGCGTTAGATCATTTATTCTACAGTTCCACCCGTATCAATATAACGAGTCCTCCATGTACAAATTACAGTACCATAAAAATGTCCAGTCTGGAAAAATTAGTTTAGGGAGTACCAAAACAAATTCGGGTAGTGCACGTGGTCCAAGGATCATGAATGTTTTTTAGAGACATTTCAATATCAATGTTTAACGCATCGATGCATGAGCGATGCGTATCGACGCGTGCGAATCGCAGCATGCACGCCTATATACGCTCACGAGCTGCTATAATAACACGGGGATGACGAATAACGCGGCATCGATGCATTATGCAATAGACTAAAATATTCATGATCGCTGTTTCCTCTCCATCTATTGAACCATGGCCAGCAATGATTTGCTGCTCGACTATTGGCTAGCGCTTTAGTGCGATCGACGGTGTTGAAAAATTCAAGCGGCTCGTGTGATATGGTGTCACTGCAAAGAGGATAATAGCAGCAGGCTAACTGCGATATTAAATACAATATTTGTTTGTCGGTTATTTGTTTCTAAAAGATGTAGAATATCTCTGCTGTAATTTTGATTTGCGTGAAGTTATCTTTAATATGGAAATATGTACGCACTATCGTTGACTTTACTACTGAAAATATATTTATGCGAAGTTAAAACTTGGCAACAATTAATTTTCACGAAGACTTATTTTTTCAGGATTCATGATATTAAAATATAATGTGGATTAAGTGCACTCTACCTTATAATCGGTTCATTCTTCACCAGAAGTTCATTGCACTCAACCACGATTTCAGTAAAAAGTTACTCTTACCTGCAACAGACAGAAAAATAATAACATTAATCTCCTGCCAACCACATGAAATGAGTTATTTTCTCGCACCAATTTTATCAACTAGTTTTAACCGAATTGAGGCGAACACAACACGAAAGTGTGAAAATTAATTCGTAGTTCACCTTCTTCCAGGTACTTCGATCGTAACGCCCGGAAGAAGGTTTTGTTGCGTTGGCTATCAGCACGAAACTGCGATAGTTTTTCGAGGTAACCGAGGTAAAATAAAACGAGCTGTCTGAGAATCAGAAGAAAGCCTCGTGCAGGTTCTTGGATCCTCCAGGAACTTGCCAGACAGTTTCGCCGGTTTCGCCTCGGCGGGGAAATAAAATTCCTGTAAAAAGTGGAGTGTGCGTTCCGCGAAGAACACTCCTCTTTGCTTTCTTACCCCCGAGGAGAACGAGAAAAAGGAACGTAACTGTCTCGGTCGAAGATACGGGGCAACTGGAGCTCCTCAGGGACAAGTTCAGGGAAATCTTGTCCAATAAATATTGTTCTATGTCATAATTTCAATACTTTATACTTGTTATTCCACATTTGGAATTATAACTTTTATTTGCTTACAGTAAAGTATTCGAAATAATTGTTAACTTCGAAAGTTGTAAATTGTAAAAATATCAACGTTCCAAAGAAGCGAATTTCAATCAGAACAATTCTTGATAAATGACGTGATAAGTTTTTCCTGAAATAGCTTACAGTCATCCGATCAAGCCGATATCGAGTTTACAGCTAATTGGACAAGGTTCTTCAAACATGTGGAGTATTTTTCTCTGTTATAACATTGTCCGTAGTAATCTCCAGATATCGAACGTATCCAGAAACTACACGATCATTATCCAGCGAAGATTCAGCAACGTCTCTGTCAACCGGTCGCTCGTTACCGGACGAGGAAAACGGCTCCAATTATAGACAGCATCAAACTATTTTCCTGCAGTTGTAAGAAACGCTCGTTATCCGTATTTTATTTACACGGATCAACTTGTGTCGTTCGTTTAATGGGAACTCGTCCAGGCAGACAAAGGCAATCGAACCGAACAAAAAGAAGGGTTAAAAATGTTCTTTAATGGAAGCCGTGACAGATACCGTGGAAAACAGAATTGCTGTTTCGAAACTCGTTTCGCCTCTCTCTTTCGACAGCAACGAAATATAACGTTTGACTCGAATGTGCTATTTATACGAAAAATAATCACCCAGGCTTATTAGCTCTTCTTTCTCATTAACCGATGAGAAGGTTAAACTAAATCATCCGGCAGAACCCGGCCAATTTGTTGATGAGGTATATCAAATTGCGGAAAACGAGCACTGACAATTATTCCAGCAATTTGTTTGCTCTGAATTCATCGCTCGGTGTAATCGCACAGGGAGAACGATTCAAATGTAACATCGTAAAAGATTCACCGCAATCGGTTTATTTGCGTTCCGTGACATTCTGATGGTTCATTATTTCTGTATTATAGCTTGCGGATTTATTATTATAATGAGACTTCTGATAATTCCCGAATGATCTCGTTACGCTTCGTTTTCATTCGATACACGTGGCCCTATTATGCGTATTCAGAACTTTATTTCACTTTCTCGGCTATTACGTGATTAAATTAAATCAGCGTATTTTTTTTGAGCGGCTGGAGATTTTTCACATTTTTAAATTAGAAAGATACGGAAATTTGTAAATTGAGGATTTGGGGATGTGGACAATTTAGTATATCAATTTGGAAGATTTGTAAATTCGAAGTTTAAGGAGCTTGAAGATTTTGGAAGATTGAAGTATTGAAAAATTGAGGATTCAGTGTAATATTCAGAAACTTGAAAAGTAACTAAATTGTACAAAGCACCCTTTCCATCCTGAGACACGTCTCGTTCGCAGACTATGAGCCCATATGAAACGATATTCGTTCGCAACCGCTAACTAGTACGTGTTTGTTACAAAGGAGACCACATACGCGCACGTGATCGTATAGACTGTTCAGTTTGAACGATCCTAATTAAATCGTTGCCGGTTCGGTAACGATGGCTGGAGGTCTCGACGTGGATGCGCCTTAGAATCGCGACACGTTTCCCCGTCGGAGCCGTTGAAACAATACTCGTGTAAAGGCGCGGATAGAAACGAGCACAGGGTCGCAGAAAAGAGGAAGTGAATGGGGTTGCGAGAAAAGGGAAGGGCGAGGGGAGGTACTCGGTAACGCAGTCGAACTCGAAGCGCGGCAAGCGTCAGGATACAAAAGACCGTTCCCCACAGTCTCGATTCTCCTTCGACGAAACGACTGAATTCCCTCGACTAGCGATTACGATGGCAACCGCCAGGAATTTCAGCAGGGTGCGTGTTGTGGCGAGCTTCAGCTGTGAAAATTCTTCCGTCCACGCTTTGCTTCTGACGAGGAATGCGAGCTGGGAATTTGCTCGTACTGATCGTGAACTCAAATGGAGTTTGTATTGGGAATTTGTTGTTCTTAATATAGTGTCATAATACAGTTATGTGTATCCAATATGGTCACGTTCATCACATATTGCACACATCATGCGAGATAATAGATAGCTAATAGACTCTTCGTCATAGGCCACAAGGTGGAACTCTTCAGTATTGTCAAATGTAGCACTATAACATCCAGATATGAGCTTGGCATTTTCTTCATTTGTTTCACATCCAATGAAGACATGTAACTCAAGAGGACTGGATAGTATGGGCAATTCTTAGTGCATGTCAACCTATCAGACGCTGTCATGTTATCAGATGTCAACCTACCGACTGTACTCGAAGATCGAACTAACCCAAGTCTACCCACTTCTTCTATTTGACCAATATGTCACAAATGTGAACATTTTCCTGCATTTTGTGAAGATTTACTTCAGGAGAGTCTGTCCCTAGAGTACACACTTAAACCCTGAATCTACTTTTAGATATTTAAATCCTATTTTGACCCAAATATCTGCAGTTCCACAACAACAACAGTAACCAGTGAGCATTTAATTTCACTCAGGAGTAGAAAATCAGCCTCAGATCTCAAAACAACGGGTCGCAGCCGGCAAAGCAATCTTCGCCAGAAAGGCACGAGGCCACCACTCACCCTGAAGCGCGAATATCAAGCGTCAGTCTCGTCAGAGGATATTCCCTTCAGGTTCGTCAAAGGGTCCGCAGTCAGCCAAGCCGTAATTTTACGATGCACGCGATACCCGGTCGAAGGTGCACAAAGCTCCGGGGTAAAGTAAATGTTTACGCACCTGGAGTCCCGCGTTTCCGTCGACGGAATTACACGGCACGTCAGGTGAATTATATTTAATGAATCCTCATAACGGCTACGGGCTGCATTATCCGTGGGATCCTGGCCGCACTTTATCCAGCTAGCAAGGCCAAAGCCTTTGTAATTTGATTTGCCAAATGCAGCGGCAACGTTGTTATAGCTCTCCGGCTAATTCACGAATTTTATCCGGACGTAAAATTAATTTCGTCTCCCAAGCTTTGTGCTCGAGTTGATTTTACTGAGAAACTAACGATATTGAGATATATAGGAATTTATTGTTCGCTCCCTACTTTTATTACTATATTATCTTGGCTTAGGTTTCTATTGATATGCAGTTGTATTGTCCAGGTGTTTGCATTAATTGATGACGCTCAATTGTATTGCATAGGTTCTTGGTAATGTATAACAATGTTGTTTAGCACATGTCAGTAATATGTTACGGCTCACTGTTCTGTATGATGATATCTAATTGTATATTGCACGTCCACCGAAGAAAGATATTGTTAATCAAGGACCCTCTGTTAAGTTCGAGATAAGCGTTTGTCTCAAATGAAGCTAAATTCGTAATTTGCAAATGTACGAGTTCTTAAAGAACTGCATAATTTAAGATGACAAAATATTTTAGGTTAATGAACTCGCAGCAGAAATTATCATCCAAAATAGTTGGGTGATTAATTCTAACGTAAATTCATGATCAGCTGCATCCATAATCAATGTCGTTAAATCATTTGTCGAAATAAATAAATCCGTCTTAATTAGCGCAACCGTCTCGTTGAATAACAGTGACGCGACATTAAATATTCATCCGAGAGTCGGACGGGAAATCACGGGTTCCGTATATAGCCACGTATTTTCCAAGTAATTATATCGCACGTTAACGAATACGGCTAGTACGCAAACAGCAACGTGTCAACGCTCGTTTATTAACGCATTTCTCCGGCGGCATGGGGACGGTTCGCGTTAACAATGCCGTTTTACAAATCCATTTCGCTGCTCGTTATAACTTACACTCTCGAGCTCACTTTAGGAAATTAGCCGACCATTTGTACCGGATACAATCTCTCTGTATAACGCGGTGGCTGTATTAATTCGTATGGGGAGAACAGGCGGTAAGCGTGACTCGATGCAGGCCAATGATGCATGGATATTATTTATCTGTAGATTCATTTTATTTATTAGACAATGTAAAGTGATCGTGTAAATCGCATTTAGTTCAAACTGTTTTTCGCTCGAACGAATGTTTAATGTTCAGAACGTATAAAGAATTAACAAAATTTTCAGATTTTTTAAAAGTACGTCAAGAATTGGGGCAATTCAGGCCATTCAATCACAATAGGTCATAAAATCTTTGAATTTTCATCATCAATTTTGCAGCTCGCAAATCAACGTAACTACCATGATTCGACAGCAGTACCTCATAATTTTGCTCAAAATTCGCACACTGAATCGTAACAAACGTGATCATCAACGTAACCTTCTAAAATGATAGCCTATATCGTACTAACACTATTTATAATTGTCCAACTCCATTGCTTTTCCTGAAAGTAGTAACAGCGTTGCCTCCATATAAAACGGCCACTAATCCCGGCATTTATCGGCACGTTAACTGGAATTGGACTACAATAACAGCCACGAACCCAAGAGAACCGTAAAATTTCCACGAGTAGCCTCGTAAAAGCCTCTTATATCGCTGCAGAAGTGGTCGCTGTTTCGCTGATGACATGAAATGTTCCCGGTATAAACCGCAACACCTTTACGGCAATAATATTTGATGGCTGACAGCGATAATCTGCTTGAATTCCTGCAGGATTCGAGGGCGGTCAGGATTAATGTAAGCCATTGTTCCAGCAGCCACCAAGTCGTAATTAGAATTGTAAGATTTTCCGGGAGAATTACGTAGCACCAGTTCGTTTTAATTGCTGATTCAACTCGGATGAATTGATGTTTCTTGAACAAACGCGGAGATATTTTGAGAGCTTATCTTTAAGCTCGCGGCGGAAAGAATGTGTGTGCAAGGATAATTTGAATACACCTTGGGCGTATGGTTAGCAGAATATTCTTTATTACGTAGTTCAACATTTGGAATGATATTGTTAGATATTGGGGCTGTTCAGTAGTTGGACTCTTCACTGGTAGGGTCTTTTATTAATGGGATCTCCTACTGATGGGATCTTTTACTGATGGGATTTTTTACTGATGGGATCTTCTACTGGTGGGATCTTCTACTGATCGGATCTTGTACTGATGGGATCTTCTACTGCTTGGGACTTTTACTGACGGAATATTTCACTGATTGGGCCTTCTACTGATGGGAATCTACTACTGTTGGCACTCTCTACTGATGGAATCTTCTACTTATGGGGCCCTCTACTGATAGAATCTTTTACCGAGGAGGCGTTCCACTAGTAGGGCCTTGCACTGATGGGATTTTGAATTGATGGGATCTTCTACTAGTGGACGCAGTATTAGTAGAATACCCACCAGTGACTGATTACACAAAGAGAAGGCCTCATCAGTGGAGAGCTCCACTAGCGACGAGCATCATTGGAGCAATCCATTAGTGGACGGATCCATCATTGCAAAGTCCCTCAATGAATCCACTAGTGGATCCCATTGGTAGATTTCAGCAAAATACTATATCATTGTATTAGCCTAAATCCCACAATTCAATGATTGCATTACTAGAAGTCAGTGGAGGACTTCATCAGCAGTAGACCCCACAAGTAGACTATTCAGACCACCAAAGATTCTTTCACTGATCCAGAAGTAACATGATGGTGGAAAAGCTATTTCTTGTAGAATTATGATTGGTCGGCCCATACTGTAATCTTTCGGAATAATGAAGCAGAAATTATTTAAACAAACGCGGCTTATCGTGGAGAAACTTTCGGCCTTCCACCGGTTTTGGGGAATCGAAGTTCGAAGTTCGAGCGTGTGCGAGAGAGAGGATTTCGGGTCGGTTTAAACCGCAAGTTCGTTCGGTTCTCGTGTAGCATCCATTATAAGGGAAGCGTAACTTTGCAGCAACGACCGCGAGGATGTTTCTTCATTAGATTCTTCCGCGTTGTTGCTTCGCGCCGTTATCGCAGTGTCTCTCTCGTCGAGTTGAAAAAGCAACTTTCACCGAACTGGCAGCGAGTTCATTCAACGCCGGAGATGTAAAATCTGATAAATGAAAGGACGCTCGAATTGGCAGGGCCGCACCGTGATAAGTCGCAATTTTCGTCTTGACTCTTAGGCCGGCTGGAAAAGGCGTTCGCCGAGATCTGGGTCAACCTTTCGACGCGATGAATGCAGCTATGGTGACGCTGTGCCGCCGTTGCTATTTCAGCTACGCGAGAAATTGATGTTTAAATAACAGCTGCAAACCGGTCGGTGTTTCGGGTCAGTTGCTAAACACTTGCCAACCGGTTGGCAACCGGCCAACGGCGAATCGAGAATTAGTTGGCGATTGACTGGTTGTCGGTAGGCTGTCACTCGATAATTTGCTTCATTAACTGAATCGGTTCATGTCGAGAATCAACAGTCGGATACTCGACAGTTGGCATCGATCTAAGCCTTCACGCTTTGATTGTCACGCGAGTTTTATGTACTTTGCATTTATAAGGGATTTGTTATTGATAACCGTGTACTTTATGGAATTAACGGCTCTCGCAGTTTTGTCATGTTTCAAATTAAAATGGGGATTATTAAGAGTATGTTTATAATGTGCAAGCTCACAATTTATAACGTGGATCGCTGTAACAGGGTTTTCTTTTTTATTAAAAATTTTGCAATCGCTTTTCAGTGACATCCGGGAAACAGAGTAATTATTATGAACAGCAGCGACCGGTCCCACGCTCGGACAAGAAACTTCTGGTCGAGCGTTAATCGAGGAAAGCCGCACGATCGAAAGGGACACAAAAAAGCGCAAGCATGAATTGTTTTAATTGTCCGTCCAGCGACTAATTACATTCAAGCTCCTTCCGGTATTGCACTCATCCTCGTGGCGAAACGAGTTGAATCGGTGAAGAGGAATTAAATAATTAACTGCGCCCCGAGGGCAGCTGAGAAATTAATTGAAATCCTTATGAAACGAGCGCCGCGATAATTAAAAGGGTAACGTTCAAATCGAAACCTTTTCTCTTCTTCTATCTATTTGTGCCCGGCTTGGCCCTCGTGGCCTTTCTCTGTTGGAAATCACGTGGAAAATCGAGAACCCTTCCTGAAAGAGAAACTGGAAAGAATTAATCCGCCGTGGCGAGAAAGGGAAACACTCGAGGAGAAGTGAACAGGGAAATCGGATTTGACTTTGGTTCATTAGCTTCCGGCAATGGAGCTTCCTCGGGCGGTTTTCTTTTCTTTCAGATTAACTATTCGATTATATTTCCGATTCTCAAATTTACAATCCCTTGGAATATCAAATTTTTACATTTTCAATTTTCTCCTTTCGTTTTCAACTTCTTCCAAGTTTCGAATCTGCAAGTTCCTCAATTTGCCGACTCTCATTGTCAGTTAGAGTACAAGTACTATCAGTTTGAACGTGTCAATTCGTTTCACGATCAGAAGACAGTTTTGATGTCTGAACACCAGAAATGGTCAAACTAGCAGTCCATATCTTAACATTCAGTTCAACATTCACGAGTTATCTGTAACCCCGGAATCGGCTTTTAACAGCCGAAATGAATTTCCGGTGGCACGAATTTTTTAATCGACACGGTGTAGCTTACAGACGCGATACTCCGTGCAATTGGATGTAGGGTGGTTCAAAAACTCGCGAAATAATCTTTCGGTATTCCGAGCCACGGAACTGCCGGAGGTTACGGTCTACGGTTAACTGAAACGTTATTAATAGGATGTAGCCCAGTTGAAATTGTTTTTTACTCGTTTTAAACTGTGTCCTTTTTAGTATCCGCATTTTTCCGTGGATCGTTTTCACTCATTGATTTTTGGAGCTTTTTTGTCGGACGAGGAGTGGTTTTGCTCTCTTTTAGGGAAATGGAATTTTACATGACGTTATTCTGCGGGAAACGGTTTTTGTAATAAAAACTGGTATTCGATTTTATTGATTTTGGGTGTTACATGAAAGAATTTTCGCGATTAATCCCTTATAATATCGTTTCTTGCACGTTAAAGTTCAGGTACAACAAAATCATATTGTAACATGATTGAGTCTGGAATTTAATATCGATTACAGTTCGCACAATCATAAATCCCTGTACTTAACATTTCAACAATTAGGTCAAGGGATTAAGCAAGTATGAAATATACTTCTGTTTACAAATTAAGCAAAATAGTGATGATTACGATGATATTGTAACAAATTTATGCAAATTAAATTTCACCTAACAACAGCAAATTTCGTAATTCATGAATGTCGCGAGTATTTGCAATTCAAGCGATTAATCAATGCTTATAAATATTGTTAAATTCTCCGCACGGATGATTGATAAAATCCACGGACTCGCAACGTTTCATATTTTGTTTGTCGAAAGCATATTTCGAATGTTTATAATACACCAATGCTGCATGTTATAAAATTTCAATTATAACTGTTTATCACTTCGATGATGTAGAAGTAACAATACTTAATTATGAAACGTCGATATGTTGATTCGAGAGGGAAATTACAGATTCCGGAAGAAATAAAATGCAATTATGAGAACTTCGTAATTCACTTCGATGGTAAACATTCACGGTAATAATTTAACGCGGAGACAATTGCATACATTATTTTATAACGAAAAACATTTAAAGAATCTCCATATCGAATTATCGTTCTTTTCACCCACGCTGTTATTTTACGTCAAAACGTGCAGAACATTGCTATGATCCTTGCTTTCTATGATTTCTAAACATAACTTTCACAACATTTTCCTGATCAAACATCCTAAATACCCAAAACCGAGTTAGATTCCTGGAATTCCTTCAAAAAGACCTATACATCTCAATTTCATAAACAAGTAATCAAATTGCTTCTGCATTTCCCGAATGAATTAACTCTCTGATCTGAAATACCAACTTTACTAAAGTCCTCGAATTCGGTGAAAATCATTCATCGAAATGAAGACATCCCTACGAAAGCACCCATTAATATGTCAAAATTTGTTGACCATCCACCCTTAAGTATCCTCCTTAGATTTTGCGTTCACCACGAAGTACGAAAGCTTCATCCCAAGTATAAAATGGACCGTCCAACGTTAAATTGACCTCTAACGTACACGTGTAGGTGTTCACGGTGCTTGTGTGTGCAGGAGATAGAATACTAATGAGAGATATAGATGGTAAGCTTTCCTGAATGGGGTTCTACCCGTCCCCGACCTTATCAATGCCGACAGGAGATACACGCAGACGAGTAGACGCACTTTTCACGAACAGGCCCGGATTCTGTATCCTGCACAACAAACGGCCGTTGTGGCCTCTAAAGGTGAGCCCCTATTGAAACATCCGTCTGCGTATAAACTGTGCTTTCGCAATCGCAGTTGCTCATACCATCGTCTCTCCTGGCAATAAGGGCTCGTTAGAACGGATTATATCCGCTCGACTTTCATAATGCGGCTCTCCTTTTTTTGGAGGTTATTTCAACCGAGCTTTCTTATTGGCGAAAAACTCTTGGTTACACTAGTTTCAAATGTGCGCAATTTAAACGCTGGATTTATAGTGTCGTAATTTTATACGGGGTAATTGCACTGTAATTCTACGAATTGGAATTTCACTTTGTAATTTCATGCGCTGTAATTTCACTCGCTGCATTTGTCACACGCTGTAATTCCACGCGCTGTATTCACCACACGCTGTAATTCTATACGTTCTATCGTTAAACCTAACCTAACCCCACTCGTAATATCACTGCGTATCATAACGAAATACCAGTCCATCAAGTTCAGGAAAAAAGGGAAACAACCTAATATCAGCAAGTTTAATTGGCAATAAAGGAGACCTTACTACTATAATAAGAAATGTAGAATCGGCACAGCAGAGACCATAACTCGATGCCAGAAATGGAGTGTATCTGAATCGCAAATAACGTGTTATATTGCTTAGTTTGATTCAAATGTATCGTCTCTACCTGGCTGCATGAAATTAGATTCTTTTTTCTACTCCCTCTGCACGGCATCGTATTCAACGTTAATTGCATCGCAGGCTTCTGGTCTAGTTATTTATTCCCGGTTCCGTTGCCGCAAATTATTCGACGTCCACGGTGCGAGCGTTGACCGGGACTGGTCGACGCGCGAGTATTTTTAAATTTGCACCGTGGACAGGGACCGGGTCGTTATTAGAAAAATAAAGCTGTTGCTCGAAATTGTGGCGACACCTGACTACCGCAATGGGTAAAAATTGCCGGTAAACAATGTTACGGTTAGCGGTTCGTTGCTTTGTGTTTTTCGAAAAAGGTCTGACGGCTGAAGGTGCAAAACAACCGCCGGAAATTTAGCATCCTTTGAACCCCTGATAGAGTAGTTATGTACTCAACTGTTTTGTGCGCTATCGATTTCGTTTTTTTTTAAATTGGAGACACTTCACTGGGGTTCATTGTGACACGCTGTTTTTTTGACAGGTTTTACGAGAGGGGAATTTTCAGGCATGAGAATTTGGGGAATTGGGAACTCGGAGATTCAAGGATTTGGAAGTTTGGAGGGTCAGCAATTTGGAGGTTTGAAGATGTGGATGTTTGAAGATATTTTAGGTTTGTTCATTAGAAGATTTAAAAATTTTGAAATCTGGAAATTTGGACAGAACAATTTTGAATCTTCAGATTTAGGAATATCTGGGACTTTGAAAATTTAGAGGTACGATTGATGTCACATTCGACACATAAATTACCAGAGTTTCGAAAGGGGCGCAAACCGGTGCAATCGTAACTGAACCTGCATATTGCACCTGCAACCAGACGACGAAGTACTAGATGTAAGCGACTGTATTCCCTCGAGGAACTTGTTCGCAACACGAAGAGAGATTTCAGCAACGAGAGACGAATGTAGTTCCCTGGAACGAGCCGAGATTCGCGGCGGCAGGTGCAATTCAGGTTCTCGAGGACCTTTTATATTGAAATACCCAGGATTTTTCTCGTCGAATTCTCGTGTTGAGATTCCGTAGTGCATGCCACTCTTCTCTTGCCTGCGAAATTGCTGCCGCACTGCAAATCGAAATCGAGAAACTGGCGAGGGCCGATTGGCTGCTTTGAAGAGTGACTATAAAATTGAGAAGGGTCGTGATCGATCACTATATTCTTGTCCGTGGTTCTGCATTACTCAAACTTGTTGTTTTTGCAGTGAATTTAGAAGAATGATCATTTCATCACATTTTTAAATTACGATTGATCTTGTATCAATCACAGTCCTAAATGTGGGGACCTTCCAGACTAGATAACTTACTTTCGAAGCTAAATTTATTCTACTCTACATTTAGGACTAAAACTTCCTAAAATTTCTACTTCCGTTTGAACAGTTATCTATTGGATTATATTCATAATTGAATGGGATAATATTTATAAGTTAGGAATTTGAATCCTACCCAGATAGAAGTGTAACTTCGAAAAATAAAAACGGATCCAGTACAAAATAAAGTTTATATTGTTGCAACTTTAGCACAGAAATTCGAAAAACGTGAAAGTGGAACACGATCGATCCATATTTCATCGTTACGGGGTTTAATTGTGACCACTCGAAACCGTTCATTCTGAAATGTCACGCAGTTTATTTGGGATAAATTTGATTTATTTGTGTCTGCGGTTGTTGATCGAACGAACAGGTGACATTTAGGCTCTCTCTGACCAGGAGATGAAGAGTAAGAAGGTAAATAGCTTTAGCGACTAATTAAATTATTCCATTTGAAAATTTGATTAATGTTGGGTACAAAATAATTTTGAGGAAGTTTTGCTACTATATTTCAAGCTTAGGCATTATGCAAGTAAACTATTTAATAATTTAGTCAGATCAACTGAAACTGTTATGTAAATGATGCCATGATTACACGAATAAAAACAGTGAATTCAAAATGTTAATAGTCCAATCATGTACATGCAAAGTTTAACTATCGTGTGCTAGATACCCTGTAGAATTGTTACCATAATATCAAACACAAACTCCCGCGATAACGTGTTAATATTTCTGAAGCTTTGTTTACGTTGGATGTATTAGAGATCGAGTGATACCAGAATTTCCATTCCACGATCAATATTGATCAAAGCTAATCACGGTGTGCATAATTAATCTCGGTTTATCGTGACTGCAATTCAGCTGATATGGAATTCTAGCACTTGCAAATGTCGTGATTTTCTATGCGGAAAATTAAGTTTGCAATTGCGTGATTAACAAGCTGTTGGGGAATTGATGGCCATCTAATGCTTTAATGACTTGAGAGTGGAGTGAACTTTCTTGATAACAGCTTGAAAAATGGCTCTGGCATTTGTATTGTAGCACCTGAAAATCACCGTGCGTTCAATTACCACGAATTAGGTTGCTACGTGTTCAAACGTGACTCGCTGGACTGCACTTGTTCGTGTACCACGCGCCGAATTATCACGCGCTGGACTACTGCGTGTCGAATTACCACGTATCGAATTACCACGCGTTGGACTACTACGCGTCGAATTACCACGTATCGAATTACTACGCGTTGAACTACTACGTATCGAATTACTACGCGTTGGACTACTACGTGTCGAATTCCCACGTATCGAATTACCACGCGTCGAGCTACTACGCGTTAGATTTGCATGCGCCGAATTATCACGCGTCCCATCATCACGCGAGGATTATCACATATTAGTCTCCTAGAAACCCATACATTTCATAATCTTCAACGTTTTCTATGCATTATTTCGTTTCTAACACTAATCAATTAATGTCAAGCCACCAATTACTTCTCCTTTTCAGTCATAATTTGAAAGATCCAATAAAATTCGCACCGTGACAAGGATGTGAACTGTTTAGAATTCCGTAGGCAAGCCACGTGCCAGTTCCGTGTACTTAAGCAAGTATCCAGAGCAGAGGAGTATAAAGCCGCAGCAGCTTAGGGCAGCTACGAACTCACTGCCTGCGGCTGTATTTTCTCAATCTCGGCTCAGAGCCCTTTCCCGATGTCGATACTAACGCTAAGTGATTTCCCCGGGCTTGAACTTTACCCGTTCTCTCGTGAAAACATCGTCCACGCGACGAGCACAGGAATTTATTAAGCGAAACTTGGAAGCCGTTTAGCACGCGACGGTGCAATCACGCGAGTTTCTTCCTCTCGCAGGCTACACGTTTCGAGTCTGCTGATAGCCGAATCGATTATTAATCGACCGTGAGATTTCTACCGAATGAATCGATACAGTTTCTTTTCTTAACTGTTTCGGAGAAGAATGGGGTAGTTAACGGGAACGACGACGTATTTAACGCGAACCGGGACTAAGGAGGGATTAGGTCGATCGAGGGCGAACTGATAGTCTACCCACAGACCAATTTTTTATTCTTAATGGATCAGGCTTTTGGCGAACTTGCTTGCTGATTTGTGACGTAATCTTCTTACGTTGTTAATGAAATCTTTGCGGGACGACTTCAGATGTCTAAGTTTACAAATTTGTGTCCCTCTTCTGATCTTAAAATTTTCAAGCTTCCAATTTTGTCAACACCCAAATTTTAATATTCCTAGATTGCAAAATACATACTTGCGAATCTCCAAAGTCTCCAGCTTCCAAATTTCTATCCATAATAAATCCAGAAGTTTCACTTCTCTCCGCAAACGATTTTTTGTGCCACCGAGAAAGAACGGAATTAGTTTTGCGCTATGGAATGCTCAGCAGCCTGAATTATGTAAATCACGTAGCTGGTTCGATATGAATTTTTCTATAGTGAATCACAAGCAGCCGGGATTTTCAATTTTGTACTCTTACTACGTGTCCTGGCAAAAATTTTCATCATGAATTCTTATCAAGCTGAAAGGTTGAAAAGAGTCTTTTACAACAGCGTTCACAAAAGAATCCTCAGTCCCTTTTGTCAGCGGACTTAATTGAAGTATTCCAAGAGGGCAAACGTATGTTGCTCCTTAATTGTCGTAAAGGTCTCCGTAGGGCGTCGATTTAAAACTAATCCGTTATTCGACGCTATTAATTGGGCAAAGTGTTCGTATTCCCGGTGGTCGTTTCATAATGGAACAGAAAATCCGTTGAGGTCGCTTTTCACGCGAGAAGTGGTTTTCGATAAAAGTTAAACGCGTGGGCGAATGCTATTTAACATTTTACGATTCTGTTAATATTTTGCTCTGATAAAATATTGAAAAGTTCGACGAATCGACCGAGTACGATATACAATCGATGTACACGTTCGGTACGTTCTCAACCAACGAAACGATCAAAAATTCTGCAGGAAGCTTTTCATACGAAACACTTTTCAGTCCCTGTGCGTTTACGAGCGAACGGGAAACGTAGAGGGGCGAAAGGGGGAGGGAAATCCGAAAAAGGAACAAAGGGTTTGTCTATTTCTCGCTGTCGCGCTGTTCCCGCGTATTCTTGACACGTGTCGCACGACCTCTCTGCGGCTTTCAGATTCGCAATACCCTAGGCACCGAAGGATTTCCAATCTCTCCCTTTTCATAGCGTGCGAGAAGGTAGCAGAAATATAGAAAACATCGCGAAACACAGGCATTCCGATGTAATCCAACCACGGAGACGCTCGTCTACGTGCTCCAGAAAACTTTCCGCCGCGTTGCGCCCGCCGTGCTCCTACAAAATCGATGATTTTTGCGTCGACGAATATGCTGAACACGGTAAGATGAAAATGTACGTCTCCATCTTTGAAAACATTTTTCGCTCTCCGTGATCCTCCAGTACAATTAAGCTTACTGATAAATTTTGTTCTGTATTCAATTTTTAAGCAGAGATGAACTTGTAAATTAACAAAATTAGCTGTTTCATTTATACTAAGACCCAGATTTTAAAACACGTAAGGAATAGTGGTCTATTGTTAATTAATTAGTTAAATTGGTTCGCAACTATCAGTTGCACTGTATCATTGAGCAATGTATTAGTTCGTAGCTTTAATCACTGGTATGCTGATTATGCAGCGCGATCGGCGTGTGTACAAATTCGTACTATTCGTTGATTGGGTCTTTTAGATTTGCATTAATTACGTAATTAACACGTATCCTCATTAGCCGCCTATTATTAATCCACATTATTAATTTTCTTTCTGAATCATTTGCTGATTTATCCTCGCGGAAATGCAGCCGGTAATTTAATTCGATACTTATTTCGTTTTATCAACGTTCGTTGGAGAAATATAATAAGCTCGCGTTGTATAATCGAAACGAAAGATATTCATTTTCGAGGAAAATCACGCTCGAGGCATACGTATCGTTTCATTCGATAACATTTATGCGAATCATACATTTTCCTAGCGGCCACTGAAAAATCGACATTCGAACTCCGGGTATTTATCATCCGGAACTCGCGTGTCTGATGTGTATCCAGTATCGTGCGCGGATCATACGAAATAACGTCAGGACATTTCGAACCGCGCCCCATTCCTATCGCATAGTACGATTCCGTCTCATGAATACAATACCTTCTTCCCGTGAATTCAACCCCTGTCGTGTCACGGACTGCAGACTGATTTTAAGAAGGAAGGATTCGACGAGATGTTCTTTCCAGAATCCCAGTTGGCCTTATCAGGAGGGGGAAAAAGAGGAAGTTGCGAAAGCGTTGGGGATGAAACCGGGAATATTTACAGATGAGAGATTCTGAAGAGGAGGAAAACAACCGTTCTTTTCTTCTGTCGGAGGGCTTTCGGATGTTAAAAAGATTTAAGAGTAAAGGAAAGATCTATGGGAGCATCGATTAAATTTTGACTGAGAGAATCGAAAGGAAATTTTCAATTGTTCAATTTACCTTACCTCAGCTTTCATACTTTTTGGAATGATATATTCAACTGTATATCTCAAGTCCCACGCTCTAAGGATTATCCTTTTATATCACCTAACGAAATATTTTCTCAAGAGCTATATTTTAATTACCACTTCAAAATGTCGTAAAACATTGAATAGCAAATTATAAGCCTCACTATTTAAATAAAACGTTAGTGATAGCGTGTAAATTAAGGTAGCAAAGTAATTTGCAAATTGTGAAGACGAAAAAGCTGTGTAACTCAGAACGACAAGCAGTCGAAACAAGGCAGCAGCGTGCATTAGTTAAATCCTAACGAGACGCGATTAATTGCTCGACGGAACACGTATGTTCCACGAGATTTATACGTGGCTGTAAACCGCAAACAAGGGACGCTCGCTTGTCTCTGTGACCGTGTAAAGAAACGCCGGTACACGGGAGAAAATTCCATGGGATTCGAAAAAAAGGCCAACGAAAAACGCGGAGTAAAAGCAAGAAGGAAACAGTGAGGGCCAATGGAAAAGGGAACGAAACGAACGAGCCGGAAGGAACGAGGAGGCAGAGACAGAGAGGAAAAACAACAGGGGGAGGAATGGAGTAGCGGAGAAACATTTTAGCCGGTTATATGCAGTACGAGCTGTTGCCAAAAAATATCAAAAATCTTTTGGCCCCGGGCCAATCGAGGTTGAACACAAACCACCGACCACACGCACGGCGAATAGCCAGCCGAATAATAGGACTTTATTGTTCAACCTAGAACCCTCTATAGGTGTCTGCTCCTATATTTTCAACTTAGATATCGTTGTTAGGCTGTCGAGGGGTTATTGAACGGACCGGATACGGTTTAATCGCTTATGATTCAAGATAAGTGCCTTTGTTATGGCTACACTGGGATGGGAATTCACTGCGTTGGATTACTACGCGGTAGATAAATGCATGCTGGAATACCACGCGTTGCATTACCACGCGGCGAATCACCACGCATTCGATTACTATGCATTCAGTTACCACGCATCAGGTTACAACGTATCGAATTACCACGCGTTGGACTACTACGTATCGAATTATCACACGTGGGTCTACTACGTGTCGAATTACCACGTATCGAATTACCACGTATCGAATTACCACGCGTGGGACTACTACGTGTCGAATTACCACGTATCGAATTACAACGCGTTGGATTACTACGTGTCGAATTACCACGTATCGAATTACCACATGTCAAGTTCCCACGCGTCGAACTGTCAAGTGTTGTATTCCCACGCATCGAACTACCACGCGTTGAATCTCTACGTATTACTTTTCCACGCGTTAGATATCTACCCATGACATACCCACACGTTAGATTCCTCCCCTTTACTAACCAAAATCTATACCAAGCGCATAATGATTGCAAAGAATGCCCGAATCACAGAGAAGAAAAATTGTGCATCAAAAGACGCAATGAACAAGTGATTCAATAACTTCCTGTCTATCGAATTATAAACTTTGGATCCTTCTCCGTTTGCTCTAATTCTGTCTCTCTCGTAGACTCGATTTCAGGCCGGGTTGGCGATCGGGATTCAAGGCACGACGATAGAAACTTTTCTAGTCGAGAACAAGCGTTCATAATTAACGATCAAAGTTAACGGGAAGTTGTCGAGCGCGAACGCAACACCCCCGAAACACCGGGTATTATCATCAATTTCGTGTAATTGCATAACGGGCCCGGTGTATTAGGGAATAAATTGACGTTCTGTGTCATCTAATTTGCGCGTGCACGCATACTTCGAATTGTTTGAGCGCGCAATTATCGCGAATTTCTCGGCCGCCAGTTGGTAATTAGTGATAAAACGTTATCAAGCTGTATAATTATGCGGGACGGCTGTGTATGTTCTCCTCGCAGCCGGAAATCGGTATACAAATGACGTGTTCAATCTCTTTAGCTTTCTGTTTGATAATTTCGCGATGTTCGCCGATTTTGACTCAAATTGCAAGAATTCCCTCGTAACTCATGTTGCAATATCTCATTAACTATTACTTCTGCGACAAACACGCTCATTACAAAATTTGTAGTAGTCAAAATTATCTACAAAAAAGGTTCTATAGCTTTCTTTCGTTGGAGTATCGTTTTTCGAGATGTAGTATGAATTGTATGGGATGATTATGCTAACTCTAAATGTGAAGTAATGAGGAATAACATTTTGAAATTCCCGAATATTTCAGCAGTGTCTGTTCTCTGTCTCGTCTTAAAAATTCCAATTTTCCTGAACTAGTACTCACGAAAAATGATAATGTCCGAATACTTATGAATCCAGGAAAAATGTTGGAAAAGTTGTTCGATTAACCCGGTGGACCCTAGCAGCCGTTCGATTCCTGCATTAGCAAACTCCACTCGTATTTCTGCTTCATTTCCAACAATAATTCCGTTTTATATCTCCTTTATCTCGTGACCAAGATAAGCCGTTCCATGGTTCACGTAAATTACGTAAGAATGGAAATAGAAGTGCTGGTGCCAGAGCGTTGCTTCGTTCGAGCGGTTTTCTTAATTGCGCCGTCCTTTGAATTCAAATTACCCTCAAGGGATGCCGTCTTCCCTCTCCATATTACCGTTACACGTATTTCTCGATAATTTGTACCGAGTTAACGCGACAGTTATATCGATCGGCGGTTCAAATTATCCCCGTGAACTCTCCGCGATTTTCTTCGGAATCCTCGATCGTGACGGCTGAATTGTTAGCCGATATTTTCTTCGGTCGGCAAAAGGAAACGGAAGTCGAGGAAGGGAATTGTAGCGGGGTCTGAATCGCGTGGACGTGAAGATGAATAACGGGCTGCGTGAACGGCCGAGATAATTCGAATGCAAGTAGCACGTGAATTGGCGGCGACAAGTGGATAATAGATTCCTTTACTTCAAAACTATTTCTCCTAACTCTGTTTTGATAGAAAGACAGTTTTAATAACTGTAATCCCTTGCATTTTGACGAGTCTGACGCACTCTTCAGCTGTGATCAATTTTTAATACACTTCAATCTGATGTTCAGGTCTGACCGTGCAAAGGTCAGAACTGACATAATATTTCAACTTTCTTTGTCTGTTCTGGCATTGTAGCTATGATTCTGACTGACGCACCTTACAAAACGAAACTGCTCTTCGAGAACAAGTACAGAGTAAAACACTGTTTTATGAGAAGTGATTTAGGTGTCCCACAAAGGACATTGAACAATGATATACCACGTAGTATATAAATATATTAAATTTCTAAAAGTTTTAGACTATCAACAGCTAAAAATTTGCAAAAGTTTTAAAGATCAAAAGTGCAAGAATTCTAAAGTCCCAATGTCCCAAGCTATCAATAGAGGAGAAGACACCTTCACGGAGAGTAAAATCGCATATAATGGGTAGAAAAGTTTTTAGAATATGCATATATGGTCCTAGTCGTATGAACGAGCTGCAGTGAAAGGCGGAAGTCCAGGGGTTTCGTACGAAGAAGGCACTCGAGAGTCCCAACAAAACGGCATGCTTGGCGGTAATCGCCGTGGCGGAGGGTGAGTTAAACGGCGCCTAAAACTAGCGGGAGAGTGGCGTCGCGACGGTAATTAGTACCGACTGCGAGAGGAAAAATGTCGCAATTACGGGGTACCCAGGCCAAAGGGAATGTCCGCGAGAAACGACAGGCCGAGTGATAAATTTCGACGCGGCGTAAACCTGCGAGCGTTGACCAAAAGGTGTTTGTTTCGCAACGATTTCGTTGTAAACGAGGTACAAAGGATTCGTAAAATTGATCGTAAGACAATTTGCGTGTAAATGTACTTGTTGCCAAAAGATGTCCACTGAAAACTTTTGATTTGAAGACGAATTTTGACATTTTAGAAAATGGTTTCGAATTTTTGAATCTGAGAACCTCAGTATTGTAGATGTGAGGCTTCAGAATTTTGAAGATTCAGAACTTCGGGTGAACAGTGTTTGTGCAAGTATTAATCTCGCCATTGCACTGATACAAAACGGCTTAGGCGAGTTTCGCAAAGTCCATTTAACGCTGTTCGATCCGGAAATCCAGGTATATATGCGTAGACAGCATTCTTCCGCTCATCGATTTCATGCGAATTGTTCGGGTGATAAAGAGCCCAGTGAATTAAAACGATGAGCATCTTGTTCTGCCACGAAGGCATCGTGAAAGCGTGTCTTTGACACCTTATAAACGTTTGCAATTAGTTCTTCTTTTAACAGAGGAAAAAGGAAACATCCTCTAATGAGATATCGAGACGCTTCTCCGACTTCAATTAAATGCCTCGGATGTGACCCTTCACAGAGTTATTTAAAAATTCTTCCTTTTTCTCTTCACCACTCGATGAAACTTTGATGTCGTGTTCGACTAAATCATATCACTTTTCTCGATGAACCGTTATTGACCGACGCTCGAAGAAAAGTTTGTAGAAGCAATTATCTGAACTTGATGTGGCAGAGCTATAAATGTTATAAACGTTCTATTCTTTTCGCTGCATTTGCGCTTTGTTAACTTAAAAATTCCGAAAGTACACGTTAGTGGCAGAGAGGTATTCCATGCTGAATTTATCAAAAGATTCTCCCTTCGTTTCGACCCTACGTTATACGATCCGAAGTTACAAGTTCGTATCATCTAAATGTTGAGAATTCCCGAAAATCCACGTTCAGCTCGTAAACCTTCTGGTCGTCCGATCGTCGCCTCCACCCCCGGTTCTTTTATTTCGAAGGTAAACGACCGTCAAACTCTTCGGATTCGCGTGTGCCCCATTGATTTCGCCTAAGTTTCGTCGAAAAGGCGATTAATCAGCTCCCTATCCCGCTGCCAGTGGATAAGGGAGACGGGACGAGGAGCAAGGGTGATATTTCAAGCGGAGATCAGCGGTGGGGCTGGTTTTCTCCGTCGACGGCCATTAACTCGAATTACGGCCGCTTCGGCAGTCGGCCTGAAAAGATGAACTTCAAGGCTGGCGCACATGGCCGCGGACCACGAGAGACCGAGTTCTTCAGCTACGTCTTTACGGCTGAAACTCGAACGAAGACTTGTAACGCCTGGACGCTCGTAAAAACCCGCTCGAGAATGACGTGACCGAGCGTTTACGAGCGGAGCGTGACATCGGTCTGTTTGCAAACCTAAGTAGAGATATCGACTTGCGTTCCAAGTTTTACGTTCTTGATTGTCCGCGTGATTCGACTTAGCAACGATGGGATTTTGGTCTTGAAGTCATTTTATTCGAGACGAGATTGGTCGATAAAGATTGTAGTATTTTGTGTAGTCCACGTAATTGCATGCCGAATTCCTCGGAGGTGTTAAATTGCGAAGTTAGAACGCCCGTAAGAATATTTCTCTCTCGCTGTAGCTTGCTATGCCTGAAATTATGGGAGTCACATGGAGTTTCCTTTGCCGGAATATGCAAAGCATCCTGGACAATGTGAACTAAATTATCTAAATCCCAGTTTCACACTCATACTGATGAGAATGCAACGATATTACTCAACATCTCACAACCTGAATTTTAATTAGTACACCTTGTCATTTCGAATGGTAAACTTCGTCAAGGTACACGAATTCGGAATGTATTTTACATGTACTAGGTCATCAAAAACTCGAGTATTATAAGTTTTTTTTATTGACACGAGGATAATTTTCTGGGCAGCAAAGAGTCGATGAAATTTTGCCCAGAAGAAATGCTCGTGTGCATATTTCAGCTCTAAAGTCATATAAATCATTAAAAGTCGTCGATACGAGCGGCATTTGTCACCAAGCATCCGCTCGAGAGCCTACTATTCAAACCAGCCAGGAATGTTATTAATAACCTTGTTATTTCGAGCGGTATTCGTGCGACCGTCATCGATGAATAATTAAAATCCACGTGTATTCGTATACGGTGTTATTATCAGAAATCGATTATCATCGGAGGTTCAATCGCCGGGGATGAGCCTTTTAAACCGTGAGCGCGTTTATTGTACCTGACATGCGGATTAACGGACTTCTTTCAAACGCTTTGCATCCCTTTGTACACATTTTTCACTGTTCGCCTTTTGTCTGCGTTTCAAAAATTTCACTGGGTGCTGGTGAAAAATTGGATTTTTGTTAAGCGATGTGTTGCGACTATAATCAAAATAGGATTACTGTTTTAAATTTATAATCCAAATTTTATTTTATTGCCGTAATTCCATTTATTGTCCCATGTATCATAATTTTACGTGTTTTAATCCCATGCTTTACAACTTCGTATGTTGTAATTTAATGTTTTACAATACCATGCGTTGTAATTCTTTGAAATGTGTTTCTGCGTGTCGTAGGATTCGTGTTGTAATTCCACACGTTGTAATACCTTGCGTTATAACTCCACGTGTCGTAATTTCTCGTGCTATAATTCCGCGCGTCGTAACTCTACGCGTTGTAATTCCACGCGTTATAATTTCTCACGTTGTAGCTCCACGTGTCGTAATTCCACGCGCTGCAATTCCACGCGTTATAATGTCTTCCATCGAAACTTCACGTGTTGTAATTCCACACACTGTAATTGCACGCGTTATAATCTCTTCCATCGTAACTCCATGTGTCGTAATTCCCCGCGCTGTAATTCCACGTGTCGTAATTCCACACGTCGTAGAGCTAAGTGTAGATAGCTACGTGTTCATTCCGCGAAATAAATGTCGACATATTGCTCAAAATAATTCATCAGATAGAATCTTGCCGACAGTGACAACGTATTATCCGTCCTCAACGAATTCTCTCCACCGAAAAATTGCTCGTTCGCTAATCTCGCCGGCTCAACCGAGCGTTTCCCGAGTCCAGAAGAAAGGAACCCAGGAACGCAATAATTCACCAGGAAACGATGCCTCGGTTAAACTGCCAGAACAAGCTGATGCATTAGCATCGAACGAAATTCTCCGACGTATACGCGAGGCAACCGGTGAATTTTCCAACGCCGTGGAAACGAACATAAACAGTTAACAAACGCGGCCGGCGGTATCGTGTCCGTTGAAAATTTCACGTAACAGGCTGCCGCCTTATTTCCCTCGCGTCCTGCCACTCTCCGTGCAGCCGGGATGTTTCATTTATAATATCCGTATTCTTTTATGCCCGTCGTAAATGCGTAAAGCGACCTGGCCCTGTCCGGGGAAATTTATGCGGTCAATCCCTTTTTCCAGCCGCTCGTATATTTTTGCGAGGCGATCGCCTTACCTTCGAGACATTCCGCCATTTTTCGTTACTCGACTACCACTTCTCTTGCACAGTCATTTTTTTTTCATCGATCTGTACACTTCGAACTGTCCGTGTGCCACTTCGAATTGGTTCACGGGATGGGATATTTTTATCAACGTTCTTTCATCCACATGACGTTTGACCGACATTGTACGCTGCTATCAAGGCTTTATTGTATGTCGTGCTTCGAGTCATCATTTGATTAAATTCTAAAGTTTGAAGATGTATCATAAATGCATAAGCTACCAATGAAACAGAGGCCGAATAGGGGTACAGCTATGCCCTCGTTCACCCTAATTGCATCAGGATGCGAAAAATTTGTCTGAAGGGGCAGTGTCGGGGTGTAGCCATCCCAGAAATCCGGGCTACGCAACAGTCTTCGCTACCGGCGAGGTTTCGTTGCCGAATTCCCGCCGGTAATTACGCGCAAGGATTTGACGCGCGTCGGCCGGCCATGCCGGCAGCCAACCGGATAACCCGATATACCCGTCGAATGATCGGCATCACGTAGATTTTCCGTGGATCGTGTCGCGATAGGAATCCCAAAATGAAATCCTCGAATCGCGGCCGGTCCACGGATTCGAGATACGTCGCGACATAAACGGGAACATGGATGCCAGCGAGCATTCTGCAGCGTTGCTACGTTGCTGAAGGTTTTACGATTCGTTCGAGCACCGGTTTCCCAATGGCGAACAACACCAACGTCTGTATGCCTGCGTGTATATACGATCGAGGAGAACCACTAAAGCTGACAATTCCCGAGGCTCGTCTCGAACGCGGTTCCCCGAGGAAGATACGTGCCCTGCTATGAAGCTACCTCGAAGGAAGATCAGGCTTCGAGGAATAACGGATTCCTGACGTTAAGGAAAAGAGGATTTTGCAGCTCGCGAAGTGCACCGAGCTCTATTTCCTCTGGATCACGCTCCTTCGTCCACAGCCGGCGAAGGCAGCTTCGATACTTTTGACGAGGAAACGGATTGATTCTGTTTTGATATTTGGTTCGATTGCACGAAAGTTACGGTGGTACTTTATGATGATATATGTCGCGTGTGGCGAGATGAGCGCTAGGGGAAATGGAGGGATAAGAGTCGTTATCGTGTGAGGATATAGGGATTTTGGGATTTAAGGATTTGGCCAATTTGAGAATTTGCTAACTTGGGAGCTGAAGATTTAGGTGCTTGAAAGTTTGGAGATTTGGCTATTTAGAAACATGAGAGTTTAGAGATTCCGAAATTTAGGAGCGCGAGAGTTTGAAAAGTCAGCAATTTGAAATTTGTAAATTTAGGAATTTTAAAGCTTGAGGACAAGAACAAAATTTGAAGACGCTTAAAGATATGACGACTTAAAATATTTGTGAAGTTGAGAATTGATTAACTTATAGATTTATGAATATATTGAACGTTAAGTTCTTCAAGACTACGGTCATTAACACCAATCTCGTTTTTCTGCTGTGACGTCAAGTGCAAAATGATATGCAATCAAACATCGAACGTTCGACCTGTATATATTTTAATTACCTGCTTATCGATTAGCCAACGAAATTAATTATGGATACTGACGTCGATGTCACGAGCACCGACTCGGAGTTGTTGATCGATGCGCAGATTATTCTGGGAATATTTATATAATTACCTTTCCATCCGAATGGGATACGCCTCTCGCGTTAAGGATTCAGTAAATTAAAAGTGTCCCTCCCAAAAGAGCTCTGGTATTCCACTTACACGCATCGATTTTTTGCGCCGGCAGAAACGTTGGAAGCATCGTTGTTTCGCTTTGAATTCGAATAAATTAACCGGCGGAGAGGGGGGAAAGCTTGAAAATATTTTTTCCTCGCTGTCCCGGAAGCAGTTAATTTCCAACGCGACTCAAATCCGTATGTCGCTTTATCAAAGCGTTTTTGTACGTATCTGAAACGCGACCAAAAATTCCACGTGTTTTACGATCACCGTCCCTTCCGTCTATCCACCCCCGCCTGTATATCACGATTCTCGATAACGGTGGTTTACGAAGCGACCGCGAGACAGAGAAAACGATCGCGTGAAATTCATCAAGGAGTTTCGAGCGGGAAAAACATAAAGGACGATCTCTCAGACGGTGGACTGACACGCAGCTGACGACCGAGACTGAGAATGATTTATAGCTGAGGACGGCAGAGAAAGAATAATTCCACGAAATTTTACGCCCAGGCAGTCTGATGACGTTTCTCTTGTCGCCAAAAATTGGTGAGAGCATTAGCGGTGAAAAGAAACGCGATTTGGAATTTTGCTGATGGAGTTGGTGATACGCAACCGTGGGAGTTCTTATACCACAACTTAACGGAACTTGAAGGTACAAAATTATTGAAATACTACTTGTACGAGCATTGAGAATCCTTTGAGAACAATATCAATATCGATACCATGCGGTAAACATCGACTTCAGCGTGATTTAACAGTGCCACAAAAGAAAGTAGGAACAAAAGGAAGGAGATAAAGAAAGCAAAGTGAAAAGCTGCAATCTGTTATTAATTCTGCGGCGAGTTCCACTCGCGAGTTCGTTTTCTCGTTAACTAAACCGTCAGCGAGCCGGAATTTATCGTCCGCGGAATTATAAGCAATCCACCGAAAGTGATTTAAAGGGAGGAATAGATGCGTGCTGTTTCCACTGCATTCGCCCTTCCCTTTCACGTTCTGTCTGCCTTTTTGTTAACCGGAAACAGCGAACTTGAGTCTCGTCGTATCGCCATTCGTTTCTCGGCCATCGGTGAAAGAAGCTTTTTGAAACGAAATAAATCCTCGTCGACGAGGCTGCCGGAAATGCAGAACACCAGTACCAATTTTTCACGTGTCCCACCCTTTTCATCGCGCTCCATTCGTTCGTTCTCAAGATTTTATAACGATATTTTACTTATTCTAAAAAGTATCTTCACAAGCTCAAAAATTTACTTCAAAGTGGGTTCAATTTCTTTGACAGAATTTAATAAAATTATGTCTTTGAAAATGTATAAAAACCGATTTTCACGAACTCTCTTACATAGTTTCTTGAAGAGAGATTTATTTGAACTGGGCGATCTTGTACAAATGCGGTAATAAAAATTAACAGCTTTTAAACGATGACATTCCGATACACCCGATAATGGGGCCATTTACTTTACTACTTGCAAAGCGACTCTAGAAGAGTGCAAAGGAGCGTCGTTTCGTTTGCATTTCCACCTCCAGTGTTTAAATACAAAAAAGTTCTGAGCCCGCGGCGGATTCGACGCCATTTCTGAGAAACTTCGTTCGAGGGGGTTCGCTACAGGCCCGTAGCCACGGAAAAACTAAGTTCCGCAGTTTTTCAGAAAACTTTCTTATCTGGCTGGCGGAGTACGGGTGCAAGATAAGACACGTCGATCGGCTGCAACGAGATAGTCGAACGTTTTTAGTCGCGGATCTAATTGCGGTTAATCGGTCCATAATCCATAAATTCGCTTAATATCCGTCCTTATCTCTTACCAACATTACAGGAATTTTCAATGTTATTCAAACTTGATCGTCGTTCAATACAGCGTAGACTTTAGATAATATACCTCATCTTTCAACGATTATTTTTTGAAAACGCATTCCTATGGAACCAGTTTGCCATACAATGTTCACTCCACCATTGTGGATGGAATAAAATGTAAAGTATGCGTCAGTTTTTGTATTAAAGATGGACGTGTATCAATTGGGGATGATGAAAAAACAGCGAGTCATAAATCATGCAACTTTTCACTCGTCGATGATTAAAACGCGCCGACAGTAATTTGTACGAATGCTACATTACGCTTGTGAATATTCTGCGTACCGATATTGCTCGGGTATATTTAATACCGGTACCATTTTATGCTTGCACTATTCCGCATGTTAATGCCGTGTTACGCTAACGACATTTCGCGTTATCGTATTCGTATCGTTCTCGTTTATCTTTCGCATAAAATTCTATCGTTAGAACAAGGTCGTATCTCGTTGAAATAGTTCTTTACAAAAGCGAGCGCGATATTCCGGCTAATTTCCAGCACGTTTACGTTACGAATACATAGCGTGTCGCTTCGCTATACGTTAGCCGAAGGTTGACCCTTTTCAGGTCAACGTTTCTGATTGCGCTGAAATTATTATGAATCGACGCGAACAAAAAAAAATACTCCCGCTTTGGACTTTCAAATTCCCGGATAACCGTTGTGCCAGCGAGAAACGACGGAAAAATGGTCGAGATTCAACGTTGCTGAGAGTACGAATCAAGGAAATGATGTAATGCGTTATTCAACGACACCGAGAGAACTTTGTGAAGCAATTTCGGAGACTGGAAATTTTTTGTTGTAAGTTAATAATTCATTCGTTACCTTACAAACAATGATAAATTTCAACGCGTCAGTCTTAATATTTGATAACAGAAAAATATAAAACACCACATATAGCACAATGAATCCACTTACAGCTTAGAATCAGTGAAGAAGACTAGATTTGTAATTGTTCAAACCAACAAAATTTTAATTTGTCATCATAATGAATCACTCTTAATAAGACTTGAAATCGTTCAATCGATCCGCAACAATCGCATATAAAATACAAGATGCATTGAAAGAAGCATAGTGTGCATGCAAGTAGTATAGCACCGTACGTGGTCAGACCAACATCCGAACAACGTCACACCAATATTTTATGGACATTCCTTTAAAATAATTAATATAGAGCAAACTACATTCGAATAACCCGTAGAATTTTGTAAAGTACAGAAACGGCTATTAATTTAAAATTGCATAAATACACGGAAAACGGACGCGTCGATACAAAGAACCTTAATCGTTTTGCAGCTGCAGGCAGGTCGTTGTTTCAACGCGATGGTTTATTTGCTGGGTACACATGAACACGGAACGTAAACGGTTTCAATGGTAATTCCAGAAATTATTCGAAGTCCCGTTACGAGCTACATAGGCCCCTGGGTGTATCGCAGCGATAAGTCAAACGGTGTTCGAAACGGCAAGATCCACAAAAGGTCGTTGCAGGATCCCGTTGCCAAGTTCCTTTCCCGTGTTCGTGTGTCTTCGGAATCAATAGATACCCGCGGGAAAATCTAACGACTGCTCGGTAACTCCATAAATTCGAAACTTAAACCGGTTGACCATCGGTTGTACTTGCACTGCTGCCGCGCCGATGTTTGCGCCCTAAATTTCCACGATTCGAAGGTTCCCGGACAAACCGTGTCCCGTATCCGTTGGAACGGCTGCATTTAATCGTTGGATCGGTCTTGCAAGGGATCACGGAATATTCCCGACGAGTTTCGACCCTCTGGAAAGCTCTCTACGGCGCGCTATATAAAATCACGCGCTCGGAAGTTTATATTCCTGTTCTTGCGTCAGCGTTCGAGTTTAATCGCTCCTCAAGTATAATTCAGATTAGCCAAAGTATCAACAAAAGTTCTCCTGAAATTTCGTCCTTTCCAAATCGTGGATTAAGTTTACTATTTCCGTCTCGTGATTAGGTCTTAACGCCCGCGATCTTTATGGCTGCTGGTCCAAGCTAACGAATTAGCTGTAGTACATAATCCTTTACAAAGCACACATTTTTGCAATAGGGGATGTTGGACATGAATTTTTAAAGAAGCCACTGTCTTCGTACGTTGACCACTGTGAAAACAGAAGTTCATGATCAGACACTCCTCAATAAGATCCCTTAGATATTTTTTCTAATTAACTGAATTTACAATGTCGGTAACATGTGTACCTAATGGTTCACGTGTTAGCACTAGTCTATAACCTACCTAACTGAAGAAAATTGGGAAATGTGAAGATCTACAAACAAAATATAAAAATATGAAACTTGTGAGTTATTTTCCACAGCCTATTGGAAGTCATCTTCCAGTCGATCGAGTCGAATTGAATGCAAGGGTGAATTTCGTCGAATTAAATCGCGAGGCAAGGAATTAAACGTCAGAGGACCGTTCCGTCCGCGTGAAAGAACGTTGAAGGGTGGCTGGCCACGTTCCCAACTTTCTAGGTGACGGGACTCACCGCGCATTGTGTTCGCGGCTTAAATTCACCGGCGATCGCGAATCGACGTGACGAAATCCCAGGAACACCGTCCACGCAAACCTCGAAACTCTAAGCCCCGGTATTCAGCGGGGAATTGACAATAGACCTAGGCTAAGGAACTTTGTTCTAAGATTCCAGGGGATCCACTGTCATTGTGTCTCGTTGAATGAACAGGAGACGGTGTCCTTGCACGATCTTCTCGGGAAATCAGCAGAAATTCTTCTTATTGTACCGATATCTTTCTTTCACTGACATTCTCCGTTAAAATAACGTCCCAATACACAACTATCATGACAAGGCATAGAATTAAGGTACAAACCGTACCTATCATATCACAACAAATATTAAACTGTTGCATGATATAAATATTAGAAATGTAAGAAGTTTTACATTATCTGCTGACGTAGTACTGCATGCATAACAATTTAAAGTTTAATGTTTTATGAAAATGAGTACGTAAATATTTTATCAGTATTCATAAAACAAAATGGCTGGTTGCCACGTGCAAACAGCTTGTGATTATCAAACGATCGGTTTTAAAATATAAATAACTTAGCACGATTTTCATAAAAGTTTGCTGAAAATGACTGCATGAAAGTTTCATAAACCTTTTCCATGCAAGTCAATGGTCAATTGTAGTAAACAATTCTGTAGTGAAATAGGCAATTTCAAAGTGTAGAAATTCTGACGTAATTTCGTGATACAGAAATGTCAGAGCACTTATGACATTTTAATCTAAAGTTTGAGGTCTAGTAGAAATAACTACGTTAAAAAATAGTGTTATAGTAAATTATAAGTGATCCATATAAATTTTTATATTGAAAATTTTTAAAATAATTGCAGATTAAAATCTCCGTGTATTGCATTGTAACAAATACGCTCCTCTATTTCATGAAATCAACAAAAGCTTGACGTGACTCTCAGCGAGCTGCAAATTAAACAAATCTTCCAATAACGAATTTTGAACAAGGCAATTCGTATTTCCACGAAATTTGTTTGAAGATACGGCAATATTTCCACAAAACATTCTCGTCCGAATTTTTGTTGCGTCCTTTATCCCGCCTCTCATTTTCATCGGAGCCTGTTCCATCACAGAAAATATTTTCGGTCCTTTGTCACGTATCGCACACATCATTGCAAACAAAAGCTCTCGTTTATCAGTTCCCTTTTTACGAAGAGAAATGTATGCCGCGACCAAATTAATTCTCGCTTTCGAAAATGAGAGAAAAATAAACAGCGCGGGTGAAAGAACACGTGGCATGCGCGTTCGTTCGGTCTTTATGATCCATGTATAAAATAAATTTTCAAATTTCTCCGATAACTGTTCCGTGCCTTTTCAACGTTCCGCGCGGCGAAAATTGTCGAGTTTATTAAAACATCGTACTTCCTGTAATTTCGTTTCGAAACTTCTCTGTGAACCGAGAGGAAAATTGAACAACGTTCGATCGCGGAAAATCGTTACGAAGCTGACCAGCCCATTTTCGAAACCTGTTACTGTTATCGATTTTAAATTGGCAAATTCGCGGCTGTACGACCCTTGTTCCTACGGTTATGTAATCACTGTTCGATCAGGTGTTTCCATGATTGTTATTACAAATTTGATTGATGCCGTTCGCAGTAAATAATGCGAAGTTCATGAAGTACTGAATAATGTAATCATTGATTGTTGACGGATATTACGGAATTTCGTAACAGAAATGGGAAATTATGTACCTCATGAATACAAGAGATTTATCGCAATTCACAATTGCTTGAAACCTGTCAAAATAGGTAACAGGAATTCGAGTATTGCTTCGTTTCAAACAGAATCTGAATAATTTTTTGCGTTATGTTCAGCTTTCAGTCAGAAATATTTTCCAGATTTTACTATTTGATATTTTTATTCTAAATTCAAGAGTCAGCAATGAATGGAGCTGTTTTAGATGAAAACAGAATAAAGATTTGTGAGCTTCGTTTATAAATAGAAATCGGTAGAATTCTTTTCCGCTTCGAAAGTATAATCAGACAGCGGAATTGGGTAATGGACAAAGCGCCTATAATAATGAAAAAGTGTATAAAGCTGCGAGAAAGTTTAAACGGATCGCAAAGTGGCTACGTGAGCTTCCGCGAAACCGTGCTCACGCTGCACGCTTCCTCATTACAGAAACAACGGTCGCGACGTCGTATTTCAGTCCTAATCTGACCGGCCATTATTTTCCGCGAATTAAAAAATATCAAAACAATTTATTCCGTGGCGCGCATCTCGATGATCTACGAGCAAATTACGAGTGGCTCGCGAGATTCGTTTACGTGTCCCATCGCGATTGTAGGAATTGAAATTAGCAATTAGCTGTAATTGAAAACACTCGAAATATTATGCAACTCTTTTAGGCGATATTTATGCCTTTTATGCGAAACATTCGTTTAAAAAGTCTGAGTATCTAATTATAATACCAAAGCACAGTTGTATGATATGAGCAATGGTCTGAACACTTAATTAATTAAATGATTTTATAAGTCTGAGTCATTTGTTGACAATGAAATGCAGAATTAATAAGGTCTGAGTATTTAAACGCTTGTTACAGTGAATGATATCCATACAAAGGATTAAATATGTTTCATAATTCATTCACCATTCGACGGCCCGGAATAATTAGAAGAATCGGCTTACCGTTTTAAAGTATAAAAGCTGCAGATGCGTATTGTCCTAGAAAGCCTCGGCCCAGTTCTTATAATCGCTCTGTATATCCCTGGTGTTTCCAGCTTTCCGGAAGTTCGGGAAAGAAGATTATTTGCCGAGTTATTAAGGCCGGTTATTACGTTGCTCGCGGAATTTGTAGGTTCGCGCGATCGTGCAACGCGAAAAAAAGTTCCCTCGATAAGAGCCAGGCAAGTCCGTTAAACGCGGAAAACCACGGGTGCATCCTCCAATCCCTTCTCCCTTTTCAATGAAAAACTCGTCCGGTTCGTTATCGATTCACAGGATTAATTCTATTCCACTGGCAATCCATTTTTCAGTAACCACGAAGGAACACTTTGCATTAAGTAAGGAGAGGTGAAACGAGTGATTGGATAGGGTGCATCATTGCACAGTTGTTATCTTTACTGGACACTTCAGAGTTCAATCTGATGTTTCATAAGTAAATCGTGACTTAATGTGTGATATTTCAACGCGTAGTCATTCAGTGTGTAGGGATAGAACATGTAGGGATCTAATGCGTGATACTGCAACGCGTGGTGATTCAGTTTGTAGTGATCTAACGCGTGGTGATTCACTTTGTAGTGACTCAACGCGTGGTAATTCGATGCGTAGTAGTTCAACGCGTGGTAATTCGACGCGTGGTAATTCGACGCGTGATAATTCGAAACGTGGTAATTCGATGCGTGATTCAACGCGTAGTTATAGGACGTGTAGATATCTAACGCGTAATACTCCAACGTGTGGTAATCCACCGCGCGATAATCCCACTAACAGTAATATAACGCGTGATAATCCTACACGTTGTAGCAATTAACGCACGAACACAACGTTAATAATAATAATAGTAAACACCGAAATTAATAATACCAGTAATTACTCTACATTAATTTAGAAGCAGTCCTTTTCCTATTACCAATATTTCCACGAAACGAATAGCAAAAGTTTGCAAATGACTACAAGCTCGACGGTTAAAGTTGTAATTAATAAAGGATGAAAACGTAGGAAAAAGGGACGGAAAGTGGGACACGATCGTAATCGACGTCAGCGACAGGAAAATTGATAATTCATCGTTCATGTCCGAATAGAGTGAATCGATGCTTCACGTCGGCAATAAAATTGTAATCGCCAGAGACCGGAAACGTCAGTGGTGCCCTGCATCGCCTTTTTATCAGGACACCGTGTCCCTTGGGAAGAACGGCTACGATATTCACTCGCATACAAAATGTAACATCGACCAGTCGGCCGGTCCATTTTGATCATCAAAACCGACCAATAAATTATTCGATTGTTTTTTTCTTTGCTCGAAATTCGAAACGAAAACATTGTTATTTGTTCGAAAGACCGGTCGTTAGTTGGGGAATCGGTTAAGGGGAGGGCACGCGGTAAACAATTGAAAACGTTAAGCTTTGAAGAGGCACGCGATCCCTTGTTTCCCACACCTTCGCTGTCGTTTCACGGGCAGCAACTCTTCTCTATCGGCAAACAAGCCCGCTCTAATTTAAATATTATGCCAGCGTGTTACTCTGCATAAATGCACGCTTGTTATTGGCCAGGAAAATTTGCACGCAGTGTAAACAGCGTTGTTTGAGAATGGTATTACCGGTAAATATTTTCGATTTTACGAAACGCTAAGCACTTTTACTTATTCCGAAAATATTTACCCTAGATCAATAGTAACACCCCCACCCGACACTTCGTCTTGATATGGAACTTTGCAAGAACTAATAATTTCAAATTCTGTCTTGCATTTATCAAACATCGAGTTGAACAGAACGATGTTATAAAACAGAGTTACGTTTCGGTTTACTGTTTATTCTGTTTCATCGGATCAAATGTTTTCGAGGAATATTAATGTAACTTCAGTATAAAATAGCCAAGAGGTATATAAGGTGTACAAGGCCTTGAGATTTAAAGTCTGTGTAATTTAATATGATGAAATACTCCGAATTGAAATTCAATGATCAATTGCTAGGTTACCAAAAACACATTGCAGACCAAATATTATCTCGTTAACAGAGAAGCGGGCTCGCGTTTACGTTAATTGCTTGTCAGATGGCAGCCAATGCGTAAAATTTATTGGAGGAGAAAAGCTGCAATGCGACCGACAAGGCTGGCCGATAAACAACGTTATAAACAATCCGTACTCGTTACGAGCTTGAATCTCTCCGAGCGATCGATCCAGCGAATTTAGAGCTCGCCTACTCGTATCCGTATTAATATGGTAGCGTGTAATCCGGCAGATATTAAACGCGAGTTTTAGGACCAAATTTACGTGATTTTCGTGCAGAAATCAAGTCACGCCGCGAAAACGTTTGCTGTTCATAGCATTAATATAATTTTACGTTCGCCGTTCCTTGGATTCGTCCGTAACAGCATGAACATCAAAACTTTATTGCGTTTGATGAAAACCGATGTGTTATCTGTTCATATCTCTCTGGGGAAAAACGTGAGGTTTTTAACAGAAAAAGTGATAACAGCCAGTATTTGGTTTCCACGTAACGCTGTTACAGTCTTTTCCACTGAAAAGTCTACAGAATTCCGGAAAAAATGCGTGTTGTGCTACAATATTTGATCGCAGAGAATTGCTTGGAGTGCTCTGAATAAAACGAAACAGCTTTCAAAATAAAAGGATAGTTTGAATTCTCGGATATTGACTTCCTGTATCGCATTCTTTTTAAGTAAAGAGTAACAGGATGTGTAAAAAAATATTTTTTGCAAAAGAGCAATGTTTCATTTGCGAGCAACTTGGTCAATAGGGGCCCTGGCACAGCGGGGATATTGATATTGTTACATGGACATTTATGTGAACGTTTATTTCCATATGTTATTTCGACACGCCCGGTGTTGCAATATTTGGTGAAGAGGTGGATCGTTACGTGTTGAGTTATCACGAGATGATTCACTACGCGTTGGATCTTTACAGGTTGAATCACCACACGTTGAACTATCACGCGTTGAACTGTCACGCGTAGGATCTCAAAGTGTTCAGTCACCACATGTGGGATCGCAAGAGTGATCAATCACCAAGCGTAGAATCACCAAGTATTGTATCACTACGCGTGGTATCACCAATCGCCATATCACCTAATCCACCAAATGCCCTACACGAAATTCATCCAAAAAAACGTAAAAAAACCGTATACAAAAATTAAAAGCTGAACTTAAACCGTGTCTCCGCATTCCTCCCACGGTTAAAACAGGATCAAAGAGCCACTAAAATCCGCATTGAAAAGATAAAAGAGTACGAAATAGAGTTTAAAAGGGCCCAAAATTCCATTCCACGCGAAAATATCGCCGGTTTATACGAAGTTAATTGCCACGCGTTATCGTTCTTCCAGTCGTGGTATCGACTTTATTACCCAGAATAATATTCGCACCTCTGGCCATTATTAAACATTAACGGACTGTCTGTACGAGCTCTTAAGCCGGTTTAAGGACTGCATTTACAGGACGTGATAAGACCAGTGCAGTAGGAGACGGCCTGGATAATGTATATTGTTGAAGGGCTCTGAACGCAGCTGGTAACAATGCTGTGCCGGCTATGATCTTCAACTTTGTTACGGATTCGAGTTATTCTTATACGAATGTGTACACACCTATACCGATTCTGTTTGCACACGTTTTCCACGAATGTGTAATTAATTAAGTTCCAAATTGAAACGTCCCCTCATTAGCGAATCGTAGAAACCATTGAGTACACCTGGATGTCTGACTATGTACGGACCGATACTACTTGGAAACTTCATTTCACTACATTATAAGCTACGGAAATTCCTTTTACGATTAAAACATATACTGCAGCAGCGATGTGGGTCTCTATCGCTCATTTAAAACAGATCTATCATCTTAGATATTCTAAGATGCTTTGTGCATAGGCGAAATAACTGTAGCCTCATTAGTTTCCCGTCGGTAAAACAAGTAAGAAATTGATTTTAATTTCCTTCATTTCATTCCTTATTATTCATTAACGAAGCTTCTGACTCATGCCACGTTTGCATTAAGCAGGTCAATTAGCTCAAATGAAAATTACTGCAAAGTGTTTCCAGCGGATGCCTCTGAACTAACGAATTTCTCATGTAAGGTTAAACGGAATATCGAGGAGGCAGCGTAACCAGGACGTTATATCGGTTCCGAACTAGGGTACGTTAGGGGCCGAGGTTTTGACGTTTCGATGACACCCCGAACGGTTATGCGCGAAGATAATCGATCATCGCGACGACAAACGCTAGGCGAGTCGGTGTCGCGAAAAGCGGCCAGCGCGGAGGGTGTGCGCCGCTTGCTCGACCGTTTATAGATTATCGATTCGCTCACGGTGACGAACAAAAGCCACTTCGTGACCGAACGTCCGAAACTTCACTCGTTAAAACGCTTACCCTATCGCGGATAAGCCCTTGTTGAAACCTATACAAGATGAATAACGTTAATGATCGATGATGATCATTCTTTTCGCCTGTTATCACATTCTATAACAATTTTTCGAGGAAACTGGGTGTGCCAATATTTTATTGATCCAGTATATCGGGTGGACCAAACTGAATCCAGTCGACTTTCTACATCCCCAGATCCGTATATTTATGGACACCTAGATCTTTCTACATGTGAGTATGTGGATGTGAGACATACTTCTATGTATACACCTGTACATCCGAATGCTTATATGAATCTATATACCGATATGCTATTGTATCTTTCAAGGTATCTAGGTATCACCTAGATATGTGGATACCTAACTTTGTGAATAACTAGACCTATAGGTACCTACATCCTCAGACAAGTAGATTTCTGGACACGTAGATCTCTGAACACTTCCATCTCTAGGTATCCAGGTTCCTAGTCACATATATCTGAATACCTAGATACTTGAATGATACCTAAACCTCTAGGTACCCAATTCCTCTGAACAGCTTCATCCACATATTACTAAATATTCAGGTCCCTAAATGTTCAGATCTTATGTCCCCACCTCGAGTACCCAAATTCCAATATCCTCATGATCTCATATTCCTCAATTCTACTATATCTTGAACTTGGAGTAAAACAGATGAGAAGTGATACCTAAAAGATGAAACTAGCGTCAGAATTACTCGAAGGATCAAACTCCGCTGATCGTATTTCAATTAGCAGGTTGTTTGTTCGCCGTTTTCTCGCCCTTCGGGCTTATATTCGCGAGTTATTGCGCGGATATCGTGTAACATACTGCGACGGTAAATCACAGGAGCAAAACGAACAAATGATACCTACGGTGGAACGACAAGCAACGGTCGCATAGCTCGTTGAAAATCGAGGTAACGAGTACCTCTTTCTCTCTTTCGCCTCGTTCTCCGTTGCCATTTCGACCTGGTTTCTTGTGGCAACATTGTAGCCGACGTTTTCGGCTTAGTCGCTGGAGGTACCAGTTCGAATCATCTAAGCGTTGCACGCTCGCTGTATTGGAAGCATGGAAAACTGGACCATTATGTACACGCGATAATCGCACGCTGGGATCATTTTTTTCCTTGCGATCGGGCGTCCACAAAAACGTGCGATTGGAAGAGCGGAATTTGTGATGCAATAACGCTTCGTTTCTGGGTGGAATGGGACGATACGTGTGCCGAATGGTGAGGAGGGTGCTATAGATTTAGAAAGCGAGTGCTTGTTTGTTGCGTGTGAAAGAGATTTGAGAATTCTAGTATGCAGAACTTGTGGAACTGGATTCATTATAGTCCTTCTGCGACTTGGATGAATTTAATTCTTTCGGATTATGAATCAATTTTATGTTAAATAAATTTCATTCACTTAAATGAAAAATAGTGAGGAGCCACAGAAAGAATATTTCTATCAAAATCATTTATGAGAACGATTTTGCTAATAGCAGAATGTAGTGCAGTTTAAAACAAACTGTTCGGCTGATTTTGTAAAAAAAGGTGTAAATCAACGGAGCATGTAAAAAGTTTCGGTGGAATTCATTTTCGCACCTAATTATCACTGGTCAGCGAAATGCGAATCGAACGAAGTTGAATTGAAATTACCTGCCGTCGAATTCATTTGTGCCTGGCTGAAAGCGAGTCCCGAAAAATAACTGGAAACACTTCGAAACGCAATTAAACCTACGGGTTAAATTCCAATACCCTCGGTATTGTATTGATTAAACTTCCGCAATGGTTCAATTCGAATTTCAGCCAAACCTTTCCGTAACATTCGTTCAAATTTTGTCACTCGTTCTCTCTTTCATTGCGATCAACATTTTTTCGTCACTACCAACGTATTCGCGTGAGTTGTTTGAAGTCTCTGTGTCAAGTTATAAAACAAATGAGTTGTGACGTCAAGTACTCCGAATACTCCGAGAGTACCAGAGGCACTCGTTAACTCGTTACCGAATGTTTACGCAAATTTCGCAAGCAAAGAAAAAGTGTATCCCAGCGAAAGAAGCAGCAGAGAAAAGGGGATAACGGGAAGACGCAAAGGGAAGCAGGAAAGCGGCGCATTATACACAATAAAAGAGAAAACAAGAGGGTTACGTCAGACACACTTAACGTCGGAACTTTTTTGCGAGTGGCTCGAGCCATCCTTCTTCGTGCTGTCGCGTAGACGAGAAGAATGAAAAGGCAAGAAGGGAGATGGTGAATCCAGAGGTAGGATTTAAAACCGCCTCTGAAGCAACTGCGACGAGAAGAAAGCAGTGACCATGCTAGATGAAAGCGGACCGGGCAAAAATTATTCCGTGTATCCTTCGGGCTAGAAACAGATAATTGTGTGGGCTGGATTTTGCTGTTGTTAGCCATCCTCATTTTCTAAGGGTCTTAATTCTTTCACCTACTTACAAGAATTCACTCTTTTTCGTACTTTATTACACTTTTCTTTATTAGTATTTAACCGTGTGCAGCAACATGATCAATATAGCAAGACACATGATCAACTTGGATATTATTGGACATTGTCAAGCTTCACTGCAGACGTTATTTGTGAAAGATGATCAATTTTCTCAATTCTAAATTTTCTAATCATTATTTCAACTTAGACTTTTGTTACCGAATAGATTAGACAAACACAATTATTTACAAAGGAACAAACAATTTCAGCCGTTTCACAACAACTTCGGCTGTCTGATAGTGGACCGGTACGGTCGAAAGTATCGAAAAGGATCCTTTTCACGTTTGAATTAGCGGATATCGAGTACGACAGGCCCGTAGCGAGCAATCGTCGTCGGTCCGAACTGGCAACGCTCGATCCTCTTTATTCGTCAGGATTATCCGAGCGGGTCAATTGAAAAATCAACGGGGCGAACGGCTCGTCGAGCGAATAATTTCGTGTTTGCCCTTTCTCTTTTGGCGTATCCCCGTGGAGGACACTCGAGCAACGTTAATTCGCGGAACAATGACCATGATCCCTGGCTTTCTCGCGGACAAAATGCCACCTCTAATGTATCACGCTCGACCAGGGATCGGTACTTTGTAATTCCTGCGTTTGTTTTTCGCCGCCACCGCTCGTGGATCAATAGACGATTCGATTTACGATGAATTAACAATCGTTTATTGTCTTTGTAGTCCGATCGGCCGCGGAAATTTATTCGATTTCGCGTGAGTGCTTGAATAATTACTGTTGGCACTCTGATAAAGAGCTGCATTTAAAACAAGGGCAAACAAGTGGACAGATATAATTCTATTCAGCAATGAAAACATTAGCAGAAGCTGCTTTCAGGATTAAATTCCATGTGATATCTCTAATGGATGAAACTGTTAAAACCGTTTGCCCTTTGCGGGTGCAATAAAACATACAAAACATAGCGTTTTAAATAGAACAAGCATAAAGTATTGGAAAGTTTGAAAATTTCAAAGAACCGTAATACAAATTTCGTCTCGATTTAACTTTCCAGGCTCAATCTCGGTATGAATTTCCTCTCAATTACGCGAAGAGGATTTAGCCTCGATAGAAAAAAAAGCGATTATTTAAATCGATGCTGCTCGACGCGAGACGTCGAAGACAGGAGAGCAACAACAAAGACAAGACTTCGAAAGCTCCAATCTGCCTGAGGCGTCGCGAAAGTGGAAGCTCAGACTCTCTAATCGCCTTTCAAAGTATAGAGATGAAACCTCGATCAATGGATTAAGTGGAAATCAGCGCCTTGGGCGTCCTTCTACGGACGGAAGAAGAAAAGTCGAGGCAGAAAATGAGGAAGCATTTTTCAACGCGAATATAGAGCAAAATATTCAATAACGTATATTCCTCATTATACAAATCACCGATGTACTAACTACACGAGAAAATTTTGTTACATTTATCCACTTGAACGTCATAGTTGAATAAAATTACTGTTCATATTACACAGCAAGAAATGCATTTTAATACGCAATGAGGTTTTCGGTTGATAAATAATTAATAGAGAAGTGGATCCGAAATTGGCAAAGAAAGCAAGGAAAATTAAAGGAGAACAGGCTGCGACATCAGGGCGTTCCATTTATGAAAGAGTCGGTTAAGCAGCTGCTTAACATTACAGCTACACTTCAGCGTCTGCCATTGTGCTTAAAGGGAAATAGCTTTTTGCAAAGTTTCCTAGGGAGACCCATAGAGCCACCGTTGGCAATCCTGGGGACACGTTCAAGCATCCTCGGAACGATGATCGCCGCACGCTTCGTCGAACATCAAACACACGATGTAATCCCATCGAGTCGGTTTGGTAATTTAGGCTAAATAATGTAATAAAACCACCAACTCTGCACGGCGTCAACTGCGAAGTGAACAACGTGGCCTGCTGCCTCGGTCTGGCGTCGCCAAAGCGTGAATAAATTACGACGCGGAGGAAAACGGGAGCAAAATAATTTCTACCGGCTCGCTCGATCCTCTCGAGTCGAGTGCGGATTCGTTCGTTTAAACGAAACAACTATGACTGTGCAAAAACAAACGTGGATACCGTATCGAGTGGTTAATTGAATCTCGGTTTTACCAAAAGAATTATTCAGAGTTAATTTGCAAATGCAAACTCGTATTTACATTGCTTCCATAGATTCTCTCACTGGTAGATTGGTATATTCTAAAATTTCTAGATCCCCGTATGTCCGCATCCTACACTCCTAAATCTTAAGATTTCTATATTCTCAAATTTCTATCCTTAAGTCCTCTAGGTCTCTAGACTATTCCTGAGATCACTACACCTCCATACATCTATCCCCATGTCACCAAGTCTGTATAACTTTAGGCCTTCATACCCCTGCATCTCTACATCAGTACTCGTATATGTCTCTTCAAGTAGTACAGCATTAACATTACTGAAACCTGTATATGTAAAGAGAGATGCTTGTGCAGAGTAGACAATAAAGCAGCAGATTTCTAAGGAACATTTACTCCGTTACGTCAACAACAGGAAACCTCCTTTTGCGCGTCAGACAAGGTGCATACTAAACGGATTACGTGGACAACGAGGATTTGATATTGCAGCGGGTAGCGGCTTACGTCGAGGCACAGCTCTGATCACGACGAAGACGTTGTTATCGTTTCTAGGACACGTTACACGAGCCGTCCGGAGAATAATAAGCGCAACTCGAGCGGTAAGCGCTGTCGGAAATTGATCGTAAGCACCAGACAAGATCCAGGACGATTTATCACGGCCGAAAGATTAACGGGTCGCTACGTGGATTACTCTCGTTACGCAGTTGGAAAACTGATTTATCGGCCGTTCGACGATGAAAACCACGCGTCGCTGCGTACCAGCAGCTCGTGGCTATTTAATTAAAATCCGTGAAATCGAAGCCAGCCCCTGCCGGGACAATACGGCCACCGTGCACGATCAATCGTTCACAATAAAGACCTTCACCCTTACTGACATTTTGTTTTTCAGCAATTTTCCGATGTGCTTCGCGTTTAATGAATTTTAGAAAAATATTACGGTGGTACGTGTTACTGTGGTGGGCACTGAAAGCTGGACCATCGCGTATTTCGGTGATAGCTTTTATTTTTGTAAGTGGACAACGAATTGTGCCTTTATGATCTATCAACTGTAAACTACCAAGGAGATTTGCTATCTACAAATTTACCTACATGTTTATCTACTCTGCAGATTTTTGTATATAAATGCACAAACATGTTGTCTTATGAGAGAAGTTGACATCAGTGTCAAAGTAATATTAATTGTATGGAAACCGATGAAAGAGTCGCGAGTACGAGAATGAAGTTTTCAATGCTCGGAGCACTTTTGCCAAACACGTAGCGCACAGTGCAGCAAACGAACGACATTAGGAAACTCTCGTGCGCGTAGGATCGCAGGAATCCAGTTATACCGTTGGAATTAATACCCGCGTTGAAATTTACGAGCGGCCGGTATTCTTGAGCGAGGGAACCATACATTCTCAAGTTCTCTCGGAACTGCCTCTCGATCTCCATTACTAATATCAGTTAATTTCCAGCGGCAACCGCGAACGTTCGAACTGCAACTTCTCGTTCGTTCGTAATTCGCGCTCTCGAACGCGGAAAATACGGACCGACAGCCAAGTCGTTTTCTTCGATTATTACAAACGGGCCGCTATGCAATTATCCGAGCTCGCAAACGAGATTACTGGAGCGGTACGCACGCAGACCGCATCGGAATTCGTTGATAATCGTCGGTACCGCGGCTTAACAGCGTCGAGTTGTCGCGCGGATCCTTCTAAATAGGATGTCGAATAAACAAGCGACGCACGACGCTGGGTTATCGATTTTGCGGCGAACGTCGAGCAATGCACTCGACAGGCCATCCGAGGCGAAGGGTGCTGCGTAATTGCACAACTTCCAGAAAAATTCGGACTTATGGAAGCCTCAGGCTATTGGTTCTTAAATCCAGACTACTGGTATTTCAACAAACCTTATTTTGTCAAAAATATCGAGGTGTAATTAAGTGCATTAAAAGTATGGAAAATGAGACCTGATTTCAATACATATTATTAAGTAATGTTTCAATTCAGACAGGTGTATATTTCACATGTGTACTAAAAATATGTTGCACTTCTACAACTTCATACGTCGTTACTCAGTATTTTGAAACAGTTGTTCTTACTGCAGCAGAGAAAAAATTTAAGGGTTAACCTGCACTGCGTCACGATCTGTTATTAATGTCTACAGCCATGATACCTATCTTTTTTAAGATTATGAATGGAGTTCTTGTTAACCAGATCTTAAAAATCGTATCTCAACTGGGTGAACCCGTTTTCGTGAAACCATCATGAATTTGATCTTCTCTTCGTTGCTGTCGTAATAAAACGTTCGTTACGTGGCATCGCTCTCTTTACTCGGTAGGTAACAACGTTCGTAACATTCGAGAGCTCGCCCTCGGGCGCGTTCGACGAGTTTTATGATTACACGAAGCTCACCACGGTATCTGCCCGTCTAGGAGTTGCAATCTTCTTGCTGAAGGCCCTCTTTGCTCGCTGCTGGAAGAACCTCTTCGCGATTTAATACGAGCGTCTCTTTCCTCGCTTGGTAACTCGGCGAAATCTCGATAATCATTCTCGATTTCAGGACCGTGCATCGATTCTCGATTTCCGATGCTAATTAAACTGTTTTACTTTACCGAGAGCGAACAAGCGGGATCTTTTCTGTTAGGACGTCGTGGAAAAAATTTTCCGAGCGGAAGGACAAAGATGGCGAACAGAAGGAAAGGCGGCGACCTCCTGCGTGGCGGGAGTCCGGTCACATTTTTAATCCGGCGAAACTTTTTGAATTACGGCGGATCGGCAGAAAACGGAAGGCAGCGGAGAGCGAAGGAAAGTGTAGAAAAAGAGAATGTAAGGAATCGAGACGGGGACAACCGTGGAGGGAAAAAAAATGATATTCGACCCTAATGGTTCTCGGCCGCTTTAAGCGAACAACTCTTATAGCCAGCGCTCTTTCACCTCTCCGCTTCTTTGCCTCTCCGTCCTCTGTCCTCGCTTGGACCAGGAACAGTCATTAAAAAAGACTTGCCACGGCCAGTGGGCCGAGGAATGGTCGAATGAAAACGCCGTAGGACAAGGCAGGGTGCTCGCCGTACAGAAAAGAAAGAGCAAAAATTCTTTATCAAGCCACCGGCTGCCTATACTTTTCTCTCATCCTCTTTCCTCCTATTCGCTCGTTCTTTGCCTGTTCTCGTGCCGACGCACACCGTCGAAGAAAAATAATTATGAGCATATTAAATGTATCCTTGTGGAAAATGTGGATACTCATAATATTCTGAGGTTTTAGACCATGTCTTCACTGATGAGACTATTCACTGAACCTACTCGTTGGGTCTTCGTTTGTTGGGATTTTTCACTAGTGAGGTCTTCCGTTATTGGGATCACTGGTAAATGGGGGTTTCCAATTGCTAGATCCTCTATTGATAGAGCTATTCACCTGATAGCTTTCAGAGGGACCTTTTACTATTGAACTCTTTCATTAATGAGATTTTTGACGTTCTATTGTTTTAGTGAAATTTTAGTAAATGGACCTATACTTCTGCATGTTTCTCAAGTTTAATTTTGTTTGAATAGTATTCAAATTCACGCAAGTTATGTCGACATATCTGTAGCACAAAGGGTGAGGTTCGAAGCGATAACAAAGGGCTTAACGATGCAATAATTGCGCGAGGGTGTAACAGTACTTTAAGCTAAGAGCTGCTGCGTGATTCAACAATGGCTCGGTTACAACCAAGGGACGTAATCTTGCAAAACGTGCCTTGGCTTAAAAGAAACCCAATAAAACCCATCTACCTCACTCGTTACTCTTCTCTAATGAAATAACAATGACTATTATCGTCTCTTATTACCCTGCGCTCTGTTCGCTAGCTTCGAAGGAGTTCGACCGCTTTGAGATCGATACCGCTATCGATTAACTTCCCTCGGCATTAGCTTCTGTAATTTCAGTTCAGGAAATCTCTGTTGTATCGTTACCAATTCAGTGGCGCTAGTTTCTGTCTAAAGTTCCTACTTTACGATTCGGAAATTTCCCAAGTGCAGATATAGGAAATTTTCACGTTGTTGCAAATAATTAGAGATTTTACGGCAAGTATTAATGGTTGTGCAAATTGTCAATCCACGTGGGATCCTTGATTATAAAAATTAGAATTAAAATTGAAAAATTCTTGAAAATGTGAGCCTGGTTTGTCAGGTATGGAGGGTGCATCGCGTCTGCTATAGGGTGCGTCACGAGTATTTTAGGGTTTAACAACAGTTTCGTATTTCGCTAACTTCGTCTTGGATGTCCCAGGCATTTGTTTATTCGATTCAACATGCACCGAACAAATTCACTGGTCCACCGCGAGATGAGTCAGATACCTCGATTAATCTTGAGTGGATACTTTGGTGGACAGGGAAACAAGGCGACAAGCCAGGAAACCATTCGGTCATGGTCGTACTCGGCTTACTGTTTAATGACTATTCTCCGGAGACCACCGCACTACACTCGGACTTGTCCTTTATCTCCAAAATCCCTTGAGGGACATGATCACCGGTCCATGTGACCAGAGTCTTGGGAAAGCTACTTTATCACCATTCCCTGTTTACTAGTTCTTGATTCTGTTTAATCACTCGCCCCGCGACGGTAATTTCTTATTATCGTAACGATACATTTCGTCGAACTTTTCCTCTCGCAAAAATTATTAATTTTCCTATCTTCGCTGAGAGTGCATCGTGACGGTTTCGATTTGAAGAGTCTCTTCTCTTGGGGGCGATTGTATAGCTGGAAAGAAAGAGATTCTCCTCTTTCTTTTTATCAGCGAAATCACAGCGATACTCAAACTTTTATTGAAACTTTGAGGTAGACGACTTCCAAGTTTACTCATCTTTTTTCTACAGTCCCCTTGCAATACCGAAAGAACTTCGCTCCAATGTTGGCCATCTTTTATTTCTTTCAAAAGTTTGATGAATGTGTTAATAGTTTATTACTATGTTCTCAGATTACTCTAAATATCCCCTTGATCTTTAGACCGCTAAATCCCAGATCATTTCTAGCTTAGACTCCAGATCCCTTTCAAGATTCGAATCTCCTTACATTCCCGAATTCCTATGTTATTTGATCTCTATGTCCGATCCGAAATCAGCATATCCCGGTTAGAATAACACATGGAATCCATACGTTGTACAAGGATCAAAAATGCAAACTGAAAGGAGCTTCGTGCGGTTAATCGCGTTTAATGGTCGGATTAGGAAGCCGCACATCCGCTGAGGGATAAATTTGAAGGCATGGGCACGTAAGCTGACTTCGAAAGCTCTTTGAGACGGCGACAACCGAAAGACAACAACGTCCCCGGTGTCGAGATACCTTAATCTGTCGATAATATCGCGTCGCGTTCGATATCGTCTAACGAAGTTTGTCTAGCAACGACACGTCCCACTTTCTCTCTCTCTCGCTCCTCTCAAGGATTTACGAGCTGACGAAGAATCCTCGAAGCGCATTATTCCGTCCATTTTTTGCATCGACCGTGATTAATGATCGAGCGAATACCTCGTGAAGGACTTCCGCCTTAAGACGGCACGGAAAAACGTTGATGGAGCAGCTGAACGATCTGGATTTTGCTCGAAACGTCAGCTTGGATCCTAGTTTCGTTATTTGGTCCGTGGTCTTCCGAGAAATTCTCCACGAAACTATCCACTCTCATCTTTTCGTTCTATCAGCTTTGATAGTGACCTTAAAAGGAATTTTTCCAGAGACGAATCACTTCGGGGAAATTCGTAGATACGGGGGAATTCGTTTCAATCATTTTCGTCTTCGAAATCATCTTCGTATACCACATTGAATCAACTTTTATATCCTCAGGGTTCAGAATATTCTTTCTGTCCACTATATTTGAAATGGTTATTATAGTTTACTTTTGTCTTTAATATACAAAGTCTTGCTTTTTAACTCGTCAGTTCTTCATTCTAAAATTTGCAAGTTCCCGTCAGAGTTAATTAATTACCGTAGCAATGAAGAAAGTTGAAATGTTATGCATACTTCGTACCCAACTAAAGAAAATTACAATTAAAGTTGAGCTAAATGTAAGAGATCCGAGTCACATCTGTTAAACGAATATCTGTTAATAATCAAACAACGTTGAACAAACTGAGAGAAAAAGCGTTATGCACACAAGATGGAATAACATCGAAAAAGTTGTAATATTCTTTAAACAAACGCGAAACCGATTTGTACACACGAATGGTCTCGGAAAATACGACGGCATGCGGTGGCTGCGTGCAGTAAGGTGTTTAGCCAATTTAAATATTTATCTGTCCGATACTCTTTTCGCGCTTTTATCGGCCGCCTCTTACAGTAAAATCCATTACGGACCATTCGCCTACGATTCTGCAGGTGACAGCTCCATCAGCCCACACCGGATGATTGGACCGTGGAGAGTCTTGCGAACCAAGAGAAGCTTCTCGACTGGAACTTCATGCGATTCACAATGCCTTTCAATTATTCCTTACGTCTTCTTCGATCGGCGCTTTCCATTCGGTATTTTCTCAACGCAACGATTTTCATTGATTCCTTTGTGCGCCACGAGCACCGATTGTACTACGGTACCAATTTTTCCAGTTTAACCTACTGGTGAAGTGTGCCGTTTGTGGATGACGTATTCTAATACTTTCCGTCATGGCTAGAAAAATTTTGTCCTTACTATTATCTTCAACTTTCGCGAGATAATTTGAGAGCCTTGAACTTGTAATGTCGCCAGGCAATTTTAGATAGTATGATGTTAGATTAGGTCTTAGATTAATAGAAGATTTTATGACAGGTATCATGAAGTTGCTCTTATGGTACACTAATGCTTCTAACAAAAATAATTGCATGAACGCTTCATCAATGTTCTGAATACAAAATGGCAGGCGCCTAAATCAAACTACTAAGGGCAATATTAAATCGTATGTTCATCCATCTAGGTCAACGAAGAAACTTAACCTAAACCAGTTTGTATGCTGGCGAAACTTTAAGCTTCATATACCGTGTGTATTATTTTGCAATATTTTTCTGTCATCGAATTATGCAAGGTTTCAATCACTTTTCTGCTTTAATCACATACGAAACGCAGTGGAAGCAATCGAAACTTTGAAACAACTACAAAAATCCCTGAACAATCGAGTTTGGTGTTTCAAACGAAAAAAGTGATTAAACGAGTTATTTCTCGATCAGTAACTTCTTCCTCAATCGGATAATAAATTTAAACGAAACAATGTAGCGACACAGTCGAAAAGAGAGATCTCGACTAAACGAATTATTAGACTTCTTCCGTCGTTAACCGGTTTAAAGAACCTAAAGTTTCTCGAGGAAAATAGCGACAGAAAATTTGCAAGACACAATACAGAACCGAGAAATACTCGAAGAAACGTTTCCGAATAGCTCTTGCTTACATTCGGAAACAAAACCCAACTCGAGACTGGCGGAGACATCGCTGCAGCAGGACCTGGAACAACGTTAGATAATGCAAAGCCCTAGAATAGTTATCGAACAAGTTGCAACGTTTCCCGACAATGGGCGGAAAATTAAGGAAGTTATTATTATTGTGTACAAGGGAGCTTTCCCTTGTGCCTTGTCGCTTAATGCTTCAACTGCAGCCTGCAACCAGGAGCCACGATATTTTGCAATAAACCCTTGGCTTCCCGTTTACTTGCAATCCCTATTACCCGCCATCCGAATTTACGCGATACTTTACGGTCACTACTTTTGCTCAGATTTGCTACTTTCTACGAAATTTGGTGAAGTCAAGTCTTTGTTATTATTTCTACTTCAAAGTGGAAGTGCATTCGATTATGAGTGTTATTATTTCTGAACACCTTGTAAGATATATCTGTTAATTACTGATACTTCAATTTTCAAATTGTCATATTTTCTACATTGTAGTGTTTCTGTAATAATTGTAACATAGCCCAGTTACAAGTGTAAACGAATATAGCATGACTTTACCTCGAACCCCGGTTCATCTGTAAGTCAATTAGCTGTTCGGGTACAATCGATAATGGCTTAATTACTAATAGCAATTCAGCTTGGGAGAATTGCGAAACGGCTTAACGTGAGTTCGGCATCGACACGATAAGCAAGCAAGCCCATTTGCAAAATTCCTAGCCGCACGGTAATCCAGACTAAAATTAATAGATTTTACTTAAACCTGAAATTCATTTTCGCGGCGTTTGTAAAAAGGAACGTCCGAAAGCGCTAATGGGTACCGAGAAACGATTAATGCGATTAAGCTGGAATTACGTTCTGAATGCCTGAAACTGGTAAGTAGAATAGGTGCGACGATAGTCAGACAGAGGCAGCGAGCGAAATGATAAGCGGAGAAAAATTCACGGTTGCGGAGGAATGAAAACATTTTAACGTTTTGCTTTATCGCTGAAACAATTTCTCATATTTTCCTTGCTGCCTGTAACGCAAGGAAAAAGCTGGAATGGAAAGCGTGGAAAATAAGGATGCAAGGTGGATTCAATTTTCATACCGTCTCGTGTTTTTTGGTTAGCAAATAAAACGATCTCGATTGCGAATCATTCGTATGTGCACAAAGATGATTCTACGTTTTAGAAAGAAACTCATAGCCTGTCACATCGGATGTACAAGACTCGGATAAAAAGGGAGAAATGTTTTCTCTAATGAAAAAGTTTCGAGTAAAACGTTTCTCTATTCAGGAATCGATACTCAATTTCCTGCGTACATTTCTTGCGAATCGGGAAAAAGACGTTTACTGTTTACAGAAGTATTATGAATTTCATGGCTCATTTTTTGTCCGCAAGATCTTTCTACGAATTCAAGGATCAAAAGGATCCAAGGATACACGGAAAAGCATCAAATCCGATAACGACGTCCGCAATCCGAACAATACGACGCTCGTAAATCGGTCGTGTTGAAGGAACAGTCGTCTGAATACGCGACGGTTGGAACAATTGAAAAACATGCATTAAACATGGCAAACGAATGATTTACCGATACTACTATAATAGATTTCTCGGTCCACTGTTTCTCGTAGTGCTCTGTCTGAAACCTTGTTTTCATAGGTTCATGCACGTTGTACTTTCCCTTCCGGGTATTATTTTTTCGTTAAGAACGTATGCTTGAAATGTTTATGTACCTTCATAGGTTTTTGCTTGCAAGATTTGTGCAATTGTGTCACTAGACCATTCTTACTTTGAATTTCTTAAAATTAGGTATACCTGTGATAGGATGTGAATATAAATATCTAATAAGTATTAGATAGCTTTCATTCTCTAAATGTGAGAACATGAGATTCAAATCAATGATCTCATCAGTGTACCCAATATCGAAAGAGAATACTTTCAGCCAATCCAATATGTTGCCAGCGTCTACCACTCGCCAACTTGTCAGCTACGTCGTGGCAATGTAACAAGAGGGACGATGTTTTAGGGATCACGATCGGATAGAATTCATGGAATAACATTGGGACGATGGTGGTAAGGAAAACACGTGGCAAGAGGAGAACTCAGACAGGACTTTTCAATTTCGACGAAGAGAGAACTCGTTTCGATGGAATAACGTTGCTTCTTTTGATGCTGCCTGGCGAAGTGTTGGGGTTACGCGGGAATTCTGTTGCACGCCGGTGTATATCGGATGATCCGGATAATAGATTTGCCGAAGGTAAACTCCACGGAATTTTTATGTCCTTCTCTTGATCATGGGAAATTTAAGAATAGCAAACGTATTATTCTTGTCGATTGTCCGCAAAATCCGAAGAGCATATTTTCAAAGGATAATTATTAATTATTAGCTTACCAAATTGTAACGTGAAAAAATTTGATAAGGAGTGCTAAATCCATATTGCATTTCGTTTTATTTTTTACAAACATTCGTCAACCGAAATTGCTTAAAAGTTTCATATACTTAATAAACGAATTTAATGTATTATACTGAATATTTACGTATGTAGAATTTTAATTATCTGAAATTTGCAACCCTCAACATGTTAAAACTTGCATAAAGTATTTCTTAAAGTGTATGAACGTTAAATTTGCATCGTAGCCCGCGAATTTCTCCCGGAATCAAACGCACCGATCCACTTGCTCCAATTTTTCCTGCATCGTCGGCATTTACACGACCCTGGGTCAAGTGGATTCGTTTCTCTCGCAGCCGTCGTGCAATGTGTTAAAAAACGCGAACCTCGACGATGTTACGCGAACGTTTTCACTGACCCTTTCTCCCGCGTTTTCTCACGCGGCAGCAGATAAATGAACGCTGAATTAGTACGCCGTTAAATGGTAGCGTTGTTTCGCGCGCCTACAAAGCCGCACACGATCGTGGCAAGGGTACGGTTTAATTAAATTTCATAATTAGTCGCGGTGTGTAAGACCGTTTACGAGGTTGGTCAAACCTTAATCTCGCCACTCATCAGCCGTCATGCGCCCTGATGGCTGCCTGTATATCAACCCTACGAAATTCAACATCTAGTAATCGTTTGATTGTCCTTTGTTCATTGCTCCCTTTAGTTCCCAGAAATTCGAATGAAATTTTAAGAAAGAGAACTTCAAATTATTACACTGACATACATGTTTATGTGAGGACTATAAATTCAGTTACCAAGAAGAATGTATTTGTTAGATGTATCCTACCAACGAATACTAATCTCGCAATTCGCCAGCATAATCGAACATACAGGATCTCGAAAATTCCGATACGCCCCAAGTAATTCTAAACCAGCACTCGGATCGAAAGGATCATTCAAATAGCCATAGAATTCCCCGGAAGAATTGAAAAGTCGTTTTCAACCGGTCGGCCACGATAGAAATGTGCGACGGAATTAGCATAACAAGGTTGCCCGGTATACGAAACGCAACAACGGTACATTAATCCGACGCAATCCAGATTTTCCATGCCCCGTTTAAACACAATTTCTTTTCCTCGATCAAGAAATTACGGGAATACACGGTACGATGTTCTCGTGCATTACCTCGACCAAGATAGATTAAAGGGGCTCGTATTAAAGCCGCTCTACGAAGAAAAACGTTGCGATTCAATGTCGTACTTTCCTCTTTATGCTCCTTTCACGCTGCTAGTTAATTCTGGTTGTATATTAATCACGGCCCTTTGACGAGAACGCTTGCGAACCAGACCTGGTTTGGCCATCCCTTAGTTTCGCTTCGTTCTTATTTCATTTCTTTAATGACGGATTTGCGCGGAAGAAAAGGGGTTCTGTATTCTTGAACCAGGTACATTTTATTTGAAATTTCAGGGCAAGAAGAGATATATTGTTGGTGATACAATACGAGGTGGACTATCATACCCTGATATGCGTTAGATCACCACACGTTGGATTACGAGTTGAATCATTACGCCTTAAATTACTACGTGTGGGGTAGTCATACGTTGAGTCACCACGCGTTGGATTGCTACACATGGTATGATGACACGTTGGATCACCATGTTTTGAGTTACCACGCGATGGACCACCATGTGTTGGATCACCACGCGATGAATTACCACGTGTTGAGTCATCACGCGATAGGTCACCACGTGTTGGACCATCACACGTTGGAGCACCACGCGTTGCATCATCACACGTTGGATGACTACGTCGATACACTTCGAATTGGCACACTACTTATCGAGTCACTATACGCTGATATGCAACAAATACATAATACGTCGATACACCACACATTGAATCCCCATGCATTACCACGCGTTACGCAGCTTTGCCTATTAAACCTCCACATATTACGATCAACTAATACCATCATAACTTAACCTCTACCAGATGAGGTATACAAGAAGAGCTAGTTTAATTTGCCGTATGATAGCATTCCCTTTACTTTAAACCCGCAGCAGTTAAATAAATAACTCCAAAGCATCAAAGAACCCTGATAGACTTCACATATACTGCTCTTCAAATTTAAAGGAAATTAAATGCACACGTGGCAGGTAAGTTAGCAAGAAATTTCTATTTCAGTTCCCTCAAAGGCACCTTTCCCGATTGAGAGGCAAACGTAAAGATGTATTCGCATTAACGAAAAGGTAGTGGAGCGATAATCTCGGAGTCGGTCTAGGATCACATCGGAGTGCGCAAACTCTGTCGGATGGCTGCCTCGTCCCGTTGAGGTTGTGCCTTACCAAAGCCGTCTAGTTCAATTTCGTTCTACCCACTTATTTGTAACGTTCACGATACTTATACGTAATCCCCGGTGCGATACGTGTTTGCAGGTCGCTTCAACCGACCGAAAATGCATCCGTACGTACGGATGCTGGGTAACACGTTCCAGGCATTTGTTTCAAAGGATCCGCCAGTCCGTTTCCATCCTCGGCGGCGTTCCTCTTGGCTTCGCCTACTGCACTCTGAAAAACGACCAACAGCTCTCCTTCTTCTGGAGCAGCTTCAACGGTGGATCAGTCAGCGAAAGAAACTGTTCGGTTTATTTTTTCGAGGTCAACTCTGGATCAGAGCGAAACTGTGGACTCGGTCGATAAATTGAAAGGAAATTAAATTTTCACCGGAATTAGTCGATGTCGGTTGGTGAAAGATAAGAATGGACTCGGAAAATTGTTTCGCAAGATTGTTTCGGTTTTTCTGTTAAAGTTAAAGTTTCGGTATTTTAAGCTTGATTTAGGGTATTTAACAGTAGTAAAGGACTACAGTTAGTACTACTCAATTCGACAAAATTGGAGGATCAAATTGTCGGGTACTTCGAGCTGAGTAATGATGACATATTCGTTTTGTGCACACATCAAATTAAATTTCGCAGAAAACAGTAAGCGTATTTATTGTCGAGACTAAAGCATTAATAGGTACTCCTGACAGACATTTTCCAGGAATAATCGCCTATTATTCAGGACAGGAATGGCTTACGAAACATTTCTATCCGGAATAAAAAAGAAAAATTGAAATTGAGTATAGGTACGCGAAAAGAACGAAGAGTTGAATCACGTTGGCGAGGGGAGGTGACCAGGTGAATTCCACGGGCGCAAAGCGATTTATGAGAAGCGAACACCAGGCTATAAAATAACACTTCCCATTCAAATCGGCAAATTAATGGTCGTTTTCATGGATTCTTTGTTTCCGTGGGTCGACAATGGATCGCCGCTAGGTTATTATTCTGAAATAGTATGGCCAAGGGTTGAACGAGTTGCCACAGAATCCATGGAACGCTGCTCTGATTCGAACATTTTTACACGGAGATTGCAATTTGAGTTAGAAACACGATTTTTTTTTATCCCGTGTTAATCACGAACAAATGTTTATTTCCACCGAAGGATTCTACTTCCCTATTCATCCCTGACAATATATGGAGTATGAAATGTGCTAGGATTTGTCATGTAGGTAACTCGATTTGTACATCAGTGATTCCCTACTTTTCAAATAAACATTTTTATGATGCAATTTGAGAATCGCTTAGTTACGATATGGGTACATGATAGATAAGATGAGGAAGAAATTGCAAGAATGTTTGTGTGAGACTACAGAGACATGTTCATTTGTGAAACGCGTGTATATCGAAGGAAAGAAAGCATTTAAAATTGTCGCAGTGTGTCTCTTGGTCTTTTTTTGCATGGAAATTAATCCGTGTCACCGTCTAGGCTTACGGAAATGCAACGGGGAGTCCTTTGACAGAGACGGGGCATCGATGAAAAGCTGTTGAAGAATTGGCATGCATTTCTGTCGTTCGAAAAGACTCGGGCGCAACCATCGAGCACAAAGGGCCGCGCTGCTGAAAATGAAAACGCGAAAAGTAGAATGGAGAAGCGCGCAAAGCTGAACAGACTGGCTCGTCTGCGATCTTTACAACTATTTTGGCGAGCACAGAAAGACGATGACGTTTAATTTTCAAGACAGATGCTGTTAACGTTTGCGTCACGGAATTTGTGTACAATATGGTAAGTTTCCCTAGGGAAAATAACGATTTAGGAAAAAAGTCGTTCGTTGTTATATTAGAGAGCCACGTTGTCAAGCATTGTAATTTTACCCGTTGTAATTTTATGCGTTGGAATTCTACCCCTTGCAATTCTGTATGTTGAAATTCCACCCCTTGCAATTTTATGCTTCGAAATACTACTCTTTGGTATTGCGTATATTGAAATTGTGCTCGTTGCAATTCTACGCGCTGTATTTTTAGACGTTGTGATTAAATCTCTTGAAATTCTACCAATTGTAACTTGACCCATTATGATTCTACGCGCTGTAATACAATCCGTTGAAATTCTATTAATTGAAATTTGATACGTGGCAATTATACGCGTTGTAATACAATCCTTTGAAACTCTATCCATTGCAATTCCCACTACAATTACTCGCGTTGCAATGTGATGTGTCAAAACTCTACCTGTGGTAACTCGAACCATTGCAATTCCACGTGTTGTAACTGTACCCATTTCAATTCTACGCGTTCTGACTCAATTTCTTGCAATTCAACGAAGAAATTTCACTAATCGCAAAGTTGTGCTTCGAAATTATAACCGAGTAATATTACTCCATTACAGTTGATACACAAAATGGAACCCTATCGTATGAACGATCCATTTGGTTTACTAGCATGGTTTCAAAGGTTTTTTGCAAAGAGCAACCCCTTGGACCTTTCGTCTGGAACCAATGCAATACAGATCTGCAAGCGTTCATCCTCCATGTTCGTCCAGCGAACTGTACGCGGAATTCCGCGCGTGTTTCGACGAAATAAAGGCAAATACAGCTGCAAGGTATAAAGAAATTCCTGGCCCCGAAGAGGTACTACGTAGAAACTCAGAAGGATGACGAGAATTCTCTAGGTTTTCCATCGTAGATCAGTAGAGACGGTTGCTCGATCGAACGAGCTTCACGGGACAAAGTACAAAGGCAGCAAATATTTTCGAAGCATATTGTGATGTAAATAAACGAACGCGGTTTGCGAAATATTTCCTTTGCTTCCCCGTTGATCAAAGATACCGACTGCTACTGCTGTCGAAGAATCGTAACGCTTTCGAGAAACCTGCATTCCTCTTTCGTTTATTGTTTGTCGCAAATAAAAGTGCTGCGAATTTTTTGCTCGAATTTATAATTTCAATGATCAATTCACGTTTATGCTCTGCTGGACAAAGGTAGACATTTTGCCCAGCCACGTACGTTTAACTTCTAATTTGGTATGAAGATTATGTTGTAATTTGATGTAAGAAAATGAAATCTGACTTAGCGCGATATAGAATTGATTGCAGATACTTTAGAAACGAAATGAGAAATATAAACGCCCCCACATTTATACATAACTGTTATTGTGAAGTTCATGCTTTAAAGCTAAATGAAGTGTGCACGATATTTCCGTAAATTAACATCAGTCGTGACGTTCATTCGGAACTATCACCAGAGGTATATAATTAGTCGAACCACTTACCTTGAACCGGTGCGTAGATGTTAAGGTAGAGGCAGTCCTCGCTCTGGTTCGTCAGATAGGGTAGCAGTCTCCTGAGATACTCGACTCTTCCCTTCGGCATCTTGTCGGTCAGCTTCGGCAGCCTTTGCGGGCAAACAGGGCTAAACTTGTCCGCCACCTTGACACCGTGCCACAAAGCACCACTGACGGGCGGCATGAAACGCAAAGAACCGGTCGGCGGCGACGCGTACGGAACGCCGCGAAACACTTCGACCCCTTCGAGATGACGGTCGAGGGTGACGATAACGCCCGACAGTTCACCATACTTTGTCCTGACGATCCTCGAGCTGAGCTCGGCGCTGGCGGTAGCCAGGATGAGGCCGAGCAGCGCCAGGATCGACGACGTCATCTTAGTTCGCGCCCTTTAAACCCCGTCTCCGCGCCTCCACCTCGTGGTTCACTCGATCCCGCTGAACGCTTTCATCCCTCGGGATCTAGCCGCCTCCTGGGGCTGGGACGCACGCGATCGTGCTCACCCCGTTACCACGAGGACCGGTCGGGCGTGCAAGATGCATCAGTGGACGACAAGATCCACGTCGCAGGACGATTTCGAGGCTGCTGAATAAGGATAATCCAAGGGATTCCTCGATCGAACACTGATCGGTTCAGCTTTGGCTCATGCTTAGATCGGAGGCTTCGTGTCTGACCGGGTCGTCGGAGTTTGCTCTTTTCGCGCTGTTTGTCTAGCTCGAGAGAAACCTGCTGACGGCCCTCCAGAACTAGTCAACACGCGGTAGACATTCCAGACTCAGCGTTTCGGTAGGTAAACTGTCGATGTACGAATTCTACGCGAGATCCTTCAGTTCCGATACGTTCTCCAAATCCTCGATGTCAGAGAACACTAATCACTAGAGCGTAGAATGTTCCAGGGGTAGATTGTTCTTAGCTTCATCAGGTTCGATCGAACATTGTCGCGATCGGTAAATTTCCTCGAACCATCCGTTCTACCCGAGTTACAAAAAGACGATCTCATTTCTAATGGCATGCTTGATGTGACGGTACAAGTAAAAAGCGCCCGCCCTAATGATGCCCAAGAGAAAGCTACCGTTCCGACGTTTACCGGTTCGCTTCATCTTTACGACTCGATCTCGGAGGGAAGGCAGCCGGATGTCGTGGAGCTGCGTCCAGCTTGGAAGCGCTTTATTGCTTGCTTCCACGAGCGCTCTAGATGGACCAAAGTTTTTCAAATTGCTCCCTTCCGCTTTCTCGCAGACATTCCCTGTCCGTTTTCGTGCACAGACACGATTCACCGTTACGAACCCGAACAGGAAGCCGTGACCTGTACATATCCCCGGAGCAAAGTGGATCACCGATCCCGATCACTCGCGGATCGACACCGAATCACTGTCACACCACGAAGCGAAATCCTCACGGTTCACCCGGCTGCACTCGATCAATCTCTCGAAAATCCTGAGGGTCGAGGCCTTCCCACTTAGGCAGGTCCCTGCCGGTGGACCGAGTCACTTGATCACCAGTCACCTGGACGCGCTACCTCTCGTACCCGCTCGCGAATGGTTCGACGACACACGCGGATCCACATACGACACCCGCCACGCCGTCACGCACTGCACTCCCGGTTCGCGCGGCGATCCAGCTCACGTGGTAGCCGCATCACGCGATCCGGATCCACGTAGATCCCGAGGATCGCGACCAGATGAAGGGAGGAGGAAGGGGACGACGACCGCGGAACTTGATGAACCAGAGCAGCCGATGTTACCGTCACTTCGACCTCGGACAGACTGGCGTCAAGCGACACCGCTCGCTAGGAGATGCGCATGCCTCGCGTGAACGCTGCCCACACCGAACGGGACATGGGCGGAAGTCCGCGAACGCGTCGATACGGCAGAGGGGATCGATGCCGACTGAAGCGGGAAACTGGTTCGTGTCTGGGACGAACCGTCCGTCATCGGTCTGTCTGTTTCTACTGCGACGACGCGCGACCCTTACGAAAGACCGGATGCGATTAAGATAATTACCTGCGGGCTGCTTCGTCGGCGGAATAGTAACGATACCGAATTTCTTTTACATTCTGAAGGATTCGTGCTGCGAAGATTCGTTGTAAACAAATCCGGCTAATCCGATTAATCCTTCGATCGTGGCAGACGCGAATACGTTCAGTAAATTCTATTCGAAAACATTTAACAGCTATACAATTAAAATTGAAATACGCAAATATACAAGTAAAATAAAATGTACAGATGTTAAAGTATAAATGTGTAAAGTGTACATGTATAAAATATATATATGTAATAACAGATTTCTAACACCAAGTAAGTCTATGTTGATATCTTTGCACGAATTAATTGAATGAACTGTACGGGTATTATGTTTGCATAGTACGAAACTAGAGTGAAGATTCTTCCATGATTATGGAAATTAAAAGATCGACATGCTAGATCGCTGGCAGCACTTAAGAACGATAAGGTTACGCAAACACGCATCAGATTCCACGCTGTTCCGGAGTTATAATCATGTTTACGCTGTCACGATCCTTTTGACAAACTGGACGTGGATAACTAGATCCATATAACTGTTCGCAAATAAGGCATGATATCTCGTGTATGTTCTAGCTGATTATATTGTAAACAGGGTCGTGTATAGCTCTATAAACTAGGAGCCATTTCGACTAACTCTCTCAAAACGTTGTAACGGATTGGTTAAAACGCGAGGAGACTTAACTACAAAGTAAACGAATGTTTTTATAACTTCTCCCGTATAAATCAAGCTTAACTCTTTCGACGAGAAAAGTTGCTCGAGACTTTTTATCACGTACCTGTATTTACACCGTGTTAGCTTGATCTTTGAGATACTCCGTTTTCATGATGTACCACCTGGGTTATAGATATGAAAAATGAAGATTTCAGAAACTAGGATTATTTAGTTAGAATGTGATGAAGTTGTAACGGGACACACCAGTAGTCTTGTAAATCATATTGTTACCTGGGTGATCCCAAGGAAGAAAGAAGAAAGCGATCGCGGGGCGAAATTGGAATATCAGTCGACCAGGATGGCAAACTTTTTAACGAGAATTTCAGTGAAGAATGACTATAAGCGCGGTCGGTTTCCTCACAAAGTTTCACGATGTACTCAGCCATGTCTTCATAGTTTACCGCGTAGTTATCCTCGTTAAGAAACTTCGATGCACGTTAAGCTACCTTTTAAAAAACAGCATGTCTCGGGCTTTTTGCACGAACGCGCATCGAATTAAACACAAGGGACGCTGCTAATGACTGGGATATCGTTATTCATAATGATGGCAATTTAAGTAGGAAATTTCAGGATACGGTTTTCGAATCTTGGTCAACAAATTGCACTGTTACCAGACTACCACGTGATGAATTACTACGCACTAAGTTACTATACGCTACACTATTACATATGCGCCATATGTTCATGTGTAGTATCACCACGCACCATATGATCATGTGTAGAATCACCACGTTTGGTATCATAACGTTATAGCACCGTGTTTGGTTATCACGCATTGTACTGTCACATACTGTACCACTATGCATTGAACTACCACGCGTTATACCACTTCATATAACATCCTCATGTTCCCACACATAGTATACATACTGAATCACTTCGAATTTTAGCCTCTATGTATCACAACATACTCTATCTCTATACAACCATACGTTATAACCATACCATCCAAAATTAATCTTAACATCAGAATCTAAGAATTCCACTTGAAACCTGGGAACAATTCAGCCGGCATCAAGAATAACAAGGTAGGTAAGGTAGAGAAACAGAAGCAGGAAGCAAGTAATTCGAGAGGGTGCAGCGTACCTTTGCCCGAAGGTGTTATCGCGAAATCTGTCGAGCATAGACGGGCTGTACGATGCAGTTTACTTAACGTCGTAGATAACGAGACCGAGAGTGGTTGTTGGACGACCCTTCATGAATTACTGACTTAATTCTTCCGGGCACGAAGGTGTGGAACGCATTTAACATCGTCTCTGGGTGTGGCGTTCCGTTGCGTTAACTTTGCCGATGCTATTAACTCGCTTCCTAAGGCTAACGTCAGCCTCTCGTTGCTACCCTTAAACCGCGAGGGTGTTGGCAGCCTACGTGTCGTTGCTTCTCGAAAGCAGTGCGTAATTTAATCAGATCGCTTCAGGCAACCGGGTTTTGCGATATAGATCGTAACGCGATATCGTTGTGGGTCTGAAGATACATTTCTGGAACATTGTTGCCAGCGATTAGCGGAAAGGCTGTGCGGGATCGTGTTTACAATTCTAGTATATTATTAAGAAACTTGATAAATACCGACTTAACGAACATTATTAATATACAAATTTAATTATTAATTATTATATACGTAATGACGTAGTAATTTTGGTTTATGGTCCTCTTGTGGACGCTATTTCGATCCAGAAGAGAGAGTCACCGAACTATGTCATCCAACCGTTTTTCTCAAGAAATACATGCTCTCTGCTTGCACTCTCCAACGATAAATTTTATACCGTGTATTTGACCTAGCGGAAACGGCGCGTACAGTTTTCACGCTACTAAAAATCATGGTCCCCCATAAAGCCCGACCTCTGACCGTAGTTTGCCACGGTACAGTCGAGTGAAGAAGTGGTCCTCTTATCAAGTACTTTACAAACTGCACTCTGGATCCTGCAATTTTCGAGTTACGACAAAATGCCGATTAAGTTCGCGTATTTCCTCGAATTAATATTGTCATTGAATTTGATGAAATAGTAACAAGTCGTGGTTCTCGCCTATTGCCTGACCCTTTCATGTCGATTAGCGAGCTACGTCGCGAGGACTTCACAAAGCTGCGAGCTTTTTTTATGGACGTCGCACGAATGAATGTCGCACAAAGGGCTCGCTGACGACAGAAACGCGTGCCATTTCCGAGATTGCGATTCGCAACGGCACACTAACCGAGCTGGTTCAACGAAAATTGCAAACAGCAACGCCCTTTTGGACTTCTCTCGTTACCGGATGGATTTATTAGCTATTTATAACTCGCGGAACTTCGTGGTTTCTGTTTTCAAATACAGTTGACTCTCGCTATATTAGCAACCATTTATATCAGCAATTTCAACGAGACTGCCACTCCGTTCATTGAGAGACAAATTTACAAATTAACGGACTTTCAAATGAACATTCGTCACGATTAATTCTGGAATCGTTTTGAAAATATTTGAAAATCAACGAAACGAAGGTAGACAACTCATGGATGTGATTATGATTCACAGAGTCACACGTTTGGAACTCCCCGATGGATTCAAATCGTTATGACTTATTCATTCTCGTTAAAGTACCCTGTCCGGCGGATGTCGCGCTAGGAAAAGAAGAAAAGAGGAGAGAGCGGAAGAATTTATCTGAACGAGGTTCATTCCAGGCTACCGCGATCCTTCCATAAGGATAAAGGACCTGTCCTAGAAACGGACAGTTCTTTACGAGGCTTTCTTCGTCCTCTCGCTTCACATCTCGTCGAGCACACGGCCGATCGATAGCGGTTTAAACATTCTTCAAATCTACCTTGGGTGTTCAATCAAATAATCGGTTTAATCAATTTCTATTCGGCAAGATACAAGGATACCCAGTTAAAATTTAATCGAAGTGCTAAATTATTTGTACTGGCCATATTTTGTGGATAAGTTTGTCAAAATATCGTCACGTGAATAAACGCACTGGTTTATCACTGCATCCACTTTGATTTACAACGCTGGCTTACCACACGCTCGCCACACGTTGAATTACCGAGCTTTGAGTCACGTTGGATCACCAAGCTCGATCGTCACAATTACATGTTTCCTATGCTTTAAATTACCACGCGTATACGTACTCACTTAGATCACGCGTGGTATCACATCAGTTCACACATGCTATGTAACCAATGTAACCGTACATTATGTGAAGGAACCGCAAACAGTTTGACTATTATAAACATGATTGATAAAAGGTTGGTAGTCTGATCTAGTTCTCGTCAGACGGCTCGTAACGATCGTACGACAAACTTCCACGCATCTCAGGATAATATCCGCAATCTATCAAAATCTTTCAGAGCAGTGACGTTTTGGCGTTCGCTGTCGTTTCCTGCGCGTCAAAATTTGTCTTCGTAGGGTGTAGCATGACGATGGATGAAATTTGACGGGTGAGACGAACTTTCGGCTTCCTTGGTTCAGCGATCCCCCTCTCTGATAATGATAACACGATCCGATCGATGCCGTACTTGTATAATTCGTTAAGCTGAAATATTCAATACTCCTTCCTAGAAACGACACTTTCGTATTCCTCGGAAGTGTGAAACGTATAAAAATTCTACGCTTTCATGAAAACTGGTTTTACATAATACAGTTTCGGAAACAGTGAACGGACTCGGTAATTTCCCGATATCCCTCTCGATAACTCGATCCCATCGAACCAACCGTTCTTCTTTTACGACGGAATTTATATCGAAACGATTCTCCCCCCGAGTCCTTTACTTATGAAAATACTTCTGGAGACGTCTTCGCGTCCCGCCGCACTAACAGAATCGCGAGCAATGCTGTCGTAAACGAGATTTTGTTTTCTCGGTTAAGGTCTTTTCTTTGCCGGCGACTTTTTTATGCGCATTGCCAGAAAGCAGTGTAGGGCTCGATTTCCGGCGCACCGATCTTTATTTCTTTATAAATATGAAACATGGCGACGAACGGTGAAGCGGAACGAATTTCCCGACATTGAAATTTACGAGGAAAATAAAAAAAAATAAGAAGGGGGAACTGGTTAACATCGAGGCCATTATTGGGGGAGAAACTAGCGGATAGATGTGCCGGCGAATAATACGGGATCCAGCTAATCCTGGAAAAATCCAGCGCGAATGAAAGCTTTTCTTCCTCCTTTCATTCGCCGTTCGATGCTACCTGTTACGGCTTTCACTATTTCTGCTCCGTTATCACGTTTTCTGAGTACTTTTGAACTTGCTCGTACACCATATTCAAAGAAGGTTCGAACCATATTCACGTTTTCTGCATATGTACCAGAACAAGTGCTCCATTCGGAAAACTTTTTGCAAAATTCTCATGAATTTTACAGCCAACTTCATATGCCATTTACGTGCATAAAAGTTATTTTTACTGCAACGTTATTAAGAAAACAGGTCATTAGTTCATTGCGAACACATAATAGATGTAGCAGATTTAAAAACAATTTGAAGGATATTTAATTTTAATATCTAAAGCAGTGAAACAAAACGAGAAAATCGCCACGTTTTTCATTCAGAGATTACAATTTTTTCCGCAGTGCACTTAGCGCACTCAAAAGTCCGCATTGAAATAGTTGCATTTAACGAATTACTTAGAAGTGAAGAACCATCCAGGGTGTTTTAAGTCTTGGCGGATGAGGCAAAAAGCTCGTGGTACACGAAGAAGCGAGCAAAAACGTGTCCACCAATTTCGAGCAACGAGAAAACGGCGAAAGTAAAACGAAAGGATTTAAGGAATGAAGAGTCGTTGGTGCCGTGAGAGGCCATCTCGCGAGACGACAGAAAATAATGTAACACCTGTAAAACACCTCGGGGATTATCCACGACGGAGCGGCACGAACGTGGAATAAGAACAAGCAGCTCTTCGTGTACCCTGCAACGCCATACATGTATATCCAGCATGTTGAAACGATAGCTGTGGCGGAAAAACGAACCCTCAACACCGCGAGAGGGAACTACAGGGTCCGGCTAATCCACGGGAAATCCCTCGTGAACCGAAAACACCCTCTTCCACTTTTTCCCACTTTTTTTATCGTGTTACATGGGGCTGGGGATAACTCGTCGATTTCCACTCGACGGTGTGACCTTGAGCTAAATTTCACACTTGGAAAATTCTGCATTTTTCCATTTTAATAAATTTTTGGAGCATCTGTTGGCGGATTACGTACTTGAAGAGGTGTTAGAGATGCACGGATATGTCACACTTGGAAATTTGGGATTTACAAATTTGGAAGTTTAGGAATTTGAGTTGGACATTTGGTTATTCAAGAATTTATAACGGTTAGAAATTTAAGAATACAATCTCAAAGTTTCGAGCACAAAACTGCCCAATATTTTCCTCAATTGCACATCCATGCATCACATCCTCCAGTCCAGTTTTCCATCACAGTACGAAATTCTTGTTTACGTTAGACGAAAATCGTTTACGATAGTAGTTTCAGTGAAATACGACGCCGTGAAAACGTTTGAAATATTGAAGGAGGATTAATAAGAGGAAAACAACCGGTAACACGGTTGTTTACGAGATAACGTGGATTTTATGGGTCTAGACGAACATTCGGATACAACATAAGCACGGTCCGCAAAAGGTCGTATAATCTATTTTCTAGACAGATATTAACATCCAGAAGTCCGTGTAGCGTTCCGTATTAAGGACAGATTACGTTCTTTCTCTCAAACGGTGAATACGGGGATTTAAATGAAATTTAAGTGAAATTTTAATCGTGGCCGGGTACATGTACGAATTTCGTCTGTGATGCAAATCCTCTTGGCCTCTTTGAAGCGGTATAACCCTTTCTGTAATAAGATATCTGCTAACGCGTGTCAACGTTTAATACGATCAAATCTCAGCTGAAATGAACAGCCATCTTCAACATTATTATAAAAACGTTTGTCAAATACGACATGTAAGAACAACTGATCCATAATAAATGAAACACATATGTGAATATATGTGCGCGCAAACGAAATGAAGGCTTTCAAGTTCAATTCAGTTTCATTCGTACAAAGAGTAGAAATGGAAAGGTGATAACTCAAAGAAGAAAGTAACATCAAAAGCTAACGCGGTTGTTAAACGACCCCGAAGTTCGACCGACGGGATAAAATCCCTCCCTTCAGCCCTTCGTCAACCGCTCCTTTTTCTCCCTCCCTGTCGATATCCAGTGACGAATTAATCACGAGGGAAATGCCCGGGGTCGTCCATTGTGTTCTCGATGTATCGTAAAATCGGGCGGAAAGACAGAAAACATTCTAACATGGTTCTCCCGAGGACCAAGTTCGAGAGGGCTTCGAGAAAACGAGGGAAGAAAGTCGTCGGAGTGTGACACAGGGAATTCGTGTCTAAACCTTCGAATATTCAAAATGCGAAGAATCGATGTGGATCTTGACAAGGAACGGTTTGGCCATTGCTGGGTCGGGGGGGGGGTGAAAGAAAGAAACCCCGTGATACTTCCTTGCAACCTCATACTCCACCTCCGAGTGTTATACTTTACCTACTTTACAAGATTCCGTGACACGATAACCATCGCATTCACATTTTTCTTGTTTCTCTACTGCTCGTCGATAACTCGGGTTCAACCCCCCGAAAATCGAGATCGTAAACCTCGGTGCACTCTTTGCATAGAACGCATGCGTGAATTTTGTTTGCAGATTTTCATATTTTCAACTCTCTATGTCATCAAGTTTTATGAACTTTAAAATTTTGGAATTTCTAAGGAAGCTTTGTTGACATTTTATTTTCTAGCGTTCCTTTTTGTAGAACGTACTGTTTCTGAGGAGTAAACGAAATTGATATTTATTCAATTTATTTTTTAACATGAACATGCAGAGCATGATAAAATTCCTCAGAAAACTTGAAGATATATTTCAAATCGTATATCTAATTAATTCTGAAACGTGTAAATTTACAAATTGATGAGTTAGGGAATCACGATGACCCGGGATGTATTTCGATTAATAGCTGTATTTGACGATGCGTTGAATAAATAACGAGGACACGTAACTCAGAGGCAAATAGGTAATTAGTATATCAATTAATTTGAAGCAATATTGCTATTCGGTCTCAGCTATAAGCATTTGATTAGAATATGTACATAGAACCAGTGGGTCACCGAATTATCCGTCCGCCATCTCGATAGAAATTCTCTGTGCAAACATAATTCATATCAGCGTCACGATTTCTCGGTAACACGGCTTTCCCTCAGGGGAATTCAGCTTTAACGGTAAACAACCATACTGCTTTCCTTTTTTCTTACTCGATACTTCAACTAAATATGTTAGGTTATAGTTATTCAAGGTATTAATATAGATCAAGATTAAATCAAGATTAAATCAGATCCATATTTAAAACCATTACATTTTTTAGTTATCTTGATATACTGGAAAGTTATTGATCAACATCTGATGCAAACCATAATCTGTCTAATGTAACCTGACCTATAACCTGGTTAAAATTTTCATGATATTATTTAGGGTGATATTCTTGATTTGTCAAAATCACAGGTATCAATATTTTTGTGCATTAACACTAATATAAACTTAAACATCACACGATGTCCTTGGAACTTCACTTTTGAAACACCGTACACACCATAAGTCGTAACCATAAATAAACAAGTGTGAGTGCTTTCACCACACATGTCGAACAGGGTGGAGCTCTCGAAGCTAAGATTCGTGAACTTGGCTCGAGTACAGGGTCAATAAAATCAAACAAAATGAATGGAACGATCCCCTCCTGCAACTCCACCCAGCTTGTACTCATTTCAACCTCCTATCTATTTATTAAATTCCCCTTGAACCGCAAGATTTTCCGACGATCTTTCTCCCTTGGTTTCATCCCCTTGGTCAAAAGTCCATCGAAGCTCTAGTTTAACTTCCCGTTTGCTTTGTCTCCCTTAGGCGTAAACAAGCTCAAAGATTACGTTCGATGTCCACCAAAGGGGCAAAACGTCCACAAGCAGCATCAAACGATGCTAATTTCACTTTGAAACGGTGTGAAATATTTATTCGAACTTCCGGCGAAACTTTCACGATGTCCAAGCTGGGGTAATTTGGATTCTTTGTGACCGCGAGAAACGGCATTTTCTAGTGGTTCGACGAGATCGAAATTCGGACGTGCATAATTAATCTCCATTTTTAAATGAACCGTTCACTTCGCAAATCGCATTATTAGAGGATTGTTGGACCATAAATCTAGCTTCCTTTTGAAACGATGGAGACCTGGCGTTATTATTCATCGTCGAATCCCAGTGTCACGGACAGTAAGCACATTTAGGAACTTCGTGCCATTTGTGATTCCTTAATAAAATTTCTAAACTCAACTTTTAAAGTCATATACTCAGGTTCACAACTCATCAAATTTTTAAATAAAGAACGATTTCTAATTAGGAAGAATAGCAACCCCAAAGAATTGCGAAAATCTTGCCCAAGGAAAAGATAACAGCTGATAGCGGATATCGAGGTAATTATATGAATTTCAGTGAAAGCAGAGGTTCCGTTAGCGAGGAATAAATATCTGTCCAGATAAGAGGGTTGGGCGAGTTCCGGGAGGAATGAACGGGCTACTTTCGAAGAAGGACAAAATCCCTGGGGATTGGCGTGCATCGCGAACGGACCGTTTACACGCTGCAAGTTATTTATCTTCATCTCGCCGTGGTTCGTTCCGTTATCGATAACCAGGGAAACAATGCGTTCGTTCCGTCTTTGTGTTGGTGCTGTACGCTCCGGTGCAGCTGGAAAATATTGAAAAGTCCCGTGGCGGAAATTGCTAAGATGGGACGGTGCATTCGAATTAATTGTACATTCGATCGTGGTTAAACGAGACAGACTCTTCTCCGCAATGTTCGATTGCTATCTGAACTACTTAAAGCAGTGGTTCTCAATCTTCTTCAATTAACAACACTCCTAAAAACTTTTTTGCGGTGTTCAAAATTGAAACGCAAGTCTATTAGATGACATTTCTCGCGATGAAATTAATTGATTCGATCATATGAATCACATTTGTATCGCTGATCGAATTCTAGTGGATCAAATTGTACAAATTTCAGCGTTTTGAGAACCCCTGGTTTAGATATTCAGATCGCCTGTTGTTTGCAATATGATAAGCATCGTTAAATATTGACGTGGGTGTTGTTGTGAAGAGTGGGACGAACAAAGAGAAGAAAGGAATCTAGGAAAGAGGGTTGTCCTCTTTTGTTTACTAGCTTTCTTCGATTATCCCTTCTCACGGGTTAGAAATATGTGTGTACATAATATATTTGATGTTACTGTAAATACTGCTTCATTATTTTCATGTCTATAATTGTTAAAGTGTTTCGTTAGAAGGGGCTCAGAAAAAGGTTTAAACTTGAAGGTACTATTTACTGAACCAATTAAAAGTTCCGGATATTTCGATGAAAAATGAAGTTGATGCTGAAAGTACGATGCGATTAAAATAATAGACGAGTGAATTAATTAAAAGTTTGAAAGTAGTTGAAGAACGTGATATTACAAGCTAATCTGACCTGTTATTCAACAAAATATGGGTTAATACATTTAACCATCGCTAGAGGACGACTGCCGCGTAAAAAATATTTTAATCAACTAACTACTAGGATTAACGAACGAAAAGCTTTCTTCAGAGCTTTAGAAAATTTTATAAGGCTACTGTGATTATCCTGAAACGAAAGGTAATTCTTTTCTTTAAAATATTCTTCTGCGACAGGATGCTAATTTGTTAATTAATCAAGTAAATAGACTGTTTTGATTTCCACTGAGCATTTCGTTAAATTTATACAGATCTTCGTTCCCATACACTTTTGTAGGTGTTCCGTCTCCGACACGAAGTAAGTTCATTAACGTAAATGAGACGTTGCTGAAGTGGACTCATTGAGCAAAGTCTCACACCTCGAGTATCTCTTACAGTTTTCTCATCGTTGCTTTAACACGTCGTTGTACACTCAGCTGCTAGACTTCTTTCCAGAAAGCAGTCTATGTCTACTTTTCAAATTTCCTCCCTAAACCTCCGTCCAAAAATTTGTTAATTTACAAAGTTCCCAAATGTCCACATCATACTGTTTGCAGCCATGATGTTGCATTGTAACTGTCAATACGAATATTTTTTGACGTAACTGAATTCTTTTCTTGAACGATATTTGCTAATTCAGATGATATGAAAAAGTGTGCGCAGAGGTTGATTAAAGTAGACAAAGTCGAACGAGAAGGCTCGGCGTTTGATAATTTTCATTTCCTTTAAGCGGCAGCTGATTGCGCGATCCAACCGGTCCACTTCAATTATCTTAATCTCGATAAACATAGCTTGAGGAAACCGGTGTTTCATTTAATCCAAATACTTCCAGGTCCCCGGCCGTGTATGCTAATTCCATTAGAGATAAAATGTTTAACTTGGTCCTAGCGTCGAGATTCAAAAGAAAGGGGACCTCGCAGTCCGTCCGGATTAAGCTAAATTAAATTGCACTCGATCAAAGACGGGAACCTTGAGTTCCGAGATCACGCGAAGATAATGACGTTCGTTATCAGAAATCTTAATGATCATCCTCGCGAACTTTGCCCCTAATTTCCAAGAACCTATGGAAACGAATTCACGAACAAAACAAGCTCCGTAAATAAATTCGCGCGAAGCGAACGTTCGCTGCGAAGTAAACGATCACGAAATTTCTAAAATAAAAGTTTCAGCTTGTAAGACGGCCGTCCGGCGGCGCTTCTTCCTCGACTTGTTCTCGATTTAATTTTAGCACTTACGGACTCAGTCCACTCGCGAATACCATCGAGACGATAGCAACATCCAACGTGAACGTGAAATTCGTGATTCAATGTTTCCGATCTCTAAGAACCGCAATGTTCAATTATTAAATCCACACTTTGCGCACTGCTCGAAGTCGACGAACTTCTAACTGTAATCTCTGATGGTCAAATGAAACGGTAATTACTGTAAAAATACGTTCTTGTAGATTCTTCAAGTTCTGCAATCTACGCTTTTATGGCTGAACTTACGAAAACATTCCTTGCTCACAATTTCATCGGTTTGAAGAATTCCTCAAGATTTACTTTAAAGTTCAATTCTTATTAACGTATTGACTGATATCCTGAAAGTGGTTGTTCACATGTTGGATGAAGCATTTTATTCTACTGTAAATTGCATTGTATTTTAATGAGTCTAAGCTCTCTCCGCCAGTTGTATTTCGCATACGTTGTGTTCTATTCTACATGCGTTGTTCTCCACGCAGTGTAATCGTATGCGCTGTATTCACTTACGTTGTGTACGTTGTGTTCTGCACACGTTGTATTCTTTGTGCGCTGTGTTCTTAAAGCGCTGTATTCTCCACACATCGTCGTACGGCTGCGTTGTATTCTCTACGTGCTGTGTTCCCATATGCTGTGCTCACACATGCTATGTTCTCTACGCGTTGTGTTCTCGGTGCGCTGTAATCCTTATGCGTTGTGTTTTCCTCGCGTCGCATTTTCTACGTGTTGTGTTCTTCACGCGCTGTGTTCATCAAGTGTTGTATTCCCTGCGCGTTGTGTTCTCTAAATGTTGTGTTTCCATATGTTGTTCATATGTGTTCCTGCATGTTGTCACTCGTATTCTCTACAAAACATATTTCAATGTACTGTAACCGACCATACATCCACACGTAACATCGCTAAGTGTTAGAATGGAATGCATAATGTCACCCATAGATCAAAAAACCACCCGTGGCAATATAACTAAAGTCCATTACACGCTACCGGCACTACCCACGGCTCTTCATCTTTGCTATGATATTTGAGAAATATTGAACGAGCAGAGACAAGAACAGCAACTCGGTCTAAGAATATCCGCCACGCAAGGGCAGCCAAAAGTTCAATATACTCGACGAAAGCAAGTCCATCGCGTCCGCTCGACGATCTACCGACTCAAACACGATCACCTGATTCACTTTCTTATCCGTGAAATCTGGTCGGAAATCGATCTGTGAAATTTTACGAAGTTCTCAAAGGCGCGAAGGTTCACGCTGCTGGATCGAAAAAGTTGAGACGCTTTCACGAGGGAACTCGATATTCCAGGTTGCCAGGTCGAGAAATCGTTTGGTGTTAGGTGAAAAGGGAGTAACACGGTTTGCACGGATGTAAAAGGCGTCGCATAGCGGCAACGCTTGGCGGTTGACTCGGTAGAAAAAAAATGAGCGAGAGAGGAAAAAGGGTAGGATGTTATTCGGTGAACAATTAGACAGGATGCAAATTACGGGTATTCATAATTTAACGCTATTGACCGCTTTTAAACGGGCGTTAAAACGGCCCCGGTTTCACTTCACGCCGGATAATCCTGTTTGCTCGCGCGAGACCGCGCGCGTGCCGCGCTTTTTTCCGTAAATTTTGTCGAATGATTTTCACGGTGAAACGGAAGCTCTTTTGATGGCTGCTTTGTGAGGACGGTGAATGGGGTAAATTTGAAACCATCCTCGGTACGTTTCGCGCCTCGCTTCGTTTTCGAAGTCGACCGTTTTTTCTCTCTCGTAAAATTCGCTTCTCGTAATTATTCCTTCCGCTACAGCTTCGTGTTTAGAAACACGTATTTATACTACACGCCACCGGCGAGTTAGAACGTATCAAAGGCTTAAATCATCGTCGGGCTTCGTAAACGTCGCTGGGAATATTAAATCTATGATAAACTTGAATTTTGTTGCTCCAACAAGTTTCTGAACATCGGCAACTTCGCAGACATCGCTTTGAGGATTTATCAGCAATAAACTAATCTCATATGGTTGCAATTAAAACTTGACGTCAAAATGTTAAACTTGCAATTAATTTTAGGATAGGTTTACGAAAAAAATACTCATGTGACAGAAGATGTATTAAAATTTTAGGAAAGATACAAAATCATCAACTACAAACTCATTTTTCTACAAAGTCTTAGACTTCTACACATTAAAATCATCTGAAAAAGGGACTTAACTCAACGCAAATGTGCGCAAAGTTTACCAACATGAGGACCGTTCAATTTGGGTCGAAAATAGAGAGTGTCGTTCTTGTTCCTCTTCGTCTTTCTTGGTTGAGCACGTGCGTTCACCCTTGTTCCGCCCAAGAATATCCCGCTGGAGGAGCAGCGTGCAGAGTGTTCTTGTAATCGGCATCGGACTGGCCGACGTGTAGCGCGAAACCGTCGTTGCTTCGAAACGGTTGTCAACTATATTTAAAACGGCCCCTGCGCGAAGGCGAAAGTCGTCTCAAACGTTGAAACTGGAGACCGCGATCTCTACGTTTTATTTCACCGTTACCGATTTAGAGCCTGTGTCGAACCAGTGCAGTGTCACGACGCTTGGTGCGAGATTTTAACGAGCTTTGAACGCGGTTATACATCTTTCCAGCAGTGTAGAGATCGAATTTTTGTGAACATTGAGTGATTTGGTTGAACAGTTCGTAAGGAGTTTTGGAAATTCATTGTGACTTTGAGATTTGTGAAAGATAATAACATTTGTGTGAGTTGATGTTATAAATTTCATAGTGAAAGACGTGTAATTGATCTGCTAGTGATGACCTGCGAATCTTGATAACTTCGAGAATACATTTAAACAGATCTTTGTTCAGTAGTGATTGATGATAGAGATCAGCACTGGAGAAATGATAATCAGTCTGTTCTAAGATTATGACTGACAAGGAGAAATTAGAAATGATATCATATCTAAGAAGTAACATTGAGTAATTGAACCCGTGCATCTTAAAATTGCCAGCCACTTCAATTAGTGGTAAAATCGTGACAATTACCTATAAGCTACAAGTCGGAAAAAAAATGATAGCACTATAGAAGAGAGCATAAAAATGTGATAACAGAAAATGTAGTGTGAACGAAACGTATCAGGCAACGTCGAAAATGTGAGCCACGCGCGCACGTGGTGGCACACCAGCTGACATCGAACGATTTTGGCACACCTCTACGGAAATCTGGTCCACCTTTTCTCGAGAAGTCTCGAAACAGTTTCGTCCGTGAAAGAGAATCGAGGAACGCTTCCCCTCCTTGTACTCGGTGCAAGAACGGAAGAAGCGCAGAGAAAAATTATTTTTATACCGCATCACGACTGACCCGGTATATCGGTGAGAAATTCATTGCCATACTTCCTGGGCGTCGAACGTTCGAACAAATGTCGAGGATGCTGCGGCTAGAACTGGTGGGTCTCGTGTTGCTGGCCTGCACCCAAATCCTTACGGAGCACCGTGACTTTTATGAGCCTAGACCGCAGTATGGTTATCATTCGAGGTTCCTGGATCCTCCGGAACGGGTTACCAGGGAAGTGCGGGTGAAACAAGGACGTCTGCGGGGCTTGGTGGTGCAACCGAGGACCAGCCATGATCTGCAGTTAGTGGACGTCTTCTTGGGTAAGTTTTGGAAACTTGGCGTTTGTAGAACTAGGACGTGGGAAATCTACATTTGGGAAATTGGGAATTTGAAAATTTTCATTTGGGTTTGTGAGGGACTTAATGAACTTGAGGACTTTGAACTCTGTGCAATTTAGACTTTTAGTACATTCGACATCTCAGCAAAAATACGGTAAAATAGATATCGAATAAACTGTACGAAGGATATGTCAACCCATGAGAGGCAATCAATAGTTAAAGAAATCTTTGTACGAAAGTTTCACTGTAGCGAGGCAAAGAAATCGATCACCAGGAGCAACAAATGTTTCAGAAGGGTCCAAGTACCAATTACAATTCCTCGTTCGTATGAAACCCCGAAAAAAAATGAGCCAGAGGTGCTCGAAGCTCCCGAGGGGAATCAATCACGGCTATTGAAATCCGTTCACAATCATCGCTTTATCGTCCCGCGCAGAAAGTTTGGAAGTTTGGGCCCAATCACGACGATCCCGGTTTACCTCGATCGAATTCCCGCAAGCTGGAGAGCGATAACACACCGCGATCTCCAGTTTCCGGCTACCGATACGCTGAACTTTGGTCAGCGGGCAAAAGTTTGCTCGCAGCTGCATCAGCTTTTCTCTCGCATTACCTCTTGGGGATCTCGATACGTCAAAGGTTCCGAAACGAGAAGTGTGCAGGCTATTTCGGGAATAAACGTCCCCTCTTCCTCTTTGGCCGTCACGCTGCATCGCGCGTGCACGCTTCTACGTCGACTCGGAGCGTGCACTCTCTTCGAGTTCCCTGACATTCCTTGGCATCGATTCGTCGCTCGCGGACTCTCGCGATACGTTTCTTTCACGACCAAGTGGAAATAGTTCCGGGAAGCGAAGAAATTGAAGTAACCCGGGGATCCGGGATAGATGCGAACTACTTCAATTTGTAGAACAGATATACACGACTTTAGCCGGCGAAACTGAAGTCGACCGTTGTAGGGATGCTGCGGTAGTACGAACGGTACTAACTTTACCTCGTTTGCATCAAATTCTGGATGATCATTTCACAACGAATTCGGTCTTCAGAATTATTAGACCTTTGAGATTTATGAGTTCACCTGCAGGAGTCTTGAGAATTTTGGAGTTCTGACAGTTTACAGCTTTAGATGGAACTAAGTAGTTCCGAAAGAGTTCGTGCACTTTTGAGCAAACATATCGACCCTGAACCACATATCCCCAAACTCTATTCATTCATTCTCTATTCATCCTAAAATGCTCAAGTAACTGCACGGTCCATCAATTACGAAGCTAACAAATCTAACCAAACTTTTCAAAGTTGGGGCTCTCTGTCCTTCCATCAATTGGAAATTGGACATCACTCGATTAGACGTAACCTAATCCTAACAAATTACCAATCGAAGATATCGCTGTTGCAGGAGTGCCATACGCGGAGCCTCCAGTTGGTTCCCTAAGATTCTCCCCGCCGAGATCACCGGAAGCATGGCGGGGTGTCAGACAATCAGAGGAATTCGCTCCCGTGTGTCCGCAAACGGTGCCAAAGTTACGAGACGAGGTGAGACCAGTCAGGTACGAGTACCTGGAGAAGTTGTTGCCTTATTTGAAGAACCAGAGCGAGGATTGCCTCTACCTGAACATCTACGCGCCCCACCAACCCGAAGGTAAGAGACTCCGCAAATTGAGATTAATTGTTTCGAAGATCGTCTGCGAGATTGGCGACAGTTCGAGATCGAGTTTCAACCCTGTTGTAGATCGAATGGCTGTTTCTGAGACGGCGATTAATCGATTGGTCGAACGGTTAGCGCTTGCGTTCGGTGTTGGTTGGCGGGTCGATAAGAACTAAATTACACGAATATTAGACTTCCAGTTTGCTGATTTAGAGTTTAATTAAGCAAATGGTTTCTCTTAATGGCTCATCCTTTTCTTTGATCTAATTGTCGAATAATTAAGGCCTACTGCGTTTCTGGAAACTTCAGGGATCGAAATATTTAGTGGCAATTGCGAGATCGTGACAATTTGGGGATTCGAAAATATGGGAATTCGAAGATTCGGGGATTTGGGGATTTGAGGATTTGCGAATGTACCTCTCCAAGGGTTTGAACATTTGGAGACTTGGGTCTTATACTAATTAAATAATAAATTAAATTAGTATAAAATATACTAATTAAATAATTTCCAAATAGCTCGTATTTTGTAGATGAAATTTTGATTTTCATTATTGTATGCAAAATGTCGTAGTTTCCGCGGAGCGGGTGTTTTCTAAATTTCCCTGCAGGACGAATGCATCTGACTGTATGAAAAACGCGCATTCAAACGATCCCTTTGTTACGAATTTTGTTGCATCCAGACAGTGCATGCAGCGACGCAACAGATGCATCAAATGCACGCGTTGTTCCCGTCGAAATGAGTCGAATGCACGAAACGACGGAACATTTTCGAAAATAGGCTCAGCATATCATTCGTTATTAGATACAACAGATGTCATGAAATTGATTGCGCCTTTGACTTTTCTCCGGCATTGAACAGACATTTTAATATTGAAATTCTAAATAAAGATAATTAAAGAGACAATGGAGACCAGCATATAATGAAAATTAAATGCGAGCTAAATCAAATACGCTCAAAATGAAATATAAACTTTAAATTACAATTCGGCGTTGCTGATTTAATTAATGAATTTATCGAGATTTTAGCAAATATCTGTTCTGCGTATTGAATTTTACCTTTATATTATTTAATCATCTTAATTAAATTGAAACGCGATATGGAGCTGCGAACATTGGTGAAATAATAGCGGGGAAACAAGATTAATTGTACATAACATTTTTTATACAAAATTTGCATGAAGTAATTTAAAATTGATTCCTCCTATTGGCTCATTCAAATGATAAATGAACTCGTTCGGTCAAACGACCAACTGGACTCGCGGCACACGATACAAATCAAAATGCAAATCGGTGATTTTGATTTATGGAGTACAAGACTATATAGTTTATTTGATAATGTCTTTTTTATTAACCAAAATATTCGCAGTGGTGTTATAATCGGTCCCCAGGTCCAAGTGGTTCCCCTGGTTTGTATTAAAAATTGTACATTCACTTACATTATAGTCTTTGTAAAATAAATAGACATTCAGTAAACTGAAATGGATATTCAGTAACTATCAAATTACGCAGCTACTTTAATGAAGTATTAAAATTTTTTGCATGTTGGAAAATGAATATCGAAACATGTTTAAAACTGCTGTTATAAAGATATGCAGAAAATATCGGAAATTTCGTGGAGATTATCGGAAGCATATCTGACATGATCGCATCAGATGACAAACTCGTTCTCCCTTCTGTACCGTTTCCCTCCGGGAAGCTAATTAAAAGTAATCAGCCGCGTTTGCGATGAGCCGTTAATTAAGGGGAAAAAACGCGGAGCGCGGTGCCGATTATCCCCTCGAGGATTACTAGAGATTTTCTTCCTCTTATTCCTTCTCGACGCCGCTGCAAACTTTCACCCTTCCCTTCCGCCGTTCTCCCTCCTTTTCCGCTGTCTGCAACCCGAATATCGCGTCTCCGTCTGTTCGCTCCGTAGATACGGATCAAACTTAACTAACGGAAGGTATGCTTTGCGGCTGAGAGCAAATATTATTGCCTGTTTGCGTCGAAGTTTTCCCTCGCTGCTAAAGATAATACCGTGACGATGCTGGAAAATTTAAATCCCCTTCACTCTACTCATCTCTCCACTTAATTCTCCTCGATATTTCCTTTTTATCGTCAAGTTACGTTAGCCGATTACTTGGATATTAAAATTAGATATCGACGCAAGTATTTCTGAACGATGAGTGTCCATGCAATTGATTGCCATCGGTAGAAGAACGCGCTGTTTCTTGAGTAGTTGATTCACTGAGTAGTCGGCGCGTTGAGTTATCGGCGCTCTGAGTAGTCAACGCGTTGAGTAATCAGCGCGTTGAGTAATCGGTGCGCTGAGTAGTGGGCGCATTGAGATATCGATGCTCTGAGTAGTCGATGCGTTGAGTGATCGATGCGCTGAGCAGTGGAAGGTTGAATAATTGACGCGTTGAAAAGTTAACGCATTGAGTGGTTAATGCGCTGAGTAGTCAACGTTCTGAATAGTCGACGTGTTGTATACTCACTGAGCAATCTACGTTTAGTTCTCGACGTGTTATATCGTTACGGAATGAATACTTATACATTGAATGACTGTGCGCTGAATATCGTTTCGTAACAAGGAACCGTAAATATCTTCGGTTATCTGTCGCCGTTAGGGGTTGATGAACGCGGATCGGTGACTCGGTGATTTTGAGGGGTCAAATTTGACTTGGTAATTCCGACGAGTTTCTCGTTTTCCTTATTTGTTCCTCGGCAGACCGTGAACCGTGGCTTCGAGGGTAATGGTTCATGAAAAGAAGTTCCCTGAGAGTGTGTTTCAAGTTTTTTACAGCTTCTTGCGTTTATCTTTTAATTTGATTGTGCTTTCCGCGGAAAGCAGTGCTTTATAACACGGAATTAACCTTCCCACCTATAAAACTGAAAAGTATTTTCACTGCTCTATAAATTACTAGCTACTTTAAACTGCTTTCTTTTTCCATTAAGAAAATGCGTTGTAGTACCCTCGCTATAATTTTTAATACAGCTGATCTTCCATAATTCTAACACCTTTTTCGAACAAGTTCGAATTTGACATATGGTAGGGTGAATAAAGTTTGATATGTAAGAAAAGGTTTGTTAACTTGCAAACTAATCTGCAATAGGTTTGCTGCAGCAGTTTTGTACCAGATCGATTTGTATGTAACAATGTAACAAAGTAAGCAGACCTTTCGCCGGATAAGAACAACGTCGAAAGTAAGAAAGATCGATGAAAGATGCGCATCGATTGTAAATAAATTGGAACGGTCCAACGCGAGATGCAGGAGCTGTTCCCCGGACGATATATACACCCTCTTAAATACTGAAGCTGGATTCAAGAGAGACCAGAGGGGATAAGAGGTTGCGAAGAGAAAGCCGCTTTCAACGAGATCGTGTCCGCGATAGGACGCGTCCCCTCACGGGCCAGTAAAATATCGGCAAATTCATTAATGCTCGTTTCGCGAGACCCGGTCAAATAAATTTCAACCACCGATTAAATTTACGGCAGCGACGCGTTCTAATGGAAACGGACGGTCATGTCGATAGCCCGCTGTTCTTTGACAGCTTCGTCCATCCTTTAACGCTCTACTTTTTGCCTTTCAAAACCTCGCAAATTTCTAAATTTACAGATTCCTACATTTTCAAATTCGCAATTCCAAAATTTGTTAAATTCTTTACCAAGTTCCCAAATAGCTGAATCTGAATTTGCAAAAATCTTGAAATTTTTAAACTTGAGAAAGGTTTCCTATAAATAAACGGGGTTAAGGTGACGTGGAAGGGGAAATTTTTGCTACTCCAATTTCCCGTCGACAGGGCGTATGACGCGTTTCCATATGCAAAAGAGGTTCGAACATTGTTTCCGGAAGCAACGGCAGGCTACGTGAGCCGGAGATCAACTTTGCACAGTTAGGTCAACTCGAAACGAAGTTAAGCGTAAAAATAAGTGCCTTTTCGATGGCGGTGAAAACGAGATCGCGGGCCAGGAGTCGCGTACGAACGAAATGGCTTTTGAAATTCGCGTGGAAAATTCAACGGAGTGGATCATAAACTGGCACGACGAAATTGGCCGAATTATTGTACTCGCAAAGCGACACGAAACACCGACACAGGAGGGAAAAAGGGGTGAACCGTATCGGTTACACGTGAAGCGTGGCCAACGTGATTTGCACTGCACGACGAATCGAACCCAACCAACTAACCTAACGGACGAACGGTTCGTTTGTTTTCTGAAATGCGACACAACCGAGCCTGCCGTTATTTTTCGCACCTGCGATTTTTTCGCGAGTCGTTTTCAAATAACGTTATAACGTTACAAAGGTGAACGTTGATCAAAGAAAAGTTGCGTTAATCTGTTTGTTACATTGAGCGCTTTCTGTCAAACTTCACTATTTTACACTTTCAATCCATGGCTCAAATCTACATATCTTTAAGGGATTATTGTGTCAAGAATAAAAATTCAGTAATATTTGTTTTTCATTATGTCTGAATTTTTATATTGTACATGTTCAACATATGTATTCAACCAAAATGATGCGATGGAAAAGATTATTTCCTACATCATTGGGGATATCATTGTTGTCCTCGGATCTTCAGGGTACACCAAAGTATCCCAAATGTTCAGACACCACGTGAAGATACATTATTTAATTCACATTTTCAGGTGAATAATAGAACTGATTGTTTAAAGATACAAAGAATCTGCATCATCAGGTCATGAAACCGTATGAATCACCGATCATGTTGACGCTTCATAGAAGGGACAGGCTGTCCAGAGAAGTTTCGAAGAATCGTGTCAGGTACACGGACGGAAACACGTCGATGATCTCGATTCCCTTCACGTCGTCGCGCCTCTACGGATTTCCGACGAATTCAATTTCTTCGTTGACCTTAATCCTTGACGCTGGCCGATCTCTTTCTGGCGGAGAGTATCGAAGTCCCGTAATCCATGGCCGGAGACAAATTTAAGGTACCGGAACACCCGTGACAAATTTCGTTTCCTCGGAACTCCGTGCGCTTTGATTCCCCTGTTGGCGTGAAAATCGTACCTATTGCTTTCGCGACTTGTTAGCAGGAAACGGGAAGCTTTCCTCTAATTTCCGCTCTACCAATTGACTTCACAATTGCTTTTATATAACGCATCAATCGAGAACTTCGGAAAAAGCACAGGTTTGGAAGTTTCAGAGAGCATTTCACCCTAATGTTCGAGAAGCTTGCCTTAAGTTCGACCTTTGCTTTCAAGTAGAAAGAAACAGAACCAAGGACGAGAACAGCAGGAAACGGAGTTGCAACGCCCAGTGAGCAGCGAGTTTATGGATCACGGGTAGCAAAGGTTGAGTGCTCTTTGAAACAGTTCAACAACAGTTCCAAGTGACCTACGAAGTCAAAATCCAGTAAATTTCGAGACAAAGTTCGATACACGAGTGCTCAAAAAATATTACCACTTCAATAACAAGATCGATCATTTTGTTAACATATCAAATATCAAATTATCTCAATTTGATGCACTTAATCGAAGGATACCAGGCGATCATCCACGAGCGAAAGCAGAGTTTCGAGGTCGAGGATCATCCAATGGATAGAAACGTGTGCTCGAGTGGTACTCAGTTGTCTGCAGGCTTTTGTACGTCGTCGTCCTTGTAGCAGGTTCAATTTCTTTTGTGCCACGTTTCATCTGACTCCAAAAGAACCTACTGAAATGCATTCTTCTCCGTTTCATTCTCCCTGCCTTCTTTTTCAATTACCATCTTGCCAAGTCAAACTAGATGGCAGTTTTGTACATTCTCTGCTACCGAAATCCAGGCTAATTTAGACATTTTATATTAGCACTAGACTTTTTAGATCCGTAGACATTAATACTGCATGAATGACAATATTACAGTCATCATAACGAAGATTTGATATTTAAACATTGCGATTTCATCAACCACTTCCGAAACTCGTTTGCAAGAATCCTCCAACCTGCATATAAATTGAAGGAAACAGTACGGTAGAAAATTAATTCGCAACGTCAGCTTTCAAGCAGCCGTAGTTTCCTTTCGCAGCAAATTTTCCCGAGCGTGGAATATGATTTTCATTTCGCACTTGGTCTAATTGAACGTCCACACTCGGTTGCAAACATTTCACCGATATTTACCGGCTCATTTAGCGTGGCAGAAAAGGGATGTCGTTACTTCGCGTTATGAAACCATAGAGAGAGCAACGGCGAGGGATGATGAACGAAATTTCGCGGCTGTCTTTCACCGTCGATACTACTAATTAATAGTAAATCAGTCTGGCCCGGGTAATGGATGACGTTTTACCAGGCGCACGTCTGCGTATCGCGAATAACAGGCGTGCTCCATGTCGGACCGATAACGTCGTTATCAGTGCATATGGGTTTCAGGACCCACGTGCGTTTGTCATATCTGCAGTCGTGACATCGGGCTTTGGAAGAGGTTCGAACGACAGAAGAGGAGAATAGTGGCCGTTCAAGCATCAACCAGCCGATTTTCAACCCCCATGTGCGCGTACCGAGCTCCGGCACAATTCTTTGATTGAGATTTCGACGCTGGAACGTCGATATTAAATTTATCAGGAAACGGGAACGCTTCCTGGAAAATCCCTGAACGCTTCCCTCGCGCCCTGGAAATTCGAATCTTCCTGTGTTTTCCTTCGCTCGAACGACCGTCGAGATAAGTTTGTCCACGTCCTTGCTCGCTGGACACCGTTTCATCGGTATCCCACTGTTTTTCTTGCTCTCGTTTCGACGGTAAATTCAAATTAAATTGCATTCTGTGACTACGGTATTTCAACTATTTATGCAACTGGAAACATTATTGTTTTCAAGTTTATAATATCTGAACTTCCTCCAATATTTTTTGCTGTATTTTAATTTATTTTTGCGTTGGGATATAACGTTGGCGAACATTTGCTCTCGACAGGAAGAACGAGTAAAAGTTCGACTATAAAAATTTGTGAGACTTCTGTCGAAGATAATCGATGTAACGCTGAAACTATATTTAGTTACAGCATTTTTCATTTTAAAAGTTTACGGCGCGAATGGGTTTTCTTCCGGCGACAAAACGTACGTATATACTTCAAGGGGAGATATTTCAACGACAGTTTCCCTGAGCACCATTTTCGTGAGACGAAAATAGCCTCGATAGTGAATGTCGCGTTCGAATAGATCAAAAACTGAACCAACCGAGTTCTTCAAACGGGAATTGAAAATCTAGCTAGACTGTCGTATATCACGTCGTTTTAGAAGCAATGAAACTCGTTCCAGAAGATAAAGCGCCACCCGGAGCGAAAGTATTTTTCAATTCGCTCAATAATACTCGCATGCTACTATATAATACAGTCGTCCATCACCATCGACCAAAAATAAATCTACATAATATTTCATTGCGCTGATACCCATGAAATGCCGTGCTTTCAAAATTTCCTTCTGATCATACGAAATAAATGTTTCCTAAACATGTTCAGTGTCATGTGGGGAGAATGAGCTTCTTATTTTATTTCTAATTTGCATCTTTTGCAAATGTGATCATTGTGCTAATCCCAAATGCTGAATGTGAATGGTTGTCTACCTTAACATTTTACGAGTTATTTTTATTTTTAGATGTATTGTACTTCTTGTATTGTCCTCCCCTACATCGTGACACGTTTACCAAGGATATCTTTTAAAGCCGGTAACAAAGCCGGCGGGTTAACGTGGTGCAGCACGGTCTGACCATAGACGAGCATCATCTACTCGTCGAGCTGGTTACACGGCGCAGATGGGAAAGGAATAACGCGACAAACGACAGTGGCGAAGAATTCCAGCTGGTGGGGAAGTTGGTCCCGTTAGTGGCGTTATGGGATCGCCCCGGAAATTGGCTTTGTTAAGCCGGGAAACGGTGCGTTTCTTCGAGTCGTCGACACTCCTGAAGTGCTTGCACGCATCTCTCGAAGGTCTAATGGTTCGTGTCGCGAAACTCGTTTCCGTTACGACGTCTTTTCTCGTTAAACCAACGTCCTAGCCGCGTCACGTGTAACCTGTACGTATTTACACAGAGCCATGTTCATGGTGTTTTACGTGTCGCGAATTGCGGAGGTTCGTTTCCTTAGAAAAGTTTCATCGGCACCGTTATCTCGCGACGCCGTGACCTTTCCATGAGAAAATAAAATCCTCGGTTCCATTCATCGCTGTAACAAAAGCGAGGACCGGCAATCGAACTAGCCATCGGCTTTTCATCGAGCTCAATAATGGTTCGCGGAAAGGCGTTAAACGATCGATTATAATGAGGAACAGAACGGTAACGCTGCGAAAACGAAGGAGCTTCAAACGTCTATATATAAAATTTGTCTAATGGCTCCAGCGCTCTTCCTTCCTCTCCTTTGCTGTACTCGATCAATAAATTCAAACGTAATCATTCTCTATTCGATGACTAACAAATAAGAAGTCTTTGTTTCTGAGAAACATGGCCTTTGACAATTTTGCAAACGTTGCAGCGTATTAATTTTGTGCTATGTACAGTATGATGTACATACCTTCTTAATAAGATCAAAGTAATGTAGAAGGTATGTTAAGCTCTGTAAATGAGTGAAAAATGATGGGCAACGTTATGAACACCCTGTATATATAAAATTTGTCTAATGGCTCGGAGAGCGCAGTCCCACTCTTTCCTTCCGCACTTTCTTTCCTCTATTTCCAGCACGATACCTCCGCTCTTTCGCCCGGTAGCTGACCTTTCTTTCCTTTTCGACGTCTCCTCCTTTGTACCGCTCCTCCATCCCTCTCGTGCCCTGTCCATCCCTTGCACCACCGTCATCCCACCACCCCAGTGACGCCTTCTTCCTTTCTCGAGGAGTGCGCCGGAGAGTTTGAAAGAACTTAAAATAAACGGCGCGTTCCCGACCACCGTTTCTCTCGCCGTCCAACAATACTTTCCACCCTTTCCCCGCCACTGTTGTTTCTGCCGAGCCAAAACTTTTCTCCAACGCCACGCAGCCTGGCCACCACGCGTGCACTCGCGTTTATGTAATTTCGGAAACATACGGCGGCAAAGTGAATGGTCGTCCGACGATTCGCGAACTAGTGCTTCTCAAACTTTTATGATTCTTCGGAGTTTGATATTCCAAACTCACGTGTGGATACCAGTAGATCTAAACCTAACTTAGCACCATTTTCGAATCTTCCCACTAGAATATTTTGTATACGACTTGTATCCTAGATAGCGAAAGAAAAGGAAGGAATAAAAAGGGTTGGATCTATTGTACTGGCCACAATTCTTTGGGGAGACTAGAAATACGGCTCGTTAAGTCAGATTTCAATTAGTCACGCTTAATGGGCGTTCGACGATCTACGTGTTCGAGGTTAATGTGATTTTTAATTTTCCGGCCTGTCTGTAATCCTTTAACGTAATTACGCGTTCCATTGGAAAAACCATTTGAGGTAATTACACCGCGGCGCTGGCGCGCGTGAACACACCCCTGTATCCTGATACATTACCCAGGCCCGATGCTTTTAATCGACTATTTAATAATTCTGCGTTTCGTGATTTCGAGGGCCGATGACGGTGCATGTTTTTTTATTCTTTCGTTTTTTTTTTAATACGAGCGAATGAATCGAGCCCACGCGAGCGAGAGATGCTACAATTCAATGGATACACGCGATACCTATTCCCTGTCTCGCGACGATGTCACAGTTTTAATCAACGTGAAACCTTTGATTAATGCGCTGCGCGCAGAACGAGGTTTATAACCTGCTCCGACCTTGACGAATTGGATTACTGATTCCGCGACGATGTGGATTCAACGAACACAAACAATTAACCATTTAACGTTCACCCTTTCGAATCCACATGATCAATTTTTGTGAAATTGTTCTTTCAGTACAGGTTCGTTCAAGAAGAAGGAATTGGGTACTTGTAACGGTTCTTAGGATTATGACCATCTAAAACCTTGTTTCTCTACTTATCGACGTTCAAACATCTCATTTATTTACCTTGGCCCAATATCAAGCCATCGACTTGCCCATACTACGCAAAGCCTCCGTGCCAAGAAAAATATATAGTTTCCCTAAAATAGCAGACGCAGCTCTTCTAAACTCCGCGGTCTTTTTCATTCTCCGCAACCTCGAACCAATATTGTTTCAAAACAATGGACCGTCTGTTTCCCTCGAAACGTGGCTTAAAATACACGGTGATACGGAAATATTCCATTCGCGAAACAGTGAAACGTTTAATGAGCGAAACCAGTGTGAAGTCTATCATGAGAATACACTTTGTAGTCGCGACACAGTTTCCAGGAATATGTTTCTTATCGCGCCACGGTCGATCGTGCGAGAAAAGGGGATGGTTAAAATGGATCACCCTGTACGTGAGCGTTAATCTCCATGGACTACGCCAGCCAGAACACGGCCAGTTGTTTACCGAGTAACGATTAACTGCGGAGATAGCGAATGCAAATAGCCGTGAATCCCAGGGGGCGTTTGGTTTCACCGGGTGGTCTCGGGATGTCGTCGAGTTCGTCGTGTGTGTCTCTCTCAAGACCACCGTCTCGGACTTCAAACCCTTCGGGTGCTTTCCAGGAAATTACTATTACCAGTTAATCAGCTTCACGGTTTAGTTAACGAACGGTTTAAGAACAGAGCTAGCTCAAATTAGATTCGGGGAAGACATATTTTTACCGGTGCACATGTGAGGTACACTTTTTAAACGAGAACAAATTTCCAAATCCTAAACATCCAGATTTCTAATCCAGATTTGATGTATGAACGTTCAAAGAAGTGTTGCCCACTGCGTCAGTTATCGCTTAATACGAAAAGGGGCGCGCCTATCTGCGAGCGGCCAGACGCCATCATGGCTGTGGTAACATATCGTCTATGCATGCTACGGACTTTGGTTCATCATTATGGAAGTCTCGAACCGTGGCCGCATCGAAGAACCCTTCCGATAGCGTGGAACGGTATGAATATCCGTCTATTCAGCTGGCTCTGTTTACCCGTGGTTAGACCTTCGCCGAGGATCACGTAAGGAATCGGGACGTGAGCGTGGTAATAATTGTGTCCTCCGTGGCGTGGCATGGATTAATTCTCACCTTAAATGCACTGGAGCCTGGATTATCCAAGTCCATTTAGTGGTCTGGGAAATCGTTCCGTAAACGTACTTTGTGTATCTACATGGGGCTGGGATTCGTACATCTTTCGATAACATCTACTTTATCACATTGTATGAAGGTGGAGATTTTATGGACCTTACTCTTATTAAATACATAATTACGATCAGGGAAGGTAGTCTCAAAATGAGACCAATAAATAAAATCACATCATGGAAATTTGCAATCCATAAAATTGTCCTCCTCGGGTGTATAAATGCTTGGCCACATTACGAGCCCATAACAGTTAACGTGGCTAGCTAGGCAAATGTACACAGCGTCAGCATCGTAATTCGACTTTACAACGCCAGCAGTTTGATTTGAACCGAATAGCACGAAGGTCGTTTACAGTGGAAGGTTTTCAAGTTGAATTGACGTTCTTAAATCGTTTCCATCGCTAACAGAACGGCGTAGCTCGTGTTTCGTCGATTGCCTCAGGGACTGTTGGTCGGTCGGACGATTTTATATTGATTCCTTTAAGACTCGGATTGATTCGATCTCGTGAAAGTTCCTTTACGATCGTATCCCGACTGGAAATTGGACAGGCAATTGCACATGATGGACAAGTTAGTAATGGAACCGGTTGCGGTCTCGGATAAATTCTGGAAATTAAATCGAACTACTCGATGCTCCTGTGCAGACACGGTTTTCAATTCTGCGTTCTTTTGCTTTTTCTCTTTCTGCCCCGAATTTCTATGCGTCCGCGTACTCGCTCGACCGGTAAAAATGCAAATTAATATCACCATGGAAGTAGTACGAGTTTGTCGATACCAGGGCATAAAATATTGACCATGCGGATGGACCATAGGTGTGAACGTTTTTCATTGGAAGAATATTCAGCCAAGTTTCACAGATTTTCACAATTTTCTTGTTGTGTATTCAATCGAGGTTATAATTGCGCAAAAATTTAGCACCGATACTAAAATATTGAAAGGAAATCGTATGAAGGATTTATGGACGGCCATCGATGGCGAAAAGTTTCATCTCCCTTCGCAGGGAGCCTTTATCGTTTACAAATCGCGGCAATTCACGAGGGGATCGGTTGTAACGTGATGTTTCGCGAAACGACCGACTCGTTTGGGTAGCTCGCTGTAAATTCATGAAGCATCGATTCTGCCCGAACGACACGGCTTTGCATACGGACGCGCGGAAACGTTGGAAACAGTCGCGGCTCTGCTTAGATCGGATCGTTACTGACGGGGGATCGATGGATCCGCGTGCCTTCGCGACGAGACCCGTTTGTCCCGATAAATGACGCGCGAAACAACGTTGTTCTCGTGGAAATTCCCCGTGTTTCTGTGGTCTGATCGTCGCTTCATATCGATAAGACCACAACTAACACCGCATTCAGGTTCACAAGTTCAGGGGTTCTGAAGAATTGCTCTGGGAAGGTGAAAAATAACGTTGCTGGATTACATCGTTAAAGATATACTATTTTCCTTTTATAATTGGTACTTTGACTGTTGAGGTAATTAAGGGACGTTGCAAAATACGAATGCGTGTCATACAGTTAGGTCTCCAAACATCTACATTCCCTAATTCCCAATTTAATAGCCATCCATCATAATTACTACATCACCTGATTCTAACATCCACAAATTACCACATTCTATCACATCCTTTAATCACATCCCAAAAGCCACACAGTTCTGTTGACTCTATCAGTGAAGCCAACCTATTAAAAGCTACAGCAAATATACCACTGATGTAAAATAGATATCAAGTTAAAATTCCTGCACTAATTTTAGAAAGCTATTACAAATTGCAAAACTTGAGGAACTCCAAGTTTCAACTCCAGAACAAAAATTCGTGTTTTATATAATTTATCGAGTTGGAAAAGTTCGTCGAAGGCTATTAATAATAAGAAATTTGCGAACTTCGATGGAAGTAGAAAATGTTGCAATAATAATTTGCAGCACTAGGATGGGTCAGTATCTAGCACCTCGTTAAATCGTAAAACGTTTTTGCAAACTTCTCCCAACATGTCGAAATAATTTTCCCTTGTCAAAGAATTGAAAGATTTTCTTGGGTATCTTCAGAGAAACATTATTTTGAGAAGAAGATTGTTTACAGAGAAGCATTCTTTGCAGAGGAACATAATTATTCTTTCTTTGGAATTCCAGTAATGATACATTTCGAATTAACTACCATCTGAATCTATTTCGTAGAAAGTTACGAAGCAGCCTGCAGCTAAATTGTCACTTATTGTTGCTCGAAGTTATTCACAGTTGCGCAACGAAACAGTAGCTTAACTTTGAGACATTCTCTGACGAATGCTCTTTCTGCTAATTTCGTACGAGTACAACTTTCCTCATCTGCATAGTAGAATCCATACCTTGCAAAGGATTAATACAGGAACCAGTTTCAGGTATCTTATTTCGAATTGCAGCATTTTGCTGAGTAGCTTTTGCTGACATAATGTGTGTCGGCTTTTGTCGACATAAACTGTTTCGTATGTCTAACTTGTCTCTTTATTCCATTTTCAATATATCACCCTGTGTAACCTCAGAAGAATAATCGAATTACGTAAAATTTGTCAAAATTTGTTTGAGGATCAAAAGTTTGAATACTTGAAATTTTTATATATTTTGAACATTGTGGACCTTGAGTAGAAATGTACTTTAAAAATAATACTCATCATCGAATAATAATAGTTCTAGTTTAAAGTAGAAAAGCTTTGAATTGTAGAATAAAAATTTGATGATTAAGACACGAGTAGTGAAAAAGATAGCGTCAAGAATTGCGTCAATTTTTCATTGGAGCGATTCATCGAAAACGCTACACCCTCTCGGATGTATCGACGGTTCTATCGAAGAATATCAAGCGCAACGACACCGTCAGGCTTTTACGATGGCATCAATTTAATAAATGTCCTTTTTCTGAACCATCGTCGACCCTGTTACCGCCAGGAGCATCGAATCAACGCAACAACCTGGTCCACAACGATCGACGCGTTACGTAAACGTAGTAAATTCAACGCTCGAACGAGTCGGCCATTCGTTAGGTTGGATTCTGTGTCGAATGGAGAAGGAGGTAAAGAGAAGCGCGGCTCAAAGGAGGGAGAAACTCGAAGAAAAAACAAGGAATGTTAATCGATGTCTCTTTGACGGCTACGGAAACCATTAGCCTCGAGTTTTCAGTAACCACCCCCTCTGTTCTCCTCTCGAACGGCCGAATCGTAATGCACGACGAGACGGAAGTTTTCAATCTCGCTAATCGATGTCTCGAAACTTCTTCGACGGATTCAGAGACTTCGGAACTTCTTGTACTTCGTCCCGTTGCGGCTTCGTGCTCTCCCTGGAGGATGGAAGCAACAAGATCCGAATAATTCGTGAACCGACTCGCAACTTTGAACGGCATATCCAAATTTTTTTTGTTTCTAACTGTTGTGTGCGAAGAAGATAAATTAAATACGAAAGCATCCAAATTAAAATAATTATTTGTAGTAAAAATATACAAAAGTGATACTAGAACATTTACAGGATAGGAAGACGACAGAAATCTGGCAGCAACACAGATGAAAGATGATATCAAGTTTGAAACTGATTATGAATGAAAATATTTTCAAATATGTAGCATTTTTCATTTTCCTTCTGAATCAGATGTTCTCCAGAACTTTCTGCTACGTGGAGAAATAAATTTGCAATGAGATACGTTGTCAGAAATACAACAGAGTTCAGTTTTCTTATCTAGCGAATGCAACATAGAGAATTATAGAAACGCTCGAAAGTGATCCAAAAGAATGAAAAGAAAGGAACTTGAGAGGTTGAGAACATAGAAATGTCTTCAAACTATCCAGCTTATTTTTCAATGAATATAAATATGCACTCTTCTCTGCATTTTTCATTTTGATCTATGTGCGTCTCTTTTTCCTCCATAATAACCTCGCCATATAATTATTTCCGAGCAAACTCGGCATCCAGATAAAGTTCCTATTATTTTACTAGCACCTTGATTCTTTTTACGATGGTTCTCTCTTCCCTTTTTCTATCCCTGTCTTCACTTCGTTTCGCTTTCCGCTTCGTGAATCAGTTCCTAGGAAATCATCCGACTCTACGTCGCGTTCGCTCGATAAAATCTTCCGGAAGTTTGGGAAATTAGTTTAACCCATTTTCTGAATATTCCTGCTCGATGATGTTTATACGGGTTAACGAAAAGGGGCGGGAGGGTATCAGGACGCCACAAATGTGCCCGCTTAATGAGCAGACGAACAAACTTGCTATCATTTACTGTGAAACGAACGAATCAAGAGTTTGCGGCTGCTAATTTGCAATCAGACTAGCAGTTCTCATGCTTGTTGAACCGGATGACGGCGAGTTCAAACGCGAGCACGTTGTCGAAAGTCTGACTTTATCGTGGAATTCACTTAAATTTTAAATTGGAAAAAATTCGGGATACTCTATTCATTTTAGCTGCAAAGTGTTGCATAGGTTATAAACCTGCGAATTAACACGCGTTGGGTTATCACGTGTTGAGTTACAACGTTAAGTCGTTGCATATTGATCTACTACACGTTGAAATGCTGTGAGTTGAATCTCCATGCGATAGATTGCGATTCGTAGAATCGGTACGTGTTAAATTGCAACGTATCAATTTACTTCGTGTTGAATTACCACGAATTGAATTATTAGGGATATTTACGCGTTGTGTCACCACGTGTCGAATTACGATGAATTGAAGCACCAGATGTTGGATTACCATGTATCGAATTACCACGTATTGAATTACCATGTCTTAGATTACAACGTGTCGAATTACCACGTATTGAATCACAACGTGTCGAATTACCACGCGTTGGGTCAGAAAGTATCGAATTACCACGTTTTAAATTATCATACGTTGAATCACAACGTGTCGAATTACCACGTATTGAATTACCACGCGTCGAATCACAACGTGTTGAATTACCACGTTAATCTCCATACAATAGACCTCCACAAGTTAGATATCCACGCATTAGATTACCACGTGTTGAATTATTACGCATTGAATTATCACAACAGACAACTGAATACAGTGTGATGATATCGATGATACCAGTACGAACAAGCTAGAAGGGATGTTCCCGTAGGACCAATAACGGCGTCTAATGCAATTTCTGACCGATAACTTCCGCCACGGTAGGGCAACGTAAACGGTAATTCTCCGCGTTAGCCAGGGAACCTGGTTTAATCGATAAAATTCATTCCGTGAGCTCGGCACGTCGAGATTTTTGCCCTCTTTCGGGTCTACCACGCGAGTTAAATCAATTTCAAGCGGATGAACGTGGAGATGGAAGGGGATGGACACGTTGCCTTTGCGGTTTCCGGTTGTGTCTAATCGTAATCGAAAGTGCAAATGCGGTTACGAAACTTTCACCTCTCTTTATATTAGATTGTAACGATAATAGAAGTCTAATCACACTCACGCAAATTTGATTTTATATCTTTGACAGCTTGCGAAGTTTGTTAAATTATAAATATAAGGATAATTACAAAATACTGATATCAATTTGTGTCTGCATGACACACGTGGTGCGTCATCGAGTTATCATGTTAAACTACTTGACATGCTCTTACAAATTTTACAACTTTTTATTGCAAACTTTGCCTTCATTATCCACGACAATTCTCAGCACAAAAAGCTTTTATAGAAATGCAGTTCAAAGAATATGAAGTTCACGAAGAGCGATCTTTGCATTCACTGAATCGTGTCGATATAAGAACAGCGAGCACAGCATCCTTGCCTTTTGCTCGATAATGAGAAACACAAACGGATCTGAAGTTGATTCGACGTCATTCTGAAGACGTCAAATATTGGAGAGCACAATGGAATAACCTTACTCTCCTTTCCAATTATATATAGACATCTTGAATCTCCTATGACAATTTATTTTTCTTATTTAACGTATCTTGTTCAAATATCAGAAAAGTAATTTGATTTCCACAAACGAAGTCTTCAAAATGTATTATTTTCAAAATTATTTCTCTAATGATTCTTTCCAATGGTTCTTTCGTTGTTCACTGTTTCGCACAATCTCGCTATAAAGCATCGTAAACAAGTATTACTCGCTAATTAACGAAAATAAATGTTGGTCAAAGTAAGGCTGTGGTGGTTCAGTATAGGGTAGTTTACACCCCAGTTTTGTTTACATACAAATGCACGTCATGCATTTAAACAACGTTTTTATCAAAGCATACGATTGTCGTACACACAGAAATGGCCGGAATAAAGTTACGAGTCGATTTAACAGGATGCAAAGTGTGCAGTTCGTACAAAGCATACATTAATTACAATTTCATCTACAATTATAAATACGTATTGTTTGAATATTCATAATTACAACGTCACGGTGTAATTAACTTTTGAATTCGCGCAGTTATCGCCGAGTTTTAATAGATTCGCGCCAATTTAAATTAGCAAATTAATTAGTCTCGAAGCGAACCTTAATGCACGGCATCAAAGCCACCCGAGTATTAGTATTCTGTTCGAGGTTGCGGCACGGTTGAGCCGGTGCTCCTGAGAATTTCGCAGCTAGAATTTTTAATGTCCGCCGTGATTAATCCCGGAACCATTTGCAAATTAACCCGAGCGGGGTGCGTTGTGACGCGCGTTTACTCTCGTCCCTCGTCGTTAGCCCGTTATTTGTGCATATAAGGCGCCGCGAACAAAAATATCCTCGCTTTGACATGATTTATAATCGTTACCGAGCGGCCACTTCCAAATCATTAATATTAGAAGTAGAAAAGGAAAACGATGCGCGAATGGACTAATCGCGTGCCAAGCTGCTTTATATTGTTCCTTATTCGGAAAGCGTAAACCGACCTGGACGTGGTGCACGGGGCTCCTTTCGGCCGTACATCAAACACAGATAAGGGCTTGCCACTTATTGCTCGAAAATATACGGCGACCCATTAAACGCAGCAAGAAGCCAAGCAATCACGATGCCTCACTATGATTTATCGATTGCTTACCGAAAAATACCGGTACAGTTCGTGCTCCCTCACATACATTTCTCCGGTGATTACCGTTATCGTAAATTATGAGGGCAAAAACTAATACGGTTACGCTGTTCGACACGATGTAATTCGTTGCCTCGTAAATTGAACGTGCTGTAAACTCAGTGCGTTGTGAGTTTGTCGCGTTGTAAATTCAACGCGTTGTGACCTCGACGCGTTGTAATTCCACGCATTACACTTCATTGCTCCATAAATTCGTCACATTGTAATTCGAGAGATTGTAAATTCATCGCCACATAAATTGCTCGCATTGTAAAATTTAACGCGTTGTAATTCCTCGCGTTTGGTCGCAACTCTTTGTATTCTCATCTCTTAATCTGCGCCTCGACGTAACAGCGAATAAATAAACGGATATAAACAGAATACCGGAACTCGGGTGCAGTTAAAATTTTATTGTATAATTTGCTAAATCACCCCGCACTTGATATTCCCGTTGTTTGCCACGTCTAACGCATCCATCGGTGTCGCTGTTCCAACCCCGTACACATTTCCATGCCAAATGGCCAGCGAAACTATTGCGCCAGACAGTAGAACCAGCCGTGAGCGGTCAGACCGCCTCGCTCCTCGCCTCTTTCCGTTCAACAATTCGATGCGTTGTGATTAACGACTCTCTTCGATCCTCCGTATCCATCTGCGCGAATATTTATTGCCTGCGATCGCAACTACAATTAATCGGCCGTTTATAATTCGTAATTAATTATCCCGTGACGTTACACGGGATTTTTTCAAACGTCGCGCTCGTAAGCTCCCCATTACACGTGGCTGCGAACGTACGGGATTGATTTATTCATTATATCTCTATCGGGATATCGGCGAAGTCTACACAATTCTCATGATCATTTTAAACGTTCCGAGAAATTATTTTACTCGACAAACGAATAAATCACAATTACGTTGATAAAAATCGCGCAGTAAATAGGCGACAGAAGGGGCGAGAAGATTGTACGCGGGCAGGACGAAAAAATGTAGGCATAAAGGTAGAAAAATGCATTGTCACGTAAGAAAAATATACACGATGCGCAACAAAAGGCTGCGATAAACTGTGCGGCTCGCCGGCAAGAAAAACTAGTATCTTTGCATAAAAGGGATACACAAGTAGCGTGTGAAAAATTGCAACCTATGAAACCAAGAAGAATGAGAATATAAATAGTTTATGGCTGGTTTAAGGTGCTAGCGATAAGGTACGAGCTTCGTGACCATTTTATCGGCAAACAACTTTTATTATTTTCTACGAGACCATATTGCACGCTGCTCGTGACTCCGTTGTTCCTATATTCTTCTTCATCCGATGTTAAGGAACGACGCAATTGCTACGTCAATATCTAGGCTATATCAGCCGCCGTTCGCTTCCATAAACACAACAGATTATAGCATAAGAGGACGACACTCCTTGCCTTGTATTTTATCGTCACTCTGTACATTCTCGACAAAGTTCGACAATTTTTGCACCTCCACTTCAACCTTTACGGGTACAATGAGATCTTCCACTTTTAAAGTGTACTTACTTCTGTCGTAAGCTGGGGAATGTACAGCTTCCAATTTTGCAATCGTGAAATCATTTACGATAACTTTAAAAAAGCAATTTGTAGTTTACTACGCTTCTCGGGATTATGTGGCACTAAACCGGTTGAACGGTAGAGACGAGATGGTGGTGATACGGTCATAGATGTATCACTGTTTTAGATCATGCAACATTCAGTATTCAATGTCATTCTGCGGACTTTTGTGGTCTGTGAACTTTTTACTTTATATACAGCACGATGTCGCTCATGGTATCAGCGAACATGTCTACGCACGCAGTAACCATGAACGAAACGTTCTCTCTGTGGTCATTAGATCGCGAATTATTGGTGGCAGTGTAACGGCTACGACCAATGGTTACTCGTCGATATTTGATCGTTGCTACTGTCCGAACATTTTCACAGCTATCTGCAAATTTCTGGCTGCCACAGCTGTTTCCCTCGCGTTACTCATTCCTGTTGGCAGCCGCCGGGGAAAATTCCTTGCATGGAAGAGCAACCGATGGGTCCGGCAGAACGTGCAACCCGTACCTACGTATATACGCTACACACCAGTCGGGCTTAATTATTGCCCAGGGAAACTCGCTGCCATTTTCAGCTCGAAATCCTAATTCGTCGTGAAGCCACGTTTCATACCTTTCTCTAATCTGGTCGCTTCTGAATTTTCACAGTTGGAAGATTTCCTAACTGTGTGCGTCCACAGAGATTGTTACATTTCACGTTTTTAGCAGTTTAACATTATTTATGGGATGCAGGAACATAAACGCATAATAGATGGGTCCTTGGTATTCTGATTAGGCATTTTGCTGTGTCGTTTGCTTTCATAACGACAGAAAGCAAAAAGAGCATCCTTCGGTTCACCATCTTATGCTACTTGTCTGGCCACTCCATCTCATTATACTTGTCTGACCACCCGATCATATTCTACTTGTCTGACTACTCTGTCTCCTTCTACTTGTCTGATTACCCTCATCATATTCTACTTGTCTGACCACCCCATCTTATTCTACTTGTTTCGCCACCTACCGTCCTAATCTACTTGCCTGATCATCTACCTTACTGTATGTATCTGAACTGCAGTCCCATTGTACTTATACGACTACCGACCTATTTTACTTATCTGACCACCGAACACTCTCCGTGTCTGACCATGTTCGAGGCCGTTCTATCTGTAATTCGAGCCTGACGAAGCTTGATGCAATCAGGTTGATGTTTTGCAATTCAGCAACTGCTGGGTTGCAATCAATCGTAAGACTAGAATCTCGTTGGTACGACTTCGCCCACCGCCGCAATCCTCCCGCAGGTATTTACCAGTGAACGATGAACATTCGCTTCCGTGTCTGGCTGCGCGTAAAGTTAGTCGCCCGGCAAGCGAGGGAGCAAAGAAGCAGGGGCAGAAATTCAAACGGTCGTAGAGTCACGACTAATTGCTGTACTTGCGGTAGGCTTCGCAACGCGTATTGCGGCCGCGTATCTTCTCTTAACGCGACGCTTTAACGGCAAGCAAAGCACCCAGGCATTTCCGTGAGACCGGCTGAAGCTCGTGGAACAAGCGAACTGTTGGCGACGGGAACAACGTCGCGTGTGCACACCACTCAGCAGATTGCAGCCAACTGAAGTCCGTGGTCTGAAGTGGTGTCGTTTGCTGAATGGCGTCGATGATGCTGACGGTCGCCGTTGAAAATTCGAGGTCTCCCTTAGCCAGGGACGGTCAAACAATGTCGGGCTTAATGAGTCCTTAATTATTCCGTCAGTCGAACCGTAAGCTCGACCCCGTCGACTTTGATGAGATGATTGGGTATAATTAATAGTCTGCTATTGTACTCCCTGGGATCGGGGCTCTGATGACATACGTTGCTCTTATGGTTGTCTGTGGGAATAGTATTGCAATCTTGGATGAAATTTCTTACATTCCTGTGGTCTATAAAACTGTATGCGTTGCATATTGCAGACGGTCGTTATATTGCCACCTTCACACCCTGCATGCAGCTAGACCGTTCATCATCAAATATTGCATCGTTGAGTGTTAGTTTTGAACGCGTTCAAACGATACATCACTCGTATGGTTCATTCGCTACATGTGATCACACATTGAATAGATTAAGAAAACATCGTGAAATTAAAGCTTGAAATTTCACGAGAAGGTAAACGTTACGAATCTGAACGATCGTAACATTTCACATGGACACGATTAACACCGACGTTTTATTCCTGGTCAAAACGAAGAATAGCAGCTGCTTCTTACAAGCGCTAAAGAGGAACGTACGCTCCAATATTTCCAGTAATTCCACTCGTAGACGTTTCAATAGATGCCGTCCGATTTATTCCCCTGATATTTTTCTGCTCGGCGAGCCGGTTCGAAAATATTCACGGTGAAATAAGAAATGGCGCAGCCAGTCGTCCGCTCGAAGGAGAAGCACTCGCCGCTCTTTTGTGTCGCGCAAACGAGGTCCGAGATGGTCGTGAGTTATGAAGCGAAATATCCCTCGGAACGACACGCCGTAAAGTTTTAATACCACGCTCACGATAGACGTTTCACGTTCCGTTTGTCCAGCAGAATCGCCAATAATATCCGTACGTCTAGTTGCTAATTGAATCCGTAACTTCTCCAAACACACGACAGGGTGAACTATGCAAATCATGGGGCGAAATTAAATTTACAGATTATATATCAATCGTTGCAAGGTCAGATATCCTTTGCTCCCTCCATTAGCTTCATTAATGTATATGATTTTCCCAGCGGCTGTATCTATATTCATTAGTGTTAAAACAAACAAAGTTATTCCGTGTGTTTGACTTTGATCGACCTCTTGAAGATTTCAACGTAACGAAGCTACACAGCGTTCTGCTTCTACAAGCTAATCGTATCGGCACATTGTTATAACGGAGATGGTTCGAATGATTTACTGGCAATGGAATTTTTTTTTTACGTGCGCCGTCTACAACTACGTTTTACCGCTGTCTCATTCTTAAAACGTTTCCATTTGAATCGGAAGGGGTAACTTAATTTACAGAGAGATTCAACGAGGGGTGAGGTGTCGGGGCAAGAAGGGGGAATAATTAAATGGAAAGCAGCCACTCGACGAATGGAAATACCTTTCAAGAAATGGATGTCGACGTCTGCAGACGCGTCTGCCCACTTCTTCGGGGCCATAGTGCTCCCGATTACTCTTCGTTATCTTTGCTCACGAATTCTGATCGAGCCTTGACCCAAGTCTTCTCAGCCGAGTCTCTGGAACCGCGAATATTTGTCGAACATTTAACGTAATACAATGAACTATTTCCCTGATAGCTTACAATGTTTCAGCCATGAATGATTTGCGTACAGGTCTGAATTTTCGTAATAAGCGAAGTTAAGAATGCACGTTAAACGACAATTTTAACGAGAGACTTTCACGAGACCATAATTCAGTGCGAGAGCAAAGTACTTGTATTACAGTAACTATGCAACGAGGTTAGAAAGATAAGTATAGGTCTCCGTTCAGTAAATTGTGTTCCCAGTTCTCGTGTAAGCTGCGATCATTCTTGACCGTAATTTTAAACGAGAAACCTTTACTTAAAGATTACTCGAGATTATCGGTTAGCAACGAAGTGAGAACATAAACCTTTCTTTTTTAATTTCGTCGCGAACAAGATTTCTCGACGTCGATATCAAAAGGCTAACCGACCAGAAGTTTGAACGTGTCCAAGTTTCTTTGATGTTTGTTGTTTATTGGAGATCAAATTAGTTTGAAGAAATGTTGAGTGACGTGTTCTTGTACAAAGTAGAGGAGGAATGTACTTTGTAGAAGCATATAGAGAATTCCACGAATTCGTTTCAAATGAACCGGGATGAAGTTACATTTCGCGTGTGAGCATCCGCCGTCTGCGGATCGATAATAATTTTCGAGGCGTTCGATCTCCCTTTTCGGAGGAAACATTTTTCCCTTGCCGTTAGTGTAACGGGCCGAATAACGGTTCGCTCCGGTCCCGACGATGGCGTCAACTTCTCGTGACGTCAATCTTTTTCCACATGGTCGGCTCTGGCGAAATACACACGCAGCCTCGCTGGCTTTTCTTCAATCAGCCGAGTCCCGGCAATATCCCCGAAGCGTTTGCAAGTAACGTGTTATTTCGAGCGTGATGTTTCATACCTGTATTACAGACGTACGCATATCCGTACGATGCACATTAACATGGAATTAATTTTAGGAGGCGAACGCCTGGCCATGTATATTTTCACGCCTTGTCAGTGGTTCTCACACGACTTCAAACACGGCTATTGTACTGCAACCAGTCGAAATTTAACGATAAAGCTTACATCTGTTATTTAATATCTGATCAATTGTTTGTCTGCGACACGTACGAATCTAAATATGAATGTGGCAACTTATTCTGTTAATAATTGAATTGAAAGTAACAGAAGGTTCTGCAATTCTCTCGTTTTGATCGATGAAATATTATTGGTGCGACTATTTGCAGCCCATGAGAATCACAAACCGAGGCTTCCAAAAATACAAGCCATATATCAATCTCCAGATTCCCATGTTCAGTTTAAAACATGATTAAACCTTTAATTTCAAATATGTTCCCAACATTCGTGTCGTAGGGAACATTTGTAACAGGGCTGACAAGCAGTAACCGAGTTCCCTGAACTTGCAACGCTTTGTCAGCCAAAGTTTCGTCATTGACATTTCGCCAGTCACTAAACGCTAATTTCTCACTGACGTTTTTCAATACGCTACGTTTCCAATGTAATTTTTCATTTCATCCAGGATAAATTTCCTCGGTGAAAATCGTGCATAATCTTACGGACTGAATTATCTAAAGTGAACGTTTCGAAACGTCAGATTCTACAAAATTTTCTCGTCCATTTTTTGTATGCCCGAAAAAGGGGTAACGGTAAGTCACGATGGAGAATAAAACGCGAACGTGGATAATGGCTGGCGTAAAAATCTCGTGCTCGAAGACACGTCTTGTTCGAAATCGGAACACGGGAAGCAAAAACTTTGCAATGTGTCGAAATAAAGGAGCGAGGAACAAAAAAAAGAAAAGCGAAATGAAGAAAAAAGGATTCGCCACGGGAAGCAGAGCAGATTTTAAGCCGTATTCTTTAAGTCCAGATCGAAAAGTGAAAAATTAGGTCGTCATCTTTCTGCTCGCTGACGTCATCGTTTCTTACGGACAGCTCGATTCCGATGTTTCTTCGCTAACACGTTCCGCTCCTCCGGATACACCTGTGCACCACCGTCGACGAAATTAAATATGTACCTCCCTCGAACGATCATCATTTCCAGATTATTCGCAGTCGGAGATTCACCGGTTGCGAATTTTCTTCATCCTGCTTTTCTTCCATTTTCTGCTTTACCATTCTTGACTTTTCTACAGCGAAATTCCTATTCTTTGCTGAAAAGATGATAAGCGAAGTGTAACTCCGGAGAACTGGGTCGGGATTAAAATAGGTTTTAACGTTTTAGAGACGAAGAACTGAGAGGAATTAGGAAACTTCTTGCGGAAGTCTAACGTGATAATTTCGAGTGCTCGATTATTTATTTACGATTATCTCGACACCTGGTGCTCCAAAGTGATGTATTTTTGGAGCTCGGGCAAGTTCAAGTCTAACTTTTCTTGGAGAAAATAAGAGCAGTGAAAGACCTGTTAATTGTTTAAGGATGAGTTACGAAGTTGGGGGAATTGGACGACCCATGGATTTGGGGGTTTGATACCTATGGACGTATGGATATTGGGTCCTACTGATATAGGAGTTAAGGATTTGGTGATCTATGAATGTAGTGACATAGTAAGAATTTGCAAACATAGCTATTAGGGGTCCTTAGGATTTGGTTCCTTCGGATTTGAGGATTTAGGAATATAGGAATCTAGATATTCAGATATAGAAATTTAGGGTTAGGTTGCAGAAAGTGAAGGACTATTCACTTCTAACTTCTAAGATTAGATCTTAGAATCTAAATAAAGGAAAGTGTAAGAATAGAATAGTGATCTGAATAACTGACTGGTTAAATTAGTTAGAACTTGAACTATAGTTCTGACATCTCATAGACCAGAAATACGTCTATAGTAAATTCAAAAGTTTTCGAATGGAAGCACTCCTATTCTTTTCCGAGCAATTCAGTTTCTTTCGGTTGAATGATATTTCCGCTGAATACGTAGATACCAGTATCCGAGCTGTGAAATAGAGCAGGGAGAAGCTGCAAAATTATAGGGCATTACTGCGAACCGATCGCATTAAGAATTTTTATTCGAACGTACTCGGATTCCAGCAATTACGATCGGCTATTCGCCGATCGAAATTCGTGAAATATCACGCGAACGAGATCAATGGACGAAAAACGTCGCGATATATCAGGCAAAGTATGCTGAAGTGGTCGAACGATTCGCGAATCGATTTCATACTTCGACCATTACGCAACGGCGCGGATGAACATTTTACTCGACGACTGTTGTTCGCGTTAATGAAGGAGACCGTTTGTTCTTCGTTTTTCTCCCCTCACAAAATTCATCAATGATACACATACTTTACGGGGAAATGAGACAGAAAGTCAATCTCTGCGAAACGTTTAGTTTTCTATGGAATCGAAGAGACACTCTTTTCATTCTTTGTCGACTTGTTTTCACTTTCAAGCAAAAATTTTGTTTATGGAGTACATGACATTCTTAATTTCTTTAGTCACTTAGTAAGTCGGTAAATGCTTTAATAATTCATTAGTGTCATAACAGCTAACGTGGAACGTACATTTTACAATAATCTCATCTGAACATTACACCAAAACACTGGCTCTGGAAAATTGTACAACTCTCCAATTAACTAACACAACTCATAGCACTAAAACTCATAGCACACAACGCTTACGTACGAAACGATCGATGCGATTAATCAGTACTCCACTCTACGAAAGATAATATGCAAATGGTAATTCCACGAACGTAACCCAGGCATAAAACGCACGCAACGAAGCCGATGACATGAACGCAGCGATTCGCGAAGCTGACGAATCCTCGCGAAGGTGAAACGAAGGAACCGGCGTGGAACGGAACAGTGCAGGCTTACAAAGTAAATAACGTCAGAGCTCATTAATGGCGCGATCTATCGAAATGTCATTATGCTGGTCGCGGATCGCTTCAGTTTACTCGAGGCTCGCGAGCGTGTGCACGCGCGAGAACGATTGTCCACGCCACTCGAGCTCGCTGAAACGTCGCGCCGTCACGTTGCGCGCCGATTATCCGAAGCGTTTGATTAATTGCTTCGTTAATTGATTCACGGCGGGCCGACGATGCGCAATAACCGACGGACGATCAAACGACGCGTGAAAGACCGGATACCATCGTCGCCGAAATACCCGACAATTTATGAATTGCCAGTCGTTCGTTCAATTCGATGACAGTTATCGAGAAAGTGCTACTCAAGTTTATTTTATTTTGGTGATCACTGTGCCGACTCTCCACGCTAGTATTTGTCATTTGGTGACTCGGTGGTTTCTCAACATTTGACTCTCAACTCTTCAACGTGTTGTAACGTGTGGTGTCTCTCAACGCGTTGGATCACAACTCATTAGGTCTCAACTCCATCGCATTGATTCTCAACCCGCAATGTCAACTGACTCCCAACACATGTGACCACAAAGCGTCATTACCTAGCTCAAAAATTGAAAGTTTCCTAAATGTAACTAATACTTCCTTGTAACTTTCTGCATCCCCCGTCACTCACCCTCAACACATCGAATCTCCCAATCCCCATTGTGTTAACCGCGCCGCACGAATTCGGTCCACGGCAGGAGATTATGGAGCCGGTCTACAGTGTAAACTACAAGCTACGAGCGTAGTCACACTTTGCTGCCCCGTGCTCGACGGTCATCGTTGCTGTAATTTGCCAGACTATTTGCCACGGACGGACATTGCGTCCTACTTCCTGCTCTCCGCGTATCCGGTGTCGAAAAACCACAGACGAACGATCGGCCGTTGAGTGTTAGGGTGAGTCCTCATCATGGGACCCTTGTACTTGTCGCAACCCTTGTTTACCGTGGAACTCGTGCACCTAACAGGTTATGTGCCTCGTGACCCTACGAAAAGGCCTCGCTTCGGGTCATGGAATGATGTTGCTCTGTGGATTGATTTGCTTATTAGCGCGCTGATGGCCACAATGGGAATGGCTGTGACTGCTACAGCAAGGGTTAATGGGGGTTATTAAGGGTTTCGTGATCTAATTTTCCGGTCTGACCGATTCACTTGCTACTTCATGGTGGTAGAATACTAATTCCACTTAGAATCTCTTTTCTTGTTTTCTGATTATTTGAGTTAGTTAAGTAGTTGGGAAGTTAGTAAGTTCAGTTTTCTCTTTTCTAACGCAAGTTTATTTCTAATGGATTTATTTATTTTCTAACGCGTCCTTCAATGTGATTGGTTTTAGATAATACTACCGTTTTCAAACTTATTGGATTATATTCTCGATTGTGTAAATTTATATGCATGTTAGAGCCAGGCCAAGAATGGCAATTGTTCTTTTTAGCAAAAAGTGCGGTTTGAGAGACGTGACAGGGATGTAACGACGAAGCTATGGTCGGAGGTGAGCTGGCAATTTCGAGCGGGCAAGCGTGTACCCGTGTACCGGGTTGTTTGTATTCGTGGCGATGGCATTGCCCGGAGCGTCGTTTTCCGAAATTACGAGCCGATACCGTTACAATCGGTTGAGCGATGCACCACCGCGTCACGTCAATCGCTATATATTTTCTGCTAATCGATCGCCGCCACTTCCGGCCAAATAGATCACGCGCCTAGACGCGATCGTCGAACGGCCACGAGAACAACAACCAATGAATTCGTCGCGGTTTTTGAGAGGTCAAATTTAACGACCTCTCGATTGTCAATCGAACACCGGTCAGGATTCGTTCGGTTAATGGAGCGACCTCCTCTCTTTCCTTCGTGAATAATTAACGCTTCTTCGGGAATCGGTTAATTCCTACGCGACCGACGGGATTAAACTTGGAGAGCGACGGAATTAGCGTCGAGCGGTCCGATGAGATCAGCCCAAAGCCGTTCGCTCGTTATTGAATCCTCTTCTTGTTCTTCTCATTAGATCCACCTCTCACGCTTTCGTTTTTTTACATCTTTTGCGACGTGAAAATTCTTTTTACGTGTCGGACTAACGAAAATTATTGGTGTGATGAATCGAGTGAAGTTTCTGCTGAATTTTTATGAACGTATAACTTTCTACATATCGAAGTTTGGATAAGAAACTTTATGTTGGGTGCTGGAGATGACTAGTGGCCATGTAGACGAGATATTAATAGGTGTGGTGGTTTCTCGATATATTGCCATGGGCGGAGCTGTTACAACATCGCGTAAGTCTACATATACCGTAGCCATATAACGTTGGTAACCTAACCTTAGCGACACTTGCCCGTTTAACACGTGGCGATCTACCCTTTGGTAATTCAGTAAAGCGTTCGGCAAAAAATTTGTATATTATGATTTTCTGCTAAAGCATCTTCGAATTATTATATTAATACACTCATGAGGATTCATTGCCTCTAAATCATTTTCCAGTTCCAGATGTTGTATGACAGCTGTTTTGTTCAACACAGTCTTTGTTATGTAGGTATTTCTGTAAAATGAAATTCTTCATCAACGATGATTAATATTTTAATTAATTTACGTACCGAGATTATAATGTTAAAAATTCCTTTGCTGCGCCGCGTTTAAGCATTTCCGCCGCTTCCGCTGCGTATGCAGGTGTTATGCATGGAAAATTGAAATTCAGAGTTTGATAACCAGGCAAATTCGTTGCTAAATGGAAAACTCGTCCGGCGAGATAGTGCATACACGGGCTGCTACTCTTGTTCACAAAGACACAAACGAAACAGGATGAAAGAAAAAATGTTATTTTCGTAGCCCGGCATTCATGGAGCGACTGGACCCGATGCAAAATAACGTTTTAAACGGTGCGCACACCTTTCGGCGCGTAGCAACTCTCAAACTACTGGTAACTGCGAACGTGTTTACGAACTTCTGATGAAAAGAAGAGTTTCGTTCCCGCTGTATCGCTGAACAGTTTTGTTTAAATAAATAACCGTGGGCGGGTCATATTTACGTTCGTTTGAAACCACTCCACAAGTAATTTTGTTATATCATACTGGGGGTTGAAGGTTCTAGGGGCATGTTAAGGGTATTCTGATGCAGGGATACTGGGATGTTGGTACTCAGAGGAACTAGGGATGTGGGTTATAGGGATATAGGGACGTGGGGATATGGTAGACATAGGGATGTGGGAGCATAAGAATGTGGGGGACATGTGGATGTAGGGGACGTGTGGATGTATAGGGTGTACGCAAATGTAGAATATATGGACGTGATAGACATATGGATGTGGGATCATAAGGACATGGGGGCATAGGCATATGAGGACATGTGGATATGGAGTCATATAAATGTGGGGACGTGATGACTATAGGGAATAAGGATGCAGGAACATAGAGGCGCATGCTAAATTTCTTACTAAATTTTGCAACTTTCTTGTACACAGTCAGTTCCATTTGAAGAGCTTCCAAACGCGAAGGATTAAAGTACCTTTCCTTGCAACGTGACACTAGCGCAGAAAATTGCAAAACGATATCATGACCCTTTGCAGCAGTATGCCGTGCTCAGGAGCTGGGAAAACAAGGAACATCAACGAGTTACGATGCATCATGTCCGCCACGGTGGTCGCGCAGCAGGAAGAGATTCGGTCTGGCACGAAACTGGCAGGAATTTCCAACGTTGGCGTTAGTATTCTCCGAAAGTCGCGGTCACCTCGCCCGTTTACGACAGGGCTTTTTCTCCGGGACGCGGCAGAAAAGCTTTTAAGCTCCGCTTTAAAAAGGACAGTCCGGTTATCGTGGCCGCGCGTAAATATATCCAGACACGGGGCAAAACCTCCGGCCGCCACCTTCTGCCACCGCAATATCGGATAACTCCAGGCCGCGGTTTGCGAGAGCTCCGCTTCATGCATTTAAACGGGCAACCTAAAAACGTTATTACGCTTAATAATGCCCGCTCATTATTAGGTTTGCCAGCGTTCCGATTGGTTCGACGCGATGTCGTGGCCGTTTCGACGCCACTACCGAGGGAAATTGGAGGAACCAATGTGGAAGTTAAGCCTTAATCAACGATCATTTATTTGTTTCGCTGGTCACAGCGGCTTTGACCGCGGAATGGAAATAACTGGTACGGTTAATGAACGGGAATTATAATTGTGTCGTTCGGAGGAATCGAAGTATCATCGTCAGGCGAAACCGGGAATTTGTGCAGCCATGTTTTCATGCCGAGTAATTTCGGAAAAAAGTTTATGCAGCGGATAGGATTTCATGTTGCAAAGAAATGACGTGTATTTACATAAATCGCATAAATTTGATACAGGATGTCGTTAGGTATTTACGTAATTTCAGGATGGAAGATAATTCTGATAATTCTGAATGTAATATACTTCTGCATTTTCGTTTAAATTGCAATTGGAGAATTTTTTATATAACCTGGATATTGTATAAAATTTTCAGATAACATTTTTTCGTAATTGTTGCTAACACTAGTTACAGTCTATATAAGTTTTTATTACTACACTACTGACAACCTTTACGTATAATGAAGGTGTAATTTTAACTAACTTTTGTATCACAAAGGGACAGTTAAATTGAACATTCCGTATACTTTCATATTAAAATTCATGACGTTCTAATATTGAACTATAAACTAACTACGTTATATTTTCATTTTGACGAACAAAGTTTCATAGCGAACTTTTAATATTCAGTGAATTACGAATATTGCGCTCATTAAACTTCTGCAACGTTTAAATGGTAACCATTGATACGATCCTACAATGTATTCATATTTCGATTAAGTGTTCGATCACGTATAATTGCACGCCTGCAGTGTTCATTTACGCGAATGATTAATAACAGTTGATATCCGAAGTTGAACATTAAAAATGCTATATTTTTTAAAAGCGATAAGAGCGTAAATCATAAAAGATACTTCATCAACATCGCGGGTTTTGTATATGCTTTACACCTCTATTCAGCATTTCCTGTACTTTTTTCCTTTCCATTTATCGTTTATTCTCGCGTCGATAAAACGCGAATAAACTGAAATTGCGGCGAACACATTAATTCACGCCTCTGCGAAACTATATGTCCGACAGAGCTGATGCCACGCCGGAGAACATAATTGCTAATAATTTATCGCGTGCAATTAAATTCGCTTTGCCTGGAATTCGCCGATATTTACAACCGTTGCCTCCATTTTCGTTAACGTCTCTTAATTCTCTCTCTTTTCGCGGTAAATCCTTTTGTCGAATTTTGGCTACTTGTGGCGATATAGCGTGTGGTATATGACGATATTGTACGCGGAGATATTTTAGATGGCGACATTTTACGTTTGGATGTTGTACGCTACGACATACGCTTCCATATTCCACACAATGACATTCCACATTCTGAAATTCTACGCGTCGACATTGTACGCGTCGATATTCTGCGCGTGGGCATACTACGCGCCGACATTCTACGCTCCGACATTCAACGCGTCGACATTCTACGCTTCGGTACTCTACGCGTCGACCTTTTACGCGTCGACATTCTACGCTCCGATATTCTACGCGTCGACATTCTACGCGCCGCCATTCTACGCCATGATATTCTACGCATCGTCATCAACGACTCTATATTCTACACAATGCCATCCATTGCTTTGACGCTCGCAGTACAACACTCTACGCCTGAATATTCTATGCAATTTTGTTCCTCATTGTTCGCTCCGTCATTCTACGCCTGGACATTATACGTCTCGACATTGTACACCCCAACAATCTACACCACAATAACCAACGCCTCAATAACCTAACATTGAACAGTTCAACAGCAAATATAAACTGAATTTCAATTAAATTTTAATTGAACTAAGCTCGTCATCGCAGCAATTAACTATTTATACAGCTGCAAGATTAAATTGTATAATTGAATTGAAATGTGATTACATTGTAATTTAATTAACACTTTTGTGTTCAATAAAGACGTATTTAACAATCCGTATAGTTCTTCACTCTATTACGTTCTAAATCTGAGAGCTTGAAATAATTTTAAGTTAATCAAATTCGTTGTATACAACTTCCTTTCTGAGAATATCGCGTTACATGTCAAGCACGGATTAATTTGGTGTCTGCAAATTTTCACGAGAGTACGTTCTGAAATAAAACGTCCATCTGCATTAACGCGTCTTTTTTATAGCGATAATGTTTTTTCGATGGCCCAAAAACGATTCTGGACATTTTGAAAGCCGTAGCAGGCTAGATAAAATCAGCATAGTAACAGAGAAACGTATTTTATCGTGGGCATGTTTTGTGTTCAAAGAAACTCGTCGAAACATCGTCAAAATGAAAATTTGTTGGACGAGTTTTGACCACTTTTGTTTTTCCCTTTCGCCAAACAACCGTGGTAACAGCTCCGCAATTTGTTACACAGATACGTGCGCATCTATAAAAGTTTGCAGTTCGAGAAATCAAATAAAAATTCAAACATCACTTTATTTAGTCAGCGAGATTTAATAAAACGAACTTCAGTCGTAGATCCTTCAACAAAGATTACTTTATCAAATACAGGGGATGATATTTAATTTCCGTTCGCCAGGTTCATTGTTTACCGGTGTCCTTTGTTTCGATCCTTTGCCAGATAAAGTTACGAAGTCAATAAACCCTATAGAAACGAGATAAACTCGCGAACAAAAGAAATTAATTAATTTTCATAATAACAGCTTCCGCATCTGCAAGAAATGACGGTTAAGATTTAAATTAAAACCTTGTCTCCTATAAAGGATCTCTGTCAATCTTTCGGTATAACGTCCAAATGAGAAAGGAGGCTGACCTGAAATCGACGAGTTACAAATAAAATAGCAAAAATCTCTTCGTTATGGGAATAACGCTCCCGGAATAACCCGACCACCTTCCACCCCCTGCATTGTTCCAGAAATATCGATAGAAAAAAAAATGACGGGCTTTCTTTCGTGCGTCGCTTCATTATGCATGCGATTCTCATTATCCTCGGAATAAACGTTAATCGTCCGCATCGTTAGAGAACGCTCCTCTTTTTACCCCTCCCTCAAATTCGTCTTTGAACGCCTTTTAGCCCCCCCTGCATGATTTGTTGATTCACTAAAAAAATAGGCGGTTCATCTACACTTTTTGAAACTTTTGACGTGTGCATTTTCGCTATGAAAATATATAGCATTACAGATAGAAACTTATCTCAGTGGTAACTGGTATTTATTGTGGAGACTTGTAGCGAAAACGTCGTAAGAAACGAACTACGTTTACTTGGGGACAAAAGCGAATAGCATGCTCAAAGGATAAATATAATCATGTACCGCAATCGTTAGCTAAGTGGATAGATGTACCGTAAATTTGCAGGGTGAAAGAAAAACAGGGTGGAAAAGCTTTATCCGGTGTCTTGGCCGGTTTCTTGTGTAGCTTCTTTATCTTCCGGCTCGCCAGCAAGGAGACAGAACCGTGAGAGATCCGAATGCTCGATAGGAACATTGCGGTGTAGATACATGGTCCGGCAAAGCCTTCCATTATCCTAGACGACGCTATTCAATTCGAGCTACACGTATTCCGATGTATTACGCGAAGCGTCTCGAGTAGATAGGGCGTCTCGCAACGATCACCCTCTCGCATGTGTCCTCCATGAACAGATCCGTTTATCAGAGCCGGTGATAAACTCGCGAACCGGACACAAGAATCCGTCATCTCTATACACACGTTTTCAACGATCCTCGCTTTGAAGATGCGCGATTCTTCACGCCGCATCGGCGATGCGGGGGTGAGACAACATTGTTGCAGCACGCTTTGCGAGAAGCTGCTTCGGGAAGCGTGAAAGCTTCGGAGTCTGCGGGTTTCTTCAGGATTTTCGGATCTCTCGAGATTCCAAGAAACAGGATCAACCTGCCGAGTATATCTTTCGCTGTTTGAATAACTTCAGCTGTTTTATGACTGCTTCGTGAGCAGATTGTTAAAAGGTAAACGATGCGAAAAAATACTGAAAATATTCTGAGAAAGGTTAAGAACCCACATTATCTCGAGACTCTCAAAATTAAAGCTACATATGAGTTTTTATATGAAAGTGATTTTGAGAGACTTATGAAACCTCAACGAAAATATTTTCTGCGACGAATTCATTGAAGATTGTTGCAAGTAATGTATTACAGAGGGATGAAATATTTAGGTAGCTTTGAACCAACAGACACCTGGTGACGCCAAATAGTAGTCAAAGTGTTAATGACGCTTCGAGTGTGGACGGAGCCACCGTTCGAGCACAAAGGCTTAATTGTCGTCGGACAAACGTAAGGTAGATGAACCGAAGCACCTCTCGCAGCAAATTCTGACCGTCCTGACATACTTCGGTAAAACGAATAGGTTGGTCAACCAGAGGATTTGGTAGGGAGTCTTTCTGAAATCGAGTGCATAGCCAGAATCGGTAGTTACCCGAAGGTGCTCACGGTTCTGCATAAAAGATGCATACCATCCGGCTGGGCGACTCGCATGCGAAGTCGAATGACGACGGATTTCCAGCGGCTCCAAAGTGAATGGTCGAGAAGCCTTCAAAGGGGCCATAATTCTTTGAGATGAAAATGCGGAGACGAATGTAATATGACGTTGCGTCCATGCAAGCCGTCTGTGCATCTTTTGCGCGCGAGAGGGAAAAGGAAAAAGGAGATACGGCAACGGGGAAAATTCTTTTTTACTTTCCACTCGGCTCGCCCTGTATCGTGAAAGATGTAACCTTATTATACCGTCAGCACGGTCCCTTTTGCGATTGAAACAGGCCGTTTGTATTTTCGCAGTGCATTCCCGCTGCAGGAGGATTTTTAGGTCGTTCGTTCGCTATTCCGGGAGACAGCGTCGATCGAAACTGCGTCGTCCGTTCGATTCGAGTTTTCTCGTTTAAATTCTGAATTTTCCTTTCGCGTGAAATTGTACAGGGCCACAGAATGGAAATAGTTCATTTACATACGAAAAACAGGGAAACGCTGGCTGTCGGCGTTATTGATTGGAAGAATAGATGCCGGTACTGAACCTTGAGAGGTATTGTTGAAGAGAAATGCGAAAGAAAACGCAATCGCTGAAGGGATAAATTGAGTTTCGATGTTGCGCGATACAAATGGCACCGACCCCATTGGAATACCGTGTTTAGAATACGGTAATAGCATTAAATTAGTTCCGCACATAAAATAAATTTTAGAAATCTTTACTTCTGCAGTAGACGTATACCACCACGATTATTTTCATAAGTCTCTGCACCACCTTAATGAAGCTCTGAACTGTTAGGATCGTGAAGATATGCTCGATTAACGCTTCACCGTTACGGCCCTGAACTTGCCAGCAGCAGGCAACGAACCGCGAGAGTTTCCGGCGCCGGGGGTGATTGTCATGGTGGGGAAAGGAGCTGAAAACGCGGCTTCCACGTGCTGGTGTTAGGACGTTTTCCACCAACCGTTCGGCTGTTTCGCTTCTTTCGGATTCTCGTGGTACGACCGTCTCGTAAAAAGCGGACGACACGACTTCGCACTTTGCCTGCGCGAAACGATACCGGAGTCGAAGGAAACTCGCGAAAGCGGCTGCTGTCTGCGAAAATGTAACCTCGATAAATTCATATCGGGTTACGCGCGTCACGACTCCCATAAATTAAATCTGCTCCCAAGCGTGCGTAATGCGACGTGCAGTGAACTATGGCGAGATATGTTCTTGTAAATGGTCGATGGATAAGTACCAGGAGTAGCCTCATGATTGGTGTTAATTGATTTTGTGTCGAGATTTGGAGCCTCTTTGTAAAGTCCAAGGAATGAGTTATTTCAAATTGCGGAAATACGTTTCTGTCGAAATGTTAACTTTGTCAAAATGAATTAATTTATGTTTCATTTCTTATTGTACCTTCTTTTTAATCTACAAGTGCACATCGCTTTTCCGCAGGCCTGCTTAATATGCATTAATTTTTCTATATGAATTTTTGTAAATAATGAGATTGCATATTAAAATTGAATAATTCAAGAGAAAAATAACGAAAGGAAGATGTAAAAAAAGTAATATCGCGGTTCTGTGCAGCAGCGCGTAATGCCTGATTGACTTTTGCTACTTGCGCCCCGTCCCAGTAGTACGAGTCAATAATAGCAGCGGCAAGAGAACATTTAATCGATTTGGAATCAACTTACCGTGGTATTTCTTGCCTGCATGCAAACACGATGATCCCGAATCCATTTACCAGCGAAGTAACCGAAGAACGAGCGCAAAAAAGCAATCCCCGTAGAACGAGATCGATTTTAATAGTAGAAAAACGTTCTCGAAGAACGAAGCAACGTTAATCCGCGTGCTACAATTACCGTTTATCGCCCTACGGGCACACCTGAGCGTACAACGTAATTAAGTAATTCAGTTGGCTTGCATATTTCACGAACAAACGAACAAAGGGTAGATGAACCGGCTGATAAAATACTCGCATAACAATAACCCAGCATCGTCAAAAACTCTGTCGTCCCTCGGGTGCGACGTTAATCCATTAACTGTACAAGCACGGAATAATAAGATACCGAGCTGTCCAAATCCTGTGTTTGTCATGTAAATGAAGTATGGACCCTGATGCCACGGATCCGCAAAAACGAGCCCCGGTGTTATACAATTTTCCGGGCTGGCAATTATCGTGCTTCTCATTGGCAATATCATCAGCCCCCAGTAAAAGGTGCCAGGATATCTAAACATTACTCGGACAGAAGTTGCTGGGATACTGTATGGATTGCAGGACCAGAATGGGGCACGAAATGGCATGTATAACGGCTTTCGCATTATCGTTTAACCCTCGACCCCTTTGGAGCCGCTCGTCGGGGCTGCTCGAGTGAAAAAGTGGTTTCATGCTCGAAGAAATGTTTGCTCGTAGAATTCCAACTCGCATTACGACCCTTACCGCGAGCCAAATGAACTTTGGTTTCAGCGGTGTAACGCGTCGAAAACAACCCTCCAGTCTGCGTTACCGCCCCTTTCATTGCTGCGAGCCTTCTCAACTTTTTTTTCCAACTGTCATAATCATTTCAGTAGTACCCTATAACGTTACAGAGGTGTTCTAATCACCTTTGTGAGCACTGTGCCGTGGGTTATGTCACGAAGCAGTTCTGCAAATCTCAGAGGTTCTCTGCGAATCGCGAGATCGATTACTATGGTATCCATAAAATTCCCAAGCGCGGAAAGGGCAATCGAACTTCCATCCTTGCCAATAGGAGCGATCGTCGCATTATTCTCGCGTGAAATCAATTTGAGAGCATCAATAAGGGGTGTCTTAAAATTCGCGGAAACACGACGCGTGCCGACATCTGTTCGAGAACGGTGTAACCCGCGTCTAGGGAAGTTTCGTGGCTCTACCACGAGGTGGCGGATGAAGGCGCGTTCTCCACCCTCCACCCCCGCCGCGGGTGGTCGAGTCGCGTGCAACGACCTTATTGTTTCCGTCGAGACAGGATGGCAACGTTGTCGCCGATGTCGTCGACCTCGAATCCACCGGTGTCCTCGCATGTTTCGAAACGGGCCGCAATTACAGGCCGCTAATTAAACTTCCCGTTCCAAAGTCGCTGAAATCGACGCCCGTAATTGTATAAATACTAAATACATAAATAATAAATATTTATTCGACGTCGCTCAGCAAAATGACGAAACATTAAAAACCGACGGTGAAAAACCACAACCCCGTAAGGATGCGGTTCGCTCGTAAATTGAACGTTGATTTGTTTCGCATGGAAACACCATGGCGACTCTGTCGACTCGTGAATTATTCCGCTAGCCTGAGGGATCGTAAGTTACACGAGCGGAAACGATACCGAGCGAAATGGCCACCGCGAACACCGCTGTTGTTACGATCGCCTGAATGGAACTTTTAATTTTACGACCTACGCACCTTTTGCTTCGACCGCCTGTCGTCGATTTAGAGTTATTGTTTTCGCTAGCGTGCAACACTTGGGACTCGCCGTTATTGCCTCGCCGTGCGGGCATTTTGTAGTGCTGGTCAATATCAGCTGAATTCTAGATAAAGTGTACTATTGCGTTTAATTTGGGTCACGAAGTTAAATTTTGCAACTATGTCTACTTTGGTATACTTGCAAATTTTTTAGTTTCGTGACTGCCTTGAGAGTTCAACTTCTTTAATTTTGGGGGTACAGAATTAGACTGAGATATTGGTACATTGAGACACGGACACAGAGAGATATTGGTACATTGAAAATTTTGATTCTGAATAATTTCAAAGACTTTCAAAAATGAACTTGAAGTAAAAAAAGCAGTGCTCGACTTGATACCGCAATATTTTTGCCCTTGTGAATAGAATATAATGATACACAAGTGAAGTGTAATCGATCGTTCGATAAAGGTGGAAAAAAGATTCAATTTCTGCAAACATTCATTCCACTGATCGAGTTACACACTGAAAGCTCGTTGCTCGTATGCGTTGACTCTGAAAGCTGAAACGTTGTAACGTTATAGAGCATCAAGGGAACCGGTGGAAACGAGATTTAAACGTAAAATATGTTCGGTACACAGTGTCCGGCTTGCTGGATATCGTTCCGAGGCGCAGCAAAGTGTGGCAGGTGATATCTTTTTACAGGAACATGGTCCGGCCATGTTGGTTCTTTTATTAGGATATAGATTCGCGTCAATTGATTTATAGCGGATGCGCTTCGATCTACGCTGGATGCACCAGCGTGCACAAACTGCGCTTCCAAGATGAAAATATCCCCAGGTATGATTCGCCATACGTCAATTTCGCGAGGACATCGATCCACCTTTTAATTTTCATGGAAATTTCGTGCTGGCTTACTTTTTTCCTCCCGGTGATTTGTTTGTCTTTCACCGATCTGCGTTTTTGTTCGAAATGAGAATAAAGAGACATTTTTGCGAGGAAACAATTCGCGTTGTTTAATTTAGCAGGAATAATTAGACAGACATACTATAAGATGAGGATTAATTAATTTAGAGGGAGATACACTGACCTCTTTTTAAGCCAGGCTATTTCAGAGGGAAAGGACAGAAAATAGGTCGATACGATCTTGTGGAAGCGGCTACATGGTGCATTTATTATTGGCCGAGTACCTTCCGTATGATTGCATCGACCTATATTTCTCATTGCGTTTTTACCGTCGCGAAATGGTTGCAATGAAAGTGCACCCCGAGTGGCCGACGATCGTTCGAAACAGTAAATGTCTCAGAAATCAACCTTCTACACCAAAATATCAACCCTTATAGAACCCTTCATGTAAAAAAATATATTACTTCGCAAACGTTTTACTCGAACTCTGAAAATTGAAATGTGGACCAACTGGACTTAATTTAAAATTAAAATTGTACAGCTAACTTAGAAAGTGAGAACAAAATTGGAAAATAAATTATAAATTTTTACAGTATGAAAATACTGCTGATAAATTTTTTATTTTAATAGATAATAGTCTAAAAATTTGCAAATGTTAAACCTAAATGAAAGAAGTATCTATAAAATATTATAGACTAATAGGGAGGTACAAAGAATGCAAAATTTATTCAATTTCGCAATTCCAGGAGGTACGCTTGTCCTCGAATATGCAAACGTTGCCATCATTTACTTAATACCATGCAAATACCAACTACAAAATTCATGATCTCGCGGTAAAATTCTTTGCGTCGTAAATTTTCGCTGGTAAAAAAGGGGTAACCGGGAGGCTGACCCCTTTCGGCAACAGTATATTGAATTCATAGAATGACAAAGGCCATTTCGCGTAATGAGGGCGTACTGTTACGAGGAAGGAGCTCATAAACGAGCTGTACCACCTCATCCCGGCAAATGATTCAATTTCACCTGTTAAAGGGTGCAATATTTCCCTGGCAGTCCATAAACCAGTTAACGCGTCGTCAACGAGGCTGATCACCCCCTTTGTTACGCCCTTTATTCCTTTCCTGTTTGCTCGTAGTATTTGTTCATTACTACGGACGACGTATTAGAGTATCCACCGGTAAGATATTCAACGAAATTAATTGCTGGAAGGGATTGGATTACTGAAGCACCTTCAGTCGGTTTATAGGGGCTGAGATAACGGCGTATTCTCGAAATCGCCCCATCAATTCTCTCCCCTTCGCGAAAGAAAAATAAGGGATTCTAGGTGATGAGTTCCAGTTAGTTGCTCCACTCGAAATTACTTAAATAGTTACCCTTGATTTCGAGCAAGCGCTCTTTAAAGGGTTCTAACTCAAACGAAAATCCTGGAATAGGGGTGTACAATTAGATCTCTCCCATTAATGCCTTCTTTCGAACGAGTTTCCTATTTGTTCCACCCGAAGTTAAAATGCAAGATTACTATTACTAATACTGATTTCACCCGAGCTTTAATCGGACAAAAGTTCGAGGTGGAGGATTTGATAGGTATTTAAACGTGGAATCGCGTAAAATTCGTTCGAATAAATCTCCGGGCGGGTGGAGGGGGTGACAAAGTCGGTTCTAGTCTAATTTGTGGATCGTCAGCTAAAAGGAAACTACCGGGTGAGAAGAATTTATAGATGGCCTAATACTGAAAACTCACAGCGAATAGTTGGTGAAGGGTGGTGTGGTAGAGGAGCGATAAATTTCGCGACTGACTTCGCGTGTACGTTGGCTTCCATATGCAAACTTCACTGATAGTTTTTCGCTCGATGTAAATCAAAAAGTTCTGCTGCAACACTGTGCATCCCTGTGCAAATATTTATTTGTCAAAACGATAAAGATGTTGAAAATATTTATCTCGTTATTTAATTGCTCGTGCAGTCGAAACGTTCGTGTGACAATGAAAGAACATTTGAGTATTTCAATGAAACTGCATTATATAGAAATCAACGGTTTAATACAATTCCGTAGCAAGTAAATTTGCTGCGGCACGGGTTTAATTATCCAATCAGCATTTCATCTGGGGCTAACGAGGAAAAATTTCTTCCACCGTTTATTCATCGCCCGCACAATTTTGTACGACTTCGCGGAACGCTATCAATTATAATTAGTAAAGCATTCTACATTCGTTTGATGCCGTTTTAATTATCAAATGCTCCGCGTTCGAATTTTCAAATCTGCTCTGCGAGACATTGAATTAATCCCTACGGAATGTCCCGCGTTATAAACAGAGCAACAAAATGCATTTTAATACGCTGCACGAAAGAGGATTAAACAACTGGGATAATTGCAACATCGAAATAAAAAGAATGACTGAGAAAGCATACCAGCTTTTATCCGAAGCTCTTTTCTTTTTAGGTCAGAAAACTCTGCGAAAGTACCCTGTGATGGTATTTATTCATGGGGAGAGCTTTGAATGGAACAGTGGCAACCCCTATGACGGTACTATATTGGTAGCTTATGGTAACGTGGTCTTCGTCACTATCAACTTCCGCTTGGGTATTCTCGGTAAGTAGATTCAGACATGTGGTCAGACACGCTCTTTTAGCACGTTTCGTTTGTAACTCCAAAATCCTTCCACTGCTTTCGGATTATGAAATAATTCAACAATGTCCATATTTTATAATTCATATTTATGTTCATAATTAATTCCTTATGTTTACGATAAATAAGCACTTTTACATTTCATTCAAAGTTATGACTATAAAATTCTGTGGATGTTAACAATTCTTTCCAAGTAACATTTCCTTCAGAAGTACTGTCTTATGATTATAACTATAAAATTCTATCGATGTTAACAATTCTTTTTCCAAGTATTATAAACGAAGAGTATCGCTTTTCGAACGAGAAAGAAGATATTCCGAGATGGAAAGTACTAGGAAAACGTGGAAATAGTGGAGCAGTATCAAAGCGATTATAAACGTTCCGGATCTGAAATTTCAACGGGAAACGATGGAACAAGGCTCGCGCTGACGTTTCGATACGAATTTATGAAATCTTGCCGAACGTCACCGGCAGCAGCGTTGCATGAAATCAGGAATTCTGCTTCATTAACGTTCTCGCTTCGCTGCGCCATCGGTTTTTGATCTTCGACTACCTTCTTTTTACTCGTCCCTTGCAACTGCTTATCGATCCGTCATCGTGCACTGGAACGAGCCACTGTCGTTTCAACATCTTTTACAGTCCGCTCGTATAAATAACTCGTCCAGGGCTCTTCGTTTTTACAGCTCAACTCCGAAAACCCTTCGACAAATTCTTATCACTTCGGACACCCCCAAAGAGTTCATAAAATTCATGACCAAACTCCTTATTCTTCAATCGAGATTACTGTCGTTCATGGTGCAATTGATAAGATCAAATAATTTGATTAAAGTACGAAATAAAAATAAGTTTCATTTCATTGCATTCATTGTAATGAAATAATCTGAATTTTCATGTTTTTAAAATCCACAAGTGATCTTAATAATGTAACTTAAATAATTTCTTTTTAATTCTATGGAACATTGTTCAAAATTGTGTTCGATTTTATTGAAAGGGAGGTACTGACAATCTGCAATTTTTCGAAGGGATTCATACGTTCATCTGAATTTTTATCGCCGTGTCGAAACGTACGTTCGCATTTATTCTAGTGAGTAAAAAGCGTCATTCATTAGTCCGGTGGCAAGAAGTCAGCGTTGACCGTAAAATTTCGGACTTACGCGGGAAAAGAAAAGTTCTTTTTCCCAAGGAGAGTAGAGGAAAAAAAAGGCTCGCGGTCGAGACAAAGGCGGCCTTTTTGCCCCCGAAACTTCCATCGATCCCCGCTATTCTCCCCTGGCCTGCTCTATTTTTTCCCACCACCCCTTTCCCCCGTACCTCGGCGCTTTTGTAGCACCGTTTCAGCGGGTACTCGTAACGACGAGCTTCCGCCTATCTTTTCCCCTGAAATGATAACGCGGCCTCCGCGCGCGATGCAAATGGACGGACGTCGGTGCGCGAGCTGCGCCGCTACATCCGACAAGTGGGGTGCTTTAAGAGGAACTGCTCGCCGAAAGAAGAAAAAAAAGGGGAAGGGAAAGAAAGAAGAAACGGCCGCGAAACCATAATCATAAATTAGGTTAAAGTGCTGGGAAGGCGCTTAGTTAACTTCGCCCTCCAACTCTCTTGCAGCTTGCTAGCCGGCAATCCGAGAGCGGATAACTTCAGTCCTTCGCAAAACAACGGAGAAGAAATATGACCGGGCTACAAGGATCGTGGGAATAAAAAAAATACTGCACGGGTGTTGGTTTACGTTTTTCACCCCGACTTTTGGTGCAACGAGATCGGCTCGTAAAACGTAACAAGGTTTTCCGCGTTTCAATGAGTATAATGAACGGCAATGGACGGGTTAACGGTCTTCGTTTAGTGATTGCCACGATAAAGTTGCACCGTTTTGTTGCAGGCTTCTTGAGACCGGGCACGAGGGACGACACCGCCAGCAATTTTGGACTCCTCGATCAAATAGCGGCCCTTCTTTGGCTGCGAGAGAACATCGCCGATTTCGGGGGTGATCCGAACAGTATCACATTGGTCGGACACGGCACAGGAGCCATTTTTGCCAACCTGCTGCTTATCAGCCCCGTGGCTAATAAGAAAGGTAACGGTTATTGCCGCGTCGCGTGTATTGTCGCTGCGATACCTGAATGCTAAAACGATGTTTCCGGACATGAAACCATTTTTCCAAAACGAATACTTTCGTGTTTCGATTTTAAAAGCAGTGATCTCAGCGATAATCGGAAAGGCGGAATTTTTTCAACGAGAATCGACGGAGTAATATAGGGAATAAGTAGTATAAGTCAAGCATTGGTCAGACGGCTCCTTCGAATTCTGATAACACGAAAACCTCGGCGTTACTGAATCTCAGGAATGACGTACACATAATTGAAGGATTCATACGTTTCCCTCGGAGACCGTGATAAAGGAAAGAATAACCATTGTGAAGGAAAGATAGAAAGAAGGGGGAAACGACGGTCATTTTTCACCTGTGCCACGTACCAAAGAGAACTTTTCTCGTCTAGCGGCGGGCACAATGCTCGGTGTCCGGTCAATAATTATATTGGCCAATGAAAAATAACCGTCCTTAATATTTTACCTGCCTAGAAGGCCGCTTGTCCAGCATCGGTTTATTAATCGTTCTTTCTTCGTCTCCTTTGTGTAGGTCTTTTTAAGCGGGCCATACTAATGTCTGGATCTGCCCTTAGCGCAGATGCTATTGGGAAGGCACCTTTGCAGATCACGAAACAGGTAACATTATTAGTTTAGTACTTGTTCAGTTATTGGGTGTCGGTGAAGTAAATTGCTACGAATTTCAAAACTTGCCGAGTTGAACCCATTCCAAATTCCATCATGCTTAACTGGACTCAGCACAAGTCTTGTCGCGTGTAATTACGAATCGAGTCTAATCGAATAACTGATTACCTTCGAATATACAAGAAAAATTCGATCCCATGCATCTACCGATCTATACAGCATTATAGATCGGTCAGGTGGGACAGAAGCGAGCGGAGAGGGAACGTCACGGACGCGATTCAAGCTCCAACCGGAAGAAATATTGTTTCTCGTCACCGACTCTCGTACGGTCGCTCTACGTGTGGAGTACGTCCACCGCTCTAGTGAGAAATGGCTGGAATCATTTTTCAGGTTGCCCACGCTCTAAACTGTCCCACCACGACCGACAGCGATTTGGCGTTTTGTTTGCGTGGACAGGATGTGGACACACTACTGAACGTGAAGATCCACAAGCCGAACTATGTGCCAGCGTTCGCGCCGCTGATCGATAACGCGGTCATTCCGGACAAGCCTCTGAATTTAATGAAAAATCCTCAGCTGTTTGGCAGGTATGGTTCCCAGGAATCGAAGCCGGGTGTCATTGACGTTGAATTATTTTTTTCTCGCATCAGATTCGATTTGATGTACGGCGTCACCGAATCGGAGAAGTTTCATATTCTGCCACCGGTGGCTTTGCTGCACGGCATGCTGGATGGACAGAGGGACGATGTTCTGAGGGAACATGCAAAGGTATTGCGAATAGTCTTTGGTGTACGCTCTTTGGTCCTCTTCAATCACTTTTATCTTCAAGGTTTAACATTTTTTTATTCTTATAAATTCTTTAACAAAGGGGTAAACGTTAGGGGTTGATTCTATTTGTATTGAAAAAAAATATTGTACAATTTCTAGATCACGTGTTTTATCAATAGAGGGGAACAGATTGCCATATTGCCAATGATTTATTTAAAATGTCGATCAGGTGATGAGTCCATGTTTGTGGAATTAACAGAATATATGTCTTTGTCTCTCAATCAGATTTAATAGAGTATACACAGCATTGATTACATCAGTAAATATTAATCGTATGACGCAGTTTATCGACAATATTGAATTTATCATTCTTCTAATTCACTTATCCCCTGCAATTTACCCCTCGTTGATATCGAGCCTTTACCCAGTGAAATATATTGAAAGGGTAAAGATTATCGTGGAAAAGTGTTAAAGGAAATGGTAGTTTGAAGGGGAAGCATTCGTGCGTGCATCGATATCGAATTCACCGGGATTCACGTAGCGTTCGGATAATAAAGCGATGCCATATTTCTTCCACGGTAGGCAACGCACGAGCTGGAGGCCGAATTAATTCTGTCAAAGATTCTGGAACAATACGGCGATTTCTCGGACGGTTTCACGAACGAGTACGCCTTGAAGAATCGGGATCTTGTACTGGAGGCGATTTCCGATAGCGGGACCGTGGCGCCATTAATAATGACCGCGAATTTACATTCACGGGCGAACCCGAAGAGTTACATGTACGTTTTCTCGCATCCGAAAGCGATGCAGGACTACTCCGGCGTAAGTACGTTTCCACATACACGTATCTTCACCGTACATCAATTTGCATAAAAATGCACTGCGAGGCTGCTGGCTCTTTCCGGGACAATCGTAACAAATGAACTTCGTATACCTTCACATGCGCCCTTCTAGTTTTACTGTTTCTCCCAACCAAATTTACTTTTAACCGTTGTTTAATGCTTTTATATTGCTGGCCCAAATGATACTTTATTTATAAAATAAACATTTTTATAAAATGCTGAATCAGTTCCGATAGAAGTTTGAATACCTTCAGCATGGTTAAATAAATAAATTTTCTAAGTACACTTAGTTGGTCGCTAGGGTAGCTATATGTAACTGGCGCTGAAAATTCAGTCAAATTAATTATTTACAGAAATGAGAGGAACTTTTGATATACACCAACAGGTTAAGAGACGAAATTGAAAGATACCCTTGTTAATAACCTGCTCTGACCACAAACACGTGTTAACTTACATCGATTTTATGAAAATGATTTGGAGGTTAAGAAAAAGCGGAATAGCGGGTAGCAGAAAAGCGGAAGCAGAAAAACGTTGGAAGCGTAAGAAAGTTGTTCGACTTCAGATCTCTCAGCTACCTAACCCTTAGGAACCTGAGGATCTTAAGCAGCAGTGGCCCTTTCTTTCCGGCATTAAATCCGCGTCTAGGTACCGAAGAAATCCAGGATAATACAGTATCGTGGCACGCAGTGCAGTCTCCTTGGTGACCCGACGATTTCATCCGGGTCAAGGATCCGGAAGCTCGGTAGAAATATTAGGGTGGCGCATAAATCGCGACCGAGCTCTTCCCTTCCTCCGTAGAAACTGGAGCACGTACGATTAGACGCTGTACTTTGCATTTTATTCATTTTCTCAGCGGCAGATTCCTTAGCCGTCGTAGCAGGGAGCATGACCTACTGGCTATTCATTGTGTTGGTGCTCGCGCGAGAGAAAAATCCCGGCTACGAACCCATTTGGAGCCAAGCCAACTATTTTTATCGCCGCTGCGTGCCGGCCTGTTACGCTGGCCGCGGCTACACTGACTGGCGGTGTCGTTAAACCGAATGTAACAGCGTTTCTGGTTTTCAACTCGGGCTCAGAGGGGTTGGACCGCTGTTAGATATGAAATTTACGAACGACGTGGCTGTAGACGTTGTTCCAACGGGTATGGGACGCTGGATCGTTTAACCCCTATCGCCGCCATTCCCGTAGTCGCCGCCCGGAAACGCTGCGATCGCCGATAAATTGAGAGATTTGTTTCGACGATTAAGACATCTCCCACACTGAATTTTTCCCTTTTCCAGTTGCCAACTATTTATTCATAACGCAACTTTGGTACACGCAGGTCCGATACCAAAATCTCACAAGTAGTCATCAGGTCCACTAAACAATAGTAAATCCCACACTTTATCACAGTGTCCAAGTTGTCCATGTGTCCATAAAAACTCGATTCTGACTAAACCTTGCGAATAGCAAAAGAGAAATCGATCGTATCGATTGTTCAGAATAGGCCAATGGTATACGGATCACGCAGAGTGGAGGAAGTTAATAACAATGGCCGTGGTTGCCGAGGAGCACTCTTGACCGTTCTTCTGGTCGGTGAAATTTCGGCGACCCGGGCCGAAACTTTGTTTCAATGGGAAAGTATGTATATATCATCGAGTGGCCTCGTTATGCTTGCAGCAACAACGGCAGCGCACGGTTCACGGCGAGGAGCTGCCCTATGTGCTGGGGGTGCCTCTTGACGGCGGTAAATACGACTTGCGTCGCAGATACAACATCGGCGAAACTCTCTTCTCCGAGGCTATGATGAACTGGTGGTGCAGTTTCGCGTACGTGGGGTGAGTTGTGTTTGCGTTTTGCATGCGCACCCTTTTGTGCGTTTGTGCGAACAGGTCTGAACGTTTTTATTTTTCTTCCCTTTTCTCCAGCTCTTTTGTTTCCTTTCTTTCAGTTGCTAGTGTACTTTTGTACGCATAGTCTACTTACGAGCAGTATTTAAAAAGGTATACTCTTCTAAGGGTAGGTGTAAAGTAGCTATGAAAAAATAGGCGTTATCATAATGCGCATACATAAATCGTATATCGAATTTGAGAGCCGATAAAATTTATTAAAAGGAATGGGTATTTTTTGTTGTAAGATTTGCCGCGTTCAAACAGCGTTAAATTGATTGGATAGTAAAAAGATTACGGACCCCACTTTACCTAAAAGCTTCTGCATCTTCTAATATATTTTTACGCATCAAATAAACGGTTTTATCGATTCGAACGTTTGCACGCCGGCTCGCATTTTGTTTGCCTATATTTCGTGTATTCCGATAACAATGAAATGGAAGGGGGAATAAAGTTACGGCCATGCGTTTGACGTAACAGCTTTATTTTTCAAACGCCTCCTATAACTCGCCTGTAATCAGAATGCCTTTCCGCTCGGCGTTCTACAACGTTTAATCCCGTTTAATAAGCTACAGGGTTGCCGCGTGTGCACGGTAAATAACAGAACCAATTGAACCGGGGTTGCGACCGCCCCATTTAACTTACGTTTTAATTATTGCATTCCATTTATGGAAGATTGAAATTCCTGTAAATTAGAAAAAAAGAGAAACCTTTCCGAAACTTCTATCGCGCACCCTTTTCGAACCCTCGCTACTCTCGTGAGAGAAGTGTACTTACAGCGAAGTATAATCACGGGGAAAATAATAAATTTGAAAATCCGTGCCAACGGAAGCGACGAGAACCTATCGTTTGCCAGAATTTTTTTTTATCGACGTTTTATGATCAAAGCTGACGAGGCTTTATAGAAATTTGGCGAAATAATCGGAGCGGTGCAAACACGAGCGCAGAAACAATTTCGTGGTTGTACAAGTGCCACACGGGAAATTTTCCACCCCTCTGAAAATTCATTATTAACCGTCCGATGGAAAATAGACCGACGGGTTTTCAAACATGATTTTCAATTACTCGCCCCGTGAATATTTATATTTTTCTTCGTCATTTGCTTTGGTACACTCTAATGCGCCGCATAATTATATTTTGGGAAAGAGATTGCCTAGCATGACATTTTCGCGGAAAATCAACGAAACTTTCATATTTTATACTCGAGTTTATCCCATATAATGAAAATTTGAAAGCATATAACAAAAGAGAGAATATAGAAATTCGTATTTTATTAGACTCTTGAAATCAATGAAACTGCAATTTCATGCGTTTCGATTTCTCACTTTTTTCGACGATATAAAAAAGAGAACAGTGGCCGAAAATTGCTTCAAACTTGCAATAAAATTCGCCTCGCGAAGGGAGAGGTTTTTCGTGTTTGTTTTTGAATATAAACCACCGCTGTAGGAAACGACGCCCGTTCGAAATAAAGTACGAGCCCGATCCAGTTTCGTTCACGAGTTGCCCGCCAGCAATTTGACGCTCGTTATTCCCAGCATGGGGTATCAATGAATTAACGGTCCGATACGTCAGCCATTTTAATTTTCTCGGTACAAGCAGATTACCTATATGTACAAATTGCTCGCAAATTTCATTTCCAACACGAAGAGGAAAGGGGCAGTTCCACGGGTCTGGGCCAATCGATTCGGTTGTTTTATCCTCGCGAGCACGAAATTTCTCTCGTATTTCATCGTACGCTCGCTCACGTGTCAGAAGATAATTTCGAAAACGAACTTCGCCCGATATCGTGTGTAAGTCACGTTTTTTGCGTATCTCATCGATTCGACACCCAGAGATTCGTGCTACGAATCTAACTCTAAAACATACGTTATCAAGAGATTAACAAGTTCTCCGTTTTGTAGAATTGCAAAATTCTGTTTAGAGCATAGTTTTGGCAGCAGATAAGAACGGCAATGCTAAGCTTCCTCCTCGCAAGCGTCTTCTAACAGCTGCTCGAGCTTGCACGGGCTTGGGACTCGAGTTTTTTTTCGCCGGGACGAATGCATATGCATCGCGACACGTTGGATCACGAGGAACTGGGTCGATCCAATTAAGCGAAACAAAGCTGTTTAATGCACGTGGCGACGAAAGGAGACACCGACGTGTGTACCACACATCTCGTGACACCGGCTGATCGATATCGCGCGTGTCACTCTGTCCTCCTCGTAAGAATACATCAGCCCTGGTTGCAGCGATGCAACGGGCTGCATAAACGGAGGGCGTGGCGCGTCGCTATGCAACTTCGTAACCGGAAACCTACTGTCAATAAGAATACACGTTCGAAAGACTAATTATCTGTTAAACGCTACGAAACGGTTCGAAGAACCTCCTGAGGAAACGTTTCGATCTAACTCGTACTATTTACCCTCATGAACCTTTATACCCTTGTGACATTTTCTGTTTTAATAATTTTACAAAATCTAATTGCTTGTGCACAATCTTGTGTACAATACCTTATACACAATACCTCGCACAAAATAATTTGTAACAATGACTTGTTGCATTCTTGTAACATTTTGAGGGTTAATTCTGTCGACCAGTTACCAAATGAGCTATTGAAATGTTTGTAACTTCGTATGAACTTCTATTTGGAAATTGTAACGACATACGTTGTAAATTCATACTCTCATTACCATTAATGAAATAGATGAGTGGAAACCGAGAACGTAAAATTATTTTGACAATAGTAGTTTTTCAAACAGTTGGTTTGCAGAGTGATTGTCCGCGTTGAAAGTACAATTTTAACGCAGAATGAAAAAAACGTGCATCACAATTTCGATATCGTATTGGTTTCTCGATATTTGAGCACGGCGAGCGGTATCATTTTACACCTATGAAACAGTAGGGTTTGCCAGTTCTATAAAAATTTATTGAAAATTCCACAGAATTATTATTTTGCCGCGTAGCTTTGACAATAAAACCCAGCCATATCAATAAAAAATATGTATTTAAATGCCGTTAAATAAATGATTACTATTGTTGTACTCGATTTGTAAAGGTCTTAATTAGTAGAAGCGTGATTTTCGAAATGAACAGCGACGCTAATGAATAAATTCTCAACGGCACAATACAACCACGTGACATACGTTGCAGAAATGTTTGATTTATTAAAACTCATAGCCTGAACAAATAATTACGAGGTGCGCATTCACGTAGACTCCTCGCTTTCTCTTCAATTCTGTACCTGAATTAAATGCAACATCTGTATTTGCAACACCTCGATACTACTAATTAAAGCAATTAAAAGCTACGACGGGGCAATGTGAATTAAATTCATTGCGAATTTAATATAATTTTGCCTCTACACAACTCTTCAAATTCCGCTCATTTGTGTTTCCTACCAGGGTGTAGCATCTGGAGACTCATTATTTATTTGTAAAGAGTATGATAAAGTAATTTGTTGAGTAGACTTGGACGTTAGATGGTCAAGGTTCACATTAATATGTGGTGAATTACGTTCTGTAATTCTACGCGTTGTATATTGATACAGGTTGTACCATCACGCGCTACAATTGCTTGCGTTGTATCACCACGTTCTGTAATTTCACGCTTTGCATCGACACGCGCTGTAATTCCACGCTTTGTATCACACGCGCTGTAATTCTACGTGTCGTATATTGGCACAAGTTGTACCACCACGCGTTATAATTACATACGTTACATCACCACACGTTATTATCGCACTTTAAATCGCCACTCATAATTTCTACAGTAGATTGCTAAAAAATTTTATGGTTTCTGTACTAGAAATCCAAATATAGCGAAGCGATACCCTTACCTGACGGACGGACCGAGGGAATGGACCAAGTACGAAATCGAATGGCCCGAATACGACCCACAGAATCAGACCTACCTAAACCTAAGTAAGTTCAGGAAACCTTAATCGTTTGAAAATTTCTTAAATGCCTGCCCCATTCGTGCAGCCATACCACCGAAGACAGGTTCGCACTACCGCTCAGAGGAGATGCAATTCTGGAACGAGCACCTGCCAAACATGCTTCGTCATCCGAGCAAAGACATTCTGCTGTCGATTCGGCCGAAAGGACCACGACCACAGATTCTCGACATAGCGGACGGAATTGGAAAGTACGGGAACACGAGCGCCAACAGGAACTACGAAACTCACGGTATCAGGTTGGTAACGTGTTTCGAGAATAGATACTGGATTGCTGACGAAAGTTCCAAGAGAAATCTTGCGGCACAATGATTGATAAAACCTAAGAACATTCATTTCTTTAATTTTGAATTTGATTTTAAGTATAAACGAATTCATTTCGTTTAACAAACGATCTCTGACCAAATTGATTTAATTTCCAAATCAATTGAGCTGACGGGAGCTTAATCGCGTTCGCGTTTCTCTTATATAAAATGCACCTTGCACGACGCTTTATTCAATTTCAATTTTTATTCACGGGACGCTCAGCGATGGTAGCGTTAATTGAAAAATTAAAAATACTCATTTCCGCGCACCTTTATGTCGGCACATGCCAGCATTGTTTTTCACTGTGCACTGAATATTTAATGAAACGTCACTTGCACCCCATTGCATTCAACCCCTTTCTATCTGCGTTTAAGCTGTCCGTATCGTGCCGACTGAATGGAATTTATTCAACTCCAGCACGATAAAATGAAAGATTCGCGTTATCTGGAGTCTACCAATCAGGCTCGTGCACGTGAACGTTTGGAAAAAAGAAAAATAAAATAATGAGCCGTCGTGAACACCCTACCTTCGCTGGCTAATTAAATACGCTGTAGGAATGCCTTGATTTCTTTTAACCGCTTTAGCTACATATTCGAGTTATATTTTCACACTTAAACCCTGAATAAATTAAAAGAAAATTACAGAAATAAGAAACATTATTACACTCATTTAAATAGACTTATTAGACTTATCGATGATATAGTTAAATAGAATGACCATAATGTGGAGTAAAATCCCCACACGTTATATTTCCACACATTACGCCAACGATCCAAGTACTAAAACCCTTCTACATTTTGCAGCAATTTCTGCAAAGATCTTCCATCACTCATAATTAAAATTGCAACAGCATTTCCCTACCCTAGAATTTACCCATTCTGTTTTCCAGGTACCCAGGAAGCGATCGTCACTCAGCGATGCCTACAGAGGAGCGATCAACAACCCCAGACCCAGAATCAACGTCCGGAACAGTGGACGAAAGCATACCGCAGCCCAGTATGCCAAAGAGTTCGTCCGTGATCACGATGTTGACCGGTTTCGGTGTAGTGTTTCTGTTGATTAACTTCACCGCGTTCCTCTTCCTATACTGCAAGAAGCAGGACGCCAAGACGAAAGGCTTGAAGAGACGGGTCAGTCAAAAGGAGGACCCGAAACGAGCGAAATCGGACAAATACGAAAATCACTACGGCGAGCTGGGCTACAAGAGTGACAGCAAGCCGGACTTGAACGACGTGATAAAGAACGACAAAGCGTACGACAACAATTCGAACTTTGGCAGACGTTCGAAACTGTCCAGACAGAATTCCGGCTCCACGATAGACACTCATATCAAGGTTAGGGAATGGATACAGCAGGAGATCGTTCACAGGTCGGTAGAGATTTCGTCTCCGCGTTTCCTTGCACGAACTCCGATCAAGAAGCGCCGCCTGATTGGTCCATCGCGAACGAACTCGATCGTGGAAGCAGTTTCAATAATCTAATTAGCGGTTGCATCTAAAGACTCGTCGAGAACGCGCGCTGACTCGTCGAAATCGACGTTCCAGCTGTTTTCGCCATTCGATTTCGGTTCGACAGAATTTACTTAGTCGAGAGTTTCCTTGATCAAAGAGGATCGATTTGCCCGTGGAAAGTTGCGAAGTCTAAACGTGGATTTAAGTGAATTGCTGATTCTGTCGAATTGGAATGAACCTACGCTTTTTTGTTTAATTTTCTTCATAAACATGTCTTTAACCAAACTGTTGAAGGTGTTCGCCGAGATTTTTGCGGAAGACTCGAGAGACGCTGCAAAAGGAGCACGAGGACAAGCTCACGAAACAACAGGAGGAGGAGAAGAAGAGGTTAGAAGAAGAGTTGCTGAAGGAGAGAAAGGAGGAGCCAATTTACGACGAGAACCCCGCACTCGTGGTGCGACCTGGCAAGAAGTCAAAGCTACCGAAGGTGTCGGTGGCCATCGACGCCACACCCGCGACCAGGACCGAATCGATTCTGAATCAAGTTCCCATCGAGTTGGCGAAAGGCGTGGATCCTGCAGAGACGTTCGACAACAGCGACTATCCTCTGGATCAGTTGCAAATCGCTCCTCAGGTGGTCGTCATAGAGCACCATCACTCCAGAAGTGACCCGTTGCCTATGGAAAACGTGTTGAGGAGCGTCAAAACAAACTTCTCCGCGCCCAGAATATACGAGTCTGACTCCGGAAGCGCCAGCAGCCTGTACGCGAAGATTAATCCCAAATTGAAGTCTCGGTTGCCTCGAGTGGACCTCGGAATCAACCCTGAAGAACCCGTCGCGAATCAAACCGAGGACATCTACATAAACATGGGACCAAAACTGACCACGTTCGCCGTGAATCCTCCTGCCTGCGACATAAACGTCACCTGCAGAGAGCCGGTCGCTCAAAGGGAGTGCGTCAGTCCCGAAGAAGCCTTGAGGACGATCAAACGCAGAAACTATCCGAAGGTCCTTCCGGATATCGAGAAAAGGCGATCGCTGCCGGCACCCAGCAGCCTGTTCGTTCCCAAACAGCACGCCAATTCTCTGAAGGACTATAGAGGCGGATTGCAATCCGCCCATCAGCCACCTCAGCCTCCTCCAAGGATGTTCGGTCCGTCCAAGAGCCTGGACTTCGCGGAGGAGGGCGAGAATCAGTACGAGACAGAGTCGATTACCACTAACCTTCACGTCGGTCCTTTGGTCAAGAAGCAGGATTATTCCGGGAAGAACAACTCCGATCCCAGTATTATCGACTCTCTGGACGACAGGATCGATAGAGCCAGGACGCAAGCAGGTGGCAGCGTGGACACGATTTACTCGAACCCCATGTGTCCCGTCCATGGAATGGGTCAGCCCATTTCCCAGAGTATGGACAAGAATTTGGGCAAGCCTGCCGGTCTGCTGGAGTCCGGGATCGGTAATCCTAACTGGTACAAGTCGTCGCCCGGGAACGAGATGTCCATATCGACGGCGTCGTCCGAACCACGGATCATTGGCAGAGAAGTGGACAAGCAGCTGCAGTTCGGTGGCTCTAATTGGGACACCAGAGTCCCCGCGATGGAACCCAGGATCGTGATCACGCCCAGAGTGGGCAACCTCTTAGGACAAGCGAACCAGAACTTGAGCCAGACCGTGGTGAACCTGGCGAGCGCGTCCGCCGACAGGGTTGATCAGGAACCCAAATTTACCGTCTTGCTAGACACAACCAGAAGCAAATCCAATACGAATTCGGTGGAGCAGTTGCAGTCCGAGTTGTCGACCTCTCCAGATGTGAGGGCAGCTGTCGTGAGTCCGGAGAGGAAAGAACCGCGGATAATAATAACACCGAGGGATACCAAAGGACCGTCGAACTTGAAGCAGCCCAAGATCATCATCAAACCGACGTCCAGCCTGCAAAGGACCAGGGATCACAGGAACATCCCCAAAGTGTCGGCCATTCCTCCGCCAGAGGCTCAGAGCTGTCAAAGCGTCGAAAAGCCGGCGCTGAAAGAGAAGCCGAAGGTTACGAGGATCCCGTCGTTCTCACGACGCAAAGATGAGCCCTCGGGCGGAATCGAGGGGTACCCGGAGAAGACGGAAATCGTGCAGAGGGTGGAGGCGGTGACCAGCAAAGTGGTGAATGTGAGTGCCGAAGGGAAGTCGAGCATTCCGTTGCTGAAGAAAGAGGCTGACAAGTCTTCCAGTACCGACTCGTCTACCAACACCAGCTCGAACACTGGCACGATCAAGAAGAAACCAGTGAACAGGAAGTAAGCCATATTGCAGTTGGCCATATAAGAGACACTGATTCCATCGATGACGTCTCATCGACGTTAACATCCTTGTGATGGGTACCATCTCTGAAACGTAGGATGACCACAGTTGTTGACTCTTTAATTACTGGAAGATTAAGTGGACAGAATAGTAAGGTGAATAAATATATTTTGTAACGAGTAAGACATGTTTACATCGTGTAAATATAATTTTTGATAATAAGTAGCAACTAAGATCCTATTGCAACGGAAATTTTGATATATCATTTTTACTGAAGCTATATGAGAAAGCTATTTGTACACTTTTCATTTAAGACTGTACTCGACCATAAATAAGATACCTAACCACATTTATTTCGTTTAATCGCGCCTCCCATTATGATATGTTCCTATCATTTTGACAGACAGAATGCAATTGTACCTTCTTAAAGAACCATTTCATTTTCTCCGTTTACGAGTAAGCTAGCTAAAATAAATGATTTTCATAATATTTTTCCGGAAGAGCTGCGGAACAGTGTTTCGAGTAGAGTGTCGCGGCTAGTCTTCGGTTATCATTTTTCAGTAAGCGACTGGCGTGCCATTTATCTTGCAACTTTATCTTTATCCGGGGGAACTTTATTATTAAGTAAAACAAAGTCTATAAGTCATAGCGTTGATGGCGGCGAAGTTGTTCGAAGGTGGAGAGGACGAAAACGGCCAGGGGACTTCGCCACTTCTCGTTCTTACGTTCGCGAATCGAATTGATTCAAGTCGTAACGCGATTTCCTCGACTGATAAAGAAAACTTCATTCCCCCGGTATCTTGTCCACCTTCTTCCATGATTCGACCAAAGGTTTCAAAAGGAACATATCAGAGAAGAGTTAAATTACACATGACAAATGTTCTGAGAACCTTCAAGCTACGTACTGTAAAATTTGGTTATATTGCCGCAGAATAGTCGCTTAACTATCAACGTGAAATATGCAAATATAAGGTATGGTGAAATGAGCAAATATGAAAAGAAACAAATTAATTGAAATGAGTGCAAAAGTGATAAATAAAGCGAGACAATGTAACGAGAGTATCGATCAAGCTAAAAACACAGGGTTAGAAAAAACAGAATGTAGACAGTTTGTACAACTTCTATTGCAACGAGTAATCGAGAACTAACAAATTTTTGGGCTGTCGGTTTTCCGGTTGGACAACGATATATTTCTCTACACGATTTCACAAAACACCATAGAAAATATTTACACGGGCGATAGCTCCCTTTTTGCACGCCAACGTTCAATTCCAGCGTTATGGCGGTGAAGTGCAATCGATGAATATTGTTTGCTCGTAATAATACCATGCAACTAATACTCGTTCTTGTATCACTTTTTGTACTGTTATACGATCGCGTTTTTTATTACACGCGAATCAATCGGCGTGCTTCGACGATACTCGATTGAAATATCGTTGTTGGCGCGAGAATATTGTCTCGTAAAATGTGTATCGCCGTTGAAACAATGGGGCTTACAAGTGAATCGATGTTTACGGGACCCTTTATCGGGCCAAAGTGTGCAAATATCGGCCCTCTTTCATATTTGTCCGCAAGATATATATGCTTGTCGGTAAAGAAATACAAAGCACTAAATCCTTCTTTGTCTCCAAAACTCAGTTGCAAATTGAACATCCCACAGTTCACTTTTAATCGAGAACTTTTACATCCCTCACTGATTGTAGAACTTCAGAGAACCTCACTGCCTGAACTAATTAGTGAAGCAGTTACAATTGTAATTTCATTTAATATTGAACTACTTTTGGAATTGTTGGAAGAAACCTCTGTTGAATTTATTTCAGTACATAAGTTGGAAACAGATCATGAATAACTCCAAAACTTTATATTCTGTTATGGAAGTCAAAAATAACCTATATTATCGAGTTAAAAGGAGATCCTTGGTCCTCATTGTTTTTGATGAGAGTCTACACCAACAAAATTTCACCCCTTTCTTTGAAACTATCCTAGGAAACCTGACATTTAGAAGAGAATTTGAAATGTATTCCATCGTTCCGGATTACAAGTAATAATCTTAACAGCGTTGCAAGGTGCAATTAATTAGTTGGATTACAGCATAATCCATAACGTAGCGATCTGTGTAATACCATCGGTTACAAGAGAGTACAAATCATGTCATGGGCAACGATGCGATCTAAACCAAAACTCGATAACACAACGATCTTGAGTATTTAGATTATATACCGAAATTCAGCTATTATTTCAATGTCGCAAACATCAGTATTTCCATATCTTTGCTCCATGATTCTGTAAGGATCGATCGAAGAAGACGAAAATCAGCAGCATCGGTAGCATACCAATTCGAGGTTTACAGCATCGGACGAACTCTCGATTTGCCAAGGTAATGGCGCGGATTTGATAAATTTGCCCGACGTTAATGGCAAGGGCCACGTGGTCTTCACGAGCTAAGTTTCAGTCCGCCAGCAAGCACGTTTGCTACAGTTTCCGTTCAACAGACATTCAAAAAGTTACTTCAGAATTTCTCGGCAACTTGTTAAGATTACTTGCAAAACAGTTCTCAATAACTGCCCTAAATTAAATACTTGTTCACTCTCCTTTCATTACTAAATGATATTAAAACGGTGTAGAAATTTGGAAGGTTGTAACGAAAGTAGAGTGTGTATTAACTGTTTCGTGCTGCATCGTGCCTTTCATACCAGCTGGAATTACATTTGCATTCGGTGATAACGTCAAAGGGTGAACAGAATCGATGCTGGAAAATAGTGCGTGTGTCTGTGGCTCGAAGTGCACGTAAGTTGCACACATTCTCGGCTCTGTAACGCGAAAATGTGTCTATGGGCAACGTCGAGCCAATTTGCATTGCTAAACGTCGTTTCACATTCGATTCGCTGCCAGTTCCTTCGTGTTCGATGTTTGCACACGCAGAAATGCATGTCCTCGAGGCTAGAATGGTGGCCTTGCACGGTGGATTTTCAAGGGAAAATGGTTCCACCGACGTTCGCTCAAATAATTTATAAATGTACAAACGATGTTACGCTTTCTGAAGCGCTCGAAAGCTTAAAAAATCTCGACTAGCCTTACACCTTTTATTTCGCAACATTGTGCGACGGGAGATAGCAATTTCGATAGTTGAAAAATAAACCGAGTTATTCCTGCACAAGTTTTACCGGAGTGAAAATATGGCAACAATTGGTATGACATTATTAAAGAAAGTGACATTCATATTTCGCGGATGAACGTAAAAGTAAACAGCTTCCTGTAAATTCAGCGGGGAATTAAACTCTTTCCACCCCAGTAGATAAACCCGCGCCGAAAAAAGCTTCCTCAGAAAGCAACATATCCCGCATGCCACGAGTTATGAGGGCCAGTCATAAAGTAATAGTGCCTTTGTTATAAAAGGTTTATTCAAGCTGAAAGCTACATGATACGCTTCTGGAAAAGCCGGTATTAAAATATATGTTACTATCATGTCCGCCATCAACTTCGCGAAATAGCTACTCGCAAATAATATTAAAATGACGTTTAATTAAAACGCATCTCGGCAGAAATAAATTCGTAAACTTTTGTGTCTACACGATACGCGACATCGCCGTTTCTGAAGCATTCCGGAAATATCATGAACGCTCGTTTCACCGTCAATCAATGAGACGTAAAAACGGTATGCCTACCCTATCGAGCGCAGCATTAAACAACGAGAAATCCGTCACGAAGCACGGGTCACGACAAACGATCCGATAATGAGGGGAACATTCGTTCGTTCGCGTCAGTGGCCAGCAAATAGCCGGACAATTCGTAGAACGGCTGGTTCGTTGACAATGAAACGGGGTCGAGTGGGAAGGGTGGGCGCAGCGGCCAGAGGGGAAACAGAGTCTGGAAACAGAGAAACAGGAAACGGCGAGAACTGAACCGAACGATTACCAAGCATTAGTTACGGAGAGCGTAACGCAGTTTCTGGGCGCAGCAGTTTGGAAAGCCGTAATTGCAAGACAACCCCACGGTTGACGGGGGTGGATTACCGGCAACGAGTGCTTACGCGACATCGTGAAACCGTCGTCCAGTCAGCTTGACGAACGGGACACCCGTCTGGATGATGTACGATTGGAATCTGTAAATGGATACAGCTTTGGTGGTTGCTGGATCAAGAAGCAAGTCTCTCGACACGAAATAAAATTCAGAAACCGATTGCTTAATTTTAAAACCGGCAGATCGTAATGCACGTTTGATGCACAGAAATTGAATTATTCAAAAGAAGATTTGTAGCTCTCAAATCATCTTTAGGGTAATTGAATGCAGTATCAGAATCAAGATCTTATCAAGCGTAGAATGTAACCGTTTTAAATTTATCGGTAGATTCCGCACTTTCAGAATGATTGGGAGTGGATGCAGCTGGCCGGTAAACGATTAAGGGATGCACTGCGGGAGAGAAATGGTCGGACTTCGGGGAATGTAAATTCAATTCCCATTTTAAGTTCATCTTAGTGTTTCCAGAAAAGTTCTAGTGCTAAAACGAACGAGCGTTTTAGGTGTGCTTGAAATAAGAGGATCGAGTAGAGAATAAAGAAGGTGGGAACGTGTACAAGAATCATATAAGGCAGGGACTTTTACCAATCGACCTGCGAAGTTGTAGGAATACTTAAATAACAAACTGCATTATGCAGAACCTACTTTGAAATAATCCTTGCAAGAATAAATCTCTCCGGCGAATCGTTTCTGGAATTCATGTTGAGAAAAAGAAGGAGAACACGATTAATGGTAATCAGATGAATTTTTCCGAGTCTCGATGCTTAGAACAGAACGGAAGCTGTGTCCCGTGTATGGATTAAAACGAAACAAGATCAGCCAGATTTATAGTTTCTTTCGTTGAAGTCTTGCCTTCGAACTGCGCATACTACGCCGTGCAATATTTGTTTCCTTATGAATAATTCGACGAATCAGAACGGTGGAATAATTCATGACGCGTGTCTCGGTCCTATGTCTACCTAAGAATATCGTGGATTTATAGAAACGTCTTGAATCTCGGTCGTTGCAGCGACAAACAATCTGACGCGTCGCCTTTAAACTCGGACTAATATCGTGGCCCGTTATCCGGGAATATGGTCGACGGACGGCAAATAAAATTGGAAAAAGATGAGCGCTCGTTTGAACGCGCGAGTTAGGAATGACTGATCGCCTCTCGAGAGTGGTCGCACGCTTTGGAATCGTTGATCATCCTGAAAAGAGCACAACAGATGAAAACGACTAATCGTTGCCACAATTTAACCCCAACTAATAGGTTGTTTAAACGTTCACTCGTATGTCAGATCGAGAAAAATGGCGGGCCACTATAAATCCTCCTTTTCAACGGTATCCGTGTCAGAATGAAAGTTGGATGAAATGTAGCCGTATACATAATGAAGATTTATGGAAATTTAACTCGTGCCTAACTTGTTCTAATGCAATTGTAACTTAAACCAAACAACTTCCGGAGCAGACCCAACTTGTGTCCAACGCCACACCGGGGCTTGCCCTCAGTTGCTTAGGACAGGTTTGCTTTCGTAACATATGAAGGGGCTTTAATCGTATAATGGCTGACTGGACATTCTACATATATTCCTGGTGTAAATATCAGTGGATCGGAAATGTACGGGAAGGAGAAAGTGAAGTCTAGGGTAGACAGTAACTAAACTAAAGCAGATTGATGGAGATGACGATTTAACGCTCGGGGAACATGTGACGGGACATTTGATGATAGGACATGTGGTGATTGAATACGTGGCAACACTCCAGTGTCCACATCTCAGACTATACCAAATTTCAGATCCACGTTCCCAGGATCTTTATGCACCTATGTTCACATGTTCCATACCACACTCCTAGTTCAACATTAGTAAAATAGTATTCGAACACACATGTTTGAATAGAAATCATCCGAACCGAAAAAAAGTGGTCGAATTTATCCAACAATCCCCACCAACTTACTTAACCCTCCTACTCCGCAAAATTACGTCTCGGTGATGATTGACGACAAATCCCAGTTTGAACACCGCCGCACTTTTTGCACTCGCCAGGAAATTGATTCGAAGGTGGCTAACGACGCCAAGAGATTTCTTCGGGAAGAAATTAGGAAATCCTGTCGATAAAAGCTGGCGAGGTGTCTGAGCTTCCCGTATTGGTCGTCGAGTATTTTTCGATTAACGTCATTCAGAGTCCGTTCGTTCTAGATTCGTGTCTGATTAAACAGAGTTCGGGCCTTCTCGCTTTGAGATCTAATTAATTCGACATCGCGTTCGGTCGTTACCACGGACAGTTAGGTAGTCTAACCAACGAGTGGCTTGCATTGTCTCGACAACAATGGCTGGCTCTTGAAGCGGAGGCGGAGATGGAGGGTTGTACTGTGGCCAGCCAAGCGGTACAAATTTATTAATTGGCTCAGGTCGAAGGCAGGAAATTAGGCTTGCTGTATCCACCTCGACATCACAGGACGCGATAATAAGAGACGAATGTAGCCGTCACTGTTTAAGGGTTGATTTGCTCATCGAGCCAGCCTAATTAGGCGTCGTTATCACTCTGACTCTGGTCGAATTACCTTCCAAGTAAATTTAACGCGATTCGCTCGCGTGTGTACGAATATTATGTGCATTGCTCGGTTGTGTTCACGTAATTGTATATTTAAGCGCCGGAATGCAATTGAGGATGAATTACATGACCTGCGAGACGAATGTGGTTAACTCGTTAAACACCCCTGCGAAAATGGACATATGCAAGCTTAATTTAAACTTTTCACTTACTACCGTGCGAAATTAGTGTTCAGTAGACTCCCGTTATATTGCCGCGTGTTAAATTTAAAAACTCAGCAATTGTGAACTTTGGAGATACGTGCATCTGCAGTTGCAGGGATGTGGAGATCTGGGCATTTGAGGTTTTGGTGAGGATTTGGAAATGTGGGATTCTGAGAATATGATGTGCGGATGTAGAGACTAAGGAATGTTTGATACAGTTAGTCATATAGGAATATAACCACGTAGGTATACATGGATCTCGTAACCAGAGGACAATGAGGACACATAAGGATTTAAAGATGTGGAGATCTAAGAATACATGGACTTAGTGACGATCTTGCGTTATGAACATCTACGGGTGAACATCCGTCTACATTCGAACACCTATTCCGCATTTTATAGTTACATACGAATTAGTTGATCAAAGAATCAAGAAACAAAAAAACTAACAAGAGCAAGATCAAAATTTGAACGCAACGTCGAAACAGCAAGAAACAAATAAGAAACAGAGCAGGTTTGACAAGTGAACAGAAACGACACGGAAATGGAACCAGTGCGCTAACAAGGTAAACAATATGTTGAGAGGAACAAGCGACGGCAGAAGCAATACGAAAGAGACAATAGCACAGACAAGACACGGTTAAAATGTTCATTACTGATTTACACACGCAAGCAAGCTGATCCTTTCGAAACAACTAACAAGAGAATTTCCTTCGTTCATCTTGTACGTTCGCCGAAAATCACAATCTAATTAGAGCAACGTGGTAAAGTTTAAACAACGTAGGTTTAACTGTAGCGAGCGCGGCGTCGATTCAGCAACGAAATACGATTTAGCAAGCTCGCCTATGACGCGTACAAAGGCCGATACACGTGTTCCCGTTTTCCTCGTTGGTTTCCACGGTTATGGTACATCTCTTTATTTTCACAGTCCATTATTCCGCTCGGGGAAAAGTCGGTAAGGTAAGAAGAAGAATTCGATCACCGATCATTGGCGTAGCTAGGATTTTTGTTCAAGAGGGGTGTTGTGTCCACACTCCACCACACATGAAATCGCAATGGGTTTTTATTTCGATAAGTCTTATGGTTTGTATCGGCGTTATATTTCGGCGCGTAGAATGTCGACGCTTGGTATATCAACGATATATCGCGTTGCATTTCGACGCATTGTGTTTCGATACTTGATACGTCAGTTCGCGGTACACCGATATGTCACACGTAACATATGGACGCGTTGTACGGATCATAGCCATGCCTTAGATCATCGCGCGTTTTATCACCACTTTCCAAAGGTGCCAAGATCTTCAGCTACTTACGCCAATGTCACCGACAAAGTTCGATCTCTCCAGATCGTATTCCGTCCAAGTCTCCAGTGTTTCCAGCGACATATCCACAGGCGATATCGATTATCGGATGTTGGAGTGATTAAATGCATCTGCGAGGCGTAACGTTTCAGCCGAAGCTAAACGATCCGCTTTACTCGTAAATCATGGAACGCTGCGTTTCGTCTTTTCCCTGTTCCTCTTGTGTCTCCCCGTGCACGGAATACGCTATGAACCTCGGAATTTTCCAACTCCTAATTAAGTGATATCGATTGGGTGTATCTGCGGCTACCGATGAATCCCTCGTACCGGCTGCGATCGATCGTGTTTTCACGCTTCGATGTTTGCTACGAGGGATCAAGGCGCAGCCAATCGCGTAGCTGGTGACACGCGTCAATCAACCCTTTTGGCGCTGCGAGTAACGACGGATTACGGATACTTGAACGGTTATCTGGTCCATGTGCCCATTCCGGAGGCATCGATGCCATTCCGATAATTCCATTGTGGATAAGACGTGGAGTGGCTGCAGATTCTGCGTTTATGCAGAACTGCAGTGTCTATTTTTGGAGATCGTGGAACATACCTCATAAAAATAATCACTCCTTAAATGCTAACGTACATGATCCACATGTGATAGCTTATTGTCATAATTCAAACATACATAATAGTAGGCCAATATCCAACAATACCCAACAATTTCCTTGTTATCAAAGTCCAGCGATATTACCCAACAAAGAAAATGCTTTCCTCCACGGACCAATGAAATTTCCCGTTATGGCGAGGCGTAAATTACACGAAACCGGACAACAAGGTCCCGTTTATCGGCGAGGATTCCAAGGGATCTGGACTGTGGCTCGTTTCTTCGCCGTCGTCGGGATTCCAGCGGTTCTTTTGCCCCGGTAATTAATACAGAATGCGGGAAATCCCCCATACGGGGCAGAGGGCAGACGGCCGGGGAAAAAACTGTGGCCAGAAAGAAAGGAAAGAGGGCGAAAGAACGCGACGTGGCAATTCCGGAAACACGGTCCTCGTCTATCTATAATGAAATCTCCAGCAATATTTTCATCGCGGTGACTTGGCCAGGACTGCGACGACGCTGGAAGCTGTTCGGACACTGCGAACCGAGCTAATGTTCCTCTCGCCGTAATCCCGTCGACTTTTTAAACTTTTGATTCTAACGGGGCGACTTTTGTCAGCCCCATCATTTTTCTGCCCCGGATGATGAATGTGGAATCACGGTTTCAGCGAATTATTTTGAGGATACGAACGATTGGAAGCTTTTGAAGCATTAATATCAATAAATTTCCATAGGCAACTGAATGGAGGATCATAAAAATCTGGGGATTATTTTCTGAACTCGAATATTTGATTGACCAATTGGCAATTTGGAACATGCGAGGATGTGAAAATGGCATTTAATGCTTCTGGTGAACGAAAAGTATGCGAGACGTGGCTTGAACGAGTTCGGTGAAACTTTTACTGGTTAAAAGAAAAACAAATTATCGCGCAAACTTACCAACATCAACAAGGTTTCAAGAAAATCGACATCCACGGTTAAACCGTCGACAGAGAAAAAGGGACGCTTGTTAAGGGGCCAGGTTTTTCCTCCGCTCGTTACTGAAACTGGCTTACGTATCTGAATCATCAGCGAGCCCGCTTCCGTTTCCGTTTCGACCCGTTTCCTCCCAGTCATCTCGTGCTTTGCCCACTCGTTACAGATTTCTATTTCGTCGCACGACTCGAATTGAAAAAGGTATACCCCGTATTTCATTTTATTTCCACTTCGACAGCGGATACACCGGGAGCCACCATTCGTGACTACCACTCTTAAAGCTTGTTATTTTTCCTCGATTTTCAACCTTTCCTTTCCTGTGTAACATTAAATTTTTCCGAGAAAAGTGGCCGAGTGTAGGGACTTACGAATCCTTCGGGAATTATTGCATGAGATGATTCTGCTAACTTCACAAACTCGTGCCGATAAAATGAATCGTTTCACTTTTATGTTTCACTTCACTATCTTTTTGTGGTCTTCTAAGTCTAACTTAGCCTCGAGGTTAATCTAATTACATGTTAGCAATATATGTGTTTGAACTGAGATTGAACAGAAACTTAAAAGAAAAATGAATATTTCTCTAGAGTTAGAAGAATTAGATGACAGTCTGGTTACGGTGCAAACAGTGATCCTAAAGTCGTGTAAATGAAGTGTTAATTTTAGCGTGCGTATCTGGAACACGTGCTTGAATTCAGCACGCGACTGCTCTGAACAATCATTTTGAAGCTCGCAAACCATCTGTGTCCCGTTTTGCTCGGCTGAAGTCCATTTTGCGTTTACCGAAACTCCTCAGTGATTTCCCGAAAGTGAAACTCGATTCAACAGGGAACAACGCCGGGGAAGAAAGCGTCGGGCAATTTCATTTGATTACATTTCACGAACACTCTTGTCGCAAAAGTTTCAGCAGCGTGGCACTCGGTCAACCACGTTACCTTCCCCGGCTGCAGCTGGCGCTGCGCGAGGTCGACACGCCGGTTGATTCGTTTTGTTTCGTGGTCTAAATTGAATTTTGCTCGGGCGTATTCGTCCGTTTTCTTTCCATTCTTTGAGGATCGTCGTCCCGCGAGCAAATTCGCAAAAGAGGAAGAGTGGCCGAGCGCTGACAGCTGCTCTCGAAACCAGTCACCTTCTTTCGCCGCCTCTATCTCGCCATCAGTGTCCTGAGACGCGGTCGACAGGGTGATTCATCTTCCGGGAGGGGATTATAGCTAGCTGACTGTACGGGAAAGCTCCTTGTCTTCCTTTCGTGTCAGCTTCTTCCGCTCTCCCTTGGTTTTCCTCCTCTTCTTGCTGTCCTTCTTCCGTTCTCCTCGCCAGTTTGATGGCTGCCACTTCCTTCTCGACTTCTGTCGTTAAATCAGCGTCCCTTTAAGAAGCTCGATTTTATACTCCGAAATACTGGCCATTGGTTAATTCGCGAATGTCCACCTGTGGTTAATTTTTGGACGATCTGATACATCGGTTAGCTGAAGTAGTCAAGTTTCAATCAACCATTACGAAATCCAACAATTATATTCGTCCACATATTGGTATAGAGAAGTTACTTATTTTCATGTACTAATAGTTAACAAGGTAGATATGATAGTGTCAGGACTCAATTACATCTAAATCGAACACATTACGTGTCCCAGAAATTAATAAATTCCTTCAGTAGCAAAACATTACTTAGACACTTATTACTTAAACACTTTGACATTACACAGTTTGTTCAGTCGCCGCTCCCTATCTTGTTACAATCCCGTTAGATTATATCGCCCTAGGGAACAAACGGCAGGAGGAAGCAAAGGGACGACTAGTAGAAGGGACTCGTTACCCACGGCGAAGTAATTGCCGCTTATCGATCGAATAGAAATATAGATGACACATTTAGTTACGATACGACGGGTACAGGTGTTCGCAGATGGCTAAGAACTAACTAGTAAGTTCAGCGTCCCCGGGGACAACCGTGGCTGAAGATGCCGAACGGAAGTTGAAGCTGGTTCCCCGACGTTCGCAGCAGAATTCCGTGACACGGGAATCGTGCGGATGAGTTTAAGAAACTGACACCGACACGTGATCTGTTTGCCAGAGAAAATGATCCAGCGATCGGTGTCTCAAACTACTGTGACAGCTGTTTGTATTTTAGATTGCGAAATTGGTTCATTGCCTCTCAAATGTTCCTCTCCTGCTTAACTTGAATCATGATCTATGTCTCTCATAAATTATGAGAACGCAGTTTTTTCATACATCATTTTTAGGAACAAGTCGGGCACGAATCGGAACACTTGGATATCGATATACGGACAGAGACAGTATTATTTGGACAGGTCCTATCTAACATGATCCTCATGATCTACATTTTATATTTAGACTTCCTTCAACTTCTTGCACAAACATAATATTTGACTGATGTTACTATTTAAAAATGGAAGTCTATCAATATTTTAAAAAAATGTTGAGCGTCTAATGTTCCTCACATGAGGACCCTCATCGGTATAAATTAATAAGTGGTTTAGTTTGTGTGGTAGTTATCGGAAAAGATAGAATGTGATCAGAAATGGACAGATAAAAGTTTTATCTTTTGGAGAGGATGAAGAAATAACGCACGTCCTGTGCCCTTTCGCAGGTCGGTTAGGTGCGAAGCAGAAACTCGCTGAAAGTGGATAGGATATGCGCCCCAAATGCCACCACAGCCGTTATAACTTTAACCGAGGCGGTGAGTGTGAGCTGGTGTGCGTTCGTCTGTGTTTCCTCCTCGGTATATCTTCGTTCAAGAGATGCACGCACACCCCGTTTCCAAACCCCTATATTAGACGAATTCTTTGACTTCGAAAAAGCGTGTTGCATCTTCTTCGAACGCTTCCTCCTCTCTCTCGCTCTTTGAAGAAAATAGGTTGCGAATGGTTTTTCAGAGTACTAGAAATGGCAGCTGCTTCTTGGGAAAAGCATCCTACAGCTCAAAATGATGTGTAATTCAGGAATATTTTTCTTGCATTTGCACAGATATCCAATAAAGTCTTACCTATGATTTCACCCTCGATTTTGAACACCCTTCTTAATACCTTAGAAAATTGTAATTTTTCAAAATTGTAATTTAATCAAGGCTGCAATAATTTACTACCCCATTTTTATGTTTAATCTTCTCAATGTGCCACCCTTTTCAAATTGTAATAGAAGTCATTTGACAAAAATAACTTTTATACTTTTATCTCCTGTGTCTCGAGAAAATGATTCTTGAGGTCCCTTAAGATTTTGAGGACTTCAGAACGGTTTTCTCCTTAAATACTATAAGTGGAGGAAGTCTCCCTGCGGAAAAATTCCCCGTCGAAGACCACTTTTCCTTACGCGTTTACTGTCACTTCGTTTCCTCTGGAATTCTCGACAGTGCATTAAAAGATTGAATGCGAGAAGTAGTAAAAGTAGTCGATTTAAGAATACGGCTTATGGCGATAATATATTTTGTAAGTAACTGCATACATTAAGGCAATAATTGCGCAGGGGTGGGGAATAGGAACCATTCTTTTCCATTGCCGACACGATGCGATTAATTGGCAGAGAAGTAGGCGGCGCAGATTTACGATAATGTCTTTTGTTAGTTACCGAAGTCAATAATGCGGATTCCAAAGGGGGAAATATAGCGAGGATGGGGATGTAAGTTAATTGAAGTACTCACCGTTAATCGCAGAAAGTAAACAGCGCCACAAAAGTGTTATAATAATTGGTAAATTGAAACTTCATAAACTTCGATTTTAAATGAACAAAATTACGTTTTTTAATAACCGAGACATTTTCCGATTTTGGGTACCTTCTGACAATCAAATAATTTTTAAATAAAATTTCTCTAGAAATTCCAATTATGATAATATTAAAAAGTTAATTAAGATTGCAGGTTCACCTCGTTTCGAGCAGCCATATTACTTAATAAAAGTATTTTTCTTCATCCTTTCATTTCCTCCGACCTCAATTAACTTTTCAATTTATTCAGGAATATACTTTAGTCAAAGTTCCATCTAGAAAATATTCAATTTTTAATAAAGGTTTAAAAATGGTCTCAAATAAGATCCAAATATCAAGTCATATTTTATTTATTTTCCATCTTTATATTGTTAACTCTAATTATATCTGTAAATGGTAGCTCTAAACGTTTGCTCCAACATTGTAAAATGTAAACGCAGGATTCTTGGGGCATGGAAGCTATTGAAGATGTCTTCGAGCTTCAATTGTCTTCACAGCTCGTGGTCGAAATCTCGGTAAATTCACGCACCGAGGGCGTTAAACGCGGTGTCGAAGAAGAAGGAAACGTTTGCAATGGCGGTTCACGTTCGGCGGTATCGGTGGCAACTTTAGACGACATAGAAATTCACGATAAGGAACCACATTTAAACGAACTTCCGTTAAAAGTTTGCCGGAAGTTTCATTCATTGAAGTTCCCGGCTAATAAAAGTTTCCGCTTTAATTTTCCAGCGAAAGGCTGATAATTCTTTGCATCGGAGAATGCTTCATGCTTCGAATGCACGGTGAGAGCACTGTTTTAGGACGCTGCCCTTTGATAAGGGGTTTCAATTCGAAAGACACCGAAAATCGCGGTCTAGTTGTCAACCATAAGTATTTCGCAAAATTTATCTCTTTTTTATGTTCGAGTAAAAGGAAACTTGAAACGAGAAGTTTCGATTCGAACTTTGGAGGAAACATTGAAGCGACAGTGTTGATACTTATCGCCCGTTGAAAAATGAAGTTTTAAAGTGTGTGGGGTCACGGCGAGTCCCTAGGCAATCGACAAAGTCACCAGAAAGTGTCCTTCCGTTGGCAGAACTGAATCGATAGTCGCTGTCTCTTCTCAAGCGGAGTCTGCGCCACGAAGCTCGGCCAGCTTTGCCGGTGTTTTCGTGCTGAAAACCGTCTTTTATTCCTCTTTGGGCATCGCAGATTGTAGATTTAAAAAAGATGAGCTTGTACAAGTAGAATGAGTTATATTTCTATGGATGAAAACGTTAGTAACTTCCTTTAACTTTAAAGAGCGTTTATGCAGTAAGTGACCAGAAATTATCCAAGTTTTCTTGTTAATAACTTTTAATTGCTTCGAGAAGTAAAAATTCATCAGTCAGTTTGTTTAAAAGGATAAGATAATTAGTTGATGTAAACGTTCACTATGAAGTCAGCTTTTGAAAAACTCTGAACTCTACTGTTTCCGTTGTTTTTTTTAATTTTTCTAATTAAATTTCAATTCTCAATAGGATACATTCAAGAGGAATTTGGAAAATATGAATTCTAGTTTGGTACATGTTCGTGATTTTAATCATGTTAATCATTATGTTAATCATCACATTGATTATTAAAAATATCGACTCAAAATACTGATGTACAATTTCAGTTATTAACTTGAGCTTCCAGGAATATGAAATGGTACAGTACATATCGCAGTTGAGTATATTTTTGAGAGTAGAACATTTCAAAAACGTGAAAGTCTACATTTTCTACTAAAGGTAACGAGCAAAAAGTGGAAACGTTTTCAAATGTTCAAATTTGTTCAAAAAGAACATAAATAAAAAACGAATAACGTTTGTGCAATTATAAAATAACTTTGTAGTGAAAGGTTCGAGTAAACAGCGTCCGATCAATCAGAATTGTTCGAATAAAGAATTAATTATAAATACCGAGCGAAAAGTGGAAACATTTTCAAAATGTTTTAACGTATTGACAAATCATTTACACCATAAGAATACAAATACGAAAAGAAAAATTTGTGTGTAATTATAAAATAATTTTGTAGTGTAAGGTTCGAGTAAACAGCGATCTGAATAGTTCGAATGAAGAGTTAACGATAAACCTCGACTAATCCGTCGATCCGTTTCCACGAAAAACATCACGTTCTCGGAAGAGGCAGGTAGCTACGAACTGTTCCGCGGAGCGTAAACAATAATCCGAGGCAGTAAGGCTCGAGCAGCGATGGCAAAGCCACGAGGAAAGGCATTATTAAAAGCCGATCCTCTCGGTTCAATCTGAAACACGTAGAACGAATGGGCAGGTCGAAAGAGCCCGCTGAAAGCGTTGGTCGATGTCCGGTCGGTAGGTTAAATTCGCAGGATCGACCGTGGCGCGCTTCCTCGACGCTGGGGCAGCTTTGGGGGCGCTTGCGTCGCGATGCGCGAAAGCTCGCAGACCTTCTCATTCCCGTGCCGTAGTTCGTCTCGCGAGCTTCGACGCGACGTTACGTGTTGTCCGTCGCGTTACGTGCTACCGTTTCGATTAACCGCGTCCCCTCCTTCCAAGTGTGACAGTGCCGTGATCCCCCTTCGTTCATCCCCTTCGAGAGGCCGTGGTCGCGTTCCGGAGTCGCGAGACCACCTGGCATCATCAACAGCGGCGACAGCGTGACGCCGGACAAGAAAATCAGCGAGATGACGTTTGATGCCGTCGAGGTTCCTGCGAACGTTCCTCTGTTCGATCGTGCTGAACGATCATGATCGAACCAGCTGCGAATTAAAAAACGACAACGTGACACGCTGTCCCTCTGACCCACCCCCTCCGACACTCGGTGCGACAGGAGAGCCTGTTCGGTGTTTGTGTTTGTTTGTACAACAGTGTCGTGTGATTGTTTGTGCACATGTAAGGACTGAAAGTTTCGGAAACAAGGAAGGGATGCACTTTGAAAATACTCAGCCGATTTGGTTAGTGCGATTCGTTGGTCGCGTGGTTCGTGTGCGTTCGTGTCGACGATCCTGCGTGTGAATTTGTGTTGGAGTACAGTGCACCCTTCGAGGAACTACGTCCCTGCGATTAAGGTAAGTCCGAATGAATAGTTACACTTCTTGCGCGGTTTCTTCCTCCGGGTTAATTAGCAGAAACGCCCGGCCGGCTTTCTAGAGGATAGGATATAGGGGTCAAGGGGTTACAAGATTCCTTTCTTCTTGCTTTCTCGAATTGATCGCGTCGTTGAGCTTGAACGCGACTCGGATAGCTGACAGTGATGGATTCGACCTCCGAGAGTCGTTCGCGTTTAAATTACTATCCGTTAGAGGGAATCTGATTTTTGGGTTGTTCGAGATGTAAATATTGAGCGCATTCCGCATTCTCCTACTAGTATATGTGCACACATTTCATTCTGATTTAACCTGTGAAGGTCAAATTGTTCCCCTGTGGAGATATTACGTTCGTAACGTGGAAAATCAAATGCTCTTCACAGAGCTGTTGCACCTGTTATCCAGGTATCGAATTGTTAACGTTTCACTGTCAATATCCCGGCTTACTTTTTGAAATACCGTTGCTTATACCACGTGTGTACACGTTGGTAAAAGTTCATTCTCAAATTGAATTAAAAGGAGCAAATATAACTTTGACAAGTCTGTAGATATCTCCATGAAACTCGCTCCCGACGAATTTCAATAAATACTGCTTGTAATAGCATATAGATAGAATAATTATAAAATTCCTCAGGTAGCAATTCAATGAATAATTCATAGGAAAACAAGGAAAACACGGGGTCATGAAAGAGTTAAATCATAGAACAACGACCCGAACCATTTGCAAACAAACAGCACCCGGTGTGGTTCCGCTCTCAAACGTATTAATAATTCACCAACGCCGTTACCTTAAATTTCTCGTGTCCAATATTTACTCGTTGCAACGTTATAAATCGCTCCATCTCCCGTTTCAAAATTTCATCTCTCCTCTTTCCAACCAACCCCGGGCCGAGAAATAAATTTAAGCGCGTTGCACCGCGACGCGATGTTTATTTATAGCGAACATTACACGACGTTTAAACGCAGTCAAGAATATTCTTGGCTCCTCTTTCGTGAAATGTATCGATTCGAGTCGCTACGTGTAAATGGGTTCTTCGTAAGCGGCTCGACTGCACGCGACACAATGTATTAGCTCGGCTTCCATCAATAATTTGCATAAACCACCGTCGAAATTTACGCGTCAGGCGGTGGCGCGATGTTCCGCGCGAACTTGAAAGTGGATTACTGCTTATGGCCAGACCGGGCCGATTTATGCGGTCATTACACGCCTGTAAGGTCTTAATTACTCGCCGCGTTTCGATGCAGCTTTAAACCCCAAAGAAACGAAACTGACACGTATCGTTATGAATTTTGCCTGAAACACTTTGTTGTCACATGCAGTCGCTCCGTTTTTCTCTTCTTTTTATTTCTCCCGGCACATTCATGATCGTCGATTTATCGAGCTTCCGAAACACTGAAACGCAAAGCTTCGTCGAAGTTTTTTAAATGGACGCATTAATTGATATGAAACAGCGATGGTCAGATCAAGTGCACGTCGAACAGCCCGGGGACATCAACGCAAAGCAGCGACCAGGTGTGGGATCGATGAAACGATATCGGCTCTTTCTATTATTGGGATATCCAATCTAAAATATTAGAGATTTAACGAGTTAGAAATTTGGTGACACAATTCAATGTTTAGCTGAATATGTGACATGTCATGTGTGTAATACTTGGTATAAAATGTAGGGACAACTTCGACTTGTGATGCAGATATCCATTTCCGGCGACATAATCGTAGTTGATATAGCAAGTTGATCCTTTCATTGGCATCTGGCTGACGATATTCATTGCGCGTCGCTTTTGTTTGCTCTAATAGCAAATCCGTCGACACGCGAGACTTAACGTTTCGCTCGAACACGCAGCCAGCCGACAACTACGAGAGGATATTGCGTCTGTATCAATATCGCTGGCTCTGATAGCCGAGAAACGAGCGGCTGGAATACGCCAACGGGGATATTCGCTCGGATATCACCAGAAGGATGTTTGTCCTACGTTTTGGCCAGCTTGACGTCTCTACCAGTTTTCCGGTGTATGTTCGGGCTTCGAGACGATACTTGTGGATAAGATTCGACTAGGATCATCCCCTTCCGGCGGAACATACCGTCTGACTTGGCGTATTTTCGAACGAGAAAACGCGAATTGAATCTGTATCAATTTTCCATGGAACTTTCGAACAAGTCTCTCGAATTTAACTTCTGTATCTCGATGAATTCGATATTTATCGGTGTTGGTTCGTGCGCGAAACGATCATCGATATGCTCGTATTTTATTTATGATTAAATAGAAACTTCTTTCATCGGCACGTTCTCATCTATGGAAGCTTTTTCTTTCCTTGCATTATTCATTTTTGCCGCGGTAAACTATTCATCCCTTTACGATTAGATAGTACTCTCGATGTGTAAGCACAAAGTTTACCTACACGAAATACGTTATTCCTTTTTGAAATAACGAGGGTAGAAAGGTGAACTATCTGATTGAATAAAAATTTAAGAGGTAACCAATTCCTGGCTGAAACGTGCCGGCTGGCAGCAAATGTTAGGGAACGATCCGAGAGATATTTACTCCGCGAAGGTCGACGTCCATCAGTTTCAAGCATGCAAATATCTTCTAACATGAAAAATGTTTCTCGAATCGATATCACGTTGCTATCTTATGGAATCTGGATATCCTAGTTATGTGAAAGAAGCTCTTGTTGCTATAAACTTGGGATGTGGGGATACAGGCTAAGATTGCAGGGATGTAGAGATATAAGAACTACGCCGAGATTCATCATGTGGGCATCTTTGAGGAATAGGAATTTGAGGAATGTGGATGTGGAGAATAGAGATTTGGTGATATAGCATTCTGAAGATATTGGTATCTGTAGAGTAGGAATTTGGGTACTGAAGGGGAATGTAATTGTAAGAAATAGAGATGTGGTAATATAGGGTTCTGAAGATATTGGTATCTGGATAATAGGGATTTGGGTCTAGAGATTTGAAGATTCTGGAGATGTAGGTCTTTGAAGAATATGTATTTGAAAATGTGGGGAATGTGGATCCACGGGCTTAGAAATGTAATTTGGGAATATAGGAATAAAGAGATATAAAGATCAACAGTTGACTAATAATAGAGTTATCAACGAGAGTAGTCATGGTATCCCCATATTTCAGTCTGAGATTTTTCACCTCCTCGATAGAGGACTGCTCGACAAGAGAAGTCCAAGTTCGTCGGGTCATCATCGCGTCAGTCAGAATGCATTTCATCAAAACTTGCGGCTTTTCATCCAGCTACGTCGACGGTAGATCCCTATTCATCCGTCGACAAGAGCAGCGGCTCGATCTCGACAAACGGCGGCAGCAAGGTAGATTTGGAGAATTCGATTTGCGATCGGCTACTGGTAAACTGATTCCTCGCGAAGTTGATCGCGAAGAGCCGAGTCCAGGAACGTTTACGGGGAAGTTAGGGAAGTTGGCATCGCCGTCGAGACGAAGTCTTTTGAGGTGTCACGAAATTTTGGTCCGTGGAATATTAAATTCCGAGTGACTAACGGGTTAGAGTGGAATTCTAGTAGATTTCTGGGATCGATCGAAACTCGGACTTCTTGTTTCATGTCCAATCTGCCAATCGATTCGATTATTTTCTGCTGAATAGGGAATTGATTGCAGAAAATTGGTAATTACGACTGAGGAATAAAATTGAGATAACTGAAATTTGTCATTTGATAAATCATAGATTTGTTATTAATTGTTAATAAACTTAGGTGTCACATCATGAACAAAAATGAAGACAAACATTAAAATAAACCAGGGATTCGTATTAGCAATTAATAGTTCTGGGAAAAGTTCATTTTGCACTTGTTCCACATACAAGAGAAAAATGTGTACAGTTACGGGGCAATAAATTCGGTCCCTTAAATCGAACCATCGTTCAAATTGCTCTGCATCCGCGCTTCAGCTTCCGGCACTCACGTTTCCGGCAAAAGAACGTCTTCCATCGGTGCTTCGACAGACATTGAAATCTCCCCCTCCCCGTACCGACTGTTTTCGAAGGTTTAACGTATACCCCGGAATATTGCGCCACTTTTCCACGGGATACTCGCCATAGGAGAAGTAATACGAATTCGAAGCACGTAATCCATGCTCCGCCGTGTGTCGCGGAAGATAAATCAGCCGTTTCCCTTCCCTACACGCGAACAGAAGAAATTTTCCTCGATCATTGAAGATCGCCGGCTCATTGGCTGCCAATCGCGCGAACCTTTCTGTGAAACGTGATTTTTAAATGGTCCTTTCTATACCATGTCTTTTCCAAGACATTTAGTTAGCTTATAGCGTTAACACTAGGACTATTAATGTTAAATGTACACTTTAGATTAAAAATAAAGTGGCAAAATATTGAAGCATCAACATGATCATCTCTATATGATAGACATTTCAACGAAAGCAACAAAATTTTGTAATATAAAATCTGCCCATCACCTAACCAGTCATTTTGATTGATCGGTAGTTCAAGCGTTAAACGCAATCTTGAGCCACCAAGGGTGTTTATATGAATGGAACTTGCGTGCAATGTCACGTGAGGTATTTAACGTCAAAGGATTTGAAATCTAATTCATAGCGACAACGATTTAGCGTTTAGCGTATCGTTGGAGCTGAACGCGATAGCATCAACGACGCTGCATGAATAGCCAAGCAAGAAACAGAACCGGTAATTTTTCACCTTTTGCGGCGGTGAACGAATCAGAATGAAAGTTTTACGACCACGCCGCCTGACTGTACGGCTAAAATTTCGACGCGTTACTTTACTCTTTTGCTTTCATTTTAATTTCCACCGTTCCTGTTTCTGTTCCAACGCCACCCCCTGTTGGTGCCACGCGAGAAATTATTTTTACCGTTTCCAACGATCGTAACTCGTGGCTAACGAGTTAGCCGAAGATCGTTCTAGCGATTCCAGCGTGTTCTTTTGAAAGTACGGAATCCATTTCGCCCGTTTCGGATAATAGATAACGATGTCCAGTACGAAATATTTTCAATGTTTTCATGAACCTTTTCTCCAGTATTTTCATCGTGTTTCATTTTTAAAATATGATGATTACAATAACGAATTCTACAAATAGCTGTACAACCGATCCTCCAACGAATTCTGCGAAAGAAAAGCTAGTTCGAAAAGATACGAAACGAAAGCGATATTGCATATGAAAATCTCTGACCTCGGACGTTCAATATTTATCAATCGTCGATAGCTTTCGCAAGGAGACGAACGAGTAGGATCTATTCCGGTTTGTATCGAGCTCGCCTGTTTCGCCGCAACATAAGACGGACGAGACTTCACAAAACTCGATACGTTTCAATGGAAAATTTGTGAAGCGACTCGAGCCGCGAGCTCGCCACAGATGCACCAGGTTAAATGGTCCATCCGGTTCCAGCAGCGTCTCCGCTGGATACGTCCGTTGATTTATAGAAAAAGTTCTCAGAGTACTCGAAAGCTTATTTGGTCGCGGCTTCGAAAACTGTACGAGGACTTTGCTACCGATCCTCTCTGAAGTTTGCCTCTGTAAAAAGGATCGGAGTTGGAATCGCGAGAATATTCGTCGAAAAGCTTAAGATCACGATCGAAGTGGTAGAAATTGATACAGCGTCGTTGATTCGTTCGATTCCGTCGGGTCCAAGGTGCAATTTGCCCGGCAACTTCGAAAAATGTATTCACCCGAAGAATTCCTGCGAATATAAATCGAAAAACGTGTCTCGATTTCGTGATTTAATTCGATCGACCCATACGCAATATCTCTGCGCGAGTTCAAAGCGTCGTTGGCCAGCGTGGAAGCTGGCCAAACGCGAAATGCATGAAACGACATGGCTCTGCGATTCTGTCTCTCTCGCAGTGCCTGTTGGGAACCGGTGAAAAATGTTTCGTTTTACGGCTCTAACTTCGGGATCGCCGTTTAAGCAACATATCGTGGACGCGACCGCTGAAAGCCCCGGCGATTTCTGGCTGATCGAAGTTGGCAAAACATTTCGCGCGGCCGCGTTACTCTCTTTGTAATTGTTGGCTGAAAATTGGGAATCGTATACGATATGTTTATGACCGCGTCGGCTAGGAATGGATCTGTGATAGCTGTAGCCGAGAATGAACGAGTTTAATCAACGCGGAGTTGCTGGCTCATTTTCCTGGAAATAAGTGGAGCTTTCAACAATCGGTGGTCTGTCCCTAAATTATATGTACGAGATTTTGATTTTTCGGAATTTTAGTGTATATCTCGTTTCTAGTTCGAAGAGTTTAGGAAACGCTGGGGAAGGGAAAATGTGAGAATTTTAAGAAAGTCCTACAACACCGCAAACGTGTGAACTAGCTAATGGAAAATGTAAAAATTTGAAAGTCAGAGTTGTAAGCGAAAAAAGCTTTCTCGATTTCCATCCAGACTTTTCGAAAACGAGTTTCTGCCTTGGCTGGATATTTCGCGTTGGATTTCCGGTTTATTGTTCCGTTTCGTTCAGGACGGAGGGGTTGCTGCTTTTCCGCAACGGACGATATCGGCCAATCTCGAACGTCATGGTGTGGGTAGAGGAGCAATCATTGTCCGTGGCGTAACTCGATTCCCGCCGGCTTCGCGAGGACGATTGGCTTCTGGTAGAAATCGAGTCCACGTGGCCCCTTAATATCCTCGAGTGTTAGGATCTTAAGGAAAGATCAATAGGGTCGACCCGTTTCGATGGCCTCCGGCATCCGATATTCCGGCAAAAACAACGCACGAGACAATCAGGCTTAACTGGGTCCTTTTGCGAAGATAAGAAATCTTTGTGCCCGCTGTGAAATCACGATATCGGTAAATCTTGGCCTGTCGATATTTTGGCGCTCGTTGATCTTGATTTCGTTGAAAGAAACGTGGGGAGATTTATGTATTTAGGGGCTGTTATTAGACTTCCACAAAGATACATCAGTGAAATTATTTCCCATGGAACCGTAAGTTCATCTAAATACATCAGGTCCCATATCGAATGATTGCGACGAAGAACGTCGCAGGGGTGAAAAGTTACCATGAACGATTTGAAATACCTTTGACGAGGAGTCCTCGGAATTGGTCTCTGAAGTGGCATCGATCGACTCCTTTTGGCAAGTGATCTGAGAAGTAAATTGCCTTAAATGGGCGATAACATTCCCCATTGACGACGGTTACGGCTGTTGCACAGGTTACATCTAGAGTGCAATCTCATCCACTAGCATCAGCAACGATGCGTACACTGGTTTCGCGCCTGGCCATAACACACTGGACCCATTTATGTAGCTAGAATACTTGTCTGCGGTGAGGTAGATCCTCTAGCTTTACTAGTAGTAGTAAGTCACACTTGGCATTACAGAGTAGCATTTGGAAAGGTAGAACCTTACGTCAATGACATTTTATGAACCTTATGACATTGAAAGCGACCACGTGAGGATCGAATTTTGCATGAACTTAGCTTTCGAATCAATTAGAATACTTCGAAATAGCATAACAATACAAACATAACTGATCTCATAAACTTAATCCAACACTGACCAGAGGCGTACGAATTTATCATTCGCAAGACCACATAGATTTTCAAGTCGTAAGGCTCATTTGAATCTCGTGCGCGAACACAAGTCATCTGGAACACGTTGATGAGTTCTTCGTGGTGCAATAACACGTTCCTGCACCTCATACCCCCTTGTTCCTGCCCCGACCGCGAAATGTCTGCTGCATATATGCAGTAATGTCCAGGAGATACTCGACATATCTGCGTGACGTCTCGAGGGTGCAGATGTCGTATCAGAGCATTAGCATCGGTCTCAGGGTAGCCCGGTGATTTTCGAGAACATCTCGGAAATGTCCTCGATATTATCTTAACGGTGCGCACCAGCGTAGATGGTCCGCGCTACCAGTCACTGTTATTGATATTTATGAAGGGATTGTTTCCGCCTTGATCCCTCAGATTGAAGGGACGAGTGAAAAGGGCACGTTTGAGCTGTAGATCAAAATGTTACTGTGAACGTATTGTCTTGGCCGATAAGGATACATATGAGGATACGTTGATTTCATAAATAACATAGTTACGTGTGTGTAGAGTATAATTGAATATGGGTGACAAATGCAATACACAGGCATTCCAATTAAATCTAATCTCACTCTAATCTCATTCTAAGTCCGTATTCTACCAACTGAGTAATCGTAACCTGATTTGTCCTAATTCTACCCTGATCCCTCGAGTGTAGCCTAATGCATCGTACCCAACGTTCCCGGCAGAATGGAAACGTATAACGCCATAGAAAGTTCCTTTCAAACCGTATGTCGTGTCATCTCGCAATTTTTCCGTCCTTTGTCGTCGTTGCTGCAACCGCAAGGATTTCCGCGACAAAAGCGATAAATCCAGCGTCTGTCCGCCACGCGGAACTGACCCGCGAGAACCACGTTCACTTACACGAAGGAAGCTTCTGGAACACTCTGGGAGCGATGCACTTTACCACAATACCGTCTATCCTTGTCCATCCTCGAGGGAAGGGGGCTCGAGCGGTCCTACCTCGTCTAGCGATGATTGTGATGCTCGCCCTTTGTGAACTTCGCCCAAAGTTCGCGACAACGTCCTCGCGACCAAATTTCCACGGTAAAAGGAAGACGAATTACTGTCTCGGGATGGTCGCGGAAACTGTGACTTCTTGAGATTCAAATTGTGGGATTGTGGACTCCTAACTTGGTTAGGCAAGGTACAATTCAGCGTCATTTTTAACAGTAATCGATAAATGAATGACTCTTGAATCACTCAAGACTATGATCAGACCAATTGAATATGTGACTTTCACATGTACAATAAATGAAGTGATTTTCAACTGAAAGTGATGGAGTTGTACTTTAAGACTTGAACTTGTCAAAGTGCAAACATGATCAGATTATGATCCAATTGAACATGTTCATATTTCAATGACTCCGAGAACAAAGTACAACCCACATCCACGTATGAAAGTCAAATTTCGTGCTACTTGAAAGTATCGGTTCGCTTTTTCCTTTTTTACGAGTTTCGACCTCGAAGGGACCCCTTATCCCAACATTGTCGAATTCGTGGGAGGGACTAACGCGTGATCACCGGAGAAGATCGTAAAGGCAGAGTGGGCCTCGTAAACAGCGGTGAATTCATTTTCGCTGTTATTCCCTCATACATATGCGATGGTCTAAACGTAGTAGGTGGCGCACCGGAGATTATGCAAAAGTATTCGCGCGTCCTAATCTCGCGTGTAGAACGCTGAATGCTCGAGCGACGTCTCGTAGACGTGTGCTCGGCGTACGTGACACGCGTTAAGCAACGCTAAACGATCTACAAGGCGATCCGTATTCAATTAACGTTAATTCTATCGGAGAATAAAAGACGTAGTGTCAGGGCGCAGCATTAAACGCCTGCACGTGCTCGAAGAGGGAAATGAAATTGGAGGAAAACTGGTCGCAGTTTCGTAATTCGCAAGCAAAAAGACAACGCTAAGAAGGAAAAACAAGATCTCTGAAAGTTACTTAAGAGAGTTAAGTCGCGAACTCGTCGACTGTTTACGTGAAATTGAATTCGGTATCGGTGGATTTAAGTTGTAGCAGGTCATATTTGCACGGCGCTGAACCGCTTTGCGTTTGAGTTGCGACTAAGTTAGTTTGGGTCAAGTCCGGCTTACGCGAAATTGGCTTAGATTTGAGTTACGCTCATGTTAGACTTGGATTAACTGGAATAGCTGTTGTTTAAACTGCTCCGGAGTTAGATTATCATTGGTAGGCGAGTTAAATTTCTAAATTCCATTACATTTAGCGTCGGATCTTGGCGACTTTCCAGCCTCTTACGATCATAACCCGATAACGCCATAACTGATATCGCGACGTTTCGCTGTTTACCTCGACACTACTGGACCAGCACAATTCTCCAGCACACATCGCAAGAGGATATCACAAGGAAGGGTAAGAAAATTCTCATCGTAAAGTGTCTATAAGTCGGTTCGAACAGATTCTTGCGAGTATGCGTTCGCAAAAACATGTAACGTTTACACTCTAGGAGATGAAGAGAAAAGCGGAATCGGGCAAGGCTAGAGTAGAGCCATGCCCGTAATATCGTCAAGATAATTCCCTTATCAGCATTCTACCTGAAACGTCACGACGTGATGGATCGACTTCTGTCGTAAGTAACCTCGTTTGCCGGCAAACGTGCCGTCTCTCCTGTTACCTCTTACAGATAGGATTTCACTGTCTTCCGGATGTTGGAAATGTTATAATAGTTGAATTAGAGCTGTAGACACAGAGCAAAGGTTGTCTCAGGCATGCACTGTATCTCGAGTAAACGATATACCTGTGTGTGCGTGCTCGGTGATGTAGGAACGTAGTCGAACCCGTCTATTTGCCATGAGTTCTATTCGATATTCCGGCGTTGATTAATATAGGGGCAAAATGTAGGCCAGTTCGACGAACATTATTGTCCGTATCTCGCGCGATACGCCGTATTTTTATACGGTTGTCGGTAAAAGTCAATAATGTTATAGCATAGACTCGTTTCATCGTGAAATGAAGGATTAAATAAGCCGCACTGTATAGCGGAGCGGGGTTTTTAATAGAGCGGCTTCCTCTATTTTTATCCGGGGGATGAACAGATTTTCAGGGAATTATAATTCATTTTGTGGCTCGTTCATTTTCATTCGTGTTCCGTGCCGTGTATGCGCCGGTCTTTTTAACATTGCAAACAAAGAAGCGACGGATTAGGTTCTTTTGAGTCAAATTTTGTTGAAATCTGTTGAAAGAACAGTAGATGCTCGTTGCAGTTCAAAACTTCTTTTCTGCTTATAGTTTCTAATCTGCGGAATGCAGATTTATACGGAACTCGTATGCTAGAAACGGAATTTTAGTATTGGTAGAAACATTAAACGCGTATTTTTCGAATCCGCATTCATCCGTTTTTAAGGGATGAAAAGTTGTACGGGTTTTCAGCAACGGATTCAACTACATAAACCAAAGCCCAAACAAATAATTTGTTAAAAAGTAACATATTTCCGTGAATTTCGTTGGAAAAATTTCTCGGTAGATTTCACATAAATTCATACGTATAAACTGCGGGGATCAATACAGAAAATTTGATCGTATTGGAACTGCGCTAAATATTATTAAAAATAAAAGGTTCATATTTTCTACCTATCGTTACCAATTCAACGTCGAGGGCTATTATCGTCTATTCGGAGCGTACGATCACCGCCGAAATGAAATCTACCAATTTTCGAAAAATTGTCAGATTCGAAACTTTAAACCGCTTCATCTGTAACCACGCTGGTTGATTCCAAAAAGCAAGTAAACGAACCTAATAATTCGTCTAGGTCGCTCGGTGCAATTGAAAAAGGCCGCATAGTAAAAGAAGAAAAAAAAAGACACGTTTTTAAAGAGAATTACCGTGAAAGGAAGGGTTAAAGCGGCGTCATTCAGCGGCGGTGAACGGCTGGCAGGCAGGTTTAAAAAGGCAATTCAGCCGGGGAAAGACTTCTCGGTTTTCGGTGGTTTGAACACGAAAACGCATATAATGATCCGTGAAACGAGCGGCAAACAATCTTACCGCAAACGAGCTACGGCCGGACGAAACGGTCGATGCGCGCGATTCTGGCGGTCCTCAAATTTAAATCTAAATCGTCAGGTTTCCGCCGGCAGAAGCCGACCATAATGCGAAATACGCGGTGTCACTGCGCGACCGCGATAAACGACCCCCGAATTGCGTGGGGGCCTGAAACCGAATCCAGTTTCGAAATCGTCGAAGGTTAGCCACGTCAGAGATTTCACCGCATAGATACGCAAATTTTTTAGAATAATTCTGGTTAGAACCGCGAGATTGAAGGTACTGACCTTCCAGATCCAGGGTTCGATAATTTTGGGAGATTCTCAAAAATCAGATGATCCTAAAGGTAATCTAGGACCCTAGGGAAATTTAGAGGTTAATATTTGAATCTCCACATATTACGGTTTTGATATATTTTCCGCAATATTTTATTTAACGCATTGTAATATTATACACGCGTGAAAAATGGAGCTGCATTATTGCGGTCTATCGCGTGTTCCTGGAACTGCACTTTTAAACCGAATCATTGCGGAAAAATAATTGCTACCCGCTGGGCAGTCGCATTTTATAAAATTACCCTGCCATGCGGAACGTGAACCTACCATTTTAAAACTTCATACCGGTACGTTACTTTCTACGTAAACGCGATGATGAAATTTTTAATTCCGCATTAAATCAAACAGTCCGGTCCGCGTTATTGTTACGCTTTCATTATCGAGAAGTGATAGAACATTCTCGATAACAATATAACCGATGTACGAGTACATCGATTAAAACCGTCCAAATAACAGTTCAGTAAATAAGAATGAAAGGGAGTTTTATATGAAAGAGTCAGATCGAAATTGACCGGTAGCGTCAGTTTATTCAGTTTATTACATCGCGTCGTAGTGAAATGAAATCGAAGAGAAAATCCGGCAGCTGCAATTCCGTTCCAGTGGCTACTTTGATCGAAACCGAATCGACCAGTGAATTTTTCAAGTTCGAACGATCAGAGGGTGGTCGGTTTCACAAGAAGGCGAGCCAGTATTCACACTAAAATTACCACGAGCTTTGCTTCAAATTTAATAGGCCGTGCAGAGAAGTCTCTGTAATTAGCTAGCTCGCTTTTTACCTCCTCCTCTTGCTTCGTTTGCCGACGGCTCCGAAAAACCTGAGAGCCGAGCGGATGTGTAAACGATATTAAGAGAGTTCACTGGCTGAGTTTCGTCGATGGCCGTAGCCAGCTCGAACGTTCGTTTGATGCAAACTTTACGGAAGAGCGGCTCTGCGGTCGGCTGCACGTCAGCCAAGTCAGGTTCGTTTCAGCTCGGCACGCTGGTATTCGTGTGCACCCCAGAATCATCAGGAGAGCTCGCGTTCTCGATCAAGTCGGCCCCTTTAATCGGCAAAGCAATGATTAGTTAGGCATAAGTCGGGTCTCGTTTACGCCACTCGTCCCTGGCTAATGTTTGCGTAACACGGACGATATAATCCCCGTTAAAGCGTTCAACGTTTGTCGTGAAGTGGACAGAAACGCCATTACTTTGATATTAGTTTGTTTCGTGTCAAGATTACAGTTTGCATATGTCTCTTTGAGATTTGTATCGTCAGGGGACATTGGACTACTTGCATAAGATCCTTAATCCTTCTAACATCATTTTACTTCGTGAGGTGTTAGGCCACTTTTTGAGAAGCATAATTAGGACTAAAAAATATATACACACAAATGGCACATGAAGCAATTGCAAGCAATTCTTAGTTCGCATTCGAAAGATATTTAAGTTCTGCTATCAGTATGAGGATTCAAGTAGTATAATCAAACATTAGTCGGACTGCTATTATAAGCAACCCTTAACAATCAATTATAAACACTGTACCTAAAAATAGATGGAAAAGATAGTACATACTTGTTCGATATTCGACCTGAATAAAGGTTCCGCAAGTAGTGTAACCAAGAACTGATCAGACATTCATCTAAACTGTTATGGACAAACTTCTTTTCTACCAGCATCAAACTGCCATGAGCCTCTAATACAGATGCAATATTACAATAATCAAGCTGCCAACGGATTCTCAACCCCCCCGGAACAATCTTTCTTCATTATCGACCCGTTTTTTCATTACCCGTCCCAAAGACGTGCACCAGAAGCCTAAAAAAAATAACTCGGACGTCTTAATCTCGGAGAGGGGAAAACTGCTAATCCGAGAACGACGTGAAAATATGAACTCGTATTGAGCAGCCGGCCGGAAACGATGTACGCGGTAAAGGGGGTCACTAATGTCCCCTTCTTCCTCTCTGGGCCGAAGATTTATCGTCGTACGCCGGTGGGATTGTTACGTAAGGTTAAGCTCGGGGTAGAGGCATTAGGATTCGACCTTACCGGCTGATCCCGATGGGCGGTCGCGCAAATCCCAATGAGCTGGCCGAGATTCGATCCGTGGCTAATGTCGACTCCTTGGAAATCAGCGAAAGCGATGTTTTCACTTTTATCCGTTTCGCTGTAACTTCATGACCAACAAACAATCACGGCCGGCGTGCACCGCGTTTAAATTACAACTCGACCTAATCCGGAAACTAAGCGCCCAAGGCGTTGTCCACGTAATCGTCCTCAGTTGTAATTTCGTCCCTCAACTGGATTTCGGACCGTTCCAGGCAAATTGTAGCCCATAGGATGTAGGTGGCTTTCAAACGAGATTGACTGTTGCGTTCAATGGCCGGATAGTTTTCAGTTTCCGGTCGTTACGATCTTTTGATATCTCAATGTGTCTCCAGAACACTGTCAATATTTTGCAAACGAATAGTTGCCTTTCATATGAACTTTAATTCTACTGATCAGGTTACTCTGCTTGCTCTCGAAAGTTTATCTGAATATCAAATATTATTTAGCATGAGTAAACCACCTTTGTGACTTATTTTGAGATGCAATTCCCATAGATTAATTACACGAAACCGCTCAGAATAGTTCCCGTCTGATTAATGTCTACTTCTATTTGCTCTCTGCATACCAACCTTCAAAGTCATTAATCTCCCTAATAAAGACCTGTACCGTAACTTCATTGCACGTTTTCGGCTCATTTTGAGAAATACAGTCAATGACACACGAACTGTACTCAATTTTCATGCATCTCAACAGTATAACTTCATCAACTTCGCTCTTCATTTAGCTGTGAAAACGTTTCGAGAGCCTAAAATAGTCGTTGCAGTCGATGCAGGGAAGAGTAAACCACTAGCAGAATGATTTACGCGTTTAATCGAATCGCAATTACACGTGACGGGTTCGGTCTTCATTCCCGTGAGCCCCGCCATGTTCGCAGAAGCGATCGCGAAGAGTTATGTTCCTTTTACGTACTTTATCACAGGATGAAGCCGGGGTTGATCGATGCGAACCACCATTTTTTTTTTCGTCTCCGGTGTACAACGATTGTGCGGCCGTCTAGTCGTGATCGTTCCTTTTCGCCATCGGAAATTGCGATTCTTCGGCTCGAAACCTTCTATCCGCCACTCGAATATATATGACGCTGCTTAATAAATCCAGCAGACAGAACGGCCGCAATCTGGTCGTGGGACACGTAATCTCGTTTAACGTATGTACCCACTCGATTTTCTCGTTGCCTCTCGTCTTTGTCTGCCGTCATTTTTCTCCACCGTCGTGTGCTCGTTTTAGCAGCTGTATGATTTTCCATCTGTCGAAACACGGTCGGACCCAATCACGTAAACGTGACTGATCGATTTTAAATCTTTACCCCTTTATTCTGATATGTCTCGTGACGCACCCGTGACGCATTCGTACTTCAGCTGTTTTATTCGAATTTTAATATGCAATTTGGACTTCAAGTCTTATACTTTCTATAGTCAACGATTGTATAATACCAAATTGTCATAATATTGAAATTTTCTTTGTCTTTAATATTGTAACTGTGGTTAGTTATGACTGACACGCTATAGGGTGAAGATTAAAGCTGAAATTGAGCTTCTACAATTTGAAGGAGAGCTTAAAAATTTGAGAGAATAACGATGATGGAACCAGTGAATAAATCGAGGTGTAAAAATGTAAAAGTTGCGAGGAAAGGGATCTCGTTAATTATCGAACTTGTAAAATATTTCGACATTTCAAAGGCAAGATAAACGTTCGACAGGGATGAGCGAAACTACTTTAATCCGCTCGAATAGTTTCCGCATACCGCTGCCAGAAATTCTTTTCCTTTGACCACGTTCCACCGTGATTCGACTCGCCTCCACCCTCCGATGGTCGGTATATTTTCCAATTAACACGGGAACTCGTAGCCGAGAGCGCGATTTCGTACCGCGAAGGAATTGTTACGCCGGAAAATCCGTGCTCCTCCTCTTTTCTCGGCTACCGTTTAAAACCTCGTCCGCTTCGGGGTTTCGCTTTCGTTTCCCTCTTTTGTGCTTTGCCTTGCTCCGCCTCGTTTTTTTTCATCGCGTCTTTGACTGAGTTGTTTTTCTTCTCGGAAGCGGCCGATGCCTTTGGTCGATTTTTCGTTGCCGTTGACAGCTGACTGGCCGAACTTGCCTTGTCTGCCGATAATATGCGTGCCAGATGCAGTGGAAAACAGCGTCAAGTTGCTTTCGCACAAGAAATTCATACACTGTGAAAAAATGAAGATGCTCCTGAACTCTTTTCTCTTATCAAAACGCTTCTTGCAGCTTTAGTATAACCGAGGATCTTAGTTATCTACATTTTTGGGGTAGTTTTAAAAAGTTCAATACGCACAAAGTTTAGAACATAAATTCACTCCGATAAAATCCACTGAATAGTTGACAATACTATGGTAATACGATATAAGAAATATCGATTGAACTGTGCGAGAAATCGGATAACCCAGTAGTATACTCGAGCAGTGGTCAGACAAACACTACTCCAAGAATACACTCCTCGCGATCGCTCCTCTCGACTCATCGAGCCGTGGCAATCCATTCCGCGTTGACAACTATTACCAGAAATTGCAGTGTGCCGGAATCGACCAAGTCAATGACCAGAAAAGGCCACGTTCACGCATGAACCGAGCAATTGCTCGTCGTTGGCCCGAGGGTTGCCACAGTTCCACGAACTTATACTGGCAGTTGTCTCAATCGCTGTTGCAGCAACAAGGATTTCACTGTTGTGCCTCGAATTACATGCGGAAGGGAATTAGTTCCAATTAGTGATCGATTGGGCTGTATGATTTAACGTCGTATCCTGTCTCGCTCTGGCATAGATGTACAATATGTTGAACGGAGGTGTCTTGCGGAACGTTGATAATAAGCGACAATTTGCAAAGAAATTCATGGGCCCATCGACGTCGAAACGGCAAATCCTCGTTACGTATTCGTCGGAAATTTATTCAGGACTGGCGTAATTCCGGGATCAACCGGCGTGAATAATCGAGCGACCTCGGCCAGGCAACGAGATTTCTTTATTAAGCGAACGTTCAAGGTAACCGGGGAGGATTTTCTGTAAAAATTGAAACGAGGAACTTGGATACCGGCCCCGGCAAACATAGAATGGGAAATTCTCGTGTAAATTGAAACAGCGAAAGCTTCTTCCCTTGGTTGCCGCTGAAACGCGGAAATTTTCTTAGACGGTACGTTCCGAGCGTAAAAATTTCCAGCAGAACGATTCTACTTCACTTTTCGCCGGTAATCATGCGCGATTATTCTGTCGGATGGTTTCCGCGAATACCCTGTAACATCTTCCCTTCGAAGCTAATGGCTTTAGAGAGCTTTTTTTCCTTCGCAAACAATATTTTTCTCGATGCAATAATATTGCGGTTCTGAGGCGACCGTTATTTGCACTTTATCTCTGCAATTTACTAGGACAAACTGCGAACGACATACAAATTACAGCATTTTTCACATGTAAAACACTGTTGCTGAATAATAACCGCATTCTTTTTCTTATGTATTATCCTATAATCGATAGTCTTGCAAGGGGTGTAACCCTTTAACCTACAATTTTCTACGCTGTTGCATTCATACATGACGAATTGTTGCGGTAATGTTAAAAGAAATTAAAAAGGTTAACATGTTAGATGAAATAGATAAAATACGAGTTTGTTTTGTCACGTTGACTATGTTGTGTGTCACGAGTATGTCATAATGTTGTAGAGCGAGGGATTAAATAAATTGAATGTAAGTAATTAAAACACCGTCTTTTATGTATCATATGTATACAAATTTGCATGTCATACTAACATTATTGTTTACTTTAAATATTTCACGTGCATCCAAATTGATCATTATTTGTTATAATTAATAAGCATCCATTTACCGTTGCAAATATTAATGAGTTCCGGCGATGTTCATCAAACTTTTAGCTCCAGATTTTATGAATGTAAACGTTCGAACCGTACATTTCCCATCGTTTCAATAAATTATGAATATGAGGCCATGGATCGTACGAACATTTACTTTATACAAGTTTAAATTCCACTTAACCGTCGGTGTTAGAAGAACGTTAAAGGTCTCCCTTTTAATTACAAGTTATTTTCTCGGCAAATTATAAAAGGTTCGAGTGATGGGGGTTAAATTACCAGGGCTAGCCTTCCGCGAGGGAGTCCGTGCCTCCTTGTAATCGCACGACGATGCCGATTATTTTGCCATAAATTACACGCGATGCCGTAAATCGTATTAGGGCAGAGTGGTTCGCGGCTTCGCTTCACGCTCAAACGGCCAAATTGGATTTCGTTCTTAAGCCCCGAATTTCGTTAGAAGCAACGCTGAAATTATGGACCGCCCGCTGGCTCCTTGCGAGCCCACGCCCATAATAAACGGCCGGGACGAGCCCCTGTTCCCTTTTCGACCCGTCGTGCTTTTACACGGCCGGATGAAAACCGGCTTCACGGTCGTATTATCGAATCTTAATGCCCGGTGACGCGGCCACGGGCCCAGATTTCTCAATAAAACACCGTCGCCCTTCATACATTTTAAACCCCTCTCTATAACGCTAAGAAACGAGATTTCGGAACCGCGCGAATCGAGGGGTTAGGAATTAAAAAGGGAGCCCAACGACATCGTTGAATTTAAATTCCGCCATATTATGCCGCCACTCGCGCGGTAGTCCGCTTCATTTCCTATTTTACATCTCGAGGCTGAACCGAAAGTTTCTTACGTCGTGAAGGAAGCAACCCTATTCCGGATATGCATTATGGATATCCCGTTCGCGGAATACTTGAATTATGAGGCCACCTTTTCTTTTCCCTTCTCTTGAGGAATCGCTCCAAGCGATCGTCGCGATGTTAATCAATTTAACTTTATACGCACATAACTTTCAGGTCAAAAACTCGCTATTTTAAATTAAACTCGACACGAGCGATATCGATCGCGTTGCATGAATTAACGTACGAGATAAGAACATCAATTTCTTAACACGGTACACGATATGATAAACTATGTGACGTGTTGTGTAGTCACATTTGATACATAGAACATGAGCACTCTTCATATGCTTTATGCATCATGTACAATACACAAATGCATGAGGCACAGGTTGCAGTTGAATTGCGTACATGAGATAGCAACATGCCTTATGCATGACCGAATTTAATCTTATGAGGCATACGTTGTTAGAATCACGCTTAACATGACATCCGTATCTCCACAAACGTTTCAGGCATACTTAGCTGTAAGCTGCTATATCTGAAAAATGATTCTACCTAAGATGAGCAATCCTTCAAAATGTCAGTGACAATTTTCAACCCTCCGATTAGTTCAGACTAATGTAGTGTCTCATCGAGGAAATACAGAAGAAGACTCGAATCATCTTTCAGCTCGTAAATTGATGATTTATTAGTCGGAAGGTGTTCGAGCAATTGAATCGACGGTGCGTAGGTCAGGCATTCGATCAATCTTCCCAGCAAGAATTTCACGGTAGACTCGTTTATAGTTTCACAGCGTGTTGACGCAGCGATCGATGAAGAAAGAGAGGCGAATACCTCGGGCGGACAGGAAATAAAAGCGGTAGCTTCATCATCATCAAGGGGTGGTTCTGATTGAGTCCTACGAGGTTAAAGGATTCTAGGTCGGCGAGGACTACACGTTCAAAGAAAGAGTTAATTTCCGTCGAGAACGTAAACGAACCTTTTGCACCGAGTAAGATTATAGTGTTCTCAGCGACGGATGTTCAACCATGGTAGCAAGAAACCCCTTTTTAACGTAAGAAGCGACGTTTCTAATGTTTGACGCGAATCTTTTTGGTATTTGCGTTTCATTCCGTCGCGCTTCCTACGCTGGGTTTTCCTTTGACGAAAAAAGTTAACGAGAATCGTGATTGCCTCAGGGAAATTAGGTGCAAAATGTCGCCGCTTCGCGTTTCGCGGCGGTTCGTTAAAAGAGGCGAGCAGATTTTCATGGAATTCGTCTGCGATAACAGTGGAAAATATGCTACTTCCGGTGTTGCGTTCCCTTTGTCCAGGATCAGGACCGAAATTACTTTGTAACTCTTACTGGAATCGTTCCTGCATTTTGGTGAAACTTTATAGATTTATAGAGCAATTAAGAATGGGAAGATATATCACCTTTTGTACGATGTTTCATTCTCTATCTAGTACAATAAAATAATTTAAAAAATGAATGAATATCGTATCTGTCTATCTTTGCGAAATTTCGATTCCTCCTGAGGTCCTGAGGTCCTTTGTAAAATTGAATTTTTGATTTGATGGAAAATTGACGAGTTGATAGTTTTTTAAATATTAGAATGAAGCGATGAGTGTTGAAAACTGGAATCATTTCTTGGATTGTTGAGCAGTTGAACATGAATATTCGGAAAACTTTCTCGAAATCCTTCAGCCGGGAATGTGGTTAGATTCTTTCGTTTTGCCTGACTTCTCCAGAAACAGCGAAACATCCGAATCGACTGCAATCGAAGTAATGGCTGCAATTTGACCGCCGTTTGGTCTACCCTTCGCCACTTTCCCGTTTCTGACCGATAGCAAATAAACAGCAAGGATCGCTGTTCAGTCATTCGAAGATTGAAGTGATATTCGACCTTGCAGTAACTCTTGTACGAATTCCCATAAAACAGAACAGATCGTACGAAACACCTCCGCTATGTGCACTTAAATATCTCCCAGTTAACTGACATTTTCCATCTCATTATGGGTGGTCTCGCTATATGGCACCGGGTCACTTTAATACATAAAAGATGGGGATCTTCGTGGGAATCTTCAATTAAATCTTGGAGACCTTTGAGTGAACGATAATCAGGTATCGGTAAAATGTCCTAAAGTATCCTGAGAAGAAATTAAAATTCACAAACCCTCCTATAATCCCTCCTATAAAAATTTCGGAGGGAAGTAAATTTTCCCGTTCAGCCAAGTAGAAATGTTAACTGTTCGCAATCGTAGAATCCACGGAATTTAACGCGGATACAGGTGCCAGACGCGCGACATCCAGCTTCCTCTGATTCTGTATCTACGGGCCCCCCTCGCAGGAGTAAATCGCTCGAATCTAATTTGCAATTCCTGACGCGTGACGGTCGAAGCTGATAGGACAGCTGGCCAGAATACGACGATGTATCCAGGACATTACGTGCCCGGACGAAAGTCGAAACGTGGCTAAAAACAGTTTCCTGCTTGTCTGTCGCGGGCCAGTCAGACCGGAAGCGGACATGCGGATCCTCCTTTAAATTCTCCCCTCTTTGCACGAAAACTTGAAGACCGTTCGTGCACGAATCCTGCGATTATCCTGAATGTCGAACTTGCAGTTCATCTTCTTCGTACGTAATTCGTCCAGAAATTGATCGGAAGTGCCAACGCGGTGGATGAACGATGAGGAAGCGTGGATCATCGATGTAACTTGCGTTTTATGCATCCTTTGAACTTACCCGGATGGCACGTGTATAACACTTTCTATAGAAAACGTAGGCGGTCTGCTGTAGAATTACTTGCAAAAGTCAAAGGACGTCCATTGCTGACGCAAAGAATGCACTCTGAATAGAACCACTTCCCATTTTGCTGCTGCTATTTTAAGCTTCAGCGACAATGTTTTACGCGTTGGAGACAAAATTGTTTGCTTTCATGATTCATTTTTGCACCCATTTTCCTCGGAATTCTAATATTTCCAAGTTCCCAAATTTCTAACTTCTACGTCCCAATCTTCCCTTCCCAAACGTCCAACTTCCCAAATACCTAAATTTTCACGTATCGAATCAGCACATTTAAATCTCTACGTCCCTATTTCGAAATCTAAATTATTGCGAAGTGAATAAGCAAAGAATGGGTCATTGATAACTCCCAAGTTAATTATTACAGAATCGTGGATTCGGAAAGTTTCCCCTGCCACGAAGGTATCGCGTGCCTTTAATTATGTCACTTATCCGTAGTTATGACGTTCCCCGATAATTCCACCGCGAGCGAAGTGTGCGCTGAAATAAAAGGAGCTAATCGATGACAACGAGGCGAATGAAGTTTCCCGTGAACGGGGTGGCTCGATTCGATTAGAGACACTTTTTAAAAAAGTTACCCTCGCGAAGAACCGAGAGAAAACGAAACTGGACTTGACAAGGTTTAACGTTTATACTTTGCTGCGAGCTGGTATATTTTTATTCCTTAGCTCTTTGGGTTCTTCGATGTCTGACACCGCTCCTCGTTGGTCTTTTTAATTACGATGCTCGATGATACGCGCTCATCGATTATTAGTAACGTTCGACGGTGTTCCGCGGTTACACGTCGCCTTGATGTTCCGTCTTCCGGTGTCTGAGTTCTTCGATGACGTGTGCACAGCACGATAGCTACTCTGATACATTCAAGGATGTCTACGTCATATCCTGTTTTCGTATCAGACTGTTGCTCCGTGATGGAGTATCGAATTATGAATTAAGTATGTCGTGTTAGTCGATACTCGGCTACTTGTCTTAAGCAAAGACTATTACAGTACCGTGGTGCATTTACCAAAATTAATTATTTGAATTCTTACTAGCAATTATGTGGAGTAAGAAGTAACGAACAGGAGGTTCCTTAATGTAATATCAAGAAAGTTACATAATTTTAATTTATTCGAGACTTACATTTCGTGCTGCAATCGACAGTTTCGTTTATTCTTGCCGGCAGGAAAAAAGAATTTAATTAAAGTTTACATAACGAAGGTATAAAAGTTCTGAATACCTGTCTGTTTGGGAAGGTAGCAATCCCGCAGGCGGATTCGCGAAAAATTCGAGGCGAACTTTTCAATTTCTCCAACGTTGTAGGACGAAACTTCATCAAGACGAAACAATGAGTTCTCAGGACTGCATGAAAATTCAAAACTTGGCTCGAACGTAGGTGTCGGTCGGGGGTGAGGCACGTGAATAGATGAAAGGTAGACGAAGGGAGCGAGTCAGGGATCGGAAACTCGTCTGGAACTCCACGGTCTTTAAGGAAAAATTGGTCGGACGTGGCTCGGAGAGAATCGAAAAGCTCGGAAAGAATTTTCAAGTCGCCCAGCGACGATGATTGCGATTGTCGATAGATTTCTCTTGATGGAGTTCGTGAATCGACGATAATCGACTTCTTTTTGCAAAAATGAGGTATTGCGAATCAGGGATCATTATCTACCCTTGCTCGTGTTTCAAACCCTCCACAGATATTGCGTTAAAATTTTGCTCAGACAACTTTAAATGTTTCAGAAGTTATCGTTTTTTATTATAATTTGCAATTAATATTGAATAGGTATTTTATCCTCAAATTGTTCCGTCATCATTCTATCAGAATGCGTGGTTCAATTTCCCCTAGTAAATAGGCAATTTAAGCAAAACGCAAGTGTTCCCTACAGAATGAAAAAATATTAACGTCCAGCATAAAATGATTTTCTCCAACTCGTAAACCGAGTAGCGACTATCTCATACACGGAATTTTTCATACCTTTCCAGATACACCATTTTCCAATCTAACTTTACCGAACATGCATATATTTTCCCCGCATTTTTCCGCATTTTGTATCAACGATCGTTTCGTCGCCTCTGTCGCTTTTCCCCTGTAGTTTCGCATTACCATTTAAAATGCCGGTACATAGCTCGATGGCATCGGCAAACTATTTAAAGGAAGCAGAGTAAATATAGCGCGGTGGCTGTTTGAATTTCGTTCCAAAGAGCTGAATCGCGGAGAAATCCTTTAAACCTTAAACATATCTCAGCTGCTATTGCCTACAGGCTTTATTATCAAATTATTCGAAGATTTAACTGGACGTAAATACACTTTCATACGTTAACGAGGGAAATTACAGTAATTAGCACGGAAGTTTTGATTTAAACTTATGCTACCTTTATGAGCATATGTATGCAAATGAACAAATGCAGAACGTTTCTAAGTTGAAGAAAGTGTGGTACCTTTGGTGTCTATTGCACTTATTGTAAAAAAATTGCAAACGGTTTAAAGTAGCAGGCACTTTATTTATGATATCATTAGTTAATTTAATTTTTATGACAACTTGATTATTATCGACGTTAGAATGAAAATGCCTAAGTGTGGTCTGATCCAAATGCAGTTCTCCTGTGAGAGCTGATCAAAGAATTTCGATTCGGAAACCACACAGCGTTTCTCAAATCATTTCTAGTAATCCTCCGGAGGTAGAAGAGAGGTATTGAACCGTGCAACGTACTCGAGAAAGTAATACGAGCGGAATCGTCATCGGAGCAGCATAGAATTGTAGCGAAAGCAGAGAAGGACGCAGTATCCCGCGAAACCATTCGGTGGAGGGTGTGGCGGTTCAATTTCCCAATTTCTCGGCTTGTCACTCTTCGCTGGAATATTCAACGATGGCTTCACGATTTCTTTTCAACAGTCTCTGCAGCAGGGCTTTCCAGTCGCGACGGTTATTTAAGATTCTCGCGGGCGTGCCCGTCCTCTGTTTTAAAAATCACTCCTGCCCGCTTAGTATGCCGACTCGACCCGTGCTAGTCGACTGTGATATTACCTTACTCTCACCCCCTTTGACTGCTGCCAGCCTCTTCTCGCCCATCTTTCATCCCAGCTCATTCCACTTTTTATTCGTCCTCGTTCTGAGGCCTCGATCGTCCCGTTTGTTTCTTTCACCCGTTCGCTCTCGATTGGTCGTGCAATTTTTCGAAAGCCAGAAAATTACGGTTTTTGGGTCGCACGTGGCTCGAAACGTGTCCAATGTATCGGAAAATTGTAACCACGGGGTGAATCATGGTATGTGCTCGTTTCTTTGCGCCGGTATTCCGCTTTCAAAATTGCTGGAACAGTTTTCGAAATCTGTCGGTGATTAGTTGTTACAATATTATTTGTGGCAACTGCGTTACAGTTGGAAAATGACAGCAATCATGAATTATAGTTTAATCCGCAGATTACAAGTGTACAAATCTCTAAATTGATGCAATTACAATAACAAAAGGATGTTCCTTGCTAAAAATGATAGTTAAAATAGTGATATTATTATCGTCATAGTCCACTTGTAACTTCCAGAAGAATCTTGTAAAAATAACGTGAATGTTGCATGAAGTCTGAAATGGTTTTCTTTAATTAATCAGTGATATTAAATTCATAATATTACCAATTCGCGTTGCGAGCATAAGAAGAATCGGAAATCAGATGATCAAAGCACATCGCCCAAAGCTATAGCTAAGCCACATTCGATTTCCGGCTCAACCCAATTCACGACTATCGACATGATCCAAGACAGTAATCACCAAGGGACGTTAATTGGCCGGACCAATTAACGAAGCACGTCGGAAATTGTCGGTGTCGGATACCACGGGGATCGGGTCGAACAATAAAGTGAACATCCTGCAGCTAAGTTCGAATAATGCGTGTTAATTAAGGGACGGTTAGCCCGGTATCCTAAAGTCGTTTTAATTATTCCACGAAGAGCCGTAGGGGGGCTTTCAAATGTAGGCTAACGTTATCTCGCGAACGGGCTTGATAACTGATGCTTAAAACGTAGCTAAGACGAGCTTTCGAACGAGACGTCTTTATCGTTTCTGGCGGCTGCGATTCCATCGAGGAATCTCCGCTTACGCCGGAACTCCGACGCGGTATCTGCTCGAGCAACCCGTAATTTCTGCGCGGTCGAGTATAAAGTAATTTAGATAATGCCGGAAGTTGGCGTAACAAGCCTGGCTAGCGGACTGCAGCCGCGCTGTTTAGCGACCTGGTTGCTTCCGGCTGGTTATTTCCGCTGTTCCGCCGAGACTCTGACCCGTGACTGAGCAAAGACGCTGACTTCGCAGAGATGCTCCTACAGAAATTATAATGAAAAAACTACCACTCTGCCTCTTTCTAACCCGGTTGCTTCGGTACGTAATACATGTTCTCGCTGTGGACGAAGTAGCATCGTCAAGCTTTATAATTTTTACGATACAAATTAGTTCGACTTATATCAATAATATTGATGGTTACCGATGGATCTGATCTTCAGAAGCGAATATGTTCCAAAGAGAATACTCACACCCTTCGAAGGGGAGGGTCAACTATCTCAAAAATGGTAGCAATATTTTAGGAATTACCCTTCGAAATAGATTACATCATTGCAAACAATTTATTAATCAAATGGCAGTATACGTAGGTTCACCTCAGGTCAAACTCTACTGACAGCATATAAATATAATTTCTGGCGAAGCTGCAATGTTACCAAAATATTTTGTAGACAATTTGTAAAAGTACATAAAATTATTTTTAACATTACGAACACGTCGTTTGAAAAAACCTGTTTGGTTTTCAAGAGCCAACCAGGGCAGGTTGTTTGTCAATTTCAATCATGAAAGTGACTGCTACCTGTCACTATTAATTTCAACGATATATCGACATGTGTCTTGCCATGATAAATTGGAAAGTAGACATGGAAGTTTCTGTTTATTCGAACGTCGCCGTTTCTGAAGATACATAAATTTTTTGTGCATCCTTATTTATGGTTGGACCATTATTTCGAATGTGTCAGATTTCTATCGCTTTCGTGATACAATTCCTCGGTGCACGAAATCGAAGGAAAACAAAGGAATTTGAGACACATGATTGAGTTAAGGATGAATCTAAAATTGAATTCCGGACATTGATTATAGCTAAACCTAACGCAACCCCTATCCCCGTATCGAATCTAAACCAAACCTAATTTAAATTTAATCTGAATCTAATCCTCCGATAACCTCAGACAACCCTTTGCTTAGACCTGACTTGAACCTGGAGATCCTCGTACTACTATGTTACGTTCCACGTTTTCGAGAAATATCATGTACTCGTATTAAAGTTTATTACGAACAAAATTATTGAGAGTCATTTATGCGATATCAGAATTATTGAATGCAATATATAAAATTTCTTTGTAGAATTTAAAAATTTCTGAATATGTCCCATAGCTGTAACATGATTAAATTCAGGACTCAAAATTAAATGTGATTTAATTTAACATACAAAACGAGGGTAAATTGAGAGCTCCATAAAAAGAGTGATGTAAATAACAAAAACAAATATTAATCGTACGAGTAGGACCAAGATTCGAGGCGCAGTTTGAAAAACTTCAACGGCGAATTAATACGAAGGAACTTTTCAGTCGTAAAAGTCATCTCGAATATTGGATTTGATCCACGGTCGCGACGTCCCAGCTACAACTTTCCCCAAGTAATATTCTATCGAATTACCGTGCTCTCCCAATCGACGAGGTGCTCATCATGATGCATTGGAATTAGGCGACCAAAGTCACCCTCCCGTCTGGGATTTATTCGGCTCGCTATCGGAATCGATTGTCTCGTTTAATATTCTCTTGTGGCTCTTTCTTCGCAACCCCTTTTCCTCCTATGATTCTCGCGTAGACAATTTCGCGGGATGAATTGCGTGAATCCATCTTCTCAAGATCTCTCCTTAATTTTTGCCTTTGTTCCTCTGTGAAACTGTATCGATCGAATCTCGAGAGGAAGTCGCAGGAAATCGTTGCGAAACACCCGAAAGGAATATTTTGTGGTTATATATAAGGTCTTAAGGTTATACAACTATGATAAATGGCCAGAGGTTTGTTTCGTGTTATAACGTTTCATTCATATATCACCACATGTACCTCTATATATTCGTTGCATCTAAAGGCCTTATATTGCCATGCAACTCGAATTAATAGAAGGCATAGAAACGTCAATTTCACGGTACCTCAGGCGTCAGCGAATACAATAAAAAAAATCAAATAAAAACGTGCAACCGGTTTGAAACTGACGACGTCGAACGCAAACCGCTGTCGCAAAATTTTACGATAAATAAACGAACGATTAAAAAATTTGCCAGCTTGTCGAGCGCTATATTTCCAGCGGACTTTCGCCTGTTGCGAACTGCGAAACGTTTCACGAGCACGAACCAACTCGGTCTATCGATCCGTCAGCGTTGGTTGTTCGTCGAACCGGGGGCCAGATCAGAGGGATTTTGCAAAAATTTCTTGTTCAAACTCGGTTCAGCCAACGGCAAAAACTTAATAGCTAGTCGACGCGAAAAAGAAGAATGAATCGAGCGTCGAAACGCTTGATTCTCTCCTTTGTTCCCGCGACGCCACTCTCGCTCGATACTCGACAATTATCGCTTTTAACGACCTTGGAAAGGGTTTAAGGAACCCTTCGGGAAAGGTCGAGAGAAATGGGCACGAGGGTTGTTTGATTTAGCAAGCTTTCCACCTGCTTTTTGCTAATACTCGCCGAGGCTGTGATTGAGAGTTTTTGGCACGAAGTGCTTTTCCGTGTTGTTAAACGAAATGTAGTGTTACATTTGATACGTTGTTTGAGAAAATTCCGATTCCGCGTCAGATGTATAATCTATTCATGCAGACTTTCTTACTCGCTTCTTTTATCAAACCTATTTTTGCAACATCATTTTGACGGCACAAAAAATGAGAAATATTACAATTTTATTTGCATGCACCATGAGTTCAATTCCGTTTTTCCGTTTCATTTGAAGGTGAAGTGGAGCTAAGTCGATTTCAGCGCAAACGTAAATAGGATCAAGTAGAGAATTCGTCGTGGAGGACACAATTCTCTCGGAACGCGATTTGCATGATCGTGGCACGGTAATGTAGGTTCGGGTCAAGGGTTAATCGCCTTCCAACCTCACTTTTGCCCCCACCCTGGAATTCGATTCATAAATTCTGTTCGGGCGATCGACGAAGGTACGCTGCACCTGTCAGTATCGTTCGATGCCGATACTTCTGCGCGGTACCCATTGCGTATGCACGAGCGTCGCGCCCATTGACCCAGATATGATCGCGATGGATTTTGATTTTTAGAGACGCGTTCTGACGTCCAACATTCGTTACATCATTCGACATCGATACAGTGCGAGCTAAGAACGTGCGTCACCAAAAATATAGTTAACATTTGTTAATCCTTATCGTGTCACACTCGTGACTCACTTACAACGGATCAAAATTATATTCGCAATTAGAAATTGAGAACTCGAATCTGAGGATGTGAAGATCCGAGGATTCTGTGACCCCAGAATCTGGGACTATAACGTTGCTGGTATTTGGACATACCAATATAATAAAGGAATGTGAGGAATGCGGAGATTTCGATATCAGAATTTAGAGAGATATATCAATAGGGACATAAAGATCTGGAAACATAGGAATATACAGAAGTATAGAAGAGTAAATTTTGAATCTCGCGGAATTCTATCTCGTCGAAATTTCATTGCCTCGAATTCTGTTACGTCGAGTTAAATTTTATCGCGTCGAATTGAATCTGTCGCGTCGAATTGAATCTCGTCGAATCGTACGGTGTCGAATTGAACGGCGTCCAATCTAATCACGTTTATCAAATTCCTGTCAAGAAGCTCGGAATTATGAAAATCGATATTCTAATATAGAAACGAAGATCTCTAGAAGAAGAAGATATGGCCCGGTTTGCTTTTCGATCGGAAACGGTTCGAGAAAGTACCAGACGTTCGGTCAGACCTCTGATTTTTATGTAGCAAAGTTCCAGCGAGATTTTATACGTCCATTCGAAATGGCGCGAGACGCGATCGCCAGAGTTTATTGACTTCCTGGAGGAGGGAAACGGTACTCCTGAAATATTGCGACAACCTATCGGATTATCGATTTTTTGGCAACTCGAAGGGTGGGAAATTATGCGACTGCGAAGCCTTTCGATAGGGGGGTGAAAGTACGCTTATCGCTTTCAAGATTTTCCAATTTCTCGCTGAACGACCGTGCTACCTTAAATCGAGCTTTGTATTCATAAAGTTTGCTAATTGATTATACATTCAGATCAAACACTCCGGATTACACAGATTTGCAATATCTCAAACCTTTGGGTCATTATTATCGAATAATCAATTTCACGACTAAAAGCTTACACCTCTCTTATAATTGTTCCATACTCATTTTACAAACACGTTCCACAAAATTTTAATGTATCTCATAAAATTATTAATCTTCAAGTCTTGAGATGATCTACAATTTTCAGTACCAAATCAGGTGTAAGATTAATATAACTCAGAAATAGTCAAGTGTGATTAATAAGAGGCTTGTTCCACAATATCATGATGCACTCATGACGCACAGGTGTGACGCAAAAGAAAATTGTAGAACAAGGAGTTAAATTAACAATGATTGCTAGCCTCCCAAGGTAAACGTATAAAATACGGTAATACAACTCGAATCGTATCAAATAATATTTTACGTTGTCTCGGTCACCGTAGTACCACAGAAACCTTAATCTCATTTTCCCAGCGTTTATATTCATCCATTTTGCAGCAATTGCAGGCGGTAAAACCAGCGGCTCGAAATACGGGCCAATAAAGCATACTTCCATGAATATTTACGAGCATTCGTTTCATCTGGTTCCGGTATTCCCCTTCTCTATAACTCCATCAATTCCGTCCACAGTCGAAGGGCAGTTTTGCCATCTTGGCTCGCGAGGGTCACATCCGTCCCGAGTAACGCGTGGATGCGTCGCGAGGGCAAAAGTTTGCGATGCGACAGGAGAGGGGTCGTATGTTCGAGCTTCGAACGGCTTGAATATTTATAGTTGGTTGGTTTGCACCCGTGGCCACGAGAAAAACTCGACGAGCGTGTCTGGCCACCGGCAGGGGAAAAAAAAGCAAGGAAGCGTGGAATTTAACCGCGGCTTAACGAGCGTACTTGTTCGACGGATCTCATTGTTTCTGCTCGCGAACGATGAGAAAATTGTCCCCGCCACGACAATTTTCATCGGCAATCCCACTCGACTATGTACAACATCGGCAAACGTTTTATGCTTTCCTTTTTTTAAACAAAAACTACGGTACAGGGTGAGTCAACGTTCGAGCATCATTCGTTGTTAGGAACTTTCTGAACTTCTGAGGACACTCGAAAGCTTTGTCTGCGCTCAAATGACTGTCTTTTATTAGTGGGAGTTCGCTGGCAAATATGAACATAATTTTTATTTATTGCACAAAGGATATATTTATTCTGGGTGGAGAGACAAATTTTTAGGTATCTCTGTTAGAAGTAAGCATTCTATGTTACTTACATGGAAATAATATCAACATCATCACTTCATGATATGATTGCACAAATAGACACTTTCATTTAATTAACAGTAACCCCTTCGAAAGTGTCCCCTTCCAAAGTGAGGGTTTGAAACTGCTCAAGAGCTTCAAAAACGTTCAGCAGCATCTGGAAATTCGACACAACAGTCTAGTCTAATGAAATTACTTGGAAATTTGTTAGAGACAAATCGAATATCTATCACCGGAGATTAAACGCGTATCGATATCGACCGGTTGATGGCGTCTTCCACGATGGAGACGTCAACAACGGGAAACAAACGTTCGCTGCTAGGAAACGGTAATGAAATTCGGCGGAGGGTTGCGTGCCAACGTCTCCTTTGAGTATCGATGTTGTACCCGACCGGTTGGAACGTCGTGGCGCCGGTCTGAGTTAGTTGGCTCATGTGAAAATTGACGGCGGTGATTTAATTTTCAAATCTTCGGGGCCTGTGATTGGAACCACAATCTCGTTCGCAACTTGTGGATTTGACGTTTGAGTAAATTCGGGAAGTTACACCTTGAGAATCTGTGAATTTGCAAAGAGGTCATTCAAAATACAAATTTTGATATGAGAACAAAATTTGCAGAATTCATCTCCCAAAATCGAATGTAATTGTATGACTACCAGGTATCGACCAGTCCTCCATTTTACTGGAATATGTTTTAGTACCAAAAATGACGACTTTTAACGAACCAAAAATCCGTGTTCCGCAGGGCTCGCGAGTGCACCGATGTCCACCCACGCATGTGCACATCGGTTATCTAGGTCGGAAGATTTTTTCAATAATATTTCCCCCGCGGTACGTTGCTCGCTCCATTTGCAAACACGTATATTGTGTATACCAGGACTTACGCTTGTTACCGGCCTCTCCTCGCGTCCCTACGCTGCCAGTAACGCGAGGGTGGAGGGCGTCGGTGCATGTCGGTCGCGCGACGCGTTGAAAAAAAAATTGTGGACGAAAGAGTATTCGCGTCGCGACACGGTTCGCACCCTGCCACGAAATTAACCCTCTTCTGTTGGCCGTGCCATCCCCTTTCGCGTGTTCCTCTTATTTTTCTGCCGACTTTCCTGCTTTGACATTTTTGTAGCTGCCTTTTAAGAGAACGCTGTCTGAACCGAGAGAACGTTTAATTCTAAACCATTGCTTCGAACTACTTTGGTCCATGTTCTGCACTGTGTGTAAGGGGTTCATTTTGGCGCAAGGGGTGGAGTAAGATGGCACTCAGTGGCTATAAATTAGCATTTTTATTTCTGATACGGGAAGAGAGTGCTTCGGGGAAATAATCGTACAATTCCCTTCGACTTTTTCTGCGAATAACAGAAGTAAGCGTGTAGAGGCAATTTTGTGGAAAGCGTAAGTGTGTTATGGGGTCAGATGATTGCCTTAGAGAAGTTCCTCGCCCAGATAATTAGTCAAATGGAAAATTTGACCCGCATACCCCTGTCTATTATCGATGCATTCTGATCGATATGCTCTTTTCGCCGGTGCTCGTTCAGTCGCGAAACGATTTGCGCATATGCATCTGAGTGGTCGTGAATGGCACGGTATTCGTGACTTTAGACCTTGGACCGTTTACATCTTATTAATCTGTCAATAACTGTGCCGTTTGCTCGCCGAATCTCGCTGCACGAAATATAGATGTCATTTGAGGTCAGAAATTCGATCAAAAGTTTGCGCGAAATGTTCGAATAATGGAATATCAATCAATGTTATCATCCGCGAACATCGCTCCCATAATCTGGCAGCATAACATTTACTTAGAGTATCTGTTTTACCGAATCAAGTATTTATTCTGCGATATTTTGTTGCCTTGCGCTGTTTACGTTTCGCAATATTTGCCCGGGCAAACAATTCAGCTGCAACTGAAATTTACTGCAATGCGCAAAAGATTCGCCTAAAAAAATTTTACTCGCTTTTATGCATATTTTTATGCACACTTTAAAAAGTGTCCTTTGAGAACGTTTACCTTCTCCTCTCGAGATTTCCTTTCGCCTTTTCTTAACCTTCGTTTTTCAACCATTTTTAAGCACTTTCCATCGACATTTGCATATTTCTTTCAAAACGTGATGCTCCTGTTTCCATGTTTTTGTGTCTTCGTTAATTCGTCTGTTCGTACATGAAAAAGTTGATGAATCAGGCTTATTAGTAATGTAGCTTATTCGCGAATGTGTCTGTTGTGAATGAGCATGCAAGTTACAAGTAGATCATGTCCGAAATACAAGTAACCTGTTGTAGTCTGATTATTTAACATTGATCGATTGACAGATCGTGGGTTTGAATCAGCGTTATCCTAGTGGCTGCATTATCTGACGCGACCCCAGCGGAATAACGCGAATGGTTTATGGGTACCATGCTCGGATCACCGTGAAAGGAGATTGGTCCCATATAACTCATTCTACTGCTACGTAGCGCGCGTTCGTGCGTGTCTGACAGCTCGTGGACTATTCTACTGATCAGGAACGCCATAATTCCGTTCGCCGGAGCGCGCTTATCGTTGTTTGACACGTAACACGGAATCATACAACGTGGAATTACGGACCCTTGTGATCACAATGCCCGGAATTACGACGTGTGGAATTACGGCGCGTGGAATTACGACGCGTGGAACTATGGGACATGGTACTGCGTTACGGAGCAATTCTGAGCGCGTAGAATTATGAAGTGGGGAATTACGATGCATTGTAATCACTGGGTGTAGTATTGGAACGCGTGAAACTGGGGCACGTGAGATTACGGAGCGTGGAATTACGACGCGTAGTAATCACTGCGCGTGGAATTATGGTGCGTAGTAATCGCAGCGCGTGAAATTACGGCGCGTAGTAATTACAGTGCGTGGAATTACGGTGCGTAGAATAACGGCGCGTAGTAATCACAGCGCGTGGAATTACGGTGCGTGGAATAACGGCGCGTAGTAATCACAGCGCGTAAATTTCCGATGCATGAAATTGCAGGACGTGGAATTACGACGCGTTGAATAATAAAGCGTGACGATACAACGCACGTTAACTCCCACGAATTGTCTTCTCAATCACCATGAAGTTCGTTTCGCACTCGTAAGAAGTACACTGACCTAACCTTCTGTATTGATATTACTAACCCTTCCGGTGATAGGGACTTATGAACCGTGTTCTAATCGATATATAGCTTTGTCGACGAGCCTCGGTACGTGACTCGCGAGCATGTTCGGAAATGAATGGGTGATCGGTTCTGCGTTGTTCCTTTATAGGGGTTGTGCCTTCGCACCGTGAACGGGAGAGGAAGGGGTTGGAAAACGTTTCGTAAAGCGTCGTCGCATAAAAATAACGAGGGTGAAGTATCGACTGGTAGCATCGACCACTCCCACGATATTATCTCGTTGTTATTTCCTGCAAAGGGTGTACGAAGGTAATCGTTGCGAACACCTTTCCTCTTTTTCTCCCTTTTTTTACGACATTACAGAGGGGTTCCAGATAACACAGTACAGGTTTCTCCTTCCTGAGAATCTGGAACTTTATTGTACCATCGACCTGATTCTTTATGGTGAACGTTTTAAGAAACACACCTTGCAAATGTTTCTTTCACGAACGTTTTATGCGGACATTTTGTACGATTATGTTCTTTGATTATGATTCTTGGGTTTAGTGTCCTTAATTTGTTCGACGAACTTCAATTACGTTGGAAATTCAGAGAATTCTCGGAAAGTTTTCGCGATATCAAGTTTCTAGTGCTTGACGACTTGACGATATCGCTGATTAAATATCCGACCACTGCTATCCCAACTATGCCGAAAACACGGTTACTTAGAAATTTCTGAACATTCCGGGACTAACTACCTCCACGTTACAAAACCTCGAAACTGGTTGAGATCGGCAAGAAATCTCGACGAAAGGAAAAGATGAAATTTTTTACCGAAGGAATGTTCGTCGGAATATGGGAATCTTTCCGAAGCAGCTGGCGCGCTGAATTTCGTGGGGAGATTAGGAAATTGCACGTGAAACGTCTATCGATTGATTCACAGAGACCGCAGAACGTCGCAACTAAGATTAAAAAGAAATGTTAGAACAGAATTATGAGCGGAAGTTTGAGAAAACGAATCAGAGCGAAGGAGAGAAATCGAACGCTTTAGAAAAAGAACTTATGAATCTGAAGTCCTTCGAATTTTCATCGAAGTAAAAACTTCCGGTATAACCGTTCAATAATCCAGCAAGGAAAAAGAAAGTTGCAATTAGTTGCTGTTTCAACGTGGAAGGAGGATAAGGGATCGAGAACATGTAAATAATTGATCACCCGACAGCAATGCGGAAGATAACATCATCGTGCTCGGAAGTAATTCAAGATTCAAGCTTCCTCGCCAAGAATTCCACGCTGGAAACTTTCATAATTACCAAGTTCGACGCGAGTGCCGCAAGCGCCGGCCCAGTTGCACGTTTTACCATCCCCATTCGTTTATCGAATAAAGTTAACGCTACTTTGCTCGCAAACACTCCGTGAAACGTCTCATCTATCGTCTGAGAGCACTTGTCGAACACGACTCTGCTTATCTTTTCCTCTACCGTGATCCCTACCGTCATTTTTCTACCCGAGAATTATTTTCCAGTGAAATTACGATGCGTGGAACTATGACGCGTTGAGTTATGACGCGTAAAATTACGGCGCGGGGAGTTATAGCGCGTGGAATTGCGGCGCATGGGGTTAATGTGCGTATTAATTATGGAGCGTGTAATTATGACACGTGGTAGTTACGGTACATGGAATTTCAACGCGTAGAATTATGTCATATAGAACTACAGCGCGTGGAATTACGTCACGTGGAAACACAACGCGTGGAATTACGGTACGTAGTTATAACTGTACATGAAAGTACGGCGCATGGAATTATAGCGCATGGAATAATGGTGCATAGAGCTACAGTGTGGGGAATTACAGTGTGTAACGATACGAACCGTGATTATCGTTTAACAGACGAACCGACTAGACGGCGACTTGTTAATAATTTAGAGAGTGCGTCCTACCGACGAGACGGAGACTTGCTAATATTCTAGACCGGAGGTCTGAACCGATAAGACAGAGACTTGCTAAATTTCGAAGCCTGTGGCTAAGGTTCCGAGACGGAAACTTGCTAATATTTTAGAGCAGCCTGAACCGACTAAACGGAAACATTCGCTTATTTTGGAGCGTGTGTCTTATGTTAAAAATTCCTGTATGCATCAAAGTCCAGACATGTCCTTCGTTTAAGCAGATAAATAGTAATTAATACGTGAGCCCAGCTAATGGAGGACCTAATCAGTCATTGTAGGTAAATTTGTCCGTAATGCTGACGGAAGTTTGCGATATCCTACTTTGAAGAACAAAGAGCTTCTAGTTGGTCCCCGATGCAAAGGCTTAATTAAATCTCGAAATTCAGTCGGTTCCTCAACGGGATTAATGCCGCGGAGCATCATAGCGTAAGATTGAAAAAGGAACGTCGTCTTTTGTTGATAGGGCTTCTCTTTTATCAGCGGCCGTTTCGAAACTGGTGGAATAATTCCGACGCTACTCCGGTGTTTGCTTCGTAATTACGGCTTCGTGTTTACGCCAGGCTTCAGAGCGACGCGTGCACCGTTCCCAGTCAAAGACAATCGACTACTTCGTTCCGCGAACGAAGCCTTCGACTCGCAGACATTTCAAAGCTTTGAACGCGTGCAAGATTCTCTTCTGGCAATTAATGTACCAGATATGTCGCGTGGCTGTACGCGCGAACGCGTTGATATCGGAGACAGTCTGGGCTGAATGTAGCTCGACGATCGATACTCCGAGCACGCTAATCGACGAGCGTAGAGAGCGTCGTCTTCTTTGACAACTTTGCAGCCGTTCTCATGGAACCACTCGATCGGATGACGGTCGTTGTCGACCCGTGTACACAACCTCGGGCACAGATTGATTAAATTGCAATCTCGCGTGCTCCCCATTCCGCCGCTCGTCGATTTTTTTTTCATCCCTCGTACCTTCGCAAAGCCGTAACGCGCTCATTTCCCTAGGGCACCTTCATGGCAGATATTAACTTCCTTATTACGAGATACGACTCGCCGTTCGCTGAGTTATGAACCGGTAAACGATGCCGCTGATGGGCATCTGATAGTCGTGTGGTTAGGAAATTGAGCATGCGGGATATATTTGCAGCTGATTAAAGTTCTTTTTGCTACGGAATACGTGTGAGAGGAATGTCAAGGTTAGACATGTGGGTTCTCCGTAGATCTTAGGTTCCACCTAAATTTCTCCTAGGGAATCCACGTAAAGTCTACTTTTGAATTGTCCGACAGTCTGATGGTCCATAGGTGTTTCATGAATGTTTCAGAGAATCCCTATGGTTCCTAACTTCCTTCTAAACCTTCATGATAGTACTCATAAATTCGTGTTGTGGAAATATCGTGTTCCATGTAGCCTGTTATTTCTTTCATCATAATCCATCACGGTGTAGAGCATGTTTGACAGCTTTCTCTTCTACGATCTTCCTGAAACAAACTTCCATCTTCGAATAGACGAGAGTAGCATCAGATACTTTAATACCAATTATTTCGACTTCAACGAAAGCGGATCGATCTGGAGTTCCAGTTGAAATTAAACTCCTCGATTGCTGCAGTTACAGCTGCTGCGATTGAGTGCAATTAAAGGCGTCGCTCTGGGAACATAAAGGATTCACACGTGCATCGTTCGTTACGTCACCTGTGATTACTTGTGAATATCTGGAAAACTTGGTCATTCTGTGTTTCAGTATTATTACCATCGCAAATATCTTTAATAATGTTCTAATTTCGAGAGAAATATCATGTTCGAGTACGGAAATCGTGCATCCACACATGCTTCAGCGCACCAGACGTGTTGACAAACTGGGCCTGAAGTTATTTATCGTGTTATGCATGCAGCGGATGACCCGTTACGCGAAGCACGCCAGAGAGTTCCTTTATTTAAGAAGGACCAAACTTCGAGCCAAGAAGAGTGGCACGCGTGCCAGCTACGGGGACGTTGCCGATGGAATTTTTCGTACGGTCAAGTTGCCAAGCAACCGGTCCGTTTCATTATTCATTTCAACATCATTTTCTTGCCTCGGCACGGAATCATCCGTGTGAACCGAAGTCTGATGAACGAAGCTCGTTCGAATGGAAAATCGTCGTCCTGCAAGGGATTAATGTCGTCTGGCCGGTTGGTTGGTCGTTTTACGATCCAACGGATAGAAGAAAACCGCGAGTACAGCCAGCTGTCTCGTCGTCCAAACTTTCACGTAATTACTTCAACTTCAATCTGCTAACGGGCAAACTTCCGCGAATCAGAGATTCTGATTTCGTTGAAAGTTCGCGGGTTCGTTCCAGACTTTCGATACAAAGATTAGGTAATTGTCAGCGCATAATGTAATTCGACGAGAATGCAGTTAACGTAATATTTTCGAAATAACTGACTACTGCAAATAATCAGTCCACTATTCTCTTTGGTAATTTATTGACGATTTATTGGCGATTTGATATGTGGTGATCTACGTTTGATCTACGAAATTATGATGCGTGGAATTGCAGCACGTGACGTTACAGTGCGTGGAGATATGGGGCGTTGAGTTATGGGGCGTTGCATTATGGCGTGTGGAATTACGACACGATGAATTACAAGGCGTAGTAATCACGGCACATAGAATTACAACGCGTGGAATTACAGCATGACGAATTGCAACGCGTGGTAATCACGACATGAGAAGTTAGAACGCTTGACAATTACAGCACGTGGAATTACGACCCATGAGGCTACTGTGTGTGAAATAATAGCGCGTGGAATTATGTGCAGGTGGCAATACGTGCACCGCAACAATCTACAACATAATAAAGCTATCGCGTATACGTGATCAGAGGTAGAGAGCACGGCAATATAACGAGCGTTTCCTCCAATTTGAATGTACATTCAGAGTTCATGAGATCTTAAGGGGAACTCGGAGATGAACAACTTTCCAACAAGCGACCCCCAGACAAATGAAATCTCGACGTTTGTTTTGAAAAGTTTACGGTTAACGTTCCGCTAGAAGCCACCGAGTGCTTTTCAGGGTCCTAGTCGTCGACAAGAAGTCAACAGTGCTCCTCCGGTTTACCGCAAGTATTCTCTGGTGTTTCCGTTACGGACAACGAGCTTCCTACGAGTCTCAGCTTCCCTATGAGATTATACAACACTCAGAAATCTTATGAGGAGGCCACTTTCGTTGCCAACTCTAACCAGAATATCGCCACAAACATGATACTCCTTGACAAAATCTTGAACACCTTGTAGTTAAAATGTTAATTGACTGTCCTCTATCCTTTGCATTATTTTAAAAATGAATTGCATCAAATCAAAAGGTTAGTGTTCGACAAACACCAGAAAAGTTTCGTTATCTCCAAAGTTCCTTATCGATGCATACACGAAGTTGTGATCTAATTTCATGGCTAGCTTCTTGTTCAAAATTACATCTAGCTAGACGAGTAAGCGGAAAATGGAAACGGAACAAGGGGAAATGTGTACGGTCGGAGCTGGCGACATCGGCGAACAAAGGGCGCCGAAAGTTTTTCAGAAGGACGGAATGTAGGTTAAGTCAGACTTTCACCCTGATAATAAACTCGCGGCAGTAAATCGTAAGATTAAAGACAGCGAACCCCACTTCCGTCAGTCGCGAATGCCGGCTGCTTGCAATTGCTGGAAAAGTTAACCGTGGTCAAAATTAAAATAACGCTCTGCACTTTTTCCATAACTATGGACCTTTACGAGATGGTAACTTCGATCGTAAAGAATGAAAAACTGGGTGGTTTTCTATCGCTTCGATGAAACGGTCCATCAATGCACGGACTTGCAACTTTGCAGATTTCTTGGAAAGCTTGCAAAGTTAATAATTTCCTGGATATAGTTTGCCTAAGTCCACTTTTCTATGGATCCACTTTCACTTAGGTGGGTTGAGTTTAGCTCCACATTTTCATAGCAGTTTCACCTAAATCTGGGTATTTTGAGATTCACCTGGAATTAAAACCAATTGACAGCCTCATCCTTCTATCATCACCCTTCCCACAATAAGCCTTCATCAAAAGTTTGCACGAAACTTGTCAGAGATCAGGTGTTTGAAACGTACTTCTCTTTCTCGAATGATTCGAGGTATCGACAGGGAGCCACAAATTGTACAGTGGAATGAAAAAGAAAGCGTTTAATCGCTCGCAAGTTTAGATCAGTGCGGTCGCGGTAGTGCGCGGCCGATCGAACAAAGGCGCGGTTACGAGAGGGTGAGAAACGAGCCGGTATTCGCGGCGTTGAGGTTTCGGATACACAAGCCGTTTATGCGTCCCAATCCGTTAGTGTTCGTGGTAATTTGCCCGCCGTTGCCGGCCTTTGAATCTCGCTTGACATCATCGATTTGCACTGCGGTCGCGATACCGATTCGTATAGTAATCGTCGAAAATCGACACACGATCGTAATCCGATAAGATGGGGTCGAACTGGAATAACACGTCTTCTGTTAACTCAACGGATCGATCAGTCACCTTTTCTCTTTGATATTGGACAATGTTTCTAAGTTCAAATACCCCCGTGAACTTGTTGCATATCGTGTACCTCTAGTAATTTAACCATGTGGTTTACTGGAGAAATTAAATTACAAAATCAACCGTGATTACCATTAAGGTACGTTAAAAAATCAGAGGGTAGCTTTGGAACGTGGAAGAATTAAAAGTTAACTGAATCCTGCTAACATTTCATCTTCACAGTCGTTCCATATAATTGCCATGAAGGTATGTTTAAAAATCAGAGGCTCAAACGTAGAAGCATTAAAAGTTAACAGAATCCTGCTTTAAACTACCATTTCATTAAAACGCGATAAATAATGCTTAACGAAGATTAGCAATTAGCCACCGGCAGGGATTAAGCGTCCTTAACGAAAGCAGAGTAAGGGATGAAAAAGGTTGGGACAAAACAATGTATCTGCCATTGCCGGCGAATTTGGTAGAGGCAGAACACAGGAATAGCCAGAGAAAGGGAGTGGAAGGGGTTGTTTCGAGCGACTAATCAAACGAACACACCGAATGCAGTCTCGCAGGGAAAACAAGGGGAGGGGGTTGAACGTGATTCGGGACTTACGCAGAGCTACAACTACACGTACGAAACGAAGAGCGGTTAAAAAGGCAAAATAGGGAGGGTAGAAAAAAGTACAACGTTGGTCGACCGTGTCTCTCGTTGAAGTTGCAAAGACCCACCCCCCGCCCATTGATTACCGGTGACAGGCTACAAAGTCCGCTATTTTGCCCCTCCTGTCCGGCAACGAAATCAAAGTCACGTCTCGCCGTTGCAGCCGTTCAAAGGACCCGGTTTTCTTCTGATGGAGGAACAACCTGTATTCCCGACACGAGCATGCCATGTATCGAGCGGCCACCGTGAATGTTGGGCGTGGTTGATCTGGTTACTGTGAATTCAGATTTTACACCGTTTGCGATAAATCTTTGATTCAGACACGAATTTGTTCATTCTTTGTCGAATGTATGTTGTGTGGTTTAGTGTTATCAAGGGTATGACGATAGATGTGCGAATTAGTACCTTGTGTTCCTGTCATGATATATTCAATTGTAATGCAATCAATTGCAATTCCGTGTATAAGGCCAAGTGATGTCACTACGGGTTACAATTCTATGTGTTGCAATTTCGCTCAATTCCGTATTGTATAATTTCACGCACTGCAGTACTATGAATTGCAATTCCACGCATTGCAGTCCCTCGCGTTTCATGTTGTTCCACATGTTGTAGTTCCACATATTGTAGTGCCGCGCGTTACACTTTTATTACATTATAATTCCTTAGATCGTAATTCCACTCACCATGTCTCCACGCAGTATTGTCAGACATCGTAATTACACGCGTTGTAATACTGTACGTTATAAGCGTTTCCCTATACACCATCGTATAAATTTGCCTGAATCGCATTACGATGATAACTTATAAAACGTGAACTGACGAATGAAAAACATGGAACGTGAAAATGTTAAGAGTGAAAATAGTACCAGTTAACTTTCCGTGGAAACCGCACACGCGTGTGCACGGTGAGTTACTGGTTATCGTAACGAGTGCGGCAGCCACGCTTCGTCGATAGTATGCGCAGTGTGCGGAACGTTACGAGCAGTTGCCCCAATTTATCCCGCACTTTTTTCCAAGAGCTTTTCAACCTTTTTTTCAGCAGCCTTCTCTCCATGTGCCAGCAGCCCCTCTCGGCGGTGGCTTCGGTGTTTCGTGGCCGGCTACCTTTTTGCTCGCACTCAACCGGTACTTTTAAGTGCACCTACAGTTTAGTGCACTCTGACCAGGCAACGGCACGGTAACGGCGATGCTGGAGACATTTTTATTGCCGGCACTCAGCGACCGTGTAGCCGATAAATGTTTCATTCCGCGTGACTAATGCCGAGACCGTATATATCCGCCGATTACACGCGCTTTTATACCTGCTTCGGATTAATAAAAAATTCACGGCCGATTCGTCGCTGCAGTTTCCAAACGAACGGACGCTGCTCATCGTTCGAGCCTGCTTCGGTTTTCCGCCGATACACGCAGCCGACTGCATTTATACGGCGGAAAGAATTGTTGCATTGTTTCGTAGCGCGTGGAATTCCGTCTCTTACCTGTTGCCTTTGTTAAACATCGGCTTCGGATACTTTCGAACGAGCTATCAGGAACTTTCGAGTCCTTTTATGTCACTTTTTCCGATGCCCGATCGTTTGTACGTCCTCGGAACGGAACTTTCTCAGGTAAATAACCTTTAATCGCGTTATTTAACCACTTTACTTTTTAACGGCTGAAAAAATCAACCTTTTCACCTGATCACGCGACATTGCATGCTCAGCCGGTTCATTCACTTTACCTTTTAATTATAGAATTATAGAAAAATTCTTTCACAATTCTACTCTGAATAAACCTATTAAACAATTTAACTCTTTTGTATTGGATAGTTTGTAAGCTTTCATTTAGTTAAATTCATGCAAAGGTAAACAATACCAAATTTTTAATTTCACTTTTCCATATCTTGGCAGTAATCTTGTGAAGGTTAAAGCTCGCCTTTCTTATAAGAGGGGTGTTTTCATGCTCGTGCAGGGGTTGAAAGTACTAGTGGGTTATTTGGAATATTATCACGAAAGCGATGAAGGCACGACTGCAATTCTTTGCCGGTTAATTCACGGGGGTGGTTCACCCTACGTGCCGGATAGGGATGGTATCGATTGGAAAATAATAGAGCCTGCAAGTCGATTAACCGGTGGTGAACGGCTGACGTTCGAACGGCAATTTCGACGAGTATTAAGTGTTTATAGATTCCTCGTCGACCTCTAGCGCGGCGAACTACTAAATATAAATTGGCGGACCTCAAAATGGCGGTGTGTCGGACCGTGTGCATCGAGCAGAATTTTTTATGGGGAATAATTCTTTTTCAACGCGTGTAATTTCCTGAACGAGCCACCGGTGCCGTTAAAACGTGTATTTTCCTTTTTCTGTACGGTAACAGCCAGGTGGCGATACTTTGAAAGGAGCTTGGCGAAATTACTGATATTAGAGGATATTATGGAAATCGCGATCGATCGGACTCGATTCTCCGCTATTTTATAATTTTAAAATTACGTGTTACGACAGTTTTGCTTCGATGTTAGGATAAGGCATTTATGATAGATTTGCATGACGATGTGAAAGATGATATGATTAAATTCATTCTGAAACATGCGGTAGTGGTCATGCAAAGACAAGCATCTTTTTGTACTTTAAACACGATGTTTACATTTATTTCATTACGATATTTCATTATAATCGTAATTTTATGTTATTACATGTATAATAGTTATGTATTCATTGGAAGGTCTGTAATTTACCTTTGAAGATTGCACTCAGATAAAAATATTTTCTGTAAAACTGTTTGCTTTGGTCACAGATACTTTCATTTAATTCTGCAATATGGTCGAATCGCCATTGATGCGAATATTTGTACGTAAACGAACGTGAAGATATTAATCGTCCGTTGACACCGGTTTCATTAGAGAAGTCACGCGGCTCGATAAAATTCCCGTTAACGAGGAAGCTTGAAATAAATCTACGTCTCTTTGCCTCTGATTCCCGTTTAACGATGACGTTGATCCAACGGTAGATCGGCAGGATAATAAAATTCCTGCTGACGGCTGATACGCACGCACGGTCATTCTGCGGAAGTACTCGTTCGAATCCCATCGCTTGCAGGCCTGTCGAACCAGCCACAAAGATCGATTCTACGAACCGCGTAGCTTGTCTATCGGGAAGTAGAACAAGTCAACCAGTACGGAAGTAAAACATCCTACAATATCTCTAGCGTAGGTTACCGCCGTAGGGCCTATCGGATCGAAAAAGGACTTCTAACGTTCGTACTGAATTTCCCAGTTCTGGCATTTCAAGATTCTTAAGTCCCGAATTTCTAAATTTTTGAATTTTTATATTTCCAAATTTCTGAACCCCCAAGTTACTATTTCCCAAATTTCTAAATTTCCGAATTTCTGCGCCCCCGAATTCCTAAATTCCCAAATTCCTACGTTCTCAAATTTCAAAATTTCCGAATTTCTACGCCTCCGAATCCTTAATCTTCCGAATTCCTATGCCCCAAATTCCTACATCCCCAAATTCAAAAATTTCCAAATTTCTACGTCCCCGATCCTTAAATCCCAAATAGCTAAATTCTCCAATTCCTAAATTACCAAATTTCTAAATTGCCAAATTTCCAAATTTGCAAACTCCAAATATCGCAACCTAGCGAATCCCTAAGAATGTCAGAAAAATCGATTCTACCGTATGGCCGGCGAGTAAGTAGAACAAGTCAACCGATGTGGTCGATCCGTAAGTAGAACATCCGTACGGTATCTCCGACATACGGCTCGCTGCAAAGTCGTCCCTTTTTCGGGACATCGCCTATTACTGCCGTGAAATTTCGGCAAAAAACTGTAATTTATCGCCGATGCTTTCTCCCCGAATGCGTTCTCGCGTAAAAGGAACTGGGTTAACCTCGATTCCTCGAAATGATCTTGTCGTCGGTTTGGCGAGTTTTGGATCGCTAGTTCGGAGAATTGGAAATTGTCTCTTTGAGCGGCGTAAGTTTGTCCAAACAAAGAGCAAGACCTGCATGTGGACGTTTCTCTAGGAAGATGCATAGGATTGATCGCTTTTAAACGGCAAAGTCAACCTCGAATTCTGGAGAGCTTTTCTCTCCGACCACGTAGCATTAGATCGCTCGTTAATGAGTTGGAAATTCTTCTCTTTGAGCCGTCGTTTCCAGGAGCTTTGAGACAGAAAACAGGCCTTCGGAACACAGAGCAAAACCTGTGTGGACGTTGCTCCGGAAACACGTTCTATCCGTTACCTGCGTAAACTGTCCTCAATCTTTTGGTCCTCGACTTTCGTGCTCGGCTCAGTATCGCCTTTTTCACTCACGAAACTTTCAAATCATTTACAATATTGCTATTTACGATTTTGATGACTTAAAATGACACAGAAGGGCATTAGCAATATATCAAACTAAGGATTAATTAATGGAAATAATTATTAGGAAGCTGCATCTCGTGACTTTCTATGTTTCTGACCATTGTAATTGGCCATCAGCAATTTTGTTAGGAACGTCGATAAACCACTTACACGGTCAATTTCCCGAGACTTGGAGCTTCAAATTGATACGCCGCAAGTGCAATTTACTTCGCGTCATGCTTTGTGTATTTCGACTGAAAATTGTGGGTCGTCACGGCTCATTGGTCGTAGATCATTTCGGGAGAGCCGGAAGAACAGGGGGGTTCCATTGGACCAGCAATATCCTCTTTATTCGTGGCCCAGTATCTCGTCAAGTTACAGCTCGTGATATATATTCCGTGCTCGCGGAAATCCGCTATGCGTGCTATCTGGATGCACGCATGCACGGTACCACACAGAGAGAAGCCCGGGGGCGTACAATGGTATAAAGTCAATATAATTATGCTGGACGGGCCGGCGTGGGATTCCAACGTAATGCAGATCTTGCCAACCGGACAAAGGCTGAGTCCTGGAATAATTTAAACGAGCCTGATGCGGCCAGATAATAATATTAATAATAACGCGCGGAAGCTGGACGCGCGAGCGCGTTTGCGTTGGTCAACCTGGTCGGGGGATTGAAGGGCGCATCCGGGAGGGTTTCAATTTCGATGCTTCTATATTTTTCCCGACAGATTATGTCACTGACAATATGCAAGAAGTTTGGTACTCTGAACGTTTGAGAATTTGAAGAAGATTAGAAATCTACATATTTAGAAATTATTAAACTTTCATATTTCCAGATGATATTCCTAAAAATCTGGGACAAGGACCCTCTGTCGAGTCTTATACAAAACCGGTTTAATTCTATTATATCCGCCGGAAATACAAACGAAAGCAATTACGAGTATCAAAAGTGAAAAAGATCCATTGTCAGCAACCCATATGAATAAAAATGTATTTCACGTGTCCCAAAACTTAACCACTGCATTTGTTATATCAGAAAATAGAAGGTTGTGTGTACATTTGAACATTCTCACGCACTGAATACCACCGTTCCACACTGCGTTCATAGTTTACAGAATTAAAGTCAACCCCTCTGGCCACGAATAGCTGCGAGTCATGCTTTCGCGCAGCAAAGGCTCGAATTCTTAAGCGCATAAAGAAAACAGGCAACGTCTAGCTACATATTATGCTAGATCCTTTGAACGCACATTCCACTTGGTACAAAGACAACATTCAAGAGGCGTACGCCTGTCAAAACGCTTCTACGCTCAGCCAGAGAACCGGGACGTTACTTTGGACGAAACGAGGGCGATTGGGTTAGACCGTGCGCAAAGGGGCGAGCAATTTAAATGCTTAACATGTAAATCCCAGCAGCGACGGGACGCTATTTCAGCCGGCGTTAATGTTTGGCCGCGGATATTACCGACACAAAACAGAGACCCGATTCAAATGGCCGGCACTTCTGTGTGAATATAAATTACTTTGATCAGCCCCATATTCTGATTGTCATCTTTTATACGTTCCTTTGATGAGAAATTATTTCACAAAACTTGTTGGTGGTATCTTCAAGATTAATGTAGCGATTTTTGTACATGACGTTCGAAGTCGAATAACTTGGGGTGGACTTTGTGTAGGGGTTTCGTAACGAATCGTGGGGTTGAGCAAAATTATGGCGCGTGTACATATGATGCGTGAAAATATGGAGCGTGGTATTATGATTCGTAATATTGCAGCTTTCCAAATTTCACCGCGTGGAATTACAGTGCGTGGAACTACGGCGTATGGAAGTACCATACGTGGAAGTACGACGCGTGGAAGTACGGCGCGTGGAAGTATGACGCGTGGAGTTACAGGGCGTGGAACTACGTCGCATGGAATTACGATAACTGAAAGTACAACAATTACGGCGCCTGGAAATGTGGCATATGGAACTGTAGCACATGAAATTGCAACGCATGCAATTACACCGTGTGACAATGCACTTCGTAGAATTACAAGGTACAATGTTACAACGCAACAGAACAGCACGTAGTGATACGGTGCATAGAATTTCAATGCGGACTCGTAGCTTTATAGATACACCATGTAACCATAGATACATATCGTTCTTTCAGTGCATCGCATATTGCACAATGGAAGCAGCGATTTAGGAAGATTGGACGTTGAATTAACGGGGAGTAAATAAATGATTGGAGCTACGGTAGTAAACGGGACTCGCTAATTGCGCTAATCAGCAGTCTGTATTTCCTAAACGGATTGTCGAATAATGCAAAACGAGGTAGAGCCATAATCTTCGGTACAAACTTTAAAAGTGACCATCCTTAATCCACGATATTACAGGATGATATAGGGCCGGCTTGGATGGTCGTGGAATTACGAATGAACGTTATCGGTTGCTACTATTAATCAGACAGTATCGATAGAAGTAACACGAAACGAGATCAATGTAAATTTTATGGTCGAGTTATTCGAATTAGCAAGGGATACGTTTTGCTGAACAGCCATCTGTTTACAGAGCTATATCCGTTACATATGCTCATTGTTACTGATACTGGTGTTATATCTGCTTTGAATCAATAATGGCTCGTCTGTGTCGACACATAAGTTGCATTAGCACATTTCAGGCTCAGCTTTCTGTAAAATTGAGATAAATTGCTGTTCTTTCTCGTTGGTTCATTGAAAAGAATTGTTTAAAATTTCACTGTTCTCGATAGAGTCGTATGGAACACAGTTGGATACGTAAAATAATTTTTAATTTTATTTTTTAGTATTCGAAATGCAGTTTGAGGTATGTCGACATATTATAACGAATACAATTTGAAACGGAGAACAGCGAAATTTCCTCTCTTGTGAATTTCATGATGAGGTTATAAGAGAGTATTCGAAGAGACCTCTCGAATGCCCTGGGTTCTGTCAAAGGCCACTAGATGTCTTCTTAAGAGACATGTTCCCACTGGTAGATTCAACATTTAACGCCTTATCCTCTTTGTTTACAAAGGAGGGGAGAAGCCTCATCAACGACCAGGTTCAAGATCAAATTGCAATGTAACAAATTATTTCCAAAGGAAAGATATTTATCAGTATCCATCACCCAGAACACTCGTTCGTTAAAGGAAAGTAGATACCTTAAACACAGAATTATCTTCGGGCACTCGAGCGATCGATCTCCAGCGTGGAACAATCCTCGCCTTCCCTTCGTGTTCGTTGGAATAAAGATGCATCGCCCGACGATTTCACCGCCCGCTCATAAATTTCTCGGGATTTCTTTGTGCCGATTCTTTCGATTCTTCGGCGCGTAAAGGCGAGCCGGACGCGAGATCAATAATTCGAAAACAGCTCGACTGGCCGCGTCGTAATTAACGAGTGTAATAATGCGGCCTGTCGGACAATGGTCGCGTTTCCCTCGCGTTTTCGAGCGGGTTCCGGTGTTGCACCGGTGTCAACCTATTTTTCTTCTTTTTTTTTGTTTGTTTCCTTTCTCGTCGTTGCGAACAAGCGGGGTCAGGATGCAAGCGTTTCGTGCGCATTGTGCGTTATTTTACCGACTCTACCGGTTCGAACGCGGCTCGCGGAGCGGATCGGCGAACAAAAGAATGAATTACGCGATTGAAGCTGCTCGCGGATATTATTTACCCTGTCATCCGATACTGAACCGGGTAATGGTAATAATGCGTATGTCACGGTATTGCTCTTCGAAATTCCTTTTCCCCGTGAAAACGGATCCAGTGTGCGCTTTCCTTTAGCGAAAATAAAAGGGTCGAGTGAAATTAGAAACTTTACCGGGAATCTTACGACATCGAACAGGAAATGGTTTGATCGATTTTTCTTGAAAGAAAAACGAACCTTTGATTCCGAGGGAAAGCTCCTTAAGCAGTTATCATTACTATATAACGAGGTTGTTGTATACTTTTCTTTCAACGAAAGATTTTACTGCTGTATGACTATATTTTACTTCTGTATTTGCTGTCATTTGTTGATTAAGTTAATTAAGATCCAAATGTTCAATTAATGCAATAAAGTTATGCATGTTATTGATAATATAAATGAATTCAACGAAAGGAAGATGTCGAAATAAAATTTTGCGTTAAAAAAGTTCATGTACGATCACATGCGTGATATTTTTTCACTCGTTTTGTTTTTCAACGCCCGTAAAATATCCTGGATTTGAATTATTCTTTGAATGCAAAAAGAGTGCAGTCGTTTAAATAATCAACAACTAACCCAGTAATGCTATTTCTTCCAGCGGTTCATCCATTATGTAGATTCCTCATGAATCCTTAGCAACTACCTGGAACGTCGCTGAAAATAGACGAAAATAAGGTACGAAGGATTCGAATAAAGATATTTCACGAAAGGGAGGTCTCCTTCCTTTCTCGTCGTATAACAGCAGCTCATTTGGCGCTTTCGAACAGGCTGAAATCTGAAAACTCGAAGAAGCTGAAGAAGCACCAGCTGGACCAACGGGTGCCACCACGCAATTATATGTACATCAGTTGCAGATCTCTGAAACGGAAAGGGGAACATCTTGTTTCCGCTCTCCCGTTCGAGTGGCTAATTAAATCCGTGATATTGTGCCGAGCGTAAAATTACCACCGCGAATGTCTGAGAATGAATAAACCGCGCTCTGAATACCATGAGCGGAAACACGTTCCTGAAAACGTACTTCCTTTGGACGGACATGACCCCCGACTGCATCGTGCTCGTTCCATTGATCCTAGTTGTAATTAAAAACGTGGAATTTGCCATTTGACCTTTGTTCCTATGACAATTACAGATATCTGAAAGCTGCACATTTATCTTGCGTTGTAAAGAAAATTCTGAATCAAACATGTTGGAGGAATTACGTACATTTTAGGATACGTTCACAATGACGCTACATTGAAATTCTTCAAATAATTTTAGGGGTTTGAGGTTTTGTAGTTGCGAGGATCTAAGATTGAACTTACGAGAGTGCAAGGTTTAGGTGTTTTGAAGCTGGAAATTTGGAATCTGAGAATTCGGAAAACCATGTGACGAGAAACAAAGGCAAACCAATGGCTAGGTTTTGTTTCGAAGGGTTCTCAAAAATTCCGGTTGTTCCCGCAGATATTACAATACTGCAATACGTGTGCCATAAAGAAAATGAAACGACCGGGGAACGGGCGGGCCGTTTTACAGTCTGATACCTTCGCGTGGCAGTCCCGTTTGAGTTACAAAGTAGGGCGAAATAAAGGCGAACGAAGATAAAAAACGGGAGAGGAACGTTGGAGGGTGGAAATAAAGAAATAGAGGGGGAGGATGATGCGAACGAGGAAGAGCTGTTCTGCAAATCTCTCGCTTAAAATCAGGACGCAACTACGCCACGATGGGAGAGATATGCAAAGTGGCAGAGGCTTTATGCAAAAGGTCGTCTTCCGGTACCAATTCACTTTCCGTCGGACTTATCATTCCACGTGCGACCGACGGGGCTCTCGCGATTCTTTCTTTATTTATTTTACGGGACCAGCATGCGACAGGAACGCGAGAAAAGACACATTGAACATTCCGTGCTCGATTCCTTCTTGCCAATATCGGGCCGACGTTAAGAAATCTGTTTTCGACTTGTACCACCTTCCACCGGACAATTTTATCACATGTAATACTTGCAGACATTTATCTCTTATCTAACATATGCATGTCACATACACAGGTAATTCGATAATAGCCGTTTGACTCTTTTTGACGAGTCTCACTCGTGACGCACACGCGACGCACTTTAGACACATTTCAACGTTCTTTGTTTGTAATTTTATAGCTGCGATTATTTCTGATTGACGCACCTGACAAATAGTGCAAGGGGTTAAAGCCGAATTTATTTGTACGTAAAATCAGGACATTTCGACTAAATGCGAGGAATGACAATATATTAAGTAATTGAAGATTATTCAGTTCCGAGATTATTTTGAAATTCCCTGATAACCAGAAAGTTATCGCAATGTTTCCTGTGATTTATCAGCTTGACGTGACAAGCCGTGTATCGTGACACTAACAGCTATCATTTTTAACCCGGGCATCGAAACATTTTACACAGAGCTAGGAATTTCCGTCTCCCTTGTTAACACGCGAAACCCGGTTTTATCGATCAAACTGATGTCAACCACTCGTTTTTTTCTCGTTCCTTTTTTTCCCCAGTCAAAGGTAACAAAGTTTATCTATCCGATTCAAAGAACGGCGCACTGTAAAGGCCAGCAGCGTTTGATCTTTGACAATGTTCCGTACAAATCATATCAAATTGTTAACTCGAAGTGACTCAACGGAAACCGTGAATGTTTTGAAATGCACCGAACCAACGTCGGTCCCGGAAAACGATTCGAATTTTCAGCGATCGATTTCGGCAGCGAATTTTCAGAGAAATCGGCAATATCTTTCGGCGAAAACATTACTTGGAGTTGGCATTGCGTCCACGAAACGTTCGCCGTCTCGTAAAATAAATCCCGCGCACGTATTCCGAGCGAGCCGAGCGTGGCGAACGGTATCGCTTGTATTTCTGCGAATTTTCACGGTTTATATTAAAGATTTCGATAACCAGCCGCAGCCTCCATCGCGAAACGTACTTCCGCGCTGACGGTTTGTACCGTGCGGTCGAAACGCTACGTTTCGCCAACATATTTGACCGCAACGTATTCGATATCGTGTCCCGTGGACACCGACGATTCTCGAATCTAATCGTAGCTCGACCCAGATACAGCCGATAGAAACACCAGGGATTTCAGGCGAATCTCGCGATATATTTCATGCAGATTCGCGATTTAATTAGAGACGCAGCTGCGTGCTTCCTCTGACGTATCGCTGGGATCAGCTTTCAATATAAGCTTGATTTGGGTCAATTTTACCTTCGGTTCGCTTGTCGAATGCCTTTGGTCAAATTTACTGATCCTACTTAGAGAACATTTGGAAATAATTTTCATAACTTTGTCCTTTATCAACTACTAAAATAATGAACGTTATGTGTGAAAGTTAAGATTGAAAGTATGTTGAAGCTGTTAAGGTTAAAGTTTAGCATGTCGAATCGGAATGCACTTCATTTTAATACTACAAATTTTCGAAAACTTCGCGTACTAATTCACCAGTAATTTGTGGACGAAGCCTCGAGTTATCTTCGCTCCGGAGCAGTTTTCTCGTAGTTTTCACTTAAGCTACCGCGTTGCACTTTATCGCGAAATCCATAGAAGTCGACAACAAACTCTCCTCCCCTTTGTCTCCGGAACAAGTACCGAGAAGTTAATTCGAAGTAATTACCGCGATACTAACGATCAATTAAGTGCATCTGGAATATCCTGTTAATGCAGCGATGCAACTGCGGCTCAAGCGATTAAACTCGTTCCCGGGCAAAAACCGTACGCTCGTGCATGTACGAGCTTAATCTGATTTACGTTCGAACCCGAACCACGGACCAGAAAGAAAGATGGAATTTAATAACAGACCCCGCAGATGGTTTCAAGACGAGCTGCATATTTCAATTGCTGCATGCAGGATTTTAAAGATTGGCTGATTAACCTTTTAAACCCGTGCTCAAGGGTCCCCATTATTTCGATGACCGGAATTACGTTTGTCGATACGTTTATGTCATATTATGTGCGAGCACAGCTGCAATTAGGACATCTCACGGTGTAATTACTTCTCTGTAATTGTGGAGCTACAAATGTACCCTAGCGGAAATCGATTTATTTCTAATAATGCTTGATACTTTGGATTTCGATGCTTTTTTTACGAGTTTCAATTCCTGCAGCGCTATGAGTTTCTGTCGGAAGTGTTGGTAAGTCCAAGCTGTCTAATTTTCAACCCAAGTTCCCTGGTTCTTGAACGGAAACTCGTTCGAGGATAGCCGCACGGATCCAACTAACCAAACTGCACAGGGAACCTTATTATCCGTTCCATAGAAATAAAGATTAGACACGGAAGAAGAAACAGAGAAGCAAGTTGAAAGCATCTGATAAATGCATTCGAGCGTACAAAATAGAACACAGCTGTTTCTGCACCGCGTAATAAGCGAGTGGCCACTAGACCACCGGTCTTGTTGGCTCATTAGGGGAAATATAGGCGACTTTGCGTGTCTGTAACCCCGTGGAGCCTCGTTTTTCTTAGTTCAATGAAACACAAAGAGAAAATTCACGAGACACGATGCAAAGTCACGTACGTCGAGGGCGAAACTCCTTGAAGAACTTAGTGAAGAAGGCTTCTGTAGTGATAGGAACAATTTGTTGGATCCTCATTTTCGATTAAGCACAATTAGACACACTATTCATTAAGTTGTGTAATGTTCTTTTACTATAATACGTTTTGTACAAGTTGTAATTCGCGAAGGAAATATTTTCAATAACGGCACTAAAATGTGAAATTCATGTTAGTCAAGATTTAGTTGCAAAGTATCATTTTATTGGTTCTTAAACTAGTTCACAGTGTATCATGATCCATTTAACCTTGTTACACAGGAAACTTGTAATCCTACGTACATTCATTCAAAAGTTAATTATGTTTCACGATAGCATGAAAGCACGTTGCAGTTACTTCCAAACGTAACATTACTGAAACTTCTTAAACAGGGCAACCATGAATCGCCATTTTCTGCTGCTGAAAAATTAACAACCTCATTCGGAACTTTACTACGAATCCGATTCTGTCGAAACAAGTTTCTGCAGTCGTAGAATTTGTTACAAGGTCAAAAAAAGTAAATGAATCATCTATAGATGATTCTGTATACATAAAAGTGTAGTAAAATTATTTTCAAAGGGTAATCGTACCCATATGGCAGTAGAATTCGCCGCCTAAGAAGCGGAGTTGTTTAAAGTTTAAGCGGCACTGAAGGGTCACTTATCTTGCTTAACAAGAGTAATGAATTAGAGTGGCGGAAGGGCCGTGTTTTACGAGAAGCATTCTCTTTTTTGTTCGCCTTCTTTATCCCCTGTTCTTTAGCTTTATCGAGGGATTATAATAAGTAAAGGTGATTTATGCTGCCACTTGCTTTGCATACTTTTCTTTATTCGCACACTTCTCCCTTTGAGGATGCGGTAACATACTCTGATTTCTGATGTGACGTTAACTTCTCATTTTTATTGATGTGGTGACGAGATATAGTGCGCAAAGATTTAATGTGTAGAGATACAGCACGTGAGGGATTCAAGGAGTAGCTATAGAACGCGTAGGGGACCTAATGCGTGGAGGTACAGTGCTTTGTGCACTCTATGAGTAGGGATACAGCGCGTAGGGGACTCAACGCGTGGGGATACAGCTCGTAGGGGACCTAACGCGTGGGGATACAGCGCATTTGGGACTGAACGCGTAGGGATACAGAGCGTGGGGGACCTAACGCGTGGGGATATAGGATATATGGGACTCACCGCGTGGAGATACAGAACGTGGAGGACTTTACACATGGTTATACGATGCGTGAGAGATTCAACGCTTAGTAATCCATCGCGTAGTAATCCACCGCGTCCCCAACGTATGTCAGTTCAACGGTACTCAACATATCGATCTACAACACGTCATAATACACCATATTGCTAATCAGCGTACCACAATACAATGAACGGCCATTCAGTGCATCGTAATACGACATTAAAAATTTATAAACTTGATGGAACCACGAACGACCATTTGCCAAGTAACTGTACCAGGCATCAAATCCCACTAAAACAGCCCTTCTCAAAAGAAGATTATACTTCAATTATCGAAGAACTAATCTTCTTACCCGTTACATAATCATAATTTAATAAACGCAAGAACCTAATTCGCAGTTTCAATTAGAAGCGTTCCGAAAGGGACGCTGTTCATCCATGAGCATTAATAGCGAAGGTTTGTTTTTCTACATCCTCGATAGAAAACAGTAGACGACAGCTGTTTAGTGGTCGGTCGGAACACGTTTGGAGGCCACGTTCCAACGAACCATCACGATGGCGAATGTGGCTTAATTAATCACCCGATTTATTACATTTTCCCATTACTTTTCCCTACGGCCGTTGGGCTTTTGTGCGAAACAAAGCGTGCACCGGGTCTTTGTCTGCGTCTCTCTGACCGGGTTCGTGGAAAAAAATAGAAGGAAAAGGAAAAACGAGCTAAAGGAACGGGCGCGGTTCGAGTTAATTAGATGCTAGCTACAGGACACCGGTGATTTTTCTTGGTTTAAATTAAACGAAGCGCCGCGTGCACGATAGCTACACAACCCGCTTCTTCTTCCTTCCTTGTTCCGTTTCATTTCCAGCTGTTTAATTAATGTTTCGACGAGCTGACTCGTTCGCCGAGTCCTTCGCCTGTGTACGTCCTTCATCGCGCGAGACGTTTTCAAAGAGGATAACATGAAACGAATTGTGATTCATTTGTCACGATGTTTTCCCTTTCTGTTCCCACACTTGTCCTCGGTTTTGCTATTTCATCTTCGCACCGTGAAATTGCGTCAAACTCCCACCGTTAGCCTTTATGGGCCATGCGAGGATATGGAGATTGAAGATATCCTGCTTTGATATCTGGTGTTGGCAATTTTAGAAGCTGCCACTTTTAACCGCATCACAGCTTTATAAGAGTCTTCGACTTTTGCAAGTTTAATTTGGAACTTGCATAATTTACAAATCTAAAAATGAGTCACTAGGTCCTTTTTTCCCACACGATTTCCCCTTCGTGCCGACATGCGGAGAACAAGACCAACACTCATGTAATATGAAACAGTTTTCCATCCCCTTTGACGACAATAACCTTCTCTAACCATCTGGTAGTCAAATCTCACAAAAGGAATATTCCCCGCAATTTTTTCCAGTGCTCGCCGCACGAACAATTTAATTCGAAAGACATGGAGAGGGCTCGCGAGGGTGTATTCCCGACAGCCGTCACGGGACACGGACTGAAAGCTTCAAAAGGGGTTGCGCACCCCCTGTGGAATCCCGCAGTACCAATTGCGAACATTCTTAGCCCGAGCAGCGTTGCCGGCAGCAGCCCGTATGGACGGCAGATTTTCAAGAGAGCTCTCTGCCATAGTGAGCCCAGCGAATCCAATTCGCGGAACAATAACGACGAACTTTCAACCCCGTTGCAGGTGTCCAAACGACCAACACACTGGGAAACTGCTGTTAGAAATGAATACGGGTCGACGGCATTATTGCTCAGACGAGAATATTATCTTTCTTCCATACTCCCTTTTTTTTCTTTACTGCTTCTTTTCAACCCCTGAAGGAGTCTGGTTCTTAGACACCCAGGAAGGTGTTCCTGGCTAATCCTTGCTACGTAATCCCGCAAACCCAATCGAACTTCTCGGTTCCTTCATTTTTACTGTCTTCTTCTGAAACTTAGAAAACACCTAACCATCGATGAAGAATGGTATTTGGTGTCCCTAACGCGTTAGATTTCCCTGGCTTGTCCGACTGACCATTTCGAGTGTTTTATTGGTTTTGGCGGGTTGGGCGACGGTGAAAATTGAAATTCCAGAGTGACGAGAGCCGGTGGACCGTCCGTCAGAACGGTTCTATTTATTCAGCTGGCCGTGAAAAATGTCCAGCTGGTCCTTCCGCGCGTTTAATCCGAACCCCGGCCCAATTAAACTGTCCGCGAAATTAATCTGCCACTTGTTTGCTGCTCTGTCAACGGACATGTCTTTCGTTACCTTTCGTTTCATCCTTTAACCCTTGTAAACCTGACTGTTTTCCGGAAGTTGAAGGGACGTGTCAGATCACTTGCAGACAAGGCAATTAATACTACATCTTTGAGTAGTCAACGCGTTGAGTAGTTGACAAGTTGAGCTGCCGACACATTGAGTAGTTCATATATTCAGTGATCAATGCATCGAGTAGGTCACGCATTAGTAGTCGCTGCGTTCCGTCAGCACTGAGAACCTAATGCCACATATTGGATAACCTACCCATTGTATAGTCATCCCGTTAAGTAGCCAGTGCGCTGAATATTTGTTGCACTAAATAGTCTACATATGCTGAATTATATCGCTACACTCTGAATATCAATACAAAGCAATGAACGTCAATTTCCACAGTGATCAATATTTCCCTACATCCATTTTGCACAACAAATGACAAATATGTAAGTTATTGATAAGATAGTTTAATACTATGAGAACATGAACGGCTGTCGACGTTGTCATGTAATGGCACTCAGAGCTTTTAATTGCTTGAAACATGGAGTCAATATCGATCATCATTATTATATTGACGTTCGCCTGGAATTTACATGGATTTCGTGGTACCGAGAGGTACTTAGAAGTTTGCGCGTCGTTCATTTATCAGGTTACACGTTAATCGAGTTTACCCAAGTTATGGTTTATAACCAGCTGGATGCAGATGCGTACGTCCCAGAGCTGGTTGTTCACGTTGCACACGAAGTTGGTGTGTGAAGACGCGGAGCAAGTTGTCTGTAGACTCGGAGTCTCGTTCTGGGAATAACGATTCCATCAGGATTTGTGGAGATTCGCGTTAGGCAAACACAAAGCTATTAATTGGCAGGTTCTTAGCGGTTGTTCCTCCATAAAAACGAACGTTGTTACAAATTAACTTTCTCCGCAGTAGTTCGTGATACACGTATCCCGTTAATTATTTTCATTCACGTTAGCAGATATCGCGATTCAGCGAACGTGTATCTTCGTTAAATAATTCTCAAACGTTGCGAAAAAACATTGTAGCTAACGTGGCAGCAGAGGAGAAACAAAAATGCCGTGCCAATTAACGATAACGAGACAATTCGTAGTCGCGACGCGTCGTCTCGACCACGCGTGAAAAAACTACGCTTCAGCTTCAAAGAACGCTGTCATTGGGCACACGTCGCGAGTCGGACGCGTTGATACGTCGCGTCGTTTATTATCAACGACGGTGCCGTTGCTTAAAAAACATTCGCTGACGGTCCTCGTTAACGTGGATCAATTAACAGCTGACATTTCCTAAATATCCCGAAGAGAAATCGATATTCGACGATGTGTCTCGCAGAAAAAGGAGTGATTGGACGTTTCTATTGTTTCAATTTTCGAAACAACGCGACGATCATTTTTTTAGCCCGGCGCATAAAGTGCAGGAAACAAACGGTCGTCAGAGAGGGCAGGGAACGTCGGTGAAGGAGGAACTTGACTGATTAGCGGTATTGTTCAGGAAACTGAGCGAATCCGTATGCTGGTAGGCTTTTGTTGCCGTATTCCAATTCGGTTTGGCCGTGTTCGGCGTCCGTCAAAGCGGTAAATTGTGTTTCCAGCCCCGCATAAACTTGCCCACCCTCTCAACCGGCGCTAGTCGAAAGACTACTCCCGAAATTCCGGTAAATGCAATTAGAAATTCGGCCGGTAGATTGCGTTGTTGCGAAATTTCCTAAATTCAGAAGCTACGGGTCCACGGGGATTGTTCTTCGCTTTACTCGATCGCTTTTCACCTTTATGGCTGCTGAAATTTGTCGAACAGAGACCCTGATTGCTTTAATAATTCCGTCCGTTATGGCAAAGTATTACCAAGTCGAAAGCTAAACTTTACTTTGATACGTTTTAATCGACGTTTATTTGTCGGCTCGAAAATATTTGAATATCTCGCGGCAGTTCTTGCGACCGTTCGATACATCGCGAGCACTCGATTCGAGAGTCGTCGCGAAACTTTTCCAATTAAATTTCTAGAATCCGGTTGCGCTCTTCGCGATGGTAGATAATGCCAACTCATCCGGACTCTGGATGGAACTTTGGCCTCCGCAGACATCGCGAATGATCGATTGCCTCTCCATTTATTTCGACGATTTTTCTTGCCTCGTTTGAACACCGCCGCGCGGATGCATCGGCGATTACTTTCTTCGGGCAACTGTTTGATTTCGCCGACGAGGAAACAACATCTCGATTGATTGTTCGTGAAAATTTGACCGGGCATTGTTGAAAATCAAGCCGCGTATATTGGTTCTCGCGGCTGTTCTATTTTGATCCGGCGAAATTGAAATTAGTACGCCGACTGTTCCCCCCGTTTAGAGCAGAATTTAATTTATGAAAGCAGGCATTTGCGTGGGAACGAATTACGGGATAGAACGTGCGCCGGCCCAACGTTTATCGGCTGCAACTACTTGATTACGTGAAATTGGATGTCGATTAATCTCTAATGAAAAGAATTCACTTGCATCGAGAAAGGTGGTCTGATTGATGGCCTCGGAGGTTCAACGTTCTGAACGTTAACGTATTATCTATAAATTGACACGTTGATTGACACAGTAGATGCCGTATATGCCACGGCACGATAATATGCATTATTAAGGATGTTAATCGATGACTTTAATAAATCGTTTTAATCGAGGTAGATTCACCAGTACACATTCCCCTTAACTTCTCACTTTTCAATCATTTAATCTTAAAACATTAACTTTTACGCATTCAGACTCGTATTTTCACTGCAATTTTTGCGTTTCGATTGTAATCTGCACAATTAAGGGTCGTTGACTGAATGTAACATTTCAACTTCCTTCATTTGTCTTCACGTTGCAACAATTATCTGACTGTACATGACGCAACTGTCCAGGTAATTGTAGGTTAAGGGGCGCAGACTACCTTTCGTAATAAGTAATTCTTTAAATAATATAAGAAATTTCAAAATGACACAAACCTCAGGTCTATAAAATATCTCCCATATCTAATTGATCCAACGATCAAATGATAGAACAGAAAAATTTTGTGGAATCGATCGGTGAAAAGAAGTAGAAACGAACACGAAGTAGCGGAAGATGATACCGAATGGACGGTTGATGTCGATTCCCTCCAGAATTCGATTGTTACGCGGCATAGGGAATATCGATTTCGGTGTCGGGCGTTCAGACGGCCTCTTCGACGACAAAAGAAAGCAGAAAAGACACCCTCTACCCCGTTCTACGGTGCGACGTGATCGACATAGATGGTCGGAGGCTATTGTTCGAGCTCGTCGTTACGTGGTGCGGTTCACAGAACAACCCCCTTGCATGCGTTGTTCCATCGCCTTTTTCCATGTGTTTCTGTGTCTGCGTTTCTACCTACACACGCTGGCGAGTGTGCACTTCGTTGCATGCCATCAACAATTCGCATGGAATCAGGGACCAAGATTTTTCAGCTCGGGAAATTCTGGAAGAATGTAATGGAAACGGGGCTGCACTTACATTCCTTTTGTACATCGTCCAAATTTTTATTGCGCGTATCTTCGTGCATAGAATGCCGATTAAAGTGCATCTAGGAAGGATGCTTGGAGCATAAGCATCTTCGAGTATAAGCTTCTAATAACGTAAGCTTCCATTTTGGAAAATGTACGTTTCCTGCAATTTAGTGGGTACATTTATGAAGATCGAGTTGGAGTACATGATTTTCTACCGTCACCGAAAGTAGGGTGCGTCAAGCAGTCAATGAAACAGTCAAAACGAACGAAATCGCGGTGCGGATTTGACAGCGTGACAAGTAAACGAAGTTGCCATGGCGGTTCAGCATGTGGTAGAGAAAAGCTGTCGCCGTGAAAGTGTATTTTTTGCTAAATCGGTCCTGGCGCGTTGAAAAATGAGGGTTGCGGTTCCTGGACCGTGGAAAGAGGCGCACGCAGCTTGCTGCCATATTTCCCGTACAATGGGGCGAAATTGACTATCTGGAAGCCGACATTTGCCGTGTGAAAGAGGAAAAGAGGCTCCGGAGATTTCCTCTCCCGTTTTCGATTCGATACACACGGGCTCACGGTTTAACCGAAATGCTTCGGGTATATCTACTGGCTACGAATCAACCCACTTGACGAAACTTTATGAAAGTCTACGCATCTTCGCCGTTTCGCTCGAATTCCGAACTTCTGAACCGGAAAATGTATTAACTCGCTCCATACAAATTAAATATATGTCCTACCATATCATTTTAATTAGTTCCAGAACAGTTGATTTACATCATCAACTTCAAGATGCATGGTTGTAATACAAAAATTGAAAATGTTATCAAATCGGGATAAGACGCGTACTGTATCGAGTCTGCTTATCGGTGACAGTGGATTGAACTGTTTGAACTATGATACATGGATGCTGCGAAATATGCTGGTATCACAGTAGAGCAAACACGTATCTGGTCAGATAATGATCGATAGCCCAGTGAAAGCATCCAGGCTACGGCTAGTCGTCACTCAGTCAATCATTGGAAAAAATGTTTGCTCACGGTCGAACACTGGATGAACTCCTGACAGGAACGAATGATAAAAGCATGGTTTGTGATATTTTCTAACTTGAAATCGTAAGCACCTCGACCTTCGTGTCATGCAGTTACACGATGAGGGATATCAATTTGCAAATTAATCAACTGGGTTCTTAATAGTAATTGGAATTTTAATGAGGCTTATTACAGGCCATTTCCACTGTGGCAGTTAACCTGTTAATTAAGCATCGATTATCTGGTACGTAGGTTAATTGGTTAGCTGCAAATGAAAGGGTTCAGTATGATTGATGATACAGAATTCATTTATTTCTAATTATAATATGAGGGGAATGATGAATTATTTCTGCATACATGCCTTAATAAAATATAATTCGATCAAGCATGTATTAAACCATTGTTCACCCAAAGCTTTCTACACGATTTCCGGTGTTAACAGTTTTGGCAAAGTTCGAAAGCTGGCAATCATTCGGCCATCAAAGGTTATCCGCGTTCCAGAGCGTTATACACCGGAAGTCGTCTCGCCTCGCGGAAGGAACGGTCTGGAATTCGATTATAGGAAGGTACGGTGGTATGTATGGATCGCAGCTTAAAGCTTCGTGGCTGTGTATTCATTGGCCACGCATTTACGGTAGAAATACCGGGCTGGTTCATTCTGTGCCCGCGTATCGGCCAGACATCGCCGGTCGTTGCAAACAATTATTACTACTGGGCAAACTGAAACGGTTCAGTGGAAACAGCCGGCATTCGCAAGCAACTCGGTACACAACCGACGCGTAACAGTTCACTCGTGCTAAACGAGAACGTCACGCAATTCTCGCGTGTCAACGCTTGGGCACGTACGTACACGCGCGCGTGTTACGTCCGAGCGTTTGGTATGCGAGCGAGTGAACTATCGGTAACCAGTCTGGCACTGGATAATCGTGATGTAATGGAGTGTAGCCCGGTTAATGAGATACCTTGCTGGTCGTTCGACTAACTTGGCAGTTCTGCTCGCATCCCTTCTCTAGCTTGCTACCTCGCTCAACGGAATCGCCTGCGGGCTTTCCTTCGAAGTTCACGCGGAGACGGTGATACTTGATCCTAATTCTGTTGTGAGTTGAAGATGGAATAACCTGCAGGTTGTTTGCTGCAACTCGATATAATCACGTGTTTGAACGTGTGATTCCGCTTGATATCGAGTTACTGCGAGTTCCAGACTGTTTGCTGACTTGCTTACTTGAGAATCTTTACTATTTCCTCCATTTAACATCCTCGGATGACTAATTAATCTCGCTACTTTTAGTATTAAATCACTACTAAGTATATTAACTCAGTCGGTATGCTTATTAAGTCTCACTATAATCTACTGATAGAACTATCGTATAGTTGTCCATCAGCTCCTTCGTGTACCTTTTAAATTTGAAGTTCAATTTACGATTGGTCATTTCGTACCGATTATTTTGTAAATACCAAATTTGCTACGTTTCTTCCTGTAGATCACGTCTCGGGTAAGCTCGAGGAAATAAAGATTACGTCGCAAAGAAAGGACAACCTTAAGACATACTAATCTCGGAAGTTTGTGCGGATTTGTACCGTTGTAAATCCTCCGTCATTCGTGCAGCCGTTGACTGTACACAACAGGCGACTGTGACATTTATTTCTGAGACATTCAGCTTCATTTCTGCCCGTACGTGCCTCGAAACCTATCCGGTTACGCTTCTCGGCACACCCTCGCGTCTATCGCCCTCGGCTCGATAATATCCGCGCCGTGGGGTCGCTTATTGGGTAGTTGTCTAATCGACTGTGGAACTCGATATAGGTATACCAGATTCTCTACTCCCTCGATTAGTCTATTTAATGGCGTTAATTGGACGCGAAACTGCGTGTTGCGCTGTGTTTCGAGGCGTATTTCTTTCTCCCTTCACCAAGTACAAGACTAACATTCGAAATTCTATAACTTTTTACCCTTATTTCTCGATACAATATTAATAACAACCTATGATCATTCTGTATCACTTAACTGTTCAAATTTATTCGACAAAAACTTTGCATCGCCTATTCAAGTAATTTCATATTATTGAATAAATATTGGTTCGAGGAAATCAGAAGTTTTCTGGCGATACCGTCAAACGATCATCGAGAGTGAAGTTGGTCACTTCAAAAACATCGGAACTCCACAAATATGAGAAACTTCGTCTGTTCGTTTTCTTTTGATCCCAATAAACTTTTCCCTGCTCGACCGAAATTCAACTTCAAAATTTCCATTGAAAACGTATGCAGTTGACTAAAGACAGCTCCCTGTATTCATTATACACCATTCACCCGTATCAGAATCTCGCAGATCAGTAAAGTTGTATCTGGGTTATACACGTTCTGCATGATAAATGTTGAACCGGAATTATCATTGTTGGGATAAGGGGTTTGGGAAGAACTTGACTGGACATTCGATATCAAGCTTAACTTATTGATAACCTTAACTGTTTATTCTATTACCTTAGTTGACTTAGAGAAAAGAACCCGAGTAACAATTTGCAGAATTCAAACTTGTTACAATTACAGAACTTTGCAATAAGTCCATAAGTCATTTAATCAAACTGAATTCTTTTCTGTTTCAGGAGTTGATTCGAACCATCTTCATGAACTGGTCGCAGAGAAGAAGAAAGGACGTGAAGTGATCTCCCAGTGAAACATTGACTTCCATAAATGAAATCGCGTATCGCAAAGTATCGTTGTTACCGCGACCCTCACCCTCCCCGAGCGAAGTTGCATACGTAGACAAGATAATGGGGTTAGAATCGAGAAGTTAAACACGGACGATCGATCGAGGTACACGTATCGTTACGTTTCATACGTTCGGGACAATGCCCGTGGGATTTTAAAGTCGAATCTTCGTCTGGTCCAAGCAGATCCAGAGGGGCGAGACAGAAGTTAATTAAAGCCAATGATCGAGTCTAATGGTAAGCTCTCGGGGAAATGAATTAAAAAAAGACTCGATAACTTCGCCGTTGATTTTCTTCTTCTTTTCGTGGAAAGGGATCGAAACTCGGAGTCCACCAAAGGAATTCTTAAGTTCCGGGGCTGCTTCCTGGCGGATCGAGCCCTTCCTGGCTAATTGCAACTAGTTTCATTATTCCGATAAAGGCTGTTAATTAAGAGAAACCAGTTGGAATGTCTCCCTTCAGGGACCAAGCTGTAAACAAGCGTTTTACCGGTAGTCGCAGAAAACGCTGACCTGTACTACTGCGAATGAGAAATGACGATCGGACTCGATGATTTCGTCCTTGGAAATCCCCTCGGATATTTCCTATGGGTACAAAGATTATTCGAGTAATTTCCTAGGGGTATAGAAGCTGTCTGGTTATTCTTTGAATGATGGAGTTTTACCAAGATCGGTCAGGTGCGGATTAACATTTCAAAAATGTATGATCAGAAGTCACTTGTTTAAATTCTACGAAAAGCACTCGCTGATAAGCTAAATCTGTTCTCATTGTGTGAGCCTGATACTGCTTATCTCCTTCTTGCCGGTCTCGTACGCTGATGACGAAGAATACGTGATCCAGTTAGACGACAGTGAACTTCAGGCTCTCTCTCGTGTTTGATAACTGCTGATTTCCATAATGGTGCCATGTACGAGTACCCTAGCTTACGTTCTTCTCGCCCCGGGACACTTTCAGTGAGATCGATCGATATCTGATTGATTTCCGCTCGATTTAGGTGTCTGATAAATATTCATGGGGATCGACAAGGATTAAGGTCGACCAATTAGGCTGTGTGGTTACTTCGAAGATCGAAACTGGCGTTGAACAGAAAAGTTGATTGATATGTCGAAGGTTTCGTTTTCTTTCCGATTCGAAATCACCTCACACTTCATCAGACTAATTAGGGAATGAAAGACGTGGATTCACATAAGGAAGTGAATCAGTCAAAAGTATAACGTCAAAGGTAGATAAACAAAGACGTCGAATAGAAGGTGAAAGCAGGATAAAAGCATCAGCTTTATACCAATTTACTTAGATGTGAGCAGCTGCGAAACTCCTAGCGAGAACAGAAGCTAAGTGACAAAGTTCATGCCTTTCTGTTACGGTTAAATTTCTATTTTCACCGTGGAAGCATAGAAACTTCAGAAAGTTCTCTTTTTCCAATTACTCGAAATAGATATATTCGAAAGTTCTTCCGGTGAACGCTAACTTTATCCAGCTGACAATTTTCTCTTCTTCGTGTATCCTTAGACCGCGTATACGCGTATCACATACAGCCTCTTTATCTCGTATCAAAGAGCGATGAAAATTTCCTATGCGAGATGAGAATTTGAAACGAGAAAACTCGAGACAGAGATAGATCAAAGCCGCACGAATAATTTTTCTATTTAACAGGCCACGAACTCTGACCCGCCAGGAAGCAAAGATCACCTGAAATTAGATCAGCTTCTTGCGTTCCTAGAAATTTATAAATAATATCAACGAGCTTCGATGAAGTTTCCTGCACTTCTCACGTTCATTCCTTCCCAAGAAAATTTTAAATTACCTTGACATTGCATCTCTTAGTGCGAAGATTCTTTTTCAACTCTCATAAGTTTCAAATGCTCTCAAGTCTGCGTGAGGGACAGAGCTTTGTATGAGCTTTGCGCTTCAGAGTATTGTGAGCTTCTGCTCTTGCAATTTTTATTCGTGTCAAGCAGAGTAGACTTTTGTTACATTTATACTGACTTTCACAGCGATAAGGCTCCTTCAGCGTTCCATGATACGGGAATTGTCGCGTGTTGAATAGTCAGTGCATTTAGTAATAGTTGACAAGCTTAATAATCGACGCGCTGAGTAGTTGATACGTTGAGTAGTCGATGTGCTGAGTAATTCACGAGCTGTGTAATCGACGCGTTAAGTAATCTATCTACTGAGTAATACAAGCGCTGAGTAGTCAATACGTTTAGTAGTCGACGATATTGAGTAATCGACACGTTGAGTAGTCCTGCGCTGAGTAGTCACTTCGACATCCTAACCGCGTATAATCTTCACATACCAGGTCATTGTACTCGTTTAAGTATACCGATAGTCCATATCCGTGAATATAGAATAACGTACCGTAATGAATTTCTTGAACTTTTAAAAAAAGAAAAGTGAACGCAAGCGAAAGCTGATCCAGTTTCAAGGGTGTTCCAAACATTTGACCGTGTGAGAAAACATAGAGCGTCGGATAATGAACAGAGGGTAGTGCTCGATGGAGAGTTTGCAATTGGTTTATCGGCAGTTAGGTAAAACGGAGACGAAATAGGGCCAGGCGAGGCTCTGAAGCGTTCGCTGGTGAAATTTGCAGGGAAAACCGCAAGCTTGCGTCGGGGAGGCGCGCAGTTAGCGCTCGAACAGGCCTAAATGAAGAGCGATCGTCGCAGGGACAGGTGATCGATAGGGATTGCGAGGAGCCGCGCGATTCTGGAAGCGTGTGTGCGCTCGCGCGGAGATCGCAGGCTGATCGTGGCGGTAACACGCGAGGGGAGGGACGGAGAGCAAGATGAAACTCTTCCTGATTCTCGTCTGTCTAATTGCACCGCCCATCCTCTCGCTCTCGATCAAGAGCAAGTTGAATCCACGGATCGTTCAAACAAGGTACGGCGAGGTGCAGGGCTTGATACGGTCCTTCGAGTACGCAAAGTTCCTCAAACCGATCGACGTCTATCTTGGAATACCCTACGCCACTCCACCGGTCGGGGGCAACAGATTCTCGCCGACCAGGGCACCCAGCCCGTGGGAAGGTGTCAGGTGAGCATTCACTTCCTTCACTCTCTTCTCTCATGTCTGCCTAACACCTTCTTATTCACCCTCATTTCACTGATTAGTCCAATTAACTGTAAGATTATTAGCACTATATGTTTGAACCTGATTTATCACCCTGAAGAATACTGAACAGTATTTTTAACTGCTGTGCATATCTAAGTGAACTTTATGTATAATTTTATTGGACCTATATGTTTCCGGCGAACATAAATAAAAGTTCAAATTTTTTGGTAATTCGTCTGAAAGTTTTATCAGGTACTTGTCCAGTAGTAGAATTTCAGTCATGGCACACACGGCGCGAACGTAAATTCTCCGGAGTACGGTTGCACAAATTTATTGTTAGAAGAATGATGCGAACTTCTGAGACCCCTGTTCCACGAATTCGTGAACTCACGCCCTGGTGCATTCCATCCAAATGGACCGACAATTCCCCCGTTTCCAACGGCTTCCTTCTCGCCACTTGCCGGCCAAACAAAAACAGAGACATAATTATTCATGAGTTTAATCTCCATACACTGTGACAGACTAGTGGGACAAAGGACAGCCAAATCGGGTCGCAAGAAAATACGATATACCGACAATCTGAAACTAATTACTCCGGAAATTATTCATAACACGGGAAAAACGTGGTGGAAAATTTTCAACCTGTTCCATCCAATATTAATTTTTTATCGAAAACCGTACCATAAATTTTAACAATCTCATTCCGTGTTAATTGTTTTCTTTGTACTCGATTCTATAGAGCCAGTTCATAATTAGTGTTATCGAATATTGAAAAAGCTGATCTTCTGATAAAGCAGTTGGGATAAATTTAAGATAATGAGGAACTTATGTTATAATCGTCAATCATGTTAACGGTGATTAAACAGTTAGGTTCAGATGTGAATTTAAGCGAATCTCTCTTTGCAGATTATCGGATTCAATCGGCCCAGTCTGTCCCCAAAAGCTGCCCGACATCTCGAATGAGCAAGAAGCACTGGAACGTATGCCGAAAGGCCGATTAGAGTACTTGAAGCGTCTGCTGCCTCATCTACGGAATCAGAGCGAGGATTGTCTCTATCTGAACATCTACGCACCAGCTATGGGTGAGTAATTCCGTTTATCCGCTTGTCAGCCTTACTTTATTGCTCGGACGGGTGGGTATTAGCTTTATTAATTAGGTCAGCTTATCGAGAATGCGGAATTAGTTCGACGTCTTTGGTCGGAAGACTAATTTCAGATACGTTGAATTGTTAGATAATCGGCGGGAAAGCTAGTATACAATTTGACAGTAATTCGCTACCGACAGAGAATCCTAGTAATTACATTGCGGATGTTTATTCGAATATGTGGTTTTCACGAAATGTGTGTCAGTCAACATTTTATTCATATTCTTTGCTCCGGATATTTCGTATCGATTTCTTACATGTAATGCAGGGGTTTATGTGTATTTTGTGCACATCCACATGTCGTAGACGAATAAATATCTGCACTCTACTAATAACGCATCGAAATTAACATGTCAGGTACGGTTGTTGAAAGTTATATTGACTCGTTCCACTTAATTACCAAGTGGGGAGATTGCGGTATTGCGTCGGACGGGAAGAAGGGATGATTTATGAGATATTTTATTACCGCCGGCAATTTCCATTGTGTCAGCGTTCCTATTCTACCTAAAAATACTTTTAACCCTTCATTGTTTCGTTCACTGGAATCTGCATATCGATATAAACTTTAATACCACTGATTGATCGTCTCTGTCACAGCCGGGAGAAGAGTTAATAGAAAGGGTCAATTTTATATTTTCTATGTTGATAAATAACTGGAAATTATTGCAAAATATCACAGAAGATTAACGTACCTTTCATTATTGACTTCGACACATGAATTCAACGATGCGTTCAAACACGACTTTTATGAGCGTAAACAAAAAGTTAATTGGAAGCAAGGCAGGAAATTATAAACGAATCACGGAAGGCAGACTGATAAACAAAACTATCGGGAACAAACGCTTCGATATTAAGTACGTACATCGATATTGAACACTAAAACAATTTATTGATATTGCCTTCCTGTTACACGCCCTCCTCTCGTTTCCTCGCGAGTGAATGATACACAGTAAACATGATCGATACAAATAAAACCAGCTATCGGCGGCGAACATATTCGTCACAAACGATCGTCTGAACGATGTTGTTACTGCGAAGCATAAAATTTCCATTCTAAAAACGACTAAATTCCGTAGAAATTCACCACCATAATCGTAACAGTAATTTCAACTCGTAAAAGTAAACTTTACGATATTCCGCGTCTAACAAATGAACGTAGTTTCCAAAAATTTAGCCGGCAATTTAAAGTTCTGCCTCGACGATTCGGTCGTGTCACTTTTTACGCCGACTTCACCCCTATTTTCCAACCCTCTGTGCTGTCGGAGACGCGCGAACGTGTACACGTATCTTGTTGGAAAACGTCGCAACGTTCCCGTTCCCTTTGCCGTTCAATTTCCGGCCCGGGAGAGGGTGTAAGAAAAACGTGGCCCCAACAGGGGGTGAGCCGTAGACGCGAGGAAAAGTAAAATTTCCCATTTCGCGGAGAAAATGCAATGATGTACTATTATTGAAAGCGTTCCTCTCGCTGTTCGGTGCACGCAGCGTGAGAGAAATGAAAACGTGCAGGGGAAGCCAGAGGGTTGCTGCGAGGGGGTTGAAGGAAGACTCACCGTAGGAGGGATACATATTGCGTATACACATCACGACGTTCGACGTTTCCACCTTGCCCATGTAAACCTTTCCTTTGATGCTCCTTTATTTATTTATACCCACTTCTCTTTATCACAAATTGGTAAACAGAACATGCCAAATCTGGCATGATTTGGTCATTCGCGTAATTATGAAATTTTTAAAGTTACAAATTTCCAAACGGCTAAATTTCTAAATTTTGCCAAATGATTCTTGAATTGATTGATTCGTGTGATCCGTGTGACAGCTTGCAAGGGTTGACAACATTGTTGTTGTCAATGAATAGGATTATTCGACCCGCGAATTGCCTCTGTCAGGTGTCGGGAAGGTGCCGTTGGAGCATTACACGTGTTTAGTAGGTTGTCAATGGGCTACGCGTGTTTGCAACCCGATGATCTTCGGACATCAGAGACGTCCTGTGGTTGTTAGACACCTTGTTGACCAATCGAGACGTCTGTCCGCCCGAAATCGATATGTCTTATTGAAATCAACTAGATACTGTCACTCTATGAATGTTACAGCAAAATTAGGGGGAAGCAACCCTTATTCGAAAACCATCAATCAAAGGATAATTTCCTATTAAAAGTAACAGGTACGCCATTGATCTTTCCAAACTTCGTTAAAATTGACTAAGTTCCATGCAGAAATTATAGTGGTAACTCGATTGCGAGAAGAAAACGATGGCGGTACATACAGAAATGTTTGCAATTAGCGTCGTTGAATCTAGTTGATGCGAGTTTTCCAAAGTAGTGTTACGAAGTAACCCGTTTAAACGCGAGACAAGCACGCCATTGCATCACAAAAGGAAGACTCGAAAGGAGCCGGCGTCTAAGTGGTATCCTAGACAACGAGAATGCCAAGGGCTCTTTCAACGGTCCTTGTAAGCAATCATCAGAAGAACTTCATGCACGCTCGAGCATCACACATACAGTGGGGTTAACGATCGATCGATCGCCTTGGTTCAAAAGGGAAAGTCTGATGTTGCTAAATTTGAAAACAAGGGGTGAACTTTGTATATTCGTTACTTCTTCAGGGATACACATGTTTCCTTTTTAATTTGGCAGGCGATGGATACAATTAGGGTTACCCTGTCTTTTCTATATGACATGTCTTTTCAAGGGCTGTTTTGGACTTTTCACAGCTGGTGTCAGGTTAAATTTAACATATATACTCTTGAAAAGGCTTAAGATTGAGAATCTTAGTCTTGTTTTGAGTATTAATTGAAGTACAATGAATGTCTGTATTAACGTTGATAGACTCAAAATGTCAGAATCGAAGGTCAAAGTCGTGTTAAAGTCATTTGGATGTGCAAGATAGGTACTGTTTAGGCAGTGGCTAATTAACACTGCAAATGAATGTTCACGAACCCTATAGGTGTTCGATGAAAAATTGAGAAAAATTGCAGGGTTGTGAAAAACTTCGTTGGCATTTATCAGGAATTTATGAAGAAAGACTATAAACCCCGAAAGATCGTATTCCCGTGAAATTTTCACGCGGCTGAATGTTCTCGGCCACAGAGAATTCGAAATCAAAGAAAATCGGGCTTAACGAACCCTCGGCTCGAAGCTTAACGCCGCATTTACGATTCAAAGTCGAATCTGAGAGCGATTCCCGGCTTCCTTAGCCAAGTTATTCACCGCTCCAGAATATCCGTCGACGTGTCGCGTTAACGATCCCCTCGAACGGCTCCTACGACGTGGTTCGTCTCGTCGCGTGACGGAACGTTCGAACGATCCTGAAACGGCGTCGCCGAGCGTCGACGACATTGAAAGCCACTCGCCGCGACGAGTTCATTGTTTTCTCGGTATCGCATTCGAAATTTTCAGACTAATGGAAGCCAAGATCGTACCGTAAGAAAGTTGGTACTCGATGCACGAGAACTCGTCGTTCCCGTCTTCATTTCACGAACTTTCCTTCCTGCGGGCAAAAAGGTGCAAGAAAAGGGATCACAATCACACGGCCGCGCGAGCTCGCAATCTTCGGGGGCTCGCGATCGAACGAGGAGAGAAGGTGGCAAGTTTTCTCAGCCACCGACTAATAATCGAATCCGCAAGTTTCCCGAGAATTTGTTTCAACTTGATATACTTCTTCGGGAAGTTCTTTCGTCGAAACGGGACGGAGACTCGCGGTCCGTGAAATTATTTGTTCGTTCAGGGCGAACGAGGGATAAAGTGGCTTTTCCTGTTCCGTCAGGAACGTCCCTTTATATCGCTGATCCGGGATCCGCCTAATGCTCGCCGATGATCAAGCACCATTTGTATTTGCCACGCGGTTTCTTGCCCACCGAAACGCGCACCTTTTTGCGCGGATACGCGGGGAAAATGCTCCTACAGCTTGCTACCATCCTGTGAGTGAAGGTTTATTCTACCCACTGATGGAAAACCGGGCAAAAACGACCCAGGGGTGAGATGGGACGCGATTCAATTATGGAGAAAGGGGCTGCTTCTACATATACTAAGATGACTTTGAATTTGGACATTTTAGAATGTAGGGTTCCAGATTTAGAAATATGAGAATTTCTGAGAATTTCGAAATTCGTGAACTACATATTTGGATAAAAATATTAAACTCCATACGATTATATACTCCACAAATATCTAACCGGAAATAAGTAAAATATTAACGGGTTAATCTAACGTATGAGACTGTACACCCTAAGTACGCAATAAATCTTGGGCAAGAAATTCGTAAACAAGTTGGCGTATGAAAAAAGCTGAGCGACGGCAATATCGATCGTTTCGGTTCAGAAACAAGCAGCTCGTAATTACCGGTTCACTTTACTTGCCGGATTAAATCGCCGTGATAATTCTCGGCTGTCGTTCACGATATCGTTGTGCAACCCGTACACCTAAGTGGACCATCGACTATCAGAGTTTTCCTTGCTATTGACCGGTTCAAGGGTTGTTATCTACGGAATAACTTTACCGGCGTTTCAAACCATAATTGAAAGGTGTATTCTGTTAAGTTCGAGGCTGTTGCTAAAGGTCTGGCGATTTAATGAAATAAATTCTGGGAGCCTCACAGAAATTAATATTAAACTCCGCAGTATTTTTCCCCCTTGGAAGAAGATTAGTTACGTCGAAGCGATCTTAGATTACAGACGAGAACCTTCAAGTGCTGGTTAAAGAGATTTCGAAGAGCACAAGTTAAGGTGAATGACCTTTCCTGAGAAGGACTTCTCAAAATTAATCTTCTAACTTAGTCTTTCTTGTACAGAATTATTTACAACAAACGTCGTTTGTATTTATCCCTTTACCATTTGTCGCGATAATTCCAGAATTATGTAACGTAGAACATTTTGTAAAAGTGGAGCAACCTCAAAAATCTGCCCAGCACGTACCAGGAGGATAAGAGCCAGCAGAGAAAGGGAGCTAAGAAGTTGCGAATGCAATATGAAGTAACACGTGGATTCTTCTCTTTCTCTCAGCTATTCAGTTATCTTCTGAACGCACGCGAGTACTCGCGCAAAAGCAAGATCAGAAGAGTGGAGGAGAGGAAAGTTAAGAAGGAGAAGACGATAAGGATGATGTTCCTTTGTGAAACGTAATTCGTATTCCAAGTGCGAGCCAACCGTTCATTCGCTGCCAGCTGGAGAGATCTTTGATGTCTCTTTTCCTCCCGGTTGCACCCCTTCCTTTTTTCTCTCATTAAGGATTCGCGCGTTGGGGGACGCGTGCACGACGCTCCTTTGCGGCGTGATTAATTAAAACGGCATCTTCGCGAGCTAACGAGGCGACGCAGTCACCTCGAGGCGTCTGACAGACGATATTTCACGCGTATACCTTTGATGAAGAATGATCTCTGATCTTTTGTCGATCGCAAAGGAAATTATTTAGCCAGATTTCACTGAACATTCTTCAATTTATAAACTTCTGAATGATCTTCGCATCGTAGCTTTATTGCCTTGCATATTAAAGTTGGATGAAAAATACCAAGATTATTTCATTTCCTTAGCTTCAGGCAGAATCGAATGAATATTTTTTTTCTGTATCTGTATACTTCTGAGAGATTGCTCAGAACGAGATTAAAGTAGACATTTAATTAGATTTTAAAATATTGGTTTATTTCATCAAGATTTTCTTCTTCCGAGATATTGGAGGCTTTTTAGTAAATTTTTGTGTCAACTGAGATAAATTTCAGCTTGTTGAATAAAGAAACATGTTGAATTTCGTTTAACTTTGTCAAAGTTTCATACACCAAAATGTTCGCATGGGATCAAGTTTTCAACTCTTAGAAACTAAAGTGACTGAAGTGACTGGCGAACTTTAAACGAAGTACACTGAATAATTCGAATCGTATCTAACACTGCACAATTCGACGTACAAGAAAGGGAACTACTTGCAATAATTACAATCAATTTCAGAGGTAGATTCTTCTCTGTTTATTATTTTCGTAATTAGTTAGTCAAATTCAGCAGATCACTATTTCCAATCAAAGCGAATATCTACGAGCAGCAGTTCTGGCCCTGTTCCGGTGTTGTATCTGGCAGTATTCTACTGCGATGTAGATCTACACGTGTTGCGTAACACGCGTTGTATTCGATACATGTTGTGTTATGACGCATTGTAATCCGATACGCGTTGTAATTCGACACGTGTCGCATTCGACCAACGTTGAAATTTTGATAGGTTTTGTAATTTGACACACTTGTCCTCAACAGACATTGAAACCTGACACGCGTCGTATTGACATGCGTTGAAATCTGATACTCATCGTATTCGACACGAGTTGAAATCTGACACGCATCGCATTCGTCACGCGTTGAAATCTGACACGCGTTGCATTTCTAAGCGCTATATTTCCTATACGCTACATTCTTCACGCACTATTACTGACATTACTGTCATTACACTCGAATAGAGCACAAGCTTTAAAACTTCATCAATAAACACCATTCTTTACCACATCGCAGCAGGAATGAAAGGACGAAAGGAAATGAAAAAGTCTGACCAGTATTCGTCGTTCTGGTTACACGTTGTCCCGATTAAAAAACGATTTCGAGGGTGATTTACCACCGGGACGAAATTGAATCGCTAATCCAAGTTGGAGAAGTTTCCGCGAACAGAGGCCGGAAGCACGGTTGAATTACGAGCGGCTGGAATAGAATGTCATCGAGCCCTTTTATGCGATGCCTTTCGATTACCTAAAACTGAACTTTCGTGGAATTGTCCGAAGTCGCGAAGGTTTTCGACGGCCACTTGGCTCGGCTCGGAACATATGGGCGAAAAAGGGTTCGACGTTTTGATTAAACGACACCGTAGTAAAAGCGTGCTGGTATCAGCGATCCGAAGAGTTATATCGGCCAGCAGAAAATTCCAGGAATTCTGTTTTGCTCGTAGATCTTTTTCCTGACTTAGGTTATAAATCGAACTGTTTTCATCATGTAAATTGAATATGAATTAGTGAAACTAAATTCTGCTACTTTCTTTCACATTGTATTTTCTCTTGGTAGAATTTTGTGTCGAAGCTTGTTTCTGACGTGTCGTCAATTTGTTATTGTCTGTCGTCTCCGATACTGTCAATAAATATCTTGAGGGCAATTTTTGTAACATGAATGACTACAAAGGATGCGTCAAAGTCAACGTGTATAAAATAACAGCTTTCGTATGTCAAATTTATTTTTTCATTTTGCAAGCTGTTGACGTCACGGCTCGAATAATCAAAGCACAAAATGGCGTTGATCGTTTTTGCAGCTACGTGAAACATCCTGCGCACGTCGCTATTTTTCTTCCTTTAGTCTACCTATGCTCTCGTCCCCATACTTTTCTCTTTCATTCGAGCAGAATAGGCCAAGAAATTCAGAGAGCGAATGGTCCCCAGCATGCGACGTGGCCTCGATATAGCGATTGTTCGAATGCCCCGTGAACCACCATCAATGAAACAATTATTCTGAGTGCATCCAAAGAGAACTTTGCTTGTCCTCTAATTAATTAGTGATCAATAATGAAATTAAAAAAGAACCAATTGAGCAAACCGTGTTTCTCAAACAAATTGCTCGATCTTTCCGGACGAAAAAACATGTGGGAAAAAAGTTAATGAAACTGAACCGCATGAAAATTTGATTAGATGGACAAATAGAGCAGAGATTTCCGTTTCGAATACACAGCAATCAATCACGCGTGTCCTTCGCGAATCTCCATCCTTTCGTGCACCAGGCTCGACACCTCGAACGGCAGCTCTTAATTACACCTTGGTCGGATACTCGAGGTTGGAAGCAATCATTTTCTCCCTAATGGCGCTATAATTCACGCTGGACACGGTACTTTTGTCGCGACGGCACGTTTAACCGCGTTGCATTCATAACCGAGCTACCCTGTCGGTTCTTTTCGTCCGGCTGCCATCCCTTCCGCTTCGAATCATCTTAGACACGTGCACTGGTTGGTGGCGAATTAATTAAGGTCAATCCTCGATTTCGTCCATTAATCTCAATGTCTCAAACTTCCTTCAGGAAACTTTCCTGCTCACCGAGAAAATGCGACTCTTGTCGAAAACTAATCATAGAGAACGCTATTCCCTTAATTTGAAGATTAATTAAGGGCGCCTCTTAGCGTGATTAAGGCGTAATGATCATTTTCGATTTTCGGAAACTTTTGGGAGATTTAGGGTTTCATAGCAGTGCAATACCATTTCGTTAGTTCAAACTTCACCATTAGTTAAGGGTAGTTTTGGACTTCTCGAATTTCATATTTCATCACATTTCGGTTAATTAATATAACGACAGGTAATTCTGACAGAAAGATAAGACGGTTGAGGTACCTGGTTTCACCCATGATGTACCACACTTAATGAGAACGACTCGTTATTGTTTCCCTTGGCTGATAATTAAATTTCTTCGAGGGGCTGCTCGAAACCTCGTTACACTTAACCCGCTTAAACGACAATCCCTCAAGTTTGCACTCGCATCAACAAGGGTATGTTAACCCCTGACTGGCTCGTCGCGTCGATTGCTAGGGGGATCATTATCGGAATCGTTGCAGAACGTTCGTTTAGCGGTCAGAGTAAGTTTAATTAGTTGAAAGGTTGCGAATTGCGGTCAGGTTGGGGTGTACACTGCCTAGGGGATTACAAACGCTTTAGTTGTTAGGGTGATTGCAAAATGGGAATATTGATTCATTGTTGCAGGGTGTATTTTTAACGACACGACTCTTCAATTATCTGATCATTAATAATTAAAAGAATTTTCTTTCATAATAGTATTTCACTAATAAATTTATTCTTTAACCCCACAAATTTATAAAGAAATTTTCCAAAAATGATCATTGTTCCTCTCAGAGATTTCCTATTCTCTTTATCATGTTTATAACGACCATCATATTTAATGGCCATAAATGTGCATAAAAATGAACATTTTAATCTACAAGATGTACTTATTTACCAAAACGCGTTATTATTTTAAACAACAGCGTCATAACAGCGCTACACCGTTGAATGTGTTAATGATACTATTTAAATCATGCGGATAAAATGAATTGCACCGCGACGATGGACGTGTACAAACGTTTTTGGTGGCGAGGTATAATATCACAGTTTATAGTCAGACAAGGGCGAGCATACAAAGAACTGGCGTCCAGGCTGAACGGAATAACGCATGGGGTCGTAGAATTTGTCGGTGCCGTTTATTCGACGCCCGACGGACCACCTATGCAAATGTCCACCCTCTGACCAGGGCATGTCGCACGCATAAAACAATTGCGTCCCGGATTGTCCGGTGAAAAAGAGCACCGGCCAGACTGTGCATTCACGCAACGTGTCGCGGTGTTGTGTGCATCGCGTAAAGGGTTGTTCAATTGAAACGCGACCCTGGATTTCGGAGGAGGGTGGACACGGGGATGATACATATTTTTGTCGCGAAACTCGTTTATGGGCACGACAAAGCGAGACAGAATTTCATGGTGGATGCTTTCACGTAGTAATGATCTCATTAATTAAATTAAATTGCTGAAAATTTGCGGAAAACTTTGTCGGGTGAGTCGACGTTGTTCACAAACGATTCGAAAGCAATTTTTTATATAAACGGAACGCGTCCAATTAATTTATTGCGAAGTAATCAAATATTGCGCATCGTCCGAAACTCGACGTCAAAGCAGCTGAAATCCGGCATGTAAGTAAGACCAATATTTATTCATCAGAATATCATACCGTATCGTAATCTACTCTTTACCGACATTTCGACGGGGGGGAAAGAAGATCCTCAAAGCAGGATTGCTTTCTCCTGCAATTAAAATTGCCTATGTAGGGGTAGCGGGTTTCCTTGCCATTGCAGCATCGGTTTCTCGCTGGAATATTAGTCCCTCTTTCCCGTTGCGGACTTCAAAGTGCTCGAAATTAATCAGGAAAGATCGTCGACATCCCTGAAACTTTTCCACCCTCGAGGCGACGGTGAAAACGTTGAGCCATACGGCGCTAGCATGCAAAAAACGAGCAGGAAAATGGCGACACGACGGTGGAAAAAAGCTGGTCGCCCGTTGGGTCGGCGCGAAAATTGAAAAAAAGAACAATGACGAGGGTGACGGGAAGCGGACGTGAGCCAGGGGTTGAAGAGGGCTCTATCGTGGCCGAAGGACGGTTGAACGCTCTTCGCCAGACAGCGGAGGGATGTATAAAATTGCAAGAAGGTCCCTCCACAGACCTGGGAATATCGCTTACTAACCCTGCTTCTCGCGTAAATAAGCGATGGACACTCCAGTTGGATCCTCTACGTAATAAGTGGCGAGGAAATTGATTTTGACACCCCTGAAAGATTACTCTTCTCAACGCCTCGCGGCGAAACTTGATTCCACTCGGCTGGAAAAAGGAAGAGGGTTCTGTGAATCGAAAATTCCGAATAATTTTGTGTATAGAGGTGGTTGTAAAATATGAAAGCTTTCTTATATAAGAACATTGTATGAAAATATTATATATAATTTCTTAAAAATTTAAACTAGTATGCAGAGATCGTAATAACTCAATTTCTGCAAATTAAGACAGATCAAATAATTTTCTTGAAAGGCTTTTGTTAATGCCAACTTCTATGAGAACTGCCTCGTAAGTGGTTCTAATACCAAGAGAATATTTCCAATAACTGGAAAGGATTTCGTAAAATGGTTTCTCCTTTTCTGCCGTTTCCCTTGTGCTTGTCCATTGCAGAGTCATTCTGTGCGTCATCAAAAAAGCGGTATTTTTACCAGCAACAGAAGAAACGCTCCTAAAAGGTTCTTTTTCCCCTTGTTCTCCCTTCGCCCCTATTTCAGAATCATCCCTTGTACCATCAAGATATGAAAAGGAAGAGCGTTCTATTTTCTTCCATTCACACTTTTCTGCTGCAAAATTGCATTGTCTGTGCGCAAGCAAAGCATCAATTTCCAATTCTCACCGTCATAGACACCGAGACCACCTCTTCACGAAACAAATGGAAACACTAATGTTCCTCGACAGTTACGTCTTTTCCCTTGATATTCATCTATAGTCGAAATAATGGACGATATTATCTTCTTCGTTCCAAATGACTTGAAATAATATTCATAATCGGTAGGAAGTTTCTTTCTTGCACCCATTATTTTAGAATCATCGATTTCATCGATGTATTACTTCCTGTCAAGAACCACTCTGGAGAAGCGAAAACTGTACTGTTCTCTTATTCTGCACTCCTTTCAAAATTATCACCCATCGACACAGTAGCAACTGTGTTCTGTGTTCTTCAATCCACCTATAAGTAGAGCATCGATTTTTATTTCCTTCGCCATCACCGGAATCTTGAAGGAATAAATAAGAACAATCTTTGATACCGTTGATCCGAAATCATCGTAGTACATAAAGAGGGGATGTTCCACTTTCTCATTCATCGGAGTTACAGGCAAATTATTTTCAATTCTCGGTTATCGCAAGCTCCCCGAAAGAGCAAACGGAAACGACAATACTGATCCGGGTCACCCCCAGCGATCGAGCGTTCCTCAACACCGAAAACATACTCGCACGCGTGTCGCTCATTCATCACAGCTCGTTTATCACCGACCAGTGCAGCTCGAGTCTCTCGAATTTCGAACTTGTGTGCGCTGTCCCGTTGCAACCCCACGTCCAAACAGAGGGTGTAGGTTGGCTAAAAGGGCGTCGAAATCGTGCGACCAGAAACAATGATTCACCAGTACCAGCAGACTCATTCACGTTTTCTCGTCGTTTCCATCGCGATATCATTTCGCAGTTCTCTTTGAAGCGTTTTCTCGACGCTAAAAGATAATGCAACCGAGGGTTGTCGCGACGATAAAACGAAGCAGTCGCAAATCGCGCAGATTGGTCAGGTTGATCGAACGGACGAGAAAACCATGGGAATCGGTGATCGTGTCAAAGACGGAGGCCGATCTATCATCCTGAAAACGTCTCCGGATACCTGGTCGATCAATCAGCGCGGTCCCCATCCAGCCTTTTTCTCCCCGTTCAACTGCAGCTGGATGCTTTCCGTTTTTCACCGTCCTTCGCTGCGAACGCAAGTAAGTTTCCTCGATTTCACCCTGGAATACAGTCGCTGGAATTATCGATCTCTCGCGCCGCGTGGAGAACGGTGTCGGGGGGCGGATCTCCCTTGTTTCAGTAGAGCTTCGGAAGTTTTTCTCCGCTATCGGTGATCGACGTGTACTTGCGGACGCGGTTTTAGTTTGTTAACTCGTTAACTGACGCCCTGTAAATGGACATTTATTGTTACACGTTATATCATTAATCATTAAGCATGCACTTAATTTCCTTTGGAACGTTCTTGCACAATGAGTTTATTCATTAGGTGCATCAGTCAGGTGCGTCAATTTTATGGCTGACTATGAAAATTGGACTTGAACTTCAAATCGAGGCGTATGAAAAATTTCGGTAAAATTCACAGCTGAAGTACGAGTGCGTCGTCAGTGCGTCACGAGTGAGACTCGTGAAAATAGTGCAAAGGGTTAATACGTTGTTGATGACCGTATTCGCAATGTGATTTGCAATTTGCAGAATAATTAATAAGAGGAAAAACATAGAGTTGCGTGTTTCGTATCCGTTTTTCTGCACATATGGAAACATTTGCGATCGATTCGTCGTTAGCTTGCTCTACGTGTCAGCCACCGGCATAGAAATTCTAACGCGTACGCTCGAGGCAAAGTCGAATTTCTCCCTTTTCACAAAAGAAGTCACGCCAGGGAACACTCTAGCAACGTCCCTCGACATACGTGCCTCGTATTTCGCCCGATTTGATCCTGTTTCGTTGAAGGAAGACGCGGGTCGGTCACGTCAGCCACTTATTTACTGATATATGCTGTCACGGGCACAAAAGAAAATCCAGGTTTCACGAGGCTCGTCCACGATACGCGACAACCGGTCTACGTAGCCTCGAATTTATGGCTTTCTTTGTCGCGGGTGGAGACCCATTCGTATTCAGAAGGGGAAACGGTCTTTTTTTATTCGAAATAACAGAGGTAACATTTGATGACCGAGTAATTGATTTTTTTTACCCAGCTGCTGCTCGTAAATTTTAATTCATTGTCACGCTGATAAAAGACTTATTGGCTTAATGTCTACCACGGAAATGAATGACTACTTTATTGGATCGGGTGATTAATTTAATGGCGTCATAACGGATTTCTCGCTGTATCTGCCTAGTCCTTTTGCGAAATAGTGTGCGTGATTCATTTCGACAGTTTGGTTTCTTGATTAATCGAATAGATATTATAAAGTGGCCTAACATTGCGAGACCCTGTTTGACATCGAATTTACGATATAAATGGTACATCAGATTTGAATAATTTCGTCCTAAGTGAATTTGCCGTTTCACAGCGATGATTTCATGCTATAAATTGCACGAAACGTTCAGCTATAAGGTGTTTTTCGTCAGCGTTTAATCATATTTTTCAATTATTTTGTGATAAACGACCGTAATATATCAGGGGTAGTAAAAAGATATATTCAATAAAAAATGTGTGCCTCAAAGAGTTGACAAATTCACGGGACATCGTATATATCTTTGTAGAACTGAGCTTACAATAAATCCATGTCTGAACAAACCCAGAATCTGTTGCATCTCGACATCAAAATAAATTCTCGTTTTCATAGGGTCTATCCGTTTTCGTCGCGTTGTCAGGACTCAGCGATGTAACAAAGAATCTGAATAATGCTCGTTGAAACGAAACCGTCGATGTAAATAAAACGATAAGTTCCAGCCTTCCAATTTTCAGGCGGGAGTATCTTTGGCAACGGCAATCGGTCCTTTTTGGCCCAGCTCCAACGCATCCGAGAGTCGTATTAAGTTCCACGGCTGGAAATTCAAAAATATCCCAAACGACGCTTCGTTTCGTTTCGCGATTCATCGCAAATAGTTCGTGAAATTATATCGCGGAGCATACGGCAATTAATCGGAGCCGTATCGCGTTAGATATTTGCCAAGATTGTTTCATTAGCCGTCCCTGTAATCCCCGCATTCGCTTTGATAAAAATGGATCTGTACAATTATTCTCTCGTTCGCTATCCGATCGGCAATAATCGAGTACTCGAATCAAAACGGTGAATTCCCGTAATATCGTTCATTAATTAGTCTCGACTCGTTGCTTAACTCTTGCATCCATTCCAATTAGAAAATCTGCATCGACGTTACAAAAGCATCAAAGGATACGCGACTCTCGTTAATCTGTTAGAAGACTTCGCTCCGTTTAATACCTTTATTGTTCTGGAAATACTTAATTGTATTTAACGATTAGCAATTTCATCGACAAAATGTCTTTCGTATCAACGATTATTTCTACCTTGATATTAAGACATAAATTTTCTGATTTATGGACAGTTAGGAATTTGACAAATTAGGGACCTGAGGATACGAACATTCAAAAGGATTTTGTAAATGAATCTTCGTGTTCGCAGGAAAGCAAGAAAAGCTTGATTGGTATCGCTGACATAGGTTCGGCCTTGTTTTGCACTTTCTTAGAATTTCGGGAAAGCTCTCGCCCGTTTTCCAGCATCGTCGCTTTGCACTTTGTCTTGCGCTTTCCTGACTCCATCTTCCACCGGCATTTCCTGCCCCTTTTAAGAGGGAGGAGAAACGGTGGCATAGCCGTTGTACCGTGTTGGCAAGCGTTTCGAGTACTTAAGGGACCGTCGTAAAAGTTTTGGCCGAGCAATGCGTGTTCGGCGAGTTCGATTTAACCGAGCGATCCTTTGGCTCGCTTTTGTCGCGCGATTTCGCGCCGTAAATCTCGCGAGCATCGCGCCGAATCGGTTCTACGCTTCCTGGAGAACTGTCCGCCGCGACGATTTCTCGCGACTCGCGCGAAACCGACCCGGACAATAGTAACCCGGCGCTGGCGAATGGGTGTGGTGCACCGTATTTCAGAGTCAAGCACAGAACCAGCAGTGAACAAGTGGAATCGCGAGTACCCGCACGCGAGTACCGACTTCGAGGCCGCAGATCGAAAGAGCTGAAACCCGCTTGCTGACCGGGAAACGATCTATGAACGCCGGCCGAGTCATGGGGACACTTCGCTTGATCCCTTCGTTTATACGCGAAATTATACCCATGCAAGTCGTGACTGATCCATGACTTCGATAAGTTGATATTGATCCAATTGACGGAACGTAAACTTTTCCGTTTCTATTGAAGAACTGTTGACAAGATTTGAAGGGGTATTCAAAAATTGAAAACTCTATCATGCTCAAAATGTGTGTCAAGAACATAATTAAATTTGTAATATGTACACCTTGCAGAAAAGTAATACTACCAGCGACCATGAGCATATCCATGTACAGACATTATATTAAACGAGTGTACAGAGAAATCCATAATTAATTAATTCTTCAAGCGAGTTCCATTGGCTGTTAATTTAAATTTACGTCGTTAACTAGAATGTAACATTGGTCGAGTTAGTTGTGGTTCGAACTTCGATTGAGGTGTACTACTGGAACGTTTCCGCAACAGCGTGCCGCTCGAACCCTTTAGGCTCCAGGGAGAACTTCATTATTTTAACGCGTTAGCTTTCGGTGAGAACCCTTTGTCGTTCCGACGCAATGACCAATTACTGAAACTTCAGCATTTCACCCCGTCGGCTTTTCGATCGAGTTTCGCCTAGTCGTAACTTTGGATTAAATTTCTCAGGATCGTGCGATTCTGTTTTACCGCGTTTGTTGACTTTGCTGCTTGAATAGCCGACCTTCGATTGTTCCACTTAATCGTACTTTACTACTTAAAAGCGTCAGCCCTTTGCTCGATTGTACTGCCGCGACGTGTCTGTTTGTTCCCTCGGTTTTACTCGAACCCGTCGACCCTTCACTTGATATTCTTCAGTTACGAGTGATGCAATCGCGGACTTTGTACGTGGTTTCTGCAATCTTTTCAAAAAAGAGGCTGTACTCTGGCGTACTCGAATCAAAGCGAAATGAAAGAGTATTTTGAAGTAGAACAATACAAGTGTTCCTTTATAAGTACTTCAGAAATTCTCCATTCACTTTGCTATCGTTGAACAGCTCCAACTTTTTCAGAATATGATCACGCTTTAATCTCTTCAGATATAACTCATGTGTACAGACTGAGGAATCAGTCCACGTATGCGTGGCTTCTCTTTTTGCATAACATATTTTCTAATAAGGTTCCATCGATTTAAAGTAGATTTATACAAATTCTATACTAGACGTTTAAAGCTTAAAAATTTGTATGTGAATAGAAATATATAATAGATAACAGGGCATATTACAAGTAATAAAAACATGCAAATATTTATAGGAACATATCTGAAACAGATTCTGAAGATGAAATATACTTTGAGCAAAAATTGATTCCGAATTACAAGTACACATGTTCGGTCCCATCGTAGCCAGATACCGCAAGGTCTGGCCGATGGTTGAGTTTCACTACTTTAACGCTCTCGCTCGCGGATTTTACCGACTTCCATTCTCCGATTCTCAGACCGAATATATCTTTCGTTACCAGCGGTATAAAGGTAAAATACGCTTGGCGAGGTATGATTCCCGTCTTTGGGCGCGGATAAAGGAATAACTGAAAAGAGAAACGGTTATTTTCCGACCAAAGCAGCCGACGTGTAGAAACTTTGCGAGGAGAAAGGGAGCATTGACTCGTCGCACGGACGATGAAAAATTTTTTTTCTCTCTTCCCGCCACCGAGCGTGCGTTCCGTGAAGAGCCCTTTGAACTTTTATAACGCGATAAAGACGAAGCGGAACAATGGTCGTTTGATCAAAAGGAACTTGAATTGACCCTCCTGAATGTAATTCTACGAACAAGGAACGATGTTTCCGCGTGTTTGAAATGCCTGTAATTTTCGTGAATTGGAACGAGCCGATGCCGCGAAACGGATCGATGGAAACGGATTTAGGACGAGTTGGAAATCTTCGGACAACAGTAATTGAATTAATTCGACCAGCAGGAAAATTCTACCCGTTGGCAAACACACGGAATTTGTTTCTTCGCCTTCGACGGAAAGATTCCTCGGCTGTTTTAAAAGACCCGTTTAATTAAAAGCTTCCTTTGCACGACTGTTTGCTTTGCCCGTGGAAGGTTTCCCAATTTCTAGACACCTTTGCTGACGAATGTCGTAAAAAATTAAGGATGTGCAGGATGTAGAAAAATAGGAGAAAAAGTTTCGCTCGTATTTCATTTTTTTTGCTTCATTTTATACTCTGGTACGAGTATCAAAACGCGAGGTAAACTTCAGTAAGAATAATTGAACGATACGACAAAGAAATTGATATAAAGAACAGAGAAATGGAATTCCAGACCGTTGAAGGATCGCGAGCCACCCCAATCTTCTTAGCTGCTCTAATTCGGACAAAGGGAACATAATTCTCATGCAAGAAATCGTGAAACATCCATGGAGAGGCGTTCCTTACAACCATGTTTTTGCCAGTGAAAAACACTGTTGGGAGTGCTTATACCGTGGCTCGAGCAGAAAATGTCAAAGGACATTTGTCTCCTCGAACACTTCCTCCTTGAAACTAATCCCTTCAGTTTAACCGCAGGAGATTCTTGCTACGCCAGCTCCCTTTCCTCCTTCCTTTTCTTCCTAGGACTTCTTTTTTTTCCTTTGCTCTTTTTTTGCTTCAACATGCTGGAAAATCAGGCCATCTGTTCGGGACAGTTATATCTGGCAACCGACACCTCTCTCATTCTCGACGTTCTGACCGTGCGTGAAGTTTCATTTCGAAATTCCCTCCGGCGTTTTCCTTTATTTCCATTACAGAATGCCGGAAGGAGGTGCATTCCATGCACGTTCAACCGCGTACCGCGGGATTGCGTCGGAAAACGAAATTAGTCCGTATCGAATACCGGTCCCGACAGTTGTTCCGCTTCAGGATCGCGGAACATTAACTTGGAAGTTCGCATTACACGTAATTGAGGATTAGACGTTGGAATAAATCAGAAGACACGAGGATAAGACCATCCCTGTCCCCTTGAAATGTATATTAACACTTTGGAAAGGTGGCTCATATTCAGTTTAATACAATTTGAAATATTTTTTAAATCTGTTGCGATGTACATAGTGGAACATGGTGGCAATTAATAATAGAAAATATCTGCCAACAGCAAACTTTCGAGTGCAAAGTAGTTTGATGAACTCATACTCTATTTTAAAATGCGATCTCTTGTTAACCGTCGTGAGGATTTCCGTGAGGAAAATAGAGCGGCGAGAATCGTCGTTCCCAGAATTTCCAAGATTCCCTAAAAACTGCAGGGTTGAAAGTGGCCATTTCTGGGTCGAGGAGACGAACCATTAACGTCCACGTCGGAACAGGAAAATGACTAGAAATGTGCTGAAATAATGCAGTTACCACGGCCAGGGAATCGAGTTAGCCGTGGTCGGTTCCATTTTCACCCCCTCGTACGATTTTCGTTCGAGCACCTTTCTATGTGCCGAGCTCTCAAACTTGCCGAACATCGAAAAAAATTCTTCACCTTCCATTACGAAGATCGCAAAAAGCATCGGTTGAATTCGCATAGAAATACAACGCGTCAATCGAGTTACCCTTCCGTAAACAACGGCGAAGGGGATGACGGTCGGCAATAGAAAAACGTTCCCGGTCGAACGTATAGTTGGCGATTTTATTTCCCGCAGCTCGCAATATCGCGAACTTTACGCGGTTGCGTTCGCGTCCTCCACAAAGAACGCAGCGTTGGCGACAGCCACGCGGGCATACCACCCTTGGAAAACACCCTTTGCCTCGTTTCACCGTGAGTTTACAACCCCTCGCGAGCAGAGAAGAGATTCTAGGCTGTGACGCTGATACGAGACCGCTTTAGCCTCTCGTTGATGAGCAAGGGGATGATAAAAAGCATGAAAAATAAGCAAGGATCTCGACGGGCTGAAAGGGTGTGCTAGGATCCGATAAACGTACACCGGTTGTTCTCCATCGACCGACACTCGATATTTCTTCCTACCTCTTCAATTACCCGTCGGCAAACATAATTTCTCCCAAAGGGTTGCCCGCGCCATTGATCGCGAACGCTGACGCTGGATTTCGAGTACCTTCAAACGGTCCGGATAAAAAAATTAATAATCGCCAAAGTGCCTGCTGGTTTTTTACACTTTCCAATTAGACTTCTGTGATTGTGCTTACGATGCAGAATTCTAACCATTGCGATTACGTTTGTCGCTTTGTAATACTACAAGTTGCAATTTCAGACGTTGTAACTCCACGTGTTTCCAAGCGTTCAAAACTCGCGTAGACACACATGCTGCAATTCTACATGTCTACACCCTGCAATTTTCGTGTGTTACGCTTCCACGTTCTAACGCATATTTAAACGGTACAAACTGTGGAAATTTGAGAGGGTATCGAAAGCACTAAAAGATATTCTGGATAATTGAAATTATAACGCACTGGACCCAACGTATTCATATGAATTTATGACTAGTTGACCAATGTTTCAAACGTAATGAAAGTGGAATTATTTAGAAAATATCAATTTCGCTTCGAATCTTGATTAAAATCAGAATTATTTATGAAGAATCCATTTCTGCGGGTAGTTCCGATCGACGTTGTTCAGAAAACATCCATTACCGCAGAAATTTCGATTAAAATGTTTCGTTTCAGTAGGAACGTCATTCTTATCGGTTCATTTATCGTTCCGTGTTATTTTGAGGATTCGAAGAAGCTTCACTATCGAGGCAAAGCGAAACTGTAATTGTTATCGTCGCTCGACCGAAAATCAAATATCGGGCCGTGTCACGAAACCGGAATAAGTTTCTCAATATCTCGATGCATTTAAAATAAGCGCTATTCCATTCTCTTGTAGCGATGTCCTGCTGTCGGAGATAATCGAAAAGATTTCGATAGAATTGTGCGCCACGAACGAACGGGTTCCGACAGAGCACAATAAACGCTGGTTTGTGCTCCCTTTGATAGTTTATTTATACCTCGAACGAAACACGAGGAACATGAATAAATACGATAAAAATCGGAAACAGAATGTCTGTTATTTTTTCATATTTGTCGAACGGGGTTTCTATGGCTTCAAATATTTATCGTTCATATAATGGACGTGGTTCTTGCAAAGTGGAACAAGTCGAAGTGGAACAAACATAAAACGTTTGATTCGGAGTATGTCCATTAATCCGGTAGATATACTATACATCAAGTTGTAAATAAGTTGATTCACAAAGAAGCCTACCTTGCAAGTCCAGAATTTATTTTTTACAAGAATCTGTATCGTTCAGTAATTATACTACGAAGTACTCGTAAATTTTCCCTAACTCAGAGACGTGTTCCCACCTCCTGGAATTCGCGAGGCTGAAGTCGCACGCTGGTTGCCGCGATAAGAAACTCGGTGGTCGACTGTTTCGCGAAGCGATTTAAAAATCCATTTGCGCGTCATTCGGGGCGAAGATAGGGCGGCGACGCTGTCAGGAAATGGAATTGGAAGTCTGCATCCGGAAGCAGACAGTTCCCATCCAGCAAGCTGACTTCCCGCCTCGGATAACGAAGTTATTCTCCCCGGGATCCGATTACAAACGTTGTATACATACGTGGTTGCAGTAATACTACTGCCAGTCTGACCCCACGTTACAAACATTTTATGGATCTCAGGACAACTTTCCGAGAGGGACATGATCCTAAAAAATGTGAGGACTCTGTACATTTCATGGGGTCCAGAAACATCCAAAACGAATTTGCAACTCCTTGTCTTATGATTTATTTGCCAGATGCGTCAGGACTAAACACAGCTATTAAAACACACGAAGGAAGATGAAATTTTATGTCTACTTTAGATTCAGAGAACCTTGATTATGTAGATTATTGCTAGATGTGAAGTACAAATTTAAGAATATTACAAATTCGAGTGAGATGTCAATAACCAAATTTCTAAATTAAGCTTGTTATCTCTGTACCAGAGTACTCAATGATCATTTCGGAGTAGATTAAATTGTTGAATCATAACAAAAGTTAATACTGATTGATATATTTGTATCATTTTCCTGAGATTTTTGTTGTATTTTAATGGCACGTATTGGGGAAAAGGGAAGCAAATCATCCGGGAGAAAAGTGATACGAGCCTCCGGAATTTTTTAATAATCTCCTTGCCAGACGCGTAATATTTCTCGGAAATTTAGTGGCGACATTCTCGAATCGATCGCTCGCCAAGTTTTATGAGTATATAAAATAGAAGTTCCGATGGCAGCGGTCTGAAATATTGATTCCCCAGGAAAAATATCTGTCCGAGATTTTTTAATGGCGTTCGACTATCATTTGAATCGTTTCTGTTTCCCGGTTACATAAAAATGACCATGCAGTGTCCCTTCGCACATACTCGCTCGTGATAATCGCAGAAAAACAAATTGTATCGGAGTTCGTTGTGGTTTCATATTTTCAATTTACTCGGTGCAATTGCTTGTACTGGCCGTGAAAAAATATACTTGCATTTAGCGAAGCGAAAGGTAAATTTCATCGCAAACATTGAAATAAAAAGGTAATTAAACTTCTGTTTATTCAACAATTCTTCTGCGCGTTTGAAATACTTTCTTGTAATGAAACAACGTTTATTGCGGAGAATGTCAATCCATTAGCAACGAGTCGCTCGAAAACGAAAGAACGTTCGGTAAGAATAAATTTTCCATTGAAAATAGAATCTCGACCACGGTCAGTAAAACCCGGCTCCTTGCACCGTATTTGCAGTATCCGTGCTGGTCGATTTCAACTATCGTATCGACATTGTAATCCCGCGTTCTATACTGCATCCTACTTTGTTACATGCAACGCTCTGCACCTGGACGATATTGTCCGCTTGTACCGGAGGACTCTATCTGACAGGGTCATCTGCTCGACCTTCGATCTTTTCCCTTTTATTTCCGCGGACATTCTCTATTCAAGGGAAACTGTTCAATTATTCCAACTTTAAATAATTAAACAGCAACATGTCGCGTGAAGTATGAAACTTCATGAATATAAATTCTTTTGTACAAAATATTTGTGGGTATCAACCAAATTTATACAAGTAGTATTTAACAGCTTTCAAACTAATCTGTCTTAATACCGAAATTTGGTGCCAAATGAGTGATGGTGCGAGGGGTTCTATAAAGGAAGAGCTGAACTTTGATAGCAATTAACAGTTTGCGCTAAACTATCAGTCAAATGAACGCAATCGAATCGGTATCGACACGAGATTCATTTTCCATACGACTGCAAACGATCAAGATTACCGTCGTTCGTTTACATTCGAGTCTGCATTTGATAAGCTTTCGACTATCGACTTTAATCGTCAACGAGCTGGTCGCGTACACGCGATACACCGGTTGATAGCAAATGTTGCGTTTCCGTTTGACCCTTGTCATGCGTGGTAACAGCATCGCGCGTTATATACACCGGTTTAATCGCTCGGTGTGTTACGCGTTAACCACTGTATCTGACCGAATTGTTATGGCGGTTTCGAGCGGAGCGTCAGCGTGCACGCATTACTTTTCCGATGGGTTTCAATGCGCGATCGAAAATCGTGTCGCGAAGATAATTCCGTCGGTCGCATCATTTCCAACGAAACGGTGGGGATTGAAGGAGATCGGAGATGGGCAAACAGAAGATTGAAAAATAAGGAAAGAATGGTCGTGCGAGCGGTCTCAGGAATGGATGTGGCGAGAGTGGGCAATTTGAAGAACGACTAGAGGAACAAGCGATTTGGGGATCGAATGTAGAGAATCGAGATGGAAAATCTGGGAGCAGGAAATGGAACATTGGAAATGAAGGGTAAGAGAATAGGCACGATATAGCGGTTTTAGAGAGAATAAATTGAGGATCGGAGCAAAATGGAAAGTGGAAGATTAAAGATTGGAAAGGAAGGTAATAGTGGATGGGTGAACTGTGTCACTTTGCATTTCTTGAATATTTTTCTCGTTTTCAAATGTCGCACTTTCCATAATTTTCACCATCAGACTTCACCATTCCACAATGTTTTACATGTTCTAAAAAAACCTCTATGTAAATTAAAACTCTGACTTACAACTTTGTGATTCTTGTAATAAAATTGGCAATTATGATAGGCATATAACTAACGTTACGTGACCATATTTATGGCACTGCCATCTAAACTAGTTAACGAACTGCAGTAATACTACGCAAACTTTGAGGTATTATTACCCACCGGCTATTAAATCGATTTTACCGAAGGTACTCTCGTAAATCTTGCTGTTTAAAATACAGTTAGATCCAAGATTCTCTGACCCTTCGGAAATTTTCTCTTGAATTTTCATTTTAATTAACGTGCAAAAATAAATCTGTGTTGAGGTACTGCTGGGTCAAAAAAAGCCTTAATCTCCGGAGGCTGTGTTCACACCTAAGGTAATGTTACCTAGCCCGTTATTTCTCCTGAAGAAGTTTTACTATAAGTTTTTGAGACATTTAGTTCGATCATTAAACTGTACATTTCTGAGTCGCTTACAAGTCATTTATTTTAAAAGATCAATTTCTATTTTATTTAAATAACCACTCCATATTCGAATCCCTGTTTAAAGCGAGCATTTTAGAGGTCTCTCTCGCAGTCACTGACCCGCTCTGATGAAAAGCCACTGATAGATGATGAATCAGCGTCTTTCAAGTATTTCTACTACTAGATGTACGCATTTGCAGGAAAAAGTGGGTCACGGCGCTTCCGGGTTCGTTTTTCCCACTAAAACCCGGCGCCCTCTACATTTTAAATGACAACTTTAAAGCTCTGTATCTGGAAAACCAATTGAGATATCGAGCCGAAATGAAATGTATCGCCAGGGGTATACTTTTCTCCATTATCTGAATATATTTCTCTTATCTTTTTACGTTATATCGTTCAACCAGCACATCTGAAGCGGAAATTCTATCGTGAGCCGAATATCGCAGAGAGTACTCTCGAATTTCAAATCCTCGCATTATATAATTTTCAACCCCGACATTTCGCGTTGACAATCGAACACGATAGAGACAATTACCGATCATGCGGTACCGCGTGACGTTTCGATAATCGACCATCAATTTGTTACACAAAATACGGATTAAGAACACGGATTTAGCGACGGTGACCGGCATTGCATTAGATGGCCAAGGGGTAAAACTACATGCAGTCGTGTTTATTTCGTTGGTGGTCGTAATTCAAAGTGTGGCCTGCGTGCGACAGCTTCTACGAATGCGGAAGAGACATCTGTGCTTGTATGATATCCGGCTTTAAATCGATCGAATTATGTGTTCGAGTAATTTTCACAAGGGATTAACAGATATAACGCGGCCTCGCAAAAAGTGAGACAATAATTTCCGCTCAATGTGCCATCTCGTTGTCGATAAAACGTAATTACGATAATTAACGGGGTACGTGCCGCTACGAAATTCCCTCGAATTTTGTTCGTTATCGTTCGCGGTTCCCATTGGCCACCGTTTCTGACCCGTATTTTCCGACAATTTTTTTTTTTTTTATTTAAACTTTCCAGTAATTGAATCGAAGTGGACCGTTACATCTCCCAGGTACATTTTGAGCGCAAAAGTTTTCCGTTCTATAAAAAAAACTTACCTTTCGATTGAGCACGGGAAAGCGTTACAGTTCATTGTTATTCCAGCTGAGACTTTAGAAGTAAGTTGCACGGAGTAAAAGGAATAAGAATTTGATTCTTCTAATGGAAAATTCTGCTCCCTTGTTAAAAAAGAAGAAAGAAGTGGAATAGTAGAAGTTACGATATGGCACGGAGAACACCGTATTGGAAAAAGTAAATAAGTAATGGCACAGTCTGCAGATTTACCTTTCGACATTGTCCATTTAAAATGTGTTTCTAAATTATTCGAATCGCGCAGATTTCTTTTGGAGAATGAACGAGCGGAGAACGATCCACCGTTTAATCGTCGATTAATTACAAGAGACAAGTTTGATCGAATCGTAGATATCCACGAGCATAGTCTTGGAATATCTTGTCGTCGGACGTCGACACCGTCGAGACAACGTAAATTGTAGTGGCATCACTTTTATGGCCCTCGACGCGTTCGTTATGGTAGCTAAGAAGTGCTACTCAGGGTGTACGCCGGGTGTGCTTAAAACCGCGTGCTCTTCTTCTTTTTTTTTCTCTTTTCTTTCTTTCTTCAGTTCTTGAGCACCTCGCAAGACGATGAGGAACGCTGCTAGATGAAGAGAATTGAGGACAGTCTTGAGCCACAGTGCCTTCAACTTTCAACCCGGGATAGCGTTAGCCTCGGAGTCTCGAGAAGTTCAGCGTGTTTGACGTACTCTTTTTCTTCCTTGAAATCTTGCAGCTTAATAGACTCGAAAAGAACTGCATTCCCGAATTCCTGGGATGAAGATCTATGTTACGATGCTAGTACCGAGAGTTTCCCAAAATTAATTCTTATTCGTGTGTTCCATCTCGTTACTGATCCTCGTTCACTTTAATTTTATTGTCCGAAAGTGGGGTACAGGAATGAATTTGCAGAATGAAAGTTACAGGGAAGTTTTCGATAAATTATTAAAGCACGTCATCTCGAACGAAAGGACACGTGTCGAGTGCTCGATCAGACTTTCATGGCCGATCTCTGAACGACAGAACCGTTCACGAGATTAAGTACTCGATGAGCCGTTGATGAGCATCCATTTGTATTCGGTTGGCTGATTGGACACCGCCATTGCTCTCTGCCAATCACTCGTAATGGCTGGCGGAACGACGTCGAACGCTTCGTCGATTGGTTCTACGATGTCCTGTAATCGCTTGTTTTATACTTAACGGGACAAGTTCTTTCGAGAAGATCGTATTTGAGAGCAACATGTCCGATCGTTTGTCCGCGGAACGACGTTGATTGAAATCTGTTGAAGATTTATAGGGTGCCTTATACTTCTCGTTACTCGTCCATTATAACAGCCACAAATCTGTTTTTTGTATGCGAGGTTGAAATCAATACCAGTTGCTATTATATCCGATAATTAGTAAATTAACCAATTAATTTCTAATATTACATATTGAACAAAATTCTCATTATCGGTACATTACTTATTAAACCAAATTAATTAATTCATAGCAATATAATGTGATTTAATACACGCTAATTAGAAACGATTTGAATTTCATCGGACTGTGTACAAAATTATAAAGCACCATTATTTTGACGTTGAATGAATTGACATTCGAGCAGTATCGAGTAAATTCTTTCAGTATCGGATAAAATAGCTCGAACAAGTGAGTTACAGTAACAAACACCTGTGATCAATTATTAGAGTGTACTCGAAATTCTTCATCGAATCACGAGTAATTCGAACGTGCTCGATGACACTCGGTCCCTCGATTAGAGTCACTTTTCCACCTACCAAAATGTCATCGCGACGGAACGATTTTCCATCGTGTCGCGTTGGGTCGCTTTGAATTCAATCGGTTCGAGTGTCTTTTCAACGGGCGCTGTAAAATCGCGGGGGCCGGCTAACGAAAAGTTTAGCGCACACACTGAAAATGCGTTATATTTCGCGACCTAAAACGCAATCGCTTTGCTCGTTGATTATACAACAACCACTCGGCCCATAGTTTCGATCCGGTCGACTATGCGTCAATGAGAGAATGAAACTCGACGCGACGTCGGATTCAATGGACAAACGTGCTCGTAGCCGGGTGTGAAGCGATACGTTGACGACCATTGTCATAGAGATTGAAAATTTTTCGCGGAACGCTTTTATCGGCTTTTCTAAATCGCATTAGGCACCGTTCGAACAACGACTCCCGAACTGCCGAATGAAAGGACAAAAATGGAATATCGTTCCAACTCCTGCTGTCCATTATCTGATTTCAACGGCCGTGTTGCGTTTTTAATTGATATTTCCCGCGAAACGTTTCCATGTCTTCTACTGAAACTATTCGTTCTGTTACTGTTTCAACTTATGAAACATAATTACTGCATTTCGTGGAACAGGTAAGGCAGGTTCAATATTTGCTATTCTACACAGTAAAGTAATAAACACTTCTCGACTTTCTTTTTCGTATGATTATTTACAAACCCCAAGTTACTCTCGATAATGTAGACAAGTAAAGTGTACAAACTAACAGACACCTGTGCAACAACGGTGCATGCAGCGTAATTTGCAGATTTAGTATTAAACAATTGGAAATATGAAATGATCGGTAGCCACCAAGCTTACAAAGGTTCGTGAAACAATCAGGAAGCGCGAAACGTTCCTTAGTAGGAGTACCCGGCAGTTAACAGTCTGCCAGTTTATTGGCCATTTAGGCACGCGACGGTAAATCGCTCGAGAAGTTAGGCAGTTGTAGTCGTCGAGGTTCCTGACCCGGCACCAGTACCTAGCGTTAACGTTCCAAACTGCTATAAATTTTCTTAGAATTTACGAGACGCCGACGCTGGAGACTCGCTTCCAACATCCCTCGAGAACGATAGCCTAGCGACAACGCGAGTTTCTGCTCCTCTTACGGTTGGTTTCGTCGAACACAATGTAACGTTTTCATTAAACGATCCAGGTGAACCTACAGTTCCAGAGATACCTTGGATTAATCTTGCTCACCGTGTCGTTTTATGACTTGGTAAGCTACCAGGTAATACGAGGTTGGATGAAGGATGAAGTTTTGGTATACTTCGCTGTTGTTCGCCCGAGCTTGGTAATCTTATAACCTTCAAAAGATACCAAAAATTGCTCTCTATTATACTGAACATTCAGAGTATATGCTCCGAATGTATATTCCATTCAGAATGTTTCAAAATTACATTTCGAGTTACTTTGTGACACATTCGCAGAGTGGGTTCGTACCTGTTCTGCATGAATTTATGTTGCTACAAATTCACACGTTCGACGTTTTACTGTAATGTAAAGTACTGTGCCGTAATTAATTCGAGGAGGACGAAACATTACGGCAAATTCTCTGGAACGGAAAAAGAATCGAGTTAGAGAAACAGAGGTAGAAAGCGTGGTTACAAGGTAATTACGTCGTTGCATGACGCCAGGAAGTTCTTAATGGTAGAAGTTTCTTCTGCATCTAGTAACAACGTTTAGCCAGCGTTACAAGACGAACGAAGTGTGGGTCGAAGTTAACTGGTAATTAGACATGTCGTACGGTTTACCGACCTTAGTCACCATTCGTCACGTGATCGATTCGCTCGTTTCCATCTTAAGGGGATCACGATCCGTCAACAGACGTCTTGCGTTTTAACTGAATTTACCTTTTGTTAGCATCTCGATCACAATTAGTGCCGATGGTAAACTTTGGTCACTTGTCAGCTATCGGCAACTTCAATTTCGAACTGGAACTTGTCCGAAACGCAGTCAGAAGACCGCGTCTCGTTCGATAATTAACGTTCGACTTCCAGTCCCATCCATTTATCGTTAGGTAATTGCACGAACGTGGCGGGGTTTGAAAGAGGAAACTTTCGATATTAAAATAAATTAGTTTCTTATCTCAACCCATTAATATTTTTGTGTGTTGTACGAGACTTAAATCTTTTTATGTTTGAATTTTATGCGAAATTGTCATCTTAATTTGATAAGAGTGAATTTTCCCGCGAGTTTTTCTGCCTTATGAGGTCATGACAGGTCAATAAATCCATTTAGCAACAAAGTTATTCTCGCAAAGTTATAAGGGAGTTTGTTACCCGCGGTGTTTAAGCGTAAAGAAGCAAAAATTCGCAAAAGGGTTGTCGGAGGGGTAATATAAGGGTGCACCCTGCGGCCGCGGCATAAATTTCGATTTCTGCGCAAGTTCGCGACGAAAAATTCGCGCTGGCTGAATCCTCTTAGCTCATAATGGCCCGTAATGAAGATGAACGCGTGGTGCGAGCTACAACTGTGACATTTTACGATATACAAATGTAACGAGGCGCGCGCGAGCGTATTTCACTCGGTGTTTCGTGCTCGTAGAAACGAAGTAAAGTAAAACGCGACGTCGGGTTACGTCGTTCTGCTACTTTATTTCCGCCGCTGTGATAAAAAGCGTTGTTTATTAACGTTCTCAGAAACGAAAGTGTACCCGCGGAAACCTTTGCGGGATGTTTAACTATGGTTCAGAAACGAAAGGTTCAAAGATGTAGTAGATTTTGATTCTTGGCTCAAATTTCTCTTTCGACGCTTTAAGGTACTCGAAGATATTGTTCAGAGATTTTCTGAAAATAACTATAAATTTCCAAAGTTACACAAAGAAATTTTTGAATGCTACGTGCCACCATTTAATCTCTGAGCTAAAGGGAACTATTTTGAATGCGAGTGTACCTAAGTCGAAGGGTCACGAAGATCGATAGAAACACGGTGACACCTCGAGGTAGCTGCTAATTGAAGAACGGAAGTGGAAAAGGCTGCGAGCAAGAACCAGCGTCTACGAAGAGGAGCTAGAATCGTAGAGAAAACATTCCGTATTGTGAAGAATGTGAAAGCTCGTTCTCTATTTTTTTTTTGTCGTCGCATTTACACACGTCCGTTGATGTCGTTCCACGTCACTCGATTGCAACGTAAACGGAATTGAATCTGTGCTACAATGCTTCCGGTGGCTGGGAAAAGTGTTTTCCACCGTGTTTTTACTGCTGCAGCTTCGAGTTGTAAACGTGACAGCCTTTGTCTCGAAATGCAATCGGTGTATTTTGATGGGGAAATATCGTGAATGCCAGGTTATTCTTACCGCTTTTATCACGTCGCTACTTTGGACAATTAAGCTAAGGAGGTCAAAATGAACCTCAGAAAGGGATTTATAGAATAAAGCTTAGATCAGAGAATCTTTCCACGCACATTGTGACCGATCTGTTCCCGATCGGAGCAAAAGAAAAACTCGTAATAATAGCGAAGGAAGTCGTTACTGAAATTTCGAGCTGAACGCCAGGAAACTTTCCTGTCGGACAAAGGTTACCAACAATGCCAGTGCCGTGACAATACGGCCCGTCGAAGTCGGACCTGGAAAAGAGATATCAAATCCGCTCGATTGGCCATCGCACCCGATAAAAAACCATGCTGCATTGATTTCGAACGATCCTCTCTCCCCGTCCGCCGTCGTTTACCAGTTTCGTTCCATGGATTCGGGATTTTTGAATTTCCCATTTTGTCCCCGATCCATTCGCTATTGTGTTTCGAGCGAGCCGCTTCGAAGACGACACGCAGCTCCGAAAATTCCTCGGTGAAAATGTATCGGACATTTTTTCGACGCCGGCTGAAATTACACATTTTTGCCCGGTTATTGCCACGAGGTACAAATTTCTCGAACGGTGGAAGGAATGCACGGAGAAAGAAAAATGTTCCAATCACGGGAGGACGACTTTTAACGACCTCATTACGAATCCAGAATAGCCCGATTGATCGCGACACCACAGAAGATGACGGAAACTGGTTCGTTATCGCTTCGTCGAAAAATATGCATGGAAATTCGCGTCTGCGAACTCTTCCTTTATCGCGGAATTATACAGCCGCGAACAAAACCATGATTCTATCATTTCAGCGACCAGATCGCGATAGTAGACACAATTTTAAAAATTGGGAGAGAAGTTTCACTAGATGTAGAATAAAAATTTGGTCTTGCTTGAACAAAATAAATACAGTAGATATTCAGAATGTATATTATGAATTTTTAAAAGAAACCTGTCACCGACGACGAGATTTAAATTGATTGAAAATTACTTGGGGAGATTTAAACTATCGATCGGTGAGCCCGATTTACGTGTCGTTGAACTTCCATTAAGAAAATGGACGCGTCACCGTAGAAGTTGTTGTTGGAAAACGGTGACGTCTAATTGTCGCATCTGTTCGCCGTAGCAATCATTCTAGAATGCTTTTTAAGAGCCGATTGCCACTTTACGCGCGTAGCTTGCACTTACACGAAATGGATCGGTGTAAGATAAGTTTGAATTCGCGAGAATTATACGGTGGCGAGTTGCATTTCGAGTGCGATTCCTCCGACTTTGTAAGGGTGCAAAATAGAGCATTCCGGTTGCCAAGAGAAATGGTTCGGCGAAACTGTTGGAAGATGTTTTGCTGATTTCAAACGCTGTTTGCGATCAATTTAGAAGATCTCTAGCCTGCAAACTTTACTCTGTTTGCTTGCGTTCAAGTGATTCCATTTTAAATTATTCGAAAACGATGAGAATTTCGCGCTGAAAGTTTGCGAAGTTAAATTCATATTATTTGAACTACTCGTTTACGTACATTATGAAGTTCAAACGATTTGCCGGGATTCACGAAGTTAAAAGTTATGCCAAACAAGCTCAGCGTGAACGAAAAATCATATTAATCGTTGTCGGTCAATGCACGGCTATGAATAAGTTACGCTCATGAATAATTCTGTGGCAATTCCGCGTGCCGTGCTACACGATATACCAACCTATTGGAAGAGCATTCACGAGTCATAATGGCTGGCCACCGACGACAAATTGTTTCAATATTCGATATTGCCAGGCCTGGTTAACGCTTTTACGACATTTGCCCACGCACGGTTTCGTGTCGCTCCACCAATCGCGGAATCAAATTTGTCCAGGATTTTTCATAAAATGCATATAGTTAACAATAGAACAAACCATTTCATGTACACGCAATTCATTAAAGTATGATGGTCAACGGAGTATTTTAAGATTTAACGAGTTTTCCAATAATCCTTCGAGAGAAATTGCTCTTAATAATAGTTTTAAAAACAATACTTGTCCAGGTGGACGATGACCATCTATTATTAAAGTTTCATTTAGACTCCATTTAAAAATTTCCAAGTGACAGGAAACAAGGGTATTATCCGTGGCGAATAATCGACTTCTCCCTGGGGACACCGGGAAGCATCAGAATATCGTCGTTAAATTTCTCAAGTTAATAAACTTTCAACGGGCGATGATATCAACAAAGAAACCCTGGCATCTCTCGGGAGATGAAGAAGGGCGAACGCTTCCATTTATCCAGTTTTCCGTTCGGCTAGCACGCATATTGTCTTTGGAAACATCGATATTCAGAAACGTTATGAGGAAACGGAAGTTGCTCCTCTTTTTCCCTTATGCTTGGCGTGTCCTGTCTCACCGCGAGACATCGCGTGGAATAGCGATGAGCCGGCATTTGAAATTAAGATTTTCCAATTACCCCGTGATTTTACTGGGAAGCGGACACAAGACAACTCGAACACGGTCAATAACGTCGTTGCACTGGATGCTGGATTTATTTTACAAGATTTACATGTTATTCACTGGATGGAGATCCCTTGTGAATTGTAACGAGAAACGTCTCGCTGACAAGACGGAAAAGAAGCTGCGTTGATGAGCAATTTGATAATTGTGCATTTTGTAAAATTAATAATCACTACGATTTGAGTTTGCTTATACAAGTTTTGTATTGAAGTATCTTCAGATTTTGATTCGAATACACTGCAAACGATGAAAGATAAATTTAAGCGCTAGTAACGATGACAGAAGATAAAATGAAGTCTTTTCCGAGACAATGTCGGCTTTAAGATTTTTGCTAGACTGACAGACGGTTTAGCAACAAACGGTCTGGTAATTCCTTAAATAGTTGGCTAACCTTAAACTCGAGTCACTCTGGGAATCTTGCGGCTAAGCTGTTGCTCTTCCAACAGTTCATCAAAGAAGGATTTGTGGAATTGTTTCTGTGGACGTTTGAAGCTTTCTCGCTTCTGACAGCAACGACGTTGAACGTCTCTTATATTGCAGCAGAACTTACAACCGAAAATTTGTACAAATTTACAATTATCGGTATTCTTTTTCTTATCAGAATCACGTTGTCAAGCGGTGCTAATTACGTCGTTAGCGATCTTCTTTCCACGCTGTTGTGTCTCGAATGTCGCTCGTTTATCGTCACTCGACGCCTCGCGTGATTAGCGCTTTCATTCGCGAGCCTCGTTGAAATCGTGTCGCCGGTAAAGAGATCGATGGCGACATCGATCGGACCGACAAATTGCCAGGTATCGTTTGATATTATTAATGGCGCGATAATTCAGTCGACGAAATGATTGCCGCTTTATCGCGTGCTTTGAAATATTGCTTTCTCAACGTTTCGTCGGGCTTGCAGCCAGAAATTCCTCATCTCAGGGATAAAACACGAATTAATGCGGTTCACCGGTGCTTAATTATTTCCTTTAAATCCGACCGGAGGTAGAATTAAGCGCTCTCGTAATTAGACCCTGTATAGCTGTCCCCGCAATGGTCGATTAATACTACTTGGGGCGCATTATTTCAGAAACGCTTAAGTTGCTGCGCAAGAAGTTAGACGATCGGTTAGCGATAAAATTAGACCTTCCTACTGAGAAATTATTATTAATAATCTCATTAATTAAACGTGCTGCTTATTTATTTGACTTTGTTGCCTTACCACGTTCGTTATTCAAGATTATTCTTGAATATCTTGATTATTCAAGATTTGAAGTCCTAATATTTTTTCTAAGTTTGCTCAGCTCTTTTGTCGAAGAACAAAATGTTTATCATGAACAATTTATGAAGATGCATAAATCACAATAACAAACAAGTACTTTATTGAAACTCGTATACGTAGAAAGACAGAAACTTAAACTTGTGATAAAATTACACGAAAATCAGAGAGAGTCTGGTTCTCGAGAGCGTGGAAAGGCAACCGGAACGTGATACGGATACGATTCACCGAAACTTTGGAGAACTTATAAACACGCGTCGAGTAGATTTGACCGCAAAATTCAGCGGAATCGTCCGGGAATTCGGTGCAATCTCGAACCGAAGCAACCTTCGCGTCGAAATGCGTCGGTAAGTTCCCGATCGAATCGTCGATTCGATGATCGCGTTTAACCACCGTGTCGCTGGGATTATTTGTTATTCATGCATTCAGTTTTCCAGCGTTCGTTCCCACGCGTTTAATCGCAGCCAGATAGCCCAGAAGCGGACAGGAATAATAAATTTCGATGGAATATGCATCGCGCGTATGCATCATGCCCACGTCTCTGGGAGCCCTACGTAATTCTCCTTCCCCCGAAACCTCGACTGTTTCGTGGTTTATAGGATCGATTGTAGACAGATGTTTCGAAAAGTCTCAAGGAGGAAATGATTAGTACCTAAGATCAAGCATAATTATCTGAGATCGAAAATAATTCTACCTTTGAAATTTCATTCTTTTGTATTCACCGTTAATCCTCAGTTGTATGCAATGCAGAATTTTCTGCAAGGATTTCCATTTCGAGCCGTTTCATTTACAGATTTATGAGTAATTTTGTTAAATACTTAACAACATTCGCTCTGGAAGTAGTTAAACATTCAATGATCTTAATTAAGTATTTGAAATATGAATGAACCTCCATGATTCTACGTTTCATAACTGCTGCTTTATTTGTATTAACGCTTTCAGCTGTGGTGAATTACCGCCTAAAACAGTTCCCAGTACGCAGTACTGAATGTCATTTCTCAACGTGGATTTAATGTAAAAATTTCACCTCAAAATCGAATATACACTATAGGAGGATAAAATATATGTTATTGATCGAGTGCAGCTTCTTTGACTTAGAACTCACAACGTTCCCTAATTTCTGAAAACAAAATTGGAGGCTCGGAGCACGGCCGGATGATCCCTTACGCTAACAAGATGCAATATGCTATCATCATATTGCAAATTTCTCACGATATTACTTGCCGGGAGATTAATTAAAATTTTAACGTGCCAAACTTCTTTTAGAGGCGATAAAAAAGGATGGAAGCGCGGGGACGATGATGAAACACGTTATTGCTTCGCGAACTCGTTTGCCAAAGAATTCGCTTGCAGTTACACGCGATTACGGCTCTTTTTCGAAGAGAATCGGTAATCAAGCGAGCTTCGGAGTTCAAGAAAGCCGGAACGATCCGACGATAAATATTAAGGTCGAAGCAGCGCGAACAGCACGAAGCTCCGGCTTCTATTACCCCCTTATTACACCCTCTCCCTCGGGGTGAAACCGACCAGGAACTTCCGCTCATCGTCCACGGAATTGCCATTCCGCGCGCGAGATTCGTTTCATTTTATTACCTACACATAATGCCGATAATTCTAATTACCGTGGCACGCAACTCCCTGCTTAGGCGAAAACGTAAACGCGTCCCGCTGGAAAACACCGTTAATTACGGAAGAGGCTTCGGGCGTGACAAGTCCTCGTTTCTGGACGACCAGGAACCAAGCAAAAAAAAATCGACGGTTGATAAAAAGCGGTGAAAAGTTGGCCAGTATTGTCTTTGTAAACGGAGAGGAGCAACCTTAACTAGGACATCCGTGTAGTCTCTCCTGGCTGTTTTAATTAAGCCGCGTTAACTGTTTCCGCAAATTAAATTTATTTTTCCTTCGAGTTGCTATTTTAAAAAATTTCTGGACTCCTACTAGAATTTAATTTTCTGAAAATACATTCAGAATTTTCTTTAATTCACTTGTAATATCAGTCCTAGCTCGGACTATGAAGTTTAGCTATGAATAAAAATTTAGGTAAAATAGCTATGATGTTTCTCTCCAAATTTTTGTACCTCAACGAGTCTTAGGATCAGCGATAAATAGATAATAACTTAAAAATGTCTTTAGTAGGATAAAAAACGGATCAAAACAAGGTAGCTCTCGTTCATTTGGACTTTAGATGAACGACCCGCCAGAAGCGGCAGAGTATGAAGACACAAGATCGAGACACGAAAACCCACGGAACGTTCTCGTTTTACTTTTAGAGGTCGTCGTCTTAAGAATGACTGCCACTTAAGTGGCTAGAGAGGCAGGGAAGCGTGGAAGGAAAATGTCGGAATGAGGGAAAAGGAGGAACGGAGAAATGGAACGGAGAGACACGCGAGAGAACTTGTGGTTGGGGGAGAGATGATCTCGAAGAGAAGACGAATAACCTGCTGAGCCACCGTCGACGAACGGTGGAAAGTCTAAAACGCTGCTGGAACTTTTCTATTACGACCGAGTGATGTATAGAACGGCACAGAACGAATTCTCTGTGGTTTTTTGCTGCAAAAAATTCCGGGGAATTTAGTTATTTCGAGGGTATCGAGCGGTTGAGAGTCGCCGTTCACGTCATAGCCCTTAATGAACGGCTGCAGATGGATTTATGGGAGATATAGATTGTATTTTGTGGACGGTGTGAATTATGGCCAACTATATCGAGCGATCGAGAGCTTAATCCCTCGAATCTTCTTCCATATTTTTTAAGTAATTTCGACGAGTTTACCCAATATTACAAATACTGTATCAAGTTGCGGGATTTGTTATAAATATTCACATGGTATGTGGTTAGTGTCGTGGAAAAGTTTTGGTTTGCAGCCAGCAGAGTTATGATCAGAATGTTGTAATTCATCGAAATCAGATCGAGTTCAGACAGAACCGGGGGCGTTCGCAATCGCAGGCCGGTAATCTCAAGCCATTAACTGTCCACCGATATACCGGTGCCTTAATCGACAGCCCGGTGACTACCGTGATCAATAGTGCGTACGGCAATCGAGCTCTAATTTCTGGGGACGCGGCACCGTCAGTTTCCGCGGTAATGCCCATAATGCTCCACTGATTGTGCTTAAACTGTCGTTTAACAAGCTATACGGATATCGATCATTTCCGGCCAGTTATCGATTCCCTCCATACGCAACCACTGTCCCTTCCTTTTTTCCCACACATACTATCCTCGTGTGATACACTCATAAATCCCTAATTAATTTGAATGTCTCATTTACTTTCATAAAATTTAACTTCGTTTTAATAACCATATTCTCCTATATTTGTATGTTTGAAAGTTTCTTCACGAGCAAATTTTACCCCATTTTAAAAATTGTTAAGGACCGGCAACAGGCGATATATCTGCCTGTTCCATGAAATGAGTGGCGGTTAAGGGTAAGCCATCTCGGGTAATCGTAGCCGATGTAAAGAGATATTTATCCGAGGTAACGGGAAGACCAGGTCCAGCTCGGATAGCGGTGTGACGTAAGGTGTAACCGTATAACCGTAACTGTAACCACCACTTATCTCGAGGCAGTCAACGTAATTGGAAAGGGGACACCGGACGGGACACGAAACTGTCGCGCGATTTGTAGCGGGGTCATGCGTACGATTCCATCCCCCTAGCTCGGTTAGCCGGCGGAATTAATCATCGGGATGGATTAAACCGCGACTGACGTTTCGATGAAATTTTGCAGCTCGCGTGGCTGTCAGGGGATTCTGACCAATATTAGAACCGGGGTCAACGGTAAATTGTACAAGCCGGTACAAAAATTCAACTTCCTTACCCTGTTTATTTTTACAAAGGACACGTCTCGAATACGTGGCTGCTTAGAAACAAATAATTATTGTAATATGATAGTATTGTAATAGACTTAGTGCACAAGAGAAGCAACGTTCCGATTGAGAATCACTGGAAAAGTCATGGAGATAAATTCTCATTCAACTACCGATGCTAACAAAATTCGCGTATCTGACCTCATAAAGAGCGGTGAAGTTGGTTCGATAGAAGTACACGAAGTCAAGGATATACTTCCCCTTGGGGCTGGTTTCTCGAGGGTGAGTTGCGACGGAGACAAAATATTCGAAGCACGATATTACGATGAGAAAATTCTGCGCAAACATTTGTGGAACGTTATCTCCCCGTAAGGGCGTACGTGCATACGTTTTTCCCATAAACGCACGATAACACGAATCCAGTTTTCGTCGTTGGCAATTCTTTTCATTCAAATTGATTGATTTACAATTGTAGCCACCCCCGTCAATATTGACTGTCGCGGATAACCACTGAATTTGAATGTCTTTTAGAAATCACAGTCTTTATCCTTTCGTTATTTCACTCGTACGTATTCGTTTTTCGAGGAATTTGCTCCTTTCCACAAACGCGATAAGCCTGGCGTGAACGAGCGAAGAGTTTACGAATTATATTTGTTCGATAAGACAATGGGAAATGTTTTTGCATGGAGGTTTGCATTACAGTCGGTATCTCTAATCCCCGACGAAGTTGCAAACTCGAAAATCTCTCGAAAAGCACAACACGGAGTTAGACATTCCGTAGATAGCGGCGAGCACTCTGCCTCTGAATATCCGACGCGATAACGGCTCAACTGTACTTCTATAGACCGTTCAATTAATGATCCAAAACCAAGAGGCGCCTTTTACAGCTCTCCAGGATCAAATTCGCGATTCGCTTAACGAACGTCGCGGTAATTCGTCTCTGGCCATTTCAGAGGGTACCGAATATTCAAATGGTCCATTTAACGCGCGCCAGCCATCTCCTGCAGTATAAAGCGTCTCGGGATCATTCTGGGAGCGAAAGAACGTCCAGGGGTGGAAAAATCGTAAAGTTGCAGCGTTGGTGTCGGCGTCCACCCTCGCGCCACCCGGCCATCACCATCGCTGTATTCCATGGAAAGTGGCTTCCGCTTTTTGCGAGGCGTGCCTCTTTTTGCAAGCTGTTCGTTTGAAAGCGGCTAATTCCAAGGAAAATGGAATCATGCTAATAAGTGGACTAATGCTGGCGGTGGCTCAAAGAGAGGGGTGCACCCCTTCGAACAGAACTGTGGATGTAGCTGCAGGGCGGGGTCTGACTCCGCGATGAAAAGCTACTCAGACACTCCGCCGGCGCTTATTTGTGTTACGTGAAACTTGCCGCATGTTAATTAGCAGATATGGTGGCGAAGTTCGCGAGCTACTTCCTTAATCTTCTTCCTCCGTCGACCGGCTTTTCGAGGACTCAGCACCACGTTTTCGCGTGTGATTCTGACTGTATTGAAACGAACTCTGAACACCTTGGGAAACAGGAAATGAAATTCTTAGTTGCGAGCTCAACATTCATTAAAGTTTCCTAATGATTATAAAGGGAGGATCCAAAGTGACTGAATTTCGAATAAGTGGCCGAATTTTGGTATACAGATTGTTAATCACGCGCGATTCACTCATACTTAAATATAATATTTCTAACTTTTTCAATCTCAGTCTCAGACAGAGGAAACCGAGATGGGCCAAATGTGACGACGAAGGCACGGAATAATTAATTCTTCAATTCACTTAACTCGAGTTTGAGTTGCCTAGACGATGAGATCGGGGAGCAGTTAAAATTCCAACCCCCGTTCTAACGAAACGCAGCTTCTCCAAAGACAGAGTGTAGGTTCAAAACTATTTTCACACCGTCGGATCAAAGTTTCTCGCGGAAAGCGGCGATAGAACTCGGAAACTCGTATCCCGGCTCTCATAGCGGGTAACACAACACCATGACACCCATACACGCACACAAAAACGACAACGAGCCACCGTACACCGACAGTCTCGCGTTAATAGACGCCCTGTTAGCTGTTGTATCGCCTTTCATTCCCTCTACGCGAGCGGGTATCTTCGGAACTCGGCTTCGAGATTAAACTTTAACGCTCGCTTGTTCCCAGAAAAATAAAGTTGTTTTACAAACCTGTTTTCTTCGCGACTCAATGGAACGTATCTTTTCCCCGTGTCACTGTCCCAAATTCAATTTTTAGCTCAGTACGTGGATTTAAAGGATTTCGGAGGTGTTTGCCAGGGGGGCCACATAACAGTACGCTTATTTCTCTCCTTCAAAGACCCAGAGTACAGCAATAGACTTCTCCCTAAGAATATCAAAGTACTTTTAAAGCAAAGAACTCGAAGGAAACGCATAAAAGGTGGCACAGAGGGGAAGAAAGGATCGTTCGAAGTACAGCATCCGTTTACGGCCAATAGCTGCGTCTTCAATGACGATATAACTCGAAAGATGACTTTCCGAAACGAGTCGAATGAACCACAAAGACTTAACCCTCGATTGTTCGATTTATGCTCTTCCTCGACTTCCGTCGTTAGATTCGCAATTTCATGAGACATCTTTGTGTAATACGATCGAGTTACCGATCGTATCGACGATCTTCCATGGGAGAAGTTTCTTAAGGGCCATATAAAACGCGAATGCGTCCATTTTCATTCACTTTCTCTTTCAGATTAATATTTTATAACCTCTGTAGCAGATCTAGCTCTATATTTAATATGAACTCTTGCACTATTTTGACGGGTCTGAGTCGTGACGCACTCGGACGCACGAATTTGTAATATGCAATTTGTAGTTCAAGTCCAATTTGCACAGTCGATTGCGTAATACCAAATTGACATAACATTTCAATTTTCTTTGTCTGTATTATTAGTTTTGATTGACGCACCAAATCAGAGGCAAGGGGTTAAATGAATTATGTATATGTGAACAGAATAATCTGATTCTCAGGATCACTGTTCGAGTTTCTGGATGAATAATTGAGATACGATGAAGAGGAAATAAATTAGAAAGCCTCGTGTAATTAATGTCGCCAATGTAAACTGGTGCTGGTGGTTCGTAGAAATTTCAATACGTTCAACTTCCGATTAGTGTTTGCCGCCGTTTAGCATTCGCCAATTCCTTGAGGCGTTATCGCGAGTGAAATTCGCACGTAGCCAGAAGTTTAATAAACGGAGTCACCGAGAACATCGCCGGTAAATCACGCTCGGCCCGCTATTGGAAAACGGAAGTTAAATAAGACGGCACAAATGGTTCGAGCAATAAATCGCGAGATAGCAGTCGAAACCCACTGGGACGCTGGTGGACCTCCACTTCCGGTCGCATTGTTATACTTTACAATACGCCTTCCGGCGTGTTAGCCATCCGCGGCACTTTTAAAACCTCCTCGATTTTTCGTCGAGCTCATTTCAATCGCTTTACCGAATCCGATTTGATGGTTCACTTATAACGTAATCAATTATCCCTGGCACAATATACTTTGCTGTGATTATTTATAAGCGGTTTGCGAATAAGCAGCTTAGTCTAAGACATTGTTAAAGAGCAAAGGCTTTCTAGATAAAAGCTTTTTGAGGAACTCAACAGGTCTTACTCGCAACAAAATATAAGATAAAACTGTAATATTCCAAAGAGAAGTAAGAGATTCGAAGTGGCAGTCACTTCCTGAGGAAAGATTTCGATCCCGCCAGACGAAGACAGCGATGAATAGGACTTACCCCAGCCAGGAACATTGCCAATGGTTCATTGAAAACGTACAAGCTGAAGATCGGTATCAGATACTTCGGTCTCGCGACAGAACGAGCAACCGCGGAAAAATCGTCGGTATTTTTACGTGACGCGCATTCTTCGGGCTGAAGTGGTGCATTCCGCTCGGAGGGAAACGAAGAAAGGATGAATCGACGTGTACACGCGGTGGCAAGCGTTCGTACGCGTATTCCGCTCCGGGTGCATGACGAATGGGTGGAAAAAGCTCGGTTGGAAACGCAGTGACAGGACGGAAAGTTATGGATACCGGCCGTCCAGCCGAATTTCTCTGACACGCGAGAATCCTTGCTTCCCATTGCTTATTCTTCGCCCGCAATTCCATCCGCGACGAGCGTGCACCTGCACCACGCTTAACAAGCCCGGAAACTGCTCGCGCTAAGCTAGAGTGGTGGTTTTCCCTGCCCCCGCCACGTCCTTCCGTAGCTCGTCATTTGTCCTGTTTCCGGTCTCTTTACCCCTTTCTCCTCGTATCGCTGTGCGCACGATACACGCGTATCTCTCCGGTAACTCGACGCGTTCCTACCCATTGTACGTCTCGTTGTTTCGGGATTAATTCTTCCACGGAATTAGAGGATCATGATGCGGTCTACGGGTGCGTGTTTAGCGCGATTGATGGAATTAACGCGATTCCAGTTCGAGGTTTCGAGGCTTTGCTCCGCTTGTTCGATGCCACTGCAATTGCACCATAAAGCAGGAGCTGATATGCCAACCCTCCCTGCTTCTGCTTCCGAAATCGTGCGAATTTATTTTACCTTACTCAACTTTATGTGTACTTTGTAATTTACATTCGATACACAAGATATTTTTGTTATTTGCGGACTTTTTTCGCAGAACTGTAAACTATGAAAATTGGGGTTAAAATTTGAAGTATGTCGTGGCAAACATTTTATCGAGCCAAAATACTTCTTCGATATTTTATTTCATATTCGTTTTCAGGTGAAATCGTTAGCTCAAGACCTTAATATACTGTTCGTGAATCTGTTTCTGTAGATTCAATTTTGTTCGAGCAACGGAGAAATCTCTGCCAAGAAACGATTATATTTTACAGACCACTTTCAGTCTTACTAATCAACTTAAGTACCCGTTTCTCCGCGTGGTCTCAATTAAGACCGCTAACGAGGACCATTAAAGAGCCTAGGTAACTGAAAAATCTTAATTGCACCCTGTTACGCCATTGTATCCGCCACGATTTTAATTGACTTAATGGTAATCAGTGGTGAGCACCCTTGAATCAAGTTTTGAGATTAAACAGCGTAGCAATTGAACATTTCGGTCCACGATGATTATGATCGATCAATGATTTTGGTAATGTAAGCTATCTTCACGTTGCGGACATAAAGTTTAATAAATCAATTTATAACGGAAGGCTTAACTTAATTACGAAGTTGAAGAGACATCCTGAATTAAACTGTAATGATAGAATTTGCAATGAAAATGAGATTTCCAGTAAAAATGAAATATTTTACTCGATCGATTTGACTAATACGCGTCAATAGATGGAGAGCAGAGCTTAAAGCTCGGCTTCGAAGCTCCCCTGACCTTTTAACGATATTGATTCAACGATGTTTCAGTAACGTTAAGATACTCTACTAGATAGGGTCACTTTCCTTATTAAAGTAGTCATTTCCGTAATTATTTTCTCGAAAAGATTTACGTCTGAAATATATAGAAAGATTTTTCTGGATCTCTAAAGTTCCAATTACTCAACGAAAATTTAGATTTATTTCGAGTAAAGTCCGATAATGGAAAATTTTAATTTGGAGAAATCTGGTTTCAAAAAATTTAACGTGGAAATAGGTCAAGATAACGCGAAATATTTTTACTCGCGTACGAGGGAAAATTTAACGAAGAATTTTTATGAAATGAAAGATTTTTGTAAGGAGTCAGAAAACGTCGCTCGATTTTGTCAATCAAGTGCACTCCCTAATTACGCGCCGTTGAAATAAATGCCATGGCAACGACTGTCGCATTCGCGGAATTTTGCAGGGCCGTTGACCCACCGCAAAGGGCGGAATTTAAAATGGAGAACGCTTTACGATGCTGCATGATTAATGCAACGCGCTATTACAGCACGCTCTATGTCGGCTTCTCCGCCTCCTACCTCGTAATCGCGAAAACGAGCGGGTTACGCGTACACGCGTGTCCTCATTGCACGATGATTATCGCAGGCGTTGCGTTAATTGAAGTTGAAAGCCGAAAAGCGAAAACTCTAATGGCGCTGAATTGAAGGGTCTGCGGAACCTTTGACAAAGGCGATCGGATGGCTTGCGGTGTTAATTTCGGTGGTTGCAGGTCTAATGCATTTTCGTGGCTTTTTGAAAGATGAAATTATCCTGCGGTATTTTTGCTCAACTCTTACATATACGTTCTTGAAGTCTGATACGATTTAACCCAGTAATCAATAAATTAGTGTAATACTTTAGGACTGTTTACCATCGTTTACATTTTCTTTCAATTAGTCGCTTTTGAACGTGTGCTTTGAGAATTAGCAGAACAAACAGCATTTGGCAGGGAATTTATAGGACACGTGTGGTAATATGGACAAAGAGCCCGCACGTTGACAGAATGATTCCCCAGAAAAGGAAGGAAAAAAGCACAATCTCGGTGATCCTCGTTGCTCGAAGGATACACTGACCGTCCGTAAATCACGCATCAGCGGCAATTGGTCTTAATTTTCTGTGGCTACGTGTCCCGAAAGTCAAATCGTGTTCATTCGGGAGGGGCTGCAAGCCTGGAGGAACGTGATTCAGGAATCTTCGTCTTCCACGGGAATAACGTCAGGATACTGTCAAATCAACGAAGACCTAAGACTTAGAGCCTATTCTTCGAAAACTTTCATCATCTATCTCGGACCATTGTTCTCGCTTTGAAAGGGGGCTGGAACAGATCGTGCCCGGAAAAATCTTCTTCAACTTTTGTCTTGTAGACAATCTGACCTATAGAGTATTATTTTTAAATATCGTACATAAATGCAACTTTTTATTTGTACTTGTCCATTAGTTATTTGCGTGTTCAATATTCCTGATGTACAAAACATCAGAACCTATACTGCAGCATATATTTATTGCAGCAAAATATGGAAATTAATATAGTTCGAATAAAAACACGCAGTTGCGAGAGAGTGAAATAGATGTTGAACGGTAGTTGCGACAAAAAGATTGCCAGTGAATGATTTATAACGTGCACATGATAAATTATTCGCAGACAACTATATTCAACGGTAAAATTTACTTTTCACAGAAGAGAATCTTAAGGAAGAAGAGGAGTTCGCACAAAAGCCACCTCACGCTGAACGTCGTCGTTCGATCGAGGAACACGTTGACGATTTTCGTAAAGTAGATCAAGCTTTGAAAAAGTAGCGGGTCACGAACGGTAAGGACCCTATCCAACTCTCTTCACGAGATCCAAGAGGGTTGAAAGTGTTTTCCACTCGATGAGCAATCATCGATCACCGTTCTCAGGGACGATTCGAAAAATTTTCGGGAACCACTTGCTGATTCACTCGAGAGCGATAGAAAAATCGTGTCAAGGTGATGTTGAAATGCATCGCATGTTGGTTACAGATCGTGAGGTGGTAAAGTTCTCCTAGGGGTCGACTGCAGGTACACACTTCCGTTAGGACTGCCGAGTGAAAAGCGTGCTTCCGCTCGGGGCGTGTTTTCTCACCTACATTCCGTCGTTGCGAAAATATTTGACTACGTTTCGAGGAAATTCCCTGACCTGGAAACTATCGGTCGACTCCATTCTGTCTCGCATTCTTGCAAAATTGAATGTACGTTGGTGCGTAAAATTTTGTTAGTAAAAGAGAAAACAATCGTGGTAGAAGATCCAATATAAATTGCTTTACGAAATCCAAAGGGGTGAAAAAAACTATGCAATTTTATACTTAATGTGGCATTAATGATTCATTTATAACTTTAGACATTTTCCAAATTTTGTTGAAGTTAATCTCTGATGGTATTTAGAGGGGATAGGAACATGGACTAATATGCAAGATAGTCTGCTGAACGGTAAGCCACTGTTATTTGAGTTGGAGAAATGAAAATGTCGGTTTACAAAGGACTGATGGAACGCTCGGTACGTAAACAGGATCCAATATTCGATCAAGCACTTGCTCGTTTCTGAAACGGTCGATTATGCGACCGCTTGAAAGTCCTTCTCTGTTCACGTTAATGAAACGTTGTGAACGGTCAAATGGCCAGAACTATATTTCACAGTTGCACTCTACGTTACCGTAAAATTCCAATGTCGAACAATATCTTGCAATTCCGTGTGGCACAATTCTAACTACAATTAAACGTGCTGAATTCCTACGCGTTGTAATTGCACGTGGCGTGACACTTTCTTGCATATTACAGTCCCATTACGTTGCAATTCCTACGCGTGTAATCCCACCTGTTGAATCGCAATGCATTGTGAATCTTCCATGCGATAAATCGTTACACAGGGCTGTAAATTCTGTGCGTTAAATCGCTACGTGCTGTAAATTCAACTCCGTGCATTGAAGAGTTGTGTGCGGCCCGCCTTGTAAATTCTACGTTTTGAACCTCAGCGTGTTGTTTCTTGTCGCTACCGCGTTGTAAATTCCGTGTGTTGTAAATTCTGCGTTGACATTTTACTGTAATGGAATTCAAAGTTGGAATTTTGAGAATATATTCTTTCACAACGTTGAGGATGTACGAATTCGGTATACACTGAAAGAATTGCTAGTTCAACTATGCACTGTAATTCTTTTGAAGTGTCAACGAGAAAGCCGAGCACTAATGAGAAACGAGCCTTGCAACACCTCCTATCGGTCGAGCAGTTAAGGCATCCAGACACCATTTTTTCCCGCCTAAAACACTTTGATAATACTTCTTTCTTCAGTGTCAACATTATACTTATATCCTACTCCACAATTAATATCATAAACTGAAGTTACTTCATTTAACATATGTACCAATTGTTGAGGTTAATGTCTACATTGTTGAGGTTAGCTGTTGCGATATACCTCAGGAGGTCTTTCAGCAAATGAATGTTCCACATAATTGCAACATTCGTCAGTTATCTAATTTCTCTCAGTCAGGTTAAAGTTATTTAATTTCGCGCAAAGTCATTTCGCTTGACTTTATCTACTTAGCGCGTTTATACGAATGAGAAGTTAACAAAACGTACTCGGTAATTTCAACGTTTTTAAAATACCTCTGTTTTTGGGCTCCCTGCTGTTTTCCTTTGCCTCGTTCCCTCCTTGTTTAATAGAATAATATTATGGGAACGTATACGGTGCTCACGAAAATTGTAAATATTTTATCAAAACAACTACGGGTCGGCGGTGTAAAAATAAAGGCGTTTATTTCCGGCTGGGATAGGCTTTCAGCAGGTGGGAAAACATTCTCCCCCGACGTCGATTATTTTCATTCTTTCGGTAACTTTCTTTCTTCGTTTTAATCGAGCGGAACTACCGACGATAAATAATTAGACGAAAGAAAGGTGCTTCTGTAAATAGTCGTTCGGTCATTGTATTTTCTGCCGAAACACTCGCTGTATCAACACCCTCGACTGATTATCCTACAATGTGTTATTTAACGAACACGGGTATAAACAGAAACTATGCTCGTTTATTGCTCGTTGAACGTATCATAAAGTTTCCAGCAATAAATATGTTAAATTATTAACATACAGGAAGGTTATTAAATAGCGTTGTACGAAACTATTGACAGCTCGATACGCAGTAGAAAAGCACCTGTACAGTCAGACATAAAGTTACAAATATAGCAGCGATGAAGATGCCTGTTTTTATTAATATAACAATTCCATAAAAATTAACTAATTACCAGTGTTAGGTTGACTACCTTTCATATCTTTTAAAAATCTGGAAAGAGGATTTATAAGCGGTATAAACAAGAAAGTAAAAAAAAGTTGAAAACTTCCTTGCAGTTATACCCGTGGGAGTTTTTAATTGATTCAAGAATCGACCAAGATGGAAAAGGATGTATAATGCGGGCAGGGTGGAGTCTTAGACAAACCAGTGGAATTAAGAAGCTTATCTCACGGGGGCTGGGTCGCGGCTGGCTTTTCACTAAAGATCGTCAACCCTCTTTTTATCCACTGCCTTCCACCATTCAGCTGGCATTCACCTGCTGCACCACACTGAAGCGAAATATTTCAAGGGATTCAGAACGATGGAAGTACGCGAAGAAAAGGGTTATCGAGCTTCGCGTTCAAGAACCGCCGTCTCATTTCGAAATTTTAATATCGAAAAAGCTTCCTTCTGAGACCGTGATTAATTTGTTTCCTCTGGAGTCAAATCTTTGAATCCATATCGGTTGCGTTGCAACTTCTTTACAGTTTCGCATCACCACTTTTACACGATAGTTCCACATGTTGCGTACAGGAAATTTTACCTAAAAGGGACTAATGTTATATTCACGGAAACATTGATATACCGAAAGCAATTCAAGCGGAATTTGAAAATGCAAGAAAAAGTGAGCTAGTTCGGTTTCAAAAAGTTTTTTCGCTAATGGAGAATCCTCCTTTTTATCGTACTGCCTGGATTTTCATGGAAAATGCATTAAGAATGTTCTACGTTTAATCTGTCGAGTCTAAATGGAATTTATAAGGTGGAATCAGACGCGGGTCAGGAAAGAATTCAAAGAGACCCGGAAGATGGTAATAGCATATGTATAAAGAGCAACGTTACAAAGAAGGCTTTCTACGGCGGTTTCCTTCGTCTACGGGGACCATTAACGTAAGTACGGTTTCGTAAGGAAACTAGTGCACTGTAGCCAAGAAAAATGGAAAAACGTGAACAGGGGTAATCGATACATATTCGAATGAATTTCAGCGTCTTATCGATACATGTATTTTTAACCGATGGTTCGATAAGGTTCAACTAATTAAGACCTAAGCTTGAAAATCCCGGGGGTCACTTAAGTTTAGGATTAAAGTTAGGCACATCCAATTTTCTAAATATATAATTAGAATGAAATTAATGTTGAATCAACTCCTATAGAACTTCTAATTGCAATTTCACTCGCTATTCGGGGGAATATTTGATCACAGAGCCTCGATAGACCGTTCTTCCACGTGAAATGCACCGTGCAGCAAACCTGGTTCGTTTGATCAGAAATTCGCGATAATCAGATCAGCCGATTCTGCGGAGACTTCGTGCAGAAAATGCGAAACTAGGTAGCCGGCAATCCCGATTCTACGGAACCCCTCGAGATTCTGCTGGACATTCAGATATAAAGCGATCGTTTTATAGCAATGGACACTCAACAATGCTCTGCAATCGGTCTTCATTGTCTCATTGTATATCGCTGCTCTGCTTGAACCAGTTGGGTTCTGATCGATAACATTTGAAAAACTGAACCGACATAGAATTTTTCTTACAATCTGTTCAAATTTAAAAGCTGTGTAATTTGATAGGACTATTTTAAAATAAATCTTCAATGTAGCTTGCTAAGTAACAACATTGAAATTGGCATTATTCTAATATTCTGGGAAGCAGCGGAACGCATTTTCGTAGTACAGAATTTGACAGGAAGTGGAAAGTTTATAGCCGGGGAAAGGTAGTGCGGAAACTTTTCCATGCGAGTTTTCATCGAGAAACTTAGGTAATTGAGAACTTTGTACTTTGTAAGTGTTCATCATAACGCCTCGGCATCTTTATAACAGCCACTAGCAACTATTTTATAAAGCTATATCACTGCCGACACTTTGTGCGCCTACCGGCAACCCCTAGTCAAACATTTTATGAGCCGCAGCTAAGGGATGAAATTGATGTACCGTTCCGATGTTAAATATTTCACTGACGAACAGAGAAAGAAAATGCACGGTTTATCTTGTGAAACTTCCACAAATTTTTCTTGCGTTCCTGAAACGTCACCTCCATGAGGGTGAATTTACAAAATTATTCGAGCTAAAAAAAATTGGAGTCGTAAAGCGAGTTGCTTTAATAAAGCACCGCAGTCTGGGAATAGAATTAATCAGAAGACGCAATAAACTCGTCTAATCAAACGGACAATCTCGCGACATTATTTTAAATGGAACTTTGTAGTTTCGTAGAGAGTCTCCAGGGAGTTAAAGAACCCTGTACGAAAACTCGTCATGAAAGCTTCGAGCAAAATATCGTTTTTACGAGCACGTTCGCCCCCGAGACGAGTAGCGGCTCATAAAGACCCGGATCTGAATTCTCGACATCGTCGATTGCTTTCACGTTGCTCGAGTAAACTTCTTGCCATAACGAATTATTCAATTCGCAACGGGTATTCGTCTTCGTTAGTAATACGAGAATTTCTTGCGTTAAGTATCTTTGTGCAAAATCAAATGCCTGGAAACTTCCGTTACAAGTCTTACAAAATGGATAGTTTTTAGTAGGAGAAGTTTTAGTACTCTTTTTGTTAGGATAATTAAATCCTAATTAACCAAACAATCCTTTGAGCGTAAATCGTCATTTACGAGAAGTTCATTCATGCTCTGAAATTCATTCATCCTATACTTGTGGTTATCTCAGTTGTGGTTATGAGAACCACAGCATGACTCGCACCACGGAATAATTAGCTAATCATACAGCTGTAGAAACGCCTGGGAGAGTGTGCACGTTGATATTGATTACGAAGCGTTTATAATCCTCTGGTACATATAACATTGCTATTTTGTTACCTATTCACATTCTTGCAAATGAAATTCGAAATCCTTCCCTAAATCTGAAATTATGCCAAAGCCTCGGTTTAGGATACAACCACATAAAAGTTAGGATGCATATAAAGTCTTGAACAAATAATAAATGCAAACTGCATTCAATTTCTGTCCTTTTCACCAGTGTATTTGATCAAAATCCTATTCAAATCGTATTCTTATGGGTTGACTAAAATTGTGCACGTCAATTAGTTCAACGCTAACATTAGCTTGCATTCTAATTCAATAACGGATAGTTAGATGAATGATAATTTGAGAACTAGTTGTTCCGAATAATAGTGTGTCTTTCATACACGTTCCATTTTCACAGCGATGGTCAAGCATGAAAATCAGAATCGGATCCCGAGTAGTTTCGAAATGGAAGCACTTGGAGCGTTCGTCGTTAAATAGAAATTCAGTGTTTGCGTTATTCGTGGCGTAAAACAGTTGGCAAGAACCGGAGCGAACAGCAATCGGGGAAAACGCCGGCAAGAACAAAAGCAATTCCGAGCTCCTCTCTGTCCGGCTTTTATTATCTTGCTCGCGAGTTCACTTCACCGACCAGGAAAGATCGAGTAGAGAGAACACGAGCCTCGGACACAGCCTCTTTTCCACGTGCTGGCTCGATTATCGGCTCGTAAATGTTATCTTAGCCGACAGTCGAATGCTGCTTCGCTCTTTCGCATTTCACGAATTCTGTTTTATAAGTCACGTCCGGCACTTACTGTCTTCTCCCAGATGACTCATGCAAATTGTCAGTGATTTTCTAGATATTTCACGCTCACGGCTTGATTAAGTTTTTAATGACTTTTTTATGAATCGAAATAAAATCCTCGCATTTCGGGACTTTGATTCGAACCGTTGATGAAGTAGCTTTGTGGGAAAAATATTTTTATCTCTGTATTTCATTATGCAGGTACAGCCAACAGACGTAAATCGTACATTAGTTTACAGTATTCACGAGGAAAATGTGCATAATTCATAACGCGCTCGGCTACTTGTCAACGCGAGTTTTTAGTTGCACCAGCAAGATCGCAAATGAAAATTAAAATTCTCCGACTACTCTCGAGACTGGTATTTTTAAAATATTTATTAATACGCGCCCGTTCAGCGGCTATTACGCGAGCTGTTTTCAAATGAAGATGAACGCGAGTCGTCTTTTTCAGTCCTTTGAAGATGAACGTAATATTCTTACAGTTTAACTTGGTTGGACTAATAATCCTTTTCGAATCTTGCAACTGTACAACGATTGCACTCGATTAAACCTCCATGCAATTTCGAGGCCATCCAGCTAGCAACTTTCAACGAGCGTTTCAACGCAATTTTCATTCGACCCTCGAATCCAAATTCTCATCCTGCAGGATGCTTAACCCTCGTTCTCCTTTCTCGCAATCCGAACTGACAAAAAGCGTCGAGTAAAACAGAGAACGAAAGAAGAGCAGAGTGCAAGGACGAACGCCTCGCCACCAGCCAGAAATCCGGGGTCTCTTACGGTCTGTGCGCGACGAGCGTGCAAAAAGTCAGCGCGGAAACGCGGCTGCATAGTCTGCGAGTGCACGGAGAAGAAAAAGGACAATCGTCGGAACCAATAAGAGGAACAAGAAAAGGAAGGAGGGACCAGGGAGGATATAAAGAGTAAAAGTAGAGAGAGGGTGAAACAAGGGTTGAGGGTTGAAGGCACGCAGGACCTAATGGTAGCCGGATAAACGGACGGAGGTAATTTTCCACGGTAGCTCAACTGCCGCTATTTTCTTTTTCTTCTTCTTCTTCTTCGTTTTCTCCGTTACTTCGAGGAGCACCGCGGAGGGAGCATCATCGTCACCCCCTGGGTTGTCTCTATGTCCCCTTTAGTAAACGCTTTAGACGAGCCACTAAATTCGTAGAATTTGAATATATAGCAGATAAGTGTCGATGCTATAAAACTGATCCGCAATTTTAAGATTTACGGTTGTTCGAAAAGTTTCGCGAAACTTTTATCTAAAAACTTCGGTTTTTGAATATTCAAGTTGAGAAAATTCGATTCTATTCTGAGATTATACGGATTATCGTCCACGAAAGTGCTCGTTTTCGTGTATACTGGACCTTGGTTATTTACCAGAACCCAGGTAATAGCGTATAATAATCCGCAACGAGTTTCTAGCGGATCTCTGTTTTTCGTGATGCTCCTTTTGTGCTAAAAGGGGGATGGCAGTCGAAAATGCGCCCCTGGAGGAACGGTGTTACGTGTACGATCAAGGCGAAACGCTGAAATGTAATTGATCACGCTCGGCACGATGGCTACGAATGGAACGAGAACTGGGAGGGTTGTTAAGGATTTTATTTCGGTACCCGGAATCGCTGACCGGGCGTGTATCGTTGTGCCTGTTAAAAGGGAATGTTAAAAGGCAAGCATCGTAGTTGAATCCCATTTTCTTTCTTTTATTACGGATGCATTTAAAGAGTGTTCAATTGATTGAACTTTAAGTATCTGCGCTTGGAACGTGCTAAAACACGGAACTGCGAGCCATTTAAGGTCATTAACGCGTTCGCTGCTGGATCTGTAAAGCTTTAGTGGATGACTTTGGATTTGTATAGAGTTGAATGCGGAGATGTGGATAGAATTAAATGGATGTTGGGTGTGGATGGTATTGGATATAATGTGGATGGCGTTGGATGTAGGTGACGTTCAATGTGTCATTGGATATGGGTGCTATTTGGTGTGGATAGCATTGAATGTTAATATCTGATGAAGTTGAGCATGACCTGCATTGACTATGCATAACATATACCTTTAACTACATTAACATTCGTTGATTGAAAGTAAAGTTGATATTGCAACCACATCATATGAATAGGTTCCCAGCATTTAAACCTCGCGCACGATACATGAATATCCAGAATTAACGATTTAGAGTATCAAGAGACCAGCAGCTGTTGATTTAAATGAATATTCTAGTAGACTCCACTAAGGAATACATTATTCTGGAATTAAGATCGAAATTAACATTCGTTTAATCGCGCATTAGGAACGTTAAATTCGAACTCATTCGGAAGCTTCAATTACCAGATAATGCTCGAAAGAAGATCTAGTTTCCCTAGAATTTTGAAACCTTATTGAAGTTCGCTTAAAATATAAACCCCTATTAATTCTCAATGACGCTGCAGACTGCCTTAACGATCTACTGTTAAGAATTTAACGAACAATTCACTTGGAAAAACAAGCTCCAGCGCTCGGGTTACAAAAACGACTGACGCCTTTAAGAATGCTTTTCACCGCAAATGTTCGCAACGAAGTGCTTCTTCTAATTTCTGATTTAATCTCCCGGTGATTAGCCGATGTTTTGCCCTATCGCTTTCGTTTACTTCAAATTGGTACTCGTGTTCGTTAATAGACTTTCGTCAGCCTCATATATCTGTTTCTGCTAATGTATTTACAGTTGTGCAACCCAATTAGTATTACAGTTGCGCAGCTATTACAGCAGCATTAGCGCTACATTTTGACTTCATCATAACAGTATTACGAGTGGTAATTTAATCAAACTGCAGTTACCACGTCACAAGAACAGTATGCACGTGAATGGCCGGTAATATTATAATGTCCAACGACAAACCGTCAGATTCCAGAGCCAATTTTCCTATTGGTGTCGTGCAACTGTACGAGATGTATCGATTTCTCACGGATATACGCCAAATGCAAATGGCCTTCCCTGGCTCCGCCGCATTTCCTATTCGTCGGATTCGACCAGGGCCGCTTAGGAATTCGAATTCTGATGCGGGCTAGGGAAAAATAAGCCAATCGATTGATTTACGCACGACGTATTTATATGTTTCTCCATCCTTGAATCCCTGATTAAAACACGGGTCGAAGACTTGACGTTCGTACGCAGAAATATTTCATGGTATTAAAGAGAAACTGTTTCCCCTGTTCGAGAATCTCCTTTGCCTACGAAATGCTGAATAGTCCTCGTACATTTTATTTTCGACCGAATACATAATAGCCACAGAAGAAGCGTTGTATAGTCTAGTTCTATCAGCTATTTCGAAAGACAAACAAAATAGTAACTGACACGAGTTTATGGATCGGAAGTACCGCAAAGTAGTAGTTTTGCTCGATTGGATTCGACCAAACAAGTTTGCAGTTCTTTGGGAAGAAAAAAGGGGAGTGATCCCGGGTAAAAAGTGGTTCGTCCAGGAATAAGCGTAATTACCGTTCGCTCGAACGAGCAGCCCCGTCGAGATAAACTGCGACGGGGTTGGCGAATTGTCGGTCGGTCCAGTGGACGCATTCTTCTTGCCAGAAACGGCGCCGGTTCGCGCTCCGTTTGGGATTCCATTCCGTGCAATTTGGACGACCGTGGAAACTTGATAATGCCCGGTGGCGGTCGGCACAGGGTGAAAAGGACAAGGTAGGATCAACGGTGGCACGGTTAACGTGGCGAAGAGAAGGACACCAGGGCTCCTGTCGCCCCCTTTAGAAGCTTAGCATGATAAATGCCCGGATGATCCATGAACGCCAGAGAAAAATTATATCTTAAGCTGTTCCCATACGTGCCTCTTACGGTGCCACGTGTAGGACCCGCTTTTAATATTAATTCGTTTGATGAAAAAAGTTATGCTAGTCACGTCTCCCTCTTACTATTTATTCACATACGACTTGTCATCAATTTTTGATTTATTATCCGATAGGTCATATAATTTTTACGAAAATGAAGTTAAATATATTTAATAAGTGTCAAAATTTTGAATGGAAACCAGACATGTACTGCGAATATTGCAAACGTCCTATTACAGTTTCGTGGAGTTTAATAGAAAAATTTAAATATAAGGTGAGATTTGTGGTGAATGAAATGAACTTCAAGAACTCGCAATTTAAATGTGGTTCTCAAATGTTGAAAGACAATGAGTCTGTGGTTATGTAAAATTCTCAACCTGTGTTAATGTATGAAGCTGGGAATTATTTAGTAGATCAGTCACATATGTTCATTAAATTCCAACAAACATTACTGTCGCGTTAACGTGAAATTAATTTGAACGTGTCGGGAAGTATATTGATTTTGCCACTGAATTTATAGTTCTGCTTCCTAAATTTTTTATGTAATGAAATGAATCCTGATCACCTTAACAATTTATCTTTCCGAATGGGAAATTTCGTAGAGAATTATTTGACAATTCAACAATTATAAAAGGTGTCCTGTGAAGATTGACAAGGAATTTGCAGGCAGCATTAAAGAAACGTCGATACGTTTCAGGTTGCAGACAGGATCAGGACCTCGCTGGCAGGAAATATTCGATTAAAAAAAGAAACAGATAACCGGAAACGCGACGAGAATCGACATTTAACCCGGCTGTTTTGTTCGAGCGCGATCGCAGTCGCGATCAGGATATCGTACGTGCAATTCGTAGGAAGAAATGGATTTCACCGAACGATACGGTGTATCGATAATGGCATCGATCGGCTCGTAACTATTTTATTGAGGCAATTTCAACGACGCGGCTCGTCGAAACGAATGACAGGCCACGGGTATCTACATTTTGACGCGGTTGTCGTCACGATAACGCCACCACAGCCGCGAGCTATCGAAACTCGTCGACGTTTCCACGGATCCTGACAATCTACCGTTCGCAGACATATTTTTTCCTACATTTTCCCCTCGGTTGTTTTTCCGCTCTTTTTTCAATCGACAAAACACGCTACCTTCCCCGTGTTTTCTCGGTCTGTATATTATTTTTTTGTTTCGACCGGAGAGGATTTGCACGAGTATCTCCGGTGATACTAGCAACGACGATTTTCAAATGGTTCAGATTATTCCTGTTAACTGTCATCCGACTTTTGCTAGGAATTTACTGCAGAGCATTTCGTGATGCTTGGACCACCTATTGTTGTGTCGCAGCTGATAAAATATGTTCTGTCCGTAAAAAATGAGGATCTCGAAATTTGCTGTGGAAATATTTAATCTGTTTCGTGATTGCTTCCTGTTATTTGATAAAATTTTATATTAATAAAATTGAAACAATGGTATCGATGGAAAATTAATCGGAGTAACGTTTCATGTATTTTGGACCCTTGCTAGTAATTAAATTAATATCACGAAGCTAGTACATGTTAATATTACATGACGAATATGGAATTATTATAACAGTTAACATGAGATGAACATTGATAAAAATATGACCGTATCGTTGGGTTAATTTTCACAATTATGTGTAATTTTAATTAATGTTTTGATATCCATTCCACTCTGAACTGCGATGCGACTTCCATTATTGATCAGACATTGTGACAGTGGATAGATACAACAGATTTCAGTCAACAGATTACTTGAATCTTAGGTAACCCAAGAATGCAGTCTCCGTGTATATCCGTCTGCAGCTTTGAGGACGATTATACTCCAACCGTTTAAGCAACAGAAATCAATTTCTGTAAGCCTTCCATAACCGATTTACCTAAACCTTGTATACAAACAATGACTTCAAATGTAAACAGTAACCTACAAAGTAATGACATAGCGACTCATAATTCTGACGTACAGTTAGCAAGTTCAATTAAGTAGAAACTAGTTCGTTCACATAATTAAACGATTCAAGTTAGGAAATAAAAAGGAATAGAATCGCTTCCCAAGATTAACCCGATTGCAGGTTCGACCATTCCATTCGGTCATTCAATTTGGTTTCACACAAATACTGGTTGTGTGTGGAAGAGACAAAAGCTGGGATGACGGTTCAGGTAGCACGAAATTATGTTTGCATTTCCCCTTTGACCTCTGTTCGAACCATCGCCACTGCGGGTACCGAAATTCCTGGGTGAATCGTTTACCTTGGTCAGACATCGTTATTTGTTCCTTCGTTTTCGGTGTGATGTGATCTCCATGCGTTGAGTTCTTGGCGCGTTAAGTTCTCGACGCGTTGAGTTCTCTATGCGTTTAATTCTCGGAGCGTTGAGTTCTCGGTGTGTTGTGTTTTTAACGAGTTGAGTTCTCCACGAGTTGTGTTCCTGTTCAGCCCATAATAAACCCATTACATATTAACATGTTACATTTCCACACATTAAGTCCCCCTTCAATTATGTAAACCAGTTCTAAGAACTAAATGCTGCGAACTAAAAGTACTGCGAAAACAATGGAAAGGTATATGTAACGTACACAAGAATATATTAAAGTTTGATTGAATCCCTTTTAAATCACAGAGGAAACAAAGCGTTAGATGTTCTGCTGATTGCAGTTATTACTTGTATCTGATGTAACAACACGACAAAATGGCATGAGAGTACTAATACTGTAACGATGGACGTGCATATGATGTATAGCCTTTCGACCCAGTTTCTTTTATCTCGTATTATCACGCCTCTCTTCCGTTAACCCCATTTCCTCTTCCATACACTTAGCTTTGAAAACATTCACGTGTCAATAAAAGTTCAGTTTTACAAATACGAAAAAAACCGATTGTATAGGCACTGTATAATCGTGTTTGGTACAACGATTCGATACGTCTGCACAAAAGTATTCCATTATTTATTCTGCTCGTTCGAGAATAAAATTCAAGTCGTTTCTCAATGAATTAATTTCGTTCTTAAAGCACTTTAATACTGAATTCCCTTAAGGACGCGAACGCACGAACAGAAGTAATTTCATTACCAGAGAAACAAAGGCCGGGGAGAAGAAGGAAATCACGCTAAACTTACGGCGGGCATTAAAAGCACCAAACCATTGAACAGAGAATATTAAAAATTTTTAATAACGTGTACTTCTGCAGCGATTAACCGAACCCTCGAACAACGTCGTTATCCCCTTTCTAGGTGGAACAATAAAAACAGAGTCCTTTAAAAGAGGGAACTGCAGTAGAGAACAGAGACGCGGCATGGGACAAGATACAACAAAACGGAAGGGTGTTCTTGCAAACGGGGTCCGGAAACGGATAAATTTCAGAAGGGCTCGAAACGGATGTCTCCCCGAGGCGTCGTTGCACGCCGTTTATTTGCACGCTGGAAAAAAAGAAGTTATTGTTTCGTTCCGTTCCAACGATTCTTCCGCACCTCTCGAACATGTCCCCGACGGTTTGGCCGAGTTCCCTCGATATTCTTGTTCACGAGCGAACGATTTACTTGATTTCCACTGGAATTTTCCGACTGAGAGGACCAGGATCCACCTGCAATTTTCATTGACAGAAAGATTTCTCTCTGCGGTGTTATTGGTGACTGTAAAACACCGCATTTTTTTTTAAGCATTCCTGGGTTTCGTGCTGCGCGTCTTTATCGTTAAACGAAGAGTAATGTTAGGGTGCAAGTAGATGAGGGTCTGAACAAAGTCGTAGTGTGTGTAGGAAAGTTTCTGTGTTTTCAAAATTTCAGATTTACTATATTTTGTGTACGGCAAGATTACGTGTAATACAATCTTATTTCATGGAGATCCCTTATCGCGAGCGGACGTGCATCGAAACGACAAATCGAAAGCGGTTTCCTTCTTCCGCTCGTTTTTGCCCATTAAAGCGATGCGTTCTCCGTATGAGGGGATCGATCAAAGCGGAAACACGATGGTGAAGCCACGCAGGAAGCAATGGCTGGAATTCTAAACGCTCGAACGCGCCAATAATTCGTCCGCGCATCAGAGCCTCCCCTAACAATCACTTTATACTCCTCTCCCTCCGACATTATTTAGTGGCAGGATTTGAAAAGTAGGAATTGAGACGTTCAATCTGGTAATTAATTAGAGAACGAAAGATTCTCAGTTGCTAAATTTCACATTCATTATTTTGAAGTGATTCAAAATGACTGAAAATATTTTTCAAAGTATAGTTAAGAAAAAAAATGTTCAAGTAGATATAACACATAAGCTGTAGATATTTTAGAATTCTTTGAGCTGAATGTTGTTAAAAAAATTGAAGGTGAATTTTAAGAAGAAGGCTACGGCAAAATGGACGTAATGGCGCTATGGAAACGAATGATTATTATTTTGCACGGTTCGCCTCTTCTGTTCAGAGCGGACGCGTTCGTAATTGCACGTCATGCTGGCGCACGTTTGACCGGTTTAATGGGCCGTGCGTGAAATGAATTAATATTTTGCTGCCTACGGCGTATCTCTCGTTAAACTATCAAATAGTCTTTCATCTGAACATATGAACAAACTTTATACAAATTTTGTAGTTATTGGAACATCATTCAGAAGATTCATAGAAGATCATGTATAAATTAATCAGCATGTTCAGAAACTTCTAACTCGGCGTAAGTAGAATAAACCCGACTTTAATCAGACTTGTTAAACTTCAACTTTATGGTAATTTACAGAGAAGATGTAATCAAATAACTCAGAAATATCTCAGTGGAATTTAGGGAATATATCTTTGTTGTCGTAAGTTTGTTAATAAATTTATCTTCACGGTAGGTTCACTGTGTAAGTAGAATAGGTTCGAACGTAGTCAGACGTATCTTAAATAGAACGATAGAAATTTAATGTAATTCCATAACCTAATGAAGTTTAAACAGAATACGATCTTTATTGACAGATTATCATCGACAAGCAGTATAAGTAGTATAGATTCGTATATGGTCAGACACAGAGTAATTTCAGTAATAAGACAGCAGGAATTAGTTAAAAATTTCCTGTAATGCTTGATAAATAATTCGAAACTCACACTAAATCTCTAATTCATGAAAAGTCGTCTTCATTTCAATAAACGACAAAGCACCTAGATGATCTTTTGCAAGCCCTAAATATGAATATTGGTTAAGTGGTAGTAAAAAGCAGCAGTGGAGGAGTAGAAAATGGTGTTGCATAGTGGAAGAGAGACGAAAGGTCAGCAAAGACGTGTATGGAAGAGTAAAATAAAATCAAGTCGGTGTCGTCGCTATATCATCCAGTCGCACTTTTGTTCAGCTCGAAATTTACATGTGAAAAGGGTATACCCCGCGTGCATCCAATTTATGATATTTTCTCCTCGTCTTTTGCCATTCTCTCTGGTCCGGGCATGTACCGGCGTGTTCAAACCACGAGGAATTTACAACGTCGACAGTGTCGACGTCGTCTCGTTTTTGCGCGAGACCTTTTTCCTTTTTTCTTTGCTGCTTTCCTCTCGCTTTCTTCTGCTTTATCCACCTGCCATGTATGAAACGCATCCACTCGAACGGTTGCCAGAACCGAGATAAAACTAACACTGTTATAAACCTATCAAGGTTATAATATACGACTTCGCGAAATTGAATAGTCTATATACAAAATAGAATTACGAGATATTCAATGGTTTCTTCTTTTAAACGATCAATACTTCTAACAGATCCTTTCCGTGATCCACTTAAGCAACTCGTGTAATCCTCCAACGAATCGAACACAAAGCCAGCTGGATTCGCCAACCTTCTCCGAAGTACACGTTTCGTCTGATCCTGTTCAGCACGGAGCCAAATCCATGGGAAACACACGAGATCGACGAGTAACATTTGGTTAATCCGGAAATAGAAAGGTCGGGAAAGAAGCAGCTCGTTGTCGTTAACGTGCTCGAATTCGTATGGTATTAAGTTGTAAGCCGTGTTACTCTTGTGATTGATCTCTATCACTTACATTCCGACCGCATTCTTCTGCCTGAGATACGAACATATTTCCTTCCGATATATTGCTGTATCGACGTATGAAGAGTATTTTGATCGACGTGATGGACAAACTGATCCATTTGAAGTACAAGAATTTTGTCGATGACTTTAGAAGGCTCAAGATGAAGTAAATCAAATAAGCCTAAAAGTTTCAAGATCCACATGGCAGTATAAAATTAATTTCTCAAACGTCGTGGAGGGCGAAATAATTCTCGTTCAGAATAAATGTTTTATTCCACTTGTCCTCCCCATAAATAAAAGACAAAACGAAGCTTCCAAGCCTTACGGACGACATTCAACCCCAAAGCACATTTCTACCTCCTTAGAAGGTACTCGTATCAACCATAAAACACAGAATCAATAAAAGGAGTTGCTTTCAGCTCCATTCAACATGGATACCCGGAGATCACCGATATCTTACGGTCCCCATCGTGTCGATTCTTGCTCTCGATAATCCTCGGTGTCGCCGTAGAAAGAATCGAAGACCACGAGAGGCCGAAGTATTCCATTAGATGTCCAATAATACACGAAGGAGCGGCCATTAGCGTGTTAGAAAATCCGCTTTCCTGCAAGGATTTTCCGTCGGGACGTACGAGTAAGCCATTAGGTAATCCACGCTGCAAATCGACCTCTCTTCCTTCTCGTTTCGCCCTGGGGTTTTAAAAATATTTTCTTGAACGAACGGTTTTCGACTCACGAAGCAACAGCCAAGAATCGGGAAGAAAGGGACCCGGCTGTCGAGGCTCGGTAATATTAATCATCTCGGGGCCTCGTGAAAGCAGCTGCCGATCGTCCCGCGATTATATACGTTGCCTGCGCCGAAAGCACAGCCGCCAGTTCATCAATATCAGCATTCGAAATCATTAATCGTGCCGGGGTGGGCGGCTCTCGAAAATTACTCAGCAACCGGCTGCTTGTTATTTATCGAGGAAAATTCGGTCAACGTATCGATCTCCTTGCTTTTCAACCGTATTCCGGTTCTACCGCTTTTTTTTCTGCTTGTAACTCGGTTGCAATTTGCTACGTGAATATTGCTTTCGCGGTTTTTGAATTGATGTGCTAGATCAAACAAGTATTTCCACACTGTGATCCCTTGTAAATTGTACTGCAAATACGAAAAGCAAACGTGTGTTGTATACGGATGTACATTCCTGTACTTCTAGATTACAAACTGTTCACTCTTTCAACGATATAACACTTTGTTCTCTCGCACAAACACTGTGAAATTGGTGTGTTACAGGAACCATTTGATAGTAATTGAAAAAACAGAAATCGTCATTATATGTAGGATAATGACCTAGATGGTCATCCCCATGTTTGTGTAAAAGTTGCATAAATATGCCGATTTATAAATATCTTCCACATTTGTACACTTTTTAAATTAAATTCAATGAGCAAGTATCAAAAGATTGAACACGTGATCTTTTCATTTCCGTATCATATTATTGAATTTAATTCTTCACAAGCGAAGATAAAAGGAAATTATGGATAACAGCCAGGTGGTACGATGAAAAGTCCTTGTTGCCTCCTTTCACAACTTTACGACGCGTTTCTCGTTGAATTACTGAAAATCCTGTTGCTTTTAATAAGACGTCCCGCCGTCACGTCAGGAGCCGGATAAAAGCGGGAACAACATCGACTATTAATTCTTAGCGAAGATTATAAATTTTACACAGATTTTTAGACAGCCAAGCGTAGTGAAATTTTCTACCGTATGATTTATCACGGTTGTTTTCCTCTCTGGCTAATATTAATTTATATTCTATACGTGGCTGTGATTTTGCGCCGTTGATTATGAAATACTGCATCCGAAATGTTGGAAAATATTCGTCACGCTGAAACGAAACCTTAAATGAAAATCATTGTACAAATGTTCCCTCGGGCATTTCAAACAAGTTCATAATAACGTGAGTGAATGAAAAAAATATACGCTTCGGACGCTCAAAAAGTGGGATTATATTCAAAGGACACGTATGAAGATGCAAATGAAATAGTATTGAAATATACGTTGATGAGAACGGTAAATGTGTACCGATACAACTTTGCCGTGTAAATTATGGTGATATAACTCTTTGCTCAATCATAGCACGTTAATATACAACTCATCGATTGTACAACGCGTTCATTGTACAGCACATCGATTGTACAACGCGTTCATTGTACAGCACATCGATTGTACAGCGCGTATAGTGTACAGCGCGTCGATTGTACAACGTGACCACTGTACAACACGTTCATTGCACAACGCGAAAATACAATGCATCGATGTATAACGTGTTGTCCGTACAATGCGTTGACTATAGAATAGGTAAATTTACAACGTGACCATTGTACAACGCGTGGAATGTACAGCGAACAATATACAACGTCCACGTACATACATTCAAGCATCAACGTCATATATTTGCCTCGACCTTAGCTTCCCCGAATGCGAATTATTGGAAATGCAGTTGCAGGCATAGTTCATCAAAGTAAGTGGTGACCTTTGGTCCCAGAATTGATGGGATACAGTTATGGACCGCGTTAATAGCGAACGATCGATTCATGGATTGAACACGTGTTTCCACGTCGCATCCGAATAACAGTTTTTTGTGAAAAGTTAAATATAATGTATCTGCACGTAGTATTTTCGGATAATTGAAACGGAATTTCACAGTCATTGTGTTTTATCGCTCTGTCCATTGGCTGGAAAGTTTATTGTAATACGAAAGTTCATGCCAATTAGCGGGTACACGCGAATAATTCTGGTTTCTATTGGACAGGATGAATGTAGGCATGCCAGTGTAATAATTACATGATGTTACGTAAAATATATGGAACATCCGAGCTCGAGATCTGATCCGCGGAAAAATTGTTTGAATGTAATATAACTTTTTTCAGTCGCTCGGTATGTGGATGCTTTTTATACATTCCGACTATTATAATTAAATTAATTATCAGTAATATTGGCTTTGCAGTTCTTCTAGATTTAATTTAGTTCAATTGGAAATATTTATCGAGTGTACTTGATGTTATCTGCGTAGTGCAATTGTTCATAAAACGATGTAAGCTGAATATTTTATTTGTAGTAATTATGAATTAAAATTGACGAATTTTTTCAACAAATTTGAAGAAAGTCACTAGTCAGAGAGAGAAGCACCTTCGTTAATTACCGTAATTACCCTGCAATTAAGATCCAGTCATCGCGAAAGACAACAATGGGGCCAAGACCATGGAAACTATCAGTATCTGTCCTTTGGTAACGTCATCAATCAAGGATAACAATAGACGAAGGCGTCAGGTGTTGTACATCTCCAACTGAGTAATGTTCCCGATAAATAGAATCAATTAGTTTCTACTGAGCTATTCAGCTGGATAAAAGAATACAGAACCAACATCTACTCGATCAATATCAAATTGATGCTTCCATATTAAACGATTTGAACGCATAAAATTTCAACATGTTCCAGCACACAAAATGCAACGCGTACAGTTCGATACGTGTAATTTGAACGCGAATCCCAATATACAGCATTCATCAATATCATTTCGCGTTATACCTCTCAAATCGAAACAAGCCCGAACGTTTTAGCAAAACTCATTAGAAACGAGACACCAGAGGGGACGAAATTATTTGGAACAATACCAAACGTCTGGCCGATCTCCATTACCAAATGGATGTGCAAACACTTCGCGGACACTTAGCCAGACCTGCAGTCGTCGTTCGACGTTAGCGTAAAGTTACTCTCGTTCTGAAATATGCGATGGAAACACAGGATTTAATATAATAGAATCAGGTCAGCGTGAAAACTGGTGGATTTAGTGCTCGCGATGTAACGGCGACGACGACGACGACGACGGAAGCATTGGGAACCAGGCGGAGAAATGTTAATTAAAGGCGAGTCGACGTTTGTTCGAGTTCTGGCCCGTTAAATGAAACGCGGACGTAGTCGTTGGTTCAATGGAAACGGGGTTAATCGACGGAGTGATACCATCCCGGTAAGCGGAATTTGTAATTAATGCTCGATTCGTGTGTAACAGGGGGTGGTAGGCGTTTTTTCTGATCCCTGACACCGGTGACTTTGATGTCGACGATCTCGATTGTCACTTTTCACAGAGATGTTCGATCCCGTGACGGAATGGGTAGCGTTTGATTAACGATCTTCCTGTTCTTCTCATCTTTGACTCGTCCGATTGAACGTTTCGTAATCTCGTTTAACGACGTATTTTATCCAGCTTTATATCTATCCACCATTTTTCAAACATCGTTTTCCGATACCTAGATAACTGCGTAAAATGAAACTTTCCACTATTCGCTTCTAAAATAGGCCCGCATGTCATGTACGTCCTCAACTGAGGAGCTTCCACAATAGTGAATTGTGGAAACGAAAATGTTGAAGGTATTTACCAAACGAGCGCTGAAATTAATTAGATTACAGAATTATCGGATACGAAGATGCGGAATGGTAATAAATTTGTCGCTTTCGTTCGGACACGATTTCCAACGGCGCTAATTACTGGTGCGCTAGCCGTGATTGCTCGCGCGATTTCGACGGAACACCGGTGAAAATTATGAAGACGTGCCGGCAAGTTGGATCCCGGCTTTCTACTTCCCTTCCGACCAGTCATTAATTAAGAGGCTCGCGCGCAATTACTCCTCCGCGAAGCTCGGGTTACACGGAAAAGCGACGTGCTTGGCCACGAACCGTGTACGAATTTCTCGCCGCTTCCGGTTGCTCCCTCGGAGGCTTGCAACGTGGAAATGTAGTAAAGTAAACCGACGAGCGGATATACGGTAACGCGTTTACGACACGGCTATTTCGATAAAGCTTGTCCTAGCTCGGTGAAACACGTTCGCGCGATCACATATTGTGTAACCCCTTCGCTCTTTTTTATTTTACTTTTTCTGCTCGATGGAAACGTATGCTTTCATCCTTTTAAATTATGACTGTTGCATAAATATGAGGATGAATTACCATAGCCGCGGCTCGCTGTTCAGTTTGTATTCGAAACAGGGATGTCAACTAGGTTAAAGTATATCGCGTTTTCTCTTGTAAATCAGCTCGTTAATAATTTTCATTAATTCCTTCTACCATTTACTCTCCGATACTACTGTTTTATCTTTCTTTCACCATTTTACTGTTACACTATATTTTACAATATATCGTGTATACACGATAACTTTGAATTTCTACGAGCCTCGCCTAAATTTCTATACTCACAATTTATTACTGACATTTTACTGTTTCACTATAAGACTACATTTTACCATTGCATATACAAATCACTGACTTTCTACCAGCATCAGCAATACGATGCAGACAATTCTAAATGTAAATGATTAACCAAACATTAATAGTAAAGCAAAAGTTTCCGGTAACGAACATGGAAGATGCAACATGCACGTACATTATCGGGCAAGAACTAAATAATAACAGCTCTGTTACTCGGTGCTGTTTCACGCTGAACGTTGTTTGGCGTTGCAGCGTCTAATTAATTCATATCTGACCGAAGCTCCGGGGCCAAGCGGATTATTCAGAAACACGAGGCGGGTTGGCAGCAACGAGTCGGGCGGATATTTTCGGATAATCGGCGGTAAAATGGCAAGTTTTCCACGAACTCGACAAACGGTGTCTCTTGTTCCGCGCAAATTGCCGCATCGACGATGTAATTGTTTCAAAGCGCAACAAAAGTATCGGAGAAACGCGAAGAGGAAACAAAATATTTGCGCCCGAGTTCGCAAAGGTTTTTGCATTTCACGTAGTGCGTGCCGTTCTTTGTTTCGCATTTTCCGTTTGTTTATCTTTCCTCCTTTCTTTATCCCTGCAGTTTTTTTGCCCGGCGATACGCAAGTCGAACTAACAATCGAGGACAAAGCGCGTTATTCAGGTCTCGCGTGTATCACAGCTTCGATTACCGAGACAATTGTTTATTGTACGACGAGAAATAATTGTTTTGTGCGGTGGAATCGCGAGCACGCACGACACCACCGCCATCAGGCGACCATTTTTCTGCGCCGGAACGAGAACTGGGTTCTACTTGCGCTGCAATCGTTTTCATCTGTGCTCTGCATTGTTTTCTGTTTGTTTAACAATCTCACCGGAAGATATACACCACTTCTTTTCATCTCGTTCTGCTCGAGAATATTTTATTTAACTCGAATACATCCATCAAAACATTTATCGAGATGAAAAATTATGACTGATGACTCTCGAGTGTTCAACAAATGTTAGGTCATCCTCGTATCACTAATAGATGTCTACAAACTGCACATATTCTAGTAATTTTTTATTGGAGAAAGAGGTTTTTTAATGTGGCGAGAGGTTAGGTTTGCCATGCCGCCATGTTGTCATCACTCGAAATTGTTCATTCTAAGCAAGCTTCCATGAACTTGGAAATAAATATGTGCTATCAGTTTTTCCTGTTCGCTACATAGAGAGGTTTCCTCCCTCTCGACAAGACATAGATCTTTGAATGGTTCGTTAAGAAAAAATCACGTTACCGTATTTCCTGGAGGGTGGATTGCTCTCGATTCCAGCGGAATTCGCAGAGACTGGTCGGTTCGATAATCGAAACCCGACGATTTCCTTGCCGGATATAACCGCGTTGTCTGATTGCGCGATTATTCTTCTCGTTTTTGTTGTCGCGCGGAATCTCTATCGTTGAACTTCTTCTTGGTTTCTTTCTATTTGAACGAGGAGCAAGGGTGAAATGGCCGCTAACAATCGTCGCTGTCGTACTAAAACGTTCGCGAGCTCGTCGCCCATTTCTCGCCGGGTTTTCAACGGGACGACGTCGGGAACAAAGATTCGTTTGTGCCCGTATCGAGAAAACAACTCGTCGGGCGAGAAAAGACGGGGCGGACGTAAAAAGCCACGCGAACGAAGAATGGCGCTGAAAGGATCGAGTTTCATGGAGACGACGAGTCCGGGCGAATGAAGAATAATAAGAGCGAGCAAACGAGCAGTGTTGCTGTCGCGAAATGAAAACTGAGACACCTAAAGGTGGCTGTGAAACCGTGGACTCCATTTAAATTCACGGAACGCGCGAATCTTCAAGCTATTTGAATAATCAAATCTCTTTGCGTCTGTCTTCCTAATCACAGATCTTCCTGAATTTCCACAATCCATAATATTTTTCTTCTTTATTAGATTAACATAACTAGCTCATACCAGTATAGTAGCTTATATCGGACTATTAAAGTACAATAGGTGTGGTACAAAATCAACATTTCGGCGATTTCAAAGTTTTCGATGGACGTCATCGGAGAAATGAGAACAAAGAGACAAGGAAAGTACACTAGAAGAATGCTTTCTGGAAGAAACTAGAGAGTGTGAGAAAATACTGGGCCACCGTTTGAAAGGGTCCAGTCGGAATAAAGAATAATAAAGGCGAGTAACGAGCAGCACGCTTCGCTGTCACGGCGAAAGCGGAAAAGTGGAAGTAAGGTGTGGCGAGCTAAAGCCAGACCGGAGAGAGTCGTTGATTTAAAAGCACTAAACACTGATTTCGACTTAACAGTGACATAGAACCGACCGCGTTACTGACCCGCTTAAGTGCGTCCAACGATTTTAGGAAAGAAGAGGACGAGCAAGATGGTGGCACGTTTTTATGAAGAAAACTTTCACGATGCTGAACTATGCTCACCATCCGGTTCTTGTTGTCCTTTCCGCTTTCGCGAATACTTCTTCGTTACCGTTAACTTATTACCTTTGAGACACTTCGCCGCCGCTCTAATGCTCTCTGAATCTTGCTTTCCCTGTATCCTTGTTTTACCGTGGTTTCCACTGCAAAGGGTCAGAACTTTCAAAGGTTTTTTGCTCGTATGGTTCGCAATTTATTTTACTCTTGAAAAGTATATGAACTGAATTTAGATCGATAAAAACAGTATATTTCAAAATAAATCCGAAAGGTGATTTTATAGCCACATTTAACTGTTCATTTAGAGCTCCATCGTGGGTTAGCTGCGAAATGTATCGGAATCATCGATGGAATGCAAAGAATACGGTGAATATTTCAAGCCAATATTTAACGGTATTCAATCTGTTAAATAGTTTGCAAACTTCGAATGTTACTGTTTGAGATCGATACGACAGTCAGCCTATCGGAAGGACTGTAAAACCGGATGTTCAAACTTAGAACTTCGACGGTTAAGCCACAGACGATCCAGAGTTATGAGATATCGAATCGTGTCTTCCGCGCTATGAAGTTCCCCATTTAATAATCGTAACTCCGGGAGTAATGAATTTACATCGGGTCGAAAGATCTTCCGTTGGTTGCTCGAACACTCGATATAAATTTAGATGTGCATCGGTGTTTGCCGGAGAAACAGATCGTTTGCAGTGACCCAGATCACCAGAAATACGATTCCTGCGGATTAAATCACTGTTCAATAATGAACAGCCAAATCGCGAACAGCGCACTGAGATTTCAGGGAAGTTCAGATTTCTGCGAATTTGTGTACTTTCGTCGTATTCGTCATTTGTATCGAGATGCACCTTTTTAAGACGCGATGTTGAACCTCGCAGGCTCGTTTAACGGTGCAGGAGTTTGCAAATACTGCAATATAGAGCAAGAAAGTTTTCGGAACAATTCTAAAGGAACAGCTCCAAGCCGGAAGTGGCGAGTTCGGTAAGTCAGGTGCAAGAACGCGAATGCAAGAAGCTTGGCCGAAGAGCATAGAAAGACAATGAAGAGAAGTCGTTGGGTCCCATGAACAAAGGATTCGAAAGGAAGCGTTGAGACAATGGTGTAAAAACGTAGGAACCATTCCGTTGGCTCCTTCTACGCGGTTACTTTTGTCCCTCGATAATACTGTGCCGTCAACTTATCAACCATTCGCAGTTAAACGGAATTGGCTGAACTTTCATCGTTTTCAAACTTCGATGTAATTGCATCGACCCTCAAGTGTCTCAAGTTCGGAACAGTGGAAGATCAAATTGGTCCGTGAAGTGAAATTTCGGAAGCCAAGGACACTTGCTTTTATACGTCGCGGTAGACACGTGATATTTCCAATTTTCTCTACAACAACAGCAATGAAGGAAGATGGTGTTTCCAGGATTGAAAGTTCAAAGAGTACAATTTAATTTAAAAGCTGTGGCTTGCCATTCCGATTGCAGCGAATTTTTGATGAAGCTTTCAGAAAATCCACGATGAGTTCACACAGTTCGGTGAACTGTTACAATAGAAACGGAAAGGATCAAAAGCGACCAAACGTGTTTCGCTTCGGTTGTTCATCTGTACCTTTCCAAAAAAAAAGTAAAAATTTCGATTACGCTACAAGTAGCAGCAAACAAGTCCAATGAATCAAAGCGAAGTTCTACGTCAAACAGAAGCTGTGCTTCATACTTTACGTGCCTTTCTTTGACTTCTGACCTTTTGTTCCGTTTTTATCTGTATTAGAGGAAGCATTGAACTTTATAGATACACACTGCTTTAAAGAAGCAAAAATCGGAGACGATACAGTATCTAATTTAGTCGAACCGCAGTATAACGAGACACCGATTGAACCAGGGATTACCGTCGCCTTACGTGCAACTTTGGTAGACGTTCCAACGTTTTCTCGTTACCGAGCAAGCGTAAGGTAGCAATAACCCGAAACGAACAGTGGAGGTGGATCAATGAGAAAGCTCCGGGAACAACTGGGGGCACAGGGGCGGAGATTTGTTGTGTCGTAAATCGGATCACGCCGGGGACTAACGATTTTGTCGATAACCAAAAAGCATTTCCGGATCTGGTGGTCGACTATCAAGATTTAAGGTCACACGATCGAAGCTCCGCCATTTGCAGAATATGGACTCCTAAGATGACGTGAAGAACTACCACTACTTCTCGAACTTCTCTAATCCCTTAACTAACAATTTTTTGGTCAGTTGCGTCGTTCGCAGCTAGATTTTTGCTACAACGCGAAGACGAGTAAAGAAAGTTAAAATGTTAATTTTGCCTTCACTGTTGCTTGATTATGCAGATTATAATTGGAAGTGAATGCAAGGTCTGGTTTATATTTCAACGTGTGTGTCACGAGTGCGTCACGATATTGTAGATCAAAGGGTTAAAATAAACAAGTAGCAATGATGGAACATTTTGTTAAAATATTCGTAATTGTCATTGGACAATCTCAGTAGATGCTACTTTGTATGTCTTGACTGTAAACGTCGAAACCAAAATGAAGCGAATCCAAGAATCTGGATGAATTTATAAGGTTTGGTCGTAAAGACCGAAGTACGCGGACTATTCGGCAAGAAAGTTTACAGAAGCCAAGAACATCTTGACAACGGCATAGCTTGTTAAATCCTTTCCGTCGAATGAATTCCAACGTTGTGCAAGAGCCGGTTGTTTACCTGCGAGCCAATTCGCCGACTAATTCTCGGGATTCCGTCTAAATTCCTCAACGCAGCCCACGTAATCCCTTTTAGAACACTTCAACCGGAATCTCTGCGCTGATCCGTGACACAACGGACCGGTTGCTCGATTGTCCACGGAATTTCAGAAAAAACTATATGCTCCTCTTATGTCTTCGGTAAAAAAGGGCGGGTTCAGAGGCTGTTCGGAAAAATTCGATGGTAAAAGCAGGAGGCCGTGGAACAAAAGAATTTCCCAGGGTCGCGTTAAAAGATTACCTTCACCCTCATGGATTAAAGGGGGAACGTGCAGATATTTCAGAGAATCCACGGTAATCTTACCTCGTGGAGAATTGATTATTCTGGGGTCTAGGCACTGGTTTTATCACTTTCTCATCGGAATCTTGGGTTGTTGCTTGATAATATATTTCGAGTTCATTGGAATTGTTCGTATATGTGTAGTTTCGATATTAATCCCTTGCACTATTATCACTATTCTACCTCATGACGCACTCGTTCTTCAACTGTGATTATACTCGAATTTTGAATACGCAATTCATGTTCAATTTGCATAGTCGATTGCATAATACCAAATTGACCTATTTCGACTTTCGTTGTCTTTAATATTATAGCTGCGGTTAGTTCTGACGCACCCGACAAATAAATCATAGTGCAAGGGGTTAAACATTTAGCAGTTGATCCAGCATTTGATGTATTATACCAGGAATGTTCAAGAACCCTTCTGCAGGAATAGGTTCAAAATATCTCGCAACCCCGATAAGGTCAGACTCCGAGTATCTGCCACGCATAATTCATTCGGAGAGCAACTTTTAATTTCCATAAAGCCATATCCCGTTCTCGTAAAATCCCTGCAAGTTGATGATCCAGGACGATGAAAATTCAAATTTTCTTCTTATCTGGTTATTAATTTTAAGCTGGCCTCTTAATTTCTTAAGGGGAAATCCCTGTTCTACAAGTGTTGTAAAAAACTTTCGAGGACATCATGAATTATTAGAAAAACAAAATTAATCGCTATATGAAATACTTCAAGGTATGTAAAAGTACTTCATTAAAATGTACTGTGTCGTTTACAACTTGTAGTGCAAATTCAGTACTGTAGTTGTGAAAAAGTATTATAAAATGAAGAGGTATGTCGATTAAATTTTGGTATTTCCTTTGTCAAAAATGTAATCATCTGCTTATGGTTTGAAGAGTAGCTTGTAAAGTCACAAGTAATTTTCAAGTAGTCTCATCTACCGAGCAATCAAGGAGTCCAATTATACAACATGAAACCTGTCCTACCAACGATTAGTTTTATTCGCGGCAAATTAGCGTGTATGAAGTTTTAAATTGCACGTCGCACGACCCTGGCTATTTCATTTCGCCGAGCAAGGAAATAAAAATGAGATTGCGTGAATACCGACTTAATAACACGACGACAAATAGGAAAAATTGACGAGACGCCGGTTGATTCGCAAGAAGCGAGCTTGCGAAGAATGTACATAAAATTATGAATCACCGCTTTACGACGTCAAGCGAAACCGTGATAATTTGCTCACATTCAAAATAATGAAATCCTTGTTTAATAGGTAGTTGCACTTTCCAGCAGAACGAGTTTAATTACCGTCATTACGATGTGTGCTTTTAATTGCCTATTAAAATTCATAAAGTAGCAACTTCCCGGAAGAACACGTTTTATATTAAACCGTGGTTTTTCTGGAAGTTACGAAAAATTGCCGCATGTAACTCGCCAGGATTTACTTTATCATTATAAATTCATGAAGCGACGAAAAATACAGGTTTTCGAATATTTCCAGCTAGAGGCTCCGTTTCAAACAGGCCTTCGAAGCCAAAAGCTGAGACCGATTCTCAGTTCCGAAACTTCTTTTCGCTGCTTTGAATTTTTAATACACCGTGTTTCAACCTCTTTAAAGTTGACGTCGATGAAGTGGAAATAAATAAAACATTCCATGTGTTCGAGGAACCGTGCGAAATTTAAAAACAGGATTTGTTCGAATCATATCGGGAAGTTGAAAAAAGATAAACAGAAAACCGTTGGGAACATTTTCAAACTGTATATTTTTGTAAAACTGCGCGCTGGAAATTGCACGAGTACATCGAAATTTTTTGCCGGATTTATTGATATAATTTTTGTTTCTTCCATTTTACCATTGTGAATCTGTTAGCTACAGAAAATTGTAGAAGCATTCATTCGTGAAACTCTGTGTAATCTGATTTTATCCGTGGTAATACTATAGTTCTTAAATAGGTAAAAAGTATTAGAGAAAAGAGAGTTGTTTCTTAAAGTTCGAGATAATGCTTCCCCGAGATCAAGGCGCTTTTGAAGATTATTTTTCGCCGAAAGCCCGTGAACTTGCATATTTATGCGTCGCCCCGAGCCGTGAACTTTCGAGAGACACGACGTCAGGCCGCAAGAATACTAGCTTCGAGGAAAATTGATGCGTGCAGAGGAAATAATGTCGACAACGCGGTTGCGTACACGGAATCGATAGTGCAGCCAGCGCTGTGTGCCTGAACATTATTCTATCGTTAATCAATAAAGCGAGCCAGAAACGCCGGACGAGACTCGCTAATCGAACCGCTTCGGTATGCAATTAGTCCTTTCATCGATCGGTGATTCGTGGAGCGTGGCAAGATTGAATTTGCACCGGATTATACGGTGCACCTTTTCGTGACTGTTCCCTAACTACACGGAATTCGACCGTGATATGCATTTGACTGGCTCGCGTGCAAGGTGAACGATGAAGACAACCAGGTTGTTGTTTCATCAGCAACTGCGGTTTTCAAGTTGTGTCGTTCTGCGCGAGACGTGCACTTGTCCTCTGGAAGCTGCAATTTATATTGTTCGTTACTACATGTCAGAATCGCAAACTTCGAAATTTAGTGCCTAGAGTTAGACCAAACTGTTCGAATTGATCTAGACCAGATTGGAAATTCAAAATTGCTCGATTCGAGCGTTACTATTAGTTTTCCTAAGTAGAATACTTTCCTAAGTAATCTCGGCTATAAAATTCGAACTTAGAAATCCAGATAGCTGCTTACATGAAGTCGATTCCTTATCTCTGTTCACAAATCTTCAATTCTGCGGGTGACTAGATCTCGAAATGTTCAGAACAGCATATTAACCATTATCCGAAAGCAGGTATTTTTGTCGTGTTCCGCCGGTTGGTTGTGCAAACTATGATCCTAGATTGGAGGAGGGAACATAAAGGCACGCAGTGGTCGTTATGCATGCCGTGACTCGAGTGACGATTGAATTCCGCTCGATCTTTCAACCGCACCGCAATCCCAGCACGCTCGATTGTTGGGATCTGAATGGAGAAAAATTGGACGGAATTCTGCCGTCCAGCCCGAGAGGAAGCTGACGAAAAAAAAGATCCATTGTCGTGTGGCACGTGTAATTCATAGTGTGGCTTCCCGTTCTTGGGCCAACCGTACAAAACGTTTTTTTATTTCGTTCCAGTCCGCATAAAATGTACCGTCCTTCCGTTCTCATTATACGTATCTGTGATATATATCGGATTAGAAAATTGCAAAGTTTATCGTCCGTAATGAACGTAATTGCGGAATCGATGTGGATGATAGATAACGTCGATGATCAATCAACCAACCAGGACCGATCAGTTCGCATCAATTGTGGAGTAGGAAGATCGCAGGATTAGCAGAGTGAGCATTCGGAATTGCGAGTCGGGTGACTAGATTATAAACTTGCAAGTATCCCATGGATTATCAGCGTAATTCTAGCTGGTTTAACTAGCAATACGCTTATGGAAAGCCGTTTCGCATACCGCGATTCTCATCTCTAACGATATTGCCTTAAAGACGGCAAATTGCTGTACCGCGCAATTAAATATTTAATTGAATTTCTACGCAGGCGTAACGGGCGCAAGCTGTTCAAATTTACATGTAACAGTTTCGGACATTTCCATTTATTTCATGTAAAAATCCCATTAAAATTCTGCGCGCAGCGGAAGCAAAAAGTTAGATACTGAAAACATGCGAGAATTTTGTTCATGTAAATAAGGTTTACTTCGATCGGAGTGTGTACTTTTTGATAAATACAATGAAACGATTTGCAGCGTTATCGGAACGCCTCGCATTTTGTGGTTCGATGTGATTAAATAAAATCGCGAACAATTTTCCGCTGTTGGGTGAATTAAATTGAATCGGCGGAGAAATATTTTGAAAATTTCGTCCGAGTCGAATATGAAATCGGTTCGATTGTAAACGACGTCGGTTATATGTATAAACGTAGACGTCGATCGCCGGAGCGCCTCTACTCGTCTGTCCGCGTTCCAATTAAAAGTTTGCAATTTCGTCCGAGCGAAACTCGACAGTAACGCACAATTAATCGAAACAAAATGGACCAGTAATTTCACGGTAATTCGACGATTCAAATTCCCATTGTGTAAACCGAGAGTGTGCAACGCCAGGCTACAGATACCGGCTGAAAAATGTAAATAAAATCGCATCGTTCGAGCAAATCAAACGTAAAGGTCCATAATCGTAAAAGGAATAAATTCTTTCGGATTTTCAATCCTCTCGATTTACAAGTTAATGTATCAATCGATGATCTCGTTTGATCTGAAACAAAAATCACATCAAGGGTAATTTCAGGCAGCAAGAAATAATTTCATCAAGCTCATCCCAATTTCTCGTTTAACTAGATAGAAACGAGTGATCCATCTTCGAAAATCCTCCTGTATCCCGCTGTCCTAGATAAAAGAATGGCTCTCTTATCTGAACGTCTTCCCGTATCGGTACCTCGATTAGTCTCATTCTTCAAGTCCTCCCATCGACCCGATCTTCCGTAATTTCACTTTCATTCTGTTGTAACATGGCTCGGGCAATTTGAACGTGACTACCGTGTACAAGAACGACGACAATATTCGTTAACGAGTATTTTAACGTTTCGTCCGCTTCACTGCGCAGGTTAATCAGATATGAAACTTTATGTCGTCGCAATTAGCGAAAGTTCGCCGATGCAATTTGCAACGAAGAAAACTCAATATTCATAGAGGACAGCTAAGACTGCCAGGCAATCGAACTCGTACCGAGAAATTGATCGCTTCTTCGCCATGCATATTAATGGATGTCGAAGAAAATCGTGGACCAGCGAAGAAAACCCTACATTTGCAAGATAAGTCGGAAAGTAGCCGGTTTGACACCGTTCGAAAACAGAATTATCACGTACATCTGTTTGAACCTTCAAGCTTGATAAAATGAGGTCCTAACTGGTTGTCAATTGCGGTGATCCTGTTGCTTGGTGAAATTCAGTTCATTTAAAGATCACATCTTAATTCATAAACCATGAAAGAACAAGAACTTCCATTTTCAGCGACAAATATATAGAGAGTCCACCTCGTAGAAATGTAATTTTTACGAGTTGGAGTCCTAGTTACGTTTTAATTCTTTCAGAAATAGTAGTATCTCGGGGCGAAAGAAAATTTAAGATTCTGATATATCACCACAGGGGAGACACATATTCAAATATTAGTTCGCAAGATTTCCATGATACACAGGGGCAAAGCTTTACAAATTCTCGCTGTCACGCAAATATTTTCACCCAACAAGACAGAATATTTCTTTCTGAGCGTATATACGTATCCGTCCGGAAGATTGAATCGAAAGTAACTCAACTCGGTCCATGGCAACAAGAAGCAAGTTCTGTTCCATAAAACTGATGGACAGTCGTTCCACGAATGTTCGTTTTCTTGAACAGAAAGGACAGGAGAGGGACAGAAGAGGGAGAAAGGAATGGGAGAAGCCGATAAATAATTCAGTAATCAATTTACACAACTTTCCGTGGGCCGCATTTGCATTCTTTAGCCAGCTCGCTGATTTTATTTTGCGCCGTGGCTGTTTTGATTGCGGGACCACCTTTTCATCCGAACCATGGCCTGTCTTCCGGTTGCCCGTATTTATTTACCGCCTCGAACACGATTGCCAGTCCGGCCAGCTTCTTTCCTTATTCAGGATTCCGTGCACGAAACCCACTATTTCCCAAATCCGTGTAACCAGGAAATTTCTCTACCTCTCACTGTTTAATTGAGACGATTGTAGATTCCTGGCGCAACAATTTAATCAGTGACAGCGGTTTTATGCGATTGCTTTTATGGCTCGAAGTCAGCAGTTCGTTCTTGAACCTGTCCGACTTATTGCATGGTTATACTACTGAAACTGCGAGTACGACCTTTGAGCAATTATCAATTGAAAAATTGATGTTTGTGGGGTCAGACGAGTTCTTGTACAACAAAACTAGATACCTACAAAGTTATTTAAATTTTCACGAAACGTAAAGTAGAATTTTTACTGCAGTTCACCCTTTTACAATACCGCGTCACCTGTGGCACACTGCAGCAAACAAAAATGATATTTGCAGCTGAGGCTGGAATTTAATATCAATGTATTTGTTTTAACATTGCAGCAATAATTAGCTGTGTCTGACACACTTGAGGAAATCGAATCTGAATGGGTTAACTTGTTACTTGTATATTCTTTAATCTGCAGATGAAATTTTTATTCTGTTTATGAAGTATTCTGGTTTAGAAGATTGCAGAGTTCCAGGTAGATTTAACTGAGTATTCGTGGGAAGCAAAGGAAGGTTTCTAAACGATATCTTGTTTGAAAAGGAAAGAAAGGAATAAATCAGCAGCGAGAGCATCGAGCCCTATACTAACGCGTTTATGATCCAGGCAGAAGACGTATGGTGTCGGTAAGCCCTGTGTGCGTTCGCGTTGCATAGGACGCGACACGTAGTACCGTGATCCCGCGTGAAACCAAGCCCATGAAACTCGTATGCGAGCGTGTACATACAAGCTCTATAAAACGCTTGGTTGCACGAACTCGCTGCTCGCCTTGCTCCTGAAGGATCAACGTAACCCATAGACTTTTACGATATTATTTCGAGGAAATTCCATTAAGCGTGCGCCCGGTTCAAGCACCCCGATGTCGTCAACGTTTCATCGCGCGAAATTTCAGCGAAATGACGCGCGCTATATTGCGTGATTACTAAGTGGATAATTACTTCTAACTTAATTAACGCAACCACACGTTCCTCGCCATCGAAACTAACGCAATTTCCGATACGCTTTCGCACAGTTTGTACCGACGATTAAAGGCTGATTGTACGCTCAACACACTTTGTCAAACATCTTTTTCCAGGAACTTAGAAATTTATAAAATTTAAGGATCTACGATGACCCACTAGTTGAAGAGGATGACCCAGATATTTATGACTTGTTATTGTCATTATTCTTATTCACCGAAATGTAACGCTGGGTTCGCGGTGGGATAGTAGCTGCTTTCGGACCTCCTCACGCGCCAACTCGTGGGTTGACAACCTAGAGTCCTAACGAGAGGAACTACTTCTCGATTACCGTGTTCCATCAGTGTCCGTGTACTGTGTAATCAGTGTATCCCCTTTTGCTCTTTTCAAAAATTAGAAAATTAGAATGACATAAACGTCGAGATCTCTTCATCAAATCACTGTTTCACCTTTCGATACCGTTGGAAACATTTTCAGGATTTTTCCTAGTTTCTCGATTCACCCCGAAACAAAAGCTGTCGATCGGCATTAAGCTCGCTGATCAACGTGCTCGCGCGTTTTAATTATTCCACTCGGCTATTATTCTTGTCCATTATCGGTTTTCCGTGAATCAATTCCGACGTTGTTTTTGCCGAATTATTCTTCGATGTGGCCAGCGACAGCGCTCGCGAAATGCCAGCGGAAACGAAGCCGTTTCATTCGTTCTCCCCCCTGTCGCGTTCGTTTTCGATATTCCCATATAACGTTCGTCAGAGTTCGACTTTGATGACGACAGTTTATAAATAGACAAATGGGAAATATTGGACTACCTTTCGTTTTGCTTCAAAACAATTGTTTGATTTTAACTCTGATGCACTTGTTTTGGAATGAATTTATCGGGGCTATCGGGAAACGGTTTCCCCGGTAATTCATTAAACTTTCTCATCATTTATAGAAAATGCAATCTGTGTATTTCCTCTGAATGCATGGAGTTATTATCTCGATGTATCAATTCAACGTTGTTTACTTTTAATTAATTATCAAAAAGTATCACACGTGGATCTCGAAAAGAGGAATCGTGACCTTGATGCTGAAAATACAACGCGAGCTCTTACATCTTTAATTAATTCGCTAATCAACCGAGAAGCATTTCGTTCATTAAAGATCAAATTAAATCACCAGATCATTAGACACGGAAGAGTTACAATTATTTTTAATAAAGGCTATAATTATTATTTACACTAATAACTTTTGACAGATTCTTTCTCTATTTTTAGTATCTTTTGAATCTGAAACAGTTCTGAAGAAGAACGTAATTGTTGAAATGTATTGAAACATTTTTTATTTTTGGAAGCAGTAACGTTTTCGATAAAGAGAATCATCTGTTCGACGTTCCATCAAAGCTACGATAACTGGACAGTCGCTTGGCTTCCTCTCGAGTTTCGCAAGTCATAAAAATGACCATGCGCTCCGTGTGAACTATGTTTTTTTCCTCAAAAGTGCAGTCCTCAGATCGTTGCAGCAATTGTAATTCCAACGTGAGTCCATTGAACGTTTTACCGCGGATGCTTCGGTCGTTATGTTTCTTTTTATGCTCGATTACTCGGTAACCATTCGACCATCGATACAGTACACGCACAGAACGTGTAGGGACGTCATCGACCGTAAGTCAATTTCACCGCGGAACTATCAAAATCGGTGAAAATTTGAAAGCGTCGGCATGAAGGTGTGAATATTGATTTATCGTTCACGGTAGTTTTATAAATTTCATTTCACTAAAGTGCTCTTATTTATCGATGTTCGGTTGTTGTGGGTAAATTACGGGCGATAAACAAATGAAAGTTATTTGTACAGTAAAAACCAAATATTGTAAGATAACTTTTAAGAAATTTTGTACACTTTTCATGTCAACAAACATCCGTCTTTTTCACCAACTTTCAACCGTAATCATGTGAATCTGTGAAATGGTACCACAAATCCTTGGGGACAAGACAAAGTCACTACAAGGAAAATACATTTCAATTACTCAAAAAGACGCCTTTAAATTCGCCCCGAAATTCTAAGCGATTTCAGTGAATTTTCCAATGAAAAGTACTGGTCTCCCATTCACTTAAAGCGAGGAATAAAAAACAACTGAGTGTTGGCGAAAAAGGGAATGAAGAGTGAAATCTAGGGAAAACAGAGATGCGAATAAAAGGCAGGTGTTTCGCTGGAACACACTTCTTTTTGAGCGAGTTGGTTTTATGGAACCTTAACCTCGTCAAGGTCTTAACTAAAAGCGTCACGTGCTGTGGCTCGTACGACGGAAAGATCCTATGCATGTTTTCCTACATTTTAGAGCATCATAAAACGGACATTTTCTTTCTGACAGCGTCAAAAATTGACTTTGTCGTATTATTTATTAAACGGTACAAGAGAAACGACTCAGCCATGGGTCAATCTTGTTAAAGTTGCAAAAAGCTGACAAGTTCGGTAGAGTTTGATCGATAAATGAACTGTTAGAATTATAACTGAATCGCGTTATATGACCACCCGTCGCAATTCGCGTTATAGCGTCACGTTGGACTCCCACGTGTTTTATCACCGGACATTCACGTTTTATTTATTGGTTTCTCCAGATCGCTTTGCGCTATAATTCGACGCATTGGATCTGTACGCTTCTATACAATTCTATGCAATTTTACGCGTCGTTCACTTTCTGATTACTCTACAAATTAATTATTAACTCCATAATAGAGTCGACAAAACCAATTTTCTACTTCCTGTTACTCCGCAACTGAAGTCGATTATACCGAAGTCCATTAGCCGAATCGGATTCAGACTACCATTGACGTTATATAATAACGTATAGTTCGAGCATATTTCAACGTCTGCAGAAATCAGAATTCGCTATTAATTTGAAGAAACAATTTTGCCAATTTCTCCTGTCAATTTCTCCTTGTCAAATCAACGTCTAACTCGTATTAAATCAGAAGTTACTACCGGAACGGGACACTCGATTCGATTCGAACGCGTCGTAACGAAAGAACAAGTTTCGTTCAACTGGCAAATAAGTTGAATCAGGTCAAAAGCTTTTCGCAGGTACTTTGATCGTGTGTTTCTGTTCGAAACACGACCGTGAAACGAAATTTCGGTCAGTCGCGCGATTCAGTCGGAAAAGAGCAAGGAGACTGACCTGAAAGAGAACCGAACGGTTCGCGCAGGCTGGCTCGATAGAAAGAAGACACGATAACATCGAGTATTGTCGGTCTTTCAGACGATTCTTTGCTTACAGAGGTTCACTGGAGCTCCCTTGTTAGCCGGCAAGCTGGATGCCTCGACCGTTCTTTTCCAGCCTTGTCCGTTCTTCGCGATAAAATGGAATTATGGCGGAAAGATTGCTGAGTGTGACTTCAAACAGAGGCCACTATCTTTTTGCCGGAGAAACCGTCGCTTTTTCCACGTTGCCCGCCACGGAGAAACACACGGTCCGATGATAAACCGGGTACACGTTGTTTTCTTTTGTTGCCGGTTCAGGAAAGCGACGATTTTTTACGCAAATTGTTCATTCCCTGCTTGCCACGGCACCGTTTTACATATTTATGTCTCAGCAAACTGAACGCAACAAATTTTTATTCGATTTTCGAGGGTGTATCTCGTTATTTCGTTGTACCATATCGGATACAAAAACGCTCGGAGCGATCAATTATGCGAAATCCTGAATGCAAATTCGTCTGAGGGATGGAAAGACACAAGGGAAAAAGATTGGAGAAGAGAGATTGAAAGCAATCCCTCTAATCTCTTCTTGGAACAGTATGGTCGCTGTTTAATCCGAAACACGAACAAAGATTTAATATTCATTACGAGGAGAATGTGTACACGCGCGCACGACAAAAGTCGACGGATAAAAGCGTCGCGTCGACGCAACGAATGCCGATAACGAGCAAATGTTAATTAAAATCGTCCTGGTCTGTATTGTCCGGGACACAGGTTCTATCCATGACGCATGCTCACGATGGTTGTCTACGTCGATCAAAAGTTTCGGTAGAAAATCCGGTCGATATCGGGGAAAGTGAACGAAAAGAAAAAAGTCATTAAACAACAATTTAGTCACAGTTATGAATCTATTCCGTTCAGAGCGGCACTGATTTTCATATTCATCATTATCGTCCGCGTTCCGTGTTCGTCATTATTCTGCTCAAATTACGGTAAATTTGACAAATGTGTAGAATTTCATAATGTTATGAATAGGACAGTTCGCTGTTCCGCTCAAAAGTGTGATTTCTGCGCTTGTACATAGAAATGTGCGGATTAAGGCTTTGACAAGTTTGAAAATTTAGGTGTTTGTTAATTTAACAAACGTCTTTCCAGAAGCCTAGAGCTGTGCTGAATCGCGGTCACAGCGGTTCCGCTTCGAAAATGGAGCGTGTGACAATTGCTTATTAACTTCATTAACCAGGCTTTATCTCCTCTCGGCAAATCGTCAGTTTGCGACTAGTTGGTTATTCCTCAAGCAGGATGCTTAACTCGCTGAGGCGCAAGCCGAGAGAACCGCGAGGAAGCCTGGTGGTTCGCGACGCGGATTCAAGCTGGTGGCCGCCTTACGCCTCGCTCGGGTGTGGTTGGGTGAATTCGGGATTTAGCCAGCTGTGGCGTTCCACGCGTATAAGCCTGAGGTTTGGCACTCGAAACGCGCCATGGCAATCTGCGCGCCCGCTCATCCGTGTGCGTTGCTTTCCGTTCTGTTCTGTTCCGTCTCACTGTCAGCCCGAAAGTTTCACCACGGTGGACTCTGTTCTGGCCTTATGCTTCACGAGAAAGAGGGCATTCCGCAGTTTCCCTCGGGTAATTGCACTTATATTCCTCTGTTGGAACCATTGTGCAGCTGAATCGCGGAGGATCCCGCAACTTAGTACATTATGCTTTCAAATTTATTTCATTGTTATCGCGAATAACACTGTCCAACAATCAATTCTTCATTGCACTGATTTTAAGAAATTTTATTCTGGAGTATATTCATATCTTACTTGTTTCATAAAATTCTCTAACTTCACTGTAAATGATGCAGACTTTGATTTTCTACTATCAACACTTTCTCAAACAAGTAGTATATGTACATAGTCAGACAAATTGTACGTGTACGTAGTCAGACAAATTGTATGTGTACGTAGTCAGACAAGTAGTATGTGTATGTCGTCAGACAAGTAGTATGTGTATGTAGTCAGACAAGTAGTATTGCCGTATGGCCAGACAAGTAGTAGTGGCACCTAACCAGACAAGTAGTAGTGACCGGTGACCAGACAAGTAGTAGTGACCAATGGTCAGACAAGTAGTATTGGAAAGTGATCAATACCAGTAGTATTAGCACCTGGTCTACCAAGTAGTATTGGCAGACGGCCAGACAAGTAGTATTGGCACATAGTAAAACAAGTCGTACTAGCAGGTGGTCAGACAAGTAGTATTGGTAACTGTGACAAGTATAAAAAACTACTGTCTCAATTTTTCATGGACATTCCGGAACAACATCTCTTCACCTATAAAGCCTTTTCAGATTTTTCCTTTATGAAATAAAGTAGTACGTACTCGATACAGCTGATACAAAATGTGCCTTTTCATCTTCAATAACCAGTTAGATATATTCAAGCGTTTAGTATGAACAATCGAAACGACTAAATTTCTGCATAAAATTTCATTATTTCAGTATTAATCTCGCGACAATCAATGTATCGATTCGATCGTCACAATGGAATTCGTATTCGTGCAAAGTTTCGTGCCTTCAAACCACGTTAACTGTCTTTATATTAGTTATAACTACGACGTGATCGTAATTACTGTTACGGCGACGTCGTACCGGGTTAACCTAATTAGTGTTTGCTGCTTTTATACCCAAAGCACGTTAGTTGAAACACGCCCCAACAGACAGCGAAGGCGGTCGCGTTTACGTTCGTTATGTTTTGGAAAGTTATCCACCAGCCATTCGTTTGCAGTTTCCGACTCTTTTCGCTCGGTAAACAACAAAGTTCTAGAGAAAAGAATAGTTGAAACCGAGTTCTCGGCGCAAAGGATTCAAATCTACATTTCAGTGGTCAATATTCCGTTTCTCGATAATTGATTAACATTGATATTTCATAAAGGACAGAAAGTCAATTGATCCATTTAGTAAACGGCAATCGAGCCTAGACAGAACACTGCCTAATTTCCAATTTGCATCGAGGTGCACGCAATAGAGATGCACACAAGCCAGGTGAACGGTCGCAATCACGCGACGAGGTTGTCTCCACAGTGTCTTTATCCTTGATTGGATGCTGGCCCAAATCGATGTACCGTCGAACCAACCGGTATCTTCCGTCTGAATCCCCTTACTTCCTCTCATTTGCCCTCCTCAGCCAGACGTACATCCCTGTTACACGTACTTACACGTCCCAGAGTTGTGCCACAATCGAGTTTCTCACACTGCAGAAACGCGTATGGATGTGCATCGTGCGAAGCGCTGTTTCTGTGAATACTCATAAGGGTGTTGATCTCGAAGCTGAGAGTGTGGAAGTGGTTTAATTAATCTGTGTTGGTGTCCTGATGCTCACTGCGTTGATAAGAATAAAGGAACCAACGTTTCAACGGTGTAGTGATATTAAACACGAGGGTTGAATGGATGTTGTGACTAAAATTATTCAATTTGTGCAGGGATTGTTGATTAGCAGCAAAATGTGCAATGTGGATAAAACTTTTTTTTATAAAAATGGAGGAGTTGTGGTGATGTAAGTTGACTGTTATGTTTTTACAATGAAATGATATTCTATTCCATAAGTAGTTAGTTAAACGACGGACCATCCTATCGCAAATATCTCCGGTTATTTGCATCTGGGATCCTTGGAAGCTAATCGAAATCGATCTGCATCGTAACTGGCAAACGCTTTCCGCCGGATATCCACTGTAGTTGCCAGGATGATTGCATTGAGGAAGGATAAAAAGCCTTTCCGGTTCAAGTGGTTCAATATCGTTGAAACAGATTAAGTAAAACTATGAATGAATATCCTCTGTTCGCAAAATGCCATTTCGTAGCCGTGAAAGTACCATTTTAATCTGATTAAAGATCAACAAGTCTTATTCTGAATCGTCACCTTAAATCTATCTTGGAAATTCAATCAAATTAAACTTGCCGCTGACAAAGTCTGAATCAGATTTTCATTAAAACCGAATCAAGTTTAATTCAGTCCTCGGTCGAGACAAATCTTCCGGTATAAATTTCCATTACGTCCAAGTTAATTTGCTTAGAAGTTAGCCACGTCTGTCACGGTGTCAATTACCGCCACTATTTATAATCGTGTCCCTCGATCTCTTTTAATGGTTCATTTATTTAACAACCTCAATTTCCCGGCATATTGCGTCGAATAAATTCAGGTCGTAAACGACTAGTTTTTGATACAAAGCCGTGTGGTTCGCCGAAGGGGCGAAACTTGGCAGCCAGGCGCGATCTCACTTAATCGAGGTCGCGTAATTTAAGTTAAGCAAGTCGTAAAATTTGAATCGTAATTGCATGCATCCGTTATGCACTCATACACACTAGGCATATTTCGCGTACGTGTGTAATCGAAAATCGTTTAATGGCAGGAAGCAGCGGCCGCCTGCCGCGGTAAATTGTTTCGCCTCCCTTGTGCTTCCTTTCTTTACCCCTCTCTCTATCCCTCTCTCTCCCCACTCTTTTTTCTTCTTTTCTGCCCGATCGGATATTGGAAATACTCGAGACTTAATCGAGACTGCACCGGTGTACAAATTCGTATTGCCCTTCCGCTATTTATCTACTTGCGTTCTTTTTATCGCGATAAGACATTAATTCCTAGTGAAAAGCTCAACATATTTGTCGAAATGTTTATTCCCAATTAATTCGAATTAAAGCAAATTACTTTGTTCTCAGGAAACAAATGTTTTCAATGCTTTTTCACGATGAGCGATTTCAATCGGAAAATGACCGAACGCGATTTTGAAATTTTGTCGACTCCTCTGTAGAGATGTGTGCAACCGCTAAATAGCTTCATTCCGAGTGTAATATTTCGGAGTTCATTATACCGAACACGCGAGACGGAAAAGGGCCGAGCAGTTAATAACTATGGCCGAACGGATCGATCGATCGGTCGAAATGTCATCGATCACGTTGACGTCGACAGAAAGCTTCTCCGTTACAACGCTTTCGATTATTAAATTGTTCGACGACACGCGTGTAGCTCACCGTCGACGATTAAAAGGGGTAGTCGTGTGGGTAACGACAGGTAGATAACAGGCTTCTAGGCATTATATGGAAATGCAGATAACGCGATTAAGAGCTTACCAAGCTCGTGTATCGTCGAATACGGATTACGAGTAGCTAGAGGCGAGATCTTGCCGTCTGAACGGCGAAAAATACGACTCAGTTCCTTGAACTTAATGTCTCAATTTGCGGTTTAAATTAAAAAACAGTCATGTAGTCAATATTTCTCTTTTTTGTTCGAGCATTTTTCACTCGAAGATTGCATTACTGATCCAAAAATCTTCTCCGAGTCAAATATCATCTGACACGAATGTAAAAAATGTAGATGTTCGAGGAATTCTAACAATAGATAATTTAACCTGTATATTTGCATGGAAATGTACTGTAGGACGATCTGGAAGATTTAGAGACGAAGAACATCGCAATCTCTCCTTGAATGATGTATTTGCCCTTACAAAGGGAATCTTGAATTTTCTTTCCCATGAATTTTCCTCCATTGTTGAAAGTAAAGACGTCTAAAGTCCTAATTGTGAGTGATTCGCTTTGTACATTTATTTAAGCATATAACACAGCTTTTGAAATCTGCTTTCCTTTCGAAATTTTCGAACGTTTCATTAGCCCAGGTTTATAACGTCCGCATAATTTCATCCGTTTGATTAAAATATAATACGTTTACTACGTTTCAAATCGAACATATCACGAATTCTGTTCTCGTATAGCAGGCTAATAAATTCGTCGATATTCGACAACAAATTTATTAACGCAACCATCGTACGCGAACGCAGACGGAATTTCATAAATAACGTAAACATCTGTTTAAATAATATCGTTTCTGCTCGACGATCGTATAATTTATTGTGATTAATTCCCAGGAACGGAAGCAGGAATGAAAACATTGTTTATAAAAGATTTGTGAACACCGCCAATACGGAAGAAACTCATTATTCGATGGGAATTTTTTTGCAATTAGTTCGGAAGAATCGATTAATCATGAACACGGTCAATATTATACTAATAATTTAACGCAGCAATTTCAAAATTAATTTATCTGACCACCTACGTATACCACTTGTCTGGATCCCTACTTATAGTACTTGTCTGACCACCTCCTTACACTACTTGTCTGAGCAGCGACTTATACTACTTGTCTGACCATCTACTCGTGCTACTTGTCTAACCCCATGTTAATACTACTTGTCTGACCACATGCTTACTCTACTTGTCTGACCACCTACTTATACTAGTTGTCTGAATCGCTACTTGTACCACTTTTCTCTACAACGTACTATCTATGTACTTGTTCAACTTGTCTGACTAACTAATACAGCTGTCAATTAATTTCTACATCTATCTGACGACACGTAATGATCTGCATGTGGGTGAAATTTTGTTGCATAGAAGGAATATTTTGTTTAGTAAACAATTCAAAGAGAATTCATGTACGTAAGACAGATTCACAGTATTCAATCTCAGACTTGTCTATCCTAGAGCTTATACACGTGAGAGATCGCAGCTGGTTACACACAAATCTATCCAACTAGACTGTTGTTTCTAATGCTTCTCGTAGTAGAATCTATTCCGCAAACTTGTCTCTGACAAGGCACATCCGACGGCGTTTGTCAATTGTTTCATCGCTCTGAGTTTCAGCTGTTCTTCGTTCTACTAAAACTTAAATTCATCTTATCTTTCTGTATCTTTAAGAAGCTTTATGCACGAAAATTTTCCACAAATAAAAATTGGGTAATTGAAAATTAATTTGTTGAATATGTGACTTAGATTAAACAATGAAATTAGAAATCACGGTAGGGACGTTATGATCACCGAATTTTGAAAACTAGGTCATAGCATCAGTACATGCCGTAAAATGGATGTCTTGTTACTCGCATCCGATCATCCTGCGGTCACTAATTAATTTCTGAACGTTGTTGGTGGATCGGAGTATAACCGACGTACCGTATAGACGTATGAATTCAATGAAATAATGCCACTGAATTGGCGATAAGCTATAATTGTTGGGAATCCTCAATGAAATTTGATTCCTGCAACATCCAACAACCATGAAATCACGAATTCGCTATTCTGATTCAACATTATTGCTATTGAATTGGATTATTAATTATTCTCTTGCTACAGAAACGTCTGTAACAATAACTAATTGCAGAAGTCTCAAATAACCTAGACTTTCATGCAAATGCGAAGAATATTTCCAATTGTAGATTATTGAAAAATTATATTTCGAATTACAAGAAACCCTTTCGTTTCTGGTAATTGCAACTCTAGGGGTTTTCTTTAAAATTTTAACTTGTATCTATAGCGCGAGCATTTAAAACGTTAAACGTACAAAAAATACGACATAGCCCGAAGGATAATCAACGAGTGAATAAAAATCTGTCAAACAAAGCGTCACATTCTTCGCTTGAGGCTCGCAAATATTCGTTTGCCCGGAGAATAAAAACAACGGCAAACAAGTCGCATAGCTCGGTAAAAAAATAGCCTAGCATCTTCGGTGTTTATAAAGAAATTTAGTAAGAGTACTAGCTGGCTCGAGGTTCACGTAGGAAGTGGAGTCGAAGACACGGGCCAAGCTTCCGGTTAACAGAGAGACTCCACGAAAACGAGCTTCCTCGTTGCTCAACCGGCCTCGTCTCTTTTCTTTGGGCCGCTAGAAGCTCGTGCAAGTAGCGCTGCATATTTGATAGGACGTTTCTCGGCGTCTTTCAGCCGGCAAGTTCGCCGGTATTAGCATAGTAAACATGGATTTACGTTATGTCTATGCATTCCAACGCGAGCCAGAAGCGCGTCGGGATCACGGCAACTTGGAACCGTGTACTTTCCTTACGTCGTCTGTGTTCGTGCTTACCTGAAACTCTTCTCTGGCACGTATATCCCGCTCGTGACTGTGTTTCGATTGTTGTGTCAAGGTATACACAGATTCGACTTCTTTGTGCTCGTTTTAAACCAACGTTTCCTTTACTACCGTAGAGTGGCTTCTGTTATGATCGCGATGCGAGATGTGGTGGTTTAATGCTTGGAATCATAATATGGAAAAGTGCATTACCTACAAGTTGCAGCTCGTGCAGCTGCAGAGATGGAACGGTGCGTGGAATTAAAACGCGTGGAAGAACTTAAGAGTACAAAGCGTGGTAATTTCCATCCATGGTAACGATACGTGGAATTATGAACGCGTGGAATTGAAGAGTTATGACGTAATGGAATTACGTGGAGATGCACCGATTGAATACAACGTAGATGTCCTAAATCAGTCTCGTTCGAGCAAAGAATAATAGTAACAAAATAGACTGGTGACGTGTGGTAAAGGGTACGAAGTACTCGAATTGTAAAAAGAGGGTCGAGAACCTGAAACGGAATCGCGCGCAAGATGCCTCTCGAACAATCGGTCGTCTTTGAAGCCTGCTGAATCCGTTTGTCGAGGCTCGTTCATTTTTTCTTTCTTTCTTTTTTTTTGTTCCACGCGAGCGTTGGAAAGCACTTTCAACTTGTCCCACTTTAGACGTCGCTTTCGCGAGAAAGCCGGGGCACAAATCGTAACGGTGGGAAAGAATGAGATCCGGAGGGCGTCCGTCGTCCAGAATGGACCGAAACTGCGAATGTCTTTTTGCGGTTCCGTAGGTGGCAAGATAAAAGGCGGACCGCGGTTATTTGTCTTTTACCGCTGGATGACAAAGGCCAGTTACGAAAGCCTGCTCTCTTTTCTTGTTCTTTGCCGGACGATACTCTGTGTCCTCGAATGGAACACCTTTTTCCTGGCTTCCCCGTTATCGGCGACCCCGATCTTCCGATGCTGGATGTTGGCTTTTTCAACTTTGTCTTGGAACGATAACGTTCGCTGACAAACGACGACGGATTCGATCCCTTGAACTCTGTTATTTGTGTTTAAGAGCTACTTTCGGAACAAAGTACTTCTCCAGAGATTTATTCATAGACGACAACAATAAAAATGTCTATTTTATACCGTGACGATGAAGAACGAACTTATGAATAAGACGGCGGGTTATGATGATCAAATATTCTGATAACAATATCATAGATCAAGAGTCTCGCAGCAAGAAAATTGCTGGCGTCAGCTCGACATTGCCATGTGTATCTAGTCAGACAAGTAATATATATAAATAGTCAGACAAATAGTATGTGTACGTTGTCAGACAAGTAGTATGTGTACGTAGTCAGACAAGTAGTATTGGAAAGTGGTCAGTGCAAGTAGTATTAGAACACGGTCAACCAATATTATGCCGAGACGATGAAGAACGAACTTATGAATTAGATGGCAGGTTATGATGATCGAAGCGCACATATTCTGATAACAATATCATAGATCAAGAGTCTCGCAGCAAGAAAATTGCTGGCGTTAGCTCGAAAAGGGTAATGGAAGGAGGAAAATTACAACGTTCGATATAAAGTGGATATTTATTTTACTTGGGGCGTGGTATAATAGCGTAGAGGTTGATGAACGCGGAGAGCACTTCGTTAAAAATGAAATCGACGCTCTCGACCGGGCGATTCACATTCGTCAGAGGTGCACGATCCCGTAAATAATGTTTAAATGAAATATCGAGCGAGACTCGAGCGTCGAACGAACCACCACGCACGTTGCATTAATAAACTCAGCTGTGTTTATGCAAAGCAAGGTACGCGTCGACCATCGTAAACAGCTTGGCTAAATACTGCAGTAACTTTGCGAAAACACCTTTCCAACGAACTTGCTTGATTAAGACTAACTTCCTGGAAAAGGATCAAAGAGTTGTTCAAATATGGTGTGCAGCGAAACGAATTACGATCTGCATCAAATGAAATTCCCCTTCTGAGCTAACAATCTCTTCTTTGCATTTCATTTACGATTCTCGAATTCTTCATAGATATTAAGCGAAGGAAATTTCTACATAGGTTGCGTGTGTTCAGACACGAAGATCTTGCTGCGGACATCGTTGACTCGTACTACTTGCAATTCTTTAGAATGCAGCGGATGGAGAAATGAACAATGCTGGGTTAAAAGTAGAATAATACATTTGATGTATTGTTCGTAGATAACCCCTATTCAACAAATAATATAATCTGCAACTACCAGGCTCCGAAATTTTCCGCATTTTTTCGTGCTCCACAATTCTTCATCAAGCCATCGAAATTCATCATAGAAACAGCATAAATCATCCCGCTCTCATAAAACACCTCTGACCAACGTGCACATCGATCTCACAAATCATCAATAACATTGGAACCGTCGAAGCGAGCAAGTCTGCGGGAACAAAGCGAAGCGATGTCCAAGGGTGGCTACTTAAATGTAGCTTCAATTTCGGAATAGGGTGGTCTCAGAATTATTGCACGGTATATGCATTTGTGAATCACTCCTTCGAAAAGGCTACATCACGAAGCTTTCAGCCGGCAAAAAGTGAGCAATCTCAGTGAGCAACTCTCTCGCGGTTGTCCCTCCAGGGGGTTGAAACACGATTCGTTGGCCTGGTGATCGCGTGACGTTAAACAAAAGGATTTGGCTGACAATGATGACACGCGTGACTCTGTTATTTGACACGGGTTTTTGAGTCAAAGAGAGCAGCGTTGCCATTGTTGACGTAACGGGCCACCGAGGAATTGTAAAGGGGAGTAATGCTCGGGAAAATTGAGCCAGCTTCGGCGATTGAAGATCGTATTGTACAGTACCAACGCGAAACGCGGACACGCTTTTTTTATTTTCTGGCAGGTTTCAGGTGCGTTCGTGAAATCGCGCGAAAGAAAATCGATGAAGCTCGTTCTGAAACGATATCGCGAGAGTGCTGTGAGCGATTCCCGAGAAGATTTTATTACTCGGTTCCTTTCTAATTTTCTTTGTTAGGGCGTTTGTCGAAAGCTTTTAAGCCTTTGAGTTTCTTTGATTGATTCGACGAAATGTATCGATACGACGCGGACCATGGATATTCGAGGATGGACTAAAAGGTTGAAAGTGACGAAATAATGTCTGACGGAAGTCCTTTGGGATCCCGGGAAGCGAGAAATTGAACTAAAGAACGTGAAAGCTCGAAGGAAACGCAGTTCCCGGTGATCGGCTGCTCAAAGTCATAGACTTTGACTACTTGAGATTCGTTTGACCTTTGTTTAAGCAATGCAAATAACTCGACAAAGTTGAACGGTAGATTAAAAAGAATTTGCGCTGTGTGTTTCTTCGAGTATCTCGATATTGCTGCATAGCATGAAACTTATTAAAGGCTGTTTGAATTGGAAGGAACGTTTGAGGATTGAAATGAACGCGTCACTTGAAATGTCCACTAAATTCAATAACCCGCTTCCTTTCAGCACAAATGAAAAACGCAGTCCTCTGTAATTTACAAGTTCCATCTCGGCGAAAAACGGAACGAAATTAAAAATACGACAGCGAAATGGAAAACGTGATGTCAAAGCTGCTACGATTCACTTGATTCCCGTTTCTGTGTGCTACGTCAAGTCCTATTTCACGAACGTTCGTGCATGTTTTTAATTTTATTAAAACTCTTAACGGTCCGTGCCAAGTGCATTAGTCGCTGTTTTTCCTTCTCGAATGCATAATACTCAAAATGTACAAGAAAATATTGAACAACAGTATAGCATCGTTGTGTCAGAATTTGTCTCATATTGTCTTGAAAGAAGCTTTAGACTTTTAACGAGGAAAGATATTTATGTACAGTAGAGTTACAACGCGATGCGAGTGAATGCGTATCGATTAAACGAGTTGCAATACAGGGTGTGGCGATTCAGTGCGTGGCGATACAATGTGTGACGGTTCAACGCATTATTTACAACGCGATCTAAACGGATTGAATTACAGCACGTGGTGATCCAACGGATCGAATTGCAACACGTGGCGATCCAACGGATTAAATTACAATGCGTGGCGATCCAACGAATCGAATTACAGAGTGCGACAATCCGTATAGAATTACAGCGTGTGTCATCGGGTCGAATTACAACGTGTAAAGATTCAACGCATAAAAATACGTATAAAACTGCAACACGTAGAGATACACATGGTCATACAAGTGGATTACAAGCGATAGAAACTGTGGAACGATAACAAATACACATCTGACATATTCCAATGTCTGGAATTTTGAAGAACAACAACTATAATACTTGAATTACGTGGTAACGCAACTTTTTCTCCCATTAACTTTTTTCAATTATTTTCAAAAGATTTTATCAAGGAATAGCTCCTACGGTTATTCAATGGTCCAGAACAGCTCGAGGTTCTATATTTTTTGAAGCGTAACACGAAGACCTGCTCGAATCCCCTTTGGCAGGCTACCTCCTGTTCCTCTTCCGGTCGTACCGTAGAAGCTCTTCAGGCGACTGCAACTTTTCTATAGGGCCAGACACACGGTCAACATCGGTCTTTGTTTCGGTAAGGGTCGTTCAAGGGTCGCTTTCTTTATCGCTCCTTTTCCTCGTGGACGCTGGCATTGTCGAACGAATGGGAATACGTCGAGGGTTGCTGTTCCACGATAAGAGGTAGACGAGCTGCTCGAATTTCACCCCGTGCTCGAATTCACCAACCGTCTTTCTCTTCCTTGCGATCGATAAGATGAAGTATATCTGCAATTATGTGTCTCCAGATATATCAGATTCACGTCCTTATAAAACAATTATATACAAGAACATAATGATACAGTGGCAAGAATTTCTGAACTCTTGCACTGTTGTGGATACACACCATTTAACATTTAAGTCTCTCATTCTTTGTGAATCTTCCTGTATGATCATAAGTAATGTAAAAGCTGTTATAAACCTGTTGCATAAGAGTATGTTGCTCTATAGCAAAAATCTATAGCTTATCTGTTTAAACCTTGTGAATCACCCGAGACATGAATATAAACCATCTGAATCCCATTTTAGGAGAGCACGCTTCTATAAAGTGTTACAAGGGACACTTTTCTGGTTGCAGGCATGGCAGACAGCGGGAGGAAGCATCCGGTGCTGCTGTATATCCACGGCGAGAGCTACGACTGGGGTAGCGGAAACCCGTACGACGGTAGCGTGCTGGCCAGCTACACCGACCAAGTGATTGTAACGATGAACTACCGTCTGGGCGTGCTCGGCTTCCTGAACGCCAACGTGGCGCCTCAGACCAAGGCAAGGGTCGCGAATTACGGTCTCATGGATCAGATCGCGGCTCTTCACTGGGTCAAAGAGCATATCGCCTTGTTTGGCGGCGATCCCAACAACGTGACGCTGATGGGCCAAGGAACTGGCGCTGCCTGTGTTCATTTTCTCGCCATCAGCCCCACTGTCATTCGCGGTGAGTATCCTCTTTTCCTTCAAACTTTCACACCTAAATAATACTACTTACCTATTTTTGGGAACTGACAGTAGAATATAAAATAAAATTCCTGGAGATGATACTACCTATGAGCTGGTCATATAGAAATTAAAACGTTCATAAATTTCGCAGGGGTTTTCTGAAGTTGTAATAACAATGTCAACATAATTACTTTGTATCCCTGTTGCTTTATGATCTGTTAGATCTGTGAAATCATGTGTCTGAAAGAGCAAGGATGAAACTCGACTTGGAATACCTTTAATTTCACTTTGACGTTTCTTTCACCCTCATTCGTGAGTTTGAAGTTCGCTCAATTGGAGGTGACTTTCCTCGCCGAGCAATCTCGACGATTCCCGCGGAAAGTTCGTAAACTTTAGTTGTAACACGATAAAAATCCAGGCGTCGCCGACAACTTTGCAGCGTATTCTGCACTTCACGCCGAAAAATACGGAACTCTTTTTCGAAGCTTCCTCAGTTTCCCCGGGTCGTCTTTGTCGGCCACCTTTTTTCGTCCGCCATCTCGTTCCTTCGCTCTCGGTCCGAGTAATCAACCGTTCGACGTCTAGACGACGAGATTCTCATCGTCGGAAACGTCTCGGCTCGGTTTCTGTATCGTGGCTCGCTGAAAATCGAGCAAACCGAGAAATCGTTATCCCATAAGTAACGAGACGTCGACGGTCGCGAACCTCTTCTCTTTCAATGCTGGAATCCAATACTGTTCCCTGATTCCGAACGGTTCGTTCGATCGGGAACGCCATCGCTAACGAGACTCTCGAGAAGAATCCAAAAGGAAACGAGCTTATGTGTGCCGAACTGATTTCTCTTGTGACACGAAACTTGAGCGTTTTGATACGACCGATCTCAAAGGGTTCATCGATTTTTTGTGTCCTCCAAAACTTTTCGACTATGGACAATACGGTCATTTCTCAGAATCGCTCCCTTATTGACTTGTACCGCTTGTTCTTCCATTAAAAGAATCGATCAAATTCACGGTGTGTTTTCGGGATCTCGATGCTTGTTATCGACTTGTACTACTTGAACTTCAATCTTATGCTCGCAACATGTAGATATTTAAAAGTTGTAGCGTACAAGAAAATTCTATGTAAAAATGCGAGCGAATAAAATAGATTATTCGATATTAGACAGACATAGAATCCATTCGAATTCCTATCGAAATAGCCTAGCTTCGATCGAAGAATTATATAGCGTCGCGAATATTCTAGAAAAGACGAAAATCTAGAATATTCCAGTTGTATCCGGGCGCGAGAGCTTGTAGGCCGCTCAAGCGGAGCGAGAGGCAAGGCGCGACACGCGAAGCCGCGAGCCGCGAGCCGCGAACTTAGCGACAGACTTGTTGATAGCGCGCCCGCGGGATAGCAACCGGCGAATATAAAATAGGGGCTCGCGACAGGAGCCGGCCTATTTGGCAGTCTGAGAGAGAGGACGAGGTAAGTACCATCGGCCGCTCTTGGACTAGCCTAGGGACTCCGGCAGGAGAGTTCGGCGATAATACCTGGACGCCTGCCTGGAGAAAGACTTAGCTGGTTAGGGACTCCGGCAGGAGAGTTCGGCGACAATACCTGGACGCCTGCCTGGAGAGTAGAAAGTAGTGTAGCCCCGGCAGGAGAGTTCGGCGACCAATACCTGGACGCCTGCTCGGGGAGTAGTTAGAAAGGAAACTCCAGCAGGAGAGTACGGCGAAAATTCCTGGACGCCTGCTTGGAGTATAAGAAAGTAAAAGAGATCCTCCGGCGGGAGAGTTCGGCGACAATTCCTGGACGCCCGCCTGGAGAAGAGTAAAAGAGATCCTCCGGCGGGAGAGTACGGCGACAATTCCTGGACGCCCGCCTGGAGATGAGAGAAAGATTTAAGACTCAGGCAGGAGAGTACGGCGAAACCTTCCTGGACGCCTGCCTGGAGAATAGGGGGAGAGTACGGGAGTTTGTTCCTGGACCCTCGTCCGACATGGAGAGTTCGGCGAACATTCCTGGACGCCTGTCGGTCGAGAGAGGACAGAGCATCTCCTGGACGCCCCGAGTAAAGTACAGGAGAGTACGGGAGAATACTCCTGGTCGCCCGTTCGTTATGGAGAGTTCGGAGAAAGTACCTGGACGCCATTCGAACGGGAGAGAACAGAGTTTCTCCTGGACGCCTGATTAAACCAATTTGTAGCGAATATTAGTCATGTAGTGGATGTAAAAGAAAGAAATTGTTTCATGTACTTTTTCCTAAAATACCAAAAAATATATCCTGTTTTCCAGTACTCCTGTTATCCTGCTTCTTTCCACGAATTTCCTTAAATTATGGCTACAAAGTTTGATAATTATTATTGACTTGTACTACTTGCATCTTCTGTGGTTTATTGGATTGACGAGGTTCGGAAGGTTTTTTAATGTTCTTATCGATTTATGCTACCTCTATGATATTCGATAACGTTGATAGCCACATGTAGAACATTTTAAGTAAACAATATGCTAGTGTATTGTTCTCTATTATATGTCTCTTTCTATTACCGTTGCATGAAAGTCAAATATGTGACAGTGTTTACAACCATTAATTCGCTGGGAACGGTTTGTACTATTAAAGGAACGATAAATCAGTGCCGGGGAAACATTCGGAAAAAAGCGAACAACATTACGGAAGCTCTCGGTGGCGCAGCGGACAACGTTTTCCAGCTACAAGTAAATTGTTCAGCCTTCGAATCCCAGCGGGCCTCGCCATGCCATTTTTCATTCGAATAAAAACCCAATATCTAATTCCCCTTCATCCCCGATGAATTCCATCGCCTATTTGCTCGTCGTGCCCTCGACGAGAATCAACCCCTCGAATCATCCCCCAAAGGGCAGGGAACAAAATTTCCGTCAGACGAAATCCAGAACAAGAATATCGTTTCCTGGTCCGATCAAATCAACAGCTTTGCACGCATCGGTTTTCACCGTTCACGCAATATTGGCCCCTTTAAAAGAGGGCGAGACAGAGGGGTTGCCAGACGTGCGAGCGGACGCATTATCATTTTTCGTGTCTTCATACGTATCGATTCCCTCTGCGGTTTTGTTCGACGTTTAACGTTCTCGTCGTTGATACTCCCGCAGAAAATTCTTGCAATATCGTACGCTTGAGATATTACCGGCTCTGTCTATGGTGTCTCTCCATGCGATATTGAAGGATATCCTCGACTACCAAGATCCTCGTGAAACCGAGCCTGCTTCTTCTATTCCTTCTTCCCCCGGTTTCTTGCCTCAAATCGACAGCTAACATTGCTCTGGAATTTCTCGCTCGGAACACCGACTTCACGAGATATTGGTCGACGTTAGGTCTGTGATGTTTCCAGGATACCGGAAATTGCTGGTATAAATCTGTCTTGATAAATTACCGGTTCAACAGAGAGGTGGCAGAGACGTATTAATTGTGGTAATTCCTCGGAAACTGAACAAAGTGAGCTCGCTGCCAGTTTCGACAGTTTTCACGATACTTTTACCGGATATATTTCTTTTATCATTCTTTTCACATTCGCATTTGTCGATAATGGCCATCTCTCTCTTTAACCGATTGATGACGCATCGAATACATAATTATATAACAGAGTAAAACATTAATATGCAGGAGGAAGGAAAAAGGAGGAAGGAATATCATTAAGGGATATTTTTCTTGCTCTGGAAAGTTGACGTAAAACATTCGCGTACAAATATCAAATTTCAAACTTTAATTGAAATTTTGATTAATGTACCGTGTGTATAAATGACGTCTTGTGATGTCGTGTTACATAATAAAACAATCACGTTCGAAAAATCATCGGAAACTTGACGGAAAGTTTGCGACGAGCAAGTTTCGGGAGCATGTACGAGAAAGAAGATTCCGTTCCTTAATTAATCAATTTTCATACCGAACGACGAAAGTTTCCGTAGGTGAACGAGTAGCTCACGTTTCGACGACACCTACGTTTTCATACGTTATAAGCTCGACTCGAGATTCTTGACGAACACGAAAACTTTCGAATTAATTTCGTTGCACTAGAGGAAAATTATAGATGAAGGAATAACGATGAAGCTTGACTAGTTTGCATCCCTTATAAAATTTTCAAATTCACTTCGACGTCTCAGAACTGAACGAAATTAAATTAAGTAAGAATAAATAGAGAAATTTCAAAGAAGAAACTGCAATTGGAACTATGAAATCGTTTATTTAGCAGTATTGAAATTTATCGAAATAAGCGTTTGAACACATCAAAGTTTCCGTCTTTCGAGCCGACAAATTGGATGTTTCCTTTTCGCAGGCCTGTTCAAAAGAGCCATCCTTCTGTCAGGAAGTGCCCTATCATCGTGGGCAGTGGTCGAGGATCCTGTTTCGTACGCTTTGAAGCTGGCCAGAGCTGTCAATTGCTCGATTCCCGAGGATCTGCTCAAAGATAACGAGCTGATCGTCGATTGCCTTCGAGAGCGTAGTTTGGAAGAGTTGATGCAAGTTGATATCCAACCACCGACCTTTCTCAGCGCATTCGGACCCAGCGTGGATGGCGTGGTCATTAAGCCGGACTTCCAAAAGGATCTGTTGTCCTACATGGGTCCAGAGTTTCAAGGATTCGGGTGAGCAACACATCATTTCAAAATTAATACCTTCGATTGAATTTTAGTAAAAACAGATATAATTACGAAACGTTTCATAATTAAATTTAATTACATTCCTCGGAGATTAATATTATTACGGAATAGATTACATGTTCATTAATTCGTATCGACGTGTACACGTAGTAAAATTACAGTGCAGTCCCATTTAAAGTACTAATGTACCACTTTGCTCGGAGTTTTGTTAAGCGAATATCGATAATGTTCTGATCCTGAAAAAGGAAGTTCGCATAATGTCTTCGACTCTAGTTTTACGATCCTATCGAAGCAGCTCATTAAATGTTAAGCAGATGCAGCCCGTTTCGTCGTAGACATTAGCGCGGTTCATTAACGGAATTGTAAATGATTCAGCTTTGTTCTACAAAGTCATTAGCATAAGATCCGAAATATAATGATACTGTATCAAGGTTCTGGTTCATCACTTCTCGAGCACCTTAGCTGGAGATACTGACATAGTTACATATATTCCGCTTGTAACGATGTCTACAAAATAAAAATATGACAATTCTTGTAAATCTTCTTATGATGTTCTGATCGTATTTGCACATAGAAATTAGTACAAGAAAATTCAAAAATATTCATAGTAATTTAAGGAAGGAATTTCAAATTAATATCCTGCGAACGCGTTTCAGACCACTGCCAAAGAAGGCTGAGCACGGTGCACCAATTACAAGCAACAACAAGTACGATCTGTTGTTTGGAGTGACAACGAGTGAGGCTTTGTGGAAATTCTCTGAAAAGGACGTTCAGCAAGGATTCGAAGGAGAAAGGAGAGACAGAATAATCAGAACGTACGTGAGGAACGCGTACGTCTATCATCTCACAGAAATATTTTACACCGTAAGTAAATCCTCCGTTGTTTCATTGTTACGAATAATAAAGAAACTGGTAATTCCATTGTTATTTCAACAAATTGAATTTCGTACTAATCGAAAGTTCGTGTTCATTGAAAACGGAGGATAAATCGTTCCACAAATGTAGCGGAACGTTTCCGCGAATTTCAAAAAATGGTTGTTAAATTTTTACCAAGCCCTGCTGACGGCTCTTTTTCTCCAAATAGAAAACATCGATCGCACATTTTCCGGGAAACTCGGAATCGTGCACGATATCGTGTTCCTTGAAACAGAATATTCAAAACCGTGTTCGAATTTCGAGCTGAAGCCTTTTCTGTAAAATCGACCAAGCGAATATAAAAAGGAAACCTTCCTGGAAACATGACAAACGTTTTTATATAAATATTTCGTTTTAGGAATTAAGTTAAATGACGACGGTTTTCTATTTATTTTTTGTGTTTATTTGTCAGGTGGTGAACGAATATACGGATTGGGAACGTACGGTGCAACATCCGGTGAACACCAGAGATGCCTGCATCCAGGCGTTGAGCGACGCCCAATTTGTGGCACCCTTGGTGCAAACAGGAGATTTGTTCACCCTGCGACACACGAAGGAACCGAACAACCCCCACATAGCACCGATACCGGAAAGCGAGAAAGAACCGATGCCCAAAACGTATTTCTACGTGTTCGATTACCAGATGAAGGAGGGCGATTATCCTCAGGTAAGTGATAACTGAATTTTTAGGAATTGTCGATATCTAAAATTTCTGGTACCTCATTAGTTCACAATGTATTCCAACGTCGGTTCGTTGTTTATTCATTATCTTCGTAGCCACAGCAACGAGAGGGAAAATGTAACAAGTTCCACGAAGTTATGAATAATAATCTCTCCGCATTGTCTTCGAAGTTCCCACTAATTATTATGCGATGTAAAATTCATGAAAAGGCAATGTTTTCATGCGTTATCGGAACTCGTCGATATTCGAGCTCTTGACTGTAAACTATTTAACGACGTATTATAAAACGCACGATTTTACGGGATAATTAGATTCGGAGCGCACCTTCACGTCGCGGTGGATAAATTAACCCCCCGCGAAACATCATTAATAACCCGATTGCAACGGGCTAACTGCGCGCACCACTCGACTTTTCGCCGTCTACTGGGTGTTTAATTAATTCCCGACCGTATCGGTGAACTGTACGTTAAATAATTCATGCGAGAGAGACGCAAGAATTAATTTAACACAACTCTTCCTTGAAACGGGGCTCTCGCATACTGATTCATAAATTAGAATGGACGGAAATTTTGTAATTGATATACCGCGTTATATTTTTTCGATTTAGAGCCAGTTAACCTAGATATGCTAGAATTTTATTTTTCACCTCCTTTCGACGTAACGTCATTTTTCTTCTGCTCGTTGTCTAAATAGAACGCATTAATTAAGCTTTTGTTAACTCATCTTTCGGAAACGTTGATGGACGTATCTGGGGCAATACTATACAATTTATGAAGCACAAGATTGAATATTATGAATTAAATTTTACTGCAAATAACTTCAATCCGGGAGATAATGAAAAATTTAAGAGAGTTACAGAAAAATTTGAGTGATACAAATTATTGCTCTGTAAGTGATTAACATGTAAAGTAGTTATTCTTTTTATTAACTACCAGTATTGAAGCATGGAAACTGGAGGTCCGAAATGTCAATACGTGTATAATTTTGAAGAGTCGTTCAATCACAATTTTCACAATTTATCCAAACATTTCAGCGTTCAACATCCAATAAACGTCAGTTCCTACCGTTAACTATCAGAATCGATCTCCATTCATCATTCTTTCGAATCCGCGTTCAATTACCACCCGAAAATCACAGGTATGCCGAACGGATATCCATCTGCCATTGTTTCGGAGTCATTACATGAAAAGCCCCCCTGCGTTTTGTGCCGTCTACTTCGATGAGAAATTTCAATGGTTTCATTCGAGCCACGTGTGCCTCGCATCGTTTTCAAATTTAATATGCACGCAACGTAGCGGCGTCAATTCGCGAAAGAATTCAGCAAATTGTACGGGATTCTCGTTCGTTTCATTCCTCGGGTTATGAAAAAGTCCTCGTTTAGGGCGGATATGCGTAGTTCTCCGTTTTCTTTCCGTCCTTGTCCTCCGAACGCGATAAAAAATATAAGACGGAGGAGACGGAAACGATGATGAACGGTGAAACGATCTGATCCTGGGATTTTAATAAGACCTTCGGAAGAAATAAAGAAGCTAAAAGTAGCGGTAATACTTCGTTAAGAACTTTGCAAGGATGTTAGTTTGAAATGATTTTGTGTTTCTATATCGCAAATCGCTTTGAAATCTAGTTTAATCAATTCCGAAAGCAGCGAGCATCATTGCAATTACAGATCCTTCAATACGTACGTTTACAACGTAATTAGCATCGTAATTTCGCGTTTGTCAAATTTATCTCGTTTAAATGAACGTTTGCGTTGCATTAATTACCGCGGTTTATCTCCGCGACACGTAATATTCATTTGTTTCGTGGTTGAATTATTCGTCACTCGTTTGCCACTTAATTATCGACTTACGATATTGGTAATAAACGAGCGAATCACGTATGTGCTTCACACCAAAACAGAATCGAATTAAACATGTATAATGCGTACTTGATTAAAATAATCGCTGCAGAAATTACTTTTAATGTTCTTTGGGACGAATTTCTCTGTGTTCTGAAATTCGGTGCATTGAAGTTCCACAGTTTGCAACTCGTCACGTTGTAATCCATGCCATGAAACTTGTGCGTCGTAATCCACTGTGAAACTCTATTAGTTGTAATTTGATACCATGAAAGTCTTCGCGTTGTAATTGTATACCTGGAAACTACGCGTTGTAATCGTACACCATAAGCTCTACGCGGTGTAATCCTACACCAAGAGTTCTATGCGTTGAAATCCTGCACTGTGAAACTCTACGCGGTGAAATTCTGTGGTGGAACTCCACGCGTTGAAATTCTATACGATGGAACTCTACACGTTGAAATCCTACGCGTTGAAATTCTATATGACGGGACACTACGCGTTGAAATCCTACGCGTCAAAATTCTATACGACGGAACACTATACATTGAAATCCTATGCGCTGAAACTCTACCCACTAAATCTTCGCATATTAAATTTTGATTCATTAAAATTTCTCCCGTCAGGACTTTTCACACTGAGGTGACGGACATAATTTCATGCAGTGAATTTCCATGTGTTACAATTCGACGTATTGGATCGTCACGCATTGTAATTCTATGCATTCTCCACGTGTTGTAACTTCACGCAGTATGCCTGCAGGTGTTATGTCGTCACGTGTTGCATCCCATGCATTGTATATCCGAACGTTAGAGAAGCATCCAGAACGTACCGAATCCATACCCACCTGTGAATAATGAGACCCCTACCCCGTCGTTTTCTCCAGAGAAGCCTCGCACGCTCTGTAGACAGAAACAGGGAGGAGAATGTTGGGAATTCGTTTATTAAAGTGAAGCTTAATTCAATCTCTGAGTATAGCTGAGTCAGAGCTAACGCTGGTATCCGTTAAATCGTTTGCAACGAAGTGACTGCCGCAATTTCCGCTTTACATCGATTTCAATATCCAACGCCGTCACTGTTTCACGGTGTAAAAGTAAGATATCAGCTTCTATGCAGTTTTGAATAAACAGTACTGCAGAATCAACATTATTGCCAGTTGATATTTGCATGATCAATCATAAATGGCACAGAAGTAGTGTACGGTGAATTGTTATTTCGTATGTATTGAAGAATGTATCGAAGAATGTACGTATGAATGTATTTTGCAACTTTATTCGCTGATATGCTTTTCGCGAATGGAAGCCGATTTCCCCCCGGAAGCTTGTGTCCGTTGATGAAACAAAAATTGGGACACAGGTGTATAGATCTGCCACGTCCCACTTTGAGATACCGACGATTTATTCGACCCAGTAACGAATTTTACCGTTCCAAAGATCTGCATTGATGACGAGATAAGATTAGCGACTGATAAACGGCACGGTTTGTGCATTAATGACACCGGTTTTTGCAATCTCTCCTGGGCCATATAACAGGCAGTACAAAATTCTCATTTCTCGCAACAATTATTTATTTAACCACTCGATTCGCATTAATGAAGACTGCTTAACGCTTTAATTGCAATGGTAAATCGGACGCAAGTAATTTAATGCGCTTTTCCATTATCTCGATTATTAAATCTCCATTACAAAGTGCAATTTCACTGTGTAATTTTAATTATTCGGACGTGGAAGCTGCATAATCGTTTGCAACTGCGTGGCATCGTTTTCTACAAAGTAGAAGGCAGTTAAGGTCTGTTAAATACCGAAGGTTTTCAATTGTGTAAGGATCACTGAATTCCAAGCTCGTAACTAAACGCGAATCCGCCTGAAAACATTGTAACAAATCGAACTTCCCGTTCTTTTAAGCTGTTGGAAATCCACTCATAGTTCGAGAGGAAAGAGTTGAATCTCTTAAACTACCCCCTTCTCACGTTTCGGATCCCAGAAACAGGGCGAGAAAAGGACTCGTTGGCTTTTATCTGTCCTCGAGATTTCGTTTAAATGCAGTGCAGACTTGCCGAAGTCCGACGAGCGCTTTACTCGAAATTTAGAGAAACGTACACAAACTGCATCATTTACAAGTCGTATAATTCAAAATAACCGTGCATTTAAATCGAGCAATAAAAAGTAACGAAGTATTTGTGCGACATTTTGAAACGTAAAGAAGAAGCTTGAAATTAATGGAGCATTTATATTTAGCAGGGTGTAGAGAAAAGAGATGAATGTAGAATCAAATCGTGGAAAATTAAATAAGGTACTTTCAGAGCGTATTGCGGTGCTAACTAAATGTAAAATTCCAATTTCTCCATGATTTTGTTTCATTAGCGTCACGGTATTAATGTTTCACAATTCGCAATTTAAATATTACAGTTATTCTACAAGCTTTGAACATTCGAAAGAATTTTGAAACTTTAATCTCGTTAACTCGCACATGTGTAGCAAATACTGAATGTTTCTAGCTGGCTTTCAATTTTAATCCGTTTCTATTTGCACTTGATGTAATTCAAAAGTTGGAGTTTAAATAATTTTATTCCGCTGCGAGATTAAAGTTGTCTTGTTACGAATTTCGCCTCGGTATTAAATTTGTAACATTTACTCATTAATTTAACATACGCGGTACTTTGCAACACAAATTCAAACTGAAATTGCTGCGAAAATATGAAGATGAATCATATCGGTCTAAAAGGGTGGTTAAAGGTTTCATTTCGTGTATCATTCGGCATGTTCGTCGTACAAATGTATAAATGTCCACAGTCATTAGCTCGGCAATCTAAGAAACATAACTGCTTGGAAACATCTACAAACTGAAAATATCAAATTAACGTCCCGTAGTTTGCGTTAGAAATGGTTCAAATTAAACACATTCGCAGAAACAAAGTTTACTTTATCCATAATGCAAACACACTTGTAACAAATTAAATACAAACAGAGCTTATGTCCACCGCATATAATTAATTAATGCTCCTTCGTATGGAATCAGTGATATGTCTTACAGCACATATTTGAATATAACGTCAGATCTCCTGCCATGGAAATCGCGTTTCATTTATTTTATATTACTGACTCCAACCATTGTGTAACTTTCAAATTCTCTTCTCGTTGAAATGTCAAGAGTCGTTTCAAATATCAGAACATTTCGAATAATGTGACTATTATCATTGACTTTCACTTATCTATAGAGGAAAATATACTCTGTAGAAAACACTTTGTTGCATATTGGTATCTCAATCGGTTGCCAAGATATAGCGATTCAAAGTTCAGAATTAAATGCTAGATTATGAATGAGTAACATAGTGACCCACATTTTTTCACGGAAATTACACACGTAGTAGTAGTAGTAAAAGTACGCTGACTCAACATGTGTCAGAGCGATAGGTCAGTGATGAAATACGAACCAGAAAACGCAGAAGCAGTACAGACCTAGCAAAACGACCGAAATCATGCTCCTCTTTACTCCGCGATATCTCGTGAACCGGAAATCCGATCGAAACTGAACTTAAACCAACTTGTACTCTATGTAAAGTTTTCTGCTTCTAACCGCATATACTTTGTGTATATACTGGCCGAAGTTTCGCAATTATGACGGTGTAAACTTTTAGTACTTTTGAACATCACTTTAATACCGCCGGAATACTTGCGGAAAAAATAGATTAATAAATAAAGGGGAATAAAATGTAATTGGTGTACGTTTTTAAGTGAAAATTGCAATAATTTATTGTGGTGGTGGGGCCTATTACAACAATGATATTTGCATCAACGAGTTGAAATTCGATACATTAGAATTCCATGCGTTGAAATTCTACACCTTGGAAGCGTACGGGTTGAAATTCGATGCGTTGGAATCTCATGCGTTGAAATTCGATACGTTGGATATCCAACAATTGAAATTCGATATATCAGAACTCCACCCGTTGAAATTCTACACCTTGGACACTTACGAGTCGGAACTCGATACTTAGCGATCGCATGCATTGAAATTCGATACGTTGTAACTTCACGTATTAAAATTCGATACGTTGGAAACCCGTACCGTGTGTTCGCGCTACATGTTATCAATTAGATTCCATTACTTTCCAATGAACCTCCACTTTTTGCTCCTCGAACTAATTTGAAATTGGTAGGTAATTGGTACTTGACATTATCAAACATCGAGATCGAAATAACAGGCAACGAACTATTATTTGTTAATTCGAAACGATTGTCAGCATTCTTTCTTCACCTCCATCGAAATTCTAAATTGACAGGTGTTGTGCTCTAGAATATTGCCAAACAGTCACTGGTATTCAATTGTTCCCGAGCAGTCACGCGTTTCGCATTCGTATGCCGGAGCTGATTCGAGAAGAGCACAATTTTTCAAAGAGGACGAAGTTTCGCATTTTGGGGGTTGAATTGAAAGCTGTCGAGAGGAAGCAATAAGCTCGACAAGGTATTTTCAGCTTTTCGAAGAGTTCGGTGAAATTCGCGTTCGCATTGTACTGAATTTATATCCTTCCTGCATTGTACTTTGATTAACTCGGATAAGCCCTTTTTCCTCAGTTAATACCCGAACATTTTTTTCTGTGTTTATTCGATTGAATATACTAGACGGTTCAAATGTAATTCGATAGAATTTAATTCAGCTTGATGGTGATTTTGTAATTTTCGTCGGATCCGATTCGTTGTTTACCTGCTCCTGTTCGCAAATGAATATTGCAGCATATTCGTAGCAGCTTTTACCAAAAAACGTTGTAAATACTGTTCGTATTATTTGCCAGGGAAATATAGAATTAAATTGATATTCGCGTACGAGAATGAATTTCAATGGATTAATCACTTATTGCCGGTCGGGACAAAAAGTGATCGATTTTACCGACACTTTCTATTAGCTAATTAAACACTCGAGTTTGTTTAAAGAAATGAGGATAAAACGTTCCGCGTAATTAATCGTGTTAAAATTTGTATCGTATACAAATGAATAAGTACTTGTACATTATATTGCAGACAATTTTCAACTTTGTGTTATATTCTCGGGTTTTAAATTACAGCGAAATCAACGCTTGATTGAATGGTGTCATGTTATTTTTATAAATTGAAAATATTACGATATTCGGATGCGAAATAATTTCGGATAAATAAGTAACGTCGCATAAACAGTAATTTTAGTCGACAACTTTCAATAGAACAAATAGTCGAATTTATATATATCCAGCAAAGCGTCACGGGATACAGTGCTTATTGTATACGTTGGAATAATTTGTAAACCAATGCAACCGCAATCGGCCCTCCATTTAACGATATTCATCGTCGTCGTTGGTGACACTGAATAATTCACGCATCGCGCACGTATTATTAAACATACGTATATATAGGTAGATAGATGAGCAAATAGGATTATCATTTCGTCGAAATATTCGCGTAATGGAAGCGATGGAAATTCCATAAAAAAAAAGTTCAATGTTACAGATTGCGCGGAACATTTAACTTAAAATAACATTCAAAAATTGATATTACAGTAAAATCAGCAGCAACTAAAACTCATTTAATAATTATGCATCAACGTAATTAGTGTACCGATATTACTAAATTAATAACATCGAAATTATTAATTAGTCTCTCGATTAATTTGTGTTGGATCGAAAAATAATATAATATAATAAACTTGATTTGTAAATTAATTGAAGTTGTAAATCGACAACATCAGGGAACTGAATTTATCAGGGATTTTTGTATATACGCACTTAGATGATTGTCCATCAATTATCGCGCCTAATCAATGAGACCATAATCATCGTGCACATCGAAAGGTGAAACGCGTGATACAGGTGATCGTATAGGGTGACATAGCAAGCATTGCGGTCTGCGAAATACAACGTGCGTGACAAAACCGTACAGGTATCACAGTAACGCGTACAATTACCACGTAATTACAATTACGCAATCTCTGTTTAATTGCCTCCCGGTATTGCCTTATTGAACTACCGTGTCTACTCTCCGTATTGCTGACAGAATACCTGTGAGTTCTCTAATAAGCCTTCGTGTCACCCTCGCGTCAAGGATTACGAATACGCCGCAATCTACTCTAATTTATCGGACGTATCTTTCAGTCTTTTATGACGTATACTAATATCATTTACTAGAATGCATCGAATTTTTTAATATTTGACAGCAATTTTCAACAGTTAACCCCTTATACCATAACTTGCCAAGTATTAAACAATTGCATACTTGTTGACTATGCAAATTAGACTTGATGAAATACAACTCACACCTCTTAAAGTAGTACAAGTGTTTAACTATTTAATATCCTTGTTGAACAATAATATTTTATACATTCATATATTTTTTTACCGCAAATAATTTGTTATAATGTATACAAGCATTGTGAATTTAAATTCTTTTATTTTTAAAGCTAGGAAATTGCGTTAATGTATTATGAGTCGAGAATTATCGTAATTCGCAGAATATTTATGCGCTGATCAGGTATTGGAGAGATGCATATTTTTGAGAGTCCAGTGGGATTTGTTCCCGGACCGATTTAGTGACAAGCAGACACGTTAGCCGTTGTGACGCTGTGTCACTTCCACGGCTATTGGCAAAACGCGAATAATATCGCATTTAAATGCAAATGTATGCTCGTTTGTTCTCCATTTTCCGTTTTCAATTTTTAAACTTCGAATATTTACGTATCGTCGTTATAGCTTAATTAAATCTATCTATTTCAAAATATATACACTAATATTCGTATCATACGATCAAAGATGTGATTTGAGTCAATGTTTTTTAGTCAATTCGTATGCATAATATAAATTCGCACGTCATCGAATGAGTAACACAGGCAATTAGAATACAATGTTATCGTAGAATCTGACGATAGCGTAAAATCAATCGCGTGTTTGAAGATTTATGTCAGTCGCAGTTTTGAGAACAATGCTCGTCGAATGCTCGTAAAATGTGTAACTCTGTAGCGCTGCGTTTGAACGAGTTTTTGTGACTCGTGCAGACGTGTAATTTGCTGTTACAACGGATGAGTAACTCCGTTTCCCATGTTGCGTGGCCATTGTTTTGCAAAACAATGAACGCTCGTTTAAAGTTACCTGCGTGAAATATGTGTCGGCTATTTACCGAACAAATCGTCTTTTGCTCGTTTTGATTAATACGGCTGTAATTGAATCTCCACCCTCCTTCTCCATAACGGAACGAAATATAACTCCATATAACAAAAACGAAAAGCATCGATACGTTAACGATGGTTGATTAAAAATGTCCAGCTTTTAATTTCCCGAAAATTTTCGTCGTTTCACGGCAAATTAACCGGCTCAAGCGAGCATTACGCAGTCATGGTGGACGATCAGCAATAATCATCCCCATTCATCCCTAAAACCGCTCGAACTAATGAACCAGAGAATTTACGCGTCTATGAGTTTCTAGCTCCCTAATTACGCGCAACGTCGCGGACAAAATCACGCGATTTCACCTTTCGACGAAAGCACAACATCCGGTCGCTTCAGCTCGTCAGCTTCCGAGCCAGCGCCGAATATGAATCGCCGCGAGCGGGAGCACACGAACGCGGAATAAACTTTGAAATGAGTTTAAAACTCTAGATTGTTAAACGAACAGCGGCCAGGTTTGTTATCTTCCTGTGCGGCCAGGAAGACGGGGCGAGGGTTGAAGGGTTGCCGAGGGGATTCGCAAAGCGACTGCGAGGCTAGTTAATCTTGGAAAATTATATTTGCGTCTGTGCTGGTCCTGTTTGAAAATAAACAATCCACCTTGCCAACCTTAATTGCGTTCGGCTAAAGTAATCGACGAAAGGGGCGGAAGCGGAGATTGAAACATCATGATCTTAGATAATGATGACGCTAAACTTGCTTATGCAAATGCACGATTGAGTACGTTGGAAATATTCTACACGTTATAAATCCCTGTTACTTACATTTTTAATAACGTTGATAAAATATACCTTCGTAATTAGTTTGATAATTTTGCATTGAATCATTTGTTTAAATTTGTGGGGTAGCTAGTGATTATACTGATGGATAATTTTTATCGGAGGTTTGAAATTTGTAAGAGTAATATTTGATTTGCAGCGAAAACTTTCTGTGCAAATAATCGTGTATCACATCTCGATCATTAATGGAATTTAATGATTATTGCAACATTAATAACATTAAATATTTACGTAGCAATTAAACGCGATCAGATTGTTTCAAATAAGATATATTATCAAATTTAATATGCTAAATGTGGGAAACACGAATATCGGATAGCAGAGATTGAATAAATGTATTGATCGTCGCGCAGAAAGTTGCGATTACATTTAACCTGTTAGCGAACAATTTGGCTGAAAATAAGAATCGACGTGTAGGTATTGAAGATAATAAAAATTTAGCGGCTGGTACGTTCATTGCAGGCTGCCAGTACTGAACTGTCCATTAAAACTCGATTCCGATTCCAATTTGCGCTAAATTGTTTGCAGAAGCGATCGTCCTTTCTTCCCCCGTTTACCATCTCTATTTCGAAGCTGCCCGATCGACAGTACATCCGATAATAGGAAAATTGATCGATTATGCCGGTAGCATGGTGAACAACGAATTAAGCAGACGTCTTACAGAACGCTCGTTTAATAAAGATCTGATTTCACCTGCAAATTAAACTGTAAATTTAACTCTAGATTAGCCCTCTTTTTCCAAATATTTTGCCCATCCATTGTGTGCAGGAAATTCAAAGAATTGCAGTTCCATTGCGTGAAGAATAAAAAGGTAATTCAATGAATAATCTGGTACTCATAATTTCGCTATAGTCTAACGATGAAACGATCAATTCCGAAATTAAGAATATAAAATAAAAGGGGGAATATCGCACATATTTAAAGAAATTTCATCCGCGATCACTGAAAAATAAAAAAAGAGAAATTGCATGTCCATCGCGATGATAACCTCGACATTCGATAAAAGCAAATCCCGCCGTAGCACTCAAAACCCAAAATTCGCCCCGACAGATTCAGCCGGGAAAAATTCATGGCGTATACAAAAAAAAAAAAGAAAATATCGCTGACAGGCGTGAAAAAAAGTCGTATAAAAAAAACGAGTGCATTTATGGTATGACAGACACCTGGTGAAAAGAGGGCGAATTTTCCAAAACGAAGTGAATTTTCTGAATACCACGCGTAATTCACCACCGAGCCCCTTATTAAACTTGTTTACGAGCTCATTACCTTTAACGAGCAGTTCCCTTAATAATAATGCCTTTTTTGTTGTACATTCCATGCACCGAATGTTTAATTCGAAATAATTGACGCGACGGAGCCTTACTCGGTGGAATACGTTTTTCAATGTGCCATTCGGAAGGAAATGGCCTTTTATCGCGACATCGGGTATTCGTTGGAATTTCATTGAATCGATCGTCGATTCGAGCTTTCACGGGTTTTCTTTATATACGTAAAAGATCGATAGCTGCAAAATCGGGAAAAGTTTTACCTGTAGTGATTAATGCAGCTGTGAAGCTCTGGACAATAACGTTTATAGAAAACAAAAGGTTTGTAGTGATTTTACTGGATTAATTATGAACAAATCTGGGAACTAGATAGTGTCTAGGGATTAGGAGCTGAGAGCTCAAAACGTATGACACCTTAGAACGTTCATCACTGATTTTCCGGTGTTGGAAAATAGGATAGAAATGATAAAATGTAGGTAATAAAAATGGAATGTAAAATGAAATGAAAGTATGAAGAAGGTTTGTAGGAATATGGGAACCTTCCTTGTAGGGAAGGTTTGATGTCAATATGGAGCATTTAAAATACTTCTTCTTAAGCTTGCCCGATCTCGAGGGATTCTGGACATCGATTCGCAGTGTCCGATGTTATCAGCAAGAAAAACCTTCGCAAATCTCCCGAAACGATCTCCCGAACGAATTTCGGGATCTTCTCGGCTGGAAAATCGATGGGACCCATTCGCAACGTCAGTTTTCACTTTGGCCGCGGATTACAAGCGGCTTTCTTCGGGAAAGCTTTCACGAATCCGTTGGAAAAGGCTTTCCCTGCTCGCAAACACGCTCGCAATTTTCCGATGGGGATCGCTCTTTCTTACGGCCACGGTTTGTGGAATCGTTTTGGAAACGATTTTCCCCGTTATCTGATACCGATTACACGGACAACTCAGGACCCAAATAACTCCTGATTGTATCTTCCTACTCGACAATGCTCGATTTAGCGTACATTTCTTTTCTCTTAATTGTTTAAACGATTTTTATCTCTGAACTATTCTGTGTCAGAATTCGTATGTATGCTGCAGCTACACATATGAGCTACCGCAGTAGAAGAAGACGTACGTGGTCAGACACGTTACAATGCATAAACACGTTTATTCATAATGTAGGCAAAATTTTTCCTGACTGCCTATTAATTTCATTAATTTTAAGAACATACAGAAACTTCTTCCTTATATTTTTGCAATAAATCTATTTAAATTTGCTGTGGTAACTGATGACTAACCTGTTAATTTTGCATACAAATATGTTTCAAATCTTAGAACCTTGCAGAACTATACAACTAAGTTGACAGGTTTTGTGAATCTTCCTAGCACCTGTTCAAAAAATTTGATATTTCGCAAGTTGAGCGTCTTGAAATAGGATTGAATCAGGAGGAAAACGTCTGAGGGAGAACGGGAAAGATAAAACGATTTCCAGTCGTGTAATTAGTGTTGATTGCAGGAAATTCAGTGTATAAGGGTTACACGCAATACCCTGTATTCTGTCGGGTAACGAAACAAAGCGAAACGGGGGTAAATTCAGCAAACGTAAACCATTCAAAGAGCTTTTCCTCTTAGGTCGACGTTTCTTGCGGGCCAAGTTTCGTCTTCTTTGACAATTAAATGTAATAACACGCTTTGGTGAGTTGGAAAGCGTATGAAACATTCCGACAAATCTTATTACTGCTTTAGCTACTTCTGTTCCATACACATCGCGTGGCTACGCGGAAACAGAACTGGTTAAAATGGAAACGTTACGAAATTCATTTGCTCGTTGTACCTTCGTTAAGCCTAGTCGTCGAAACTATTGCTCATTTAATATTCCTTTGATAGTTTCGATAAATCTTCCATTGAAAATGTTTGACAAAGGTAGCGATAACTTTAGGGGTACAAATTTGTTGCAAAATATAAAATAACGAGTTTTGAAACGATCGAATAAAATCTTCGTTAGCTCGTAATATTTTTGCGAGTCTGCTGTAATCCAAAGGATAAATTTAATTGAAATATTTAGCCAGGAAATGATATAATGGGGGTCTTTGTTAATGAGAACCAGTTAGTTCGTTGTTCATCGAATTAAACGGTGAAGCACAGCTCCATTATGCGACACGAGGGAATTACATTTTGCAAAGCACATTACGCACAGAATGGACCCACGGCAGTTATTTTATAACATTTTCACGTCACTTACAACGAGCGGCTGATTACTGACCAATCGATAGTATTTATATCGTTGTTTTCGCGATACAGTTAATTATTCTATAAGATATTAAGGCGATTACTTATGTACGAACATCGATAATACCGAATGAACATCGAATGCGTAATCATTTAATATCGCGAGCAAACATCTGCAGATTTTGCTATCCCATTTAGGGAAATTACACTGTATGAATTTGCACAGTATTTTTATTGACACTTAACATCGATGAATGGTAAAAACATATACAAGTATTAATTTCGCGAAATAAGAAAACTACATGAGAATGAGGCAACTCGATTTATTCGATTCTGCGAATTTAATTGCAGATGCTTCGATTCGTAAATTGTAGAGCTGCGCTTGTTTGCATGTTCATTTTGTTATTGCTCGAAACTGATTTCATTTATACCTTGGCCCGACTCACACGGGATACAATTTTAATTTGATTAATCAGAAATATTATGTGCGTGGCGCACGTTTCAGCGAACGCGGCCAAAGCGCTCGACCATTACTCCGTTAATTAAATCGAAACCGTGAAATAATAGCGGACCGAGTTCCCTAAAAATTATATAAATTACCGAGGAAAGAAGCGTATTCAGTATTCACCCCTCGTGTCGTTTAGTTTTAAATTTGGTGTTCCGAATAATTTATTCGGTGTTTGATTAAAATTTTAAGGGGTCCAACACGAACCATTTCAAAATATTTAAGATTAAGTAAAATTTTATCAACAGATTGAAAGTGTCTACTAATTTAAAAATATTTTTCTCAATATTTACACAAATCATCTCGAATAAAAATTGAACAGTTAAAGATCGATTTGCATAAACAGAATCGAAATTCGATAATTTACCGAGTGAAGGAGCAAGAGTGACAGTGGCGTATAAAAGTGCAAAATATCCACGTAAGTAGCTATTACAAGCAGAACGAGGCTTTTTGAACGTACGATCGAATCTGGTGATTCGATTTCGTTGGCGAATCGCCATGAAACTCGAAACGAAGTCGCGACATCCGATTTACTCGGTATTGCCTTGCTTCTTGGCTTCCTTCTGCTCGTCGCAATTTTATCTCGTTTTCCGGTGGATAACTGGATCGTGAATTCCTTTATCGTTATTGTTTTTATCATCACGAGAGTCCGTTGGAAGAAACGAAACCCGTAAAAAATTCCGAGCATTCCCTTCCTTCTAATTCCTGGTGTATACCGACTGAAGTGTAGATAGCACAGCTATCCGTTTTTATGACAAAGATACAACCTAAATGCAACTATTTACCGAGTATTTTTAGCGCTATCAAAGTTTAAACAACTGCAAGCTTGATTAACTCTTCCTAAGAGTTAAACTATTTTGGGTGGTTTTTGCGTTCACTTAATAATTAACTTTGTTATACAAGAATGAAGTTTATTGATGTTCTGTTTATTCGCTAATCCAAATTGTTTTATCTGAAAAATCAGAAACGCTCTGTAAAATGAAACATTCGAATCGGTAACGTTGCTATTAATGCAGTTAATTAAGCAGTCAGGTAAATGGTAGAAGTTATCATAGGAATTATGCTAATAACATAAAGTAATGTAATGGAAGTTTCAGCAGTAACTAATTTACTCCCTAATCACCATAAAATCCCCGGCGCAGTTGCTACTCCGGTAATTGAAAGATTACGATTCTGCATTAACTCGAACTATCTTCTTATTCGTCAACTAAAGTATTCATCGAACTGTTGATGGCTGTCGGGAAACAGTTTTAAGACTACAGCAAAGCGGCTTAACCTTTGTAGCAGGAATGGGTGAGGCGCGGCGTAGCGAAGTAATTTGTTACCGTGAAATATATGCACCGTAGGCCGATTATGCATGCGCTTTACAGCAACAGGTACGTACGTCTCCAAATAATGCAGGTGGACGCGTTCTCCTGCCAACCAAATCCCGTTCCCTTCGTGTTCCTTTCTGCTCGAATTAGCCTGGCCGATCTATCGCGTTCGCGAGATAATTACCGGGAACAATCGCGATGAACCTCATGAAATGTCGGCTTCGAAAGGACTTGCATTAATTATCAAACCCGTTTCAGTATTCTTGTTATGTGCATCGTGAAATTATTGGGGCAAATCAAAATTGTGTAGGTCAATTAATAGACTATGAATGTTAATGTAAGAGGTGTAGGGTTGAATAGACATATACATACTTAGACTCGTGAATTGCAAATTCCTGGATTACCAAATCTCCGAATTCTTAAGTTCTACAATCTCTGAATCCCCAAGTTACAAATCTGGCATCCTCAAATTCTATGTCTTGAAATTCCGCATCCTTAAATCTTACATCCCCAAATCCCACATCCCCAAATCCCAAATCCCCAAACTCCAGATCTCCAAACCTCACATTCCCAAATCTCACAACTCCAAACCTGACATTCCCAAATCCCACGCCCCCGAATAAAACAAACCCCAAATGCCACATCCCAAAAACCCACATCCCTAAATCCCACATCTCCAAATCTTAAATTTCCAAATCTCGCATCTCTAAATATCCACTTTTACACGAGTGGGCTAAGTGCCGAATACAAATAACGGATATGTGCTAATTGATCATCGTCCAAACAAAAATAAACACGAATCGCGGCAATTAACACATTGGGGTAATAAATCAGTCCGTGTTTTTAAAAATCGTTAGGACGTCATATCTATCGCTTTATCGTTGTAAAAGTATGTTCGGACGAATGGCGCTTTAACTGGATGAAAAATGAGGGGTATCATGCTATATTGCGCGGTGATTAATGAAACGTATCACGAAACAAAATTAATGTTCCCGCGAATTCGTGATTTTTATTCGCAATGAATCCGGGTACCCGAGCTAGTCACAATTTAAAAATTAGTCATTTCGCGACGAATCCGCAGAATCGTGTTGCTTAAAAATTGTTTGTCAAGAGTGTTGAGAACAACCAGGAATTCCTTACAACGAAAGCTTTGTAACTTGCCCGTTTGAAGATGCTTTTATCCACAAGAATCGAAGACGTTCTCTTCCTACATCACTCATTAAGGTACGGGGATCCTTTTCAATTAGCTGGGCAAAGAATCGGCTGAAAGGAGCAAGGAGAAAGCTGTTTGAGTCAGCTTGGATGAGTCAAAGAACGTCAGAGACAGCAGTAAAATCCTCGGTACAATTGCGTCTTGGCTTTAATTAAATAATACGTTCTCTCTGTTCTACCTTCTCCTTCCTTTCGCTCTGATTTCTGCTCGACTCGTGACCGCGATAATGAAGTTTCTTTGAGAAATGTTCCTGTCATCCTTACGTCATCGATCATACGGCTAAGTGTTACGGGGTTAGGATCTGGAGACAGGGCTGTCTAGGAATTACTCCTGGCGAAATCGTGGAACGTTATTTTCATGTGAGCGATGTGACACGTGTTGTCGTATAACGAGTGATGTTACAGCGCGTTATTACATTACTGGTTGTGTCACAACGCTTGATGATATTAGGTTTGTTGATTCAACGCTTGGTGGTATAGCACGTGGTAGTATGACACGTGGGAATGCAACGCGTGATGACTCGATAACGATAATTTTAATTCGACAGAATTTCAACGCTTAGAATTCCACCGCTTGGTGATACAATGTGTTAGATTTAACGCGTTGAATTGGAGTGCGTAAAATTTTAATGCATGAAACTTCATCGTATCGAATTTCAACGTATGGAACTCCGACGTATCGAATTTCACCGCATGAAACTCCAACGTATCAAATTTCATGGGATTCCAAAGTATCGATTTTCATCTCGTGGACTTCCAAGGTATAGAATTTCAACGTATGGAATTCTAATGTATCAAATTTCAGCGCATAGAACTCCCAAGTGTAGAGTTTCAAGAACTTCACAACGTAATCGTTCAACATATAGAATTGCAACCTACATAATTCCAGCGTGTAAAACTCGACGTCAATAAAATTGCAGCATTTTTAAGGTTTTGTGAATGACAAATATTGAAAAGTCCATGCAACATAGGTTGAAAGCGTTAACCAACATTAATCGAGATGAGAGTGTTTACTAAAACAGAGGATAATTTTACGCAATAAAAATTGTATTCCCTTGATTGAGCGCGATTTTCTCTGTTGGCGCGGGGAGCCAAAGTAAATATTTCTTTTATGCAAAACCGATTTAACATCCACGCGAGTTCCAGCCCGATGGAATGATATATATGAGCGACGTGTACACTCGCAAGAAGAGAAAGCAAACAAATACAAACCATAGCGTAATGTCGACGCTCCGACGGGCGTATTTGTTCCCCAGAACTCGTACGTGTATCTCATATTTCCGTTTTGCATCGCCCCGGGCTGGTTAGTTTGCCTCTGTCATTTCAGACAGAAGCCCGTGATACTTGTATGGAACTGATAGGTATTCCCAGTTTCATAGAATTGATAATTATTTGGAGTAAGCTGTTTGTGAACGTTCGACAGTTCCTGCTACCTTTTTATTTTCCTTTTATTCGTCCCTAGTCGATTTTGAGCTTCATGCTGGATGCAAATCGCCTTGATCGAATAACGATTCTGAGACTCGTTAAGCTGATCTTCTAGAAATTTGCACGGTTAATTAAACGGGTACTGAAGACTGTTTCGTGTTGGCGGAACTTATGCAGCCGGTGTTGCGAAACACGCACAAGATCTAAACAGCACTTAGAATCAGACAGTTTAATGTTGCAATTACAGGGAAACTTATTGCGAGAAGTGCTCGCTGCTTTTGTTAGCGAATTACTTTCTGCAAGCTCTTTCTTTGTATATACAACTAGTTAAATTAATCACCGGAGTGATTAATACACTGGGCTGATTAATACGCCAATGCTTTAACACTCTCATCGACACAGTCGTACATTTTTAATTCTGATTAATTCTTTCACTCAGATCCACAAATTTTCAAATTTCCAGGTTTTGAACTTTTCAAGTTCTTAAATACTGCAATCCTTCAGTCCAAAACTTCCACATTTCCAATTTCCGAAATCCCCAAATTCCAATAGGCCATAAATAAAAAATCCATGGAGCGAATTTAATAGGAACCGATCGAAATATGGGAAAAACGGCTTGTCTTCCAGTCCAGATTCCGCGAAACTTCCGGTTATTGTTCGCGCGGAAGTCGAGAAGAGATTCGCTGGGCATTTCCAGCTTTTCGCGAAATTGGTGGCGTTTCGCGGGGCCGTTGGAAAAGCGGGGACGAGCCCGCCACCATGTCCGGACTTTTCCATTTAAATTTAAATCCGCGCCGCTGCGAGCGTGGGTCATCGCGTTCGTATAATGCCGTGGAACGGGGAAAGCTCGTTCCCGGAACAGCGAGAAAATTCCCGAGGAAATTGGCAGTGGCGTAAGGTCGTCGTTCGCGATAGGACATGCCTGCTGAAAACGGAAATTGTTTAACGACCGGGAAGTTTTTATTTTGATGAAAATTCACTATGCCGAATTAAACGGTTCAACTTGTAACTTTAAGACTTCAAATTTTCGACGTTCTCGAAAAATTACGGAAAAATGTAAGATTTTTTATTAAACGCTTCATTGTACAGTAAAACTACCAGGAAAGTAGCAACTCGAAACTTACCAGCTAAGAAGCGATATCTTTATTGAAAACTCGATATACGGTTGAGATTTATTATTTTCAACCCCAAATTTGCATTTTTCTGCCATTAAAGCGATATGCTGTGCAAAGGCACAAAGATCGCCATGATAAAATTGTAGATGAAGGGTTAGTTCTAAAAAATTGCTGGTTCATGATGTACTTTCAACTCGATACGTAATTAACGTTTATTTCTAGGCACTGATTTACATTTTTCCTGGTAAAATTGTTAAGGGTTTTATAAACTGGCTCATGATGTCCAGAGCAAACTATTCTTTCCCTTCGAAGGAGAAAGCGGAAAAATACGTTTCTCTGTGTGAACACCCGAGTGGCTCTTTGGCAGTTACGGAGCTTTTCCGACTGTTACAAGAGCGTCCGAATTGTTGAAGAACAATTTCATCCCTTTAGAAGGTAATTTTCAGAAAATGGGAAGTTGCCAAGGGAACGTAGGTGCTTTCCGGATATTTTGTGTTTTGAAAAACTTTCCAATTATTTCACGGCACTATCGAACGTGGTGTAAGTGATAATCGATAACGATTATTAGTTGTAATCGGTCGATGAATCAAATGACTCGGAAAAGCTGAAATATTGGGATTGTTCTGACGGCGAATGCGAGGGGATGAAAAAAAAAGGGGGTAATTGAACGAAGTCGAGAAACGGGAAAGCTCAGTGTACCATTAAATAGCGGACTGCGCGACTAACAAAAGTTGAAAAAGCTGAAAGCGTTCGAAACGAAAGGAAGCAGGTCCTTAGAATTCACGACAACACGTATAGTTTTGTGAAAATCGTAACAACGGTAAACCTTCGATAGCTCAAAGACAATAAAATCGATCGTTTGACAATTATAAGCCTTGTTCGATGGAAATTAATTAGATCGTTAATGAATAGCTATAATTTCGATTACAGTGTCCCGCTTTACCCTTAATTTGTCGTTAATTAAGCATAATTATGCGCCCTGGTAGAAAGCTATTTGCTCGTTAGAATTTGATCAGTTCGCGAAGAATAATTAAATATGTTAATTTACACGATGTAATTGTCCACAGCTGCAAACGTATTCTCATTAAGCACATAAAGTGACATTAACTTTTTATATTTATTGTTACCGTGGGAATTTTATTATTGGAAAACTCGTACGTATGTAGTGGTTAACTGTTGTAATTCGCAATGGTGCATTATCCGAGAATCATTACTGAATGTAACTGGAGATTATACAACGTGTAATTGCTGCGTGCGATGATTATACATGTGTAATAACCATACGTGATAGTCGGTGAAGTATGTAATGGAGCTATGGTTGATTACTGAAGTAAAGGTACGTTCTTCGCGTCTCTGTGAAGGATGGGTGAACTGCAACCAACGAGTGGGGCGGCGATTTTTTAATGCATTAACGTAGAATGCGCTGGATATGCAATGACCTAATTACTTCAACGCAAGTAGAATTTAGAACACCCGTAGTATATAAAATTCCCTGTCATGTGTAGAATATTACAACGCGTGGTGATGTAAAATGTCTCGAACTCTACTAATTAATGCGTGGTCATGTGGACGCCATCGAGAAATTCAGCGCGTAGTATTTTACAACGTGTGGTGATTCAGCGCGTGTAGAACTTACAACGCGTGTGGAAGTTCAGCGCATAGAATTTACAACGCGTGGTAATTCAGAGCATAGAATTTGCAACGCGTGGTGATTCAGCGCGTAGAATTTACAAAGGAATGGTAGAGTTTAGCGCGTAGAATTTGCAACACGTAGAATTTCAACGTGTGGAGGTTCAAGGCATTAGAATTACAACGCAAAGTGATTCAGCACGTAGAGTTACAACACGTAGCGAACCAACACATCAAATTTCAACGCATACCAACTCTCATCCACATATAATAACAACGCAACGCGATCTAATAAATGTAAATATATTTATACGATTTCAAAGCACAAAGCAGATTACGTTGGTATACGGTGTTAGAAGTAAATCATTGATAGTGAAATTATTAATGGCTTTCCGCAAGCGCCGTGACCCCGATTCGACTGAAGGAGTAAAGACTTACACTTACACGACGTTATATAGATGAAAGCTTTCAGAGACAACCGGAACGTCCCATGGGTGATTTAAAATCGCTTTGACCAGGTAATAAAACAGCGAGGCCCAGTCGGTAGCGACGTGGAAATCGTCCAGAGGGTAGTTTCGCGGGTTCCATTGGCCGATAAAACGGTCGTGTTTACTGACCTAACACGGTTAAGGGTTGGAGAAAAGCTCTGGTATCCGACACGGTGAAATAATAACAAAATAAAACAGAAAACCAAGGATTGCTTTAACCTCCGACGTCCATTGTGTGAACTTTTACCTCCGTTTCGACACAGCCACAACGCTGTTTCTGGCTGCTTCATTTCCGTAAAAATTTTGTCCAATTATATGAACAGCTACATTCTTCGTACAACTCCAATTGTTTATATTTCATTTACTTTTAATTAATTTAGAGTGTTCAGTGTACAATCTGTTCACGAAGGAATGTATTTTAAATCTTGTTCAGAAATTTTGCGATTCAACATGAGTATTTTTACGACACTTTTCAAATATTTTCTAGTCGTATTATCGCTCGTTCGATGAACGATTCTCTCGTTTGATTTAGTAGTAATTTGTCTGCCTGTAGATGAGTCGTACACTCGAGACAATAAATCACTTGTTAACTCGGGGAATTCAATCGATCGATCAGTCACCCGTATTACCCACTTTTTTCACTCTCTCGATCAATCAAGAGCTCATTATCTCGTTCTAACGCTGCGTATCGTTTTGTTTTCATCGTGTAACGACGAATCCTCAGAATTAAGTCTAATCACTGAAAGAATCTGTACCGTAATGCTTTTTATCATTGTACCAAGTCCATAATTCATTGTAAGCTGCAGAGCTTACATTAAAAAATGTACAATTTTCAATACGTTCATTGCAGGAACAAACAATCCCTTTCAACTGAATTCAAACCTGCTCGAAATACACTTTAGAAAGGAATGAAAATCCACAAAGGATTGAATTATTCCCGTGTATGTGTTTGTTCTGCGAACTTACCGTCACAAACAAATAACGAACCGCACATTTGCGACAAGCTCATTAATATATTCATTAACATGAGCAAATTCCACTATCCATCGAATGACCCATTTATTCCTTTAATTAATATTCATCTATTGAATCGCTAGTGGTCATTCATTGCCTATGTCGATCAATAACCCAATCTTGTAGATCTTTTAACGTGGCCTAAACCATTCTTCGGAAAGATCGAAAACGAATGAAAGGCCCCGTTTTCGATGACCATTCGAGCTTGCGAATTCAATTGACTGTTTATTCCAAATAACCGAAATTATTTTTATAAAATATTGCTCGTTCAGATGTATTAACAAACATCAAACGAGCGACATAATTTCTTTGTGAAACACAACAACTAAATTTCAATGAAATGTTTACAGTTAAAACTGTTGTGCAACTTTTCGGCGTGCACGTAAATACCTTGTTTTCGTTAAAATATTAATCCTTTGACGCGCAATTTAATTAAAAGCACAGCTTCGGTTAATAACACGTCGAAAAGTCGAACAGATGTTACACCGTCGACCAGAACGAGCGACTGTACAGATCGTTCTTGCTATTTCGCAGTTGCTGGAACTTGCCGGAGTGCAGGAAAGACGACGTGAATCGCTAGAAAGCTCCTTTTGGCTCGTATTGCTGGTATTAAGTGTAGGTGGCGGTGTACGAATTCGCTAGCTTACAGCTTAACTTTCCTGGCGACAATTAAACAACGAGCGTACTTATCGTGCTCTCGCATCGTTGCGAACGAGTGCCACCAGGAATTTGCGCTAAGGTTCGCGACGCGGTTTTCGCTGGCTCGACATGCAATTTCGCGGCGTTCTCGATTCACTTGTTCCCGGGATGATGAGGTTTCAATTGAAACAGAGGAGTACTTACAATGCTGAAGATGGAGAAAAATCGTCGAGGATTTTGCTCGAGTTCTGTACACTGTTGTACAAATTAATTCTCTTCAGCATTACATTCATTCAACAACTCTGGAACCCATTTTCTAGAATTGTATCAAAAATCTGAACAATTGGAACCACCAATCTATAGATTTATTCTGATATATTTGAATTGTAGTCTGTCATACAAGTGTGGTTGTATTGTCATTTTACTAGTCGTCACTAGAATCCACTTATGAAGTCAGCATTGTATCCACCGAAGTACTATCAAAAGTATTTGTAACTTTGCAAACATATTTTCATTTAGACTTTCATGTAATTTTCCCATTACGAAAAGAATCAAATAAAAAGGAACGTAATTGCAACGTAAGATCACATAAGTGTCTCGTTCACCCTGAGGTCAAGTTCACCGTACAAAAACTCCCGATGCTTTGTAAATGTTAAAAAAAGTAAAGGTCAAAGATGCGAAAGAGGGAGGAAGGGGATTACAAGCAGAGGAATAGGCTGAAAATGGCATACAAAATTCGCGTTTCCACGGCGTCGAGAGCGTCGTCGCGGTCGTTGCTTCCCCTTCATTAAACTCGACCTCGTTACGAAAGCGTCACGATATACCGCCGGAGCTTCTCTTCATTCCCGTCGCATAATATTCGCGAAACGTTCCTTGGGTGTCGACGAACTTGGACCATTACGATGTAACTTTCACTCGAGAATTCCGCGCGTCTCGTTCAACCCTTTCTAACCCTTCGTTCCGAGCTAGGGCTCCTGTGCTACCAGTCGCGAAACACGGGAGCGACGGGAAATTGTCTGCAGCGGTGACGACCTGAAACGTGACGACGTATCGGGAAAACAAATTATTAAACGGACATAATTTTCCCGATTGGAACTTGGGGACGTTGCATCGAATCGAGTAACGGTTGGATTGCCAAGTGTTGTAATACGACACGTTGAATCATGTTGGATTGTTACGTGCTGTACTTAGATACGTTGAATAGCTCGTTCAAATTTGACACGAATCGACTTTGTAACTCGATGCTTCCGATACGTGTTGTAATTCGATACGTCAAGTCGCCACGTGTTGAAAATGTTGGATCACGAATTGTAATTCGATACCTGAGATCTGTGCACTGATATTCAATACGTTGAATCACCCGTTGTAATTCGATGCGTCGAGAATCACGAGTTGTGTTGGATCATTACGCGTTAAAATTCGATGCACTGAATCGCCACGTAATTCAACACATTATACGTGTTGCAATAAATAATACACGACATGTTAAATTCGTAGGGTTAATCCGTGGCAGTGAATTATTTCGATAACTGCATTTTAAGAACAAAGAATCCGCGTAGCTGCTGAATGAATTTAAATTATTAAGCAAAGGTGTCGCAACGAGTCGCTGAAGTGGAACATCCTCTCGTAGTAGTTCTTTTTTTCAAAAAGAGAAGGCAAAATAAAATGGAAGCAAGGTCTCCTCGTTTCTACTCGTTATTTTATTAAGCTCATTACCGTTGGTCTTTACTTGTCTACTCTTATTTACTTAAGCTCCTCTTCTCGACCTATTTTGCTCTTTGCTCTTCGATCCATTCACTATACAAGCTTAAAAAGATCCTTATCTTTTTTCTTCGTCCTTTTTTTTTTTGGAATCTCGATGTTCTATCGCGGATCTCGAGTTTAATCAGGATCCTCTTATAGATGCAGGACTACTTCGTTAAAGTAATCCGTGGATCCGAATGTATCGCGGCTCTGATCTTGTTCCTTGGAACAATTTCCTTGATTTCAACTTTCAACAATCTTGTGGAACCGTTGATCTTATCGCATTGTATGCATTTAAATCGTCAAAAGTATAAGAAATTAGTGCCAAGGCGACTTTGTACACGCGTCTCGTATTATTGTTATCGTCCTGTCGACGAAATTCCTCTACTTTTCCTTTCCTGTTGTTTTTTAGCGAAGTCTGCCACTGTACTACATGTTCAATTTACTGAATCCGTGTAACGATGTTTACACATCTAGTATTATGGATGCTTCAATTAATATCTTCAATATTTGATGTATCAACAATGAATATGTCGGTATTATTAAAGGTAAATATTGATGTATTGTCAATATTGTAATATTGACGGACTTTTTGGCTGATATTATTTCTGTAAATATTAAAAATGGCGTGATAATAATTTTCAATTTTTGCCTAAGATGTTTTTTATTAAGAATTTGGACTTCCTGCCGCTGGCAACAAATTTCTAGAGAATTCGTAGCGAGACTATATATTTCCCTGTTCCTCGCAATCCGTGCACTAGTTTCGCGACTTTGTGGCCCGCTAGACGGATACGTACGTACGTTCTCGTTTGTTTACGCCTGTAATCTCACGAAAAAAGACGGCAGATCGTAAACCGTGGCATAAGAAACTTTTTCCCCCTCGGCGCGGAACTTTCGTGCGACTGCAACCAGGCCAAGAACAAAAACTACACTAAGTTTTTTCTCGGTCAGCCCTTAATAGCGTGAAGTAATTTCTTCCTGGTCGCTTATTTACTTCGCAATCAGAAAATCGTATCTGGGAACTCGCGGTCAGAAAGGATGAATTCGCTGTTTGAAACCGATTCCGTCCGACGAAAAAGTTCCGTGAAAACAGTTTTCTGAAAACAGAAACTATAACTTCTCGGAATTTTCAAGTAAGAACTGCTTCTCGACAGACACCAGGTGACTGGTTCGCCGCGAAAAGATGAGCGGATTCGCGAGAAAAAAGTAATTTTCCAGGGAAAGCGAAATTTAATCTGTTTCTCGCCGCACTTTTAATGGAAACCAATTCCTCCCTGCAAGAACCCGGTGTTTTGTACTTTTTTTTTGTGATTATGACCCGTGTTCGAGTTCATAAAAGCTTTTTTATAAATCACTTATGATGGTCGAAATATTAGAAAGATGTATAAATTTTAAGCAGATACGCTTTATAGTTGCGGCTGCATGATCGGTTAAGCCACTTATACCAACCATGGGTTTACGGTTGTGAAAGTAATAAATCCACGTCCTATTTTGAACGAACGAAAGGAAATAGTCGGTTGTAATTCTTGCAAAGGATTCTACGAACCTTTGAGACTTCCCTGGTCTCCTACAAACTGTGAATCCAAATCTCGCGGAATAATCCGCTTTGCAAAAAGAATTGGAAACCGGCGACAAATTTATTTATACAAAAAGTATTTATTTAACGGAATACGTTCGATTATTCATGAAACAATTTACTGTAACCACAGCGGAAACATTGTTTAAACAAGCGTTTGTATTCGTTTTCATAGGAAATGAGTAAAACGTGTACGTCTGATAGCAAAGAGGTTATCCAATAAACGAAGAACTCGTAATTGGTGTTCGTCGAGACGGAAATAAATCGATTCGAATCGCGGGTAAAAATTCACAAAGCAGGATTCTGTTAATGCGAGCTTTAAAGAGGATTTCCGGAGAAAATAAAAATGTTTCTCCGCGATGGTCGATGGGATCGGTTATTACACATTTTTTTAATAAAAATATTCCGTGGGAACTGAATCATCTGCAAATTCGGTATCGGTATGAATAAACTGTTAAATACCGCAACATTTTCGATGAACTGAAACTTTGTAAAACTACATTTGTTAGCTGTACTATCGCGATTTTTGAAAAGTTTCATAACGTGTATTTGGGGAATTTAACATGTATTCGACCAACAAAATTGTTCAGTTAACAATAGAATTGCATGCATGTAGTATAATAACTATTTTTTACATACAGAAAAAGTTTCATTTCAGAATTGTTTTGAATTCATTTGAATTCTCAATGTCTAAACCTCAATAATCTGGACAAACTTCCACCATTAATCGTTTAATCTACCATGACACTTGCTTGCACCCTATCGCCTGTCAGTGATCAGAGATCTCCAACCTGCGGTACATCTACGGTTACACGCTTCGATTCTGTACGTGCGATACAAACCGAAATTCCTCCCGAGGCTACTCTAACACGAGGTGAAACTTGAAACACCGCACGTGTCGTTTCTCTCTGTGATGTTACATGACTCGATGTTTCATCTTGTAACGACGCGGTATAGCTGGGTGAACGCGGTAATTCCAGTCGAAAGGGCTCGAATCCCGAAGAAATTGAATTACCCGCAGCTGACGTGTCCATCGTGATCGAGGCGATCAAATCCTCGATGTTATCCGAGCGTTTCGTTAATTTCCCTCACGGTAGGACGTTTAACCACTTCGTGGATTACTACGGGATAATTACCCACAAATCAAGCTTCTAAAGGATGTGTTCTTGAACTGTTTATTTTCAAAACTTTGAACGAAATAGAATATGGTGACATAGATAATTGTCAAAGTGTTTTTTGATAATTTGTATTATCTGCTTACAAAGCGAATGAACATGCACTCTCTCGCCTCTTTTCTCGTATGGCTGTTTTGAAAGGAATCGAATATGTGATTTGAAACGGAAACTGATCAATTCGTGCATTGTCTGATTTCAGAAGATGGGCTCCGTTCACGGCGAAGAGTTGCCATTCGTTTTCGGTGCACCATTGGTGGATGGTTTCGGCCACTTCCCAAGAAACTATACCAGATCTGAAGTGGCACTTTCGGAGAGCATCGTACAGTACTTCGCCAACTTCGTCAGAACTGGGTGAGTAGAAAATGATCTCGATCAGTTGTTCAAGCACTTCTACCAACTGGTCCCATTTTTCGTTTATTTCGAATATGCAAGATTTCACGACCTCGATTCGGTTCCTATAATTTTGCGATCGAACAAATTTGAATAATAAATCAGGAGACTTGTGTAACTTCGCTTTAAGTTGAAATAAAGAATATATACCGGGTGCTGTCATCGCAAATCCATTCTTCGTCGCTTTGTGAATTTCAATTTTCATCGAGAAGCAGTCGGAAAAGCAATCCCTTTTCCCTTTGAATCAACAGCAGTGTGGCACCGCTTGCGCGAAATCAATTTGCGAGCTGCTGCGTACGCGGCGGAAAGAGGAAGAGAAAAAACAGAGAGGATCCCGTCGCCGAAAGGTCTAATTTTCCATATTCATGAATGAGAACAGAGGCGAAAAAGGGGAGGAACAGTCCGCGGAAACAGAGGCGGGACCGGATTAGAGAAAAAATATTTTTTTCGAATCCGATCGTAACTCCAGCATTTTCCAACCTGAAATTTCGGACGAATTTCCGGTGTAACCTTATTCAAATTTATGGATTAGGTCACTTGCTTCTTGGTCACTGATAGGGGTTACTTTCACTTCACCACAACTTCGAGTGTATAAGAAAAGCTGATTGGTGATACTCTTTGGAATCAGTAAAAGGTTATACTTTATATGGTTACATTGTATCGCTATATGGCCATTGCAATTCTGTCTCCCATTCTACACGCTGTATTCACGTCGTGATTCTACGTATTGAAATTGCATGTTTTGTATCAGAACATATGGTTATTCTACATGTTACCGTCGTGTCACAATTACACGTATTGCGCTTCGAAATCAATTGAAAGTCCTCGAAATTCGATTCAGTTTTATTAAGTAACGTAAACCGTGATTTACACGTGCAAGGTATTATTGTCAAAGAAATTTCCTCTGATATTTGTTATTGATTTTCCATCGTTCGCAGCGTTGTGTCTCGTTGTTGGAATATGTTTTATTAACTATCGAGGCCCGCACTTCTACCCAGCGGAAATATATCCAGGCCATCGAGCTCGTGGATACAAATTGATATGGCCCAAAGAAAAAAGCCCCCAGAACATGGCTCGATAAATATTCAAAAAGTACAGATGAAATATTCATGAACGTAAACGCGAATTTAGCTGGACATCAAACACACGTTTACGCCGATGGAATATTTTTTTTCGGGAACGATGCATTCTCCCGGCTATAATTGCCGTTTTAGCTTCCGGTTTCATCATTTCCGTCGTTCAAATTTCTGTCTGTTGTTGGTTGATCGATTTGATTCTTCCAGCCTTTGTCTCTCGATTTTTCAATATTTCGCCCGGATAGTATTCTGTGATTGTATTTTGCAAAATTAAATTCTATTCTGTCCTCAAACGAAACCGGGAAGCCAATCTTTCTGGCAACGAAACGTTAATTAAGCCTTTACTCTGTTCCGCGTCACGGAACGTTCTAAAAAATGAATACTAATTTTTTAACGACACTGAACGACCTTTCAACCTTCTTCCAAACCATGCTCGAAAGGTACGAGATATTAAGCAGAAATTCTCTGGAGTACTTCCATTTAATGAGTCACCTTTTGTACTTCGCGTTCGAAAAACTGTGTCAATTTTTCACGGACTTATTCGTTCCTGTTGTGAACATGTTTCAGATGTTTTCAAATGATTTTAGGCTACACGATTAAAATACGTAGGTCATTTATGAATGAGCTCTTGAATAAAATAGAATTGCCTATTATTTTCAATAGAAGAAAATATTGATTGAGAAAATATTAGTTCGACTTGGATTACAAGCTAATTCAATTTTGAATCCAAGTTCGATCGATACAAAGATGGATCACAGGCTTAATTAATCTTACTTGAACCAATTGTAAGCTTAATCAGTTTAAGCTTAATCAATCTAAGTTGGACCAATTGTAAGCTTAATCGGTTCAAGCCGATGCAATCATAAGCTTAATCAATTCGTCTAGAACTGATAGCAAGTTTAGTCAATACAACGATGTTGCTGTTCCGAATATCCATCTATTTAATTTGTAAAGTCACGGAACATCTGAATAAAATGCAAATAGAAATCAAATTACTGTCGGATGGTATCTCGGGATTCGAGAAAGCTCGAAATCGAACAACGGAAACTGCAAAACCAGATATGGCTTGTAAGTATCGAGGTTCAACTAATCGCGTAGCTGGATCACGCTCGTCCGCGCGTTTCCTGCGGCAAGAAGACGTACAATAACAAGTAATTTCGGCCGCGAGTTTAGAGATACGACCACGTACACGAAGATATTACGTGATACCGGTCGCACCCCGATGCTTCTGTTTCCCTACGTGACGTGCTGTACCAAGACAAAAGCCATTTGTGCCAAATAATTCGAGGCTTTGTTGTTTCGCGAACAATATTGAGTCGATATTCCACTTTCCAGTTCAGATTGAAGTTGTTTGTTGCTTAACAAATTCGTGACAATTCTATCTGTGCTGGTCGCGTACCTTTTACCTTCCATTGTACAAATTCGGGTATTCTCTTTAGAAATGTTATCGTTTCCGTGTAGAAAAAACGGAATTCATAGAAATTCGTTAGACGATATATTGCAACGAGTTGTAGCTCTATGTATTCTGTGGTTGCGCTATAACATCACGCTTCATAACTCCACGCGCTGTAACTGCACGCACTGTAACTCCACGCGCTGCAACTCCATACGCTGTATTTCCATGACTCGAAACTCTATACGCTGCAATTCTATGCGCTGTATTTCCATATGTTGTAATTCAATGCGCTGAAATTTCACATATTGTAATTCCATATATGTTATGGCTCTGCGCGCTGGAATTCCATGTCGCGTATTTCCATATATGGTACCTCCACGAGCTACAATTCTACACGCTGTATTTCCATATATTGTAACTACATGCTACAATTCCACGTGTTGCAATTTCACGCATTGTAATTCCATATGTTGTAACTCTACGCGCTGGAATTCCACGTACTGTAATTCCATATATGTTGTATCTCCACGCGCTGTAATTCTACGTGCTATATTTCCATATGTCATAATTCCACGCGCTGTAACTTCTCGCATTGTAATTTAGCGCGCCGCAATTCTTCGTTCTACTCCACATTTCCAGACATTTTATCGCCACATGTTATTACTATCCGCACAATAAATCCAGAAACCTTTCATTAACACGGCGCAAGCTCTCAGTCTCTATATTTCTCTCGATCCGTTTTCATCTTCCACCAATATCCCTCAACCTCTCGTTCCACCTTCCATATCCGTTTCTGTCGAATTTCCATGATTTCTAACTGCTTTTTCTGTCTTCGTACATCTTTCCCGCGTTTCTCACTCTCCTCCGCTGGCTCTCGTTCTCTTTTTCCCTCTGGTTTCTCGGTTCCCGTCTCTCTGGCCACGCATGAATATGCAAAAGCGAGGTTGAAACGAACCGATGATATTTCAGTGAGGTCCTCGCCTCGAGCGACGTAAATTTCGCTTTGTCGATACACCCCGAGAGCACACCGCCCCTGCGCCTCGACCCCTTCTGCACACACGCGCACAAGATACCCGTCGCGAACGTGTGCGTGCACACTTACACGACGTATAACGTCGAGAATTGATATGCGGTAATGCGATTCGCGTTTTCGGCGCGACGATCTACAATCGGGGCTTTAACGATCGACAAAATGCACACAGGGGTGAAATAGGGGTGCTCTGTAAGCGGCCTTCTTAAATCTTACCCGTGATCGCCCGCAGTGCTTCTTCTCGCTTTCACAATTTTTTACTCTGCTATTTTTCATATATTTCATATCTCGCATGTATGCTCTTTGAGTTTCATTTTTTAAACTGGTAGATACCTGAGCGATATCTTCAGTTTTGGTACTGTCTTCTGAAATAGAAAAGTCGAAACGCAAAAATCGGAATAATCTTTTTAATTAAAAAATTCAGTTTATGCTCAACATCAGTACAGAATTCCAACTTTTGAATTCTGAATTCTCTGTCTACATTCTAAATTGCTTTTAAATTTATAAATTCCGTTCTCTTCTGGCGCACACATTCTCGGTGGATGCATTTAAAGTCGCACGAATCCCGTGTGGACAATTTCACCGAAGAACGTTCGTGCTGAATGCAGTCACTTTCTTCGAACTTCGAACTGTAAATCGATATGCTGTACACGTTATTTTACGACACTGTTACGAAATCCTGTCAAAGAGTCACGTTCTAAAACCCTCCGATTGATATACATCCTGTAACGTCTATATTTGTTCCTGTATTTTTATTATCCCATGTTTCATTGATTCCTGCATCGACTGCGACATTCATACGACGTTCCAGTTCCATTTCACGTATTCTCGAAATTCGGAGGGTTGGACACGAAATCTGAGTAGGTCGAGGAAACGAAGTCGTTCTCGATATACAAAAGATTATACAGTCTGTAAAGTTGTTGAATTTTCCAAACATCGCATGGCGAAAGAATCTCCATTGTCTAGAGATAGCCATTTTACATTAAGCCCGCATCGGGAATACAGATGGCGGGATGATCAAAATTTCAATTCGTTCTGCCGCGTCTTCGCCCTATCTTTCTCTGCTGCCTTCTCTTCATGTATTATTACCGAATCCCGGGGATTCCGGTAAACCGGCGGGCAAAGGCGATAGAGAGAGTTGAGTTTCGTTTTCAACGTGGACCAGCAACCCACCGAGCGAGTCCCTGAGGAACGTACTGCCAGGGATTATAGGAAAATTGGACGACTTGGTCGTAAAGGACCGTCTTCGAATATGGTGTTTCCGTGGCGGCACGATCGTGCCAACGAACCGGATGCTGATCGTCCTCGGCTTCCTCCTGGACCGTCTGCCTCGATGAACGTGACACTGAACGTCGCAAATGGAATATCGATGAAGTCCACGATGGCATTTTGAGCAGAAGATTGAGAGAGACGTCTTTGCTCGAGAATGCATACGTCACGCTAAGTTCATTCATTAATTTCTGTAAATTATTTGCAACCTGTTACACTTCACCTAACCCAACCTCCGTGACATCGTCATCTTTCTATGAATAGTACATGTTCCATGTTATCGACAAATCGCGAAATAAAAATTATCCTCACAAAACTTGTATTAGATAAAACTGTATTAGATTTCCGATAAAAAAAAAAATCGTACCATTCGAATTTGAAGTCTGAATAGGAAAATCGATGCAGTTCCCTCTGGATTGTTTTTTTACGAATCTCTGTAAAATACAATCGACACAGGTTAAAACCCGATTACAGGATAACGCGTTGAATTGAATCGAACGCGGCTAAACCTTACATCTGATATTTTGCGACCCATCGAATCCACATTTTCGAATAATCCTCTCAACGGCCCGTAATTTTTGTCCTGGCTCGAAATGGTCAGATAAGCGATCGATTTATCGTCGAAAAAACGTATAATTCACGGTGGAGCAGGAATTCTATTAAAACTATGAAAACAGAAAGAGAGACGAGGATTTCGTACATAATATGGTGATTTTATGTACGATCATGAACTGCAACAAATAGTGCCGCGCCTTTCCTACCTCTTTAAATATAAAATTGAAATCAAAAATGAATATTCACGGCGAACGATTGCTTCGCTTGGGAAAAAACGAGGAAACCTCGAAATTGGAAATGGTCCATTTGCGAGGGTGAAATCGGACCGGTATGCATAATCCTATGCCGCATAAGCGTCGAAACGTCGGCTATTTTTTCCTCGTTAATTAAACGAACGATCAAAAAGTAGCGGCCGAAACGAGTGGAATGCCCGTTTCCAAGCCCGAATTAGCAATCACTGCGTGCTGATTGCCAGCTGAATCAAATCCGATTCACCACGGAATTCGAACGCGTGCCGTTTCACCTACAATCAGGTGATTTTAATTGCTCTTTGAGTGAACAGCAAAAAAGAAAACAAAAATCCAGAGGAAAACCTACCCCTAGCCGAATCGAATTTAACTATCGAAAATACGCGTTTCGATGAAATTGCATTTGGGACATTCTCGATTTATAATACAAGTTTTCATCACCGATCTTTCGTTTTTTGAAAGGGGGTAAGAAAATTGGAAACTTAGAGAAGTTCGAAAATGAGAACTATCAGCTGTTCGATTAAACAGAAGAAATTCGTGATGACCTTAAATACCCTGTGTCTGACTATTCACGGTGTGTTCTACTGCGTCCAATCAGGTTAAGCATCCGAATAAAATTAGCCTATTAAAACGCTGCCACCGTTAAAATCGGACAATTCGTTATCACAGCCGGTGGATGTACGATGGATGTGAAGCAAAGTTCAGCTACAGAGATAGTTTGAACTCGGAATATTCGAGTTCCAACGAGGTAGATGTGCCTTCGTGACGCGTGTCATCCGCACCGATGAAAGCGCGACCGGATTCGAGGCTGGGAAAATGGTCGGGAAATAATTTCCGTGCCAGTCGAATCAGTCTGTCGAGGCAACTTTTCGCGATTTCACGCGACTCCGTGGTCCTTGTGCCCCGCTCTGTGTGTTTGCTCGATTGTTTATTTTGAAAAGCGAGCCCACCCCTTTCGATACGTATGTATATCACGAGCGACGCGCTTTTTCAATCTGCCATAAGCGAGGTACGCGGAAAAAGTGGAGGCCAGCCGAAACAATATTGCATTTTTCGCGGCGTGCTTCTGTCACGGAAATACATGAGTTCCTCGAACAATATCGAGAACTATAACGCGTCGCACAATTTAATTGAACGTCGAAAAAGAGATCGATAACGGTTAGTCATTATAGCAATCGAAATTGACTTAATAGCCGCGCATAGATGTGCCATTAATCTTTTTCATCTGATTATTATACTTTCGAAGAGTCTATACTCGTTTCAATTTATGATAAATTGTACTGATAGTTGCGGATACTGTGCACTAATGATAAAACGCTCGTTCTATCTGTAATCGGGCAGACCTCGTTTAACAATGTGCGACACGTGCACGCGTGGCGGCGTTAAACGAAATGGTGTGAAAAGCCCGCACTCGCTTGATTTACGACCGGAGAATTACAAATTGCCTTTGTGATAACAGGTATCGAGGGATCGTTCAACGGTATTGTTGGAACGGACTGAATTTTTACGCCAGTTTAGGGGATGTTTATGCGATGCAGGTGAAAGCCAGTTTCAGCTTCGTTTAGCGTGTTCACTATAGACAATCTCGGCGGATACCTAATGAATACAGTAGGATTTTCTCCGGTATTTACTAGATATTAGTATTCTGCTATATAGTAGAAACCTTACGAGATAAGATAATGCGAAATTGAGACGAGAAATTTATTTACGGACTTCATCTCTGCTTAGAATTCGATAGGTTGAATTCGGTAATCCGATAGGTTGCATCATGAGTTGTAATTGAATACCTTGCGAATAGCCACGTGCTGTAATTCGACAGATTGCATTACCAGTTGTAATTCGATACGTCGGAAATCAACACGTGCTGTAATTCGATACGTTGCATCACTACACATTGCAATTCGATACGTCGAGAGTAACCACGTGCTGTAATTTAATATGTTTCATCACCACGAGTTGTAATTCGATGCGTTAAGAATCACCACGTGCTGTAACTCGATACATTGTATCACTACGCACTGTAATTCGATGCGTCGAGAGTCACCACGCGTTGTAATTCAATACACGTTGGATCACCACGTGTTGCAATCCGATGCCTTGAAAATTTCAACTGGTCGAAACGTGTAACCACGCTTTGCCATTCGATGCGTACGATCACTAAAAGTTAAAATTGTCTTAATACAAAGTTGTATATGCCGTGGTCGAACTCGTTCCCAATAATGGAAATGGAGAGAGGAAAATTCGAGCAAAGATTGTGTGGTAGATTGCTCTGTACTCGGTACAAAGGTTAGGGTAGACTCAGACATCTGCAGGGATGCTCTTCTCTTCGTTGATCCGAAGCCTTTTTTGTTGCTCTTCTCTCAAAGAGAAAGAACCGACGGATCCCGGAATAAGGCTTTTGTCAAGGTTATACCTCGAAACTCGTTCGAGCGAATTTCTCGCTCGCAGACACCCCTTCTTCTTCTTATTCTTCCTTCTCTTTCTTCCGTCCTTTCTTTTTTACGACGACAACACAAAGATCCCCTCGAAACCGTATCGACGACGCGCATCCTGTTCGGACCAAGTTTCGTTGTATTGTTAGGGCTTGGATGGATAGGTCGATTTATGTGAGGATTACGATCGAGAACAGAGGGAACTCCTGTTCTTAAAATGCACGAGATCCCCTTTCTGACAGACACTGTTCGTATGTGGCCTATTATGTGCTTTGAATATACTGTCTTCCTGCGGTTCTTTCGAAGTCGGTTTTCTGCATGATTTCGTGGATTTTTTATCCATTTTATTTCAATGGTACACCATATTTCGTTCCTCTTCGTTTTCTTTCTGTCACTAATAATTTATACAATTATGTAGATCCACTTAAGAATACATTTATAAGTGCACTTGTTCAAAATGTAAGATCCACTGTAACTCAGATTAATTCATGAAAAACTCATTAATGTGTGTGCAATCTCTATTCAAGTATTACTGAAGCAGCCTCTAAATACATGTTTAAAGCAGGCTTAAGGGAGATTAATTAAAAAAGGACGAATTCAATTCTCAATTAACAACTTCAGTGATTACCGTTCAGCAATTCAGAGTAGCCTATTCACCAGAGAAAACGTTCGAAATCGATCTACGCGAACGTTTACCGGCGCAGAAATGAAAAAAAAACATAGAAAACATATCCAGGAACACATGTCCGTCCAGTGTTTTCCGCTCGATTCGTCGCGAAATCCTATTTCGTGGCCGATTCCCTCGCGGTTAATCGAGCTTCCTCCCTCTAACCCGGCGGGGGCACATCGTCGAGAGACGGAAGTTGACAGTAATTCCCCTCGTGCCGTGTCGAGAAATCACCGGCTGTACTTTTATTCCTGCTACGAGCAACGATAAACTTACTTACGGTCACACGTGAACGATTCTTAGACAGACGGTTTACTGTTCTCCTTTTTATTTTTGCTCCTCCTCTCTCGCGTGGAAAAGAGGCGAAGTCTGGCAACCGGAAGTCGAAAGAAGTACTCGCTTAAATCGTTTCCAGGGCAAGCAGTAACATACTGTGTGTGTATGTGTGTGTGTGTCGGACACAACGGACGACTTTCTAGAAGTGGAAACTCGTAGAGTATCGAAACTCCTCTATTTGCCTGGAAATCATAGACACAGAAGAAGAGGAGGGACAAGAATCACGGATTGAAATTTACCCGGGAAGTTTGCCACCGTGGTACGGTCTCAGTTTCCGGCAAAAACCGGAACGGAAGTAAATATGTCACGTTCGATCGAAACTCGAGTGGCTGTGCTGAGGGTCGTTGAATTTTTTTTATTTATTCGCCTCTCTGTCTACGAAATCGAACCTCGAAGAACAAGCGCGAGATATAAAGGATATCGTGGATCGTGTTTGCTTTTTTTCTGGAATCTTTTTGACGTTTGCGAACGTGTTCGATTGTTGATGAGGTCCACGCTTACGTTGGATGGAAATACTCCTTTGTGTAAAATACAGGATGATTAATGGATTTCAGAAGTTCGTAACAAGAATTGATGGCAACTTGAAACGTTTCTGCAATTTTTTTATATTTTCTGTATTTTGAAAATGAGTTTGATCCGTGTTTTTTATTCATTGATAATCCGATATATCAGTTGAAATCGATATTTTTGCTCGTAATCGGGTACACTTTCCTTTATGACTCGCTCACAGCAAGATTAAAAGCTATCTACAATAGAACAGCGATCTATAAAATAAAACGGGACACACGTGACGCGATAAAAAGCAATTTCAAAAGCAAATCCGATCGGTTGATTCCAGAATCTATATGAAAGATAGTCGGATTTCCCGAAATCGAAATTTCGTTATCTCTTTGTTCGCAAACCACTGTCCCGGATAGGTTCGTCCGATCTAGTCCGTTTAAATGCTAATTTTATTTAGACATTACACAAACCGCTCGTCCCGATGTGTTTGCATTGACCTCTCATTTAATCCATGATCGACGAGACAAACAAGGATAATAATCGGGCCAATAATTTCAGTGTTGTTTTCATATCAATTCATCTCCATATCACTTTTATTTTTACATTCATATAACACTGTAAATAAAATTCGATGATAAAAAAATTGATTACATCGCTGGGACGTTACACCAATAACTTCATACAGATCCACAACTGTTGCAACGGAAATTGAATTGAAGCTCGAATATTCTACTTTTATAATTGAATAATATACATTAGAATTACAAAAATAATTTGTGTGCTGTTGATTCAACATTAACCTTTAAGATTGATTTCTGTTCCTTGGGGAAATGATTCACGTAAATTTCGTCGTGGATATAAGAAAGTAGAAGGATCAACCTTAAATTTGCTTCATATTTCAGTAGTTTTGGTCTATTTATAACGAAGTTACGAAACTTTGAAGTTTGATAACTTTTCAGTGATGCGGTCAATATTTTCAGTAGTATATCTCAACGTACTACGCCTCAGAAGCGTCAAACATGAAATTGAATACTGAACCGTAACTTAATTTCTCAATTTCTGTATATTGCCAAATATTTCGACTCATTAAGGATTAAGTGAACTGACAGCAAACCAGCAAGCAGACGCAATTACTCGAAACAACCGTCATAAAAACCCCAAACGTGTAATTTACCACAAGCTTATCCGTCATCCTTATTTTCGGTTAACTAGGGCACAAACACAAGCTTCGTCAATTACGTGACGTGAAAAACGCTTAAATCGCAAGGTCCATAACGGATGGAAACCGTGACGAGGTGAATCCAGGTGGGCGAAAGGATAATCCCATGGAGTTAGCGTCAGTCAAGGCTGAATTACGACGTGTGATGGCGTGGGTCTGGCCTATTTGCCGTAAATTATGATAAACTACGTTATCGGTGTCGCGATAATAAATACGAAATCGATATCGTCGGTATTCGAAACGTGTTTGCGCCTGTGTACATGTGGCACACGTACGGGGTGAACAGCATTGTGTAGCTGACTATTATCCACAAAATATCAAAAGGGCTTGTAATTGCTCGAGTTTGGCCGATGAAATTAACCTTGCCCCGTAACACGTTAATGCGATTGCGAAGTTTTAACTACGCTCTGTTATTTATTGGCTAATGCACACGCATTAATGGACACCGACATTGATTCTGCTACGGCCACTCCGCGGATTTATGATGTTTAAGCGTCGTATTGGGCTTCATTCAGCGATTAACGAGGATTATATCGCGATTTTAATAACAATTAATATTAATTTTGGTTTAAAGTTGCGGGAAGTTGCAGAAAATTTTCTTTTGGGACTTTTTGTGTCTATTGGTGCTAATACGCTTTATATTGTCACACGTTATAACCCTATGCGCAGTAATTCCACGCACCGTAATTCCACGTTCTATAATTCCACGCGTCGCAATTTCACGCACTGTAATTCCACGCGTTGCTACGTCGACGCGTTGTAATTCCACATGTTCATAATTCTGCTCGTTGTAATTCCACTTTAATATCAAAGATTGAGATATCATAATTTTACAAGCGGTAATTACCCGCTACTCCACTCGATATATCGCAGAGCGTAATATCACGCAGTACATCGCCACTGTAATTCTTGGGTTATGACTTTGCAGAGCAACAATATATAATGTTCACAAGATTGCACCGCGAAGTTGCACTACTTTTTCGCAAACGATTCCGTAGCCAGCAAAAGTAATCTGAACGGTTGCCAAAGGGGGTGGCAAGATCGCGACGTTTAATCTGCAAGGATCCCAAGCCCGAAACAGGGAAGGTAAAGGGCATTAAGTGCAGTTTCGAGGGGTCGTTGCCACGTATGTCTGTATTATGCTGTGTTTGCTGCTGGATTACGAGAGTAAAGTACGGCGGTTTCCGCGACACTGTTTGCGATTGCCACGTTCGCGGTTATTGGGCCGCCGTAACGTTTAGTCCGGACGATTATGCTAAATTATTGTTTACAGGGGCCGTATCATATATGTCTATTTACCATGGACTCTGGCCACGTCGTTGGGCGATCGTTAACGGCGTGTTGCTTGCGTTGCAAGCTCCTCGTGTCGATGAAAAGTATAATACCCCGGAATTTACGGCTACCGTCTGCCATTAATCCTTTAATAAATACTGAATTTATTATCTACATTTTTAGGATGTCCCACGACAATATTTCATTAATATTTATCAATATTTTGATACACGAGTTCTGTCTGTTGTTCAACACTCTTTAGGTAACTTTGTCTAAGTAGAATAAATCAATAGTCAGACAGCTCTCTTTTTCACTATTATTTATGTTATACATCTACTATACATATACAGCTGTATAATTAAATTAACAATCTGCACGGAATAGAATCAAAACTAAAAACAAAATTTGGACAATAAAGTGTAAGTAGAATAAGTCAGCATGTGGTAACCCATGGACAACGACTAAACTCCTCAAGACTTTACTACAAATTAGCAGGAATGAATCGGTGATGTCTGTGTTCAAATTTCTATACATTTAGTTTTATTTAGTTGTCCTAAGTATAGTCATGCGCAAATTTCCTTGCAAATTCCGTCGAACTCCACTGTAGTTTGCAACAGGTAAGTCGTTGGCGGTTAGGAAGCTCTCTTCTGCAGTATGCATAATCGATGGATCGAGAAAAGGGTGGCGAAGGGAAACGAATCAATAGAGTCAGGTGTTACTCTGCGACAGAGAATGGAGGAGACGAAGATCGAAGCTGAATTACAGAATAACCAGCACGCTGAAATCTCGACAATTCCACGGGATAAAAGGGACGAAAGGATGCGCACTCTACAAAAAAGAGATGCATGAAACTGGGTTCGTTTAAACGCTTGTTGAAGTTTCGAAGACTTTGCTGCCATCCTGCGTTGTTCAAGAGTTCCGAAGATTTCCTGGTACGATCAGAATCTCCGGCATTAATTAGCGATCACGGTGGTATTATTGGTGGCTGGAGAGTGATTATCGAAGTACATGTTGTTTTGATTTAGGTTTATCGTTTGATTATTTATTCGACGGCTGCGTTGAAGTCTAGATTAACTTTTAATGAAAATAGCCGCATATTTTATTTACATTTTCGATGAAATGGCTGGCGGATATTTAAAACGCTGGGCATTTGTTAATCCATCGTATGTTCCAGCAAGGGATTAGTCATTTTATTCTGCAATTATTGATGGGAACTTTGTTGTCATTTTTATTAAACTTTATGCTTCGAGGGGAGGCATCATGAATACTACATGGTAATTTTAAAAGGATGTTACATTTGTGATAATCCCATACAGTCACATTCTATGGAATACCTTTTTAAATTAATGAAAATATCATCGATAAATAACAGGAAAAATATCACCAGATACTGAATTTGCTTTAAACGATTTCGATTTTACCCTGAACTTCCCCGTTGACAAACGACGAAATCATGCAAATCCACAGTACAGTCGTTCGCAGACGATAAAACACAAAAACAGAAAGTCGGAACGTCAGAGTCTGTTTGATTGATCTCCCCGTGCCAGTCTCAAAAACCGGGCACGAATAACAAATATACCGGTAGCACGAATTAATAGACAATCGTTTGAACGGTGCAGCGGAAGTGCACGCGATCTCGTGTCACGAATTCAGCGTCCGCCATTGTTTCCCGGTTCGTGCAAGACACTCGGCGAACTTTTCGATCGTAACACGCGACTTATCACGTGCCCCGCGCCCATTAACCGTGTCGTTTAAATTGCAAACAACGCTCGAAAAAGGGACAAACTTCGCGACCAGGTTCCATCAGGAACTTTCCGTGAATCTAAATGTTACCAATTACGATCCGTGCCGGTCAGAACTTTTAATCCTGTCGGCGACTCCCAATAACGGTCTCTTTAAACTTGCTGCTGCTTCCACGAACGTTAACATGCATCGGCAACGCGGTAATAACGGTATATTGGTAGTTAACTTTCACGGAAGAATTGTAAGAAGATATCGTGCTAACATTGATATCTTTTGCTTGTTAAAATCGTGAACAAAGGAAATTCAGCAGCCAGAGTTTGAACTAATTGGTTGTTTATGTTAGAACACGGTATTAGAACGTAAAGTGAAATTTCAGCGTTCGTCGGAAAGTTACAGACACTCGGTAACAAGCGCTCAATTAATTTTAGAAACGTATTTCGGCGTTTAACGCTACACGATATTCCGATGTCCATTGACCGTGTCGCTGGATATCGAATACTAGTATTTTTGCGACAATTTCGAAGACCATGAACGCGTTGCAAAGTTAAAAAGATCGACCGTGGTAATTGGGAAATAGGAATTCCGCATCGATTGCGTGCAAACGAACAGTTTAATTCGATAATATATTGAGTTGGACTGGCTTGACTAGCGACGCGTGAATTCCAGTATTAACTGCCACGATTATTGCTGTAACGTTAACAGACTGAAAAATACGATAATCTATTCTGCACACTGCGAGATAGCATTGTCACAGCTTTGATAAATCGTTAAAATGGAACTGATTTTGATAGAATGAAAATTTATAGTTTATTGTTGTTACTGCAAAAATGATTTATTTTCACCGTGTGAGATGAGAAGTTAGAGAAACCCAGAAACAAGTCTAACTGAAATTTAATTATAAAATATGTAGATAAATGTCATTATCTAGGCAACTTGTATAGACAAAATGTAGATAGGTCTACCCTAATTCTAATAAATATCCAACTCAGACATAAGCTTTCACAAACGATGTGAATATATTTCATGTTCCACTTAATGAATTACATTGATCCAAATTTGAGCGGAGTCTTAAATCTGTGCCAGCTTGTGTCGATATTGAAACCGTAGCAGAGTCGTTAAATATTCGGTCGTATTCCGCAAACGAATTTGTTGGTCGGAGATTATCGTCGAAGGTCCACGTGGAAATGGTGAAAAGGTATGCGCCAGTCGTAATTACAACCGGCACTATATCATCGTTTATAACACGCCATGCCGGTTTGCCGTCCCTTCAATTTCACCTTCTCTCTTTCCCTCCAAGTCGTTAGCACATTCTTGGCCGCCGCAGTGCAGAATTTCCTGCTGATACCGGCGAAAAAGCTTCATATTCGGGCTTAACGCCCGCTTTTACGATGCGACGAACACGGTTTCGGGATACTTGCCCACCGCCCCCCTTGTCATCATCGCCAACCCTTCTTTTTTCCTGATCCCCGGCCCGTGTCACTCGCACATCTTGAAATTACACGATGTAAGCCCCGATCGCGACACGTACTCGATGTTTCTGGGCTCGATTCACAGAAGTTTGGTCCTGAAAGACGTTTCGGAGCCGCTGGTCAACTTGTCGATATCCGAGTTTCCTGTTTCCTTTGTCCGCGGGACTCGTTAATTCTTTGGCCAGGCTTTTGTACGGGCTTTCGTTTGAAACTCGGTGAAAGAAAAAGCTATGAAAAGGTCCACAGCAACGGATTTCCGAAACGTAAGATCTTTCATGTTTTTGATTGACGTTAAATTTTTATTTGCAACGTGTTCCAACGCTGTAATATTGCTGTTTCAAAGTTCGCTATATTCCCCAATTTTTAAATACCAGAATTTGTAAAATTGTTTAACTTCCGAGGTCTTGAATTTGCGACTCGAACTCGCAACGAATTAACTCGATGATAAAGTAACGAAGAAGGCAATCTAGGTGAGAACAGGAGAAGATAGGGAGATAATTCGAAGACAATTAAAAGGTTCATAGAAGAGTCAGCACTCACAGCTGATCGATCGCTGACACAGCGTGAAATTGGTGTTCGCCTGGGCGAAATGTGACTGGAATTCGATTAATCGGCCCTTGTTCCACGCCCAGGATAATCGAGCGTCGACGAATCCCCCATCTTCGAGTCGCTTTTAAACACGGATTTCCACGGGAATTCTCGATCACCGTGGACCTCGAATCCTAAAGAGCCTAACTATAATCGAGTGATCGCCCCAATGAAAAGAGCTGGCCGATAACAGGTGTTCAGCCTCGGCACTGGGGCTAAATCTGAACGTCAATATCGTGTTAGACCGTAACGAGATACTTCGTCGGATTAACCGCGATCGATGCTCTGTACGGTGTAACCAGAATTTAAGATTCACCAAGAAATAGCAAAGATTCGATCTTTTCAACCACTTTTGATTCGTTTAGAACAAAGGCTCTTTTTAAATTTTGCACTTAGCGTAAAAGTTAATGGTGTCACCAAGTTCACTGTAGCTACGCAAGGACATAATCGCCAAGAAAAATAGTAAACCGAGTTTGCTTTGGTAAAACGCCAAATTTCGCGTTAAGCAAACGTCCTGCGAGCTTAATTCGAGCTTAACGTCCTAATTCTGATGTAACGACGGTTGAGTCTCAACGAGGTCTGGCGAGCCTTTCATAACTTCGGGGTTATTGCCGATAATTACGGACCCTTTTTAATTAGAACCAAAAATCTGACAAATCCAAAAACCTCGAACAATATCGAAATAAAATCTAGTAAGTTCGCAGGGCCGATTTGGCGCGCGTCCAAAAGATTCGATATCGAGTACCGATGATACTCGCTGATGGCTTCAAGGTTGGCTCAACGGAAAGAGAATAGGCATCCATAGAAAAGTTGGCAAACGATTCCAGACGCCTCGGTTCGTTCTCGCAGACTGTCGTCGCGTTGATTGTAAGCTAGTGGATTCACGGCTGTCAATTTGTTTCTCGTAAGCCGACGACACTTGGTGTCGATGTCTGGTTTCCTTGTTCGACACCTCGTCTCACGGATAAAATTCAAGGCGAGAACAGAACAATCTGAGATCGTATCGATTTTACTCGTGTTCGACGATTCGATTTTGGTGATAAGAAACAAATTCAGGTCTTAGTACACTACCGCAATTTTTGAACGAGACATGCAGATATGTCGGAGAGAATTTCAGTTGGTAATTGCAACTTAATCAACGCGTATATTCAAATATAGCGTAACTAAGCTTTGAGTCGTTCAGAAGCGCTCTACCTCTAAACGCGTTCATTTTGTGACCACAGGGTGTGGCTCAGTACGAAACCATATACAAGAACGCTGACCGCATAAACGGTCTTGGAATTCTAGCTACCTAATGATCTAACAATTCATCTTCTGATTCATCATTCCTATAAACCGTTCTTATCGCCTATTTTCTGTAGAACTTATAATTCTCCCAAGTTATGTATTCCTTTTAGTATCGTTACCAACGATTCATTATAGCAAGCTTTACGGAGCCTGCTATAATTATTCACCTAAAATATGTGTTCTCCGACAAACTTCATCGCCAAGTAACTATATGAAACTTGTTATAATTATTACCATAAATCCTGTTTCATATTCCTCTCATTAAATCGCTTGCCATATTTGTATTTATATCACAAAAAGTGATCAAAGCAAACAACACTTTTTACCATTTTTCACCGTGAAATTTTATTAAATGAATTTTTACCGTACGATACATTTCCTGCCCTTGTTACAATCGACGGGCGTCCAATCAATATATCCGCTTAATTAAATTCCGCGACGCAACAACGCCAGAAAATTTGTTCCGAAAATGCAAACCAGCCGGGTTTGAAACATTTTTCATAGGGAGAAGGGCTGCCGCTGTTCTTCGAGCATCGTGTCGTTGTTCCGTTCGAGGGGGTGGGGGATAGACAAGGCAATGCATCAACGGCTTAATGAGCAAACTTTAATATTCAGCTCCACTAAAATCCAACCCTGTTCCTTAACTGTTTTCTAAAGTGTCGCGAACGATTCTTGTATATCAAGTGGCGATGTGTTTAGCATCATTACACGATTAATATTATATAATTATTTGGAATGGATAAATTTAACGTGTTCGATATGTGGAATTATGATGCGAAACGATAGAATGTGTAAAATTGCTACACGTGGTAATTCAATGTGTCGAGTTACAACGCGTAGCGCACCAACGTGTCAAGTTACAACGCGTAGCAGATCAACGTATTGAATTACAACACGTGACAATCCAACGTATCGAGTTACTGCGCGTGGAGGACCAACGTGTCGAGTTACAACACGTGGCACTCCAACGCGTAGCGCATTAACGTATCGAGTTACAACGTGTAGCAGTCAAACGTATCGACTTACTACACGTAGCAATCCAACGTATCGAATTACAACGTGAAACACTACAACACCCAAAATGGCAAAGAGCAATGAAGAAATTCGTTCATAACTCAGAATTTTTGGCTCTTCGGTACATCGCACTGAGAAGCTAGCAAACGAACAGCAAACTCATCATCCAATAATCTGTCCAGTTATCTCCCTCCCGTAATTTCTCTCAGTAAACGGGTCTTGGAGGTTGTTTCCGGTCAGCAATCGCTGCTCCCAGGACATTTCATTTTCCTTGCAAGGGCAAGAGGGACGTCGTTGCAATAAAAGTACAATCACTCTCCAATCTTTGCGTTCGCATAACGATCTTCATCGTGAGCTTTGTATATTCCCGTATCCATGAAATAAAAACATAAAAATATTTATATATTGTTCTAACAGCTAGGATCAATAAAAAATTATTCTCTTCTCGTCGTACGTTTCGAAAACGATCAATAACTTCCTGTCACAAATGGAAAAAAAATTGATTTCCGTATGAAAATGCTCGTGCTTTTTGGTAGAGAGAATATTTAATCGAAGCGTCAAATCGAGCAACCGCTATGGTATTCGTTTGAAAAAAAAGAGAGAGGAAGAAATACCCATCGATCCCAATATTCGTAGCGATAATGGTATCAGAGCTACGTATTATTCACGATTCGCGAGATTTATAGTCGGACAGGGGATAAATGTTAAATTTCGCGATGCTTGATTTTCAAACAGTTTGACGAATCGAGCCTCTGAGCGGGAAAATATTTCCTCGTTCGACCGACGGCGACAAATAATCGTGAAAATTGGCCTCGTGGTGATCTCGCGGTTGCGAATAAATGCCGTAGGAATAATCGACAGTTTGCAACCAGATAAGAGTTCGAACATTCGATTATCGCCACACAAATTTTTCCGGAGAATAATTTAAATACACGAACTTTATGCAATTTTATGAAATTATCCGAAATTCCCAGAATTATCATCTTAACATGATATCTCTTGACACGATTGTGATATCTTTTGACATGGGTCAAAAATGGCATGTTGGTCGAATGATGGAGTACAAGGGATTATTTTCTCGTGTAGGTCGATGCAGATTTCACCAGGGGAAGAATATCCCATCCACTTTAATTCTGTAATTAAAGAGGTAAATGGTAATCCTCGGACGCCCCAATTGTGCTTCTCACGTTTAAAGCACCAAGTCCCTGACCCGTTTTCAGACTGAAGTGTCTTGAACGGAATTCCCAGTGGGCCAATGTATAGTCACGAATTTCAGATTTAGTGGATCAAGTGGTTAAAGAGGCGCGTGTCGTGCTGGAATTGAAAATAAGGGACAAGCAGTGTCGGGCTAATATTCTCCCATGGTTATGTACCTCCTGCGAAACAAAACCTTTTTAAACAACAAACACTCAGCAGTTTCTGCGCCGATTGTAATATTTTACCACTTCCTCGTGTTCTAATTCCACGCGCCCTAATTCCACGCGCTCTAATTTCACGCTGATCATTACTCGTATATTTCATCATTACGAATTCATGTTAAATTCCATTTGTGGTTAAATTTAAATGAAATACATTTACATAACAAGAATAGCATGTTCATAATACAATTTATGAACTTTAAGCCCGGACATACTAAAAGTCCATACGGAGCTTGCATTCGTCTGCACCATAGCCCCCATTGGAAAGTTAAGGAGCAATTTTGGTCTTTTCACAATGACGTTTCGCATATTTCACGTTTATACCGAAAATGGAAGTTGAAAACATGGAATCGCGTCCGGTCGCGACCGACTTAAAGGTTTCTTATCACTCGGAGCAGAACTTTTGCCTACTCACGCGAGTAGAAGCTTCGGAGTTGGCGTATTTTTCGACAGTAAACCTACTTTCGTCGGGGGAAACCTCAAAATCCATTTCGTTTCGCGCACGTCGTGTCGTTCGAAAGCATCTACAAGCCGTTTCGCGGATTCCGCCGCGCGTACGAAACTTTTCCCTCTGTCGGTCTTCTAATATCCTCTTTCGGCGTGAAATCGAGTTTTCCCTCGCAAATCGAGCGTATTTTCTCGCTCGTAAAAAGAGCGTCCCTGTTTTTCACGGTTGACACAGGGATCCGTTACCACCTGCAGGCAAGAAACGCGAATGAATATCAGTTTCGTATATTTTTTCTGAATCCCGAATCTGAGAAGCACACGACGTTCCTTTGACGATTTCGGCAGGCTCCATAAACGGAACTTATTCAGCATATATTAGTTAAATCCTGAATGAGAACTTTGTTATGGTATTTAATTAAACTGCCACGGCAGTTGTAATTGGGTCGTACGTGTTCCTGTTTATTAATCGGATTAGAACTTCATTATTCGGTTCGAGGGTAATTTTAATTTAGGTGTCAATTTTCAAGTCGTTTTCACAAAATAATTCCGCGTAGTTTCAAGTATTTTGTAGCTGGAACTTTTAATCCAACTTTAGAGCACTGGAAACCAAGGTACATACACCGTTTTCAACCAGCAAACCCTGAAATTCGGTCACCATAAAAATCCGACCACGTTTCGACAAAGCAGTCGGACGATAAAGGAGGTTTCTCGTTGTTCAAAGGACACAAGGGAACGTGTACGAGCACCGTAAACACTGTCTCGACTGTGTATTACTTCCTGGAGAGCAGGACAATGTAATCGAGAGAGAGATGGGGTAGATGTCGTAGCGAACGGTCGCCATAGAACATCGGCCTGTATGCACGAGCCGCGGACAACCAAAGTTCTCGATAGTGAATTATGGCGAGACCGTGTCTCGAATTCGACCCCCTTCATTCGGGATTCTGTGCCCGTCTTCTTTCAGCTGCTTCGTGGCTCGACTGGGAACGCTCGAACAAAGCTGGCTTCGTTGTTCATCGCTTAATTCCTTTTCGATTCGCTACTTGTTGCGTTAATTCTCTCCTTCGGTGCGTACTTTTCTTCTGGAAAGTATTTCTTGTTCGCGGAAGGAGGAATTAATGGCGTCGACCGGTGAATGCATTATTTCCCTTCGTTTCCGAACGAACGCGGAATTAATGATGCAAGTTCCTTGAACGATAAGAACAATTCTACTGCTTCAACAATTTTGAAATCAGGTATCTCGAAATGAAAACTTCAAAATTTAAAGTGAGATAAGAAATATATTTACTGTAGGACCCTTTTTTATTGTTACCGAAGTCGGAAGTTTGATTGCTTCGAAAGTAGTATCATGTCTGACCATGCGCTGACTCGTACTACTTAACGCCAGATCCTAGTCACCATAACACAGTTTCCTTTTAACAATTTTTCTATGTAACATTTACATCTGTTGTACATTGATTATAAAAGATACGATGAAATTTACGAAAGCCAAAATGATGAGTAAAGAGGCCAACTACGAGCATTTCACGAACCAAAGTGTTATCAGCGATATATCTCGGAAGCCCTATATCTCTATCAGTATCGTTCAAAACTCGATCTCCTCTTCCCGATCGATATCTAAACAAGGATTTACGTTTTCCTTCCAGGAACCCGAACGTGATCGATCACCACGGTCGAAACGACACGCTGCTGCCTGCCAGCCGGGAGAAAAGCCGTTTCCGTAGTGTGACATGGGATCAATACGACCCAGTGCATCAGAAGTACCTGGAGATCGGTGAGTGACCAGCGTGAAATCACATTCTCCATTCATGCAAACTGCTGGCCGATTCTGGTGGCTTAAGCATGCATGCTCCGCGTTTGTTCCTGTTTCGTCGGAGTGCTAATTAAGTCGGGTGCTTTTGCGAGCCGTCTGAAAAGCGAAATAATTTTCGTCGTTGGCGAGTACGTAATTCGCGCGTGAATCGCGGACGGGTCGAATTAACCGGAATCAAGAGGCACGCGTGTGGCCGCGAAAAGAAAATGAAGTGGGCAGGGCAGAAAAGGGGAAAAGCCGGGGTCGGCCACGAAGAAAAACCGAGGAGGACTTTTCCGCGAGGTCATTTTTATTTTCAGTCGGCTGTTGAGCTCTCGCGGCAGATGACGTGAAAAGAAATCCTTTGACCTGAAAAAGAATTTGCGGCCTTTTTCCGCGCCGCTTCTTCCCCACTTCTTTCTCTCCCTTCCTCCTCCTCCTCCGCCTTCTTTTTCTCTTTGCTGAACGCGCGTTTTTTGCCGCGTAACGTTACGACGAACGCCGGCATAATTTCCATTAGCATTTGAAGGCGATGTGAAAGCGCTAATTAAGCTAATTAGGAGTGCTTCGTGGCGGCGATGCTCTTGATGCGCTCCGCGGGATGAAACGGACACGGCGTACACGTAAAAATTTAGCGTGTTAATTGAAATAAAAAGATTGAAGAAAAGGATGGTCCGGTCGGTGTAATCGAGACAGTTGGCATGCATTTTTTTACCACTTGTAAGTGACCGGAAATTCGTTTAATTCGTTCTTTGGAATTGAGTGGTTCATTCTGTGCATACACAAGCACGTGAAGATGCTCCGTTGAATAGGGAGCTCTTTCGGGTCGACAACTTTCATTTGTTTTTGTGCTATTCTGGAATTTATGGAGAGCAGTATTCATATTTAATAGAAAGGTATAATTAACATTAAATGTGAAAGCGATGATATTGTATCAAATGTCTCACTTTGAGATGTGAAAAGCTCTAGTTGATTTAACCTCGCGAAAGATGTAGAGTGACACGAAGGATTTACTCTCAAAACAGTTCTATGAAGCACATTATTCATTTCAGCGAGGATTCGGCCATTTGATGAAATGATCACTTTCATTATTTGATACTTTCGGTATCATACTTTCCGAAATCCTGTCAGGTTGTCAAAGAAAATTTAACCCAAACATAATTTTAATCGTAATTGTCCCTAAATCATTTCAGCTTAAGTTCTAATAATGAATAATTAACCATATAGTGTCGGAACGATATAATTATATGACGTATTTCTTGTTTACCTTGGAATCAGGTTACGTTCACTAGTAGCTGGAATATTGATTGAACAAAATAAATACTGCCGTTGATGCATTAAATGCTTGCTGCAGTTTTCCTGTTTATCTTTGAAGTAGGTCACTTTGGCTACCGACCAGGAAGAATAAATATCAGATGTTAATGAGTTTAGTAGCCCTTCTATCAAACTGGGTCGATCCGACTATATTAATTCGCCTATGAAATCTTCCTCGTTAATTGCTGGTTATTAATAAAAACACTTGTGCATACGTATGCGTTTCTGTCAACCGACTTTGTACGTCCCTTAGGGAGTAACTTTTGGAAATGGTCACTTTTGGCGACCATTCGCTTGTACCTTCTCGCGAAATAAATTTCTTAGTTCGAAATTTCATGGTCCACAAGTACCAGAATCTCAAAGCTACTAGACGAACGAACTTCGGAAAAATCTACTATCGATATTTCGCAAAAGGTATTCTTACAAATGTACCATGGAAATACTCTTATACATATAGTCCCGTTACCTGTGAAATAGACCACGTACCCACTTCGTAACTTTACTGCCGTACAATAAAAATACGCTTGCACCGAAACGGGGTCACGGGAGGATCCAAACACCGGTAAGAAAAGCGGTAAAATTCCTGCTTGTTGCATTAAAATACCGCTACTCCGTTTTTGTATTTCGTGAATTCTACGCGCTCGAAGCCGACAGGAGAAGCAAGAGAACCCGTTCGATCGACAACGAGTCTCGAAACAGATCACCGACAGTTCACGAACGATTCACTGGCGTTTGGTATCGATGGTTGAGACAGGAACACGGATAAAAGCGGAACAGACACGGGGAGTAACACGGCCACGGTTTCCATTTCTCAGAAGGTGGTGAAAAATCACGGTGAAAACGATAGCCCGCATTCCCGGTTCGTTTCTCGATCCTCGCTGGCACGATGGGAGAAAAATGGGCCGTGAAAATGGACCGGAAGAGAAGCCAGGAGCCTGGCCAAGGCCCGTGATTAATTTTTTTTTCTTTTCCTTTGTCTTTCTTATCTTGGACGAATGAACGCCTCCGGGCCATCGAGGTTCGTTACCAGCCTCCGCCAAGGAACGACAATCCCTCGTCGAAAACGTGGCTTCTCCGTGTCCTCGGATAACTTTGTTTTCGTACACGGCCGTCGTGTAATTAATTTAAGGACTTGCGAAAGGGTGATGACGTCGGGGCGAACGAAACCACGGTAACGCGGTGAATAGCCTTTGCTTTCCGCTCAACTGCAGCTTTTGTTGAGGCTTTTCTGTTATTGACAATTACCTCTTCACATTTTTTTCTGGGGTTTCGTTACTTAGATATGTAACTTGTACAGAAGCTGAACATTTATGCTATATTTCTTACTAAAGTGCTAAACCTCCAAAATCCTTACTGATAGTAACGTACAGATGTACAAACGGGTTTAGCGTAATGTAGGAATTGCTTAATCAACGTCCCGGAATATTAGATCATAGAAGATTACATTTTACGTGACCATCGCTTATCTTCGACGCTCAAACACGTTTCAACATCGATTAAGAGGCTGCCAGTTCCCTGTTCGCCTGTACACAGAAGCAGGATCAACGGCAGGACTAAAACAACAGTCGACCGCCATAATTTACTTGTAGTACACATCCCAACCGTTTTCCATCCTCTACACTCGCCGCACGTAAGCAAACTCCCTTAAGCATCCACGGGCCGACCTTCCTCAGGATTCGCGACTTTATTACGTTTGCATTGGTCCCATCTAAGGAGAGATAATTATATCCGCAATCGAACACTGTAGCCGTTGTTTTCTTCGTCAATTTTCGCCTGGGAAAATGAGGATTTCGAAACTTCCGGGAAATAATTGTAAGACGCTCGAATTCTCTTCGCGGGTCAAATATTCACCGCATTTAAATATGAAGGAAACACGGTCAAGTCTTCGCCAAGATAGTAAATGTAAATTCATTTCTAAGTTTCGAATGAAATTTCTGTATTTAAATAACGGAAATCTTGCTGGAGTTTGCTCTCGGCAAAGATGAAATATCGCGTATTGTAATTTCACGTTTCGTAGTTCCACGCGTCGTGATCCCATATAATTCCACGCGTTCGAACACGAGACGTGTTAATTCTTTTTCCGGCAATTTCTCCCTAAATAATCAACCGTCCCTTCATCGCTAAGACCATCAATTCTGCCATCAAATCGATCATAAAATTTCTCGAGTCCTCCCTTATCATTAACGGACTTATCATTAATCCTCTGCTGTCCCAATGGAATCATTTATTTCATCTCCATTCCCTTCTGCGAGTAAGACGTTTGCAGGGATCCCCCAACCAGAAAATCCCCTATCTCGAAAATACGTTCGCCATTCCTCCATTTCCCTTTGCCATTCAACCCATTTTCCGGTTGTTTTTCCGCAGACTGCCACGAACCGGCAGGTTGAGGGTTTTCAAGTACGAAGCGGGGCTACGAGGAGGACGATGCAGATTGTACAGATGCGGCGAACGCGTTGGCGTGTAGTTTGCAAACAACCGAATCTGCTCCTCCTCTTCCCCATAGCCTCTGTTTCGCAGCTGCGGCACACGACACCCACCATTACGCGATCGCGTGCACTACGACACCCCTGTTGAGAAACCGGTAACTGCGGTTTCTATACGCGGACACGGTTAGATGCATGTGCTTCTGAAATGCGGAACATTGTCTGACAAACTATTCCAGAAAGACACCTACAAACTTACTTGCACTCTTCGTTGATTCTCTTATCTCTTATACAAGTTATTTTTATCTAAACCTTTAATGGTGCGATTTACGACAGAAATATCTAATGGTACAAGAGTAAAATCTAGTGTTTAATGTTCTTCTCCTCTGCGTTTTTATAAAACCAGATAGAGTGATAGCTGCATTGGTGAAAATACAGATAAGTGAAAAAGGTGTTCACCTCGTTTAAACACAGACCGTTGATCAATCACGAACCGGGTTCTTTGAAAATACTCTTTTCCTCTCGTATTTCCGTTGGTATTATGTTATACGAATATACGCGTCGAACGAAACGCGAAAACGGTGATTTATTCGCGCCCGTATTCGCATTCAGGTGAAAAACCCGTCGATCAGTTGGCTCGATGTTAGTGAATTATTTTTCCCGATATTTACGACCGCAACGGGAGAATTTTTGATCTACTTTAAGCGACTGGAACCGCTTTGCGGCCAAATACCAATGAGAGGTTTACACGTGGCTGTGCCGTTCGTTTTGCTATTACTTTCGTGAAATACGTTGGAAACGCTCGATACATATTCCATGTTGCCTCCCTTTCAACCCTGGCTTCTACGGCTTCCCTCGAGTGATATTCGAATAATTTCATTCTCCAGTGTATTATTCGACGTTTTGGCGATATTCCATAACCAACGTCTCTCACGTACTCCGTAATTGTTAACGAATATTGTTCAGATTACTGTTCCTGAATCAAGAAACTTTTAGAGGTTGACATCTTTGTCTTCTCAGCAAATTTGATACGTCAAAGGATTATTTGAGATTGTTAAGAATTAACAAAGTAAAAGTTTATGAAATACGTAAGGGAGAAAATAGTTTTGGTAGACTGTTAACAAGTAAGAATCGCAAGACCGAATGAATAGTAATCGTTGGTTTTTCTCATTTTCTTCGATTACACGAGATTGCTTTCAGCATTCGAACCTGGATACCGTTCGCGTCACCTCGTTAGCGAGCGAATTTGTTTAATGGGATTCAAAGTAAACGGCACGAACGGTCTGGGCAAATGTAGTCGGTCGAAGTTTAAATTAGTTTTTCACCGGCAAACACGCACGATATTGTTTAACGTAATCAAAGTTTCGGCAAATTTGTTTTCCCGACGATGAACGGGTTTAATTTATGCGATTAAACAGCCTACGCGGTGAGTCGTGAAAATCAACGTGGAAGTTTCGCGAATGTTCAATATTGCTTTTGAAACATTATCGGAGCCACATCGCGGCGAAAGAAACACACTCGCCGCAGAACTCTGTTTTTCCGCGGAATATTAATTACTATTGTTGTTTATACGAAAACTGCGGTAAATGCGTCTGAAAAAGCTGAACGTTTTCCGGAAAACAATTTACCACTTCGAATGATCCCGTGGCAGAGGAACTACAATTACGGTCATTTGTGTACCGTTTTCCGGGAAACTCGACGGTTTTCTCTTATCACAAATAACATAATAAAAGACAGGGGCGAGCTTAGCTACTTCAACCTAAATTACACTTTGATAGAAATTTTCCAGCAAATTCCAGACCGTACTGCAGTCTCGACAGACACGTTGAGCAGAGTTTAAGTAGAATTAAATTCCACTCCAGTTCCTATTCGTTCGATGGACTTTTCGAATACTTTCGCAAACGAATTCGTGCGGACTTCTATTTTGTTTTTATCGTCGGCAGAAATATATCTGAGGATAATTACCGATTCTAACACTTACAGTGTACTTTACAATTTTCAAACGTATCAGGTATACACACCAACTATCACATAAAATTATCCAAGCGATTAACATCGTTTTATCGAAAAGCGACTAATCGGCCGATTTATATTGTCACTCTTTTGTAAACATTTCACCGATCGTAAAATTGTCTCATTTTTTCTGTGTTTAATAAAAGTCCCGATTATAAATTGATGTCGTCGAAGGGAAGCTGTATCGCTCGGCTCGTGTCAGTCGTTATCGTTAATCCGGCTTCGATACCATCCCCCGATATCGAAGCCGCAGGCGTGATCGATCAAGCCGATAAAGCGTTCGCTCATAATTTGCTTCGATTCGGTGTCGTCGTTTCGCTAGTTACCGATCGAAAAATTGTCCGCTTTGAATTATGACATTACACCCTAGTGAATTTTAAACATCGAATCTGTTTTTATTTTTGTTCAAAGCAGAAGGTATTTTCTTCGGGTGTTCATCGAAAATTGAATAATAGATGGGGAAACGATGAGACGCTAGACTACAGAAACAGAAAGAGACGCGGAGGCGTCGAAACAGAACTCGTTACTCGTTCAACAATTGCCAAGCGTACAATTCCTTTCGCTGAAAACGTAAGGAGATCCTCCGCGACGATTTTTAATTAAGCGAACCTCTCATCTTGTGAATTTTAATAACATATTGTGGCCGACGCTTTCTTCCCGAGCCACCATTGTTGGCGAACGAGTCGCGATTCTATCTGTGTGCAAACACTTCGTACGCGTTCGTTGAACTCGCACATCCATTTCGCGGCTTGGAAATGGAGTCAAACGTATTCATCGCAAAAATGACAGACTCGGTGTCCAGTGTTTAAATATAATGACAAAGTTTGACTGGAAAAACTGGATCACCCTGTGTGTTTTCAGAGTACGAAGGCAAAGGAGAAAGGATGAAAAACATCGCACAAAATGAGGGTAGATATTATCTGACGAATCGTGTTCTAAATGTACCATGGCGAGATATTCCCGCGTAATTTTGGATTCATGACTAAGCGATTATCGACTTCCGTTCTCTAGGCGGTCGAGCTTCTCTCACTTCGTAAAAGCTCGAGCAATGTTGTAGGATGGTGAACTCGCATTTAACGAACCTTTACTACACCGTTTTCACCGACTTCCGCTATAACGGCGGCGTTTTAAGCTCTTTTTCCGCTTCCGACAACGATTACCGGTTTCCCGAGCCGGTTGTTCACGACACGATTGATTTCTACTTTTTGGCTGATAAAACGACATCCGTCTCTGATACACAATTGCCTGTCTACTTTGAGGAATTTGAGAAATTTATTGAACATCTCATAATCAAACTAGTTTATCTCACTATGCATTCAAACCCCAGGGTATTCAATAACTTAACATTCAACGGAATTGTAGTTGCTACACGGTATTTTAAACACTTCGGCCTTAATCCAGCCGGTTTGCGAAAGTTTCGGTACAACTTACACTTTCATAAATCTATAATTAAGCAGCGGGCTGACTCATGCAGGGAATGCAAATCCGTTTTCGGGGAACAATACACACGTGCGTGTAGGGCTGCCGGGAAAGTTTGTCGATCCCGTTAGTTGTAAACCATATGCGAACATACGGCAAAGTTGGCCATACCCAAGCGACAACAAGTTTCTTATGGTCGGCCGTTTGGACGACAATGTTTGTAGGTGGAAAAGTTTGTACGCGTAAGAGGTATCGCCGGGTCTCTTCCGTTTCGAGGAATATTTTCCTGCCCCGTCCAGGATAAAAGGAGATATCCTAACTCGCGCCTATATCAGTCTCTCCTCGGATCCATCTAATGGATTCAGCTTACAAAGTGCGAGGAGAAAAGTTGGCAAAAGTTCCTTCCGGCCGATTCGGGGGCTACCTTATGCAAAGTGAAACTTTCCCTCGGTAATCAGCCAAATAAATCTGGAAACCCGGAGAAGAGGAGAAGATTTAAGCGAACTCCTGCTGAACTTCCGTCGATATTTTACTGAATTCTTTTTCATGCAAATAATTTGCAATACAACGACTCTAGAGAAAATGGCGGTCCGAACATGCGTTGCGAGCGTCAAATCGAGTATTAAATTGATAATTATACATTTTATCTTTCATCTCGAAAATATTAACGATTATGTCAGGTTGGTAAATATTTGATTAATCTCGTGAAAGTTGATTAAAAGCCTAAATCCCAGCGGGTTTGTAGATCGGTATCGTGGGAAAGGAATTCTGAACCGACGTCACCTCCGATATTTCATAATAAATTAAGTTCGACGGTGGTGGCTTTTCGGTCACGGCTCGACTAATCTCAGTAAGAGCAAAGTCCCAAAGCTTTCGGAAACTTCGACCGGGTAGGAAGTTGGTGTTTAGCGCTTTATACGCTTGCGATAGTCTTTGCCGGAGTACTCGTAGCTGACTTGCAATCTTTAATCCCGGGAGGAGCCCCCAAATGGGAGAATCCGTTCTTCGGGGTCGAGTCCTCGTCATGCTCTTCGGTTCCTTTGAACTTTTCCTCAATACGCTTCATCGAATTTACTTTATTTTCAAAGTAAATCGCGTTAGAAAATTAATTTTTAACGTCTCAATCTATTATGTCGCATTCGTACGTTCAAATCTTATTATTCTTCATCTCTCCATTATGACCAATATGAATTATTCGAAACATAAGGTGACATTTTGTGTCCATGTATGTATCTCAGGTGATAGTATCTGTTGCCGTCTCATTAAAATTATTTTCCGTCCCAAATTTCTCCAAAGATTTTGCGACAGACCACGAAGAATTGTACGGGGGATAAAAAAGGGGAAGGAGAACGCGGAGGATAAAAAATAGCAGGAAACAGAAAGGATGAAGAGCGGAAGCTATTGGACGTTGGAAGAATGCTGTTAGAATTTACGTGTCACTTGGCGCGATACATCAGCCCGAGCAGAATACATCGCGGATGCCCGTGAACAAGGGCAGAAGGGTGCAGGGAAAGGGCTATTTCGAGGAAGAGAGATCGGCTGCATGTGCAACGGATGGAGATGTGGCAGGATAAAGCGTAGGTAGTAGAGCACGTAGTAATTCACGGGCGCACGTATGCGTGGCCTAAGTGATACTACGTGACGATTTATGTCGGTGCACACGCGTGCGTGACGTCTGGTAATGCCTGCGCCTCGTTCCGTCGCTGTACGCGAAATCGGTGCGATAAAACTACGCGAAATCCCGAAAAGAAAGGAGAAAGGAACCGTGAAACACTTTTTTCCCTCTTTTCTATGTCTTTTTTCCTTCTTCCATTCCTCTCGCGTGATGGAATCACGTCCACCTTTTGTTGCCTCGTTCCGCCCCAACGAGCGGCGGATGAAAACTCTTGGACATTTTTTTCCATTTTATTTCTGTATTTGCGAATTGTTTCATGATGTACGTTCTTACTCTAAGACATTCTGCAAGGTCCTTTTTTATTAATAATACAAGGTATCTGCCTTTATTATCGTATGAATCTTCTCAGGAGCTATTTCAAAAATATATCAAATTGTATATGTATGTAGTATCTCGATCTTTTTTCAAAGATCTCATGTTATTTTCAGTGGCTTCTTTTTTATGTGGTTTCAAGCTCCATTTCCCAAGTTCTCTTTTGCGTCACATTTAACTCGCCGGCAACCGACTGCCAGAAGTTCGCTACATAAAAATAAAGGGGAACACTGTGCAACGAGGGTGTGCCCGTATCTCCCAGTATAGCAGGGTGTGGGTATGAAGTTTAGATCTGGCTAACTTTGCTGTTAAGTTTTCGACGAAAACCTCCTAACCATCGACAGCTGCTTTCCAACTAAATACTTGGATAACGTATTCAGGTCCTCGCTATACTACAACACCCATTCTCGGTCTCGTTACGCTAACTTTATAGTCTTATGAAATTTTCATCGGGAACAAAATCCTTCTTTATGCGGTTGTAATATTTTATTGCAGCTACGCTGATCAGTTTAACGGCTGCGATCCACGGCGAGCTTCGTTAACACTTTTTCGCTTCATAATTTACTCGTGTACGTTCAACGATCTGGAACGATGATATTTTAAACCGTTCAGCCAATAATTTTCGAGCGTAACAATTAAACCAGTTCTATGTTCTATCTCCGATTGCAAATTTTTCCACTTTTTCGGGTTAATACCCGAACGGTATAATTAGAGAAATAAGAGTGAAAATGGAAGGAAGGATGAATCGGAACTGAATCGATGTATCGATAAATGAAAGAAAATACGATGGTGTTACGGTTTAGCCCGCTCCTCGTGTTCTGATCCATTTGTTCACCCGTGGTACGCGCTTCCACGCTTGCTGTCGTAATGTGGCCAGGTTCCCACGTGCATTAGTTTCATCCCCGTTAAGAGGATGTGTACGTAGAGGGGGTTGGTTCGTGAGTCTGGCTCGGAAAGGAACGGTTCAACTACTCGTGTAAGGGAATTTGGTTCGCACGCCCGTATTTGGCGAAGTACCTTAACACCATCTCGTCTCGCTTTAGTTCGGTGTCGCTTCATTGTTTTTAGGGGAGGAACATCGAAAACGGAAGTAGACTACCCTCGTAACTGTTCTGCAACTCTCGGAATTTTCGCTCGACTTCTCGATATATGGCCCGAGATAAGAGCGATTCCGATTTTACTCTTTCGTGTCTTTATTAATCCAAAAACATAGATATTAATCCTTTGCATTCGAAAACGTTTTTGTCGTTGGTGAAAGGCAGCTCTAAAACTGTCTAGTTGAAAGTTTGATGAATTTTTTTTTAATTATTATTTTTAATAATTATAATTTTTAATAATTATTATTTATCGACTGCCACACTGTTCAATGAAAAAATATCTCAGATTGCTGAACATACAAAAAGTATGAGTGACCTTTCGAGTGCAAACAGTGAACGATAAATTTTCTCTTGTATCTTGAATCTTCCGAACTCAATTTCATTTTTCCACTTCAATTTCACTTTCACCTCCTTTTTATCGCTTAATGCGCCCCTAGTGCCCTGGGTGCTTCATCATCCCTCCAAGGATTCCCGATGCATCACGCGACGTTATTACACCCGTGCTTCCATCAGGCAGGAAACAAACTGGATTTCTTTCGAGAAGGCAAAGGCTGCTTGGTGAACGATGGTTAAAGCGACAAATGGAGCTCGTAATTTGCTAGAACAAGCTCTGAGTAATACTGATGTGCTTTACGAGGATGTGTCGACGATGTGGACTCTTTTTTATTATCGACCTGCGATCATTTGGCTCGCATATCTCTCAAACCGTAAAACTTATGCTCTATAAAGAACGTGATCCGGTAATGGTTACTTTATTCTCAGTTAAGGATTACAATGAAACGCTCTTGGAGCAAAAAACCTTCTCTAGAATTCGAAAAATGGGAGAAAAGTTTCGTAAGTTTGAGAAATAGAAGCGGAGTTCTGTGGCAAGATAGCGAACCAGGTCCTGTGAAGGATAGATACCAAATAGTTTTGGTCTCGTGCGAGGACTCTAAGGCCTAAGAAAACAGATGACCTAAGTTTCCTGAGAGTTGGAAGTCCAGAATCTAAGTTTCGTCAGAGTTTGAGAGCTAAAATCTAAGTCTGTTCGGAACAGATAACGAAAGACTTAAGTCCTCTGAAAACTAGAGAGCAAATCTGTTACCGTAAAATTCCCTAAAATATGAAAGACGCAGAATATGGAACGAAGGAAAGATGGAGTCCTGTGAAATATAGAGACCACAGAATTCCATGAGAAATGGAGAACAGAGGATGTTCGAACAAAATGATGCTACATGAACCTAAAAGATAAAGTACGAATCTCAGTTTCTGTAAACCTGCATCGATCCAGAATGAAAAACAATGGCAATTTGCTGGGCGAACATGGCTCCAGCAGTTTGGTGGTCGTGAAACTGTGAGTGAACTTATCAGCTAATTCTCTGTGCCACGGGAGTCATACTCGTGGTACGAACAGGAATTTATAGCGGGTAATTAACGAGCACCGCCACGAATAAATACAACGATCCGCGTAGATCATGCGAGTAGAATGACCGACGTTTAGTCAAGCAACGCGTACGTGTACAGAAGGAGTGACACGTAGAATTATTGCGGGTACACGAATGACAATAGGTAGCGCGTTGGCACACGTTTGCACACGTGCATGCACCTTTGTGTTCCGATGACCCTTTCTGTTATGATACAAGGCACCTAAGGGACACCTCTGTCTTCTCTATGAAAACATACTACCACATTACGGCTATTCCACTTGTACACATCCATCTTTGCGATCATTCCCTATCTCCGATCAAAACAGATGCAAAGATTCACTACGATCTTTATCGTTTTTTAGTAGAATTTTAAGTGGAACTTTGAATACGTTATATGGTGTCCTAGTTCAGAGAAACATAATAATGTTCACTTGTTCGTATAAATTATGTTAGAGTCAATTTACACGTTATAAACAAATATGATTTAGTATCCCAGATCAAAGAAGCCCAATAAACATGTTCGTGTAAATTAACACGACGCACCTGTCACATCATCAGAATTCAGTTAAATATTCAATGGAGATATAAATTGAATCATCTTGTCGGCGGAGCGACAACAATTGACGTCAAGAGAGCAAAGTAACGATTTAGCTAGCCTCGCGCGTCCGAGCTCTATGAAATTGTTTCAAACGTATGCTACAGTTTCCATGTAACGTTCTCTCGCACACGAGTAACCAATCCACACCTACATACGTACGCAAACAGCCAGTGTCTAGTTAATTTATGCTGTGACTATATCCACGTACACGGCTGGAATACCGAACGGCCGCCTGCATTACATAAACTCGAAACACGCCACAGAGGGACAGAGCCGATCGTAAAGGGTGATGGAAACGCACTCATCAGTATCCCACTTAACCTCGTCGATGCTTTAGCTCGGCCAATTTAGTCTTTGACTTTTGAAATTGAAAATCAATCGACTGCTACCAAGCCTGGCATTCACCGAATTTAAATGTTTTAGGGAATACACTCTTTGACGTTTCGACTTACTATTTTAGATTGCAGCTGCAATTTCTTTGTTTAAAACTTATCAAATTAAAATAGCGCTAATCCCAACGATTATGGGCTACGGTCAATGTGTTAACCGGTATAATTGCAGTGAAATATGGAATAATTTTTGTTTTGACCGAGGGAGATTATTAGTTTCTTAAGAAGGGTGGTAAGAGAATCGTCCCTCTTACCGGATGGCCAAGAACGATTACAGAGTTTCACCGGCTCATGAAATTCATCCATAATGCAAACACCTTTTTCGGAATATTTAAGAACCAACAGGATAAGTAATCGCTCTTGAAAGTGACAAGGTCGACGGATTGCATGGCTATCGATTTCTACTTAGAAGAAATTTCAAGAGGGTCGTTGAAAGACGTATTTTCATTTGAAACACTTAACCGGGTTAGTGTCTGCTCGTCTCATCCAATATTCATTTGAATCGGCTGGCAAACCTTAATTCCAAGGAGTCAGATCCCTGTCCGAGATCTTTAAGAATTATAGTTTTATTTCGCGTGAATTTCGACGTATTTCATGTTAATACCGTGCATATATTAAAACGAAAACTTTCGTGGACACACGATGCGGCGGTCGTTAATTTAAAATTGAAATCTTTCGAGTGTCAGTTAACTGGAAAACGTGTCCAAAAATTCGCCGGCTGCAACGAAGTAGATTAGACGGACACGTAGCTTGTTCCGCCGTCAAAAAAGCTCGAGTATTTTAACGAAAGCACGTTCGTGCGAAGCTCGCTCGTATTTCGGGCTGTAAATTAAGACGCGATCAAGATGAAAAACTAGAAAAACGTTGCAGGTATCTGAACCTACGGAAACTTTTTCTTAAATGATACTAGTTTAATCAATGAAACGTCGAAACTTTTAATTAACCCCTTGCCCTGCTATATCATGACACACCCGTGACACACATTACAGCGTGGTAAACCTAACTCGAATTTTCACTGCAGTTTTGGGTTTTGATTGTTCTGAATAATCAAAGATCACTGAATGAATGTATCTAAGTGGTCTTCACGTTGTAATAATTAGCTAACTGTGAATGTCCAGAAGGTTATAGGTTAAGGGTTTAATACTACTATCATTGCTAGCTACTATTATTAGTACAATTATCACCATTAATGTCATAATTGGCCCCTTTTGTTCTATAGAACAACGACTTTTACCCTAAAGGTGCAAAGCTCGTAAGAAGGGTAGCACATACCTTGAAACTACCCTCATCTCTTGGAACGAGAAGATGATGTTCCACGTTGACAATGATGGTCACAAAATTTCGTCACCACTTTGACATTTATTCAAGCCGTCGAAACTTTAAAATTCATCACGAGGAGGAATTCGGTTTGGATTCAGACTCGCAGCTGTTCGGTCTCGGGCCTCGAATTTCACGGTTCGCTGCGTCGAGCTTTACTCTTCGCTCGACCGACAAACTTTTCGAGAACGTCCCCTTGAGTTACTCGTGATTCCAATAAAAGCTGATCGAACGTAAATTAACGGTCCATCGCGATTCGCACGGATGATTACCGATTTCACAAATATAAATCCGGGAAAATGTTGAAAATTATTGCCGAATACCGGTACTGTAAATTAACAAAATATTGCAGTAACGATTCTGAAACAGCGTCGATCAAATGTTCGTGGTTTAAAAATATTGAGTATCGTTCAATATTCGGGAGGATTTCCGCGCAAATCCGCGAAGATTTGACGATTAATTTAAGGTTCAAAATGGAGACGAGGCATTCATTAAGGCTTATCACCGCGCGACAGTACACTTTTTAATTCCCCCTTAGCTATATGCATTTCCTCGTCTCCCAGCCACGGTTGACAATGTAATCTTAATTATTTCCACGTGGAGAAACGCAAAAGCCCTTCGTCACGGCTTCATCCCCGTTGACGCGAACACGACGAGTTCCCTATAACAGCCGCTAAGCCAGCCTGTGGGCGCATTAATTCTTAACGCCAAATTGGCATCGCATTAGCGGTGCTCCGTCACGGTAATACCATGATTAACTGGGACACACCAGAACCACCAGAGCCATTCGTTTGTCCCGACGGTCGTGCCGGAAATAATGGAACGTCCCGATGTGTAATGTGGATTCATCACTTTACTGCTGGACTACTTCGGTGCCTTCCCTTCCTCCGTGTAAACACCGACGAACGGTAAAATGAAACTACAATGACGTTTCGTGGCCACCGCTTCATTACTCTGCCGCTATCTCCTCTAACGAATCGAAACGATATCGTTAGCAAATTAAACATCTTCGAAATTGACATATCGCTCGATTATACCAGAATTGTCACGAATCAAAGTGACCTGAAAATGAAAAATCTTTTATCTGCTGCGATAAATAAATGACAGTATACACTTCCTACTTCCCAATACCGTAGCTGTTCACGCGCCATCTTGTGGGTTGACGTCGACATATGTACATGTTCCATAAGAGGTACACACTGTAAATGTCAAAAGTCAAATATTGAGTCAAAATAAAATTTCACGAAAATTCTCAGAGACTCTTCGGGCTTCGTAATCCTTGTCACATTGACAGCGAAGAAAATTTGAAAATTTTCAAGGAAAAGGCTGAATCTTTTTCATACACCGTTGGAAACATCAGGAGTCATTTTCCGACACGAATGAAAAGGACCTTTACATTTCTTCAGTTGGCGAACGAAAACATTGACTACAAACTGTTTGGATGTTTTCAATTTCATCGCGTTAATTAAAATTGCATTCTGCGCTTGAAAATACGCGTGCGTTTTCTGGAACAAAATTAAAATCGCGACGTAGCGCGTAACAGAAAGTATTGCATAAACGAGAAATGTACAGGGGGTTGATGACAAGGATGTTTTGTTCCAGGAGTCGCATTGAAAATGAAATCTGCCAGGCTCCAAGCTTTGTTGCAAACAAGCGGGGAATTAAAACTGTATCTCCCGCATTGTCGGGAAATAATTGAAAAGAGCAGCACGTTGCTGTTTACTCGAAACGACTGCCATCGATTTGTTAATTAACCCCTCCGTTCGTTTACGTTCCTTTACTGCATTTTTTACTCAGCCTTTATGCGTCGTTATAAACATTATTTCATTTTTAACTCCGTTTTATGCGCGATTATTGCCTTCCTCGTTTTTCGCGATAAACGGTGATTTTTAAAATCATAAAAACTTACTATGCGAGAGATAGTGTTTTTATTCTTCTCATATTTTGTGATGAACTTCTCCGTAGTTTCTAGAGAAAATTCAACGATTTATGAAAAGTACAGTAGTAAAAATTGTCGAATTTTGTATATTTATGGAGTGTTTTCTGCTTAATTAAGTATTGTCTACTCTATTAATCAAAAGCGCTGACAAAGCTTCCTCAGTACGGATAAACACGTACGAACACTATCCAATCGTGAGCGAGGAAAACACCGTAATTTAAGCACGGTGAAAGAAACGAGGTAGAACGGAAAATGTTCATTCATTCGTTCGCTACGATTTTCCAGCTTTACGTCGATCCATTATCGCCCGTTCCTTTCGCAGCGTTTCACCCACCATAAAGAATTCAATCAGCTTAAAGTAATTACAGGATTTTTCATTCAGCCTTCAATGTCAAAGGCAGTATGCTTTATCTGACTGAAGGAGAATTTTTGAATTGAAAATACCAAGTGTGCTTCAAATTTTTGCAGGAATTATGAAGGGAGAAGAAAAATTTCATTTTAAAACTGTATAATTCTTCTTAAATGAATAATAGAATACATTATTACTAGTTCTCTATGGAAACTACCTAACGAAGAAAGGGACGAAGTTAAGGGTTCGAAATAGTTTTCCTAACGAAGTTTCCACCATTGTTCTTTTTTCCAAGCGTGGTATCTCGGAAGAATTGCGGTCAAATTAAGGCAAAGTATATTATATGTTAGCACGTTCACGTGATATAAGCCCGGTTAATTAAAGGTACAGAAGTTTCTGATGCCATAACGAATCCCTTTGCAGTTGTTCCTTTGGGGTTGGGAAAACTCGGTAACGTGTTCGCTACGTTTCCTTTGCACCGAGAAAAGATATTAAACTATTACTTGGGTAATTTGTTATGTAAGCTGGCGCGAAACTTCCGCGAATTCTAACGGCAACGACCACTCCATCACTGTCGGCAACACCTCGACCTGTTTAATATACTTTCGTATCAACTGCATCGTCATGAATGCAATTCTTTTGAGCGCTCGAAGCTCAGAAGAAATATCACAGATCTACATTCTTCAGATATCTCCATCATATCAATAGTTAATACAAAAGTAGGTTACAGATTTGGTATTGGTACATGAGTTCAGTCCATTCATCATGAACAATATTATTTTCATTAAATATGTTTCTTGTAAACTAACAAAGCAAAGTTACTTTCAGTGTGAGTGTAAATTGAAAGTTTTTAGAATATACCTCGAAGGAATTTATCGTACAGTGACACACAAAGCTGGTTTAATAATATGCAAGCATAATTTAGTGTCCGCGATAAGGGCCACAGGTTGACAAGGCATAAAAATGGATGGCAAATATAATAAATTTGAAAGTCGATCGTATGAGCTGGTTTAAAGGTAGGCGAAGAAGATCAGCGCCCAGAAATGACAGGAAAGAGAAGCCCGAGAGCCCACGTAATTCTAAGTTCGCCGGGTGATACTTTCTGCTTATCTCGACCGCAGAGCCAGCCGTCGGCCATATACGTCGTTACGGAAGCCGCACTTGAACGGTGACAAGAAACGACCGCGTTAGAAATACGATTTCACTGGCACGGGTTATAACCGACCCGTCGTTTCCCACTCGTAAGAACATGGAGATTCCGTTTGCGTATAACCGCCGTGCCGGTGGCTTAAAACAGGAACACCAGAGATGCTTGTGCGGTGTATGGTCAATTTCCTACCTATTCCGAATTCCCTCGTAACGTCGTGGACGATTAAAACGGAATATTTGAGCATCCCCTGGCTCCCTAATCGCCTACCTCTCGCCCCTCCTGGCCGGCACAATCAAGCCTTATCTCCTTTATTTCGCATTCGGTTTGTCCTTTATCACTTTGATCCGTCCCTTCGACTACGACTGTTTATTGCAATTTTTACGCTCGAAAGCACTTCAGGACAGTAGAGCCTTTTATTTAACTCAGCAACCCTTAACCCCTTGTAATATCGTGTCGCGCACTCTACAGTTCATATGTGACCAGCGTGCGATTGAATTTTGCGTTCAATTATCTTCACAATGATCACTGAATACATTGTGAATACATTCGTTACTCTTCACATTGTTGCAATCATTTTTTGTGCAAGACTGCACAAATTGCATACATCGCTTTTTCTTCAGCTTGAAATAAAATAGAGATTCCATTAGCCAGGATAGACCTTCCCTTTTCCGAACCGTTCACCTATGAAGGATGCAACATGGCGTACTCTGCAAGAATACAGGGCGAAGATCGTGGCAAAGGGAGTTTGTAACGCGTCGTTTGCAGCACACGTTGCAAACCTGGACTCGGACATTGTCATGTCGCGATATGCAACGTGTATATGTCGCGCACACGAAGAGCTGAAGTTAATTTGCATCTTCATCGAGCGAAACGCTATCGCTCATCGTGTCACTGAGTCATCCCTTTTTATTTACGTGAACCGTGAATTGCGACCCCGATTTTTATTAAATAGCACTCTAATTAAATTCAACCAGCGTCGTTGTTAATCCATTTTCAATTTCTCACCAAGGCAAATTTTAATCTTTCCGGATATCTTGGAAATTTGGAATATTCGCATTCCTCCCAAATTCTCGATGTCCAATAATGCCTGTCAGTCCCGGTGTCCATTCATTCGTTCAGGCCAGTCCCAGTGACCCGTCTCGAATCCGGCTGTAATAGGAAAGCCATGCTTCGATTCGCGAATTTTACCGAGATGCTAGAATTCTGCTGCAATTAATCGTCACCCGATGGTGGCCGATACGTCGTCGACGCGAATTCCCTCGCGTTCTTCTACCCAAGAATTCGACTCTCGTACCAATAATCGTGCACTGGTTTTGCCATGTGTTGGACCGCATATAAATCGACCCGTTCGAAAGGGAGGTTCGCGTGAATTGGGGCGAATCGCGATTACAGGGCTGTGGTTGGATCAAGTGAACCGTGTAGCAAGCAGAAATTTTCGATGGTCGTTTAATTATAAAATTTAAACGAACCATCCTTCAGGTGACTGCGGATCAAGATTAGAGAAGTCTGTCCTTTAAAGGAAGCTGCGATGGTCACATGACGAAACGGTAATATTTTTCCTTAATTGGCAATAAACCAAAGAAAATTTCGTCATCAACGTAATTAAATTCCATTGTTGAAACAATATCGTCGGAATGTATCAATTCAAGCAACGAGTATTTACTACACACGTGTTGAAGTTATTCAGGAATCTTGCAGCAAGATAATTGCCGTCGAATCCAACAAATCAAGCGAAATCTCCAGCAGAAATTCACTATTCGCTCTCGTGGGAAATACGCTTCTATTTGGATATAACTCATAGCTCGCATTCTTAGGAAATAATTAGTGCACGTGTGCTATGGAAAATTAATACGGATTTGTATACCAGCAATCTCGATATGCATTTCTGAAGCGTGTTTCGTGTATTTTGACTTTGTTTCGGCCGAATTTCACGTATGGAGGAAACCTTGATCTTCGAAAACGGGTCAAACCCTTAATCCCTTTTCGGCTGGTGCTCGACGTACAAGCTGAAGCTCGATCGTTGACGCAGCGATTATTCCAATACCTTCTCGACACGTATAAGGCATTTGCGAAATGATTTCGAGTACACACTGGAAATTACATATTCTCGAGGTGAATTCGCAACAGCTTCTGTGAAAATTGTTTCAAAAATTCTCAGGTTCTCCACGAGCTCTGCAAAACGCATAAGCTTCATTAAAACGTACGGAGAATCGTTAAGTAGAAACGCATAAAATTCATAACAGCTTCCATGAATAACAAATCCGAGTTACAGAAAATGTTCTGTATTATAACCTCTGTTGAAATATAAATGTTAATATTTGAATGGAGAGATGAAGAACTCATTAGCGTCCAAAGGTTTATTAATCCTTTCATCGTGCTACGTGGGGTGTAATAATGGCAAATTGGTCGGAAAAATTTAATTTATCACTCGCTTTGATTCTCCTGTTGCTCGACACCGATTGCTATGATTAATTTTCAGTATTCGACGGATACACGTATACGCAACGATAGAGTTAATTGATTTGCAATCAATAACCATTAGCGTCAAAATGTCTACTATTGCACTCCCAACGAAGCAACGGAGCAAATTAAAAAATTACTGAAAAGTTCTTCACTGATTTTTTCTGTTCAATCTTCGTCCGTTCCAGAGAAGCTCATAAATCCGTTGAAAATCATAGACACTTCAACCCTCCGATGAAACATCTTCCCTCGACACGGCTCATTTAAGCAAATCACTATCCAGCCTGAAATCATCCTTCAACCCTCGGTCGTTTTTCTCTTCTGTTCGTAAAGGGGCGATTTCACAGGAAGCGGTTACCAATTTCGCCGAAAGAAAAAGTGACAAATAACGTTCTTTCCCTCTGTCTTTCATCCCCCGTGTAAGGGACACAGAGATCCTTAAAGCTCGACGCGATAAAGCATCCCCTAATAGACGATACGCCCTCGCATCCTCTCTCCTTCTCCACGAACCTCTTCCTCGTCGGTCTCGAGCTAGATAGCTAAAGTGTTCCTCATTTCGTATTATCGACGGTGCTCACCGGCTGGATCGATCTTGAAATCGCTCCTTCTTCCTTTCATACATGTTTTGTTTCATAAGAATGCCATGCATTAAAACACAAAAAGGTGTTGTTAAAATTTTACAGAAATTCAACCTTCAATTTCGTATTGTTTCATACGTACCAACTTTCTAACAGTATTAATTAAAAAATTGTTTCACGGATTTCTGCCGACAAATATAAAACTTATCGCGTAAAATGCATTGATTTATACAGTGACTAAGACAATACATCACACATCATTTTGGAAGCCATAAATCTCGGCAAAATATACACCACATTAACCGATCATAAACCACGGAATAAGTATCGATCAAACAATCGATAAAATACCAATCGACTTCCGACGGTCGTATAAAATCACCTATGTATGTTTTAAGTAAACGCGACATTGTTGGTGGTCGTAAAAAGTGTTCATTGGAAAACGCTTTGCCAGTGCTGGCAGATGGCGTGAAAATTCGCCGACACGGATATTGTATTAAAGAATTTTTGTACTATAAACTTCTCAGCATTCTGGTATCGTTATTTTAACCCTTATCGAAGAAAATTTCGCCCTTGTAAACCACTTGAGAACAAATGAATCTACCACTATGAGGTTCCTGTTTACGGTTGCTGGGTATTTAAGAGTGAAAAATATGAACGACAAATAAATGAGAGCCAACAGATGACGGAGAATGTGAAAAATGTCCTGGTATCTTTGGTCCGCAATTACTGAAGGATAAACGGATCGCGTGGTGAATTCTTCGCGCCATTCCTCGATTAAAAGAATCGATCTTCACCCCATTGCAATTCGATCAACGAATAGAAACGACGATTGTCACTGTAGCCGAGTTCGAGCTTCTGTCGAGAGTTTATTTCAATTTCCAATCTAATAAGAAATTCTTTCGCAACTATTCCACGCCCATCTCCCTTTTCTCTTCGCCACCTTTACCCCAAGTAAATTTGTCTCTACCCCCGTGTCTCACCCCCTTGATCCACTCATCGCCACTCTGGCAGCCATCTTTGTCTCCCTTCGATCCTCTCACCCTCTTCGAGGTGTCGCTATCACTGGCTTCTTCTGCCCCACTATTCCACCCTCTCATCCCTTCACCTTTTACACGACTTATCTTCCGCTATCGGAGACGGTAACCCTCCGAGTCTCGTATCTCCTCGCCGTTTCTCAACATTCTAACGCCCTTCCTTCTCCGACCCCTCGTCCATGCTATTCTATTCCTCATTTGTTCGCCAGAGTTTCAGGAAGAACCGAGGATATCTTCGACAGGCATAATCGTACCCCTCGGGCGGTGATTATTTTACGATCGAACGCCACTCGTTTTTTATTCTATACATCCTTGTTCAGAGTGAAACTTGAACATTTCTCTTCCCCGAAAAGGATTAAATGACACTCGAGCTATGAAAAAAAGGGAGTATAGAACACACGTACAACGCGTGATGATACGTGGTGTTACAGGGGAGGAATTACAGCGTAGAATTTTTCTGTAATATTCTATCCATGATTCTCGTGAATCTATGTTCTATGTTCCAGTACGAAACTGCGTTAATTTTCAAGGTGTCTTCTACCCCGAAGGAATATCGACGCGAACTCTTCTGATCGTGTTGTAGAATATAAAGAGGAACAGGAAGAATTCACGTTCTCAGGGGATCGCTAGGGGATCCCGTTTACGTAGGAAATAGGTTTCCTCGCTGACGACACAAGCCGTGATCGGTGTATCGAATTCGGTGTTGTCGAACGAGGTGAAACCGGTGTTTCAGAATTTCTAACCTCAAGATACGTTTTTGTCGAAAGTAGCGTAACATATATCCTGAATAATCGTAATTACAGTAACGGTAAACGTGCGTCGTTAAAAGATTCGTAAAATGTCTGGTTCCACTTTTGATCTGTAACGTTTCGTCATCAGAAGCAATTAACGAAGAAAATGTTTTTTCGCTTTTTCTTCGTGGAAACGCTTAAGTTTCGACGTAGGCTTAATGGACACCCGGGACACTTTCAGCCTCGAAACTCCGGAGGGATTTATTTCCCAACGTCTGCGTGACTTGGTCCAAGAGAGGCCATTAGTGTCGAACAGGAACGGGAGTGTAAACATGTTATTCGAATTCCGTTTCCTTCATATCCGTTTCTAGGAGACGGTGCCACCCACTTGCTCTCGAGAATCGTTACTCCGTAGCTCGATCAAGCCGACGAAATAATCATGGAAGGCGAGAAATTGAGGCTGACAGACAGAAACAGAGAAAGATTTCTCGTCGAAACGTTGGAAATGGTCGACCAATCAAATTAAATGCATTTCACGTGGCGAAAATCGGATGACGGAAATGGCTTCTGACATTGAAAGTCGAATCTTCGACTTTACAAATAATTTAGAAATTTTTAATTTTAAGATCTGTATGTTCAAGGTGTAGTTTTGTAACTCTCAATAGTAATACAGAAATTCTGGTTGTTTAGATACACACGAATATAAAGCATCGTGTATTTTTTGTTTAATAAGTATCGTGTCAAGAATATTCGAGCGGAAATGCAGCTAGTTATGAATCAACGCCATTGCAGTGGCAACCGGTTCGACGCGCACGCACGACTCGCTGCGCACGTGATTCGCAGCGCAATCGCTACGCGGCGTAGCAAAGCATCCGTTTGTCGCAAATAAATCACTGGCGGATACATAAGAGAAAGAGCGATGATACTCTTCTCGATCCCATGGGGGTTACAAACCGCTGTGAACCCTTTCCAGTTTGTGGACGAGTGCATTTGTTTTGTAGTCGCTGACTTATCGAATTCGTGTGACTAAGTCGAATTTCTTGGTCAAATAGTTTTAAGGTAGTATTAGCAAGTATCGTTTGTTAGTCTTAAGTTAAAATTAGAATGTACATGTTAATCTTGTAAGGTTAACTGTAAGTAGTTAAGTTAGTTCTAAAGTAGACTTAAGGTAGAACGTGGACGTGTTAAGGTACTTAGACATAGTTATTGCGTTAGCCTCAAGTAAAGTAGTTAATCAAGAATAAGTCTTGAAATAAGACTTGCACGTTCAACTTCAATACCCTAGTTTCAACTAGTTGATACATCTACATTTACCACCGGGTGTCCTTTATCTTAAACTGTAACTTTTACGAAGTTGCTACGGCAATTGAACGTTCAGCAAGGGCCTTCTCGCTCGTCGACCATTCAACAAAGAGAGATGACGGAGGGTAGAAATGGTGAAGAGCTGATTCCAATTCCTATTGAATTAGTTGAGAACTAGTAATTCAACGATTCTGAAGGACTTCAATGTTCGGTCGTCCTGCGGATCGTTGATTACACTGCCCAATAGGCAATTAGTGTTTCTATTTAGTGGTTACTAAAAGGCAGTGGGCTTCGAAAGATTATACGTTATACAACAAAAACGTCAATTTATATTCACGCATGTTCTTGCTTCGTTGTGACTTTCAAGAAAGAAAATCGTTCAGTATTGTACCCTTTAAATTATCTTGGAACTTTCCTTGTTACGATTTGCCGAAGAATACTTGTGACCTGCGAGAAATTCGTTCTTAGCGGGTGAAGAGGAAAGAATAATTGCGAGAACGATAAAAAAGAGGAAGAAACACGGGCTCGTCCTCGATTTGACGTTTAATTTCTTCAGATTATCGCGACCGTAAAGTGTTACGAGAAGCCGTATCGTCGTCACGATAACCCCTTTGAATTCCATTTTAATCCCTTCTCGTCCATTGGGCAAGTCTTGTAAAATGATTAAATCAACCGTGGAAGCTACTGTCTTTCTCGCGTTTCTTTCTTTCTCTCTCCGCGTCCTCGTGCTTCTCACCAAGATGAAAACTGGCGCAATAGGACACGAGAAGATTTCTAACAGCGAGGGTACGCGACTTAGTCTACGAACAAGGAAAAAGGAACTTCCAATTAGAGAAGTAGCGAGTCGAGTTCGCCCCAAAAACCACAAATTAGCGGTCGACGAGCTTGGCCAGCATCTCAGCGACCCGAGCAATTCTTTTTACCTTCTTCGTGTAAATTGAGACGGAAGTTCACGGATTAGATACAGCTAACCATCTTGCCCAGCATTAATCGCCAAAAATAAGATACATAAATTTCTTCGACATCCCGAAACACCAAATTTCGTGACTTCCCGGTCATAAAATGTCAACGAGCAAATTGGGGTTTCTCGTGAATGAAGTCTGAGCGTGAAGTGGAAGAATCGCTGAACGAATTTTATTAATCGATATTAGCTGTTCAGAAACAATGAAACGAAAGTGTAATCAGGTCAACCGAGTGGCTGGCTCCGTTTGAACAATAATCACGCGACATGGGGCAAATATACGTGATTTCAGCTCGAGAAATCTAAATAAATGGGGAGAAATTGGGTCGAGTGATTCGCTGGACGACAGTCACGCGAGAAGAAGAAGAAGAGCCATAATTTTAACGACGTTCAAAGATTAAAATAGAGAACTGCCTTTCTCTCGGTGCAGTACGATTATGGTTTCGAGCAAACAACATCACGTAGTCGTTCGAAACGAGCAATCGTATCTGACGAACGTGTATTCATCCCCACTAATTTTCGTTCGGGCATTGATTTCGTTTTTCGTACCAGATAACGATTGCCATTGCAAGAGAGAACGTAGTATTTCGAGGCGAGCACACCCTATCGCAAGAGAAACGATATCTGAGATACCCAAGGGTCCTATTACCCTCGTTCCTTCGCATTTTTCCTGCCGATGTATTCGTGGCAAGTCATCCCTATACGATACTGACATCAAAATTCCCTTCGGTCAGGCTTATCTCGTTCATGGAAGCAAATTGTCACGGACACAAATCAATAATAATGCAAAAAAGATACTACTCAGAGCTATGAAACAGAGTAATGGTACAAAGGGTTACTGTACGTGACAGTGCATAGAAACACCGTGTGATACGAGTGGAATTGCAATAAATGGAAATTATACGGTTACTACAATTACGGTGAATGTTATAATGCAACGTGTGGAGTTGCAGTGGATATGATTAATTAGTCGAAAGTAAAGAGATATACTTTTGGACAGTGTTGTACAGGAGATAAAAGGTGCACGACCGCGCATAAATCAGCTGTTCGATCGATGGGTATCTTCCGGTAGTTCCACAAGAAGACCCAAGTTTTTTTTCCCGACGGTATCAATCCCTTCGGCGACAAAGGTTCGAGAAAAGTGGCAAGATGGGAATATAGGAGGGGTGTAGGAAATTGGAGGAAACCGACCCTGCGAGATTGAAGCAACCCCCGTGACCCTGAAACTACCTCGACAATTACCGCAAATGCGAATGGGTCGTCTACGTGACATCGTTGTTGGCCAACAGATCGGTTGTCCCTCGAGAAAACTGCGTTTAACGGAAGGACTGTAGCAAAGTAGAAACGTCGATAAGTGAATCGTTTCCTTCTTTCTTCACCTGTCGTTCTGGATTCTGACCAATTACGTTGTCTATCGCGTGAAGGGTGTACTATCATGATCTCTAAAAATTTCACGAGAGGCATTTCTTTGCCACCGACTTGAAGACGCTGGTGCACGGGTTTCTTTTATTTTCGACCCCCGAGTCCAAGCCCCGAAACACTTTATCCTAATGGGACGCCTTGGACTGAAAGTCCCCACTGTCGTTGTCATTTAACGCTCACAGCCGCGAGCGATAACAGTTTCTACTGCGCAGCCCCTTGGAACGTGCAATCTTATGAATATTACAATTTGCCATCGTTCTCGAGAAACTGGTGCAATGATTCCGTGATGTTCAACCGGATTCTTGTGTCTAATATTCTGCATTTTCATAAACCTTAGCCGTCAACGTTATTTATTCAAACCAAATCAGTGTTCGAAAATATTTTACTAGCAGATGAAGGTGTACACTTAAGGAAACAGTGAGATAAATATAAGTCCTAGAACTTGGTATTCAACTATAGTGAAACGTTCTCGATTCTAAATTACAATCACGATCGTTGAGAAATTCTCGTCACAATTTATTGATCTCAAAACTTGCCAATTTTTGAGGAATAAAAATGAAAGAAAGATTTCTTTGGCGAAGATATTGGTCGGAGAGACGATAAGCCGGAGAAATCCCCGAAGGCACAAAAGGATTCATAAACATAATATCTTAAAGGATTCGCGACGAGCTACTTGACTTTTTATGGGAAACTCCATCGGCCATGAACGGGGGGTGGTATCGCATGAAAGTTAAAGCAGCCGTGCAATTATCGAGGCAGTTTAGCGGTCTTAAAACTGTTATGAAAAACACGGCCATAAAAAAATAGAGGGAGAAAAACAGTGAATGGAAGAAAAGAACGGGGGAGTCCAGAGGACAAAACCGAGAGCAATTCGCAAGTCGACGGTCGTTTTCCGTCGCGTGTAACCGTTTTCACGGATTTCGTCGACGATTTCGCGGCTCTCGGCCTCTATGGTTTCGCAGTTTCGTATTTCCGTTAATAGCGACAACTCCGACAATAATTCTACCGGAAGCCGTACCATTGCCAGAGGATGGCAGACTACTATTGGTCGACGACACAGGCAACGATTGTTCGCAAGGAACACGCGGATTGTATCAATTTCTGCAGCAAATCGTCTACTCTTCCTTATCGCAGACTTAATCGAAAAAGAACGTGAAGGAAAATGTAATGGAATGAAAGATTCGAAATGTTGCGATAAATGAACGATAATATGTAAGAGGATTCAATATTTTTCAAGATTTGAGAAATCTGGAGAACATTTTGCTTCTGTTCCACGATAGAACCGTATTCCAGATCTTACGTAATATCCACGGAGAACGCGAAAGCACAGTCGTGTTTAATTAACGAAGTAAGTCAGAGCTTCTTGGCCGAGCTGTTCGAATTTAATAAAAGCACCCTCGTCTGACGACCGCTTGAAAAATTCATCAGATATTATACGAAAAGCTGCGAATTAAAAGAACGATTTTGTCTTTATGGTGTACTTTGTCACATTTCTTCAACAATTGAATCGTCATGGAAATTGTAATATTCAAATTCTTAAAAACATTTGAATATCTTTCGCGAATAAAACGTGAACGTTAATGAGTTACGTTGTAAAAACCTTTTTTGCTACCATTGATATTTTTTTTGCGAAAAAATTCGCAAAACTAACATTTTGCAGGAATAAAGTATCCGACGACGAGAAGCAGTTTCCGCTTTTTTATCTGTGAAAACTCTCTGGCTTTTCCACTTCAACTATCATTCTAGTTTCAAACTTCCCGGACGAAAGAAAAAAAACGGTAACTAATGCATCTGAAATCCATCACGTTCAACCAAAATTATAATTCTCTGCGGTACTCGGTACTGGCAGAGATAGGGAAAATTTGCGGGAATATGAGAAAATCGAGCTTCCAGTTGCGTGAGCAAGTTTGCGTGCTCCGTGCTTTTTCATCTAAAATGGGAACAGGTTCATATTCCTACATTCCTAAAATTCTACATTTTCAACCTCGTACATTCCTATGATTCCAAATCCTCAAATTAGTAATTGCTACAACCTTGAAGTTCCTAAACCAAAATCCAAACTCCTAGATTCTTAGATCCGTAAGTTCTCAAATTCCTAGGATCCTAATTCGCGTTTACCTTGCGTTTACACATAAATATCAGTATCGATCGTGCAAATAATAAATCCCATTACCAATCTCCACATAAACGATCCTCCGTTAGAGAGATCAGGGGGTGTACCATATCCATAATGTTCGAAACAAGCCGTTTGGCGAATATTCGGCATCGATCGACTGCAGCTCGAGAGTCTGAATATGAAACAGCATGCAAAGGATCGAAAGACCATCGAGCGAGAGAAGAGGAAACAGAAAGAGGTTTTGGTGAAGCCACCACCTGAAATACGGATGAAAGCCGAGTGGACGGAAGGGGGTGGTGAGATTTGGCGGGGAAAAGGCGGAAGAGATGAAGCACATCGCGACAGAAGCAGAAGAAAATACCATGAGACATGTGTTGGCATTTATGCCACGACTTATCTACTGCGATGGGTTTCCTTCGTTTTATTTCCACGGTAGCTAGCAGTCAACCGGGATATTCTCGACGAAAGGCTCTCGAGAAGTCGAGAGAATATGGCGGCTGCCGAGGAAAGACGTCCTTTAGAAGTTTTAGCGCGTCTTAAAAGAATAAGTCGTTAGGTCGGTGGTATATATGTGAACATATATATATATACAGGGTGTCCTGACTTATTTTATCGACTGACGTGTCTCCTAGCTTCTCAGAACGATGCTGGAGTTTCGTTGTTATCGTGAAAGATGCATGGTTTTTTCTCAGTCTCACGAGAATATTTTGTGCTTTTCCTTGAAGAAAGAAACTTTCAAGATTCGCAGCTGTTTTATTGTTACTCTCCTGCCTAGGCTTTTCGTGAGTTTAATAATTGATCGTACGACGAAGAATTTTTGGTATCACTATTTTTAGGACTAGATTTTGTTTTGCATGCTACAAATTCTTGTTTATTGATTCGGGTATAAACTGAGGGAAAGAGTATATACGTTTCATCAATAGATGTGTGGTGGAAAAATCGGGAGTTGACTACATCTGAAAAACATGCTTAAGAGACACACTAACCCCAATGAAGTAACTGTATTTGGATTAAAGTTCAAGTTGGGAAATCGAAGAGAGAAATGAACTATGTGAAAGTTTCTGCAAAACGATTCTCAAAATATGATATGTTTTGTTAGGAAATTTTAAGAACTTCGGCCAATCGAGGTGCTATGCATTTAAAGTTCAACATTTCAAAATAGTTCAAGGTCCACAGCTTCAAAATATCATAAGCAAGTAGCATGAACACGTGTTCCTCAAAATCCGACGGATGCCACGAAATCGTTTCACGAAAATGCTGTTGAAAAATCATTGAACCGTGACCCGTCAACTACCTCGAACCAATCAATTCTCCAACCTTTCAAATCTAACGATTCACGCGACACAGACAGGAAAGCCGTGAAATGGTCGCCAAAAATGGATTTTTATCGGTCATCAGGGGTGCACGGTTCGCAGGAATCGAGTGAAAGAGACGATGGGTCGTTATCAGGCAGGAACAGTCAACTGTATCGGCCGATAAACGAGAGAAAAAGGAGCCCCTCGTTCTGGCGTAACCTCGTGAAACTCGGATCTCGTTCGAATCGCCTCGAAAAAAAATTCGTGGATGTCGGTTTTCAAACGTTGCCACGCGCTCTCTCGTGAACGTAAAAGGATTAATTATCCTTTGAAATGTAGTACCTGATTCGTTGCATCGGCTAGGGAAAATATATAGTCAATCGAAAACGATGGATTTTGTAGTTGATGTCTGTGGAAATTGTTTTTTACGTTTGATTGTTAGGGGTGCTGACATGGGTGTGAACGATTGGTTGAAATTGAGGAGAATTATGGGATTTAGGGTAAATGCAGTGGTACTATTCTAAATTTTGGGAATTTGCAAGTTACTAATTTATAGAGTCCCAACCCTTCCAAAATTCCACTCTAACAAAGTTCCACCCTTGTAAAGTACCAACCTCCCCAAGTCCCAATTTCTCCCAAAGTTGCACCCTTTCATATTTCTACTCTTCAGAGTTCAAACCTTCCAACCTCCAAATCTTGCAAAGTCCCACCCCCTCAAAGTTCCACCCTTGCACCCCCTCAAATTTTCCACCATCCCAAATTTCCAATTTTGTACGTACTTTATAGGTGTTAATGTTTAGGAAGAAATCAACCTTCGCGCAGTATCGCACCGCAATATCATTTTTCACTTCGATTTCCGGCTTGCACGACCTGTTTGGCTCGCGACCGCGTTCATAAATTAGACGAATTAATAACAGTAATTCTTTGCAGCAACATAAAATCGATATTATAAATTGGCAATGTAGTTTCAGCGAAAACCTCCGGACCACCGTGTTTCAAATAATGAAACGCGAAATACGATTTAACAGTTTCGAGTTGTATCTGATACTGTAAATTAACAATACTTGATGCTTGATAAATGGACTGATTTACAAGATTTCGAGTTATTCTTGCGTATTACATTGCATAATGCACCGATAGGATTGAATGAAAATTCATTCGATTCGGTATAAAATGAAAATTATAATGATCCTGTATCGAGGTTAATTCGCTTGTCCAGTAATTGTATTTAAAAGCGACTGAAAATTCTTTAACGAACCGGTAAATCTTCTGTCGGATTATGCGCTTAATTAAATTTAATTATTCATTTTCATGTTCAATTAGCTCGTACAGAAAACTTGAATATGGTATTCGTACATTACTCGGCTAAATATTGATTGGTTCTTCTCGTCGAGTAATAAAATAAATCGATGCTTTAATCGAAGCTGATAAATTGAAAGAGATCCAATACCATCCACGAAATAGACCAGTGACCGTCGTGGAAATATTCAAGAAACTCCAAGACGTTCGTACAAAATGAAAAGGAACTGATCTAACTAATCAAATTGAAAGATTCGTGCATATCCAGTCGTCAGACTCTCCTTTCCGTCCGCTTTGATCCGTATGAGCGCACTTTAGCAAATCAAATATCAGTGACGGTGCTTCCAAATGATTCACAAGCCTCGATACACGGAAATTCCTGGCGAAAAACGCGATCCGAGTCGTTCGCACGTAGTCCACGGTGTCGTGTCACACGGAAAAACTCACCTAACGATGAGATTCCTTTTTTAACCTGGTTTGGACGCCCTCGAGCATCGCACGATACTGTAAAATACATTTCGACTGATGCTGGCTCTATTTTATGCTCTGGACTTATGGGGTTTTGGACTTTTGGGGAAGGTCCCAATTTTGCTAGGTTTCAAGGTTCTCAAATTCTAAGTTTATGCAGATCAAATCTTTGAAGATTCCACCCTTTTAATGTTCCACCCTTCCAAAATTCTAAACTTTCAAGATTCCACCTTTCTAGGGTTCTAAACTTTCAAAGTTCCACTCTTTCAAGGTTCTAACATTTCAAATTTCCACACTTCCAAAGTTCTACCCTTCCAAAGTTCCACCCTTCCAAATTTCCACCCTTTCAAAGTTCCAACTCTTCAGTGTTCCACCCTCCGGATCTCGAACCTTCCAAAGTTCAAATCTTGCAAAGTTCCACCCCTCCAAAGTTCTAACCCTCTAAATTTTATACCTCCCAACCATCAAAAGTTCCAATCCCCCAAAGTCCCAACCTTCCCAAACTTCAACCTCCCAAAATCCCAACCCCCAAAATTCCAAATCGTCCAAAAAATCTGTCATCTAATGAAATTTGAAGTGTGAACTCTAGAAAGCATTTATTTTTCTTTCACCGTGTTTCCCTGGGAAAATTTGTTAAAATGAAACGCATTAGAGTGCAAAATGCTTGCCTTTAACGTGGTTAGCCACGCCATTAATCCTTAGCAGTTGAACAGGGAACGACGACACTGGCGTTCAGCAGCTCGAGCTATCCCGAATTTAGCACGGAACAATTATTTTCATTAATTTCATTGTTCCAGTTTCGTGCACGCGTGCCGGTACACGCGTTTTCTCATTTGCAGCCATGACAAATCCGTCAGCCGTGGCTCGCTTTAATTAACTGCTCGTGCATTGGCTCTCACCGTTTGCCGCCAAAAATTGCATCTAATTAATGTTACGCCGGTAGCAATTTCGTCGAGTCTCATGCACGATTTTCCAAATTTCCGGCTAATTTCACCACATTAATGTGTCGCCAATTCTTGCCTTGCGTTTGCCGATAACTCGACTTCGTATGAATATTTTCATCAAATTATAACGACGCTCGGATCATTTAATCGCATTATTTGAAAGCTCATCTTCGAGGTTTTATTTTTTAAAGATACCAATCTTCCATGGTTCCAATCATGCAAAGTTCCAATATTTCTAGGTCACAATCTTTTAATGTCCCAAACTTCCAGGGTCCTAATATTTGAAGATTCCAGTCTTGCTAAATTTCAATCCTCCAAAATGCTAAATATGTGGTATGTCAATCTTGCAAAGTCCACAACTTCCTGTTCAAACTTTGAACGTCTCCATCTTCGAACCTCCCCAACTTCGAAACTTCCCAACTTCGAAGCTTCATAATTTTTCCAAAAATTCTTTGGGAAGATTCTTTCCAATTTTCCTCCGGACGCCACTAATTTTCCGTCGGTGTATTAGAGCGCTACATAAAAGAAATTGGATCATTTCTAAGACAGGATCTAAAACGAAATAGGATTTTAAGCGAGCGATACACTTTATTTGTGCTCGGAAAAAAAAGACCCGCCTGACATAGTCGGTTGAAATACCCTTTTATCCCAATGAAATTTCAACGGAACTTGGCGCGGTTACGTTCCATTCAGTGTCGGAACGAAAAATCTTTTTTTTTTTTGCGTCTCTTCCTGGAAAGCGTTTCTGTTCTTATCGGACTGCTTTGCGGGGAAACGCGGATAATTTTTGTCGTAACGAGACAGAATAGCAACGTCGTAAATCCTTCATTACACGTCGAGAATTTTATAACGATAACATACAACGGAGCAGCGGAAAAATTTCACGAACGATTCTAAAAATTTTTTAATGAAACACGTTCTTTATGAAGTATCATGGTGCTCGTTATGTTTGCTGCGAATTGCATTTTACGTGGAATTCTTTTTAACGAGGTTTAACGATTATTCTACAAATTTTCATTTTATCGTCATTGTACTTTTGCTAATAAGTAGCTCAACTTAATTTGGATAATTAAATGCATTTTAATAAAAATTTTAAAGCACCCATTGTTCAATAAAATCCAGCCAGGAATAACAAAATTTTTATCGTTTCAGGCTGGAGACCAAAGATGAAGAACCATTATCGAGCTCATCAGCTATCGGTGTGGTTGCGTTTAGTGCCCGAGCTTCATCGAGCAGGAATGGAGGATGTGGACTCCAGACACAATCTGTTCCGAGGACACTCGGATCCCAGCCTTTACGACGGATCCGTGAGACCCGATCCGTTGAGCAGGATCAGCGAGGAATTCAAAAGGAAGAACATCACCACAGAACCACCAACTACAACCGACTACAACGCGGCCACGTGTGTCAGCTACATCCAAAGTACGAACCTTCAGACCGTTCATAACGCCAGCACGGACACTTTGGCCAGCCTGGATGCAGCTGGGTACGTAATAAGCAATCTCAGTTGATAGTACGTGTACAATTAATAAGGCACTTCCTGGCGGTCTCCGAGTTCGTGGAAACGTTCGTATATTCGCCAGCAACGTAACTAATTTTGTTAGGGACAGGGATATTCTGAATTCCACAAAAGCTTCTCGTTACAATTTCTGACTCAAATTTATTTCATGCTTTTATTTACTTTTGAAACTCCCGAAAATCTTTAATTATCGAGTCTCCAAATTCCTAAAGTTTTCAAGAAATTTCCCCCGGTAAACTTTCCACGCGAAAATTCAGTTTCCTTGAGTTGTCAATTCTTTCTCCGTTTCCTCGGAGTTTCCAAGAAGATACGTCTAATCCTGTACATTTTATCGACATTTTCGAGCAGATACAACGCGTACTCGACAGCTCTGAGCGTCACAATCGCGATTGGCTGCAGCTTGTTGATCCTCAACGTCCTCATTTTTGCTGGCGTCTACTATCAGAGGGACAAAACGAGACACGAGGTGAAGAGCCTTCAGCAGCAACAAATGTTGAATCAACAGTGCGGTCCACGAGGATTCACCGAGCTGAAGCAACCACCGCCCCCTCACTCGCATTTCCCTGGAAGCGGCCAGATTATCGTGGACGTTGAAAACGAGATGTTAAGAAGGTATTTCATTTATCATTTTACATCCCCTTTTCGTTTCCCCTTTCACCGATCTTTGTAACTCGTGTACCTTCATGTTTAATCAAATTTCTATGCTTTCTTAAGAACGAGTTATAGAATGTGTAGGTCAAAAGTAACAATTAGATCGAATTGATAAGGGTTGCAGTAACGATCGGTCATCCTTTCAGGAACGTTATGAAAGGTCCTCCGAACGATCCCAACACGCTTCTCCAACAGGGCCAGGGAACTCATACGTTGCCCCATCAACATCATTATCAAAAGCAACATCAACAACAGCATGCCACTCTTCCCCGAGCTTCCGTCATACAGGACATGAACGCACAAACCCAAGTGAGAACCTCGTTATATCATTTTACTCAAACTTTTATTTTTTGATATAATAAAAAGCTGAAGGTTTCAATCCAACACCCTGCACTGCCCTGCCTGTTCGTGCCTCAACAGATCTTTCAGATTGTTTTATCCAACTATCAAATTTCCCTGTCAGAAATATTAGATTCTTGTCATAACAAACTATTATAGGAATTATATATTATATTTGAAATTTAAATAACTGAGGAAACTCACTCGATGACTTGGGTAACTTAAGAACTTAATTTAACTCGAGAACTTAAGAATTTACAATTAACCTTAACTAAGTTGACAGCTGCGAAGTACTAAAATTAAACAAAATTTAATGTTTAACGTAATATGAATCCAGCAAGATAAAGGTACTTTTATGAAGCGTTTCGAAAATTGCGCGTTTGTCGCTATTCATATAAAAGAAAAGTTGCTGTTTAACTCGTGATGCCTGTGGAACTTTCATCCATAATCCTATTAAAAAGAAACTTTTAAACTGCTAAACCGCACGGTTAAAATTTACACTGCAGCAGCTTCTGACATTTTCGTCCGGTCATTATTCTACCTACGGACAGTATCACCTTTTATCTCGTTAGTAAATTCCCGCGGACCTGGGATTCGAGACGAACCTGAAGTTCATTAAAGAGAAACTTTAACATCTACCAACGGATTAAACTTTCCCTGCTGGATTTTGACTTTCATTTCTGACAGAGATTTCAATTTCCTCAAGATATCTTCCTCTTATTTGAATAACTCCATACAGTCGTTAGATTCTCAGATAAAATGAGTGTCTGACGCGGGACAATGTAATCCAGTTACCATTTTCTATGTACAAATTGTACATTCTCTTTCATTCATTTTTCCATCGAAGTCTTCAAATATTATATTTACCTTCAATCGTCTCAATTTTAGATGTCAGCAAAAAGATTATGGTCGACGTATGATTACTTAAAACTTTTAGATAAAATTTCGAAATGTGTCAAGAGGAGTTTGAAAACAGATTAACGTTGTTAACTTCAGAAACTTAATAACCACGGAGTCTGACGAAATTTGCGATTGAACCGAAGAAAAATATTCGATATCAAAAAAACTTGTTGACTCCACCCGGACATTAAAGAAACTTCTTGTGGTCGATAGTTTGCGAAGGAGCTTATTCAACGATTCAACTTTCGATCCTCAGTTCATGGCTAATCACGATCACTTACACTATAAACCATAAACACGTTTAAACAATAAATCAATATATAATATAACTCATATACTATATGAACATAACTCAATCTAACAAAACAGATTAACCCTCTCAGGACCGATGAAAACACAAATTGTTCATGTGATAACTAGATTAACACTGAGTTTTGTATTGGAGAAATCGTTGTACCCTAATCGCAGTACCTAATTGTTATGACACATTGGCTGTTGTCTCGAAAGTTTCAAAATTGGGAACTAAAGTGTCCAGGGTCTGAGAGTGTTAATCTTGTATTCTATAAGGGTTTGCTGAATTGTATAAAACTTTGCAGGGTCCACCAAACGGGTCAATACATCTGACAGTACCAAGAGCCCCACCACCCCCACGAGCAAAGAGCCCGCCCGAGAACCAGCCCCTGTTGCAAAGTGCCACCGTGTCGAGTCGCGTGTCCCACGCCACCATGAGCGAGATGAGAGTGTGATGCTTGGACCCCCCTCCGAAACCGGTCGTCCCGGATGTCTTGACGGCATCGACCTTACTGTAAAACCGTGTTCCGGTCCGTGCCGTTCGAACTTCCACCGGTGTGAACGGGTCGTTCGAGAACCGGATGATCCCTGGAAGTTTTTCGACGAACGGAAACGATCGACCGGCACCTGGTCCGACAACGCGTTGATACCACGAGTTTCAACTCGTCCAGGTGACGGCGAGCGGATAATCAACGGAGGGGGGTGAACGGAGCTTTATGCTCGCTACTGAAGAGAATCGAGTACTAGAAGAATCGAGTGCCGGGTATCCATCGAAGAAACGCGACTCTCGGGGAGATTGAAGAGGATGTGAAGATTCAAAGGGGAAATTCTGATTCAACTTCGATTCTCGAGGAGCAAAGCGCAAAGAAGAAATCACAACCTCCTCTTTCAAATTGGAAGCTTGACAACCTTGACCGATGTAAAAGGATGTCCTCTTTGATGTAACCAAAATTGAATCCTAAGTCCTGGCAAGGCGAAAGGACCGAGGGAGAGATTCGTTTTGATGAAGAAGATTTGATGCTGAAGACTGATGCAGAAGACATGTTACTCTGTTGAAAAGAAGAATGCGAGCTTCGATGGATACCAGAAGTGTATCGTGTTCGGGGATGATCGATCACGAATATCGACGATGTTCAATCGAAACGCAGAAGGGCGGTAATTCTTTCCACGATTAATCGAACTTCAATCAAAAGAAAGCGAATACCATTTGATGGTGGAAATCAAACGTACAGTCAGCTAGCTAGTCGATAATAATGAATTCGTAGGTGTTAAAAGGGAGACGCTCAACAGTCATTGAATCGATCATGAAGACCCGTGTATAAAAAAACGACTTATCCACTACGATGTTAGATGTTCCTTGTAAATAAAAGAATAAAAAAGTGAATTTATACCGTAAGAAAGCCAAAAAAGAACGTTTGCTACTTTCTAAGGAGACGTGTAACTCGTGTCGTATCGTTTGATCGTCCACTCTGATTATTTCCTTTTATTTTCATTCCTTTCTTCTTCCATCTGACTGTGAACGTTACATGATGTAAGTATGAGAGAACCATTCGAATCATTACTCGACAATTTGATCCACTACTTTTGATTGGTCGAAGAACGTCTGAAGTTAGATTCATTTTTTATAGGTTTATTCAATCGGCATCGAATGTTTTATAGAGTTTCTTCATTAGTTAAATTAATGAGATCGAACCTGGAATCGATAGATTGCCTCCTACAGAACACAAAGGACCGTCCATAATTACATCTCTACAACTGACAAAATTGATCCTCAGAATTTGTCTTTAACACGATCACTATTAACTCATTTCAACTTTAACATAAAATATGGTAAAGATTCTTGCAAGTGAAAGGATTAAGGTTACAAAATTCACTTTAAAATGATTGTAGTTGATATAAATTGATATTTCTAAGTTATTTTGGGAACTTGAATGTTATTCTTCTACGAATCAAAAGTTTCGATCATCGATGGCCAAAATCATTCATTTCCCGATGCATACAACTGCCACTCATTCTAAATTCATAAACAATAATCGAGGAACGTTCCCTTTCGACGATAACCGCGTCTATGTAACGGTACATGGTGATCGCCATTTTTTCTACGTTTTTGGTAACACTGAGAAATCTACCAGCGAAAAGATTTCCTTTCACTCTACCACGTACACTACAAAAAAATAAATGCGAGCAGAATCATGTAGAATCGATGTCCCAACTCAAGCTTGATTTACATTCACAGTTTAATCATTTCAATCGAAACAGATCTTTTCTTTTGCGGATCCGTGTATAAATATAAAAGACAATCGAGGAACGTTACTCCAAATTTTACATTAATCCTGCATTCTTTCCTTGTGTAGTGTCACAAATCTTTTCAGGTAGAATCTTGCATTGTTTGAAACAGTATAATCGTATTATGATTGAACTGTGAATAGAAATTGGGTGACAAACCGAGAAATTGCGTGTACATTTGAGTGCAATGTAGGCTTCTTGCCATACAAGTAAATGTAGAGGAAAGTGGAAGGAGAAATTAACGCGGTATATTGCCATGAGCTGTAATTCTACGGGTTGCGAGTGAAAGCGTTGTAACTCGATACGTGATGATTTCACGTGTCATATTACCACGCGTTGTAATTCGACACCTTGTAATTCGATACACTGTAAGTTAAAGCGTTATATCAACACGTATTGTAATTCAATATGCCACGATTCTGTGCGTTGTAATCGGACACGTCACATTACCACGTGTTATATCATCATCACAATATTGAACAGGTTATATTGCCACGTATCTAGGCAAGAAAGAGACTAAATTGCACCTAATTGTAAATCGCAGATAGTTATAGAAATAACCATCTTTTCAGAAAATCGTCGAAAGCTCATAAAACCTTAGCACATGAAAAGGAAAAAATGATTCGATTATTCGCATGAAATTCAAGGTGTACGTGATTTTTTTGTAAAGATATACGTATACATATAGGTGTAACATAAAGACTAACGTAAATCTGTTATTATGCGTAACGCACTGCCACAGGACTCGGAAATTCACGCAGGATAAGAAAGATCGTAATAATTTCCCTGATCGGTTTGGATCATAAAGACTGTCTTTCAATGTGATTTTATTCTTTGAAGCAGCCTTCGAAAACAAATAAACAATAATTATCACTTCTGCCAAAATTCTTTCCATACACCTTTTTAAATAAATATGAAATCTGATTTACACAGTTTTCGCTGTATTAATAATGGAAACACGCTTCAAGGAATGAATCACTGTCGCTGTTGTCGAATAATCAAAATTTTCTAAACAGAACCGTCGAATTAAACTAAACGTGTATCCACAGTTTTTATTACAAAATTACGGTGTATGTACGTAAAATATAAATCAAAGTACTTGCAAAAGTTCGAGACACCAAACCGCCGTACTGCGTTCATGGTGAACGTGTGAACAGATGTTTTTAATTGATTTGAAGGTTCGTTTTTAATAGAAACTCTGTCGTGAGGGCCGAGCTTAAACGGGGAAAAAGAGCGCGTGTTAATATAAAATGAATCAAAGTTTTTGTACATACATTAAGCGATTAAAATAAAATAATAAAAAAGAAATGAAAGAACTCGATGTTCGCCAAGCTGTTTTCAAGACCGAAGGAAACCAGCCGAACATTTTCAATATTATCGTGAATGGAACAAAAGATCACACGGAATATAGTAGCGCAGAATCAAATGATTATTTTTCCTTTTTTTTTCTATGATCACTTGGGAAAAATAATGGAACTTCGTGAAAGAGTTACGTAATAAAATATCATTAAGTACGGACAATCCGAATATACTAAAAACTAAACGAAAAGCGAGTAACAGTAGACGTAATTAAGAACAAGCCATTGTCGGTAAAAGAAAATGAAAAGAGTAAAGGAGCAACGCTAAAGGAAACATTGAACCGATTAAACAAGTGTTTAAGAAAATTTAAATAACATATATTAAAGATACATATTATGGATTGTAATGAATTTATTATGACGAATATTATTATATTTATGTGACTTTTAGCTGGCCTCGCGCTCGACCGGAAAGATATCTCGAAAACAATTTCCGGCCGAGGTCAAGGCTACCTGTTACGTTTAACGTTTCTGTTACCAAATTGTAAATATATAACAAAATACATGGAGATATTAATTGTACGTGTCAAATATTCTTCCCAGAAATAATACTCGCCTTCATCGTTATCAATAGACATCCGTATCGCTTATAATTGTATGAAAAATCCTGCAAACTAATTACTCTAAGACAAAAATACCTTGGAAGTATCAGTTTGATACGTTTTGTAACTCATATTAACGCGCGTTTGGAAGTCAGCGCCAGCACCATCTAACATGTGCTAAGGAAACAAAAAATGACTTATTCAATTAATAATGATTTTATTGGCTAAATTTAATATAATATGCATTCCGAAGTTAATTAGGCTTGCACTCCGATGTAATTTGATGCATATTACAGTAAATTAAGCCAATAAATTGAATTTTTTGAAAAATTGTACAAGTGGCGCCATCTCTTCGGCGAACCGGGTGAACTACACACTTTTGAAACTGCCCCTTCGTTAGTTCTAAATTCTACCGCCAGAGGGCGCCGCGTGTATCGTTTTCGGTTCAATTCCATTAAAATAGTTGGTATTATTAGCTTAATTAACTATAATATGACTCGAATTACATCGAATCCAATCTTTTAACTTCGAATTGTTTTGTCTTTACCACGCTATTATCAATTTTTAGCCATTTTTAGTCTAATCCTAATTATCCTAAGGGTTTCTGTCTTATGCGCCGCCGCCTACCGGTGGAAGATGGGAACTAATTAAAGTACAGTTTCAAAAGTGTGTAGTTCACCCTGTTCGCCGGAGAGATGGCGCCACATGTTCAATTTTCAAAAATCCAATTAAAATTGATTTTATTGCATTAATTTCTACACCGCCTATGATTTAGAATGTAGATTTCAGAAAGTGCAGTTGCTACTCAATTAAGAATACCTTCTTACGAATTAATTGGTACAAATATAAGGAAATGATCACGTTTGAAATACAACAATTTCTTAATTAAATTATTGTTATACCCTTTTGATGAAATTATTATTGTCTACTGACATTTACCCGTAATTGGAATCACACTTCCTCCTATTTCAGTGGTGCTGCTGTTTCATTTCAAACTATGAACTGAACGGAATAGTTACCGTATGCCAATAAAGTAGAACTCCGAAGATAACTTACTGGTTATCGTTAAATTATCGATTGCCAATAAACACGATATCGACCAACGATATCGAATTATCGATAGAGCTGCTAGAAATAATCATTCCGGAAATTTTTGTAACTATTTCGAACGCGCTGCATACGAAAATAGACGTCAGTCGGGAATTCTTGAAATTTACTCGCTTTCCGATACGCGACACGAAAATCCATTCGGTCAGTGCGTCACGGCAACTGATTAAACGCAACAATAACCAGTTATTACCGATTCTCTTGGAGTCGCATCGTTGAGCGGCGAAACTGCGTCTCAGGATTCCTAGCGATCTTGAATCCGAGCATCGGAGCGGAACAATAGCCCGAGTACACAAGCGCCGGCGATTTCTAAATATATCGCTGCAAGGAATTCGGTGTCGCATCAGCGTGAATCGCGCGTGCATCTTTTTCCTATCGGCGTTTCGACACGGTGTGCAATCTCATCGACCTTGAGTAGATCCCGGTAGGTTTTCGGGCCGGCAAAGTGGAAAGGATCGAGGATCGTACGGCAAGTGGGGCGGAAATCGGTGCTCGTTACATCGGAAGTGATCCCTTTTAGGGAAAGAAAGCATTCCTGTGCGCTGACGTTTGACGGGGCCACGATACGTGCGATCCAGCAGGAACCGCCGCCAGAAAATCAATCCGAAACGTCATGCCGTTGTGTGTATCAACATTGGAAAATCAATGGTAACCCGTGACGTAGGAGTCCCGCCTCAGAACCGGCCAATAGGCTCGCGAGCTCGTCCCCACTTGCGGCAACTTTTACACCTACCCACACGACCGTCGGCGTGCTCATTCCGTAGCAGACTGCTGCACCGACCGGACGCACGCGACCCCGCGCGACACATCAATAACAATCGTTGAAAAGGCAGCACGAGCTATCGTAAAACGAGAGAGCTATCCGTGAAAGCGCACGACGCGTATGCAGTTTTCCAGTCGTCGCAGCGATACAACGGAGAGCGCAGTTCCGGACGACCAGCAGTGGCACACGTCATCGTCCGATCTCTTGGAGAACCCGATCGAAACGGAGCCAACGCACCAAACCGATCGCCGGTCCGATCCGAAAAGCGTATCGCGTTGTCAGATCCGCGATCCGATTGCCGACCGAACAGTTTTCCGTGCAAAACCGGGAAATTAATTCGTGCGTTTCCGCTGCTAAACGGGACGGAAACGGACAAGCAAAAAGAATCCGCGGAACGAGCGCAAAGTGCCGGACGAGATCGACCGTTGGAAGGGTAAACGTGTTCGCTGCCGCACCGAGGAACCGTCCAGTTTGAACTTTCCAGAAAGACGGAGCGAGAAAGACGACGCTCGAGTGTGTAGAGTGCCAGACAAGGAGAGCCCCGTTCGCGAGGAATAAAGAAAAAGAGTGTGCGCGCTCGCTAGTGCCGGCTGCTATCGAGATGGCGTTTATGATGCCTGTTGTGAAAAACGAGTGGGACATTTACAAGACCAACCGTAGTCGACGATCTTCGGAATGCTCGAATCCTCAGGCCTGTCGCAGTAGGAAGGTGGGTAAGCGTTTTTCTTTTGACGGGACTTCGAGCGAAAAGCGCGGGAAAATGGACACTCAAAATTGTCCAGATTCGCGGTTCCTTTCGTTTCGATTTTCCGCGATCGCCTCGTTCCTAAGAAGGATACGTCTCCCGTTTCTGAACTAGCCAGATCGGCAGAGTACCGGTAATTGCTCGGCATTCCGGGAATCCGCTCCTAGATCTCTGCTCGAAAGGTTGGCGCCTGTTTTAAACCCCGTACGAGCAGCGCCATCCCGTTCGGTATTCAGGCCTAAGCGTCGAACGAATTTGAATCTCGACTCGTGTAGGCTCGCGAATAACTTAGCGAAACTATCTCCTCGCTAACGAACGCGTTACGCTTCTTTCGAACGAATTCCTTCCCTCTCTTTACCGACACAGTTTTGTTAAAGCACGCGGCGGCACTCTCACGGGCATACCTCTTCTTCGGCGTGACGTACATTGCGCAACTTCGATTCTGAGTTTCGTAATGTATCGCGCGATAATCTGTTGCCTTATCGTTCCTAGTCGCAACGATCCGATGTGTCACAGATAACGAAATCAACAATCGAATGCGGTCGCGGAATTGTCGTCTTCCTCCGAATCGCGTGTACAGATTTAGCTAGCGGAAAAAATGAAATTGGTTGATTACATGATCTACCGTTTTGTAACACGATCGCATATTGTCACCTTCGTGCAGGACCTCTGGTCCAGTAACATCGGAAACTAGTAGGAAATTTGAAAATTTTCGAAACACGAAAGCAGTAGTGACGAAGTAGATCGAAGTAGAGACGAAGTAGTTCGAGTAAATTTGGATGCGACACAGAAGTCAGGAACGCGGACAAAGCCCATCGTTTGCCACGAAAAGCGTGCGAATCGGGGGTAATTTTTGTCCGGGTTACTATTTGCGTCCGGGTGGCGTATGGCCACGAATTGGTCGGTGGATTACGTAATCGTGCGCAACTGAGAATCCGTCACGAGAAATTCGCCGTGTCCACGATTTGGTTCCGCTCCGTGCACGTGCGCGGTCGCAGCTTCGATTACGTGGTGGTTCGCGAACCGCTGTACTTCGATCGCACGGCCTTGTCTGCGACGCGTCAGGAAGCGGTCCGACAGTCGGAATCCTGACTAATGGAAGGTGCTAATGACGCGAATGCACCACGTGTTGGTCGAACGCGTTTCGCTTTTCCCCGAGGAGACGCATCGTAGATTTCACCGTCGCCGAGTATCGAGGTAATTCGAAAGTATCAAAGTTGCGAAGCGATCGTCGAGTTCGATAAAACGAATCTTCGCGAGCGAGTCCAATATGAAATATAGGTTCAAAGTGAAAGCAGTCGCGTTTCACGAGAGGAGACGAGTCTCGCGTCTTGCCTAATGTCAATTTTAATAAAGGAAAGGCGTATTTGTTGTGTGTCGACAGGTGTCGGAATGCTCAAAATCCGAAGGTCCCTCGTTGTCTACGTCGCCTGGCTCGGACTTTTTGACGTCGCCGGCTCACCGTTCGGTGCCCCTCACTTCTCGCCACTTCTCGAGGACGTCCTCGAGGGCGTCTCAAAATTCGCTGCAGAGCCCCAGCAAGAGCACCGGCTCGTCCCCGCCGAAAACCGGCAGCTCCAACTCCTTGAACAAGTTCCACAACCGACTGGTCGACAAGCTGAAGAAGTCTCTGAAGAAGGCCGACGACAGCGCGGAAGATCAGCGAAATTTGTCGTGAAACAGCCAAGGGGTTTTGGGCCGGCCACCGATTCCCGGCTCGAAACCGATCGAAATCCGACGCACCTCCGCACCCGTTACCACGCCCGCGACGATCAACGACGCGGTGGCACGATCCTGCCCGGATCCGTCGCCCTCGGCATGGTAAACCTGAATGACAGCAGCAACGACAACGGCGGCAACAGGACGAGGAGCAGGAGTGCAAACGAGAAACGAGGCGAACGGAACAGGGTTAAGCGACGTGTTTCGTTCGCGGCAACGACGACAACGAGCGAAACGATCGTGAAAAGAACGTGAGAACCGGAACAACAAGCTACCGAATCGACAACGACGGGAGTCACGATCGTTCGATAAGATCCTAGAACGTCGTCGTTGAAGAAACGAAGATCAAAGATCACGAGCGAGATTTTTCCAAGGTCAACGGATCGCTCGGAAAGAGAGTTGGAGACGATCGGTGACCATCGCTGCTTCCGGTAGCCGAATTATCTGGTACCCAGTAGGTTACTACGCTCTCTTCTACGTTTCTCCTCCGATGCAGAAACCTCGCGAATTTAACGACACAAAATTCAAGTCCTTTTCTTCCCTCCCTATTACTTTTCCCGTTGGATCGTTGCTCACGAAGACGTCCATAAACATCGGAAGATCGCGTTTAATTTTCAGAAACGCAACAGGGAACGGAGAAGCTAAAGAAAACCATTCGGCCAAATCGACGAACACCTCGCGGCTTTCCTTTCCAAACGCGCTATCAGTAAGCTGCGATTTCTTCCTGATAACTGTGAGAATCTGTTTAGGATGACGGTGAAAAGAAAAATAATTAAGGAGGAGAAAAAGTGTGAGAGAGAGAAAAAGGAGAAGCGGAGGCAGAGAAGAGACCGGCAACGAAGGAACGAGTCGCGGAAGGAGGCTCTTTAACGAGCACCGATCGACCAGCTGGAAGCAGAGAGACGAAGAACCGACAAGCGGAGGAGGAATCCTGGAGAGAGAGGTACATAATCGCGACGGGAATTTCGTCGTTGTCGATAACAGCGCGTACGCGTTCCAACCGCGCAAGGTTCGTGACCATGCAAGATCTCAATGTCCAGACCTGAAAAAGCTTAGTTCCTTCGTTGTACATTATCGCGCGCATAGAATCTTGAAGACGACTCTTAAGCGCGACCATTTTGCTTTCCAGTCTTTTTACCGAATCTTCTGTTACCCGCAGAACCGTTCACGCGGAAATTGATCGTGGCTTAGCAGGCTGGAGGGTGATCGAGTCCAGGATCGATTTCTGACTTTTCGTATTTCGCGTTAACAACCGTGCAGTTCCCTTTCGTTCGAATTCTCTCGTCGAGCATTACGATAAAATACGATAACCATGGTGAATGTGTTTTTGAAACATTAGGCCAGGCCGAGAGAAAGAAACGGGCGGCGACTAAACGAGGCGTAACTCGCGTCGAAGTCGAAGGGACTTCCCCGTGGCAGCTTCTCGCACACGGACAACCGGAAACGCTCGTTTTCGTCGTTAACGTTACGCTTGCTGCCTTCGAAGGGAAATACGCGTGCGTGCGCGCGAAAAGAAAATCTGCGATCAGATAGAGAAACAGGGGTTACGATACTATATAATATATATATATATATATATATATTCGCATATAAAAGAGAGCTGATGAAAGGCGCCTAAGGAAAGACTTATTTTAATCGCGTATCGTTCGAGCGAGATTAGCTGTACTTACACGCGAATGTATTTATTTTCGAACTTTTGTTGCGTCTCGCGGTTCTCCCACGCGAGTGGAAGATCGCGAGCAATTACCGTCGAAACGATACTCGTGCATGGTTACAATTGTGTTCGGAATTCTAATCTTTCGTATGGGCGAACATCATTCGTTCGATTAACTCGTGTGCAATTCGATTCGTTTTCTCGCAATCTTTCCTCGTTTTGCAATTATTCGTACAGTTGTGCTTCACTTGCGCGCTAATTGCTTCTGGTTGACGTAAATTGAGAACATGAAACACTAGGCTTTCTTTATGGTAGAAGGAGGCTTCTGGAGGATCAGAAATAGAAACTAACGAAGAAATCTTGAAATATAAAAATTTGCAAATCTCTCTTTGCCAGATATTCGAAGCCTCCATACCCTACCATTATACAGAGTGTAAAGTAACCAGTACATAACGAAGATAATAAAGTTGAATATGAAAAAATAAGCAACACATTGATAGTTTTATATAATAGTGGAGAAGAAACGCAAGTGGGTGCACGACTGTATAGAGTATCGTTTCGACGCGATCGTATTCGCACGCGACACTCTAGGCTAGAGGTGACGATATTAAACCGCGAAAGAGATATTTTCTTAAAACGATCCTCGCAGTGTGTATCGAGATGCGTGTATTGTATAGCGCTTTTCCTCTGTCCCGCGCCCGAGGTACTCGATTTTGCTGTTTTGATTAGTCGTTACGAAGCGTTTGTTAAATTCTTGCATAGTATAACATATTACTTCCGTCGTAAATAAAGCGGTCAAGTCTGTTATTCGTTGTACGCCGAACACGATCCTTCATACGAGAGTAGTAATCCGAGAAATCGAAGATGAGGAAGAGGAGTGTCCTCGAAATTCGGACGCAGAACGACGTCTTTCGAAGGCATCGAATGAAAGATCACAGAGATACGTGTAATTTCAACAATAAAAAAATTCCTTCCGTTAAATCTCTTTGAAGCGCGACGAAATTTTATCAAAGACCAAAGAATAAGAGTGGTTGTTTTTTCCGCGCAACCGTGTCTTATCGATTACGCTTCTATTGTTTTCCGTCGAGCATTCGTTGATACGACGTGTATATCGTTTTCTGTTAATTGCAACGTAGCCGCAACGTCAGCACGATTATCGACTCCTTTTCGATTGGGCAGTATTAAAAGTATGTCACGTGTAAGATAAAGAAATTTTACGCAAAATCGTAGCGATACACCGACGACATCTTCTGCGTCCACCTTTTGCCGTTTTTCATTAATCGAAAGAAGAAGAACACGAGAAAGAAATGAAAAGTAATATTACGCGTTTTCTCCTTATCGTTTTCGCGAAATTACGAAGTGGGAGCAATTAAACGATACCGCGTGTAACTCTGTGATACCGTAAGCTATAAGGTAGAATTATTTTGCAACGATCGTATAAAGCGAAAAAAAGAAACTAAAAAAGGAGGAAAATGTTGTTGAGGAGACGTTTATTGTTACGACGAAAACTCGTACGAACGCTTCGATTCTCCGTCAATCAACGCGCGTTTTTTGGCAGCGGATGCGAAAAGTTCCTTCTTCGTTCAGCGAAAGATTCGACCCAATTGGACACCGTTTAAGTTTTGCACAAAAATTCACACATAAATTGAATTCCGTAGCGATAGTAACAGCAATAGGTGGGGCGCAAAATTAGCAGCAGAGGAGAAAGATGATTCGTACAAGCTGAATGCTAGGTGGGGAACTGATTCGCGAAAGTTGCCGTTTCATGTAAGACTGCTTTAGAGAAACAGAAAAATAAAAAACAATAGAATTTACCGATCAGATGTTAAAAAAAATGTGGTGCTGGACGGAACGTTGGAACGTGCGGATCGCGAATTCTTTCGCGAACGAGGTTCCTTTGTTTCGTCCGTTAATTTGTACTGATTAGAAACAGTGGTGTTACTAGAGTTTAGAGATTGACGAGATAATACGATCTATTTATTACGGCGGCCTCGGACCGCGGAGTAAACGTGGATTGGGACTCCTGGTTTTCTAGCTTCGTTAGTGGCGTTCTACGCTTTTGTCGGTAAAGATGTTTATCCTCGATGCATACGATAATAGGCTTAAAAAAGTATTTTATAACCGGTCTTTTTTAACTCGATCCACTTTCATTCTACGGTCACAATGTTCGCGATTACAAAGCTATATGAATACGTATCGACATATGTGAATATATAATACTTCGTGTACATGTATATTTACATACGTCGATATACCGTACGACGCATACTTACATACACATATATTATATATACAATATATTATATAATTTATTATTCGACGACTTAACTATTTTTTGTATTACTATTGCAACTATTTTACGGTTATTCGTTATACCTCACTCGGGATATTTTGAGCTGATTTTTAGCGCGTGGCTGAGGAGACGTAAGCTGCGAGTCATCTAGAGAAATATTATATTTTTGTTTCATATATTATGAAAGCACGAAATTCGAAATGGAAATAGAGCTAGGACTGAACGTTTCAAACGGCCTGAAGTAACCTAGAAATTTATTGTACCGTACACTTTCTGTTAAAATTATTTCAAATATCCAGCGCTTTTTCGGGCTAATTCTTTGGTTAATTCGCCACGAGAGACGATCGCTCGAAGCCGTTTCTCCTCATCCATGACGATTGAACGTCACTGCCAAAATCCCCCAGGATTACATAAAAATGTAGCGTGTACATGGTTGATAGACTCGAGGACCGGTCGCCGCATTTTTCGCGACGATCCTCCTCCGCCATTACGAACCTCTATCATCCCTCGTTATCTTTCGATTTTTACCTTTGCGTATTTATTACTTCTTTCCGTTTCTTATACCGGCTTCATTATCGAACAAACCCGTAACGCTCGCTTTTCTCCGGTCTCAAATCACAATTCGAAAAGTTTCGATCTTTCAATTCTAATCAACGACTACAACCATCGTCGAAGAAAAATCGAAAAATCATAAAAGCGAGATGATGGGTGCACATTCCATAAATATAATTATACCTACTCGTATAAGGTAATGAATCCGTTAGCGTTTGATATAAGACATTCAAGTAAGGTTATTACGAGCGAAGATAATAAATGAATAATATATCTAAAGTTTGAAAGCTTACAATAGACTCGGTTTATCATTATCATGTATCGTGATTTTTATGTCATGTTCAATAAATGAGTTTTAAAGTATCCTGAGAATTTTTATTTATCCTTCGTCTTCTGCAATTTTAGCCAGATCTTTAACGAATTCTTTCTGAACAAGTAATTACTTGAAATGTACATGTTCGTCTAAACGATGACGAGTTAAAATCTTACGCGGAATCATTGTGATTCATGATTCGTCATGGACGTTTATCATCGATCGCAATCACGATCGTAGAAAACGGCAAGTTTTTTCTCTTCCGCGAGCTATCGAGTTCTGCAAAGTTGGCGAATTTCCGATATCGACCGCGAAGAGCAAAGTAACGTTCCCAGAGTTCGTTAAACCTAACCCACGTAACCACCTTTGACTCGTATTCCCGGGTGTTTCCTGCAATAGGGAAGTGAAACGAATCGATACCTAATTAAATCATACCTCGGAAGAACGGAATCTTTGATCGTTTCGATTTCTCGAATGTTCTGCGAGCTCGTGTAATTTCGTGCAGCTCGAATAAGAAAAATGCTAACGTAATCATCCTTCTGACGTAACGCGTGAATAACGATGAGTCGCGGCTCAGCAATCTCAATCATTTTACAATACGTATTTGCATCATTTAACGGTCACCGTTAAATCTTATCGGCTAAGTTGCCGGTAGATTCATTCGTCATTCCGTGATTTCACAGATAATCGTTAAGCGTTCTAACGCAATTGGATTTACGATCGTTGGATAAGCTTCTTGAATAGGTATTACGCTCGGAACACGACTTTGCGAAACGGAATTGCAAGAAAGCTACGAGTAACCGATATACTTAGCAGTTGTTTGTACCGGAAGCAGAGTTGCGCCAAAGTTATTGGAAACGCTGGAACGCGATATCGCGGGACATCGATACTCTCGCGGTTAATTCCGCCATCGAGGCAAGAAAGGATTTATCGCGATGTAGTTTATTGTCAAGATCTTCGGGACAAACGTATTACGAATTACTCGACCTTATCGTACAAATCTCAGCCTTATCATTTCGTTGCAAGATATCGGCAAGGAACAAAGGGAAAATGCTTCTGTCGGTTTTTCCACGATTCTCCCACTTTTCTGATCCGAGAAATTTTATCGGACACTCGTAAAGATGGAACGCACGATCGAGAATTAGCCACGGAACGCACGATTACGCCAATGCTTTTCGCGAACGGAAATTTCCACGGCACGAGGACTCGCTGCGTACAATGCGCCGGTGTGTCATCGTCTGACTTATTAGCGCGAAAATTGCACCGGTAAAAATACTTCTCGAGCTGTTGGGCAAGAAAAATCGCTCTCCGATGATTCTGAGTCACGAATGGGTCTCAGGTATAGTAACTTGACAATATCAAAATTTAACATTAATTCTGAAATTTCAGAATCATAATTTAAAGAAGTTAAAATTGACCGTGAGTGCATTGCACTTACACCTAGGGTCCAAAGTGGATAAATCCGTGTGGATGCAAGAAGGAAGCGGAAGCCTGACGGAAGACACCCACGACGCGTTATCGCGTTCCGAATTGTGGATGCACCCGCATATATCGGTTTTCGCAGCTCTGCCTACGCTCAGCCACGTTTCGTCGCGCACTGCTTTCGCTCTCTTTCGCCGTTGCCGCGTTACCACCGCCTTTCCCTTCAGGACAGAGTCTGTCCTCTTCGTTCTATCCAGTCTGGCCGTCGATTTCTCGCGACCTTAAAGTACGCCACGCTTCAGAATGAACAGGCCCGGCCTTGGAACGAAGAGCACCCTGTCCTTGGCCGAACGAGAGTGTCGACCGGTGATATGTAGCGCCGCCACGAGCGTAATCGAAAGGTGGTCGAGCCGCGGCAACGTCTCGAACGGTATTCAAACGGGTCGCTTTGCATACAAACAAACTACTTTGCTCGAAATCGGGTCTATTTAGGGAACGGAGGCTCCGAGACCTTGCTATTCGTAGACCGGCCGCATCGTTCCCGGAGCGAACGATTCGCGAAGACGAAACGCAGGTAAAACGCGATTCGGAAAAGAATTCAGGTCGATGGACCTTCTGGCTGGTGCAGAATAAGGTCGGCGATCAATACGTTCGCGATACTATTTCTAACTCGCTGCGAATTATTCTTGGAATGCGACTGTTCGACACGCGACACCAAATCTATGAAATCGTCAAACTTCGGAAGTGGACCCTTACGATTAAAAGTCTGTGGTACTACGTTTAAGTATCGACACGCGAAGCAAGTTCTCGAAAAACTTCGCGAATTCGTACACTTTAACGAGTAGAGAGTTCTACTACTTAATGGCACATGGTCGTAAAACAAAAAGCATCGGTCTGAATAACAAATTACAAAGACAGTGAAGAATATTCCATAATCGCACAATTCATAACGGAATTATAGTAAATTATGTGTTCGATGCCCTTCGGGTTATCGGTGAGTTTATCGTTGCGACGAGGAAGCATGGTTGATGCCGGCCAAGAGACGCCACTTATTTCTATTCTTATCGCTATAGTGTTAATAATAACGGACATCTATTGACGGTCGTCGACGAGCAATAATGAGCCACAGAAATTTTGCTGTGTCGGTGAAGAAATTTGCAACTTGCGACAACATGTTTGTCGAACCGCGATACGGGTGCTTGCGTTAGTAACGAACCGAATCGAATTCTATACGATCCATGTACGTAATGCGCGTACTATTTCCGTGCATTTGTATCGCGCAATGTCTCCAGTCTGCTGCTGATCTTCGAATTAGTCATCGTAAACGAACTCTGATCTCTCCAAATAAGCAAACAAGTGCTCTGTTTACGCTTTTATTCTTGTCGCCGTTACAAAAGTAATTGATGGACATCGTAAATTGAACTTCTAACTGAAAACAAAAGGAACTGCGTGAAGAGTGATTACGGGTCTCCGGACCCAACGATTTCAATGAGGGGTGTAAGGGTAATTGAATATGGCAGGTCAGAAAGACTCCATTCGGTAAGGATCTTCACGTTTTCAAATTCCCTTTGCGAGTGCAATTAAGCTACCCGAAAGCACTGAGCTACCTAAAGGTCCGTATGTCCCAGGACATCCAAATTTTAGACTACTCGTACTAGCACATTTCTGGTTTCAACGTTAAACGCGTCACTATGTTATCTAAGAGGTAGGTAAACACGATTTGGCATATATCGAGACTTGAAGCGACTTCTTGGAAACTGACACGGATTTCTAAGAAATACCGAATAGCTGGTAGCTTCACGGCTGCACCCAACGCGAGTTTAGCGGACAGTCGTCGTTGGATCGATTGGAGGAGAGCCCAAGAGTAGAATATTTTGCGGTAACATGCATAGAGAACGTGAACGTCTGATCAGCATACGCGGCTGTACTTATAAGTAAGTCAGCAAGTCTACCTTGTTATTTTCGGCGTAATAGCGACGCAGGTCGCAAAGAGCGGCGCCTAGGAATCGTGACGTGTCGTCTCGACACCCACGTGAACATTTTTGCAAGTACACTGTCACGATCGTTGCCAAATGATGGCAGTTCGTCGGCAACTTGGCCTGGGTTAACGCGGGAAGTCCCATATGACGGAAGGTGTTCACGTCATTGAAGTGTTCATCGCGTAGAACGGCGATCATCGACATACGTTCGGAATGATAGATTTTTTTATCGATAAATTTTAAAGTAGTCACGTACAACGCAAATCGCGAACGTCCGTTATCGGCGATAATCATTGTTGGATCGCATACTTAACGAATTGCTTTCCTATGACCTATCCTAATCCTCCTAACGCTTCATCCATATGCATTACGGAGAAGACGATATCTACAAAGCCGCTTAAACGAGTTTCTTGATGCGATTCGAGTGGCTAAATTTAAACGAACGTTAGCCGTATTACGCACGATATAAATGAGGTATAAACGATCGTATGGACAGACGTGCGTCGACAAATTCCCGCAAGCTGACGAATCAACTTTAATCCATGAAAGGATGTTGCAACAAGGTTAGAAGGGTTTCACCCTTCGAGTGATCGACGTACGCAGTTGGCGCGATGATTCCATCGGTTACGTTTTCCAATTGGACTCGCGTGTACGCGAGAAGTTGGCATCTGACACCTCGATTGGCGCGCACGCGATACTCTCTGAATCGCGATACTGTCATTTGCAATCGATTCGCGTTCCTAATCGTGCAAATCGAATAACTCTGATGGCATAATCGATAAAGCGCGTACGGATCCTTCGCTCGCTATTGAATTAGAAGCATCGTTCGCAACATCTCGTATACGAAGCACGCGATCAAACGTTTTAATAATCGTCGCTGTGACGAATGCGATGAACCGTACAAGAGGGTGTTTGTCTATGGCGTTGAACAAACACCATTAACGTAACGAGAGTTTTTACCTGAGCCCCTAGGTCTGCTAATAATCTTTATGATTCACATTAGGCATGGCCAAATGAACCTACGGAGAACTTGGGCTTTTGTAATATTAAAGGCTTTAGAAATTTGGGAATTTAGGTATTGACAGATTCAGAAGTTTGGAAGCTTGGAATTTTGGAGAATAAGTAACCTACGTTCTTAGTCTACGTCTGTTACACTGTAGAGTCGATTTATATTTTGGGGGGACCAGATCACTATGGTTCGTGCCTAGTCACTGGCCACGATATTTCCATCACGTAAAGATCACGCATTGCTTACGGAGCCATATCGTTTTTATAATGACAAATGCCATTGTGCATTCGCGTATCACGCTGGCAGGACGTCGATCGCGGGCGATCTGGCACGATAAACACCTGATGCGACCTAGCCCTATGCCAAATATTCGTCCAAATAGACGCGATATAATTTTAGTAACCTGTAACACGTTTTGGAAGCCGGAGATCTTAGCGTTATAGTTAGGAGGTCGAATGCCTCGAAACCCTCGACGAGATTTCGTTCGTTTCATCGATGAACTTGAATCCCGACAACTGACCGAAAGTAGAGGTTCCTAGTACGCTGTTCAAAGTTTCGAGAGATTGGCGAAAAGCTTGATACGGATTAAATGCTGACTCTAATGATAAAAACGTTGGTCACCTGACATTGATACGAGATCTTGGATTCTCAGCAAGGACGACATCACCTGGCTGTTCTCTGCTGCCGTCTGCCGAGACCGATTCGCTTTTTCAAGGGAAACCAGTCTTGGCCAGGCTTCTGTATCGGTTTTCTACCCTCCATACAGATGTCGGTGTAAGGTTTTGCCATCGACCGGTTACCGACCAGTTATGCGGCAGCTTTAAAGTCGAAACCTCGACACTTGCCAGCGTTTTGTTCCCGAGTTATTTCCTAACCGATCTCGTTACGAACAAGGTGTCAGGAAGCACGCGATGACATTACTTTTCTTTTGTATATAATTCACGAAGAAAGCGTGGCACGCAAAGCAACGCGGCTTGAATCAGCAACTGATCGAGTCAGACCAACGACAGGATTAGGCGATGATACGATCTCGTTATTTAGTCACGCTATTTTATCGCCACGAATGAATACCTACGCGTTTCCGGATACACGATATTTTCATCCAGCTATAAATACCTACTACATCCGATGGTCAGCGAAAACCGCGATATGCATTCATTCCGATAATCTTGATTTCGCTTTTTTGGAGCGATACTGTGTAGATTCTAAATGCAGGCAAATTTTCATACGAATAAAATACAGGTTTTCTAAATCTCTAAATGATCAATTAGCTGATTTAGTATATTCCTAACTCCTGGATTTGCAGCTGCCAAAATCTGTAATAAATATTTCTTTGGACGATGAGTTGTCGGTTACGGGATCGAAGGAGATCTCCCTTTAACTAGTTTTCCCCGTTAAATTCGAGGGAAAAGAAGAGACGTCATCGACACGGCGCTTGCTCCCTATGGAGCACGTCTGGTTTTTCATAATTTTTCATTCGAACGCGCACAACGGAGATTTACTGAATGAGAACGGCAGCAGCAGCTCGACTCCCCTCCGAACACCTTTCTACCGTATCTACGCCGTACTCAAATGACACTGAAAGCGCGGATGCAGAGAACTCCGACCGACCGAAATCAATACCACGTTGGCCTACTACGCCGTGGCCTTCTTTTCAGCTAAATCCATTTGTCGAAGACGAAAACAGCCAATATGCGTGTCCCTTCGCTAATGCAATCGTCGTCGTGCATCCGTCAAACGTATCTTGTTAAAGGAATTCTCGACCATTTCTGGTATTAACTTATGTAATTAGCGGCCTTTTCAAACACCGAGACGTCATCGTTGCAGCGACGCGTGAAATCTCTTGCTTGATCGCTAAATCAGGCAGACGCGTTTATTCTTCGCTTTTAACGTTCACGCGATAATCGACGACTTCGTACAAAGGGGATAATTTATAGAGGAAGAACGAGCTGGAATGAGCAGCGCTAACCAGATCGAACGCTCCCAATCGCTAAATGTAAGCTCGACGCAGTAGGGTTTCTTTGGGGGAAAAGAAATCGAGAGCCGAAGATCCGTAAGAGAAAGATTTAATTCCCTGACAAACAATTTACCGAATTCAGGATTCGATTTGCATTCGTGAATATGGTTGTAATTATGGAACCAACGGATTAGTCGTGCAACACTTGATCGCCGGTTGATGTAACTTCGACGTACTTTAACACATTCACTGTGCACGCCGCAGATTCGTGTTACACTGACTTAATATCATTAATATTAATAATGACGCTGAGTTATTGATATTAATTGGGTATGAATGCACTGCATCCGTGAACGCGTGGAAGCGATAGGAATGATATGCACTTATGGACGGTTATTATCCTTTCGTGCACTATCGATCTTGGTCAAAGAGTCGGATGGGCAGGAACGACGCAATAACAGGAACGTCGTCGCGACGTCCTGGCGCCCGCGACTATGTCCATGATTTCTTTTATAACGTCGAATTTGCGTGCAGCACAACAAACAGTATAAATCTGAATCTTCCAGATCATTTTGTTTTTAAAGACAGTATTTTTCCTTGGTCATTTTCTTTGCATTAATTTGCAGGTTAATCGAGAAACTGCATGCAAATTACTGCTTGTATTTTATTCAATTACCGACCGACGTTTTAATTCGACGTTTGAAACCGATAGCAATACCCTCCGATGCGGATACGTATGTTGAATAACGCGTTACATCCAGTTTTATTCCATTCCGTCGAAGAACGTATTATTAGAACACTGTGAATAATTACGACGGCTAGAAGTTTGCACGCTCATTATCTGCTAATTGTCAGGTTTCATCGAGGTTACTACGATATAGCAAGCTATCAATATAGACTGGTAATTAGAATACCCTGTATGTTCAGTGATATTAATATCGTGACTGCAACGTGTTAACCGAAGTGTCAAAATTATGATACGATCACTCGACGTACTACGCACGATACGTGGCGAAACTTTGGGACTTTGAGATAGAGAGACCTTGGGATGTGGGTTATTAGAACTTTGGAATATTGGGATTCGGGTTATTTGCACGGAACATTGGGATTTCAGTTACTGGGACTTTGGAATAGCGGAATTTGGGGTATTGGAGCTTCGGCTGTTTCAGATTTACATCTTGTGACCTTGCAATACTTCTTTGGGTTATCATAAACCTTGGATATTGAAATTTGAGTTATTCGGAAATTTGTTAGCATCCTCACGTTCATTTGCAACAAGGTCAATGCAAAATTTTCAACGGAAGAATATACCTTCTGCAACAAACGCAATCATTTATATAACGCTGAAATGATGCTGTTATTAACGATAATAATAGGTATTTTTTGTTATAAAATAAAAAGCTGCGAATTTAAAAAAGCAGATTATCCTCTGAAAATTATTTTAGCAAATGAAAATAAAGATACCAGAATTCTCCGAAGTTCCACGTTCTTAATCTTGTTGATAGATAATTCTTCAGCAACGCAATTCTAAATATGTACGTACGTGTTTCGTGTCGCGTTCATCTTGTCCACGCGGTCACGTACCGCGTAATTTTTCGCCAATCTTTTCCCGCCCAAACTATCATAACGGCTGTCATTTTGTTGTCATTCGAAGGCAATTAGATTGATGACATCTATGGATGATTTTGAGCTCTTCGAGAAATTTGAAGTGTTCGTTGATTACCGACCGAGCCGCCAGGGTGTAGCTCGAGCGATAAAACGCGCGACGATCGTAGTGCTGGAAAGAAACCCTTACGCGCGTTTTATCGTTCAAACTCGCACTTTCGAGTTCTTCCCGCGCTCGTTCACCGTGCTCGTGCTTCTCTTCCCCCTCCTATAAAACTTTTGAATATTCGCGCATAAAAATCGTGCGATGAAAGGGAATCGAGACGAAGTTTGTCGAATTGAATTACAGATCGACTGCTATGGAAAATGGCCTATTCGATACGAATCTCGTTTCACGTTCTTATCGCAAGTACCGAACGATCTTTATCGAGTAATTGTATGGAGACTGAAAAACATTCGTGGCGATTCCAATCGTATACTCTCATTTTGAATTTCAATGTACACGATCGGCAAACGGGATCTACGTGTTAGTATTCTATCATCCGTATCGTGTGTCTTTACTTGGAAACGTCGATATGTGTATTAATGCATTCGCGGCAGTAAATCTTCGAATAAGCACAGATGTGTCGAATGGGTATGCATTGGCGTAACTAGGATTATCCTAAGGTTACTAATAAATGGACCAAGTAGTTTTGGTAACATATATGAACATTTAGTTTAATAAAAATTATATTTAATATATCTAAGTTTCCTCACACTAAGTGCATCAGTCCATATTTTGGTCAGATAAATCCACTCTGAGTTGCGTAATTATCTCCTCAACAGTTGCACATTTGAAAAGCAATAAATGTCGAAAAATATTTATCACATAACCGCAAAGATATGTTAAAGGTTGTTTATGTGATATCGTACCACTGTCTCGTGCGATAATTCCATATCGCACGTTCTAAAGCGTTGATCGCGTGCGTGCAGCTGTAATCGTTTCATATAACAAACGACGCGACAACGAAATTATATGCACGCGCTGAAGACGAAACAGTTTTGGTTTTTGTGATCCTGAGTATCGCATACTCGCGTGCTACAAATAGATTTTAAATAAATCACTTATTTTTAACAAAACGAGGTATTCGTGGATGTGGCATTTATGCTCGTGTATTCTGTGGAACGTGGGCCTTTGACTGAAAGTGAGTGTGGGTGGATTCGATACCTTTGATCTTCGGGAGATGCATTCGAAAACTGTCGGATCTTCAAATTTCCAATTTTGCACTTTTCCTATATTTTTAAATTCTCAAAACCTCAAGTTTTCAAATCTATGTATTAGCAAGTTCACAAATCTTCAAGTATTAAAATTTCAAAGTTTACAAAGTTCTAATTCTCAAATTTCAAATGCACAAATCCTCAGATCCCTAAATTTCGTAATTCTCAATTTCTCAAGTTTCATCTCCAAACTCTCATATTGCCAAGTTCCTGCATCCCCAACTTATCAAATCCCCAAATTGCCAAATTGGCAAATTCCTAAATCTCCGAGTCTACATATCGTGAAGTTCCATTCCCAAATTTCTAGAGCCGAGATTCTCAAATTAAACGAGTGTTTTCGGGTTTTCCCAGCGTCGCCATTTTCCCAAAGGAGCATACCATGTTCACTGCCGCGATCGCGAAGAACGATGGTATCGAATATCGTATCTCCGAGCGTGCTGAGCAATGGAAAGGATAGCATCTTCCCTGTCGCATTCCACCGGGACGCGAAGAGACAGGCTGGAAGAAGCGAGCATTCGCGTATAGACAGTTATTTAAAGATTCTCGCTGCATTCAAATTGTGTCACGTGACTGTTGGCTAGCTGCCGTTTCTTTGCCGCAAGTACCTCGGCGTCTACGCGCACAACGCTATACCACGTAGAAAAAGAGAAATCTCGTATCTACAGGTCACTTCATGTGGGTAGAACCTATCTACCTCGCTTAGTCAACATCCGATTTAATAATACTCGCTAATGTCGCGTTCGATTTAACCACCGGATGTCGGGCTTTTATCGCACATTTTTCCCGCATTATCAGACAATTCGTCGAAACGTGCAGGATAATTTGTATCTCTTTGTGTATCGGATGAACGAGTACATTGATTAGGAGATCGACAGTAGCTGGCGCCTGCCTGCCCGTCCGTTTGTTAACCTAACCCATGACCTTTATGTCGCAATTAACAACGTGGTACTTTCCATTCGGTAATGTTTCGCGGACATTTACCGTAATCTCCAAATTTTTAAATTCCCAAATTTTTTAATTCCGTGTCCTCAAATTCCTGAATCTCCAAGCTGAATATCCAATTCTGAATATTCCTGAATCTTCAATCTTTCCACGAATTGACAAATTAATTATCTAATCGAATACTGAATAATGTCCAAATCCCCAGGTCATCAAATTCTATAATTTCTGAAGCCCTCTCAAGTTCCCAAATCCCCAAGTTGGCAAGTTTCCAACGCAAATTCCCAAATTTGCTAGTTACCATAACTCTAATCTCCTAAACTCCAAAATGTCCTTCCATAAATCTCACCTTCGACGCACGTCGCCAACGGATTCAATTTTCACCTAAAAAAAGCCTAGAGCCTCGTGAATTTTACCGATCTCGACTTGGCTCTGATTCGAGCAGTCCCCTCGAGATGGTGTTGCCATCGATTGTATATCGTATCCAGAGTTCACGACGACGCAAAGTGATGGCAGAGTTGGATAGAGGGCAATAGAATGTTCTGAGCAATATTTTCGAACAAAACGATTCTCCCGTAATTAAATGGGTTCCGTTGTACATGAGTATCGAGGGCTGATAAAGCATCGCTTTATCTACACAGATATTAGCCCGATCGAAAGTCTCGTAATTGAAACCTGGCTGTATGATCTGATTACAGCTCAGATGGACCACTTTCATGGGGTTTTTAAATAAATTAGAGTCCCTGATGGGATGATGCGCGGGTACAGTTTCTCGACCCCCTCGATTGAAACACCCTATAACCCGGGTGGTCCTTGCATGGCACACGTTACGGCACGGAGAGAGTATTGACCGTCTCAGCGGGTACAGTGGAAATTTCCACTGCCCTACCCCAAGACTCTCGGTGACTACTACATACACTTTCCGGTCGCGGTCGTTGGTGTATATGTAACTGAACCCTAAAGTCTACCGTCCAATGTAAAGACCGTCTTTCGAGCTATGGTGCTTTTACGTATAACTACGTTCGACGGTAATTCGATACGTCTTTGGAAAAATCAATATCGTATCGTTCGAGTATCCATATGTCTTGCTTCAAATTCTCAATAAAAAACTGTTATCATTATCTGTCAATTATCGCAAATAATTTTGAGTAACATGTTCGACGATGTCCCATTTGTACAAATCTCGTAGCAAATGCAGCAAATGAAAGGTTTCAAAGTTGCGAATTTGAACTTCGAGTTCTGTTTATGCTGAGGATTTTAACAATATCGTTCATTAGCGATTCGTATTCGTGCATAATTTATGGACAACGTGACGCGTTTCGGTGTGGTTCGTATATTGATTTATCAGCGTTCGATGCGAATGAGCACCACTGACAGGTATGCAGGACTTCCCTGCTTTGAAAAGGTATTGAAGATAACTTGAATAGAATTTGTGATGGGTCGCCTGACCTTGGATGAAAAACCGTAGAAACGTAACGCGCACATTCTTGTTTCTGCATTTTTCAAAGTTTATAACAATGAGAGGCAGAGGAAAAGGAAACTGAAGATTGGTGTTGATCCAGTGGGCTGGTAGAAAGAAATACGAGATAGCGGTTCGCACGAACCTATATTTAGCTAGCCGTCCTTCGGTTTTACGCAACTACATAAAAAGAATGCTATTTACTGCGCTCTATCCGTATTATCGTCAATACGTTGAGAAACGCGTATGATTCTTTCTTGTTAACGATAATGGGACTCGTCGTATTTGAACAATATGCTTTCGAGAATCGAGAGCGTACAATCGACGCTATGTTAACGTGTCTCATTAAAAATCGAATCGGTTATGGGAATGAAGTTGTTAATTTAATGTTTATTCGTTCACGACGTTTGCACCATCTGTAGGAAAAAGGTCGATGAATTGTTCGATCGATGGTAACTTGACTTCGAAACGACATTTTTTGACATTCTTATGTCATTCCCTGTATCATCGACGAGATACAGTATAGTGTATAAACTGTTCTGAACACATATTTCACATTTTTGGTCTCATGGTATACATTGTAAGCAGCATAGAATCAATATTAATAAATACATAATAAATTTATAGCATATTAATCAATAAAATCGATATTAATTGAATTTTTTCGAAAATTGAACATGTGGCGCCATCTCTCCGGCGAACGGGGTGAACTACAAACTTTTGAAACTGCACTTTAATTAGTTCTAATCTTCCACCGCCAGGTGGCGACGCATAAGACAGAAACCCATAGGGTACTTAGGATTCGCCTAAGAATGGTTAAAAATTGATAATAGTTTGGTAAAATCAAAACAATTCGAAGTTAAAATGTTGGATGCGATGTAATTCCATTCGTATTATAGTCAATTAAGCTAATAAAATCAACTATTTCAATGGAATTGAACCGAAAATGATACGCGTGGCGCTGTTTAGCGGTGGACTTTGGAACTAATGAAGAAGCAGTTTCAAACGTGTGTAGTTCACCCCGTTCGCCGGAGAGATGGCGCCACTTGTTCAATTTTCGAAAAAATTCAATTAAAATCGATTTTATTAATTAATCTGCTATATATACATAATATATTTATTAATATTGATTCTATACCCATCGTTAATATAGAGAATAACAAGAACCGTTCTCACAAATGTTTCCTTTTGAAAAAAGGAGCTTATTTGCAAGAAGCCAGAATCGGAACATGACGGTATTCCAAAGTTTCCCCTTTTATTTAAACAATAAAGAACACTCAAGTAAAAAATTCATTCTGTTGAAATTATAATAGCGGTGGAAATTCGTGAATAGTAAAATGCTGTTGTAACAAGAGTTCTGTTAGTTGCATCATGTGCCGACACATGGCGTTGCAAGTATTCTTTTTAAATCATGCAATGAGGAGATTAATAAACATGAGTTGCTCAATATTCATATATTTGCATAAAGTTAATTCATTTTCGATAACGCAATATTCTTTCTTGCCAGTATAGAAATTACTACAGCGGTTTGATTACAAATGTAAACCGTGGGAGAGAAAATCGATAAGTTATTAAACATAAACTGTTGTTCACCTGCACGCCTCGTATACAACGTTGAATAAACCATGCAACTATACCGCGTAATCGACGAACAAGTTAAATTACACATTTTTGTACGACGCTGAATCTATTTTGCTTGAAAATTTGACACTGTAATTGCAGTTTCATTTTTTATTGCTGCTCGTAATCAGCAGTATCCAACACAATCCCTTAATAAACTAGGCTGCTCGACGGTAATTAAGCAAGTAGTTCCAGAGAGTACTTTGAAACTTCGGGAGATAAAGTTCTTATTCTTCTTAAAATACGAAACGTTTCTAGCAAAAACTGCTATGAACGTTTCACTCCGTTTTTGTACATTTTTAGTCTTCTTCATGGGAACTTTTTTAGGTCTCTCAAAAGTACTCGATTGTTTCTTTGTCTCTTCGATTTTGCACAGAAATCGGGTGAAAAACAAATGGAAGGAAATGATACTCTTAGAGTATGATGCGTTTTTTTTAAATGCGTACAAATAAGCTTTTCACGACATGTTTCCTTGCGTTGTTCATCAAGTATCGATGTATAAGACACGCGTATAGACTGGAAGTTTACGTTGAACGTATCTTGCTTTCGATTTGACGGCAAATCGCGTGTCACTCCTCCGTTTCCCAGTCTCTTCTCTTATCCCCTTCGTTCCGTTCATCCTTTGTTTTATCCCCGCTGTGCTTGATAGCAGTTCGCTCCGCTAGAAATTATTCTCTGGAAACTGCGGATTGATTCGAAACTCTTCCCGTCTTTTCAACGTTTCCATTCTGATCGAATGCTTCGCAATAATTTGTTGTTCGACTTCCATACAAAAACATATGGACGTTATCTGCTGGATGGAAAGTGTATATTACTGTAAATTTTCGATTTTGTATGAAACATTCTATAGGATTTCAATTTTATTTTTTTTTAAAGGAATGTCAAATATTTTCGGGATCAAGTGCTGCTTGCCCTACGTCCATGGAAAAGCGATCGTTTAACGGACACGAAAAATGCGAAATTTGTCACGGAGAAATTGATAGATAGACAGCTAGCGGGTCACGAAATAATCAAGTTGAACCAATCGTGAATTCCTGACGCGATACCTTTCGAAATAGTGTTCGCTGAAACGCGCGTCAATATTTGTGTTATTAACGGTATAAAATTCCGACGGTTCGAAGCTCGAAGAAGCCCGAGAGATAAATAAGGTACACAAGAGGCAGTGATTAAACGTTCGCGAAATGAAATCTGCATTTGATTATGGCCGCTGATTGATAGCGGTGCTGTGCATATTGAACGTACGCGTGTTAATCACGTTAGAATATTTTATGTCATTAGCAACAATTTTAGCGTGTACTGTCTGGTATTGCTCGCTTGTTTGCGCCAGCTAACTTAAAGCCGCGATTCATCGAATTCATGGGATCGCCCGGAACGTAAAATACCGTAATATCGGCATTTATCGCGGAAAAATTACCCGTGGAAATTGTATAATGGCTACAATTGTTTCGTAATTATCGCTCATAGAGAGGTAAAACATCCATCGTTTTAGGTATATCTAATTCAACAAAATCTATGCGTTGTTTAAAAGTTAATCCAACTCTGTTAATCGACGATCCGTCGAAATCGAAATGGGACCGCGGCATTAAAAGACGAGGGAAAATATCGCGAAACGATGATAATCCAGAATCCAATCGGTGGTTACATCGTAGCGAGAGACATGGCATCACTCGATTTCGCAGGATTATGCGGATCTCAGGGATTTGCGGTGGCGATGGTGGTAGACCAGCTCAGTAGCGTAACATCGCGGTGCTATAGATGCGTGCCCTTGAAGTGTATGCATCGAACAGGATTTCTAATCTTCCGAGAGGCTATTCGCGATATTTGGAATTAACGCGGGTGAATGTACTTCGAGTGTTATATCGGAAACCGATATTAGTGTACTCTTCCGATGTGCACCTAACCGTGCATCTCTCTGGTGTCTTTAATTAGGGTAGTTTATTCCGAGACGATGCATTAGCCGCATTTCTAAATAGATTAATAATTTAAACGACATGGAACTTTCATATAAGCACTTAAACCTGAATAACTTGGCTGCTATAGCGGTCATAGGAAAAGATCAAGCAAAATTTGGTACCGAGGAGCTGATATTAGTTTTATATACCAAATTTTGACCTATCAATAACAGCCAAGTACAGATGACCGGTTGCAAGTCACCCTGTATATTTGATTTCATATATTCATCACACATATATGAAACTTGAAATCTGCAAGAAAAATTTATTTGGAATTATTGTCTTCGTCCGAATTGGTTATGAAGGATGTGTCCAATCAGTCAAATGAGGAAGGTACTCAATCCATTGCTAATCCAGACACGGCGTCACGCGACATTGTTCTCGCAAAGTTTAGTTTTTGCCCAGATTCATCGATCATCGTAGTTTTATTCACCGGTCGAATTCGCAGCGTTTCTCGGTGATATTTGCGCTACTCCTATCGGTATTTGTTTGACTTTTATTCGAATTTGAACGAGTAGCCGTGCAATCGAGAATCGTACTTGTGGAGGATGGAAAGCGTTTGTTTGCGGTGAATTGACAACTTTCGAATTACGAATCGGTAACTCGTACGGTATAGTTGATGAAGCGAGCGTTTTTCATCCTCTCGTTTGATCAAACTAATCGAAAAACGTTACAAAATTCTTCTACCTTAATCAAATACTTTAACACAGTTTCGAGCGAATGGTTGTTAATATTTCTGAAACGCTCGTGACCACCGGAAATTCTCTGATAAAACGCGAGGTTTGATATGGAAAATAAGCTGTAAATTACAAAAATTATCGACAGGTGCAATTTTCGAGGCACATTTTCCTTCGAACAGAGTGGATTAAGCCGATGACAGGTTTTACGGAAATATTTGATCCAGTTACCGTTATAAGTGTACTCGCCGAGCGCACGACTCAAACGCGTCCATTTTGTTCGTTTATTACCGTGGCGCCAAGTATTTCGTACCATCGCGGTTGTCCAATTAAGTTGGCCGTGTACGTTTCATTCCATTGTATTTATTGACTTGTTTCGATTAAAACGGCTCGTCGAGAAAACCGTGTCTAATATAACCGTGCAAACGTCTATTAGCGACGCGTTGCCAGCTATCGAACGCGTTCGACCGCTGCAGTAAACGTAACATTTTCGCGATTTACCTGTTTGTACTTTGTACCGAATTCGTTTGGTAAATTTACCAACTGCATTGTGTGTCTCTATTAACGGAATTATGGGAGATTTATAAGTTATGATCGATAGACTTTATTAGCTTGGACCTTTAGCTGGTGTACCTAACGTTTCATTATGCTATTATACTACTCCACTGTTTTATCCCAGGGTACCTACCATTTGCTACTGCTCTATTCAGTATTTCTATTACTTCATATGTACTATTTCTCCTATCTCTTTTGTATTATAGCTACTTGCTCTACTTCGTCAACTATTTGTTACAATGAATTTATCCCTCACGCTTTGTACTCGCTTTCACCGAAGTTCTGAGTTGCGAATAGTCATCCGTGTTAAGGTCAGATTTTCATTGGCCATAATTCCGACGTTAAACATCTTGCGAGTACTTACTCGGTGATACGCGATTAAGCGTGTTCTCAACAGGAGATATATCTTTAGTGTACGATAGCCTGAAGGCGAGGGAGTTATTACATTCCAGGAGTCGGGAGAGAAATTCCGGGACAGAATCACGATGATACGAGAAATCTTGTCCTGTCCAGTTTTCCACCATTTTCGGACTTACCTTGATCGTAGAGACACACCGGGTTGATGAAATAACGTCGTTAAGAGGTTCAAAAAGTTCATTTTATTTTTTACTTACAGCGTCGTAGTCATGTAAACGTCATTCGCTACTCTTCTATCTCGTGAACGTGTTAGAATTCGAACGATCAGCTTCGCGGAAAGGAATTCGAATATTAAAATTACTCGTCGCGTCTAGATCGTTAATCCGATGTCTAAGAACGTCAATTAGTACAATTTCGGGCGTTGAACTTGCCGCTAGTAGATTCTATGACGCTACTTTATAGGAAGCACATCAATTCATAAGCAAATCCTCGTCGTCTACGAGAATTTATTGACAAATCATCGAACGTTTTAGGATAGAAACTCATACGAATGTTCCGAGACGTGCAATTCTTCGTCAAGTGTAAAAAGATATCGTAAAATTCTGTCTCTCGAAGGACATACATTCTTAATACATATAATTATGTGTAAGTACAAGTTAGAACGTTAGATGTATACTTATAAGTAACACACACGTATGTACATTGATCACATTAATACATCGAGTGAGCATTTTAGTATTGGAAACGATTCATCTTACGATCAACCCTTTCGCTTATCTTCGAAACTTCATTAATCTTTTATTTGGAATTGTTCGACAAAGAACGATCTACTTTTTACAATTAATCGAGTTTCGATGAATATATATGTTGCTCACGAAAGGGTCTTTCTTTGGAATATATGATGAACAGCGATTGTACTTTGTAACTACGCTCTTCTTGTTTCGCAGTGGGAGTGCATATTCTAAACTTTAAACAATTATGTCGAAAACATAGAAATTTGAAAGTTTGACAACTTATAAACTTTAAAATGTGTAAACTGGGAAAGTTTAAAATTTGCGACTGTAAGAAAGTTTGAAAATTTGAGAAATTCTGAAATGCACTTTCTCTGTCAGTAAGAGCGTATTTAGAATCTTTGAGCGCACCTTCGTTTATTACAAGTATGTAAACGAAAGAGGTACACATCTATCGTAACGACTATCGTTTTAGACGTAGAAAATTGAAACGTTAAGCTGTATCGAAAGAAATGCAGAGGAGCGTTATTTAAATTACATAAGTCACGTAAAAGGCTGAACGTGACTTTCCACTCGTTAAAAATGTCGTTAATTTGCAAGGAATTCTGCAGAATGAAAGCACACGTACCGCAGTTTTAAGTCTGTCCAGCTCGTTTGTGGTTTCGGTTAAATGGCAAAGAGCTAAAAGCGACGCGTCATGATCCTTTTAACGAATTTAATTCACCTGAATTTCAGAATGTCTTTCAATTCTTTATCGTCGTATGTTCTTCAAGCTGCGTTGATTTCTCTCTGCGCTAAGACGTTTTTATCCCACGTAACTCCGCTTTGATTTTTCTTCGCGCGAAAAAGAACGCGAAAACGAATGCTGAATACACGTTTTTCTTTCGCTGGTTAAAAAAATTCGCCGTGATACATCTTATAAGCGCGTATAATTAAAAGTATTTTTGCGACATGTCGACAAAATTCTATCTTCCTCGTTAAAAAAAAGATCAAATTACGAAGTGTCTTCGCATTTGTATCGCGAGTGTGTTCGAGAAACATACGTGCTTTTATACAAGTCGAAAGGAATGTGTGTTTCAGTATAATACTACTCGGACTCGTCCGTGCATTTCGTAATGTGTACTACAAACGATCGTGTACGCCCGTTTAGAGGAACAAAATGGAACGAATGAGGCTCTCAATTTATGACACGCATTCCAAAACCGTTTCGAAACTGTACAATGAATTCACCGCATAGAGAAAGACAGTAACGTTTCGGACGACGATGAATTCTCCGAAGCAGCCAATTCCGCGTTTCGGCGATAAAAGTGAAAGAAAGTTTCCTTGATATGTCTGAAAACGCGACCTAACACTAAACAGCTATGCGGATTTTTACTCCCTGCATTGGCGGAACTAGAATCTTGTCTAGGATAAGATGAATCTTCCAGATTCGTGTCACCGCTTTGCGGCAAATGGCTTTTAGGGATTTGAGGATTTGGGAACTTGGGAATTTGGGAATTTGAGGATATAGGAATTAGAGAGCTTGGGAAATGTAAAAATTTGATGGGAATTAGAGAACTTTGAAATTAAAGGATGTCATTTAAGGATTTGGGAACTTAAAGACTTCAGAATTTAAGAATGTGGGAAATTGCAAATCTCTAAACTCTTGCAACTTTTAAAGTTTCTAAATTTCTAATACAAGAAAAAATACCCTGCATCCTACGTACCTTGCGCCATCTAGGGATGTCCGTCCATACTTTGTGGGCCCCAGGTCTACCCAGATCGCTAGTTACACCAATGCGATCTACCAAGATTCAAATCGATTCTAAGACGAAAAAGAACGCGACGGAACGTAGGCTGGACGTAACATTACAAGTTTCGCGGCACGATAAAATAGAGAAGAATGATAATCCGGGGGAAGTTGATACGATAGGCTGGTCACGTGGCGCAACCTCGTTGTAGACAAAGTCGATCGAAGCTCTGTACACCGAGAAAAGTCAGAAAAATCAACACGGTGTTGATGTACGCTCTCGATGCAGCGTTTCGTCGATCACCGCCGTGCATGGCAGCCGGTTTTTCCTCCTCTGTAACGAGAAAACAACAACAATGAAAAAATAACTTTTACCGGAAGCACAAGGCAGGACGAGAGCGCAGAAAAGAGTAATGTTTGCGATGAAAATGAAACGAAAGAAAACGGAAAACATTTCCACGATAGAATTTGTCGGATGGACGAAAACCACCCACCCTCGATCACGTGGATCATGATGTACGCTGGTCTAGCGTTGCTCGGGGAGCAAGTGTAGTTGGCACCGTGGGAGAGTTTCACCTTATCGACCACCAGGATGGAGCCATTTTTAGTAGCCTCGACTCTAACTCCTGGTTCGTCGTCGTAGTTGATCATCCGGCCCTCGCGGTACCAGAAGATGAAGCTCGGCGTTTCCGTGGACGCAATTAGCTGACACTCCAGTCGAAGGCTGGATCCTTGTTTCACGTGAAGATCTGGTCCTCCAGGAATCGTGGAGTACGCCTCCGTGATGCTCAGACGAACGAATCGTTGTTGAACGGGCTCCGTTTGAATCTGTTAGGTCCATTGGACAGGTTCATTGGACCGTCGTTAATAAAGGAGTGCAATAACTGTCGAGTAGCTACACAGGAAACTGTGAACGAGTTACCTGACATTCGTACAGGCCAGCATCGTCGCGTTTCACGTTCTTTATCAGCAGGTTCCAGTCCGGACTGGAGGAGACGACCATGAATCGCGTATCGATTGCGTGAGTTCTCGTGCCCACCGTCAATAGTTGTCTATCCTTCCTCCTGATCCAAGTTACCTAAAACGAGAGATCCGCTTTACATGCACGCGTGTACGATTGCACGTACAAAGGGTGCAGGGTGAGTTTAAACGCGAAACTCGATGCGAAGGTCGGAAGTGCAATTTGTCGGCTACGTAATTCGAGTTATACCTACAAATGGATCGCGGAAACGTGCTCCAAAATTCTGTAACGGTTGCTCTTTAAACGTTTCGACGCTTTTCACGCTATTCCCCTCGTGGCGGCTCCTTTTTTAATTCGACGCGTACAAGAAAAGATCGCGGCGTATTCGCGTCGTTAACGCTCGAGGACGGTGCACGATGTTTTCAGCCCGCACTTTTTGCAACTTTCGAGTCTGAAGCTTTTGCGCTCCCGACATTACGTCCTTCGCGGCTGTTTCTTTCATCCATTGGTAAATACTATACTCGCTTCAAAGAATCACTTCCTGCCGCATTATTTATGACGCATTCAGAGCGAATAAGACCGTCTCTAATAAATCCTTTCCTCTCCCGTAAGTACGGAACATCGTCATCCGGCTTATCCGTCCATAACACCATTTTCATCTCTTGATAGTCGCTGTTCTTGCGTTCGCAAAGACGATTTAGAGCGAACGACGCTCGCGCATTAACCGGAAACCGCTCAGGCGTATTGTCTGGACGTACGAAAAACTTGAAGACGCTCTCGCGTAATGTGATATAGATCATTTCAACTTTCAATCTCTAGGTTCTCAAATCCTCCAAGATTCTTCGAACTTACCATAGTCTCAAGATTGCAAAACTTCCCGTTTCCAAATTAACCCTAAAATTTCAAGATTCCTCACAATATAAATTTGGAGATCTACCTCCAACATGTGGGACCTGTTCTACTGATCAATGATTGTAGATCGAATAGAGTCTCCAAAGGTATTTATAGCGAATCAGAACAATTGCCAGCGATTGGCCAGCTCGTGATCGGAACAAGGTAGCGTGGATAGGATCGGGGTCGCCCGTGTTCCTGACGATGACGCTGGGAAAAGGAGGCTGGGCACTTGCGTGCCTTAATTGTCTTTGTCGAGTGCGCTCGACGTTCGTGGCAAGTAGGTTTCGCGATTTTCTGATGCGAGCTTGAAGATCGACGAGTACCGACTCGACGAGAGCACTCGAGCATAAACGAGCTGAATAATGAACCGCTGTGCGACGTATTACGAGTCAGCGTCTACCTCCCACCTATTAATCCAATCATCCTGTCGCTTGATTTTTACAAATTGCCACGCGTTCGCGTAACTTTCCGCGACCTACCTTTAACAGTATCGTTCCGATAAAATCGTTGCTCGGTTTCAGTCGCGTTTTTCTCTTTTCCCTGGCATATTTGATAAAATCGAAGATAAACTTTCACGTATTAATTTTTATTCAATAAATCCACTATTTCCTGCAATTGCATGGTACTTTTCATGTAATGAGTTAATACTGAAGAGGTTTGTTATATCCTGATTCTACAAGTGCATTGATATTTATACAAGACGAATTTTATTGCAAGTTTTTAAATTTACATGCATTTTATTAAATTGTGTAGAAATAACTATTATCGTAGATTTTTATCAAATTTGGAAACAGATGTTTTATCGAACAGAAATTATTCAGAATGTCACTGCACTTAGGACGCGTAAATATGTAATCCTGCCCCATAAATATCGTTCTCAGGATAGCAGATCGTGAGCGGAAAATCTGTCGGCGTGTTTATAAAACCTCCGTTCACGCTGGTGGGAAAGAAACAAGAAAATGATCCTTTTTCCAGCTGGCCGAGTTTCATTAATCAGACGACTTATCTTCTCACGTGTGAACGCGGCACCTGATAGCGTCGGCTCTTTAATTAACGCCTTTCCCGAAGGAAATGGAATAAATTCATGGAGCATTAACCATTAGTTCGATTATCCCGATAGGCGATTATCGAATCGCGATTGATTTTGTTCGAAATAGACGAATACTTTTAACGACCCCTCTGTCCGTTCAGGGGAGCGAGCGAATCGCTTTATAATTGTACCGTCTGTTGTCGAAATGGCATCGTTCCACTTCGCTTTACGGTAGCTTATGAGTGCCGGAAAAATTTATCGCTACTGAAATGGACGTCTGTTTGCAGAGATTTACCCGCGTAACGGTCCTTCATTACGACCTAATAAGACACGGTTATTTTAAAAACGGCTACACGACGTTTTTAAAACGTTGACGCGGTGTATTCAACCCATGACGATAATGCATCTGTGCGTGCAGTTTTACACGTGAAAGAACAGTCGTAAAACTCGGCGGATCTCGTAAAGTTAAACGAATGAACTTGAACGACGCTTTAAGAGGTTAAGAATGCTTTGAAACGTGAGCCGGCAGTGTAAGTGGCTTCGAATCGCGATACACTTCGTTCATCGGATACCGCGTGTCCCGAAGAGACGTCTAACGCGAAAAATCGTCGTTGCAATGAAACGTAAATACCGGAAAGGGGACATAAGTTGGTCGACAAACTCGCGAGCGATTTCTCATTTGTTCCAAGTTGGCGAACCCTTGCGAGGGATCCCTCGAGGGCTCTCGTTGCATTCGGGGTGGTAAAACGCGTACGGGCGACGTCTAAAGAATCACCGGTGTTTGGACGCAGGCAAAGTTTGCTGATACGGGGGCAAAGGATATCGGGACGAAAGCGCGTGCAAGCGAGTGTGCGTCATGAATAAAAGATCACAGGAGAGAGCATGCGAGTTTCCGCGTGCCCGTTGCACCCTTATCGATTGGCCCCTTCGCGCTTCTCGATCTGTCGCGATATGCGGACCGACTCGTGACTCATGGTTTATCTTTGCCCGGCGAACTTCTTACTTTACGGGCTTTTTTCGATGCCACCTTCTGTTCTATCGTGGATATCGCAGATTTATGAGCACACCGTTACTTATTTAATATAGATGCAACTTCTGAAGCCGCCACCGGCATCGATTGCAGGATAGTTTTTTTAAAATATCTGCGTTTGGTCAACATGAAGTAATGGAGGAGGGAAAGTTTGGGGTAAGGAAATTATTGTGAAAGTTTGACGGAAATCATTGTTCTTTCATTATCTTGTTTCATTAGAGGCCTGATACTTTGAAAGTCCATGCACCGTTTCGTTGGTCCCCGTATGGTTGCGTTTTTAATGGTTCTTTAACCCGGGAACTTTTTCCTCGACAGCTTGGTCTTTACGGAACGGCATTCCTTCTCCTCGAGACGCTCGTAGAAAAGTTTCGCGGTTTATGAGAAAATCGCTTCGCTGTGGCACCGCGTTGCCGCCATCTGGCACGGTCTTCTTTCGCTGATTTCCTCGGCGATACAGGGATCGAAATCGTCTTAATCAGCGATATTCGCTTCGGCAGTGTATAGAATCGAAACATCCAGGAAAATTGTTCCACTCTTCCGTTGTTAAGTGATATTCGAAACCATGAGATATCCAATAACGGGGCGTACACGAGATCGCTGAATCGCGAGCAGAGATAACGAGCTGTTACTCAGGAAATAATTATGCACATTAGGCCGATATTCGAATCGTCCGTTAATTCGCGTATCAAACCGTTTCGCGTATACATCGAGAACCGGTTAACAAGACAAACGGGTATATTCGCCGCTTTCCATCAACGTGCCAACGTCATTTCCGTGGTCCGATCACACGGAGGACCGTGTCCTAGAAAATAGGTCGATCTTGTTTCCTGTTCGTTTGTGTTCCATCGAAACATTGATTAGCCATCGACCGATTAACATCTGACCGATTATCGTGAAATCGATACATTTTTGCCGCGAAGGAATGCGACCTCCCAGAGTTTCTGGACGAGCAACGCGAGTCTCCTGGATCGATTAACATCCTGGTGAAAAGAAAAAACTCGCAAAGTACGCGGCGGAACCGTCCAATATTCTAAGACGAACTTTCCACGACATTCCGGAGACAATTCGCTACTCGAACCAGAAAATTGGAGAAGTTCCGGGCTCCCAGAGGGGATTCCCTCTTGGATTCCGAACGCACGTGTACCGATTTCCGAAATATTCATATCGCTCTCGGCCACCGTGAAATTTATACTCGGCACAGGGGTTGAATATAACGTCGGAACGCTTTCGCCCGCGTACGCGTATCGACGGACCGCTCGCGTTCCGTTTACGCGGTTATCTCGATATCCGAACGATCGACGGAAAACGAGCAAAATTGCTCGTGCCGAACAGACGTAACCACCCAGTCGGCAGAATAATTTTTGGCTTAAATCGCGCTGGGTACTCGGTTAATATACCATAAACGGATCAAATCGATTAATCCGTTTCATTTCGGTTTTAAAATATTACTGCGCATTTCGAATTCCGAGCATCGACATGAATTCGGTAAAATATCATACCATTCCATTCTTGGTTACATTGTTTTTTTATTGCCATAACGCGAAACGCATATTTGCAAAATGCAGGGTGTCATTTGTTTTAGATTTATGGGCAAACCTGAATATGCAACATGAAATTTTGTAATTGATAACAATCGCACTTTTCGGCCATCTTGTTTACATTAGTCTGTCTCAAACTTGCACACATTTCTGAGTGAATTATTTCTTGAAGTTTTTAATTTCTGTACGATAGGAGTCATATTCGTTGCAGATTCGAATTGAGATTCCATCCGAGTACGAATCGATCTTTGGCCTGCGCTAGGTGTCCTTTTGTAGGCGAACGCGTCTCCTGCATTTCTAGTTACATCGGCTTGGCACCTTGCACCCTAGCTTCCTCTACGATCACGTATTTCGTTACTTTTGCTGCATCACGATACTTCTATGCTCGATGCCAGCAATATCGATACATGGTTGCATAATCGATCGATACAGAAATGTTCGCAAAATTTCTTTTCTCGAGTCCGAAGAACCGTTTCAAGAATTTCAGTTTCCTCGGTCAGAACTTTACCAAAAACCGATGCAGTTCGTTCGAATAATTCAGAGTTGCGAACTTGGAGTACTTTATACTTCTGTTTCATTACGATTACAAAGTGACCGCCATTACCTGATTTTACACAATTGAACGCGCACACTAACGCCAAAGGAGCGGAAGAGATTTCGCGTCTCCGCACGTCCGCTTAGTTCTTATCGTTGATTGCTTTCTGGTCCGTGAAAGGGGCGAAGAGAAATGGTCGCACCTCAATTACGGGAGGTATCCACGCTATTCTCCACGACAAAAGCAACATAGTTGAAGCGATATCGATATATTGTCAGGAACGGACGGTTAAGTGGGCCATTTCCGACTTTCCATTGTTTCTGAGAGGCTCAATTTGCCACTCTCGACCGCGCACTCTGCCGGACAGAGCTTTCGCTCTTGCCCCGAAAACGTAGGCAAATATTGCCACGGCTAAAGAGGGCGATGCTAAAAAACCGGTCGTGCGACTTCGGGTCTCCGCTGGCGAAGACTCCACGATTGTTTGGCAACGGGTTAGAAAGCGATAAATACCCGACCAGGTTTTTTTCATTTCCAACCGAGAAGATTTGAAAGCAAAAAGGCGACCCGTGGCCGTAAACGTACAGCACCGGAGGAAGTTGAACTCAAACAGAGTAGAAATTTATTCTGCAACAGTTAAATAGTTTGCGGACTACTTGGCGCGAATCGTCGTTCTTTCTATCCGGTGTTGACTGCGAGGCAACAAGAGGTTCAACGGGTCTTTCGTGGCTTCGAAATTATTTCGAAAGTTGTTCGCGGCTGAAATTGCGGAGCCAACTAAATATCTCCGTATCGCACGCAACATTTAGTACCAAACGTTAATTAAAAGTTCTCAGCTTCTTAGTGATTTTACCATTCCAGACCACGTCGCGAATACCTCGGACTCGGTACTTTTCGTGCAATTACGTCAAGAGCGCAACTTCTCGCGAAAATGGGGTCTCGTTTTCCCTTTGATTCAAGATATTGTATAACACGTGCTGCATCACTCTTTAAATTCGTTAAGTGATACGTATCTTCTCATCGAATAACCTAGAATGTGGAATATACGAAGTGTCTTCATCGACAAATCAAGAACGTATTTTATTTTTAAAGATCTAATTTGTCTCGATCAGCCGACTTCAAAGGCATCGTAACCTCGTGATCTCGATAGTCTTCCTCTTTCGTTCCTTTCTTCGTCGCTCCTCGTCTTGATTTGCAGCCGCTGTAATTAACTGCTGTCAACGGCACACGCGCTTTGAACGACCTAGAGATAGAGCAAAGCTGTGACGGAAAGAGAAGGAAAGCAAGAGCCACTTCCTCTTAGTACTCACGCCATTGCCTCGAAGCATGGATTTCTCACCCTGTCGCGATCACATTCTCGCTTAGACAGCTATCCTGTCAAGGGTTCTGTCCAACTCTCCCTCTTATCTAACTACTTATACCGCTTTCGTATCCTGGCTGCGAAATCTATCTCGCAATCTGTGTCCTTCAATTATAATTTATTGCGTACTCAAATCATACTGCCATCATTTATCCACTCGGTGTCACAAGAAACACGCATTTGTTTGTTGGAACGCAAATTCAAAGGGACCGAATTTGCTCAAGAGATGTGACTGCAAATTCGATCGAAGGTGCGTATGGAATATTGATACATGGCACGTACGAGTGTGTTTGATGCATCGCACAGTTGAAGATCGGTGTCAAATTTCACTGGGCACTTAAGGGCGACTTAAGGGAGCGAATTAAACGAATTGGAATTGCACCGAATAACGTCGAGTTGTAATTATAGTCTCCGATGTCGAATTGAAAACCGAGTTATAACCACGGAATCGTGTTCCCAATCGCAACGGTGTCGAATAGAATTGAATCGCGCTGAATTGGAATCGCTTTAAATTGAAAGCGCGTCCATTCGCGTCGGCCCAAATTGGAGTGATCCCAATTTGGAATCGTGACAACTTGAATCGCGTCGAATCACGGTCCAAATTAGAATCGTGTCCCTCCGAATTATAATCGAATTCGCGAAGAAATGCTCAACCAGAGGGATGAGCATAACCCAGACGCATTTTAATCAGCCGTTGTTGAACGCAGACAGTTTTGCGGAGAGAATATCAGGAGTGTAAGAGAAACCATGAAGTAGCGGCGCGTTGACGCTTGCAACATTAATACCGAGAAATTACGTTCCAGGTGGAGGAGTAAGGGTTTCAAGCCTCTCGGACGTTCTCTCTTTCATACGCCTATTTTCCGGTCTCTTGGCGTGGCTGCGACGAGCAACCGTCAGGCCACGTTGCGTGAAACGACCGAGTTCCGCTCTCCTCTCTTCGAGATATGTTTCCCGATTTCTGCTCTTTGCCACGGTGACCCGTGCCCGAGGCTCGCATACGCCAGTGCTCCGTTCCAATCATTTATTAACGAGCGTAGCTAGGGCAGAGAAGCAACGGAGGATCGGGTTTACTCGGCTGAAATACGCCGTTTGACTATGTTCAAGTTGGATTTAAAATGGCATGGACGTGTAACGCCGTTTCGGTAAATAATTCACGTTCATCGATGAAATTTGCTCGCTCCATTTTACACCTTTCTGATGGGCAAGCTGACGCTGCAAAATGAAGAGATGTCTGCTATAGGTAGATAGGATCGTCGCACAGAAGGACGATGTTACGAACCGCTTCAAACGATATTATTAACGAAAGTGTTTCGAATAAGATTTATGATCACATGTCCGGCCAACCGATATCCTTGCATCTGACAATCCTGGACCGCAGCGTGTATCCTTGCCCGGGGCTTGTAATATCAGGATGTGTCAGTAATCGATGCGTTAGCACAATTGGGCGATTCGAATGTTAGCGGCAGCAAGCTATAACAGAATGAAAAAGAAGGGGTCCGACTGTGGCGAACGAGAATCGTCAGTCGTGGCACGTTCGAGCGAATAGTTCGCGCGCGTGCTCTCGGAACGCGCAGCAGTGAGGTTGTGCGCGTGCAATCTGCAACTGCGGCTGTTTATCGATGTGGTCGCCATACACAATGCCACGCAAACTTGTGTACAGTGTGCATATTTCCTTAGCGCGCATTGGCCCGTGTATAATACGCGTTACACAGGCCACCGTATAGCTCGTGCATATACGAGTCCACTTGTACGTGAGCCACCTCCGTTGTACACGTCATCTAGAACGCATATATTTGTCTGTGTATACGCATAAGTGTACTTACTATTCCGGGACCAGTGAATCTGCAGGGTAGGTTAGCGTTACCGCCGGTCTGCGCCAGGACATCCTTGACAGATGCAGCTACCGAAGAAGGGACATTGTTGTGAGTCCCGTCGTTGCTCGTTTTCTCGTCGCGAACACCGGCATCTGGAAATATCGAAAAGCATCCGGTACATTATCGTGCACGTTTGTGTTTCCTTCAACGAATCTGGGTTGCGTGGAAAGTGGCTGGCGGAAATTAACACCGCGTTATCGTCGAACTGTAAAAATATGCACATGGGAACTATGCAACCGCGGCATCGGGGAGTAAAATTAGTTCGCGTTGTTAGCTGATTCGGAAATCTTAAGATACAACCGCAAAACTTAATTTCCGACGGTCGAGGTTCGCGGAAAAATCTGCTCGGTACAAATTCGAAAGCAGCGAGAAAGTTTCAGGTAGATCGAGTGAAAACTTTTCAGCATAGATACATTTATTCGTTCCTTTGCACGGAACTGCGGTCGTTACGTCTTTATTTTTCTCTTGTTTTCCCGGTTTTTACGGCTCCGTCGAAAAAACACGGGCTCTCGATTTACAGTAGCGTTTTCTTCGCCGGCTCGAGGACAACGATGTCATTTCGCTGTATTACCGTTGCGGAAGAGTTTCGTTGATCACGCGAGCTCCTTCGCTCTTCTGATAGTCTCGCTATCGAGTAACGTACGCGTAACGACTTGGAGCCAAGCCGAAAACTCAAGAAATTGCATTACCGGAGAATATCGTGCACAAGGTTCGCGAGGACCACAGAAGTCGTTGCACTGGATGCTGATTGGACGAGCCAACAAGCCGTGCCAACCCGCTGGCGTTCTCTCCTTTTTTCCTTTTACTTATTAAATGCACCCGAATTACCCGCCATCGTTGAAACTCTTATCTGCTGGCGTCTGTTGTTCGGCCTCGCAGCGGGAGACCGGCGATTTGCCGAACGGCGAACGCCGAACCAAAACGAACGAAGGTATCGAGCCTCGGGACGTTTCGACCTTCTTAGTCAGCTCGAAACGTTCGCGTGCGTCGCAACTGGGTCGTTGGTAATTACCGAAGTTATTCAGTGGGCTATGCAGACCGGAAGCGAGGCGGTCGTGGCAGCCACAGAATTTAAGATTCACTCTACGTGGAGCAGCAACAGCAGGCTTGCCTCTCGCTCTCCTCAACGGAGACTGCTATCCTCCTTCCATTGGCCATCCGCCTACGGTCCTGCTGCCATCCTGGTTGACGAGCTTCTTAAATTGCATTACCTATTAGAGCGACTACCTTAAAATTGTACGCTCCTCTCGGTTCCGGCCGTGCCTGCTAATTTGCACCGGCAAAGAGAAGGACCGGTAATTCGGGGTTAGCTCGGCTTATCTGCTCAGCTGCGATATTCGCAAAGGGCCTGCAAACCTCTCTCCCTTCTTCTCGGCCTCTTGATTAAAGCGACGATTTTTTAGAATCAAAGAAGACGGAATTACGACCCGCTTGTTACGGCGACGGCAATCCGAGAATTTCGCAAATTTCTTCATTCCAGTATTTTCTTTAGAAGGTACGTGCATAACGATATACCTACTACGGACATTTTACAGCGGTTAATGCGTTAATCACACATGTCGCACATATCTAGCATCAATTTAACACATTACACTGACAATAGTTTTATACATTCGGGATAGCATCTCATAAGTTTTCTTTTTTTGACGTAGCTTTGTACTTTATAGCATTCCGATTTTAGGCATCACAGTTGTACAGTTCTATACACTTTATTAGAGTACAATGTCTTAATCGTAAAACGTTGCGTAAAAATCTCGTCAAATGACGCGCAGTTTAATTCTACGTTTATTTTCTTACGGTAGCTGCTATTTGCTTACGGTCTTGAATCGCATAAACTGCTGTTTAAATCATTCTGTACGGCACAGGGCATGGTCATTCGTAGCGGGTAATTTCTTTACGTCACCGACCATAATAGGACTCGTTTTATAGCTTTCTCGGGCAGATAAACGGCTAGATAAACAGCACGGATTTTACGGGGGAACGAATTAAAGGATGTTTCGTGCTAAATTGAATTTTCGTGAAAACATGATTCTTCTTTCTTGCCATCTGATACGCAATTCGAAAATGTTTCATATCTTTGTATCGAACAAGTGGTTGGAGGTGTCATTTTATGAGGGTGGTCACGTTGCGCGTTTGATAAAATGGCGACGCGTTAGGTATACAGCGTAGACGCTGAAATGGCTGAAAGCAAGCTTTGCGTTCGTAAAGGTTCTTGTCACGAGGGAGCAAGGTAGCTTGGCAACTCGTGGTTTACCTCGTGAATCAAGAAGGTAGGTACAAGCTTCGTAGAGGAGGCATAAAGGTTGCCAGGGGGTTAGCGGCTTTTGATTACTTTGGCACCGTTAACGATTGTGAAGATAAAGCTTTCTAGTCATGATATACTTGAAGCAGATTTGCTCTCATTCGTGTGTCCAGTTTCGAGCAGACTCTGAGACGTCCTCTTCGGACAGCCGTCACGATTGATTGAAATCGATCGAACGTAATCGCGTCTCTCGTGGTGCGTCATCCGGATCGATCCGCGCGTTAGAGATCTCTTTGTATACGAAACGTTGTGTTCGCAGTGCGAAATGTCATTCGGACTAGAACAGGCGTAAGTGTAGGTATATGTGGATGCAGTATAACCATGCGAGCAGATGGAATCGCGCGATCGACAAAGGGAGGCAGGTGAATGCCGTGCTTAAATGTCTTGGATGGTACATCGATGCGATTGCACGTAACATATGTATGTATGTACGCGCACACCTGACCAGCCAAGCCACCTTCTCTCTATTATCGCACAGGCTACCGTGACCACCAGGTTACGCCCTGTTCGCTCTCTCATCGACGCGAGTTTCAACTATTTACGGCACACCGAACACGATCGATGCCTAAAGGGCTTTGACCACCGGATGATAAAGGTTTGAATGAACTTTGCGAGTGAACTTTGCGGTTACGGAGCGCGTTCATCAGCCATAATCGATCGTGTTACGCGATGTATCTCCATTTCCGAATCGTATAGCGATGTCAGGAGCTTGTTAACAGTGGTAATTGCGACTGATGTTTGGGACGGACCGAGTACTAGGATCACTTGCATTGTCACACCACTCTGTGACCGAGTGACTTCGGAAATTTTGCGAATATAATTTGAGAACGTAGACATTTGAACACTCGATTTAGTCTGAGGATTTGGAGAATCGAGAATATGTTAATTGAGAAATCATCTGACAATTTAGGAAAATTGACATTTTTGAACTTATCTGATTTAAGACTAAGGAATTGGGAAATGCGAGACTTGTGAAATTAAAAAATGAAATCGAGCGGAAGCGTGAGCACGGAGAGAATGTGTTCAATAATCGTAATACGTCGAATCGTTGAAGATTCGTAGAGACGGAGAAATGTAAATTCTTCCGTGACTTATCAGCGGAAACGGTTCGAGCATCTTTTACAAAAGCGCAGAGAAGGAACTTTCTGAAAGGAACAGAAGATCTTTGTAATTGGACAATTTGCAAAGATGAATTTTGAGGCAAAGAACCGGTTCCCTCGTAAAGGAAAGTTTACGATTTTCAAAGCATTTCGTGAATTCTACGGTACTTTATCTTCGTCCACCGGCGTTGCGAGCCTTGCGAAAATAACGGCGAATCGGGTTATTCTTGTAGCATTCGCGAGGGGAAGAGACCTACCGTGCTCGAAAGTAGCTAATAACGATGCAAACAACTTTTCTTGAACGTCGTCGAAATAATTTTCCGTTTTCGTAAAATGAGGTTGTTTATGGAGCAGATTTTTTGCTAAATTGAGCTTTTTACAGGAGGAGATTTTGATTATCGACAAACTGTGTAAATTTCCCTTTCAAAGTACGACTGTGCGCGTTTGTGTACACACACAGACACATAAACAGAAGGTTCGAACGCATTCGTGACAGTAAATTTCAGGAACGTTATTACGTTACGTATCTACCGACCCAATATATTTCTCCCTGGACGATTACCGTGACCCACGTTAATTGGAATCCTCGTGCTTTCGGCCTAACAATTATCTCATCGGTATACCGATCTTGCACAAACGTTTCTGTCTCCCACGATCACCGACATAAAGCACTCAAAGCTCCGCAGACACAAGTAGTTAGCAAACTATACAATAATTGGTCAACGCAAAACTCGAACGGAAAACAACAGGTATTAAAGATTTTTGATTATAAAACATAGTGTATAAAGAATCAAAAATAACCATCGGTACACTCGGTAATTGAAACTGTGTGTACCGATAACTGACGCAATTCAATTTTGAATTAATTTAGCAAACAGGGTACCGAAGTAACAAATATCAAAAAGGACGATCCATTACATTTTCGTTATAAATTGAGCAGAATTAATCAAGCGCTTAAATCCATATTTGAGCAAATAATATTCGACGTAATTAATTTTTCTGAAATTTCACGTTTGGTGCAAGAAATGTTATACATCGTCTCTAAAATTAAATATAGAGGGATAAGAAGAAGGGCCAAGAAGAAGACTCCTAAAAAAATTATTCGTTTCCGTTTCTGTTTCCCGAGGAAAATTTCTGTTTAATGGAGACAACTGCGATTCTTTGTTACGTAGTCCAGGGAGCACGCGGTGATAGTAAAACGATGTCGAGAAAAATATCTGTATATTGTCCGATAACATGCTTCCGTTTCACTTTCCGTCGCTTTTCCGGTCACGAAAGCTGCCACGATGTTCTTTTAGAATAAAATTTAAAACGGGACAACAATTTTCACGCGTGTCGGAAGCTTCGTTACTTCGTTACACGCGCTACGAACAGTTTTCCAGGTTAACGTCGTGTTCGTGAAATTATTTTTCGCGATTTATCCGCATCGTTACAACGAAGAATAAGCTTCGCTTCTTAACCGGAAGGAAGTTGTTGCGAGACAAGCGATACCTTTATCTTCGTTAAGGGTGTTTCGCGTCGTTTCAGGCTCCGTCGAGTGAACGTATATTTCACCCTTTATTTTTGCTATCGCCTGTCAACCTTTTTCATCCACCTACAAGTCAGCAATCTGTAGCGATGACGGCGTAGAATCATAAGCATCGATAGCGTTATGAACATTTCTATTTATATTCTGCCCGCGTTTAATCAGAAATTTAGGAATTCACAAATTTGGGGGTTAAACTTTGAGGGTAAAGATTTTAGGAGTTTGAAACTTTGGGGATTAGAAATTTTGAGAATTTAGGAATTTGCGAGTTTGGTACTTTAAGCTTAGTTTCAGAGATTGAAACTCTAGTGGGTTTAGAAATTCGGAAAGTTGGGAAAAGTTTTGAGATTGCTTCAGAAGTTTGAGGATTTGAGAATTCGGGAATGTGACACGTTCGATATAACTTATATGAGACTACAAACGGATCCCTATGCCAATGACAAAATATAGGATCGACTCGTAAGAGGCACGATCGAGCAGTTAATTACGCTCGCGTTTTAAAACGAGGGTAATTACGGTGGACGATTCTAATCGTTTCCTTGTTCCGGCTTTTCGATGCTTTCAGATGGCAATGAGCAGGAAAGGAGAAAGAGAGCCAAAAGTCGAAGGACGGAAAAGATGCGGAGAAAAGGACGGACAAGGAACGGGGAAAGTGTCATGGATAAAGAGGGCAGAAGAGAAGGAAACGGGGATATCGGGCTGCTCTATCTATGGCCCCGGCTTCACGGTGAATACGAATGAGCTCCTGGTCGATCGGGCTGAAGCACTAATTGAGAAAGTTCGCTGGTACCGCCGCTGGTGTTTCCTCTGGATGAAGATAGCCGACCACCTCTAGGGGTAAGTCTACTCGTCCATTCCTCTTCTTCGTGATTAAGGCCTGTTCCTTTAGGCGTCGTTTCCAACGTTAAAGAACCGAAAAGTAAAGTACTGCGCTCGCAGCGAATGTAGTCGAGATCGGCGAATAGCTCGGAAAATGTTTCCGCAAAGAAGTAAAACGGTTTTCACGAAAACTGTTAAGGGGTTAACCACCTTGGTCAGTTGGGGAAATACCTCATTTCTGGAAATGAGAGACACGAATCTCTTTCGCAGCGAACGTAGCAACAAATGTGAACGGATCTTTATGGGTCGTAGTTTTCGGACAATGTAGCTTTTGACATTCTATTTGATACCAACGTTAACTGTCTCTTTGAATGTTCGTCTGACGTTCGGCGTTTGACGTATAAATTGTTCGTTACCATTGACAACGAACCGGTTCGTTAAAAATATAAACATCGAGCGAATCGCGCGATTACTTCGAATAAAATTTCCAATAAAGTCGGAAAACTGTTATGTTCGTTAAACGATGATTTGACTCACCAGTCGGATGAACGAGGTGACACGATGATGCCAGTAACAGGAGGATAAATCGAAGCGCGCTCATGATGGCTTCGATTCATGTGTCCATTGTGCGTTCATCCGCGAACTCGCCTGCAACGAAAAAAGCGCGTATATAACTGCGAAAACGTTACATCGCTCATTGAAAATGGTCATTGAAAATTTATCTGATAATTTTGTTATAAAATCAACGTTTATTTTGATACGCGTCGAGCTTCACGACTCGTTAAACAAAAACTGCAGGGTTTGCTGTAACCAACATTCGCGATGTCGTTTTTATTTACGCAGACCTAATTTCGAGGATATTCCGCGGAACAAAGTATATCTACTCTACATAGAGAGGTTTCATTTTGTATCGAGCAACGTAATACCAAAAAGGATCTTTTCTATCAGAGTCCCTAATTAATCCTGTATCGCAAAGCCTTATCGAGCACTAAAGCCGATGGGTACATTGTTAATACCGAACGATGACTATGATTCGCGTTCGTCTACTATACACGCATTCATCCGTCAGAGCCTATAGCGAGACAAGAGCCTGTTCGCTCGGAAAATGCGCCCCGGATTTCGTGGCAATGTATCGAGTATCTCGAATAATCCAGGTAAACGATAGAGTACCGATCACTCTTGGCCCACACCACGCTTGTCCACGTTTCAAAGATCTTGCTGTGCTATGATACTCGATAGCAATACAACTCGCTGGCTTCCGAAAAACATCGTTTGATGGGAATGGACAGATCAATGCTCACCGAACAGTTTACAGATATTTCAATGCACAAGGAAATTCATGTTATCAAACTTGAGATTTTAGAAATTTGATGAACCTGGTCTTTTCCCTTGTCAGACCTATCCTCGTGCCTACCCGGTCTATCAAATTACCAATTTAAGTTGGTCTATGTACCTATCTGGTCTATCTAGATACTTAATGAGCTACGTGGACTGTCTAATGATTTCCCTGTCCCATGTACGTATCTGGTATCTACCTAATGAGCTACCTGGACTATCTAATGCTTTCCCTATCTTAACTATGAACCTATAAAACGTATCTGTCTACTCAACGAGTTACCCCAATTACTTAACTAATGCCTGAACTACCTACGTACCTAATGATGTAGTTAGACTACCTATTTACGTAGTTTACCTGCTCACCTAATGATCTGACTGAACTACCTATGTACCTGATTTACCTTTGTGTCTATCTACCTATATGGTTTACGTACCTAACTGGACGTAATATTTTCTTATCTAGCAGACCATCCTATCCCGTCGGTCCCAAATTTGTGAATATATGAATTTAGGGAGAAAGTGGCTCGCGGTTCCAAGTTCCATAAGAGACTCCGCGCCGGGAGTTCAGTAAGCGAGTTCCAAGACGGAGAATGGAATATCTAAGTTCTGGCGGTCGGCAACTTCCCGCACAAATTCCTGGTATATACAAGGAAACGCGCTATGAAAAGTCTCCGAAAACAAAGGGAATAATTTCTAGAAGTCCAAGAATCTCGACGATCCTTCAAGAAGCAGCAAGAAAGTTGACCGCGAGTTCCATGGTGTACGAATTCTTCGCGACCGTTTCGTAGTTAAAATTCCGAGATAGTGCACCGGTAATTTAGGAATCCATAATCAGGCTCGTTGCGAATGGATATCGGGACAGGAAATAAATGCGAGAATTGCGTTCCGCGTTTCCCTGTGTTTCGATTAATTCGTGTAAACCCGAGCGCATATGAATATTTATTTCCGCAAATATATATTAACGAGATGCAAAGTTGTTTTCCCGTGCCTGTGTTTCCCTTGACCGATAAGCGTAATTAAAATGTTTTATGACGATATTTTAACGGCGCACGCGGATAACCGGTCAGGGTTTGTTTTTCAACTATCCGGGGAGATTAATTGCCACGTTCCGACTAATTACGCGTCTCGGATTCTCCGCGTTCTTCGAGACGGTAATCTGCGAATTGAAATGAAACACGTTCAGTTTATTTCGCGAGTTCACCTACGAACTCATACTTTCGCTACTTAATTAGACGCTGCTTTAACCGGGTTGCCGGTCCGCGATGAAAGCAACCGCTAGATGGTTGCGGATATACGAATGGAGGCGAACCATCCTAGAAGAGCGTAGCTTTGTTTAATCTGCACGTTCTACAGCTCGTACGAACGATACTTGTTGACGTACTCGTTTGAATAAACCATTCACGGGCATTCACGCAACTGGGATTTTTGATGAGCCGTATCAAATACTCCAGCTTTGCTGATAATGTCAACACTCCACCAAGCAGGACCGAGTGGGTTTTCGAGGACTTGCAAATTGAGAGATATAGGGATTTGCGAACTTCGAATTTTTTAAATTTGTAATAGTTTACAATTCGAAATTTTACATTCCTCACATTGCAAGAAGTGTAACCCTAGAGGCAGTTTCGAATATTATGCCAGTAGCCATTACTGATTTTCTGAACTTTAAATGATCACCGACACGTAGTGCATCGCGAACGATCGATCGAAAAGAACGGTGTTCTGCACGTATCAGGATGCAAAGCGCGCGTGATTTCTTTAAACGCGCGCATCAGACAGTTTTACGGCGAAAGAAGAAGCTCGAGAGATGGAAAGATAGGAGAAACTGGCAAATTAGTGTCAGCAGAGGGAGCAGAAGAGCCCGAAAACCTCGAGAGGAGGAAATATAAATGCGAACACTTTCGTCACGGGTCACGTATTTTTCTTTCTTGCATTTGTCGCGCTTTTCATCGTTGCAAGCTGAGAGAAAAAAAGCGACTGGTACGGTACGTGGCCTTTTCGGTGAAACGTGCCGCCCCGTGTCTTCGAGAAGAACCGCTCGACGGTAAAGGGTGGACGAAGCGGAAAAGAAAATTAAAGAGGCTGGCGAGCATCTCCACCCCGGGGGCAATTAGCATTTCTCCGTCTTTTGTCCACCAGGATCTTCGCGATTCGTCATCGCCGTTTAATCGTATTTGTCGATTCGAAAGTAGAGGGAAATGCACGCGGTATGTCGCTCGCTGCCGAATTAGTCGTATATTATCGTCCATGTGTTCGTAATATTGGCCCGCGTTAACATAGGGAAATTTATTACGCTTTTTCAGCGCGACGTGTCTGGCTTGAATTTTACGTCGTTGGTTCGCAGCGCCATTTGTTTTTATCGTACGGATAGCAGGAAGTAGACTAAAAACGATTCCGTATCGCTAAAAGGTTTGCCACCGTTGCGTTTCGACTGACTCTCCAAAGGTATAAAATAACCATTAAAAACATTCGCGACGGTGTACAGATGCGGAAGCCACGGTGCGGGTCTACATTTTTCAATTAAAAATTTTTTATTTCCAACTTAGTGAATTGTCGGATTTCTGGATTTGAAAATTAAAAAATTTTGAAAACCTCCGGTGACACGTCAGTCTATTTTTCGTCGACTGGCCAGCATTGTTATCAGTTCGCCAAATACAATCCCGTGGCTTAACGCAAGCTAGACAGACGGTACAATTCGGTTTGTTGCACACGACGGTGTATCGTCAACGTAATATTTAACCCCGTTCGCAGTTTTTCTCGTGGAAAAAGCAGTCTTACGGAGAATCGTGATTTACCGTCGAGCGAGCCGAATTATCGATTGCAGCCCCCGTCGATATATTAACGGTGATACGTTCTCACCGTGGCCGATACCATTGTTACGGGGGTCCTATAATATCCTACATACAGTATCGTATCGTTCCGTTTCCTCGCTACGCCATAACTTATGGAAGGATTTTTCTTCTTTTAACTTTGCTTTACTCGCCTATGAAACATATCGGGAACGGAAACTCGTCGAATTTCGAACGCCTCGACCAATACTGCCTTCCACTTCGATTCGATATTTATTTTCCAACCTTGCTAAATATTGCCAATGAGTAATTAGTACGGTATCCGGCAAGCAACTGGACAAATAGAGCGTAAAGTTTTTTACGGTTACACATCAGTTATTTTTAATCGAAGTGTACGCTCTTCTTATCGAGATACTTTTACCATTTCATTCGTTTGTCTGTACCATTGAACTTCAAGTATCGATGTCTTTCATATCTCACGAAGGCACTTTTGATACACTGAACCGAAAAATTTTCCGAATAGTTCAACCACAGTATTGATATTACGTCCATGTGTCCCACATTGCATTCCAACAGAATTCACATATTTTCGACTTTTTCTTACAAGAAAAGCTGCACAAAAGTGGGTCAACCGATGAAACTAATAAAGATATTGTAACAGACAAACGTGTCAAATAGCGAAGATGTTTGATTCCTAACATCAATAACTTGGCAATAAGAAATAATAGAGAGTTTGCGTTTCGTTTGTCGAATTCCATATTTACGTGGTAGAAAGGGGTTAGCGAAGGTGTAAACTCGCAAAGCGAACGGATAAGGAGCCCGTGAAGAAAATTGGGTTTCCTCGGTGGTGGGCGGCACTAGCGCAAGGAGAAGCCCTTCCGTCTGGAAGTGTCTGCACGTGGCGGAGAAGCCGTACACGGGGATACTTGAATTATGTATATAACGCCGTCAGCCGGTCGTCTTGACGGTGTAACGAGCTGTCGATGTCAAGGCAAGGAACACCGGTGTGGCAACCCTTGCCTCGTACAATTTATTGGCACGTCATAACGAAAGAGGATGCTTGTAAGCGGGGCAGTCCCGCCACCGTCCTTCGGCACACCGATCTCTTCATTTGGCCGATTGGAACCCCTCGTACGTCAACGGCTCGTTACCGAGCTGGTTCGTGCGTTATGCGATTCGACCCGCTACGCACTTTGCGAACCTTGTACAGCTTCGCTCGAAAGGAAACGTACAAATACCCTTTCGACGAGTATATTAATGTACATCGATTTTCTCCCCTGGCCGAAAACGTCGCTTCGTCACATGTTTGCTCGGTCCGATGTTTGCTTCGATTTTCCGTTAGCAACGTTCCCCTAAACGTGAATGACGCAATTTTATAAACGCTGAGAGGCACATCGTTGTTTCTTTTCGACGATTTTCGAGCAACATCGAATACAGTTATTTTAGTTTATCTTGAAAACGGACACGCGTACGGGGAGCAATCGATGCAATTACTTCTTCCCGAACGATCGGCACGCTCATTTCCATTAGGGAACAGATCGACTCGTTTCCATCGTTACGAGCTTCCTTGATTTTTATTGAGGCCACGTTCACCGTATCGTGCACCGAACGAAAATATGGTCGATCGAATCGTTAACGGGAAACTGAATTTGCGAATAATAGGTAGTTAAAACACGTAGACGGGCCAAGGGATTTTTAATTTGAAAAAGCAGGGTGGGAATTGCTATTCAGCCGAGCGTATTTTCATATTAATGAACTGCTCCGCATTCGCTGGATAATCATTTGCTCGTTATTTACTCGTCGCTCGATAACTCGAGCCAACGATTCGTTCTCGATGACGGACCGATGATATTAATTTTCTTTCGTGTTCCTCTTCCACTCTCCTTTTCGACGCAATTTCAATCCTCCTCGAACCCGTAATCTTCACGATGGCTCTGCCGATCGATAGAAGTTTTCCTTTGACTTCTATTTCAACTTTGAAACCGAGGCTATTCACGATTAACCGTACTCTCGTTAAGTCGCTTCTCTTCGGATAAATGATCATTTCACTGCTGTTACTTTTGTAATGTATAATAGGATTCTCCGTGTACATCATATTAAATTAAAATAAATGTTTCGCGGTTTCTCTTTCCACGATCCGGCCCTTTGATCCCTGACCTAAATCTCACAATTGTGGAATAAAAACGAACCTTTTCCTGTACAATGCGATCTGCCTTCTGTACCTCGCGAATCAAAGCTCTTGAATAACTACTTGAACAGAGCGTAAATCGATGAGACGTGAAAGCTGGTCAATTTGTTCTTTTGAGCATCATTCGTTAATTAACCTGTCGTCGTTTGATGGAATCCGTTGAAAGATCAGCTTCTGGAGCACGATCCTGGGGTTCGTCGTCACGTTCTATCGTTACATTCGTCGTGGTTCATAAATTTCCTCTCTTTTCTGAGATCAAGATACGTGTAACCAGGATCAGGATGTGTAAGTAGTGCAGGGCGGGTCAGCAATTATGGTTCCTCACGTGCTCGCAGACGATCACGAGTTGTTTCGCCGCGAAACTTTTACATCGCGCGATATGGTATCGAGGAAACTTTCGTCGCTCAAGTTTTATCGCTTCCTTTCTCCTTTTATCCTTTTTTGTATTCGGCAATGTGCTATTAAACTCGGAAGCTATTTCTACATTCCCAAACTTTTGTATAATTCTCAGATCTCCAAATTATCGAATCTTTGTAATTTTGTGTTTCTCAAAATCTTAAATCACTAAATTTTCAAAAATTACCTTATGATTAAGGGTATTCTAAATGGAAATCCTAGTTCTGTCACTGTCGTCGTTAACGATATACCGGAAGTTTTCCTTTTCTGAACTCGATCGGGAGAAGAAATTAATGGACCGTATCGGTGACACGTTGGAACGGTATTCGTAAGCAGTGTACCGGTTAGAGCGTTGTTCCGTAGCTCTAGTCTTCTATGACGATTAATCGAATCGAACGGAATCAAATAGTGAAGTTGTATAGTTTACGCAGCAACTGCGCTAACCTTTCCGCGTTAAATCTGTCGATCATTGACTCTTTTTTTTTAATCCTAGACTCGTCGGATTAGTTTTCCGATCGAATCCGCCGAGTCAACCGAAACCGAGTTCCGTGCTGATTACCTTCGCGTTATTAAACCGATCGAACCGAATACCTTTTCATGGAAACGAATTGAGACGGGTGTAATTTCGTTCCTTGTGCGCGAGAGCTTTGTAACCTTTCAATTACTCGACGTATGAATCGTCGGGTAGAAATGTCGATTTAAACGCGCGTCGAATCGTTCCACGGAATTTTCATGCGAATTTATCAAATTTCGGTATTTATTCTGCTAGCATTTCATTTCCTGATACTTATACGCGTCATCGTCAATTCGGTCTACCTTCAAAGCCGGCATTTTATTTGACAAGCAACGTCTCGTCAAGCATGCTTTTCTCTTCTTCGCCTCGATTTCTTCTTTTCTTCGTCCGTCTACTTTTCTTTCGTGAAATTCCTTGCACGGAGAAGGGTGATGGGGCTCGTGCCCGATCAGCGTCGAACGCGACGACGAGAATTCTCGAGATTGTGGCTTCGACGAATCGACGGCGGAATGAAAGACGCGCAAAGAAGAGACGAATCTTGGAGGTTTCCCCGTTCCTCCAACAGAAGAGCTTCGATCGAGTCAAGCACGGTATGTTTTCCTCGATTCTTCTCCTTTGGAGTAGCAAAAAAAAAAAACCCTCGGGGAAAACGAGGAAGGTAAAGCGCACCTCTCTTCATCATTCTTGAAAGGCTCATGAATCGTGGCACAGAGCTCGACGCAAAGCTCCTTGTTCCTTATCAGCCGGCTAATAAAACTCTCCCGCCCTTCCGATAGACGTGGCCAGTTACGTTTCGTTGCCTTTGATCGACGCTCGGCCCCGCGAAACTTTACACGCAATCGATACGATCGTCTTCCTCGATGAGAATCGAATGGGAAGAGAAATTAAGACGCGTCGGGGCTTAAAGGGCTTGTCGCAGGGCAACGCGGAAGCAAAGCCTGATAGGTTTGACGGGATTTAGCGCGTGTACCGGTAAACTCGACGTCTGGTGTTGCGGTCGGCTTTGGCCGACGCATTAGCGAAGGTGGGTTAGGATTACGGCAGCGGGGGTAAACACGGCCTCGTTCTAAACTGTGCTACATTTTCAAAGTTACGTCGTACAACGCATCCCTCCTAAACGTATTAAAACCTCCGGTACGCGTAGAGTCCTCCGCATCCTCCAGCGACACGGGGATTAACCGGAACGCGCGTAAGCGTCGTCGATCGGAAACCGATCGACCCAACTACCGAGTTTCGTATCGAGTCGAAAAATCAACTGTTTCGATCGATAGTCTTCTCGATCGAACATTCCTAGCGGAGTATATTCTGGATGCGGAGATATTTGGTTATTGTCGCGAAAGCAAATGTTTGGCAAGTTTGCTTCCCGCTTGCTAATAACTTTGGTTTATTAAATAAGCTGTCGGAGAGATTCGATGTACTCGGGAAATTAATTGGTGTCCAAACTTTTGACGAGCAGTTCTCTCGTCAAAGTTGTTTTTTTGTCTGACAGAATCGACGTTTTGAAGCTCCGCGCGTACGCTTAATGCCGCAACTTCCGAGGCGTTCGACTGACACTTTTCGAGGTCGTGCTCGTATCAGCCGTTTTCGTATTCTATCCGGTTCGAAAGGGTTGCATTATACATCGTGTGAAACCCAAGTGTTTGACCCGAATCGAGTGGCCGACTCGCGGGAGGAACGGACAAGAGGGAGGAAAAGGGAAATGGAATCGGGCAGCTACCGACAGGACAGATACAAGAGCAAAGAGGGACTAAAAAGAGAGGAGATACATTGTTAAAATCCCATGTGAATCCAATGGTTCGAGGAACTAGAGTGCATCGATCAATAAATTTCGATATAGATAACGCTTATGTAAACGTTCGCAACTAGCCGATCCTCGTTTTCATCCGCCATCGATTTCAGATATTTCATACATACGTTTCGACTGCGTCGTGGCAAATTATATTATATCCCACTTACACCGCAGATATCGGTCCCGTCGGTTCGGGTATTCGTTCAGTGTCTTTCAAAGTGCACCATTTCTCAAACGATCTTGTCACTTTTGCAATTCCGATTGTTTTCCAGAATTGCAACATTAAAAAGTTTGCGAATCTCGAATCGAAGTTCCTTTGAATCGTTATGACCAAGAGTGGCTAGAGCACAACTCGAGCGTGGCCAATTACATTCGAACGAAAAACAAGTCGTTTCAGCGCTTGTTGCTCGATCGTGAGAGTAAAGCCGTGCGTTCGTTGTTTCTGTTTCCAGGCAACAACAATCAGAAACACGATATTCGAAATCGTAAATAAATAGCCGTTATCGTGGAGAGGCGGTAAAGGGATGAAAATCGGGAACGGAGGAAAGGAATTTCGATACCGTCGTTTATTGTACTTTACGATGGTGCGGTTCGTGAAATCGGGAAAGGTACATCGGAATACTATGCACTAGACTTTAGCTACCTTGGCCGAGCAACCATCAGACGACATGGAAGTTGAACGTTAATAGAAACGCGTTAGTCACAGGATTTCTTTGAGCGAAACCATTCGGTTTGCGGTAAATGAGATACGACGAAAGGGCGGGAAGACAATGGAATATCACCCGGTTCGAAAAACCACGGGAATGTTGCGAGGCAACAAAAATTCCGAGATTATTCGCGGGAAGCGTGTCGTAAATTAGTTGAGGAATTTTGCTGTTAGCAGTGGAGCTCAGCCTGCTTATCATGATTAAGTGAAACAACAGCGAAAAATTATTGCGGCTGAGCTCGGTTAAAAATTGGAAAACTTTAAAACCGGGAGAACAAAAGTCCTCGCTGCTTTCGCGGAACGATCGTGCTCTTGATACCTGGCTTGTTTTACAATTCCTTAATTCGAGGCGAAACGTTATTTTTTATTTCAGCATTGTGGACTTCCTTCGACAAGGCTTGTAAATTTGCACGTTTGTGAATTTGAATGTGAGTTGAAAAATTCGCCAGAGGCGAGCGAATGTTCTCTGCACCGGCATTTTGCTTATGGAGGTCTACCATGCTCGTTACCGTACTATCGCGTGATAGTCGATATTATTCGTACGGAGGTCATGAAAATTACGCGGTATTTCGGTGTAAACGTATCTTCGAGGCATAAAGCAGTCTAGCTGCTCTCGTAAAAGCGCGAAGACGGAGTTAGGTGCCGGTTTCGCATACGCGTTGAATAATTAAGTGTGCAACTTAATTTATGCGCAAGTAGAAAGATGAAAACGTTGCATTCGAGCCAACGAGGAACTCCTACGGTGCATTCATTAATTCCTAACAGATTCGTTTCTTCATTAATTTTGCATAGTAATTTTCTCGTTGTATGCGTTTTATCTCGTGATTACGTTTCCCTGTCGTAAACTCAGGGGCCATACTTTCCGATTAGAACCAGCTACAGGTAATGGAGAACAGTAAAAACGTTCTCCAGTCGTCAAATTGGATTCGCAGCAATTCTCTCGATCGAACGACGGATCCTCGGCGAAGGCTCTCTTGAAAATTTCTGTCGGTCACACGTGCCGGAAACGAGCTACCTGGTCCTCCCGACATTTTCCTCCATCGTTTCCAACTGATTCGCGAAACGATTGCTTTTCTTTCCACCGTATTTCTTTTCATTTCTTTCCTTTGTCGCGATATTTTTTGTCCTCCGTGAAATTTTAGTCGCGAATCGACTGTCCCCGTTAAGAGTTACTCTCCGCAGAAACTTTTCTTCGTTATTTACAAATCGATGGCGTTGGTCAACAGAGTCGAACGTAGGATCTTCCTGTGGCGCGTCCTCGTGGTTTCCGCCCGTTTCGATCCGTCCCCGGTAACCGTTGTTTTCAAATAAACCGTGAAGGCGAATCGAACCGTGAAGCCAATCCGGCAATAAGGTTTTCGATCCGAGTCGAAGCGGAAGTTGGCGCGGAGATCGGTTCGCTGTTTCCAGTTTTGGTAGGACTTCGAACGCGAACCGATATCCATTATCAAGATTCCAAACGCTCGGTTTACGAGTGTTTACCAGCAGGATTTCCCGCCGGCGCGTACGTTAATGGCGAGCTAACGATTTTCTGCAGCGCCGTTACTCATCGTCGTTGCTAGCATAAAGTTCGGCCACGGTCGGTCGGGCTAATGGGGGTGGAGAGAGGGAAAGGGCGAGGAAGAGAGGAGACTGCAGGCAAGTAATGGCCCTTCCCTAAATCGAGTATTAAATCGTTCTGCTAACGGAGGACGATAATTTGTCGCCGGGGCCGGGCTGGGGGCAAGTGTTAAGTCCCGCTGGACTTACGCTCGGCTTCGCCTGTTTGTCTTTGGCCACTGAAAACTTTATATCGGCACCGTTAACCTCCTGGCTAGAAATAGACGATCGATCCGATTCAACGGACCGTGTTCCCTTCAACATACGATTATTTTCATCTTGGCGAGAGACTCGGAGTCATGAATTATGCGGATATTTACCGGATCGGTTGAAAAACCGGTGCAGCGGAACGAGCTGTGCCGACAAAGGAGTAGATTCTATTCACAAGAACAGACCTAGAACTTAGCGGTCAAAATGGATCTAACCACTCCAAACTTGTCCACTTCATTTAGTGTCAAAGACGAATATACTATATTTCATTCCTGGCTTCCCAAATCCCCCAATTTGTAGAAGCTCTTTGATCTTACGTAGAACGTTCTACTAAAGTTGCGACAAGACCACGGGCAAAGAACGTAGTCACGTCAACGGCAACGTGCGCACATACAGGAGTGCCAACGTGACTCCGGTTGACCCTTCGTTTAAGGCGTGTTGGTATATAACTTCATCGGATCACCATAAAACAGATTGGATCGAGGTAATCGGACAAAGACGACGGAAACAGGAGCTCCGAGTGTGCGGAAACACGTAAAGCATATCGGTATTAATCACGGTAACGTTGGCAGGTCGATCGGTGTGTAGGCGCGTGACGCTGCAAGCGGAAGTCCTCGCGGTTGACAATCGCGGTTGGGCCAGGAGGGTAAAATCGAGCGCAAATATGGGCGCAGTACCTCGTCAAAATTTGCCCACCGCATATTTGTCTTGACGTGGCCAGTTATTATAGGACGATCGAATCATCGGGAGACGGGGGTCGTTCACTCGTGTTTGTACACGCGTTTAAGTCCCGAATGTGGATGCGCGTGCCGTATTCTGTGCGCGTGGTTAAACGCGTGTCGCGCGCCGCGAGTGCGTGACATACCGCGTGCAGTTTCTCCGCAACTTTGCCGATTGCAATTTACGGCCAATTCAATTAAACCCGCTCGCCTAACCCCTCGTTTCATGCTGCAACCATAATTGCCGGGATTTGCGGTTCGTTTCTCTTTTGACCGGTGTTTTACATCTAAGCTCCGGGTTACAAAGACATCAATTAACATACGAGAATTAGATTGCTCGAAAATTGCATAATTTACATACTCTTCAAAATTACTTGGATATCCTTCCCTCTAAAGTTGGTCCAAAGTTTTTAAAGATAGAGGTTCTCGAGAAATCTTAGTTCCTCCCAGGCTAATTAATCGAAGTGGGATTATAAGTTTTACCCATCTTGCATAACGAAGTTTTCTACTTGTCAGAGAAGTATATGAAAACGTATGTGCTCTGAAGTTTCACATGTTCGGTGTTTTTCGAGTAAGTGTTTATGAGAGGTGGTTCGAATAAGAGTCGCAGAGAAAGCTTCAATTCTCTCGAAAATCATTAACGTAACGAATAGCCGGCCGTTATTGGAACATCGCTTTGTCTCGCCAATTTATTCCGGGTTCGCGGAAACGTCGCACAACGTTCTCAACAAATGAAAATAGTATCCGAATGGTTTTTGTCCGTGATAACGAAGTTTTATATTACGAGTTGGAAGAGACTGTCAGCAGCGTGGCTCGACGAAATTTATGTCGTCGGAGTGGCTGACCGGCTAGCTGGTTATTCGGCGAGTTAAATAAAATAACAGGAATCGCGTGCCGGTCGCGGCTATACAGCGTAGAATCAATTAATAGCTTTTAATAAATATGTTCGGACAGAAATTGAAACGGTCCCTTGCGGGAGATTCACATGCATAATAACTTAGACCGTGTGGAGAGGAATTCGTTCAATTAAACCAATGGTAGGTACATTAATGTCCACTCGAAAGATCATGGTATCGTATGCTCTATAGGGATTCGAAAGTTTGAAAATCAGAAATTTGGTACTGTGCTTAAAAACATGATAGCAAATTCCCAATTTGGGAAATTGAATACCCACGAGTACACCAATTGCTAAGTTAAAGTGAACTTTTAAGCGCAGACTAAGTGGCTGGCTCTTGGCTTAGATATATCGCCGACAGCGGTTGATGAAAGATAAAAGAGTCGTTACAGCTGTGGAAACGCGAGACTGGTATTAACACTGTATAAACGGTAAAAGCCATCTGTAAAAAGCTCGAAGCTTGAGTCCTTTGCAGCCAACCGTGTCCTTTACGGCTGGACAATATGAGCTTCCCGATAACGAATGGAAGTACGACGACCTGCAATGCGTTAAATGCACCGCGATGGTTGTCACCGCGAATACGAATTTATTCCGGGCGACAGAATGGTGGGAAAGAGAAAAAAATACAATCGATAGATATTTCACGACGATCTTGTCGGGGAATAGGAAATCGAAGTGTTCGGTTTTCTATCAGCACGAAGACGCGAATCGATGGAAATTGGAAAAGGATTGACGTTCGGCGCGATGGAAGGAACAAAAGCTGACTGCTAGCCGCGAAATTAACCGAACCTAGTCCACAAACTATGCTAATGGCGTTCCTGTTAACTCGCTCCTCCGCGGCGGTGGAGTTTCAATGGAAATTGCACCTTCTAGATTCTAGACCGTGTTTTCGACCGATCGATCGATCGAACGAACGAACGTACCCGGTTCTCGCTCGAATTAGCTGGTCCCGTTTTCACGTTGAAATTCTTGTCGGTAACGGATACAGTTGCATCTGGTCCCGATAAACCAAGTTGGCGGTCGAGGTTTCGCACGGTTCATCGAACGTTCAATTTGTCTATTGTTTCTCCGTTCTTGATTGTACTCTCGCGACACTACCAGCTTTTTTCGCGGTTTTCGTTTATTCCGCTGCACCGCGGCATTTATGGCAGTGAGACTTTCGGTCGAAAATGTTTTTTTTTTACTCGAAACGTATGTCTTTTATCTACTCGTATCAACGATACGCGTTATCTCAAAGAGAAATTTCCCAACGTAAGGTCGACTATCATGTTCGTGTTATGGCCTGACTGCCCATCGAAACACCGATTGCAGATACTATTTATGATAATCGGGGTTAAAACGAGCGCAACTTTGCGTACGCGTGTCGTTTGGCCCCTCCGAGTCTCCCTCGTTTTCAGCAGGGTCGTTGAAAATCCGCTTTAATATCGGTACAGATGTTACGCCGAAATTATCCTACGTGATCGTTTCCGGCATAATCGAAGTAAACGATGTTTCGCATTCGGAACAAACGTAAAGCGGAGAGAAGTACGAGCAGCACGATTCGATGAAATCAATTTTCCGCTTGAAAGCTCGTTTAGGCGAGGTCCGTTTACTCGTGCAGCGGAACCAGGAAAATGCAGCAACTTTTTCGCGAGTTTCTTGCTACGAACGAGCCGTGCGGCGGACAGCTTGGGAGACAATTCGGACCGCGTGCAGGATACGAGCTCGCGTACGTGGTCATCGAGAGGGTGACTCGAACGACGCTCGAGCTGAATCGGGTGTAGAGCATGGCCGCTGCAGAACCCAAGGAAACGGAATATTCCGCTCGGATATTGGACAGACAAGGAATCCTTGGGTGAAGATGATAACCACGCGGCTGCTGACGATTGCTGGGCTCGTCCGATTCTACCGTCGTTGTCTAAAATCCTGGGACATCCTTGTCCAATACGTCTGGAATCAAATTAGCTCGAGGTATCTGGAATTCGGGATAACGACAACTGCTCGGACTCTAATCAACTTTCCGCTTTTGTTACATCGGAGATTTCCCATTTTAGAAACGGGTTTAAATTTTTAGTGCATTAAGCTATGGTTGCTTCGCACGTAGAGATTCGTCTCGTAAGACTCGTAGGATGCATCGTGTATAATAAAAGATCGGTGCGGGAAATGGACACGGAAGGCAACGTCGAACGAGGGAAACAGAATATTCTACTCGGTTGGATATCGGATAAACGGAGGCAATGGGGCCCCGGGAAACGATAACTGACTTTGCGGGAACGTTGCCTCGGTCGACGAGAATGTTTGCTACGCACGGTTTCTTTACGCGAGTACAGCCCGGCCGTAGAAAATAGAAAATATAAAGAAACTCCTTTCTTCGTGAGCTCTCGGCGGGATCTCGCCAACCTAATAGCCGCAATCCTATTTTCGGATCCTGGCGACCGTCAGCTAAATAAAACTCGAAATCCGTCTACGAACTTCCAGGGATCTGTGAGATTTTCAAACAGACCTTCGACGTTTAACAATGAAGCAACTTTGATCCGCGAATCGTAAAAGCGTCGATGGAACATGGACGACGCGAAATAAGCGGGGAAAGGAAGTCTGTCGAAGTTGGTCGAATTTTGAAGCGAACGGAAAAAAGCGACTGGCAGGCAAACCGCAGCTGTCGAGAAGTCGCTGGTCCTCGGGTCTGGCCTCCGCTTTTTACGAGTTTCCACGCGCGGAACTTGCGTTTCTTCTCGAGCGCAAAGGGTTGAAAGGACGACGGGAAACGAAGGAGAAGAGGAGAGCGCGAAAGAGCAGGATACTAGCTGCTGCTTTTATTCAAATTCTCTCCGAGCGAAATATCCACTTCCTTCGAGCTTTTCCTCCCTGTTATTCCCTTGCACTCGTTCTTTCGAATTCCAGTCTAGCTGACTCCAGCGAGTCTGGCGTCAACGAGAGACGCCTCATTTTGTTTTTCACCTGCCCACATTTTTTCTCTCTCAATATTTTATCTCGCGTCGTTAATTAATTTTACTTCTCGAAAATCTTTATTTTGGCTGGAAGCAAATGTAACTTCAGAACCTGATTCATAATGTACGATTCGAAATGCGAAACCGGAGGAAGCTTCGTACGGAGCATTCGTTATTAAACGTTGAAATATGTGGAGGATTATTTATAACCGGGTTGAAAAGTTTCGCGGCCTCTTTTTTCTGTCGAAGACGAACGAATAGGATCGATTTACGAGAAAACGATCGGAGAACGAATACGCGTCGTTTAGAAGATCGAGGGTCCACACGATACAATAATCGAAAACTATCCGATCGGACGTTTCGACTCGATGTTATCCATTCCGATATCTATCTTATTCTTCGAGGGGAGTCGATCACCCGTTGTCGGTTACAACCTGGATCCGTGATTTATTTCCGATCTCTTTCGCGTTACGGAGAATCATTTATCTCGCGGTGCACTTGGAACGCGTTCAACCATTGTTGCGCGTTAACGCGTTCTTTTCTTCCTATAAAACGTTTATCTTCGATAGAACAAGCCGAATGATCGATTCATCGACAGAATTTTGATCTCCGATTATAAGTTACATATTCACAAGTGGACTCGATAGAACGCTACGTTTTTCAAGTATGGATTCCGGTTTTGTTTTCTCTCGAATCCGTCTTCCCTGGAGAAACGAGGGTCGCGATTAGATCCTCCCCTCGGAAAGAAACAAAGCCAGGGGGATGAAAGGGTCGAGGTTTCTTCGACATTCAGAGAAATCGGGGAATAACCCTGTTAAATGGAATATTTCCCGAGCAACTTTCCGTGATCAAAATGATCGAAACGGGGGGAGAATCGCGGATCCAGTAGAAAGTCCCGCGCTCACCGTCAAACTAAATTACAGCGTACGTATCGCGTGTCTGGGAGAAAGTTCCGAGATAAATCGCAGTCAGAGAATTAAAGGGGGAGCGTCGCGTAGGCGAGCGTGATTTTTCACGTTATCTCATTACCGAACTTCCATTAAGAACTTGTCGCCTCGAACAATTTTCGAACACATCGTTCAAGCTCGCGGTTACGAATTGCCTTTGCCCTTACATTAATGAAACGGAGCTGGGTCGTAACATACGCTTGGAAGTCTGCCGCGACGGAGTAAAAATTCGGTCGTGTAAAGAACAACGGAAGTGTTATTAAATTATACGTTCTTTGCGCTCGAAGGTAACACCTGTTTCGCGGTCCTTTTGCGCGCAACCGCGGAACGAATTTCTCGTCTGCTTTTTCCTTTTACGCTCGATATCGAATTCTCGAATTTAGTTATTTACTTATTATTTTCATGAAACAACCGTTGGCACCCAATGTAGCGGTTCTCCACTGGTATTGTACGGTATAACAATTTTGTACAAAGCTTTATTTTCGCCGTTGAAGAATATACATAACTGGAATTGAATTTATACACATTTAATTGTGTACTTCGTAGAGGAATTTTTTAATTTGGTACACGTTGGAAAAGGTCGAGCACCTGCAGCAGACAGTAGAAGTTTATGTCGAACTTTCACGACGTTGCAGTAAGAAGTACTGTAGTAAGAATTATGAAAGGTAAATTGTAACTGTGTAATTTGAAAAAGGTCCAGCTGGTAATTATTGCAACTTTGCGTAACAAGGAAGAATCAAATAGTTGATAAACGAACTTTATTCTGTAAATGTAATTCAACTGTGCCGGAGCAACAAATTGGATGTGAAAGGTGGTTTATTCGATTATATTGAAAACAACGCGTTGAAGTACTCGATAATTGCCAGTTCGATAACCGAATCGGATCAAAAACGATCAAGCGAGTAAATTCTGTTCGTTATTCATCGCGTACGAGGGAATCGTTGCGAATGTTTTAAGCCATTATCTTTGAAGCACAGTTATGGCAACGGAGTTGTCTCGAGCGCTTGTGCAGCTTTGTAATTTGTGGCGCAAACTTTGCCTCCCCCTTTCTGACGTGTAATTACGGTATCGTAATGCTCGAACTAGGTAGTTGCAGGTATAGGACCAGCGATAGCGCAACTCGAATGTAGCGAAAACGATACGTAGCGGCTAATTATGGCCGAGACATATTAATATTCTCGAAAATGAAAGAAAGCCCTGCGGGACTCGTCGACTCTGCAAAGAGCAGTCGTGACCTTGTTCTCGCGAGTCTACCGTCGATTCACCACCGGATTTAGGTTGCGACGGGATGTTACATCTACGGATACATCTTATCGCGTCGCGACAGAAAATGTTAATGAATTCTGGGCTAGGGCTCTTACCGCTTATCTGTCGACGAAATCGTGAGCCGTGCTTCGAACGGGCATCGTTCCTCGGGTTACTCCATTCCGTGTGTTTCGCGCGTTGCGCGGCCAGTTCTGCGTGAAACTGTTTTACGGGTCCATTATCGCGACCGTAAACTGAATTTTATTCCTGTTCGCGTCCATGTACCGCAATGAAACTTCAACGTGATATGACCAGTGTCGCTAAAAAGAAACGAAGGAAGATAATCGAGAGTTCGAATTGCAAGGGAAAAGGGGTGACCTATTGAGCGTTTTTTAAAGATAGGATCAATAGGGAAAGAGGACGACATAATTTTAAAACAGTCGTTGAACGTCAGTACTAATTTGAACTTATCAATTAAGATTGAGAAACGCTTTAAATTATCATTTATAATTCAGAGGGGGACAACTCAATGCGGTTCAAACGAAACGTTGAAATCACTCGTTCGATTACGTGCTTTTTAGATCGAGATTCGGTACGGAAGCGCGAAATACGAATGTTGTAAATGCTACCATTTCACACGGCACTTTGGGCGCATACATTTTCTATCGCGACGACTGGTCGATGGATCGGAAGCAGCAAATGGATCGTGAAAGCAATGGAATTGCAATGGGAAATGAAATTCTTCCGACCTACACTCTTCTCGATCGTTGAAAGGATAGATACGTAAAATTCGTCTATAAAGATAGAATAGCTTATTAGCGGTATGCTCATAATGTCCTGAAGTATCGGAAAAAATCCCCTTCCCACGGGAATAACGCGTGAATAGCGACACGGAACATGGTTTTGACACGGGAGAGTTGGTAACCGCGGTCCGACACGATGTCACCGAAATGTTACGTCCACGTATTGTGCAGAGGTGACTTGTTGGCGGGCGGAAGAATATGATCGGTTATGCGATAGAGGGCACCTTTATCCGACACAAGAAACGTGTTCCACGTCACGAACAAACTCGCGTAATGTTGCGCTGACCAACAAGTCATTCTTGCAGCGTACACGCGTTGCGTACGTACAAATTTCTGTCGGCGGGGATCCAACGTTGCGGATCCAAGCGTGAAGCGACATTCGTCCGACAGATAGGCGCGAGGTTGGATCAGGTACGATTACACGAGCGGTAAAAAAAGGGAACGCGTGCCGAGATTTTTGGCGCGAGGAGGATTCGGCGAAGAGGATACACGATAAGGAAGAGAGGAGAGGAAAACGCGAAGCCACGCGTTTCAAGTTCGGCCGAAGACTGACGAGCGTTCCAGGGCTCGACGCCTGCGCCGCGCCGTGCTCGCGAGCAACACGCCTCGCCGCGTTACGACGCTGTCGCGCGCATCACGCCTTGCCGATGCATCCAGATTACTCTTGTCGAGCATATCGCCCTGCCAGGATTCCTCTACGTGCAAATGCAAATCCGCCGCAGGAGAAATAGTTTAAACTCGGTGGCTTCGTAGCACCGTCTCTGATGCTCGACCTGCTTCCTCCTCGAGAACGTCCTGGTCGAACGACAGTCTTATCGCGCGAAAAAAGATCGCCCTCGAGCCCTAATAAGGAGAAAAGCGCCGTTGCGATCGCGAAAGTTTCGCCACGCCTTGCATATTACCGGCGAGGGAACGGAGCGGAATTACAAGGAGGACGAAACACGTCAGGCAAACAGAGAGGACGAACAACGACGTTTAGCCGCTGTTTGAGATTAAAATTAAGTCGCGGTTCGTTTCGCGCTAACGAGATTGCGGTTTTTAATTGGAATCAACCTGTCCGAAACACGGTAAAAATCTTCGCTCGACGGGCTGCTTCCTGTTCTTTCTTCTCGTTGAAAGAACGTTAACGAAAAGTCGGTTCTGGCCACTTTCGACCGGGGCCGTTCATTTTTTATGAAATTCAACGTCGCGCGAACAACCACGAGTGACGTAAAGCATGATGGAAGGGAAGGCTACGCAAACGTGATCGTTCCTTTAAACCCGGCTGTTTTCATGGGGTCGGATTCGCGCGTCCGTAACAGATTGGCAGCGGAAATGGCGGGTCAGCGATTTCCGGCGGACGCAGAGGGTCGCGGAGGAAGACGTCGTCGGATTAAAAGATTCCTCGAACGGCCGAGTAATAAGAGTCAGCGCCTTTTTCCGGATAATATTTCACACCGTTACACACCATTTCCCCGCAATTAGGATTTGGAAATTTCGGTAGGACGCGGTTTATCGAGAGCGCAGCTAGTGGCCCGAAGCCTGTCGGCACGGATCGCGACCCCGTTTTCTGCATCGTTTGCTATTCTTCTCGCTCTTTACCGACGATGTTTTCCATGCGCCAACGAAATTTTATGCTCTTTTTCTCTTTGACTTTTTGCTTCACCCTTTTAATCGCTGTATTCCCGACGATTATTTACTCTTTATCGTTTGTTTAATAATTTTAAAAGGTTCTCGTTCGATGCGCTACAATATAAAAATCCTTGCGAGATAAAAGCGAAGCAATTACAGAGCCGATTCGTTGTAAAAACCTGAAACGTTCTGGCAAACGTCGAGTTCGAACTCTGCTAAAGACTTCCACCGAATTTTCAATCAATTACTACCTTGTTCGACGAACCGTAATTTCGTTGAATATTTTTGCAAATTTCGGTGTACTGCAGACGCGTATGCTCGAAAGTACTTGCCGAAGGGATTGACAATTTAAAGTCTCTTGGGAACGAAAGTTTTTCAACTTGTCGTGTACGCTTTGCACGAGGAGCGCACATTATCGAAAGTACATTTCGTTGATCGTTTCTGGGAACGTAACTCTGGCTTCTTGCGCGCTACTTCGTTGTCGGAGTAGTCGATCTGCGAGGACTTTGAAGAAAATCGTATGCTTTCCGACGCTTTCTAAACTCTTTTTCCAGAACCGGATGCGACTGGGTCTTATTCGAAAGACTGGTTCACGGTATGGACTTCCTAAAATCCTCGATATCCGTGCTGCTATTTTGTCGTTCCTTATTTCTCCTCGCATCTCTCGCAATCCCCTTCCGGGTCGAATACGTTCAACGTCGTTGAGACTCTGTATTTTAAAGGTGAACTCTTCGTTTCGTGTATCTCTTCGTGTTGTGCATTTAGCAAATCTTAGAGGTAATCCACTGGATCTTTGCTGCTCGTATCTAGGATCATATGATACGAGGATCTGTGTGGTTTCAGAACATGTATATTCCCGATGGTAAATAAATTTTACAGTGATCGCGAAGATGATTTGAATCGAAACGGAGGTGTTTTCACGTTGCCTGAAAAAAGCGTAACCTAACGTTACAACTAAAGTTTAATCGCGGATTCGGTGTACGCGTACACGGGGGGCGCCAGTATCGATCGAGCATCGCGAGTTCGAATTGCGAGCGTGCGTTATATCGGTGATCGTCGATATCTCACCGTTCGTGATCGCGGACGGTAAACGGGCCTGTGGCGCGTTTGACACGATAGCCTCATCTTTTATGCGTTCGTTTATAACTGCCAATTTCCTCCGTATCTCAATCGATGCGGTTCCTTTTAGTAGCAATTATAAAGTAATAGCCGTGCCAGTCAACGCGACGCGGTGGTCCCCTTTTCATTTATAAATCATGGCGGACAGAGACCACCTATTCTCCGATCGGTAATCTACATTAATCGGATAGACCGGAACTCTTCTTCCGGTCAGAGAAGCGGAGGTAATCGTATCGATCGAAGCGAGGATCGTTGGCGTTAGTTTATGGGTCTGTTTGCGCGTCCAGTATCCCCTGATTAAATTATCCTGTGCCATCTCTGTGATCGTACCCTGACAACCGGTTTCCGCAATGGAAAATAGCGTTGTGCTAATTATGAATCGTTACGTGGCCGAACGAGCGTTGCTTGTGTTTAATTTAACGAATTTACATTACTTCGTCGCATTCGTTTGACCGTTCTCCAACGAAGCGTCTCGAGAAATTACGCTTCGAGGGGCGAAAACGGAAAGGAAATATGAAGGGAGCAAAGGCGAGAAACGATTCGTTTGTACGCTCTTTGGCCCGGATAGTTTGTCCTCGTAGTGAATTTCTTTGGTTAGATCGCGCGAGGAATGCGGGCGAGTAATGAAGTTGCTCCGTGGATAAAACGTCTGGAAAAGTCCCGTATTGGAAACCTCGATAAAGTAAGGAACCGTAAGAATTCGATGTTACGTCGGCAAAAGAAATTCGTCCGGTTCTTTGTCCCTCGTAACGCGAACGATTCGGGCTAACGGAAAACGAAGTAGCGAAGTAATTTTCTTTCGAAAATTATCCACCATCCTCTCGAAGGTGCACGAGGCGCAATTAGACCGCGCTTCTTACGCGCAGCGAAAATTAACCTTGAGAAGGAAAAGTTTAGGAACGGAGAAATCATGAATAGAACACGAGCGAAGTTGCTTAACGAATAGAACGATCCAAGGATACGTGGACCGACCGCGAAACTTCCTGCGGGTTTCTGGGACATGAAATTCCACGGAGCTCCGGCGAGCTTCCTCAACTTTGACGAAGCTACACGCATCGCAAACTTATCGAAGCTCCTACCTACCTATCCAAAGAAATTGAAAGCCTTTTTCTCCAGTGGCAAACTTGAAGAAGCGTGCTAATCACGAGCCATGTTTTGGTTAACGTATCGACTGCCAATTTTGGAACTTCAGGACTTTTGGATATCGGGAGTTTCGGAGTTTGGGATTTTTGAAGTTAGGTAAAGTTTGGAACTTGACAGTTTTAGACCTCGGAAGTTTGGGACTTGAGCCCTTGATATTTTGGGACTTTAGGAATTTGAATTTTATACAAGTTTCCTAATAAGCTCTTCAGTAATATAATCTTTAACTCGTATTTATAGTAACAACCGAACATACATTTTCTGAAAACACGTAAGACGGGAAAAAATATGGCCGCGATTCGTTTATGAAAAACTCCCCGGAGACGGATGCATCTGAGCGTTGTAGCGAGGTGTCGGAGCTGGGTAATTCAAAGATGAAACACGTGGACGTGGAGCGATGAGTTTGAGGATCAGAGGATAGGGGTTGAAGGGGGCGGAATATCGCAGTAGTGGCACGTTTAACGATAAAAGCGCACGCTTCAAACGATGCAATTCATCCACGCGTAGAAAAGTCGCGAGTGTTTCGAGAGAAATAAATTCTAGTGGCAAGTATGACCCCGTTACCTCGATTTCTGGGGTATTTGGGTGAAGAGGTATTTCTTTTGGCTTAGACAAACAGCGGCAATTTCATGGGTTGTTCGACGAACGGGTTTGGATCCAGACTTCTTCGTCTCTCTTTGAAGCGAATCTCCGGCACTCCGCTTGTTTCTCTCGTGATTTTGCCGAAGTTCGTTTCGAGGATTTTTCAGGGTTTTTTCGCAGTCACGCTTATCGCTTTACGCTTCGCGTCGAAGTTTGTAATTTTTCTAGCCTTAGACGTTTCTAATTTCTCGCCTGGATAGCACGTTCGTCCGCTAATTCTTCTCCTTCCCGTTTTTAGGGATTCCCTCGGTGTTTTTACTCGGAATTTCTCCGCGATTTATGCTCGGAGAGGAATCGCTTCGCCCAGGCAACGAATACCGGCGTAATTTTAGGAACGTCTTCGCATCCTTATTCTCTGATCCCGTTTTTCGTCGTTGTTCGAAATTCGTGAAAAATCTGTATCGTATAGCTCGAGCTCTTAAAAATGATTGCGATATCGAGGTATTCGAGACAGGAACGACTTGTCATATAGTTGTCCTCGGGTTACTGTCGGTATAAAACACGCGATAGCGAAGTTCTCTAACAGCAGTTCGACTCTTCGACGTTTTACGACTCCACGTCCAAGTATCCTACAAAGTGAATCACGCATCTTCTCTCGTGGAAATAATCTTATTAGGTCGTGACTGTTCGAATGTGTCTTTTTAACCAAAATGTCACGCAGCATGGCTGAATTGTGCTTCGGAAATTGGACAGCTCTTTTCACACTTTGGCTATCGGGGTTTACGGTCGCGCGGTAGCGAATCGAATCGAATCGCGTAAAGGTCATTTGTTTCGCGTTATTTATTAGCCAGGAGATTGAAATCCGTAATTACCTTTTGGCGTAAAGCGGTCAGAAACGGCAGTTACCGCTGGTCGATCCTTTAGACGCGAAATAATTAACTGCTTTGGTTCGTTTCGTCATTGCATAATTACCTTGCGGTAGATTTGCGTGATGAATTTCGATCGTGGCGAATGGCTCGAGAAGTCGGGAAAGCTTTGCCTCTTCCACTGTCCCTTTCGAACGTTGTAGGCTATTGGAGCTATAAATCAAAGCCCGTTGTCTTCTGCCATGGCGTGCCGGATTGTCGCGCGAAAATCAATTAAAATGCTTCGAGGTCTGTAGGATTACGAAAGAATGGAGGATGGGTGGATCGATGGATCGTGAAACGATTTGTTCCGAACAAGCACCGGAAGACGTTCGCTGATCGTAACTTTTCGATACTTTTCGAGTGTCGCCGCTTTGGATGTCTCGACGCCATAAGACTTGGTCTCGGAACGCCGTAAATCTACAGTTTCTTTCCGGAGTCGACAAAAATGGAAAGATTTTATTAATTAGCTATCAGCTCCAGTTACTCTAACGTTACTCTAAATCATAGTTTCTTTCACTATAATCGTACGTTCTGCGAGGATGTTTTGCTCTTCCTTTGGGTCGACGGTAAGATTCTTATCGTTTCAGTATCGTCGGTAAGTCCAGTTTGGTATCGCTAACGATGCATCCGAGCAAGGTAAAATAAAGTTTGCCACAGTGCAAGCTTTGATGGTCGCTTTTGATAGATTAAAAGAGCCAGAAGTTGCGAAACTCTTGTCGACTGATACTTTCATGATTATTGCGAATTCGTTCAGATTTGGTTTCTTCGCTGCCGTACGAGTGCAATTTTGGTGCTGCAATTAGGTAATGACTGCTGAATTTTGAAACAAAGTCCAGACAGTAAAGGGCGTGCTAGGATAAAATTATTAATGCGCCATTTTAAAATGTACATTACAATTTCCATACACGTATTATGAAGTCTATAATATGTACATGCATTATAAAATCCAAAATTTTTATAGAGTTATATAAAAATGTACGAGTTCTTAACCCTCTGACTTATTATTCCGTGACGCACTTGTGATTTTGTCTTGCAGCAATAATTAGTCTCACTAACTATCGAAAAAATCATAGTTTAAGGGGTTAATTATTGGTACCGCTAATGATTGGCGTACGAATTTTACAATAGACACGTGGTTTTGACATAGTTGGAACTTTCTATAACAGTCTATAAGAAAAGAGAAGAAGGGAGGATAACCGGATGAGTGCCAACTATCGGTTCTCCTGCTCCATCTCGAAATTACGAGCTGCTACGAGGCAAGAGGGTAGTTTTCATCGCGACGATGGCGGCAACGAAATAGAGTCGCGTTCCAATATTTCTTCGGCATCGTTGCCGTCGCGGCGGTGTTTTTCAGCCGCGAAATTTATATCCCGTAGGTAGTGCACGTTTACACGGCCACGGCGAAGCGAACTCGCGAGCAGCCGCAAAGAAGTGCCGACGAAAAAATCGGGACATCGTAGAAAACACTAGACGAAGGTAAGCGGAAGGGGACAAGTAAAAAATACACCGCTGGCGTTAATGATGCTTTTTACAGGGACAAACGAGCCTCGACGATAAATGTTGAGAAGGGTGGTAGAAGCTGGGGCAAACATCCGGGCCGCGAGAGAAGGGCGGAAAGAGGGAAAAGACGGGCTATGAATAATGATTTTTCCCGTTGAGCAACGATGTATTCGGAATTTTTTCACGAGGTTTAGAGATAGAGAAAGCAAGGAAGTTTCCGATCAAAGATCACGGCGTGTTTTCGCGCTCGGGAAAGAATCGTATCTCCCGTTTAACGGTTACTCGAGCAGCTTCGAAACTTTCGAAAAAGTATGAATTCCGGCGATAAAAATTTTACACGACTTTCCCGCGGACTGAATAATTCATTAACGCCGAGGGTTTCGTTCTTCCCATTCGCAACTCCCAAGACGAACGTCTCTTGGTCTCGACGACTTATTTCCTCCCCGAACGCGTCCCATTTTTCTCTTTCTCCTTTCGGGACACCAATTAACGTGGATGTCTGTCGGTGAAATACGTTGTCACGGTTTCTCGCGACCTTTCGCTCCTCCTTGCATTCATGCATAAGTCCGCCTTTAGAAGCGTTTCGCTGACTATTTTCATTTTCTCCCCTGACAAATTGGTCCGGATAAAATTGTTCGCGAAACGAGTTTCCTGTAACGAGCGCAAGTATCGGAATCGCGTAGCGCTAACCAGTAACACGGAAGAGGAAACGTATTCCCGAGACAGTGGTTCGCGAGTCAGTCTGCCACACGATTCTTCGCTTCTTCCGAGATCTTTTTCCTTGTTCCGCGGTTATCGGGGTAGCTCCTCTAGCAGGAGATTGTCGAGGACGCGGTTTCTGGATCACGCGCATTCCACGAACGTTTCTCGTTGGCATCGCGAGAAACAGATTCCTTCGTTGCGATCCATTCACCGTGGCACACGTGCTTCGCATCCGTGCATCTTGTTCCCGTAAATTTAGCATGCATCCCGTACAAAGCTTTCGCCTTACCGTCTTTCGACTTTGCCGAGGAAATGTTCGCGCCCGATGCATCGTTAATGCCCCTCTGTTTCTCGCGGTTGCCCCTCTATTACCGGAGAACCGTTTATTATTTCACCTCGACAACCCCCTACAAATTATTTTACTCCGTTCACACTTGTCGGTTTCGCTGCAATAAATAATGCGGTAAGCTAGTTAACTTCTTACCGATTGGGAACCAGCTTTATATTTCAACCTTCAATGAAGTCTGAAAACGTGCTATTCATTCCCTTATTATTTTATTTTATGGCACAATTTTATTTCTGTAGTTCCTAGCTGATTTTATGACAGCGTCACCCATTGTGCTTCTTGACCACTCTCGTCCTCGGCAGTACGTTTCACTAAAGCAGAGACAAATTCCGCTTCGATTTTTCTCCGTCGCATCGAATTTCACTTGGACACTTTTCGAAACGTATCGTTCGGAGTTTGCTCGTCCCTTCTCGGCTTGCCATGTTTCATTCTTAAGGAAGCTCTTATCGTAACTTTTTGTTGCAACTGGTGGCAGATAAAAAATTTACGTTCCCTATACGTTTCATGGTAGTCGAGTCAGTGTTTCCCTTTCGGGAAAGGCACGTGTCGGAGTCAAGTTCTCGCGTTCGAAGTATCCGTAAACTTCAGCTGCGTGAACCGGTTCGTTTTCGATTTTCCCGACCGTCGTGTCAATTTTTCCGAATACAAATTACGGGTCTGTCGCATCGATCTTTCGTTGACCGAATCGATGGCGCACGGTATCGAAGGTAGAAAGTAGGTGGATCACAGAGAGGCCATAAAAACATAAAATAAAGATCCCGCATCAGAACCGGATGGCGTGGGACGCGGTGTTTGGGGGACCAAGCATATTTTCAACGTCGACTTTTATTCGGTTCACGTACCGGCTTACTCTACCTACCGTCAACGAATCTCCCTTCTTCTTCCCTCCACGATTCCTCGATCGATACCCGCCTCTTTGTCTAAACTTTGTCCTCGTTTTTTTCGCGGTTTGACCATCGACTCCGGCGAATCCACGCTTTCGCCGTTAATTCTTCCTCCTTTTTCCCCTACTTGCTCCGCTTTTGACTCAAATTCGTGTTGGAATTTTTATCGAACTTTTTTCCCCTAGTTCGAGCATTCCCACCTTATTCGTTCGCTGCTCGGCTTCTCGTTCTCTTTTCCTGCCACGATACACAAAATTGCACGAGTCCCCTTTTGTACCTGTGCTCGTATCGTGCTCAGCCATTTCTGGTTAGACGACTACGGGCCGTGCACGCTGGCTCGTAACAATCGCCGATTTCATAAAATCGAACGACCTCGCAGAAAGGTGGCGGTGTCCAAAAAGTTGCTCGTAAAATCGCTCGTGCCGCTGCTAGTAATGATCGTCGATCTTCCTGCTCCGTCCGACGATTTTGCTGCGTCAGGGAAAAGTGTTCCTCTTTCGTTACAACGTCGGATTTCTTCTCCACGGTACCTTCGACCAAATACATCTTAAAAATGGTCGCTGCGGAGATCGAACCTGAAGAACACGCCCAAACGGTTCGTCTTTCTGCTTCATAGAAATCTCACCGCTTTCATCGATCACCTACTTCTCGAATTCCCCAACTTGTACCTGCATTAGAGATAATCTTCTTATGTTCTCCTACACTCTCAAATTGAATCGATGAATTTAACCGTGCAGGTACAAAGTCACGAACCCTTTGAAGGTACTTTTGCCAGATATCAATCTTTAAACCTTTTAGACGAAACGTTTTCTGAATTCTTATTATATGTACAATGTTATGGACTTTGTTAAAAAATTTATTTCAAATTGTTCTATTAAACTGAATGGTGAATGTGAGTCGAACGCAAAGTCGATTTTCTGACTATCATTCTTTGTCGATCTATCGTCAATTGCTGGTTACGTAAATTGATCAAAGATTTTGCCTTGCTCGTTAATTTTGTTTTCTCGATGCGTGTTTTGCCGGAGTCGGACCCTGAAGAATGGGGGTGCACGAACGCGAGGGTGCGTTCCTTCCACGGTATATGCCCACGTATCAGAAGCGAGTTTGGTGTCTATTAATATTAACTCGGAACGTCAATACCATAAATTTCAGCGAGCAAAACGACGCGGACGATGCAAATGAATGGTTCCCAAGGGAGCAAGAACGGAACGAAAAAAAGTGGAAACCGGTGGAACACGATGGAAAAAGGGCCTCGCGTGTCCACGGTTAATTGATCCTCGATGATACTCAACCGTGACAAATTATCGCCGTGTGTAGCCTCTTATTTCTTTTACGACACCGTTCATTTTCGAGAATATCCAGCACGCAGACAAAACACGCCGTTCGACGACCTTGGCGCCGTTTCTCCGCTCACGATGGCCACATAATTTTTCATACGAATTCGTGAGAGTAAAAATGAATTTCCACGGTAGAGCAAAAAGGGATTTTATTGACCGTAATCACGTATTCCCGAGCACGAGCAAACATTACAATACCGACGATTCGCGCGAACCGGGGGTGAGATAACGAACCGAGCCCGGTCGTTCGAATATCGCAAAGTTTTATTAACCTGTTTGTTAAACGGTGAAAGCATCGTTTGTCGGAGGTGTGACCGTCTCTTTTGCCCCGTTCGAATAAAAAAAAGAGCTACGCGCCCGTGCATCCGTAAGATAAATTTCGCGTTTTTCTCCTGTTCGCTTTTACGATCCGTTATCTCGGTTCGAAAGTTATGACACGATGATCGTTGTTCGTCGTCAGGAGAAAAACGTTCTTAACGGGATGTATTAACGACGAACGCGAGTCTAAATTGAATCAGCATGGCCCGCTGGATTCGTCCGGAGTCTCGGTAACGAGCGGAGCGCAGTGAAACGAGCAAATGTATGGGCAGACTGACTGTTTGGTCGGTCGAGCGGGGGAGGAACATTCGGAAGACACGGGGTCACGACGTAAGGGACGAAGTATTCCGTGATTTAGACGAGGAAAGGAAAGGTCTCTTGGACGGTTTACAAGCCGTTTCCGTATATCGAGCTCTGAATCCAATTAGAATTTATACAGCCAGGTCAGCCGAAAGTGGTCGATGCATATGCATCGAATGTAACGCGTTTGCTTGGATTCCGAGGATCCTGCTGCGGTCTTCCGACAGTTTACGCTCCCTCTGCGATAACCGAACACTTTCCTCCTACTCCTCGATCTTGCAAGTTTCCCTCGCGCCGCACCCTCTAAGCGTCCTCTTTGTCTCCGGATCGACGATGTAGTCGGTTCGCGATTAATCGATCCCTGTCCAATTCCATCTTCGATTCGACGATGGATCGCGAGGATTCAGCCCCGGGATCGAGTCACGGACACGGCCAATAATTTCACCGACGTGGACCCAACGTCGATTTGGAATCGATGGTTTACCGATTGACCGATGTTCCGTTAACCGAGGAACGTTTCACCGCCACTATTTTGGTAATTACGAATTTCGGTCGACTCTAAGATTCCCGAAGAAAGTTTCTATTGAAATCAAATACATCCGAAAGAGCGGGGGTAAACGGGGGTGTTATTCTTTTCGATTATGATCTAATAATGAAGCTCATACATTTTTAACGATAAACTACGCTTACGAATTATGATAGTATAACAGCATCGAAACAATTTTCCGCGGCAAACGTTTGCACTACTCGTTTTGGTCGCAGGAAACGCGGACGTCTGTAAAACAACTCGCAGCTGCCGCTCGCAATTTCTTTTCCAGCAGTTGCGGAGCACGCGTTTCTCAACGTTCTGTAAAATGGAAAAGTAACGACGTATCGCGAGGGATATAGCGTCTCGAGAGTAAGCGGGTTTGAAGAAAGAATAGTCGAAACGGGTTTATAATCGCGTAAACGCGACTCTGGAACGGAAGTTAACGAGAAGAAGCTGCAGTCGCTTTGTGACGGTTCTGAAACGAAGAACGATTGGCGTCGAAACCCCTCGGAAAATTCTTCCGATCCTTTGATCCAACACTTTATCCCATCGTTGCTTCTACTAAAGTTAAACCGGTCATTCGATCGTTCTCGACCATCGATTCTTCTCGTGAACCTCTTTCCATACACGAGAAGTTTATGGTAATCGATGCGCCACATCGACTTGCTTAAAAGAGCCGTGTTTTCGATATAACTAGTATCTTTGAACGAGATTGCTGCGCGGTATATCGTGGCACGTTATAAAGGGCCATTTTGACCCTCGCCTGGTTACATCTAGGTGTTTTGTCGACGCGAGGGAATACGTTTTCATTTTTTCTCCATTTACGAATTCGTAGCCGTCGATGGATCGGAAACAGCTACGTAACTCAATGGCACGCGAAAGGGAAAAACGGGAAATAATGAAAAATCGTTTCCTCGATATATCGGGAAAAATTGCAAACACGGCTTATCGTTTCTTTGGCGGGTCCTGCGGGTAGAACGGTCGCGATCCCTGACCGTCGGAATATTGTGTCGCGTAGCATTTATTTCGTAGCAATGGATCATAAATCACCGGTCGCGGTTGGTGTGCGCGCGGAATCCTTTTGTGTAGCTCAGGACAAGAAGGGGAGTCTCTTTGTTCCTTAGCGGTGACCTTCGTGTCGAACGCGTAATTCTTTGGAAAGTTCGATCGATTTATCGTCCTCGAATCGAATTCTTTCACGGTCCAGTTTCTTTTACTTACTGCTCGATAGAGGGTTCGAGGTGTAAGCTAACGTTGACCCAACTTACAGTTTACGTTTGGATATTATTTTTCCGATACACGATCGTCTTTCGTTTAAAAGCTCGAGCGAGCAACAACAGAGTTTGACGTTTCGATGTTGGGTCACGATTGACCCGGTTCCGCCGTTCGAGAGCTAATCAAGGAGAGTTTTGATGAAGGATCGGTGATCGTCAATAGCGAACCTTTTCGGTCGGCCGATTGATTAAAAACGGCTCCTCGAATTCGTAGCGTCGTTTCGCTGACAAGCAACGTGCACGTAGGATCATTTCGCGAATGCTTGCGTCAGTTTAATCCGTAATCGCGTTAATTAAAACGCATGCGCCGTGTAACGGCTTAACCGTTCGGTTATTGTAAAGTTTTGAAATGAAAAAGCGTACGAGGTCGCGTCGCAATTATCCGGGCGGTGTTTGTCAACGACAGGAGGAAGCTGCTTCCGGCGTTTCAATAAACGGCCAAGCGAAACGAGCTTGCGGCGAAACGTCAAACCGAAACCGGGGGGAACGACGCGGGGACGATGCGTTGCCGCGTTTTGCCAATATTTGTATATTCGCATAATAATGAAACCGCTGCTGTAGCTGGTGGCTCGGTAACGGGCCAGGGTTTGGCATCGCCGTGCAAACGGTGATGCAAACGCATTGATGTTAATTAGAGCCGAAAAAAAGAGTGCAACGCTAACGACGATGCCGATACGGCTGTTCGAATCGAAATAAAACCAGGCTAAATGAACGCGGAAACACGGAAACGTGGATTTCCATTTAGCTATTTCGTTCAGACATCGTACACAGAAGTGGCCCGTCTCTGTTTCGATAGCCGATCAATACCATCGGAAAGTCGATGAATCGTTCGGCCAGTAAGACGAACCGTTCGCGCGATAGATGACCATTTTTCAGCGGCGTTTCAAATTTAGAACAGCCTGTACTGACGTGTAACGCATCGAAACTAGAACATCGTTAAAATTAGTCCCACGAGACGGTTTTTATTGGTTTTGCAAATATTACGAGCGTACCTATAGTTGGATCCTTTACGCGCGAGCACGTATCTCGTTTACAAGAAACTTGTCTTCGAGTGTTTCCTCGCTGATTAATTAGAAACCCCTGTAATTGGAAGATCCGAAATACGATAGCGCTGAAGCGCCAGAAGTTACACGAGATTCTTGGTTACGAGTTCGTCGGAAAATATGACACGTTTTCGACTATGTGTCTAAATCGACCTCTTTTAACTCTGTGATTCCAAACGAGACTCCAGATCGAAAAACAGGAAAGGGATACTCGGCGATGCTCGTTGAACGCAACTGTTCAAACGCTGGTCTAATCGCTGCCATTAAAATGATCACAAACAGAGAAACAATAGAACGAGTTTATATCGCGAGATTAGCCGGTATCGGGGACACTTTCGTAGGTTTAATCGGCAACAGTTATTTTCGTGGGTTCCGGTGAAATTTCCTCTGGAGAGGGCAACTCGATAAAATCCCCGCTGATAACCGCACTTTCGATCCACGTACGCTCTCCGGTACGCCTTATCGGGTCACCTTGCCCGCGACTTACGACAATTCTTATGGCCAAAGAATGACCCGCTGCTCGATCCTAGCCACTGCTTTTCAGTGAATTACCTACTTTCGAACGATTCCACCACGACACACGCTTACTTATATCGGAGGAGGTTAACAAGATTCGAAAATGTTGGTGATCTGGTTGTACAAGTCATTCGAGTACTTTTCAAACATTAAACATTTCATTCGTTTAACATTTTGAAATGTTTGGGGTATAAGGTGCTACAGTGTACTCGAATACAGTGTATTCGGTTCTCGAAACTCGAGTACGTAGCAAGAACTCGGTAACAAAATCGAAGATGGACGATAGCGCAGCGATACGCGATCAATCGACGGTTTAGCTTCTGGTTCGCTCGAGTGCATGAATATTCATCACGTCGAATATCAAGAAGATTAAGCGCATCGATATACAGGCGGACGTGTCCGTATTAGCTTAATAAAACGAGGCTCGGGTAGCGGCTGTAATTATTCGGGATAATCGGGCCGTCTCATTTCCGAATACCGAGGTTACACGTACAGGCGGATTACGGGTAATCGGTCGAACGTTGTTGCTCGCCACGCTCGAGTACATCCGACGATGAATTATATCGTAATCTCTGGTCGAACAATATCGTAATCTCGCGAGAGGTTCGCGCAGAACTGGAACTCGTGTGGAGAAGAATTACGCGCGATTCGGCGCAACGACCGGAACAGAGAGGATTGCTATAAACATTTTAAAGCGTATCGGTTTAACGCGATAGTTGGAGAAGTTCGATCCGGTACTCGAAACAGGTACACTCGGCGAAGAGAGAGAGATGCCGTCAATTTTTACTGGTCAACAAATTCCCCGAAGCGCATCGTGCAAATTAATAATTCGTAATTCGGCCTGGCAGTCATAGCGTGGCCGCTCGAAACGGCGATACAGCCTCGTCGGAAATACAGATGTGTGGCTCGTTCGATTTCAGGGATTTGTACGGTTTATCGCGTGCCGATCGTAAAGTACGCTTCGTAGATATCCAACGTTACGAGCGGTCTTTTAGGAATGCCCGTCGAGTCGCGTCGCGTCGGCGTCACATTGCGTCGCGTCCCGTCGCGTTAGTCGGTTATTAATTACAACGCGCGTCACGTACGATGACGCGAAAGGTATCGATGCATGGCCCGTTAGAGTTGCGTCAAATCGAATTCGGTCGCGTTCGCGTCCGGATGCGGTAACAACTACCGAAATTGCATCGACCCTTTGTCATCGGTCCGCGTAAACCATTTTACATTCGGAATAATTGCTGATCGCTCGTATCCCCACTTTCAAACATCTCCAGATAAAGTTTCGAATCGACCAATATACGCTAGCTTATATGTTTGTCCGATAGCTCCCATTTTTCAAACTCCGATACCAGGCATTGTCATATTCGGCTTCCTTCTATAGCCTAGAAAGGAGAGGCTAGGAAAAATGAACGAAAGGAGAGAGCATTTCGTCCGGGACTGGACTCAGTAAGGCATTCTAGCGGGTCCTTATACGCGGCGATGTATGGTAGGGATGAACAGGAACTTTGTGGGAGGCGGAAGGTTCGAGTACAAACGAGAAAGCTATCGATCTCATGCGCCATCTACTGGAGATGTAGGAACCGTCATACTTTATTCGAATTTTCGAACCATTCAGTGTGCAAAAACGAAAGCCACGAACGAGCATGGGGAAAATTATAAAAATTCTATAAAACATTTAGCTCGCGGGTAATTTTCATAGCATAAATTACCTTAAACCGTTGTTTCCCCACGGCTCCGTTCTCGACGATATTACGCTTTCGCGTCTTCGCAGAATGTTTTTGCGCGCGGCCACGAATCCGTTTGGCTAGCAAGAAGTTCGTTCCGAGTGTATGACGTAAATTACGCGAACGTCCGCCCTGCAACCCAACAGTCTTTCCATCGGTTCAAGACCGACTAATTTCTTCGCCTATAAGAAGTTCTCGATATCTGCGGATAATTTACGAGTTAATTCGCAAAGATCAAGAGAAAAACATAAATTTGATTATCAATTATTTTGCGACGTACTTTCAGCGCATGGGTTGTCTGGACAGTATCGTTCCAAGACCGTTTGTTCCGAATTCCTAATTTGCATACCGTTTCTTCGCTCGTGGTTTACGTTAATGCACAGCATCGTTATCTTCTGGAGGATTCATGGGAGTAAACGAAGCACCGTCTTTCGTGACCTCGTTACGTGCGTGCGAAAATTGGGTGCAACAGAAAATGTTGAGAAGATAGATCCGTGAGGTCGAAAAACATAGGAAGATTTAGTAGGGTTACTCTTCTCGTAGCGTGTCTTTCTCCATTTTTCCATTAATTCAGGATTTTTGGAAACGTTCTTTTATTTCGGGCTGCGTAAATCACGAGGCGGGCGCGTTCCGGTTTTGCACGAGCAGGGAGGTTAAAGGAGAGAATCGACGGATAAGGCGAAAGTATGTGTCGAATACGAGGTATCGGCAAAGAAAGAGAGAGAGAGCGGGAGAGAATGGGATAGGGGAGGATTTGCATATCTCGCAAACGGAATAATCGATGCCACTTAACGTGGCTTCCGTAGAGTCGAGAGATTCGAATCGTTTCGGGTCCCATTTAGTCGAGAGACGAAAGAATCGGTCAGAGTCGGATGCTGCGAACACGAGAGGACCGGTTAGCGAGACAACGATAGGAGGATACTCGTTTCGAGCAGGTCCGTCCGTTTCGATGGCTCGACTTTGCGCGGACACCGATTCGATTATCCCCGTAGCATCGTTTTGCTCGCTGCTTCCGCGTACGTGTGCTATATCGGCAAAAATTGTTTGCCAAGCCCCGATCGATTTTATGCTCGAAGCTGCGACACGTACTCGTAGCTAGTCGAGACGAGGCTACGCGTCGCATTGGTCCTAGCCGATTTCTCTTTTTACTTTTTTCTCTCTTTTGATACTCGACTTTCGGCGTACGCGAGCGTAGATTTTCGCGGCGCCTCGTTTCTCCCCCGGTAGAAACTCTTCTCGTTACGGAAGCTCCGCGTCGAGAACTATACTTTGTCCGGGCACAGAAGTACGAAAAACAGAAACGTTCTTGGCTGGCGACGCGCCCAATGAATACGCGATTGCCGTCCCGGCGCATGAATTTAATTTTCAACGAAATATCGTGTAAACGTGCCGTGGCAACTTGATGGAACAACTCGTTCGAGTATGTAATATTCGCGCGCGATCCATAACCTTTTCTTCTCTCTTCATTTTTCCTTTCTGTCACTTTTCTCTCGCGTTTTACACCAGCCGTTTGGCAATCTCCTCGCCCCTGTTTTTCGAACACCCCTATCGAATCCATTTTACTTTCTATACCATAATTTTATATTACCGTCTTCCCGCTCGTGGACTACGTAATATCCTATAAGTGCATCACCTTCTCCCTTATTTCTCGTTTCATTTTGATGGAATCTCTTTTATACTTATTCAACTTCTTCTCGATCGGGAACGTATCTCTCTTTTATTTTATCAAGAACTGCGCGTTTTAATTACCGAAAACAGTTCTTGCCTTTCAATAATTTCAACAGTACTTATGAACGCGAACAACGGTGAATTCTGAGTAAGCTATATTAAAACTCGCGTGATAAATTACCTTTCGACGTACGTACTTCACGGCAGTTTCGTGGAATGCTGTAATCATATAGGATCTATTATACCCGCAGATAAAAGTGCCTTTCAATTAATAGGGGCGTATCTGCCGCTGGCAATTTATGGCGCTACCGATTCGTTTGTCGGTATGTCACACATATTACGTTACATAATTAATTGAATACCGTGATAAATTATTTAATAATACGTAATCAGATTTCATTTGTAGTTTCGCAAATGGGAGATCGAGATTGGGAGCGAGGAAGATGAGAAACCGGGTGGATGAGGGCAGACAGGAGGGAGGGGAAACGGGGACGAGGACGAGGGCGAAGGCGAGGGCGAGGGCGTGCCAGCGAAATTTATTTTCAACGTAATTACAGGATAGATTTAATCTGACTACGGGATTAATCTTCTTTTTGAACGGCATGGAAAATGCAACAGGCGTTAGCAGGACCGTTGCAAATAATTTGATGAAATTAATTTTACGCGTTCCAATTCCCGCTGTATCCGTGCCAATCGTTTTTAAATGAAATTGGGTCGTTCACCGGGGTAAAATACCGCGTTCTTGTCGCGATAACGTACACTTCGGATTACGAGGTCCGTTTAAACGTAGGGCGATCGAAAATGGCCCGTATCATCCCGTTCCGGATCGAAACATAATTGAAACGGGAACGGAACGCGTCGTGTACCGTTTCTTCGTCGATATTGAATTTCGAATACAAAGATCTGTCACGCGTCCCAAGTTATTGTACCACGGAAAAGGTTTCATTGACGGCGTAGCATGATCGATGGGGGCGCCTGCGCGTTCCTCGATAAACTTTATATCATCCCGTTTGAAAATTGAGCCACCTAACAAGCTGACTACGCTACGGATAACAACAATTTGGATTTCGTGATAAGCGCCAATAAATCGGTCTTATCGGTCCGATATCGCTGTTATCCACTTGTCCCCTTTGCACGGTACAATTCTCGTTTCCGACCGAAGGATTCCCGATGTTCGTGGAACGCTCGGATAATCGTTGATTTACAATAAAAGTCACGAAAAGAAATCTGCCGGATTAACTCGAAACGACGTCTACGCACCGGAGGCGTTCGTCGAACGTAACATAAAATTTAACGATCGCGGACGAATCGATGGAATATTTTCCTTCGGACTAATATGTACGAAACGAGGTCGACCCTCTTGGTAGCCAAGGGAAATCTTTTCTTACGACGGGATTCCAACCACCCTCGATCCTCGGAAATCTTACTACAGTCTCGCTATATTGCCGGACGAGGCTTTAGGCGTGGAGAGGGCTTATACTGAAAACTTGATTAGCTCTATCGCCGATTCTCTTTCTCAGACACATTTTTCCGAAAATTCGGAAGCCGTTGAAAGAGGTTTTAAAGGAATAATTTTGTAATCAAAATGTTACACGAAGTTTATTAGAAGTTTAATATATATGTATAAGTACTATGAATGTACTATAACGAAGTTAGAAACAAAGGCGATGTGACGTGTTGTATTATAAGTTCACGTCAGCGTAAAGTCTGAGTTTTCGATCGGTTCTCCGTCGCGTGAATCGTAAAGGAAATTAGCCCCCAACGCGGAGAGAGAGCCCGTCGCTCGAAGTTCCAGCGAAACAACGGACGATCAAATAAAACCGAACAAACCGTGTCAAGTATGTTTACGGAACGGAGCAGGGCACGACCAGGAAGGAGACGTTCGTTTCTTCGTAACGAGTACCAGCAATTTCTGGCCCCGTAACGCCAACGCGGTTGTTTGGAACTTTTCGCGAGCACCCGAATAACATCGCCTACGCTATCGTTTCCTCTTGTCCTCCAATTCAGTTTGCTCGTCGACGTTATCGTGTCTTTGACGTCAAATCCTCCCCTTCACGATTACACATATTTCTCTCGAAAATCGAGAGTACGAAAACTGTAAAACCTCCACGATATTTTTTATCGAACAAATTGAAGCTTACTATTCTGTTGTTAATATCGAATCTCTTATGAAGATTTATTTTCTTAAAATTGGCGAAAATAAAGCTGCACCTGCAAGGTCAATTCGCGACCACATAGTGACGCGGACCAGATGATGGTCCGCGCGCTGTTGGGAATTGCGACGGGGATTTCATCGAGGAATCGTATCTTTTTGCGATCTCTGTGAAATTAATCGTTTCCTAACGACAAGAGAGGGAGAGAGAGGAGAGATGGGAATTCAATTTCGCGTTGCAACAATTTATACCCCGCCGATCGCGTCGCCGGACGAAAAATTGAATTCCGCGGCCGTACTTGTTTCAAATGAATTATTATTATGCTTTCCCCGCGCCGCAACGATGAGTGCTCATTAACGCCAAATTGGGTACGTAGCGCGTAATCAAAACGGGCCGAGGGTATAATCGAGGCATTCCAATATTCGCTATGCTGGAAATAAACTTCTTAATTGGATCTCGATATATTGTCCACGTGTGCCGTGATCATTTCTACAAAATTTACAAATCGTTGAAATAATTCTATGTAACGAATCCTTTCAAACATGGAAACAGCTTTAGTATAGCATACTTTACACAGGGTTTAAACAAGCTTTATAGACAGTTTAAACAGCTTTATACATTTGGTTCGCGTTTGACACGCGTGCATATGTTGACACGTGATCGATGTTGTAAATTATTTACAGGAAAAGCACTTTTGAGCGCTCTGTTGAGACAATGCATTCTTATTTTAAGTAATCTATATGTCTGACAAACGTCAGCTTTCACTGTGGCGAACCTGTTAAAACTTTGTATCTTTGAACACGATCTTTGCGGACATGTATACGTTACGAAAGATACGATTATAAAAAATTTCCAAACGTTCTTGCCACCAGGTAATACGATTTTATCAAGTTTAGCTCGTGCACGGTTTGTAAGTTGTATTCTTCCGGAAGCTACCCATCCGCCAGAAACTTTCCGGTTCGGACGATGTTCGAGCACTACTTTAACTTTTATTTATCGTGCGGTATTTATCGAGCTCGCGTTGTCCTCTGCATTTTTATCGAAGTCGGAGCTCGTATTTTGTTCCTCAAAAGAATACGTGTCTCTTCATTGTCCACCGTAAAACTCGAGTTTTATGGCTGTTTTGCCGTTACTACGTTCTATCTGATCTTGATGCGGACGTCTGACAACTCGTTCCTCTTACACTCCGGCGTTATGACATAGTAGATACAGCCACGAATAGCGTGGCGCGCTGTAACACGTCAAATCTTGAAATTTGCAAAGCGATAAATTCAGAAATTTAAAAATTAATCTGTCGGTGGCGCTATATCCATAGCTCCACATTCATGATGCATCGGTTGTCACAATTGCCAGCTCATATAAATTTATCAAAGATATTCAATATTAACTTCTTAATCCAGCTTCCATTTTCACTTGTCAAATACGACTATAATATTTAGCGGATACAGAATGTTTCTCTTATATTCATGTTTTAATCATTCGACGAAATGAAATTTGAAGCGCTTTTTTCGCGCAAAGCGATAGATAGGAGAAGAGAATTACGAACGCAATCAAAGGTAGAAAAATCGAGACCCGAAAACGTTATCGGAATCGTAAATGTGCTCGGGCTGGCGAGATCGATAGACGCGTGGCGGAGGAAAAGTCTCGTTCGCGCTCGAGAAACGCGTCTAAGATACGGGTATCGTTGTCTCGACGAGTTTCCTGACAATAATTTACATACATTCAAGTTGCAGTCTCCCTTGTTTCCGGCCCTCTCCTACCACCTTTCTTCAGTTTCTGCCGTCTGCTAGTTTACCCCTACTTCTTGGCACGTTGCACGCGCATTTACACGCTCGTTCCTGCACGTAGCCGAGCTTCGTTTCAAACTACCTTCCAGGCTGCATCCCTGCTAATTTAGCTCTTCTAGCCCGCGGAAGAGTGGCTCGAGTCGTCGGAAATCGATGCGATTTTAGTCGAATAGTTCCTGGCAAAGGTTTGCCGATCGCCGGGGAAAATCGTCAGGGAGCAGTAATTATTTCAAAGAGTCAAGCGGCGTCCTTATAATTAAGCGCAATTAACGGAACCGCAGAGCCTCGATCGATTTGGTCGACTTTGATGTTCTCTTTGCCGTTTCCCTGTCATTTCTCCGATTAATCCGTGTTATAAAAGCCGCGAACAGAGCGTCTCTTGGATATCGGATTTCGTTCGTTTGGACGGACGGGGTGAAAAGACGCTTCTCGCTCGCTGGCCCGAGAATCGATAGCTCGTCGAGCATCCCCGCGTTCTTTTGCGATCATCCACGGATCGAGATGTTGAATTTCTGCCGTGTCGAGGCCGTTGCGTAAAAGATACACTAAAATTCGTCGCATAGCTTCCACGAAAACGTTTACCCGCAGACACGTGCTTCTTTGAGACATCGGTTCTTTCATCTCCAACAGCTGCTCTTTGACGTCAGTCAAAGGTCTCTTTCAATGATTGTTTTGCGTTTTAACGCGACTTTGGCACGATTAATCGTTACTACGAGAACGCGAGACGTTATCGGTCACATACAGGGAGCAATTACTTCTCAAACTACGAAAATCCAAACACTTGAAACTCGAAATGTTCGGTACATTTTGTGAATGCACAAAGTGACTCCGTTTTCTCGAGTAACGAATGGAAGCGGGATTGTGAAATAACGAACGTACAAACGTACGTCAAGAGTAACGAGCAAAGTCTCGGTACCATTTAATAAATCTGTCCTTCGTTTTTCTCTTTATGCCATTCAAACGCGCGGACTTTTCACAAATTTCTTTCAATCAAAACGAATGATTCCATTTGCAAAAAGTTCGGAGCACAACGGAACATCAATATTCGTCCCCGTTCGACGATTGCGCGCGTTGCTCTTTCGTCAGACTACCCGTTGTTCATTTAACCTATCCCTTGAATTTCACAAATAATTTAGCTCCTTTTTCAATTCTTTCGGATGGCAACACAGATATTTATGAAAGAGTGACTGTAGGTGACAAAGCGTAGAACAAATTCCGCGAAGTAATTGAACGTAATGGGACTGATTAAATTTTAGTCGCAACTGTGTCGCGTTATGTGCGCGGTTGTCGAAGTCTGTCGCATACGCCGATTGCATTTGTTCGAGCCAGGTTCGTGGCTTTACGTTTACCTCGCATGACAGGGCGCGTAATACGCTCGTGCGTTCTCTGGCAGCGAGCAAACGCGTGAATTCGTCCGTAACGATTGAAAGGGAGCGGATTTGCGGTACGCGGTTACCTTTCTTACGTGCTCGCGTCAAAACGAAGCTAACAGGTAGTCCAGAATATATGCGCGTTTGTCGATGAATCGAAAACGGAAGTACCAAACTGTTCACGGTTTGGCTCACCGTGAACGAGCTAAAGGATAACGACGTTTCGATAGAAAATTCCGATAAATTACGGATGTTAAGCGTTGCGGTGAACGATTGCATTGTACTCGATAATTACAGTTTAAAAAGTTGGAACCCCGTCGCGAGAGAAATTGAACATTCGTTTTTCGTCCGGACGTTCGATTATTCTACACGCTGAGAACGAAATACAGGGTGCAGAAGACGCGTTCACAACGCTTAACGATGTGCCAGCAGAATACGGTTCTGTTCCCGCGTCTCTTCAGCAACGGATCTGTTGATTTTGCTCTTTCGTGCATTGTTCGCGATACGTTATTAATACCGCGCGGATACGACGCGCAACCGGGCCGTGCGATATCGTCGACCGTGTTACGAATACGCTGGCAAACTGTTGGCGCACGTTTACTGTTCGTCTTTCTGTGCGACAGCAACTGTGCTCTCGAGTTTACGAATAGACGAATCGGTCGTCGTTTACCGGGCTTACGAGCCGTGTTTGTTCTCTGAAAGTTACTCCGTGGGTCCTTTGAGCTTTCCACTTTCCACGACGAAGGATACGAACGGATAACAGCTTGTTTACTAACCCGTTAAATCACGCGATCAGCTAGGACGTCGTTGTTGCACGAAACCCTCGTCGATCGAGCTAATCGGTCGCGTTCGACGAGTCATCCAGAATCGCTGGCCGAGCATAGTTTACGGATTATGCGTTGTCAGTGTCAGCAGTTTGCTGTTTCGCCGGGGCACAAGGATCGCGTTTCTTTCCCTCGGGCAATTTCGATAAGTGCGAGCTTTTTATTTTACGGAAGATTCGACGTTGCTCGGAAATCCCGGACCTCGGTGTTAGAGCCTTTTCCCGAGATTTATGTGGCCGATGTCGGCGCGGGAGAGGGATAAATTTGAATTCACAGCCTCTTTTCCTAAGAAATACACCGTGGCCGAATTTACGCCCGGATAGAAAAGGTTGTTGCCGCTCGGGGGAACGAAACACGATATCGAGTAGGTGAGAAAAGGATGATGGCGTCGCTTTAGAAATTCAAAAGGTTCCCGCTATCTTTTACCGATTCCCCGTTTCAGTATCCGCAGGAAAAGAGAAACTATTCTTCGCGGGAAATAAAATTCCACAGACTTTCGCCGTTGACGCATACCGTTGTTTCGCATAGAAACCAAATAACATTTCAGAAATGTTATTTGTTTCGTGTTTCGTGATGTTTAACGATACACACGAATGTGTAGCTCGACTTTGAAGCGGAGTTAAACGATATTTTGAGGAAAATAAATAGTACCTTTTGGTCATGGAACATTTAAATTGATTCGTACGTCAAGGGATTAAAGTCAAACGGGCTCATCGAAGCGAGGGGAGCCAACTCTACAAAAGGCCAAGCGTAAACCGAGACAGATCCCCGCGTGCAGCGGGAAACGATTTAATAAATGTCGGCGGACACGCGTACTCGAGGGAATAACGGGCTCCGAAAATCGGCATACATGAACTGCGATTCAATTATCGAAATTATTCCTCGTATAAAACGCGAGGAAAGTCGGTCAAAACCGGATACACCGGTACGTTCTACTATTTTTAAAACGATTTACGATTTTGCCGTGTCATTGATTCATATATTTTCGTCATTTGGATTAATGCATAAACAGAAAACGATTCGGCACTTTGGGCTTATATTTTCCACTCCGGGATCTAGTCGATTACAAATTTCATAATCGTTACTATTATTTCAGCACTTTGCATTCGAGTATAAATATGTAAATGGTCGCAATATCGATAAAGCGGCGAAATTACATATCCAGTTTTTAAAGACGTATTCATGTTACAATACATTAAGATCGCGATTTCTTCATAATATTCATGCAACCCAGATTTCCAACGTCAATATCTAGTAATTACTTGAACAATGAGCCTAAAAAATGAATAACGGAAAATCGGAAAAATGTTAGGGTTATGGAGAGAATGTTGACATAAAATATGAAGTGGGTGACGCGATCGATCCCTCGGATGATTCCAGTAATGGAAATAAACAACGAAATTCTGTTTCGAAGCTCTCGCACGACATTAATATACATAGGTAGGAACAAACTGGATAACGAAGTTGAAGGACCGAGTCACGATTCGGTTTCAAACAAAAATTAGCTTCGTTATCGCGTGGTTTCTCGCAGAGAGCAAGTCGTATGCCGCTCGTAACGAGAACGCGAAATTTAATCGGGTAAACGATAACGTTGATTCGTCCGCGTCCTCTCTGTCCCCTCGAATATTCGGCATTATTCGTAGAGTGCTAATATCGGGGCAATAAACAGGACAGCCTGTCCACGAAATGAAGGCAATTTAACGAAGCGGCCCGTCCCGAATACGGCATTGTAAATTACGTTTGTCCGTCGCTACGCGAAACGTCATACACGCTTTTACCGGTGTTTGCCGTGAACTCGGGGCTTCCGTTATTGGCTTTGGGTCTTTGTTCAAATTTCGATCGCGCCGTTACCGATAATAACGATTTATATTATACAGCTTGCACGATGTTATCGTTGAGTTATTATCGAGTTGCGAAATTATCGTTGCGCGATAATAGAAAGGTCTATCGCGTGAAATTCGCTAAATTGAGGGCGTTAGTCGCGCACTGAAGAAAATGGACGGAAATTAGCCGGAAGCCGACGGGGTCTCTTCTTTCTCTTCGCCGCGCACGATGTAACATGGGCTCTTTGCTTTAACCACTTTTTTATCCGGCGTTTCTCTTTGTCGTCGCCACTGCCTACGAACTCGAGAAGCGTAAACGTTAAAACACCTCGAAACGTTATTAATTCGCACTCATTTTGCCAGCATTTTCCCGCGGCGAGAGAGGAAGGGCGTTGCGCTCTTTCCGTTCATTAACACCGTTTACCGCGCGGACCTTTGTGTCGCTTCTTCGTCGATGCCAAGCGAAATGGAGGTGAAAACGTACACCAGTCTGTCGCGACGCGGTTCTTTTTCCCTTTTGACCATAATTCGTAACAGAGAGCGAACGAGAGAGGCCGCCGAATAAATTATTTAATGGAACGATTACCAGAGAAAGCTCATTGTTTCCGAAATAATCTGGCGAAAATAGAGAAAAAAATTGGACGTCGATACGCGACCGACAGTTTTACGTTTCGCTGATACTGGATATTCCATAACGACGCTCTCGCGCGGTGATTTAAATCCTTTCAATGAACGAATTCGCATCACGAACGAAGCGTTTTCGATAAAAATTGAATGCGTGCGGGCAAAAAGTTCATGGCGTCTCCCGCATCGCATCTGCATGCACGCGTGTATTCGAGTACATATAAAATCGTGCGAGCGCATCCGATTCCTCGTAGCATCCGCACGTGCTCGCAAACGCGCTGTCGACGATTGAAAACGCGTTTCGAAAACTGAAATCGTGCTTCAGGATCTTTCGAGCACTTCGACGTCTTGTCCGCCGCTAGACGATTTGTCGAATGTTCCCGACGTACCTTGTTCCTTGCGTAATTTTGCGTTCGCGTTCCGACGAAACTGGGACACGGCTTGACACGGTTCTTCCTCGAATCGAACGTTTCTCCACTGAATCGAGTCGAAGTTCGAGGATTTGCTCGGGAAAGTTGTACGATTAGCAGAAATAAACGGGGGCAAAAAGCGTGGTTTGTCTTTTTGCGCGACGAGAGACAACTGCGAAAATGGCGCAAAAGGGGAGAAGAGTCTTCGTAAAAATCTGTCGGTGTTAGGAAGTCGCCGGAGTAAGAGAGCCGAGTAATCGTCGGGAGAACGCAATTTGTATTAATTTCAACGGAATTAGGAGTTACGCCTTGGGCTGCAATTAAAATTTGCATAAACAAATTTCGCTCGTTGGTTTAAGCTCCGGAGGAAGATGGTGGACCGAGGGTGCCACGGGAAGCTTCTCCTCTTACTTCTTTTCGATTTTCGAATCGTCTTCTCTGTTCCAATTGAATACTCGGCTTAAAATCCTCTCGTTTCATCTCTTACAGGACAAGCTTTCGTTTAACAAACTTATTTATAATCTCTGCATAAATTCACACGTCACAAAGTAATCTACCGTCTTGAAATCCCGTCGAGTGACGAGTTTATTATTTATAATTCGCTCGAGATTTCGATGATTAAACTACACGATTCAATTACGACGTCGTTGAAAGTGGAAAACTAGGGCAAAGAATTGCAACCCTTTCACGATCGTTGCATACTTTTAATAAATTTTCCAGTGAAACTGATTTCGTAGAATGCTATATTACTTTGACACGTGTTCTTTCATAGCAAAGAAAATGGTACACGATGAACGAATTTCCAATTGAACACTGGTGGCGAACGTGTTAATCGAACCGAACGAGTCCGAGCGTGATAACACGATGTAACCATTTTTGTTCACAACATACTCGAACCAGTTTGAACGATGATTCTCTGCCGTTGCATTTCCTGTCCTTTTACAGCGTGTTCGATAAAAGTTGATGACCGATGTATCCTCTGAGCGAAAAATGGTTCGCGCGAAAATACACGCTTTTCGGATGAATACTTCGAATTTTTAGACTCTAATTCGGTTCTCTACTTCTCTTTCGGTCAGTTCAGGATTGAAAGTGGAAGAAAAGACAAAAAGGCATACAAACTCTCCGTAGGGAGTAACCGCATTGCGCGTGTAATTAAGCAAAGGACTTGCAAAAGAACGTGGAAGTCTTTACCAGCGAGATCTCTTTCAGATATCAACACGTTTGCCATTTAAAACGTTTCGTGATACAATTCGTGTTCCTTGGCGTCAAATGTTTGATAAAATGCACTCGCGGTGGGAGGCGTTCGATATCGAAACGTAGCCTTGTTCGTTTCCAAAGCGTTTTCGGCCTCTCCATAAAACGCGAAATTCAACTTCTGCTAACTAGCAAATCCAGTTCTCACGGACGAATTTGTGCTAGCGCTCGGTCGACGGTGATTAAGGCTTTAACTCGCGAAAATTCGACGATTTCGTCGATGACGCGCGGACGAGGTTAGCCCAGTTTCCGAGTCATCGAGCATCCGATAATGAATTTAGTTTTCGAGCTGAAAGAAAGTGTCGAGGACCAAAACGCAGACGGAGAAAATTCATTCCGGTTTTACGCGCACGTTGATCGAACGAAAAATCAAAAGTCACGCTTTCTGTTTCCGCGTTTCTGAAAAACAAGGAAAATCGTCTCGTCATCGAGTGGAGTCGTTATCAGGCCGCATTGTCTCGGCGTGCTTTTAATGAAAGCTCGTCCTCGTGGCGACAAACATACTGCAATGAATTATCGAGTTTCTCGTTCGCGTTAAGCCATACAAAATGCTATGCAAAGTGGAAGATTCTGTGTAGGTGTTTAATAACGATCACAGCGCTCTTGGTAACCGTGAACGATAGAGTGGAAAAAACAGTTTGCAGTCATTTCATTCTCCATGGATTATCCTACTTTCGTTCTGATAGAGGTGAAATTGCGGAGCACCGCTAATGGTTAATCGTGTATCGTTTGCGGGACAATCGCGACACCGAGAACGGGTTAAAGGAGCGCTCGTTAAGGGAATCGAAATCGCGGAAGGGAGCGCAACAGTTGACGACCTAGTCCAGAAATGGTTTATTCTCGGTGTCGTGTCGATTTATGAACTGAAATTCTGTGCATCGCTGCGCTCTTGTACAACTTAACCCTCGACGTTCACTGAGTTCAAATGAAGTTTAAAGATTTGGGGATCCAAGCACAATTTGGGGATTTAGAAATTCGAAGTGGTAGAAATTCAGGGTTTGAGGTGTTTGTATATTTGGAAATTAGAAAAGTTTGTAAATTGGGAATCACAAATGGGTCGGTTATATGCGAGGACCAAGGAATAAAGAGAAATCGTCCGATTCGCATAATACGCCTCCAGGGGGTTAGACAATGGGTTAATCTTACCCGAGGCTTCATTATTTCCGCGTTATCTGGTTCAGAGCGGTCGCCGATAATCGATGTTTAACGACGCTGTTTACAGCCTAATGGCCTGTTTAATTTGAACGAACCTCGAGCAATTCGAGGGCCGCGCTCGCGAGATTGCCTCTTTCGTAAATCTCGTTTCACGTTCGCCTGGTCAACGCGTAAAAACGAAAGGTGGAAAGGTTTCGCGACAGAAACGGCTCGATTGCCGTTGAAAACGGAATAACGCGACTACTTGTCCAACGAGTCGGCTACTTGTCACGATCCGCTGGCGCAACAGCTGTTTCGCGTCACGTTGCGTGCAACTCGGAAATGTTTCAGCCAACTTGCACGCGTTTCAACAAGGGTTTCGCACATTTACGACGATTTTCAAAGCGAGAGCTATTTTTTTCTTCGCGTTTCTCACGAAGGTCGCGATAAACGCGATAGCATCGCTTTGCCCTTTTAACGATTCAAGTACGTGTAAATTTGCGAATACGCGGATCTGTAAATTTGGGGAATTTGCAAACCGCATTGAGCACATTTCAACGCTATGCGGCTCAACGTGATTCAATTTTCCGTGATTCAAATCGACGCGTTTCGAATCAACGCGATTCAGCTCGGTTACATCGTTTAACGCTAGATTTATGGAACCCGTCAAAATGAATCTTAGATATCTTTCTTTAAATTACAAAAATTATTCCGAAATTTTTGTAAACATATTCAGTTTCGTCAGCATGAAGAATCATTGTCAGGTAGTTTACGTATCATCCTTTTATCCCTTTTACGGCAATATAACGAACTTCTTACGTGTCCGCGCGTTTACAGGCATCTTTCGGTAGCATCGAAGAAAGTAAAGCGAAGGCGTATTTTCCTCCCTGTTCCCGCCGTCCTTTCATTCCGTTAAGAGAACCTGTTTGAATTTTCAATGAGGCTCATTTTCTATGCCGCGCGCTACTAAAGAGAGAAGCGTAAAGGAAACAGGTAGCTGCCAACTTGCTCGTACTCTGTCCGTCGTCATTCTGTACTTTTTCATATTAATCTCACCCTTGGACAGCAAAGGGAACTGGCTCGTACGTTTCACGGTAATGTCTAGACCAAAAGGTAATTTTATATTCGTATCACGGTGTCCCGTGTCTGATCTGTTCTAATACCACTGTACCGGGAATTCTGCGCGTCCCTTGTCTGTCAAAGACATGCTCGGACGAACAATGTAACGACCTAGTTACATCGAGCTGCCGATAAATCAATTAGAGTAATTTCGAACTATCCACAACCTCCTTTACCTCATAATATTATTACGTTACATTTTCAATTTTACTCTGTATCATCGTTACATTTCTTGATCTTTTTATCCTACTCTTTCCTATCCTGTATGCACCAAAGTATACCACAAATTAATACATACGTAAATTATGTATTAACGGAAAGATAACGTTAGCTTTATATGGTGATCTTTTTTACTGAAACACGATTTGTACTTAAAGTCAGAAGCTGAGGAGAATTAGATGTAAATTTTGGATAGTAAAGCACAAGTGGCTTCCGTTCCAGTTGTTCTGAATGCTTGTACGCGGTTAGGAATTTGTGCAACAATCAAGGAACCATCGCGAGAGCTACGCGTATCGGCACTAATGGCCAGAGAACTTTGATACGAATTTCCGTAATGATTAGGGTTTATATTAGCGTAACGACGCGAAAACTTAAATGTAGATAGAACGTCGTAACTCTCTCTGCATCCAACGTTATTTATACGCGTTTATTCGATTCGTACATTTTAACCTGAAACTTTGTATAAGCTGTTTGACAAAATTGCAAGCAATGTTCCGAGGCACTGTTAGGCCAAAGCGCGTTAAATAGGTCTCTGTGGTACTTTTTTGCTCCTCGTTTCAAAGCGGTTCGATCGTTTATAAAACTTTCGATCGAAAAATTATCCGGCAAAGTGAATTTTTAAAAAGTTTTACCGCGAAACGTTGACGCAAATTTAATAAGTTTCTCGTGCAAAGCGTTAAGAAGAAACGAGAAAAGTCCAACGATTCGGGGAAAAGCTCGGCGAAAAAAAAACGTTTTTGCACGATCGTGTAAATACAATTTGCACTCGGCCTTTTATCCTTACAAATTGTTTTTACTTTAAACGACGCTCTCGAGAGATCCGAGGAGCTCTGTAATCCCGCGCTTTGGCTCTGGCGCTTTCTGAAGGGAAAGAATTAAAAAGATGTCGGTTTATTACAAGAAAGTGGAGATTAAATAGAGGGCAGAGTCGAAAAACGACGGGGTAGCTGGCAGAGAGGTCGGTTACGGTAAGCAAGTTTCCCAGTAAATTCAGCAAGTTCAGCCGCGCGATTTACTCGCGGTGGCTTCGTTCGCTGGATGGGCGAGAACGTTAATACGTAGCTGCCGGCTATTCGAAAAAAATGCCGAGGAACTTGAATAGCGTGCGCAATTGCAAAAGTTCCGTCGCAGCCGGAAGCTGAAACTCTCGACATCGGGAACGAGTCGCGAGCGTAAATCTTCCGCGGCGAGGAACCGCCTCGCGTTAAGATCGCGTCTCTCCGCGGTCACGAGCGAATTCCGAGTCTCCATTCATCGGACCGGAAGCGCCGCGGAACCCACGGCCAAGTTTCCGTCGAATCGTCACGGAAACGCGCCGATGAGACCGTAAATTTCCACAATTTATTTCGCTTACACTGCATACCGGACAAATTTTACTTTCGACACCGTGACACTATTTTCTTTCACGCTAAAACAATCTTTTATTCTATTAACTTTGCGATCGAATGGTGTCCACTAATGAAGTGAGGTATTTTCGCTATGTAACGATTACGAAAGGGTTATTGTTAATAAAGTTAAATTGATGAGGTTGTTCCCGTAAACCAGCTTCGCGGAATTTATTGCCCGAACGTCGGGCTCGAATCCAGGAAACTGCGAAAACGAGAATCAAATAACTCGAGCAAATAGCAGTAGGAGAATTATTTGCTTGCCAGTAGATATCCCGTTTTATCCGACATTATCCTCCAAATATCCGGTGCCTTAACGCCCACTCGTCTGCCCGCAAATACGTTTTATCGCTCGACGCGCGGATAAGGAGCCTTTCAAACGTTAATTGTTCCCCAAAAATTATATCCTCGGAAAATTTACGGGCAAAAATTCAATTTCTGCTTGTGCTCGTCTACTCTGTGGAATGAGAGATAAGTTAAACAGTCGAGTTACTTAACGTTTTCGGTTCGTGCAAATTCGTTCGAGTCCCTGAACCACCCTTCCCCTGGTGTTCTCATTTCACCCCTTGCACTATTTTGACTCGTGCTTCACTTCAACTGTGATTTTACTCGAATTTTTAATACGCAATTTGGAGTCCAATTATAATTTTCATGGTCAATAACATACCAAATTGACATATTTCAACTTTCTTCGTCTGTAATATTGTAGCTGTTCTGACTGACGCTCCTGACAAATCATAGTGCAAGTGGTTAACGATAAATCGATTTCGCGCGATCAAAGCTTCGAGATAAAAACGTAGCCCGTTAGAACGACGATCGTTCGGAAAGTTCAGCATTTATTGGAGACTAATTTAAGAATATTCCAAAGTGGAGGAAGAGTCGTATCGGGCATTTAATCTCGCGGATCGGTAAAGTTTAAATCGTTAAGAAAGAGGCGGTTCGGACGACGAATTCTTTATCGGATAACATCGCGGGAAACGGGAGAGCATCGAAATGTCTGGTAAACGCGTCGGTGTGTCTTCCGAACGGCGATTTCGCGTATCTCTTGGTGACGATCTCAATTGCGACCTTCGCCGGTGAATTCTCGAAGCGGAATCCGTCGGCACGAACAATTTAATCAGCGAGACCGAGTTTATTGGCCAGGACGTCGAACTTAACCCCGTGTTGACCAATTTCAACGGTTTACCCTCCCTGGCTCGTTACCGAGAGCCTCGAGTAAGGTAGACCCGGCTTACGGAGAGAAGCGAAAAGGGGCTGTAGGGGTTGCATTTAGCCATAACTGTGCCACGAGGAGTTTGTCGTACGGTAGTTATAGTTAACGTCGGGTTGCTGGATCTGCACGGAGGAAGGGGTTGCTCGATGGCGGAGCCGGATCCGTCCAGTTCAAGGGGAAGTTGCAACGGTCGATATTATCTGTCCCGTCGGTGGATTAACCCCATCTTCTCTCGATGCTGTCCGACTGCGGATCCCCGAGCCGTCGTCGTTTTCTCTCACCCTCGTGTTCGTCCTGTCAAACCTCGTTCCCTCGTCCTTGGTCCGTTCGCACCCTTCTAGCGGCCATTGGTCGCGGATACCCGGCTTGGACCATGTCCAGAATTCGCCAACCGCCGGATTCCAATAGGGTTTCCCCTTTGTATCGGCTGCCAGAACCTACCCCTAATACTACGCGATCTTTCTCCAAAACAGCGTTTTTCCACGCAAACTTTTCCACGCAATCGTTACCGGACCCGCAATAAGACAGCTGGGCTCGAACATTAACCCTTGAATAATGTTACTGTATTGCCACATACAGTTTATAGTTTTTCTCTGCTGCAATAACAACAGCTGTTTCAAAATGTACCGAGTAGTGACATGTGCATGAAGTTGCAGAAGTGCAACATGCTATATTTTCAGTATACATGTATGTACATGTGAGATATACTAATATGTATTGAAATCGGGGTTGAGCACATATTCCCATACGTATCCAAAGTACCTGTAACATATTGCTGAATATGTGTTCATTTTTCTGAAGATCTGAAACCTCGCAGGTATTTCGATAATCATCGACCTAAAGTTCTTCGTGGAAACGAATTCGAAAAGACCGCGCGGAATTCGTTGACTAAGAAAGTTGGAAACGAGATTGGATACGCAAAAAACGGGCGGAGTGGAGAAGAACGTAGCTGGAAATTCGCGCCAAGTTTCGAGTGTAAAGGACTTTGAGAGGTTAATAATTAAATCCACTCGGAGCGGTGCACGGCCGAACTTTGATCCTCATGAATTTTCAGCGAACACGGTGGCGCTACTGGATTATGTTCATCGAGGGAAAAACAGGATTCGGAGTTGGTACGATGTAAAAGCTTCCCGCAAATTCGACGGAACAGCCGAATACTTGCAGTGTTTAATTTTCTGTGGCTTCATGGTAATTTGATGGAAAACGTGTCATCGGCTGGTTCCATCCTCCCTCGATTGGCTTAACATTCTCAAACGCAAGAACAATGGTCACGAGTTCTCGCTGGAATTAACGTGAAACGAACGGCCTCGTCATCGCTAAGATTCAGATTTCATTTACCCTGTAAGGGAGCATTAATCATTCGTCGTTTGCTATACTCGGCACGATATTGCCCGAGGCGAACTAGGTTCAAGGATTACGCGAAGCTAATTTATATCTGCCACTTTTTTAATTACGCGCCCTGGTTTTCGACTGTCGTCGAACGTTTCGTTAACTTTATTGTCGGACAGGTTATCTGGCGATTAACGCGATTCGCTTAATCGACGAAGCGTGTTCACGAGTTTCGCGACCTCGGAACGAGAATGGCAAAGAAAGTTGTAAAAAGCGGAGATACATGGCCATGTAAGAAAACGATGGCCTCCGGGTTGGAGAAAAGAACGAGACACGATACCGTACAGGATACGGAAATGGCGCAGTGTCCTACGGGATACGCGATTGTTTTGGCCGTGTTCTCGTTTCTCCGGTTTTATGGGCAGCAGACAGAATTTGTGGTATTCCGTGCAGCGCCACTTTTGCCTCGCGGGTCGCAGCTATTTCGCCATTAGTTACAGACCTTTTGCCCGATTTTTCTTATTTTACTTAGCCGTCGACCATGGAGCCTGCGCCCCTATCTCGCTAATTTTTTTCTGCCCTCCTATCTCGCTATGGTAATGTCAACTTTCGTATCGAGACCCGCTCAGAACGTGTAAACCCGCTTGTTCTGTATTTTTCCTCTCTCGAATATCGCGCTTTTAATCAACGAAATCACGGCGGTTTAACGCGCCGCGTCAATCGTCGACAATTAAAACCGTGTAAAACGATGCTCGTTCGATAACTGACTCATTGTAACGAGAAGCGTGATATTTCCGATGAACCGGTAGAGCTTGGTATTTGATTGCGCGGCGATGTACTCGCCGGCGTTGCATCACATAATAACGCGATCGCGCATATACGGAACGGGAGATTCCGCAAATTCCTGCATGGTATTCGTTCGATGGGAAAAGGAGGATGACTGAAATATTACGCTGCTAGAACCAAGAAGATACTTTGAAACGTCTTCATAACGCTCGAACGAAATCTCTCTTGCATTTATGACGACGTCAGCTGCGCAACGAAGTTTGAAAATGGACTTTTCAATACCGAGTCAAGTTTGCGATCACTGAATTTGGAACAACTCGAAAAAAAAGGTTATCCGTTGGCAACGAAGGGAGGAATTTTTTTTTGGGAACAGCAGCGTTAATTTTATCTCGACTGGTCGTTTCGAAGCGAATCGCATCGCGCACTTTTCGCAGCCGAAAAGCAGGCGAAAGTGAGCGCCATTTGCATAATCGATACCTCCGTATCTAGGCCGGAAGCGTCGTTTGTTTTTCTTTTTCTGCCACGCTGTTTTCTCCTCTTTCAACGCGTCGTCACGATCTTCTCCGGTTATTTCCCGAGAGGAGAGTCATCGTCTCCGAAAGAAATTTCGACGATAGACTTTCGGACGGAACGCCTCTTCCGATTATCTAGGGAGTTGAATCGAATCACGATTCGTTACGTTCGCAGCGATAAACGATCTCGACGAGAACGGTCAGGAAGGTAACCGATTTAGACGACTTTCGGAACGTTTCGTTTTACGCATGAGGTACTAGATTATCACATTTCTTTCTCATCTCACTTATTTTCTCATGAAAATAATTTAATACTCGAACATCATGTTTGACTACAATTGTCATTTGTACAAAATATTGCTGATAGAAGTCTCGAGACGTGTTGTAACCGACGATAACCATTATGGTTTCTGCCCAGCGATCGATGTCCCAGACTCGGGCTTTTCTTTTATTGTGCGAACCTTCCGAGAAACCGGTAAAACGCGTGGAGTGCAAGAGAAAGACAAAAGGCATGGTTGAAATTTGAAAGCCAGGGACAGATGACATACCGAGAGCGAACAGCAGCCGAAATGTCTCTCGACGATCGACCTCTTCCAAATGTGTCCAAGAACAATGTTTTCGAGACAGGGTGTGGATTAAAAACAGAACAAGTAAAAAGATTAAGAAGAAAAGCACAAGTTCGAAGGCGGCACAAAAGGAGTGCCGAGATTTCGAGGAGAGGGAAGGAGAACGACATCTTTTCGTAATTACCCATCTCCCGAGAACGCATTACTCTTTGTCGTCTGGCATTCTCTAGGTCTTATCGCCACTAAGGGGGAACATCCCCGGAAACTCTGGTCTTTCGGATAGCACGAAGATGCTTGGAATTTTATCCAAAGACGTTCCTCCTTCTTTTTCCATTATGATAGTTCTTTCGACGATGAACGCACCGCTTCGATTAAACGAACTTAACGAGTTCTCCGACGAACGATTCCAACAATTTCTCTAGGATCTGCAAGAATCTCCAGCAAGCTGTGCCAGAGAGTTTTTGCGAGTCGATTCTCTCCCGGTAATGAAGGATCGAATCGCATTTTTAACGAGTCCGTCGCGATACGAGGCCACTCAGCTAGTCGCGTGAAACGGGCTAACTCTCGAGTAGCGTGAGCAACAAGTAGCGCACTCCGAGTTTCCGTAGAACTGATCCTCTTGTTCTAAATGTACCGAGGTAACAGATATTGGACCTGTTAGCGACGACGATTTGCCTCTGCTTAAAACGCTGCGAAATAATTCACGAAATCCTTTCTAGATGATGGCTGAATGTGTCATGGAGCTCTTCGAGTCGAGACAGTAAGGTTATTAGACAGTAAAGTACTTCCGCTAGAACACCGGTATCTTTCCCGAATCGGTCCGGTGATCTATGTCGAGAGATTTTTAACGAATGGCGGGAATTTCGCGATAGCGCGACTCAGCTTCGCGATAAATCAACGTCTGCGTGCTATGAATCACGCTTTCGACGAAAAAATATACGCCAGAAAATACTCAACTGCTAAGTACTTCAGAAATTTCGGGAAATTTGGGATATGCTTCAGATATTTATGGACTTGAGAATTTGAGCGTTGGAAATTGAAGGCTTCGAAATGACGGATCTTAGATTTCTTATTTTAAGTCACGACAGTCAAGAGCCACTGTTTACCCTAATTTCTTTATTTCAAAGTAGTATTTTCGTAACATGTAGTTTCAATGTAAAAATAAGTGGTCATCGCGGTAGCGTTAAAATCGAAGGTGTACACGAAAGTGTACGTTTCACCGGAGTGTACGTTCTCCGTGTTCGAGGGATCGATCGTGCGTACGATGTCACGCGCGACAAGATCGTATCGAAGTCGCAGCCACAATGGTTTTGCATTATACGCGAGACGTATCAGGATTAACCGTAGCGTCTGTGCAGACGTACGCTTGTAGCGTATGGGACTCGCGTCTCTCACGACTTCATCCAGTTAGAGACGGCTTTATCCAACGGCGATAACACCCCGCGATAGGCTGCTCGTTGCAAGGCGACGCGCATTTCCGTCTACCTCTGCATCCGTGTTTTCATTCGGTAAATGGACGGGCGCATTGTTTGTCGGTGCAGCTCGGCGCATCACGCCGCGTCGGCTGAAGCATAGCCGAGCATACAGAAGCGTAGCGGAGCATCGTGGATGAATGGAGCCGCGAATCGTCTGAAAGCCCTTTTTTGTTTCGTGGCCCGCATACGTACGCCGGGCGAATGCATCCTCTTCCACAACCGTAGACACCGGAGAACACCGGAGAACACCGACTCTTGGCCATCCTCGAGTTTTCTCCGCTTTTATTCCCCATCTCACGAATAACCTCCGGATTCCCCTGGATTTCCACTTAATTTTATCCTATCGCGCCATCAAATTCTACCACACGTTTTTTCGGAACATCGTCGCTCTCTTTGTCATTTTATCTTTCGCTCGAGTATCTCTTTCTTATACCATGGTCAAAATGGCCGCTGGTCATACCTACGATAAGGTCTATCAACGCTGATTCGGTATGACTTAGAATATAATTCTCTGGATGACATTTACTTTGCTGTAAGAATTTAGTACATTCGCACAAACATATATGTACTTTTATATCAAGTACTCGGCAAGATCAACGACACAGTAGACGTATAGTACGTTTTTGTCCTTTCTGTAGATGATTTTGCAAGAGTTTTAAGAGAAGAGTAGTTTCAAGAAATGTTTCAAAGTCAATTTTTGCATTAGAACTTTTGCAAGTTAATTTGTGTGGACTAATGATATGAAACAAGTCGAAAGTGTGCAATTTCAGTCTACGCGTTCAGTTTTACCTAATTGGCTTTGGAGCATTACAAGACTTATTTTTGTAGTATTATACCGGGTTCGCGTGATCGTTTTTATTTCTGGTCGTTGTTCTTGTTCGATTGGTTTTCTCCTATTTTTCGTCAGCCCGTTACGATCAACTCGAACGAGGGAAAGTACAGGTGGTGATTGTAAATTGGAAGGTACAACGTTGTCCCGATCGAAGACGAGGATAGTTCGTTCGGTGAGTAAACGAAGTCAACGATCGTTACGCGTTCCGCGTTGATTTTTCGTGACGATAATGAAAAATAGAAAGAGAAGAGGCAAAAAAATGGAGAAAAATGCATCGTCGGGTTATATTAATCTATGTTCCTGTTTCGCTTTTTGCTTCATCATCATTCTCTCTCCACTATTTCGCCATTTCCTTTCTCCAACGCGGTCTAATTGCGCTTCCGTGCTACATGGTGCAAACGGGCTAAATGGGTCGAAAAAGAGAGAGACGAAGAGAAAGAGAATAGGAAGTGGTAGCTCGAAAGAGCTCGCCTAACTAGGAGAAATATACTAAATGCTAAACGAGAGAACGATAGCTCGGCCATCAGGCCGAGTATAGCGTTTAATAAATTTGCTCGCGGGCTTTTGAAATATGAAAAATGCTCCACGTATTGATTTTGTTCATGTTATTCGGATTACCCTCGATCGAAATCGATTTTCCCGAGTTTCAGATGAGCAGAACAGGAGCAAACCGGAAAAGTTGAATCGAGCTGGCAGGAAGGAAAGAACCTTTATTTTTTCGCGGTTTACGAAAAGAACAAGCGTTTTCTCGTGCGTGGTAAGACCATCCTTTTGACCAGTGAAAAGATCCCCGACAAAGCGGAGCATACCGAGAGTCTGCGAGCTTACTCGAAACAATCGCGCAAGAACGTATAAAGCCACTCTACCGTTCAACCGTTTTTCCTTTGGCAGATTATGGCGAGTTGTCGGGGCGTCTTCGTCCGAGCTTCCTTTATCATTTCCGCTTCTTTCTTCCTTTTTTTTCCCCTCGTAGCGCACGGTCTGATTGCGGAACAGGTACGTGTTCCTGCCTTCTAAAGAGGTCGAGGCGGCCGTTTCTCCTGCCTGACCAGTCACGGGGCTCTTTATTGTTTCCGTTAATGCGCTTTTATATCGTACGAATAATAAAGCCGTATTGCCGCGGTAACTCTCGCGGTAACGATACCGCCTGGATAAACCTGCTCGAGAAAATAGAAGAAACCCGGTATAAACGTACCACCGGCGCACTCTCGGTTTACGTTCCATCGAGCATAAAACGTGCCGGTATAATCACGAGCGCGAAAGATCGTCGCGAGTTTCAATTTCTTTCGGATCGTTCCGCGCTGCTTTTCCGTCGAATGGTCCGAGCTTTATTTTAATTTACCCGTTATCCGAACGAGACTCGCCGAAAATCGTGGTTACCGAGGGTGATAAGGACGAAGGGAAAAGAACGATCGGGTCGATAGCGCGAACAGCACGCTGGTAGACCAACAGATAAGATGTTATTTCGTTTTCGTTGGTTCGTTCAATTCCCCAATCGTCGGATCGGTCGTTTCCCTTAGTTTCGGCTTAACTTTTATCTAAATTCTTCGTCTGGAATCGACTCGCGTTTCGGACTAGATTGTTAACAGGATTAGCTCATCTAGGCATTTTACTGGCCATCGTTTCGCTTCTTGCATGTCGTTGATGTTTCTCGTTAAGATCGCACGATATCTTCGATCTTCGCGAACGAAACTGAGCAATTCCACAACCTCTCTATCCAACAACAATTTTCTACGTATTCGAAAATATAGCCTATTTTTTTTTTTTGTATTTTGGAGCAACCTTGCGTTACATCTTCGCAAACGGTAAGACCAACGAACAAACCGAATCGAAACTGCCTTAGATCCGCGTTTACGAGGAGGAGTCTTTCGCGATTCACGGTGAATTACGAGCTGGAGATTGAATCGGAGTCAGACGGGAATCGAATGATCTCGACGGCATACGAGAGGAGCTCTACTTTCCATCGACAACGATTTCCAGAGTGCTTTGGCGCCTTCCGCGATACGTGGCCGTCGCATGGGATGCCGTGAAGCAGCCCCGGCTAATAATGTTTCCGTCATAATTCAATATTCCGCGAACGAAGCGTTCCGTTGCCGAAGGGAACCGAGAAGTCAAAGAAAAAGTCGATTCGTCGACCCGCTCGTGCGTGAACTCGTACAAGAGTTCCATGAATCCCCGGGAGTCGTGTCCCGTCTCCGCAAAAAATATCACCGATTCGTTTACTATTCCGCGGAGAGTTTCGTGGTTGCGACGATTTCCTGTCGATATCGTACGGTTACGATAGGGCGCCGTACGATCAGACAACTATCGAGCACTGCTATCGATATTCTGTCGACGAAAGAAAGCCGCGGCAATATCCGCTGGATATTCCTCCACGACCAAGTCTCTGTTCTACGCTTGACATCTACGCAAGAAAACGATACGGAAGACGTTTCGATTCTTCGCGCTAAAGATATTGCAAATGGTGTTAACGGAAGAACCTTGGGGGAAAGCTTGAAATACCGAACAGGTTCGCGGTTACGTCGAATGGCAAGTAAACCCTTATTTGCGGAGACCCTGACTTCCCGTAGCGGTGAACGCGAAAATACGGTTTGGGAAATAAACACGAAACGCTTTAACTCGTACGAGCTGCTTATTCCGGGGTTGCAAAGGATACGTAAATCACGTTCTAACCAAGATCGTATCCTACGGTCGAATTATCGATCCGAAGATATTACGATTTAAAGCGGAGTCTCGAAAGCACGGTATATGTAGAATCGACGAAAGCTTCGAAGAGAGATCTGTGCATGCGTCTCCAGTCGCAATAACAATCACGACGAATTAGCAGGTAATTAACCTTTGACACCGGTTCTAGGACTAACGCTAACGATCAGCTTCCGAAGCTGACGCGCAAGGAATCTCGCCGATCGAGATACGATACGTCAGGAGGTAACAAAGTGCCTGGAGCAGGTCGTATCGAATTTCCAGTAAAAGCGTAGCCGTTAACGTGGAAGTAAGTTGCGCGATCATGAGCAGAGATTCTCCGATTCCCTCGTCTCCGAAATCGAACGGAATCGATTACTAAAATCTGCCACAGAAACGTGACTTGTCGTTCGTGATGCAACTACGAAGCTTTCGGGGTTGCAGGAGCGGAAAGTTAAAAATCTATCGATTGGAGAGTATCGAAGTTACTGCATTTGGAAATTTGTATACTCCTGCATGCTAATACGACGAAAGGAGCACCATTTCGGTTTTACTTGTACATTCGGGTAGTCGTTGGTCTACGTTTGAATCGTGCTCGTAGATATGGCGGCAGGCCGAGCAAAACCGAGAATGCTTATCGTAGAACATGGCCAAGACGGTTCACCGAGCACGATAGAAGTGCCGAGGATAATAGCAAATTCACGAACGTTCTGTATAGAGTGACCAACGGTGGTCGACGGTAACAGGAACTCTGGCACCGGCTTTATCGTTGGCGGCTATGTGCGGCCGGGTTTCACCCCTCGGCTCTTGTCGTGTCTGCGGCAAAATCTGCCGTTTCGTAGCCGTATTCCGAGCCGGTGTGCTCGCGGTGGGTAGACTTGCTGGAGGAAGCGTGCATCTGACGTTATGTACTCGACTGCTAGTTTTTGTTCCGGCCTTCCGTTCCGCAAGACGCCGCGAAACAATTTCAGAACCGGAGCTCATCCGGTGGTCGTGAAATCGTCGCGGAAACTTTGGAGAAGGAAAGAGCCGGAGTTTTCCGACGAGGAACTTCGGATTTCCGTTTTGGTCGAGGTTACCCTCGTCCCTGGACTTTTAATAAAGTATCCCTTTCGCGTGGCGTGTCGTGAAAGCGGGTGCACGGACGTGCGCGAAAGTCGATTGGCCGGCGCTGCCTTTGACTGACGCGGCGCGGTGGCGCGACGAAGGGAAGCAGAGGACAAAAGAGTGAGGCACGGCCGACAAACGAGTATGTGGTTTTATCGATTTGTCAATTTGGAACGGTTTCCCGTCGACGGCGCGGAATAATTTACCGTTGGCCAGCCTCGCGACATCGCATTCCGCCACACTTTTCTCGTTGCACTTTTTCACGCGCGTCGTTTCTCGAAACTTTATTCCCCGTATCGCGCGGAGCCGGCTCTCCGAAAGTTTCAAAGCTCGGTATTAAGTTTCCGGAAGACCATGAACAGAATTTAACGAGCAAGTTCGCAGCGATGCTGGAAATTGGAATTAGTATCGAAGAACGAGGGAAGAGGAAAAATATCGGTGACGCGTAATAGTCGAAGGGTACGGAAGATCCCTTTTTGTCGGAGGACAAGCCAGTCTATCGACCGCGACGAACCGTGCACGAAATCCTTCATTCTCGGTGGACCGAACGACTGTCGAGGGATTAGAAGAAAAGGAAGAGGACGTTAGCGCGCGTGTGGCGTGAAAAAGAGAGAAGACGGTGTAGGGTAGGAAATAAGGAGAAACGAAGCAGAGGCACGGGTTCGAGAGCATCGAGGGAAGATTCATCGTTGGCAGCTTGCCGTAGTTTTTCCTTGCGGCGAGCGTTCCTCCTTGCGATCCGATATCCTTTCTGGTCTCGGTTTCGAAGGTTCAATATCGGTCACGCCGTATGAATCTAGTCTTTTCTCTTTTTATCTCGTTCCTACGACGGCTCGCGATTAAATTGCTTCTCTTCCACTGGCTTTTCACCGAGCCTCCGATCGATTTAACGACGCGACTGCAATCAGTCCGTTCGAGTACATAAATTCCGCACACCCTTTACGTTCGAATCGAAATTCGCGTCGGTAAATCAGCCTCTGTCTTTCGCGAATCGATCACCGAATTCGCGGCAACGCGAATAAGATCGAGATCGGAACACGTCCGCGAGGGAATCCTGTAGGATTCGAGGATGCGTTGGCGGCGTTGGCGGAAAGCGAGCATCGTAGGGTGGGGATCGGCGTCGTCTCGGAACTACTTAGCAACTTCCGAAGGCTCTCCGCATCGACGTTGAAGAGTCAATTTTAACTTTATCTCGGCCGAGTTTGCGGCCTTCCCTCTTTCGAACCGCCACGGAATACGCCACGTTATATACGTGTCGGCTCAAGTGGCGAGTAGGGGCCAAGATACCGTTTCCTAAGTTTCATAATATCGGTTCCGAAAGGGATGAGACTAGCGGTGGAAGTCGCGACTTAACTCGATTCGATTCGACGACGGAACTTGACAGAATTCGAGTCGAAGATGCTCTTGTTTCGCGTTCTCGCTTGTAAGCTAAACTCCGAAGAAGAGCACGGCGAACGAAGCGCGAACGAGAGAAAAGCAGGGGAAAGGGAGAAGGATGGCGAGAATTTCGAATCCGTTGGAGCAAAGAGTGATTGATTGGCGAAAATTACCGACAGATTGATGGAAATTAATGGAAAACGCCGTTGGAAATTAATGGCTCGACTCTCGCGAATCGCGGGAAAGTTAAAATGCCACTCGATCTCGGTACACGTATAAATCTACCGTTCGTATGACGCGGATATCAGTATAGGCGAGTAGGTGCGATGAAATTTATGTGCGGCTGCAAAGTATCGGGATTAACGACCGGCTGGTTGAAACGAGAATCCGGCAGACTCTGCTCCTGGTTAAACTGCGTTTTCTATAATATTTCACTCGGTTCGGGGCATGTTCTAACCAAGAAATTTCTTTGCCCGATATAATAGGGTTCGTTTAGAAATTCGTAGCATCGAGAAGAATCGGAAGAGTGTTTTGCTTTCCGTTCGAAAATTCTTCCGGATGAGACGATAGACGAATGGACTTGTTAGACGGCGATGAAAGCGAGCGGGGAAGCCTTTTTGCCAGAAAGAGTCGCGAGACGCTCAAACGGCGAACTTTACGTTACAACTTGTTTTTCTTGGTGGAAAGCCGATAAACGTGGTTTTATTTCGCGCCTCCATCGGCCAAGAAACTGTCTCTGTTTATTTATCAAGGAAAAAAAGCAATGTTCAAGCCGTGTTTTTGTCGCTGCTTCGATTCGCTCTTTTTTGGAATCGATTGACGTCAGTGTCGATCCATTTGCGCGACAGAATCGCGCGTTGTACACGGCCAGGCCGCAGTCTCTCTCTGTAGCCGGGACCGCTGGTAAAATGAACGAAACGACACCGTTTATTTTTATCTCGGTTATCAATGACGCGCAAAGAATCGTGTGTTTTTTCGTCAAGAGAAAAACACGACCGGTAAAAGCGTTTCGTCCGGTTCCGATTGAACGAAAGCCTCGAAGTCGTGTTTTATTCGTAGGTACACGCGTCAAAGCAACTTAGAACGCAAATACGATGCGGAGCACTGCTTTTTAATAACAGTTATAAACCAAGTTATAAAAGTTGACTGTACACACGAGCGACAAAACGCGACGCACGAATTTTTCGGGAAAATTTCTTCTCGATGGCAGATTTTTGAAACGTTCACGGATTTCATAATAAGCAACAACTCTGTAGAACTTGATGTCAGGGTTATTGATCTTCCAACGATAGCCGGAAGTATCTGGAAATTAAAAAGTTCCGTAGAGTCCTGTTCGTTTTTCAGCTTGTGAACGGATCTCGACGAACAAAGTGAGCCTTCTCTCTTCTCGCCTCGTTGCGTCGCGGCTCGACCTTTGCGGATCAAGGTAAAGGGAGGGCGTTGGAAGCCTCGAAAGCTCGTTCTCTCGTGCGAGCAACGCGTCGACGGCTTATTAACGACTAGACTGGAAGAAGAAAGGCAAAAGGACATCTTTTCCTAAGCTAAGACCGGAACCAAGTCGAGTTTCCGACTCTGGCGAGAAAATTCGATCGACGTGAAAGGTTTTCTTCGAGCTACCTTTGCACTCATGTGTCGAGTGTGGATCGACATCACACTTGCCTTGGATCTTATAATTCAGATAATAGTGTACGTTTTCTAAAGACTAACTGACTTTTCAATTGATTTCCAGAAAGGAAAGCTCCTCGGTCGAGGACGTGACCCAGGTCAGAGTGGTCCGATAGCTCGTAAATATCGTAGTAAATATCGTAATATTAGTACTTTCTCAAAGTCGTACATCAGGATTAAAATTGTTTCGTTTTCACGATTCGACGCGTGAAAAAGTGCTCTTAAATCACGTGGAAGAAATGCAAAGAGCATAGCCGTTATGGCTGTTTCGCGATTAGCCGTGAGAATATTTTTGCCGATTATCGAAATAAATTCCATTTGCCGCGCTTTCAGATTGATCCAAATTTCGCGTGCTGGCACTGCGGTGCACGTTAGTCTGGAAACCCTTACGATTATTTCGCGACGCAATCTGCTAACGTGGTGACGATAATTAGAAACAGCTGCGCGTTTAGCGGCAGAAGAAACGAAATATGCTTGAACGCGTAATGGCGGTGGAACGCTGGGAAGAGTTTCAAAATGGCGGAATTGATTTCGCTCGAGCGAAACAATCGATATCGTAAGACGAGCGTCCGATACGTTCCACTTGTCCGATGGGCACGTTGCGAAATTATCTCGTCGTTTCCATCAAAGGGATAAAATACGAGTACGATCGTAGAATTACCAATTCCAGCGGACGAGATTGAAGTGGAAATCTGTGATCTTGTCATGGAAGAAAAGGAAGGTTTGCGGTTGAAACGTTTTACGAGTGTCACGCCAGTCCGCGAGATCCGGCGCAGAAATTCCGACCGTTTGCACAGGCGGTCTGTGCGTGTTCCTGTCTATTTGCATAACCGTTCGCTTTAGAATAATGCTCCGCAAGCCAGCCGCAATATGAAATATTCGTTTGGCAAATGGCGCAGTCGCCGTTACTCGAGTTAATTAGGAAATCCTATCGTCACGTAGCTGTTTGCTTAACGGACCACGGAGACGACGAGCGAAAAGGGAAGAAGTACGTTCGAGCGTGAAGCGGATGCCGACTGTGATTTTCAGCGAACTCGTATCGCGAGCGTTTGGATATTAAACGCGAGGCGTTATCGCGAGGGCGTTCTCTTCTCGCCCTTTTGTTTGCTCGTCGAGCTTCGCTGCTCGGAGAAAAAGAGGAAGATTGCTCTCGTACCGAGTTCCTCCATCGATGTTCGAAAAGAGAGATAGTCTCGCTGGAAACGTTATCATTCCGTCGCTGTACTCTAGCTCGTTCGCGGACGAAATCGGTAACGCCATCACGTATCGAACATTCCGAATTCCGACGGCTAAGACCCACGTCATATCCAGACGAAAATTGGGAAACGTTCCTTCGTTTTCACCGGCGCGAACACCTGCGCGCTACTCCTCCGCTTCTCCCTAGAATCTGCTGATTCCGTTCTTCTTTGATCCACGTTAATGCTTGCCAGGAACGCGCTACCTGCAACGCCTTTTCCAATCATCCGGCGAGAAAATTAAGTTCCACTGTTCCCGAGCGAAACGCTTAGGAGACGATCAACGGACCGATAACAATGATATCGCGATAGATTTCGCGATAAACGGCAGAAGCACGAACATCTCCTTCTACTCGATGGACCTTTTAAAGTCAAATTTTCAATTGGAAAGCCTCCAAGCGTGGCGCGGGTACCGATAGAGAGGGAGAAGAGGAGCCGAAGAGATCGCGGAGAAGAGATAGGGGTGGCGGAGCGACGCCGATACCGACGCCGACGCCGACGCCACCAGAAGAGGAGATCGAGGGGGATCGAGGTCTCGAGCGTAGCCGTGATATTACGTAATAAATCATCCGAATTTCGCGGTGTCATACAATATGGGCCTGTACGAGTGAACGACTATCTATAGCTATTTTCATTCCGAACGACACGAACGTCGAAACGTCCCCGTTGTATTTTCCAGTCATTTCGGGTTATCGTCCTTTTACCGAACCTGTAACGAGTTCGTCTTTACGCCGGAAATTAATTTGTTACCTCGTCGCGTCGCGTACTCGACGGAATTTCAAACACGACGAAAAGTTACAACCCCCCAAGGGCGACGTCGACGCCTTTGACACGAGCTCGCGAAACGTCGCGAATCACCGGCGATTTATTTATTTATTACAAAAGGATAACTCTTTTCGGCGTATGTAAAACGAGAGCGCTGCAAAATCCTTTCACGCGTAACTCGGTTGCACACTTTTCTTTCGTACAACGAAACACGCGCGATTTCCGAAACTTCTAGCCCAGCTGCGCGCGGAAGATTCGCCCATAAAATATGTACTTTATTTTTCACAGGATTTTTCAAGAGCTTTCCAATGCCCGTTTCGGATTCGACTGTTTTTCACGGGCAGTCTGTTCCCGTTTCACTCGGGAATTCCCTTTGAAATGCAACGGGAGAGCTTTCGTTACGGACAGCAACCACGATTTCGTAGCGCGTTATTCGCGTTTCATCTGCTCGATGCCCGCAATTATGCAACTCACAAATTTCGACCGCGTTAATCATCGAACGGGGGGCCGCAAAGTTCGATGCGGCGAGTTGTCAGGTTAAAATCAAGACGATTTCGTTAGCGTTTATTCCGGCTCACCAGCGAGGCTCATTAACGCGAGGGATTTAAATCACTGGGGCAGGTTCCTGAAGGAAAGCGCGGTTTACACGGACCATCCGCACCGAAGTATATTGCACCGCACCATGAATTATACTTCATTTGCGCGAGCAACGATTAATGGCCGTTAGTCAATGTTAAATCTTAATTAGCACGTACCTCCGCTCCCTTAATTGCCTACCACTTTGTCGGAAATTCTTTCAGCCGTTACGAAAGTGTTTGCCAGGGAAATAAGCTTTTTCAACGTTTATCTGACCCGTTGATAGTCGATTCCGAGTAATTTCATTAAAGAGGAACGGTTGATGAAACGCGGAACATTTCAGTGACTTTAACTGCTGTTTGCATAGAGGTGTAAAAAGAACCAATAAAAGAGCAAAAAAATTTTCATATCACGGAGCAATCAAACCGATGTTCGCCTGGAATTCGAGACACGATTTTTTCGAACTCGCTGCATGTCCGGCGTGAAAATTAAACGCGGATCGTTTGGAAACGGAAGTTAACTAGTTCCGGATCTTTCTTCTATTCCGTTGCAGCTTCTTGGACGAAACTCGGAAAGTTGGCCGGTTCGAGATCGCTCAGCGTCACCCGCTTCTTGCTCGCTCACGCTCGATTTACGCCGAGAATAATTAAAGCTTTTTTCCTCCTCTTTTCACCAGTGGGTTTACCGTCGCGTCTATCGCCCTTTGTTAGGTTCCTTCGTTCTTTTTCACCTGGTACTTTTCTCGGCTATGGTGACAGTGTTTGCCGGCGTCGTTGTATCCTCGAGAGCGTCGTTAATTAGCAAGATTAATAACTGACGATGCAACGCGTAACTCGAGCTCACAACTTGATGAGTCGTTCGCTTTTTATCGCGACGTGTCAAAGTTGTTGGCGAATCTTGTTCCGGTCGATTCAGCGTCTGCGATACTCGCTTCCGAAAAATAGAAAACGTTTAAGTTCAAATTTTTGTTGGTAGGATTAAAATTCCCTTATTTTAATGATTCGATAGCGAAAGGATTTTCTTGCAGAGCTTCGCTTAACAGAGACTGTAGTTTCGTGGTGTCGCCGGTGGAAAAGCTCGGGGCAATCTCGCTGGTCTCATCCCGTGATAACCGTGCGTCACAGAGAAATTTATTCGCGTGTTGTGCACGGCTCAAGTTTTCTAATTAAGTATACCTAATGAGGAAACGCGGCGTCTCGCGGTTCGCACAAGTGACAAAGTCCACAGCCCTCATCGTTCAGCCGTTATCCTTTGTGGCAATACGGAAATTTGAGCTGGGGTTTCGAGAAAACGTAAATTAGAACACGCGTCAGAGAACGAAACGTTTTATCCCCGGTTCCGAGTATTTTTATCTGCAAGTCGTTTACGTCATCCACTCGAAGAGGCTACATCATCGAATACCCAATCTCGTACTTGAAGAGAAGGTATCGCTCGGGAAATATTCCAGTTGTAATTTCCAGCGAGGCTCGTCTAAAATCTTAACCGAGCAGACTGCACCGACATAGACATTCTTTTGAAAGCGTAATCGCGCGGACGCAGGAATGCTCGCGGTGGAATTGAATTTCGCAATCCGCCAGGAAAGAAGTACCACGAACTTCTTAAGATGATAGTATGCACAGAGCATTTTATGCCGGCGCCGAGTCGAACGTTGCCAAGAGAAACTTTATCTTTATTAACTCTCGCTTCGGTTAGAGCGGCATTTCTCCCGGCCATTCGTCCATCTCGTCACGCTTCGTGAGCCGACGAAATCTCGTCAAAGATCAGATTCAAGCGTTAAAGGAACGCGATTCTTTTTATTTCGATGAATGCGAGAAAATTGTTGCCAAGATCACATCCGCGAACCAGCGTTACGATTTAAAGTAATTTGCCGACTCCCAGATTGTAGAGCAGGAATCGGAACGACAGGTAATAGGCGGGGGTGTCTTATCGGTCGGGCACGATCGCGGGAAATGCGCAATCGCGCGAGTCCGTTCTCGAACACGCGAGAATCGGTTATCGTTCGACGCCTTCTCGATTGTAATTATCGAGGGAGGACCACCGGTGATTTTCGCGATCGCTGACCGCGCTTGACGATTTATCGGCGCATTTCGGTGCTTCATCGGCCGTTAAGATAAGGATCGTCGAAGCTGGCCTACACTCTCGACGCTCCATTATTACTGCATGTACACTCCGGTACAATTAAAACGTTCGTGAACGCCTTGCCATTACCCGACGATTACGCCGAGCTTTTCTTTTCCGTTGTATGCTTTCTTACGGCTCTCGTAACCGTTAACATAATTTCGAAGATTACAGACCAGAGGTTTGGAATCGACGCGCGAAACCCTGTAACCGCGCTCCTTTTAATTTCGCCGGAGATTAATCGCGCGTTTCTGGCAGAAGGTTCAATGGTACCAGAGGATTACGCGAACGTCGCGAATAACGAGTCACGGCTGTACCGAGCAGATTTCCAGATCTACAACGGCAGCCGAACATGAATCTTAGCGAAAGCGTTTCGTGGAACGAAGCCAAATCTTGGAGTAGAAGCGAGTCGAGGTAGAAATTTGGATTTGACCGGGTGTTCTCGCGCCCTTTGTTCGTTTTCCGGTATCGATAAGGAAGGCATCGATTTTGATCGGAAGATACTTTTTCCTTTTAAGCCGGGAGCGGATGCAGTTCGGAACTAAGAACGTTAAGAGACAGATAACAAAGTCTCGGCGGAGAGGTTCGTCGGGGAATCGTCACGTGCCTCTCGAACGAACGTTTAATTCCCTCCGGGTAGAACGGTATTCGGGCGATTTTCCGAACGTCTCGTCGAGAAGATTCATCGATTTAAGCGGGAAACAAATAATCGTGGAACGTGCTTCGTTCGAATTACCGGTTTCGAGTAAATGCTACAAGAAATCGTGCAAAGGTTCGTTCGCGAAACGAAGGGAACGATTCGATTCCAGCGTTAACGGAGCGACGAGGGATTTCGTCCATTCTCGAACCTTTGAGATTGATTTAAGCCGATATTCAATGACGTAATCTTTCAGTGTCGATCGGAGTCGCTACGAAAAAGCTCGGTCGTTGAAAGAAGGACTGGATCAAGGGGGGAAATTAAAAAAGTCGAAGCTGGATTACGAGTCTAACGGGAAGATTGACGCGTATTATCCGGTCCGTTAGCTCCGTTCCCAACAATTTGTCGGCCGTGCTAATTTTCGCGTCGTCGCGACGATGCCAATCGTCTTTCTCTCGGATCGTCTTCCCGCCTCTTTCTTTCGGCGTTTACGTTTATCGAACGAAACTGGATCGTGGCGGCTACAGTTTACTCTTGCCCGGAATTTAGTCGCGTAATTTGAGGCGAACTGATTTACAAGTTTAACGAGCCAAGCTTGTTCCCCCGTGCAAAAAGCTCGTCCCGATTCCCTTTGTCTCCCGTTGATTAGCAAAATTCACCTTTTCTCCGAATTTTCACGCGTTCGGTCGCTCGCGGTTTCACGCAACTTTTAAAATCGACTCGAGAACTTTCGGACGAATAAACGTGGAAAATTTCATGTCTTTCTTCGCCTCGTGGACGCGATGGACCGTAGGTTTTTCGATTCAACGAAGCACATCGAAGTTCTGGAAATCTCATTCGACGGAAAGAGTTACGCGACATATACGACGTGGATGTTCCCATAATAAAAGTTCGTTTTGCACGGCGTCCACGTACGCGAGGTCAGAACGGTGGGGTTTCATTGGTCGAGGGAGAAAGAAAGCGGGTAGAGAACCAGGAAATTTCTTCGGAAAACGTTCGATCCCTCAACTTTTCTTCATGGAAATCAACTTTACAGCTTCGCGATTGCTCTACCCTTCGGACATCCCTGTATTTGCGACGCTCGCCAAACAATCCGAGACAGGAATCGTTGATCGTTTTTACTTCCATGAAGTGCCTTCTACGTTTTCAGAAAGAACTGTTGTGAAACCGTGTTATAAATCTCAGTATCGTGACACCCCGTGGTGACGTCAGTTACCACTGTTATGGAAGATTTTCGTGTACAAGTTGTTAGAAAATTCTACAAGATCCAAGGACTATACAGACAGAAATACTTGGTATTCTCTAATTTCAATGTAAAAGGAAGATTACATTCCAGACATGCTTTCATTGAAACAGAAAGAGGGACCTTTGTGTAAGAACATTGAAAAGAAAGAGAATTGTCGCGACGGTTACACGTTTCCCTCGATTATCACTTTCACTAGGTTTCATTTTTCTGGAATCTGGAATCCGTGACCAAAGTACGCCCCGACGATTCGAATAACGCCAAGTCGACCGAGCACGCTTCGATTCCTCTTGATGCCGTTGACACTTTGCTCTTCCGTGTCGACGCTTCTCTATTCGGTTTAATTTCACCTTTGAACGAGCAGACCGAAAGAGGTTCGACCAGAAGAGGAAAGGGGCTGAAAAAGAAAACCGCGAACCTATTTGCCAGCGAGAGGAATCGACTCGATAAGGTTGCTTTCTTCGAGCCCGTTAATAATTGGTTCCTTTTTCGATCTCTCAGAGATCGTATGCAAGAACGATTTTCGAGGAAAAGAAGTTCTGAAACTGTCATCGATGTAACGTGTATCAAGTTGCCTTGAAATAATGACGTTAAAGGAAACTGGGACGCTTTTTGCGTGGTCTCGAGCTTCCGTTAAAATATACTCGGGCAGATGTTTGAAATTTATCGAGGTGAAACGCATCATTTGTGAACCGACAATTTTCGCGACACAGATAAACGAAACCGCCGATGTCCTAAATTTTATCGTGTGATAACATATTTCTGGAAGGAGCACGGATAATGCGTCTTATCAGTCAGCTCGATATCCGCTCTCCTAAACGCAGGAGGCTAAATTTCTGTTCACGAAGGCGATGAAAAAGAGCGCGGGTCCCAGCACAGCGAGGTTACTCGCGAGGAAGCCGCGAGCCAGCTAGGAAAATATGCAAAGCAATTTCCATCCATCAAGGGTACCTATCGCCGATCTTCCGCTGGTATCGCATGCCTTCTCATTCGTCCACCGTGTTCTCGGATTCTCTGAAATATAAATCTCGTTTATCTGCTGGCGTATAAAGAAGTGCGTGTTCCTTGTGGCTGCGCGAAAATTTCCCTCCGTATCTCAGTTAACGCCGTCGCTTTTCCGAGGAGAGCTTCGACAGAGTTATGCAGGCGATATTAAAAATCTTCAAAAGTTACCCGGTCACGTTCGATATGGAATGTTAACACCGTCAGAATCTTATTAGCCACGAAATTACAATCGCTGGTCGAGATCGTAAATACATTGACCCGAAAATTTCCATGAAACGGAAGGCTGGTCAGGCTACATTCGCTTTCGTTTGAGTTTCGGCTTAGCGGTTCGGGCGACGTCGCCATCCTGGCCTAATGAGAATGCGAGAGCATTCGAAATGCAAGCACAGCTGGGACAAGATGCTTCGTGTCCGTCGATTCGAAGCTTGTTTAGGCTCGGCAAACAAACGCGCGGTTACCGTGCAATTAAATCATCGCACCGCTTAAGCATCTGGCTGTCCGTTTCGCAGCGTTTTGTTCATTCATCGATTCCCCTCTCTCCATAATCCAATAACCATGCTCAAGGGCTTCTCGATTCTTATTCTTCGATACATATACAATGAATGTACAGACAGTTATTTGCCTGTTTGCCACTCAGGCAATAAGTATATTAATTAACTGAAAGTAATCAAAGAACGGAACCTGGATTGGAGTTTCAACTCAGCGATGAAAAGGTTGAACCTTGTATTGTACCGAGCACTTGCGGAATAAACTCGTAAACGATTACGAGAGAGAACGATCGAATTCTCGTTAAACGATTGCTGTGAAAGCGAACGATAACTTGAACCGTGACGGAAAATGTCGTCGAAACGTATGAGGCATCGTAAAAAGAATATTCTCGCCGATACAAAGCGTACGAAACGAAGCGAGGGGCGCATATATAAGAGGTTTGTCGAGGAACTGCAACAGGTGTTTATAGGAGTATTCAGACGGGAAGATTATGTTCGTATTATTGCCGTATTAATTTTTACGATATTAGTGAAGTTGTGAGGATTAGATCGTCCATGTAACTGACGTTATGCATTCAATCTCAGCTCGTAAGCCTTGCTCGAATAGAATGTCGAAATTAAATTTGGCACGGAATGTTTAGTCGAAGATTCTTTGATCTTGATAACGTCAAAGCGCCTTTTGAGAGGATAAATTGACGTCGGCTAATATTTTTATAAGCTTCACGAGTTATTACATGGAGTCTATAGGTAAATATTCGAAAGAATAGATATGTACACTTAAAGACAAATTTCGAATTGATTAATTGACCACTCATGAATGTCCGTAAACGGATTCGGATGCAACAAGGAATGCCGGGCAATTCCAAAGCTTGTTTGCTACAACTCGAAACGGTGAAACGAGGAAAGTTTAACGAATGATACAAGTTTCGGTCCTTCGTACATTTCCTGGACACGGAACGACCCGATATATCTTCTATCAAACAAAACCGCAGAAAAATAACGCGCGTTACAAGGGAAGAGCAGAAAGAAAAATATCTCGAAAGGAAAGAAATTCCCTTCCTGCAAGTTGCTTCATCCTTCCGCTAATTATTTCGTCTCGAGCCGCCGGCTATTATCGCGTTTTTCCGACACTTTCGTGTAACTTTATCCTGGAATAACATAATTCGATACGGTAGAAAAGTATCGCGCGAGACAGCAAAGGTAAACCGAGGGATGAAGCTTCGAAGGTTTAGAGGAAAGAGGAAGCGAAGCTCGGATGCTTGAAAAGGAAGGTAATTAACAAGAATGCCCTCGTAAACGTTACTGCCGCTTCGAAACGGAAATTCTCGTTACCCGAAGGCTGAACTCGCCTTTTTATTCGGCCCCCTGAATATCCTAACGAACGGAGTTTCTTCGATGTGTTTTCAATCGATGTTAATGGGGATACCGGAAGACGGCAGCGCGAGAAATCTTGAGTATGATCAACCCCGAACGAAACACTCGCGACTTCGTTTACGTTCCGACTCGTTTCGTCCAAGGAATTCCAGTTTTCTCGCTCTCTTTCGTCGCCTTTCACTCGAATAAAAGCAACGTCGGACCCTCCTGTTGTTTGTTCGATGCTTCCGAAATACGGTTTGGAGCTTCGAGTATTTTCTAAGCCGCTCAATTTATTTACTTGTACTCCACGATCAAGATTTTTCAGCAAAATTTCTTCCTTCACATTTTCTGAACTTGACCAATACGATATTCTCGAATATTTTCGACACAATCATCAGGTTCAATTGAAATTAGAACCTTCCACGAAAGAGAACGACCTCATTCATTTTTTCGCGTAAGATCGTTCTAGAACAATTCCGGAAAAAAAACGTTGACTTATGTTTGACAATTCGCGAGATTTGTCCACTTTCCGAACAGGGACATTTATACGTTTTTGCGATAGAATACGTAAAATTTTTGAACGAATTAAATTTTCCATTCTCCGATTCCCAATTCTCGCGGTGATCGATCCTTTAGTGTATTCAGTCCGTCCGGGAATGACAGTAATATCGACGAAATTTCGGAGCGTCGCCGGGTTAACGTTAAATTAATTTAATTCGGTAGAACGTGGACGAGGTAAACTCAGCGAAGCGAGAGGATTAGTTTACGAAGAACGTATCGGGTCTTCGATTTAGTTTCTTCTTCGTGGACAGAGAAAATATAAAGTTCTCGAAAGTTTGCTCTACTCTCGTTTCGAACTGAATTACCAAACTCAAAATTAATTGAATTCGGGTACTGCGTTACCATTAATTCGAGCCATTCTTGAGCCTGAGCTAATTGGATCGTTTCTCTTCGTGGAAAACCGAGACTTCGGATAAACGAACGGGGAAAAGACTGTTACGTATTAGCTAAAGTATCGTTTGTCGTTCGTAAAAGGAATTTTTCGACGCAACGAGCAACTTTCTCGATTGCAAAGAGAATCGCGAAATGATTGACCGATCGTTTAATGGACCTCGAGTAATTAAAAAATTGCCTCCGTTGTTTTCGAAGTGGAAGCATTGTTTGGACAGTTTAGAGGGTCGATTTTCTAAAGCTTTAGCAAACGCTTGGCTTACTTTCTGTTTGCGTTATTTCATGCGTGTGTAAACTTCCTTGAAAGAAGGTTTAATTTATACTGAAAATATCCGTAAAATCAAGAACGCGTATTTGATACTCGCGTATCGATTACGTTCGCTGGTGATTGAAAATATTATCAGACGTTCTGATCAGCGATTTTTTTTCGCTCGAATTATAATGATTTTGATAGCTTTATCAGGGATTTCATTTCGACACCTTTGGAAATAAAAGCGCTATCGTTCGATCGATGTTCAGATCGTTGGATTAAACTTGCAAAACAGTACCATTTCAGTTCGCTTCGATAAAAACGTTTCAGCGTGTATACCGGAACTTTTGAAAATACAGTGAAAATTTTTCCAGAGAGAAGGCGAGCCGTGTAGGAAAAGTTGAGCTCACCGAAACCTACGGGGAAATATTTGACAGGGTTTTAGAGATTTATGTGTCAACACGACCTAAAATGTACATCAAGATTCACGATATTTTCATTTCAGCTTGGTGGAATCGCGGCCCGAGTAATGGAAAGGAAACGAGTGCATCCGAGATAAGACGTTTGTAAATCAAAGACGTGCTATTCTTTTTATACGAGTGTCGAGGAAACCTCGAGGACTCGGAGGGCTAAACACTCATCCGATTCGTGGTTCGGTGATAAGTAAAACGCGGGAAATCGAATGGAGTGAAGAGTTTCGGAGAAGGAAATTTCGTCCGAGTTTGCAGGCTGGTCACAGTTTCGGACCAAGTCGCTAACTCGACACGTAGACGAAGAGCACCGGTGCAAAAATGAATTTCCTCAGAGGTTTACGAGGTGAATTCTAGCGTTGCTCGACACGAACGATCGTCGTGAAACGATGAGAGAGCTCGATTACTCGAAAAAATCCATGTACGTCGTACGTGACGAAGGGAAAATAAACAATGTCGACGCGAATTCATATTCGTTCGACATCCCCGAAGAACAAGAATAATAATTCTGAAGCTTTTTCTCCGGCAAAGGACGTTAAACGCTCTTACGAACCGGGTTGCATTCGATTCAGCGAGCGCAATTTTCTTCCCCTCTTCGTTGCGTTTCAATAAATTACGCGTTTTTGCTTTCTCGTACGTTCCACCACGACAACGAGCAATTGTTCGCGTTTCGCTTAACGTTGTTCGTTCCTTTAATTGCTTCACCTTTTTCCCCGATGATAAGCGTTTTCACGCGATCGTCGTATTAATCGAGCGTATGCCACGACGAAAGAAGACACGACGGCAGAAGAACGTAATTAATATTTTAATAATTCATTCGACTATTTTAATATCACGCGTTGAATTTCCGATCTATAATTTATGCCAGACTTCGATTTCGTTGGCATAAATTCCTCGTTCGGCGAATCGTGAGTTTATTGGATCACGTCAGCTAGACGGATCGTTTAAGAATAGCCCCGGGGATGCGAATAGTTTTCAACTCTGAGCAGGCAAAGTTCACGAAAGGTCAATTTTATTGCACGGATATTATCTACGATTTATTAACGACTCGTATTTTTAACGCGATTTTCCTCAAGTTACGATTCTAATCAGGAGAATCTCAAACACTTACTTTAATGAATTCCCAGCACAAACTTGCTACACTGTAATTGCCGTAACGTTCAACGTTTCATAGCGACGAGGCGTGCTGACATTCGCAAACAATTATTCCCTCTCAAATATTTGGTTGTCCAAGTTCACCTCGTTTCTTCCATGGGTGCGCTTAAGTAAACACGTATTCGTTGCACGCAAATGTTACATACACTGTAATATCGTGACGTGGAAATGTTCCGTGTTATCGTTACGGCAAAAAGAGAACGCACGAAGAAGGAACGATCGAAAATTACATTCGGATCAATTTTCTGTCGGTTTCGACTGTACAGTTTGTCCCTCGAGGAAATTAGACGGAAGGAAAACTGGTAGGCGGAAACGACGCGCGTACGAACGCATCGGAACCGGATAATGACGCGGGCGTGGATACAGCCCATTTAATTAAACGCCACGATGATTGCTCGCTAATCGGGACGTCGATTCAAAGTGCGCATTGTTAACATTATAATGACGCTGCGAATTGACGGGACGAAGGCAAGTCGAGAGCGGCGTGCAATTTCCATTTGTCGCAGATTCGCGAGTTTCAACGATACATCGGTGGAGGATCGTTGCGAATCGCGGTTAAATCGAAGGAATTACGCAAGACTGTTTTCGGCGGTTAATCGAGGCCGAGTGAATGCTCGACGGAAAATGAGTAACGTTTTTTTCGTCCGGAACGATAAAATCGTTCGAAAAGCCGGAACGTTCGCATAACTTGTCGCATTTTTTGCATAAAAGCATCCGTCATTTCGCAGCGGGGCTTAAAGCGCGTTTCACGGAACGCACGAAATCGCGCGATTTTCGCGTACCGACCGGCGGAACAAAAAAAAGAGATAATAGCGCGAATGAAACGCACGGAATGCACCGGCGGGAATAAAAGCAGCTGCACAGGTGCATTCTTTACGGTTAAACGCAGCAACCGCGGCGTATTAATCGCGGCGACAATGCGAATTTTGCGCCGCGAGAATAGAGCGAAACCCCGAGACAGAAAGAGCGATGGCAACATCGATTAGTTTTCTATCGTTGCGTCTTTCCGTTCTACGAGAACGGAGTCTCTCGAGATACGCGATACACGACACAAGATGCACGTGTCAGTGGACAAGCATGAAACGTGCCTGTGCAGGACTTTTATACACGTTGTATAAACGTTCGAAACGGTGTCTTGTTTTGTATGGAACAGCGACAAAAGTTCCGCGACCGCTGTCTTTCATTCGCTACGCATTCGGCAAAAATTCTGGCATAACGGAGAAAAGGCTCGCGCTATTTGCGTACCGTTGTATGTACATACAAAAACAAACGCTATTCTACCCTACGATAGTACAAAATAAAAGTTAAAACAATTAACCCAGATAAAAAGAGCATAAAGGTAAAAATTTCAGCGCGTATCGCGGTTAAAAAAAAAAATTTGCCCAAATTTATTGCCACTGCGAGTACGAACAAAGCGAGAAAATATTCGAAGATACGTAGAGAAGATTTCTGGAGCGGAAATGTAAATTGTGCGATTTTCTACGAACGAATATCTTCGTCGAGCCACGGATTAAAGGCGCAAGAAGGTTCAATAGGTCCAGCACGATCGGTAATGAGAGCCCGTAAAGAATACGAAATAGTGTGTAAATGAAGATTTATTCGTGATCGCGGTTCCCGGCTTAACGCGTACGGGCAACCGCGATAAATCATATGGTCTTTGTGACCGGTAAAATGTTTGCGTACAATGAAATCGTCGTCCTACGTTCGTTGATGGTATATCGAGAATTTTCAAGCGTGGAAAAACGGAACAACGGACATCGATTACGCGATACTCGTAGCTATGCACGGGTCTGACCAACGTCGGCCTGTTCTACTGGCGGTGATCGATCGTTCAAGAATAACGTCTTACGGTCTCGTTCATGGTTTCCTGCCGATCGATGGGTGTTGCAAGAAGCAAACGCGTGCCGCGCAATCAACGGGCTAAGAGAATTGGAAAGCGGGACACGAATGATCATTGAACCGGTAGGAAAGCGGTGCAATCGACGTGCGGCGCGACGCCCCTCGTCGTTGCGAGAGATCGATGTATCTTCTTGCTCGCATAATCCATCAATCGGACGCTGAAGGCGAAGGACAGATACCCTTCGTATTAGCTTGCTATCTCGAACGCGACCCTTTCCCCGCCATTATAACGTCACTCAGGATTTCCGGTTCGTTTCATCTCTATCCGGCCGCTGATAACCCTCGCTCATTACGCATGCAGAGATCGACGGGTTCCTTTCAGCTCTCTGTCTTTGCTCTACTCCCCTCTCACTCTTATCGGCCGGCGATGCCCTTTATCTTCTCATCCGCCGATGTCTTCTCCCCGTTGCTTTCCTATCGTTGACGAGATGCTCGCGATCGCGGGTTCACCTTCGCCGTTTCGTGACTGTGCCTGCATTATGTATGCAACGTTGCAATTTGCATCGTCTCTGGTATCGCCTGTTCTCTACGTGGGCTGGAGGAGCAGCGAGACACTCGCCGGCACATGACCGACGACCGGTTACGTAAGACGGACATTACGTTTCGTATTAGCATTTGCATGTTTAACTCCGCTACTCTTCCATTACTTTCCTCTCTTCTAGGTACGAATTTGGTCGAATCGACGTTTCGAGGTTGCCACTTAACCCCTTGCACTCGTGATGCACTCGTACTTTATTTGTGATCAATTTTACTCGAATATTTATTACGCGATTCAATAATTTAGTTAATAATACCAAATTGATATTTCAACTTTCGTCTGTAATAAATTATAAGGCAAGGGGTTAATCAGCCACTTCGAGCATCATTTACCGTTCAATTCATAGCTTTATCAGTTACTTTGCTGGAGATGTTCTTTCCTCCGCCGAGCCTGCAGCCAAATCGAATCCTCCCCTTGGCCATTTCGTATATGCAACATGGATGGGTGCGAGCGTATAATGCATTTACCCGAAATGCCTCGGGGTTTACTTGCTAGGAACGTGCTTGCATCGCGAAATATTCCAAGAATGTTTTACGCTTCGAAGAGAAAGAATGCATGTAATCTAAGTTTGTCCCGGCGCGCCGCAAACTCGTGCAAAGTTTCTCGTTAACCGTTCGCCTTTATGGGGACCGTGTTGGCGCTTTCGCCACGTTTCCGGAGCGCACGTTCGAGGCTTCTGTGTAACGGTAATTACCATCGATTTTAAAAATTCCATTAAGATGGAACGTGGTAAACAAACGTCGAGTTCCATCCTCTTCCTGAATCTGGGCCGAATTTCTTGCACGGTCATTGCTACGATGTACATCACATCGAGTTACTATTCGTAAGAGTTCATTCTGACGTTTTTAATTATTAATTGGAACGCTGTCGCCGAGTTTGAGACGGAACGACGTCATTGAACCTAACCTAAGCACGGTGAAAGAATTGAAAAACAGCCAAGAGGGGTGAAAAAGTAGCGAAATTTGTTACGGTAAACGCGCCTATCTACCGCGTTAGCTTCGTCTCAGACGAACGAAACAGTGGACTATTAAACTAGCCGCGAAACGAGGGAGTCTGCAATTACAACGACGCGAATTCGTCGTGGTTGCCTTGAGACGGCCGACGCCACGGGGAGACGGATAAAGTGGCGGAGAATAAAGAGCGAAGGGAAGGAGGAGACACGACTCGAGTTAGTTACCAGGCGTACGTAAGTGGTGCGAGAATACAAGAAGACACGAAGAAAAAGCGAGGTAAAAAGGGAAGGAGCTAAGCACTCCGTTTAATCTACCGTGTTGCATAAATGCATAATCTCTGCAACCTCGAGTAGGAAGGCGGCAGACGCTTCTTCCCGCTTTGGCGTCTCTCTTCCGTTTTGCTCGACCCGCTTCAGGAAAATTCGTTAAAAAGCGGAAAAGTGGTCCGAGAAATCCATCTCGTTCCCCATCGAAACCAATATGCCTTTCCCCGTAAATTATTTAGAATTTAAATTATTATTACGGCATAACCGGACAGATTGAAAATTGCTTCGAGCGGAGAAGTCTCTGGTTCGTTTCTGCGGCGGTATTCTGTCATGATATCTTGGCGAGGTAATTCGCATGAATGGTTATTATATCGAACTCCCTGTAGTCCGCACAGCGGCAACCCGTGATGTCTATGCAGTTCGCGTTCAACCACGTTCGAGTAATGACGCATTAAGTTCTCCCCATTGTCAATAATTAGGACAATGTGCTCTGTGATAATCCAATAGCACTCGGTCAATTATGTACAAGATCCCTTGGTCTACTATTTGCAGTTGCACCGGAATCACTTCGATCGAGAGTCATTCGTTTGCGGTAAATGTTAAATTGATTGGGGTACAAGAACCAGAACAACAAGCTTTCGTATCGTTTTCTGCAAGAGAACATATCGCTTGTTTACTGTAACGACACGAAAGAGAAAATATCGTTGAAAACAATATATATCAAAAATGACATATATCAAAATATAATTGAACCTTATGAACCGTGTGATCATACGAGGTGAAACGTTCTGTGTAATTGTCGTTGAATCGTCTGCAAGAGAAGATAAAAATAGTTCGTACAATTTGCCTCGCGACGCTGCTGAATGTACACCTCGATTTGGTCTTGGAATCGATACCTTTGCGATCCTTACGAATCGAAAGCTCATCGCCGACGAGTTGAAAAACCGGATTGAAATGAAAATTCGGATAGGAAAGACGAATAAGAGAAACTTGTAAAAAACAAAGAGGGTGGAGGAGCGAGAGCGAGAAACGCGGCGCGAGCGCACGAGATTCGAGAAGCCGTAGCGAACTGGTTGCAGGTCAATTTAATCCTGGACGGTAGTTCGAGTCCACTTAAGTACCTGGTAAATAGATTCCGATCGAGTACCTATCCTGGATCCCTGCAGACATTCGATTCTCTCCGCTCTACTCTCGACCGTTCGCTTTTAACCCTCCCTCTCTGATCTCCGCGTTTCTCTTTCTCTCACCCTGCCTATTCGCTATATTTCCCTTCTCTAACCCCCGTCTCGTTGCTCTTCGACTATCTATCTACGATTGTTCGCCGTCTAACGTTTTCTCTGTTTCTCCCGTGTCCTGTACACGTTCAAGACAGAGCGGAAGGTTGTTCGAGTACAGTCGAGTTAGCATTCAAATCAATATCCATTCGCTGCCATCGATTCGATAGCTTCCGTTCGTTCAGCCGTCCGAAATAATCGACGTAATAGCTGCGGAGAAGGGCAATGATAACAGTGCCAGAATCCAGACGGTTCCGAAAAACAAAATCGATCGACGCCGAGCACTAAATATCGAGAAAACCTCTTCGATTTTCATTCGACGTCAAAAGGTTCTTTCGTTCGAAACGAGCATGTTTCGCGAACCGTGATATAACGCGAGAATTCCTTTTACCTCCACAACGGTCACGATCGATTACGTTATTAGCGTCGCAATTTGAACGCGAGTCGAGTTAAGCAACTAATCCGTCGGCGTTGACGATACTTCGATACGGTGAAGCGAATTCGGCAAACAATGCCGAACTTTGTCATATTGATAAGGAAATTACACGGTGTAATTACGATCCGCGCAATTATACCGTCGCTTCAGGCAAGTTGCGTTTCCATAGGAATCTGTAACATTCATTAACGCTTTGATTATCAGTGGAAAGTTTTTAATTAATCCAGTCGTTCGCGCGTACCGTCATTATTATTGTTATTAGTTTGGCCTTTGTGACACGCTTTGTACAAATAATGTATCCGGCGGATCTTTTGATTCAAAAGCGCGCTCACGTGCTGGCAGCAAGTTTCGTGACTTTCCAAATCAGTCCACCTCGTAATTATACTCGCGATCGTTAATATTCGCTTTCCGATTATCGGATACCTACAAAGGCTCGAACGAAAATTCGTCGGCGTTGGAGAAAGTTCAGTCAATTATGTCTCGTCGCTCGTAAAACATTTAAGGGTGGAACAATGTAGGGCAACGAGACTACGAGCACTTGTACGTCTCTGAAAAAGGTGAAAATCTTGCGAACGAATAGCGATGGCATGATTCGATCGGGCGACAGCTGCCAGCCGATGCGGCTTCTCCCTGACGATAATTACGTTTGCGTCAACGCGCGATTCGTTTTCGCGGCACGGTTTCCCGAGGGTACGTCTATCCGTTGCGGTCGTGTCGCTTCGTCGTTCTCGTCATTCTGATCCTCGTCCTGCTCATCGTCGTCGAAAATAGCCCCGTGATCAGCCAGCTCCTTGTAAACAACCGACACGCCAGCGCCAAAAGCGTGTTCTGCCATTTTCTGGTTCGTTTAACGCCGTCCGCTCGTTATTCACGCGACGCATGTTGATTTTCACGACCGCCTGTCATCCGGTTGCGCCAATTAATTTCCCGTCGAACGAATAACAACCGCTCCTGTTTTGTTCGAGCTTCCGCAACGGTAGATTCGATCATTTCGTCGTTGTCGATGTACCACGCAGGATATTAAAACGTTGTTTAATCGAACGGAAATCCGTTGTAAAAGTAAATCTGCGCCGTCTTTGCCAAAGCGACTTTCAAAAACGCGAATATGCGACAATTTAATATAATTATTAAACCCTCATTTAATATGTACGATCACGAAATACTGACGCGATCTTAGGATCGTGCAACTTGTACGTTTAATCTACTTGAACATCCTGTTAATTAGAGAGGTTAAGATAGTGGCAAGAACGAGCAAAGTGTTGTATACAAACTTCGGAACACTGAAATTTTAGAAATTTGCTATCCTCGATGCTTTACCTTAACCCTTTGCACTCCTTAATTTATAGTAGATTAAGAAGGGAGTGAATAAATGAAAATATATTCAACCAATCTATCTGAATAATTTATGAGATCCAAGAGAAATATGATGTCGAGTGCAAAGGGTTAATGTACCTGCGGGCGTAGAAAAATTTGAGATAAGAAAACCAAGGCGGGTGTAATCTCGATGTGGAATACTGTTGAGGTGTCTAAACTGTAGTTTGAGTTGGGTGACCCTCGTGTTGCATCGAGGGAGGAAATTGTGAGAGTTACGATTGCCACGGATAAATAAATGCAACGGAGAGCCTGAGTACACGATGGACCTCGAAACGGAAACTCGTTCCGCCGATTCTACCTCTCCATCCCTTTTGTCTCTCGGACTTGTTTATCGAGACACTGAATGTTGGAGGCTGACTCTCCAACTTTACCCCTTTGGTTCGACGGGAGAAATGTTTCTTCGAATCTTCGCATTTTTCTTTCTACGGTTGCATCTCTCTCTTTTATTCCGTAAGACACACCTTCTATACCCTTTGTACTCGATGCATCGAATGCACAGCGGTTCACGATCTACCATTCTTCCTTCTCCGATTATCGATCCCGGTCTTCGTTTTTGTTTCTGTTCTAAAGATTGTCGCAACGAGTCGCTACGATCCTTTCCTTTTAGACTCCTCTTCCTGTACTCTCGAGTTCGATATAATCAAATTAGATTCCGAAATAGAATACGTTCCGAAGGCGCATTCGACTCTCCTTCGTTGCTGTTATGCCGGTCGTTCCTGGAGAGAAACGGGAAGCCAACGGATTTCTTGCGACGGTATCTTCGTGTCTTATGAACTGTAACGGAACAAGATTCGTCGCTTCCCGTCGATGACTTTCCGCCACGGCTTATTTCGTGTTTCATCCGAGAACGACTCGTCTTTAAATTTCGTTCCGTTCGGAATATCGCGATTCGTTTTACCAGCCCGGAACTATTCCAGCATTTTCAGATCTCCAAAGACAACAGGTATTAAACGTACAGCGATCGTATTCGTGAATACGCCACGCGGTAAGCCAATATTTGCGAAAATTTTCACTGGATACGTGATTGTTCCGGTTTCGCGTATCCTTCGAGCGTATCTTCACGGCCATCGGATATTCCGAATGATCGAATCCGGCGAGCCGAGAAATCTTTGACAAAGATTCTTCCGTACGGACCTATGATGCGTCGCCGATATTCGCGACTCCTGATTTCCATTGTAAATTGTCACTGCGACGAAAAGTTTTGCATACTTGACGAGCGATACCTTCCGTGTTCGACACGGTATCGTTACGTGGATGTTCCGATTGAAAATATAATACAGTTGTATATACGATCCTGTTCCTATCTTTCCACTTCTGCCTTTTACAATTTCATCGACACACCAGGTACATGTCAAATTCCCTCTGGGTTCAATATCTACATTTAGAGAAATTCCGTAACATTCAGGATTTAGAATGGTAGAACTGTTTCAAGAAACAACCTTTTCAGATCCTGTTACGTCAGTCGAAGAGCACAGGCGAGATTACAAGGTCCAATCGAAGTAAATAGTACAGAGAGTCTGTAACTAATTAACACTTTCAAGGGACGTAACAAATGATGCAATAGTACTCGAACTCCCTGGACTCGTTCCGATTTCAGAAAGAAAGTTACGATAAACGTTGGTTGCGATAAGAGTTTTTCTCGCCATTCGTGTTACGTGTAATTGTGGAAGTACAACGGGTCTATTAGATCGGGATTGCAGTAAGGGTTGGAACGTAGCACGATGTTATGACGCGGTTCCTCGTTCGTCATTCTTACCGTGATTAACGCCCTCGCGTTGATTAATAAATCACCTCGTTGCATTTTACACGGGAATCAGAATTCTCCGTCGCGATCCGATAGTTTATGCGCGTTGTAATATTTTACATTCGATGGACGATCTCGATAAAGTTGCTCGATCTCTGCTGTAGGCAGATGAACGACTCGCCCAGCGTATTCTACAGGTGGAAATAGATATTTCGCAAAAATATCCTACCGATTTCCCTGCTGTGTGCTGCGCGTGCCCATCCATCTTCCGCGTTCCGTTTCTGTCTTAGATCGAAGCGATAGCACGAAACAGGACGATAGATGTTTCCTGTGCCTTCCTTATTCTTTACAATCTGAACACTTACAGTACATTCATGATAAACCGAAAATCTGGGCATTTATTATTTTGTATGCTTCGATCCTAATGCAAAAGTTTCCAGAACTGAATAGGCATCTTCCTGATCCTGATACTCGAATAATTTTCACCGGCTTTCATCGTCGTTGATCCGTAGAGAAGACGACAAACCTTTTAAAATTTTAATCAACCGAGATACCGATCTACCTTTGGAACGATTTATACCTCGGTGCTCTTCGACGAGCCACCGAACTTTACTCAAACTCCGTTACAGCGACCAAACGAGGACACCGTGGGTCAATTGGAAACTGATTCCTCGTACGTTGCTTCTTGCAACTGCAAGTAGCAGGATCACGTACGATCGGGAGATATAGCTGTCTCGGAAAAAGTGGCTTCCTCATTTTCCGTCGGGTCAATCGCGGAACGTGCAACGGTCAGTGAAAAAAAGACGCGATGAAGCTCTTATTGGTTCGATTAGAGTTCAGCTTCTTTACCGAACATAACTGTTGTCTCGCTTAATAGAGTACACGCGAAGCGCGAAAAAGGAATGTACGCCAATAATGTTTAACGGGCCGTGTTCTTTTTCTACGATGGCCGACGGTTTCGACCGGTCGTATCGTGGTTTCGGGACGCTCACAGTTTCCCCGTATAATCTATGGGGCGTGGTGAAGTAGTTTTCGATTTCTTGACTTTAAACCACGAGAATTTACGATGCGTTCAAACTTCCACTCGCTTTCCGTTCCATCCTCTCCAGCGTGTTTGTCCGTTTCGCTATTCTGGACCAGTAATGGGCCGAGCACGAGGGCGGAGTACACAGGCGCGCATTTCCGGCCATTGATCGGTCAACAATTATTTCGTTTGAACATTTTTCAAATCTTGTAAGCTCTTTGACCATAACTACTCGTAAGCATTTCACTTTTTTGTGTAACGAATCGATGTTAACTTTTGATCATTTCATGAAATTTTAATACGCTTCGTTCTTTGAATGATTCATGAAAAAGGTCAACCGATTTCACGATCCTCGTAATTCTCCAACGGCGCGGTGCAAGTTCACGGTACTCGAGCTTCGATATAAATCGGAGCAATGGCCGAAGTTTCGGCTTTTATGGATAATAATTCGCGAAAGGACGAGGTACGAAACCGGACGGTACAGCTTCGTAAATTTTTGGGATTTATGGATTTTCATAGTAACGATATGTTGCTCTCCGATTCAAGTACCGTGGTGTATTCCAACCAAACAGATGCACGTCCATACCAAATATGAAATAAATTCGCAACATTATCGATTTCCGCCGAACAAGCTTTAATTTTCGAATCAACGTAAAAGTCGATACTACAAGTACACAGTTCAGGAAACAGAGTATCACGAAGATTTTCGACAGTGACGTCGATGCTGTCAATATTCCACGGTGTCCTCGAATTTCCATTCGATAGTATTGCTAATTTTGTATCGAACTCGAGCACATCGAAGAATTTCAAATACCCCTGTCTGTCCGTATTCGTTAAGAGCACTTTTCAACCCCGACCACGATGTCTGACACTCGTCAATGATTCGTTCAGACTTCTCGTTGAAAACCCTATTGGTTTCGACGAAAATAGAGAACCACCAACGGGGTTGTTTCGAAAAGCCAACGAGCAAAATCGACTTTAGGATATTGATTATATTCTGACAAATGGAATTCTTTGACAATTCATAATTCCATTTAGTGAATAATAATGTAGAATAATTATGTTTACGTTTATTAGACGATTAACCCTTTGATTAGTTGTGACTGACCTGACCAGTAAATAATAGTACAATAGTAGCCAGAAATTGATCTGCGCTTTGAAACAACTCGTTTCAGCACATCGAATTTGTCCAAGATTGTGAAATAACGCGTTAAAATTGCAAACGGAACACGACAGCGTTTGAAAGAGGTTTTCGTTCGAAGAGACAAGAAAGCGATTAGGCTGTCGTGGAAAAGAAACGAAGCCGCTCGACAATGAGCCGGACCGTGCGAAAAACGGGATTACTTATTCACAAGAGCGAGAAACGTTTTCTCGAGACAGAAACGGAGTCGATGGCGACGTCGGTGGCAAAGGTCCTAGAATAAAAGTCTTCCACGGACCAAATAGCAAAAGGTAGGATAGCGGTTGGCCGGCGTCCAATGTTTGTTGACTGGAAATTTAGCGACCGGCGATTGTTTTGGCTACTTGCCATTATCTGGTACGTGGTAAGCGAATCGCGAACGAAGAAGTCGCGATGCGGCTACTTCCAAGGAATATCCGATACACGAATTGCTTACTATAATGCCTACGACTTTCGCGATGTCCAGTTGACTACGTTGGAAAAGCGCGTTCTTTTTTCAAACTTCGTTCGGGTGCTCCCCTATTGTTTCCCAGCTTCTCCCTCGAATGTTTGCCCCGAAGCGACAAATTACACCATAAATAATAAGCACAGGAAACGCGAGGCAAAGGAAGCGTCGAGATTAGAGGTGGCTCCAGAGCTTAGACTGATTTCCATTCGACTCCACTCGCACCCTCCACGACCTTCCCCTCGCAAGATGTCTCGCGTGTGTTACCCTTTAAACTCGCTGCAGGGAGAAAAGAATTCGTTGCACCGATCCTTACAAGAGCGCCCTTTGCTTCCCTCGACTCACGATGTCGTGACTTTTAATTATTTTCGTCTCCATCTGTCGCCTTTCGCGCGACACCGTTTCAACGCCACTGTTTCGAGTTCACGAACACAAAAAGGGTCATGCTTCCCTGCTCGAGTATCTCGTTGCGAGTTTCCTCCACGTCGAAAACAGTGGTGATCTGCCTCTAGTCTTTCGAAATCTAGAGACTATGAGGAATGATTTAGGGTGAATGAGAATTGAACACAAACAATATTTATTATTAAAGAATGTTATTAAGTTAACGTAGCGACTGCCGTTTCAGAATAAAAAACAGTTGTGCCATAAGAAAATTGGAAGGGAAGACCCTACAAGGACATACCCGTGACACTTAGCTATTCCACCGATCAGGTTCTAGCAAAATATCACTTTGCCAACCCTCGAGTTCGGTATACAACCCTTCGAAAATGTCCGAACCTTTTCTAACAAAATACATTCCACATAGGTATAAACATAGCAGCTATCTCTTGTGAAACTGACTAATGTCCTCGATTTAAAACGCCGGAATGGAATCATGATTTCGCTGTTCCTCGGAATGTTCCTTGGTTAAGACGGTGTTATTAAAGGTTGTAATCGAAATCCTTTGGTAATTGGTAAGCCAGCGAGCTTGCTACCGTGATTCGAGAATTTCCATAAACTAGATTCGCTTGCGCGGAGTTGTTCGGCTGTGACAGAAATGGTCACGTCGATGCAAATCAAGGAACAGCGACACTACACGCGTGCTCACGGAGTTTCGGTGGAATCGTTTAGCAATATCGAACACTGCATCACGCCGCGATTAAGTTTGATTCCCGTCCGCTAATACGTTTCGTCGGTCCACTTTGCCAGAATTTAACGAACGTGCTCGCCTAAACGATCCGCTCCGATCAAATATTTATTTTCAACGAGCCGCGCCGCGCCGGTAAATCACCAGCTCGTTAAACGAACCAATCATTTGGTAAATGAGAACTGACAGTCCATCCGAAATTCGGAACAAACCATCTGCAACTCGTAACGTCTTCTGTGCATTAAGTTCTGAAAATGTTAGGCCTTAGTGTCCACGTTCATCCGGGGAGAAAATTGTCTTGGCTGTGACTCCAAACGGAGCAGCTGTGTGAAATTTTTTCTCGTAAACCTTTACTGAATTCTTGTTCTTATTGGGAACCTGACTTTGGAAGTTCCAGTGCGTAACAATGCGGTAAGAAGATGATTATATCGAGCTAATATTCCAAAGCACGCGGGGATTCCATGTTAATCCGACGTACATGTTGGAACATATATCAGCGGCGGTTGATGTACCGTGACTGTTAGTCGCGCGTATATGCACGCATTCTCGCGTTTAACCGTGTACGCGCGTGTACGCTGCGCGAATTTACGCGAAACTTGGCGCATCTGTGGCATTTCCGTTGTCGCATCACGCTGTTAGGAAGTTCTGCTTGTAAACGAGCCGAACGACAACTCACAGATGGTTCACGACAGCGTTTCCATCGGTGATCGTCCACTGGTAGCGCGAAAGAACGTGGAATAATTATATGAACTCTAGTTTGCAGTTAAACTTCCGAACTTCCAATTACCGTTGGTTTCAATTTGAAGGTATTATTAATTGCTCGTTTGTTGTAAGTTTGTTTCATTTATTAACGCTCATTACTGGCTGCCAAGCATTCTGCGGATGTTGTCAGTACGAGGTAATGAAATCGAATCAATGCAGACTGTAATATCGAGGGAAGTTTATATTAACTGGCAATTGAAATTTTCGTGGTCGTCCATTGGAAAGCATTGCCGGTGGGATATTACAATGGTTAATGATATCGTAGACGCGTTGCGATAACAGGCCGATTTCAAAACATCAAAATGAATTGTTTACAGGATCATTAATTATGTCGAATATTAAATTCGGTGTTTAATGAATTTGGAAAAAATAACGAAGCACAATTCTGGGAGGTCTTTTCACCGTCATAATTATTGATTCTGAACGTATTGATTTCCACGAAACGTTTTAATCGGTCGTTGAACAACGAATACGAACGCGAAACACGAACTTGCTCGAGCGGATGCGTGAAAAGCGTTTTTTGAACTAACGTGAAAATCCTCGTTAAGCTCCGTATCGCGTGACGCGGGCTATTGAGAAGCTCTTCGTCTTTTTTACGCGGAGACCTGCGATCATAAAAGTACGGAAGTGGTTCTAAAAAATTCTATGAAAACGTACGATGTAACCGTAAGTTTATTTCGTACGGTTAACCACGTATGCAGCGAATCGTTGTTAACGAAACTTGAAAACTTGAAAACGTGTAACAATTAAGCGAACAAGTATACACGATTTCGCCGCAATTCGTGAAGCGATCAAATCAAAACGTACATCGATGCACATGTCGGAACAAAATGTTCAGTTTATTTTTTCGGTTATTTTTCAACGCAGTGTACCGATAAAAATTGTAACCCGTTGTCGATGGTGTTGATGAAGTGCGTTATTAAGCCGAACGATGCAATATTAATTTGAGAAACGTTATTTCTGGCGTGGCTTTCACAATTCCTGTACAATCAAATTTAACAATGGAACACGTGAAAGGCCATTGTATGCGGCATGTGCAAACATTAACTCGAGAAATCAAAGGATTGTATGCAAAATATGTGTTCGCGTGTATTGTGCCCACAAACGTGACGCGTAAAAATATTCCATAAAAGTTACGACGAGCTAACTGGTTGATGGTCGGCAGAAAATAAGCGGGTTGAACGAACTCGATATTGCAATTTAACGTGGACTAACGCTGTAAAACTAACGGTGGACTAACACCGTGGGGGATGTTAGCCACTTAGGCCCGGGGATGTTAACGTGTTCCAGTTAGGACATTAGAGCACAGGGTTAACTAAACTCCGCTCGAATTAACATACTAATGGCGTTAGGTCGAGTCATTCGAGAAACTTTCATTTTGTCCGATCAACAAGTTGAGTAAACTTTTCGTTCGATTAATCTCTTGCTTTGTGCAAGTAACACGGATCTCTCGAAAGAAAGAAGAGCCATTGTAATATTCGCCTGTGCTGTTCTAATTTTTTGAAGAAGAATAGCCTCGTTTTCCTAATTAAATTAATGCCGAAGGGAAACGAGTAACAAAAGTCTGCGCAACAGCTAAGCGAAGAGCATCGTTATGCCTCCATCAACTTGCGAGGATTATGTTCGTTAAAAAAATCGTACAGAGCTCTCGGGGGAGCTTAACAAGTTATTAAAAGTACGAAGCAGAAAGAAGGCTAATTTAATTTTAATAATTTTCATGGATCTTTGCTACCTTCTGGTTGTTTCTAAATAATGCACAGTTAACTTTCATTTTAAAGTAGAATCAGTCGACCCGCGTTGATTAATGGTACAGTAACACGGTATTGGTGGAAATTTCGAACGTGTTCGAAAGAGGGTCGAAATCCCTGAACAATAACGATATGACACGGATAGTGGATTAGCTGACATTTCTATCGGAGCTACTTTTCGTTCCATTTTTTCGCATATTTTATTCAGCTTAAACTCGTACCTTGATATTGTATCCAAGGTGTTCCCGACAATACAAAGCCGAACGTCTCGCCTGTCCAGGTTTTCTCGCTCACAAAGAGCCGTGGATTTACGTGGTAGCCTTAATTTAGCTGATGGTCAGAAATAGAGAGGTGGCACGGACCAATCACGTCGCGCTCTTATCGGAAAAGCAAATTGCTACTGATCGAGGTCCTGCTCGCTATACAGCGTACCTAATTATGGAACGTAATTACGTTCAGGATAAATCAATTAGCATCCAGATCGGCAGATACCGCACCCATTCTTGACATATTTACGCTACAAGGGCCTTGTTTTTCTCTTTCTCAATTTGTTAATGAATCACGTCAATGGTGTGGCGGAACCGCGTCATCTCGAGTGGCCAATTATTTTTATATAATCACGAATTATTTTTCTCTTTTTTAACCTCGCTTCGTCGTTTCCAAACTTCTTTTCTTTCTGCTGCTAGTTAATTTATTTCGCAATTCTGCGTTAGCTGTTCAACCTTCGTCAATCGTTCTCAACTGTCATAAGTTTAGGTTACGATGCACTTAAGATTGTAACTATGTGACTAAACACTGATGTGTTAGAAAGTGACACAACCTTCTTTGTGTAAGTCTGAAAGGGATTGTCATTTTAAAGATGTTTGTTAATATTTCTGGAAGATTGAAAAGTCTTCATACGATGACACCCCAGAGTAGAAATTCTTTAAAACTGTTGCCTATATCCAAGCAGAGGTTTTGTTGCGAACGTTTTACTGTACGATTATCGGAAAAATTGTGGATCGCACACCCCGCACAATAATGGCCCGTTCCTGAACTCAGTTCGCATGGCAAAAGACAAATAGGGTCATGCAGCTTCCGAGAAACAGGTGAACAATTATGGCGGTTGTAACCGGAAGAACTGGTATTCGAAGCAAACCTGTTTCCGACGTTTCCTTAGTTAATGACTCCGCCGGTACGAATAAAGCGAATCGAGAAAACTTTCGACGACGGCGCTCGAAATCGAGGCCATAATCGCGTTTACGTTGCGAGCTGTGGCTCGTGTACCAGCAAAGTTACAGTAATGCCGTCACATGCGCTGGACCGATATGAAAATCTTTTTTTATTCTCGAATTTTCACAATTGCAGCTGTGCCGGAAAGAACGGTGAACCGCGAGAGGACACGTTTCGAGAGAAGTCGTATGACGCAGTCACTAATACGTCGTTACGGACATGTAAAAAACGTCTTTTCCGTAGTTAACGGTAAACCAGGATCGTGGCACGATCTTGATAGTTGACCGCGGAACGGGAGAGACCGGAGAAAAAAGGAAAGCAACGACGCGCAAAGGGGTAAAAATAAAAATCACAGCAAATTCGTTTTAACGATACGTGGAGAGACGGCTTACTAAACTGGAACTTCATTTGCTGAATTTTCCCGTGCATGAAAAGCGTCGTAATATTATTGCTTTTTACAAACTTAGAATTTGTGATGGATTTTACCCATCGCTTTTATTACGTTCCGCAAATTTTTCTTCAAGGGTCACAAACCGAGAAACTAAAGTAGAGGAAAGTACTAACATTCTGATTAATTAGACGTGCAAGTAACCGAGCTTGATTAAAATGTCGACCCTTTGCGTCCTGGTAGTCAGCCTCGAAAATCCCTTGTACCCGCATACTCGATTAGATTCATATAGTTCCATCGTTACATACTGGTAACGTCGAAGCCGCTTAAGCGAGTAAAGATCGAATACGAGTAATCCGCTGTTCTAACCAGCGAGACTGACAAGAGAAATAGAACTTTCGCTGCAGCTCTGAATTAATCATTAAGCAAAATACGCGTGTGGGCAGCAAGAGAATGACATCACGGATCCATTATAAGAATTGTGTCTATCTGCCAAGATATGCAAAGTTTCTGTTTAAATCTCGGTTGCCGAAGGTTCGAAAATTTTGCAGAAATATACGAAATTTGGCGGCGGTAGTTAACCAGATAAATCAAACGATGTTTCGAATTTTTGAAATTTTGTCCACAGCGAAGAAATATGTTTGCTCGGAGGATCCGCTTAATTAACAAACGTTAACGGTACTAGATGGAAAGATACAACGGCAGTGAAATATATAGGCGGGTTGAAAATTCGAAGCTAGAACTATTAACTCTTGTTAATCCTTGCCGGAATTACTCTCCGGTTCGAAATTCGAAAGTTGCCCGCTTGTTACGTAGAGCATAGCTCTCGATGCGAAGCTGCTCGATATTTCCAAGTATAATTTATTGCCTTCCGGCGAAACTAGCGGTGACCTCGTTTCCTGCCGGTCGCACGATAAGGGACAAAAATTATTCAAATCCCAAACGGATTTTGTTCCAACCCGCCAAGAGGAGGCTGATCCAACTCCGTTACCAATGCAACTTGATACGAGCCTATGCAACGTCCCGTTTGTTTTTCCCGTAATTTTTATCAGTCGCGGATAATGGTCCGGGAATATGCAATTTCTTGTTGGGACGCTTGTACGTACACGTCGAACCAATAATACGCGCTTGACAAACGCCTCTCGTGATTTATTTAATCTCCGTTAATGGCTGGATTAATAATTGCGCTGGCACAAAGCCGATCTGTAAGCGAGTCTGCGTTCCCCTGCGTGCACTGTTCGATCGGTAATTTCGCGTCACAAAATATGATAAAACGATCCGCGGGACACGAAACTGTCTAAACGACACCTTCGTTGCCCGTTTCGGCCGGTTCGCACGTTTTTTATTTCGAATCGACGTGAACGCGTAAAGTTCACGATCGACAGGGAAGGTAATCGTCGACCGTGAACTCATTTATCTCGATTTCGTAGCCACTTCCTTTTAATTACCGCTTCATTTTCGTCGCGTTTTTAATTATAACTTCGCCCCGGGCCGGTAACTCGAGTTACAGCGAGTTAAAAGTTTTCGTACCATTTTCCTTTATTTTTTTTTTTTTTATTTTTTACGTAATTTCGTTCGTTCGTTATTTCGTGTTTAATGAGTTCGCTTATTGTTCAAACATGTTAATGACTTTGCGACGTTGTTTCGCGAGAATAATTTCTAGCTGGGTACTAATAGACACCCCTTCGCCGGTTGTATTTTCAGGGAAATTTCCACTGCCGCGGACGTCGAATATACATGGGAAATCGTGATTCTGAAGTCAAAAGACATAGAACTGCGTTGTAAGACAGAACAATGGTCAGATGTCTTTATTTCAATAAGACTGTTTCGGAAATTCGTTAATTACGGAACGAGTCAGAGAAAGAAAAGCTCAAACGCTGTTCCCAGGAGATAACGATCGATAGGTAAATTTAAAAAAAATCACTTTTTTTTTAATGTTTCACGTTGTTATTAAAGCTGGACCAGGTCCATTTTGAACAAAAATTTTAATGACGCGAATGGCCACCGATAATATTCAGCTAAACGCGCAAAGGCAAAACACCCTCTGGTTGGCGGTAGTTCGAGCTATTATTTTGCAAGCGGATGAAATTAGAGGCGGTACCCGCGTCTGCTCGAGTTCCAAGGGGGAATTCCACGGTCTGATATGTCCCCTCGTGATTCTACGGTCGTGCTTCACGGAACCACACGCTTTCACGCAGACAAACGCGGCGACGATTGTCCTCGTGCCGGTGCGAGAGACGCGGAATAGTTGACGATTTACGCAAACGCGCGTCTCCTAAGACCCGTTTGGTTCGCAATGCCATACGAAACCTTCCGCTATACCGTTCTCCCAAATTCACTTGGAATTTCTTGCCGAAAATTCTCGTGGATTCGCGAATTGTGCCGGCGCGATACAGTCTTGTTATATGGCTCTAACTACAGAAATTCTGCAAACGATCATACATAGTTTCTATAGAATTTTAAATTGTTTGGATCTCACATACTCGGTGCACTCGTGATACCCATCACACTAACCCATCGATAATTCGACGTAGTTATGCGTATTATTCGAGCGTTATAAATGATAAACTTTCGCAGTGTATAGAACGCTGAAGATCGTGGAATCATGGATAGCATGATTATAGGGTTCGAGCCACCGCGTGACGTCGACGTTCATAGAAACAAGGCCGTCGCAAGTTATGCCTTTGAAGTCTCTTTCTTCTAGACGGAGAAAATAATTTATCGCCACGATAATGAACTGAATACGAGCAAGGTTAGCCGGGAACTTTACGTTCGTGGAAAGCAAAGGCTCGCGCGAAGACCGTAAACGTTTCCCTCGAAACGCTAGAATTGAAGTCTAGAACCGATACGTTTGAACGTCGATTTCAGCCAGCGTTCCATCGATCATCGACTCAACGTCGTAAGAAAGTCTCGAACAGCAAACAACGCACGGTGTTACGCTTCGTCGAAACTTTGCTGCATGCTGCGAAAACTAACGTTGTTGCAGGGAAATGTCTATCGAAACGATCCTGGACACGTACACGTTGACGCTGTGTATTTTAGCGAGCTTTCCGCTTCATAGCGTGCATCAACATTAATGTACGAACTATAATGTTATGCCGTACATCGAGTTAGGGTGTTATCGAAACATTTTGGAAACGATACCGCGATATCGATAACCATCTCATGCTTAGACAACTTTTGCACATTTTACGGCTTGAAAAACCGTCTTTCAGAACCATTGTTAGAAAACCTGACTGAAGTTACTGGCAAGTCCATTGATCGTAAATCGTATTTTATTCATGAATGGTTAGATTCGCGTTCACTAACGAGGTTTTAAAGCAACTTCGATTACATTTTGGAGCAATTTTGAGCGGTCGGAAGAGGTTCAAAGTAAACGAAACTGGTTAGGTAGTAAACGAGTTTATAGATTGGACGTCGATAATTTATGAAACGAGACTGTGGAAGTTTTGTAAAGATACCTCGACGGAGATATCGGAGAATTTCAGAATTCCCGTACGGGGCGTTTTAGCGAAAATGAAATCTTGAACTCGGAGGGAGGTTTATGATTTGGTACCGTCACTCCGGACGGCCGAGATTAATCAGGGCGTCGTTTATAAGAGCAACGACGATTCCTTTTAAATGAATTACGTGCTCGACACGTTTTAATACCGGCTGCCAGCAGGTGAAACGGTGTCGGTGAAGCCGTTTCGCTAATTTTCCGCGAGAAGCTACGGTCGAGTGATTCCGGAGGCCAAGGCTCTTAATCCTGATAAACTGAAAAATCACCCCGGCGTGTCTCGAGCGGGCTCGTTTTTCCGGCTGCCGACCCGTTAATAAATTTGTGTTTACGATGTCTAGCTCGTCGCGGTGTCCGGTTATTTTTGTCTCTGGCTATCTCTCGGTTACCCCTTGGCCACCCCTCTGGAACACATAAATATTCCCTAGCCAGCCTCCCGGTCTCGCTATTAACCAATCTCCGAGTTCCACGCAATCTCCAGTCAGGGGCTGCACGGATTAGGATGACTCGATCGTATTTCCAAACGATATACCGCGGTACTTTCGAAAAAACCTCTAACGTTCCTTGCCCGACGAAGGAACAAATAATTCTTCCTTTATCGCCGAGAGATTCGGGGAATCAAAGCATTTTGTACGGTATAGGATTCACGGAGAATCGCCTCTGTCCTCCGCGACGACGAAACGGATGTGACGCAGGAATATCAAACGCGTACGCGACGAGATCGTTCGATCGGGAACCGATCACCTACGTTCCACTTTGATACAAAGACATGGCCACTATAAAGAATAGCTTCCATTTGACGACACGCCGTGAAAGATCGATCAAAGTTAAGCAGATGGAATTTTTCATCGATGGCTTCTGAATACGAAAACGAGATCGTATCTGCGGGATCTTAGCTCTTTTCAGTCGGGAACCCTGACAAAGCTTTGTTACACTTGGCGTATTTTCTTCGCCGTCGAATGATTTTTCTTCCGACGATTCTCTCTCGTTTTATAACGAGCCCGTCCTTTCCTGGCCACGACGCGAGAAACTACGTACTTTTACGAAGGTTACCGTTTTCTCTCCACCGGATATCGTGCTCGAATCGTTTGTTAAACCGTTTCGATCGATGATCCTGCGAATTCCCGAACGCATTCCGAGCACGTTGGTCTCCCGTCGACGAAACGCAATTACGCGCCGAAGCGATTTTGCAACGTTACTTTAAGCAGCGGGATAAATACGAGTACAAACGCGATCGAGAGAGTGGTCGTAGCAAAGCCCTCCTCTACGAACAAATCGAGCAACTACCATTGTAATCCAAAGTCGAGGGTAGCGACGAGGAGAGCCCAGACGTCTCGCGTTAACCCCGTGACAATGCGAGGAACGCAAATGGTTGGCGTAATTCGCCGGTGTCGAAATTCGTGGGTCCGCGTTCTCCAGACATCTCGACCCTCGTCGCAAACTCTCCCTAGGGAACGTTCGAACGCGGTTTCCCCTTCGATTTTCGCCTGCCGGCGTTTCTCGCGGAAAACATAATCGACGTTGCCTCTGTTAGCCGGCTAGTCTTTCACTGGTATCGTAACGAGTCATCGAGTAATTCGGTTGTCGTCCCCGTCGAGCGTTTAGGCGTTCGCGAGATCCGGTAACGAAGGTGCAAACGCGCGTCGCGTCGTCTCGCGGCAGGAAATTCATTAGCGACTCAAAGCGTCCTTGTAATTTGCGACGAACCGGTTTAACTATACGGTATCGAAGCGCCGAGAAACCAATTCAAGTACATTTTCAGCGCGAAATTTCGCAGTCGCCGGATAAGTTCGCCGAGAGAAAGGAAACAAATCTGACGATGCTCGCAGAGCGTTCTGATTCGAAATACATCAAGCGAAACTCCGCGTTTCGTATTAAGCCTTCGAGTCGAGTAGTTGCAATTCCGTCCTGCTGAAACTCGCGGAAGATCGTAACCGCGAGACACTACAATGGCCGTCGAGTCCCCGAGGAATTTGAATAATCCCCGATACACGACCCCGACTTCTCGATTCGCGCAATTACACGCTATCGAAGACGTTCGCGACTTCTTGATTTCCGAGGGAAACACGCAACGCGTGTGCCACGAATATTAAACCGAGAACACGGCGAACGCTAATTGCACCGAAATTAAAATGTAATTGGTTCGTAACGCAGCTGGTTTTATTTGGTCGCAACTCGGAAAACACTCGGAAGTGATCGCGTCGGAAGAGCACGAGAGAAAAAGAGAGGTAGGGAAAGTTAATTAAAAGTCAACAAGGAAATTGGATAAAGTTTTTTCAGGTGTTTTTAAAAAGCGTAGCGACGCGCTACGTAAAACGAAAAGAACAGCAGGTATTTTCGTCACGGGTTACAAAGCCGGCCGTTTTCGTGGTTGAAGTTCGACGAGATTCGCAACGCGGCATTTAAATTAACCCGTTAACAAGAAAATCAAGTGTTTTGCGTCGAGATAGTTCGAATAGCACGGCGAGTTATTAAGGCTGAGGTTAGAGCGGCGGTTAACGAGAACACAATTGATGGCTGCGAAGGAAAAGTTGCGCCTACGGTTTCACGCGAGACTCCGAGGCAGGCGCGTTAAAAGTCGCGTTATTATCTCGATGCAGGAACGCGTGAGACTTCTCGAAGAATACGCAAGTGGATATTTGCAGTTTGAGGAGAACGGAAACAAAAGGAGGAGGCGATGTATATGCGAAAACAGTGCTCGGCAACGCGATAACTGGAGCGAAAGGAAAACGTTTGGTTTACATTCCCGACGCAGGGCTGCTGTAAAAGATTGTTTTTTTTCTCTATTCGCGCCGACCCACCACTCACCGGTTCCCAAACTTTCGCGAAGAAGCAACTCCGAACTTGCACGGTTTTTCCTGAGGGGGTTGGCTGAACTTTAGCAGGGTGTGATATAGCTGCCGGCACGATCGCGAACGCGTTCGAAGCCTTTTCTTCTCGTATTCGGGCCGGGAATGGTCGACGGTAGCTACTTCGGTGCTGGATTTGGCGAACGAGCGCGTTTACTCTCGTTAAGGCGAGTGCCGTGGGCTGATTTACCCTCTTTACTCTGCTGCGACACCGACCGAATCTCCCCCGGGAGAAGGCCGGAAGAGGCAGGAACCGAGTAAAATCGTTCGCCTTACAAGATCCTCTTATCCTCGGCGAGGGCACGCGAAGAGATTGAAAAGTTTTCCTCGTCAGAGCGCGTCCCCTTTCCTCGTTCGTTACAATGAAAATTCGTCGACCCGATCGAATTGATTATCCTACCTCTCCTCCGTTCCGTTCGAATCTGACGGGAAATTAGAGAACCGTATCGCGGGCCGATATTTGCGAGCTCGAAAAAGCTGTTGTTGCGCGAGATTTATTTCGGCAGGACGCGCGACGTTGAAGACGCGAGACGATCATTAAATACAAGGCTCGTCGGAGCACGATAAAGAGTAAAAAATACAATGGGAAGGCTTCTATGTAAAGAGTGATTTAACGAATGGCATTGTTATCGTACCGGGGTGAAAAATTATGGAAGCTCTCAAAGCGGACAGGAGCCGGGAGACGGAAACGAAGGCGCGAGAAAAAGCGGGCACCCGCACTGGGTAAATCAATAGCTCCTTCGCGAGTAACGAAGAAAAAGATGTCTAAATAAGTATCCGTGGTTTCTTTTGTCCCGTCGGTTATTCCTTCGCCTCTGATTCAACGGGACACTCCTTTAATAAACTTCACGAATTAATATTTCTCGTTTTTCTTTAAACCTCTGCCCGCTTATTTCGCGGATCGAAATCAACGCGAGAAATATGAAAATGCTGCCACCGACTACTTTTATTGATATATCGGTTTAGAGCTAACGCCAAAAATAGCTGTACAATGAAAGATTTCTGCGTTTGATAGCACGACGAATGTTAAGCCAGCAATAAAAAGGCGATTACTTTGTTCATAGGAAACCGTTCGAAGGAGGGACGAAACGTTGCTTATACGGTCCGCGTTTCTACGGATTCAGGTTGTTTGTACGCTTCTTTCGTTTCACGAACCTCTTCACAGACAGCTTTTGCTATTGTTATCCGCAGAGAAAGAGGTGGTATTATGGCTCGCCAGTTTGATTTTTCCTTATAAAGTCTGATCTTTCGCTCCGACGACAAATGTTTGGCAACATTCTACGTACACTATTAAATTCCTGTTTACTGCAACACTGAATTATAGAAAATTTGTAGAGATGGCAGACTCAATTTATAATGTCCCTTTTGTCTAAAAACTTTATCGTTTATCTTTTTTGCATGATGACAAAGATGTCCAAATCAGTGGTACTTATTCGCTGGATGCAAAATTATTTCACTTGTTTACAGGGTATATTAGATTAAATTGTTTCCGAAATATAAAAATGAGGAAAATATCAGCACCTTATTTTTATAAACGATGTAGGATTAACAATGCGAAGTATAATGGTAACATAATTTTTGATAAAAAAGCTGAAGATCCATTCGTGTCTACTTTCAGCGGAGGAACAGCGGTGCGCGTGTTCCGTTATAAACGAGCAACGTCCTCGGTGAATATTTCAAAATGCGGTTTGCAAAGAAAGCGAGAATAATTTGTAACGTGAATTGGACACGCGGCACAAAGGTGTTTCGGATGAAAAAGCGCAATATGTTGTCGAGCAACGTCGTCGTCATTTGTACCTGTTGAAGCAATCGCGGTGAAGTGTAGCCGAAGTACTTACGGCTGTTGGCCATTTCTATCGACTTTGGGATTTTATTTTTCTTCCGCTGGCCGCTATTTTTCGATCGAAACAACGGCTCCTCACAGACGGAATATTACGGCGATCGGAAAGAAATTTTGACGCTCGTGTCGTTCATTGTCGCGCGTAAAACGGCCAATAAAACGGGAAGAGAAAAAGACGAGGGAAATGGTGAAGAGCGGAAAAGAGACGAGAGGAAGGAAGGAAGGAAGGAAGGAAGACTGACGGATAGACGAAAGAATAGAGGAGGAGCAGGAGGGAAGATAAAAGAGGGGTCTCGCAGGCTTCTCGTCAAAAAAGATGAAGTCACCGTGGTTTTGGGGTGGTACAGAGAAGAGGGGTGGGCGAGTTCTTTAAGGTAGGGGGCATGCGCGGCGTCCGGGGGTGCAGGAGGCCGTCAGGGGGTTAGTCGCTTGCCAACAACACGACGCGTCGCTCGCGCGTCGCGATCGCTCGTCTTGTACGCGTATCATCTCGCTTTTGCTTTCGATTTCGCGCGTATTCCTCGAATGCGGCACCTTCGGGTGCTTTCGAGATATCGTGCACGACCGATCGTTCTCTTCGGTGCCTATCGTCATCGCGCGCGAAACCGATCGACTCTGCACGCGCGTCCCAGCAAAGTTTCGATCCGATAATCTCTCGTTTCCCGGTGCTTTCGCCGTGTCGGCTGCGAAAGTGATCCTGCGAGAGCGACGTTGAGTTAAGATGGGACCCGGAGCGGACAGATCGAGGAGTTTCGCGGCAAAACCTGGCGGTCTCTGAACTGGTGTCTCACGGACCCCGAAGATCGTTCTATGGTGGGGATCGAAGTGATCGTTCGCGAGTGGACGAAGGTGCTCGTGCGATTTTCTTGGTTCGATCGAGGATCGAGTTTGCTCGTCGCACGGGACGCGGCAGTGCTGTGATACGAGCAGACCGGAAGCCACCGCCTCGAGAGTACTGCAACGTGTTATCGTCATTGCAGGGAACGACGCGAAAAAGTGCGCGTTACTTCGATTCCCATAGGACTGTAGGATCTTAGGACCACGAACAGCCTAGCCAAGGTACGTTCCGGAGAAAATTCGATGACACTCGCATGAAACGCGACGATCGGTCCATCGATGCGCGTCAGGTTGATTATTCGACGAATCGACGGGAATTAATCCGATAATGAGAGACCCCATACGAATGGAGTTTAAATCAAATCGCGATACCTGCAATCTAACGTAATAGCAGTGCAGGGTTACATATATTATGTACGTAATGGCATGTTCTTCGGTGTAACACGTTTATTTGCGCGAGCTAACGAATTTAATTCGTGCGAATGCGTTACGTAACGGTGAGCATATATTGAAACTAATTACTAAAATTTTACGTTTCCTGCTTACCCATGAAATTACTGGATCATGAAACCTATAGGCTGTTGCGTGAGCTATCGATGCACGAGTTTGTAACCTGATTCCGGAGCAATTGCCTCGAATTAGGTTTCGATTTTGTGCAAATTTTCTGTCGTCCTCCTCGCAGAACAAGCTGATATTTTGTAAATTCGCGCGTCGAGAGGATTTCTTTGAAGACGGAATCAAATTGCCTGCCGCTTCCGTCGCTCTCCCGTTTAAGAATGAAAAATTAGTGAAATTGTTCAGTAAATTTCTCGTTTCATCGCGGAAAATATGGACGGGCGATGCTGTCCCGTTGAAGGGAAAATTAACGGAGCACCGAGAGATAATTGTTGTTCATTTCGCACTCGTCAACGCGGACGTCGATTATCAGCGACTATCGCGTGTCTACGTTCCCGTTTCAATGGAACCAGCCGCGTTTTCAACGCGTTTAACTCGATTTAATTGAAATCGGAGCGTTTAGCGCGAGCTTACAGCTGTGCTTTTCGGCAACGTTCAATTTTATTCGGGCCGCTCGATAAATACCGTAATCTCGCGAATCTTGACGTCGGAATTATAGTGAAACGTCAGGAGGGACACTTACGTTGTAATTTCGCGGGAATCATAGCGATTGTTGGCCGTGCGTGACTCGTATCGAGAGAAAGAGAAGGAAAACCAAATGGGGGACGAATGCTCCTGAGGGGTTGATAGCGGTGCGCTGTTGCGCAACAAAAAGCCGACGACCAAGATTTTGAATATTGCTAACACACGACGGCCCAGTCGACGATTCATTTTCATTCGTGAAACGTAATTTCGGCAATTGCCGTGAATCGATCGAACGGCCCCGGTTATTTCGAAATACGGGACATTTCGAAGAATCGCACGTAGCCGGACGGCGACTGTTTTCTCGCACAATAGCTAAAGAGGAGATTACGCCGGCTGATCGCTGCTGGATAGCTTGAAAACGATCGATCACTGCTGAATTTTCGACTCTGTTTTCCGACCGACTTTTTGGTCGATTTTTCGTGCCGGTATCTTTCGTCGAAAAGACTGCGTTTCGGTTGTCCCGATTGGTCCGCGGGGAATCGAACATAAATGGAGTTGTCAATTAAGTAATGATGTCCATTATCGATGAAGCGAATTTGCGAATACCGCGTGAATCGAACAGCGGATATAGCTAGGTCCTTTAATAACTGCTAATCCCGCATTATTATCGGCCACCGATGATAATCGTTCGGGATGCTGGAACGCGACTACGAGCAAATTGAATTTAATATAATACGTAGATAACTTGGCGAAAGCTGCACGCTTCGGCAAAAGGGACAAAGAGAAGGATGAAGAGGACGATGTAAACGATATCTGGTGATCGGTATTGGCGGGATCCTGCAAGAGCATAAATGCCCGATAATAGGTAATTAATTACTTTGATTACGATTAGGGCGTTACGTAGATTGTTCCGCTGAAATTGATCACTTTGTTAATTGCCTTTCCATTTAACCGTTCGTCGACGAACAAAAGAAATCGGCACGTTCCAGAAAGTTATCAATTTTTCTTTCTCGAATCGGTAAATTTGTGCGCGGAGACGCGATGAGCTCGTAAAAATTGCAGCATGATAACGTTTCGACTCGGTAATTCGTTCTTTCGCGTACGAGCGTATGTTCGATCGGTTCGACGCTGATTTTTCCCACGGATTTTCTCCCTTCGCACAGCTATTTCGTGGACACAACGAAATACGCGACATCGTCGGGTGTTTTCCGCGAAAATTCGCCGGACGTACACGGAATTACGGTGTTTCTGATAGGTGACCGTGTTTTATCCGGTTCCGTGGATATTCGGTTGGTCGTGTAATTGGACGCAGATGCCGCGGTGGTTTTCTGAAAGCGCGGATACGCGTGTACGTGTGGACGCGTGTACGAAGAAATATGCCGGCAAATTGGAATAATCAGGCGAACTTTAGACTTCGTTCCGCCCGTACTAGCATGCCGGTATAACCATTGTTTCCGCATTTTACTTTTTATATCACGCGGTAATAGCGTTCGGATACGCGGCTGACAGAGAAATCTCGGCTAATGGAAAAGTATGAGAATGCGTCGGCTAAGCTCTGTAATAATATCGTAAGAGCACCGAGATCGGGTCAAGCCTCGAACTGGGTCATAGATAGAAGAAGAGTTGATACCGTATCCGGGAGTGTGTTTCAATATGTATGCAAATTCAAATCAATTAACCCACAATAATACATTAGAAACGCGATGTACGAAGGATACGTTTCGTGCCATACATATCGCGTGGCAATTAGCGACGCGCTTTATGAAACGCGATGTCCTTTATTCATATTTCAGATACGAAGGCATTGAGAATAACGGATCGGCGAAATTAATACGCGTTCGCGAAAAAGGAGATAACGATTTCGCAAAAATTATATATACGAATTTGCGAAACAAAATTTTATTCCGCGATAAATCAACGATGTAATTTATCGAGCTGTGCACGATGCATTAATTTCGCGTAAATTATCGGATTATATGCTACTTCGGCATTTATTATAAGCGTGCTAGTCATCGTGGGTTGGCATAATCGCGTCAAAGGTAATTGGTTCGACGTACGATAGCATGTTGCATTTAACGGTATAATGTGCCGTTTCGTTTGTCATATAAATTACCGGCTTTCCGTCGGCACGGATAAGTTATTTGACCGTTGGTCGCGTCAGGAATTTCCTTGCGAAAGATATACGCGATTCGATAATAGATCGGACAAACAAGGCCGAGATTAAATCGTCCCGACGATGAAACGCGGGACACTGCGAATTAGTTTCCGTGACCGTAATTACATCAGTCGCGGTCCCGTGTTTCTTCCAGATTGCTCTTTGATAATTAGGAGAAAGTTGCGTCCGACTAACGAACTGCGGATTTCGGATTAACGGCTGTTCTTAGACAGGACAAAAGGTAATGAAAGCTTACAGAAGCTATCGCGTAACGATCCTAATGGGAGAGGATACAAAAGAGAAACGAAAAAGAGGGAACGGGATAAAGGAATCGAACAAACGCGATGAGACAAAGGGAAACGACAAGAACGGAAAGGAGTATAAATAAAAAGAACAAAAGGTAAAGGGCGGGCGTCGAAAAGAAGCTGTGACTTGCCGGGGAAAAACTTGTCAACGAACGGGAAAACCTCGAATGTCATTCGGCCACGGTGTCTAATTCAACGGGTCGCGAATAGGTCATGTATCTTTGATAAAGTCGAGCTTTCGACGGATACGATTGACCTGTATATTCTTGGCCTACCGCGCTAGCCGACGAAGCTTAATTATTCAAAGGCAGAGCAACGCCGTTACACGACACCGACATCCACACTGTCGCTTCCGTGTACACGACTACCTTCGTCCCATTACTGCACCGGTTATTTAATTTTGTGACCGAATCCTCTACAACCCTTATCCTGTGCATTAGTCGTAATCTTGCTCGTTAAATACAGCTTTACGCGGGATTCGCAGCATTAACGCGGTCACTGAAATCCACGTTGGTTCGATTCACGAAGTTGCAGTTCCGCGGTTTGCGAATCGAACTTTGAATCTTCAGAGTTACACGAACTGTACTCGAACAATGTTTTTTCGCGAGCCAGTTTCGCCCGGTTCAAATTTCGTTTTTCACGCGTGAAATTTCCCGGTCTCGAAAATTCTGTTCTTGGCTGACCCGAGCGGGTCAACCAAGGTAACGCGGTGATAAAGGTGAATAGTTCAAAGTGCACTTAACCGAATAAAAACGCGTCGAGACCACGATGTTTTCTGCCCTGACTATTCGCGCAGTCGCTAATTAAGCTCTCAATTTTAATGCACGAAACTCGACGTCTATTGACCTGGCGACAGCTCGTCCTCGACATCGTTACGCGAGTAATCTTCCGTGTGATACGCGAATGACCCAGATGTAATAATCTTCTCCTGCTTCGTGACGTTTAAATATTATTACACGCGTTATTTACGATGATCTCTTTTTCGTTACGTTGGCATCGTGCAAGCGGCACATAAACGGGGAAAGGCCGAGCGAAAGGTTTTAACATTAACCGCGTACAAGAATTCGAGGTACGCGGTTCAAAAAATAAACGCAAAACTTGTTCACGGTCCTGGCGAAAAAAATAAACCCGCCATGCATAAACCCTTTGTTTCGTAATTATTTTCCTAGCTTGCTCTCGACGAACCACGAGTTTATTTATCCTGCTTTTGACGACTTATCTTTGACGTTTCAGTAAAATGCTTGTAAAGCTCTCGTTAATAATTACTTATTCCAACGAAATAACGTATGGTTCTGAAGTATTAACCGGTGAAATACGAACGAACTTTTTCCACGAACTGTCGAAAATATGTCAGATTAAATTGATCATAAAACAGTAACGAGCTAAAATTCTCTTTGCGATACATTGAATTTTTTCGAGTCGTACAATTTTCGCAGGGCAAAAAGTATCGTTTTTAATGAGAACCATTGTTCCTTGCAAAGACGTAACAAAGGACTCGTTAAATCGAAATTGCGCAGAACTGATTTGCGGGATTCGGTTAATCTGGAACGAAATATTCGCCGATATTCGAGATATGGCCGATGCACGTCGATGTTGGGAATATAAAGGAACTGATACGCGAGCCGGCGGGCAACGCTTTTCTCCTTTTAAGCGCGGCGACAAGACGGCAACCTTAACCCGATTCGCAGAAGCCCGTTTACTCGGTTACTTTCTGGTAGACGGCTGAACGAATCTCAGATTTCCTCTTCATTCATTCGCCTCTTCGCGTTCTACCGTGGAAGAAACTCAAGCACCAGTAGGTCTCGAAGTGCTCCAACCATCGATGATTCACCCTCGGGAATCTAGCGCCGAAGATACTCGAAACGACGAGCCGGGTTCTCGTATTTCTTCGTGTCCACAAGATGTTCTTATAACTCGATCGTTACTTCAGATTTCTTCGTGATTTCGCGCGAGAAAGGGGGTTGCCGCTAAAAGGGAAGTTAACGTTCGGGTCCACGCCGAACGCAAAAACGGGTCGTGTCTTTGAAATGTTTGCCAAAGGCGAGGCGACCTGAAAGAAGGCAGATGGCGTGACGAGTATAGCGTCCGACTGGTAATTACTGGCTCGAGGGTATACCGTGGGTAATCAAACGGTCAGACGTTGCTGTTCCCAACGGGAAAGCAACCCTTCGTGCCACCCTACGCCTACATATGTACAACCTTTGTCTCGAAACCGAACGAGAAGACTTATCGGATCCCGCTAAATATATCAGGCTTATGTCTCTTAGTATCCAGGAAACCTCATCGAAAGTGACTTTATTCGACGTTGATTCGTCGTTCGTTCCACTCTCCGTTCGATAGACCGAAGCCGCGAAACGTCGCGGCAATTACGCACACGATTCCGTTTTCGCTCAAATCATTTTCCCAGATTACCTCGTAGCTATACGATACCCGGAAAAGCAGGTAAGATTTACCCTGCCTCCGGAGGGAAAAGCTGTCTTCTGTCCCCAAGATACAGGACCATAATTGGTTTTGCTCTCCCCAGAAGAAAAAAATTAAATTACGATTGTTGGTAATGATTAACCAAGCCAAAGGGTACATCCACGAAACGGAGGATCCTCGATACGAAATCTATCGCATTTTTACACTCGAACGGATCCCTCCATTCGAACATATAATTCCGCGCGTTTCTTTTCTCCCTTTTCTTCGATACGTTATCCCCTTTTTTACGCGAACGCGGAGAACGAAACACCCACGGTTACCCGAAATCTGATGGAACATTCGTCCTTTCGATGTCTCGGGAAACAGACGAAACTAACGTCGTTTCTTCTTTTTTCATCATTCGATCTTTCCGTGGCTCTTTTGATCGATCTTTTATGTCGTACCGCCGTCGCGATACGAATACGCCGGGTTTCTGGCTTTAAAGCCACCATTACGGGTAACCACGTTGAAAGATCGATAGGAGAACCTGTAAGAATATTTCGTTTTCGCGACGTTACACGCACCAGGGGATCGCGAGTACGCTGGAAACTCGAGAGCAAACTTTCGAAAACGTGCGATAGTTACGTCGGCGATAAAACGAGGTCCCCTTTAAATTCATGGAATAAATTGGCATGTAAAATGATCGAGCAAAAAAGAAGATACAAAAAACGCGCGGTAATTGGTATTTCCAATAGTTTCATAAGACTTTTCACACGTTCACGAAAGCTTGACGCGTTGTTAAAAATTCCCGAGAATCTTCAGTTTGCCTTCGAAGCCGCAGGGAATTTGCTCGGCCTTGTTTGAAACGGTTCACCGCAGACTCCTAATATCAGTCCCGCCGATGGTAAAATTTTCGCGCGAACTTCCCGCACTTTTAATCTTGTTCTCGACTGAAAACAAACGATCCAGTGAACCTTCGCGAGCAATCCTGTTCGCGTGGCTGCGTACTCGGAAATCTCGGCGTATAACTGCGTCGACTCCACTTATTTTGCATCCTCATCGAATACCTTATCGCTCGGGCGATTTCAGTTAACTAGCGCAAGCTAGGAGAATAGTCTCGAGTGGTGAAACACGCAGAATCACGGACGCTTGATCTGCCTGTCGGTTAAACGATGGACACGCGGCGGTAAGCCGATCGGCTTTGTGCGGCTTATGCTAGCTGGGAGGAATAAAAAATGAAAATTAGCATCTTCCACGAACGAACAAGGGTCGGTGAAATCGCCCGGGTTTAAAACGATGAGTCAACCTCACCAAACTCCCCTAAAAAAACTTGTAACCATGGGTATGTCGACTGAACATGGCTTAAAATAATTACAAATTCAAGACACTAGACGAGTCGAGACGTTATACATATTACATAACGTAGGGGCGGACGCAATGGCGGATTTAAGTACAGGAGGGGTGATACTCTCCAGGCAATATATTCCGTGAGCAGTAATTTTGATTTTTATATTCGCCACCGTAAATGACAGTGGGGTGTTTTTCTTGTCGTCGTTTGATCCGTGTAAACTAGTTAGAGGAGGAACGTGTGACTGGGGGACCCTCGAAGACAAACTCCGTCCGTGGGAGGACTCGGAGTCGAATAAAATATGCAAGACGAGATTTCGTGTACTTAGGGGATGATCCGTGGAACGCATCTGCCGCGTTCATAAGGGATTCCCTGTCGCGCTGCTCCGTGGAGGGTGGCGAAAGACGACCCGCGTCGAACTGCGGTTAGTCACGCGTGTCAAATGAGCAAACCTAAACAGATTACACGCCGATTGGACGATACGTCGCCGGGAAAGACACCCCCGGAATCGACAGATGTGCCAGCTAATTTCGATTCTTTTCTCCTTTTTTTTATCGTCAGCTTTATGACGCGGGGCATAGCATGCGTTTAATAGGGTATTACGAGGAACGAAATTTCGCTAGGGTGAGCTAACGATTTCGGCAGCGATCGTTCGCGTCAGCATCGGGAACTGGCTTTATGGTATTATTAAAGGGCGTCGTCGAAATTTGACGAGCGGCGCGTACCAGGGCTGGTTAACCGAACGACGATCACCTCGCGACACCGGTAAAATTTTCTAATTGAACGAGGTATCAGGCGGGCGTGTTTATCAAAACCGTGTACACGCGTTTAAGGCGTTATTCGCGAAATAAACGTAGCTTCAATATTATTCGAAGCGCTAGGTACTACTATTGTTATACCGTCGAGCGTGTACTTAACGAGCTTTGTACGCGTTCCTATTTCCTCGCTGAATAAGTACACGCCGCGATGCGTAGGCAAAACAAGGAAATTACTCGACGAACCAACCCAGATTCGAATGATAAAGTTTATTCTGTATAGAGGAGCTACGAGCTGCATACATTGCTTTCGACGCTTCTAATACCTGCTCTGTGATTAACGAAACTACGATTATACATACTCGGGAACTCATGTATGACGAACGAATCGAGCGAAAACGAAGATGGCTGCTATTTTAACAAACGTGGGTTGAATTACTTAAATATAAAATTTCTGCGCTTAAATTTTAAAGTTTGCTCTTCTCAACGCTTGCAGAGGTTTAAAACGTGAAAGCCATTGATTCAACCGAGTTATAGATCTGGTTACTTGTTCGATGACTTGTTCGTGACGTCGCAACGCGCTGAGAAGTTCGGAAGGGCTCGGAGTGAAATACGAGCGGGTGTTTTGTCAAATCTTGCTTGATTCACAGACAGAATACGTAAGGCAACGAGGAAGACGTTCGGACTCGTTCTTCATATCCTATTCCCTTTTCCCTTGCTTTGATCCCTTAAGCCTGGTAACGCAATAGCTTCGGCAACAGTCGCATACCCGAGGAAAATGATTCGCCGGCCGAGATCAAACGAGAGCAGAGACGAATGATACGCTGGCAAAGAGGGATGCATTTTTCAAACGCAACGTGCTCGAATTTTCTGGCTGATTTGCGTCGCAGCGTTTCGCGCCGAAGTCCGGCCCCGTGGACACGGAGAGAGAAAGAGTAGGCCGGATCGATGATCGCAACTAATTTCAATTAAATCCAGGTTATCGCGGTTTCCTCCGGTGAGCCGTTAAGCAATTGCCGCTATAGGTGAACGCGTACAGCTGGAAAGTCTGCGCGAGCGTGTCGATTCTTTTGATTTACTGGCAGCGCCGAGATTGCCTCACGAAAGTTCGCGTTCGATCCGCTTGGCCGTGTTACGTGTTGATTAATAGAGCCGAGCCCATCGCAATTAAATCGTAGACGGATTGGAAATTTCGGTTTTCGATCAGACATGGGTGCAACTTTCGATCCGAGCGACGTCGAAACGCCACGAGCCTGCATCGAAGATGCGACCACAACTTAAATCGACCGGATCGGTGATACCGACCGAACGATTAAACGAACACCCGAGTTCGATACACGTTGCGAGTGTTTCGAGAGGGAAGCGTTGCATAGAATTTGTGGTTTGTACGTCTTTCCTGTACTTGGAACGCGACACGATTCAACACGTTTCGCTCGATCACGCTTGAATGGCAGAAACGACCAGGAAACCCGAGGTAAAATCGCACGAAAATTGAACGAAAAATAGAGTTTTAATCGGTCGTGCAGAAGAAACAGTTCATTTGGTTTTGCACGTAGAGGAAAGCAACCGTCGTTCGTTAGCGTGGTTCAAAAGGGGTGGATAACGGCCTTGACGGAAGAACAAGTGATTTAAAATATTGCACGGTTCCGATTTCTAACGAAGCAGATCGATCGGACGCCGGATTTTGTGCTCATTTTTACCGTATCCACCGTCGTTCTCAAAGTCGTAATTCTCAAAGTCGAACACGGCTAAAAATATACCTTTGCTACGATTTTAGTATTCAGGAGCAAAAAGGTAAATTAAAGTTTGCAAAAACCGTGGGTAGAACGTAGAATAAATTGCAGTATCGAATTTTTCTCGGAATTTCGTTTACAGTCGGATCGTTGAAGGGATTCCTGGTATAAAGATTCTACCAGGCTTATACATACATAAAATGGGTAAGTTTTAACGAGTAAAAACTGCAAAAGCTAACGAAATAAAAACTGTTTGCCGGTATGTTGAAGGATTAGCGAATAAAATCAAATAAAGGTCAACAGTGTTGCAAACGTTTATGATCGGTGCGTCACGATCAGTGTACCCTAAGAGACTGTTGATCGTAGCTCGATTATGGCCGATCACAAGAAAGATTAGATTTAATTGAACGTCGCTTAAGATCGCTTTGCATGGTCTATTGTAATAGTACATCTATTAATCCAACGGGGCGAGTCACCGAAGGATTAACGCGAAAGGACCATAACGTTCGAGTAATCCGGTTCGGCTTGATTTCACCTGCACGTTGAGATCTTGCGAGACACGCAGTTCGGAATCCCGTGGCTTATGCCGTGACAAATGACAAGGTTTCCATAGAACGCCTCGGAGGATCCAGCATTCTTACCTTTGTCGATCGATTTCGGTTCGATTTCCTTGTACGATCATCTCGGATTTCGTCGCGCTTTTGTGGCAAATCGAGTTCCAACTTTATGCATCTCAACAACTTTGAGATTGACATTCCACGAGTATATTTTACATATGCGAAGCAGCGAGATAAATAATGTTCGACTTTGATTTGATTTCCATTCGGGACTTATAAATTGTAAGGACGGATCGTGTGCTTTGTTATTCATTAGAAGCACTTCAAAGAAGGTTTATTTACGTTTCAGCGAAATTTGATTAAATTCCATAAAATCGACGCTCTCGTTCACGCTCCGCCAATTGCGTGTTCTCGGCAAGATCGAATCTCCGGATTACGATTGAAATTCATGGCCCCTGTGTGGAAACTCGAATCGGCATTTAATTCGCTGGTAAGACGTTCTCCACTACCGCGTGCAATTAATTCGGCGAATTAGTTTCACGAATCGAACCGATACGGTGATGGTTGAAAACAGAGGATGCGATCTCGTCGAGAAACCCTAGAATCCGGAGCGATTCCATCTAGTTATTAGACCGTGACTTCAGTTAAGTGCTTCGCACGACATAATTCAAGCGGTTCTTCATTCTCAGGGGTGAAGTTTCTGCGTCTTTTCGTGATTCGACTAACACCTACTAGCCCTATGAATTTTGCTGATACGGGACATCGTTTCGTATCTCCATCGTGCTCCCCCGAGGCCATCATACGCCAGAGCAACGCGATATTATCCTGACGTAATCTCCTTTCTCCTTAAAATTCCTTTCGTTCAATCTCGATGCACTCGATCTTTCCATCAGTCAAACAGAATATTTCCATTTTACCGAGTGATATTGATTTACAGACGCCTTCTACTGCTAAATGCACGATACGTCGACGAAAAAACTGCAAGAAAAATTAGAGGAAATACTGGTTTTAGAATATTGGAAAATGTCTGGGTGCAGGTTCTAATTAATATTATCTGTACGCGTACATCTACGCTAGAAAAATATGTGATATCAAATAACGAGAAGAATCCTGTTATTCTATTTTCCGTAAGTTCCTACGATAATTAACGAGCTTCGATGAAATCGGGTTTCGAGAATATGTTCGTGCAGCTCATTATCGTCCGAGGTAATTGAAAATTTAAAGTTCGCTGCGTAATGAACCCATCGTCGAAACGATAAGGAAAGTTCGAATTTCTGATAAAGCAAGTTTGCGTTAGGGTTAAAAGATTTTAGGAAAGATTCCGAGATTTCTTCGTATTCATAGCGGCGTACGGCAATATTTAACGAGCGAGTTAACGCGTACACGCTGGAATGCTATTAAAACGTCAGAGTCGAATCGAACGGAGAAACGTGCTTCCAGGCCGACCGCGTTCGAATTTATAACCGGCCGGAAGCATGAAATTCGACGGAATACTTTATCGCGTTTGAACGGCGGAGATATAACGGAAGGTAAGGAAACGAACGGTAATAAGAATTCCGATTCTTGCTCGTTTCGCTTCGAGTTCAGCGAGAGGATCCGTCTTGGAATCGTGAATGCTGGCAGATCGTTTTTTCGATAGCCCGACGTAATGGGCCGGGCGAGAGAAGGCGACGAGAGGAAGGGAAAAAAAGGAAAATGTATAGAGGCCGAAGATTCCAGCTGAATCTGTAACATACGTTTGGGTCGGTGATAGAGAAAGGAGAAAAAAAAATGTAATTTGCTCGAGACATTCGGAACTTATGAGACGATCGTGTCGCGAAAATATAGCTCGACCTCCTCGTAAAAAGACGTATCTCTTCCGTTCGGTGATCTTTATCGAGCTGCCTCTAAAGGTGCGAAGTAATTTCATAGTTCGATTAATCAAAGACCAATATTCGACGGGACACGCGCGGACCATTAATCACCCGGGTATTATATTTAACTCGGAATCTTGAAACCCGAGGCTGCGAATTCTTTCTCCCGTATACTTCGAATTCTCGGCGTCGTTCGCTTTAATGGAAAATAAAGAACGCGATTGAGGAAAAAATATATGGGCGAACGAGCAGGATGAAAAGACGTTTCATTCTGACGAAACGTTCCCGTCGATTGATTTGCACGCTCGTGACCAAGTGGTTCGATCGTGCGTACGAAACGCTCAGTTTGGCTCGGCGCGTGGAGCACTGCCGAGGAAACGATGATTAATAACGCCAGAGGAGACCGGTCTATTGTGCGAGCCCGCGATCCTCCACGGTCCTCTATTTTCGCGTATCAGCCAAGCAATAAAACACGTCGGTCCTTTCATTGCCGCTTGTACGTTCGTGGTATTCTCCTATCCAGACGTCCGGACCCGGACGCATCCTGTCGCGGAATCGCTATACCGATCGCGCGCCGACCACCCGATTAACCGGCCACGAAGCCTCCTCCGCCAAGGCGATAAAGTCACCCAACGGCGATGATTTATTCTCGATGGCGAACAGAGCTCGCCATTGAATCCTGCGATCATTGAATTATCGAGGATTTTGAACAGGATGCTTTTGGTCGATTACGATGGACAAAGGTCACCGAACTCGATTTAATCTCGATCGAACGTTCAAGGGTGGTTTGCATATCGTATGTCACAACCTTGGTATGTACTATTAAATCTTGGATATTGGAATCTTCTTTCGGTACTAAGAACTAAAGTCCTAACTTCGCATTGGACCTTTGGGATGTTCAAAAATAATGTATTGCGCGCAAGTCGCGAAAAATACCGTTTTCGGAAGTGGGTTCCAACTCGTATAACCTAGTTTCCTCTTTAGACTTTCCCCGGGGGCTCTTTAACATCTTTTCTGTGCTTTACCCCGGTTCCTTACTCTTCCAGTGCCCACAAGCGAGTGATCCGTTTATCATCGGGGATAGTTTAAGCCTGATCACAAGAGCATACCGAAACGATAGGTAAATTGCTGGTTAAATGAGCTCGATGGGCAACGAAAATAAGTCGGCAACCGTTGACCGTGATAATTCCGGCCTCGCAGGGAAGTTCAATCGGCTCTAGGCAGCGCAACGTCAATTTCCATCCGCATTTGCTCGAGCCGCCGGTTTTGAAATGTAAATTTGCTGTAAGTAACAAGTGCGCGCGCGCGGCTCATAACGAGCCGACGAGAAATTAGATCGGCGCAATAGAACCGCGTAGCCACACGGTCAGAAAAACGACCACGACTCGTTACGTTCTTCTTTTGTTCGCCGCTGTTTCCTCCTACAAAAGAAATTAGTCGAGGCGAGCAATTTTACGGCGCACCGCTGTTTTGCGCTCGTAAAAATCGAGCGAGACCGTCAACGCTGCATCGACGTATAATCGTGTGCAAGCTTTCCCTCGAACGGAATATTTTAACTGTCAAAATTCCTTCAATTTTTTCCCTGGCTTCGGAGTCAACCCGAGGCAAATTGCGGGAGGTTTTTGATATAAGCCTCTGTCAAAGGTAACTTTATATTGCGCTCGAGTGCATGTACGATCGTGGATCGCATGATCTTAAGTGCGTTCGCTTGCATCGGGACGATCGCCATCACGAAAATCACGCGATCACAGTTTCTCCTTCGAGCACAGATAGCTATCGAATCGCGAGTGGGAGTGTGTCATGGACTACTCCGACGGACAGTACGCCCGAACGTGGCCAAAGCACGACCCGATTTTAGCGCGTCTAAACTTTAAGTAGCCAATTGTATACGGTAATGAAATTCAGCTGGGAAATAGGACGGCAGCGCATTGCGATGCATAGACTCTGATTGTGTTTTCAGCTAGTTTCAGATATTATAGAAGTGGTTGCTAATGTATTGTTGCATCGTGGTGTAGTTATGCGCGATTCGTTGAAATATCAAGAGTAACGTAAATTCAACGTTACAACATCTGTAATGAAACAGTTACCGTAAACTTTACGAATTCGACGTAGGTCAAAAATGAAATTGCTATGGAAATCTCGGTTGTGTTAGTATTTCAGGACTTTTGCGATCAATTACATTTTTAGTACAATATTGCGTTTAGTGTAAATAAATGTGGAACCTCTGACAATGAGTATAATTAATAGGACTCCATTAGGGTGTTGGTAATAATATCTGCATTTTACACGCTTCAATTGAACAAAATAGCAAGTGGTTTCGTGCGGTACTAAGTAACCGGCAGTTTCGTTAATTTAACTGGTACAAGTTAAACCGAAGCGAATGCAACAGCAAGGTAGGTGTCGAGTTTGCAGCATTGCCACGACGTGTTGAACGGTGGGTTCGTAATGGGCAAAGACGAGGGGTTCGTTTTAATGGTATGCGAAGATGGCTCCCAATGGGGTTTCTCGCAGGTGTCGCCGTTATGTGTAAAGTCGTATCTGTTAATAACAATTTTACGATGTCATAAAGCAGAATCCGTCGTACGGATGAATTTCATTAGGCTGGCGCGTCGTGTGTACCTGGCCTCTCGTGTAAACTCGTCGCCGCTTAAATTTATCCCCCTTGCACCTTATTAAAACGAACCCCTTTGCTTTCGTCCCCCACCCGGCCGGTTAACCCGGCTCTCGATCCGACGGATAACGGTTAACGTTATTCCAGAAATTTACTTATTTCGCGATTCACCGCTGTTCTCAAAGCGAATCGAGTGCAGGATTTAACTTGGCGAAACTGTTTGGAACGCGGTACAGCAGCGTCTGGATTTCGGCTACGTTATACGCTCCGCTTCGGACGCGATGAAAATTAAATTACTTCCTTTGGTAGAATCTCTTACGAGCAACGCTTCCTGTTTCGCGGATTTATAACCAGATACGATGGGAGAAAAGATTCAAACTCGATGACTAACTTTTGTCGTGCAGATATACGCCGGGAAACGGGCACGATGAATCGTACAGTTAATTGGAACGTTACTTCCGAGAAGAAAAACCGTTGTAAAATAACGACAACGACGAAACGTGTAATTTTATCGAGCTAGTTAGCTTCGGATTTTGAAACGGGAGACGGCCTTGCTCGGCTGCGACATCGATCGCAGTTCCTTTAAACTTAACGAACAAGTGGTAAGAGTAATCTTAAACGACATTTAAGCTTGCTGTATTTATAACACGAATAATGAGACACTTTTAATACTTTTAACGTCGTAAATTAACTTGGCTATTTTCTAAACATGATGATTCGATTGCGACGTCCCATCTGTTGTCAACATGTCAACCGTCGCGTAATTGGCAGATCTCCTAGAAAATTCCCGTAACATTTTTCGCGAACAGGTCCCAACGGACGAGAATACAAGCTCCGGACGTAATATCGCTAATGACGTGCTCACGTGTTTCTCTTCCATGGAAAATGATGGTATGTATAACGATTAGATGAAAGTTTTGCAAATATCGGTCGGTGTGTCTGACTCGTCATTAATCATCCGCCGTAAACTCGGTTTTGTTCGCAATTTAAAAGTTTGCAAATGTGAAAATTTTGATCAGAAGCCCCGCATGACCCAGCTATACATGTTTTAGAAAATTAAGCTAATAAATCGAAAGATTTCTGTTTGATATTTCGCTCGCTACTCTTCGAGCATTTCGAAGGATTTTTGTCATTGAAACGGAAGTTACGGCAGCTCTCATTTCCTACACGCGTCGACGTACGAGACATTTCGACGTATACCACTGAGGTGTTTCCGGAGTCGTAGAAGCCAGGAAGTCTCGCGTTGGATTATCGTTCGCACAAATTCCATTCGCGTATCGCAAACATCCCACGTCGTCGGCACGTTTTCATTTTCGAAAAGGATGAGAACAAACCGTTTCCCAAAGAATCCGGATAAAAGGGAAAGCCCTGAATAGGAGGTAGATATTCAAAATATTCTCTATCAAAATATTCTCGTTTGAAGTCGCGACCTCGCATCGTGGTTTTACATTTATCCCGAAATGAGAAAGTGCCTGTTTAAAATATACTCATTCCGCGCTAATTAAATCGTTTAATTTAATTCATTCAATCCTTTAAGTCGATTACAGGGTTTTTCGAGGCTCGTTTAAGCGAGGAGTGTCTAGGGGGATCCGTCCACGCTGTAATTTCACGGAAAAGATTTGCATACGGAGCAACAATTCCCGTGACCGCGAGTTCTGACATTAAATTTTACTTAAACTTCGAAAGTAGGCTAATGCGTTCACACAGCGGTAGCTCAATAACACAGTAAAAATACGATACTCGATAATTTTCCGCGGATTTAGTTGATCCTTGGAACGCTTATTTTCAACAATCTGATTTAATAAAGCGATTTCAAAGGTACAAAGTGCGAGTTTTGCCCCGTTCGACTACTCGGTCGATAACTTAATGATTCGTGGAAAATTCGGCTGTGAAATCGGCAAATCGTTGTTTCGCGTTGGCTACGAGAAAGTCGCAAAGTTTTCCCCGTTTCAAATAGCTTGACCGATATCTGCGATCGTTCTCATTGTGTTGCGGTTCTGCGCGCAGTTGGAAACAAATTCCTCGGTGCACGAGTCTCTTATGGCAAAGGGAATTCTACGTAGACGACCGGTCGTTCGCGTACACAGGAAGACGAATATTCTTTTGAACGTTGGTCGGATGTAAAGGAAGGCAATGCAGCGGGACTCTAGTGGTCGCAACGCTATGTGCTTACCGAAGAATAGAACGAACGATTGCGAAGAAATTGCTTCCTCTGGAGTTACGATCGTTTCAATTTCGTCGTTGGTCCGCTGCTTGATTTTCTGGGTTAATTCGTGCATCTAAACCCGAGTAATAACACGATTGTTTATCTTCTAATCTTAATTCCAGACCGAAGCTGAATAAATACGTTGACTCATAACCAAACAAAGATACAAGCAACATTTTTCGGAAAATTTGACTATTATGAACGATGATAGAAGTCTGTTAAAAATTTATAAAAGTTTTCTGTACCTTAGAATACGAGGATTAACCTAAATTTTTAACTAGGACAATGTCCGCGGTTTAATCGGTTTTATGAGTTCATGATTATTCCATGCCTCGTTCCAGTTTCGATTCATCGGCTATCGAGAAATCGTCTTGGAGTTTCGGAACCGACGAAAGAATTTAAATCGTAATTGAATTTTCTACACTTTCCCGAATTAAGAAACTCGGTGATCCAGTTACGTTCGAAACAGCTCCAACCGTTCTATTTATGCAATTCGGTCGAATATCACGCGCTTGCGATTGTTCGCGGCAACTCGACCAAATGGACGAACAAATAAGAAAGAAATAAAGTCTTTGATTCGAAGTCCGTTTAATCACGAAAGACGAGCCGGACAGAAAGTTGTCCAATTCAAAAGTCGCGAAAAGTGACTAGAGAGTTCATCAAGTAGGGATTAATGGTCTTTTCCGTCAGGTTTACTTAGTTCGTTCGCTTACCATCGATAAACTCTTGATTAACGGTTGGCCAGCTACATACTTTACCTTCGTGGGTCTATTTCGATTAAAAGACACGCTTCTGATTTACTGCGCACAACTGTCGGCCAAAGTGACTCGTTTCCTTTATTTTCCGCGCCATTGTTGCGTATTCGACCGTTCCGCGAAACCACTGTATTTTCTGAGAAAACATTTCAGAAAATAAGAGAGCAGAAAACGAGAAAATAGTTTCTAGCACCGGGCACATAAGGACTGCAATTTTCTTAGGAAATTAGCATCTTATAGTGTTTCTTATTAGGAAGACATTTACAGAGAAAACGCGTTAGCCGGGGTAATACCGACTTTAAATGTTGGGTGATTGTCGATTCAATTGGTACTCTAAACATAAACTTACTAAAAACTCATTAGTGCTTATTATGTCGGCTAAAATTTACAGCTGTAGAGGCTGAACCAGAATTTGGTCTAATCGTAATGTTTTGGAATTTATAAATTCCCCAGTCTTCAAGAGTGCCCTCTCCGTGTCTGACGCGCGTAAGGCTAGAGGTTCTACTTCAGAAAAGTTCCGTGGGAAATATGGTTGAGAAAATTTCTGGATGAAAGGTACCGCGTAAAAGAAGACGCGGAGCTTGGTAACTATAGCGCGAACATACTGTCAATGTACGGAAACCGCACAAAAACTATACGGATCTCCGTTTGGGGGTGGACAAGAGATTAAGGTAATCCCACCTAACCGATGACGGTAGCTCGAAAGGTTTCAACAGATTAATCGGTAGATCGATCGACACTTGTGACTCGGTGTTACAAAAAGAGGACAAATTCGGCGATTTTCGAGGAAAACTACAATTTTATTTCCATATTTTTCCGCATGCGACGCACAAGCGTTATTAAATTAAATTTTCTCTTTAGACTTGTTTCGAATGTTGGTCGAAACCTTTAACATTTATGCATTTATTTACGTTATGTATGCAAACGTAAAAATCGCGACGCAAAATATTAAACGTTCCTGACGATACGTTTACGACGGGAATGAAATTTGTGCGAACAGTATTTCTGCGAAATGTTTTGCAGTATGTCAATGTTTATCAGCGTACTTTCCGTACAAACAATTGTTGCGCGAGATTTATAACACGATTGGACTTTACGATGCAATCTTTGCGAATAAAAGTCGTCTCTACGCAAATGCAGTTTGAAACGCAACCTAATTTCCCGTGCGTTACCGTATAGGTTATGCTCGCGATTGGTTCGTGGTGCGCAAACGTCACTTTGCATCTACCACAATGTGCCCTTGTCACTGACAGACTCTTCAACCCGTTGAAATTAACAATAAAATTTCGGACTATTTTATCGGCACACATCGATTTCTATGGAGCACTTTCTACGACAAGTATACATTTTGATGCTGGCCGTAATCGTCTTTTTGCACGACCATACGCCGTTGCCACGCTACGAACAAAAGCGAATTCGAAAAGCTTTCAATAATCGATCGCAATCACGTATCCACGCGATCGGTACCGTTCCTCTGTTCAGTCCGTGACACGATACTTTCCGAAGAGTAATCACACGACTGCACAGTTTCACGCGAGCCAAATAATGTTACAACTCGTTGTATAAACTGTTCTACTCATAGTTGAACGCTTTTCGCGTCGTCGTAAAGAGGATGGAAATGTCGCTACCCAAATAAGCATTAACATACGAGTTTCGATGTTCGCAACAAGCTCGGAATAGAATTCGCGGTCGTCAGTCAGTCGGATGAAAATGGCCGACCGGGGTTGCCTGTTTACCTTCGAGTGAACTTGTTTCATTTACGTGGTCCAAGTTCCAGAGTGTGCACGAAGGTAGCTGGCAAATAAGCAGTCGTTGGTTAACAGAGGAACACCGTGTATTCCGGCTAAACCGACTCTCCTATAGCCATGTATTCATTTAGAGGACTGTTACCTAATGCTAACGCATCTCCTGTTATTTCCTGCGACGAACAATTTTGTTACGCAATTATAAAAAATGTAAGATCAATTTTACCAAAGCACGAATCTGATTTAATACTCGATACAAGTGTAAATATGTATGTTATTTAAATTCTGGGAATAAACCGAGTATTAAGCTATGGCGGAAGACTAAAGAAGGGAGGGGTGCACTTGTTTAACCTGAAATTGGCTTTATATCTTTACACCGTAATCCAGACCCTCGCCTCACGCGCCTCCCTGACATTCGTTATCATCCCACCTCTCGTTTCGCATATTTTGTACACGCACAATTTAAGCTCGAGAGTATTCTGCAAGGATACCTCGCTGACTACACAAACTTTCGCGACGATGCTCGTATCAGTATGTAAATAAGCTCGCTGGCTATCACCATGAAACCGTATGACTTGAATCATTACCATGGACCACGTTCCTTCCTCCCGTTCCATTTTGCAGTCCACTACGGTTGATGGGCGAACCCATTGTGAGCTGTATACAGCGAATTTTAGCTGAAAATGAATTACATCGCGACTACCTAGTTTATCGATTCGTGGCGGAATTGGGCGATGCTGCTTTTCCAGAGGCGAAACGTTATTTGGAATGCTTATCGATTCGCCGTGGCGACATAATTACTTCATTAATTCGTGCAGAAAAATAAATTTTCATTCATTCGTACGTTACACGCGACAGAAAAATCTCGAGGAATATTGCGCCCATGGTTTAGAAAAGTTCGAACCAACGAACGTGTAAACAAATTGAATGAGGAATGCAGTTTCGTTAAAAAAACAAATACATCCACGATGCAACAGAGGATAAACCGGCAATATTTTGTTATTTTTCCTTTAGTCACGGTGTTATTTTATCGGACGAGCCATCGAGTATTCCCGCTGGAAAGTATATTCGCCATTAAAAATCTGTTTAGTCGTCGCGTAAACCGATGAAATTCGACGCGGCTGTAACTTTCGAACGTTCGTCACGGGGAAAAAGAAGAAAACGAACGTCGCAGGATAAAAAAAAGCTTTTCGGGTGTAGGACAAAATCGAGAACCAAACGAAAACTCGATATAAACCGAAGGTTGAACGTGCCTGACATAGGTGATAAATCGAGGTCGAATTTCGATGCAGCCGCGCACCTGCGAACACTGTTCGTCCAGTTTTTTTTTCACATGGAAATGTAACGAGTCTTTGTAGATCTGTTGACTATGCGTGCGTGCGTTAGCAGGAACGCTTGTACAATTAATTTCGCGTTAACTCGATGAACGTGTACAACGCGTTAGCGTTGCGCTTCTCGAATCTACTTCAACGAGCTGTTGCATCAGCTATTCGTCGCAATGAATTTTCCGTCCTTTTTGCCGCGGCGATTAAATTTTCGCGATAAAACGCGGTTACGTTTTTACATCGATGTTAACGAAAAACGATAAATTAACGATTAACCGTGCATTATACGAATCTTTACAACGCGCTATGAAATATCGAGAAAATGTCAGGGTGAAAGGGAATCGTAAATTCTCGTCGTATCGATTCGATCGTTTCAAAGGAATATATTAACCCTTTGCGGCCGGATAACGGAATGTTCTCGACATTACAATTTTATTATTTCAAGCTCTACTTTATTCCGTGTATTTTACCCATTTACGGAGGCCGACAATATTCCATGACGTAGTACGAGTGGACACTCGGGGGCATTGAATCGATTTTACTTCGCAATTAAGAGACAAATGGTCCAAGTTGATCCCGTCAGAAGGTAAGTTCGAAAGGGAATCGAAACGGTTCGAAGTTACAGGAAACGTTGCGGGTAAGAGAAATATTTGAAACTCGATGTATCGCGGAACACGCGAAGCATGTTCGGAATCTTTTGTCCGTGAGCTTTTGTGATCCATTTTTCCGTTCTCTTTTCTCTTGTCGAAAATACTTGAGAAAGGTGGGCCACTTATAGCGAAAGGTTGGAGTTGAATGAGGAAGGTCTAAGGGTCATAGCCCCCTACTTAAAGCTATATCGATTGCAGAGAAGGTCGTGTGTCAGGGAACAAGAACCATCTTATTTTTACGCCACCAATTCACCTATGCTATTCGATCTGCCGCGAAGATACGTTTCTCGATCTTTATTCCCGTCGATGTTGCATCGATATCGCGTGGATCGACCTATCGAAAGCGTAACGCTTCAATTACGTAATTGAAACTTACTCTTAAAAAATTACATTTCGTTTTACGAGAAATTCGAAAGAGAGTTTCACTCTGTCTTTCCTTCTGTTACAGGCATCTACGATGAACGTCTGAAATAACGACGTACCAGATTAATTATCACCATGAGAACGTTGCTGATTCTTGCGGGCATTTTCCTGGAAATACATCTTCATTTCATCGGTAAGTTCCACAAATTACATTTGAAATAACTTCGACCTTTAAATTCGCTGAGTCGATTAAAAGGATGGGAAATTCAACTGCATTCGGGAAATTTGAACATTCTATAATAGTTTCAGTATAGAAAGCTCGTGATTTTAAAGCGATTGGTAAAACCGAATCATGGCTGGTCAAATAGAAAGAACGTGTACACTGACGACGGAAGCTCTTCCGTATTCGTGTTTCGCGTCGTCGTTATCAGGCTGACACAGAAAACACTTAATTCGTGCTGGGTGATGGCTGGCAAGTAATATCCGGTTATCGTGTTCTCAATGACCGCAAAAACTTTCGGCTCGTTAACGCTCGAAACTTTGTAAAGGGATCGTCTCTGGAACAAAGCCTTTAATTTGTCAGTCATTCTTAAGATAATTTTTGTTTATTTTTATCATCGCAAAGATATCGCAATATGCAGCCAAGTTGTTTTTATAAAGTCCTTTGTACATCGTTTTGGAAATATCTACGATTTGCTAATCGTATTCTGGAAAACAAATCGAAATTAATATTACATCGGTGATTCGATTTGCAGCGTCGCGTCTAGATTTTGCCCTGGTTCCATATCTCGTTATCGCCGTTATCAATTATTTATATTCTCCTTACTAAGAAACTTGGAACCGTTCAAACTTGTCCGACGAACGATGAATTTTTCAGTGCCCGTAATTCTTTCGCTCTTTGCACAGCTCTTTGCTCGCGAAACACGGGCACGATTTTTGGCATAAGCTGCGAGAAGTTGTATCAACGACGGAGGAACTTTTCAAAGATTTAAAGCTCGTAAAATGCTACGGTTGCCCGGTATCGTTGTGCGATGCAGTGATACGTTATCGTCGATGCATTCGAGGCTGGTCACCATAAACTCGATTTTCGAACGCGTACGTTCTTCGACGCGATATCGCCGGCTATAAATAACAGCCAATACTATCTGCGAATAATTGTGCTTCATCGGCATATTAAATAAACGTTCCTAGTTAACGACAAATCGATAACGTATCAGTTAACGAAATATTTTTTTAATTCGTTCAAGATCTCCGAACTTTAAACAAACTGTACTTTTTCATCCGACGAAAGAGATTATGAGAATACGTTACGATTAATTTCTAAATGTGTTCTCATCAATCACGGGCTCGAAACTTCGACGAAAAGTCACTCCGAGTTTTTTAATCAAAAGTTACACTATCGTTGTACGAGTCGAAAGGAGGAAATCTTTTGTTTTCTAGACAAGAAAAACTTGTCTCCGGCTCTAGAAGAAGGCAGCGAACCTTTTCTCAGAAAGAAAACGTAGTCATTTCCTAATGCAGCGTAAAAATCGATAGCGACAATGACTTCCAGGTTTCGGGGACGTTTTCTTAGCGAATAAAATGGCGGAAGCACGAGACGTTTATCGAGCCTCGCGCATTGTCCGTTCACACGTACCGCCACAAAATATGTAGCACCTCCCACATGCTGGTACTCCGTCGTTATCGCTATGTAGCTCATAAAAAGGCGATAATGCCAAACTGAAAAGCGCTTCTAGTTACAAGAGAGAGCCCGTAACGCGATGGAGCACGCTATATCCCTCGGCCGAGTGAAATAGCGCTTTGTTGATTGTCGCCGGTCGTGCGATCTAAAACCGAATTTAATACAAATAGATAGCAGTACAAATAACTATAAATAAATAGAATTTAGTTGGACTATTTTATTCGCCGATTCCGACGAAACGTTTGCATCAAAAAGCAAGGGAGGAAGTTTGATTTCGCTGCGAGCTGTCGTTTTGCTCTTGGCGATTAATCAAATCGAGTTCTTAGCGAACGGTCAAAGGGTCGAAGTCTTCCATTCGTTGATTAAAAAGTATACAGCGGAAGACAGGGATCGATGGAACGCGCGACCCGGACAGAACGAGTGTATCGTTTCAATTAGCGGCGCGTTTGTGACTTACGACCCGAGAAAATTACACGGTGCTATTAAAAACGTAGTAAATCGCTAAAAGACCGGCGAATCTGGGCCAAACTGTCGGTACAAAGAACGAAACCGGCAAGAAAGCCGCCACGTTGGCCGTCGGTCGATCTACGATCGCGTGCACGCGCGCCGTTTCCGCGTCCGCATGCGACTTCCAAGCTCGCCACGTGACGCGGAATATCTGCGAGCAGGACGATTCGCGAGTTCAGGAAAACGGGTCAGGTTTAACGAACCGTCGAACGGGTCTCGAGCAGGCTAACGAGTGCTAATTGCCGACGTTTTCGTCGTGTACACGACTCAAGTGCGCCGGCTAAATACAGGCTCGTTACACAACGGCCATGCGTCCGAATCTTATTATGTGGCGGGAGAGTTTCACACATCTCATTCTGCTAGAATGGAAACTATTTTATTGAAACACGTGATGGAGAATTTACGTGGTTCAGAAATTTATTCGAGTGAGAATGTACGGGAAAACCCTAATAAATATTTAATTCGAGGCGCGTGCCGCCGTGAAAATTATACTCTAACCGTATCATTACGAGTCCATTATATCTTCGTTTCAATATTTCTCTATTTTAATTCCCGCTAAGCCGAAGAATATTTTCCATCGCTTAATTAAAGCGGCGTTTTACCGGTGACCCAGCTGCACCCGTTAAAAACCATCGTCCGTATTTTAATGCCTTTGTTGCTTCACATGCGCGAATCGTGACGTACGCGAGGAGATTATCCCGTATAATAAATAAATAAATAAATAAATCGCAGCGAAATGTGTTGTGTAAGTACCAGTACGGGGGTAGAATGCGAAGTGGCACGAAACGGGTAAGCGCTTTCGAAGTGAATTTCTACGAAAAGCCAGTAGATTCGTAATAGCTAGGGAATTGCAAACGTCGAGAGCGATGCTTCGTAATTGTCGCGACTAAGTTATTCGCTTAAGCCACTTACGCTGCACCGGGGTTACGCGTTATTGTTGCTACGGCGTTAATCTTGAAGCAAGAGAGAATTTCGTTTCACTTTCCTTTCGAGCCCACTATCGCCGATGCCATTGTACGTTTTCCAGCCAAGTGAAAACCGTCCTTAATCTCGGTAAATCGTAGTTCGTTTCGGCCGCCGAGTTTACCGGGCTTCGCAAGCTTCAAATCTATTTGCTAGACTTTTCGAGTTCTCCGAAAAATCCACCCCGACAGAGTTTCTGAATAGGTTACGAAATGTTCCTTAAATGAATCTTCCGACGACAGGAAATTAAATTTCAAATTTAATCGGTCACTTAAGCCGATTTGTGTCACGGGAGATTCAACGTTTGAAAATAGAACGTACATTATTCTTCCATTCTACTTCTCCTTGCATGTCAATCCAAAGAGTATTTCCGTCGACTCAATTGACACCTCTGCTATTAATTCTGCGAGGATATATCGACATCGATTGCAAGTAATTTCTCCGTGCATTTCAAACTCGATGAAATTGAACACGACGAATCAGAAATAAAATTCGAGCGTTGAGTTTAAATGATTATGGAAAATGAATCTGAAAAAGAAGAATTTGGTTTCTTCTAAGAATTTGCTTTGTATTTTACAGGCAGCCAGGCGGAGCACCAGCGATCGTTAAGCAGCGGCAACGAGGTAGAGTTGAAGGGATCCGAGGACAAGGGCGAAGATGTCATCGAGGGGCCCGTCAGGGAAGTCCTCGCTCAAAGCGGCAGCACCGCGAATCTACCCTGTAAAATCACCGATCCTGGAGCTGGAACCGTAAATGTCATTACGTAACACGGGTTAGGTCGGAGGCGATTGACCCAGAAAAGTATTTCCAAGATACGCGACCCGTTTTGCCGCGATGTAATTCATGCAGGCTTGAAATTAGTTTCATGCCGATACGCGACACCGCCCAGAGGCTGCTACGCCGTCCGTTTTTCAGCCGCGGATATTTTAATCGGTGCACGAATTTCCGAATACATTCAAACGTAGGAAAAACACCGGGGGAGAAAAATGAAAACACCAACCGAATTTTAACCACGGAAAAAACAGCGCCGGAGATTATCCGGGGTTTGACGGGCTCAACCCCTTAACGCGTACAGTTTTTTCCGCCTTACTAAAAATGATCACGTTGTTCTCTTTTTATGGAATCTAGGACAGTTCCAGAGCGGTAAGTTCTCTTTTTCTGTACGCTACAATTTGTATTTTTACCATAACTCCGTGCCACTGGAAATATATCCTTACGATGCAATATGTGTAAGAAAATATTTATAACAGCTATCGTATACGTCGCATATTCCATTAGATATCCAATAAGGTTCTCCCAGATGCATTTATTCTGTTCCCATTTTTACAAATTGCCACACTTTTTCCTATCGCGAGCACTTTCCATATTTGTGATCGTTCAATTTCCGGTTCCGTTCAATGCGTCAAGTGATTTTCATTTAATTTTCGTTCGCCGGAGGGTACGATGCGTTCGGAAAAAAGAGGTTGAATAAAACCGTAACATATATAATTGGTCTGTGTTTAAAAATTGAACCAGACGATTTCGAGTCTACGATCCCATTTGAACCAGCTACCGTTTCATTACCATTTCGATAAAAATGTATTTTCTGTTCGCGCTAACAGTCTCTTTTGCAAGCTGCTCGGAAATAAAGCCGCAAGAGCGGTCTGAACGAGAAATGAAAGGATGCAGCTTGTCTTCTGAAGTAAACCGTTCACGTAGATCAAGTCGGGCAAAGCAAATATCAAGAAGAACAAAGCGAAGTTTCAATGAATTACAGCGAAAAACACGGCTGAGCTGATTCCCTTAAAGTTTCAATCAATTTTAGCGGTTCTTTCCCGGGTGTTGTAAATTTAATTTCTTTGCAAGTTTCAATTGAATTGCGATTAAACCAACGTTGTTAATAGCTTCGAAATTATATTTTGATCACGCTTAATTAATCGAAAAACACACCGACATAAATGTCAACGATCGTTATAGAACAGTTTTCGTTTTACGAATGTTTGCATTTCTCTTCCTGCAATTGATAATCAGTCTATTTTATAAACTCCGCAGTGCGGTTGGTAAATTTTTCGGATCGCGACGTTACCGCAACGCTATTAAGTTTAATTATCGTCGAGGGTGAAAATTCTAGGAACGGTGCTGGAAAGCATTATTGCCACCTCGATAACAAATAGCTCGGCCACAGTTCTCGCTAATTTTCTTTCTGCCTTCCTGAACTTTTAGACAAATTGCCTTCCACCACCCTCGACCTACCGAGATTCTTTCACCCCTGTTCTCCTTCTCGCCCTTATATATTTCTCCCTTTGCGGATTGCCCGTGAAATTCTTTAAATCGATGAATCACATTAAGCGTTCCGAAACCCTGAAAAACCATTCGATTTTATAGATAGCTTTTCATTGCTCGCTCACACTGCCGCAAATGATTCGCTCGTGGACGAACATTTATCGAGTAATTAAAAACTTGAAAATGCAATTTCCAATATAATTAGATGTTTCGACAGGGCGTTCATTATAAGGGTTTAATAAATGATATATAGGGTATCGTTCGACTCGATACTGCGGATATTTATTGTATTATTTTGGTTGTATAACTGGAAACTAGCGTGTGCTCGATGATGTACGGACGGGAATATACGTGATGGATATAGGGGTAACGCGAACCATTCGATTGATTCGAATTTTGAATCATATATTTCTTCCCAGTGGCTACAACCGACCTTCTCTTTTCCCTCCTCGTTTTACGTGGTTCCGTTGCTTTCTTTTTCCGATCGTATTCCCTTCGTCCCCGGTTTTCGACGCGCAGGAATATTTCAGAATATTTTACGAGGTTCCAACGTTAAACCGATACCGTAGCAGGTGCTCTGTTCAAGTTTTCTTGAGAAATAGAGGGAGAAGAGGGGAAAAAAAAGGGGAACGAAGGAACGACAGAAAATCTAGGTTGTGTACACGGAGCCTCGAGAGAAGCAGGAAAGTCTCTTTCGATACCCGTGGCGACTAAAGCCAGATGTCGGAATCGGAATCGAATTCCACTCGACATCGCGGCGACGAACGATTTCTTTATAGAACAGATCAGGTCGAGCGGATTTTCGAGGAATTTTTATTCGCGAGATACCTATATTTATAATATTATAGACAGAATGCCAGAGAAGCCTTCGCGGGCAGAAAATATAAATTCCTACTTAATGCAAGGGTATTCCAACAAATTCTATCGGGTCAAATATCGTTAATTTTCAGAAAAATATTTATACGCGAACTTGAAACATTAACGATATCGACATACGGGGAACGATGTCGATAAAGTTGGGAGCCAATGTTGATACAGTTGGAAATTGCTCTTCGAGAGGCAGGTTATTTATGAGAATTTCAGAACAGCTGCACTTCTTTGAATTCTTTACTCTTCAACTGTCCCGCTAGGGAACACCGGAAAATCGTGATCTACTTACAGGCCGAACACAGTTCCCTTTCCGTATAGTCTCTCAAGAACTTGGAAACACGGAGGAAAGAATAATAGCAATTGCAAGATTGCCGTTTCGAATAAACGACCCACCCCATTCGAAAGCTTCTGATCTTTCCTCCTACAGTTACGAAAGGAACCCGTAAACAAGAATGATAATATTGAATTCAAACCGTGTCACATATATCGGGATACGAGCAGATCGAAAATATGGCGGACAAGATAGCCTGATTCGAGGAAGGACGGAAAAATGAAGCGTTTCTCGATAATGGAAGAGTGGAACGTCGATGACGCGAAACATCCACGGCTATATGGCGGCCGGATCGAACGCATCATCGATTCCGTCCATTTTCTTTCGGCTATACGGTCGTATTATTGGCCACCGTATTATGCATTAAGAACGCGAGGCACTCTCATCGCGGAAAGTACCTTAGGAAGAAAGCCAGTCGGTGGAGATACCTATGGCCACTTATGTAAAACACTCTGTCCACCGTCAGAAAGCGAGTATACCGTCGCTGGATTCCACCGCGACGAGGAACATGAATAAAAGATGAATTCATCCGTGTCTTGTGTACGAGCAGGAGACACAGAAACAAGGGGTGTTGCTTTAGAGGGCGAGCGAACGAAAGAGGCCACGGAGAAAGGTTGAAAAGAACGAAACTGGCTGTTGAAGGGAGAAATCGGACGCGCTTCAGGCTACAAAATATCAATTTCGAAAAAATCTTATATAACCATCTCTGTTTTCCTTCTCTTCCGAGTGAGCACCTTCTATAAAAATTACCTGACACTCGTTCAGATTCTTGCAGATTCAGAGGCATTCGAAATCTAGCCGGTGTAGATATGGGAATCTAGAAGCATCTATACATTTTTGGACACTTTGGACGACTGCATAATACCAAATTGACATTTTACACCTGACAAATCATAGTGCAAGTGAAATGAATGAACATTGAAAAACTCGAGTATTTGAAAATTCGAAAACATCGTGAATTGTGAAAGGTAGTGCACGAATATAGTTGCCGCGAAAAATATAAGTTGACGGAATTGCGAACAACTTGCGTCGATGCCGCAATAAGGAGAAACTGCGGGAAAGAACAGGGAAGCTTTGGATTGTCTGTAAAACACAATTTCGAAAGTCGATTCGTATCGACGAGTGGAAGCAATGTCGACGGAGATTCTGCAGTAACAAGAAGGAAAAAAATGAAAGTGTTTCGTAGGAAAGTTTACGGTCTCGATAGAGCACAGACTCGGAAGTTGCCGAAGATTCGTCGTTGAATTATTTCGCGGAACGGTATCGATTATGGAGTTCCGTAAATGGGTTGACAGGCATTATCCATACGTCTGTCTAGCACAACATCCCGAGGCTACGTGTAGGAAATAATTTGCTTGATCACGAGAAATCCATGGGCGGATTTCCGAAGGGAATTTCCAGGAACAGGCGCCTTAAGTGGGTTCCGGTCAAAGTAACGTTGATTAATGTTGTTCCACAGAACTACCATTCGCGTTTGAGAGAACACGCGGAAACTCCACGCTCGGAGCTTAATTCGTTATCCAGTAAAGTTTGAGATCTTTTTCCGAACTACTCCGGGGCTGGCCTGTTTTCGCAACAAACCTTCCAAGCATAATGAAATAAAGCTCATTTATTAAATCGTCCGAACAATGCTTCGTTTTCATCGCAACGGCGGGTGCCTTTTTCCGACTTTTCTTTTTCCTAAAACAGATTTACCGGAGGATAGGCGCTTTATAAACGATGTCCGTGGACTTTTAAGCCTTATACGGCTACAAGACGATTGTACAAACGTTTTGAATACTTCGTTTACCAGGAATATTCAATTTGCAGCGAAAATTCTTCGAGTTTTAATTGAAATGCGCACGAAATGTACAACAGTTAAATATCAGAAAGTTTTTATCAAACTTGTTTGTTACTTTCCGTTCATATTTATTTATCACCTTTTTGTTTTGTTTAAAATGATTCGTTAACAAATGGAATTATTTTTCAATAAAATATAGGCAGGAGTTTAAATGAACGTTCTGTTTCGACTGCACTATACAGCTGCACGTAAATATTGATTAAAAGTTCTTTATTATCGTCCTTTATTTTGTGTGCGGAATTCGCCGTGAAAACTGGTCATAGACTTCTGAGGCCATTATTTCTGTACTATTTTGTCAGGGAGTTCGCTCGCCAACGTTCCACAAAGTTTGATGAGATTATAAAGGATTATTTCTCATACAATTATATTACCGCTGCTTGATGTAAAAATTTATAATTCGAAAGAGGATTGGAGATATAAATTTTGAAAATTGATGTTTATACATATACACTTTGAGCTTCATGGAGTCCAAGCAATTCTTAGAAAATTTTTGCGCAAAATATTGGGGAAACTCGGGAGTGGGGTGGCTGAAATTGGAACAGTTTCGGAAGCTGACATATCGGAAAGGATTGAAGTCACGGTTGCCAAGTGTCAGTTTTAGCTGCATGCAAAAGGAACTTTTATCGTTCCATAAATCTGTCGTTACCCATTCAGTATACAGTTAAAGCCACCGATTTACGGGAAAACCACGAAACGAGAGGTCGGCGCAACGTCAATGGAGGTAAATCACGCGTTAAGTGCTGAACCATGTGCAGTAAAGATCATAACTGTCGGCTGCCGTTACGATATCTTCGCATTTTATCTTGTCAGCGTAATCTTGACTGGAATGTCCAGAGGAATATAATACAGATAGAACAATGTCGCAAGACGGTGATCCCGTTCGTTGCGAATTAAACGCAGGATTAAAAACTAGAAACGGTAGAGGAAAGATGTATGTCAGCAATTGTTCACAAAGGAAAAAGGTAGACGGGAGGATATAAAATAACTCGGTGTAGTTCTGGTAAATACAGGAAACGTTTCTTCGGGGTAAATATTTTCTTTCGACCAGCACTTTGCGAGGACCGCTTTATGGATATACTCTTCAACAAATATTCATTAAACTCGCTCTCCCGTATGTTACGTGCAATAAATACTTAAAAAAATTGTTGCTTTTCCTTCGCTTTATAATTTCGTTCATTCATCGCAAACACGTAACAATGATAGAAATTTCCACGATTTCTCTTCTGGAACTGGGTAATATGAGTTAGTATAATATTTTCATAGAACATACGCTAACCCTCGCGTTTTGAACGTTGCCCCTTGCCGGTGAAATTACGATGATCGTAATACGAGCAGCACATGGTTCGTGTGTGATTTCTCGGCTGGAGGTGGCGAAACTTTGCTCATTACAGTAATACTTTCGAAACCATTTCTCTGATAACTGAATGAACTTTTGATGTGCTCGACGAATTATGTGCAGCGTACGTGGTACCGCGATGATAATCGTTTCGATGTAATTGAATGAACGGTTTCATTTCACGCTAGAATCGCGATATTCGAGTTAAATCATTACCGACTCTGTTTGTGGGCAATTTATTAAATTTCAAATTGAAAATATAATCATCGATGCAAACAAATATTAAAACAGAAACGGTAATAACGATATCCTGCACGCGTATCGAATTGTTCATTATCCCGTATATCCAATAAAAATGGATCGCAATTTATCCGAAAAGTGTTTGCATAATGGGGGGATATAATTCAATGTCGGATGAATTTCGGAGATACTCCACTGACAAGAATGGCTCTTTAGAACAGTCTTTTACCTCAATGAAGCAGTTTGTTAAGATTTCGCCGAGATAAGGAACGTGACCATAACGTTATCCGCTGATCGCAGAAAGGATATCCTCGAACGGCTCACGGTAATTCCCATTCGAGAGATTAAGAATGGAGGAGGCTACTAGATGCTTGCGGATAGTCGTTTCCAATTAAGTTTTCATCGGTATTGGTGAAACTCCGCTCGCCGGAATTCTACGTGGCTCCGGGTACATTGTACGTTCATTGTCGAACATTGTACGCTTCGGAAAAATATTCCCACACAAACATGCTCCGTCTCTGGTTTAATTTATCTTCAAATTTAGAGTTCCGGGGCATTTTAAATAAGATTTGGGGATTTGCGAATTTAGAAGCTTAGGACTTTGAAAATTTGGTTCAAGCTAACATTCTCCCAAAGTCGAAAACAAGTAATGAGCTCCGAAATTCCTCACCGAAAGACGTTGCAGCTTACCCGTTAGATAAAGATTTTCTTGCTTATGCTCGCTTTAACGGGTTCCGTTCGAAGCTCGATGAAATATCGGGTAATTCGCAGGTAGAAAAAGATGTTCGAGACAACGCAGAAGATTAGATTTGTTCTGACGTTGGAGAAAAAGTAGATTCAGTAGGTGGCTAATTGGATGGACGCGATACGGCGCAACGCAGCTATTCGTGCAAATCCTGTGCAAAATAGTTGGAGCAAAGTATCGGATTGGCGCGTGTGCACTCTGTTCGGAGAAGATAGATCCTTTTCAGGCAGAATCCAGGATTACAAGAAACATCCCGGATTACGGCACTGGCTGATTCCCGCAGTGTCATATCCTTGGAAACCGGTTTCCTACGAACGCATTAGATGGAATCGCAGTAATTACGCGCGCGGGATAAGCATTAAAACGGGTCATCGAAGCGGCTCTTCAAACTGAAGCCAGATCGATTGATAGCGATCGTCTGGCCCTGATTGAAACCCCGATTATTCCAATCTCGAACTTCGAGTCTCGTTCGAAGGAGTCAGCTAGTTGGAGTGTAAACACGATTCAAGAAAGATAGGCGATAACTGGATATCTTCGGTCTACATTTTGGAAAGTTGTCTCGAGCGAGTTGGCACGAAAGAAAGCGATATCGAAAAAGCCGAGCAAAACGAACGGGTTAGTTAACGTTAATGAGCTGGTAATACCGTTTGATTCGTAATTCCGAGTGAAAGGTTAATTATGGTTGGTGTCTTTAACGAAATTAATCAAAGCGGCCACTAATGTGTCCGCGTTGTCAAAGCGTAACTCGCAAATGCATATCGCGAGCTTGCAAATGCGTATCATATTTTGCAGATATTTACGGTCGAGTTGAGTCTGTTTCGCGGGGAAACTCGTTACCGGTTCCCGCATTACGAAGAGTAGGCAACATACATTCGTAATATGTATCCCAAGCTTTCGCAAGTTTAATGCGAACTGTTCGTAACTTGCTAGGTTTGTCCAATCCGTTTGAAAGTCAATTTTACGCTGCTCATTTTTCCTCCCCGTCCGGTGTTCGTGCAAAGAGCCGTTCGACGGGGTTGCTTTCGCCGGTAACTTTTCAACTCCGCGCCAGTTATTTTACGACAGCGGATCGTTCGCGTTTGAACGTTAAGCGAAAGATCTTGCTTAATTACACGGCCTCGCGGGAATTGTGACAAATTATACGGGACCAGGAGAAGCGAACACTTTTCGAAACACGGGAGAACAGACCGCCAACGTGACGACGGGTGCCGGACAAATTGAGTAAAGTTTCGTGGTCAGTACGGTCAGGAATGAAAATTACCCTGAAATTAGGGTACACTAATGGCCTTCGTAATTGATATTGGATGCGAGCGTGGCTTACTCCCCTCTCTCGTTGCCTGATATGATACACGCTGTTTCCTATACATTGTTACCGTAAATGCCGTAAATGCTTTTAACGCCTGTTTCGCCGCAACGCGTTTTCCTCTTTGAATTATCGTTAGTTTCTCTTTGCGGAGAAACACGGTCGATCGCCTTTCAACCTTGTTCCACGAAAAAGAGACGCGAACGAATAGAAAATATACGCGTCACTTAGACGCATCCGTTTTATTTCGCCTCTTTGTTGTCTGATGTTGCAGATCACGTGGGTGAAGCACAGAGGCAGACGATTACTAACCGTTGGTACGAGTACCCACTCGATCGACAATCGATTTGGCGTGATGCATTCGAGTACCGATTGGTCACTTCAGATACGAGCAGTTACTCTTCAGGATGCCGGTATATACGAGTGTCAGGTATATCCGGCGTTCCATCTACCTGTAGTAAAAAAGGCGACTTCTATTGTCGTGGCTGCGTTCCACCCCGACGTTATAGCATCGTTTGCATTTGTTTGACCGTAAAACAGTGCTCGTCCTCTAAATTTACGGTACTACGTTACGCTGGCTTTTATGCGATTCTTTTCTCGCGTACACAAAAGAAGGAAACGTACACGCGTTGTCGTAATAAGGGACTGTGTGCAAGGATCCTGCACCGAAAACGGCAGCACCGCTTTTGACAAAAGATCCCCTTTATTTGCAAGGTCGTTTGCCATATTTGTATCGTGCTCGTAGTCGTAGAGAACTTTCCTACTCGAACGATCAACTAATTAGTCGGTGAAAATTTCAGGTTACGTCGCATCCGGTGCAGCGTAACTTCGTGCACTTGAAAATCACGGAAGCGTACTCGATCATACCTGGTGCGCCCGATTTGCACGTGAAGCAGGGCTCGAGCCTTCGGCTGGAGTGTCAACTGATGGCAGCCGCGGAGTCGCCCCTGTACGTCTTCTGGTATCGCCAGGGTCACATGATCAATTACGACGAGGAGCCAGGCGTGAAAGTCGAGCTCACGAAGGGTGGATCGATTTTAATGGTCAACAAAACGAAGCCGTCGCACGGCGGGAATTACACCTGCGCGCCGAGCAACGCCAAGTCGGCGTACGTGATGGTGCACGTGATCGAAGGTAGGTGGAAATCAATCAGTTGTTCCGAAAATCATTTTCGCAACGATCGATTCGCGTCGTGAAAGAGAACGAAATATAGCGAGGAAACGTGAACGTGACGTACGCTAGAAATTCGAGGAAGAGTAAGATTTGACGGGAGCGGAGGAACATCTTCTCGGCGCACGAGAGACTTTCCACGTGATCGTTAGCTACGTGATCGGACTACCAGCGTGGAACGTTGCGCGAAAGACCAATGTCCGATCGTGTTCGTTTAAAGCGTCGTAGTCACCCTCGAGGGTATTTTACCTCTGCTCTATGAAACTCTTTATTTTTCCCTCTCCGACTCGGCGTCTCCCTCTCTCGTTTCGCGGATATCAAATAAGAGTTTCTAATCTTGTTTCAGAGGAGGAGAAACCGGCGGCCATGCACGGAGGCGACAGAAGGAACCTTAGCCCAGCAATTTTGGCCAGCAACTTTCTAGTGTCCCTCTTGGCGGCCGCCAGCTGGAGGATACCGAGTTTCACCAGCCTTTATCCGACGTGAATCGCCGTAGAACTTACGGGAATGGTTGGTGATCGTGCCCGCGCCACCGCAACCCGGTTCATCTTCTTCCGCAAGGACGAGTCCGCCAATGGTCGCTCGGATCCTCGGGACTCGTCTTTCCAGCTGTAACGCCGATCGAGCACGTGTCCTTGCATCTCGTCGTCGACGGAGAAGCACGCTCGTGGTGCGTGAAAGCTACGAATCGATCGTTTCGCGTGAACCGGACCGTTTTAGTGTAACACCGGGACTTTCCGAGGGATATCGATCGCCAGGACTTTACGAATCCCTTCTCTCCCCTCGCGATTTCTTCGTCCTGGGCGCGGTCGAATTATCCTTCCTTTTGGAATTGATCCAACACCTCGCGATAACGCGCGTTTCATTCTTGGTAACCGGACGTTCCGTTGTAACCGAGAGGACAGTGACTCTCTGGATTCGAGCACTCGTTAGTATCTTTCCGGTGTGACGATGAGTGGAAACTATTTTCTTGGTACGTGAATTGTACGTATAATCAGTGTACGCGTATACGTTATGTTCGTTGCGCGGTATGCGCATATGTATGTATACACAGATAGTAAGTTTGAAACGGGGACTCGAACGAGCACCGAGCGTGTCGCGACGCGGAAACGACTCCCTCGTCCATTTCCCGAATCTCCGATTTAGCGCGTCGAGACCCCTGTTTTATTTCGTTCTTGCGAGAAGCGGTTTCGCGTCGATTGCGATCGAGATCGCGGCACGGCGAATCGGATGTTCGCGTGAGATCCATTCGCGACGACCGCGTTAGTTGTCGGAATAAATGGAATCAATGTAAATAATGCATTCTAAATATACATTCAATAAAACATTAATCGTAAAGCTGATTGGACGGGTAATTTACTCACGACACCCACGGGCGTTTCGTTCGTTTTCCGAACGGATACCGAAGGAAGGAAGAACGATAATCGCGAGGCGATAACGCCGATTTGTTCTTCACGCTCGATGGATAAACGATGAGGTAGGAAATTGGACGTAAAACAGCGTGCGATCGTCGCGCAACAAACGAGGCTCGAGAGAAAAGTTATTCGAGGAAAGTCGAAAGAAAAGTTGCGAAATTCGAGCGATAAACGCGCGCGTTCGCCTCGCGTGTTATCCATCTCTCGAAAGTCTCGAAACTTTGCGCGGGAGCTTTAACGCGCCACCGGCGAACCTTGTTACAAGAGGCAGCGTTATCTTGCCTTGGAATCCTGTTAAAACGGATTAATTTAACCGCAAATTCGGCCGGAGAAATATCGAGATCCTCCAGGGGGCTGGATAACTTCGGACTCGAGCGTTATTGTAGCCGCGAAACGAGCTTCTGAGAGCGGCTCTAGACACGATTAATCGATAAGACTATCGAACGCGAAACCGCGCTTGTTCGCAGCTCGGTCGCTTTCCTTCGTTATTAACGATCCGCAGCACGATGGGTATCAAACGAACGACGGTTCGCGATGATTCGCGGGAGATCGCACGACCGTGGAAACGGGATCCAACCAGCAATTAGCACAACGAAGAGTTAATTTGACGAGCAGGTGGTAACCTTTGCGAGTCTCGTCGTTTCGTGCCCCGTCACGGCACGGTACCGCGTACTAGAGAGCCTGTCTCCTTTTCCCGCTTTGACCCCGGTCGACTGTCCTTTAACTTCGTTCTTCGCTCTCTCGTCTTATTTTCTACCTGCCCGGCCAGAACTTTAGCGATAAAAGCACCGAAACTCTTTTAACGTCTGCTAAATTGAAACGCTACTGCGGTAAAGCGCTGCGGGTACGTGATTTCTTTCGGGCGGACTACGTTTCCCGGATTCGATCCATAAAACTGGACACGTTTGCTTGCTCGTTCCTCGTGTTGCGTGAACATTTTATCTCGCGGAAATCGTTTTGCCGGCGAACGTAACAACCACGCTGCCGCGGCGACAAATAACGAGAGAAAATGTCGATACACCGACGCCGCTGCGGTCCCACATTTTGGTAATCTGTTCGCGCGTGACAAATGAGTCGTGTTGCGTTCGGACGTTTCGCGTAGAACTTCGTTTCGACCCGGAACGCTACGGATAGATTTTCAATTTCGTTCGCCACCGGTTATCGTGCGCAATAGCTCGTATATAACTGGGAATCCCTAGTAATCTATCAGCCGCGGTGCAATTTCCTTGATCTTTTAATCGCGCCCTAATGCAATCTCCCCGATTCTCCTGCGGCCCCGAGAATCGAATCAAGTCTGTCTCGAACGAAATTCTCGATATGCCAACGATACAATTTCTCCACCAACTTTTTACAGGTGTCTGCAGCCGTAGTTGCAGAAGTGACCTTCTAATTCACCCCGCGGAAAGTACAGGTTTTTATCGCTCGACCTTTTTCATTATTGTTTTCCAAACAATAGTTACAACTGGTGCAAATTGCGTGAGTCGCGTAGCGTGGACGAGGAAGAGGAAGTGCTCCGGCCGCGGAACCTCGACTTTAGTCAAGTTTCTTTGGAGATAGCGAAAGGGACCGGAAGAGAGAAGTACTGACACAGAAAATGAGAGAAGACTCGAGAGGCGACGGAGGGTAGAGGTGTTCGAGAAAGTTCGCAATTTCTTCAAAGAAGAATGAGCGCTCCCATCTAGGCGAGCATGCACACGTAATAGGGTAATTCTCAGAGAGAAGCGTTGTCCTATTCTTTCAGCATCCGTTCTGGAACAGCGAATAGCAACGTTGTTTTCGTAATCTTCCTTTTTACGTTATAAGAACTCCGCGAATCCTTTGCACTCAATTTCATTCGCAACGTAATTACGTTACAGATTTCATACGCGATTACGCGGTAGTGCTAGTTTCATTTAGAGAACGTTTTTCGACCATCGAATTAAATCGTAAAACTTGACGGTAACGTTACTCAAGATTTCGCCGTAAATCTCGCCGATAAGCGATCTCGTGCATATTCGGTACATGTTCCGGTAGACATTAAACCCTGGATGCATGTGACCGGCGAACGAAATCTCGTGTCGCCAACGAACGGGTCTTGTACACCGACACGCGTGTCCAGCTTGTATTCGCGATAAAATTGTCAAGCTGATTGCGTGACGAAACGAGCAGGAGAAGGTACAAATCGCTTTACCCTAAACGGTAATAAAGACCAAGGAGAAATATACTTTCGACGTTTTTTCGCTTTGACTCTTTGATCATTTTACGTGCATGGAGTCGCAATGTGGCTGCAGAGAAATGCACCGCGAAAAGCAAAGAAATGAAATATATACAGGATTTCCGTGTACAGGTAATTACGTTATAATTTATGGAACTGCCTGGCGATGAAAGAAGTATTATATATTGTAATTAAGCTGATACAACTTTATTATGATCGTTTGTGCGCAAACGACGGCAAAGTTAATTACCTTATCGGAATTGTTTGCGTTTTCCGCGCAGAACCGAAGTTTCGTTGAATAACGATAAAATGTAAACTATATTTTATCACGGAGAAGAAAAATCTAAGCGTTTTATAACTTGAGAATGTAAGTTTGTACGGTATGTGCTATAATTGAACTCATTCTAATACACGTGAATGCGTCGGGGAATAACGCACGTTCTAGATCGGCGAGTTATTGAAAAACGCTTCAATCTGTAAAATAAGAGGGTTTACAAACGATTTCATTTCCGTCCTCAATAGGTAAGAGAATTGAAACCTTTAGCGTTTCATTTCCATTCACTGGCGAAATTGGAAAATTATCGAGAGCCGATTCACGCACTATATGGGACATCTCGCTACGATTCCATCTTCAATCCTCGAAGCGACGTCGCTTATTTTACGGAGACAATGGGCTCGTGTCCCGTTTACTAAACAATTCACCTTCTTATGCCGTTTTACCGTATCGCATGTAATAATATCGCATTGTTACGTAGCGAAATTAAACTTGGACGCGATTACGAGCCGGATTGTTTCTGGATTAATGAAAGTAGCTCGCATATCCGTTCTTTCATGCAGCATCGTCCAACTAGCAACGTATATTTCGAGTATCGTTGGACGCGTAAGTACGAGAGCCTCGTGGGAAAGTTCGTGAAAGTGCTTGGGCGGGATCGATGTTGGAGGGTGTTTTACACGACAGGGCTACGAAACCGATGCTGTTCTCGCGAATTGGGCTGTAAATACAGCCGTATTCGTTGTTTCTACCAGGACAACGTACCCCTATTACGAGCTCACGGTTTCGTTTTAGAGACAAATCGTATTCGTCGACGTTAACCCTTTCGGGCTCTATATTCCACGAAATAGCGCCGGTGGACGCAGGTATTTTACGAATTTGGCTGTTAGTTTCGCCCGATAAATTAACCCTTTTCATCTTGTACCAAGTACGTGACACCGTACACATTTACCAGCATGGTCAACGGTGGTCACGATTTCTTCTGGCGGAACATTCACGTCCAGAGAACCGTAGATTAATATGTATACTTCATCAACCTTATCCTCCGCGTTTTTTGTCGACACTCTCCGGACACTTGTAATTACGTAGAAGAAGCGTACGAAACGTCAACTGCGCGACGATGTACAGCGTGCTCGAAATTCTAGCAATTTATCGTTGAAATACGGTGAACGACTGCTCGATCGGAACCGACGCGATCTTGAAGCCGAGGTCCATGTTTGATAGGTACGAATGAGGTTCGACGGGAACAAGGCTCGACTGCGATACAGTTGTATTGGCCGAACGAAGCGCGATATATCTTGCTCGTCGAAACAGTTGCTACGAAATTGAGAAACGTCGAGCTGTCGGTGCCGGGAAAGGATGGCCAGTTAAATTGCGTCGATTTTTGAGTTACCGGAGACCCAATTGCGCGCTGACCAATTAAATTTTCAGCGAGCGCAATTCGTCATCGTCTTGGTCGCGCCTGAAGTTTTTACCCCGTTCGATTCGGTATTCGGAACCGCGATATTAAAGCGTCCGATATTCCAAATGGAACATTCGATGCTGGCCGCCGCGTCATGCTTCCTCGAAGCTCGTTTCAGCGAGCTTTCGCTGAGCTTTCACTTTTGGTTCCTCTATACAGTCCAGTTAGTTTTACGACTTCTTGTTCCGCCCACTGTAATGCAGTTTATCGCTCTCGCGGGGATTTCAACCTAAACGCTTCGTCTTTAAAATTCTCACGACGCCTCATCGAAGAAGAGTTAATTCGACTCTTTACAACGACGTTCGGAATAAATCGAGTTTCTCTAGTTGGTGTACGAGACAACAGAGCATAGCTTCGATTCGAAAGTCGAATGACGAGTCCATTAGTTTAGGCGAGATTAATGGAACGTAACTTCTGCGAGACATCGCGGACGTATTTTGCAAATTTCCTCGGTTAAAACCAGTTCCGCGAGAATTAGTTTGGCCGCAAGGAAAGCGAGAGCAAGGAAGAAGAAGAAAGGGGAGGCAAACGGAAGGATCGTGAGTAAAGCAACATAAATAGCGGCATTCCACGTGGAATTGGAGCTCGGCACTATTCCGTAGACATATTTGTCCCGGGCGAGCGGCACACAACGTGGCACCGCTTTATGGTGAAAGATGCCTCGTATTACCCGTCTGCCAAGTCGGTTTACCTCGGAAATACTGCGACCGTGGAGAAATACAGAGAAGTTTCGATAGCGGATCTTAGGACGTCGGCGGAATCGTTAAGGGTCCAACAGATTCTTTCTGCTGTTCGAGACTTTGTCCAGAAAGGGATGTTTAGCTTTAAGGGTGATTCTTGATAACTCGAATTATCGACGGGTCCACGATGAGGGAATCGTAATTTCGTGGCAGGCCATGAATCTTGACTCGCGATACGTATTCACGAGGGTATTCGAGGGCAGGAGACAGTTATTTGCGACAGGTCTCGTAATCGAGCAAACAACTGGGCCAACGCGTATTCGAGCCGCATGCTTCACATAACTAGACGTAAGTTTATTAAGTTCGTTCGATAAATCGTTATTGCCCCGAAAACTATCGGATCCGCGGCTGACGGATACAACAGTTTCGACGGCCTTTCGATATCTAGTCAGAATTCCGATAAAGCCGCATCATCCGTGAAAGCCAGTGTGAACGAGAGATTTACAAGACACAAATTAGGACAAGTTACACCATCCGTTTCGTCGCACATCATCGTAATTCGAAGTTATCGGAATATTCGGTTTAAAATCTCTATTAGTCGAATGGAGGGAAAAATTGAAAGAAAGAATTCGCGAAAGTTTTTATTTCGGTCTAAAATTTCTAAGCCCGAGCAACCACCTTTTTGGATGCCGGCTTCTTCGGGACTTCATTTAGCCCCGAAGCTTTAGGAAGCGAGTTACTTGGTCGAAACTGCCGCGAGCCAAGTTGACTGCGCGCTCGCGTACCTGCACGTGTACTCGTTCCTGGAAGGCCACGGGTGCTCTTTGCGCTTCGACGCTCGAGAATAGAGGCAACGCGACGCGAACAAAGCAGAAAGGCCAACGGAAAAGTGGGTTAACCCGGAGGGAGGTTAATTCGCCGTGATTACGGTGACGAGATTGTTGGCGACGTTAAGAAACGAAGGCTACAGATCCGGCCGATAGTGCTGCTTGGTATTCGGTATTAATTCCCATTAAAAAGCTGGAACTCGTTCGCAGAGGCGACAAGTTTTCTCGAATGGTACGAGTTCAGCAAAAACAGAAAGTGGCCAGGAGAAAAGAAAGGTGAAAATTGTTACTGCCTTCGAGATCAGATAGGAGGATCAAATGTGTTGAAAAAAGTTGGAAGTTGACCGAAGGGTGAGGCCGGGTAGAAAAAACCCTCGGGAAGTTGGGCTGCAAAACGGCTCGCGCGAATTTCCCAGGGATAATAAAGGGGTTTCCCTCGGGAACACTTTTATTTAATTATCTAGGAGCGGAGACAATGAAAAATAAATTTATATTGTGACGAGGTATCAAGCGCATTACCCGTTTCAAGAGCTTCATAATTTGCAACCGTGCTACGACGAATAAGCCTTCAAAGGGGTAAGATCTCTCTCTCTGTGTGCGCCTTAGCTTTTGAAAATGCCGGCTATGAAGGCTTTTCAAGCTAAAGCTCTGAGAGCTCTATCGAAAAAGCTCGAATAAAAGAGAGTTTGCTGATCTAAATCTTTTACGGACCGGTCCGTAGGAACTAGATTTCATTACAAATTTGTTTTCATCAATCGGATAAACTTTCGCAGCAGTTTCAATAGTTCCTACTGTGTCCCCCGTTTCTGTTGCGTCTTATTTTCGATTTGTATTCCGTTTCGCCTGCTCCGGAGACTAACGCTGAAATTGCATGCCCATAACCGTGATCAAAGAACAGTAACGCGGCATGACCCACGCTACGTTTAATATTCATGGTATTTTCGAACGAAGTGGGCTTCCTTAGCAGTAATATAAATGATAATTACGCGCCATTGTTCGCAGAGTTAGGTTGGTCGCATTAACAGTCGTCAACCACCGGCCAGAACTTCGATTTCGTGCAACTACCGGCTGTCAGCTTCAGCGCTGCATAATTCCTCGCGGAAAATTTCAACCGATGTTCACGGCGTGAAAAACCGTGCGGCGAACTTTCACGGATCTTTTTCTTCGTCCCGCGAGAAAGTTGTCAAATGATAATTGGAACGTTGTAACGACAGTAGCGTGTTTTATGTCTCTCTTACTACGACGAACTCGACGATTTCTTTGAGGAACTTCCCGTAGGTCGAGATTAGATTGTTCCGTCATCTTCACTGGAATTATATTTGCATTTTATTCTTCGGAGCACCGACATTTTGGAGTATTCGATGAAAACGATTTGTCGGAATCGAGGAGGGTAATCGTGGATCATGGAGAACAATACAGGATGCTCGAGAAGGCAGTAGGCCAGTTATTAGAGGCGTTTAGGAGCCGAAGACACGAATTCCAGAAGATCCTTGCGGATTACCTAGGACCCGGCCGATTGTACAGCGGTAACGTCACATGACCATTGTTCCAGCGATAATATACGAGCAGACGTAATCCTCAAATTACGTTCTCGCGATGCGACGCTTCCGTCCATCCGTTTGCACCCATCCGGACCTGTACACACGATAATAGTTTCCTCCGTGATAGCGACCGTTCGCAATATTAGACACCTCTGCTACTTAACTGATTAGCTCCGAGTGCTGGAGTTACAAAAACGGATTCAATTGTGCTGCGAACACGGTATCTACGAAAATCGCGAGTCCCAGTTCACGGTGAGAAACGATGGCGACGAGAAATCGTGGAACAAAGGAAATCGCGAAATCTGATGGTTAACTCCATCCGTCTTCGCTCGCGTTTTCCTCGACTTGGTAATTTAACGAGAACTTGATTTCGAATCGACACGGTTTCTATATTTCGAGACAGTCGTGCTTTCGAGCGATTTAATCGAAGTGACACATCTAGTAGATGATGAAACACGTCTTTGATGCTCGGAAGGACGTCGAATAGGAACGCGATTTTAGCTTCGCTTCCGTTTTACCGGGTCTACAGCGAAATTCGTGAGAAGATTCAGTTCCGAGTAATTTTCTAAGACGTATCGACTCCCCCGACAATCTGGTCGCCGCCGCCATTCGAATTTTCAACTCCCTGGATTTCCATTTACGTCGATTGCTGTCAGAAGAGAGGCACGACCTAAAAATGGGTTAACGATTGCCTGTACCAGCTGGATTCGCCTCAGACGGCAAACGGGAGGCTAAACTGTAGGGATTCGCCTTTCGACACGGATAGTGGAAACGTTGCGCGACAGTTCGAGGAATCCCGTTGTATTTACAGACAGAGGGAACCGATTGATCGAGCCGTTGCGTTTATCGGTGCAGTTCGTAGATTCAGCGATGGGGACACGGTGATTTCCCTTTGAACCTCGCGAGACTGTTTTCCCATGCGAGAAATCGATTTAGGGTTATTCGATTTCCTTTGCGACTAGCGTGCGAGAGAGAACGTCAATTTGTGCTACACTTTTCGTGTCATTAAGTCGGCAGAATGGCGTGATTTTTATTCCGAAATCTTCCGCTGTCTCTTCGCTCGATTGATTGCAACCCGGTATTGAATCGCTGCATTATCAAGTTCGATAAGGAACCTGAAGTGCAGTACTCGAGTCGTTCGATTGTACTTAAATAAACCAAATGGCGTAATAATCGAGGCGAGCGATGGAACATCGAGGTTGCTGGTCCTGAGGAACGCCGTGACTTCTGGCGCTTCATACGGTTGCGAAGAGGTCCTTAAACTAAATCGCGAGAGGATTGTGCAAACACTCCAGTCACAGTTGGCAGAATATTCAGCAGGATAACGCGCACAAGTAGCTGAGGGGCATTACAGGAGAAGCTGGATGCAACTAACTTTGGAACTAACGAGACAAACGTTTTCGTCGTTTGATGTTACCGTGATTGCATTCGCCGGCTGTTTGAAACGCGTTGGCTAACTTTTTGCTATATTTTCGGTGCTTGATATTATATTTTTTTATTTTCCGACGACATGCGACGACCACCTCTGGCGCCACCTTACAAAGGGTGGACGAAATAACAGAACGAATACAAATTGTATTATCTCGTAAAATAAAATTTGGCGAAACTTCGGACAACCTTTGTGACATCGATCAAATTTTGCAAATAAGCTACTTTCTGCAAAAGAAGATATCCGAGAATGGTTTCTGGCGACACGGAAGAAAATATTCTGCTACTTTTATGTCATTCCCTACATCGTCGACGAGATACAGTATAGTGTGCGAACTGTTCTGAACAAATAATACGCATAATCAGACATACAGATTATATTATAAGCTGCATAAAATCAGTATTAATAAACATATAATGAATATATAGTATATTAATCAATAAAATCAATGTTAATTGAATTTCTTTACGAAAACGGTACATGTGGCGCCATCTAGCGGTGAGCGGCGGAACTACAAAATTACAAAATTGCGATTTTCTGCAAAATTAGCGCATTTTACGCATATTTGAGGGTCACATATCACTCTGTGATCTCTTTAGAATCGAAATAATGTCACAGGAACTTCCTCAAAGCGCTACAAACGAAAATAGAAAAATAGGCCAATCCATGGACAAAAAAATTGGCGTCCATCTAGCGGCGAAAGTTGGAACTACGAAAATATAAAATTGCGATTTTTGACAAAATGAGAGAATTTTAAGTATTTCTGAGGCTTGCACAGTGTTTCGTGATCGCATAAGAAGTGAAATAATGTCATAAAAGCTTGCTGAAAGCCCTGGAAAAGAAATTGAAAAATAAGTCATTTTATGGACAAAAATTTGCAGCGCCATCTAGCGGCGAAACAGGTGAACTAATCGTAAAAATCGTATGCCCGAACACGCATATACGAAAAATATAAAATATAATATTTCATGACTTTCTCCGCACAGTATCCTTCCTGAGACATTCTAAAACAAATTTCTATTAACACTTGATGCATTTTTTTGCCGATTAAGCACAAAAAATCAATATTTATCGAATTCGGTACAAAACGGTACAGGTGGCGCCATCTAGCGGTGAAAGTCGGAACTACAGAAATATAAAATTACGATTTTCTTCGAAATTAGCGAATTTTAAATTTTTCTGAGGCTTGTAGAGTGTTATGTGATCAAACTAGAAGTGAAGTAATGTTATAAAAGCTTTCTAAAAGCTCAGGAAAAGAAATTGGAAAAAAGGTCATTTTATGGACAAAAATTTGCAGCGCCATCTAGCGGCGAAACGGGTGAACTAATCGTAAAAATCGTATGTCTGAACACGCATATAGGAAAAATATAAAATGTCATATTTCATAACTTTCTGTGCACACTATCCTTCCTGAGACATTTTAAAACAAATTTTCATTAACATTTGATGCATTTTTTTGTCGATTAGGCCCAGAAAATCCATTTTTCCGAAGGGGTATTATTTCAAATTTACCTCCGTTAGTTCCGACTTTCGCCGCTAGATGGCGCTGCAAATTTTTGTCCATAAATTGACCTTTTTTTCAATTTCTTTTCCAGGGCTTCCAGCAACCTTTTATGACATTATTTCACTTCTTATAAGATCATAGAACACTGTGCAAGCCTCAGAAATACATAAAATTCGCTCATTTTGACAAAAATCGCAATTTTATATTTTTGTAGTTCCAACTTTCACCGCTAGATGGCGCCACGTGTACCATTCTGAACCAAATTCTATAAATATTGATTTTTTGGGCTTAATCGGCAAAAAAATGCGTCGAATGTTAATAAAAATGTGTTTTAAAATGTCTCAAGAAGGATAGTGTGCGGAGAAAGTTATGAAATATGACATTTTATATTTTTCCTATATGCGTGTTCGGATATACGATTTTTACGATTAGTTCACCCGTTTCGCCGCTAGATGGCGCTGCAAATTTTTGTCCATAAAATGACTTTTTTTTCAATTTCTTTTCCTGAGCTTTTAGCAAGCTTTTGTGACATTATATCACTTCTAGTTTGATCATATAACACCCTACAAGCCTCAGAAATACTTAAAATTCGCTAGTTTTGTCAAAAATCGTAATTTTATATTTTCGTAGTTCCAAATTTCACCGCTAGATGGACGCCAAATTTTTAGTCCATGGATTGGCCTAATTATCTATTTTCGTTTGTAGCGCTTTGAGGAAGTTCCTGTGACATTATTTCGATTCTAAAGAGATCACAGAGTGATATGTGACCCTCAAGTATGCGTAGAATGCGCTAATTTTGCAGAAAATCGCAATTTTGTAATATTGTAGTTCCGCCGCTCACCGCTAGATGGCGCCACATGTACCGTTTTCGTAAAGAAATTCAATTAACATTGATTTTATTGATTAATATGCTATATATTGATTAAATAATTATTCATATTGAATTTATACTGTTTGCTATATATTCGGTGGGCCCAAAGTTGCGGATTATATGTTCAGAACAATTCTCATTCTATACTATATCTCGTCGATGGTATAGAGAATGACATAAGAATTGCAACAAATTTTGCTTCGAGTCGCTAAAAACCATTTTCACAAATATTTTCTTTTGCAAAATAGAGCCTATTTTAAACCCGAACTTGCAAGATGCTGTACCATCTATTGGGCAAATAGTTTCCACCATTATTCACAGCGACCTGAATATTCCGTCGTCAGTAAGTTTTCATCCCCAATTTATTTTCAACCGATATTCTGTAATAATAATGAAAATATCTCTTCGACGTGCATTCCTGCGCGATCTAACGGCGGTGACATAGGGTCAAGAAATGCATATTTCTTCGTAAATCATTGCGGAACGTATCGAATGTCCGAAGATCAATACTGTCCCTCATAAATCGTTTCCTCCGGTGTGGTCGCTGCATAGTAAAGTATCAAAGTTGCAGCAGTTATGCTAGTACCGAAACTTGGGAAGTATAGTATAATGTGGAGGGTAGGTTTGTTTTGCTAGGATAGCAGTGCCCGGAGGATTTCGCAACTGTTTGATAAGTTGTTATCGGTGGATCTTGAAATGCTCTTGATAGGGAGGATGCGCTTTTCTACCATTAGCATCCGAGAAAAGCGCGGCGATAATCAACATATTCATGAATAACAGGCTTGCGTGGCTTAACCGGTCGGACAGGAAATATTTCAAAGTAAAATGAGTCCGCAGTCTCGGGAAGCCTCCATAAATATCGGATCCGCAAATTTCATTAAAGTTCGGCTGGTAACACGTTTTTGAGCCGGCGTGCTGGCGGTTTTTCAGTCGATTCGACTTTTACGCTCGGATTCGCGGACAGAAAGAGTCCTCCTTAATCCGGCAATCCTTACACGCGCGGTTAAAGGGAACATTGAAAAGAGGCTGGCGGTGTCACGCTTCCGGCGACACGGTGTCGGCTGCAAGTGCTGTCTCGCGTACTCGCGGATTCAATTCCAGATTAAAGAAGCCGTACCCGAGCGTATCCAGGCATTCATCGACGGTGCTGATTACGTTACATCTTCGCCGCGAAATACGCGAACTACGTGGAAAATTATTCGTGCGTTTAACGCTTTCCGCGTATCCGATGACGCGTGAATTTACGCGAGCACTCCCGGTAATTGCTGGCCGAGGCCTGCACCCGTGTCCACACGAGATAAGTGTCCCACCGTTTCGTTACACTAATTTGTCAGGGAATCTTCCTGCTGACTCTGGTTGGCCGTTTAAGTGGGATAAAGGACAACGAAAGGACGGTAGTGCGATAGTTGGTACTGCAAATACTCCGGTACAGGGTATACGTGTAAATAAAGTAAAAATAGAATAATTGCGTGGCCGAAGTTTCGACTGCTTTTACGTAGCACTAAACGAGTAACGTTATACCGCGAACGAAAACAACGCCCGGGGCTGTCCTGCATTCATTCGATTTTATTTTCGACACAAATTTTTGCTCTCGCAATATATCCGTACCGGTTTACCGTGTACACCCGGCCGACCCCCGTAACTGTTTCTTTTATGAAATGTATCGCGTTAAATAAAAACCATTTTATCCAGGGATGGATGATTGACCGTAATCCACGGTGTTCTCTGTGTGCAGCAAGAGGGACGCGTTTTAACCTGAAATATTCCGAACAGGGAAATCTCGTTGTATATATCGCGGATTATTTATTTTCCGTGACGCGTGTAACCTAGAATTTCGAACGAATGCGGCGTCATGAAAATAATAACGATTTCGCGTGGAACGCGGTCCAATTGGAATAGCTACGTTTCGATCACCGGAATCGCTTGGACGTCTCGATTATACTCGCATCGATCATGCGTTTCATTAGCTCGCGTGTCGTTGTTGTTATCGGTGACACGTGATCGTATATTCGTCGACGAACGTCTGTTTGTCCCGTTCGTGTAACGATCGTTCGTTTATCGACGTTATCGATATTTGATCGTAAACGGATCGGTAATTTTCTCGTCAGGACACCAGTCCAACGGATTTATCGAGGCAAATTAAAACCATGAACACTCTCCGTTCGATTACAGCGGTGTGTCGTCGCTCGTCTCGAATTGGCCGTTCAAACCGAGAGTTTCACATTTACGTATCGCAGATAAAGTGTCTCTTCGAAGAATCGTCATTGTCGATGCGAGAGCTACCCTCTTTCGTCCAGAATTTGCTGACAAGAGGTCGTTGTCAAAAATTTACAGGGGAGATTTTCGCGAGGCACGAGTAGCAAATCCTGTACGTCTTCCAGATTTTGATGAATGGATTTTCGAGCTGACTAACGCTTTTTGCGCGGGGCAAGCCCGCAAATATCCTTGGAACTCCGATCAATTTCACGGTCATGAAGGACGTCGTGCACTATTATCCATTTTATACGGGTATCCCTCTTATCCTCGCGTTTCAGAGACCTACTTCGAAAGAATTATTGGAAATCCCTTGATTTTCAACGCGGAACCCAGACGAATGCAATTAATATTCCACGAAGGCTCGTTGCCTATTACATTCCTGTTCCCTCGAGATTTTTACCAGAAACCTGTCATAAAGTCACGCGATAAAAGGATAAAGTATAATGTAGTAATGCCAACTAGTTTAATCGAGGTATTTCTGTGTGAAAGTAGTTTTTTTAGTGGAGCCTCAGTAGTATGAGTCCGCGTATGGTCAGACGCTGCGTTCAACTGCAACTCTTATGTTGTGAAGCTCGACATCACATTTGGATCTTATAAGATTGGTTGAAAATTTTTTCATTTACTACTTATAAATGAACAATATATTTGTCACATACAGTTGGCCCCTTTCTAAGTAAAATTAAAGAGTTGATACAAGAAATTAATGCAAAGGAATAACCAAAATTACGATATCGAGGAAAATGAAATTGTTCTCCTGTGAGGAAGGATGGAGCAAAGATTCCGAACACGTGCTTAACTCTAGACGTGTAAAGTTACTCGTAAATACGCTACAACAAAGAGTATTTTGGAATAGCGAGGATGCCGATACTCGTGCCGTTTATAGAGAGAAATTCGAGAGGAATGCGGAGCAATCGCGTGTCGAGTTTGTAAGTAGGCATCTCGGATACACGCGAAACGATAAAAAGTACAACCTTCAGAGGGCAAATGACGTGACAAACAAAATCAAACTTCTTTAGTGAACTAATTACCGGAGGAAATAATGCACGATGGTATTCTATTTGATCAGCACGAATTTGTAACTTTGAGCTGGCACTTATGATTTATCAGAGGTCAATGAAACTGTAGGCCAATCGCGACGCAGTCGCTGGATATTTGAAAACAATGGTTAACGACGCAGCGTACCCGCGAGCTAACCTTGTTGGATATCTGAAAATTTCATCGTAGGTCTCCCCGTCGAAATGTCGCTGCGCAAATGTTTCTCGAGTCCATGAATATGCAACCGACTCGAAATAACGAAGCTGTTCGTTCTCGAACGCGAGACGTGTTTACCCAATAACGTGTCTGCTACAGGTGTCTTCGTATATCTACTACGCGATACCCGCTCCTGGTTGCGCGCTCAATCGACGATTACCGCAAACGATTCGGTAAATATCGACGCGCAACTACAATGAACGACGTTGGAACTTTTGGAAATTCGCCAGTACAGTAGGTATCCACTAATATCGCCTGCTGAAAGCTTCGGGTGTAAATGGAGCAGGGCTGTAAACCGTGGTTAGGATCCGGCCGTTGTTTCGCTTCAATCAATTACAAGCGTGTTTATACTCAAAACTTTCAGAATAATCCATGTACTATACTGGTAATTTACCGTACAAGGCTCATTTGATATTCAGCGCTGATTCGCTTTATGGCCGTCGTGCCTCAATCTGTAACCCGGGACAAGTTTATTAAAAAAGAAACTCGTTTTATTAGGTTTCGAAGCAGTTACGTCTTAACACCGGGTGAAGTTGTGCCTTCAGCGACACCGTCCCTAATTATTTTTCCGATACTTATGGAAAACGTCCGCTTTTGTAATTAATATCGAGAAACGCATGGCGTTATTTCTCTAATGTGGAAGATCGATTAATCTTGTATGTAGAACCGTCCGATGTGTTAACGAACATATGGAAGGACAATCCTCTGTAACTCGATAAATTTAATAACGCAAACGACGCGTAGTTGACTCGTTACTTCATTTTTTATGTACGAGTCACGTAACCCCTAATCTATGTAACCCAGCGAACATAAATTTCAATTATGCCCTGGCGACCTTGCGTTTTTTAAATGAAGCGTATAATTATGAAATTGCCAGTGGCCTAATTTCGTTCGCAGCTTGACTCCCTTTAAAATTCAACGAACGATTTACACGGTATCGACGTTGCCTCGAATAACGATTTTCGTGGTATCATCTCTATAAGAACCGATGGACAAATTACTAAATAAAGTTTCATAATTCAGTTCCAAAAGGATATCGTTTCAAAGAGGACGAGGCAACAAAGAACCGAATTACCTTACGCCATTGCGCTTACTTCGATAAGCTCGTTAAACGTTTTCTTGCTTTGTCTCCGCGAAATATAATCCGTATTCTTTTGTCCGGGGCAATAAAGCGAGCGACAAGATACGGTACTGTTGCAACGACAAATAATTCAGAAATCTAAAACTGCTCGTAGAGACTTAATCTTGGTGCTCGGAAAAGAACAGTTACCGTGACACAGTTATTGCAAGTAAAATCGTCTTAGCGGCACAATCCTCTTCTTTCTAGGTATTCGGGAGATTAATCGTAGCACATTTTCATTATTGCTGAACCGATAATATCGAAACTTTAATACTGTTCCGATCAAAGCTCGTGTCAGATCGAGCGAATTCCCCTAGGTCAATTTCTATCGTTCCACGGATATCCATCTGTTCACAAATTTAATCACGATGCTCAAAAATAACGATCGAATATTCGAGAGTGTTTATAATTAACGTTAATCAACACGGCGAGAGTGCTTGAGAATTATTCGCTTTTCTTTTCCATCGATTACCGTTCGATAATTAACCAACGTATCGAGTTGCGCGATAAACAGTTACGTAACTATTGGTCTCCGGAGCAGGAAGCAAATTTCCGTGCCAAAAAGGTGCCGGACTCGGCTAACAGACAGCCGGAATAAAACAAAATATTCTCTTCCGCGAAATAAAATCCACCGTGCTTACTGAGCTTGTTAAATTCGCCTGTTCGTTTTTCCTCGTTATTTCGAAACTCTGCGGCCCGCGACATACGTCGATCGACGAGCGGAAGGTTTTCGTAACACGGCATCACGGAGTTAGCGTAGAAAACAGCCGGGAAAAAGAACGAAAGAATATACTGTTTCTCGTTATACTCGAAGTCAGAGATTCCTGCGAGTTTGGGGTGCCTGCGACCAACGGAAAATTGAAAACTATAAATTCTCTTTTCTCCTCTCGAGCATAGAGTTTACGCTCCCGCGTCGAGTGTATTTTAAAAAGTGTCGCTGATGAACAATGGGTGCGGTAAAAACGCGAGAGAGCGAGGGTATCAGGAAATAACGTATCAGAAAAAATTTACTGCCAAAGCTGACCCACTGCTTCGTACACAAGTTCGAGCCTTGTGGACTGATCAAGTGTTCTCTTACTTGCTTTTTAAGCGTCCAAGAATATGGACTTAATTTAAAATGAAAAATGCTCTTGATAAGTAAAGAAACAGCTAGAATCTCGATGAACGTGGATATCAAGGAAAGTATCTTAATAAATTGTGTCTTATAGTTCGAGACTTGTGAGGTGGTCATTTTGGACAGAGAGTTGCACGAGGTTCAAGTGTTAAACAAGGTATCGAAAGGAGGGTGGACAACGCAGTCGATAAGGGTAATTAAAAGAGTTTCAATTAAAAACGGTATTCAGGCGAAACTTTGTAACATTGTGAAACGGATCCGGCGAATTTGAAAGTTGAATGTCGCGAAGGAAAAATCGGAGGGTTGAAAAATGAGAAGAAGTGTAAGTGGAAAGTAAGGAAGAAGAAAGAATGGCGAGAGGAGGAGCAGAAGGAAGGGAAAAAGGAGAAAGGCAGCAGAAGAGGACGGTCGGGAATTAAGGGTCGGTGGTGAGAGCAGCGTATGCGCATGGGGATGAACGGAGAGGGCAGGCCGTCAGTGTCCCCTCCATCGGTGGTTCCCCCGATCTCTCACGAACGCGCGAGCTTCGGGATTCGAGGTAGTGTGGAAACTCGAGCAGACAGCCAGTCGCTCGCCGTTCGTTCAACAACGTGGCTCGAGAGCGTTGTCTCGGCGATTCAGATTAAAGCTCGAGCAGGACGACGAAGGACGATGAGGAGCGGCAAGGCGACGCCGATGCCGCCCCTGCTCGTTCGATCTTGGCCAACGCGGTGGAACGTGACCGTTCGTGAGCGCCGATAGATAACCTCGATCCCGGTATTATTGTTATCGGTCGCCGTGGAATCCACAGGTATCCAGCGTCCTTCGTCGTGATCCACCCATTCGCGAGTTCCAGGAACTGTCGATTCGTCGCGCGTGCGAATGTATCGAGTGCTTTCGTTTAGTCGAGGATTTAACGGTCGATACGATGAATCGTGGCAACGGATCAAAGGAGGCATAAATTGTGCCAGGGTGCCAGTACAGGAGGACTAGACCAGGAAAAGAATGTCTGGTGTAATTGCTTTCGATTGTGCGCGATCGAATGGAAAGCACGCTGGGCTTTCACGAATCCTGTTGGACCGAAGAATTCCCGGCGTTCGGCGTTAGAGGAATTTCGTGTTGTCCTGTTGAACGATTGGCTGGATCGACCGGTCCAGATTTAACCAGCGGATCGAAACCCGTTATCCTTGAAACCAATCGGCGACATCGTTTAGCTTGATAAAGTACGGAGGATAAAATCTGGATAAGTCGGATGAAAGGGACTTTGCTTGAAACGAGTTCGCGGGAAACGTAATAAATCGAGGCAGCACAATGTCACCGCTTTGGATCGAATCCACGGAGACCATGCGATGTTTTTGATCTCCACGCTCGAAATATTGAATCGATGTTTCGTCGGTGGATGAATGGCAGGGCTTAGGGCGACTTCCGTGTATCCTATGGTTGGGTCGCGCTGCTCGAGATCATCCCTCTGATACACACGCGAAGAGACAGAGAGACGGCGAGAGGGAGAGTACTCGATAGACTCGACGCGTCTTGCGCAGAATATGAGGAAGACACGAGGAGAACTTGACGACGAACGCGTGACACCATGAGGAAATTCTCGCGTGAATCGAGTTACACTCGCATCCTCTCTCGTTAAAGTCGACGATACGTTAGAATCCCGCGAAGGCAGTGTTTGTGTAACCGGCCGGATCGAAGCTCGGGAAAATAATCATGGATAAAGTTTATTCTGGAAGCGAAGGTGTCACGAGCTTGCTCGATGGTGAGTAACGATCGAACGATTCGTTCGAACCACTAACGCCGCGATTTCGCATCGAACGTTCTCTTGACCGAGAAATGTTCCGGCGTGTCAAGGGTCTAGCCATATGCGATTTGAATTGCTAAGTGGACCTTAGCCACCATTAATTAAAAAGCGATTTGACGGCAGAACGAAGGGAGGGTCTTCGGGCTAATAAAGGCTGGTCGAATTAAAGGGGATATAAATAGGGGAAGACACCGGAGGGGAATAGATGCAGGCGGAATACAAAATCTCTGCTCGATGTACCAATGGCACACGTTCCAAACTGAGATTTAGAAGGGAAGTGGTACGATTTCGAGTACTATCGATGCGAGTGGTTCGCAACTTCGCGATCATTATCGAATATTTTTCAGTCGATATTCTTTCGGTAGCTTTCAAAAAGGGTAAATGAAATTTATCTAATGGATAGCATGCTTGCCATTATCATAATTTTCACCCCGTCAACGCTGTACGGTTTCGATTAAAGAGATAAAGTCGGATAGCGTGTGTAAAGTAGCAGATATACGTAATCTCGCGGGTCAGAAACGTTTTGAATTAACGCTTGTTCCGGAATCTCGGCAAGAACAGGATAAGCCGCAAGAGTAATGACCGTCGAATCTCGTGCTGTCGACCTTATTACGCCTCGTTCCACTGTCGGACGTGGACGCTTACGTTCGCTACTTACAGCGATAGAGGCATCCTTATATTCTAATAATCGCTTTTAAATGTTCCGAGAATCGCGACTTGATCTAAATAGGACTACCATCGAATTAAATTACAAACGTACATTCAAGAATAATTTTTAGACCACTACAAAATTATACTTTCTCTGTATTAAGAACGCAATAACGAATCGGTAAAGTGGGTTCTTTATAATGTTTCACTTTAATGCATTGCCAAAAGCAGGTACTTGAAACCAAAAGTAGAAAACTCATTTAAACATACCCTTATCGTGTGAAAATATGTACCCTCAAATTAGAATTCTCTGTTTAACGTTAAATTAAAGCAGTAACTTTTTAAGCACTTTCCTAATTTACTCGAAGTTGGTAAAATTAGAGCTGCACCCTTTTAGCGGCAGTCTTCGATTTTCTTGGCTAAACTCGAGATGGTATCCGTTACCTGTTGCACCCCTTGTCATTGCACCTTTCCCGGTGGTGCTGCGAAGCATAAATCCACGAAGGATTTTTAAAGAATCTATCGTGTCCAAACAAATGTTCGCAAACCCGCGTAACCGCTACGGTATTCCTAAGTAATCGGCGTTGAAACTCGAGCGAAAAACGGAAGGAAGAGCTTCGTTCTCGCGATATTCGTTCTAACCAATTGTACGCAATTAATTAAAAGCATTATACTAATTAATCTAAGTCTAGCTTGCCACGACACGGAGCCATCTTTTTCCCCTCCTTGATGCATCGTGCTTTGCTTTTCCTTCGTGCTGCAAGTAAGCTGCAAGAACGATCAATCTTGGGGGTTGCGATTCCATTTCTTGCGCGCCAGAAACCACCGGCACACGGAATGAATTGCATATTGTGTTTCCATACGGTGTCTGCTTTCCGTCAGCGGGTGCATTATCTTTCCGAGATTTTCGGTGCGTAATTTCGCGAAAGGCACGTCCAAAGGTGTCCCGGATCTTCGCTGCAAAGGATGAAACTCGATGCCGAGCGTGCCGAGGAAAGGGTGAATTCTTGGAAATCCGCTCGTGTTAAACATTCGATGTTTTCTCCTCGGAGCGAGAAAGAAATTCCGCAGATATTCACGAATATCCGCTCGAGTTACGATTCTTTCGAATTGACCTTTATTCCAGCTAAGTAGTCACATTTTTACGCCGTTCCGCTTAAACGCTTATAAATATCCGGGTCAAATCGTATCGTGGATCGTCGATACGCGTCAAATTTTTACGCAGCTCGCGCGTGAAATAAATTGGAAGCGACGTAGAAACTGACGTGACCGATGGAAAATTTACACCGCGTTAACCAAGGTATTCGCGTCGAAAAAACGTAGGCCAGATTCGCGTCCTTCCGATTTGCATACAGGCGAAGGACGGCGTAAAGAAAGACGGAAAAAGACGGTGGGGGGAAGCTACTCAAATGCCAGAGCATCGGGAACAAAATTTCAGCACTGCGCTCTTCACTCGGGATTATAACGTCACTTTGCATACTTGCATATTCAACATCCGAAGGAAACGCGTATCATTTTATCGTGATTAATTGCATTCGTCGTTCGAAAATTATCGGCTGATTTGTATGTTTTTACAAGCACCTCGTTATAAAATCACGCACGTTGAAATGTTGCGATGGAGAAAGCTTCTGAAGGAAGAACATAAAATTTCGCACGACGGAATTCGATTTCACTGTCATTTTTTCGCAGACGTTTAGCACTGACGTATTTTTTCCCCGCGACAGAAACGCGTTCATCGAAAATGCCGGAGGTTACGAAGCGTAAATATCGGCAAACTGTAAGCGATAAAACGATACGTACCGTATTAAAGGCAGAGAAGCTATTTAAGTGCAAAGAGTCCAGAAGAAGACAATAGTGGCATTGCGAAACAAGCTGTTTCATTTTCCGCGCCACAGTTTTACGTTCTTCTTTTGTCGTTCTTTGTAGATATTGCATTCGCTATATTTCAACAGTCCAGCACCGGTATTACGAAACAAGTCGCATCTCTGAAAGTTCGCGAATTATTTTGCACCATCTTTGTTTTCTGTTTTAACGCGATCGGATAATAAAATCGAACGCTGACACTACGGTTTGAAACGCGAAAGACAGATAAGTTAGCGATAAGATTGAAACAGCTAGTGTATGTAGAACAGGAAGATGGAGGGTCCTAGGGGATAAGGAGATGATTTCTGTTCTTAAAAGGGTCCCAAAGTCCCTCGGAATACGTCAAGCGTTCGAGATTTCTTCTCGTTCCCTCTTTCTCGCCGTCTGCGCCGGAAGGGCTAAGGGAAACGGCTCTAACAGTGGTTCTTAACCACTGCTAAATACAAGGAACATTTTTACTTTGAATCAACTAACATCAGGTGCAGTTCATTAAATTTAAAGAGACTTATGTCAAAAACTTTAACCACAATTTAAATATTATTCCCTTCCTCTGCAGGAATCTGTTTCAAATTACATTTTCAAGTTTTAATATACTTGGACGTATTCTTGTTCCTTTTATTATCTTACAGTTTTACATATTTTTCTAACTGAACTTTGCAGAATAACTTTTCACGACCTATTAGAACATCTTGTATATCTTTGACTTTTTCTTATAATGAAAAGTAATTCTGAAGGAATTCTTAACGGTGGTTAAGAACCACTGCGCTATAATGCCCGTTCATCCGTCAATTCACCCCTCTGTGCGTGCGCGCCTTTATTTTCCCTTCGATTTTTTTTATTCGAGAGGAAAACTGTTCCTGCTTTCGCGCGAAACTAAAGCAAACCGATTGGAGAGCAGCCGTGAGTTTTCTTTTAATTCCGAGATTGCGCGACAACATTCGTTTCGAACGGATGAACGCGGTTGTGATTCATGGATATTCCGTCTTTTCGCTTTAAGAAGCCGGAACGATAGGCTTTCCCCGGTTCGGTTCGTATAATTCAATTCTAACAATGGAAACGCGGCGGTACAATCTTCCCTTTGTTGCCTCGTGATAACGGAACGCTTACTCCGTAAGCGTGCGCGTGGCTTTAAGAGTTTTCGCGATTATAGAATTCTGCTTTCGCTAAGCCCTTCCAACTTTTAACAATTAGAAATCCTAAACGTGGGAAGCGAGCTTCGTTACGCGAACTAAACGCGTTTCATTCCGCCGTTTAACGATTAATCCGAAACTCCCTGCATCGTGTAATTTACTCTCTAAACACGAGGCAAACTGATCACCGAACACCGCTTCGATAACTTATAAATATCAACCCTTAAGAATTTTCTAGATAGTCACTAATTACTCCAACGTTGAGACGAGAGAAGAAAGTCAAAATGTTAGGTACATTCAGTGATTCTTGATTATACAGATTATAAT